>CM060904.1:130305548-135305548 GCA_030737815.1 Allium fistulosum
AAATATAAATCAACACATTTCCATTTGATATCAAAATCAAATACCAAATTCCAAAACAAACTGCTTTTACCAAACAATTTTCCTTTGAAAATTCCAAAATCACTTGTTTCCCAAACAAGTCCAAACAATGTCATAACCAACTATTTTGGTAGCAATCCATCACTTTAGAAACTCGAAAATGAATTCTAATGATGTGGCCAGCATCATCAGGATTATTTTCCAGCGACTGAAGTGAGTTCAGTGCTTCCTACTCCCACAAATTCCTTTCAAAACAATTTCCTTCCCAAAAAATATTTTCCAAAATATACTCCATCATTGACTTCAAAAGCTTTGGAAAACATTTCAACATTCCCAAGGTTTCTAAATTTTTCCAAACCTTTGTTTAAATTCATTTGAAATCCCTTTCAAAAATTTCCGGGGTAAAAATTCCGGTTTAAATCAAATTTTAATTTTTTTACTTTTCTTATTTAAAACATATCCAGTCAATTCCATTTGGTTATAAACCATTTTAATATTTTAACTTCTTATTTTCTTATATATATCATTTCAAATTTTAGATCATGTTTTAATTTCTTATTTGATTATAGAAGAAACAACCAAACAAGCATCCAATACATATAATAATTTAGAAAATTATTTCCTTTTATATCAAAATATAATTTTGGGTAAAATTATTTCATTTACCCACTTTAAAACAATACTATGTCGGTTTATCTTGTTTAAGAGTTTAGAAACCCCTATCGATACGGTTGTACTTCCCGCACCGACCAGAATTCATAAACACTCAACCGATAAGTCAACACAGTACAAAAACAATCTTATATCCACTAACAAGTACGCTCTCATAGCTATTATTACACTCAACTCATTATAGAGTACTTCCGACTCTATTTAAAAATGAGTAATTTTCCCACCAAAGCCTAGGTTGTCGCCAATCTAAGCTCTGATACCAAGTGTAACGACCCGCCCTTCACGACCATCGAAAATCGACACAAAACACTCAACAGTATAATATGCCGACGATCGAATGCCGGAAAAGACAGATTGTAGAAGAATAAGAAAGTAGATAGAAGAAGAAAGAACTAACAAATCAGAACCTCACAGTCGCAGCGGAATAAAATATAATATATAGAACGGAACTTTACACAAATCAAACTATATCTGTTTATATACAATACATCATCATCAGAGTATGTCATAATACAATCATCAATAACCAGTCAATCAGTCAATACAACAATCACAGCAGCGAAATAATACAAGTACGAGAAATACGTCTCGGACTCCAGCTCCTCTCCTGAGCTCCATAGCAACCTATCCTGAAAATATACTCGGTCTGACCTGAGCATTATAATAAAATAACACCCGAGTCAGTCTGGAATACCAGCGCATCATAAATACACCCAATTGATTATTAAAGTTGAAAAATCCTTTGAAACAAAAGCATCTCGTAAGACCACGCCACAAATAAACATGTCGGGTTTTTACCTTACGATAGCTAAAACACTTTTTATAAAAATCCTCTGATATTATAATAGTGTCTATTTACAAATACTTATAAAATAGCCGAAATTGTTACATTCATTAAATTCCGGCATACTAGGTATACAAACAAAACTCGTACAAGGCACGTAGGGAGAATGGTTTTCCAACGAATGACTAGGCACTGGGGTACCACCTGTCACAGTACGTGGCCTAGATCACAGTACCGAGGACCCACCCTAAGTCCCCTGCAACACAAGGCCGGAATCATCCCTTACTGGACAATTCCAAGTAAAATCACCCCACGGTTGTGATCAGCAACCGCACCACTAAGCCGAAATATAAAAAGGGACATCTAGACAGGGATGACCTCACTCTCAAGTGGGGGCTACCCACGAAGCCTTGCTGCATAACCCCTGATTTTCAGTCATTCCCGGTTGATGAGGCTTGAGGCTAAACGATACCTTTCAGAACATATCCCTTAGAATGCCCATCGCCCACCTGACGATGTCACGAAAGCATTCGTCCATACAAGTCCGTCCCGGGTCCGAACGGAACCGAAGGCACTACTCCTACTACATCCATTTTTGAAATATCCTCAGGATTAGTAGCGACTAGCCCTTGCACTTCACTGCTCCATCTTCGACTCCGAAATCGTTTTCGCGAAACGTACAAACCGAATCGAAGTGGTTTTCGAGTCTCCAGACCTAGAATCCCGGTATACGGAAACTCGATCCCGGTCTCTTCGAAACGATCAGCGCATTTGGCCAATATTGATAGTCGGTGATTTAACTATCAATTAATGTTCACAAACATCCATACACATCCATCACACAATAAATAATATCCATATTATTTATTTGCCTCTAATATCTTTCAAAGATATATTTTCACATTTTCAAAACTCGTTTGAAACAATTTTCCACTCTTCCTTTACAAGATAAATCTTTTACCCTTTATTCCCATCGGGAATAACCAAGTATAAAACAATTTGCATTTAAAACAGTTAAAAATACTTTATACTGAAATATACTTTAAAATATGAAAATTACTTCTATTTATTTACTCAAAATATAAATTTAAAATATGTGAAGAAAACTAGTCATTAACACATAAACTTTGATTTAAAGATAAGGGTTTAGTTTAACTAAATTCAAAATAGCGTTATAAGAAGAAAAATACTAATTTTAACAGCTTAAGCCAAAACCAACTTTTAAATAAATCCATTCGTAAAAATATTTACTAATATATTCTCAAATCATTACGATTTCTAAATTATTAGTTTGTTACTTTAAAAATAACAATTTCTTAAAAATACTCTTTAAACAAATTTTAAACTCAACTTTTAAATTAAATAAAATCTTTAAAAACACTAACTTGGTTTTTCCCAGGGAAACACTTTCTCGTTTCAAAACATTCCAAAGTACTCTTTCATATAAATCCACTGATTTATTTCAAGTTAATTATGTTTTACAACATAAATCCCAAATTCCATATTTAACTATGACTTCATCCGAAGTTCACACCCAATTTCCCATATCCGGAAATTCATTTTTAAATCATAGTTTAAAACATTTTAAATTAAACATTTTTGGTGAATTTCCAATGGAAGCCAAATTTCCAATTCACTTAATTAAATTCCAATGAAATAGGGCATTTGAAAACATTCTATTTTTCATTTGAACTTGTTAATTTATATTCGGAAACTCCATTTTAACATATTTTTAATTTACGGATAACATTAGCCATTATTAAAATAAACACCGTTATCTTAAACAATTTATAATTTCATAAATTTAATCTCCAGAAAATTTATATTTCATATTTATCGATTGATAAATTTTCCCACAATATTAAATCCCAATTTTACCAATTTTTCATTTCCCATTCCAAACCAAATTTCAAATTCTATTTTTTTAAAATTCTTAATTTAACAATTTACTTATTTCGTAAAAACCCAATTTTGTCCATTTATAAATTAAATTCTGTAACTATGATTTATACAACAATTTCACAACACAATTAAATTTCCAGATTTATCAGTCACGACATATAAACAGGTATTCACTAACAATTATAAAATAATTGCTACAATTGTGAGGAATCCAGTTGGATCCCTCCAACATGTTTCTCCCTGCATCCACAAATATTAGCACATCACAATATAAATATCAATCCAGACAGATAAACACAAATATAGACAATCAACCACATAGATATTTAAATATCAATTATTTATAATGTCTAGCATCCAGATGTGAGTGAGAATAACTCACCTTGAGTTTCGGCGAGCGTTCGAAATTTAAATTAAACCGGACGGTGTCCGATTTAACCCAAATTTCTACTTGTCCGGAATGACTCCAGATCTGCACCATCATGTAGTACGTCTCTCTGCGATTCCAACGGTTTCAGTTTCATCTCAATCTGATAACGTACGAGCGAGTTACGGTTTTATAAAGTTTGAATTTAAATTTGAAAACAAATTCGTTTAAATTTTCAATTTATTATACCAAACGAAATCACAACCGTTCAAAACCAGCTCCAGATCCCGGCCGTCCCTTGCCTTATCTTCCTCCACGTGAAAACACAGCAGCTCGAGAAACCCAAAGTCGCTACCTAGGGCTCGAAACCGCCCCCTCGTCGTACGACTATACGTCGATCAGAACCCGGCGTTGCGACGCCCAACGCGGCCTCTACCCCCACCACGTGCGCGCAGGAGCTTGGTGCCTCCTAGGCGTGCGAAAACGCACCCGACCCTATGATGAACGCGGCCTCATATGAGCTTCCTCGCTCCGCTAGACTCGATCTCAACCGTATAGATTTCATCATCTCAATGGGCGCTTCGATTTACTAGTTGATGGTTTTGGCCAAAGGTCGATGGATGGAGAGATTTTTGGTGAGGAAGGACGATCATTTTCGGCCATTGGTTTGATAACGGCGGCTGGTGATAAAAATGAGCTAGGGTTTAGAGCAAAATGTAATTATATAATATAAATTAATATTATTTAAATATCGTTCTCCAATTATTTTACCACTTATGCAAACGACCTCCAAATTACACGTTCTGACAGGCTATCCTGGGGTTTTTCAGCGTTCCGGACACAATGGAACAGGTTTCGTAAGCTAATGTGATCGTATGAGCGAGATACGGAATTAAACGATCAATTTAAAATTAAATCGGTTAAATCAATTTCGATGCGTTTCGAGCTGCCACCGTCAAACGACAACTCCGATTGCTACGAAAATTGAAATCCGATAATAATTAACTATTACGGATCCAATGAAACTGGTTTCGTCGAATTCCGAGACTGCGCCCCGGAAGGCTATTTTAACTCGTCTATTAAATCGGGCGATTTTCAAAATTTACAAAAACGCTTAAAATTTCACTTTTAAAATTTTAATAACTTAACAATAAATCATATAAAATGTATAACCACATTTAAAATCATTCCGGCTCAATCCGAACTCAAAATATGATTATTTGCATTTTAATAATATTAAATTCATTTTTAAATTAATATAAAATCCCAAATAATAATTTATTCACTTTAAAATTCATCTAAAATTCCAACAATATTATTTATAACCAATTGAACTTAAAATACATTTAAACACCATTTTTATCACTATTTACATTCAGATTTACTTTTTTTTATCCCAAATTCGAATATTTAATTATTATTCAATTTCAATCGAATTATTATATTTTAAAATCTATAACTTGTTTTTTTATAAATTGAATCCAATTCTCTTTGTTCCAAAAATTATTAAAAATCCTCAATGAACATTTAAAATGAATTAAACGTCCACAATTTAATAGCTCAAAAATCTAGGATGTTACAATAAACATAATTGAAATCCCGGGTAACTCGTACCTTACAACGAGTTCTTAACTTGTTAGATTCAATACTTAATTTACAATTCAACCTCTAAGCACCCGTACTTAGTTTCAATGGTCCAGTTCACTTAAATTATTTCATTCCAGCCCATTGATTACACATATCAATTCTATAAAGAATTATAGAATATTTCAAATCGAAGTGGTTTCGGGTATGTACTGATACCCGAAACCGGTCTCTTCGAATCCAATAACATCTTAACCCAGGTTATTTAAGTGAATACAATTCAAATTTAAATACAGGGTGTCACTTTACACAACAATTCATCTCGATAGATAACCACATTATCACTATCCAACTCAAACATATAAAAAAAACATTTCATATCAGAAATATCAAATAATCCAAGGCATTAAATATCATTCAATCTTTCATAAGCAAGATTAATTAGTCACACCCTTTCTAATTAATTTAAATAAACTAAATTAATTACTTTAATCACTTTTAATTCTGTTTACTTTAACATTAATTAATTACAAACCATTAATTAACCATCCTTTAATTATCCTCTTTAATTATCCTCTTTAATTACATTAAATAATTAGCCTTTAATTAATAACACAAATTAATTAACCTTCACCCAATTGCATTAATTAGCTTTATCTTTGATTAATTTCTCAGATTAATTATCCTATAATCACTTACATTGATTAATTATCCTTTAATTAATCACACTCATTAATTAACTAACCTTTAATTAATATCCTTAATTAATCGACCCTTTAATTAATTACACTAAGTAATTAATTCTTAATTACTTCCCTTAAGTAATTTAACTTTAATTTCTTTCATCAAGTAATTATCCATTTGGTTAATTATCCTTAATTAATTAACCTTGATCATTAATTAATTTAATCTTTAATTGCTAATTAAATTAATTAACTCTCAACAGATTAATCCTTAATTAATTAAACCAATTAATTATCTTAATTTAATTATATTAATTAATCATCTTAGTTAATTAAGTAATTATACTTTAGTTACTTTTATTTATAAGACATAAACCATTTTCTTTTAATTAATTACTTATTAATTACATCATTTCATTGTTTGAAACAATCAAATAGATAATTAGCCTAATACAAAATTATATAAACCAAGAAAAATTTAGAAAAACATTTAACTTTAAAATTTAAACTTGAAAACTTGTCTTAAAACACTAGTTTAATAATTTTCTTTCGAACTTTTATTTAAACTTGTTAACTCCTAACGTACCTCCACTCCCAACCCTTCGCCTTGAAATCAACCCGGTTGCCAGAATTTGACCCGAGATTCAAAACCGTTCAACTAACAATTTCACATAAATTTTAACCCTAAAAATCACGAATCTTCCAACAAAAATCATCACTTGCTATTACGAATCAAACTATGAAATCCAAAACATGAAATTGTATACATCGATTTTCTGATTTGAACAGGTTCCATTGTAATTTCTTTGTTTTTGGAATATTTACTAAATATTTTCACTTGACACCATTATATAATGTTACATTCATATACACATTTCATCTTTAGTGATCTCAGCCTAACATTGAATATATGCAGAGGAATCAAAATGCTTCGAATGTCATGAACCTGTTATTCATACAGAGACACACACATATATATACACACTTTCACAGACATTCAAAGAATAAACCATATTTATATATATATCCAAACACTTAAGTTCATTCATGCAAACATTAATCACCCTTAACTTTAAGTAATTTCTGCATGTATAGTTTACTCACTGTTAAAATATGTTTGAACAGAGCTTGAAACTGCTGCATAACAGAGGCATATGTGTTTATATAAAAACAGATATACACATATCCTTCACTAAATATTCATTAACATATGAATTTATCCATACCAACCTATATTCACACATCACCCAAAGACTATGCATCAGATCAAACATTAAAGTATGTAGTTTACTCACCTGAAAAATGATTGAACAGAGGACAAATTTCAGTTCCCAGATGAACACAGTGGATTTTGTTTTCCCAGCCTTAAAGTTGTTGATGATTTTGTAGTTATTGTTGATGATGTTGATTAAGTGCTGAGTTTAGTGTAGGTTGCAGCTTGCACTTCTTTTATTTATTTATTTTTTCTTTGGTGCATGAACGAAAACAGAAGATGATATATATAAAAGCAAGGTATGAACATGTTGGTTTTCTGGTACACGATTTGTATTGTACTGGAAAAAGATTTTTATGAGGGTTGATGCAAATTTTAGCAGCTGATATGATATATATTGTGGGCTGCATTAAATTCCATTGTCCTGTTCATAGATATTTATTCCTTTTTGTTCATACTTATTCTTTATTTTTGAATGTACTGGAATGTATATTTTTCCTTCTTTTGCAAGCTTATAAACATATATCTTGTTTCTTATGTTACATATATTTATTTTTATGTTAATATTATATGCTTGTGTTGTACTTAAAATTGTTTATAGTTATTTATACACTTGTTTTTATTCATATTCATTTCCATTTGTATTTTAGCCATCAACATTTAAATTATATACATAAGTTTTATTTATATTTAATATTTATATTTTATATTGATAGACTTTGATTTTATTTCAAACAATATCATTCATTTATATTTATTTATCAGATGTTAACAAGGTAAGCATTTAAATTCAATTATATAAGATAAATTTTATTATACATGTTATTAAGAGATTTTATTTAAAATTTTCAAATCAATTTCCTTTCGAAAAACAAATCCATACAAATAAATGGCAATTATTACGAAAGTCATATTCATTTTAAAATGATAAGTTTACTTTTTATTTAAATTAGATTAAATATCTATTAAAATAATACTGCTAAAATACCGGGTCGTCACATTCCTCCCCCCTTTGAATCTTTTCGTCCTCGAAAAGGAACGAAGCCAGATTTATTGAAAATGCTTAAAATCAGATAAATTTCCTTTGATCATTTTTAAACTACTTTAAAAATCTATATAATATTTCTAAAATGGTTTTTATAAAAATACCTTATAACTCGATGTTTCGACAAGTCTATCCTTGTTCTCATAGAAATTCGGTCATACGTTGATCAGGCGTAAGACTGAAAATCTATAAGTGCTTGGTAGACCCGTTTCCAACATCCAGTGAAAATATTTTAAAAATAATTCTATTGAAAATATAGAAAACAGTTTCGAAAATAGAGGAAATATCTTTGGTGAGAATGCTCTGGAAATAATCACCCCCATCCATGGTCGCAGTTAACCCGATGGTTACGTTGCCGTCCTGGCAAAATCCATAGATAACTGTAGGTCTCCGCACCACTCGATTACGCCATGGAACCCGCTACAGATCGCAGTTATACCCGGGCTATACGTTGCTATCACAGCAAAAACCCATATAACTGTAGGCATCAGCGCCACCGAATTTCACTGCCAAAAGAATGAAACTCCTCCACTTGACCATAGATCGCAGTCTACCGATGTTACGTTGCTATCCCGGCAAAATCAAGTGTAGACTGTTGGCACTCATCCTCCACACGATTTTCGCTATGGTCCCCACAGTAGATCACAGCGACATCGAGTTACATTGTCGTCACAGCATAACCCAAATGCCCCTGTAGGCATCAGCGCCCTCGACTTTCGCTACCAAATAATCCTCAGGAACTAGTTTGTCCGGACTCCTCACAGGATCAACTTTAGAACCTCCCCCTTAGAGGCTCAAGGCAGTGCCACCCTGTGGCACTCCTGAGAAGTTCATTCAAGGGAGTGCTATTTTCTCCAGAGCCACTTTCAAAACACTTTATACTATACACATATAGTATTTTCCAAATCATACACCTAGTATGAATCACATATAAAGCTCTTTTCCTCAAAATCGATTCCCAAAATCGATAATTCTCAAATTCGGCTTTCCAAATTCCAATATTGATTTTTTCCTCAAAAATCAAAAGCCATTTTAGAAATCCATAGGTTCCCAAAACCTTTCCTCAAAATCATTTTCACAAATCCTTTTTATATATACATATATATAATAATCTTGGAAAATCTTTGGTTCAATTCATACTTATATAAATTCCCCTTTATACTTTAAATATTTTCAAAAACCCTTTTTCTTCTGGCTATAGATTCAACAAGGGAAGATTTATTTTTATATAACAAGATATATAATTTTATTTATCCCAAATCAAATATTCAAATTAAATTACTTATAAAATCACTTGCCAAATTACTTACCTTTATAAAGTAAATTTTAATCATAGAGATATTCAATCTCCACTTTACTTCATTATATATTTCTCAAAATATCCTTTCAATTTCAAAAATCATTTACAGTTCTTTATCCACAAATTTTCAATATTAATTTTATTCAAACCCGTACGATGTCCACATATCATTCGTACGCTATATCAATCTGATCGCTCACTCTATCACACAATTCCAGTTCCAAACTAGTATTGTCCACCCGACTTCCTAGTGCGGGCTCAGATTTGGTTTCTTGATCAGAAACCGTCATTCTCCTTGCATAGTCACAACTACGATAGAGAATGTCCAGAATCAATCAAAAATCCATATCCAGGTTTGCCGTCGAAAATCGAGCAAAAAATCCCAACTCGGATCGATAATATTATCTCGAAATTCTATGCTCGAATCTGGATCAAATCATTATGCAAATAGAATAATATACGCACATCCTACGTATCTATTTTCATTGATTATTAGTCAAATCAATTTTCCTTTCTATTCACATTCACTTTGATTTTCATTTTCATACTCACAATTGTTCCAATTCCATTGGATTATCACCTTAATCCTTACCCCAAATGGATATTCAATCATAAACAGTTTGAACTCTGTCCAGCTTAAATTCAGAAAATAGCTTGAAAAGTTTAAAATAAATAAGTTGTTGAAAAATAATTATTAGTTTGTAAAATAGTTGTAAAATAGTTAAGTAATTGTAAAATAGTTTGAAAATAGTAAAATAATTGCAAAAATAGTCACAAAATAGCAACTAGTTATAAAATAGTGGAAACAAAAGTATATTGTTTATAAAATAGTTGTAAAATAGTTAAACAGTTCCAAATGTAGCTATTAAATAAGTATAAGATAGTTTTGGAATTTTAAAGGAAAAAGTTGTTTAGTAATTAGTTAAGAAAATAGATGTAAAACAGTTTATATCAAAATGACTTATTTTAAAATAGTCCGGAGCCAAACTGTTCCATTTCTCATCAATTCAATTTAAATTTCCACTTCATTTAAATTGACTCCATTCTAATTTGAATAGCCTGATTTATTTCCAAATCAAATTGAATTTACCCCAATTTCTTTCCATATTCAAATCAAATTCCATTTGAATTTTTAAACATACCCACTTTAACTACAAATCCCAAATTATTCAAATTAATTTAGATGAATTTCAAATTTAAATCCACTTCAATTTCAGATCATTTCAATTTCTATGAATTAGTCCCAATTCCCATTTGAGTTTGAACTCATTAAATCTTCGATTTTATTTCAAATCAATCTAATTCAAATTTTCCATTTGAATTTTTATACTTATCCATCTCCAATTTCAAACTAAATTCGATTAGAACTAATGTAATTTAAATCTCAATTTTAACCCGTCTCGAATTATATAAATTCGAGTTAAATTTTCAAATGTGGATTTACCCTCTTAAATCAAATTAACCTTTATCTTTACATTAATAACCCAAATCTTTAAACAATTTAATTTAGAGTCAAATTCTCAAAATTCCATTTTAAATCATCTTTACTTAACTTATTTCAAAGTTCAATTAAGAGTTCAAACAATCTTACCTTAAAAATTCAATTTATTACCCAATTTCAATTTTGAAACCAATGCTTAACAATTTAAATTTCCAAGTTCTTTTTAAACATTTAAACCTTAAATTCAAAGTGGTTTCATCTCCTTAATTCCAAATTTTAATTTCCCTTTTAGCTAAATAATGGATATATCACCACAATCCATTTCTTCATTCATTTAAACAAATATAATTCACAATCTAAAGATTATTAATAACAATAGGATGATATCATCCAATTTATTTTAAAACATCCATCAGATTTCAAACCCATCTTGAGATCACACGATCTCCCAATTCAAATTAACCATTTAACTTTCCAAGTTAAATCTCAATTTCATCTTGAAATTTCCAATTTAGGTTGTTTGTTAACTTATTTAACTTACCCAAAATTTAATTCAATTTACTTAATCTAGCCAACCTTACCCAAATTTGAATTCCCATGTCGAATTTTAAACCTTACATTAATAATCTTATATGTTCAAAACTTATCACCTTGGGTATCACATCTCATTCCTAATTTTGAACTCAACAGTTAGAGTTTATTTCAGATCATCTTTGATATTATGTATATTCCTCATATATACATATTATTTCCTTTACATACCAAGTTATCCTTAAATTTTAAACCACCTTGGGTTTTTAATTCAAAACAAATTTCTTTAAATTTTCAAACAACTCCTGTTTGAATCAAGCTCTTTCATTCCATTCATATCATTTATTATTTCTTTATTACTTTGAAACAATTTTTAAAATTTGGGCTCAGATTTAAAACTTCACAATTTAGATCATTTTTCAATTATAACCTATAAGTCATACTTCCCTAAATGTTTTATTTCCCTAAAACATTTCATTTTGCTTACTTCTTAATACACATTTTATTATTAAACACAACAATCATTTATAATAATAACTAATTCATTATTTTCTTAGTTTGAACTCTTTCCCAAATTCAAGATTTAATTTCAGTTTGAATCCATTTCAAACTTACCTTTATTTAATTTCAATTTAGTTGTATTTCTATTACCTCTTAATTTAATTCCCATAATTTTACAACCAATTTCCTTAACATTTATTGGTAAGAAATATTGCTTTATATATATCAAAATATATTCTTATAGAGTCATTTAAAATCTTTATATAAGAAAATAACAAGTACGCTCTCATATATACATATACACTCAACCCATTCTAGGGTACTATTGACCCTATCCTTATGAGTACACCCACCAGAGCCAAGGTTCTCACTTAACCTTTCTGCTTTGATACCAAATGTAACGACCCGAAATTTTCGATCCCGAAAATTCCAGATAGTTATGAAAAGAAGAAAGAGATAGAAGAAGAAGAAGAAGATCAGGAACACCAACCTCTCACATTCGCAGCGGATCAAAATATAATATCAAATAATAACAGTTACAAAAGAATAATATTCTGCCGATTACATTTTTTTTACATCAGAGTTACACATCTATACAGATACTGAATATACACAATTACCATGTCACAGATCTACAACAATAAAATACAGCGGAAACACCCTATACGTTCCTGCCATCCAGCTCGCCTCCTGAGCTCCAGAACATCCTAACCTGGAAATCTGTAATACTCGGTCTGACTCGAGTATTACATCAAAGTAACACCGGGTCAGGCTGGAAACCAGCGTGAGTAAACCCATGCAATTCGAAATACTAAACTATAAACATAATTGAAATCCCGGGTAACTCATACCTTACAACGAGTTCTTAACTTGTTAGATTCAATACTTAATTTACAATTCAACCTCTAAGCACCCGTACTTAGTTTCAATGGTCCAGTTCACTTAAATTATTTCATTCCAGCCCATTGATTACACATATCAATTCTATAAAGAATTATAGAATATTTCAAATCGAAGTGGTTACGGGTATGTACTGATACCCAAAACCGGTCTCTTCGAATCCAATAACATCTTAACCCATATTATTTAAGTGAATACAATTCAAATTTAAATACAGGGTGTCACTTTACACAACAATTCATCTCGATAGATAACCACATTATCACTATCCAACTCAAACATATCACAAACATTTCATATCAGAAATATCAAATAATCCAAGGCATTAAATATCATCCAATCTTTCATAAGCAAGATTAATTAGTCACACCCTTTCTAATTAATTTAAATAAACTAAATTAATTACTTTAATCACTTTTAATTCTGTTTACTTTAACATTAATTAATTACAAACCATTAATTAACCATCCTTCAATTATCCTCTTTAATTATCCTCTTTAATTACATTAAATAATTAGCCTTTAATTAATAACACAAATTAATTAACCTTCACCCAATCGCATTAATTAGCTTTATCTTTGATTAATTTCTCAGATTAATTATCCTATAATCACTTACATTGATTAATTATCCTTTAATTAATCACACTCATTAATTGACTAACCTTTAATTAATTTCCTTAATTAATCGACCCTTTAATTAATTACACTAAGTAATTAATTTTTAATTACTTCCCTTAAGTAATTTAACTTTAATTTCTTTCATCAAGTAATTATCCATTTGGTTAATTATCCTTAATTAATTAACCTTGATCATTAATTAATTTAATCTTTAATTGCTAATTAAATTAATTAACTCTCAACAGATTGATCCTTAATTAATTAAACCAATTAATTATCTTAATTTAATTATATTAATTAATCATCTTAGTTAATTAAGTAATTATACTTTAGTTACTTTTATTTATAAGACATAAACCATTTTCTTTTAATTAATTACTTATTAATTACATCATTTCATTGTTTGAAACAATCAAAGAGATAATTAGCCTAATACAAAATTATATAAACCAAGACAAATTTAGAAAAACATTTAACTTTAAAATTTAAACTTGAAAACTTGTTTTAAAACACTAGTTTAATAATTTTCTTTCGAACTTTTATTTAGACTTGTTAATGTCTACCTGAAACCAGGTTGATTACTTTAAAAAAAACTCGGCCCAAACGATTCCCTGGCCCATCATCTTTCCTTTACTTATTCTTATATTCTATATATCTTATTACCTCCTTCTACGGCCCATCTACTATCTTCGGCCCAAATTCCTTTCTTCCTTTTCTTTCTCCTAATTCCTTCCCATCTTCACACCGTTCTGCACCTAAATGTGCATGCTGCCGTGCACATGTACAAGTAATTCCCAACATAAACCTTGACACTGACCATCCCACCAAGTTGCCTCCCTTAATCACCTTCCGCCTTCATGCCCATGAACGTTGATGAACACTGGATCGAAATTTGGTTCACTCGAATTCCTGGAACGAACGTCGTACCTACAGACCACCTCATCCTCGATACCCACGGCTGCCGATCTCGCCTGAACTTCGCCCAAAGCCTCGCCGGAGCCTCCTCCTCTCTTTTTCCCAGACGCGCACACCCCTCTCTCACCCTTTTCCTTACCATCGACCGAGATCTGATACCATGACACCATTTACCTTGAACCCTACCTTGAGTTCGTCTGGTTAACCCACGGCCCTACAAACCACCGCACCATTTTTCCCGCCAATACCAACTCCTAACGTACCTCCACTCCCAACCCTTCGCCTTGAAATCAACCTGGTTGCCAGAATTTGACCCGAGATTCAAAACCGTTCAACTAACAATTTCACATAAATTTTAACCCTAAAAATAATGAATCTTCCACCAAAAATCATCACTTGCTATTACGAATCAAACTATGAAATCCAAAACATGAAATTGTGGACATCGATTTTCTGATTTGAACAGGTTCCATTGTAATTTCTTTGTTTTTGGAATATTTACTAAATATTTTCACTTGACACCATTTTTAAATATAATGTTACATTCATATACACATTTCATCTTTAGTGATCTCAGCCTAACATTGAATATATGTAGAGGAATCAAAATAATTCGAATGTCATGAACCTTTTATTCATACAGAGACACACACACACACATATATATATATATATATATATATACACACTTTCACAGACATTCAAAGAATAAACCATATTTATATATATATATATTCAAACACTTAAGTTCATTCATGCAAACATTAATCACCCTTAACTTTAAGTAATTTCTGCATGTATAGTTTACTCACTGTTAAAATCTGTTTGAACAGAGCTTGAAACTGCTGCATAACAGTGGCATATGTGTTTATATAAAAACAGATATACACATATCCTTCACTAAATATTCATTAACATATGAATTTATCCATACCAACCTATATTCACACATCACCCAAAGACTATGCATCAAATCAAACATTAAAGTATGTAGTTTACTCACCTGAAAAATGATTGAACAGAGGACAAATTTCAGTTCCCAGATGAACACAGTGGATTTTGTTTTCCCAGTCTTAAAGTTGTTGATGATTTTGTAGTTATTGTTGATGATGTTGATTAAGTGCTGAGTTTAGTGTAGGTTGCAGCTTGCTCTTCTTTTATTTATTTATTTTTTTCTTTGATGCATGAACGAAAACAGAAGATGATATATATAAAAGCAAGGTATGAACATTTTGGTTTTCTGGTACACGATTTGTATTGTACTGGAAAAAGATTTTTATGAGGGTTGATGCAAATTTTAGTAGCTGATATGATATATATTGTGGGCTGCATTAAATTCCATTGTCCTGTTCATAGATATTTATTCCTTTTTGTTCATACTTATTCTTTATTTTTGAATGTACTGGAATGTATATTTTTCCTTCTTTTGCAAGCTTATAAACATATATCTTGTTTCTTATGTTACATATATTTATTTTTATGTTAATATTATATACTTGTGTTGTACTTAAAATTGTTTATAGTTATTTATACACTTGTTTTTATTCATATTCATTTCCATTTGTATTTTAGCCATCAACATTTAAATTATATACATAAGTTTTATTTATATTTAATATTTATATTTTATATTGATAGACTTTGATTTTATTTCAAACAATACCATTCATATATATTTATTTATCAGATGTTAACAAGGTAAGCGTTTAAATTCAATTATATAAGATAAATTTTATTATACATATTATTAAGAGATTTTATTTAAAATTTTCAAATCAATTACCTTTCAAAAATACAAATCCATACAAATAAATGGCAATTATTACGAAAGTCATATTCATTTTAAAATGATAAGTTTACTTTTTATTTAAATTAGATTAAATATCTATTAAAATAATACTGCTAAAATACCGGGTCGTCACACTACTTGATGAAAGTTTGATTTTCTTTTTTCATTGGGAAACCATGGATTTAATGGACCAGAAAATTCTTATCTTGGAGAATTCCGAGCTATATTCCACTTTGTATACTCATTTAACTTTTTGGTACGAAATCGCGAACTACCGTTACGCGACGGACATTGTTTTGACTTGTTTTTTTCAATTTCTTTTCAAACTTCTTGGAAACACTTTTAAATGTTTATAAAACATTTCTAAATCATTTTAAATCATTTTAAACAATGTTTTTATCATTCCAAACTCATTTTTCATTTCATTTCACTTTATAATATTATATCATCATAATATCATTTCTAACCTTTTAGATCATTTAAAGTCATTAAGAGGCTAAATAACTTTCATACACATATTTATATGGATTTAATTTCCATTAAATTAACTAAACCTACTAACCATTTCTCTTATCATTTATGAAACCAAGTTATCATCCATATCATAAACATATAATCAACCAAGTTATCAAACATTTAATCATCCAACATATTTAAACTTTCAAATCATTATACTTGAAATAATTTATGGATTAATTAGTAAATATGATTACTCACATTTAACCAAATTGTTTAGTTTTCTACCAACATTCATTTAATCCAACACTTCACTAACTCATCTTATCTTCACCAAACCATCACCTAAACTCTTCCACCACTCTTCAAAGTGCTCGACCACCACCTCCAAACATCCATAAAGCTCGGCCACAACAGGTTCTCCACCATCCTCCATTGCTTCTTTATATCTTAGATGATAAACCACGTTTTGATGATATTCTAAGGTCTTTGGCAAGTTTGGTGGAGTTTTGGCTTTGTTTGATATGGTTTTGAAAAAGTTAGTAAGGAAAAGAGAGAAGAAGAAGCCATTGGAGAGTGGAAGAAAAGCTTGAAAAAGAAAGAAGAAGAAGTGAAAAAGTGGATTCTTATTTATAGAAATTTTTTTGGATTAAAATAATATCTTGTGAAAAGACCAAAATACTTTTTACTTACTTTTTAAGTAACCTTATTTTTTCAACACTTAATATCACATTTCAAATCATTACTTTATGTCAATTTCACTTAAGTATTAACTAAATAATATAATAATTATGTTTGGTTTGATTTGATGTTTTACTTTTTGACTTTTGTACTTTTTTGTCTTTTTATGCTTACTTTTTGTTAATTATATTCTAGAATTTTCTAAGTACGTTTAGTAAAAGAAAACTTGATTAGTGAATTAATTAATACTTACACTATTTGAATATATGTTCCAATATAAGAAAAATAAAGGTGCGACGATGTTGCGACAACTTTTAATCGACAAAACGTTGATTTTCGATAAAATGTTTTATGGTCACATTTTGACGTTTTAGTTAAACTATTTATTTATGTAAACTAAATTTAAAAATGAACTTTTTACTTCTTTAATAAATTAAAACATGTCTCTTTATATTTTGAAATCATATTTAAATAATATCAAAATCTCTAATTTTACAATGTATGTAAAACTGACAAAATGCAACAAAATTTGATTATTTTTATAAAATGATTATTAACATAATTTTAAATATTTTAATATACTTTTATCATCTTTATCAAATGTTTTCAATAAGATTTATCTTTTTAAATAAATATTTAAACTGATTTATTTAAGCATTTATTTATTTTTAATAAAATTTAACTTTTGTTGATTTGTTCTAAAATCCAAATTTATACTTTTTAATTTATTAACTATAAGAATAAGTAATTTCTCTATTATTATCTATTATATACAATTTATTTAAGTTTTAAACCTTTTATAATTTTAAAACAAACTAAATCTCTCATTTTCGAAGTAGCGAAATTACAGGTCGTGACAATTACTGAGTCGGTCTCATGAGTGTGCATATCAATTAATTTACTTAATAATACAATCCCTATTTTTTCCTTTTATTTGCACACTATCATCACTTTAAGTGACATCCAACTTTAGTTTGGATAGCTTAAATTATGATGTTGATAATTAGACTATACATACCCTTAAGCGATATATCTAGAATAACTGAAAAAATGTTGCATTTATTATTGTATCATTTTTTTCCTTTATTTTGTTAAATTTTAACAGTCTACTTTTCCTAAATGATTTTCTTAACATTCTATATTGCTGCAACAAAAGCAGCTTGAGCTGCTGCTTGTAGTAGCTTGCTGTTGATTGATACTTTAAATAATAGTGAATATACATAATAAAATAACAAATAAATCAACCGAATTATCCACATAATACCAGCAAATATTCCAGTCCTACCCCACATGCTAAATATATTGCCCTTACAACCACAAAAATATAATAAGCACTTGCAATTACTACAAAGTTGAAAGTAGGTATATTCATATTCATATAATAAAATAAAAAATGAACAAGATATATAACTTTGCCTTGGCTTGTGGATACTGCAACTAATAGTAGTTCTAAAAAACTATAAAAAATGTTGCATTATTGTTTTTTCATAGCTTTGTTCTAGTAGCCAATAACCCAATCACTCAAGACCTATGCTTCCATGATGTTAGCGTTTAGATAACACTGTTGACGCGATTCAGCTTCATATAGCAGCAGCTCAATATAACTACATCGTTCTTTTTTTCTAAAGAGCAACAAATATTATGATAGACTTTGATCAAAAATGATCAAACAGAGCAAATCTAACTTACAAAAGTGGTCAACAAATGTCCTTGGGATGCATTGATTTTTGTGATATGGTTATCTATTATGCCATGTTAGAAAATTAAATGACGCCACATATAAACTAACAATCTGAATAAAAAATGAAGTATATCGAAGTGATACCTGAATGGAACTCCACAACACAACTTTTAAATCATCACCAATATTCCACCAATCATCAATCGTGAATGGAGCATGCTCCCATACAAGCAGTCCTAAGTAAGAAGATAGTTTTATAGAACCTTCTCCTATTGGTACAACATTCTTATTAAATTCAACGTTAATCCGAGACACAAGATCTAAAGGAAGTCTTATCATTCTAGTTTGACCTCTAGCTTTTATCTTTTGAAACGGAATTTCATCTATGTGTGGAATATCAGTCTTATTTTCCATCGCATCATTTCCAATTTCAAATTCGTTGTTTTCAATATTTTCCTCACACTGCATCATATTATCTCTACATGCTTCAATTCCTTGCTCATTGGTTTCTAAATTTGCTTTATGTTTCTCATTGATTTCTAAATTTGGTTTGAGTTACTCATTGGCTTTGGTCTTTGCTCTAAGCTATTCATTTGTTTCCTTGGCTTGTTTTTGTTCGTGAGTAAGCTTGCTCTTCTTTGCCACATCCTGTAGTTAGTAAAAAAATATTAGTGAGCCAATGATAGGTAGTTAGTAAAAAGGTCAAGACATGTAAACAAACCAAAACAACTAAATTAAGAGCAATTAATAACGACAACAACTTTCCTCGCATGTTAATCCTATTTTCAAAGTCATGTGTACTAAAATATCCAATAATTACTGAATGTCAACACATTCTTTAAATGGAAAAACAAAAATCTCATTCTTAAATTTCTCTCTACCTTATTTCATACAGATCAGAGACAAATATGATAATCAACCTATAGCCTAAAGGCAACGAATAATAATAGAATGGTGCCATATCCCCATGACAACAAATGGGAAAACTTTTTTTTACTTCAACACAAGCACTTAATAGGGAAATAATTATATGTATAGGAGTATCAGTCTCCCACATGCGTATGTAGTTAATTAAAAATGATTAATTGATTATCATCACACATATTTGAGAAGGAATCATACCATTCAATGATCCAGTCATTAAAACATATGGAAAATGAGAAACTTTAATGTAAATTTAATTAAACGTCTAAAATATGTGTTGTAATGTCGTTGGCAAATATAAAACCTTATCACTAGCCTGCTAACTACTCTAATTTAAAGCAAAGAATTAAAATATAGGTACATGGAGTTAAATAGTGAATTTTTTAATCTAATAACAAAAAATATGAATGTATTTTAGCTTTTTTTTAAGAGAGGAAGTCCCTGAACAAAATTGTGGAACATAGCATAGAAGAGTACTTCTGGGTAGGAGTTTAAGAAGCTACTCCTAATCTATACTATATTATTATTAGTGAGTTGAATTTCAAGCTCACACAGACCTCCTTGAAATTTGGCAACTGAACAGTCGCATTTTTAATTTCTTTATATTCCAAACTTTAAAATGTGATAACTTTTTCTACATTGATTGGATTTTAGAATCGTTTTCACTATTAAATCTCAAATTTAATTTGCTTTCCAATGATATCCATTGTTAATAGCTAACAATAAATTTTTTAAAATCATAATTTTATATAGCAGCTTTAATTGCACAATTATTTTGTGTCACCGCTGTGTACCGCGTTTCTGTAACAGCATTATTATGATGATCATAAACATTACATAGTAGTTTTACCTAGATTATTATAATTTTATTATCTTTTAACATATTTGAAAGGAATTTTTTTTTGAATTATACAATTATGGTTGCCTTTGAATATTGTAACTACATTATGTAATAAAGTAATAATCTTGATTGTGTTTGATAGTATTCAAACTTAGTGCAGTTATAATTTAACCCTATCAAAAAATGGTGAAATAATTTATAGGCATTTTTTGAATTAATTTAACTACGTTAGCATTTTTTTATTGCATTTACTATTGATGATTTTGACTATATTTGATAATTTTATTCAATTTTAAAACAGTTATAAATTAATGAAATTAAGAAAATGCAATTATAATTTACCAGCAAGTTTTGGGTAAATTTAACTATATTTGAAGATTTTTAACCACATTTATGTGATGAAGTAATAAATTTGGCTACATTTCAGGAATTTATTCAATCTTAATACAATTAAAATTTAACTACATTAATAAAATGCAGTTATAATTTAATGACAATTTTGAATTATGCATGGTAGAAATTGAATATTTTAGCTATATTTATGTGATGCAGTAATAATTTTGGTTGTACACGATGATTTATTCGAGCTAACTGTAGTTAAAATTTAAATGCATTAAGCAAAAGCGGTTATTATTTTGCAGTATTTTTGGAATTAAGCAATTATTGTTTTTGAATATTTTAACTGCATTTGTGTGATGCAATACTAATTTAGCTGTAGTAATAATTTTGTTTGATGTTAACGATAGTTATTTAACCGCATTATGAAAATATAATTGAAAAATGAATTTTGATTTTTGATAGCTTGAGATGATTAAATAATGACTTCACATAATTAATGCTTGATTCAACCGTGCAGCTCAGCGTTTAATACATTGCTTCCAGGTTTGATGACATAATTTGGCTAAGTTTACTCAATTTCGTTTACAATTACGATGATCAATAATACAATAAGCATATAAGTTGTTGTATTCGGGCTTAAGGTAGATGCACAATTTAAGTGCTGGGTCAAAACATGTGTTGTAGTGAGAATAATGTTGATAACCACCTAAAAGAGTTTATTTTTTATTTTTTGCAGTAAATTCTAAAATCACTTGCACCACCACCGTCGGAAAACTTCTAGAAAACAATTGATGAATGTATCTTTGTATAGATGATTATGTAGTCATGGTTTGATTATTAGATATAGTTAATAGGTCAGATGAGCAGTGAGAGAATTTAGTAATAATACTGCATCAATGACACTTTTTCCTTTTTTGGCTGCAGGTACAAATACCTTGTAACGACCCAGAATTTTTGATAATTAAAATTTGAATATTTAATTAATTTTAAATATTAATAAATGGAATTTAGAAGTCGAATGATTTATTTTTCGAATATTGGATTTAATTTGATAATTTAATCGATAAATTAAATAGTGAAATTCCAGAGATAGTTGAAAATCGAGTTTAAAATGATTGAAAATGATTTGGAAAATTTTATTTAATCATACTGGAGTTATAGAAAGGTTATAGAACTTTTAAAGTTGAATTTGGAGTTAAATTGTGAAAATTGAATATTTTAATATTTAATTATCGACTGTAAAAATAGTCAATTTTCGAACAGTCTCAGAATTGAACGAGACCAGTTCCATTTGATCCGTAATAGTTAGTTATTATCGGATTTCAATTTTCGTATCAATCGGAGTTGTCGTTTGACCGTGGCAGCTCGAAACGCATCGATATCATTTTAATTTTAAATCGTCGAGTTTAAATAGTCATTTTTCAAACGGTCTCGGATTTCGACGAAACCAGTTTCATCGGATCCGTAATGTGAAATTATTGCATGGTTTCAAATTTCGTAATTTTTGGAATTACCGTTTGTCCGGTACGAATTAAAACGCCTCGAAATCAATTTAAATCGGTTTAAGTTAAATT
This sequence comes from Allium fistulosum, assembly GCA_030737815.1. NCBI lineage: Eukaryota > Viridiplantae > Streptophyta > Magnoliopsida > Asparagales > Amaryllidaceae > Allium > Allium fistulosum. The sequence continues at coordinate 130,328,310 of CM060904.1, forward strand.
GATCGTTTATTGTCATATCTCACACATACGATCGAATTAGCTTTCGAAACCTGTTCCATTGCGTTCGGAACGCGGGTTAAACCCTAGAAACGTCAGCCGGCACGCTCGAATCGGAGTTCGGAAAATTTCGATGAATAGTAAGTTGGGCAGTTTTCTATAAAAGCCCTTTCTCCCTTCATTTTGCAAAGAAACTGAACCCTAGGGTTCTAAGGCTTCAGCCGTCATTATCTTTATCAATGGCCAGAAAGTAATTAACTTCTCCCCTCCAAATCTCTTAATCCGTCGACTTTTAGCGAAAGTTATCAACTAAGAAATTGTAGAGCTACGTGAGTTCTATCAGATCAACGGTCGAGATCTGAAACGGAGCATTGATGGAGGCGCAACAGTCCAGGGAAGGCACCACGAACGGGCACGTTTCTCCACGCCTAGGTGCAGCCGAGTTCAACTATATTGGTGGTGAAGATGGAGCAGGCTATGGCCGTTCAAATGAAGTTGGCCGATCGTCGCGTAGTCAAGCGAGGGAAGAGCGGTTCGAAACCCTAGAGGCGGCCTTTGGGTTTAGGGTGCGTGCGACTTGCCTGGGAGAGGAAGATGAGAAGAGCGGTCCAGATTTCGTTTGCAAATCGAACGGCCTGAATTGTATAAGGTTAAAAAAATAAAAAAAATTAAAGTGTAAACTATTATATTTATAAATTCATGTAATATTTAAAGTGTTGTATCTTTGTCATACGAGGTCGAAAAATTACGAAACGACTTGCGTTGGAATCGTATGGTCGAATACTTCGCGATGGAACTGGATTGGAAGCGATCGGGATCAGTGAAAAATTTGGAGTGAAATTAAACGTCCGTTTAGTTTCATTCGAAATAAACGCTATAAATTGCTATCGGAAAATCAAGGTGAGATTTTTCTCACTCAAAAATGAAAGTGGAATTTTCAGTTATTTATTTATTGACTGATTGTTGCTATTGAATGTGCTATTAGATATGATAGGATATATCTATATATATAGCAGTATATACATATTGGCATATGTATATATTGGATTGATGATTTCCCGCCTCGTATAGCGGATGAGACCCTATTGCGCCGTTAGTAAGCGGATTTATAAAAACCTATATACCGCGATAATTCTGTACTGGAGCGGAATTGGTATTGTGCTAACATCTTTGGATGCAGGGAAACAGGTTGGAGGGATCCAACTGGATTCCTCAACTGTATTTACTTATTTACAGATATTGTGATATATTCTGCTATCATATGATGATATATGATATTGACTGTTGTGATGGACTAATCGATGCTGTTGCATCATCGGATTCAGTTTTGAAATGTAAAAATAACGACTGTTACTTTAAAAAGATTTTAAAGTGATTTTTGAAAATACACGTTTTATGGGATTTTTGAAGTGATTTATTTTAAATAAATAAACGTTCAAATTTTAAAGTTACAAAAATTTATAGATTTGGGAAATATAACCGAAAAGTTATTTTTGGAATAAATAGTTGACTGATTTATGAAATGGTTTAAATTGAGATTTTTAAATTTCTGTAAACGGTTTATATAAAAGATTTATGAAATTGATATCCACAAAATTAAGAATGGTGAAATTATAAAATGAGTTTTTATAAGTGTGAAAAATGAAATATTATGGAATCCGTAAGTGAATGAAATTTATAGACTTATAAATTGTGAAGTTGAAAATGAATGATAAGTTATTAACTTATAATATGGACTTGTGATATTTATATCGAGTTATAAATTGAATTTGTTAATAAAAGGAATTTATAAATCGAAGTTGTTAGAAGAATAGAATTGAAATTTATAAAAGTTGTTTATAAATCCGGAATCACTTATTTTGATGAGTTGAATATAGAAGTTAATAAAAGAAGATTTATAAGTCGAAGTTGTTATTAAAATGGAAATAGAATTTATAACCATGTTTATAAATTCGGAATTGATTAAATTTGATAAGTGAATTATAGAAGGTTATTAAAGAAGATATATGCACGATTTTGGACAGTGAATATATTGTTAAGTAAAATGGATACGTTTTTGAAGAAGTGATATTAAAAATGAAGTTAAACATTTTAAAGACGTTTTAAAATGTATTATGAATCGAAAGCATAGATTTCCGCAGTTCTTGTTGAAATAGACGTTTTCGAGAAATTTAAGGAAATGGTGGACTATAACACTGTTGTTATAGTAAATGATTTCCGAAAGGAAATGTTTTGATGTAGTATTGGGATTTATATATCTATCTAAATCCGAATCCCTATACTAGTGATTTCGAGTCGTCGTAACGATGTTTTACGTAACATTCGTTTTGACTCAGATAAATATGTTTAAAGAGAATGATTTCCTTAAAGAATGAGTATATACTTAATTTGATTTAAGTATATCGAATATTTTCAAATGTTGAAAATAAATAGATTTGTGAAATACTTATTATTAAATAAGTATGGAAATGCTTTTCCAATATGAAATGAACTGTTTTGAGATTTTTATCTTCAAAGATAAAATGGAATGTGGAAAATTGATTTGAAATTGTTTTCAAATGGTTAAGTGTGGAAATTATATATCTAGTAAAAGATATTTTTGAAGATACAATAATTTGGAAAATTATTTGGAATCTGATGATGTTGCGCATCTTTATTGATAGTTAAATAACCGACTATCAATATTTACCTTTAGATAGGTATTTGTTGTGAATTGGATGAATTTGAATGCCACACTTATTTTTGAATAATCGCTCACTATTCGGATTAGCCGGGAAAGGACCATGGGGTCGTATAACCCATTCCGAATATGTGATACGTCGTTATGAATTGCATTCGAAGACCGGTGTTGAAGACCGGATATTTTTGAAAACGGAAGGATTACCGTCGAGTTACTCTACATCGACTGATCTTCGATTTAGAGGTTTTATCACCCTTAGTGACGGGAAGTCCTGACGTGATTGAAAATTATCCGGATATGCAAGGGCTTCGTGAGAAGTGCCTTCGGTTCTGTTCGATCCCGGAACAGACTTGTATGGATTGTGTGTCTGACGTTACAATTTGAGATATAAAGCTGATTTCTTTCAAATACATTTCTGTTGGTGGCGGAGAATTTATTCTCTTAGCTTAACACCCTTCTCTGAGACGTACGAGCTCAGAGGTTATGTAGTTGAAATTTATCAGCGATATATCCCAATTTGGTAACGTGGCATACTGAGTGTTGCTGTGAAATGATCAGTGTTTGATCATTTGTGATATGATCATTTGTTTGATCTTATATCTTTGTGATCATAGGTTGATCATTTTGTTTGACCCGAAGCAGGGCTTTTTGAGAAAGCGTAGCTTTGTGGACGAGACTTCGTCGAGCCTCACACCCCGGAAATGGTCGAAACAGGAAGGATGCAGCAAGGTTCTAGGGAGTAGCGCCCCTTAGTGTATGTCATTCCTTCTGGATAAAGGTGGTATCATGGTATGGAGCCCAGATACTTAACCTCTGTGGTTACTGCATTATTATTATCTATGTGGTTTGTTGGAAATCGGGGATCCTCGGGAAGATCGGTGACGATCGGGGGATGGCATACGCGTGTCAGTAGTTACCTATTTTTGCAGAGGTAACCCGGCCTTGTGTTGGCAGAGATCTAACCGTAACGTTAGATTCTCGGGTCGTCTATTTCAGGGACGTACCCATCGTGGATAGGAAGTTCCTTAGCCTGACCATTTGTTGGAAATCCAAAGAAACAATACGCGACTTGTACGGTTTTAGTTGTAGAACCTATCATTCACTTATGGTGGCGCCCCACTGTTTGGATGGTAGCTATAGTAGGCATAGTTCGAAATGTCTATGCTGGCTAAGATTTATATTCTACTTTCGAAATAATTTCTACACTATGCACTAATAATAATATCAAAAATGATTTGATTTTGCGTAGTAAGCATCTTTGACTATCATAAGAAGAAATCTCCTCCAATTCTGCGTTTGCATTGTGTGTGTGGTGGGAGGTCTTATGGTAGTTTCATTTTCCAAAAGCATTTCGAATTGACTTTAAAATTATTTTGTTGTTATATAAAGAATAACTGTTTTACGATCTCACACCAGTCACCATGACTGACTCGGAGTTTATTGTTTCCCTTCTAAACTCTGGGTGCCCACCAATTTCCACACGGGCAGTCTAGAGTTATGTTATCAGGATATTCTGGATATTCTGGAGCTTTGGAAGCAAGCTGAATGGCGAGACGTAGTATTTGTATCTGATAGTATTTATTCCGCTGTGTATTTTGTATGAGGACAAGTTATAAAACTGTCCATTGTTGTACTGAGTTGTATATTGACTCTGATGATTGATGTATGTATAAAATGATATAGTTCTTTGTTTAAAGATTATTCATTTATCTATTATATATTGTTCCGCTGCGATGTGTAAGATTCTGATATTGTTTTCTGTTCTGCTCTTGTTCTGTTGTTGTTCTTCTTCTATCTTTTTCTTCTACCTTTTTCTTTTCTTTTTCTTAAAACCATAACTTTTCGGGTTTCCGGCATTCGATGGCTCAGCAGTCAATAAAGTGAGTATCGATGTTGAATTTTCGAAAGTCGAAAATTTTCGGGATGTTACAGTTGGTATCAGAGCATATGGTTAAGCGACAACCCTGCTCTGTTGGGTGTTACTCATTAGAGATAGAGTCAGTAGTACTCTAGAATGAGTTGAGTGTAATAATAGATACGAGTGCGTATTTGTTAGTGAATATAAAATTGTTTTATATTGTGATGATTGGTTTATTGAGTGGTATATGGATTCTGGTCGGTATTGTCCGTACAACTCTATCGATAGGGATCTCTAAACACTTATATAGAACAATTCGGCACAGTATCGTTTTAAATAGGGTAAATGAAATAATTTTGCCCAAAACTATTTTTATATAGAAAATAAAGGTTTTTCTATGAATTATCATAGTATATGGTTGCATGGTTGTTATATTGAAATTGAATTAAAGTAATAACCAAAGATTGAAGATAAATTCATTTAACAAGTGAAATTTATAATTGTGAATTGAAAGATAAGAAAATAAATCCATATACAAATGAAATTTGAGAATGTAAATTATAAATGTGATTTGTAATTTAAAACGGAATTCCAGAAAAGTTTTTGGAAATGTTTTGAAAAGAATTTGAAAATTTTGGAGATTTGGAAAGTTTAAATCATTTTTGATTTGAAAATGGATTTCAAAGCTTTTGAAAAGTATTTTAGAGAGATGAAAGCTCTAAACTCTTTTCGGTCGCTGGAAAATAACTTCGATGATGACCGCGGCATCGTTGGTGTTCATTTTCGGGTTTCCAAAAGAGGAAATTGCTGCCAGAATATTTTAAATAAAGGTTGATTGGGAAATTTTGGATTTTGTTTTGGGAATTCAAAAGATAAATTTGAACAGATTTCAAAATAGTTTTGAAAGATTGAAAAGATTCTGGAATTGAATGGATTGATAACTTATATAATTTAAATTCTGATAGAATAAATTTAACTTAAAGGATGAAGTTAAATTAAAGTAAGTATAAGTGAATCAATTAAATCTAAGTTGAGATTGTGGAATATGAAATCTGGATTTAATATGAATTTTGAATAAGTGAAGAAATTTGACCTTGGTAAAAGTTAAATAGGATTAAAATTTGAATTTGGATTTATAAGTGGAAACTTAAGTTAAGTTAAACAAATGATGTTTAATTGGAATATAACTTAAGTAATGTTGAACGAAGTTGATTTTGATATCAAAGTGAATTAATAAAGGGAATTTATTAAATGAATGTGAACTTGAGTTATATAAATGAAATTCAACTTTATTTGTTAAATGAATTAGTAATTGAATTGAATAAATGGATTGGATGTTAATCAATCTAATGTGAAGTATTGATATGAAATAATGAATATAAGTGTTAATTCATTAAAAGCTAATGAAGTTGAGAAATTAAATAAATTGAATGGAAGTCAATTTAATTTGAAAGTGTTGAACCAAATCGAATGTAAAACTTATAATTTGGTTGTGTTGAATATACATTGGTTGTTATTTGATTGTTAGTTGATTGTGTATGAAAATTCATTAAGTATTAATGAAATTGAATTAGCAAATTGGAAAGCTATGTGATTAAATTCAAATTGGAAGTGAACGAATGTGAATTAGTGAATGTAAACTAATTGAATTGAAAGAGAATGTTGATTAAATCCAATGTAAATGAATCGAATATGATTTAAAATTGAAAACCAATTCAATGAATGTTAATGAGAAGTGAATCTATATTGATTTGGTTATGAAGTTGTTGGATGATAGTTGAATGATTGTTTGATGGTTGCATTGTTGCTTTTGAATGCATTGTTATGTTGCTATACGATGTATATTGACTATATTTTCATATCTACATGTTCTCATATGGTTTGTTGAGTGTTTAGTAGGTGCGGATGGCGTTGCTTCGCATTTGGAGCTCGCTTTCGCGCTATATTAGCCGTATACGCTCGCTAAATAAATAATAAGGTACATATCTCGGATTAAATATCGTACTTTTACACTTTTTTCCCTACGGGATGCCTCATCACTTGATGGGATGTATATTTGTGATATATATACACTGTCATTTTTTTTTCGGATCGAGCCGCGCAAAGGAGACGCTGGCGAAATTTTTCGAAAATTTCGAGTGTTAGAAAAATTTTGAGAAAATTTGAAAGTTTAAAATTTGAATTTAAACTCAAATTTGAATTGAGAAGTTAAACAATGTTGTTTGAAACTTATAATTGAAGTTGGAAAACGAGTTGAATGATAAAGAATCTTTAGTAGAAAGATTTGTTTTGATAAATTGATAAAACTATTAGATTGTGAAAAACAGTAGACGAGTTAAGGACCTTTCTTCCTGACTTGTAATTTCGAGGACGAAATTCTTTTAAGGGGGGAAGTCTGTAACGACCCAGAATTTTTGATAATTAAAATTTGAATATTTAATTAATTTTAAATATTAATAAATGGAATTTAGAAGTCGAATGATTTATTTTTCGAATATTGGATTTAATTTGATAATTTAATCGATAAATTAAATAGTGAAATTCCAGAGATAATTGAAAATCGAGTTTAAAATGATTGAAAATGATTTGGAAAATTTTATTTAATCATACTGGAGTTATAGAAAGGTTATAGAACTTTTAAAGTTGAATTTGGAGTTAAATTGTGAAAATTGAATATTTTAATATTTAATTATCGACTGTAAAAATAGTCAATTTTCGAACAGTCTCAGAATTGAACGAGACCAGTTCCATTTGATCCGTAATAGTTAGTTATTATCGGATTTCAATTTTCGTATCAATCGGAGTTGTCGTTTGACCGTGGCAGCTCGAAACGCATCGATATCATTTTAATTTTAAATCGTCGAGTTTAAATAGTCATTTTTCAAACGGTCTCGGATTTCGACGAAACCAGTTTCATCGGATCCGTAATGTGAAATTATTGCATGGTTTCAAATTTCGTAATTTTTGGAATTACCGTTTGTCCGGTACGAATTAAAACGCCTCGAAATCAATTTAAATCGGTTTAAGTTAAATTGATCGTTTATTGTCATATCTCACACATACGATCGAATTAGCTTTCGAAACCTATTCCATTGCGTTCGGAACGCGGGTTAAACCCTAGAAACGTCAGCCGGCACGCTCGAATCGGAGTTCGGAAAATTTCGATGAATAGTAAGTTGGGCAGTTTTCTATAAAAGCCCTTTCTCCCTTCATTTTGCAAAGAAACTGAACCCTAGGGTTCTAAGGCTTCAGCCGTCATTATCTTTATCAATGGCCAGAAAGTAATTAACTTCTCCCCTCCAAATCTCTTAATCCGTCGACTTTTAGCGAAAGTTATCAACTAAGAAATTGTAGAGCTACGTGAGTTCTATCAGATCAACGGTCGAGATCTGAAACGGAGCATTGATGGAGGCGCAACAGTCCAGGGAAGGCACCACGAACGGGCACGTTTCTCCACGCCTAGGTGCAGCCGAGTTCAACTATATTGGTGGTGAAGATGGAGCAGGCTATGGCCGTTCAAATGAAGTTGGCCGATCGTCGCGTAGTCAAGCGAGGGAAGAGCGGTTCGAAACCCTAGAGGCGGCCTTTGGGTTTAGGGTGCGTGCGACTTGCCTGGGAGAGGAAGATGAGAAGAGCGGTCCAGATTTCGTTTGCAAATCGAACGGCCTGAATTGTATAAGGTTAAAAAAATAAAAAAAATTAAAGTGTAAACTATTATATTTATAAATTCATGTAATATTTAAAGTGTTGTATCTTTGTCATACGAGGTCGAAAAATTACGAAACGACTTGCGTTGGAATCGTATGGTCGAATACTTCGCGATGGAACTGGATTGGAAGCGATCGGGATCAGTGAAAAATTTGGAGTGAAATTAAACGTCCGTTTAGTTTCATTCGAAATAAACGCTATAAATTGCTATCGGAAAATCAAGGTGAGATTTTTCTCACTCAAAAATGAAAGTGGAATTTTCAGTTATTTATTTATTGATTGATTGTTGCTATTGAATGTGCTATTAGATATGATAGGATATATCTATATATATAGCAGTATATACATATTGGCATATGTATATATTGGATTGATGATTTCCCGCCTCGTATAGCGGATGAGACCCTATTGCGCCGTTAGTAAGCGGATTTATAAAAACCTATATACCGCGATAATTCCGTACTGGAGCGGAATTGGTATTGTGCTAACATCTTTGGATGCAGGGAAACAGGTTGGAGGGATCCAACTGGATTCCTCAACTGTATTTACTTATTTACAGATATTGTGATATATTCTGCTATCATATGATGATATATGATATTGACTGTTGTGATGGACTAATCGATGCTGTTGCATCATCGGATTCAGTTTTGAAATGTAAAAATAACGACTGTTACTTTAAAAAGATTTTAAAGTGATTTTTGAAAATACACGTTTTATGGGATTTTTGAAGTGATTTATTTTAAATAAATAAACGTTCAAATTTTAAAGTTACAAAAATTTATAGATTTGGGAAATATAACCGAAAAGTTATTTTTGGAATAAATAGTTGACTGATTTATGAAATGGTTTAAATTGAGATTTTTAAATTTCTGTAAACGGTTTATATAAAAGATTTATGAAATTGATATCCACAAAATTAAGAATGGTGAAATTATAAAATGAGTTTTTATAAGTGTGAAAAATGAAATATTATGGAATCCGTAAGTGAATGAAATTTATAGACTTATAAATTGTGAAGTTGAAAATGAATGATAAGTTATTAACTTATAATATGGACTTGTGATATTTATATCGAGTTATAAATTGAATTTGTTAATAAAAGGAATTTATAAATCGAAGTTGTTAGAAGAATAGAATTGAAATTTATAAAAGTTGTTTATAAATCTGGAATCACTTATTTTGATGAGTTGAATATAGAAGTTAATAAAAGAAGATTTATAAGTCGAAGTTGTTATTAAAATGGAAATAGAATTTATAACCGTGTTTATAAATTCGGAATTGATTAAATTTGATAAGTGAATTATAGAAGGTTATTAAAGAAGATATATGCACGATTTTGGACAGTGAATATATTGTTAAGTAAAATGGATACGTTTTTGAAGAAGTGATATTAAAAATGAAGTTAAACATTTTAAAGACGTTTTAAAATGTATTATGAATCGAAAGCATAGATTTCCGCAGTTCTTGTTGAAATAGACGTTTTCGAGAAATTTAAGGAAATGGTGGACTATAACACTGTTGTTATAGTAAATGATTTCCGAAAGGAAATGTTTTGATGTAGTATTGGGATTTATATATCTATCTAAATCCGAATCCCTATACTAGTGATTTCGAGTCGTCGTAACGATGTTTTACGTAACATTCGTTTTGACTCAGATAAATATGTTTAAAGAGAATGATTTCCTTAAAGAATGAGTATATACTTAATTTGATTTAAGTATATCGAATATTTTCAAATGTTGAAAATAAATAGATTTGTGAAATACTTATTATTAAATAAGTATGGAAATGCTTTTCCAATATGAAATGAACTGTTTTGAGATTTTTATCTTCAAAGATAAAATGGAATGTGGAAAATTGATTTGAAATTGTTTTCAAATGGTTAAGTGTGGAAATTATATATCTAGTAAAAGATATTTTTGAAGATACAATAATTTGGAAAATTATTTGGAATCTGATGATGTTGCGCATCTTTATTGATAGTTAAATAACCGACTATCAATATTTACCTTTAGATAGGTATTTGTTGTGAATTGGATGAATTTGAATGCCACACTTATTTTTGAATAATCGCTCACTATTCGGATTAGCCGGGAAAGGACCATGGGGTCGTATAACCCATTCCGAATATGTGATACGTCGTTATGAATTGCATTCGAAGACCGGTGTTGAAGACCGGATATTTTTGAAAACGGAAGGATTACCGTCGAGTTACTCTACATCGACTGATCTTCGATTTAGAGGTTTTATCACCCTTAGTGACGGGAAGTCCTGACGTGATTGAAAATTATCCGGATATGCAAGGGCTTCGTGAGAAGTGCCTTCGGTTCTGTTCGATCCCGGAACAGACTTGTATGGATTGTGTGTCTGACGTTACAATTTGAGATATAAAGCTGATTTCTTTCAAATACATTTCTGTTGGTGGCGGAGAATTTATTCTCTTAGCTTAACACCCTTCTCTGAGACGTACGAGCTCAGAGGTTATGTAGTTGAAATTTATCAGCGATATATCCCAATTTGGTAACGTGGCATACTGAGTGTTGCTGTGAAATGATCAGTGTTTGATCATTTGTGATATGATCATTTGTTTGATCTTATATCTTTGTGATCATAGGTTGATCATTTTGTTTGACCCGAAGCAGGGCTTTTTGAGAAAGCGTAGCTTTGTGGACGAGACTTCATCGAGCCTCACACCCCGGAAATGGTCGAAACAGGAAGGATGCAGCAAGGTTCTAGGGAGTAGCGCCCCTTAGTGTATGTCATTCCTTCTGGATAAAGGTGGTATCATGGTATGGAGCCCAGATACTTAACCTCTGTGGTTACTGCATTATTATTATCTATGTGGTTTGTTGGAAATCAGGGATCCTCGGGAAGATCGGTGACGATCGGGGGATGGCATACGCGTGTCAGTAGTTACCTATTTTTGCAGAGGTAACCCAGCCTTGTGTTGGCAGAGATCTAACCGTAACGTTAGATTCTCGGGTCGTCTATTCCAGGGACGTACCCATCGTGGATAGGAAGTTCCTTAGCCTGACCATTTGTTGGAAATCCAAAGAAACAATACGCGACTTGTACGGTTTTAGTTGTAGAACCTATCATTCACTTATGGTGGCGCCCCACTGTTTGGATGGTAGCTATAGTAGGCATAGTTCGAAATGTCTATGCTGGCTAAGATTTATATTCTACTTTCGAAATAATTTCTACACTATGCACTAATAATAATATCAAAAATGATTTATTTTGCATAGTAAGCATCTTTGACTATCATAAGAAGAAATCTCCTCCAATTCTGCGTTTGCATTGTGTGTGTGGTGGGAGGTCTTATGGTAGTTTCATTTTCCAAAAGCATTTCGAATTGACTTTAAAATTATTTTGTTGTTATATAAAGAATAACTGTTTTACGATCTCACACCAGTCACCATGACTGACTCGGAGTTTATTGTTTCCCTTCTAAACTCTGGGTGCCCACCAATTTCCACACGGGCAGTCTAGAGTTATGTTATCAGGATATTCTGGATATTCTGGAGCTTTGGAAGCAAGCTGAATGGCGAGACGTAGTATTTGTATCTGATAGTATTTATTCCGCTGTGTATTTTGTATGAGGACAAGTTATAAAACTGTCCATTGTTGTACTGAGTTGTATATTGACTCTGATGATTGATGTATGTATAAAATGATATAGTTCTTTGTTTAAAGATTATTCATTTATCTATTATATATTGTTCCGCTGCGATGTGTAAGATTCTGATATTGTTTTCTGTTCTGCTCTTGTTCTGTTGTTGTTCTTCTTCTATCTTTTTCTTCTACCTTTTTCTTTTCTTTTTCTTAAAACCATAACTTTTCGGGTTTCCGGCATTCGATGGCTCAGCAGTCAATAAAGTGAGTATCGATGTTGAATTTTCGAAAGTCGAAAATTTTCGGGATGTTACATACCTTCAATGGTTAAAATAATTGACTGATGTAATGCATCTATTAAGGCTAAGAAAACATCACCTATTTGCGCTCAAGCCAATATCATACACGCGTTGCTAGCAGTTATTTCTGAGGCTAAAAAATGAATGGACTTCTCATAATTGTTCTATTCTGTATGTTTTGGATATTTTCAAATATTGGTTACTACGACCAGCTATATGCCGTGTTTTGTACCCTGCATCGACATAGATCAGATTCGGTGAACAATAGTAATTTATATTGGAACCCATGTTATTTTCTTATTGCATCATCATTTCTATTTCAATTGAATCTTCTGTTTTACTACTTTTCCCTTGTACTACATTTGTTGCTTTTTTCTTTTGCTCCCTTTTTTCAGCTATTGACAAATACTTTTCCTGACTGTTTACAAATTTCATCCTATTACTATATTTCTCCCCATTGCAAAAAACTTTTGTTACTCTTATTTAATTGAATCGAATTGCACTGTGTCTTTGTGTCTGCAGTTCACAGTGAATACTTCAACTATATCTATGCACATTGAAGCAGCTGTGTAATTGCAAAAGCAACAACATTGGCATTATATGCCACAGTGAATATATCTATGCATTAGCGGATAAATTTTTAACACATTATCCTCTAAATAGTCTGTGAACTTTAACATATTCACTGTAATTGTTTTGTTCGATTTTAATTGTGATTATCATAACCAAATATATCTATGTATTCTTTATCCTACCAAATTGTTATTCATGATGTAACACTATCGTTCAACAATGTATTTTCATTACCACCATATTAAATTTCTTATACATTTGGATATGACCTATGCAACGATAATATTTTTTCAACATCCGTGTGCGAAGCACGGGTTCGCACTAGTATGTTATATAATTAACAGAATTCAACAGGTGAATGAATAGGTGGGAAACATTAAAAAAATATAATACCTATATATTTCAAACGGACGGGGGCTCTAAATCTGGAAGTGTTTTGGAACCACCTGGAGTGTTTCCATACCTTCAGAGCTGATTGCCAAGCATCTTAAGTCTTTCTACAAATAATGGTTCACACATGAAACACAAACCAGCATATAAACATGGTTATGCTTATAATAATCTACCTTACTGTAACAAATATACCGAATAACTCCACATATCAAAACTTGGTACTCATTGATTACATGAAGTCAGTGTAATCATAATCAATAATACTTATCAAAATAAACAGTAGTAATGCATTGATTATTATTAATTAGTAACTTTATGATCTACCAATATTATTAATTAGTTAGAAGTGTTAGAAAGAAAAAATGTTGTACTAAAATAATAGAATATAATGGTGTGGTGTAAAATATATGGAACTTTTGAAACCTGGTGGAATCAGTGGAAGCCCCAAATACTTGTCACTAAGAATGGTTGCACTTGCACAATTTGAATTAAACAAAACTTTGTAAATATGTTCTTATATCATAAAATTGATTTAAAAAAATTTGAGAACCTTTCAATATCTATGATATATACAGAATGTCAATTTAACATTGGCCACTGAATTTAATAATCAATCTAACGTATTATTTTGAGTATTTGAGAGTTAGTCAGACAAACTCAATTTCTCTAAATATAACTTCAAATGGTACAAGAATATACCTATAACACTTGGTTTCATTTTTAGTTGTATTAATTTAAAAATGTTGAGATGTCGTTTAAGAAGTTATATGTATGTGTAGATGTGACTGAATTTACATATAAACAAACATATGTAACAGATATAGAGACAATATTTAATGAGTGACACAATGGAGTCTAATGATTGAGGTTTATTGTATCACCTATCATGCCATATTTGTGTCTCAATAGTCTTTCCCATATAATATACACATAAGAGTATGAGTAAGTAATTATAAGACCATTTGTATCTTGTATAATGTTCACAAATATTTAGGGTCCTTGAATCATGATATATTATATGGTTTTTTGTACCAATCACTAACCATGACAGAGATGTTAGACTTAAATTTAATATTCCTATTGGACTTGCCCATCATTTTCCAAAACTTAGACCAAAATTTAACAAAATTGAATCAAATATTAGATGATTTTTATTTCATACATTGGAGAAAAGATAAATCTAATAAATGAACATTATGAAATTAAATCCAATATTACGAAATGGTTGAGTTAAAAAAAACAAAAAACCATACATACCAGCTTGTATATAAAAAACCGAATACCAAGAACCAATATAAAAGTCCAAAGAGAAAATACCAAATCTATAAAGAATTATTGCAATATCTATATATTGCCCACCCAGTCATATTTAGCATAATTATATGTTCCATGGTACTTAGATTGAAAACAGTACTGCTGGTAAGGTTACATTTTGGGGAAGAAGAAAAAATCATCAGAACTAAAACTCCTAAAACAAAATCGTTCCTTTAAAACAGTAACGACCCACCTTTTTACACAATTTAAATCGACAATAAACCACATATGTCAAACTCAAACCATTTAAAGAGGAGGATTGTTATGGGTAAATAAGAAAAATCAGAGAAAGAAGGAAAAAAGATACAGAATCTCACAGTGGAATGACGAAATATAATAATCAAATAAACAGTTCATGAAGTTGTTTACAAATAACATTTGATTATACTTTTATTATATAGATTATACAATAGGAATAAATAAATAAATGCAGCGGAACAACATGATGCAGTGGACATAATGTAATAATAATAATAGTCCTAAATCCTCAACGTTGTCCTTTAGAAAGCAATCTTCAGTACACTGAAAAGCTCAGATTGACCCGAGCAAATAGAAAAGACAAAACACTCAAGTCAGAACTAAAAGATCTTATGTAAGTTAAATCAACAGTAACTAAGTATGTGTGTAACGGCATCGGAAATGTTTGTGGGATTTGACATCTCTTATCCAGTGTCTAACGTAAGTGCAATAACTTAAGAAATGTTCAGGATTTCCATCTCCTAAGGATCCGTTAAACTATCTACATATATAATATAATATGCTATTATAATAGTGTCTACAGTAAAGTATTAAAATAGCATTAAGGCATTACCCATATCTCCCTTAACACATTTTTATATATTCCCGTAGTCTATACAAATACTGTAAGCCCCACCAAACTAATGGGATACTCAAGGAGCAATCTATAGGTATGGTACAAACTAAACTCGTAAAAGGCACGATAAGGCATGTGTCACGGCAGGCGAGACAATTCCAGGGTATGATTCTACCATTTACACTCCTAGACTGGTGGTAACACATAGCAGCTACTACCGCCCACCTTAGTACACACTCCCATAATCAAAATCGAAGGGTGGCCACCAAATCAATCATAAAGTCATAATATGGTATTGAAGAAATGTGCCCGATCGGAGTTGCGACCTCACTTGGCACAGTATAGCTCCTGTTTTAGCCACATCAAGATGACTCATGGGAGTCGGGGCTATGTAAATACCTCATACAGAATTGTTTGCAAAACCATCCTACTTCATTCTGGAATCTCTGCCATGTACATAGTTGTTAAAGTGGTTTTCGGTATTGGCAGAGTGTATGACAATATCCGATCACGGTCTCTTTAACAACCAAACACTTATTTCACACCGGATGGTTCTTTTACATTTCCAAAAGTCGATTCATAATTGATATCAAAATATCATATTCTCAAATCCATATCATTAGAAATCATATTCACAAGCAGGTTAAACTCTCATTTCAAAATCATCATATTGACTCAAAATATGTCGTTTCACTAGAAAAATATCATTTCAAATTCCAATGAATGTTATAACATCATTTAACCATATTCTCTTTTAAATCAAGGATTTAAATATAATCACTTCAACTTTACATGGATTGGAATTTAAAAAAAAATAGTTTAGATAGTCATAAATAGTTTAAATAGCTTTAAAAATAGTTTAAATAGTTTAAATACTTTAAAATAGTTTAAATGGTTAAAATAGTTTAAAATGGATTAAAATAGATTAAAATAGTTAAATTAGTTTAAAATAGATTAAGTTAGTTTAAATATAGATAAAAATAGATAAATAGTTTAAATATAGATTAAAATAGCTAAATAGTTTAAAATAGGTTAAAATAGTTTAAATATAGTTTAAAATAGTTAAATAGTTTAAAATAGGTTAAAATAGTTTAAAAATAGATTAAAGTAGTTAAATATTTTAAATAGGTTAAAATAGTTTAAAAATAGATTTGATATAGTTTTGATAGTTTAAAATAAAATGGTTTGATTATTGGAAAAGGTTTATATAGTAAATAGTTTGAAAATCTAAATAAAACTGAATTTAAAATAATAAATCTTTAAATAGTTTACATTAAAATAATTAATTTGAAATTAATATCAAATTAAACTATTTCTTCCATTTCAACAAGTCTGAACCATACCCAAATTTCAACAAAACTAAATTTTCTTTCAATACAAATTCCTAAAAATCATTTCAATTTATATCGATTTCAAATTCATGTTTGAACTACAATTTTAAAACACTTCAAATTCATAGATTTCAAAGTTTAAGTAATCAACATTTCAATAACTCAATTTCGATAAATTTCATTTATATTTCACAATTCAACTTTGAAATTTCAATTTAATTTCTTTAAACAATTCCATTAAACCAATTCTAATCTCAATAGTTAAAGCTTGGATTTTCGAAAATAATTCAGTTTATATGAATCCAATTTTATTTCAAAATATCATTTAACTTAATTGAAAATTTTAAAATTATTTTATTTAACCAATCCGGTGTCCGCATATAATTTTCTACCCTATGGTCAAGTGATATAGATATATATTATTTCAAACTGCAATAAAATTAAATTTACGGGTATATATCATTTCCACCCACATTCCCGAATTAAAATTCGAAATCCATAAAATCACTGGAGTATATCATTTCAACCATAACGATTTTTTCTAATCTAGAAGATTGTTCGGGTATGTATCATTTCAACCCACAGTGATTTTCCTAACAACAACTAAAGGAACTTGTAGTGTGATAACATTATATAAAATAAACATTACATCCAGTCATTCAAATATCGACAACCAAACATCCATCGCAATCATCATTTAAAACAACCGATAAACAACAACAATTAACTAATTATCATTAACATGTATTTAACTGTTAGATTTAAAATTTAGTATTAAATTAAATGGCAATTATATTCAGTAAAATTCAGATTTAACTGTAGTTCAAAATGGCGTTTGTGATCTTTTTGAGTATAAACTTCGATATGTTTGGAGTTAGTAGAATTTTTCTATTTTTTTCACTTTGGGATTTAGTTTGGGTTTCAGCCCAATATCCTAACATAAGACCCTAGCTCTACCCCCTCTCCTCTTCATTACTTCACAACATTTCCTATTGCTCAAGCTCAACTGAAAATGGGGGAAAGGAAGGGGAAATAGAAACTCCAAGCCCTAGTTTACTTTGCAAACTCAAATTTTTGTTCCATAATTCAAGAGAAGCTATTGGTAAGCATCCTCTTCTTCTTCTCCAACTCATTCTCTCTTCAATCTCAGAAATTCCTAAACCTACCTTAGGAATGTTTCTCTTTCAAGCTTAGATTCAAGCTCCTTGGGTTGGAATTGAAGAGTGATTGTTCTTGCCTTGCTCTATAGCTTCTTCTTCTTTGTTTTTGAGTTAAAGGTGAGATTTTTATCTCACATCTATGTCTATAACCTTCATTGTTGTTAGGTATGAATTCCTAACTCTATTACATGTTCTTTTGCTTTGGATTGAATTGGTTTTATGAATGTTCCAATTTTTGGTGTTTTGAAGTCAAATCTTTAAAAATCCTAGCTTTGATGTTTGAACATGTTTTTGGCGATGTATCGAAGAGCCTATTGGGTTGGGTTGCCGATAGGCATAAACCCCTAGTGCCCATCGCTCGTCCGATTGCATTGTTTGGATTTTAGCCCCTCCTTAGGCTTGATGGAAAAGGCTAGAAAAGCCAGTTCAGTCGACTGAATTATATGGTCAGTCGACTGAACCTGGAAACAGAGAACTTCCTGTTTCTATGTCAGTCGACTGACCATATTATTCAGTCGACTGAACCTCTAACCCGAAGGTTTCCAGGTAAGTATCAGTCGACTGACCTATATGGTCCAGTAGACTGAATCTGGGGATGGTCTATTCTTGCCTATTTTAGGCAGTTTTGTGTGGGTCTCCAATTTTTATCGATTTTAGTCGATCCGATTTATTGTTATCATTTATTATTGATTTTGATGACTTCTTTTTAGATTTCGTACACGGGTTTTATAAATGGGTTTTTAAAATGTCTTTTAAGTAAATTGGTTTGGAACAATTAATATATTATTTCAAGTATAAAATTGCAAAAGCGATTTATAAAGTGATTTTTAAATTGCATTAAAAACTCGTTTCTCTAACTGATAATTTCTATATAAAATACACAATTTTGCACTCCGAGCGAAGAGGGAGGAGAATTAAATGATTAGATTAAACACGTGCTATGAACACGTGCGTTCATCTTTTCAGTTAATTTCTAATCTATTCGTTTGATCGTTTTGACCTTTGGGTCTCGTTTACCAATGAGATGAGGTAAACTTTGTACTGCTTTGAGTATGAAATTGACTAATGGATAGTAAACCATTTAGTGTGAGCGTGTGTTATGGGACTCACGTTAATTTTTCGGGTTACTTCCGAGGAGTTTGTGACACATATTGCCAGTTAGTGGTGTCCAGTACTAGGCCTTCGGACCTTCGCCACTACGGTTTGTTGCCTTCGGGTGTGTTGCCTTCGGGTTTACTCCTTCGGGTTTGTTGCCTTCGGGTGTGTTGCCTTCGGGTTTGCGCCTCCGGGTTTATTGCCCTATAGTATCGCTTTTGGAGTTGGTTTTTCATCACCGCTCGATAGATATTTGGGTTTGTGCCTTCGGGCTTGTGGATCCTTGTTTATACAGTACTGAGCACGTGCATCTTTTGTTTCATTGATATTTATATTTTCCTAGCGTATCGCCTTTCGGTGTTGGTCCTTTGAACCACACGATATATAGCGATTTCCTTGTGGAAACTTGTATTACCTTTATTGGTATTTGTTATTTGCCTTCTTGGCTTATTTTGGGATATTCATATCCTTTGTTTATTGAGTTGCCGATGATATGAGGCTTGTTATGATTCATCTTTTGTTTGATGATTGAGTTATCTCTTTTAGAGATATTTGTTATACTTTATGACCTTGCACGTTCATTATTGTTCAGTTTATCTAACTGATTTGTTTAACTAGATTGACCCATGTATTTTATACTCGGGTCAGACCGAGATGTTTTAGGTTAGGTACATTTGGACTTAGCCTGTTTTGCTTCCGCATGGACTATTCCGCTAACTCCTTTTTGTTATAGCTTTTTGTGTAGCCCTTTTTGGTTGTAACTTTGATATGTATTCTTTTGGACTCGACTGTACATTGTGGTTTGCTGTACCACTTGACATGTATCATTTTGTATATTCTGTTATGTATCCGTATATGTGTATGTGATGATCTACTGTCATGTGATGTGTATTACATTTGAGTTGTTATATTTCGTTCTGATAGATCCTTCAGCCACCTATGGCTTTGTATTAAGTATTTATTGGATATGTCGATCCTCTTGGTATGGCAATCGTCGATGTATTCAATAGATAGTTAAGGCAAGGCTATAGATGGTCGCTCTTATCCAGCTCTATTCTCCGTATTAGCAGACGATATTATCTAATTATACTCTTTGCTAATGTGGGTCTCTGAGTGGGGCGTTACAGCTTGGTATCAAAGCTGAGTTCAGAACAAAATATGATAAACACAGAATAGAAACACATATTACGGTACATCAAAGTGTAATAAGTGTTCAAATCTTTGAATCATCGTGCCTCTATTCCTTTTGTGCCTTTGGGGTAGATAGGATTTAGGAATACGTCTAGGAATGCATTTTTATTCCGTAATATTCCACATTTGAATAATTGATATCTACCTTGTGACTAATCTTTATCTTATCTTAACTTTTAGCTTATGGCTGGAAGAGGCAGAGGATGACGCTCGGATGCTGGGCAATCTATCGGCTCACATCCGGACGGCGTTTATATGTATGTCGATCAGTTTTTGGAGTTGTTTAGGAGCACTAAGCCTCCAGCTCCTATTTTAGCATCTCCTCCACGCAAGTCTGCCTTTGCACGCCTGTGCAGTGATTTTTCTCATCTTGGAGGAAAGCCGTTTAAAGGCTCCGAGTCTGTTCTTGAGGTCCAAGCTTGGATTCGCACGTGTGAGCGTATTTTCTCTCGCATGGATCTTTCTGACCGCGATTGAGTTCTTGTAACTTCTAGCTTATTGCAAGAGTGTTCCCTTGATTGGTACGAGCTCCTTATAGCCGAACTTGATGAGTCTGCTCTTTCTTGGACTCAGTTCCAGGAACGGTTCGAACATAAGTTCGTTCCTGAATCTGAGAAAGTTTTATTGGCCCGTCGCTTTCTTGAGTTGAAGCAAGGGGAGTCTTCCATTTTCTGAGTATGTTGCATCATTCGAGGCCTTATCTAAGTATGGTCTTGAATTCATTAGCACCTCTTATAAGAAGAATTTGAAGTTTGCCTCTGGTCTTAAGAAATGTCTTAAGAAGTCTTTAATGCTCCAGCTCCAGCTTAAGCTTTCTTTTGAAGAGTTGGTTGATTCGGCACTTCATCTCGAAGCCATCGAGAAGGAGTATGATAGTGGTGAAGGTGTTGAGGTTCGCAAGAACCCCAACAAGAAGGAGTTTCCATTTCATAAGCGGGAATTTTTCCCTTCCAAGAAGAAAAGGCCCGTTGAATCTGGTTCTAAGTCTCTATCTGCTGGAACACCTTCCATTCGGAAGTGTTTCAATTGTGGTTCTCCTGATCATATGATTCGAGCTTGTCCTAAGCCTCTCTTCTGTCGCTACTGCAAGAAGGAAGGCCATTGTATTCCCACTTGCCCCATTGCTCCGAATAATTCTCCATCTGGAAAGCTAAATATAGCGGATGCTACTGGAGGTTCTTCTCGGCCCAAAGGTATATCTCCATCTATTTTGGAAGATTCTATTTTATTTCATGACCATAGTATTCGAGTTCTTTTCGATACGGGTGCTTCACATTCCTTCGTATCGAAGAAGCTCGTTGATGGTTTATCTTTGGATGCTTCTTTTATGGTTACTTGGTTGAGGATTGCGAATCCTATTAGGGGATCCATGACCCTTAGCATGCATTGTGATGATGTTGAGATTGTTTTATGTGGCTTTTCTTTTCGTGCGAATCTGCACGCTATTTTTTATCTGGGATTCAACGTGATTTTGGGTATGGACTGGCTAGTGAGATACGATGCCAGGATTATTTATTCTAAAAGAATTTTATATCTTCGACATCCAGATTCATTTGCTCAGCTATCACTTGTTCTTCGGAATGTGGATAATTCCAAAATGGCTTTATATTTTCTTGACTCTCGAGATGATGATGATATATCTCATATTCCTATTGCTTGTGACTTCTCTGATGTTTTTGAGCCTGTTTTGGGTTTGCCACCCAAGCGGGCAATTGAGTTCCGCACTGATCTCATTCCAGACGCGCAGCCAATTAGTCGTCCTCCCACGAGGATGTCTACAAAGGAAAATGAGGAACTCAAGAAGCAGCTTTTAGAGCTTGAGTCCAAGCAGTTGTTTCAGTCCAGTTTTTCACTGTGGGGTGCCGCGGTCGTCGTTGTGAAGAAGTCCGATGGAACTCTTAGGCTTTGCATTGACTATCGCAAGCTTAGCGAGTTAACCATCAAGAGTAGGTATCCATTGCCTAAGAACGATGATATGTTCGATCTATTGGGTGGCGCTAAGGTCTTTTTAGCTCGACCTTACCACCGGTTTTCTTTTGGCTACGAGTTGCGGAAGTTAGCATTCCAAATTATCGCATTCCGCACTCATTATGATTTTTATGAATGACTTATTATGTCATTCAGTTTGTCCAGCTTAATTCATCCATTTTATGAATCGAGTATTCTACGAATATCTCGATGACTCCATTTTTGTATTTATTGATTTTGGATGAAAATAGCAATTTAAAATTTTGCAAATCTTTTTCATAAGATTTATTTATAAGTATAATTGGATTTTTGTTCTTGAAACGAACAAAGAATATTCGTAAAGTTTCTAAAAGACATTTTTATCATATAGAAGATGATTTTGTGATTGTATTGCCCATTGAGTGCTTTAAGAATTATGGTCGATGCGCTTGATCAACATTATCGATAGGAATCTCCTAAACGCTTTGATGAGACAATTTGACACAATAAATTGACTTATAAAAAGTAAAAAAATTCTAGAAAATGATTACATAAAGATAATTGTAATTTTGAAAGTTTTAGCTTATCGGGAAAGAAGATTATTTAAAAGAACTCTTTTCCGATACTCTTATCCTTGTGGTTCCCGAAGGGAACCAAGACTTCATTATTTATACCAATACTAGTTGTATTGGTTTGGGTGCCGTTCTCTTGCAAAATAGACCATGCTACCACTTATATTTCTAAACAATTTATGCCTATCGAGACTAGGTATGCCACTCATGATCTAGTGCTCGCGGCTATTGATTTCACTTTAGAGTTTGGCATCATTGTTTTTGGGGGAGAAATTTGTTCTCCACCTCGATCATAAAACTTTAGAATATTTATTTTCTTATAAGGAACTTAATTAGTGTCAACAATGTTGGCTTGAGTTCCTTGCATCTTGTGATCTTGATACATTTTTTTATACTCTCGAAAAGGGAAATCATGTTGCCAATGCCCTTAATTGTAAGCAACAAGTGGTTGTTTCTTTGATGATGTCCGAATGGAATGATCTTTTTACAAAGTTCATCGGATGTTTCGTTGTACTTTGTTCTGTTAAGCTTCGTCTCATTTCTTTTATGGACTAGCATCCGATGTTCTTCTATGATGTTCGGTTCATCGGTGTACCATTATTGTACTACATCGATGTCCCGGCTTTTCGGTCCATTTGACGTACCGTTTGTATTGCATCAGTGTTCCAAATTATTTGAGCTTAGGTTCATCTGGCGTACCGTCGTTGTACTACACTATTGCCCAGGTTCAATTTTCTGCTATTCATGACGTTTTCTACGTCTTTCAACTACGGAAATGCCTTGGGGATTCCGATTTATATTCTTGAGCCTGGTGTTATGGAAGAAATCAAAGTTTCATCTAATTTGACTTATGAGCAACATCCTATTCACATCCATGCTTCGGAGGTTGAGCGCCTTCGGAATAAAGATGTTCTTCTTGTGAAAGTTCAATGGTTCTCAAATCCTAAGGATTGCTCTTGGGAATCCTGAGAATTAATCGAGCGAACATGTTCGGACTTACTCTTTCATGCTCTTTATGGTGAGCTTCTTATTTCAAATTTTCTTTTGTGTTGATTTGCTTTTATGGTTGTTACTCTTTATTTTCTTCTTAAGTATTGCGAGGACGCAATTTCTTTAAGGAGGGGAGTCTGTAACAACCCGCATATTTATCGATTGTATATTTAAATATTTTACTTAAATATAGCATCGTTCGTCGGATTATAATCCGAAAAGCTACTTTTTGCAAACGGTCGAATTAGGACTCGAGACTACTTCCAT
This sequence comes from Allium fistulosum, assembly GCA_030737815.1. Classification (NCBI taxonomy): domain Eukaryota; kingdom Viridiplantae; phylum Streptophyta; class Magnoliopsida; order Asparagales; family Amaryllidaceae; genus Allium; species Allium fistulosum. The sequence goes on from CM060904.1 coordinate 130,352,117, forward strand.
TGAGTTCAAAATGGCATTTGTGATCTTTTTGAGTATAAACTTTGATATGTTTGGAGTTAGTAGAATTTTGCTATTTTTTTCACTTTGGGCTTGAGTTTGGGTTTCAACCCAATATCCTAACATAAGACCCTAGCTCCACCCCCTCTTCTCTTCATTACTTCACAACATTTCCTATTGCTCAAGCTCAACTGAAAATGGGGGAGAGGAATGGGAAATAGAACCTCCAAGCCCTAGTTTCCTTTGCAAACTCAAATTCTTGTTCCATAATTCAGGAGAATCTATTGGTAAGCATCCTCTTCTTCTTCTCCAACTCATTCTCTCTTCAATCTCAGAAATTCCTAAACCTAACTTAGGAATGTTTCTCTTTTAAGCTTAGATTCAAGCTCCTTGGGTTGGAATTGAAGAGTGATTGTTCTTGCCTTGCTCTATAGCTTCTTCTTCTTTGTTTTTGAGTTAAAGGTGAGATTTTTATCTCACATCTATATCTATAACCTTCATTGTTGTTAGGTATGAATTCCTAACTCTATTACATGTTCATTTGCTTTGGATTGAATTGGTTTTATGAATGTTCCAATTTTTGGTGTTTTGAAGTCAAATCTTTAAAAATCCTAGCTTTGATGTTTGAACATGTTTTTGGCGATGTATCGAAGAGCCTATTGGGTTGGGTTGCCGATAGACATAAACCCTTAGTGCCCATCGCTCGTCCGATTGCATTGTTTGGATTTTAGCCCCTCCTTAGGCTTGATGGAAAAGGCAGGAAAAGCCAGTTCAGTCGACTGAACCTGGAAACAGAAAACTTCCTGTTTTTGTTTCAGTAAACTAACCATATTATTCAGTCAATTGAACCTCGAACCCAAAGGTTTCCAAGTAAGTATCAGTCGACTGACCTATATGGTCCAGTCGACTAAATCTAGGGATGGTCTATTCTTGCCTATTTTAGGAAGTTTTGTGTGGGTCTCAATTTTTATCCATTTTAGTTGATCCGATTTGTTGTTATCATTTATTATTGACTTTGATGACTTCTTTTTAGATTTCTTATGGGTTTTATAAATGGGTTTTTGAAATGTCTTTTAAGTAAATTGGTTTGGAACAATTAATATATTATTTCAAGTATAAAATTGCAAAAGCGATTCATAAAGTGATTTTTAAATTGCATTAAAAAATCGTTTCTCTAACTGATAATTTCTAGATAAAATACACAATTTTGCACTCCGAGTGAAGAGGGAGGAGAATTAAATGATTAGATAAAACGCGTGCTATGAACAGGTGCGTTCAACTTTTCGGTTAATTCCTAATCTGTTCGTTTGACCGTTTTGACCTTTGGGTCTCGTTCACCGATGAGATGAGGTAAACTTTGTACTGCTTTGAGTGTGAAATTGACTAACGGATAGTAAACCGTTTAGTGCGAGCATGTGGTATGAGACTCACGTTAACATTTTTCGGGTTCCTTCCGAGGAGTTTGTGACACATATTGCCAGTTAGTGGTGTCCAGTACTGGACCTTCGCCACTACGGTTTGTTGCCTTCGGGTGTGTTGCCTTCGGGTTTGCGCCTTCGGGTTTGTTGCCTTCGGGTTTGCGCCTTTTGGTTTGTTGCCTTATAGTATTGCTTTTGGAGTTGGTTTTTTCATCACCGCTCAAGAGAAATTTGGGTTTGTGCCTTCGGGCTTGTGGATCCTTGTTTATACAGTACTGAGCACGTGCATCTTTTGTTTCATTGATATTTATATTTTCCTAGCGTATCGCCTTTCGGTGTTGGTCCTTTGAACCACACGATATATAGCGATTTCCTTGTAGAAACTTGTATTACCTTTATTGGTATTTGTTATTTGCCTTCTTGGCTTATTTTGGGATATTCATATCCTTTGTTTATTGAGTTGCTGATGATATGAGGCTTGTTATGATTCATCTTTTGTTTGATGATTGAGTTATCTCTTTTAGAGATATTTGTTATACTTTATGACCTTGCAGGTTCATTATTGTTCAGTTTATCTAACTGATTTGTTTAACTAGACTGACCCGTGTATTTTATACTCGGGTCAAACCGAGATGTTTCAGGTTAGGTACATTTGGACTTAGCCTATTTTGCTTCCGCATGGACTATTCCGCTAGCTCCTTTTTGTTATAGCTTTTTGTGTAGTCCTTTTTGGTTGTAACTCTGATATGTATTCTTTTGGACTCAACTGTATATTGTGGTTTGCTATACCACTTGACACGTATCATTTCGTATACTCTGTTATGTATCTGTATATGTGTATGTGATGATCTACTGTTCTGTGATGTGTATTACATTTGAGTTGTTATATTTCGTTCTGATAGATCCTTCAGCCACCTATGGCTTTGTATTAAGTATTTATTGGATATGTCGACCCTCTTGGTATGGCGATTGTCGATGTATTCAATAGATAGTTAAGGCAAGGCTATAGATGGTCACTCCTATCCAGCTCTATTCTCCGTATTAGCAGAAAGTATTATCTAATAATACTCTTTGCTAATGTGGGTCTCGGAGTGGGGCGTTACACATCACCTCAACCTCCTTCTATTGCTCATGGCCATGCTTTGCCACCTCTATATTGTTCACGGCCAAGAGCCATTAAGAAGAGAAGAGGAAGAAGTAGATTAAGAATAGGTTATAGAGTAATTAGCGGACAACTGCTTAAGCACTCCACTATTTTTAACATTCCCTTCCTACCTCTCTTAAAGAGGAGAAGCCATTAAAGAGCATTTAAGGAGCTTAATAATAGTGAAGAAGAAGAAGAATGAATTTGTGAAAAAAATGGAGGATATGGGTGGTTTTTACAGCCTTTTTCAAGCCTTAACCCTTAAGTAAAGTAGAAAGTATCTCTATACATCATCATGAATGCATCACCAACCCTTATGCCATCCAAAAGTACAATTTACATGTTGAAGCAAACTCCGCATGTGCCACAATCTTTTCACATCAAATCATGTCCAAATTGTTGACTTATGCAAGCTTAAGGGTGACGTTTTCATAAAATATCTTTGATATTTTATACAGACACACACTCATATACATGTTATATGAATGTACATATGAGTATGTGAGCTGTATACATGCATATAAATACGCGCTAGTGTTATTTTTAACATTGCAACAACTTGAAATGACTTTCGTTGGTTTAATCGTTGAAAATCGGGAAACCGATTCCCGGTCACATTTTAGCTTATAAATTAATATACATATACTTGTGGGTAAAATTGGGAAATAAATTAATTAATAAAAGTGATCTCATTTGAATTATAAAATTATATAAATCAATGATAATAATTATTTACAAAAATTGCTACTATACCGATGAAGTGATATTAGTTTTATTATATTTTCAAACTGATTATATATCTCTCTATAAAACTATTATAAATTATTTATTATCGCTTTATGTATATTTAGAATGAATTATTATCATTTACAAACAATTATATGAATAATTATAATAATTATTACATCACTAATTCTCAATTTAAAATCACAAATCAGTTATTAATATAAAGGCATCATTGAGGATGTCATACATACATTTAATGTCAAAAAAATAAATAAATTTTATTTCATATTCTTGTTCAATTATAAAAATAAATGTATATATCCAACTCCGTATGTTACATTTTACGGTTATAGAATTGCTTGTCTATAAAAGGTTTTCGGCCATTTTATCGCTATATTTCCAAAGGAAATATTTTTGTAAATATTTATTACCACTATTATTTATTGTTCAAAACATCATAACTTGTGTTATTAAACCTTATATTGTAATTTTTTAAAAAGAAAATATAATTTATCAAAATGATAAATTACGGGTCGTTACATAACTTATTCATATCAAACTCAAAAAATATCGTATAAACAAAACTATTAATTATGGTTTACATAAATAAGTGTAACAAGGCATTCATAAACAAGAACAATGTTCATAAACCAGGTTTACATAATATCCATAAACAAATATGACATCCATAATCAAATTCACACAATATTTATAAGCAAAGACACAATATCTATAGACAAAGAGATAGTATCCTCAAAGCTAATTTGCATAAAATACTAACGACAAAATGCTAAACCAGAAAGTCACATATGCTTACTATGTCAAAATGAACTTTAGGAATTTGATTGTGTCATCCTATACATTTTTTGCACCCAAACATCTTTAGTTGCTTATAATGAAGAAATTCAAATTAGATATCTGTTACAATTTTAAAATAACACATCTTTGTAATTGAAACTAATGATAGATATGCATTTCTATTGTTGCATATTCCCTCGTTTTGTTCTTTTGTTTTAGTTGATAAATGAAATCATCTATATAGGGAGTAGGCTACCTCAATATACATGGGTAAAGGGGGTATGTGTTGGGTGTGTCATAAGGCATTGCAGAATTTAATGAACTTTTGGGCTTGGCTGATATATATGATTTCCTCTCTAAGCAAAAACTAATTGTCCCGGGAAAAAGAAAAGTCATCGTTTGTAGATACAAACCTTTCCCTGTATATAAAACTAAGAGATTATTAGAATGTGTAACATAACGGATTTTAACGAGATCCGAAGCTCGGCATTCTTATGTCCACTGTGTCAAATGCCGCATAATCGAATGCCGGAAAACCGAATTGTTAGGGTTAAAAGAAGAGGTAGAAGAAAAGATAGAAGGAAAGAAAGAAGAAACACAGAAACAATATCAGAATCTCACATATCGCAGCGGAACAACATATAATAGATAAATGAATAATCTTTAAAACAAATAATTATATCAGTTATTACATTACATCATCATCAGAGTTTACAACAACAAATATACAACACAACTGGGCAGTTATACCAACCTGTCCTTACAAGTGAATTTCTACAGCGGAAAAGATAATATCATATACAAGTGATACGTCTCGCCATCCAGCTCGCCTCTTGAGCTCCATAGCATCTCCTGAATATCCAGAATAACCTGATAACCAGACTCTATGCTGCCCATGTGGAAAATGATGGGCACCCAGAGTTTAGGAAGGGAACAATAAACTCCAAGTCAGTCATGGGACTGGTGTGAGAACTAAAACAGTTTATATCTTTTAAAACAACAACAACAAAGGAAGTGAAAAATATTCGCAATGCTTTTGGAAAATGAAACTACCATAAGGCCTCCCGCCACACACACAATGCAAACGCAGAATTGGAGGAGATTTCTCCTTATGATAGTCAAACATGCTTACTACACAAAATCATTTGATTTGATATTATTATTAGTGCATAGTGCAGAAACATTTCGAAAGTATAATATTAATCTTAGCCAACATTCAACCATTATTGTATGCCTGCTATAGCTACCATCTAAACAGTGGTGACCACCATACGTAAATGGTAGGTTCTACAACTAATACCATACAAAGTTCGTATTGGAAGATGGATTTCCAACAAATGGTCAGGCTAAGGAACTTCCTACTGCCACATGGGAACGCCTCTGGATGGATGCCCCGAGAGTTAAACTGCTCTCTGCCAACACAAGGCCGGGTTACCTCTGTAACTAGGTAATTACTACACGAATATGCCACCCCCCGGTCCTTTGGGACCTTTATCCGAGGGCCCTCGATCGCAACAACAACAACCACATAGAAATGAGATTGGAGCAACCACATAGATTAAATATTAGGGCTCCATACCTGACACCACCTTTTTTCAGAAGGAGATGACATACCCTAAAGGGCGCGACCCTCATAACCTTACCGCATCATTCCTGTTTTGACCATTTCCGGGGTGTGAGGTCCAACTAAGTCTTGTCCACAAAGCTACGCTTTTTCACAAAGCCACGCTTTGATCAACAGATGATCAATAAATGATCACACACAGCAACACTCAGCATGCCACATTACCAAATTGGGAATATATCGCTGATAACCTTCAACTACATAACCTCTGAGCTCGTACGTCTTAGAGAAGGGTGTTAAGCTAAGAGAATAAATTCTCCTCCACCAACAGAAATGTATTTGAAAGAAATTTGATTTATATCTCAAAGTGTAATGTCAGACACGTAACCATACAAGTCTGTTCCGGGTTCGAACAGAACCGAAGGCACTTCCAAAGAAGCCCTTGCAATCCGGGTATTCACAATCCCGATCGAATTTCCCATCACAAAGGAAATCTCTATACCGTAGCTAATGGTGCAGAGACAATCGATAGGTCATCCTATCGTTTTCACAAATACCCGGTCTTCACCACCAGTCTTCACTGCGATCCATATCATCGTATCACTTATTCGGAATGGGTTATACGACACAAAGGTCCACTCCCGGCTAATCCGAATAGTGAACGCAATATTTTTAAAACATATGGATATTGGGATTTCAATTAAGTCACAACTTATTACCCAAACCCTTTCTTCCAAATGGTTTAAACAAATTACCATTTCAAATCTTTAAACAAAAAGATTTACTTCACAAAGTTTTCCCAGTTTCACAAAGATTCATTCATTGATTTCCAAATCAGTTTTCATCTCAATTGGATTAACCATTTAAATCTTTAAATTAAGATTTAATTTATAGCTTTCAAAACTATTCACAAATTCAAGACTTTTATAATATAAAAGATACACCATTCAAAATCTTCTTTGATTTCAAAATAAAGCTTAATCATCTTCACAAAGGTTAATTTATAGTTTTCTCAAACTATTTACAGTTTCATTTCACTTGAAATGTTTCGATACAAATTGGAAATCCTTTCTTTTTATGAAAGATATTATTAGCTGAAAACAGATAGTTTTCGTTTTGGGAAAACTGGTTACAATTACACAGGTTAAAACCATCCAAGTAAAAAACTTGAATTTAAATTTAAATTTCCAAAACTAAATTTTAGATGGTTAAAAACCCATATAAACACCTTTTATACTTATAAATCTCTTAGACCATAATTCTCAAATTTTTGAATTCAATTTCAAAATATTGAATTCAAATTTTTAAATCAAATTATTCAAATTCCAACTTTATTAAGTTATTTAAAATAACTCTATTTTTTTGAAAACTCATTTTCAAAAACTTTCAATTCCAATTCCAAAACTATTTTGGATTCAAAAACCTCAAATTACAAAATTGATAAAAATCTATGACTTAACCGATTTCCACGTGAAATCCACATTTGTGTGTGTATTGTGTAGTCTAGGGGTTTAACACAATAGTGCAACAACACTCAACCACGACAGATTCAGATATCACAATATATTTGATAAGCGGTATAAATTATAACGCTTATCTTTCATTCACAGATCACGGATATATAGATATCACAGATAAACAAATTACAGATCATAACACAAAACAGGATATATCACACAATATCACAAATCGGGAATATCAGACAATTCAACCATTCAATAAAATTCAAACATCCATAGATAGGATCAATTAAATTATCTAATTAATTTAAATCAAATAAATTTCTATAAATCAATTTTTACTAGTTATGGTAAATTAATAATCAATTGATTACTAAACATTTAATAAATTATCCTTTAATTTATCATTAATAAACCTTTAATTAATAATTAATACTTTATTAACTATCCTTAATTAATTACCAAAATCGATAAAAATTTCCTTATAAATTTCCAAAGTTATTTCCTTTTTAAATAAATTCCTTTTATCTCTTCAAATCTATTTTAAAATCAAAATTTTAAATAAATTATTTAACTTATAAGTAATATTTTCTGAAATTCATTTATTAAGCCTTTTTCCAAAACTTTGGAATTTAATTCAATATAATTTATAAAATAAAACTTTTACCCTTTAAAACTTCTTTTCAATTTATCAAATTCTCAAAAATAAGTTTTAAAAATAAATTTTCAACTTGAATTTTCAAAAATCCAATTTTATCTATTTCTGGTATCCAACGATACCAAAAATATATTCGGCTAAATTATAGCCGTCAACAATGATTCCCAACACAATTATAATCATACACAGATTATAATTAATCACACACAACATTGAAACAAATTCAAATATTTGAGGAATCCAGTTGGATCCCTCCAACTTGTTTCCCTACATCCAAAGATGTTATCACAATACCAATTTCACTTTGAGATGAAATATCGCGGTATATGGGATTTATAAAAATATTATCCGCTATTATGCGGCGCAATAGGGTCTCATCCACTATATAATGTGGGAAATCAACTCCAAATACATATATAATACCAATTCCACTTTGAGGTGGAATATTCGCGGTATATGTTTTTAATAAATAACCTCCGCTTAATATACGGCGTATAGGGTCTATTTAATACAACTAATAACAATCATCATCCAATTCACACAATCAATCAAATTTGAAATCTATATATTTAAAATCAACAAAACAACGAAATTTCTGAGTGAGAAGTTCTCACCTTGAGTTCCGATAAAAGTTGTAGTGGTTTATTTCGAATAAAATTAAAACGCGTTTAATTTTACTCGAAATTATCACTAGCTCCAATCGACTCCAAACCAGCTCCATTGCGTAGTGCTTGACAAAACCGTTCCAACGCAACTTGTTTCGTAATTTTTCGACCTCGTATGAAAATGTTATGGTATTTTAAAGTTTGAACGAATTTATATAAATCAATTTCAATATTTATTTTATTTTTCAAACCCTGGAATCAATCTTAGCCGCCAATCGCATCCCCTCCCTCCCAGCTTCATACGAACGAACACAACCCAAATGCCGCCGCCGTTCAACGAATAATCGAGCCGCCTACACCCACTTCCACGATGATCGAGCAACGGCGATCGAACGGCCCCCATGTGCTCCCTCCATGGCCAAAGCCACGGCCAACTCGGTGGCCCAAGGCTCTCGAATGACGTGCATGAAATGGCAACGAATGTGAGCCAAAATATCCACCTGTGGTCGACGATAGCGAAGATCCATTGTTGGATGTGAAGTACTCGGCGAGCTCTTCGATTTGTTAGTTGGAAGTTTCAGCTAAATATTTACGGATTGGAAGATATTAAAGAAGAAAATTTCGAGCTTCCATGGCCTTCAGTTTCAAACGGCGGCTAGGGTTCTGTTCTAGGGTTTGAGCAAAAATCAAAGAGATAAGGTCCTTTTATAGAAAAATTCTCCAAACACTATTCATCTCCAAATTTCCGAACTCCAAATGAAGCATGCCGGCTAGCGTTTATAATGTTTTACCCACGTTCCGAACACAATGGAATGTGTTTCGGAGGCTAATTCGGTCGTATGTGCGAGTTACGAAAATAAACGATGAGTTTAAAATTAAATCGATTAAAACGATTTCGATGCGTTTTGGCTTGCCCCGGACAAACGGTAAATCCGATTGACACGAAATTTGAAACCATACAATAATATCACATTACAGATCTGATGAAACTGGTTTCATCGAAATCCAAAACTCTTTGAAAAATGATTATTTTTAGTCGTCAATTAAATATTAAAATATTCAATTTTCACAGATTTACTTTTAATTCAATTTTAAAAGTTTACAAACATCGTTCTAACTCCAATATGATTTATTATAACTTTATAAATCATTTTTATTCACATTTAACCCAATTTCCAATTATTTCTAGAATTACAATATTAATTATCGATTTAATTACATAATTAAATCACTATATTCGAATTTTAATTCATTTTTGCTTACAAAACTTACTTTTTAATATTTAAAATAAATTAAATATCTGAATTTCAAATGACGGAAATTCTGGGTCGTTACAATCTTCCCCCCTTAAAAGAATTTCGTCCTCGAAATTACCAAGTAAGAAAAATTCACAAAATTCATTAATTTTTCAAATCAAACCGTTTAAATTAGATTTTACAAATCTTTTAAGTGTTTAACTTTTCAACTAAAATCAAAATTATAGTTTTCAAAATTTCCAATTTTCTCAAAAATATTCTAACGCCTTAAATTTTCGGAAAATTTCGCCATAACCTCCTTTGCGCGGCTCGATCCGAAAAAATAACAACAATATATATATATATATATATATATATATATATATATCACAAATATACATCTCATCAAGTGATGAGGCATCCCGTAGGGAAAAAAGTGTAAAAGTATGATATTTAATCCGAGATATGTACCTTATTTATTATTAGCGAGCATATACGGCTAATATAGCGCGAAAGCAAGCTCCAAATGCGAAGCATAAGCCATCCACACCTACTAAACACTCAACAACAACATGAGAACATGTATATATGAAAATAATATCAATGTACAATATATATCACTACAACAACAACATATGCCAACATAGCAAATGCAACAAAACGACAAATGTAACCATCAACCAACTATCAATCAACAAATCCATAACCAAATCAATATACATTCACTAATTCACATTCACATTAGTTCACTTTCAATTCAAATCAAATACAATTCTATTTAAATTTACTTACTTCCATTCAATTTCCAATTTTTCAACTTCATTAGCTTCTAATGAATTACACTTACACTCATTATTCTATATCAATTTTTTTACATTCAATTGATTAACATTCAATCCATTTATTAATTCAATTGCTAATTCATTTTACAATTAAAGTTGAATTTCCTTTATATAACTCAAGTTCTTATTCATTTAATTCACTTTATTAATTTACTTTGATATCAAAATCAACTTTTATTCAACATTACTCAAGTTATGTTCCATTTTTAACTCACTTGTATTTATTTCCACTATGCAACTTAAGTTCACTTATTAGTTTAGTTCAAATTCTATTTCATTCAACTTTTACTTAAGTCCAATTCCATATCACTATTCAAATCCAGATTTTGTTTTGCTTAACAAAATTGTTTAACCATTTTATCACTTGGTTTCACTTACATTTTCTCACTTTTAATAAGTTATACAACTTATTATTCAACTTCCAAATTCATCTTATATGATCACTTATCGGTTTAAGCTTATATTTTCATTTTAATAAACTAAAATCCAATTGAATTTATTTAACTTTCCTTTTAGTTAAATTTCACATCATACATTAATTATGCTAACTCAAATTCCAGCTTTATTTAAATTCAATTGGATTTTATCTTCAATTTAATTCAACTTATAACAATTTGACAGCCATTCCTCTCTTGGAAGCTCGAAAATGAACACCGATGACGTCGCGATCATCATCGGAATTATTTCCCAGCGACACTAGTGAGTTCGGTGCATTTTGTTCTTTCAAAATTTTCCTTTTATTTATAAATCACATTTATAAATCCTTTTCTCATATAATTTCACTATTTAACTTTACTTATACAAAATTATTTCACAATTGTAAATCATTTTAATTATAATTCCATACTATATAATTCATTTGCTTATATACTTATTCTTTTACAATTGTGGTTTTTATTTAGATTATTCAAACAACTTTTATTAACTTATATCTATTCTTACATTTTCAACAACCAAACAATCAATTTTATATACACTTCAATAATTTCTAAAAAATTATTCCTTTATATACAAAATATAATCGAGGTAAAATTATTTCATTTACCCAATTTAAAAATGATACTATGTCGATTTATCTCGTTTAAGAGTTTAGAAACCCCTATCAATACAGTTAGCTAGACTGCACTGACCAGAATCTATAAACAATCAACCGATAAGTCAACACAATACAAAACATTTTCATATTCACCAACAAATACGCACTCATATCTATTATTACACTCAACTCATTCTAGAGTACTACTGACTCTATCTATAATGAGTAACACCCAACAGAGCTAAGGTTGTCGCTTAACCATATGCTCTGATACTAAATGTAACATAACAGATTTTATCGGGATCCGAAGGTCGGCATTCTTACGTCCACTGTGTCAAATGCCGCATAATCGAATGCCGGAAAACCGAATTGTTAGGGTTAAAAGAAGAGGTAGAAGAAAAGATAGAAGGAAAGAAAGAAGAAACACAGAAACAATATCAGAATCTCACATATCGCAGTGGAACAACATATAATAGATAAATGAATAATCTTTAAAACAAAGAATTATATTAGTTATTACATTACATCATCATCAGAGTTTACAACAACAAATATACAACACAACTGGGCAGTTATACCAACCTGTCCTTACAAGTGAATTTCTACAGCGGAAAAGATAATATCATATACAAGTGATACGTCTCGCCATCCAGCTCGCCTCTTTGAGCTCCTAGCATCTCCTGAATATCTAGAATAACCTGATAACCTGACTCTAGGCTGCCCGTGTGGAAAATGATGGGCACCCAGAGTTTAGGAAGGGAACAATAAACTCCAGGTCATGGGACTGGTGTGAGAACTAAAACAGTTTATATCTTTTAAAACAACAACAACAAAGGAAGGGAAAAATATTCACAATGCTTTTGGAAAATGAAACTACCGTAAGGCCTCCCGCCACACACACAATGCAAACGCAGAATTGGAGGAGATTTCTCCTTATGATAGTCAAACATGCTTACTACGCAAAATCATTTGATTTGATATTATTATTCGTGCATAGTGCAGAAACATTTCGAAAGTATAATATTAATCTTAGCCAACATACAACCATTTTTGTATGCCTACTATAGCTACCATCTAAACAGTGGTGACCACCATACGTAAATGGCAGGTTCTACAACTAATTCCGTACAAAGTTCGTATTGGAAGATGGATTTCCAACAAATGGTCAGGCTAAGGAACTTCCTACTGCCACATGGGAACGCCTCTGGATGGATGCCCCGAGAGTCAAACTGCTCTCTGCCAACACAAGGCTGGGTTACCTCTGTAACTAGGCAACTACTACACGAATATGCCACCCCCCGTTCCTTTGGGACCTTTATCCGAGGGCCCTCGATTGCAACAACAACAACCACATAGAAATGAGATTGGAGCAACCACATAGGTTAAATATCAGCGCTCCATACCTGACACCACCTTTTTCCAGAAGGAGATGACATACCCTAAAGGGCGCGACCCTCATAACCTTGCCGCATCATTCCTATTTTGACCATTTCCGGGGTGTGAGGTCCGATGATGTCTCGTCCATAAAGCTACGCTTTTTCACAAAGCCACGCTTTGATCAACAGATGATCAATAAATGATCACACATAGCAACACTCAGCATGCCACATTACCAAATTGGGAATATATCGCTGATAACCTTCAACTACATAACCTCTGAGCTCGTACGTCTCAGAGAAGAGTGTTAAGCTAAGAGAATAAATTCTCCGCCACCAAGAGAAATGTATTTGAAAGAAATCTGCTTTATATCTCAAAGTGTAATGTCAGACACATAACCATACAAGTTTGTTCCAGGTTCGAACAGAACCGAAGGCACTTCCAAAGAAGCCTTTGCAATCTGGGTATTCACAATCCCGATCGAATTTTCCATCACAAAGGAAATCTCTATACCATAGCTAATGGTGCAGAGACAATCGATAGGTCATCCTATCATTTCCACAAATACCCGATCTTCACCACCGGTCTTCATTGCGATCCATATCGCCGTATCACTTATTCGAAATGGGTTATATGACACAAAGGTCCTCTCCCGGCTAATCCGAATAGTGAACGCAATATTTTTAAAACATATAGATATTGGGATTTCAATTAAGTCACAACTTATTACCCAAACCCTTTCTTCCAAATGGTTTAAACAAATTACCATTTCAAATCTTTAAACAAAAAGATTTACTTCACAAAGTTTGCCCAGTTTCACAAAGATTCATTCATAGATTTCCAAATTAATTTCCATCTCAATTGGATTAACCATTTAAATCTTTAAATTAAGATTTAATTTATAGCTTTCAAAACTATTCACAAATTCAAGTCTTTTATAATATAAAAGATACACCATTTAAAATCTTCTTTGATTTCAAAATAAAGCTTAATCATCTTCACAAAGGTTAATTTATAGTTTTCTCAAACTATTTACAGTTTCATTTCACTTGAAATGTTTCGATACAAATTGGAAATCCTTTCTTTTTATGAAAGCTATTATTAGCTGAAAACAGACAATTTTCGTTTTGGGAAAACTGGTTACAATTACACAGGTTAAAACCATTCAAGTATAAAACTTGAATTTAAATTTAAATTTCCAAAACTATATTTTTGATGGTTAAAAACCCATATAAACACCTTTTATACTTATAAATCTCTTAGACCATAATTCTCAAATTTTTGAATTCAATTTCAAAATATTGAATTCAAATTTTTAAATCAAATTATTCAAATTCCAACTTTATTAATTTATTTAAAATAACTCTATTTTTTTGAAAACTCGTTTTCAAAAACTTTCAATTCCAATTCCAAAACTATTTTGGATTCAGAAACCTCAAATTACAAAATTGATAAAAATCTGTGACTTAACCGATTTTGTGACGCCCCACCTCTGTAACCACGCTAACCAAGAACACTACGATGTAGTGCTGTCAATTAGCACGGAGAATAAGGCTGTGGAGGAGTGACCATCCATGTAACTTCTTTGTGCGAGCACCGATACGCCAGATAGAGTAGAATGCATATCCTTTAAGGAGGAAATCCGACATACCGATACAAACACAAAGTTATCACACGGTGGCTATATATATAATCTTCGGAAACAAACATAGAAATAATCATAACATAAATCAGTCACAGACATCCATATCACAAAGGCGGAAGAAGATATGAATAAACATATAACACATGAAAGTGTACATCAGAGTAGTGGTCGGAAAGATCCACTATAATACAAAAGAATAGCATCACGTGCTATACAAAAGAATAGATACACAACATAGAGTCTATATCTCAAATGTGTACAACCAAAAACTACTAATCTAAGTAGTTAGCCAAAAGTCAGAGTAATCCAGAAGAGAAGTCAAGCAGAAGCACCTGTAACATCTCGGTCTGACCCGAGTATTATTTATAAGAAAATAATAAACGGATCAGTCTAACTATAAATATCAGATGACATGATATAGGATAAGGGGTATGGCATAAACATATAATAACCATGATGGCATACTACTATAAGTATGTAAATGATAATCAACAAGGGATTAATCAATGTCACAAGAATCTTCTCAAAGATCCAAACACATAAAAAGGGTAATGACACACAAATTCACCAATACACAAAAACTGATATCATATCAGTGAAAACCACAAAAGTTGGTGAAGCACTAAATCCAGAAATCAACACACGAAATCCAGAACAAATCCCAGAAATCAACACACGAAATCCAGAAATCACTAAAAGGGGGAAGTCCAAACACACGGACGAGAAGCTATCTCATGGAAGCTATCCATTTAATTTTTCCGAACACACGGATGGCCCGAAGGCAAGTCCGAACACACGGACGAAGAGACATCGCTCAATCGCTAGTCTAAATCACAAGAATGATCGTCATGATCATAAGGAAGTGTCAATCACACTAAGCTAGTAAATATATGAGTTTAGCTTCATGTCTCATAACCACTTGCTTAACTTAAATATTTACGAACAAACTGTAGATCTTCACTAGGAAATTGTCACAAAAGGGTTCAATCGAACAAGTCCAAGAGCTAACCGACGAAGTGAACGCAAGCGTTTCATACCACTCGTTTTACTAAGTCGTTTAAGTCGATTTCTCGTTCGAGTGAAGTAAAGGCTTATATATATTAGTAGATTGGAAATCGGTTTGAGAAAACGAACTTTTGATATTAAAAATAGTGTTGAAATCGATTTGATGAAAGGGTTTTGATATTTACTACTAGTATTAAAACCTTCATATCTTTAAAGTGACAAGTCATAAAACGATTGTTGGAACAATCTATCACAAAAATTCACATTCGGAGACGTGAATAAAATCCAAGGAAATCAGCTCAAAATGCATCAAAGTGGAAGTTCTGATGAATGCTTTTCAGATAAGATTGCCTACGCAGAGTAATACGGGGTTCGACCTGCCTGGTCAGGTCGCGGGGGTCCAGGGGGCAGCGCCCCCGGCGGGGTGCGGGGCAGCGCCCCATCACGGTACGACCTAGTGAAGGCAAGCGGTCCAGCGACCTAAGGAAAAATAGGTCATACGACCTAAGGAAATCGCGAACTAAAAAGACCAAGTGTAAGGTCGGCGACGACCTACGACTTACAGAGTCCTGCGACCTAAGTGGGATGCGACTTAGTGGGGCATAGGTCGGAGACGACCTACGACTTAAGGTCAAGCGACCTAAGGTAAATGGTCCAACGACCTAACTCGAACGACCTAGAAGGTCAAACGACTTAACTGGAGGATAAGTCGGAGACGACCTACGAGATATACTGGCCGACCTAACTCGAGCGACTTAAAGACTTAGCAGGGTCGAGCGACTTACGAGCTACGACCTAAGGTGACGAGGGGCGTTAGGTCGGAGACGACCTAACACTTGACTCGCGAACGACTTATGGAAAAGAAGCTTAGGTCGGAGACGACCTACGAGATAAGCCAGTGCGAGCGACCTAAAGTTTGCCTGGGGGATTATAGGTCGGCAACGACCTAACGTTTTGCCTAGAGATTATAGGTCGGCAACGACCTAAGACTTAAGGGCGAACGACTTTTGCCTGGGGATTATAGGTCGGCAACGACCTAAGACTTAAGGGCGAACGACTTTTGCCTGGGGATTATAGGTCGGCAACGACCTAACGTTTTGCCTGGACGACCTAAGGAGTTAACTCGTGGACGACCTAAGGAGTTAACTCGTGGACGACCTAGCGATGGCCAGAAACGACTTAAGGCCAGAAACTCACCAAAACGCCAAAATTTGTAGTTTTTCGCCAATCCAATCCAAACCAAATGCAAACAAACATGCTAAAGTGATGAGGGATCATCCCCAACAGTCCAGTGACAATTATAGGAAAGATGTGAGATCAAAAATCTCACCTTTTCCACGAAATTGATGAAGATGAAGATTGAAAGCAAGGAGAAGCAATCCAAAGCTTGAATCCACAATCTTCTACTTGAATTTGATGTTGAATCTCGGATTTGCAATAGAATTTGAGTTGGGAGTTTTAATTTCTCTTTCCCACCACCATTTTTGACAAAGCTTGAAGTGTTTGAACAAATGAGAAAGAGGGTTGGGCTGAACTAAAGGGGTGCAGTCCAAACCAAAGTCAAAGGCGGGAAAAAGTGCCGAAAAGTTCACTATCTCCAAACATATCGAAGTTTACACTTAAAAAGATCACAAACGTCATTTTGAACTCAATGGAAGTGGTCTCGAGTCCTAATTTGATCGTATGCAAAAAGTAGCTTTTCGGACTAACATCCGACTAACGATAAAATATTTAAATAAAATATTTAAATATAAAATCGATAGATATGCGGGTTGTTACAGATTTCCACGTGAAATCCACATTTGTGTGTGTATTGTGTAGTCCAGGGGTTTAACACAATAGTGCAACAACATTCAACCATCACAGATTCAGATATCACAATATATTTGATAAGCGGTATAAATTATAACGCTTATCTTTCATTCACAGATCACAGATATATAGATATCACAGATAGACAAATTACAGATCACAACACAAAACATGATATATCACACAATATCACAAATCAGGAATATCAGACAATTCAACCATTCAATAAAATTCAAACATCCATAGATAGGATCAATTAAATTATCTTATTAATTTAAATCAAATAAATTTCTATAAATCAATTTTTACTAGTTATGGTAAATTAATAATCAATTGATTACAAAACATTTAATAAATTATCCTTTAATTTATCATTAATAAACCTTTAATTAATAATTAATACTTTATTAACTATCCTTAATTAATTACCAAAATCGATAAAAATTTCCTTATAAATTTCCAAAGTTATTTCCTTTTTAAATAAATTTCTTTTATCTCTTCAAATCTATTTTAAAATCCAAATTTTAAATAAATTATTTAACTTATAGATAATATTTTTCGAAATTCATTTATTAAGCCTTTTTCCAAAAATTTGGAATTTAATTCAATATAATTTAAAAATAAAACTTTTATCCTTTAAAACTCCTTTTCAATTTATCAAATTCTCAAAAATAAGTTTTAAAAATAAATTTTCAACTTGAATTTTCAAAAATCCAAATTTATCTATTTTTGGTTTTTAACGATGCCAAAAATATATTCGACTAAATTATAGCCGTCAACAATGATTCCCAACACAATTATAATCATACACAGATTATAATTAATCACACACAACATTGAAACAAATTCAAATATTTAAGGAATCCAGTTGGATCCCTCCAACCTATTTCCCTGCATCCAAAGATGTTAGCACAATACCAATTTCACTTCAAGATGAAATATCACGGTATATGGGATTTATAAAAATATTATCCGCTATTATGCGGCGCAATAGGGTCTTATCCACTATATAATGTAGGAAATCAACTCCAAATACATATATAATACCAATTCCACTTTGAGGTGGAATATTCGCGGTATATGTTTTTAATAAATAACCTCCGCTTAATATACGGCGTATAGGGTCTATTTAATACAACCAATAACAATCATCATCCAATTCACACAATCAATCAAATTTCAAATCTATATATTTAAAATCAACCAAACAACGAAATTTCTAAGTGAGAAGTTCTCACCTTGAGTTCCGATAAAAGTTGTAGTGGTTTATTTCGAATAAAATTAAACACGCGTTTAATTTTACCCAAAATTATCACTAGCTCCAATCGACTCCAAACCAGCTCCATTGCGTAGTACTCGACAAAACGGTTCCAACACAACTTGTTTCGTAATTTTTCAACCTCGTATGAAAAAGTTATGCTATTTTAACGTCTGAACGAATTTATATAAATCAATTTCCATGTTTATTTTATTTTTCAAACCCTGGAATCAATCTCAGCCGCCGATCGCATCCTCTCCCTCCCAGCTTCATACGAACGAACACAACCCAAATGCCACCGCCGTTCAATGAATAATTAAGCCGCCTACCCCCACTTCCATGATGATCGAGCAACGGTGATCGAACGGCCCCCACGTGCTCCCTCCACGGCCGAAGCCACGGCCAACTCGGTGGCCCCAGGCTCTCGAACGACGTGCGTGAAACGGCAATGAACACGAGCCAAAATCTCCACCTGTGGTCGACGATAACGAAGATCCACCATTGGATGTGAAGTACTTGGCGAGCTCTTCGATTTGTTAGTTGGAAGTTTCAGCTAAATATTTACGGATTGGAAGATATTAAAGAAGAAAATTTCGAGCTTCCATGGCCTTCAATTTCAAACGGCGGCTAGGGTTCTGTTCTAGGGTGTGACAACCCGCCTTTCTAAACCCAGAAAGACGTGTCATCATTAAGAAAGAAATAGGTAGAAAATAGAAAGAAAGAGAAAAGAACAACACAATATCAGAATCTCACAGCGGAATGGAACAAAATATAATACATCACATAACTATTACATAGTTTACATATAAGAGTCATATATCATACAATAAGACAGTCATACATATACATCTGTCACTACATATCCAAAATACATCACATACACTATCTACTACACCGGACAAAATATATAGATACGCCTGGGCTCCTGCTCCAAGCTACTCCAGATATCAGTCAATCCAACCTGACTACTTGGCTACTCATAAAAATTTGAGTACCCAAGAGTTTAAGAAAACAGAAATAAACTCCGGGTCAGACATGGGTCTGGTGTGAGTAAACGGGTTAAAGTCGTTTAACTTTGAAAATCATTTGAAAGAAAGGTATCACGTAAGACTCCCCACAAATAAATACGGGTAAGTTTTTACCTTATGCTAACCAAAACATTTATAGGAAATCCAGTGATATTATAATAGTGTCTAAGGTTTTCAAGTAAAATAGAAAATAGCCGAAATTGTTACATTTATTAAATTCCAGCATACTAGGTCTACAAACAAAACCATAGGGTCTCGTAGGGAAAATGGATTTCCAACAATGGCTGGACTACTGGGGTACCGCCCGTCACAGTACCTGGCCTAGATCAGAGTACCGAGGACCCACCCTAAGTCCCCTGCAACACAAAGCCAGAACCATTCCTTACTGAACAGTTCCAAATAAGATAACCCCGCAATTGCGGCCAACAACTGCTCACATAGCCGAAATATAAAGGGACATCTAGACAGGGGTATATCCTACTCTCAAGTGGGTGCTACCCACGAAGCCTTGCTGCACCTCCCCTATTTTAGCCATTCCCGGTTGATGAAGCTTGAGGTCACGATTACCTTTATAGAACTCATCACTTAGAATGCTCATCGTCCGCCTGACGATGTTTTGAAAGCATTCGATCCATACAAGTTCGTTCCTGGTTCGAACGAAACCAAAGGCATTATCTCATTACACTCGTTTTGGAATCACCCTCAGAGTTAACAACGATAACCCTTGCATTCTGGAACACCATCTCGATCATCACTTGATAAGTCACGACCTATCGTTTAATTTGGATCGATGTGGTTTTCGGAAAATCAAAACTGATTAATTAATTCTTAATTATTAATTAATAACTTTAATTATTAATTAATAAAACTTAATTACCCATTTATTAATCACTAATTATTTAATTAATCATTAATTACCAATTTAATTAATCATTTATTCTAAATTAATTACTTAATTAGTTAACTACTATTTATTTATTAATTAACTTTAAATAGTTAAATAAATTCTTAAGTTCAAATTGATTAAACACAAGATTATTAATATCAATCTTTAATTACAAATTTATTTAACCTTAAACTACTTAGTTAATTACCATTATAAATTGACTTACACTTTAAATTAATTAAACATCTTACACTTGCAACCCTCCTTAATAAATTTTAAATTCAAATCTTAACTTACAACTTGTTACCACTATTTATTTTATTAATATTAAACTTAATATAACAAAATAATTTTAAAGTATTTAGGCAATTCACTAGGAACTGAACCAGAGGTGAACCATACGTTCACTCGAGTAAAACTCGAGTCTCCCTCTACTCTTTCCCGAGTTCCCCTCTCTTCTCACCTACTTCTTCTTCTACTTCATCTTTCTTCTTCTTTTTATTTTTAGCTTATATTCAAGTCTGAACAAAATCTTTTCCCATATACTCGAGCTCGACCCCGAGTTTAAACCCCTCAAGCTCGAGAACACCACAGAGTACCCAGCCCATCTTCCTACTGACACATACGCCAAGTCGTGCACGTGCACGGAGCGGCGACGCCTCTCTGGCGATCGAGGAAGCCTCCACCAAGTCGCAATTCACCTCGACTTCGATTACGTATCCACGAGCGTCTTCACTTCTTCGTCGATCAAAATCGAGCGAAGCTCGAGAAAACTCAACACAGACTCTTCCACGAACCTGTCTCGCCGCCCCACCTCCAACCACCTGAAGACCCCAAACTTCCGGCCATAGCCTCGTTACCCATCGTGCCACTTTCCCCCAAAGTCATGCCTCGCTCGACGTTACATCGAAGTCGCGGCGATTGAAAATTCGAGCTCCATTAAAACTAGGTTTAGAAAAAGGAAAATGACATCATCGTCGCCTCCGATGTCGAGGCCACCCCCGTCTATTTTTCCCATCACCCCGGTAAGCTCCTCCACCTTCTCACGTAACCCCGACTTCCAAAACCCCTCCGGCCGCCTGAATTTGACCATAATGCCCAAATCGAACACCCCCAAACTGCTCTCAAAACTCAATACTAAAAATCACCAAATTTACTTTAAAAATCATCGTTTGATGTAAGGATACAAACTACATGTTTGAATCAGGGTTTTATTGAATTCGGAAATTTCAGAGTTTTAAATATCCTCTGAAAAAATTAATCTTTCTTCCCGTATACGTTTTCACTTCTTGAAATTATTTTTAGAACAAAGTTCTTTCCTAATTACACCTTTTTACTTTAAACAACAAAGCTTGAAAGTAATTGGAAATAGAGGAATCGAATTTTAAATGATGGTTTCATCTAAACTAAAAACAGAGAAGCAAAGCCTGTCTCTGTATTGTCAAAAAGAGTTTCCCATATCCACAGTGTTTGAAAAAGACATCCAAACCATATTAACATAAATCATTCTCAGATCATATTTACATAGAATTTGAAATTATGTTTACTCACCTGAAATAAATTAACAGAGCACACTTGTATTTGAGAAGAACAGTCTTGTTTCTAGATGATCACAGCCTGATATTATGCTTCCAGACTTCCAGCCCTTAAAATTCCAGACTTCAACTTTTTCTCAGTTTTAAATTTTCAATCTTATGAACGAAAGTGAAAGTGTGAAATGATATATAGAGAAATATACAGGCTGAAGACATGATGCAAGATTTATTTTATGTACTAGAAATATATTTTTATGTTGACCAGAGAGATTTTTTTTTTAAAATTGTAGGCTGATAAGAATTTTCTTGCAACTTGAATTGACAAAATGTCATGCTAATTAAATGCATGTCTTCAAATATGTTTACATATAATTATGGTTTCTGATATTTACATATTTGTACAAGGATATTTGTATATGTAGGTAGCTTATCTTCTTTTGCATTGGTTATGTATATATTATACAGTAATGTAAATAGTTTGTCTTCATTTTAGTTTACATCTAAGTAATATTAGCTGATATTTGTATTTGATGTGAATACTTGTCTTCTTTGTATACATGATTACACAACAAACATTTGTTATTATCTTTGTTAAAGATTTCGTATTGTACAAATATATTTACAGGTCATTGTTTTCTTTGAATTGTTCACATATGAATAAAGGTTATCCTGTTTAGTTTATCTTCATTCCTAAACTTATTCTATATATGTATATGTAGAAATATTATAGTTATTGTTAGCATAGTATCTAAATTTTATTCTATTTGTAATTAAATTTTCAAACATTTGATTTAACATTGTATTTGTATTTATATATTTTATATTCCTATTTATCTCTTATGTTTATATTTATATTTTATACTTATGTCTTTATATTTATGTTTAATATTGATAAGGTTGTTTATTATTAAACATTAATATTAATGACTACAATTATATTCCTATTATATCAAATATTAATAATACGAAATCTTAATTTTTTTTATTGAATAAGGTAGAATTTATTTTAGATAGTTTGAAAGAATTTATTTTAGATTTTCAAATCAAAATTCCCTTTAATTACAAACACATATATAACTGACAAATGATCAAGATCTCATCAGTTTATAAATTTGAAAGGCTTGTATTTAATTAATTAGATTAAATATTTATTAAAATATATTGCCCAAAAATCCCGGGTCGTTACATAGGGTTTGAGCAAAAATCAAAGAGATAAGGTCCTTTTATAGAAAAATTCTCCAAAACACTATTCATCTTCAAATTTCCGAACTCCAAACGAAGCGTACCGGCTGACGTTTATAATGTTTTACCCGCATTCCGAACACAATGGAACGTGTTTCGAAGGCTAATTTGGTTGTATGTGTGAGTTACCGAAATAAACGATCAATTTAAAATTAAATCGATTAAAATGATTTCGATGCGTTTTGGCTTGCCCCGGACAAACTGTAAATCCGATTGACACGAAATTTGAAACCATATAATAATATCATATTACGGATCCGATGAAACTAGTTTCGTCGAAATCCGAGACTGATTGAAAAAAGACTATTTTTAGTCGTCAATTAAATATTAAAATATTCAATTTTCACAGATTTACTTTTAATTCAATTTTAAAAGTTTACAAACATCGTTCTAACTCCAATATGATTTATTATAACTTTATAAATCATTTTTATTCACATTTAACCCAATTTCCAATTATTTCTGGAATTACAATATTAATTATCGATTTAATTACACAATTAAATCACTATATTCGAATTTTAATTCATTTTTGCTTACAAAACTTACTTTTTAATATTTAAAATAAATTAAATATCTGAATTTCAAATGACGGAAATTCTGGATCGTTACAAAATGTATATATACAACCAATAATAATCCAAAACAATCAGCATTAAAATGGTTTTTTTTTAGAGCCAGAATTTATAAACATGTCACTATAGCATCTACCTAGGCTATGACAATCCAAAGTAAAATGAATCAACCTATAATTTTTATGTTGGACAAACGTTTATTTCCCTTTTTACCATCTACTTCTTCCATACAAAATTGCTTTGACTAAATATCATTTTATTCAAAACTTAAAAGTTACTTTATAATTAGTAAAGTCTCATTTGCATAAAATTTTGAATGTTATAGTCTAATTGTTCGATTATTTCAAGTTCACCTTCTCTGGTTGAAATGGTTTTCATCTAAAGATCATACGGCTCAGTAGATCAGATATATCTAATGCCCATATGCTTATTGAATTTTTAGCGGTTTCAATACTAGCCAAAATGCACTGATGACCATGGTCTCAAGCGTTAAGACTTAAGACTTCTAGTTTGAGTTCTCGTCAAAGGAAAAAATAATGCTGTTACATTCCACTATTTATCCAAAAAAACTTATTTTTAACCTAGAGGCCCATTTTTTTGGTTGCGCTTCCAATTTTAGAAAGGATAGGTTCGTGGATGTTACTCGTAACGTCAAAAAAACGTTACCAAATTGTTATACGATAAGGTTAGAAAAGTGTTACTAAATTTTAGACAGCAACGTCAAAAAAATATTACGAAACTGTATACATAAATTGTTAACAGTAGCGTTACAAAAAGCGTTATGAAACTGCTACAATTATGTTGCAAATTGCAACAAAAGCAAACAGTCACAAGTATGCTGCTAAATTATTATGGGTAGTACTTGTGCAGTTAACAATTAAGTAATAAAAAGTGTACTGATTAGATTGTCCGATTCCAATGTTTGCAAACGGTTTCCTTTGAAACAGTATTGCTCCCTCTACGACACATAAGGATTTTCATGCCATTGTTTAGGCGCTTGTTTAAGCTCATACAGTGAGCTTCTTAATCTACAAATCTTACTTTCATTAGCAGTTTTCAGGAAACCTTAAGATTGTTTCATGTATATTTCTTTTAGTTCTTCACTTAAAAATGTTGCCTTTACATCCATTTATGTATTTCTAAATCGAGTGTGGATACAATTTCTGCTAGCATTCTTATTGATGTTATTCTACTTACTGGAGGATATGTATCAAAATAGTCCAAGTCTTCCTTTTTTCTGAAACCTTGAACCACAAGTCAAGCTTTATACTTGTCTATTAAACCATCATGTTTCAATTTCTTCTTAAATATCCATTTATTACCCAATTTCTTGCATCCTTGAGGTAAATCAACTAATTCTCATGTATGGTTTACCATAATGGATTCGATTCCATGGTTAATAGCATCCTTCCTATAACAACCCAATATTTTATGATTATTTCTATTTGTTTATTTTAATTATTTTAAATTAAATGTCTGATTTAAAAACTTTATTTTATTTATTAAAATGAATCAATTATGTTATTTTAAATATAAATGTTGATTTTTATGTGAATTATAATTTCAAACCTGAATAAATTGAATATTTCCAGAAAATGTAGATTTTGGTCAATTTAGTCAAACTTTGAATTTTAAATTTTAAATTTAAATATTTGAGTTCTTGAATTTTATATTTTATTATGAAAATAAATTAAATTTCAAGAATACTGTTTTTCTTTTCGTTGAAATCTGATTTATATTGTGAAAGTTATGTTTTTTACAATATTGTATACAAATTGATTTATTTAATAAAATTGTCTATTTTAAATTATATAAATAATATTTTTATTTGTCATATCTTATTTTAATTTGTGTATATGTGTGTAATATGTCATACCATATATATATTTTATTTTTAAAACATTTTTAAAGTGTAGTTGTTATTTTTCCAAAACTAGTTATATTTTGTTTTCTATTTTCAATACTAGTTTATATATAATTAACTATATTCTTATATTTTTATATATTTTTCTAAAATTTATTTATTTATTTCATTTTCACTTTATTTTTTATTTAGTTTTATTATATTTACCTGGTTTTTATTTTGATTTATTTGAATAAATGAAAGGGAAATATCAAGAGACTTTAGCCTTTATAACTTTTGACTTTTCACTTTCCACCTCTTCAATCTTTGGGCCCGTCCTTTCTCTTGTCATAGCCGTGAGTTTCTTTTATGCAATTCACGAAAAAAAAACACTCTTTCTCACTTCATTTTTCACGAGCTTCAGATCTGAGAAAAAAAATGGTAATGTCTTCTTTTTTTTTTCACCTTTTCTTCTCATTTCTATTGATTTTTCCTTTGTAATTTGCCATGCCTGTCCATTGTCTTGTTCGGCCTTTGCTCCTCCACCACCTCCACCGTACAGCACCACCACATCCACAGCCACATCACCCTCCTCCTCTCTAGCCAGTGCAAGGCCGAGACCCCTCCTTGTTGCTAACTCCTCAAAATTTGCAAAATCCCCTTAAATATGCCATAGCCGAACCCCTTAATCACCTAGCCTTCATTTTTCCACCTTGGCACCTCCATAGCCGCCACCACCAGTCCCTCCACCATCTTTGGCTGCCACTCCAGACCCCACTTGACCTGTAGTATGAATTTCCAAGCCCAATTGTCCTTTGGCCGAACCCAAAGTGGCACTAAAACCCACCTATTTGCCTTAACACTTTGTATTTCCTACCCTTGTAACTTCCACTCCTTTATCACTTGCTAGCCGTGCCTTTATGGACCTATACCCAACCTTATGCACCACTTTGGCCGAGCACACCAGACCCTAGACCGAGCACATATGATGGTTGAGGCATGGGCAAGCCATGTTGTGATTTGTTGCCTTATTTCAAATTGTTTCCATAAGTATATTTGGTTTGACATTGTATTTATATTATCTTGTTTATGTGTTGACCACAAGACAACTACTTTGGCTCTCCGACACTTGATTCGTAGTCGTGCCTTCGTGCTTTCCGGGTATTTGTTTGCATGTCTGAATCGGTTATCTCCAACTTGTAGAGGTGAGTATTTCTCACCAGACATTTCGTACTTATATAATTAGTGAATTGACACCCTGTGAATCTGTAGATATTATTATCATGTTATAACTGCCTATGCTATGATCATATGATATTCACCCATGCGTATACACCTGTTATATCATCTGTTACTATTATATAATGCTATTCTATTTATTTATATCAGTTTATCACACTGCAAGTTCCATGTAGAATAGAATCACTATGGGTTGAAATGATACATATCCGAACGGACTTTAGAATACAGAAAAATCGTTATGGGCTGAAATGATAGGCCTGAACGATTTTTATTTATTTCATTTAACTTGGGATTACAGGTTTGAAATGATAAAACTCGGATATTTCCTTTGCAAATTACGGATTGAAATGATATATTATCCGTATCATTTTATTTAGGTTAGAAAATTTTATACAGACTGTGATTAAAACATTTTTTCTAAAATTTAAAATATTTGAAAAAATGTAAATATTATGATATTTTTATTAAAATTTAATTAAAAAATGATTTTATAAAAATATTAGTGATTTTCTATAAATTAAATAAGTGGATTTAGTAAACGGTGAAGTGGAATTTGAAATATAAGTTAATTTTGGAAATTATGATTTTGTTTATAAATGGAATTTATGTAAAGTAAGAAAATATGACAATTTTGATTTAAAATGAAATTAAATGATTTTTATAAAGTGTTAATGATTTTTGTATAAATAAAATATGAAATAAATGGATATTTAAGTTGAATTTTGAAATGTAACTTAAATTGGAAATTTGTGAATTTTGTAAAAATGTTAATTTTTAGTTGAGCAAATAAAATGAAAATAAGTTATATTTTGAAATATAAACTTAAATATTAAGTTAAAATATTTAATTATAAAGAAAAGAAATTAATGCTTGAATTTAATAAGTAAAATTATTATTAAATTTGATTTTGAATGGAAATTTAACATTATAAAAATCATAAATATAACGGTATTTCAATGATTGTTTTAAAGTGTGAAATTATATGATTTTATAAGTTAAATGATTTAAACTAAAATTTAATTGGTTATTAAATTGTATTTAAATTCTTGAATTTTAATTGGCAGCCTTTTTGAAATGCTATCATTTCTAATATAAAGGATATTATAGCATTTTGTAAATGCTGTAATTGATATAAATGAACTAAATGGCTTAATTGAACTAAATAATAATATAACACTTTGTAAGTGCTATAGTTGTTAAATTTAACTAAAGTTTTACTTGAAACTAAATGAAACTTATTACAACATTTCATGTTGTTCTTTGTTAAATAAATTGTTTTAAAACATAACATTTAGTAGCATTTTCTTAGTGCTATGGAAGTTGAATTTTCATTGTTTAATAAATTTATATGAATAAAATGGTCTTTGAAAAGATTTAAATTATGGAAATTAAATATTTAATTATTAAAAGAAATGACTTGACTTTAATTAGTTTAAATGGAAAGATTGATTTTAAAATATGAACTCTTTTGAAATGTGATTGAAATGGTATTTAAGTTAATAAAAATGAATGTGGTTTTGGAAAAATACGATATTTGGATATTTTTAAATAGATTGGAAATGATATTGAATTTTGAAATAATATTTGATTTATAAGTATAAAATACTTTTTTTAAATTTTTTAACCACGGGATGTATTTAATTTAGGGTTTAACTGATCCTTAGAGGATGGGCGATCCCAAGCATCCTTTAAGTTATTGTGTATTTCTATTACAGTTCACTTGAGTTGGTTTACATTATATAAGTATGTATGTGCTGACTCGAGTGTTTTGTGTTTTACTTTACGCTCGGGTCAGCCTGGGTATTTACAACTTAGCTTTGGATCTCTTTCTGGAGCTAGGAATCGCTGGAGATTCTAATTATCTAATTATCTATCCATTTCAGTTTCAGTTGTTCTATTTCAGCTCTGGTATTTATAAACTTTTATGTATTTGAGATTTCTATTGTATATGTTTTCAGAATGATATTAAGTATTTTGTTTTGAGAGTTTGTTATAGTAGCTTCATGAACTACTATGGTATTTTAATTTCCGCTGCGAGTTATTCTGATATTTCTGTGTCTGTGATTTTGTGATTGTTTTCATTTGCTCCAAATTTATTTACAATGCGGTATTTTGAGCAATTCAAGTCCGACATGTGCGGATGCGAATGGCTGAAAATATCGGGTTGTTACACTTCCAGTAAAGAGCATCGGTGGAGGACATAGCTTCTTTGCAGGTTAACGGGTCGTCTTCTAACATAAATGTGTAGAAGTCTGGACCAAAGGTTTTTGATGTCCTTGACCTTTTGCTTATCCTTGATTCCTCCTCTTGTTAATTAGAACTATTTTACTGATCATTTTCAATATTTTGCTTAATATTCTCAAGAGAATTAGATATTTTAGTTTCCCTTGGTTTCTTTTGAGAATAATTTTCGGCACCATGTTTTAAAGGGTATACATGTTCAAAAAATCTAGCATTTCTCGACTCGATTAATGTTATTTACGTGAATATAATCATTTTCGGATTTGTGTATCAAAAACCGATAAGTGGCACTGTTTTGTGCATATCCAATGAAAATACGATCAAATATTTTTGTCCATTTTTGACTTTCTTAGGGTTTAGGTACCTCTACTTTTGCAAGACACCCTCGCAGTTATAAGTATTTGTAGGGTGGTGGTCTACTTATTCAAAGTTCATGGGCAGGTTTAGATGTTTTCTTTCGTGGTATCTTATTCAAAATATAATTTGCAGAAAGAATAATTTCTCTCCAGAAGTTATCTGGCAATCCAGTACTAATTAGTAATGTATTCATCATTTCTTTAAGAGCTCTATTTTTCTGTTCGGTCATACTGTTGGTATGAGGTGAATACGAGGCTATAGTTTTTGTATAATACCATGCTCAGTGTAGAAAAGGAAAATTCATATTCTCCTCCTCTATCATTCTTAAAGCTTTTATTTCTTGTTGAGTATATTTTCAACTTCCACCACTACAATAAAATGTACCTATCAACGTTTTAAAAACGCTATAAAAACCTTTAAGGGCGTTTTTAAATACGTTGTATATTAACATGTCATTACAGGTCAGGCATGTACCATAGCAAGACAGTTTATGCTGCAGAATCCATGTATCTATAGCGTTTTTTGATGTCATTAATATGTTTTACAACATTTTTATTGATATATTCAATGGCGGTTATAATATGTTATGTTAACTTTTTATAGCATTCTTTTCATTGTTGTGTTTTATTTTTACAGTGTTTGTTTTGTTGCCATGATGTTTATTTATAGCGGTTTCTTAAATACTTGGGTCCTATTTTATAGAGTTTCGAATAGGTTGTTAAAACTTTCTATAGCGTTTTGAAAACGCTATTCAATCTTTTGTATAGCGATTTAGAAACGTTGTTAAGTATTTTCGTAGCATTTTATACGTATTTTGCTCAGTTCCTAATCAATATATAACGGGTTCCAATTCAATATGCAACCACAATTTATGTGTAGCACAGTTTATGTAAACCCATATATTTTATAACAAACATATATTATATTAATCATACATTTTATAATCAATATATTATATTAATCACATGTCTTACAATTAACATGAAACAATACATAATAAACATATACAATATTCTTATATCAAAATAAATAAAAAGTTCATAATATTTCAATGTAGAACAAACAGCCACTGGTGACCAAAAGCAGTAATACATACAAGCATACAAACTAAAATGTATTTATGGCATCAAAATTAACTTCGAATCCATAACTTGCTGCGGTATGTTACTATTTTTTTCCATCAAATATATCTATCCACCTGT
The DNA here is from genome assembly GCA_030737815.1 of Allium fistulosum. Classification (NCBI taxonomy): domain Eukaryota; kingdom Viridiplantae; phylum Streptophyta; class Magnoliopsida; order Asparagales; family Amaryllidaceae; genus Allium; species Allium fistulosum. The sequence continues at coordinate 130,382,848 of CM060904.1, forward strand.
AAAGGAAAAGCTCTTTATTATACGTACTTGATTAGGATTAAAAAACGGAAACATTAATTAGTTAGTTCTCAAGTTACTTTACGTTTTATAAAACAAACATGTGAAAGAATGAGCTCGAAATTTTTCTTTATGCTTTTTTTTTGCTAGTATTAATTAAAAGGTCAGTTACAATATAAACTTGTACCGTTTGTATTTGATCATTATATAATTCAATGTGTATTGTTTTATCAGTTATCCATTGTACCACTAATGTAATTTTAGGATCTTAGACTTCGTGATAGTATCTATACACCAATCTAGAAATAAAGATTATGATTATCTTGTACATGTTCCATCCTAGTTGTTGTATATAATATGAGTCCAATGGTCCCTGCAATAAAGATAATAATTATCTTATCCTCCAAACAAATATCCACTTTTAAAAAATAGTTTACCATTCCTTAAAAAAAAATAGAGTTATCGTAACTTTCAACTCCAATTGTCGGAGCTTTACAATGAAAAGAAAATGGAGTAATGCAAATTAAAAGGTGGTTCTACATTTGCATCTGTACACCAATCTAGAATCATATAATAATACTATTTTAGTTTCCTTTTGCCCTTACCTTTTCTTGTTAAAAAAGAAGAAATAATACAATACGTATATTGTCCAGGAAACTCAATACATAATACAAAAATACCTTATTTATACTATAAACCATTGTTTAAGAATGCCTACTATAATAAAATTTACCAAGTACCAGAAAACATTTAATAAATTACAAACTGCAACAACTAATTTACAGTATGCTTTTGATATGCGAATTATAATTCTGTAACGTTAACTGTTAGAGATAATTATTACTTTTAACATGCTACTCACGCTTTCTATGATAATGAAGATAGGTAAATAGTTTTATATTGATTTGACAAAAAGAATATATGACTTCTTTTTTAAGGTTTATCAAATGATATAAGCCATGGATGGTAACATGTCTCTAGATTGATTACGTTGGCGTATAAGATTAGAATATTATCAACTTATTTAATCAATTTAGAATTTATAAAATAGTCAGCTTTTGTCTTTATTTTGTTGCACTATATAAGGCTAAGGAACCGTAAAAAGAAAAGAGTTAACAAAAGCTTAACAGGCTATGACAACTAGGCCTGGCCAGATAATCAGGCATTCACAAGTGGAAATATACAATCAGAATTAACCAATATGTTTTTCACATACTGTGGATTTCAATAACAAATTTAGCACTACTTACTCAACTGTAATTTTATTGACTAGAAAACCTTTTGACAGACTATAAATCTAAAAAATCAAACCAAGGTAAGATAACAGACACAATCTTAAAAATGTATTAAGGAAGAAAATACTTGGAGCTTCCGACACTTATTTGTGCATTCCACAATAGTAAAACAAACTATTATAGATTCCTCTAACGTATAACTCAGCAACGGTTTAATAGCCTACAATAAATCCAAATTTTTTAACTACCCATACATCACCAATTCTGATAGTGTGCCAGTGAAATTCTATTCCTAATTACAACTGAATAACAATAATCATTTCATCAGATAATACAACTCCTCGATATTTCGTAGGTGAGCTGCATTAACACTCTTTTTACTCTTAATTTCTTAGTCCACTCAAATGCTCTTTTGAAATACTTGGTTTAAGAAATTTTAATGCTTTAGTGCCGGTTTATGCTATTTCTATATTTTTTATATTAAAGAACAATACAAAAGGTAGACAAGCACCATTGTCCAAGTGGTTAAGTGATTCGACTTTGGTACGATAGGTCACAAATTCGAAACTTGCGTTCGAACGTTTATTGACCTGTGACATGTTGTCCTAGTGACATGTTGTATATAAAGCACCGTTTCAAAAAAATATACAAAAAGTACTTGGTAAACAGTATTCACAAATTCAGGTGCTCCAACCCCTTTGAAGAAAAAATTCCCCAAGCTTGTATTCCTGAAAACAACGCAGATCCTCTCATTATCACTACAGATAGAATAATTAAGTAAGGTGAACAATTAGAATAAGACAAATACATGTCTGTCATGCATGGAAGAGAAGAACATCAGAATAATTTGTATCCATATTTTTGAATACTCTGGAGGCAACAATTAAATCAACAGAACTTGAATAAACTTATAACAAAAAAAAAGATGTTACAAGGCTACATAGAATCACCTAATGTGTATTCACTAGAACTGCATTAACGGCAACATTCTCATCAACTAAATTAGTTTTGCTATCAATACCAGAACTTTTATCCTCCCTCTACCAAACCACATCAACTAAGTGCAACAGAAGAGAAAGAAAAAAGGATTATATATAACAAATAGTAAAAATACTAACCAAATTTGCTGGAAAGGGTGCTCCGAAACGCCATTCTAGAGAGCAAATATAGCATCATGATGTAGATCCATTAAGAAGCATTTTGTAATTTGAGATCTGAGATTTGTGAAGGTGGAGTTTTAGAACCATGGTTTCATGAACAATAAACAAGATGGCTGGTCATATTTTTAATAGTATTATTATCTAGATAAGTGCACATATGTATGTTCATACATACATTCATACATGTGTGTGTTCAATCTACCTTGTATTTTGAGAAAACTTTGCCCAGTTAATGTGGTTCTAATTGAATATGTCAATAAGCCATTTAAGAACGAATCATAAATAATTCCATTTTCAAACAGAGGGATGAACCTCAACAAAATAAATCCAACCTTAGTAAATTAATTCATGATGTGTAATCTCAATTACATCCTTGTTTGCATTGTCAATGTCTTCGTCAATATAACTTAGACGATGTGGTTTGTGATGCCCCACCACTATACCCACATTAGCAAAGAGTATTATTAGATAATGCCGTCTACTAATACGGAGAATAAGGCTGGATAGGAGCGACTATCTATAGCCTTGCTTTAACTATCTATTGAATACATCGACAATTGCCCTACCTAGCAAATCGACATGTCCAATGAATACTTAAAACAAAACTATAGGTGGCTAGAGGATCTATCAGAACAGAATATAACAACCAAATGTAATATACATCACAGAACAGTGGATCATCATAAACACATATACTGATACATAACAGAGTATACAAAATAATACTTGTCAAGTGATATAGCAAACCACAATATACAGGCGAATCCAAAAGAATACATATCAGAGTTACAACAAAATGGGACTACGCAAAAAGCTATGACAAAAAGAAGCTAGCAGAGTAGTCCATGCGGAAGCATAATAGGCTAAGTCCAAAAGCACCTAACCTGAAACATCTCGGTCTGACCCGAGTATAAATACACGGGTCAGTCTAGCTAAACAAATCAGTTAGATAAGCTAAACAACAATAACCTGTAAGGTTACAAAGTATAACAAATATCTCTAAAAGAGATAACACAATCATCTAATCAAAAGATGAACATCGCAAAACAAGCCTCATATCATCGGCATCTCAAGTAAACAAAGGATAAGAATATCTCAAAGCAAGCAAAAAGGCAATAAACAAATACCCATAAGGTATACAAGTTCCACAAGGTAACTGCTATACATCATGCGGCTCAAAAAGACCAACACCGAAGTACGATACCAAGGGAATATAATATCAATGAAACATAAGATCGCTCGAGCTCAGTACTGTATAAACAAGGATCCATAAGCCTGAAGGCTCGAAACCCAATACCACTCGTGCGGCTCAAAAGGACCAACACCGAAGGCGATACTATAGGGCAACAAACTCGAAGGCACAAACCCGAAGGTACAAACCCGAAGGCAACAAACCGTAGTGGCGAAGGTCCGAAGGCCCAGTACTGGACACCACTAACTGGCGGAATGTGTCACAACTCTCGAAAAGGAATCCGAAAAGTGTTAACGTGAGTCCCATAACCACTCGTTCGCACTAAACGGTTTACTATCCGTCAGTCACTTTCACACTCAAAGCAGTACTAAGTTTACCTCTTCTCATCGATAAACCAGACCAAAGGTCAAAACGTTCAAACGAATAGATTGGGCATTAACTGAAAAGATGAACGCACGTTGTTAACGCTGAAAATTGAACGCTAACACCCTGGTGTGTGTGGTAATGTTGTGAAAGCACCACTCGCTTTTGGCGAGAATTGAAGTAAGCAAAAAATTAGCAGAAAACAGTAAAAGACAGCGATTTTATAGTGGTTCGGCTTAAGATCAAGCCTACGTCCACTTTGAATCCCTTTATTGTTGATTTCGGTTACAAGTTGATACAATATTCTCCAAAGTACAATACACTTTGATTACGGAAAACACTCTAGACTAATAGCTCAAACCTCGATGGTGAAACTTGTCGAATCCGTGTCGGATGTGCATGGTTTCTTTCGAAGCTTGTTGTAGTGTCTTGAATGTTTTAAGTTCTTCAAGTGTTGGGTGAGCAAAGAGTACTGCAGAGTAGTGATGCTTCAGAGAATGATCGGCCCAAAGTCCTCCTCACGTTCGGGGTAGGTTGGTATTTATAGAAGTGGTTCTGGCGGAGTTTGAGCATACAAGTCCTAGGTCGTGAGCGACCTAAGATATGTCGTAGGTCGTATGCGACTTAAGGTGCTCCCTCCGACTTATCAGTTGCGTTGTACTTTATCGTGATCATTCAAGTCATAGGTCGTGAACTGGTTAAGGAAGGTACTAAGTCGTTGGCGACCTAGTGGGCTGGTAAGTCGTGGGCGACTTAAGGGAAAGCGGCACAAGGAGTTATGTTGGCTTGTGTAAACTGGGTAGTGGAGATAGGTCGTGAGCGACCTAAGGTAGGTCGTAGGTCGCACTGCCTTTTGAACCAGTTAGGTCGCTTGCTTCTTTAGGTAGTAGGTCCTTTACGAAGTTAGGTCGTGACATTGCTAGGTCGCGAGGCCCAGAAGTCTTTAGGTCGTGGAGTTCCTTAGGTCATGAGGTTTCTTAAGTTGTGAGGTTTCTTAAGTCGTGAGGTTTCTTAGGTCGTGAGGTTTCTTAGGTCGTGAGGTTTCTTAGGTCGTGAGGTTTCTTAGGTCGCTAAGTCGTGGAGTTTTAGGTCGCTAAGTCGTGGAGTTTTAGGTCGCTCAGAAATAGGAGTTAACACTTGCCCCTCGAAGTACAGGCCTATGTTGTAGGTCGTGTGCTTCGACTTAACTTTGCTAGGTCGTAAGCGACCTAAAAACTCATATTGACTAACGCGCCTATTCGTCTCCTTCCTGCCTCATATAAACTGTTAGGTCGCCCCTTCCTCCCTACCTTACTGCTCCATTCTCCCACTGCCATTGACGAATCTCCGAACTTCCAAAGGCGAATTCAATCCATTTAGTTGTTGATTCATCTCTACCAATATACTACATAAGTGAATTCGATCTCTATTCCACCATAATCTCCGCTCAATCATGAATCCATGTTTTTCGACCCAAGTCCAATTTCATGTGTCGTGCTTCATTTCGACTGGTCATTTCAATCGATTCCTGATCGTCGTTTGATATGCTGTTGTGATTCATGAAGGCACGGTAACATTTATGATGGATTGGAGGGATTTGGAATCGATTTCCTGGGCGGTTTGGTGGTTTGTGGAGATGAATGAAATTCACGAAGTGTATGGTAGATTTCTTTGTAATGGTGTCATTGGGTCTATTAAGTGATTGCGTGGAGAGGAAGTCAGCGACCTATCAGATCTGAGCGACCTAAAAATTAGGTCGTGTTGGGACCTTTACGACCTAAATCTCTCAAGAATCCTGACCGACCTAAGGATTCCTGCGACCTAAATAAAGTTGAACAACCTTCTGCGACTTAACCCTTCACGGCCGAGCTAACACTTTGAACATTTCCTGCGACCTAAGAATTCCTGCGACCTAAACAAAGTCGAACATCTTCGACCTAATTTCTGCGGCATAAGCTCTAGGTCGCGACCGAGTTAGGACTTGACAAATTTACATTGCCTTGAACTTTTTGACTTGCACAGTATGACTTAAGGAATCTCTGACCTACGCTAGGTCGCTGGACGACCTAATACTTGTAGAATCTGGGCAGAACTTGACTGGACTGTTAAAACTTGAATTGCTTGAGCTGAACTGCCTAAACTCCTTTATAGATTATCTCTAATGCTAATAACCTGTTAAACACAATATTTGCAAAAAACTGGGACGAATATACTGCCATTGACTGCCCACATCGAATGACAGATTAGTTGACAAAGAATAATCAACTTATGTGAATGAAATGCCGTGAATTGACTAGTTTAAGTGAAATATTACAGCAAAACTAAAATAATCAACCAAAGCTGATTTGTTTGCTACAACACTGTACTTGTACTTACAATAACAAACCTTGAAACTCAATAATTGACAAGCCTTAATCAATTTGATTTCAATTATATTTGTTTGTCATTTTTTCCTAGTTTTGCACAACACTTCACACTTTTAGGAAACGTGCACCTTCATATTTGAATATCCAGTTCCTTGTGTAGAATGACTTCTCAGCAAGAAGATACAGGACCAACTGGAGAAGCTTTTCCGATTGCTAACCCACTGATTGATCCTCCAGAAAGGACTTCTACCACCTTGAGCCATAAAGTTTTCAGACAATTGTGTATCCAGTTCAGCATTGCCGAAACAGATGCTTTATTTCCTGGAGAAAACGACACTGCTGACAGACCACCCCTTGGTTTTGTTGCAGTTAATCGTCAGATGTGCTTAAGCGGAGCTATTCCTCCCTTTAATGTTTTTCTCCGAGAACTTTTTCTTCGATTAGCTATCTCTCCCTTCCAGCTACACCCTAACGGCTATGCTATAATAATGGGGTTGTGTGTGCTGTTTAGAAGAACGCTTAACCGTCTTCCCAGTTTTGAGGAGCTTTGCTATTTGTGCACTTTTGCGAAGAACAAAGATCATCCTTCGATTATACTTGTGAGAGGCGCAAGAAACCGTAGATTGATTCTTGATTTGCCCGATAGTGCACATGGATTTTTGAGCCAATTCTTCGTTGTCCGCTGTCCTCCGGGATTTTATGCCGTCTGGAGAGTCGGAAGTAAGATTGCCTTTCTCCGTTCTCTTCATTTTCTGAACTTTTCGGAACTTGAATTGCCAAATGCTTAACTTCGTTCTTTACTTTTTGCAGCACTTCCTCCTCCACTTCGAGATCCCAGCCTTAAGTCGACCTTAGATACTTTGAGTGCTGTGGATGCTGAAGAGAGAAGTGCCAAATTTTTGCTGAAAGATGAGTTTCTGCACCAGTACGGACTTCTGCACTCTTCCCGATCTACTCAGATTCACGAAGTTTCTGACTCCCAAGCAGAGACATCGGATGCCCCAGTTTCCGCAGAAGAGGTGGCTCCAAAAGAACCTACTGTTGACACTGCACTAGTGAAGTGTTCCAGTTCTGCTGATGTTGTGGGACTATCTAGTAAACTTTCGCTTTTCCCGATGATCGAAGAAGGAGTTGAAAGAGAAGGCTCTGCTGAGCACGACGGTGGAGATACTTTTGATGATCTAAGCGACTTAATGATAACTTCTCAAGAGCTTTTCAAGGATGACCCTATTACCACCAAAATTATTTCTTCAGCAATTGAGGCGACATCCGCCTTGCAGCAAACTCCATCAACCCAAGAGTTAATGCCAGCTGCAAAAGTCGACGTTACCCCCAAGCCGAAGAGTGGTTTGTAGCTCGACACGTATAGTTTACACGCCACACACACTTAGAATTTTTCGGCACTTATATGCACTCAAATTCCTTTTCTTCGAAGATTTTTAAGACTTGTCTCTTTTTCTTTTTCAGATTCTTCGATGGGACGAAGCGGCTCTTACTTCGACAAATTCCAGCGTCACGAAAGCTGCGATGCTTATGATTTTAGGCACTATCTCACTGCCCCGAGGGAAACTGATGAGGAAAGGGCTGCCAAAAAGGCTCATGAAAGGCGAGCTTATGAAGAGCGCCGCAGAAGAGAAAATGAACAGCAATACGGGAGTAGGGATGAGCGATACGACTCTTCCCGCAGAAGCGATGATTCTCACAAAAGGAAATCTCATGACGACAAGGGGAAGAGTCACATTGTCGATGACTCTAGCAAGCGGACCAAACTTAGCGAAAAGGACGCGTCTGCAATTTCGGAAAAGACCCCTGCTTCAATTCCTCATGATATCCCTTCTGATTCCCCTGTTCTTCAGACATCCGACATTCAAACGATTATCATCAGGCCTCAGTATCAAGTGAAGGATGCTCCTCCCACACTTTAGAACCGATTTCCGAATTGGTGTTTAAAAGGAGTTCGCTTTGACCTAGACTTGGTTCCTATTGACAAGCAGGCCATGCTTAAGAATCTTGATGCTGTTAAGCTTGACATTGAGAGGATGTCGGGATGGCAGAAACTGGTTGATGAGCTTCAGAGAGTTAATCACATGAACCTTGAAGCCATGCTGACTATGGAGAGTGATAAGTCAGAATGGGATAAGATTTGTAAGCAGCACGATGCTGAAATGAAGAGCATCGCTGATGATTATGAGAGACTTGAAGCCGAAGTTGAAAGACTGAAAAACGATCTTGCCACCTCTTCCACTTCTTATTCACAAAAGGAAGAAATGCTCCAAAAGCAAGTTCGAGATGCCCATGCTGCTCAGCGAGATGCTGAAGTAAAACTTGAAGGAGAGCAGCATGTTACTAGGAAATATCGCGATGACGCCGCTCAGCTTCGGGAAAAAGTTAGCTCTCAAGACTTAGAAATTACAAGGCTGCAGTCTCAGTTATTAAAGGTTGAAAGAGAGCGTGATGAAGCTCTCGCTGGCAAAGCTGCAGCTGAAGAATCCCATGAGGCAACCAGAGCCACCATTAACACGACTTTATTCGACTTTTATGTCCACTGCGTCTTGGGGCGTGGGGGCCTCTCATTTTTGGGACCGGAATATGAAGTCACCTTAGCTGAAGTATGGGAGGCGATTATTGATATGCTTGGTGGTGCCGGTTATTCCGAAGTAGATCTTGAAGCGACTTACTTAGATGAAAATGCCCGTGCTGCACTTGCTAAGGGCAAAGAGCAACTTGCCCAAGTGCGAGCCGAAGCGACGGGAGAGAGGCGTTCTTAAAAAGAAGTACTTCCTACTGCCCCTGTTCATACTTCAGCTTCAACTGATGTCGACATTATCGGCTCCAGTTCACACTCTTCGCCTCCTGCTAAAGTCGACAAAGAAATTGTGACCACTCCCACCGATGAAGAGGCCCTGAGAGATATTGCGGCTTAGAAATTCGAGATTGATTTTGCAAAGCCGACTTCTCCAGGTAATTTTGACGTCGACCCAAGTCAAGTAGATTGCTCGTTTGATTTGGCTGAGATCGATGAATTTCTTACTTATTACTTAAGTCCTGATGAGCCACTATCTTATCTTTTTTCGGAGAATACTGATTTTAACTTCTTTTCTTCTGTAGTGGAAGCACCGAAAGCTACGCTAACTTCTCCTTCTTCGGCTACCGTTCCTCCTTCTTCTCAAGTTACTCCTCTTCCTGCTTCTCAACCGAGATCGCAAGAAGAGAAAATAGAAGCCCTCAAAGACTTGGACGATCCGGTCGTTTCGCAAGAGCAAAGGACTGGGGAACTTGAAGAAGGCGAGAAGACCCCGGAGCAAAGCTATGATGACGACACAAAGCTTTCTGAGTTTTTTACTCCGGGCAGTGAGTCTTCTTCGAAAAAGAAGGGGAAACGCGTGGCTTCAAAGAAAGGGAAGAAAAGCACTTCTGCTGCTAGAGAAGAAGCGACAGTTGACCCAGCTGTGCCTCTTTCTTCTTCTTCCCCGACTCATTCACAGCGTCCTCCGAAACTGATCATCAGGCCGGGAGGAAGGAGAAATGAGCTTGATTTTGCCCTCTTCGTTTTGCTTTTTTAAGTGTATTGACCGGAGATTGTGCGGGTACCGGTCCTCGCTTGTTGAAACCTGCACATGTACAACAATTTTGTAGTTATGGAATAAGATTGTTCTTTGTACTTACACAACTTCTTGTTAGCATATGAGTGAACACATTTATTCCTTGTTTTTGCACAAGTTTTCTTTGTACGATATTGCAGTGAGCTAGTGGTATGATATTTGAGCGTTGTTTTTATTAATATAGTTATATGCCTCTATACCACGGCTTACTGCAATATTCTGAAAAGACTTGTATTCTTATGTTTAAAGAATAATCCTTCCGTTTTGAGGGAATATTATTCTGCTTTTATAGAATACGCTTTGTATTGGAGAAGTTTTTCTATCTTTCTCTTTCTGAAGAACACTTCATCTTTCGGGGATGATTACTTTTACTTTTTGAAAAGTGAATCCCCTACGCAGTGAAGTGAATTTCTAAAGAATGTTTCGATCCAATGGATGTGCCTCGTTAGAGGGCTTTGTTTGATATGCCTTTGGGAAGGGCTTTTTGTTGTGCCTCGGGAGAGGACTTCGTTTGTGTGCCTCTGAAGAGGGCTTGTGGGCTTTGAGGAGTAGCATTTGGACTCCGAAGAGTAGCACGTGAACTCGGAGGAGTGGCGTGGACTCTGTAGAGTAGCGTGGACTCTGTAGAGTAGCGTGGACTCTGTAGAGTAGCGTGGACTCTGTAGAGTAGCATGGACTCCGATGAGTAGCACGTGAACTCGGAGGAGTAGCGTGGACTCTGTAGAGTAGCGTGGACTCCGATGAGTAGCACGTGAACTCGGAGGAGTAGCGTGGACTCTGTAGAGTAGCGTGGACTCTGTAGAGTAGCATGGACTCCGATGAGTAGCACGTGAACTCGGAGGAGTAGCGTGGACTCTGTAGAGTAGCGTGGACTCCGATGAGTAGCACGTGAACTCGGAGGAGTAGCGTGGACTCTGTAGAGTAGCGTGGACTCTGTAGAGTAGCATGGACTTCGATGAGTAGCACGTGAACTCGGAGGAGTAGCGTGGACTCTGTAGAGTAGCGTGGACTCCGATGAGTAGCACGTGAACTCGGAGGAGTAGCGTGGACTCTGTAGAGTAGCGTGGACTCTATAGAGTAGCATGGACTCCGATGAGTAGCACGTGAACTCGGAGGAGTAGCGTGGATTCTGTAGAGTAGCGTGGACTCTATAGAGTAGCATGGACCCCGATGAGTAGCACGTGAACTCGGAGGAGTAGCGTGGACTCTGTAGAGTAGCGTGGACTCCGATGAGTAGCACGTGAACTCGGAGGAGTAGCGTGGACTCTGTAGAGTAGCGTGGACTCTATAGAGTAGCATGGACTCCGATGAGTAGCACGTGAACTCGGAGGAGTAGCGTGGACTTTGTAGAGTAGCATGGACCCCGATGAGTAGCACGTGAACTCGGAGGAGTAGCGTGGACTCTGTAGAGTAGCGTGGACTCTGTAGAGTAGCATGGACTCCGATGAGTAGCACGTGAACTCGGAGGAGTAGCGTTGTTGCTCGCGTTCTTCCACTATTTGCCTTTTAGCGATCCCTTGTCATCACTTCAGGTACATGTCCTATTTTTTTGCAAGTTGTTTGCCTTTTACCAGAGAAGTGTACTTGTTATTGAGTGATTCCACGGGGCAAGCATGGTGCCCGCTTCGGTGGAATCATCAGCGCTTCTTTTGTAGGCATTGAATTTTGGGACTTTTATGGCTTATCATTTGCTTGTAGAATGATTTGTGTGGATCACTTGGCTTTGTGATGTGTTGAACACGTCAGCTTTGCTTTATTTGCCTGCAATATTAAATCGACATTTTAGCAATATTTTAAAAATATTTGCATATCGAAACGAAACAGGCATTTCATAGCATTAGAAAACACAAGATGTATATTTCTCTACTATTGATTAACACTAATTTTGCAGTAGTTTTCAACACAAGAATGATACATCCATCGTAGTTTTACAGATTTAAGCAAAGCTATTTAAAAATGAAATGAGTGTTATTCTGGGATCTCGGGGTTGCTATTCATAATAGCTTCTGCCCGCTGGGTGAGGGTCCCCCGTGACCATATTAATGACAAGCTTCTCGGATTCCTGCATTGCAATTTCGTTGCCAGAGCTTGATTGATGGGTAGGACGTTGTTGCCCCTGAATGGATGAGGCTGGGTTGCCCTTGTTTTTCTTCACATACTGTTGCATTTTATTCTGTTTCAGCAACTCTTCAATCACATTCTGTAACTGGCGACATTGATTAGTGTCATGGCCAGGTTGATTGTGAAATCGACAGGACTTCCCATTGTGCATTGCACCTCTTTTCATTTCAGGTGGTTTAGGATACTCAACGACATCCTTTGTTGCGAAGAAGATGTTCTCTGGTGTATCAGTTAAGGGAGTGAGATCCGAAGGATTAAAGCGGCGAGGTTTCTTCTCATTTCTTTGCTTTGCTCCTCCGTCGTTTTCCTTTTTCTGATTCCCAGATTCTCTTCTATTAGGAGCAACACTGTCATTCTGGACTTCGGCAACAACTACTTTTGCTAGCGCAGAAAGGATTTCTAGGCGCATGAATTCGTTGGCCTTCTTATAGAATTTCTCAAGTGAATTTGGTTCTTTCATTTTTAGCCATTTTCCGAACTCACTTGATTTGTTGATGGCTCGCATCAGGTAAGTCAGAATCATACGAGGTTCTGCATTATCCACTTCGGCCAGGGCAATATTGAAACGGTTCAAGAACGACTTGATAGATTCTCCCGGAGCCTGTTCAAGGCTGGACAATGACATTATATCTTTGGCTTTTGAAGCATACAACCTGAACCGATCCTTGAATTTTCGAGTTAAATCAGAGAATTGATCTACGGACCGAGCCTGTAGCTTTGTGAACCAGAGTAACGCCACTCCTTCCAAATATACTGGAAAGTATCGGCATTTAATCTCATCTGATGCTCTCGCACCGGTCATATGCCAGCCATACTTGTATAGGAAATGATTAGGATCACTTGTTCCATTATAAGCCGGGATAGTGGGAGGTACAAATTTCCTTGGAAATTCTACTTTCAGGATTTTTTCAGTAAACGGCGTTTTGCTTGGAGCAAATCCCCAGTCGTTCTCACTTTCTTCCCTTTGCACGCTCTCTTTCATGATGCGGCGAACCATCCCTGATAGATACTCCTCACTGTTCAGTGGCATCATCGGGCAGAAGTCAGCTATCTTCTCGGAAGTTTGCATGGGCAAATTTTCGCGAAAAGTTGGCTGCGGCCTTGGACCTTCAGCTTGGGAAGGTGGTGCTTCGGCGGTGCCAGTTGCTCTTTGAGGAATATCTTTCTCTTGGGAATTATGGGCACCTTCGGCAAAGGTCGTTTCATTGTTTTCTGGTTGTCGGTTTGCCCCAAGCAGAGCGTTTAACCTGTCCATTATCAAAGCGTTTTGAGCTTCAATTTGCTGGTATAATCCGAATACTGCAGCATCTAACTCGGCTCTTGTGATCCCAGCACTAGGGGCCTTTTGACTTGGCGAGAGAGAAGTGGTAGTGTTGTCACGAGCATCATCAGATCCGATCGACTTGCGTTTTCTTCCAGGAGCCATTATATCTGACAGACTTCTGGTCTTGAAAGAAACCTTTTCAACAAACTTTCGTGAAGCAATGGTGAATGCAATCCTGAGTTGTATTCTCAGTGAAAGCACCAAATGTTAACACTGAAAATTGAACGCTAACACCCTGGTGTGTGTGGTAATGTTGTGAAAGCACCACCCGCTTTTGGCGAGAATTGAAGTAAGCAAAAAATTAGCAGAAAACAGTAAAAGACAGCGATTTTATAGTGGTTCGGCTTAAGATCAAGCCTACGTCCACTTTGAATCCCTTTATTGCTGATTTCGGTTACAAGTTGATACAATATTCTCCAAAGTACAATACACTTTGATTACGGAAAACACTCTAGACTAATAGCTCAAACTTCGATGGTGAAACTTGTCGAATCCGTGTCGGATGTGCATGGTTTCTTTCGAAGCTTGTTGTAGTGTCTTGAATGTTTTAAGTTCTTCAAGTGTTGGGTGAGCAAAGAGTACTGCAGAGTAGTGATGCTTCAGAGAATGATCGGCCCAAAGTCCTCCTCACGTTCGGGGTAGGTTGGTATTTATAGAAGTGGTTCTGGCGGAGTTCGAGCATACAAGTCCTAGGTCGTGAGCGACCTAAGATATGTCGTAGGTCGTATGCGACTTAAGGTGCTCCCTCCGACTTATCAGTTGCGTTGTACTTTATCGTGATCATTCAAGTCATAGGTCGTGAACTGGTTAAGGAAGGTACTAAGTCGTTGGCGACCTAGTGGGCTGGTAAGTCATGGGCGACTTAAGGGAAAGCGGCACAAGGAGTTATGTTGGATTGTGTAAACTGGGTAGTGGAGATAGGTCGTGAGCGACCTAAGGTAGGTCGTAGGTCGCACTGCCTTTTGAACCAGTTAGGTCGCTTGCTTCTTTAGGTAGTAGGTCCTTTACGAAGTTAGGTCGTGACATTGCTAGGTCGCGAGGCCCAGAAGTCTTTAGGTCGTGGAGTTCCTTAGGTCGTGAGGTTTCTTAGGTCGTGAGGTTTCTTAGGTCGCTAAGTCGTGGAGTTTTAGGTCGCTAAGTCGTGGAGTTTTAGGTCGTTAAGTCGTGGAGTTTTAGGTCGCTCAGAAATAGGAGTTAACACACGTGTTCATTGCACGTGTTTTATCTAATCATTTAATTCTCCTCCCACATCGCTCGGAGTGCGAAGATGTGTGTGTTTTAATTAGAATTTTTGGAGAATTTTAATATGATTCAAAAGATTATTTTATAAAAACCCGTGAATGAAGTCAAGAATAAGTTATCAAATCCAAAGAGGCAATAACAACCACTAAGAACCAACATGAATCGATAAAATTCGGAAAACCAATCAAAATGAGAAAAAATAGGCAAAACAGGAAAACATGAGCATGTCAGTCGACTGAAATCCCTGTTCAGTCGACTGAACATTGTCCAGAAAATTTCGGACTTCAGCTCAGTCGACTGAATAGAGGATTCAGTCGACTGAACCCAATTTCCTGCAATTCCTATATAACAAATGAAGTGCAAACTCTTTCAAATTGCAACCGGACGACTAACGGCGCTAAGGGTTTACGCCAATCGACTACCCGGCCATATAAGCTCTTCGATTTATCACCAAAAACATGATCCAACATCAAAGCTATGATTTTTAGAGTTTTAGACTTCCAAAACACCAAAAATTGCAATGCTCACAAAACCCATCCGAATCAAAAGCAATTGCACATGGATAATTGTTAGGAATTCATACCCAACATCAATGATATCAAGAGGAGTAGATGTGAGTTCAAAACTCACCTTTAACCCAAAAACAAAGAATAAGGAGGTCAATTACAAGGAGAAGACCAACCAATCTCTACTTCAACTCAACAAGCTTCAATCTAAGATCAAAACAAGTATTTCCTAAGTTAGGTTTAGGAAACTTTCTGAAATTGAAGAGGAAAAGAGTTGGAGAAGATGAAGAGGAGGCTTACCAATAGCTTCTCTTTGATTTTGGAGTAAGAATTCAAGTTTGCAAAGTAAACTAGGGCTTGCAATTTCTATTTCCTCTTCCCTTCCACCATTTCAGTTTTAGATTGAGTTTTAGAAGTGAGAATGAGAGAATGGAGAGGAGAGGGCTGAGTTAGGGGGTTTAGTTAGCTAGTGGGCTGAACCCAAATCCAAAACCCAACTAGAAAAAGTAGCAAATTTCAACTTACCCCAAACATATCAAAGTTTATACTCAAAAAGATCGCAAACGCCATTTTGGACTCAATGAAAGTGGTTTCGAGCTCCAATTCGGCCGTTTGCAAAAAGTAACATTTTGGACCTAAAAATCCGACTAACGACGCTATATTTAAATAAAATATTTAATTATAAAATCGTTAAATATGCGGGTTGTTACAGATCTCTCCTCCTTACAAAATTGCGTCCACGCAATTCCTAGAGACGATATTTGTAACAACTACATACAACCAACATCCAAAAAGAAAAGGAATAAGCTTGAGATGAAAAAATATTCTCACCGTTACAAAGCAAGGATAGAAAACCCGGATAAGATCGCTCAATAAACTCTCTGGTTTCCCAAGTACAGTCATTGGGATTAGCGGACCATTGAACTTTAATGAGCGGCATGTCCTTGTTTCAAAGGTGTCGCTCCTCCGTATCAAGTACGCGAATAGGCTGCTGTACAATAGATAAGTCCGGTGAGACCTCAAGCTCTTGCAAATCAGGAGAATCGATAACAGAATCGGACTCTCGAAGACACTTCCGAAGTTGCGAGACGTGAAACACGTCATGAGTGCCAGATAAATGAGCAGGAAGTGAAACTTTATAAGCCACAGGGCCAATACGTTCAGTAATAGAAAATAGTCCTATATAACGAGGAGCCAGTTTCCCAGTCGTACTGAAGCGCATCACCCCTTTCAAAGGAGAAACACGAATAAAAACAAGATCACCAATCGAGAACTCGAGAGGCTTCCTACGGTTATCCGCATAGGATTTCTTGCGACTCTATGCCTCTTTCATTCTCAACCGGATAAGATCAATCTTCTCGGAAGAATCACGAACAAAATCTAGGCCAAGAACAAGCTTCTCCCCAGATTCCAACCAACAAGAAGGTGATCGACATGGCCTTCCGTACAAGGCCTCGAAAGGAGCCATACCGATACTAGACTGAAAACTATTGTTGTAGGAGAACTCTACAAGAGGTAGGTGATCCTCCCAACTACCACCAAAATCAAAAATACAAATACGGAGAAGATCTTCCAAGATACGATTCACCCGTTCAGTCTGCCCATCAGACTGCGGATGATAAGCTGTGCTGAAATTAAGCTTTGTTCCCAAAGCTTGCTGAAGACTCTTCCAAAAATGACTGGTGAATAAAGGATCACGGTCACTCACAATCAAACTAGGAACACCATGAAGTCTCACGATTTCCTTGATAAATAACTTAGCCAAATGCGAAGCAGTCCTATTAGACTTAATAGGGACAAAATAAGCAGACTTGGTGAGGCGATCAACAACAACCCAGATACTAGAATGGCCCCATCTCGAACGAGGTAGGCCATCAATGAAATCCATAGAAATCTGATCCCATTTCCACAATGGAATCTCAAGAGGCTGAAGAAGACCAGAAGGACGCTGATGTTCGGCCTTAATACGTTGACAAGTTATGAAATTACTCACATAACTCGCTACATCGCGCTTCATGCCTTCCCAATAATAAAGGCGACTCATATCGGCATACATCTTGCTACTTCCGGGATGAATAATATACTTAGAACGGTGACAATCATCAAGAATGTCATGTCTAAGTGCAAAATCAGAAGGCACAAAAAGACGATTCTTCTTGCGAAGACACCCATGAGAATCAATGTTAAAATCCCGCAACGCCTCATCACAGGATTCGGACTCACAAAGCTGAATAAGATGAAACAAATCAGGATCACGCCGTTGAGCATCGACAATACGATCCAATAAAATGGGTCGAGCTCCCAAACTAAATAATAGAATAGGAGAATCAGAAGATGAACATCGATCATGAATTTCGCACAAAGATAGAGTCTCAAGAACATCCCATTCGGCAAGCATCATAGCAACAACAGCCGAATGTTTGCGACTAAGCGCATCAGCAACACGATTACCCTTACTAAGGGTATACTGGATATCAAAGTCATAAGAAGAAAGAAACTCGAGCCAACGCTGTTGCCTCATATTGAGTTCCTTTTGAGTGAACGAATACATCAAGGATTTATGATCGGTATAAAGAATGAAGCGCTCGCCTAATAAATAGTGTCACCAAATCTTCAAGGCGAAGACAATGGCGGCTAACTCAAGATAATGCGTGGCATAGCGAACTTCATTCGGACGCAGTTGCCTAGAAGCATAAGCAACTACCCGATCCTTCTGCATAAGAACAGCACCAAGACCACTACCACAAGCATCAGTGCAGACAATAAGATAATGATTCCCTTCGGGAACCACAAGAATAGGAGCATTAGTGAGAAGTTCCTTTAATGTTAGAAAGGAAGCTTCACACTTGTCAGACCAAATATAACGAATGCCTTTCCGAGTAAGGCTGGTGAGAGGAAGCACAACACGGGAAAAGTCCTTGATGAACCGACGGTAATAACCTGCAAATCCAAGGAAACTACGGATCTCATGCACATTCTCAGGCCTCTTCCAATTCTGGATGGCTTCGATCTTTGAAGGATCGACTGAAATGCCGTCGGAAGATACAACATGGCCTAAGAACTTAACCTTGTTCTCCCAAAAGTGGAACTTGGAGAA
Organism: Allium fistulosum; assembly: GCA_030737815.1. Taxonomy (NCBI): domain Eukaryota; kingdom Viridiplantae; phylum Streptophyta; class Magnoliopsida; order Asparagales; family Amaryllidaceae; genus Allium; species Allium fistulosum. The sequence goes on from CM060904.1 coordinate 130,401,032, forward strand.
TTTGGCTCTAAGATGATGATGATGGAGAGTGCTCAAGACAATTCTCAAGTGATTAGCATGCTCAGCTTCAAACTTAGAGTAAATAAGGATATCATCAATGAACACAAGGACGAATTTTTTGAGATATTCCCGGAATACCCAATTCATTAGATCAACAAAGAAAGTAGGAGCGTTCGTCAAACCGAACGGCATGATGAGCCACTCGAAAGAACCATATCGAGTGCGGAAAGCAGTAAGAGGTATGCTATCCTCCGCAACTCGTAGCTGATGAAAACCCGTGGCAAGGTCAAGTTGAGAAAAGACCTTAGCACCACTCAATAGATCGAACATATCATCGATCCTAGGCAATGGATACATGTTTTTGACAGTTAACTCGTTAAGCTTGCGATAATCAATGCAAAGCCTAAGAGTTCCATCGGACTTCTTCACAAAGACGACCGCGGATCCCCACGGAGAAAAACTAGACTGAATCAACTGCTTGGACTCAAGTTCTAGAAGCTACTTCTTGAGTTCCTTATTTTCTTTTGTAGACATCCTCGTGGGAGGACGGCTAACTGGCTGCATGCCTGGAATGAGATCAATGTGGAACTCAATTGCCCGCTTAGGTGGCAAACCCAAAACAGGTTCAAAAACATCAGAAAAGTCACAAGCAATAGGATTACGAGATATATTATCATCATCCTGCGAGTCAAGAGAATATAAAGCCATTTCGGAATTATCCACATCCCGAAGAACAAGAGATAGCTAAGTTGGCGAATCCGGATGTCGAAGATATATAATTCTCTCCGAACATATAATCCTGGCATCATGTCTCACTAGCCAGTCCATACCCAAAATCATATCAAATCCCAGATAAGAGATAACGTGTAGATTCGGACGAAAAGAAAAGCTACATAAAACAATCTCAACATTATCACAAAGCAAGCTAAGGGTCGCGGATCCCCCAATAGGATTCGCAATCCTCAATAAAGTAACCATACAAGAAACATCCAAAGATAAATCATCGACAAGCTTCTTCGATACGAAAGAATGTGAAGCGCCCGTATCGAAAAGAACTCGTATACTATGGTCATGAAACAAAATAGAACCTTCCAAAATAGATGGAGATATACCTTTGGGTTGAGAGGGACCTTCAGAAGCCTTGGCAGCATTAAGCTTGCCTGACTTAGCACCACCAGGAACAGTAGGACAGGTGGAAACATGATGACCTTCTTTCTTGCAGTAGCGACAGAAGAGAGGCTTAGGACAAGCTCGAATAATATGATCCGGAGAACCACAATTGAAACACTTCCGAAGGGAAGGTGTTCCAGCAGACTGGGACTGAGAATTGGCACTACCAGTCTTCTTCTTCTTAGAAGGAAAAGACTTTTTCTGAAATGGAAACTACTTCTTGTTGGGGCTCTTGGAAACCTCAACATCCTCACTACTATCACACTCTTTCTCGATAGTTTCGAGATGAAGTGCTGAATCAACCAATTCTTCAAAAGAAAGCTTAAGCTGGAGCAATAAAGACTTCTTAAGATATTTCTTAAGACCAGAGACAAACTTCAAATTCTTCTTATAATAAATGCTAATGAATTCAAGACCATACTTAGATAAAGCCTCGAATGATGCAACATACTCAGAAACAGAAGACTTCCCTTGTTTCAACTCAAGGAAGCGACGGGTCAATAAAACTTTTTCAGATTCAGGAACGAATTTGAGTTTGAAGCGTTACCGGAATTGAGTCCAAGAAAGAACAGACTCATCAAGCTCAGATATAAGAAGCTCGTACCAATCAAGGGCACGCTCTTGCAATAAGCTAGAAGTTACAAGAACTCGATCGTGGTCAGAAAGATCCATGCGAGAAAAGATACGTTCACAAGTGCGAATCCAAGCTTGGACTTCAAGAACGGATTCGGAGCCTTTAAACGGCTTTCCACCAAGATGAGCAAAATCACTGCACTGACGTGCAAAGGCAGACTTGCGAGGTGGAGACACTCGAGCAGGAACTGGAGGCTGAGTGCTCCTAAATAACTCCAAAAACTGATCAGCAGACATATAAACGCCGTTCGAATGCGAGCCACTGGATTGCCCAACATCCGAGCGTCGTCCTCTGCCTCTTCCGGCCATTAGCTGAAAGATAAGATAAGAAAAAGATTATTCCCAAGGTAGATATCATTAATTCAATCATGGAATACTACGGAATAAAAATGCATTCCTAGACGTATTCCCAAAATTCTATCTACCACAAAGGCACGGTGATTCAAAGATTCGTAACATTCGTACAACACTTTAATGTATCGTAATATGCATCTCTGTTCTATGTTTATCATATTTTGTTCTGAACCTGGCTCTGATACCAAGCTGTGACGCCCCACCTCTATACCCACATTAGCAAAGAGTATTATTAGATAATGCCGTCTGCTAATACGGAGAATAAGGCTGGATAGGAGCGACCATCTATAGCCTTGCTTTAACTATCTATTGAATACATCGACAATTGCCCTACCTAGCAGATCGACATGTCCAATGAATACTTAAAACAAAACCATAGGTGGCTAGAGGATCTATCAGAACAGAATATAATAACTCAAATGTAATATACATCACAGAACAGTGGATCATCATAAACACATATACTGATACATAACAGAGTATACAAAATAATACTTGTCAAGTGGTATAACAAACCACAATATACAGGCGAATCCAAAAGAATACGTATCAGAGTTACAACAAAATGGGACTACGCAAAAATCTATGACAAAAAGAAGCTAGCGGAGTAGTCCATGCGGAAGCAAAATAGGCTAAGTCCAAAAGCACCTAACCTGAAACATCTCGGTCTGACCCGAGTATAAATACACGGGTCAGTCTAGCTAAACAAATCAGTTAGATAAGCTAAACAACAATAACCTGTAAGGTTACAAAGTATAACAAATATCTCTAAAAGAGATAACACAATCATCTAATCAAAAGATGAACATCGCAAAACAAGCCTCATATCATCGGCATCTCAAGTAAACAAAGGATAAGAATATCCCAAAGCAAGCAAAAAGGCAATAAACAAATACCCATAAGGTATACAAGTTCCACAAGGTAACCGCTATACATCATGCGGCTCAAAAAGACCAACACCGAAGTACGATACCAAGGGAATATAATATCAATGAAACATAAGATTGCTCGAGCTCAGTACTGTATAAACAAGGATCCATAAGCCCAAAGGCTCGAAACCCAATATCACTCGTGCGGCTCAAAAGGACCAACACCGAAGGCGATACTATAGGGCAACAAACCCGAAGGCACAAACCCGAAGGTACAAACCCGAAGGCAACAAACCGTAGTGGCGAAGGTCCGGAGGTCCAGTACTGGACACCACTAACTGGCGGAATGTGTCACAACTCTTGAAAAGGAATCCGAAAAGTGTTAACGTGAGTCACATAACCACTCGTTCGCACTAAACAGTTTACTATCCGTCAGTCACTTTCACACTCAAAGTAGTACAAAGTTTACCTCTTCTCATCGGTAAACCAGACCAAAGGTCAAAACGTTCAAACGAATAGATTGGGAATTAACTGAAAAGATGAACGCACGTGTTCATTGCACGCGTTTTATCTAATCATTTAATTCTCCTCCCACATCGCTCGGAGTGCGAAGATGTGTGTGTGTTTTAATTAGAATTTTTGGAGAATTTTAATATGATTCGAAAGATTATTTTATAAAAACCCGTGAATGAAGTCAAGAATAAGTTATCAAAGCCAAAGAGGTAGTAACAACCACTAAGAACCAACATGAATCGATAAAATTCGAAAAACCAATCAAAATGAGCAAAAATAGGCAAAACAGGAAAACAGGAGCAGGTCAGTCGACTGAAATCCCTGTTCAGTCGACTGAACATTGTCCAGAAAGTTTCGGACTTCAGCTCAGTCGACTGAACAGAGGATTCAGTCGACTGAACCCAATTTCCTGCAATTCCTATCCTATAACAAATGAAGTGCAAACTCTTTCAAATTGCAACCAGACGACCAACGACGCTAAGGGTTTACGTCAATCGACTACCCCACCATATAAGCTCTTCGATTTATCACCAAAAACCTGATCCAACATCAAAGCTATGATTTTAGAGTTTTAGACTTCCAAAACACAAAAAATTGCAATGCTCACAAAACCCATCCGAATCAAAAGCAATTGCACATGGATAATTGTTAGGAATTCATACCCAACATCAATGATATCAAGAGGAGTAGATGTGAGTTCAAAACTCACCTTTAACCCAAAAACAAAGAATAAGGAGGTCAATTACAAGGAGAAGACCAACCAATCTCTACTTCAACTCAACAAGCTTCAATCTAAGATCAAAACAAGTATTTCCTAAGTTAGGTTTAGGAAACTTTCTGAAATTGAAGAGGAAAAGAGTTGGAGAAGATGAAGAGGAGGCTTACCAATAGCTTCTCTTTGATTTTGGAGTAAGAATTCAAGTTTGCAAAGTAAACTAGGGCTTGCAATTTCTATTTCCTCTTCCCTTCTACCATTTCAGTTTTAGATTGAGTTTTAGAAGTGAGAATGAGAGAATGGAGAGGAGAGGGCTGAGTTAGGGGGTTTAGTTAGCTAGTGGGCTGAACCCAAACCCAAAACCCAACTAGAAAAAGTAGCAAATTTCAACTTACCCCAAACATATCAAAGTTTATACTCAAAAAGATCGCAAACGCCATTTTGGAATCAATGAAAGTGGTTTCGAGCTCCAATTCGGCCGTTTGCAAAAAGTAACATTTTGGACCTAAAAATCCGACTAACGACGCTATATTTAAATAAAATATTTAATTATAAAATTGTTAAATATGCGGGTTGTTACATGGTTTATGAGATATTCATGGACGCTGTCAATAAATTAGTTTACAGGTCTTCTAGGCCTTCAATTCAACCTTCTTTACCTATATTTCTTTCTACATTATACACTACTAGTAATATGTTAGATCACCTATGATCTTGTGATATTAATGAGAGACCAAATCTTTTCTGATAAAAATAATTGCATCAGACCTTGGTTGTGTGTTCACAGATGGTGGGCAACCACATTTTCAAATTGAAGTTATGTTTTCCAAAGTGACACCTAATACAAAACATTTTACATCTCATGAAAAACCACTATGAACATTTCATCATTTTGAAGTAAAATTTCCTATGACAACGGTGTATTCATTTTGAACATTACACTTGAATATAATTTGTTAGATTCACTTGCTTCCATTCCAAGCTTCAACAATAATGCATACTGAGGTGATAAGTATTTGCAGGTGCACATTTAATAAAATTGTTAATGGTTATTAATTAGCCTCACCTTTATCATAACCTAATATCAATAATGCTAACTATTGTGATTAATGCATACGCCAAGTGTTTTCATCAAGTACTGAGATTAGGCATTTCTAGTTATTTTTCAACTATAAATATATGTAGTGACTTTATTTACATTGGATGTACTAATGTTTTTTTTTGTTTTATAACCCAATTAAAATATAAGTCTAGAACATATTCAATTATTTACTACGTACCAATATTTCTTTTCATATAATAAAATCCATCTTAAGTTTGAAATGATGTAATAAGATACTTTGTTAAGAATATGATATAATAATACACGAAAAATAAAATTACAGTGCAATTTTTGTTAATGCTTAAATATTCAAATACTCTTTTTATTTTCATAATGGCTATAAATAAATTTATCATCTCATAACAATAGTCCTCTTTGTCAACTGTAATAGATAAAAGAAAAAAACTAACATAAAAAAGTTGGTCATGAGCCAGTATTTGTTATCATTTAGTTCTCTCACAGTAAAAGTTACATCAAAACATTTATTCAACAATGGACATTGCGTAATATTATTTATGGTTCATAAATATATAATATATAGATGAATGAATTAATTGTAAGACATAAATTTAATTGAAGAGAGTTACAAGCATTGAAGAAAATTTAATATGAAATTAATGGTGGCATGTGACCACATGAAAATCATGACTTTCAGCAAACTATATGAGAAAAAAAGTGATTTAATCCATTTCACGATAAGCAGCACTAACAAAAGAAAACTCAATGACCCAATTGGAAGCTTTTGTCTTATAGAATACTAAAATTTGGTATGAAGCATAGTCCAAGAATGTTTATTTTAAAATTCAACTACATATTGAATATTTCAATTTTCAATCCTAGGTAATTTTTTTCTAAGCAAAACAATAAATGGTGAAAAAATGTCAGGTTTTAAGTCTAAAATGTACCATATTGACATCCTTGGTTTTAATCTATGTTTCGTCTTCCTAACAATTACTCAATCTTTTCTTCACTAAGAATATGTTTGCTAACATTGTAATTTTTCGAACTTATTATGTCAATTACCCACTACATATTGAAAAGAAAAATCAATTTTCGAATTAACACCAACTGTGTATCCTAAAAATCAACAACTTATGTTCTGAAATTTAGAATTCATTTGAGTACCTATAATGGAGATAGAGATGTTAAAATGAAAGCAATATTTACTTCAATGTGAAACTGCTTCATATAGATTCATCCTACTAAAATCTAAACATAAATTAGAAATCAAATGTTAAGAACGTAAAAGAATCATTTGTCTCTTCTATGAAAAAATAAGCTTATTTCACTAATTGAACTTGAAATATCCATTGAACTAATATATTAAAACTACTTAAATCGTTACTAAAATACACATGAAATAGTTTATGATAAAATAAGGTACTCGTTCAATTCATAGTTGAAAATGAGTTCAAGTTTAAGAAAATATGCTGTTTAGTTTCAATCAGATTCAAATGCACCTTAGGAAACTAAATAAATTTCAGAACAATATTAGACTTCAAATTCATTGTAGGTATAATATATTTGAATTACCAAATGAATACTTTGGAGTATTGAAAAGATGAAAAAGGCACCTAATATAACTAATAATTAATATTGAATTTAATTTAAGTTAGACAAAACTCTAAAGATTAAGTTTGAAATTTCAACCCATAAAAACACCTTTTGTTTTTTCTTTCAATTACTTAACATAGATAACATTATCCTAATGTTTGTAAATGTAATATTTTTCAAAAGGTAATCTTTAGCTACTAAAATTTGGAGTACGATTGTGAACTCACATTATATGCTTCTTTAAACCAGGAGGCTAGAATTATATAATTGCAGTTTAAACACATAAGCAACAAATTTCTATACCGAAATGACTCAATTTCTCTGTCACATAACAAATTTTAATGTTGATATAATACTACTACAATACTATTAATAGTTTGAGAAAAAGATGTGAATTTTGATGATTTAAACTACCACTTTGGCAAGTTCCATGTGCTGATATTCCTTACACGTCTTGGAGTGTAACTAATGCAGGTAACAAAATATGACCAATATCTATAACAGATGTAACAAATTTAAGTACAATATTGATTCCATATAGTAAGATTATGCCCATACAATATATTGCTATTACAAAATGTAAAATAATAAACTTCTAATCTCTTTTATTGAGAAAATTAAGAGACCAACATTTTAGTTGAACAATTAGTTAAGAAAAATATTGATTATGGAAGATAATCAATGTATATGTGAATAGTATTCATTGACAATTCACATACAATGATACTCACGAATTCATCCAATATTCAACATCCACTAAATACTTGCATTCAATTACAAATGCAGTGTAAATTCAGTTAGACTAAATTGTAATTGGCTAGAACCATATTTCTTGTATAGCGATTGATGTATATTGTATGTACAATTGGTTTTTTTGTCTTGTATGTCTTTTGTGCCACCGCACTAATCGGGATTATATGTTTCACATTAATATGAATTCGATTATTTAGGATAACATATTCAATAATCAAAATTTCTAGTTTTAGCCATTTCTATTGTGACTTGCATTTCTGATGTTTACTATAAATCTAGTGTAAATTCAATTACATATGGAATTTCCTTAAATGGATGTAAATTTTGTTTAAAATACTTTATTCAACAACTGCATGTATATACTGTTCTAAACTTATTAATTTTTATATAACTTAAATAAATTTTGTAGCGTATTTAATTTAAAAAAAACAGTTGGCTTATTTAATTATTATAAAACTTAATGAACTTAGTTACTTATTTTAAACTTAGTTAATTTGCTGTTGTTGTTATGCAAATAAAAATTAGTTAACCTTGAAAAGTGTTGATAGGGTACTATTGATCAATTATACACAAGTACTTGCTCCTGTATAAACTCTTATGCGTTACATGATCAAAGTTAATGTGCATTAGATAAATTGTGTTTGGTTAACCACAATATAACTAATGAAACACATGTTATTATCAGTTTAAACTGAAAGGAAAAAATACAAGAAAATGAAGATATGCAGCAGTAAGGATTCAGTAAAGGTAAAGAATATACGCTTGTGCAAAATTCTATACTAAACCAGTTGAAAAATAAAGTGCACCCTAACTGAACATATTATGTTGGAATGATATGGTTTTACAATTTATTCTCAATGTGGAGATGGTTTGACATAGACGTAAATCAAGGATATATGGTGAAAATATACATGTGACTTTCTGATGTGAAGAGGTCATCAAGATGTAAAAGATCATACGTTCGAGGGTATGTTGAAAATGGTTCGCACCTATAAAAGAGATATAATCAGTTATGGTAAATTTATTTACGGAAATATAAATACTACGATAAGTAGTACAACTATAGAATTAACATATGATGACTGATCGGGGATTTACTGTGCATTTGGAACTTTGAAGTATGCCATGATACAAAGATACAACATCAATTACATGAATCAAAAGTGCAACATGTAAACTTATGACAGTGAAAGTTGTCAAAATAATGAACAGATGATAGATTTCTACGTACATGCATGAAAAAGTTAACTTATGCATTACCTAAATGATAGACACCAAAATAAAGCTAATGGTTTTATGACCTTGTATGTACAAAAATGCACACTTGGTTGCATACCAATCTTGATAGGTACGGATTAAACCTCTATCGTAAACTGCGCCAAGCGAGTTTAGACCATAAGAAGAGACAACATTCATCACCCACAAAGGATTGTGGTCATGCTTTTTGCAAATATAATATAATTTAGATGGTTAATTGGATGCAACCATAGAAAATTACGGTAATACATTCTTTCAATTGAAACATTATGTGTGTGAATCTTACAATCGTGTATTTGCATAAGGATAGAATTATCAAGTCAACTTTCTTGTTCTTCTACCTTATCACTTATGAATTGTTTTATAATATAACAGTAAAAGATGTTTATGAAATTTACCGAATTCAGTCCATGGGATGAGACACCTAGAGCAGTGAGCCATATCAAAAGAATTGGCTGGAAAAGGAAGATGGTGCATAGAAATGATGCCCAATATTGCTGGAATACCACGCTCTAACGCGAACTACACTTGAGCTTCATGGTTGTCTCTAGGAGCAAGAGATACAGTTAGAATTCCCCTATCCAGCAGATCACCTCCCCAACTTGCAACATGTAAAACAACACCTCAGTTTAAATGCAAGGAACATTACAGATAAAAACAAGTACACTCAGACTTTCTTCGTTCAAAATTTTTTGTTCTCTTGGAGAACTAAACCATATAATAATTTCCAAAGCATAATACACTTTGTTCTTTTTAAAAAGTGAAAAGGTACTTTACAAAAAGTGAAAGACTACATTTACTGGACACATGGAACGACTAATATAAGATCGATAAAATATCTCCGAATACAGAAGCCACAACCAGCTCAGTTGAATCACTATTTGCCAACCACACTCGAGCTACTTCAGCTTCATTCCTGAGTGCAAAGACTGGGCCGTTACTTTGTTTGATTCTCTTGATAATATATTTTGTTCAATTCATATCTTCGTCTCTTGGTTCTGAAATAGTGTGAAACAGTATCGAATTTAGTTATAAACAGCATGAAATAGACATTAATTTAAGCTATCATTTCTCGAGTTATTTCTTGTAAGTTCAAACATGAAAACATAGTGAGTTCACAGCTGAATAAGTATATTTCACAAGATATATAGGAGATCTAATCAGCTAATGAATCATCTCTTTGTTCTGAGACAGAGAGAAATACTTAAAAAATTCATTACCTAAATTCTAAAACACTTCAAAAGGAAGAAAAACCAAGATATATCAGAAAGCAATACAATTATTATCATTATGAGACATCGGTAGCATTTTTCAAAAAGATAGAAGAATACCTGAAACTCTAACCCGAGTATTCTGCAAATAAATTATCTCCTTAAATGCGTATATAAATGAAAACAGAGACACATAGCTGCTCAAATGAATGAAGAGAAAAAAATATAAGGAACAAATATGCATTATTTTAAATGAGCTACTGAATGTACAAGGTGAATTTCGTTGTAAATCTTGTCTTTTTTTAGTTTATGTAATAATTCATTTAGGTTCCACTGTACTGCTTGCCACTAGAGTTGGCATTATTCTGATGTAAGGTCAAGTATCTAAGCAACTTTGATTCATCGTTTGCACCTATGAACAACACAAATACATGTTATTACCAAACAACTGAAATAAAGTAATACTTACCTTAAGTGAAAAACTGTTAAATGGGTAATTGACAGATGTTTCAGATTCCAGGTCCGAAAGATGTCCATACTCATTTCCCTATTTTTGGCATAATGAAGTTACACAATTCTCATATTAGAGGATGGGACCGCAAAAAAATAGATCCATAGGAATAGTATAGCTCATACCTACTCCTCATCATGATAGTTAATGCAAGTACTACCCTCACTCATGCATTCATTATTGCTAGAATTTTCATACTCACTTGCTTCATTTATATATTCATCGAAAGGATTCCAATTATATCTACAAGTAGATGGTATCAATGCATCATCGGATGCGGGAATAAATGCAGCCTGCAAAGTTAGTAATTGGCATGAAATAAAAATAAGCATTGTTTTCTTCCTAAGAGAAATGTAATTCTACAGTATTTGCACCTTCTGCTTGGCAAGTGTATCCCAGTTATTGTTTTTAAAGAACTCGTGCTGCTTTATCTAGGAAACATAGAATAATTAGAAAAAATCTATGAAGTGAAACTTTCAAGTTAATATTTCCAAAGAGGGGAAACAGACAATTACTTCCGAAGCTCCCCTAGCTCCAAGTTTTTGGTTTGGATCTTCCATCAATAATTCGGAAATTTGGAGAAAACTAATATTTTAATGGCCTTATGTCTCCGATTTACTAATATATTCAAGGATGGATTTTGGATTAATTATGTTAACATGATATAACTCGTTATGATGGATAAAAAAAACTCTTGCACATAACAAAACATTAAAAGAATTAGCAACCTAGCTGCCTCAACATTTTAGACTATAAATAACACCAGAACTCTACTAATTGATTATGTTGTGTTAAACTCGGTGTTATTGATTACATTTGAAGTTATAGATCTTGGGGTTGAAATTATACCAATTGACCAATAATATATACTCGGTAGCTGGTGCTCATATTATATCTTTCTAATAGCCAGGCTAAAACTAACAAATTTTCATCCGGTAAAATTCACCGACTGTAAGCTTATTCAGTCAGCAACATGATGTCAACTAGGGAAGAGAATATAATGACAATTTGTTTAGCGATAAATGTATTCAAAACACATACTATACATTGTCAATATATTAAAGATGGTGGATATTAAGCATGTTATTTCAATTGTTTTGATTGTTTTCTAACATGACATTATGAAGTGGGTTTGGAATAATGCCCCAAGTGCCATTACAAATTATGTGCATGGGCAATCGAGTCCATGGTCTTTATATTTCAGGTTTCAAGACTCTACAAGAATTATTCAGAAGTGTATTAATTTAAGGCCAGATGTTGCTGTGGTAAAAGTGAAAGATAAACCGATGACTAATTATCTTTACAATATGAGATGCTATTTTGTAAGCACTTAATTTGTTTACTGAGTACACTAAAAATTTCCCATGACCATACCGTATTAAAAGTGAAAATTAGATTTTTACTTTTTACATGATAAGAAGCTTGCATTATGAAGCTTTTGACAAGGTTGGCTAATACAAAGAGTCAAACAAAAATATGCAGCAAAGAACAGAATGTCAAAAACCCAACATATAACATAAATTTTATAATAACGGAAATTATTGATGCATGTACAAAGAGTTTTGGAAATTCCAATTCATCTACTAACATTATACTTCAAGTGCAAATTCGATGCAAAGAAATATTAAATAGTGGTATGCCTGACTATATCTGCACCAAACATACAAAATATAATAGTAGAAAGAATGAAATAAATGTTAACCGATGACATATAAAGAAATCGAGTTTCAAATGTCTCACTTGTCAATTAGATCGTATGCTCATAGCTCATTTCTTTCGGGACAGGAGGCAATGGAAGTGCAAGCGCCCATGCCATCAAATGACCATTCGTGGTACCACCAAATTGGGAATAAAACATAGCATCAAAATTGAATAAGCCAACTAAGATGAAGTTAAAATCAAACAGAATCCGAGAATGGAAATCAAATATGCATCAATATTGACCATAACTGAGCTGCATGAGTGAACAAAAGCAAACGACATAATAAATGAATAGGAACAAGCTAGTCGAAATTGAAGTAGAGGAGTGGATTTAGGGTTTTACCGAGATTTCAAGGTAGTGGGAGAGTAATTAAGGTTTTCTTATGAAATCGACGAAGTGGAAAGGGAGTAATTTAGGGTTCTGGAAAGGAATATAGATAAGAGAATATGCGGCCTTAACCCGCCAAGTAAAATAGAGCCCGCCTTCAGCTAAAATTCATCTTACAACATTGCAATCTGTTATTATTTTCCTTTTAAAATATTATTAAAAGCAAGTAGACAATCATGTTATAAGGCAGTGCAAGAGCTGACAAGTTTTCTTGTAGTGCGCTTTATACTATTAAATATGTCGAAAGCTTCGTCCTTACTTCTTGTGCAATCATCAATGAACATAATGAAATACATTTTTCCTCCTTTAGTTTGACACATTTTTGAGTCACATACATCAGTGTGTATTAGGTCTGGAGGTTCTGTTTCTCATTCAGCATGATGAAACGAGATTCTTATCAATTTTGCTTCTGCACAAACTTGACATTTATAATTGAAAGCTATGTTGCATTATGGTATAAAGTCTAGATTAACCAATTTTCATAAGGTATCGAAATTTACATGGCCTAATATAGAATGCCATATATTAAAGGAATCAACAATATAAGCAGAAGATACAATTTTATTCATTTATTGTTTGGAACAATAGTGATTACACTTGCCGTTAATAAGCCATCACAAACATATCCTCTTCTTGCATACACTCCATTCCTTGACGACACAAACTTATCTGACACAAAAATGAGTTTGAAGCCATGCTTGCTAAGTAGCAATCCAAAAATCAGGTTCTTGCAGATATTTAAAGCATGAGGAACATCTGCCAAAGTTAGTTCTTTTCTAGAAGTCGTTTTCCATACTATCTTTCATTTGCCTTCGACTTTTGATGTAGATGAATTACCCATAAAGAGTCATTCGTCTTCAGTACCAGTTTTATAGGTTGTAAACATCCACTTATTTACTCATATATGTCGTGTCTCTCTTGTGTCTACAAACCATTCCTTTGAGTCACCAACAAGGTTGCATTCGAACACTATTACAGATAAGTCCATATCAGACATGCCTTCTAAGATGTCAGTAATGTTTGCTTCTGATTTCTTTTTTGTGGGTGCGCAACATTCAATGGTTTCATGTCCTTTCTTCCCTTAATTTTGGCATGAAACCTAAAATTTCTTTGAATTCTTAGGAGCATGCCCACGTTTCCTTTTGTTGGGTTTCTCTGGCTCAACTACATTAGCTCTGACAATCATATTATGCAAAGTCTTCTTCTCAGATTTTCGGTTATTTTCCTCAATCCTCAATCAAATTACAAGTTCCTCCATAGTCATCTCCTCGCGCTTGTGCTTAAGGTAGTTTTTGAATTCCTTCCATAATGGAGGAAGCTTTTCAATTGCAGTGGCAACTTGAAAGAATTCGCCTAGAGTCATTCCTTCATCATGTACTTGGTGAATAATGGCTTATAACTCTTGAATCCAGTTGATAACAATCTTTGCATCAATCATTTTGAAGTCAAGGAATTTCCCTACTATGAACTTCTTCATGCCCTCATTTTCGATTTTATACTTTTTCTCTATTATCGTCCAAAGTTCTTTGGAAGTTCGAGGGGTACAACACATTGTATAAGCTGTTGTTGAACACATTTAATATGTAGCGTTTCCACATAAAGTCGGAACTCTTCCAAACATTCAAGGCTTCAACTTTTGTTGCATCCGGTTTCGGTTCTTCGACTACAGGAGCATCTTCTGTAAGGAATTTTGTAAGGCCTAAAGTCATCAAATAAAACTGCATCTTTTGCTGCTAGCATTTGAAGTCCATCCCCAAGACTTTTTCGACAGTTCTTCGTGAGACAACGCCAGTGTTCGAACCATACTTCTAGACTGAGCAGTAATCACAGTTTATGTTGGTGCAGAACTATTGCTTTCATGAGACATTTTCTTCTACAAAAAAAGCAAACAATGAATCTATATTGTTTCAAGATTTTTGTTCATAACGTCAGAAAAGCATTATGAAATTGTTACATAGTAATGCCAGAAAAGTTTTACTAAAATTTAGATAGTAATGTCAAAAAAGCGTTACAAAACTGTATACACAGATTATTAAAAGCAATGTTACAAAAAGCGTTACGAAATTGTTATAATTATGTTGCAAATTGCAACAGCAGTAAACCGTCACATGTATGTCGCAAAATTGTTACAAGTGGTACTTGTGCAGTTAAAAAATAAGCAATAAAAAGCGTATCGATTGTCCGAGTCCAGTGTTTGAGAACTGTTTCCTTGAAATAATATTGCTCCCTCGATGTCATTTAAGGATATCGCGCAATTGTTTTTCAACATAAAACAAACCTTATCCATGGTGTTGCGCAACATTCGTAGAGCAAAACGAACTCAAGAGAGTGTATTTTAAGAACAGAATTCTACGAGGAGAAAGAAATGTAGAAAAACCAAATTATATTGTCACTGTTTCTTTTCTGCCTATATATAAGCGTAGGGAGGTACACCTATTCGACAATAGGTGTTGTTCAAACGGATGCGACTGTTGAAAAGGTTGTGACCCTTTACCGGGCGGTGCGACCGTTTGAAATTGGACGGACAAAAATAAAAACTATTTGGTCTGAACAAGTGCCCCAAATACGCATCAAACGCCCACTCCCCCACATATGCGGGGGCGCACATGCGGGATGGTGCGTTGTACTATCCATCAAGACTTGTGTCTCTCTTTTCCTACAAGAATTATCATAGTGTCCACATCTTAATATACAAATGCAAATAGTTTATTTTATTTTAAGATGTGGGAATATTCATCTGCCAAAGCAATTAATGCCTCCACAATCCCCAATACTACGCATTCATTTCTAACAATAAACATGTCATTAATATTCTTATAACATCTACCTAGGCTATGACAATCCAAATTAAAATGAATCAAGCTATATTTTTTTATTCTAGACAAACGTTCATTTCAATTTTTACCATCCACCTCTTCCATATAGAATATCTTTGACTAAAATATCATTTTATTTGAAACTAATATTTTCATGATAATTAGTATAGTCTCATTTGCATAAAATTTTGAATGTAATAGTCTATACTAAAAGAAAATATCGATTTTGCAGCGGAAATATCTATCGCAAATTCGTCGCTAAACCCATGTTAGCGACGGATTTACGAAAAATACATATGGTCGGTAAATTTCAAGTTCAGTAATTTAGGGTCAATTTTGCGATGCAAATTATCTTAAACTCGCTGACATTTTTCCATCATTCATGTAGATATTAAAATTAATTTAAAGAATATTTTACCGACTGTAACATCTCGATATTTTCAACCATTCGCATCCACACATGTCGGACTTGAATTGCTCAAAATATCAGATTGTTAATTTTTATTTGGTAAAACTCAACATATACAGTAAATGAATAAGTCACAGAATCACAGACACAGAGTAATATGAAATAAGTAGCGAAAACAAATGAATAGTAGTTCATGAAGCTACCATATATATATAACAAAATCAAACAGAATACAACAGAAGTCTCGAATACAATAATCAATACAAAATCTGAATATATCAGTGGAGTCACCTAAATGACTAAAAGCTGTATAAATAGATGGATCGCCAAATCGAAGCTCCAACGCCAAAGGTGAGTCTCAAATGTTGTGACACTCAGTCTGACCCGAGCGTAAAGCAAAATACAAAACACTCGTGTCAGGATTAACATTCTTATATCAATAAATCCAACTCAAGTGAAATATCAATTGACATACATGTAACTTAAAGGATGTTGGCGTACCCATCCTCTAAGGATCCGCGGAGCTATCTACTATGTAGAAATATACGCTATTAACAACCAAACGTCATTATAACATCGTGGTCATTTCAAAATAATTTATACTTCCAAACCCAAATATCATATCCATTTCAAACCATACCAATACTATATCGTTTCCATCTCAAAACCATATCAATACAATATCATTTCCTAATTATAGCACTTTCAAAGTCATAACCCTTTCGAAGCCAAAACACTTTGAAATCATAATACCTTGGAAAACGATAACTTTGAAATCATAACACTTTGGAAATCATAACATTATGAGATCATAACATTTTGAAATCGTAGCACTTTAAAATCATAATACTTTGGAAAACCACAACACTTTCCACTTAACCGGTTTAAATATTTAAAATCATGTATATAATAAATTGGTTTCCTTAAATTTCACTAATCGATTCAAATCAACTCGAATTCCAAATTCAAATTTAATTCAAACTCAAACCATCAATTTTAATTCAATTCAGTTCCTGAATAAACCATTTCAAATTATATCGATTTCAAATACAAATTTGAACCACAAAATAAACCATTCCAATTTCAATATTTCAAAGCTCTAAATACTCAACATTTTCTAAAATAATTTGATAATTTCATATATATATATATATATATCAAATTCACTTTAATATTATTTAGCTTTGGAATATTCACTTAATAAAATACAATATCATTTATATAAAACCCTAAATTTCAAATCACTAAATATTTCCTTAAATTTATTTAAACTTGAAATATTCATTTAAATCATCTTAAACCAAAACCAAGCTGTAAAATGGTGTCCTTTAAAAACCTCAAATTCCATAAGTTTTCGATCGATTTGATTAAATAAAATTCTTAATTAAATACCATTTCAAATCAATTTCAAATCTATCTTCTCAACCTTGATTTATTAAAGTCATTATAAACTCTATATTAAAATATAATTTAAATAAATACTTAACCATATTTTATTTTAATTAAATCAAACTTTATTATTAAACTTATTTTATATTAAACAAATTTGTACATAGCCTAAAATCTTGAATTTAACTATATATAAAATAACATTTATATAATTTCTAAAATCAATATTTATATAAAACCATCTAATTCTGTATATAATTTTCTATCCTATGGTCAACTGATACAGATATTTATCATTTCAATCCACAATTTAAATATATATATGAGTATATATCATTTCAACCCGCATTCCCAAATTTAGTTGAAATAAAAATCGCTTGGATTTATCATTTCAACCCATAACAATTTTCTCCGATTCTACAGATCGTTCGGGTATGTATCATTTCAACCCATAGTGAATTCTATACTGACAGGGAACTTGTAGAGTGATAACAAATATGATAAAATATAATAGGCATTTATCATTAATATAAATTACAGATAATGGTGTCAGGTGTCGTAGGTGAACAAATACAGATAATAGCATATATATAGCAACGTAAATAACTAACAACAACATATTTCAATTATCGTTTCAACTGAAATCAAATTTAATAAATATAAGAATGTTAATCGTGAGTGATTGCTCAACTTTCGAGGCTAGAGCTAATTTGACATGAAATGTAAGCACGACTTCCAAACAAAACTAGATTTGACATGAATTCGACCAATAAGCTGATAAATAGAATCGATGATAATTAATCAAATTGGCTTGATATAAACTAAAACTAATATATATATATATATATTATCTACATATATTTCAAAAATCAATTTTAGAAATATATGTTCTTAAAATAAAATCTCTATATATAATTCAAGTAAATCTTTATACATAGTCTACATAGTTTAGAGTTATCAAATTAATCTATCATAAAATACTTACATAAATTGAAATAAATACTTAAAACATATTATACTAAAATCACAAATTTGATATATCATTAATTTAAAATATGTCCTTAAATATCAATATACAAATACGCCATATATATATAACTTTTACAAACATTATATATATATATATATAACATGACATATATAAACTTTTATATACAACAACATGCTATATAGTACTAAAATAAACTTATATAACAAAATTTACCGTAACACTATATATATCAAACAAATATATATATATATATATATATACACACACACACAATACACAAATATAAGCCATGACCAAAACAAAATTTTGATAATATATATACACAATTCACCATACTACATTAATATGACATGACATGTATAACCCAAAGTTGAAAAAAAGATATGAAAAATAATACATATGTATATACTGATAGAAAAAGGATCTACAACAAAAGTTATATGACTAGATTCCAAAATCAGATATGTAAGAACTTTAAAAACATATATATACTGTATAAACCTTTATAACTTTATAAACTGTATAAACTGTATAACATATATACCACATACGTATAAAAAACAAATGTATTATACTAACATAAACATAATAAACTAATGCATAACTTTATAACAAAATATATATATATATATACACATATACAAACTTCTTTCATAAAACAACAGCCAGAACATATGTATATAAACTAACTCATATAATAGTTCATATAACAGATTTTATATAACACTATATATATACCTTTAAATAAAATAACAAAATATAGCTTATCTATATAAATGTATCATAAACAGATTATACATACAACTAACATATAAATAAACTAATACTCTATAAACTTATATAAACTAATATATATAACTTACTATATATACATATAATTTAGAAGTAATAGCCTTTCATTTCACATATATATAACAACCAGGTTATACAAACTTAAATATAATAACAAAAATAATGCAGACTGACATAAACTTATATGAAAATATAACATACATTATTAATAAACATATTATGTTCATATATATAAACTTTACTTAGATCTGCCACTACAACACAATATTGCAGCAATCTTTATATATATACAGAATATATATATACGTACATAACTAAATATATTATTATATATTACATACATAATACTTACAGAGAAAGGAAAGAGAGGAGCACAACCGAGGAGGGGCGAAGTGAACACGAAGGGACGGTGGCTAAAGGGAGGGGTTGCGACTTGGCTGAGCTGTTGTGTGGTGAGCTTTTGGTGACTTAGAGATGGAGATGTGGTCGAGAGAGGAAGAGAGGGAAAGTCGATGTGTGGTGGCCAGTGAGCAAGGGTGGCATGCGATCTGGGTGTTCGGTGGTTTTGACTGGTAGGAGCAGAGCAGTGATGGATGATGGGTGGAAGGGAAGAGAGAAAGAGATGAAATGGAGACGGCTTCGAGTATAAGTAGGCGAAACTTCGGGAATAGGCATCGGAAACTTCGGGTTTGAATGGGTGAAAACAAAATGAAATGTTTGACAGAGAAAAAATATGAAGAAAGTTTGCAACAAAAAAAATTGATACATATTTCTCAAATAAGAATATGAACGAAAGGAATAGGAAAACAAAAGGACAATGGCTATTAGCTGTTTGTATTCGACAGGTAAGCAGCTAAATGATCAAAGAGAAACCAAAAGGCACAAACTGGTTACAGATACGGTTACCATTTACACGGATTCCACTACGTACTAGATTTCAAAACACAGAATTGAATATACCGCAGAGATCAACACGACGAGATGATCAAAACGGTATACAGATATCAACGGTACGATCATCCTATCAAAAGTCGATAATCGGTACAAAAAATGTTGCTAATATTCCAAAAATAAGGTAAACGGAGCAGCAGCAGTCCAAATTTGAAGAAACGAAATATGGCATCTCACTTAGAAGATGATTTACAAATTTATTGTATAAAAATATTTAGGTTTTAAAAACATTTTATTATCTTCAATTATCAACTGATTTGAAATAAAATTACATAATAAAATAAACTTTCATATTATCAAATGAAAATTTTCCATTTGCTATGTTTAAATAGACGTATTCCAAATATTAAATTTCTATTTCAAAACTTTATTATTTAAAATTTCATAAAAATTCAATTAAATACGTTATAAAATAAATAAAAGTTTATGGGTCGTTACAATCTCCCCCACTCAAAACTTTTCATCCCCGAAAAGGAATGAGGTAGGAGAATAGAAACAACCAGAAGAAAATTAAATTGAAAAACGAGATTAAAAAATTAGTTAAACCATATAAATTTCAAATTAATTTATATTCAGCAATTGATTATAAATCCAAGGTATTTCATTAAGATGATTTAATTTCAATTTATAAATTCCTACAAAACAAAATTTATTTTTATTTATCTCATTTATTAGATCCATTTGATTTTACTTAAGTTAATTTCACTTGTAATTCAATCTTAACTATTTATTAATTCACTATCCTATTATTCAATTATCTCAATTAACATTTCTATAATCATAAAATTAAGAATAAATCATTTATTACAACTACTCAAATTTTATTTATAATTTCTTTTATCATTATTTACTTTGTAAATTATTCAATTACATATTCAACTTCTGAATGACTTAGGTAAGTTATATTGGAATGTAATTTGGATATTATACAAGTAAAATTTCCCAATTCAATTATTCAAATATAAATATTCATTCAAAATTTTAGCTTTATTTCACAATTGAAATCATCTTTTACATAAAATTTAAGAATTAAATTTTCGATCAACTTCAAACAATTTAGAGATAAATACACACACACACACACACACTATATATCAAATTAAATATAAAACATATATTTATATATATCATACATCAAGTCATATTTAATAAATTTAAATAAAATTTATCTTTCTTCCAAAACAAAATGTAGCAAGGCTACAAAGTGGTCTCTCCACTTTGAAACTCAAAAAATGAATGTCGATGATGCTGCAGTCATCACTGAGATTATTTTCCAACGACAAAATAGAAGAGTACTGATTTAAAACTTTAAAATTATTTGAAAACAATTTCTATTTAAAAATACTTTAAATAATATATATCTTAAAACTTTAAACCAAAGTTTGAAATCATTGGAAATTGAATTCTCAAATTCTTAATTTATATTCGTTTAAATTTCAAACCAATTTATAAACCATGTTGTACATATTTAGACAGTATTTAAAACATTTTAAAGTATTTAAAAAAATGATCAAAATATCCTTTATATAATACTTTATCAAAATATTTTTATAACTCGACGTTTTAACAGGTTTATCCTCGTTCTTGCAGACTCTAGCCATGCGTTGATCATACGCAAGGCTAGAATTCCCCAAGTACTTAGTAGACATGTTTCAACACCCAGTGAAAATACTTAAAAAGAGGTATGAGAAGTACCGCTCAAAATCTAATGTAAAATGATGATAATACGATAGTAGTGGCCCGCCGCTGATCCAATATTTACGCAATGGACATAAAACTTTCCAGAAGATCTTTCTACCTTCCAAATTCCAGAAAAATATCATAGCTAGTTAAAAAAATGGACCATCGACATCTGCTGCAGTGGTACGTTGCTAATTCAATGATTTACGCAATAGATGCACTTCCTTCCTAGAAAATCCATAAACAACATATCCCAGGATCAAAAGCACTTCCATTGGGTAAACAAAAGAATCATCTACCCTGAAAAAAAATCAAGGAACCCATGAGTTTAAGTCCGGACAACCATATCAGTTCGAATCCATTTCTGAATTCACCCAAGTCCATTAGGGTTTATTGGTCGAATCCATTCCTAGATTCCCTAAGTCCATCTGGGTCGAAGCATATCATATTATACTTCTTTACAGAGGGTACTTTCCCATACCTCTTACTTCAAAATATAACATACTATATATAGCACCCTTTCAAAATCACAACTTCAAATATCGCACTTATATAAATTCCATTATATATAAGATTTCACTTCAGATAAAGTACTTTCCAAAATCAATAATCTCAAATATATCCCATCATTCTTATATAAATTCCGTTATATATAAGATTTCCTTTTCAAATATAGTACTATCCAAAATTAACAGTTTCAAAGTCACTTGTACTTATATAAAGTCCATCTTATAAAAAAGTCAAAAAAAAATTCAAAATCAATTTCACTGTATGAAACGCCATACGAGATTCAAAATTAGAGGAGTCCTAATCGAAGAGAACTCAATTCATGAAAATAGACTTTGTAGGAAGATATGATACTTAAATTACAAATGAAGAAGATAGATAGTCTTATATTAATCGTGGGTGAACTTAGCCGGGTCAACCATTACTTCAAGAATAAGATCTATGCAGAATTCTGAGGCAAATAATCATTCGATCGCAAGAGAAAGAATTCGGGCATAGTAAAAGATAACAGCATCAAAACCGAGGATACAAAAATCTCCAGTGAATCAATGCCTATTCTAAAGGGTTTCACCTCTTTACAATCATTCAGTGGAGCTGTGGGATACTCCAGAATCAAAAGAACACGAATAGGGAGAGGAAAGAATAGATTTTGGAACCGAAGGGAAACGTTCCAAAATTCAAAGGAAACCGAGTCAAAGAGGAAGAGATTCAAACTCGAACGAAAGTGATTCTGTATATAAATTTACCATATATGCTAAGTTTTGCCTAGAGCCAAAGCTCTGATACCAACTGTAACATCCTGATATTTTCAACCATTCGCATCCATACATGTCGGACTTGAGTTGCTCAAAATATCAGATTGTTAATTTTATTTGGCAAAACTCAACATATACAGTAAATGAATAAATCATAGAATCATAGACACAAAGTAATATGAAATAAGCAGCGGAAACAAATGAATAGTAGTTCATGAAGCTACTATATATATAACAAAATTAAACAGAATACAAAAGAAGTCTCGAATACAATAATCAATACAAAATTTGAATATATCAGTGGAGTCAACTGAATGGCTGAAAGCTGTATAGATAGAAGGATCTCCAAATCGAAGCTCCAACTCCAAAGGTGAGTCTCAAATGTTGTGACACTCAGTCTGACCCGAGCGTAAAGCAAAATACAAAATACTCGAGTCATGATTAACATTCTTATATCAATAAATCCAACTCAAGTGAAATATCAATTGAAATGCCAGTAACTTAACGGATGTTTGGGATACCCATCCTCTAAGGATCCATGGAACTATCTACTATGTAGAAATATATGCTATTAACAACCAGATATCATTATAACACCCTGGTCGTTTCAAAATAATTTATACTTCAAAACCCAAATATCATATCCATTTCAAACCATACCAATACTATATCGTTTCCATCTCAAAACCATATCAATACAATATCATTTCCTAATTATAGCACTTTCAAAGTCATAACCCTTCCAAAGCCAAAACGCTTTGAAATCACAATACATTGGAAAACCATAACTTTGAAATCATAACACTTTGAAAATCATAACATTCTGAAATCATAACACTTTGAAATCATAGCACTTTAAAATCATAATACTTTGGAAAACCACAACACTTTCCACTTAACCGGTTTAAATATTTAAAATAGTGTATATAATAAAATGGTTTCCTTAAATTTCACAAATCGATTCAAATCAACTCGAATTCAAAATTCAAATTCAATCCAAACTCAAACCATCAATTTCAGTTCAATTCAGTTCCTCAATAAACCATTTCAAATTATATCGATTTCAAATATAGATTTGAACCACAAAATAAACCATTTCAATTTCAATATTTCAAACCTCTAAATACTCAACATTTTCAAAACTAAATTTGATAATTTCATATATATATATATATATATATATATCAAACTCACTTTAATATTATTTAGCTTTGGAATTTTCATTTAATAAAATACAATATCATTTATATAAAACCCTAAATTTCAAATCACTAAATATTTCCTTTAATTTATTTAAACTTGAATTATTCTTTTAAATCGTCTTAAACCAAAACCAAGTTATAAAATCGTATCCTTTAAAAACCTCAAATTCCATAAGTTTCAGATCGATTTGATTAAATAAAATTCTTAATTAAATACCATTTCAAATCTATCTTCTCAACCTTGATTTATTAAAGTCATTACAAACTCTATACTAAAATATAATTTAAACAAATACATGACCATATTATATTTTAATTAAATCAAACTTTATTATTAAACTTATTTTATGTTAAAAAAAATTGTACATAGCTTAAAATCAAGAATTTAACTATATATAAAATAACATTTATATAATATCTAAAATCAATATTTATATAAAACCATCTAATTCTTTCCAAAACTATAGAAATCATTTTCAAATATTTATATATAAACCAATGGTGTCTGTATATAATTTTCTATCATATGGTCAAGTTATATGAATATTTATCATTTCAATCCGCAATTTAAATATATACGGGTATATATCATTTCAACCCACAACCAAATTCAACTCAAATGAAAATCGCTTGGGTTTATCATTTCAACCCATAATGATTTTCTCCTATTCTACAGATCTTTCGGGTATGTATCATTTCAATACATAGTGAATTCTATACTAACTAGGAACTTGCATAGTGATAACAGATGTTGCCTGATTGTTTGACCATGTAACAAGAGGCCCGGAATAGGCATCGTTCGACGCACCTCCCCTCGCTTGGCATGAAACCTCGTTCGGCATACAAGAGGCTCGGCATAGGCATCGTTCAGCACACCTCCCCTTTCTCGGCATGAAACCTCATTCGGCACACAAGAGGCTCGGCACAGGCCTCATTTGGCATACCTCCCCTCGCTCAGCATGAAACCTCGCTCGGCATGAAACTTCATTCGGCATAGAAGGGTCGCTCAGCATAAAGCCTCGATCGACATAGGTGAGTCGTTCGGCATCTTGCCTCATTCGGTATAGATGTGTCTTTGACACAGGCCTCACTTGGTACACCTCCAATTGTTCGGTACAGCACCTCATTCTGCACTGAAGCCTCGCTCGGCATTCTCTGGTTTGACCAACCTCGCTCGGCAATTGTCGTTTGGCATCTATGGCTCGGTGTGCAGAAGTTACTTACCATGGGCCAAAGTACCTTGTTCCTAGGCCCATGAGGGAAGTCCAACTCATCTTCGTCTATAAATAGAGGGGTAGGGGCACAGTGAAAGGGACCTCTTTTTCAAGAACACTGGGGAGACACTGCCGCTTTCAAGACTTATTCTTTTCAGTTCAAACTTGTATTCAAGTCATTATTAAACAGGTTGTATCTGTATTCAAGTACTTGTGAAAGCAATAAAGATCAAAACTCAAAGTGGACGTAGGCAGTTACGCCGAACCACTATAAATCTGGTGTTCTTATTTTCTATAGTTAATTTAGTTTACATCCCTTTGTTATTAATTTATCTTCTTCATTAATCTCTCTACATAATCTTTATCAACAGGGTTAGTGACCAATTTTGGTGCTAACACTTTAGTGCTTTCACTGAGAATCGAATTCTCAGGCCGCAAGGATCTGCTTTGTAGCTACGGGATTGAAGAAATCCCCGAGAGGAGATCCAAGTCATTTACAGGAAGTCCATCTATTCTACTCAGAGTTCTAACCAATAACCCTACGATGGGAAGACCTCAAACCAGATCAGCCTTTCACAACGCTGACGTACATGAGACTGCTAGCGTTCAACAAATAGGGCCTAGCAATCAGCAAGAGAATCTAGGAGCAGGAACCATCGCCCAGAATCAAGCTGAAGTTGTCACTAGAACGGAGTTCACCGAGTGGATGAGAGAACTCGTGAAAAGCAAAAGACAACTTAATGAATAGATCAAAGCCAATGCTAACCTTGTGACTCAGCTCACTCAGCAACAACATCAGAATGCTGGAGGTAGCTTCGTTCCTTACTCTTCCTTTGACAGCTCGACTTCATCCGATGAACCTCCCAGGTGTAGACGTCATAGAACTGAAACAACATAAGCACGTGTTGTCGATCGATCAACCATGGGTGGTTCAAATTACCAACCAAGCGGCGTAGCCCCTCACTTCCATCAAGGAAATCCAGCTCGAGCTGGGACAGGAAACTTAAGACTAGAAGAACAAGTCCAAGCTGGACGATTGACTCACCAAGGCCTTAATGAAGCTGATCCCCAGGATACACGTCAAGTAGGTCGCCAACAAAGGAGACACCAACTAGAACGATATCATAGGACATATACCAACCTACCATCCTCCATACAAACACCCGACCTATCGGCAATGGTAGACAGCTAATGAGAGAAAACCAAGGTTTGAATAACGACGATTGGGGGATATCCAGGAGTCATACTCCATTTACAGATTCTATTCTACATGTCGAGTACCCAAGGAAGTTCAACATGCCTACGATCTCGACCTAGGAAGGAAAGACTAATCCGCTATAGCATGTGATGAGATACGGATGGATGATGGATTCAGCCAGAGCGAATAATGCAACCAAGTGTAGATGCTTCCAGATAACACTGTCCGGGATCGCCACCATGTGGTTCACCCGACTTCCTCCACAGTCTATCTCTAATTTTGATGAACTAGCGACGAAATTTGTGGAATAATTCAAGATTCATGCCACTCGTCCCAAGGACGTGATGTTCTTATCCAGTGTGATTCAAGCTCCAGGGGAGTCACTGAAGGAGTATTTGGAAAGATTTCACATTGCCGCTACCGAGGTTAGCAACACTAACAACCATGCTATTTTAATGGCCGTAATGCGTAGGGTAAATCCAGACTCAGAATTAGATGTCTAGCTAGCGGGAAAGCCTCCGACTACGTTGGAATCTTTTTATTTGAAGGCACATCAATTCATAAAAAGAGAGGAGGCCAGGTGGACAAGGAGAGACAGTGCACCCATACCTAGTAAGGATACTATACAGAGCAACATTGTTGTGAAGCAGTTAGGTGACAACTCTGGGAAAGTCCAAGTCAATGTTCAAAATAAGCCAGAACAATCTAAAGAGTCTGGAGGAGGAAATTCGGAAAGAAGAGGGAGTCAGGAAAGTGGAAACCGAGGATTCCGACTTACAATGAATACACTCCACTGAAGGCATCTTCAGAAAACATTTACCTATCGGCTTGTAATGCTTTTCAGTACCGAAAGCCACGTCCAAAAGAGTCTACGGAGGAACAAAAGAGAACCGAAAAGTATTGCCGCTTATATAAGATGTACGGGCATGGTACAGAGGAGTGCAAACACCTCCACGATGCCATAGAAAAGCTAATCTGACAGAAAAAGCTGCAGGAATTTGTCAAGAACCCACAGGATGGTAGACAGGGAACGTCAGACTTTGGACGTGGGCAAGCTCCACATCACCTAGAGGAACCTGCCCGAACTATAGGCAGACTAGTCATAAACACCATAGTTGGTGGACCTCATCCCGCAGACAAGAATTGGCAGGAAATGGAGAGGTATGCTAACTTCTTAAGGCATGTGGATTATGAATGCTATTCGAATGTGGAGGATGGGACCCCCGCTAAACAGCAACGCATGATGACAGACGACATAGTGTTTAGGAGCCGAGATGCTGACCAGGTGGAAGCTCCTACCATTGACCCGATGGTCATTTCCACGATAATCGGGCCAGCATTTGTGAAGAGAATTTTGATTGATTGCAGAAGTTCTGTTAACATCATCTTTAAGAAAGCGTATGATCAAATGAAGACGGAGACGAAGGATTTAAAGCCATCTAAAGCCCGTATCCATGGCTTTAATGGCGCAGCAACCGATGTAGTGGGTTACATCGAATTACCAGTTGAACTGGGGCAAGGTGAACGTAGAAGGGTCCGAATCTCACCTTTCATTGTTTTGGATGTTGATTCTCCATACAATGTGTTTTTGGGTCGGCCGACCCTAGCAGAATTTAGGGCAGCTTTGGCCCCATGGTGTTTAACTTTGAAGTTTCCGATAGACAAAGGAGTTTCTGTTGTGCATGGCGATCAGGCGACCGGTCATGCATGCTATATGGCTAAGCTGAGAGAGGCTTAGCGAAGAGAATAGAGAAGCTGATTCATTGGCCATATTCGCAAGTACCGACGACGCACAGCTAATGGGCTTAGTTCCCGTTGAAACCTTAAATGCTCTGACTATAAATATGATGAAGGTAGATCTCGTGTCAGAAACAGAAATCGAAAAGGAGACTTGGATAACCCCATTCAAGCAATACCTGTTAGATGGAATCTTGCCTGAAAAAAGAAGTGAAAGACGATAGGTCATCCGTAAAGCCTCGCGGTATGTGATGCAGGACGAAAAAAAGTATCGAAGGGGGTTCTCAGTTCCCTTACTCCGGTGCATTGCCCACGACGAGACAAAACGGGTCTTGAAATAAGTTCATGAAGGAGAATGTGGCGACCATTCTAGAAGGCAAACATTGGCAAAAAAGATCCTCCGCTATGGATATTATTGGCCAACCGTGAATCGGGATGCGGTAGACTATGTGAGAAGACTTGACAATTGTCAAAAGTATGCAAAAATCTCGAGAGCCCTGCCAACGGAACTCACACAAATGCTTAGTCCTTGGCCGTTTGCAATTTGGGGGATCGACATAATTGGCTCTTTGCCTATATCCAAAGGTGGTGCGAAATACGCAATAGTTGCAGTCGATTACTTTACCAAGTGGGCAAAGGCAGAGCCTTTAGCCACAATCACCACCAAGAAGGTCATTAATTTCGTTGTATGAAATATTATATGCCGTTTTGGCCTCTCGCGAACTCTCATAACAGACAATGAAACTCAGTTCGAAAGTAATGAATTCAAAGACTTTTGTCAAAAGTATGGCATTGAGAAATTTTTTTCCACAGTTGCTCATCCTAAAGCTAACGGACAAGTAGTGGTAGTGAACAAAATAATCAAGTCCATATTGAAGAAGCGCTTGGAAAAGGCTAGAGGCAAGTGGGTGGACGAGCTCCCAACATCATTATGGGATTATAGAACCACCCACAAGTCCATGACTGGCCACACTCCATTCGCATTGGCATACGTCATGGAGGCCGTAATACCCGTGGAACTTGAAGTTGCTTCTCATCGGGTAACCTATTATGACCATAAGACGAATCGAGATCTCTTGTTGGAATCAGTGGACCTCTTCGATGAAAAACATGAAGAAGCTGAGTTAAGGGCGGCATCATATAGACACCGAGTCATGCGATACTATAACGAAAGAGTCCGCCCGAGAATCTTTGATGTAGGTGATCTCATTTGAAACGAGTCTTTCCAGTACCCTAAGATATGAATGCCACCTAGGATGGTACGTATGTCATTGAATGGAAGCTTGGAGAGGAAACTTTCAAGCTAGCGACTGTTGATGGCACTACACTCTCCCGAGCATGGAACAGTGAACATCTACGACGTTATTATGTTTAATCTATTCCTTTCGCATTTTAATTTTCAGTATATTTTCATTTCATTGATTCTTAGTCTTCAGCAATGTAATAAAGTAGTCTAGTTCGGTTTTGGTAATAAAGGCTTAAAGCTACCTTTTCCATAAATTACTGTTATTTCTGAATGTGATCACTTTATGATAGGAATTAAAATTACATTATACCGCCTGGCGTATGAACGCGAGGTAAACGATTTAAAATCTTCAAGTCCCCAGAGTGCGGACTGGAGTACTCTAAGTCCCCAAAGTGCGGACTAGAGTATAAGCGACTTAAAATCTCCAAGTCCCCAAAGTGCGGACTAGAGTACTCTAAGTCCCCAAAGTGCGGACTAGAGTATAAACGACTTGAAATCTCCAAGTCCCCAGAGTGCGGACTGGAGTACTCTAAGTCCCTAGAGTGTGGACTAGAGTATAAATGACTTAAAATCTCCAAGTCCCCTGAGTGCGGACTGGAGTACTCTAAGTCTCCAAAGTGCGGACTAGAGTATAAATGACTTAAAATCTCCAAGTCCCAGAGTGCGGACTGGAGTACTCTAAGTCCTTAGAGTGCGGACTAGAGTATAAACAACTTGAAATCTCCAAGTCCCCAAAGTGCGGACTGCAGTACTCTAAGTCCCCAGAGTGCGGACTAGAGTATAAACGACTTAAAATCTCCAAGTCCATAAAGTGCGGATTGGAGTACGCTAAGTCCCCAGAGTGTGGACTAGAGTATAAACGACATAAAATCTCCAAGTCTTTAGAGTGCGGACTGGAGTACTCTAAGTCCCCAAAGTGCGGACTAGAGTATAAACGACTTGAAATTTCCAAGTCCCTAGAGTGCGGACTGGAGTACTCTAAGTCCCAAAAGTGCGGGCTAGAGTATAAACAACTTAAAATCTCCAAGTTCCCAGAGTGCGGACTGGAAATTACTCTAAGTACCTGTTGTATGGAGAGGAGAATCTACGATTATCGAAGTATTTCAGAGTCACATGGAACTGAAATAAAGTTTGTATAACTCACTGAATTCCGAGTTATAGTGACAATCTAGAGCTGTAAAGTAAAGAGTTGACAGGAAACAAAGGAAGTAACTTTTATTCACAAGACCCAAAATGATGTTCCATTATAATTCATCCTAAAACTCGAAGCTTAAAACCTATTTACACTGACTATGAAAATATATAACGACAATTACAAAATTCTGGCCAGCCCTTGATTGAAGAAGTGTGATTGCTATTTCTTTGGCTTCTTCCCCTTCTTTGACTTCTCAGACAACCCCTCTCCCTCATGTTTTCTCTTGGACATTTTGCTCGCCAGTGAGATGGTGTCAGGAGAAGGAGAGGGAACATCCAGCGACTTGGCTCGGCTCGAAATAATAACTTTTAGAGGCTTTTTCAACGGGTTGTCAAGTTCTATTACCTGAGGCTCGACGTTGACCTCTACCTTCTTTTTCCTCTTGTTTTCAAGTCGCTACTTCATGCTTGGCTCCGAGGTCCGTTCAGAAGCGCCGGTGATTTCCACCTTATAATTTTCTTCGCCGGGTAATGGGCTTTCGGATTTGTCTTCATCAAGCGCTCCAATCACCTAGGCATTAGGGCCGAGAGTCTCTCTCGTTTCAGTCGCATCGCATCCTTTTTCCCATTTCTCCGTGGCATCATCGCTTCTAGGAGTTGGCTTGGGATTAGAACGACCTACATAAGAATAATGAGAGACAAGTGTTAGAATGTGTCAGTTATTCTCTAAAGACATTGACCCTTTGAACTTTAGAAAGAAAGTTATGTACCGGTTTTAGGCTGACTCTCAACCGTCCAAGGAGTATCACCCTCTGGAATTGGAGACAGGACATGAATTCCAAGACCGAGATCTTCAAGATCTTAGCCAATATGTTTCTCGAATGGGTCGAGCGGTTGGCGCTCAGTCGATTGAGTAGGGTGAAGAACTGTGGGCTCAGTTTCGGGCGGACCGGCGATGTTGCTTTTTTCTTTTGATGAAGATGAGTCTTTGCTAAAAAGAAGTTTCGCAGCAGACAAGTCCAAAGGTTCTTTCCCTCGAAGAAATTCCTTTATTAAAGCCCCTTCATCGACCTCTTCAGTTCCCAAATTGACTTTTTTGATCTTTATAAGGGTGTCCCATGCCTCAGCTAGAGATTCGAGGTAACCCTCACCGAGAAAAGTCAAATCCCGATGCATGAGGAGACGAGCATTGTATTCCGCAATTAGTGGGTCGAATAAACACTTAATCTCTTCCCTACTGGCTTCGGCAGCAGCCTCAAGGCTCAAATCAATATCAGAGAGAGTCGCCTTTTTGCCTTCGTCACAAGCTTTTTCTTCCAGTGCCTCGGCCCTAGAGAGCTCGTCATCTAGTTGTGTCTTGAAAAGTCGTGTGGCAATGATCTCATTGCAGTATTGTTGGGACTCCTCTTGCGCAGCTACCTTCTCCTCCGTCTCCTTAGCAAGTAGCGCTTCCAACTCCTTGATGCGTTGGGCAAAGACATCTCTTTCTTTCTGAACAGAATCATTCTCCAAAGATAAGGCCCCACAGCGTTGGACCGCCTCGTCAATTTCTTTCTTATGAGTTACCTCTAGATAAGTAACGGCCTCCGCTGTATCTCTAGCATTCCTTTGGGCGGGTTCGAATTGAGACTTATATGAAGAGAGTTCCTCTTCCTGAGCCTTGATGATGTCTTTGTCGTGAATAGCCTCAAGCTTCAGGTGATCTATTTCGTGTTGGCGCTCAACAGACACTTCCAAGACCTTTTCAACTAAATGGACAAATGCGTCACGTTGAACATAAACGTCATTGTTGCATGCAATGGCGCTTTGCTTGACGTGTCTCAGAATGGAATGGATCGCCGGCAGGAACTTCAAACCATCAAAACATATCCTGGGAAACATAGCTTTGAGCTCAACTAACCTCTCTGATATCGAAGGATCTTGCACGAGAGTAGAAGTTGACTTTGAGACTGTAGATTTCTTATGGGGTTCCCAGGATTGCCTTGTGCTGGACGACCCTGAGTGTTGATCTCGAAGAGCACCGGATTGAGACCCCTTATAGCCGGATTTTCCTTACCTTGCTCTGAAGGAGGGGAAGGATCATGATAATATGAAGGCTGGCAATGAGTTTTCCTGCGAGATGACGAATCTCGGGAATGATAATCTCTATCGCTGTCATCGTCTCTATCCCGACGCCTTCCGGAGTCTAAATCCTGTCCGGAGTAGTGTAAAATTAAAGACCTGCATAGGCAATTGAATCCGTGAGAGCGCCCTATGTCACCTGTACGGAGTCAAGTAAGTACGAGTTAGTTGAAGTCACATAATAGTTAAAGATTTGGTGCGAAGTGAAGTGCAAGTGTAGTTGCGTGTGTGTCCTACTGTTTCCCCTCGACGGACCAGTTTTTTTAGCTCTACTTATCAGAGTTTTATCTCCCTGGTGTTGGACTCGAGCGCCTTCATCACCCTTCGCGGGTGAGTGGAGTTTAACGGCTTTCGGGTCGTCGAAGCCATAGTTCAACAGATCATCGGGGATAGTGAGGTCCGACAGGCCTTTCAAAGAACTCTCCAAGTGTTAGGAAGAAGACTCTCTTTCCATTGGGGTAATAGTAACCTTTGAGGTTCCACCCACTGTCTTCTTCCTTAATTTATAAGTTCGAAGGGGGAGGTGTTGCTTTGATATCACGCACCTCAACTACCGGTTTCCGTACCGGGCTAATATTTTCACCCGGTGCTTCGAACATTTTAGCTTTTCTAATTTCCCCCTCCTCGGGTGTGTCAAGGACACCATGCGATGAAGGCTCAGCTGGATTTTTGCCTTTGTCCGAGGCAGGTCTAGATAAAGTGACACCGTGGTGGAGACTTATTCGACGAGCTTCCGCCAGTAGCTCGGAGTTGGAGTGAGATTCGTTGGAAATGATGGATCTAATGTCCCTGTCTCCCACAAGGACGGCTCGGATAGCTTCAACAACCTCAGAATACTCGGAGCCTTCGGGACGTAGGCTGGTACCTATAGAAAATCGAGAAAGGATTTAGGAATGATGCATTTCTCGGCACGTACGACTATTAATCTAGACAAGGAACTTACTCCCTTCAAGCCATCTCCTCACAAAGCCAGAGGGACAGCGCATGTAAAACCATTCTTGCTTGTAGTGGGCAAATTTGCTCCATGCCCTTGTAAGAATCTGGCACTGGCTGTGCAGCTCAAAGAATAAAAAAGATGGACTATCAAATCGTCTCTTGACGCTGTAGATGTAACGGATATCACCAAGAGTAGGAAACCTGTGCAGAATGCTCAAAAAGAGGATGCACGTGCCATATAAGAACGCATGGCTATTGGGATGAAGTTGTGCTGGAGCGATCTCAAAATATTGTAGCACATCGCATAGAAAAGAGTTGAATGGGGGCACACTACCAACCCAGCACATGAATTTGTTACAGGTGGTATATCCGGCTGGGGGCATGTGAGGATGATCATGCCCTGATGGGGCTAGTATGTCATCAAATGGGATGCTATGAATTGTACATAAGCGACATAAAGTGCTGTCGTTAATCCTCGAAGCTTGAGAGTCCACTGGATTATCTAAAAGGATCACCACATCCAAGGCATCGGGAGCTAATTCATCAGATGCCATTGTGGGACTTGGAATATCATGAAAAGGGACTGTTGATGGATTTGAAGTACCAACCACCTCTTGCCGAGAAGTTAACTCGGGTTGGTCCGAGACTATGGTGGAGCTTGATTTTCTATACATCTTTGGAGACTGCTGAACCTAATTAAGTGCCTGCCTGAACTATACTTAAACAATAATTGACATTAGACATAACAATAGGAATACTACCCCCATGTGGTGTGTGAACTTGTGTGGTCGTTTGAGTATAAGTGTCAAAGGATTTTATAGTTGTGGAACTGATGAGATAAAGTAAAATGCTGGTGTCCGATGATGGTTTTTAATTTTGAACTTGGAAGTTCATAATATATATCGAGACTATAGTCTGTTTTTATCGAGTTAAATTCATATTATAGTTCTTGAGACGGGGAGTTATCAGTCCGGAGTAGTTGATATGCTTATTTTCTTAAGTTCTTGTCCTTCTCATTGTCATATGTTTAAGCATGATAAGTAAGTCAAGTCAACATGGACTATGTTTGAGTTAGAGTGTTTGTGGCTATTGCTATCTATTTCAAGACTTAATGCTGAACGATATTCGAGAGACACGACTAAGAAATCACCTAAACTCTCTACATTCCCTCTCCACCATTCGGCATGTGATAAGTCATGCCGAACCGCGGCCGTACCGAGCCGCATCGCTCAGTGCTTTGCCCTTAAATCCTACTTCTCCACCGCACTCCATATTACCTCGTTCGGCCTAAGGGAGTTATGTCGAGCCGTGGTTGTACCGAGCCGCATCACTCGGCGCGCTAAGCCCAACTTCAACTTCACTCCTACACTCCCTCTCCGTCGCTCGTCATACGAATGTCATACCGAGCCGTAGCCATGCATTTTCCTCCAACTCGCAGACCACACTCAACCAACACTTCTCAACCTCACCAAATCCTACTAAGCCAACCACTCTCCCTGTCACCTCGTTCGGCAAACAGACAAGAACCTACTTCATAAGGACCTCCAGCACCCTCTTCCTTTTACATCTAATCGTAAAGCATGCTTAAGTCTTATGTTCATCTTCCTCGTCTAGATGGCTCCTACCATTGTAGTTTTAAAAAATAAGGGGTAAAGGAGATCATTATGGATAATAGTCTCGAACAAAACCCTCGATCGAGAGTGTTCGGTAATCGAGAAATTCATACCTAAGGAATGGCTCGAAGCTTAGGGAATTCCGGATTTGGAATCGAAAATTGTTCGGGTTCGTCGATGGGAGAGGACGTGAGAAAACATATTAGATTCGGTAGGAAAAGGGCTGTTGAGGTGTTGGCAACAGTCTGGTGGAAGAAGAGTTCGAAAGCCTTGTAGAGTAGAGGTAAAAGTAGAAGGGGGAAAGAGAAGAAGTATTGGGTTATATAGGAAAGAGGGAAGGTGAATAGACAGTGACCGGTAGAACTGGTCAAGGCGCCTCGGTCTTTCGGCGTCAATATATCGTTTGGCATTAATGTCTCGTTCGCCATCACTATGTCGTTCGGCATCATGGCCTTGTTCGGCATCAATGCCCCATTCGGCATCTTGGAGATCGTAAGGAAACATTATCGTGAAGACAGAATAAGGGCTTAAAGAAAAACACAGAGTATTCATGGTTCAAAGCGCATCATGTTCATCCACATGATACACATTGGAGGGCAAGTGTTATCCGATTGTTTGACCGTGTAACAAGAGGCTCAGCATAGGCATCATTCGGCGCACCTCCCCTCGCTCGGAATGAAACCTCGTTCGGCATACAAGAGGCTCGGCATAGGCATCATTCGGCGCACCTCCCCTCGCTCGAAATGAAACCTCGTTCGGCATACAAGAGGCTCGACACAGGCCTCGTTCAGCATACCTCCCCTTGCTCAGCATGAAACCTCGTTCGACATACAAGAGGCTTGGCACAGGCCTCGTTCGGCATACCACCCCTCGCTCGGCATGAAACCTCGCTCGGCATGAAACCTCATTCGGCATAAAGCCTCGATCGACATAGGTGAGTCGTTCGGCATCTTGCCTAAAGGCCTCGCTCAGTACACCTCCACTTGTTCGATATAGCACCTCTTTCGGCACTGAGGCCTCGCTCGGCATTCTCTGGTTCGACCAACCTCGCTCGGAAATTGTCATTCGGCATCTATGGCTCGGTGCGTAGAAGTTACTTATCATGGGCCGAAGTACCTTGTTCCTAGGCCCATGAGGGAAGTCCAACTCATCTTCGTTTATAAACAGAGGGGCATGGGCATAGTGAAAGGGACCTCTTTTTCAAGAAAACTGAGGAGATACTACCGCTTTCAAGACTTGTTCTTTTCATTTCAAACTTGTATTCAAGTCATTAGTAAACGGATTGGATCTGTATTCAAGTACTTGTGAAAGCAATAAAGATCAAAACTCAAAGTGGACGTTGGCAGTTACGCCGAACCACTATAAATCTGGTGTTCTTGTTTTCTATAGTTAATTTAGTTTACATCCCTCTATTTTCAATTTATCTTCTTTATTAATCTCTCTACGTAATCTTTCTCAATGGGGTTAGTGACCAATTTTGGTGCTAACACTTTGGTGCTTTCATTGAGAATCGAATTCTCAGGCCGCAAGGATCTGCTTTGTAGCTATTGGATTGAAGAAATTCCCAGAGGAGATCCAAGTCATTTACGGGAAGTCCATCGATTCTACTCAGAGTTCTAACCAATAACTCTATGATGGGAAGACCTCGAACCAGATCAGCCTCTGACAACACTGACGTACATGAGACTGCTAGCGTTCAACAAATAGGGCCTAGCAATCAGCAAGCGAATCTAGACGCAGGAACCACCGCCCAAAATCAAGCTGAAGTTGTCACTAGAATGGAGTTCAATGAGTGGATGAGAGAACTCGTGAAAAGCAGAAGACAACTTAATGAACAGATCAAAGCCAATGCTAACCTCATGACTTTTACAAACATTATATATATAACAGCTTTTATATACAACAACATCTATATAGTACTAATATAAACTTATATAATAAAATTTATTTTAACACCATATATATCATATATATATATAGTACACAAATATAAGCATGACCAAAACAAAATTTTGATATTATATATACACAGTTCACCATACTACATTAATATAACATGACATGTATAAACTCAGACTTGAACAAAAGATGTGCAAAATAATACATATGTATACACTAATAGAAAAAGGATCTACAATAAAAGTTATATTACTAGATTCCAATATCAGACATGTAAGAACTTTAAAAACATATATATACTGTATAAACCTGTATAACATTATAAACTTTATAAACTATATAACATATATACCACATACGTATAAAACACAAATATATTATACTAATATAAACTTAATAAACTAACATGTACCTTTATAACAAAATATATATATACAAACTTCTTTTATAAAACAACAGCCAGAACATATGCATATAAACTAACTCATATAATAGTTCATATAGCATGCTTTATATAACACTATATATATACCTTTAAATAAAATAACAGAATATTGATTATCTATATAAATGTATCATATACAGATTATACATATAACTAACATATAAATAAACGGATATTCTATAAACTTATATAAACTAATATATATATATAATTTACTATATATACATATAATATAGAAGTAACAACCTTTCGTTTCATATATATATATATATAACAACCAGGTTATACAAACTTAAATATAATAACAAAAATAATAATGAAGACTGACATAAACTTATATGAAAATATAACATACATTATTAATAAACATATTGTGTAAATACTATAAACATATATATAAACTTTACTTATATCTGCCACTACAACACAATATAGCAGCAATCTTTATATATATATATATATACTTATATAACTGAATGTATTATTATATATTATATATATAATACTTGCAGAGAGAGGCAAGTGAGGAGCACAGCTGAGGAGGCGGCGAAGTGAACATGAAGGGATGGTGGCTAAAGGGAGGGGTTGCGACTGGGCTGAGCTGCTGTGTGGTGAGCCTTCGGTGAGTTAGAGTTAGAGATGTGGCCAAGAGAGGAAGAGAGGGAAAGTCGATGTGTGGTGGCCAGTGAGCAAGGGTGGCACGCGATTTGGGGGTTCGGTGGTTTTAACTGGTAGGGGCGGAGCAGTGATGCATGGCGGGTGAAAGGGAATAGTGAAAGAGATGAAATGGAGACAGCTTCGAGTATGACTAGGTGAAACTTCGAGCATAGGCATCGGCAACTTCGAGTTTAAATGGGTGAAAACCAAAATGAAATGTTTGACAGAGAAAAAAATGAAGAAAGTTTGCAGCAAAAAAAATTGATACATATTTCTCAAATAAGAATGTGAACGAAAGGAATAGCAAAAAAAAGGAGAAATGGCTATTGGCTGTTTGTATTCGATAGGTAAGCAGCTAAATGATCAAAGAAAAACCAAAAGGCAAAAACTGGTTACCGATATGGTTACCATTTATGCGGATTCTGCTGCGCACCAAATTTCAAAACACAGAATTGAATATACCGCAGAGATCAGGACGACAAGATGATCAAAATGGTATACAGAATTCAGTGGTATGATCATCCTATCAAAAGTCGATAATTTGTACCGAAAATGCTGCTAATATGCCAGAAATAAGATAAACGGAGTAGCAGCACTCTAAATTTGATGAAACGAAATATGGCATCTCACTCAGAAGTTGATTTACAAATTTATTGTATAAATATATTCAGGTTTGAAAAAAAATTTATTATCATCAAATATTAACTAATTTGAATTAAATAAAATTACACAATAAAATAAACTTTCATATTATCAAATGAAAAGTTTCTATTTTCTATGTTTAAATAGACGTATTCCAAATATTAAATTTCTATTTCAAAACTTTATTATTTGAAATTTCACAAAAAATCGATTAAATACATTATAAAATAAATAAAAATTTACGGGTCGTTATACCGACGTTTTACCAAAGGATATATATTTACCCCAAATTCTTTGTAACGAATGGTTCATAAACCGTAGTTAAATCGCAAGGGATTAGCAACAGATAGTGTCCAGGTGCATACTTTAGGCTTGGATATCAGCCGATAATCCGTCGCTAATGCATAAGCTTTAGTATGGGTTTAGCGGCAAATATTTCTTATATCTGTCGCTAGTCACATGCTGATTTGCAAAGGTTTTGCAGCGGATTTCTTATTCAATTGCCGACATTTTATTGGTCTTTATGGTTGAAAATTCCATTGGTATTCTCTTTATATTCCGTCAGTAGGTATAATTTTTTATTTTTTATTAGAGCTTTGCCAACAATTACTGTTCGACATTCAATAGTAAAGCATCTACAGAAATATGTATGTAAATATATGCATTTTTATATAAAATGAATAGCCTAAACAAAAAATAAAATGCAATTATGAATTTTTCCATCATGCACAAACAAAATTATATTCTAACAAATAATGCTACTTAAGTAGTGCTAATATCCTATAGAAAAAACAATACCATTTATACATTCTTCGACCCATTTTATACACTAAGTTGAGTTATATACATCAAAACTATTCAATTATTGCTAGTGTTACCCGATATAGAAACATATTACCATCCATAGCCATAACACCCATAAAAAAACCACATAATATCGTGTTTAAACAAATTATGTCCAACTACCATACCCGAAGAGCTTATGAAGATGATGATGGCAAAGGGCTTTCATAATTAGATTCATCACGCCTCTAAAGCATTGTCATAACCTTTGTCATTTGTGCTTGAAAGTTCTCTCTATCTTCCTTTTGCTACTGTGCAAGTCTTGCTTGCTCTTCCTCGAGTATTTAGCATTTAACTCGCTTGTTTTCTCTCTCCTCCTCAATCGTACGTCGCTTTGCTTTTTCATTCTCAAGCTCTAAGCGCATTTCCTTAACATTTTTATAGCTTATAAACATCATCATCATTGCCAACACAATGTCATTTTGAACGTCGAGAAGATGAGGGAAGCTGCATGGTAAAAATGAAATTACTACTTGCAATAATAAATTGAAAACACTAAACTAAGTTACGATTCATGTCCCTACAACTCAAATTTATAAATTAGATTATTACCCATGCCTTAATTTCAATATATTATATGCACGCCTATGTTTGCTTGTGACCTAATTTCTAGAAGAATAAAGAAAAACTAAATGTTAAACATGTACAAGAACCAGTACATTTATTTAGCTATGTTATCTACGCATGTATTCTATTCTACATTTTGTATTTAATTTTGCATGTTTCAACTATGAATGATTTTGTTGTATGTCAATATATGGTTGTAGGGAAGGATTTCAAAGATGCTCATTCGGTAATTTGCAAAAATAATACATATAAACAATATCAAATTAGAAATATGACGGGAAGATAATGAGTTGCAGCTTATAGGAGCTTAACTAATATCAAACTAGAAATATAAATAATATCAAATTAGAAAGACTAATCAAAAGAAAACATGTATAAAGCTAATTAAATTAGCTGAAGGGAGCAGGTAGCTTAAATAATGAGTGGTAGAACGTGATGGCAAACGTTTTAGTGACTGTTGCAATTTTTGGCTTCCCTGGCAAAGCACATGTAATGATCCGGATTTTATGACGTTGGTTAATTGGGTGATTAACTAAATTAAATTATTAGGATAATTTTGATCGATCAAATAAATAAATTTTCTGATGTAAAAAATACCTGTATCTATGAATTGATTAAAAACTATATTAAATATTGAATTGCAAATTCCTGAACCTGATAAATATTTTAGAAATGTGTATATATAAACTCCACCATTTAAAATTAAGATAAAACATCCAAATATATATATAAATATATACAAGCTTTATGATGTTGGTAATATATATGAGTATAAATATATATATCCCATATGAAGTAAAATATAGGAAAGTCTGTATAAATATGAATATATATATAATATCAAGCAATGTATATGAGAATATGTATAAATATAAATGTATGAATATGATGGTAAAACATATGTAAATAAATGTATGTGTATAAAGATATGGTATATGTAAATAAATATACATGAATGTATGACTTTAAATGACATGAATATGTGCATATGTATAAAGACAATGCATACGCAAATATAGATAAATATGTAAAGAGGGAATAATATAAGAATATATATATATGTAATATGATGACAAATACAAGCAAATGTATATATATATATTAAATAGTGAAAATGCAAGTATATATGTACATATATAATGATGACAATATATATAAATATATATATATATATGTTCATAAAAATATATATATATATATTTATATATGTTCATAAAAATATTCTATGTGTGAATATGTGTATATATGTTATGAAAACCTTGCATATACTCTAAGTTGTAGGAAATATATATATATATATATATATATATGTATGTATTTATGTATGTATGGATAAGCCTAAGGGGACATTATAATGGCACATTTCATTTCAAGCTCACAAAATAGCAAATTAACAAATAAATCAAGTCAAGCTCTCATAATATAAAACCAGGTCATGTACACATATTAAATCAAATCCCCTTTTCAATTAATCAAATCACTTTTTTGAAAATATATATACATATATGAAAACCTGTACACAAATACCTCAGCCTAGCTTCTCCTGCACACTTCCACCCTATATATATATATATATATACATATACAAATCACTTCTTTATGGCCTTCAAGTTTAACATCCTCACAAATAAAAATACATAAAGATTATCGAAACAAAAGAAGCTTTTTATCGTTAAAGAAATAAAAAAAGAAAAAATATATAAGTCGGTAAAGGCTTGAAGTAGGAAAAAGTTCACCCATCCTAGAATTGTGAGTAAATACAAAATTTAGCTTATTATAATTCTTATATACACCTATATACCTTTGGATTTGTAGGAACTGATGTATTTTGTCAAATATACCTAGGTTAATTAGTTTCTATGCTCTGTATATATGGGTAAAATAATGATTACATACTTGTGAACTCATAGTGACAGGTTTGGCTTCTCTGTTCTTTGAAAGTAGGATATTTCTCCCTTTAAAAATCATTATTTCTTTATTCATCAGATTTTAGACGATGGTTTCAACGGGAAACCTGTTTGATTTTGAGTGAAGTTCTTTTTAAAATTGGTTTCATTAAGTATAGTGAATCATAGAAGGAGGAAAATGGCAATTACAGTAGACAACCTTAAGGTGGACAAGATTCGAATATCATAACTTAAGTTTCTGGTTATATGGCTGTGTTTGTCTTCAAAAATCATGATTTTTAAAAGAGTTTTGATGATTTTTAGTTATGTAATTGGAGAGATAGAGGGAGTTGATCAATTTTGGGTGAAAT
This sequence comes from Allium fistulosum, assembly GCA_030737815.1. Lineage (NCBI taxonomy): Eukaryota > Viridiplantae > Streptophyta > Magnoliopsida > Asparagales > Amaryllidaceae > Allium > Allium fistulosum. The sequence goes on from CM060904.1 coordinate 130,443,764, forward strand.
GTCGATTTCCGATGGCATGGGTGATTTCGTGTCAAGGAGATCGGCGTGGAGGGGCGTCAATGGGTGGGGAACTCATGAAAAATGTTGCGGTGGTTTTCATGCCCGTGTGTTTTCTTATCAAAATCGATTTAGGATTTAAGGTTTTTTTTGGCCTCCGGTTTCGAGTCAAATGGCGAACCGGAGAGGATGAGAGAAGGTTGAGCACGTGGGGGAAACGGGGCAGGAGGAGGGGGCAAGTTTTTCGATGAAGTTTGATAGCGAATGGTGGTAGGAGTGGTCAGGGCGCGGTGATTGGATGAGAGTCTTTTTCGTTCTAGCATTTGACCGAAGGTCTATTTTTGAGTGGGGCAGTTTTCGTCGTCACTAAGGTGGTTGGATGTGGCATAGTGGTCGTGAGAGACTAGCGTAGATGGTCGGCGGCGTGGCGGAACGACCGGAGAGGGTGTGCACGGATACATGTACATGCATATTTATTTGCATCCAGGTGAAAAGAAAAAAAGAGGAGGAAAGGGCTGGGAAGAAAAGAAGAACGGGTCGAGTTGGGCCAAAGGGAAGTAAGTAAGGGAAAAGAGAAAGGGAAAAGGAAAAGGAAAAGGAAAAGAAATGAAAGAGAAAGGAAAAGAAAAGGAAGGGAAAAAGAAAGGAAGGAAAAAGAAAAAAAAAGAAAGGGGAGAGAAATGGGATTTTTATATATTATAATTTTTTTTATATTTTTACTAAAAATCTATTATTAATTTAAATCCGCGGTTTTTAAGTTCAATGGCATTTTAAAATTTAATGGGCAATTAATTATATTATTATTTGACTTTTAAAATTGATGGAAATTCACAAAGTTTGATATTAAATAATGTGTTTAATTTTAATTAACTAGAAATAATTTGTTATATAATTTCTTAATTTGTAATTAATTTGGATTAAGACATAATGGATTTTCAGTTAATTAAAGTTATTAAATCTTGATGTGAAATTGTTTGATATGGTTATAAATCATGAATTTGGTTAAAGATCTATATCTTGGTTAACCCTATTGGACATTTATTTCAATTATTCTTGCCTGTGCCATCAAGTGGTCAGGTGAGTTAAATAGTAGATTAAAACGATGATACGTTTTATTTGAAATAAACGTCTGTAATAAATTCCAACATTTGAATATTGTCACCCTAAATAACAAATTGTTATTTTAAACAATTTATCCTTTTAGATTTATTATTTGGATTCGAAGGGACCGGAATCAGATATCTGTGTTATTTGAAACCACATCAAATTAATAATAACTCTGAACTTTATGGGTTTGATTATAGAGTTAATATGCTGGAATTGGGTTAATTTCACAAATTTAACTATTTTGAATAAGTAACTATACTTAGACATCACTATAATATCGATGGATTTCTATTATAAGCATTGGTTTTAATCAGATAAAAACTGGACGTGTTGTATGAGTTACCTTGGTTTTCGAAAAAAATTGATAACTCAAGTATTTCAAATTTAAGTGGGTTTACCCACGCTGGTTTCTAGCCTGACTCGGGTGTTACTTTATTGTAATGCTCGGGTCAGACCGAGTGTTACAAAATTTTAGGTTAGGACACTATGGAGCTTGGATGGCAGGAATGTATTGTACGTATTGACTATATTCCGCTATGTATTGTAGGCTGTATAGACAGCAGTTGAGGATTAGTTATTATAACTGTCCAAATTTGTTGTACTCTGATATCTTGTATATATATTAACGGTTATAGCTTTTCTTTGAATAAAATACTGTTCTTGTATATTATATCTTGTTCCGCTGGGACTGTGAGATTCTGTGCTGTTGTTTCTGTTCTTCTTTTATCTCTTTTTCCTCTTAACCCTAAGAACTTAATATTTCCGACACTCGTTTCTCGGCACTCTATACAAGGGACGTATTAGTGTCGATTTTCGGGGGTTGAAAATCGCTCAGTCGTTACAGCACTCATTATTTTTGGCTTCCCCGGCAAAGCACATTTCAGCCCTGGTGCACTTTATATTATATGTAATCATTTATATTATAATTTAGCAGTTCTTCTGTATACTGCATTTATATTAATATTATATAAGATTGTAATAGTCAATTATATTCCCTAGCAAACGTAAGTAGTCATTTATATGCAAGCATAGGTAGTCATTCAGCAGTTGTTCTGTATACTACATTTAAATGTTGTCATTTAGATTATATGTAATATATATGGTGCTACTGCACATTTCAATAGATGTTCTAATAAAATTTAGACCGACTATATAATGCTATTGCACATTAGTATCTATTATATATAGCGCTATTGAACATTAGTATATTGCAACAGCTGTTCTAATTTAAATGTAAGCTATAATATATAGTGCTACTGCACATTAGTATAGTGCAACTACACATTAGTAAAAGAATAATATATATAGTGCTGTTGCACATTAGCTGTTCTAATTTAAATGTAAGTTATAGTATACAGTTCTAGGCACATTAGTATAGTGCAACTGCACATTAATAAAAGAATCACAATAAAAACATGGATTCATATGTCCCCACTGTGGTTAATGCCAGAACATTATTTTTGGATTCATAGGTGTAGGATCATGTTTTACTTTGATAAATAGAAAACACATATTTATCAATTTTAGATTTTCAAAGTTAAGGGAAATTCACTCAACACGATTTCAGCAGTCTAACAAATTAAACAATAGTAATCCCACACAGCTTAGTGCCATGAAATTAGCAAAAACTCATCAATATAATTCAGTTCGTGCACTCAAAATCAGTCCATTCATGGAAAACAACAACTAAGTAGAACAACATGACACATTTGTGGTGGACATTTGCTGATGATATTTTTTTTCTAGGTGTGGATTCATTTGAAAACCAAATAAAACAAACAATATATATTCCTATTGATTATAAAAATCCTTCTTTGCAATAATGCAGTCCATCAGATCAATGTTATTGAAATTATTATACACAATATTAAATGGCATATGCATTATCATATTCGTTGTTTTAGTAATTTGTAGCATGAGTGCATTGTTGATTAAACCATGATGATAAAGTTGGTGCTAAAGTTATTCAATCACAGTTGATACTTGATAAACATATGACAGATGGGGTAAAAATGTTTATTTGCATCCGTACATATTACTGATAGACATACACTTGATAAACATATTACCTTTAATACATTCGCATATAATCAAGTCAAAAGAGAATAGTAATTTAGTACCTCTAAATTCCCTATGGGGCAAAATGTTCTTTCGCATTCGGCACTATAAGTGATTTGAATATGGTATCGACTGTCTTTGGAGGCAACTCTACGGTGTCATCACCAATTGTGTCTCGAAGTTTGCAAGCTCTCATCAAATTGTCATGTTAAGAAATAATATATTTTTTAATTGTAAAAATTTATCTTTAACTGTTATTAATTTAGAAAAAATTATGACATATACAAAACTTCATCGCTTTAAGATCTATCCAAGTAGGTGGAGTAGAGTCATCCTTATTAAGTGCTGCAGCTTTGATACGAGTATGCTCAAATATCTTGAGTATATGAGCAGGCCTACCATACTCCTTACTCTAAATAATTTTATTTTCTTTAATATTCACAATTTTGAAAGTCAAAATAAATAAATAGAGTTATGAGAAACAAAACTATTACTAATCTTTTGGCATGCTCTTGTGTAGAAATAGGTCCACAACTGTGCAAAGTCGGATTATAGTTTGTATTTTTTGAAACTTTCTTTGATTTCTCTTTAAAATCTGAAAGATCTTAGTATTGGAGCCACTTGTCCCAAACAACTTGACTCATAAAGATATGTTTAGCATTCTTTTCCTTTATATCACTAACCATATCCAAATATCTTTTGCTAGCCTTTGTCTTCTAGTGTTTTCTTATAGTCTCTATTGGATAAGCATCATAACCATACACTTGATCCTATAATGTATGATACTTGTTACATAATAATGTGTTAAAACAATATATTCAAAGCTAACTGCAAGGGTTTTGATTTACCTATTGCTAGAGTACGTCATATAGATGTTCTTATCAAGAAATAGACCAATCAAGTAATAGCATCCTACATTTTTATAGTTGAAACTTACCAAAAAAATCTTCAAAAAGCAGATCCTTATAATTTGATGGTATCTTTCCAAAAGTGGGCCAAAAATCAGCTAAATCATTTTGAAATGATGCAGTAATCCTCTTCGAAATTTGACTGGAAGGATGCATTGAAAAAGTGCTGTATAGAATATTTATGTTATCAGAATAGAAAGTCAAACAAATATAAATATATATCATTATAAAGCACATACTTATCTTTTGTCTCTATAAGTCGAAGTTCGATGAGGCCAAATGTATTAATCGACTTTGTCATTGGAATCATTGCACCATCATGTTCTCTTTGCTGAGAAACAGAGTTGGATGCATTTGTAGAGGATTAGGCTGTGAAGAAAGCTACGAAGGTTGAGGTATAGATTGTGGAGCATGTTCGCTTTGCTGAGAAATAGAGTTAGATGTTTGTTGTAGAGGATTAGGATGTGGAGGAGCAGTATACAAAGGATTAGCTGTAAAGAAAGCTGCAAAGAAGTAGACAGTCGACTAGTCTGTAGGGGAATGAGTTAGGAAGGAGTAAGCTATGGAGGAGTAGACTTTCGACTAGTCTTTAGGGAATGGGTTGGGAAGGAGTAAGCTGTGAAGGAGTATGTTGGGAAGTAGTTGTGGCGACCCGCCTTTCATTCCATAGAAAGACGTACCATCATTAAGAAAGAAAGGGATAGAAAAGAGAGAAGATAGGAAAGAAAGAACTAAACAATATCAAAATCTCATAGTAGAATGAATAAAATATATTACATCACATAGTTATTACATAATACACAACATCTACTAGTGTCACTCGGCTTATACATAACAGATTAGACAGTCATAAGACCTGTCTATCATACATTACAACTCAAAATACAACACAAAGATCAACACAATGGAACCACACAATATATATATATATACGCTGAAGCCTCCTACTCCAAGTCTCCTCTAGAATTTGTCAAAGCTAACCTGAATCCCTTGGCTACTCGTAAAAATTTGAGTACCCAAGAGTTTAAGAAAACAGAAAATAAACTCTTGGTCAGACATGGCTCTGGTGTGAGTAAACGAGTTAAAGTTATTTAACTTTGAAAACCATTTGAAAACAAAGGTTTCTCGTAAGACCACGCCACAAATAAACTTGTCGGGTTTTTACCTTACAATAACCAAAACATTTAATAGCAAAACCAGCAATATTATAATAGTGTCAAGGGTTTTCAAGTAAAATAGAGAATAGCTGGAATGCTTACATCTCACGTTTCAATATAGTTGGGCACAATCAAAACGTACGACACTTATTGGAGATTGGATTCCATACAATGGCAGGGCTACTAGGGTACCGCCTGTCACGGTACCTGGTCTAGATCAGAGTACTAAGGATCCACCCTAAATCTACAGCAACAAAGGACCAGAACTATCCCTTACTGGATAATCCTGAACAAGACAACCCCGTAGTTGGCGCGACCAACCACCCACTAAGCCGAATAAAAAGAGACCTCTAGACAGGGGAAAATATCATCCTACTTGGGTGCTACCCACTTAGCCTTGCTGCACCTCTCCTATTTTAGCCATTCCCGGTTGATGAGGCTTGAGGGTACGATTACCTTTTTAGAACACATATCTTGGAATGCTCACCGTCCTCCAATGACAATGGTCTACAAGCATTCATCCATACAAGTCCGTTTTGGGTTCGAACGAAACTAAAGGCACTATCTCACTACACTCATTTTGGAATCACCCTCAGAGTTAACGACAATAACCCTTGCACTCTGAACCTCTATCTCGAAACTGAAAGCACTATCTCCGTTAAACTTGTTTTGGAATCACCCTCAAAGTTAACGACAAATAGTCCTTGCACTTCAAGTCTTCATCTTGATCTTCACTTGAGATTTCATGACCTATCGTTTAATTTGGATTGATGTGGTTTTCAGATAGCCAATTTGGAAATCTGATCCTAGTCTCATCGAAATCCAAATCGTCGTTTTAAAATCCAAGTTGTTTAAATTAAAATAATTTAATTTATATTTAGAGTAACATATTCACATAGATAGATAATTCACATTATCATAGATGGATAATCCATATTATCACAATTCAACCAGAGCATCTCATGTCATAGAGCAGCACATGTCACATGTCAGAGATACCAAATAATCCAAGGCATTCAGTATCATTCAATCATCTATAAGCAAGATTAATTAGATGTACAATTCCTAATTAATTTAATTTAATCTCCAAATAAATTAAATTAATCACTCTAATTACCTTTAAATCGTGCTTTCTTAACACTAATTAATTACACACCAATTAATTAATCATCCTTTAATTATCCATCTTAATTAATCATCCTTAATTCATTATTCTTCAATTAAGTAATTAGCCTTAATCAATCACATAAATTATTTATCCTTTAACTATTCACATTTATTAACCTTAAATTACTTATATTAATTAACTAATCCTTTAATTGATTATATTCATTAATCCTTTAGTTAATTTCACCAAGCAATTGATCCTTAATTACTTCCATTAAGTAATTATCCTCTAATTACTTCCATTAAGTAATTTCCCTTAAATAATTACATTCAGTAATTATCCATTAATTACTCACACTAAGTAATTATACTTTATTAATTTCATAAGTGATTATCCTTAATTAATTAAAATAATTAATTAACATAAATTAATTACATTAATCAATTATCCATTAATTACTAGTTAATGATCCTTAAATTAATTACATTCATTAACTATCCATTAATTACTTTCATTAAGTAAATATACTTTGATTATTATCATTAATTAATTAACCCTTATTAATTACTTTAAGTGATTAACCTTTAATTAATTTCACTAATTAATTATTCTTAATTAATCACAAACTTAATTAATTAAAGATAAATTCTTTGTCTTAATTAAATACTTAATTATCATTAAACTTTATTAGAAAAACATTTAGGAATCAATTATCTAATTAAAAATATATAATTTACTTTTAAAAAATAATTTACATATTTAATTTTAACATTTAAAATCTTTGAAAACTTGTTCAAACTTGTTTAATAAATTTAATAAATACTTATTCTTTGAAAACTTTATTATCATTTCTTTTAAAACTTATTCACTTTAAATATATTTTAAAAACCTGGTTAAGCATTTCTTTTGAAACATATTCATTTGAAATACACTTTTAAACTTAGCTAAACATCTTGTTTTGAAAACTAATCATTTAATAACTTTTAAAAAAAACTAAAAACTTGTTTAAACATTTTACTTTGGAAACTTAATAAATACTTTAACTTGGAAACTTGTTTTTTTATTTTGCTTTTAAACTTGTACCTTTTTTGTATTAAAACTTGAGATTTCTTGCTTTATATAAAAACTATTCATGTTTTACTCTATTTTTAAAACTTGGTTGTGATTTTTATTTAAATTTTAAAACCTGGAAATGTGTCATCAAAATTTAAAAACATGAAAACCAAAAATAATCAAACAGAGACAAACTCTCAAAATACTCGAGCCAAACCCCGAGAACCCACGCGAACAAACCCGAGAAAATGCTCATCTTCCCCAAAGCCCAAACCTATACCAGACTTCACCGTGCACATGCACGCCGCGCCCACCCTACTCTGACCATCGCTATGATCCTTGACAAGTTGACGACATCCTCGCCGTCCCACACGACCACCCAAATCACCGTATTCGCCCAAGAAACGAACTCGAACTATCGAGCACAACTGGAACCCATAGCTCGATCAACAAATCACCTCGCCGACGACAATCTGGTCCACCAGAACCCACATCCCTCCAACCAGAGCAACGCCATGACACCCAGCATCGATTCCCCCACTCGTGATCGCCTCCGGTCTCCCTACGGCGACGCAATCACCTCGAATACATCGACAACCTAATCTGATGACAAAACCCTACTTTGATGTCCTCTGGCCTCCATGGTCATCTTAAAATTACTTCACCATTTTTCCTGTGATCGTCAACCCTCAAGCTATCCTTGACAACGATCACGACGACAATCACCATGCCGAACGTCGGAATTCGACGATAAACCCAGACCCGATCAACTTAGAATATCTCCCTTATTACAATCTTAAAAATCTTGAATTGATTATCAAAATTCATAATTTTCCACTACGAATCTGGTGGTAAAATCCAAACTCGAAATTATGATCATCAATTTTTGACTTAAATTTGATTTTACTGTAATTTTCCTATTTTTGAATTAATTACTAAATATAAATTTTTGAAACCATTTTTAAACATAAATTTACATCAATGCAATCATTTTCCATTTAGAGATCATAGCCAGATAAAGATTGGGAAGTTAGGAAATGATTTTTGAACTTATTTTCTAGCTTGTGAAAACAAACAGAGAGAAGTTCTTCAATAGACAGGCATGCATACAGATACATACACATAGAACTTCACTATATTCAAATTTTATTCTAGTTAAAACATTCATGCACATTATAATTACAACACGATTTTATGAATTTAGCACATGCATTAAGGATTAAACATATATTTAGTTTTTAAAAAATGTTTACTCACTTGATATAATAAAACAGAGAACAGTTTCTCCCTCCTTGAAATGATCAGGAAATTGGTTTTGAAACTGAAGCTTGCTTGATCTGGAAATTGCTACTGATATTGATTTGATCTTGATATTTAATTTCATTTGAAACTGAAGCTTGCACCTTTGTTTTGATGTTTGATTGAATTGCAACTTGAAACTGGTTGAAACTGATGTTTGATTTTATTTCCTTTTTCTCCTGGTTTCAGGTTTTATTTAGAAGAAGACAGAAAGAATTTAGGAAATAGGAATGGATGAGAAGTCTAGCCTGGTTTCTTCTAATAACACTTATTTATAAACTTTAATTGATAAAGAAAATTGTTGCCACTTGTTAATTCAAGCTATATTAAGCTTCCAAATGTAAATGCATGATTTTACTATTTTACAAATGTCTAATGCTTGTATTATATGTTTACAAATGTTTAAATCCATTTTTATATTAATTACTCAAGTTTTTATATTAATATGTTATGTTTCTATTAATTTTTATATATATACAAATTTACTATGAGCTATCTAGAAAGAAAGAATATTTTAAACCTTTTATTAAATTCTATTTAAACTTAAGCTAAAATACTTTTAAATTAAATAAATATTTGGTTTTGAAAATATAGAATTAACTTTAACTAGCTTTGAAAATTATTAACTTGAATTTGAAACATAACTTCCAAATCACAATACATACATATACATATACATATATATATATATATATTACAATTTGAAAACATTTTTATTAAATCCAAACCAAAGCCTTCTATTCACAATGTATATATAGATATATACATTATAATTGGAAACATTTTTATTAGGTTTAAGATGATAAATTTGTTTTTGAAAATATAAATTTGACAAACTAAATATTATTAGCTTTAAAAAGAATAAACTTGCCAATTTTAAAATAATTATAAAAGAAAATTATTAAACCAATGTTGTCAAATTTAAATAATTATTAATGAAGATTATCAAATTGCTACTGCCAAAATTCTGGGTCATCACATTCCTCCCCCCTTAAGAGAATTTTTTCCCCAAAATTTAAAAGCAAAGATAATTTAATAATCCATCAAAGGTTTTTATTCAATCAACAAAGCATACATATCAGCCAGATACTAACAACCATAACAACCAATTCATTCAAACAAACAAATCTAATTATCCTGACACTATTCAGGATAGGCTTCCTAATACTATCTAAGGTTTCCCAGGTACAATCTCTGGAATCCTCGCTCCATTGAACCTTAACTAGCTACACCCCTTTGATCCTGAGCTCCTTCTCATCTTGATCTACAATCTAAACAGGATATCTGACCATTATCGAGTCTAGCTCAACTTCCAAATCCTCTTGAACTGTTGGTTCTACAACCAGAGATGGATCATACACTGTGAATCCCAGCCATCCGAACTGGCAATTCAATCCTTAGGCCCAAATTCAAATCCTTTTGAGATCATGGAAAAATTCCAATATACCTTGGAGTTAACTTTCCAGTCTTATCAAATCTGATTGCTCCTTTGATCGAAGAAGCCTCAACAAAAACCAAATCTCCGACTTTGAATTCCAAAATCTTTCGTCTCTTATCCCATAACTCTTTTGACGACCCTAGGCTTCCTACATCCTTTCTTCAATCAGCTCAACCTCCACAGATGCTTCTCGAAACAAATATGGACCAAGAATAAGACAAATCTCCGGACTATACCCAACAAGATGGTCTTCCCAAGATCCGTCGAAATCTAGAACACAAGCTCTATTCCACAAGCATCAGTAAACTTCGAACTTACTTCTCCCATCCAGAATAGCCAGAACAGGTGCACTCGAAAATCTCCCCTTCTGATCCTGAAAAGCTTCTTCACACTTAGTGGTCCACTTGAACTTACTTCCTTCCTAGTCCGCTTGGTCAAGTGAAAAGAAATCTTAGAGTAATCCCAGATGAACTTCATGTAGGAGTCTGCGGTTGCTTCCACTCTAGAACAACTGCTACCTCGCTTCCGCTGCGCAACTCTGATTTGGAGTAAATGAGAATGTCGTCGATGAACACGAGCACAAACTTGATCAACACATCCCGTAAGACATGGCTCAACAAATCCACAAAATAAGCTGGAGTGTTGGTTAATCCAAAAGACATAACCAACCACTCAAAGAAATAGTTAGGTCCCTTAAATGTAAACAAAGGTACTGTCTTCAGCTACCCTTAGCTGGTGAAAACCCAAAACAAGATCCAATAGAGAAAACACAGAAGCACCAAGAAATACCGAGTCTACTTCACCAAATCTCTCTCTATGAGCCATCCTTCTACTGGGTTGAACCACTGATATTGCTCCTAGAACCAAGTCAATATGGAACTAAATCTCCTAATGCAGGCAACTTTTGACTCCTCGAAGTCATTCGGAAAAATCTCTGACAACTTCGATAGCTTCCACTTCCTCTTGAGATGCCTTGACTCCATGTAGAAGACTACTCAGATAAACTCCTGAATTATCGCAAGTAACTTTTGCAATCCTACCCAGTTCAGATTCCAAAGATATTGTTCTCTCTTCTCAAATCAGAACTGCATAAAGCTTATCTAACCAATCCATTCCAAAACAAGGTCAAATCCTTCAAAAATGCCTTTACCTTCAGAAGAAGCTGACGGTCCACCTTCAATAGTAAACATCTTGATCTGCTGAGCTTTCCTGAAGAAGTGGGTAAGCTTTCACCATATGCCCGAGCTGCTGACAGTTGAAATACAACAACTTCCGAACTATCGAAGAAATAGGTCCACTCTGCTGCTTCTGAACTCCACCTCTAGGACATTGCTGAGCCAGATGACCTTTCTACTGGCACACTTCCGAGCTGCACTGCTACCACTGATGCCAAAGACTTCTTATTCATAAACTCCTCGGACCACAAAGCCATAAAAAATTCCACAAACGAGCCTTAGAGACGAGCAGCCATCTTCTCAAGAAATTCGGGCCTTAATCCAAGCACAAACATCTCATTCTTCTTAAGGGGTGACAATGAGACCATGTCCATAGCGAGGCAACTCATTGGCCTTAGTCTCAAACTCCGATACAGACAAACTCCCTAGCTTGAGATCAAGAAAATTCCTATACAGCCAAGTCTCCCCTGCAGTGGGTATAAACTGCTCCTCAAACACTTCCATAAACTTGTTCCAAGAGAAACATCTTCATGAACATCTATAGTTACTGCATCCCACCATGCAGCTACTCCTTCCTGAAGTTGCCAAGATGCCAAGACTCGCTTCTGCTCATCCGTCAGATCCAACTCTTGAAAATCCACTCACATGAGCACAACCAAGCTTGCACTTCAATGATGGACTCGGGACCTGGAAAAGGTTTCCCTCCGAGATTAATGAAATCCTTACACCATGCTGCACAGCTTAATCGAGGAGGTATTGGGTTTACAGCCTCGGCAGACACTCTTCTACCTCAACATTAGGGCCTCTTCCATTTGTGGTAGTCGTGCTACACACACCACTGCCCTTCTACCACTAGAACTCAAGCTGTCCAGCCTAACTTATGTGGGTAACCCATATAGGTAATCCAACAAATCAGGTAGGTGTGTGTGTGTGTGTGTGTGTGTGTATAAATACAAGTACGCTCTCTCAAGAAAGATATCACTCCAAAGCCTAGGTATTATCTCAACCTAGTGCTATGATACCACCTGTGACGATCTGCCTTTCATTCCATAGAAAGACGTACCATCATTAAGAAAAGAAGGGATAGAAAAGAGAAAAAATAGGAAAGAAAGAAATAAACATTATCAGAATCTCACAACGGAACGAAAAAAATATATTACATCACATAGTTATTACATAATATACAACATCTATCAGTGTCACTCAGCTTATACATAACACATTAGACAGTCATAAGACCTATCTATCATACATTACAACTCAAAATACTTCACAGAGATCAACATAGTGGAACCACACAATATTTATATACGCTGAAGCGTCCTGCTCCAAGTCTCCTATAGAATTCGTCAAAGCTAACCTGAATCCCTTGGCTACTCGTAAAAATTTGAGTACCCAAGAGTTTAAGAAAATAGAAAATGAACTATGGGTCAGACATGGGTCTGGCGTGAGTAAACGGGTTAAAGTTGTTTAATTTTGAAAACCATTTGAAAACAAAGTTATCTCGTAAGACCACGCCATAAATAAACATGTCAGGTTTTTACCTTACGATAACCAAAACGTTTGATAGGAAATCCAGTGATATTATAATAATGTCTAGGGTTTTCAAGTAAAATAGAAAATAGCTGGAATGCTTACATCTCACGTTCCAACATAGTTGGGCACAATCAAAACGTATGACACTTATTAGAGATTGGATTCCATACAATGGCAGGGCTACTGGGGTACCTCCCGTCACAGTACCCGGTCTAGATCAGAGTATCGAGAATCCATCCTTAATCCTCTGCAACACAAGACCGGAACTATCCCTTACTAGATAATCCCGAACAAGACAACCCCGCAGTTAGCGTGACCAACCGCCCACTAAGCCGAATAAAAAGGGACCTCTAGACAGGGGAAAATCCCGTCCTACTTGGGTGCTACCCACTTAGTCTTGCTGCACCTCCCCTGTTTTAAGCATTCCCGGTTGATGAAGCTTGAGGCTACGATTACCTTTTTAGAACACATATCTTGGAATGTTCACCGTCCTCCAATGACGATGGTCTGAAAGCATTCATCCATACAAGTCCGTTCCAGGTTCGAATGAAACCGAAGGCACTATCTCGCTACACTCATTTTGGAATCACCCTCAAAGTTAACGACAATAGCCCTTGCACTCTGAACCTCCTTCTCGAAACTAAAAGCACTATCTCCGTTAAACTCATTTTGGAATCACACTTAGAGTTAACGACAAATAGTCCTTGCACTTCGAGTCTTCATCTTGATCTTCACTTGAGATTTCATGAACTATCGTTTAATTTGGATCGATGTGGTTTTCAGATATACAATTTGGAAATCTGATCCCGGTCTCATCGAAATCCAAATTGCTGTTTTAAAATCCAAGTTGTTTAAGTTAAAATAATTTGATTTATATTTAGAGTAACATATTCACATAGATAGACAATTCACATTATCACTGATGGATAATCCATATTATCACAATTCAACCAGAGCATCTCATATCACAAAGAAGCACATGTCACATATTAGAGATACCAAATAATCCAAGGCATTCAATATCATTCAATCATCCATAAGCAAGATTAATTAGATGTACAATTCCTAATTGATTTAATTTAATCTCCAAATAAATTAAATTAATCACTCTATTTACCTTTAAATCCTGCTTTCTAAACATTAATTAATTACAAACCAATTAATTAATCATCCTTTAATTATCCATCTTAATTAATCATCCTTAATTGATTATTCTTTAATTAAGTAAATAGCCTTAATCAATCACATAAATTAATTTTCCTTTAACTATTCACATTAATTAACCTTAAATTACTTATATAAATTAAATAACCCTTAATTGATTATATTCATTAATCCTTTAATTAATTACACCAAGTAATTAATCCTTAATTACTTCCATTAAGTAATTATCCTCTAATTACTTCCATTAAGTAATTTTCTATAAATAATTACATTCAGTAATTATCCATTAATTACTTATACTAAGTAATTATACTTTATTAATTTCATAAGTGATTATCCTCAATTAACTAAACTAATTAATTATCTTAAATTAATTACATTAAGTAATTATCCCTTAATCACTAGTTAATGAACCTTAAATTAATTACATTCATTAACTATCCATTAATTCCTTTCATTAAGTAATTATGCTTTGATTATTATCATTAATTAATTAACCCCTATTAATTACATTAAGTGATTAACCTTTAATTAATTTCACTAATTAATTATTCTTAATTAATCACAACCTTAATTAATTAAAGATAAATTCTTTATCTTAATTAAATACTTAATTACATCATTAAACTTTATTAGAAAAACATTTAGGAATCAATTACATAATTAAAAATATATAATTTACTTTAAAATAAAACAATTTAAACATTTAATTTTAACATTTAAAATCTTTGAAAACTTGTTCAAACTTGTTTAATAAATTTAATAAATATTAATTCTTTGAAAACTTAATAATCATTACTTTTAAAACTTATTCACTTTAAATATATTTTAAAACTTGGTTAAATATTCCTTTTGAAACATATTCATTTTAAATACACTTTTAAACTTAGCTAAACATCTTCTTTTGAAAACTAATCATTTAATAACTTTTAAAAAAACTAAAAACTTGTTTAAACATTTTACTTTGGAAACTTAATAAATAATTTAACTTGGAAAACTTGTTTTTATTTTGCTTTTAAACTTGTACCTTTTTTTATGTTTTAAAACTTGAAATTTCTTGCTTTATATAAAAAATATTCATGTTTTACTCTATTTTTAAAACCTGGTTATGACTTTTATTCAAATTTTAAAACCTGGAAATGTTTCATCCAAAATTTTAAAACCTGGAAATCTAAAATAATCAACCCGAGCCAAACTCTCAAATACTTGAGCCAAACCCTGAGAACCCACGCGAACAAACCCGAGAAAATGCTCATCTTCCCCAAAGCCCAAACCTATACCAAAATTCACCATGCACACGTGCACGCCACGCCCACCCTATTCCGACCATCGCCACGATACTCGACAAGTCAACGACATCCTCACCATCCCACACGACCACCTATATCGCCGTATTCGCCAGAGAAACGAAATCGAACTATCGAGCAACACTGGAACCCATAGCCCGATCAACAAATCACCTCGCCGACGACAATCCCATCCACCGGAACCCACGTCCTTCCGACCAGAGCAACATCATGACACCCAGTGTCGATTCCCCCACTCGCGTTCTCCTCTGGTCTCCCCACGGCGACACAATCGCCTCGAATACATCGACAACCCAAACTGATGACAAAACCCTACTTTGACGTCCCCTGGCCACCCGGCCATCTTAAAATTACTTCACCATTTTTCCTGTGATCGTCAACCCTCAAGCTATCCTCGATAACGATCACGACGACAATCACCATGCCGATCGTCGGAATTCAACGATAAACCCAAACCCGATCAACTCAGAATATCTCCCTTATTACAAACTTAAAAATCTTGAATTGATTATCAAAATTCATAATTTTCCACTACGAATCAGGTGGTAAAGTCCAAACTCGAAATTATGATCATCAATTTTTGACTTAAATTTGATTTTTACTGTAATTTTCCTATTTTTGAATTAATTACTAAATATAAATTTTTGAAACCATTTTTAAACATAAATTTACATCAATGAAATCATTTTCCTTTTAGAGATCATAGCCTGATAAAAATTAGGAAGATAGGAAATGATATTTTAACTAATTTTCTAGCCTGTGAAAACAAAAAGAGAGAAGTTCTTCAATAGACCGGCATGCATATAGATATATACACATAGAACTTCACTATATTCAAACTTTATTCTAGTTAAAACATTCATAAACATCATAACTACAACATGACTTTATGAATTTAGCACATGCATTAAGGATTAAACATATATTTAGTTTTTAAAAGTGTTTACTCACTTGATATAATAAAACAAAGATGGTTTCTCCCTTTTTGAAATGATCAGGAATTTGGTTTTGAAACTGAAGCTTCCTTTGATCTGGAAATTGCAACTGATATTGATCAGATCTTGATATTTAATTTGATTTGAAACTGAAGCTTGCACCTTTGTTTTGATGTTTGATTGAATTGCAACTTGAAACAGGTTGAAAACTGATGTTTGATTTTATTTTCTTTTTCTTTTGGTTTTAGGTTTTGTTTAGAAGAAGAAAGAAAGAATTTAGGAAATAGTAATGGATGAGAAGTCTAGCATGGTTTCTTCTAATAACACTTATTTATAAAATTTAATTGATAAAGAAAATTGTTGCCACTTATTAATTCCACCTATATTAAGCTTCCAACTGTAAATGCATGATTTTACTATTTTACAAATGTCTAATGCTTGTATTAAATGTTTGCAAATGTTTAAATCCATTTTTATATTAAGTACTCAAGATTTTATATTAATATGTTATGTTTATATTAATTTAAATATATATATACAAATTTACTATGAGATATCTAAAAGGAAAGAATATTTTAAACCTTTTATTAAATATTATTTAAACTTAAGCTAAAATACTTTTAAATTAAATAAATATTTGGTTTTGAAAATATAGAATTAACTTTAACTAGCTTTGAAAATTATTAACTTAAATTTAAAACATAACTTCCAAATCACAATATATACATACATATACATATGTATATATATATACACACGTATATATATATATATATACACATATATATTACAATTTGAAAACATTTTTATTAAATCCAAAACAAAGCGTTCTATTCACAATGTATATATAGGTATATACATTATAATAAGGAACATTTTTATTAGCTTTAAGAAGATAAATTTGTTTTTAAAAATATAAATTTGCCAAATTAAATATTATTAGCTTTGAAAAGAATAAACTTGCCAATTTTAAAATAATAATAAAAGAAAATTATTAAACCAATGTTGTCAAATTTAATTAATTATTAATGAAGATTATCAAATTGCTACTGCCAAAATTTCGAGTCATCACAGTAGTATCATTGGGTGCTTCAGATATAATGGCTGGAAGAAATCATATAGTCGTGCAACGATGCAATGATGTTGACTGATTATTTTTGAATTCACTTTGAGATATTATTTAATAGTATGACTAAGTGGAAGAGTAGGCTAGATAGCAAGTTCCCATCCCCGACCTTTTACTTCTTTTTTTCCCTGTTCTTGGGAACCATGTAAGCGTCCATGTATAGCGCCAACCATACCTGTGAACCATGCATAACACTTCAATGGTTAGAATAAGAGTCATATTTCATTACTATGGGTATTACTATTGTCATAAGAACTCAATAGTACATGTGGGTAAATCTAAAATATCTTAGTAATTATAACAAGAATAAAATTGATAGCACACTATGAGAAACAATAGTAATAAGAAGAAAATAACATACTATGAGTCTACGAGTCTATAGTACAATAAAGAATATCAAATTATGATTTATTCAAATCACACATTCACAAAACATGCACATTATCACTATTTCAACAAGGACTAGAAAACATTTGACATACTATTAAAATGCAAGCCTTCTTTGTATTATAAAATCCAAACATAATATTCCAAACATATAGCAGTTAAAAGACACAAATGCTTCCCAAGGAAATTAAAAACAAAATTCTTCATTATCTGTGCTTTCATTAACATCTAGTTCCTCATTGAATTAGCTGTCGAAGACTAGTGTCATTCTTCATTAACATCTAATTCTTCATTATCTATGCTTTCATTTTTATTCTCAAGGTCTTCCTCTATATTATCATCTTTTTCATCCATATCAAATACTTCTGTGACATGAACACCATCATTAAGAGGCTCGAAGTCAACTTCTTTGTCCATGATGAATTCACTGATTTGATCAAGGTCTTCTTGATAAGCTTGATCATTCAAAATATTTGTGTCAAATGTATGCCTAGCTTTTGTTTTACATACAGCCCACCAATAGTTTTTGTTACTCCTTTCAGATGGATATGTTGCATAATAGACTTGAATTGCTTGTGTTGCCAGCACAAATGGATCATAGGCCTTACACTTGAATTTATGATTTATTTCATTAAGATTGTACAAAAGATGCACATTAACTCCAATTTTAGGTGTATAGTAAAACCAATGACATCTGAATAGTAAAGTTTTTTGCTCTGGATCGATAGTGTAATTCAGCTCGTAAATTTCCTTTAAAACACCGTAATTGTCCTGCATATGCATTTCTATGGCATTGCTACCTTTAACACATACACCACTATTATAAGTTGATTTTCCATAACCATACTCTTCTGTTTGAAATTTATACCCATTAAAGAAAAATGTTTTGCATTTTCTCACTTCTTTTTTAGGCCCAAATGCTAGAAACTTTAATTGTTTATCCATCACTTTATTAATAGGGTCACATACCTATTAATAAAACAAACATAAATTATTATATACATAAATGTATGTAATGCATGATCAAATAAATGTTAGTTACAATTTATTATATTAATCTTACATAATTAAGAAACCAATCACTAAAATTGGAAGAAAGTGGAATATCAGGATTCACCTCCTTAATAATACTACAAGAGCATTAAAATGTGTGAGATGTTTATATTTTCAGAGTAAAATCATCCAATGAATTTAAATTTACCTTATAAAAGGTTCTACTTCTTTGTAGTTAAGAAGAATACAATTCGGGCAACATGGTATTCTTCATTGTCTAATCAATGTTTTTTCCAACAACCATAAGAACATCCTTCTTTTTTAAACAAGGATAATGAGCAATCATTGGAAAATTCTTTCATGCTATGATTATTACGTAAAATAGATCAATTCATTTTCCTTACATGATCCTCAAAATAATGAGAAAAGAACATTGTCTTTTCTTCCATGATGTATGTAACGACCCGCTATTTTGAACCATTCGCATCCGTGCATGTTAGACTTGAGTTGCTCAAAGCAATAGATTGTTAATGTATATTTGGCAGAACTTAGCATATATAGTAAACAAATCAATCATAGAATCACAAACACAGAGTAATATAACAATAAGCAGCAGAATAGATAAATAGTAGTTCATGAAGCTACTATATAAACATCAGAGTCTGAAACTAAATACAACAGAATCTCAAATGCAAATGAGTCTCTAATACAAAAGCAACTGACAAGTCTGAACATAAATGATTGGAATATACTAAAATAACTGAAAGTTGGATATATAGATCCTTAAACAAAGCTCCATTCTAAAAAGGTGAGTCTTAAATGCTGTGACACTCAGTCTGACTCGAGCAAAATGCAAAATACAAAATACTCGAGTCGGAACTAACATTCTTATACTAGTAAATCAACTCAAGTGAACTGTCAACTGAAATACAAGTAACTTAAAGGATGTTTGGGATTTCCATCCTCTAAGGATCCATAGAACTATCTACTATGTAGTAATATACGCTATTATAATATGTCTATCAGTAAAGTAAAGTATTAAAATAGCATTAAGGCGTTACCCATATCCCCCTTAACACAATTTATATATTCCCGTAGTCTATACAATGCCATAAGCTCCACCAAACCAGTGGTTTACCCAGAGGACACCCCAAAGGTACGGTACAAAACAAACTCGTAGAAGGCGTGATCGGGCATGTGACAAGGCATGCGAAGCAATGCCATAGTAGATATATCATTTGCAGATCCAGACTGGTGGTAATGCATAGCAGCTACAACCGTCCACCTCAAAACATACTCCCACATCAATGGTGCACCCAATCAAATCACAAAGTAATAGAATGGTATAGAAGAAATGTGCCCGATAGGAGGAATGACCTCACTTGGTCCGGCGTGGGTCCTTTTTTAGCCACATCAAGCTGACTCACGGGAGTCTGGGCTGCGCTAATAACTCATATAGAATCATCACCAAACCATTCTACTTCGTTCTGGATCTTGGCGCAGCGGATATTCTGAAAATGTATGAAACGATGAAAGTAGCAATTGATGGAATGGAAGATACCTAAATGCCCAAATCCGTTGATCCAAAGATACTGGATTCTAGCTATCTCAAACACGTTGATAGCGCACTATACCGTGTTTAAAGATCTACGATTCTTCGTACGTTGATCTAGTGCACTAGATACCGTGGATCGGCTTCAAATCCGTTGATTCGAGTGCACTCGAATACCGCAAATGGAGATAGGAGATCACACTCAACTACCAATTTAAATGAAAGCACAAAGCTAACAAATGAAATTTTATTCAAAATCAACCACCCTTTTACAAATGACCCAACCCGCCTATTTATAGGCTTACAACTCAACATGCCAAAACAGACAACACATAGGTCGGTCACGACCTTAAGTAACACGACCTAACACACCAGCCGACTTAACTTGTGAACGACTCAACAGAACACCCTACGACTTAAGAACGAATTACAAGCACATTACAACATAGTTTCAACGACATACGACTTATAAAAGAACGACCTAAAAACATACGACTTATCAATATGTACAACGACTTAAAAACAGCAGCGGCATAAAGAACATAGCGACTCAATAACAACCCAACACATAGGTCGGTAGCGACCTAACTCATAAGTCGGCAGCGACCTAACACTTCAGCGACTTATCGATTAACTTTCGAGCGACTTAAGAAAACAGCTTCAGGAGTAACATTACGCGACTTATCTTCTTCAGCGATTTAACAGAGTTCACGACCTAAGGATTTCACGCGACCTAACTAGGTCGTAGGTCGTCGAACAACTTAACTTAGGTCGTGAGCGACCTAACTCCTTTTGAAAAACTCTGCGTGCATCCTTCGTTAGACCGTACACGACCTATCATAGGTCGTTGGTTTCCTTCTTCTGCATAACTCGCTTCACCACTTTGCTCCAGTACCTCGTTAGGTCGTGGCCGACCTAAAACTCCTCCCTTAGGTCGTGGCCGACCTAAACCTTTGATAAGCCGTAACTCCTTTTCTCTTGACTCGTTAGGTCATGGCCGACCTAAAACTTCTTCCTTAGGTCGTGGCCGACCTAACACTTGTGAAATTGTAGATCGTGCCGCATCATCCTCCCTGGGTTGAGAAAAATTCGACCTCGAATTTGAAAGCTCTTTCCAATCGGATTAGTCATTCCCATAATAAGGTACGAGATGCTTAACATTAAACACGTCAGACGTGTACACATCTTCCGGTAGCTTCAATCTATAAGCATTTTCATTGATCCGTTTCACAATTTTTACAGGACCGATTTTTCTGGCTTTCAACTTGTTATAAGCACCCACTGGAAAACGATCCTTTTTTAACACAGCATACACCAAATCTCCTTCATTAAATTTGACACTCCTTCGCTTCAGATCTGCAGATCATTTGTACTTCTCATTCGCCTTTCTCAATCGTTCTTGAACGATTCTACGACACTCTGTCAATCCTTCAACAAAATCAGCAGCTCGCTTGACTGTCCCCTTTGGTTGTGGTATTATCGTTAAATCCAGTGGTCCCTTTGGCAAACTAGAATATACAATCTGAAATGGGCTGAATCCAGTACTCCGGTTCCCTGCATGATTGTGTGCAAACTCTGCTTGACATAACTTCATATCCTAACTCTTCAGATTGTCTTGCAAAAGACATCTCAACAAATTCCCCAATGATCTGTTCACAACCTCGGTCTGTCCATCTGTCTACGGATGATAAGCGCTACTAAAGTTCAACTTCGTTCCCACCATCTTCCACAAACTTAGCCAAAAATGACTCAAAAATCTGGTATCCCTGTCTGAAACTATAGAATCTGGTAATCCACGAAGACGATAAACCTCTCTGAAGTATAACTGCGCCACATGAACTGCATCTACCGTTCTCTTACAAGCAATAAAATGTACCATCTTTGAAAAATGATCCACCACAACATAAATAGAATCATTTTGACGCAGCGGATTAATCAAAACAAAATTAGATCGGTGAAAGTAGCAGTCGATGGATTGATGAATGCTGAATTGCCCGAATTCGTTGATCCAAAGATACCGAACTCTAGCTATCTCGAACTCGTTGATCGCGCACGATACCGGGTTCAAAGATCTTCAATTCTTCAAGCGTTGATCAAGCGCACTTGATTCCGCGAATCGGCTTCTACAATCGTTGAATCGAGCGCACTCGATTAACCGAAAGAGGAGATAGGAGATTACACTCAACTATCAATTTGGAATGAAAGCACAAAGCAATCAAAAGAGAATTTTATTCAAAAATCAACAACCTTTACAAATGAAGCAACTCGCCTATTTATAGGCTACAACACGCAAAGCAGAAAAAAAATACAACTCCTAAGTCGGCAACCGACTTAACAACATCTCTGACTTAACATAAGTCGTATACTACTTACAACACAAAGTTCAGAAAAAACTTAAAAATATTACAAGTACTTAGGTCGGTTCCGACTTAACAACAGACGACCTATGAACCCAGACGACCTACGACTTATAACAGCTTACAACACAGCGACACAACTTAAGTCGGCAGCGACTTAGTACAGCATACAATGACTTACAAACCAACGACATAGATTAACTCGTAGAAGAATCAACGCACCAGGCTTCAACGACTTAAAAAAAATCAACGGTCATCATATATCAGCGACTTAAAGAATGGACGGCATCCGTAGTTTGCGACCTAAAACAAAGCGGCATCAGGAATCAAAGGCAGAGATTAACTCGGCAGACACATCAATGGTATCCAGGACTTCGCGACTTAAGATAAAAGCGGCATCAGACCTTCGCGACCTAAGCTTTATGCGACCTAACTTAGGTCGTTCCATTTTAACTCGTAGCACCTTTAACTCGGTATGTCTTTCCAGCGTTCTACCTTCCAACTCGTTAGGTCGTAGGCATCCTTCCATAAGTCGTGAGCGACCTAAAAACCCCTTAGGTCGTGAGCGACTTAGAACTTCAGCTTTCAACAAATTAGGTCGTAGCGCTTTCCTTGGTGACACGGTAGGTCGTTCCCACGACTTATGCCTTAGTTCCTTAGGTCGTACGCATTTCTGAGCATCGGTTCCGTTAGCTCGTAGCCCATCTTCAATAGGTCGTGAGCGACCTAAGAACCCATTAGGTCGTGAGCGACCTAAGACTTCAATTTTTAACAACTTAGCTCGTTCCAACGAGCTATCTCTTAGCTTCTTAGGTCGTACCCGAGTTAACTCGGTTGGTCGCTTGCATGCTTCAGACTTCCCCTCCTTAGGTCGTGAGCGACCTAAGACTTCTTCACTAGGTCGTGAACGACCTAAACCTTGTAAATTTATAACTCGCGCTGCATCATCCTCCCCAGGTTGAGAAAAATTCGACCTCGAATTTGTACTTTCTGCATCCACAACAAATCCATCCCCATGATATGGTACGAGATGTTTGACATTGAATACGTCAGACGTATACACATCATCTGGCAGTTTCAACTTGTAAGCATTTTCATTAATTCGTTTCATAACTTCCACCGGACCAATTTTCCTGGCTTTCAACTTGTTGTACGCGCCTACTGGAAAACGTTCTTTTGTTAACACTGCATAAACCATATCTCCTTCATTAAACTCAACATTTCGTCGTTTCAAATCTGCAGATTGTTTATATTTCTCATTTGCTTTCTATAATCGTTCTTGAACGATTTTATGACACTCCGTCAGCCCTTCAACAAAATCAGCAGCTTTCTTAATTGTCCCCTTTGAGTGTGGTATCGTTGTTAGATCCAACGGTCCTTTCGGTAAGCTCGAATAGACAATCTGGAATGGATTGAACCCAGTACTTCGATTCACAGCATGATTATGGGCAAACTCTGCCTGGCATAACTTCACATCCCAACTCTTCAGATTATCTTGAACAAGACACCTCAACAAGTTTCCCAACGATCGATTAACCACCTCCGTTTGTCCATCAGTTTGCGGGTGATAAGCACTACTAAACTTCAGCTTTGTTCCCACCATTTTCCACAAACTCAACCAAAAGTGACTCAGAAATCGAGTATCTCTATCCGACACAATAGATTCTGGCAATCCATGAAGTCGATAGATCTCCTTGAAAAACAATTGAGCAACATGAACAGCATCCGCCGTCTTCTTACAAGCAATGAAATGTGCCATTTTCGAAAATCTGTCAACCACCACATAAATGGAATCATTACCACGCTGCGTTCTCGGCAACCCCAGCACAAAGTCCATACTCACATCAACCCATGGTTTATTTGGTACAGGTAATGACATATATAAACCTGCATTAGTCGCAGTTCCTTTCGAAACCTGACAAATATGACAACGCTCCACAAACCTTTCCACCTCTTTCCTCATTGATGGCCAAAAGTAGGACTGTGAAATCAACTGTAAGGTACGGTCTCTTCCAACATGTCCTTCTTCATGTAACTCCTTGATAATCTTCATTCTCAAACTACCCTCCGGAATGCACAATCGATTTCCTTTGAACAGAAAACCATCTACCATCACGAAGTCATCCGTCTCTCCCTCCTTGACTTTATCAACAAATTTTGCAAAGTAAGGATCATCAGTAAATAATTCTGGCAATATTTCAAACCCCGTCACTTCAACCTTTAGTGTAGTCAACAAATGACTCCTTCTACTCAAAGCATCAGCCACACGATTTGTCACCCCTGACTTGTGTTTTACAACAAAAGTAAACTGTTGCAGATATGCAATCCACGATGCATGTCTCGCTGAAATCTTGTCTTGCCCTTGCAAATGCTTCAATGCTTCATGATCAGTATACAGAACAAACTCCTTCTGAAATAGATAGTGTCTCCAGTGTTTAATAGATTGTACAACAGCATAGAATTCCACATCATATGTGCTGTATCTCATCTTTGCTCCTGACAACTTCTCACTAAAGTATGCAATAGGACGCCCTTTCTGACTCAACACCCCTCCAATCCCAACCTTGGATGCATCAGTGTGTAGTTCAAACACCAACTGAAAATCAGGTAGCACTAGAATTGGTGCAGAGGTCAAAAGATCTTTGATTCGTTCAAAAGCAACCCCGGCTTCCTCCGTCCATGCAAACTGTTTACCTTTCATGCAATCTGTAACAGGCGCCATCACACTACTAAAGTATGGTATAAACCTTCGATAAAATGAAGCCAACCCATGAAAACTACGAACTTCCGTTATCGTCTTGGGCTGCGGCCAATTTCTGATCGCCTCAACTTTACTTTGGTCAACCTGTATTCCTTTCTCTGAAACAACATACCCCAGAAATAAAACACTGTGCGTCATGAACACGCACTTCTTCGTAGCAGCATAAAATTGTTCTTGTCTCAGTACCATCAGCACTTCTCTAAGATGATTCAAATGTTCCTCGGGACTCCCACTGTAAATTAGAATATCATCGAAATATACCACCACAAATTTCCCAATGAACGGTCGAAAAATCTGATTCATCACCCTCATAAAAGTACTCGGTGCATTTGATAAACCAAACGGCATGACCAACCATTCGTATAGACCCTCCCTGGTTTTAAAAGCAGTCTTCCACTCATCTCCTGGTCTGATACGAATTTGATGATATCCGCTCTTCAAATCAATCTTCGAAAATATAGTAGCTCCGCTTATTTGATCTAACAAGTCATCCAACCTCGGCATTGGAAATCTATATCTCACAGTAATCTTATTCAATGCTCGACTGTCAGTGCACATCCTCCACGTCCCATCCTTCTTGGGTACCAATAAAGCTGGTACAGCACAAGGACTCAGACTCTCCTGCACACGCCCCTGCTCAAGCAATTCCTCTACCTGCCTCCGCAACTCTTCATGTTCCTTCGGACTCATTCTATAATGTGGTCTGTGTGGCAACACAGCACCTGGAACAAGATCTATCTGATGTTGTATATCCCTCAACGGTGGCAACTCCGTTGGTAACTCTTCTGGAAATACATCGTCAAATTCTTTCAAAATTGGTTTAACTTCTTCTGGAATTTCAACTTCTTCACTGCTCTCACGCCCAATCAACAAGAATACTTCCGGCTCTTCTTCAACTTCTTTAACAAACTCCTTTAAAGTCAATAAAGTTTTCAGCTCTTCAATTTCTTCTGACTTACTTTCTTCTTGTGATCTCTTCTTTGGAACTAAGATAATCTTCGTGCCTTTAAACATAAAACTGTAACTATTGGTCCGACCGTCATGTTGTACTGCTCGATCATATTGCCATGGTCTTCCCAATAATAAGTGGCAAACATCCATCTCTACGACATCACACCAGATTTCGTCTTTGTATTTCTTCCCAATAGAGAATGGAACACGAACTCGTCTATCCACTTTCACTTCTCCTCCTTTTCTCAACCATGCTAACTTGTATGGACTCGGATGTTTCTCTGTTTTCAATTTCAACTTTGTCACAGCCTCGGTTGAAATAATATTATCACAGCTTCCTGCGTCAATCACGAATTTACACACCTTCCCCAGAATAGTACATGTTGACTGAAAGATATTACTCCTCAACCAACTAGCTTCTTCCTGCTTCGGTGTTAAACACGATCTCCTTAGCATTAGGTTACAACCTTCATCTCCTGACGCAATATCCTGCTCGTCCTCCTCAACTGGATTAGAACAATCTCCATCAACATCCTCATCGTCAACTTCTACAATCATGGTTCTCTTCTTTGGCTTTGGACACTCACTGCTTTTATGACCCAATTCTTGACAATTGTAACATTTAAACCCATTGTTAACTTTCGCCTTCTCAACCTCCTTCAACACTGGTCTATTGATAGTTTTAGAAATGTTAGAACCCCCACTAACACCCTTCATTTGATTGCTGGAATTAGTAAACACACCACCTCCTCGTCTACCCTGCTTCTCCCAAGCCAACGCTTTCTGATGTGCTTCCGCTACAGATCTTGGATCGAACATATTCACCATATCCTGAATCTGCATTCTCAATCCCCCAATGAACCTAGATGTCAGCTGCTCTTCTGTTTTCATAATATCATTCCTTGCAATAAGTTGATAGAATTCATCAGCATAGTCATTAACTGTCTTTGTGCCCTGCCTCAAGTTCTGCAAACGTTGATACATCAAAGATTGGTAATTGTAAGGTAAGAACGTTGCTTTCATCAATTTCTTCATCTTCTCCCAAGATTCAATTTTCGACTTTCCCATCCGATCACGTGTAAGTTTGGTCTGCTGCCACCATGCCAAAGCTCTACCCCTTAGTCTTGTAGCGACCAACTTCACTCTACGATATTCTGGTACTTCTTTGAAATCAAAAATCTCCTCAACATTAGCTACCCAATCTAGAAACTCCTCCGCTTGCATACCACCCTTGAATTCAGGAATTTCTGTCTTCATCCCCAACTCCCATTTGTGATCATACTCAGAATAGTTTCTTCCTTGACCTCTTCCTTGAATACTACCACCATCATACTCATCTTCAAAATCAGATGCACAACGATGTCGATTCTGACCACCAACATCTCTACTACCATTACGTCTTCCACCTTCATCCCTTCTATCAACGTTCCTCCGTTCACGATCATTCACGTTCCTCCCACGCCCTTGATCATTTTCAACACTTCTGTCTCGATTGGAATGTGGCGAGACTCTACTACCCCCATGGTTAGATTCTGGTGAAACCCTTCTCCGATTTTGATTCATTTCAAGCATCATTCTCTCTAATCGACCAATCCCTTCAGTAAGCTTCTCATTGAAATTCTCGTTGATTCGTTGCTCCATTTCATCGGCCTCTTCTCTTCCGTATAAAGCATTAATATTGCGATGACGTTGAACTCGTCTTGGCGGCATGATTGAATACTTCACAAACACTTCAACAAATTCACACTTCACGATTCAAACACCTTTCGAACTTTGATCCAAAATGAAATGGATCGAAACTCCAACTTTGTTGCAAAAATATGATGAACACGATGAACACAACTTCAACACTTCAAATTCTCGGCTCCAAGACTCGATTTAGTTATGATTGGCTAAAACAAGCTCCGATACCAAAACTGACGCAGCGGATTAATCAAAAGAAAATTAGATCGGTGAAAGTAGCAGTCGATGGATTGATGAATGCTGAATTGCCCGAATTCGTTGATCCGAAGATACCGAACTCTAGCTATCTCGAACTCATTGATCGCGCACGATACCGGGTTCAAAGATCTTCAATTCTTCAAGCGTTGATCAAGCGCACTTGATTCCGCGAATCGGCTTCTACAATCGTTGAATCGAGCGCACTCGATTAACCGAAAGAGGAGATAGGAGATTACACTCAACTATCAATTTGGAATGAAAGCACAAAGCAATCAAAAGAGAATTTTATTCAAAAATCAACAACCTTTACAAATGAAGCAACTCGCCTATTTATAGGCTACAACACGCAAAGCAGAAAAAAAATACAACTCCTAAGTCGGCAACCGACTTAACAACATCTCCGACTTAACATAAGTCGTATACTACTTACAACACAAAGTTCAGAAAAAACTTAAAAATATTACAAGTACTTAGGTCGGTTCCGACTTAACAACAGACGACCTATGAACCCAGACGACCTACGACTTATAACAGCTTACAACACAGCGACACAACTTAAGTCGGCAGCGACTTAGTACAGCATACAATGACTTACAAACCAACGACATAGATTAACTCGTAGAAGAATCAACGCACCAGGCTTCAACGACTTAAAAAAAATCAACGGTCATCATATATCAGCGACTTAAAGAATGGACGGCATCCGTAGTTTGCGACCTAAAACAAAGCGGCATCAGGAATCAAAGGCAGAGATTAACTCGGCAGACACATCAATGGTATCCAGGACTTCGCGACTTAAGATAAAAGCGGCATCAGACCTTCGCGACCTAAGCTTTATGCGACCTAACTTAGGTCGTTCCATTTTAACTCGTAGCACCTTTAACTCGGTATGTCTTTCCAACGTTCTACCTTCCAACTCGTTAGGTCGTAGGCATCCTTCCATAAGTCGTGAGCGACCTAAAAACCCCTTAGGTCGTGAGCGACTTAGAACTTCAGCTTTCAACAAATTAGGTCGTAGCGCTTTCCTTGGTGACACGGTAGGTCGTTCCCACGACTTATGCCTTAGTTCCTTAGGTCGTACGCATTTCTGAGCGTCGGTTCCGTTAGCTCGTAGCCCATCTTCAATAGGTCGTGAGCGACCTAAGAACCCATTAGGTCGTGAGCGACCTAAGACTTCAATTTTTAACAACTTAGCTCGTTCCAACGAGCTATCTCTCAGCTTCTTAGGTCGTACCCGAGTTAACTCGGTTGGTCGCTTGCATGCTTCAGACTTCCCCTCCTTAGGTCGTGAGCGACCTAAGACTTCTTCACTAGGTCGTGAACGACCTAAACCTTGTAAATTTATAACTCGCGCTGCATCACATTTACTCGTTGTGTCCTCGGCAAACCCAACACGAAATCCATGCTCACATCTACCCATGGTTTTGTCGGAACAGGTAAAGGCATATATAATCCTGCATTTGTAGCTGTTCCTTTTGAAACCTGACAAACATGACATCTTCGAACAAACCTTTCAACTTCTCGCCTCATCGATGGCCAATAATAAGATTGAGAAATTAAGTGCACAGTACGATCTCTACCCACGTGGCCTTCTTCATGTAGCTCCTTTACAATCTTCATTCTCAAACTACAATCAGGTATGCACAATCGATTTCCTTTGAACAAAAAACCATCTACCATCATAAACTCATCCGTCTCTCCCTTCTTCACTTCATCTACAAACTTCATAAACTATGAATCTTCAACAAATAATTCTGGAAGTATTTCAAACCCCGTCACTTCAATCTTCATTGTAGTTAACAAATGGTTTCTTCTGCTCAACGCATCCGCTACACGGTTTGTAACTCCAGATTTATGTTTCACAACAAACGTAAACTGTTGCAGGTATGCAATCCACGATGCATGCCTTGCTGAAATCTTCTCTTGCCCTTGTAGATGTTTCAAAGCCTCATGATCAGTGTATAGCACAAACTCCTTGTGAAATAAGTAATGTCTCCAATGTTTAATGGCTTGTACAACAACATAAAATTCCACATCGTATGTACTATATCTCATCTTTGCTCCTGATAACTTCTCACTGAAATATGCAATAGCACGTCCCCTCTGACTCAACACTCCTCCAATCCCAACCTTGGATGCATCAGTATGTAGTTCAAATACTAATTGAAAATCTGGTAATACTAGAATTGGTGCTGACGTCAAGAGTTCTTTAATTCGCTCAAAAGCAACCCCTTCTTCCTCCGTCCATGCAAACTGTTTACCCTTCATATAATCCGTAACAGGTGCCATCACACTACTAAAGTGTGGAATAAACCTTCGATAAAATGAAGCCAACCCGTGAAAACTACGAACTTCCGTTATCGTCTTGGGCTGTGGCCAATCTCTGATCGCTTCAATTTTACTTTGGTCTACCTGTATTCCTGCTTTCGAAACAACATACCCCAGAAATAAAACACTCCTCGCCATAAAAACACACTTCTTTGTAGCTGCATAGAATTGCTCTTCATGAAGAATAATTAACACTTTTCTCAAATGCTGAACATGCTCCTCTGTACTAGCACTGTAAATCAAAATCTCATCAAAGTAAACCACCACGAACTTCCCAATGTACAGCCTGAAAATTTGATTCATCACCCTCATGAATGTACTCGGTGCATTCGATAGACCAAACGGCATGACCAGCCATTCATACAATCCTTCTCTCATCTTGAATGCTATCTTCCATTCGTCCCCTGGTCTGATTCGAATTTGATGATAACCACTCTTCAAATCGATCTTCGAAAAGATAGTAGCCCCGCTCAACTGATCCAACAAATCATCAAGTCTCGGCATCAGAAATCTGTATCTCACAGTAATTTTATTCAATGCCCGACTATTAATGTACATCCTCCACGAACCATCCTTCTTCGGTACGAGTAATGCTGGTACAGCACACGGACTTAAACTCTCCTGTATTCGTCCCTGTTCAAGCAATTCCTCTACCTGCCTACGCAGCTCTTCATGTTCTTTCGGACTCATTCTATAGTGTGGTTTATGTGGCAACACATCACCTGGAACAAGATCTATCTGGTGTTGTATATCCCTCAACGGTGGTAACTCCGCTGGTAGCTCTTCAGGAAATACATCGTCAAATTCTTTCAGTACTGGTTTTACTTCTTCAGGTATCTCAACCACTTCACTGCTCTCACGCCCAATTAACAAAAACACTTCAGGCTCCTCTTCAACCTCCTTAACAAACTCCTTCAAGGATAATAAAGTTTTCAGCTCTTCAATCTCCTCCAGTTTGTTTTCTTCTTGTTGTCGCTTCTTTGGAACTAGAGTAATCTTCGTGCCTTCAAACATGAAACTGTAACTGTTGGTACGCCCATCATGTTGCACCGCCCTATCATACCACTACGGTCTTCCCAGCAACAAATGACAGACATCCATATCTACCACATCGCACCAAATTTCATCTTTATATTTCTTTCCAATTGAAAAATTAACACAAGCTCGACGTCCAACTTTCACCTCTCCTCCTTTCCTCAACCAAGCTAACTTGTACGGTTTCAGATGTTTCTCAATCTTCAATGCCAATTTCTTCACAGCTTCTGTAGAAATAATGTTATCACAGCTTTCCGCATCGATAACAAACTTGCAAACCTTCCCCAGAATAGTGCATGTTGACTGAAAAATGTTGCTCCTCAACCAGCTAGAATCTTCCTCTTGTTTTGGTGTTAGACAAGACCTCCTCATCATCAAGTTACATCCCTCATCTCCGGACAACTCTTCTTCCTCCTCAACAAATGGTGAATTAGAACATTCAACTTCTACTTCCTCATCCTCAACCTCCGCTACCATAGCTCTCTTCTTCGGCTTTGGACATTCATTACTTTTGTGGCCCACTGCTTGGCAATTATAACACTTGAAACCATTATTGACTTTCGCCTTTACAACCTCATGCACAACTGGTTTACTAGCAGTTTTAGGAACATTGGAATTTCCACTAACACCCTTCACTTGATTGTTGGAATTTGTAAACACACCACCACCTCTCCTGCCTTGCTTCTCCCAAGCTAGAGCTTTTTGATGTGCTTCAGCGACAGATCTGGGATCAAACATATTCACCATATCCTGTATCTGCATTCTCAACCCTCCAACAAATCTAGCTGTCAATTGTTCCTCCGTCTCCATGATATCGTTCCTTACAACCAGTTAATAAAATTCATCAGCATAGTCATTAAAAGACTTCGTTCCTTGCCTCAAGTTCTGCAACCTCTGATACATAAGCGATTGATAATTATAAGGTAAGAATATAGCTTTCATCAATTTCTTCATCTTTTCCTATGATTCAACCTTTGACTTCCCCATCCGTTCACGTGTAAGTTTGGTTTGCTGCCACCATGCCAAAGCTCTACCCCTCAACCTTGTAGCAACCAACTTCACTCTACGATGTTCTGGAACCTCCTTGAAGTCAAAAATCTCCTCCACATTAGACAACCAGTCTAAAAACTCCTCAGCTTGCATACCACCCTTGAATTCTGGAATTTCAGTTTTCATCCCCGATTCCCAACGACGATCATCTTCAACAACCCGATATGTATTCCGTACTTGGTCTCGATCTCGTTAATGTGCACTGCATCTATCACCCTCTTCATCAAAAATAGATGTACTTCGATAACGATCTCGACCACCCATATCTCTATGATCACGCATATCTCTTCGGCTTTGTCTTTCTTCATCACGGTATGGTTCATAATCAAACTCACGTGGAGTTCTTCTCTCTTCATCTCTATACTCATGATGTTCTCTTCTCATTGAAACTGAAGATTCTCTACTGCCTCGATAAGATTGCGGCGACACCCTCCTCGCTTCCGTAACCGATGGCGAAACTCTGTTTCCTCCATGGTTCGAGACTGGCGACCTTCTCCTTTGATTCTGATTCAAATCATTCATCAGTTTCTCTAACTTCCCAATGCCTTCATCAAATTTCTCATTGATACGTTGTTCCATTTGCTCTGCTTCTTCTCTTCTATACAACGCTTCAATGTTTTGATGTCGATTTGCTCTTCTCGATGGCATTGTCAAACTTCACAAACACTTCAACAAATTCACACTTCAAATTTCAAAACTTCAAAAATTCACAACAACACTTAGCTCGGTTTGGCCTCGCACGACTTAACTCGTCTCGGCACTTCTCTTAACTCGGCTCCGACTTGCTCTAACTCGTCCACGACTCAACCGGCCTCGGCTCAATTCAAATTTTGGCGCGCAAAACAATCCCGCGCAATTC
This sequence comes from Allium fistulosum, assembly GCA_030737815.1. NCBI lineage: Eukaryota > Viridiplantae > Streptophyta > Magnoliopsida > Asparagales > Amaryllidaceae > Allium > Allium fistulosum. Next base: position 130,477,346 of record CM060904.1, read on the forward strand.
CAAACACTTTTCCAGCTTCGATCCAAAATAGAATGGATCAAAATCTTCCAACTCGTCGCAACTTTGCGATGAACATGATGAACACCAAACTCCTCAAACACTTCAATTCTCGGTTAGAACAATAAAATGATGCTCGATCTACACTCCTACTTAGCTCAGCGCAACACTTCATGCTCGGCTAACACTTCATCTTCGAAATTCTCGGCTCCAAGACTCGATTTAGCTATGATTGCCTAAAACAAGCTCTGATACCAAAACTGACGCAGCGGATATTTTGAAAATGTATGAAACGATGAAAGTAGCAATCGATGGAATGGAAGATACCGAAACGCCCAAACCCGTTGATCCAAAGATACCGGATTCTAGCTATCTCAAACACGTTGATAGCGCACTATACCGTGTTTAAAGATCTACGATTCTTCGTACGTTGATCTAGTGCACTAGATACCGTGAATCGACTTCAAATCCGTTGATTTGAGCGCACTCGAATACCGCAAATGCAGATAGGAGATCACACTCAACTACCAATTTAAATGAAAGCAAAAAGATAACAAACAAAATTTTATTCAAAATCAACCACCCTTTTACAAATGACCCAACCCACCTATTTATAGGCTTACAACTCAACATGCCAAAACAGACAACACATAGGTCGTTCACAACCTTAAGTAACACGACCTAACACACCAGCCAACTTAACTTGTGAACGACTCAACAAAACACCCTACGACTTAAGAACGAATTACAAGCACATTACAACATAGTTTAAACGACATACGACTTATAAAAGAACGACCTAAAAACATGCGACTTATCAATATGTACAACGACTTAAAAACAGCAGCGACATAAAGAACATAGTGACTCAATAACAACCCAACACATAGGTCGGTAGCGACCTAACTCATAAGTCGGCAGCGACCTAACACTTCAGCGACTTATCGATTAACTTTCGAGCGACTTAAGAAAACAGCTTCAGGAGTAACATTACGCGACTTATCTTCTTCAGCGATTTAACAGAGTTCATGACCTAAGGATTTCACGCGACATAACTAGGTCGTAGGTCGTAGAACAACTTAACTTAGGTCGTGAGCGACCTAACTCCTTTTGAACAACTCTGCGTGCATCCTTCGTTAGACCGTACGCGACCTATCATAGGTCGTTGGTTTCCTTCTTCTGCATAACTCGCTTCACCACTTTGCTCCAGTACCTCGTTAGGTCATGACCGACCTAAAACTCCTCCCTTAGGTCGTGGCCGACCTAAACCTTTGATAAGCCGTAACTCCTTTTCTCTTGACTCGTTAGGTCGTGGCCGACCTAAAACTTCTTCCTTAGGTCGTGGCCGACCTAACACTTGTGAAATTGTAGATCGTGCCGCATCAAATCTCCACCATGTACACAATTGTTAAAGTGGTTTTCGTTACTAGCAGAGAGTATGACAATATTCGATCCCGGTCTCTTAAACGACCAAACGCTTATTTCACACTATGGTCATTTCATTTCAAATAGTTCATACTTCATATCAAAATATCATATTCATTTCAAAACCATAACAATTCAATATCATTATTCACTTTAAATGATATTCATTTCTAGAATTGTAACACTTTCAAAATCATAACACTTTCGAAATCATAACACTTCCGACTTAAACAGTTTAGATATTAAAAACAATATATATGTTAAAATAGTTATAAATTAATATAGTTTATATATTAAAATAATTTATACAATAAAATAGTTTATATATATTAAAAATACTTTATATAATAAAAATAGTTTCCCCTAATTTCACAAATCGATTCAAATCAACTTAAATTCCAAAATCAATTTAAATAAATCTTTGTTCAACACTTTCAATTTAAAAGGTTAAAGATTCAATTCAAATTCTCAATAAATCATTTCAATCTTTATTGATTTCAAATCTAGGTTTGAACTATTAATTCGATTCCATTAAGATTCAAGGTTTAAATATTCAAACAATTTCAATACAAGTTTCACTTATATTTCAACATTTAACTTTAATTACTCAATTTAGAAAATATTTACCTAATAATTTTAATAGCAATTAAATAAAATCTCCGATTACACCTAAATATCAAAAATTTAAATTATTTAAATTTGAAAATATTCATTTCGTCACCCTTTTTCAAAGTCAAGTTATAAAATCCTATCATTGAAAATCTCAAATTAATAGGTTTTAAATAAATTTCTATTTAAATACAATTCTTAAATAAATTAAGCAAATCGATTTCAATTTATCTTTCCAACCTTAATTTATTAAAGTTAATAACAAATCTATTTTTAAAAATATTAATATAAATTTAATTAAATATTTTATATATATTATATATATATTATGTAAATTAAATTTTATTAAACTAAATCTATTTTTAAATCTTACTTTATACATATTTGAAAATAATAAAATCATAAGTGAAAATCAATAATCTATACTTTCAAAACTAACTTATAAGTTTAAAAGTTCCAAACATATGCTTAAGAATCTAAATTTTACAAAATAAAATATCTTTACTTTATATTAACATAAATATTTATTAAAATCCATATGTGTCCTTCTAAACTCTAAAAATCATTTTTTTTCAAAATAGACTAATGGTGTGCGTATATAATTTTCTATCCTATGGTCAAGTGATACAGATATTTATCATTTCAATCCTCAGTTTAATATTTACTGATGTATATTATTTCAACCCGCAATCTCAAAATTCAAAATCAATGAAAATCGCTTGGGTTTATTATTTCAACTTATAATGATTTTCCCTTAATCTATAATATCGTTCGGGTATGTATCATTTCAACCCATAGGGATTTCTAAACTAACAGGGAACTTGCAAAGTGAGAACAAATATGGTAATAATATAACATATCAACAACAGGCATATATCATCAATAGAAAATTATTCCATAATATAAATACCGGGTTATGATGTTAGATGTCATAGGTGAATAGTTACGGATAATGGTATATCATATATAGCAATTAAATAATTAACAGTTCAAATTTAACAGCATATTTCGATTGTCGTTTCACTGTGAATTAAATTTATTAAATATAAAAATGTTAATCGTGAGTGATCGCTCACCTTTCAAGGCTTAGCGAACAACGATGGCGAAGATGGTGACAGGGAAACACACACGGATATAGACAAGAGCAAATCGAAAAGCTGCTGCAACCAATTTGGACATCGGCGAGACAAAAGCAAGGCGCGATGAAACTGGATTTGATGAAGATCAATTATATAAGTGAACTTGTATATATAAACTATATCTATATACATCAAAATCATAGTTTAAATGTAAACACATATTAGCATTTAACATAAAACCCATAAGTTATACTTGAAAATCACTCGTGTACATGCTTATATATATAGACTAATATATGGACTTATATACATATTATGTTTAAAATCAATATAATAAAACCAATATAAACTTACATTATTGTAATATATATATATATATAACCAATCGAATGTATGAAGGAATTACTTTATTATGAAATCAATACTTTATTGTAATCAATATATATACTCAACAAGTCATATATAAACTTATAGAAACTTATATTTACATGTCTTATAAACTTATATATATATGTATGTATATATATATATATATGTATGTATATATATATAAACTACAGATTACACACAACAGTTGCTATATTATAAAAATATAGAGAAAATAAACATATATACCATCACATACATTTGAACTAGGCTACCAGATCATATGTGTGTACCTTTTGCATATAATATCATATTCCAACATATTGTATATACCTCTGTAACAAATATATTGTTGTAAATATATATATATATATAATAATTTTGTTTTTTATAATATAACTTACTGTAACATATATATAATATCTACCTTCATATACATATAAGAGAGGAGAATAGCGGCAGCTTGCATGTGATAACCCGGATTTTTGGACATCCGGTAATTGAATAATTAACTAATTTTATTTGGTTGAACAAATAAAACTTTGATAATTAGAAAATATCTGGATGTATATAAATGGATTTGAACTATAATAAATGCTGAATTATAAATATCTGGAAATGATAAATCTTATAGTAAATTAACAAATATATAATTAGATATGTGCAAACTTTATAATGTTGAAAATTTAAGTGTGTTCATATAAGTATATAAGTATGTATATATATATATGTGTGTATATATTGTGATTTGGAAGTTATGATTTGAATTTAATATAATAATTTTCAAAAGCTATTTCAAGTTAAATTTTAAAAACTCTAGAGATAAATATTTATTAAAAGTATGATAGTTAAATAGGATTCAATAAAAAGAGTTTATTATGCTTTCTTTTACATGTACTAATTATGATTTGTATATAAAGATATAAACATAGATTGATAAAAATAGATATAAAGACATGAGAAATATTAAATAAAGGTTTAAAACATTTTAAGCTTTGTAATACATGCATTTAAACATTTGTAACTTGAGATGACATGCAAATTAACAAGTGGCAATGTGTTCCTTTAAGATTGAATTATATGAATAAAAGGTTAGAGAAACCTGGCCACTTATTCTTTCAGTGGAAATTTTCGTTCTCTTCTCTAAATCCTTCATTCATCTTTAAACTAAAAAGAAAATAAGATCAAATCAGTTTAAAGGCAAATCCAGATCAGTAAGCAAATCAAAAATCAAGGGAAACTCAAATTTTCTGTTCAAGGGCAGAAGTATTTCAGGCTTCTCTGTTCTGCCAAGATTTGAATCAAGCAACCACTTTTTCAACCTGAATCATCAAGCTAAATCAAAACAAGATCAACTCAACTAAGCAAATTTATCAGTTTCCAATTTTCAATTTCAAAAAGAGCTGCTCTCTTCAAACAAAATAGGTGAGTAAACATTTAATTTAAACTTAAGTAGATCTATGGTTGTTGCCTATGAATTTCTGAGATGATGTTGTCTGTATGTGTAGATATAAGTATAAAATCTATATATATATATGAGTGTGTACAGAAGTGCATGACTGATTTTATTCTTGTTCTTCTCTGTCTTCATAATACAGAGTCTAAATATAAAAAAAAACTTTTCCCCTGATTTCTTTTAAGGCTTAGTTTTCAAACATGAAATGTTTGTTTAGACATAAATTTAATTTTAAAAATGAATTTAAGTTAAAATATTTGAAGGTTTAAACTGCTAATTAAGAGTACAGTAGGAATTCTTTATATATGCTAAAAATCAATCACTCTAATCTGCTGTCTCAAGGTCATAACTTGAATCCATTTTAAGAATTATGATTTTTAAACAAATAACAAAAAAATTTAATGTTGAATTGAATGGGTATATGGGAAATGACCAGGATTTGGTTTCTGGACGAGTTCTGGTGGCCAGAGCTACTGGGGTGGTCGGGAACATTACTGGAGATGGAGGGAATATGGAAGGTTCAGGCAAAAATATCAGGAGGGTGATCAGTGATCGGTGGTGATGGTAGTTGGTCGATAAGATCTGTAGCCCTAGTTTTTGTTGGTCGGGAAAAATGCTCACCCCATTGCCTCTGTTGGATCGAGCTTCACCAAATTAAGGGGATCGATGGTGGGAAGGTCATGGAAGATAAGTCTGGAGGCGTAGGCGTTCTGGCGATTGACATTTCGAGTTCGAAGTTTTTACAGGTTTGGGTTTCTTATTTGTATTCGTTCCAGGTTGGTTTTATTACTCAAATTCAAATTCGAGGAAGATTTGATGGGTTGTTGATCGAAATGAGGTGTGAGGATGACCGTTGATATAGGGAGATCGTCGTAGTTGGTCGGAGTCGGTTGCACTGGTGGTGCATGTGCACGGTGCACGATCTGTTCTATGGAGTCTGGTTTGAAGTAGAAGAAGGGACTCTGGGCTGCTCGAGTATTTAGTGTAGGTTACTCGAAGTATGGAAAGGTTTTACTCGAAGCAACCAAGGGGTAGCTCGGGTGAAATATTGGTTACAGGTTTTCTTTAAAACTTGTTTGTTCAAGTTTAAAAATTTATTCAGTGATAAATTAAATTGTTTTGATAACTTTAAAAATATATATATATATATATATAATATAAAGAATTTTGAAATAATTTGAAGTTGAAATAAATTTGGTTTTAAACTCTTGTAAGATAAGTGAGTCTTTAACATATGACTTAAAAGTTTGTAAATAGTTTTATTTAAACTCTGTTAAAGTTAAAGTTTTTAACAGTAAGTTTTTACTAAAACAGATTTTATTTTTGAAGTCAAACTGTTTTTTTAAAAGGAAAAGATGATGTACTTAGTTCAAGTACACATGGGTTAAACCCAAAGTAAAATGTTTAACCAGTCTTTAAATTTGAAATAAAGTAAGTTTCAAATTTTAAATAATTAAGTTAAATAAATTTCTTGAATTTCATTTCTTTGAAATGAATTGTTTGTATAAATGGATTGTATGATTTGTTTTGAATATTTTAAGTTAGATCCTTAAAGTTATTTTCAAACTTAGTCTGAAATATAAAAGGAAATTATAAGGAAATGTTTTATCTTAAAACTTAATATAAGTTGATAACAAATATAATAATTAAAGAGTGACTTATTAATTAAATTAGTTAATGAATAACGATTTATAAATTGACAATTAAAGTTTTCAAAATAAATTATTAACTTGAAACTAAGGATTGTTAATTTTATAAGTAAAGGAAAGTGAATTATATTTAAAACTTAATTAATGTTTTAATTTAGTAAAGTTAGTTGTTAAGATGCTAGATGATTTGATAATAATTACTTAGTGAAACTAATGGATTATAATTACTTAGGGAGGTAATTAATGGATAATTACCGAATATAATAAATTGAATAGGTGATTTATTAATGAAAGTAATTTAGATTAAATTACCTTATATAATTAATCAAGGGATTAATTAGAAATAATTAATTAAGGAGTAATTAAAATATTTGATAAAGTAATTAAGAGTAGTTAATTTCTGGATGTTATTAATCAAGGGTGATAAATAATTAGGATAAATAATTAATTAATGAAGTAATTAAAGGTTAATTACTGTATTTGGTTAAGGATAATTAATCGTGGAATTAATTAAGGGTTAATTACTTAAATGTAATTAAAGGATAAATAGAACGATATTGGAAGCCTTTGATAAATTGTTATCCCTAATATGAGGTTTGTATTGCTATGTGATATGATATGTTTGATTTAAAACTGTGATGATGTGGCTATCTATTGATGATGAATTACTGTGACATACTGTATTTAAAGTAGAATTGTATTTCACCTGAATAATTTAAGTTAAGTTGACATTGGTTTCGGAGAGACCGGAGTCGGGTATTAGTAAATACCCGAAACCACTTCGATTCTTTATAGATCGATATGTGAAGTAAGTATTGACATATCAAGTAATGAACTCGTAGTGAAGTACGAGTTACCCGGGATTTAAATAAGTAAATTTGCATTGGTACTTTCATATTAGATGGTTTACTCACGCTGGTTTCCAGCCTGACCCGGGTGTTACTTTGATGTAATGCTCGGGTCAGACCGAGTATTACAGATTTTTCAGGTAAGGACGTTCTGGAGCTCATGAGGCGAGCTGGATAGCAGGAACGTATAGAGAGTGATATATTGGTATTTATTGGGACGAGTTATTTTAACTGTCCAGTGATTGTGAGATGTTGTAACTCTGATATATTAAAATGTAATTGACTGATACAGTTTTCTTGTATAACTGATATTATTATTTGATATTGTATTTTAATCCGCTGCGAATGTGAGAATCTGTGTCTTGTTCTTTTTCTTTCTTCTATCTCTTTTCTTTTTCTTCTAACTATCTGGAATTTTCGGGTTCGAAAATTCCGGGTCGTTACATTTGGTATCAGAGCTGAAGGTTAAGCGAGAACCTTGGCTCTGTTGGGATTACTCGTTAAGGATAGGGTCAATGGTACCCTAGAACGAGTTGAGTGTATATATATATATATATATGAGAGCGTAATTGTTATTTTCTTATATAAGGATTTTAAATGATTTTATATAAGAATATATTTTGATATATAAAATGATATTTCTTTCTATTAAATATTAAGGTAATTGGTTGTTAAAATATTGGAATTAAATTAAGTGGTAATAGAAATAAAGCCAAATTAAAATTTAACAAAGATAAGTTTGAAATGAATCCAAACTGAAATTAAAATCTTGAATTTGTAGAAAAGATAATAACGAATTGGTTTCCAGATATGATAATCTTGGTTATTATCATAAATGGTTATTGTGTGTAAGAATGAAATGTTGTAAATGAGTAAGCAAAATACAATGTTTTAGGGAAGTAAACTTTTAGGTGGATATGACTTATAAATGGAAATTGAAGATAATTTAAAATTGTGAAGTTTTAAATCTAAGTCCAGGAAACTTGAGATTGTTTTAAAGAAATTTTTTTTGAAATTAAAAACCAAAAATGGTTTAAAAATTTAAGTATGACTTGAAGTGTAAAGAAAATAAATATGTATAGATGAGAATATACATTATATTAAAGATGTTTGAAATAAACTCTAAGTATTAAATTTTAAATTTTCCTTGGGATGTGATGTGAAACCCAAAGTAAAGTAAGTTTTTTTTTTAACTTAAAAAGGGAAAGACTATTAATCTGAAGTTTAAAATTTGAATGGGAATTCAAATTGTGAAAAGTTGACCGGATTAAGTAAATTTAACTTGGAGGAAGTTAAATAAGTTTGAATAAATAACTTGAATTGAAAATTTCAAGATGAAATTTAAATTTAACTTGGATAGTTAAATGGTTAATTTAAATGGGAGTTATGAGTGATCTCAAAATGGGTTTGAGATCTGGAAATTGTAAATGGTAAATTAGAATCTGAAGATTAAATTGTTTTTGAATTCTTATTTGAACTTTGTAATAAGTTAAGTAAAGATAATTTTAAAATGGAATTTTGAAATTTGAATTCAGAATTAAAAGGTTTAAAGATTTAATTTGTTAAAATTAAAAATAAAGGTTGAGTTAATTTAAAAGTAAAGGAATTGTGATTTAAGAAATTAAATCAACATTTAAAATTTTAACTCGAATTTATATAATTCGAGATAGTTTTAAATTGATATTTGAATAGAAGTAGTTCAAATTGAATTTGATTTGAATTAATTAGAATTGTGATTAAAGATGGTTAAGCATAAGTTTAAATGGAAAATTTGAATTTATATAATTTAAAGTGAAATTGAAGATGTATAAGTTTAAAAATTCAAATGGTAAATTAGAATTGAAATGATTTGAAATTGAAGTTGGTTCAATTTGAAATTAATCCAAATTGAATTGAAATAAATTGGAATTGTAATTTAAGTTGAATAAGTTTAAAAATCAAATGGAATTTGATTTGAATTTGGAAAGGAATTAAGGTTAATTCAACTTGAATTGGGAAATTAAACAGTTTGGCTCTGGATTGTTTTCAAAATAAATGGTTTTAATACAAATATATTTTTCCAAACTATTTACTATGCAATCTTTCTTCTTAAAATTCCAAACTATTTTATACTTATTTTACAATTATTTAGGAACTATTTAACTATTTTGAAACTGTTTTATAAACTAATTATTATTTTCCAGTTACTTATATCTAATCACTATTTTAAAACTATTTTGCAATTATCTAACTATTTTATACCTACTTAACTATTTTACAGCTATTTTACAAACTAATAACTATTTTTCAACTACTTATATATTTTAAACTTTTTCAAGCTATTTTTAAATTTAAATTGGTCAGAGTTCAAACTGTTTGTAATTGAAGTAATAACTCAATTGGAAATGGAAGCAATTGAGAATAAGTGAATGGAATTAAAGGAAATGTGAATAGAAAAGAGAATTGATTTGGCTAATAATCAATGAAGTTAAATACATAGGATGAACGTATATTATTCTATTCGCATAGTGATTTGATCCAGATTCGAACACAGAATTTCGAGATAGTATTATCGATCCGAGTTGGGATTTTTCGTTCGATTTTCGACGGTGAACCTGGATATGGATTGTTGATTGGTTCTGGATATTCTCTATCATAGTTGTGACTATGCAAGGAGAATGACGGTTTCTAATCAAGAAACCAGATCTGAGTCCGCACTAGGAAGTCGGGTGGACGATACTAGTTCGGAAGTGAAATTATGTGATCGAGTGAGCGATCAAATTGATATAGCGTACGGATGATATGTGTACATCGTACGGATTTGAATGAAATTGATATTGAAGATTTGTGGATAAGAACTGTAAAATGGTTTTTGAAAAGAAATATGGTTAATAACTTTATAAAAGATTTATCAAATGTGAATATTTGATTTAGAATAAAATAAAGTTATATATCTTTGTTATATAAGGTAAATCTTCCCTTGTTGAATCTATTGCCAGAAGAAAAGGGTTTTGAAATAATTGAAGTATAAAAGAGGTTTTATACAAGTTTGAAATAATCCAAAGATTTTCAAAGTTATATATATATCTATATATATATAAAGGATTTTATGGGAATGATTTTGGAAAAGGTTTTTGGAACCTATGGATTTTGGAAAGGGCTTTTGATTTTTGAGAAATCAATTTTGGATTTTGGAAAGCCTAGTTTGAGAATTATCGATTTTGGTAATCGATTTTGTGTAAAGGAGATTTTGATAAATCATAAAGGATATGATTTGAAGATACTATAAGTATATAGTATAAAATGTTTTGAGTATAGCTCTGGGGAAAAATGCGCTCCCTTGAAATGAACTTCTCAAGAGTACCACTGGGTGGTACTGCCTTGAGCCCCAAGGGGGGTTTCTAAAGTTGATCCTGTGAGGAGTCCGGACAAAACTAGTTCCTGAGGATTATTTGTGTAGCGAAAGTCGAGGGGCTGGTGCCCACAGAGGCATTTGGGTTATTCTGTGACGACAATGTAACTCGATGTCACTGCGATCTACTGCAGACCATAGCGAAAGTCATGTGTGCCGCTGAGAGCCAACTGTCTACGTTTGATTTTATATCGGTAGACTGTGACACTATGGTAACATAGCGAAAGTCGTGTGTGCCGCTGAGAGCCAACTGTCTACGTTTGATTTTATATCGGTAGACTGCGACCTATGTGGGAGAAGTTTCATTATTTGGCAGCGAAATTCGGTGGCGCTGATGCCTACAGTTATATGGGTTTGTGCTGTGATAGCAACGTAAGGCCCGGGTATAACTGCGATCTGTAGCGGGTTCCATGGCGTAATCGAGGAGCGCGGAGACCTACAGTTATCTGTGGATTTTGCCGGGACGGCAACGTAACCATCGGGTTAACTGCGACCATGGATGGGGGTGATGATTTCCAGAGCATTCTCACCAAAGATATTTCCTCTATTTTCAAAAATGTTTCCTATATTTTTAATAAAATTATTTTCCAATATTTTCACTGGGTGTTGAAAACGGGTTTGCTAAGTCCTTATAGATTTTCAGTCCTACGTCTGATCAACGTATGACCGAATTTCTGTGAGAACAAGGATGGACTTGTTGAAACATCGAGTTATAAAAAGTATTTTTATAAAACTATTTTTGAAAAAATTATATAGATTTTAAAGTGTTTAAAAAAAATTATAAAAGGAGTTAAGAGTTAAAAAAAAAATATTCAAAGAGTAATTTATCTGATAATAAGTATTGAATAAATTCTGACTTCGTTCCTTTTCGGGGACGAAAAGTTTTAAAGGGGGGAGGAATGTGATAACCCGGATTTTTGGACATCCGGTAATTGAATAATTAACTAATTTTATTTGGTTGAACAAATAAAACTTTGATAATTAGAAAATATCTGGATGTATATAAATGGATTTGAACTATAATAAATGCTGAATTATAAATATCTGGAAATGATAAATCTTATAGTAAATTAACAAATATATAATTAGATATGTGCAAACTTTATAATGTTGAAAATTTAAGTGTGTTCATATAAGTATATAAGTATGTATATATATATATATATGTGTGTATATATTGTGATTTGGAAGTTATGATTTGAATTTAATATAATAATTTTCAAAAGCTATTTCAAGTTAAATTTTAAAAACTCTAGAGATAAATATTTATTAAAAGTATGATAGTTAAATAGGATTCAATAAAAAGAGTTTATTATGCTTTCTTTTACATGTACTAATTATGATTTGTATATAAAGATATAAACATAGATTGATAAAAATAGATATAAAGACATGAGAAATATTAAATAAAGGTTTAAAACATTTTAAGCTTTGTAATACATGCATTTAAACATTTGTAACTTGAGATGACATGCAAATTAACAAGTGGCAATGTGTTCCTTTAAGATTGAATTATATGAATAAAAGGTTAGAGAAACCTGGCCACTTATTCTTTCAGTGGAAATTTTCGTTCTCTTCTCTAAATCCTTCATTCATCTTTAAACTAAAAAGAAAATAAGATCAAATCAGTTTAAAGGCAAATCCAGATCAGTAAGCAAATCAAAAATCAAGGGAAACTCAAATTTTCTGTTCAAGGGCAGAAGTATTTCAGGCTTCTCTATTCTGCCAAGATTTGAATCAAGCAACCACTTTTTCAACCTGAATCATCAAGCTAAATCAAAACAAGATCAACTCAACTAAGAAAATTTACCAGTTTCCAGTTTTCAATTTCAAAAAGAGCTGCTCTCTTCAAACAAAATAGGTGAGTAAACATTTAATTTAAACTTAAGTAGATCTATGGTTGTTGCCTATGAATTTCTGAGATGATGTTGTCTGTATGTGTAGATATAAGTATAAAATCTATATATATATATATATGAGTGTGTACAGAAGTGCATGACTGATTTTATTCTTGTTCTTCTCTGTCTTCATAATACAGAGTCTAAATATAAAAAAAAAACTTTTCCCCTGATTTCTTTTAAGGCTTAGTTTTCAAACATGAAATGTTTGTTTAGACATAAATTTAATTTTAAAAATGAATTTAAGTTAAAATATTTGAAGGTTTAAACTGCTAATTAAGAGTACAGTAGGAATTCTTTATATATGCTAAAAATCAATCACTCTAATCTGCTGTCTCAAGGTCATAACTTGAATCCATTTTAAGAATTATGATTTTTAAACAAATAACAAAAAAATTTAATGTTGAATTGAATGGGTATATGGGAAATGACCGGGATTTGGTTTCTGGACGAGTTCTGGTGGCCAGAGCTACTGGGGTGGTCGGGAACATTACTGGAGATGGAGGGAATATGGAAGGTTCAGGCAAAAATATCAGGAGGGTGATCAGTGATCGGTGGTGATGGTAGTTGGTCGATAAGATCTGTAGCCCTAGTTTTTGTTGGTCGGGAAAAATGCTCACCCCATTGCCTCTGTTGGATCGAGCTTCACCAAATTAAGGGGATCGATGGTGGGAAGGTCATGGAAGATAAGTCTGGAGGCGTAGGCGTTCTGGCGATTGACATTTCGAGTTCGAAGTTTTTACAGGTTTGGGTTTCTTGTTTGTATTCGTTCCAGGTTGGTTTTATTACTCAAATTCAAATTCGAGGAAGATTTGATGGGTTGTTGATCGAAATGAGGTGTGAGGATGACCATTGATATAGGGAGATCGTCGTAGTTGGTCGGAGTCGGTTGCACTGGTGGTGCATGTGCACGGTGCACGATCTGTTCTGTGGAGTCTGGTTTGAAGTAGAAGAAGGGACTCTGGGCTGCTCGAGTATTTAGTGTAGGTTACTCGAAGTATGGAAAGGTTTTACTCGAAGCAACCAAGGGGTAGCTCGGGTGAAATATTGGTTACAGGTTTTCTTTAAAACTTGTTTGTTCAAGTTTAAAAATTTATTCAGTGATAAATTAAATTGTTTTGATAACTTTAAATATATATATATATATATATATAATATAAAGAATTTTGAAATAATTTGAAGTTGAAATAAATTTGGTTTTAAACTCTTGTAAGATAAGTGAGTCTTTAACATATGACTTAAAGGTTTGTAAATAGTTTTATTTAAACTCTGTTAAAGTTAAAGTTTTTAACAGTAAGTTTTTACTAAAACAGATTTTATTTTTGAAGTCAAACTGTTTTTTTAAAAGGAAAAGATGATGTACTTAGTTCAAGTACACATGGGTTAAACCCAAAGTAAAATGTTTAACCAGTCTTTAAATTTGAAATAAAGTAAGTTTCAAATTTTAAATAATTAAGTTAAATAAATTTCTTGAATTTCATTTCTTTGAAATGAATTGTTTGTATAAATGGATTGTATGATTTGTTTTGAATATTTTAAGTTAGATCCTTAAAGTTATTTTCAAACTTAGTCTGAAATATAAAAGGAAATTATAAGGAAATGTTTTATCTTAAAACTTAATATAAGTTGATAACAAATGTAATAATTAAAGAGTGACTTATTAATTAAATTAGTTAATGAATAACGATTTATAAATTGACAATTAAAGTTTTCAAAATAAATTATTAACTTGAAACTAAGGATTGTTAATTTTATAAGTAAAGGAAAGTGAATTATATTTAAAACTTAATTAATGTTTTAATTTAGTAAAGTTAGTTGTTAAGATGCTAGATGATTTGATAATAATTACTTAGTGAAACTAATGGATTATAATTACTTAGGGAGGTAATTAATGGATAATTACCGAATATAATAAATTGAATAGGTGATTTATTAATGAAAGTAATTTAGATTAAATTACCTTATATAATTAATCAAGGGATTAATTAGAAATAATTAATTAAGGAGTAATTAAATTATTTGATAAAGTAATTAAGAGTAATTAATTTCTGGATGTTATTAATCAAGGGTGATAAATAATTAGGATAAATAATTAATTAATGAAGTAATTAAAGGTTAATTACTGTATTTGGTTAAGGATAATTAATCGTGGAATTAATTAAGGGTTAATTACTTAAATGTAATTAAAGGATAAATAGAACGATATTGGAAGCCTTTGATAAATTGTTATCCCTAATATGAGGTTTGTACTGCTATGTGATATGATACGTTTGATTTAAAACTGTGATGATGTGGCTATCTATTGATGATGAATTACTGTGACATACTATATTTAAAGTAGAATTGTATTTCACCTGAATAATTTAAGTTAAGTTGACATTGGTTTCGGAGAGACGGGAGTCGGGTATTAGTAAATACCCGAAACCACTTCGATTCTTTATAGATCGATATGTGAAGTAAGTATTGAGCATATCAAGTAATGAACTCGTAGTGAAGTACGAGTTACCCGGGATTTAAATAAGTAAATTTGCATTGGTACTTTCATATTAGATGGTTTACTCACGCTGGTTTCCAGCCTGACCCGGGTGTTACTTTGATGTAATGCTCGGGTCAGACCGAGTATTACAGATTTTTCAAGTAAGGACGTTCTGGAGCTCATGAGGCGAGCTGGATAGCAGGAACGTATAGAGAGTGATATATTGGTATTTATTGGGACGAGTTATTTTAACTGTCCAGTGATTGTGAGATGTTGTAACTCTGATATATTAAAATGTAATTGACTGATACAGTTTTCTTGTATAATTGATATTATTATTTGATATTGTATTTTAATCCGCTGCGAATGTGAGGATCTGTGTCTTGTTCTGTTTCTTTCTTCTATCTCTTTTCTTTTTCTTCTAACTATCTGGAATTTTCGGGTTCGAAAATTCCGGGTCGTTACATTGCAAGGTGGAGATGTGGGTGGAGGAACAGTAGGCGTACAATGTTGGAAGTGTTCGTTTCTAGTGGCTGTTTGCAAGCGGGTGAAGGTGGAGCAATGGAGGCGGATGCGGTCTGTCAAGTGGCTGATGCGGCTGCTATTTGCGGTGGTTGTTGTCCGTGGGAAAAGAAGTGGAAGATTGTTGAGGCTTGCGGAGGCTCAGGTGTTAAACGTTGACATAGGTGGAAGCTTGGGTGGAGGGGAATGCTTTCATCAATGTTGTGGAGGCCCTTGTGCAGTCAGGTGGTTTGCTGCAAGAGGGTGTGGTGGTGGACCGATGTGAGTGCAGCCATGCTCGACAATGGACAATGGGTCATGGCGGAGGAAGAAAGGAGGTGGTCGGGCTGCTCTAGGTAAAGGGGAGCGCGTATGAGATTGGAGAGGGAGGACACTATGAATGGAGGGGAGTGGAGAAAAGGGTGGAGGAGAGGCTACGAGGATGGTAAGGCTCCAGAGGGATGGAGTATGAATCGGCAAGGAATATGAAAGAGTAGGAGAGAGGAAGGAACGAACAGGCAACAATTTATAAGTATATATATTGTAATATTTTTCTCAAATAACCAGAATATATATATATTTATATGCGTATGATCTCGAAGGTACTGAACAAAAAAGAGAAAAGAAAGAAAAGAAATGTACGAAGGGAAGGGGAAGAGAACAGGCTAATAAGTGAAAGCACTATATATATATATATAAGAAATGACAGAACGAAGAATATGAAAAGCAATAGAAATAGACCATGTAACGACCCCAGATTTTAATTTAATTTAAATTAATAATTTATTGAATTTTTGAATTAAATTGAGTAATTAAATAAAATTTTGAATAAAAATAGTAAAATAAATCGATAAAGTGAAGCGAGTTTCCCCGAATTCAAGTATATTCTGTATAAATCATTTAAATTTAAATATTGTATACATAGGTGATTATATATGTATATATGATATATGAGTAAATTTGAAATTTTATATATATAAGTATATATTGATTTGAATTTAGATTTCAAGTAAATGAATTTTTAAAATAAATATATATAGAAATACAATATAATTAATATTTAAACTAAAAATAGAAAGTAAATACATTTGCTAAACTTTAACAATTAATTAAAAATAGAAGATTATTTATATTATTAGACAATAAGACAAGGCACAACAAATAAGGTAAGTATGAACACAAGAAACAAGCAAGTACATAATATTATCTCTAAGCACACAAAGTATATTTTCCCAATTAAGATAAATACATGAAGGACATAAGCATGTACAAGAATCATCATCTCAGCCGAGAGCAAGGAAAATAGTATTCATATATGTACACTTACCAAATAAACAAAGTACAAAACATATAAAAGCAAGATTCTTAGTACACTATCCTATATCTCATCAGCCACCAAAGTAATGTTGCAGCCCCCAAACTTCGTAAATATCTCTGGCCAAAGATTTATAAAAGGAAATCTTGTTCCTGCTTTGTATAAACAAATATTACCTGTACAAGATTTATACATCACCTTGTACTAACTATACCAGCCTGTAGCTTCATATATACATCAAACTTTAACCTGAAACAAAGATCAAATATGGGAAATTAATGGAAGCAAGCATAGATTCGACTGAGCTAAGGAAATCAAAGCTAAGAAATGACGAACAACGTCTTCAAATCTGAAGCAATTTTCAAAACCTGGAAAACAACAAATTCAATTTCCAGTTCATCCATCTAGTCCTCTGTTCTTTTTGTTAGGTGAGCAACTCTTCCTTTAAAACCCTGCTCTGTTCTTTCTTCTTGTCTAAGTGAGTAACATTCTAAAAAAAAATTTAAGTATATAAATTTTTGGTTGCATGATAAAATCTGAAATGACAGGCTATATATATATAGACATACTTTTTCGAGTATACATATGGGAAATTGGATATTTAGTATGAGGTTTCTCCCTGTTTTTTTTTATCACTGAGTTTAAATTAAATTTCAAACTTCACTTCTTTTACCTCTGATTCTCTGATAGGCCCCAAACTTCAAGTAAATTCAGTTGTTTAACAATGAACTAGGATCTAAAATCAGTATAAACTTGTATATCTCTGTATAGTGCCTCGAACCCAGATTTTTACAGTAACCTTATAATTATGCTAAAATTTATCTGGTACAATTCTCTGATCCAAATACATAACTGGTTTTGGCTTGGAATGTTATGATTTTTAAAATCAAAATCTCAATTTTTAAGTGAGGGTTTGGTGAGTTATCTCGAAATTACTTATTCTAGCATTTTCGTCAAATCCCATCCAACGACGAAGAGTGGGAGGTTGCGATTGATGGTGGAGGAGGCTAGTGTATGGGTGATTATCAGAAAAATGTTCGTTCGAATTTTAGTTCACCATGGAGACCAGGCAATGTCGATTTAGGGTTTTAGTTTAATTTGAACCCATGTCGAAAGATTTGAATCGTGTGGCGTCGTGGAAGAGATTAGGTCGATCGCACCTGGGGGAGAATGTGCGTGGAAGGCTTACGCGTCTTTAGGAATGATGGCCGGAGTTTTCGAGGTCGGAGGCGACGTAGAATGCGAGTTTTCTAATGTGCTGTGTTTTGGGTTGGTCGAGTATTTTGCTCGATTTCGTTCGGTTGGGGTTGCGTACGATCTGGGTACGATTTCGTGTTCGAAGGAGAACGTGGGGTCGTGGGACACCATCGCGACGATCGTCGGAGGACGGTGGCGTTGGGGCACGTGCACGTGCACGTATATTGGTTTGTGTCAGTAAAATGGTTGGGGAAGAAAGGCTCGAGTTTCCTCGAGTTGTTTTGTTTGGGGTCTCGAAGTTTTTAGGCACTGGACTCGGGTTTCATTCGAAAAAGAAGGGGGTGGTCTCGAAGCAGTTAATGTTGGTCTCGGGTCTGAAGCCTTTAACAAAACAAGTTCTGAATTTTGAATAAAATAAGTTTTAAAACTTTATCCTTAAACAAATTTCTTTATAATAAAGGTGTAATTAAATTTTGATCAATAAAAGTTGTACAGCTATTTAACTTAAAATTATTTAATTTTGGGTTTCTAAAATCTACTTTGAAAATAAAAATTTAATAGTTAAATTAAGAATTTGATTTAAAAGTTAATGGTTTAACCTAAACAATGTTGTTGACTTGAAATTAACTTGAAGGTATTAAGTTAACTCGTATGTTGATGACAATCCACTTTTAAGATTATTTAAAATAAGATTTTAAATACAAATGGTTTATTTTGAGAATACGATTTTGATTATCAATTAATTTAAAAAGGGTTAAGTTAAATTTTATGAAATTAATTAAGATAAATGTGTTACTTTAAAAGATTATTAATCTTAATATCTGGTGATAATTACTTAATCGGAGTTTAATCGAATATAAATTTAAGGTTGATTAATTTGATGAGAGCTAAATTAACTTATGATTAATAATTAATTGATCAAATGATAATTAATTCGTGATTCAATAATATAAGTGATTAGGATAATCACTTATTGTAATTAATTAAGAATAGTTAATTAAAGGTTAATTAATTAATTAAAGGATAATTAATCAAAATGATTTGTAATTTATTAATGTTAATTAACCAGGATTCGTAATTCATAAGAAATTAATCTGATTTGAATTAATCAGATAATTTATTGATCTTACTTATGGATGCTTGGATTATATTGGATAATTTGAATTATTTGACATCCCTGATATATGATGCTCTGTGATGCGTCCTGGTTTATGTTGTGATCTGTAATTTACTTATCTGTGATGTATATATTGTTATATGAATATGCAACCCCTTTGCCCGTAAAATGGCACTTGAATTTCGATGCGACAGGGAGTCGGATTCCAGTTGGTTATCCGAAACCCACATCGAATTGTAATTGTGAATCTTTGTGATTGATAAATTTATTTTATCTATGAATCTGTGAATGAAGATAAGCGTTATCGACTATACCGCTTATCGATATATCTGTGATGATTGATGTTGCACTATTGTGTGTTAAACCCCTGGACTACACTGTTACACACACAAATATGGATTTCACGTGGAAATCGGTTAAGTCACAGATAATTCAAATTGATATTTTTGAAATTGAAATTTTAATTTCAATTGATTTTGAAATTAGAAATTTGGGTTTAAATGTGAAAAGCTTTTGAAATGGAATTTCAAAGATAAAAGTTATTTTGAATAACTTAATCGAGTTTTGAAAATTTAAATAATTGGATTTGAATTCAAGTTTGAAATTGAATTCTAAAATTTGAAACTAGGGATTAAAGATGTTTATATATGGGTTAAACTATTTTAAAAAGTATTGATTTTGGAATGTGAATATAATTCAAGGACTTTAACCCGTGCAAATAAAATTGGATTTTTCTTTAATGAAAACTGTTTGTTTTCAAATGATAAAAGCTTTCATATATATATATAAGAAATGAAATTCCAATTTAAAGGAATTTCAAGTATGAATTGAAAGATGGTTTTCCAAGTTATAAATGAATTCTTTTGAAAGCTATGAATTGAATCTGTTTATTTTTAACAGATTTAAAATGATGATTTGTTTAAACCATTCGAAATGAAATTGTTTTGAAAGCTATAAGTTAAATCTTTGATTTAAAGACTTAACGAGTTAATCCAATTGAAACGGAAATTGTTTTGAAATCTGTGAATGGATTTTTATGAAACTGGGTGAACTTTGTGAAATAAATCTTTTGTTTAAAAGATTTGAAATGGTAATTTGTTAAACCATTTGAAGAAAAGAAGTTGAATTATTAAGTTGTGACTTAATTGAAATCCCATTATCCATTCGTTTTAAAGATTGCGCTCGTTATTCGGGTTAGCCGGGAAAAGACATTTGTGTCATATAACCCATTCCGAATAATGATACGTCGTATATGGATAGCATTTGAAGACCGGTGTTGAAGACCGGATATTTACGAAAACGAAAGGACAACTCGTCGAATGTCTCTGCACCGACTGGTCCCCGGTATAGAGATTTTATCACCCTTTGTGATGGGAAGTCCGGACGGGATTGTGAATACCCGGAATTGCAAGGGCTTCGTAAGAAGTGCCTTCGGTTCTGTTCGAACCCGGAACAGACTTGTATGGATACATGTCTGACATTACACTTTGAGATATAAAGCCGATTTCTTTCAAATACATTTCTGTTGGTGGCGGAGAATTTATTCTCTTAGCTTAACACCCTTCTCTGAGACGTACGAGCTCAGAGGTTATGTAGTTGGAATTTATCAGCGATATATCCCAATTTGGTAATGTGGCATGCCGAGTGTTGCTGTGTGATGATCAGTGTTTGATCATTTGCGATATGATCATTTGTTTGATCTTATATCTTTGTGATCATAGGTTGATCATTTGTTTGACCCGAAGCATGGCTTTATGAACAAAGCGTAGCTTTGTGGACGAGACTTCGTCGAGCCTCACACCCCGGAAATGGTCAAAACAGGAAAGATGCGGCAAGGTTCTAGGGAGTAGCGCCCCTTAGTGTATGTCATTCCTTCTGGATAAAGGTGGTATCATGGTATGGAGCCCAGATACTTAACCTCTGTGGTTGCTGCAAGTTTATTACTTTGTGGTTGTTGGAAATCGGGGATCCTCGGGAAGATCGGTGACGATCGGGGGATGGCATACGCGTGTCAGTAGTTACCTATTTTTGCAGAGGTAACCCGGCCTTGTGTTGGCAGAGATCTAACCGTAATGTTAGGTTATTTCTCGGGTCGTCTATTCCAGGGACGTACCCATCGTGGATAGGAAGTTCCTTGGCCTGACCATTTGTTGGAAATCCATCTTCCAATACGAACTTTGTACGGTATTAGTTGTAGAACCTGCCATTTACGTACGGTGGTCACCACTGTTTAGATGGTAGCTATAGTAGGCATACGATACTGGTCGTATGTTGGCTAAGATTAATATTATACTTTCGAAATGATTTCTACACTATGCACTAATAATAATATCAAAAATGATTTGATTTTTGCGTAGTAAGCATCTTTGACTATCATAAGAAGAAATCTCCTCCAATTCTGCGTTTGCATTGTGTGTGTGGTGGGAGGTCTTATGGTAGTTTCATTTTCAAAAAGCATTGCGAATTGACTTTAAAATTCTCTGCTATTTGTTTTAAAGATAAACTGTTTTTGTTGCTCACACCAGTCCCACGACTGACTCGGAGTTTATTGTTCATTTCCTAAACTCTGGGTGCTCATAATTTTTTACACGAGTAGTCTAGAGTTTGGTTTTTCAGATATTCAGATTTAGTAGATTATCTGGAGCTAGTTCAGTCTTTGGATCGGACTGCACTTGCTTATTCTTGGTGTATCGTTATTGGGAGTTCGAGCTACTGCTGGAGTTCTCTCTTGAAGACTATCTTAGAGTTATTTGTTCCGCTGCTGATATTAGTTATCTATATTTTTCTTTTCCGCTGCTATTTCTTGTATCATATCTCTGATGTATATTGATATTCATTGTATCACTCTATTGTATCAGATTTTGTATCTGTCATTGTATATCAATGTATTATTCATTTATTCCGCTGTGTTATTTACTTAATGTTGTTATAAGCTCCGGAGAACCAGATTTGGCATTTGAATCTACGGCATTTTGAGTACCAGTGGAGTACGGGTGCCGATTTTCGAAGGCCAACTTTTGGGTCTTCACATTTGGTATCAGAGCTAAGGTTGAACTTTAGCTCAGGAGTATAACACATTAAGTAGCTCATTAGAGATAGAGTGAAGTAAACTCTAGAATGAGTATCCTCAGATATCCATTCGAATGTCTCAGTAAATTTTCTTACTATCCACTGATAGTGAGTATGAGTGCGAGAAGAGGATGAGATAGGGGACAGGGAAATACGACTATAAATGGTCAATACCCTGTAACAGTGGAAACAACTTTCTTATCAATTTCCTTTGATTCGTTTCCAAATTCTTTTGATTTCTTCGTATCAGCTACAAGAAGAAGTTTCAGTATGATGATGGCTCTACGAATCGTTGTAGAAAATTTTTACTTCGTATTTCATCAGTTCTTATCAGTTTTTGATTTTAAACCTTAATGAATTTGAAATTTGAAATTTTTAATTAAGTTAAATTGATTAATAGAATATGAAGCTAAAATTTAAATTGAATTAAATCAATAAAACGATTTCGTTTGAAACCCAAATTTGAAATTTTATTCAAATTTCTTGTGAATACCAAAGTCCGAAGAGGGACAAATTGGTACGTGTTTTGAGATATTCCGACTTGAATTCGGAATCCATATCTGGTGTTTGAGAAATTATAGGAGATCGAATCTATCTATCTTTGTCGTTTTCGTGCCTGCGAATTTCGAGGACGAAATTCTTTTAAGGGGGGAAATTTGTAACGACCCCAGATTTTAATTTAATTTAAATTAATAATTTATTGAATTTTTGAATTAAATTGAGTAATTAAATAAAATTTTGAATAAAAATAGTAAAATAAATCGATAAAGTGAAGCGAGTTTCCCCGAATTCAAGTATATTCTGTATAAATCATTTAAATTTAAATATTGTATACATAGGTGATTATATATGTATATATGATATATGAGTAAATTTGAAATTTTATATATATAAGTATATATTGATTTGAATTTAGATTTCAAGTAAATGAATTTTTAAAATAAATATATATAGAAATACAATATAATTAATATTTAAACTAAAAATAGAAAGTAAATACATTTGCTAAACTTTAACAATTAATTAAAAATAGAAGATTATTTATATTATTAGACAATAAGACAAGGCACAACAAATAAGGTAAGTATGAACACAAGAAACAAGCAAGTACATAATATTATCTCTAAGCACACAAAGTATATTTTCCCAATTAAGATAAATACATGAAGGACATAAGCATGTACAAGAATCATCATCTCAGCCGAGAGCAAGGAAAATAGTATTCATATATGTACACTTACCAAATAAACAAAGTACAAAACATATAAAAGCAAGATTCTTAGTACACTATCCTATATCTCATCAGCCACCAAAGTAATGTTGCAGCCCCCAAACTTCGTAAATATCTCTGGCCAAAGATTTATAAAAGGAAATCTTGTTCCTGCTTTGTATAAACAAATATTACCTGTACAAGATTTATACATCACCTTGTACTAACTATACCAGCCTGTAGCTTCATATATACATCAAACTTTAACCTGAAACAAAGATCAAATATGGGAAATTAATGGAAGCAAGCATAGATTCGACTGAGCTAAGGAAATCAAAGCTAAGAAATGACGAACAACGTCTTCAAATCTGAAGCAATTTTCAAAACCTGGAAAACAACAAATTCAATTTCCAGTTCATCCATCTAGTCCTCTGTTCTTTTTGTTAGGTGAGCAACTCTTCCTTTAAAACCCTGCTCTGTTCTTTCTTCTTGTCTAAGTGAGTAACATTCTAAAAAAAAATTTAAGTATATAAATTTTTGGTTGCATGATAAAATCTGAAATGACAGGCTATATATATATAGACATACTTTTCCGAGTATACATATGGGAAATTGGATATTTAGTATGAGGTTTCTCCCTGTTTTTTTTATCACTGAGTTTAAATTAAATTTCAAACTTCACTTCTTTTACCTCTGATTCTCTGATAGGCCCCAAACTTCAAGTAAATTCAGTTGTTTAACAATGAACTAGGATCTAAAATCAGTATAAACTTGTATATCTCTGTATAGTGCCTCGAACCCAGATTTTTACAGTAACCTTATAATTATGCTAAAATTTATCTGGTACAATTCTCTGATCCAAATACATAACTGGTTTTGGCTTGGAATGTTATGATTTTTAAAATCAAAATCTCAATTTTTAAGTGAGGGTTTGGTGAGTTATCTCGAAATTACTAATTCTAGCATTTTCGTCAAATCCCATCCAACGACGAAGAGTGGGAGGTTGCGATTGATGGTGGAGGAGGCTAGTGTATGGGTGATTATCAGAAAAATGTTCGTTCGAATTTTAGTTCACCATGGAGACCAGGCAATGTCGATTTAGGGTTTTAGTTTAATTTGAACCCATGTCGAAAGATTTGAATCGTGTGGCGTCGTGGAAGAGATTAGGTCGATCGCACCTGGGGGAGAATGTGCGTGGAAGGCTTACGCGTCTTTAGGAATGATGGCCGGAGTTTTCGAGGTCGGAGGCGACGTAGAATGCGAGTTTTCTGATGTGCTGTGTTTTGGGTTGGTCGAGTATTTTGCTCGATTTCGTTCGGTTGGGGTTGCGTACGATCTGGGTACGATTTCGTGTTCGAAGGAGAACGTGGGGTCGTGGGACACCATCGCGACGATCGTCGGAGGACGGTGGCGTTGGGCACGTGCACGTGCACGTATATTGGTTTGTGTTAGTAAAATGGTTGGGGAAGAAAGGCTCGAGTTTCCTCGAGTTGTTTTGTTTGGGGTCTCGAAGTTTTTAGGCACTGGACTCGGGTTTCATTCGAAAAAGAAGGGGGTGGTCTCGAAGCAGTTAATGTTGGTCTCGGGTCTGAAGCCTTTAACAAAACAAGTTCTGAATTTTGAATAAAATAAGTTTTAAAACTTTATCCTTAAACAAATTTCTTTATAATAAAGGTGTAATTAAATTTTGATCAATAAAAGTTGTACAGCTATTTAACTTAAAATTATTTAATTTTGGGTTTCTAAAATCTACTTTGAAAATAAAAATTTAATAGTTAAATTAAGAATTTGATTTAAAAGTTAATGGTTTAACCTAAACAATGTTGTTGACTTGAAATTAACTTGAAGGTATTAAGTTAACTCGTATGTTGATGACAATCCACTTTTAAGATTATTTAAAATAAGATTTTAAATACAAATGGTTTATTTTGAGAATACGATTTTGATTATCAATTAATTTAAAAAGGGTTAAGTTAAATTTTATGAAATTAATTAAGATAAATGTGTTACTTTAAAAGATTATTAATCTTAATATCTGGTGATAATTACTTAATCGGAGTTTAATCGAATATAAATTTAAGGTTGATTAATTTGATGAGAGCTAAATTAACTTATGATTAATAATTAATTGATCAAATGATAATTAATTCGTGATTCAATAATATAAGTGATTAGGATAATCACTTATTGTAATTAATTAAGAATAGTTAATTAAAGGTTAATTAATTAATTAAAGGATAATTAATCAAAATGATTTGTAATTTATTAATGTTAATTAACCAGGATTCGTAATTCATAAGAAATTAATCTGATTTGAATTAATCAGATAATTTATTGATCTTACTTATGGATGCTTGGATTATATTGGATAATTTGAATTATTTGACATCCCTGATATATGATGCTCTGTGATGCGTCCTGGTTTATGTTGTGATCTGTAATTTACTTATCTGTGATGTATATATTGTTATATGAATATGCAACCCCTTTGCCCGTAAAATGGCACTTGAATTTCGATGCGACAGGGAGTCGGATTCCAGTTGGTTATCCGAAACCCACATCGAATTGTAATTGTGAATCTTTGTGATTGATAAATTTATTTTATCTATGAATCTGTGAATGAAGATAAGCGTTATCGACTATACCGCTTATCGATATATCTGTGATGATTGATGTTGCACTATTGTGTGTTAAACCCCTGGACTACACTGTTACACACACAAATATGGATTTCACGTGGAAATCGGTTAAGTCACAGATAATTCAAATTGATATTTTTGAAATTGAAATTTTAATTTCAATTGATTTTGAAATTAGAAATTTGGGTTTAAATGTGAAAAGCTTTTGAAATGGAATTTCAAAGATAAAAGTTATTTTGAATAACTTAATCGAGTTTTGAAAATTTAAATAATTGGATTTGAATTCAAGTTTGAAATTGAATTCTAAAATTTGAAACTAGGGATTAAAGATGTTTATATATGGGTTAAACTATTTTAAAAAGTATTGATTTTGGAATGTGAATATAATTCAAGGACTTTAACCCGTGCAAATAAAATTGGATTTTTCTTAAATGAAAACTGTTTGTTTTCAAATGATAAAAGCTTTCATATATATATAAGAAATGAAATTCCAATTTAAAGGAATTTCAAGTATGAATTGAAAGATGGTTTTCCAAGTTATAAATGAATTCTTTTGAAAGCTATGAATTGAATCTGTTTATTTTTAACAGATTTAAAATGATGATTTGTTTAAACCATTCGAAATGAAATTGTTTTGAAAGCTATAAGTTAAATCTTTGATTTAAAGACTTAACGAGTTAATCCAATTGAAACGGAAATTGTTTTGAAATCTGTGAATGGATTTTTATGAAACTGGGTGAACTTTGTGAAATAAATCTTTTGTTTAAAAGATTTGAAATGGTAATTTGTTAAACCATTTGAAGAAAAGAAGTTGAATTATTAAGTTGTGACTTAATTGAAATCCCATTATCCATTCGTTTTAAAGATTGCGCTCGTTATTCGGGTTAGCCGGGAAAAGACATTTGTGTCATATAACCCATTCCGAATAATGATACGTCGTATATGGATAGCATTTGAAGACCGGTGTTGAAGACCGGATATTTACGAAAACGAAAGGACAACTCGTCGAATGTCTCTGCACCGACTGGTCCCCGGTATAGAGATTTTATCACCCTTTGTGATGGGAAGTCCGGACGGGATTGTGAATACCCGGAATTGCAAGGGCTTCGTAAGAAGTGCCTTCGGTTCTGTTCGAACCCGGAACAGACTTGTATGGATACATGTCTGACATTACACTTTGAGATATAAAGCCGATTTCTTTCAAATACATTTCTGTTGGTGGCGGAGAATTTATTCTCTTAGCTTAACACCCTTCTCTGAGACGTACGAGCTCAGAGGTTATGTAGTTGGAATTTATCAGCGATATATCCCAATTTGGTAATGTGGCATGCCGAGTGTTGCTGTGTGATGATCAGTGTTTGATCATTTGCGATATGATCATTTGTTTGATCTTATATCTTTGTGATCATAGGTTGATCATTTGTTTGACCCGAAGCATGGCTTTGTGAACAAAGCGTAGCTTTGTGGACGAGACTTCGTCGAGCCTCACACCCCGGAAATGGTCAAAACAGGAAAGATGCGGCAAGGTTCTAGGGAGTAGCGCCCCTTAGTGTATGTCATTCCTTCTTGATAAAGGTGGTATCATGGTATGGAGCCCAGATACTTAACCTCTGTGGTTGCTGCAAGTTTATTACTTTGTGGTTGTTGGAAATCGGGGATCCTCGGGAAGATCGGTGACGATCGGGGGATGGCATACGCGTGTCAGTAGTTACCTATTTTTGCAGAGGTAACCCGGCCTTGTGTTGGCAGAGATCTAATCGTAATGTTAGGTTATTTCTCGGGTCGTCTATTCCAGGGACGTACCCATCGTGGATAGGAAGTTCCTTGGCCTGACCATTTGTTGGAAATCCATCTTCCAATACGAACTTTGTACGGTATTAGTTGTAGAACCTGCCATTTACGTACGGTGGTCACCACTGTTTAGATGGTAGCTATAGTAGGCATACGATACTGGTCGTATGTTGGCTAAGATTAATATTATACTTTCGAAATGATTTCTACACTATGCACTAATAATAATATCAAAAATGATTTGATTTTTGCGTAGTAAGCATCTTTGACTATCATAAGAAGAAATCTCCTCCAATTCTGCGTTTGCATTGTGTGTGTGGTGGGAGGTCTTATGGTAGTTTCATTTTCAAAAAGCATTGCGAATTGACTTTAAAATTCTCTGCTATTTGTTTTAAAGATAAACTGTTTTTGTTGCTCACACCAGTCCCACGACTGACTCGGAGTTTATTGTTCATTTCCTAAACTCTGGGTGCTCATAATTTTTTACACGAGCAGTCTAGAGTTTGGTTTTTCAAATATTCAGATTTAGTAGATTATCTGGAGCTAGTTCAGTCTTTGGATCGGACTGCACTTGCTTATTCTTGGTGTATCGTTATTGGGAGTTCGAGCTACTGCTGGAGTTCTCTCTTGAAGACTATCTTAGAGTTATTTGTTCCGCTGCTGATATTAGTTATCTATATTTTTCTTTTCCGCTGCTATTTCTTGTATCATATCTCTGATGTATATTGATATTCATTATATCACTCTATTGTATCAGATTTTGTATCTGTCATTGTATATCAATGTATTATTCATTTATTCCGCTGTGTTATTTACTTAATGTTGTTATAAGCTCCGGAGAACCAGATTTGGCATTTGAATCTACGGCATTTTGAGTACCAGTGGAGTACGGGTGCCGATTTTCGAAGGCCAACTTTTGGGTCTTCACAGACCAACAAATAAAAATAGTGGGAATAGAAAGGTCAACCATTGAATTCAAAAATTATAAATGCTAGAGCCTATTGGTTTACACGTGGATAAATTAATGGTCACTTGTAAACCAAAAGGCTCAAACAGTTACCGATTCGGCTAACCATTAGACAGATTTCACTGTGCACCGAACCCTGAAATGCACAACCGAATATACCTTAGAGATCAGCATGACGAGACAAATATAATAGTACACAGATATCAACGATACAATCATCCTATTAAAAGTCAATTTTTCGCCGCTAGAAATGCTGCTAAAACGCCGAAAACTAAGATAAACGGAGCTAGAGTAATCAAAATTTGGCGAAACGAAATATGACGCCCCACTCAGAAAATGATTTACAAATTTATTATATAAAAATATTCAGGTTTCGAAAATCTTTTATTTTTATCAATTTGATTGATTTAAATTTAAATAAAATTATACAACAAAACTAACTTGCATATTTATCAACGAAAATCTGCCATCTGTTATGTTTGAATAGACGCATACCAAATACCAAAATTTCATTGCTAAGTTTAATTATCTAATTTCAAGCAAAATTTCAGTTAATTATGTTATAAAACAGTAAAAATTTCTAGGTCGTTATACTCTCCCCCACTCAAAACTTTTCGTCCCCGAAAAGGAACGAGATAGGAGATTAGAAATAACTAGAAAGAAAGGATACATTGAAATACACAGTATTAGATAAAATAATTAATTTAATACCATATAAATTTCATTAGTTTTTAAATTGATTAATATTCAACAAATTTTGGTTTCAATCTATTTATTAAATCAATAAATATTCATTATATTCGCATTTAGTTGATTTGAATTCAAGGTATTTTCATTTACTTTATTTGTTTCAATTTACTAATATTTGTTACAAAAATTTCTTTGAAACAAAATTTATTATATTTAACTCATTTATTTAATCTATTTAATTAAACTATAGTTAATTCCACCTCAACATTCAACTTCAACTCTTCTTAGGTTCATATTTATGTATTTAGATAGCATTTCCTTTTTATTATTCGATTCATTTCACTAACATATCTTGCAATATAGATTAAGTGTATAACATTTATTATAATTACCTAAATTTTTATTTATA
This sequence comes from Allium fistulosum, assembly GCA_030737815.1. Lineage (NCBI taxonomy): Eukaryota > Viridiplantae > Streptophyta > Magnoliopsida > Asparagales > Amaryllidaceae > Allium > Allium fistulosum. The sequence continues at coordinate 130,507,445 of CM060904.1, forward strand.
AATTCCCTAACAAAATTTGTTTGGACAACTAATTTATTATTGTATATTATTAAATTACATTCAAACCCTTCCAAATAAGTTTTATTAATGTTTCTGAATATAATTGAATAGTATACAAACTTTACCTTTTATTTACTACATTTTTATTAAGCAAGATTTTAATTTGAATAATTTATTACTTAAGTTTCTCTTGTATAACTTTCAATTACACATCTACGTTCATTTTTAACTTTTTGGATAATTCTGGTAAGTTATGTATGTTTTAGAAAGCAATTAAGTATTATACAAATTAATTTAATCCTAGTTTAACTATTTCAAGTTGTTTAAATTCCCTTTCTCATCTTTAAACCCCCCAAGTATTAATATTTTACTTCATTTCGATAATTGAAACCATCACTTAATATAGAATTTAAGAGTTAAATTTTCGGTTTCATTTCAAACCCTTTTGAGATAAATATGTACATATATTAATTTGTCATATTCAAAAAATTAAAATCAAATCCATTTTCCCAAAAAAAAAAGTGCAGCGAAGTTACTAAGTGGTCTCTCCACTTTGAGACTCGAAAATGAATCTCGATGATAATATGGTCATCACCGAAATTATTTTTCAGCGATAAAAGAGGAGAGAGCTGTGACGCCCCACTCCGAGACCCCAATTACAAAAGAGTATTACTAGGTAATACCGTCTGCTAATGCGGAGAATAAAGCTGGTTAGGAGCGACCATCTATAGCCTTGTCTTAACTATCCATTGAGTACATCGACAATTACCACTCGACATATCCAATAAATACTTAATACAAAGCCATAGGTGGCTGAAGGATCTATCAGAATAGAATATAACAACTCAAATGTAATATACATCACAGAATAGTAAATCATCACATACACATATACAGATACATAATAGAGTATACAAAATGGTACATGGTCAGTGGTATACCAAACCACAATATAAAGGCGAATCCAAAAGAATACATATCAAAGTTACAACAAAAAGGACTACACAAAAGCTATAACAAAAAGGAGCAATCTGAATAGTCCATGTGGAAGTAAAAGAGGCTAAGTCCAAAGTACCTAACCTGAAATATCTCGGTCTGACCCGAGTATAAATACATGGGTCAGTCTAGCTAAAAAAATCAGTTAGATAAACTGAACAATAAGAAACTTGCAAGGTCACAAAGTATAACAAATATCTCTAAAGAGATATCACAATAATCTAACAAATTATGAATCATAACAAGACAAGCCTCATATCATCGGCAACTTAAATAAACAAAGGATATGAATATCCCAAATCAAGCCAAAAGGCAAATAACAAATACCAATAAAGGTATACAAGTTCCACAAGGTAACCGCTATATATCGTGCGACTCAAAAAGACCAACACCGAAGGGCGATACCTAGGGAATATACATATCAATGAAACAAAAGATTTCTCGAGCTCAGTACTGTATAAACAAGGATCCATAAGCCCGAAGGCTCCAAATCCAATATCACTCGAGCGGTGACGAATGACCAACTCCAAAAGCGATAATATTAGGGCAACAAACCCGAAGGCACACCCCGAAGGTACAAACCTGAAGGCAACATACCCGAAGGAAACGAACCTGAAGGAGACAGTCCGAAGACACTATCCCAAAGGCAACAGACCATAGTGGTGAAGGTCTGGAGGCATAGTACTGGACACCACTAACTGGCAAAATGTGTCACAACTCTCGAAAAGGAACCCGAAAAGTGTTAACGTGAGTTCCATAACCACCCGTTCGCACTAAATGGTTTACTATCCGTTAGTCAATTTCACACTCAAAGCAGTACAAAGTTTACCTCATCTCATCGGTAAACCAGACCCAAAGGTCAAAACGTTCAAAGGAATAGATTTGGAATTAACTGAAAAGATGAACGCACGTGTTCATAGCATGTGTTTTATCTAATCATTTAATTCTCCTCCTACTTCGCTCGGAGTGCGAAATTGTGTGTTTTAAATAGAATTTTATAAATTGGAGAAGCGAGCTTTTAATATGATTTGAAGAGAACATTTATAAAACCCGTGAATGAAATTAAAAAGGAATCACCAAACTCAAAAATGCAAAAACAACTAATTGGAACCAACACAAATCGATAAAAGTTGGAAATTCAAACCCAAAAGGCAAATTGGGAAAAAACAGCAGATTCAGTCGACTAGACCAGGGTGGTCAGTTGACTGACTCAGATCTCGGAAACTTTCTGTTTACAGCTTCAATCGACTGAACCAGAGGGGTCAGTCGACTAAATCATGGCTAGAAACTTTCGGTTTCCAAGCTCAGTCGACTGGCCCAGAGTGGTCAGTCGACTGACACTGGCCCAGGAAATTTCCTGGGTTCGGTTCAGTCGACTGACCCTTTGGTTCAGTCGACTGAACTGGAAATTCCACTGTATTCAGCCTAGCGTCCATGGGGGCAAAAATGCAAACGGAGTCGATCGAGCGAGCACTTGCGACTAGGGATTTATGCCACGAGACAACCCAGCCCTATAGGCTCTTCGACTCACCCTAAAAACATGATCAAACATCAAAGTTATGATTTTTAAAGATTTGGCTTCAAACACTAAAAATTGAACTATTCGCAAAACCAATCTAAATCAAAAGCAATTGCACATGAATAAGTGTTAGGATTTCATACCTAACAATCAAAGATAGTTATAGACATAGATGTGAGATAAAAATCTCACCTTTTAACTCAAAAACAAGGATGAGAAGCCCAATTGCAAAGAAAAGACCAACCACTCTCCACTTCAACTCTACAAGCTTCAATCTAAGATCAAAACCAGAATTCCCTAAGTTAGGTTTCGGAAAATTTCTAAATTGAAGAGGAAATGAGTTGGAGAAAATGAAGAGGAGGCTTACCAATAGCTTCTCCTTGATTTTGGAGCAAGAATTCAAGTTTGCAAGAGGAAACTAGGGCTTGGAATTTCTAATTCTTCTTCCCTTCCCCCATTTTTAGTTTTAGGTTGAGTTTTAGAAATGAAAATGAGTGAATGGAAGGAGAGGGACTGAGTTAGAGAATTAAGTTAGCTAGTGGGTTGAACCCAACCCAAATAGAAAAAGTAGCAAAATTCTACTATCTTCCAACATATCAAAGTTTATACTCAAAAAGATTGCCAATGCCACTTTGGACTCAATGGAAGTGGTTTCGAGTCCTAATTCTGTCGTTTGCAAAAAGTGACATCTCAGACTTAAAAATCCGACTAACAACACTATATTTAAATAAAACATTTAAATATATAATCGTTAAATATGCTGGTTGTTACAGATCTCCCCTCCGAACAAAATTGCGTCCATGCAATTCCTAGAGACGATATTTGTAACAACTACATACATACAACATCCAAAAGAAAAGGAAATAAGTTTGAGATGAAGAGACATTCTCACCGTTTCAAAGCAAAGATGGAAAACCCGGGTAGGATCGCTCGATAAAGTCTCTGGTTTCCCAAGTACAGTCATTGGGATTAGTGGACTATTGAACTTTAATGAGCGGCACGTCCTTGTTTCGAAGGTGTCACACCTCCGTGGCAAGTACGCGAATAGGATGATGTACAATAGATAAGTCTGGTGAGATCTCAAGCTCTTGCAAATCAGGTGAATCGATAACAGAATCTGACTCTCGAAGACACATCCGAAGTTGAGAGACGTGAAACACGTCGTGAATGCCAGATAAGTGAGTAGGAAGTGAAACTCTATAAGCCACAGGGCCAATACGTTCAGTAATAGAAAATGGTCCTATAAAGCGAGGAGCCAATTTCCCAATCGTACTGAAACGCATCACCCCTTTCAAAGGAGAAACACGAATAAAAATGAGATCACCAATTGAGAACTCGAGAGGCTTCCTACGATTGTCCGTGTAGGATTTCTGGCGGCTCTGTGCCTCTTTCATTCTCAATCGAATAAGATCAATCTTCTCAAAAGAATCACAAACAAAATCTGGGCCGAGAATGAGCTTCTCCCCAGATTCCAACCAACAAGAAGGTGATCAGCATATCGATACTGGACTGAAAACTATTATTGTTGGAGAACTCTACAAGAGGCAGGTGATCCTCCCAACTACCACCGAAATCAAGAATACAAATACGGAGGAGATCTTACAAGATATGATTCACCCGTTCGGTCTGTCCATCAGACTGCGGATGGTAAGCTGTACTAAAATTAAGCTTTGTTCCCAAATCTTGCTAAAGACTCCGCCAAAAATGACTCGTGAATAAAGGATCACGGTCACTCACAATAGAACTAGAAACATCGTGAAGTCTCATGATTTCCTTGACATACAACTTAGCCAAATGAGAAGCAGTCCTATTAGACTTAATAGGAACAAAATGAGCAGACTTAGTGAGGAAATCGGTAATAACCCAGATGCTAAAATGGCCCAATCTCGAACGAGTTAGGCCATCAATGAAATCCATCGAAATCTGATCCTATTTCCACAATGGAATCTCAAGAGGCTGAAGAAGACCCGAAGGACGCTGATGTCCGGCCTTAATACGCTGACAGGTTATGCAATTACTCACATAACTCGCCACATCGCGCTTCATGCCCTCCCAATAATAAAGGCGACGCATATCGACATACATCTTACTACCACCAGGATGAATGGTATACTTAGAACGGTGACAGTCATCAAGAATGTCATGCCTAAGTGCAAAATCAGAAGGCACAATAATACGGTTCTTCTTGCGAAGACACCCATGCAAATCAATACTAAAATCTTGCAATGCCTCATCCTAAGATTCAGTCTCACAAAGCTGAATAAGATGCAACAAATCAGGATCACGCCACTGAGCATCGGCAATACGATCCAATAAAATGGGTCGAGCTCCCATACTAAATAATATAATAGGAGAATCAGAAGATTAAGCTCGATCACTGATTTCATAAAAAGATAGAGTCTCAAGAACATCCCATTCGGCAAGCATCATAGAAATAACAGCCGAATGTTTGCAACTAAGCACATCAGCAACACGATTACCCTTACCAGGGGTATACTGGATATCAAAGTCATAGGAAGCAAGAAACTCGAGCCAACATTGTTGTCTCATATTGAGTTCCTTCTGAGTGAATAAATACCTCAAGGATTTGTGATCGGTATAGAGAATGAAGCGCTCGCCTAATAAATAGTGTCGCCAAATCTTCAAAGCGAAGACAATGGCGGCTAACTCAAGATCATGAGTGGCATAGCGAACTTCATTCGGACGCAGTTGCCTAGAAGCATAAGCAACCACCCGATCCTTCTGCATAAGAACAACACCGAGACCACTTCCACAAGCATCGGTGTAGACAACAAGATTATGATTCCCCTCGGGAACCACAAGAATAGGAGTGAGAAGTTCCTTTAATGTCAAAAAGGAAGCTTCACACTTGTCGGACCAAATATAACGAATGCCTTTCCGAGTAAGGCTGGTGAGAGGAAGCACAACACGGGAAAAATCCTTAATGAACCGACGATAATAACCCGCCAATCCAAGGAAACTACGAATCTCATGAACATTCTCAAGCCTCTTGCAATTCTGAATGGCTTCGATCTTTGAGGGATCGACTGAAATGCCGTCGAAAGATACAACATAGCCTAAGAACTTAACCTTATTCTCCCAAAAATGGCACTTGGCAAATTTGGCACTAAGCTGATGGTGATGGAGAGTACTCAAGACAATTCTCAAGTGATTAGCATGCTCAGCTTCAGACTTAGAGTAAATAAGGATATCATCAATGACTACAAGGACGAACTTGTCGAGATATTCCCGGAATACTCGAATCATTAGATCAACAAAGAAAGTAGGAGCGTTCGTCAAACTGAATGGCATAACGAGCCACTCAAAAGAACCATATCGAGTGTGGAAAGTTGTAAGAGGTATGCTATCCTCTGCGGCTCATAACTGATGAAAACCTGTGGCAAGGTCGAGCTGAGAAAAGACCTTAGCACCACTCAATAGATCGAACATATCATCGATCCTAGGCAATGGATACCAATTCCTGATGGTTAACTCATTAAGCTTGCGATAGTCAATGCAAAGCCTAAGAGTTCCATCAGACTTCTTCACGAAGACGACCGCGGATCCCCATGGTGAAAAACTGGACTGAATCAACTACTTGGACTCAAGCTCTAAAAGCTGCTTCTTGAGTTCCTCATCATCATTAGAAAAGTCACAAGCAATAGGAATACGAGATATATCATCATCATCTCACGAGTCAAGAGAATATAAAGCCATTTTGGAATTTTCCATATCCCGAAGAACAAGTGATAGCTGAGTAAACGAATCCGAATGTCGAAGATATAAAATCCTTTCAGAACAAATAATCCTGGCATCGTATTTCACTAGCCAGTCCTGCGACCATCATAGTCTTGCATTAGATAAGAGCTAAGTACGTCAATATTTATACTCTTTTTTTTCCATTGCGTATCGAGTATTCGACATACTTAATTCCTATCTGATACACTACTATGGTGGCTACAGGATTGATTCAGAAACAAAATATAATAACTATCAATTACAAGTCACAGAACAACAACACAGAAATGATACATATGAATACATACATCAAATGTAATACAACATGCCACTAGTAGTATACAACCACAATATATACATACATTCCCCACAAAAGATATATACATCAAAATTTCCCAACAGAAAGACTACTACACAAAAACTATGCCATATCCCAAGTCGATGGTGAAGACCCAAAATCATATCGAATCCCAGATTAGAAATAACGTGCAGATTCGCACGAAAAGAAAAGCCACACAAAATAATCACAACATCATCGCAAAGCATGCTAAGGGTCGCGGATCCCCCAATTGGATTCGCAATCCTTAAAGAAGTAACCATACAAGAAACATCCAAAGACAAATCATAACGAGCTTTTTCGATACGAAAGAATGTGAAGCACCCGTATCGAAAAGAATACTATGGTCATGAAACAAAATAGAACCCTCCAAAATAGATGGAGATATACCTTTGGGTGGAGAAGAACCTTCTGAAGCCTTGGCAGCAAAAAGCTTACTAGACTTGGCATTAGCAGGAACAGTAGGGCAGGTAGAAACATGATGACCTTCCTTCTTGCAATAGCGGCAGAAGAGAGGCTTAGGACAAGCTCGAATCATATGATTAGGAGAACCACAATTAAAACACTTCCGAATGGAAGGTGTTCCAGCAGACTGAGTCTAAGAGTTAGAACCACCAGTCTTCTTCTTCTTGGAAGGAAAAGACCTGGACTTCTGAAATGGAAACTGCTTCTTGTTGGGGTTCTTGGGAACCTCAACATCATCACCACTGTCACACTCCTTCTCGATGGCTTCGAGATGAAGTGCCGAATCTACCAATTCCTCAAAAGAAAGCTTAAGCTGGAGCAATAAAGACTTCTTAAGATATTTCTTAAGACCAGAGACAAACTTCAGATTCTTCTTATAAGTGGTGCTAATGAATTCAAGACCATACTTAGATAAAGCCTCGAATGATGCAACATACTCAGAAACATAAGACTTCCCCTGTTTCAACTCAAAAAGCAACGGGTCAATAAAACTTTTTCAGATTCAGGAACGAAATTAGGTTCGAATCGCTCCTGAAACTGAGTCTAAGGAAGAGCAGATTCATCAATTTCGGCTATAATAAGCTCATACCAATCAAGGGCACGCTCTTGCAATAAGCTAGAAGTTACTAGAACTCTATCATGATTAGAAAGATCCATTCTGGAGAAGATACGCTCGCACGTGCGAATCCAAGCTTGGACTTCAAGAATAGACTCGGAGCCTTTAAATGGCTTTCCTCCAAGATGAGCAAAATCACTGCACAGACGTGCAAAAGCAGACTTGCGAGGTGGAGATACACGAGTAGGAACTGGAGGCTGAGTGCTTCTAAACAACTCCAAAAACTGATCGGTAGACATATAAACGCCATCCGGATGTGTGCCACTAGATTGCCCAGCATCCGAACGTCGTCCCCTGCCTCTTCCAACCATACGCTGAAAGTTATGATAAGAACAAGATTATTCACAAGGTAGATATCATTAATACAAATGTGGAATACTACGGAATAAAATGCATTCCTAGACGTATTCCCAAATTCTATCTAGCCTTGTGACGCCCCAAAGGCACGGAAGGAATACAAAGGCATGATAATTCAAAGATTTGTATCACTTCTTACACTTTGATGTACCGGAATATGTGCTTCTATTCTGTGTTTATTATAACTTGTTCTGAACTCAACTCTGATACCAAGCTGTGACGCCCCACTCCGAGACCCCCATTAGCAAAGAGTATTACTAGGTAATACCGTCTGCTAATGCGGAGAATAGAGCTGGTTAGGAGCGACCATCTATAGCCTTGCCTTAACTATCCATTGAGTACATCGACAAATACCACTCGACATATCCAATAAATACTTAATACAAAGCCATAGGTGGCTGAAGGATCTATCAGAACAGAATATAACAACTCAAATGTAATATACATAACAGAACAGTAAATCATCACATACACATATACAGATACATAAAAGAGTATACAAATTGATACATGGTCAGTGGTATAGCAAACCACAATATACAGACGAATCCAAAAGAATACATATCAGAGTTACAACAAAAAGAACTACACAAAAGCTATAACAAAAAGGAGCAAGCTGAATAGTCCATGCGGAAGTAAAAGAAGCTAAGTCCAAAGTACCTAACCTGAAACATCTCGGTCTGACCCGAGTATAAATACATGGGTCAGTCTAGCTAAACAAATCAGTTAGATAAACTTAACAATAATAAACCTGCAAGGTCACAAAGTATAACAAATATCTCTAAAAGAGATATCACAATCATCTAACAAAAGATGAATCATAACAAGACAAGCCTCATATCATCGGCAACTCAAATAAACAAAGGATATGAATATCCCAAATCAAGCCAAAAGGCAAATAACAAATACCAATAAACGTATACAAGTTCCACATGGTAACCGCTATATATCGTGCGGCACAAAAATACCAACACCGAAGAGCGTTACCTAGGGAATATACATATCAATGAAACAAAAGATTGCTCAAGCTCAGTATTGTATAAACAAGGATCCATAAGCCCAAAGGCTCCAAACCCAATATCACTCGAGCGGTGACGAATGACCAACTCCAAAAGCGATAATATTAGGGCAACAAACCCGAAGGCACACCCTGAAGTTACAAACCCGAAGGAAGCATACCCGAAGTCAACGAACCTGAAGGAGACAGTCCGAAGACACTATCCCAAAGCAACAAACCGTAGTGGTGAAGGTCCGGAGGCCCAGTACTGGACACCACTAATTGGCAAAATGTGTCACAACTCTCGAAAAGGAACCCGAAAAGTGTTTACGTGCCATAACCACCCGTTCGCACTAAACGGTTTACTATCCGTTAGTCAATTTCACACTTAAAGTAGTACAAAGTTTACCTTATCTCATCGGTAAACCAGACCCAAAGGTCAAAACATTCAAACGAATATATTGGGAATTAACTGAAAAGATGAGCACACGTGTTCATAGCACGCGTTTTATCTAATCATTTAATTCTCCTCCCACTTCGCTAGGTGTGCGAAATTGTGTATGTTTTAAATAGAATTTTATAAATTGGAGAAGCGAGCTTTTAATATGATTTGAAGAGATCATTTAAAAACCCGTGAATGAAATTAAAAAGGAATCACCAAAATCGAAAATGCAATAACAACTAATTGGAACCAACACAAATCGATAAAAGTTGGATATTCAAACCCAAAAGGAAAATTGGGCAAAAATAGCAGATTCAGTCGACTGGACCAGGGTGGTTAGTCAACTGACTCAGATCCTGGAAACTTTCTGTTTCCAGGTTCAGTCGACTGAACCAGAGGGGTCAGTCGACTGAATCATGCTTGGAATCTTTCGGTTTCTAGGCTCAGTCGACTGGCCCAGAGTGGTCAGTCGACTGACACTGGCCCAGAAAATTTCTTGGGTTCAGTTCAGTCGACTGACCCTCTGGTTCAGTCGACTGAACATGAAATTCCAATGTATTCAGCCTAGCCCCCAAGGGGGAAAAAATGCAAACGGAGTCGGTCGAGCGAGCACTTGCGACTAGGGATTTATGCCACGAGACAAACCAGCCCTATAGGTTCTTCGACTCACCCCAAACACATGATCAAACATCAAAATTATGATTTTTAAAGATTTGGCTTCAAACACTAAAAATTGAACTATTCGCAAAACCAATCCAAATCAAAAGCAATTGCACATGAATAAGTGTTAGGATTTCATACCTAACAATCAAAGATAGTTATAGACATAGATGTGAGATAAAAATCTCACCTTTTAACTCAAAAACAAGGATGAGAAGCCCAATTGCAAAGAAAAGACCAACCACTCTCCACTTCAACTCTACAAGCTTCAATCTAAGATTAAAACCAGTATTTCCTCAGTTAGGTTTCAGAAACTTTCTGAAATTGAAGAGGAAAAGAGTTGGAGAAGATGAAGAGGAGGCTTACCAATAGCTTCTCCTTGATTTTGGAGCAAGAATTCAAGTTTGCAAGAGGAAACTTAGGCTTGGAATTTCTAATTCTTCTTCCATTCCCCCATTTTCAGTTTTAGCTTGAGTTTTAGAAATGACAATGAGTGAATGGAAGGAGAGGGACTGAGTTAGGGTATTAAGTTATCTAGTGGGCTAAACCCAACCCAAAACACAAATAGAAAAAGTAGCAAAATTCTACTATCTCCCAACATATCAAAGTTTATACTAAAAAAGATCGCAAACGCCACTTTGGACTCAGTGGAAGTGGTTTCGAGTCCTAATTCTGCCATTTGCAAATAGTGACCTCTCGGACATAAAAATCCAACTAACGACGCTATATTTAAATAAAACATTTAAATATATAATCGTTAAATATGCGGATTGTTACAAGTACTGACTCGCTTCTTTTAAAATTCATTGAAAACAATCCCATTCGTAAATATTTTCAAATAAAAAATTTTCAAAACTTTGAAACTAAAATTTGGAAAACATCGAAAATTAAACTCTCAAATCCTTAATTTAAATTCGTTTCATTTGCAAATTAGATTTATAGACCATGTTTATACATTTCATCTTTTTATATACAACAATAGTCAATGGTTTTAGGAATTTTGACCAAATAATAAATGATAATCTAGTATCATCACTTTAAACAACCAATTCATACTATAAAATTTCAAAAATTATACTTATATATATAAAATATAATCACAAAAAAAAATTTCATTTACCCAATTTGAAAACAATATTGTGTCAATTTTCCTGTTCAAGTGTGTTCGAAGTCCTATCAATAGCGTTGGCCAGACGAATCGATTGAAACCCAAAATGAAACTTAACAACTCAAACAACATAATATAAAACACTTTTATATTAATTACAAATACCCCCTCTCTTTTTAAGGACGATTCAAGACTGGATTTAGAACAAAGAAAGAGATTCAAATTTAAAGTGACCTTAACCAAAGAGAACTACGAAGATAGGTTCGAGAGAAAGATTCGATAATTAAAGTACAAAAGAGGAAAGATGGATAGGCTAATATTAATCATGACGACCTTAACCCATCAACCGAGATTCCAGGAATAAGATCGATGCGGAAATTCAATTTCTCGCTTGAAGGGAAGAGAAGTTATTTTACTAAAACTTCAGGACAATCCCTGACTATCGAGGTGGAGTCAAGATCACTAGGCTGAAAATCAAGTGAGAAGATAAACCTGCCTATAAAATATGAGGCAATCGACATTCGATCATAAGAGAATTACCTACGTCGTCCACTAGAGAAGTGGTTCGGACTTGACAAGAGATAACAACATCATAACTGAGGGCATAGAAATCTCTAGTGAATCGACGCCTGTTGTAAAGGAGTTCACCCCTTTATAAATCGTATTAAGGTTGTCGAAACAGAAGTGGAGTTATGGGATGCTCCAGTACAAGAAGAACACGAATAGGGAGAGGCAAGAAGGGATTTCAGAACAACGGGGAAAGTTCCAAAATTCAAAAGAAATCCTAATCAAAGTGGAGAAATTCAAACTCGAATGAAGGTGATCCTGTAATTAATTTTTACTCCATATGTTAAGTTTTGCCTAAACGAGAGCTCCAATACAAACTATTATGACCTGCTATTTTGAACCAATCACATCCACACACGTAAGACTTGAGTTGCTCATAACAATAGATTGTTAATTTATATTTGGCAGAACTTAGCATATATAGTAAATAAATCAATCATAGAATCATAGACATAGAGTAATATAACAATTGTTAACGGTAAAAAGTGAACGCTAACACCCTGTGTGTGTAATAGAATCGTGAAAGCACCACCCGTTGGTACGGGAACAGAATATGAGCTGAGAATAGCAGAAAAGTAGTAAATGAACAACAGATTTATAGTGGTTCGGCCCGTAATTGAGCCTACATCCACTTTATAGTCTTTTATTGCTGATTTGATTACAATTTGATACAGTATCCCTCTAAACACAATACAATTTGATCATGAAATCATTCTTGACTACTAGCTCGATCTTTAATGATGAAACTCGACGAATCCGCGTTGGATGTTAGGAGCTCTTCTCGAAGATCGTTGTAGTGTCTCGAATGCTTGAAAATCTTTGATTGCTGAATGAGAGGAGGCTTCGACAGCGTAACGGCGCTTGGAGAAATGAATGGCCAAAAAGTCCTCTCCATGTTGGAGGTGATGGGGTATTTATAGAAGCTGATCTGGACTTAGGAAATTTCTCTAAGTCTTTAAGTCGTCGCCGACTTAGTATAGGTCGCTGCCGGTTTATGATAGGTCGCTGCCGGTTTATGAGTTCCAACACTTCCCTAGTAGTTCACCTCCTCTTCTGGTTTTACGTTTAAGTCCTAAGTCGCTGAAGACTTAAGGTAAGTCGGTGACGAGGTAAAGGTGTATAAGGTTAGATCGGCGACGAGCTAAGGGATTGGGTTGTTCTGGGCCCATCCTGTGGCTGTCTCTGACAAGTATTAAGTCGTAGCCGACTTATCAGACCTTAACTCGTAAGGCCTTAACTCGCAGCCTTTAAGTCGTAAACCTACTAAGTCGTAACTCGTTAGGTCGGAACCTCCTTAACTCGGAGCATTTCATAACTCGGAATCTTCCTTAGGTCGTAACCTTTAGTTCGCAGTACTACTAGGTCACGGAGTCTTTAGGTCGCAAGCTTCCTTAGGTCGCGACTTCCCTTAGGTCGGCAATCTGTTAACTCGGCAGGCCTTGCTAACTCACAATTTGCTAGGTCGGTAGGCTTCTTTAAGTCGGCAAGCACCTTAAGTCAGCCAGCATCCTAAGTCGGCATCCTTCTTAACTCGGTCTTAACTCTTGAGTCACAGATTTCCTTAAGTCGGTTACGCCTTTAGCTTGTTAGGTCGTCTTCTGTTAAGTCGCGAATCAGAGGATTAACATTTGCCCCTCGAAGTGTGTGCCTAAGTCATAGGTCATATACTTCGATTTTCTTAACCTGCTCTTTGATTAGGTCGGAAGCGAATTAACAGAAGTCTTAGGTCGGCAGCGTACAAGTCGACTCACCTTCCTGCGAATAAATAGTTAAGTCATCCTTCCTCTTCCTCACTCATTCTCCTTCTCGATTCGGCCATTGACGCGATTTAGAGCCCTCAGAGATAAATTCCATCCATTCAATCGTCGATTATCCTCCTGTCATATATCGTAAGTTGATCTGATCCGAGCTTATCCATGCCTACTATCGAATCGATAACTCCTCAGTCTTCGACTTCCATTTGTTCTTAAATGCTGTGGTTCATTATGTATAACCCTTCGACTGTTTCGCAATTGCCATTGATCACGTTGCAGTTGTGGTGTGGCAATAATACGTCAGATTCGCAGCAAATCCGAGGCGATTCGAATTGGCTTTTCGGGGTGATTCAATGGTGTAATGGAATTAGGATCGTCATTGACTGCGAGGTCATTGGGCTAACGAGTTAAAAGTTATGGATGGAAGTGGTTGATGTACTGACTCGGTTATGACTTAGCAATTTCACTGATTTAAGTCGGAACCGACTCAGCGATTTTATGCAACCTAGGTTTTGAGTCGCCTCCGAGTTAGGACTTGGGATTTCCTGCTGCCTTGAACTAGTTTTTTGCTTCTTTATTCGACCTAAGACTCGGGGACTGCCGACCTAGACCCATAGGGAATCTCTTAAGTCGTCACCGAGTTAATACTTGGGTTTTCAGCAAACTAAGCAGATGACTTTTAAACTTTGCCTGGACTTTGAACTGTTGAACTATAAACCATGTTGCATGTATTTCTTTTTACGTATCGCTTCAATTTTGCAAACTAACAATCCTGCTTAAAACAACATTCACAGAATACTGGGTCGAATATACTGTCACTGACTGCCCATATCGAATGACAGATTAGTTGGTAAAGAGAAAGTTAAATTAAATGAATATGAATGAGATGCTGTACAATAACCAATTCAAGTGAAGTATTAAAACAAAATCATAATAGTCAAATGAAACTGACTTGTCTGTATTAACACTGCACTTGATCATTGACAAGTTCTGAAATTCTGTAATCGATTGATTGTCAACTAATTTAATTCCAGTTATGCTTGTCTTTTATTTTCATTAGTTTTTGCACAACACTTCACACTTTTAGGGAACGTGCACCTTCACATTTGAACATTCAGCTGATTGTGTAGAATGTCTTCTCCACAAGAAGGAACAGAGCAAGCTGAAGATGTATTTCCAGTTGCTATCCCGCTGAACGATCCTCCACAGAGGACGCCTACTACCTTGAGCCATAAAGCCTTTCGTCAACTATGCACCCAGTTTGGCATTGCTGAAGCTGACGCTTTGCTTCCCGAAACAAATGATACTGCTGACAGGCCGCCCCGTGGCTTCGTTGCAGTTAACCGCCAAATGTGCTTGAGCGGAGCTATCCCCCCATTCAATGACTGCATTCGAGAACTTCTTCTCCAACTATCTATCTCCCCCTTTCAGTTACATCCCAATGGCTACGCCATCTTGCTGGGACTATGCGTGCTTTTTAGGAGAACGCTGGGCCGCTTTCCTACCTTCGGAGAAATTCGCTATCTTTGTACCTTTGCCAAGAATAAAGATCATCCCTCCATCATAGTCGTAAGGAGTGCGAGGAATCGTAAGTTGATCACCGGTCTCCCTGAAAGTGTTCACAGTTTCCTGAGCCCGTTCTTTTATGTCCGCTGTCCTCCTGGGTTTTATGCTATTTGGAGAATAGGGAGTAAGATCACTTGCATTTGTCTCTTATGTTCTTTCAAACTTACCGAAGTTCGGATTATCAAGTGCTAACTTCGCTCTTTTTTCCTTTTCAGCACTTCCTCCTCCTTCTAAAAATCTCAGTCACAAAGTGACTTTCGAGAGGCTTATGGCGGTGCCTGTGGAGGAGAGGAGTATCCAGTTTCTATTAGATGATGAGCTTTTGCACCAATTTGGGCTTCTACACCCTTCCAGGTCGACTCGAATTCATGAAATTCCTAGCTTTGATGCAGAAACGTCGGCTGCTTCGGGTTCTCAAGCAGAGGCGTCAAATGCCCCAGTTTCTGCGGAAGAAGCTGCATCAAAAACACTTGTCTTGGATGCTGCTTTGATAAAGTGTTCTGGATCCACTGATGTTGTAGGGTTAGCTGGCAAGTCGGCACTTCCCCCAATTATTGAGGAAGAAGAGAATCTTCGAGCTTCTGAAAAATCAACTGATGTGGAAGTTGAGAAGGAGAAATCTGCCGAACACTTGGGCGATGACACCTTTGATGGCTTGAGTGACATTATGATTACTTCTCAAGAGCTTTTCAAGGATAATATTCCAAAGGCAAACTCTCCTGTCATTGAAGCGACTTCCTCTTTGAAACAGATCTCGACGCCTTCGACACCTATCGTCTCCGTTCCTGCACTGAAGCGTGGTTTGTAGTTTGACGCGCGTAGTTCGCACGCCGCACACACTTAGGATTTTTCTGCACTTATAAGCATTTACTTTTTCTTTCTGGAAATTTCTAAACTTTACTTCTTTCCTGTTTTCAGATTCTCCGATGGGACGCTCCGGCTCATATTATGACTCATTTCAGCGCCATGGAGGCCGTGGATCCTATGACTTCAGGAAATATCTTGGTGACCAGAGAGAGACAGATGAGGAACGGGCCCAAAGGAAGGCTCAAGAAAAATGGGATTATGAGCAGCGGCAGAGAAGAAGAGATGCTGATCGATACGATTCTTCTTACAAAACTTACGATTCTCATAAGCGAAAATCTTATGATGACAAAGGGAAGACTCAAATTACTGATGAATCGAGCAAACGGTCTAAGCCAAGTGACGCGTCTGCTATTTCTGAAAAGACCAACGCTCCCATTTCTTCTGACATTCCGGCCGGTTCTCCTCCTCTAAAGGAAACTGACATTCAAACCATCATTAACAGGCCACAATATCAAGTTAAAGACGGCCCTCCAACGCTTCAGAGCCGATTTCCGAATTGGTGTCTAAGAGGAGTCCGCTTTGACTTAGATTTGGTTCCCATTGATAAGCAGGCAATGCTGAGAAATGTCGACGCTGTCAAGCTTGATATTGAAAGAATGTCTGGATGGCAGAAGTTGGTTGATGAACTTCAAAGGGTCAACCATCTTAACCTTGAAGCGATGATGACGATGGAGAATGATAAAGCAGAATGGGACAAATGGCGTAAGCAGCATGACGCGGAAATGACGAGTATTGCAGATGACAATGCAAAGCTTGCGTCTGAAGTTAAGCAGCTTAAGGAAAATCTCGCTTCTTCTTCTGCATCATATACTCAAAAAGAAGAAGTCTTTCAGAAGCAAGTGCGGGACGCACACGCTGCACAAAGAGATGTAGAAATGAAGCTTGCCGCCGAACAGCACGTTAATGAGAAGTACCGCACAGAAAACACCGAACTACGGGAAAAGGTCACCTCCCAGAACACGGAGATTGAGTTACTAAAGTCTCGACTTGCTAAAGCTGAGACGGCTCGTGATGAGGCTATTACTGGTAGGGTCGCTGCCGTTGCCGACAAAGAAGCGGCTGAGCAATCACATGAGGCAACGAAAGCAAACATCAGTTCTACCTTATTCGACTTTTATTTACACTGCGTTCTGGGTCGTGGGAGCCTTGCTTTTCTGGGTCCAGATTATGAAATCACTCTGGCCGAAGTGTGGGAAGCCGCGCTTGATATGTTTAAAGGTGTCGGCTATGATGAAGCAAAATTTGAGGAAGCAAAATTTGAGGCTCGCTATCTTGATGATGAGGCTCGCGCCGCTCTGGTTAGAGGGAAGGAGCAGCTTGCTAGGGCACGGGCTGAATCATTGGGAGAAGAACTCTCAAAAGAGGAAGCTCTTTTAACTGCCCCTGTTCATGCTTCCACTTTGGCTGATGCAAACATTATGGATTCCAGCTCTCATCCTTCACCTCCAGTTGTGACCACTCCTACAGAAGAGGAGGCAATGAAGGACTTTCAGGCTCGGGAATTTGAGATTGATCTTGCCAAACCGGCTTCTCCAGGTAACTTTGACGATTCACGGTCTTCTTTTTTCTCGAGGAATACTAATTTTGATTTCTTTTATTATGCAGTAGTCGCGCCGGAAACTGCACCAATTCTTCCTTCTTCAGCTGCCATTCCTTCTTCTCAAGTTACTCCTCTTCCAGCTTCTCAACCAGGTTCACAGGAAGAACCGATAGCAGCCCTTCAAGGTTTGGACGAACCATCTGCTTCTGAGGAACAGGAAGCAGAAGATCTGGAAGATAGCGAGAAGACCCCGGAGCGGTCTTTCGATTACGACACAAAGCTTTCTACATTTCTTGCTCCGGGGAGTGAGTCTTCTTCCAAGAAGAAGGGGAAGCGTGTGGTTTCAAAGAAAGGAAAGAGGAGTTCTTCTGCTGCTGGAGATGAGGCAGAGATTGATCCGGCTGAGTCTCTTTCTCCTTCTTCTCCGACGCGGCCTACGAAGCTAATTACCAGGCCGGGTAAAAGTTCCAAGGGTGGGAAGAAGGGGAAATGAGTTTGATTTTGCATTTTCTGCTTTTTGTATTGATCGGGGATTGTGCGGATTCCGGTCTCCGCTTCTTTTTGTAACCTGTACAATGTAAAAATTTCTCATAGTGTTGAAATAAATAGATATTTTTCTTGTACAAATCCTTGTGTATGTAGGAATACATCTGTTTTTCATTTGAAGTGTAGAGTAAATGATTCTTTTCGCTTGTACAAATTTTTTGTCTGTGTTTCAAGAACGCACTTACTCCACATCTTTATTACGTGATATTGCAATGAACTTGTGGTATGTTGCTTGTATATTACTTTTATTAATGTAACTGAATTGTATAATGTTGCCCCCATACCACAAGTATATTGTAATATTTCTTGATTTCACAAGACCGATACTCTTATTTTAGAGAATAACTTTCCACTTTTTCAGGGAAGAATTATTCTGCTTTTAATAGAGTATATCTTGTCTTTGGAGAAATCTTTATTTTCCTTTTCTTCCTGAAGAACACTTCGACTTCTGGGAATGATCACTTTTTTTTTGTTTGAAAGTGAATTTTCCTGTACAGTGAAATGAGCTTCTGAAGAAGGTTTTGATTTTCGTGCCCCGGTAAAGGGTTTATTTTTGGTACTTCAAGCAAGGTGAAGTACGCCTCTGAAGAGGTCTTTTGGTCTCCGAAGAGAAGCGATTTTGGTCTCCGAAGAGAAGCAGTTTTGGTCTCCGAAGAGAAGCAGTTTTGGTCTCCGAAGAGAAGCAGTTTTGGTCTCCGAAGAGAAGCAGTTTTGGTCTCCGAAGAGAAGCAGTTTTGGTCTCCAAAGAGAAGCAGTTTTGGCATTTCGTCTCTGGTGAAGTGGGTCTCCGAAGAGAAGCATTTTGCACTTCTACACGGGTGAAATGTGCCTCCGAAAAGGGCTTGTGCCTCCGAAGAGGGCTTGTGCCTCCGAAGAGGGCTTGTGCCTCCGAAGAGGGCTTGTGATTGCCTGGAAGTTACTTTCTCATGGTCGGAGGGGTCCACGGGACAAGCGTAAGTCATTCGATTGGATGTTTGTTTGTACAAACGATCGCAATCGATTAACAAGGTGCCCCTTTTTGGTAGTCCCACCGATCTTTTTGATTGAGGAAAGCTCTCCATTTATTGGCGTGCTTCGTTAGAGGGCTTTGTTGATCCTTGGGAAGGAGCATCAGTTGGTTGGCATGCCAGGAAGGTTGCGTCTTAGGTGCAAGTAGATCCATGGGATGGACACAAGCTACCTGATTGGATGCATCACAATCAGCCAGCGAGGGCCTTACTCCTTCTGTTTGGGAAGTTATCCCTTTAGTGGATCTACCTGCTTTCCTGTTGAGAGGCATACCTTCCTTTGGCTGCTTCCATGTCTGCCTGCTCATGTTGTACCATCATCCGCCAATCTGCGATCCTTTATCATCATTTCCAAGCGCGTGTTTCTTTCTTTTGCAAGTAAATTTCTTTATCCGAAGAAGTAGACTTCACTGTTGAATGACTCCACAGAGTAAACGCAAGTTATTTGGTTGGATGCCTTTTTATATCAACGATCGCAACCAGTTAACGAGGGCTTGACACAGTGGAGCCGTCAACTTTTTATGTGAAGTTCCTCTTGTGTGGGATTTGAGTTTGAAAATTTTTTTGTTGCTTGGAATTTGCTTTAATAAATGATTTGCAAGGCTCGCTTAGCTTTGCGATGGGTGAGCTTTGCTTTAATGACCTGCAGTATTAAATCGATATTTTAGCAATACATTTAGAGTATTTACTCATCGAAATATAACAGGCATTTTATAATAGAAAACACAATGCATGGTTTTTCATTATTGAATCACGCTGATTTCTCAGCGGTTTACAATGCAGAAGTTACACATCCATCATTATCTTTACAAATTTAAGCAATGCTGTTAAGTAAAAATGAATGCTAGTTATTGCTGTTTCAGAATCTCCAAGCTGGATTTCCATTTGTGCTTGATTCATAGCTTTTGGATTTTTATGCCAGAGAAAGTGAGAGATGCCCCAGTCGCAGTTTTGTGGGTAATTAGTAGTCATCCCAACTTCTGCTTGCTGGGTATGGTCCCCCTGTGATAGCATTAACGACAAGCTTTTCTGAATCTTGCACTGCAGTGTTGTTGTGAGAATCGGATTGATAGGTAGGGTGTTGTTGATCCCGAGTGGATGAGGTTGGATCGACCCCGCTTCTCTTAACGTATTGTTGGAGTTTACCCTGCTCTAGCAATTCTTCAATCACCTTCTTTAATTGGCGACATTGGTCAGTGTCATGGCCAGGTTGATTGTGAAATTGGCAGAATTTTCCATTACGCTTTGCCCCTCTTGTCATCTCAGGTGGCTTAGGATACCTGACAACGTCTTTTGTTGCAAAAAAGATATTTCTTGGTGTATCAGTTAAAGGAGTAAAGTCCGAAGGATTAAAGCGGCGAGGTTTCTTTTCATTTCTCTGGCTTTTTCCTCCTTCATTCTCCCTTTTCTGACTTTCAGATTCTCTTTTCTTAGGTGGGACATTGTCATTATCAGTCTGGGCAATAACCACTTTCGATGTTGCAGAAAGGCTCTCAAGGCGAATGAACTCATCGGCCTTTTTATAAAACTTATCAAGTGAGTTTGGTTCTTTCATCTTTAGCCATATCCTAAATTTACTCGATTTATCAATGGCTCTCATCAAATAAGTCAGGATCATGCGTGGTTCTGCATTTTCTACTTCGGCTAAAGCTATATTGAAACGGCTCAGGAAAGATTTGATTGATTCTCCGGGCGCTTGTTCAAGGTTAGACAGTGACATTATATCCTTAGCTTTTGAAGCATACAATCTGAACTGTTCTTTAAACTTTTGCGTTAAGTCGGAGAATTTATCTACAGACCGAACTGGAAGCTTTGTGAACCAAAGTAAAGCCACACCTTCTAGGTATACCGGAAAGTATCGACACTTGATCTCGTCTGATGCCCTTGCACCAGTCATATGCCAATCGTACTTGTAGAGGAAATGATTAGGGTCACTGGTTCCCCTATAGGCTTGGATAGTAGGAGGTGCAAATTTCCTTGGAAACTCCGCTCTTAGGATCCTTTCAGTAAACGGAGTTCTGCTTGGCGCAAATCCCCAGTCAGCCTCATCCTCTTCCCTTTGCATGCTCTCTTTCATGATGCGGCCAACCATTTCAGACAGGTACTCCTTATTGTTCAAAGACACCTCCGGGCAAGTATTAGTTCTTCCCTCGGAATTTTGCCCGAGCATCTGCTCATGACAAGTTGGTTGCGGCATAGAACCATCAGCTTGGAAAGGTGGCATTTCAGGAAGAGTAGTTCGACGGTTTTCTGGTTGACGATTTGCCCCGAGCAGAGCAGTTAATCTATCCATCATCAAAGCGTTTTGAGTTTCAATTTGTTGGTATAATCCAGAAACTGCGTCATCCAATTCAGCCCTGGTGACCCCAACGGTTGGAGTTGCTTGGTCTGTTATTGGGGAAGCGGAAGTTCCTTCGTGAGCGTTTCCGGATCTGATAGGTCTACCTCTTCTTCCAGGAGCCATTATTTCAGGTCTGGTTTTTAAAGAGAGGTTCTTTTTATGAATCTTTGCGAAGCAACGGTGGATGATCGCCTGAGTTGGGTTCTCAGTGAAAGCACCAAAATGTTAACGGTAAAAAGTGAACGCTAACACCCTGTGTGTGTAATAGAATCGTGAAAGCACCACCCGTTGGTACGGGAACAGAATATGAGCTGAGAATAGCAGAAAAGTAGTAAATGAACAACAGATTTATAGTGGTTCGGCCCGTAATTGAGCCTACATCCACTTTATAGTCTTTTATTGCTGATTTGATTACAATTTGATACAGTATCCCTCTAAACACAATACAATTTGATCATGAAATCATTCTTGACTACTAGCTCGATCTTTAATGATGAAACTCGACGAATCCGCGTTGGATGTTAGGAGCTCTTCTCGAAGATCGTTGTAGTGTCTCGAATGCTTGAAAATCTTTGATTGCTGAATGAGAGGAGGCTTCGACAGCGTAACGGCGCTTGGAGAAATGAATGGCCAAAAAGTCCTCTCCATGTTGGAGGTGATGAGGTATTTATAGAAGCTGATCTGGACTTAGGAAATTTCTCTAAGTCTTTAAGTCGTCGCCGACTTAGTATAGGTCGCTGCCGGTTTATGATAGGTCGCTGCCGGTTTATGAGTTCCAACACTTCCCTAGTAGTTCACCTCCTCTTCTGGTTTTACGTTTAAGTCCTAAGTCGCTGAAGACTTAAGGTAAGTCGGTGACGAGGTAAAGGTGTATAAGGTTAGATCGGCGACGAGCTAAGGGATTGGGTTGTTCTGGGCCCATCCTGTGGCTGTCTCTGACAAGTATTAAGTCGTAGCCGACTTATCAGACCTTAACTCGTAAGGCCTTAACTCGCAGCCTTTAAGTCGTAAACCTACTAAGTCGTAACTCGTTAGGTCGGAACCTCCTTAACTCGGAGCATTTCATAACTCGGAATCTTCCTTAGGTCGTAACCTTTAGTTCGCAGTACTACTAGGTCGCGGAGTCTTTAGGTCGCAAGCTTCCTTAGGTCGCGACTTCCCTTAGGTCGGCAATCTGTTAACTCGGCAGGCCTTGCTAACTCACAATTTGCTAGGTCGGTAGGCTTCTTTAAGTCGGCAAGCACCTTAAGTCAGCCAGCATCCTAAGTCGGCATACTTCTTAAGTCGGCAGGCTCCTAACTCGGCATCCTTCTTAACTCGGTCTTAACTCTTGAGTCACAGATTTCCTTAAGTCGGTTACGCCTTTAGCTTGTTAGGTCGTCTTCTGTTAAGTCGCGAATCAGAGGATTAACAACAATAAGCAGCAGAATAGATAAATAGTAGTTCATGAAGCTACTATATAAACATCAGAGTATGAAACCAAATACAACAGAATCTCAAATACAAATGAATCTCTAATACATAAGTAACTGACGAGTCCGAACATTAATGACTAGAATATACTGAAATAACCTAAAGCTGGATAGATAAATCTTTAAACAAAGCTCCATTCTCCAAAGGTGAGTCTCAAATGCTTTGACACTCAGTCTAACCCGAGCATAAAGAAAAACACAAAACACAAAACACTCGAGTCAGGACTAACATTCTTATACTAGTAAATCAACTCAAGTGAAATGTCAACTGAAATACAAGTAACTTAAAGGATGTTTGGGATTTTCATCCTCTAAGGTTCTGTGGAACTATCTACTATATAGTAATATACACTATTATAACATGTCTATCGGTAAAGTAAAGTATTAAAATAGCGTTAAGGTGTTACCCATATCCCCCTTAACACATTTTATATATTCCCGTAGTATATACAATGTCGTAAGCTCCACCAAACCGGTGGTTTACCCAGAGAACACCCCATAGGTACGGTACAAAACAAAGTCGTAGAAGGTGCGATAGGACATGTGACAGGTACGTGAGGCAATGCCAGTGTAGATATACCGTTTGCAGATCCAGACTGGTGGTAATGCATAGCAGCTACTACCCCCACCTCGAGACACACTCTCAAATCAAAGGTGCACCCAATCAAATCATAAAGTAATAGAATGTTATCGAAGAAATGTGCCCGATAGGAGGAATGACCTGTGACAACCCGGAATACTTGTATATTGGGAATTGAAATATTTAATGATTCCAAATATTTAAAAGTTAAATTTTGACATGAATTTCAAATATTGATATTTATTGGATGATTAAATATTGGATTTAACAATTAAAATTGGGTAAAATATTAAATCCAGATTTTTAAGCTTGTTAAAAATAAATTAAAGACTCAGAAAATTTATATTGATAATACTAAAGGTAATAGAACTTTTAAAATTGAATTTCAAATTTGTTTTGTTCAGTTTTTAGAATATATCGTTTAAATTGAATTTAAAAATGGTCTTCCGAGGCACAGTCTCGGAATTCGACGAAACTAGTTCCATCGGATCCATAATATTGTATTATTATCGGATTTCAATTTTCGTAGTGTTTGGAGTGATCGTTTGGTAGTACGATAAGCAAACGCGGTGAAATTAAATCGAAAATTCAATATTATAACTGGTCCAAAAAGCTATCTTCTCCATACGATCGAGTTAGGACTCGAAACCTTTTCCATTGGGTTCAGAATAGGGGTATAACATTACGAACGCCTAGCGGCATGCCTCGATAGAAGTTTGAAATTTTAAATTGCATTTGAATTTAAATTTGAACTTTATATATATATATATATATTAATGGTTAATTGACATCAGCTGCTTGCTTTATCATCAACTTACTGTAGCCAGATTTTTTAATGCGCTTCCTGCACCTTCTCGAACACGATTCCTTTCTTCAAAATAAAGCACGTATCTTTTCTTCCAGTTAGAAACGAAAAAAAATAGTGATGGCTGAAATTAAAAATTCCGTCTCCCTTCCACTTTTCAAAACCATTCGCGAATCAAATTCAAGCAGAGGGAATAGCTGAAATCGAATCCCACGTCTTCCCTTTCTTCTCGTTCATTAAATCGAATCAAAAAAAAGAAAAAGGGGCGAAACTGTAACGACCCGCCATTTTGGACCATTCGCATCCATTATAAGTGTATAGGTAGACACTCATGCCGGAGTTGAATTGCTCAAAATACCGCGTTGTTAATTTAAATTGGCAAAACTGAACATATACAGTAAATAAAATAATCACAGATCACAGACACAGAGTAATAATTGCAGCGGAAATAAAAGAGATAGTAGTTCATGAAGCTACTATATAAATGTATAAGTTACATCAGAGTTAAACCAGATACAACGGAAGTGTAATACGATACATCAGATACAAATCAGAATACATCACTGGAATCATCGAATATCTGAAAGCTGGATAGATAGCTGGATCTCCAAGCGAAGCTCCAACTCCAAAGGTGAGTCTCGAAAGCTGAACCACTCAGTCTGACCCGAGCGTAAAGCAAAAACACAAGACACTCGAGTCAGGATTAACATTCTTATATTAATAAATCCAACTCAAGTGAAATAGCAATTGAAATACAAGTAACTCAAAGGATGTTTGGAATAACCATCCTTCAAGGATCCGTTAAACTATCTACTAGGTAGTAATATACGCTAAGTAGATAATGTCTATCAGTAATATAAAAAGATATCAAAATAGCGTTAAGTCATGGCCCATTCCACCCTTAACACATTTTTATTCCCAAAAGCATATACAAGACCGTAGTTTCCCCAAAACCGGAAGTCACCAGAGGGCAATCCATATACTAAAGGTACAAAACAATTTCGTAGTGGTCGCGCATAAATGGAATACAAGTATGACAAGGCACATGAGGCAATACCCAAGGTAGTGATACTACCGTTCGCCTGATCCGGACTGGTGAGAACGCAACGCCGCAGCGCCCGCAACACCGTGAAACAACACTCCCAAAATCAAGGGTGCACCAATCGACAACAAGTATAAGTAGTTCGAAGAAGTGTGTCCACTTGAGGTAGCTAATCCTCCATTGGCCCGGCACAGCTCCTGTTTTAGTCATTTCCAATTTGACACAAGTGTCAAGGCTATCCATTATCGTTCTCTTTCTTCAGTCAACACGATCACCATGTCAACCACTTCATTCTGGATCATCACTCCGCGTATAGTTATTAAAGTGGTTTTCGGTTTAGATAGAGAGTATATCCATAACCGAATTCCGGTCTCTTTAATAACTTCCGTAATTATTACACCGACTGGTCGTTTATTTATTTCAAAAACCAAATCAATTCCAATTTCAATTTCAATTCGTAAATCAACATTTCGTTTGTCTTTCAAAACCAATTCCATAAATTTACGTTTCAAAACTTCCAAATTATAC
The DNA here is from genome assembly GCA_030737815.1 of Allium fistulosum. NCBI lineage: Eukaryota > Viridiplantae > Streptophyta > Magnoliopsida > Asparagales > Amaryllidaceae > Allium > Allium fistulosum. The sequence goes on from CM060904.1 coordinate 130,533,295, forward strand.
ATTCAAATTCTTACAATTCAATTTCAATTTTATTTAAAACAATTCAAATATTGATTCAACTTCGAATATAAGTTTCATTTCAAATCATTTAAATAAATTTAATTTAACATTTAAATCAATTTAAATTCATTTATCAATTTCATTCAATATTTATTAGGTTAATTTGCCATTCAAAACAATTTCTATTAAATTTCCAATTCATTAAATCCATTATTTAAATTCAACTTACAAATTAAATTATATTCATCAAACCAAATTCTTTAAATTTCAAGTCTTACATTAATTTCAATAAATCACATTTTATTTCTTGTTAAAGAAATTCAATCTCACTTATTTACTTAATTAAATAATTTTCCAAAACTTAATTAATAAAGAAACTCAATTTCAATTATTTACGAAGTAAAATTCACTTATTCAAAAATTCAATTTCACTTATTAAAGAATTCAATTCAATTTAATCATTAAATAATTCAATCTTATTTAATTATTAAATAATTCAAAACTTAATTATTAAATAATTTCAAAGTTTAATAATTTCAAACTTAATTATAATTTCCAACTTAATTATTAAATCATTTCAAAGTTTAATAATTTCAAACTTAATCCAATCATTTCTCAAATTAAACAACATTCTTTCATCAATTGCATTGTTAATATTTTGTTTCAGATTATTCAATATTAACATTTCCTTTCATTAAAATTCAAATTTCAACTTCATTTCAAAACCATATTATTTATTCGAATAAAATCTTCATTTTATTTTTTTTATCAAATTATTGACCAATCGGGTTTTATTTAATTTTCTATCCTAGGTCAAAGTTCAATTTGGGTATTTATCATTTCAGCCCGATTCCAATTCAATTCAAAAATCAAAGAATAACAAAAGGAACTTGCAGTGTGATAACTGGGATGGTGTCAATGTAAATAAACAAGCAATCACAACAAACAATAACAATCCAATAATCAATTCAAATAATCCCGAAATAATCGTATTAATTCGCATTGTCATTTGTGCGAATTAATATAATTATTTCTAGAATCTACACTATCATTTCATGTAGATTAAAGATTATTACATTACGGTTTTCACTTGTCATTCAATTTACAATTTCATACATCATTAGTTTAACAACATACATTCAGTGGTTCAAAGTGTAATTAAACAAATCCTACGTGTCAATAAATTCAACAGTAAAAGGGGTCATATTATACAAATGTCGGTTAATCAAATTTAACATTTAATTATCCTATATCAAGTTCAATTTCATACTATTTATCATTTTAACATTAACAATTTAACGTCCAATATAAACATCAACAATCAATCAATTATCAGCCAAACTGTATTATCATTGTATAAATAATTAACAGATAATGGTGTCAGATGTCACAGGTGAACTGATACAGGCAATAACATATATAACAGTGTATTTAGCTAACAGCATCATATTTCAATTGTCGTTTCAATTGAAATCAAATTTAATAAATAAAAGAACGTTAATCGTGAGTGGTTGCTCACCTTTCGAAGCTAGATAGATAGACAATGAAGTGGGTTACGAATCCAAGCGTGTATTCCAAAGCAAAGTGAGATGGGCTCGAATTAGATGGACAAAGCTGGTAGATAAGAGACAAACGAAACCAAATCAGACTGGAACGATGCGAAAACAAAAAAAAACAAAATGGATATAAGAGAACTTAGATATAAATATCTATAACTATAGATATATAAATCATATTCAAATCCAAATACATTTATTCTTAAAAATATATAAGTATTTCAAAATCATTGTTTGAAACAAAACACGTATATAAATTTGAAATACTACCAATATGTATATATATGCCGAGATGCTTATAAAATTTCTAACTCATGTACTTACGTATAAAAGTAAATACATGACCAATCTATATATAATAGTTTACCTATCTCTATAGTACTTATACTAATATATAATATATTAATACAAACTCGACTCGTGCAATAAAATATATTTAAAATTTCATAGTAAACATACAGGTATATAACTATACATATAGCTACGTATTGTATATATTCTGTTATAATTTTCAGTAACAACTAGTATAAAATTACTTTTTAATAAAATCACAAAACATGATACTGTCTACTAAACTAATATGCAGAATGATTATATGTGAAAACCAATATATATAAATCAATATCCTACATAAACATATCTATTTACCCATACGCATCATTTTAAACAAGTTCCGTCATACATATATGCAAACAGCAAAGCGCTCAATATATATCATACATATTTTATATAATATACTTACTTAGTAACAGGTTGTACTAAACAGGACACAACAAAGCAAATCTAGATTTTATAATACCTTTTTATAAACCAAAGAAACAAACTGAGTAAGAGGAATGCACAGCAAAGAGGCAAGCAATGAATTGGGGTTGACGGAGCGGAGGTGGATGCGGCTCCAGGTCATTCGGAAGCTCACACGTGGGTTGCACTTGGCCGGCATGAGCAGGTGGGTTGCTGGAAGGCACGGAGGCGGAAGTGGGGAAGGTTGGTCAGGGCGTGGACTGTGGTAGGTGGCGATGAGGTCAGCGAGGTGATCTGAGTAGGTTCGGTCAGAGGTTGCGTGGTGGAAGGAGAAGAGGCTGCTCGGGAAAGAAGGGCCGGAGAGAGGAATGGGTGGAGGATGGCTTCATGGCGGAGCTGAGGGGCTGTTCACAGTGGGGAAGGTGGGGAAGCTGCGGCCATGGATGGTGGAAGGGAACGTTGGCGAAGGTGAGATGTGGAGGGGCGTTGGGCGTGACTCGCCGCTGGTGGCAAAGGGGACGTGGAGAATGGGCACGGTGGTCGAGGCCGTAGTTGGATCGGAGTAAGCAAGGGCGGATGGTCGGTGGTCTGTGGTTATTGGGTGGTGGCTCAAGGCGAGATGAGGGGAGGAGGATTCGGCACGGGCTTTGGTGATAGGTGAAACGGAAGGTGGTGGTTCGGTGGGAGGCTTGGCCGAGCTGACGTGGTGATGGGAGCACCGAGACTGATGGAGGAAAGGCATGGTGAGGATTCAAAGCAGCATATTGTAGTATAATAAAACTTTATATTTATAAACTCTGCTGTAATTGTATATTTTTGAAGAGTAGAACAAGAGAGAGGAAGGGAGAGAAATGAACCGACAACCAGTATATATATTAAAAGTATGGGAATAGAAAAAGTAAAGCGCAAATTCGGGGAATACTAAGGATAGCAAAACGGCTGTTTTAGGTGAGGCCATAAAATACGAACCAGTGGGAATAGTGAAGGTTACGGGTTGAATTTATGGAAATAATAATGACAGTGGCCATTCATTTTTCTCGGAAAACAAACGAATGGGCACAGGAAATCCAAAAGACTCCAGAAATAGGTACCGATACAATTAACCGTTTCGCGGTTTTCACCCCGTACCGGGCACCGAAATGCACAAATGAATATACTACGGAGATCAGCATGGGAAGACGAACAAAATGGTACACAGATATCGGCGATACGACTGTCCTATCGAAAGTCGATATCGGTACCGAAATGCTGCAATATGTTAGAAATAAGATGAACGGAGCAATAGAAGTCAAAATTTGAAGAAATGAAATATGACGTCTTGCTCAGGAGATGGTTTAGAATTTTTCTATGTAAAAATATTTGGGTTTCGAAACATTTTATTTTCATCACTTTTTAACTGATTAAATTGAAGTAAGTTTACGCACGAAATAAACTTTCATATTTTCGGACGAAAATTTACCAGTTGCTATGTTTAACTAAACGTATTCCAAATATTAAATTTTTATTTCAAAATTTTATCGTTTAAAATTTCACAAAATTTCAACTAATTACGTTATTAAAACAGTTGAAATTTACGGGTCGTTACACTCTCCCCCACTCAAAACTTTTCGTCCCCGAAAAGGAACGAGGTAGGAGAATAGAAACAACCAGGAAGAAAAATAGATTTGAAATACAAAATAACAATTGATCTAAACCATATAAATTTAAATTTAAATTAATTGATATTCAATAATTGATTTAATCCATTTGATTTCACTAAAATCAATCTCAACTATTTCTAAATTCATTATCTTATTATCCCATTTCTTCAATTTACAATTTTCTAAAACCATAAATTTGAATAGTCTTTTATTATAATCATATTCTTTCTCAACAATCTAAATTCTTCTTTATTCCAAATTATTGTTAAATTTATTCTACTTAATATATCTAATCACATATATTTAACCCATATAAATTAATTTAAACCATAAAAGTTTCGATTTAAAATTAATTTATATTCTATTAATTTCTTTTAAATTCAAGGTATTTCCATAAGTTGATCTAATTTCAATTTATTAATTCTTTCAAACAAATTTATTAATTATTAACCGAGTTTTACTTATTATCCTATCTAACTCTATTAACATCTTTATAATCAAAATTTAGTGTATAACATTTATTATAAACACTCAAATTTTATTTATAAATTCAATTTATATTATATATTATCCAATTACATATTCAACTTCTGAATGATTTAGGTAAGTTGTATTAGAATGCAGTTGAACAATTATACAAATAAAATTTTCCAAATTCAATTATTCAAATTTAAATATTTATTCCAAATTTTGGTCTTATTTATAATTAAAATCATCCTTTAACAAAATTTAAGAATTAGGTTTCCGATTAACTTTAAACAATTTAGAGATATATATAATATATTTATATCAAATCGAATTAAATTTTAAAATAAGATACCTATATATATGTAAATCAAAATATACTGAAGAAATTCAAATCAAAATATTTTTCAAAACAACCATAGCAAAACTACAAAATAGTATCTCCACTTCGAAACTCGAAAATGAATGTCGATGATGCGGCCGCCATCACCGAAATTATTTTCCAACGACAAAGAGAAGAGCACTGATTTCAACATTTTAAAAATTCTTTGAAAACGATTTCTATTCGAAAAATACTTCCAATAATATATACTTTAAAATTTTAAAACCAAAGTTCGAAATCACCGGAAACTAAATTCTCAAATTTCTGAATCAAATTCATTTCAAATTTCAAATCAATTTATAACCAAGTTTATGAATTCATTTATTTATATTATGCAATAGTCAATGGTTTACAAAACAATAAATGAAAATCAAATATTATTATTTCAAACAACAAATTCATTAAAAATTTTATTTCAGAAAACTTATATTTATATATAATATAATCATTCAAAACTATTTTGTTTATCAAATTTGAAAACAACATTTTAATATAAATTTAGAAATACATTTCTTTGCTCGACGATACAGGAATGGATTTTCAAAATAAGGATAGGGATTCAAATTTGATGGACTTAAATCAAAGAGAAATTTTGATTCGAAAATAAGTTTGAAACAGAAGATAAGATAATTCAATTACCACAATCGGGAGATGGAGGAGTTTATTTAATTCACGGGCAACCTTAAACGGGTCGTCCGTAACTACAAGAATAAAATCGAGGCTGAATTCCAACGTAAATCAATACTTGATCTCAAGAGATGGAATTCAGGTATAGCAAGGAATAGATAGCATCGTAAACCGAGGATACAGAAATCTCCGGTAAATCGATGTCTATTATAAAGGAGGTTTTTGTTCCTTTACGAATCATTCGAAGATTGGCGAGACCGCCGATTCACTATAAGGGTCATTCGAAGTGGAGTAATGTGATGCTCCAGAATTTGAAAGGAGACGAATAGTGAGGGACACGAATAAAATTTGGAACCGTAGGGAACGGTCCAAAATTCTAAGAAATCGAGTCGAAAGGAAGAGATTGAAACTCGAATGAGAGTGATTCTGTAAATACATTTACCCTATATGTTGAGTTTTGCCTAGAGCTACCAAAGCTCTGATACCAACTTTAACGACCCGCCATTTTGGACCATTCGCATCCATTATAAGTGTATAGGTAGACACTCATGCCGAAGTTGAATTGCTCAAAATACCGCGTTGTTAATTAAAATTGGCAAAACTGAACATATACAGTAAATAAAATAATCACAGATCACAGACACAGAGTAATAATTGTAGCGGAAATAAAAGAGATAGTAGTTCATGAAGCTACTATATAAATGTATAAGTTACATCAGAGTTAAACCAGATACAACGAAAGTGTAATACGATACATCAGATACAAATCAGAATACATCACTGGAATCATCGAATATCTGAAAGCTGGATAGATAGCTAGATCTCCAAGCGAAGCTCCAACTCCAAAGGTGAGTCTCGAAAGCTGAACCACTCAGTCTGACCCGAGCGTAAAGCAAAAACACAAGACACTCGAGTCAGGATTAACATTCTTATATTAATAAATCCAACTCAAGTGAAATAGCAATTGAAATACAAGTAACTCAAAGGATGTTTGGAATAACCATCCTTCAAGGATCCGTTAAACTATCTACTAGGTAGTAATATACGCTAAGTAGATAATGTCTATCAGTAATATAAAAAGATATCAAAATAGCGTTAAGTCATGGCCCATTCCACCCTTAACACATTTTTATTCCCAAAAGCATATACAAGACCGTAGTTTCCCCAAAACCGGAAGTCACCAGAGGGCAATCCATATACTAAAGGTACAAAACAATTTCGTAGTGGTCGCGCATAAATGGAATACAAGTATGACAAGGCACATGAGGCAATACCCAAGGTAGTGATACTACCGTTCGCCTGATCCGGACTGGTGAGAACGCAACGCCGCAGCGCCCGCAACACCGTGAAACAACACTCCCAAAATCAAGGGTGCACCAATCGACAACAAGTATAAGTAGTTCGAAGAAGTGTGTCCACTTGAGGTAGCTAATCCTCCATTGGCCCGGCACAGCTCCTGTTTTAGTCATTTCCAATTTGACACAAGTGTCAAGGCTATCCATTATCGTTCTCTTTCTTCAGTCAACACGATCACCATTTCAACCACTTCATTCTGGATCATCACTCCGCGTATAGTTATTAAAGTGGTTTTCGGTTTAGATAGAGAGTATATCGATAACCGAATTCCGGTCTCTTTAATAACTTCCGTAATTATTACACCGACTGGTCGTTTATTTATTTCAAAAACCAAATCAATTCCAATTCCAATTTCAATTCGTAAATCAACATTTCGTTTGTCTTTCAAAACCAATTCCATAAATTTACGTTTCAAAACTTCCAAATTATACATTCAAAGTCTTACAATTCAATTTCAATTTTATTTAAAACAATTCAAATATTGATTCAACTTCGAATATAAGTTTCATTTCAAATCATTTAAATAAATTTAATTTAACATTTAAATCAATTTAAATTAGTTTATCAATTTCATTCAATATTTATTAGGTTAATTTGCCATTCAAAAAAATTTCTATTAAATTTCCAATTCATTAAATCCATTATTTAAATTCAACTTACAAATTAAATTATATTCATCAAACCAAATTCTTTAAATTTCAAGTCTTACATTAATTTCAATAAATCACATTTTATTTCTTGTTAAAGAAATTCAATCTCACTTATTTACTTACTTAAATAATTTTCCAAAACTTAATTAATAAAGAAACTCAATTTCAATTATTTACGAAGTAAAATTCACTTATTCAAAAATTCAATTTCACTTATTAAAGAATTCAATTCAATTTAATCATTAAATAATTCAATCTTATTTAATTATTAAATAATTCAAAACTTAATTATTAAATAATTTCAAAGTTTAATAATTTCAAACTTAATTATAATTTCCAACTTAATTATTAAATCATTTCAAAGTTTAATAATTTCAAACTTAATTATAATTTCAAACTTAATCCAATCATTTCTCAAATTAAACAACATTCTTTCATCAATTGCATTGTTAATATTTTGTTTCAGATTATTCAATATTAACATTTCCTTTCATTAAAATTCAAATTTCAACTTCATTTCAAAACCATATTATTTATTAAAATAAAATCTTCATATTATTTTTTTTATCAAATTATTGACCAATCGGGTTTTATTTAATTTTCTATCCTAGGTCAAAGTTCAATTTGGGTATTTATCATTTCAACCCGATTCCAATTCAATTCAAAAATCAAAGAATAACAAAGGGAACTTGCAGTGTGATAACTGGGATGGTGTCAAAGTAAATAAACAAGCAATCACAACAAACAATAACAATCCAATAATCAATTCAAATAATCCCGAAATAATCGTATTAATTCGCATTGTCATTTGTGCGAATTAATATAATTATTTCTAGAATCTACACTATCATTTCATGTAGATTAAAGATTATTACATTACGATTTTCACTTGTCATTCAATTTACAATTTCATACATCATCAGTTTAACAACATACATTCAGTGGTTCAAAGTGCAATTAAACAAATCCTACGTGTCAATAAATTCAACAGTAAAAGGGGTCATATTATACAAATGTCGGTTAATCAAATTTAACATTTAATTATCCTATATCAAGTTCAATTTCATACTATTTATCATTTTAACATTAACAATTTAACGTCCAATATAAACATCAACAATCAATCAATTATCAGCCAAACTGTATTATCATTGTATAAATAATTAACAGATAATGGTGTCAGATGTCACAGGTGAACTGATACAGGCAATAACATATATAACAGTGTATTTAACTAACAGCATCATATTTCAATTGTCGTTTCAATTGAAATCAAATTTAATAAATAAAAGAACGTTAATCGTGAGTGGTTGCTCACCTTTCGAAGCTAGATAGATAGACAATGAAGTGGGTTACGAATCCAAGCGTGTATTCCAAAGCAAAGTGAGATGGGCTCGAATTAGATGGACAAAGCTGGTAGATAAGAGACGGACGAAACCAAATCAGACTGGAACGATGCGAAAACAAAAAAAAAACAAAATGGATATAAGAGAACTTAGATATAACTATCTATAACTATAGATATATAAATCATATTCAAATCCAAATACATTTATTCTTAAAAATATATAAGTATTTCAAAATCATTGTTTGAAACAAAACACGTATATAAATTTGAAATACTACAAATATGTATATATATGCCGAGATGCTTATAAAATTTCTAACTCATGTACTTACGTATAAAAGTAAATACATAACCAATCTATATATAATAGTTTACCTATCTCTATAGTACTTATACTAATATATAATATATTAATACAAACTCGATTCATGCAATAAAATATATTTAAAATTTCACAGTAAACATACAGGTATATAACTATACATATAGCTACGTATTGTATATATTCTGTTATAATTTTCAGTAACAACTAGTATAAAATTACTTTTTAATAAAATCACAAAACATGATACAGTCTACTAAACTAATATGCAGAATGATTATATGTGAAAACCAATATATGTAAATCAATATCCTACATATACATATCTATTTACCCATACGCATCATTTTAAACAAGTTCCGTCATACATATATGCAAACAGCAAAGCGCTCAATATATATCATACATATTTTATATAATATACTTACTTAGTAACAGGTTGTACTAAACAGGACACAACAGAGCAAATCTAGATTTTATAATACCTTTTTATAAACCAAAGAAACAAACTGAGTAAGAGGAATGCACAACAAAGAGGCAAGCAATGAATTGGGGTTGACAGAGCGGAGGTGGATGCGGCTCCAGGTCATTCGGAAGCTCACACGTGGGTTGCACTTGGCCGGCATGAGCAGGTGGGTTGCTGGAAGGCACGGAGGCGGAAGTGGGGAAGGTTGGTCAGGGCGTGGACTGTGGTAGGTGGCGATGAGGTCAGCGAGGTGATCTGAGTAGGTTCGGTCAGAGGTTGCGTGGTGGAAGGAGAAGAGGCTGCTCGGGAAAGAAGGGTCGGAGAGAGGAATGGGTGGAGGATGGCTTCATGGCGGAGCTGAGGGGCTGTTCACAGTGGGGAAGGTGGGGAAGCTGCGGCCATGGATGGTGGAAGGGAACGTTGGCGAAGGTGAGATGTGGAGGGGCGTTGGGCGTGACTCGCCGCTGGTGGCAGAGGGGACGTGGAGAATGGGCACGGTGGTCGAGGCCGTAGTTGGATCGGAGTAAGCAAGGGCGGATGGTCGGTGGTCTGTGGTTATTGGGTGGTGGCTCAAGGCGAGATGAGGGGAGGAGGATTCGGCACGGGCTTTGGTGATAGGTGAAACGGAAGGTGGTGGTTCGGTGGGAGGCTTGGCCGAGCTGACGTGGTGATGGGAGCACCGACACTGATGGAGGAAAGGCATGGTGAGGATTCAAAGCAGCATATTGTAGTATAATAAAACTTTATATTTATAAACTCTGCTGTAATTGTATATTTTTGAAGAGTAGAACAAGAGAGAGGAAGGGAGAGGAATGAACCGACAACCAGTATATATATTAAAAGTATGGGAATAGAAAAAGTAAAGCGCAAATTCGGGGAATACTAAGGATAGCAAAATGGTTGTTTTAGGTGAGGCCATAAAATACGAACCAGTGGGAATAGTGATGGTTACGGGTTGAATTTATGGAAATAATAATGACAGTGGCCATTCATTTTTCTCGGAAAACAAACGAATGGGCACAGGAAATCCAAAAGACTCTAGAAATAGGTACCGATACAATTAACCGTTTCGCGGTTTTCACCCCGTACCGGGCACCGAAATGCACAAATGAATATACTACGGAGATCAACACGGCAAGACGAACAAAATGGTACACAGATATCGGCGATACGACTGTCCTATCGAAAGTCGATATCGGTACCGAAATGCTGCAATATGTTAGAAATAAGATGAACGGAGCAATAGAAGTCAAAATTTGAAGAAATGAATATGACGTCTTGCTCAGGAGATGGTTTAGAATTTTTCTATGTAAAAATATTTGGGTTTCGAAACATTTTATTTTCATCACTTTTTAACTGATTAAATTGAAGTAAGTTTACGCACGAAATAAACTTTCATATTTTCGGACGAAAATTTACCAGTTGCTATGTTTAACTAAACATATTCCAAATATTAAATTTTTATTTCAAAATTTTATCGTTTAAAATTTCACAAAATTTCAACTAATTACGTTATTAAAACAGTTGAAATTTACGGGTCGTTACAGAAACCGAAGTCGATTTCGACTTCGACGAAGAGGGCAATGAGGCAAGCGGCTATGCGAGATGGTGGGCCGCATGTTCGCGTTTGTCGAGTCGAGCTTAGCATCTCACCGCGTCGTGATGGGGAGGAGGTGCACGGTGATGGTTCACGTGGTGGGAGTGGTTGGAGGTCGCACGAGCTCGACGAACGGAGATCGCGATTTCCCAGTCGAACTTGCTCTTGTGGATGGAGTTTCTGTTCGATCAACTGGAAGTCGACGTCGAAGCTTCGTGTTATCGGGCGGCATGGTCGTTTAGGAGTGTTGCGAGCTAGGGTTTCTGGCAGCGAGGTATTTATTTCAGTTTGTTTATTTTTCTCAATTTAATATTAATATAGGTATAAATATATATAAAGATAAACTTTTATTGACAATAAGTTATTTAAGACAATCCTGTTTTTAATTTAATAAATATATGTATTTTTGAAAACAGAAATTAGTTTATATTGAAAGGTTGAAAGAAGTAGGAATTTAAGAATTGTTATAGAGTTTATATAAAAAGCTAGATTTTTTTTAAATGTATATAGTTATTTATAGTATATGTAGTTTTAGGGGGGAATAATTATACACATTTTTATTTTACTAGTTATTTTAAACAATGGATTTGGTAATTAATTTATTTTATTAAACTATTTAATGAGTGGAAATAATTTTTTAAAAGGAAGTTAGTTAAATAAATTTATTAAAAGAAATAGGTTGAAATATAATCATCAGTTTAGAGTTAAATCACCAGTAATTAAATAAAAAGAAATTGGTGATTCGATTTGTTTCGGACATTAATCAACGGTATAAATATTTATACAAGGTTTGTAATCATGGAAACAAGCTGGTTGGTTTGGACTGCAAATTAAAAAGCAAATGTGAGTTAATCTCACTCAGATGAATTTTATTTTAAATTTAAATAGTTAAATTTAAATAATTGATTAAATGGTTGAATTGATTTGGATGTGCTATATCACTTATAATAGCATATACCAATATATATATATTTATATTGGCATATGTATATATTGGAGTTGTTATTCCCGCACTATATAGCGGATGAGACCCTATGCGCCGCATAATAGCGGATGATTTTATATAAACCCCATATACCGCGATATTCCACCTCGAAGTGGAATTGGTATTGTGCTAACGTCTGTGGATGCAGGGAAACAGGTTGGAGGGATCCAACTGGATTCCTCAAAATTATTTAGCTTATTTAATATTCTGTGTTCTTATTTGATATCCTGTGATGATTTTATATTGGATGATGTGGTTGATTTGGATTGTCCAGTATAATGAATTATAGAATCTATGGAATTGAATTTTTTGAAAGTAATAAAAGAAATAATATTTAAGTAAAATGTTACAAGTGAATTGGAATAGAATTAATAATGAATTGAAAATAAAATAAAATAAAGTGATTTGGAATTTTAACAAATATGAACAAGGGAATTTACAGGGGAGTAATAAATTTAAACTAAAGTGATATTATTTTAAAGAAATAAAAGAATTTATTTTTAAATTCAAGGATTTAAACTTAATAAATGGATAATTATGACGTTGGGAATTTGGAAGTGGTATTTTCAGTTAAAAAAAGGGATTTTAACTCGTAATAAAGAAATAAATCTAAAGGTTAATATATTTTGAAATAAATGAAGTAAGTAAAGAAAATTATTTCAAGTGAAGTGAGTTGGCAATCAATTGTAAATTGATTTAAGTATTTGGAATTAAAAATTTAAAGAGAAGTGAGATTTTGAAAATTTTAAACTGGGTTTTATGAAGTTGAATAAAATATCTGAGGATATTTGAAATATAAATACAAGGTGGAGAATTTATAAAGGGATATGAATTGGTTTAAAAATAAATGTTGATTTATTTTTAAAAAGATGTGAAGAGAAGTGTATTTCACTGGGCAGCCAAGTACATTTTCAAAGCAATTTTAAATATTGGTTAAAAGTTTTAATATGTTTTAAAAGCATGTTCCGGGAATTTATTATTTCTAAGCGTTAAATTTTAAAAGTAAGTATTTTTCAAATCTATTATTGGTATATATATATAAAGTGATTTAGTATTATGTTTAAAAGAGGAAATTAGTTTATATTTATAAAGTGGTTTTATTGTAATTATTCTTAAAGTATACATATTTAATAAAGTATTAAAGTAGCTCTAATTTTAATGTTATAAAATATATTTGAAATAAAGTGCTTTTAAAATTATTTTAAAATCTAAAATGGCTTTTATACTTGGTGTTTCAGAGGAAATAAATATTTGGGAAATGTTTTCCGTGAGAAGAAAACTGATTTGGAAACTGTTTTCAAAGGGGTTTGGAAATAGAAATAATAGCTTGTGAAGATATTTTTGTGATGAATAAAAAAATTGGGAAAATTATTTATTGTTTGATGGATGTTATGGATGTTAATTGATAGTTAAATCGCCGACTATCAATATTGGCCAAATACGTTGATCGTTTCGGAGAGTCCAGGATCGAGATTTATTTCTCGAAAACCACTTCGATCCGGTTTGTACGTTTCGTGGGGAAACGGGGTTGATATTGAAGTTGAAATGGTGTCTTTAGTTCCGTTCGGACCCGGAACGGACTTGTATGGACGGATGTTTTCGAAACATCGTCAGGGGACAATGGGCATCCAAAGTGAAACGTTCTATAAAGGTAACGTTTAGCCTCAAGCCTCATCAACCGGGAATGACTGAAAATCAGGGGATATGCAGCAAGGCTTCGTGGGTAGCGCCCACTGGAGAGTGTGGTCATCCCTGCCTAGAGGTCCCTTTTATTTCGGCTTAGTGGTGCGGTTGCTGATCCCAACCGTGGGGTGATCATATTCGGAATTACCCATAGGTGATTCCGGTCTTGTGTTGCAGGGGGTCGGGCGTGACCCTCGGTACTGTGATCTAGGCCACGTACTGTGACAGGTGGTACCCCAGTGCCTAGTCATTCGTTGGAAATCCATTCTCCCTACGTGCCTGTACGGTTTTGATTGTGCCCAACTATTGTTGAAATGTGAGATGCAAGCATTTCAGCTAGATTCTATTTTACTTTCTGTAGACACTATTATAATATCAGACGGATTTTGATAAAAATGTTTTAGTTATCGTAAGGTAAAAACCCGGCATGTTTATTTGTGGCGTGGTCTTACGAGATGCTTTTATTTTCAAAGGAATTTTTTAAACTTTAATAATAAATTTGAGTGTGATTTTCTCATGCTGGTATTCCAGACTGACTCGGGTATTGTTTATATAATGCTCAGGTTAGACCGAGATAAACAGGATTTGGGTTTTAGCTGTGGAGCTCAGGAGACGAGCCGGATGGCGGAACGTATCTTCCGTATTTGTGTTATATATTCCGCTGTGTATTCAGATTGTGAGGACAGGTTATGATTACTGTCCAGTTGTATGTTATTGATGCTGTTGAATTTTGATGTATACTCTGATGATGTATTATATAAACAGATATAATTTTTGATTTGTGTAAAGATCTGTTAATATATATTATATTTTATTTCACTGCGATGGTTAGATTCTAATGTTGTTTCCTATTTTCTTCTTCTACCTCTTCTTCTTTAACACAAATGGTTCGATTTTCCCAGGACTGGAAAGTCGGGTCATTTCACTTGGTATCAGAGCGAAGGTTGGCGATAACCTTGGCTCTGGTGGGAATTTTGAGTGTGTATTAATAGATATGAGCGCGTATTTGTTAGTGAATTTAAAAATGGTTTTATATTGTGTTGACTTATCGGTTGGGTGTTTATAGATTCTGGTCGATGTGTGGGACGCCACAATATCGATAGGAATTTCTAAACTCTTAAGAAGATAAACCGACACAGTATTGTTTTAAAAATAGGGTAAATGAAATAATTTTACCCAAATTATTTTTGTATATAAAAGAAATGATTTTCAAAAAATTATTATAGTTATATATATTTGGTTGCTTGGCTGTTAAAGAGTGATTATATTAAATTATTATCACTATTATAAGGAAATCGAACAAGAAATCGAATTATAATTAAAAGTTAAGAAATAAATCTTGATAACCAAATAAAATATGTAAATTGTAAATGTGATATATAATTTGAAATAGAATCCTAGAGAAATATTTGAAATTGGAATGAGATAAAATTTCAGAGTAATGTTTGAAATAAAATTGGATGGATTTCGAATTTGAAATTTTGGAAAAAAAAAGTTTAAATTCCATTGGATTTGAAAATGGTTTTCAAAGGTTTTGAAGGAATGATAGTGATATTATTTTGAAAATATTTAGAATTTGTTTGAAATCTGGGGAGATTTGAAATTAAAAATATTTGAAAATGTTTTTAAAGAGATAAAAGCACTAAACTCTTCTCGGTCACTGGAAAATAACTTCGGTGATGACTGCAGCATCATCGATGTCTATCTTCGAGTTTCTAGAAGAGGAATTGCTACCAAATTGTTTAAGTTGGAATTGTTTGTGAACTGGGTTTGGTTTTGAAATTTAAAGGAATAATTATTTCCAAAGAATTTTGTATATTATTGATTTCAAAGGAGATTTGAATTTTGGGACAATTGTTTTAACTCTGGAATCTTATTTTGGATGATTATGGAATAATAACAATATATATACTTAGCTAACTAAATTTTATAATCTTGAGTTAAGAAGTAAAATGTGGATGGACTCGATTTTAAATAGATGGAAGTATGGATATAAGGAAATTGTGAATTATAGAACTTAGGAATGGAATAAATAAGTCAAACAAAATTGTTTGTATTTTGAGGAAACGGATAAAAATCCAGAACTTGAATTATAAAATAGATGGGACTCAAATAAATAGTTAGAGTGATTTTTCTGAAATAAAAATTGAATATTGGGTATAAAATTTGGAAACAAACTATTTTGATAATAAATTAGTTAATGGAATTTAAAGTGGTTAAATTAAGATTAAACTGTGAGTTATTAATGGAGTTTGGAAATAAACTTGGGTTTCAAGTGAAACTTAACTTGAGGTATAAATAAATTAAATATGATTGAAGTGTTGCCAAATGGAATAGAGGGATTAGGATAGAAATGATCTGAATTGTGAATTAAATCCAAGGTGAGTAGAAATAAATTAAAATGGCCTTGTAATTAATAAAACGAATTCAGAAATAAATCATTTGAATGTGGAGTAAAATTTATATTGATTTAATGAACATACTAATTAAATTTAAATGGATGAAGTTGGAAATAAACTCGAGTTAAATAAAATAGAGTTGGAGTGAAATAGAGATGGTTCGAGTTTGCAGATAAAATCCAAGTGAGTATGAATAAGTTAAATGGCATTGTTATTTATAAATAAATTCAATAATAGATTGTGAATGAATTTAAAACGAACTTGAATGTAATGGGAAGAGAATATGTTAAAATGGAATGGAATTAATATACTTTGAATTGGAATCAATTTGAACAGTTATAAAATGAAGTGATTGTCTAAATTAATGAATACCCACAGATTTGCATAGAATATATATCGATCGATGGGGTCTCGCGTTCAACGGAGAAGTCGCGATGGCTCGCGCGCTAGGCTGTAACGAGGCAGCCCGCAATCAAATTGGGGTGGCTGGGAGTTCGTCGACAAAGTATGGATCGTATTTGCTATATTACATCATGATAGGGGGTTCTCGCTTCGCAGTTTGGTGGCAAACGAGAGACTCTTACTCCTACATGTCCCTGAGAGGGATGGGTTGGTTAGGCGAAGGCCGTGACAGTCGAGAGGCTGGCCGTACTAGCCAAGAACACTACGGTGTAGTGTTGTCAACTAGCACGGAGAATAAGGCTGTTGAGGAGCGACCATCTATGTAATTGCTTTGTGTGAGCACCGATATGTCAGATAGAATAACATTTTTATTTCAGGAGGAAATCCGACATACCGATACAAACTCAAAGCTACTACACAGTGGCTATAATAGTTTAGGACAATAGATATAAAAATAACACATATAACATAAATGCGGAATACAGATGGAACGAAAAGTCTCATATATATAATAACTGATATCAGTTACAATACATTTGACACAATACAAATGATACAACTACAACTGTCGACTCAAGAAGTTATATATACAAGTACATTATCGACTAATATACATGAATACATTATCATCTTAAAACAGACACACTGCCTACTACAATAAGACGAAGACCACTTCAAATGATATAAAAAGTCTTCATAGCTCTAGCAGCAACCCAAAGCTAAAAATCTACAACCTGTAAATACTCGGTCTGACCCGAGTATTAAATTCAAAAGAAAATAATACACGGGTCAGTCTAATTCAAACTCAGTTATTAATGCACAGAAGCAATAATAATCAAATATCAAATAGACGAAAGTCATAGAAATTTCGTATACCCAACTTCTCGATAAGAGAACCGGATAACGGCAGATATAACACTAAACAGTGTTAATCCACAAAACAGTAAATCCAAATCGATACCACTTCAAAATATGGGATTGAACCCACGAAACAATTCAACATCGAAAATTCAATTAAAATCTGTCAAATTTGATAGGGCTGCAGTACACGCACGCGTGTACTGCCTCGCCACTATCGCACGAAATACACAAAAGCTCAGTGAAAGTCATAAATGATCACAAGGTCAAACCCCGAAATCGGGTTCAACTCAAGTGAATATGAAAACCAATCTAAGTGCATCAATGCCATGTCAACAAAACGAATAAATACAACTAATTCAAGTGCATGGCAACAAATGAAACCTCTGTACCGACAAAGCAGTAAAATGACAAACTGCACATGGAAAATGAATCAGGGGTACAAAGGTGAAACAGCTCAAATGACATCAAGTAAAGAACTCGAGTCACAGGTGATAGAATTACAGTGGTATGCAAATGTAACAGGTAAGTGATAATTCAAAGGCTACACCATATCATAGCGTAGGCAACAAAAATTAAAGAAATACAAAATGGTCAAGCTGTAAAACCAAGACTACAGGCACATGGTCAAGTGCACTAGTTCAAAAAGGCACAAGAGAGTCAAAGTGCGCAAGAGATACAAGTGCAGACACAACTGAACAAGTTCAAGTGACAAACAGAGGGAAGTAGTGAAGCACAACAGTGAAGCACTGCAATTCAAATAGCAGTACAACTGGAAGTGATCTAGAGAAAAATATCACAACAGATCAACATGGAAGAACTCAGAGATGGACAAGTATATCAATGCAAAGCTTCAACATACGAAACATCAACATGGATGCAGAGACTGTCACAAACAAATATGGACAGTGACACAGTGAAATGCCAACATCACAAACAAACTTATCAAGTTCAAGCCAACATTGATGAACATATGAAAGGTGCAACAGGGCTCCAATTCACAAACAAACATGGAACACTGCACTAAAAGAATGTATCAAGACTAGGATACAAAAGCAACAAAGTGATTACTGATATGTCAATGAAACTAACATTTGAACGCAACTACTACAAGGTGAAGACAACCTGGTATTCGAGGTAAATATAACTATCAAATGAAGACTCAACTGTCAATGGCACTACCTCAACAGCCAGAAAACAAACGAAACAACATTGCCACCAGATCACACTTGTGTACAGATACCCCAACGGTTCTCCTAAAGCAATAAGTCATAGTAGTTTCGAACAAAGATAGGGGGTTTCAACTAGCAGTGACAATGCCGAAGTCAACTAGAGCAAGTTCGAACAGTTTAAAGTCCACATTATCCCAAAATGCCAATCAAAGCCGTAAGTATTTGAACAGACTCGATGTCGAGTTGCTATTCTAAAACACAGTAGCAATTTCTAGTTGAAACAGAAGTCAAGGACGAACACAACTGGCCAGAGACGAACTCAAGTAAAATAATATGAAGTTCACAATCAAAATCGAAGCCGGGTTCAAACCAAGGTCAGATGGCATAAGTCACAAAACAAGATTACTGAGAAAGTAATACCAGATAACCAGTAAAAAGAAAATCAAGGCAACAATTCACAGTGAAGTCAACAAGGCCAGAATAAATCACAAAAGCAAGAAATCACGGACGCACACTGAAAACAATAGACAAAGTCGAAAATCATCATAGGCATCGAAACAAAATCAAATGGCCGAAGCTCTATATATTCGAATCGAACAAAGCAGAGTTTAAATTAGATGTGGTGAATAAATCACTCACCATTTTCGAAGACCACGAATTTGAGCAGCCGAGTCGTCATCGACGAAAAGAACAAGCTAAAGCCGAAACCAAGCCAAGCTGATAATATTCTCAACTCGAATTCGCATAGCAAAGCATAAAGGAGAACAAAGCCCCAAATCAGAAAAACCCTAAATCTCGTAAGCCTCCACAAGCAAGCGGAAACGAGATCATCTCAAGGCAATCGAGAAGCACGAAGCTCCAAACAGCAAGAAAAATTGCAAGCCCTAATTTAATCGATCAAAGGAAGGAGTAGCCATTTTTTATCTCCAAAGAAAAATAAAACAAGCGGGCCGACATTATTTTGTTTATCTCGATTTTGGACCTAGGGTTAACGAATGGAGGAAGGGGTATTTGGGTGTTGAGTGAAATCACGGCTTCAAAACAAAAGAACATGGGCCGAGATTATTATTTAAACCCAAACTACACTTAACAAATTTTTAAAGCTCGTTTAACATTTAGAACTGCTTTAAAAATTCCAAATAGCGAATAACAAAATTTTATCCCTAAATTTCAATTTGATTAAAATGCCAGTAGTAATTAGCAACCAGATTAAATCGTCAAGAGACGATAATTAAATGGGTACGAAATGCCGGGTTGTTACAGACTCCCCTACTTAAAGAAATTGCGTCCTCGCAATCCTAAGGGATAGGTGGAAAATAGGTAACAACCATAAGAGCATAACAATGTCGAATGCATAAGCAAAGCAAATGTCAGCAGGGGAAGTATTAGATATGAAGTCAAAAGGTTCGACTGATTCAAATCAAAAGAATCAACATTGTGGGGATCAAGGAATCAAAATCAGACGACTATCAAAAGCAAGAATCAATCGAGTTCCAGCATTTAAAAGAAAAGGAAAACAGAGCAGAATTCACGTACTGCACGAATTGAATGTGAGTAAATCAAATTACTCACCTGAATCGCCAGAGAAAAAGACGAAGCTCGAATCTCAAAATCGTAAATATTCAATCATCAAAAACGATAATCGAATTTTCAAATCGCAAATATTTACTTATCAAAACGACAATTAGAATCTCAAATATCGAATTATCACAAGCGATAATCAGAAATCACAAATATTCGATTAATCAAATCGAAAAATATTTAATTATCTCAAACGATAATCAAATTTCACAAATATCTGATTATCAAAAACGATAGTCAGAAACACAAACATTCGATTAATCAAATCGAAAAATATTTAATTATCTCAAACGATAATCAAATTTCACAAATATCTGATTATCAAAAACGATAATCAGAAACACAAACATTTAATTATCACAAATGATAATCAAATCTCACAAATATCTGATTATCAAAAACGATAATCAGAAATCAGAAATACCCAATTATCAAAGGCGATAATCAGAGGTCATAAATATTCAATTAACGAGTCCGGAATTAACCGAAGTAGTAAAAGTATGGTTCCATACTCCGTACTTTTGCTAAATCGTTTAAATCTCTTTATCGTTTCCTTGAAAGTGCAGGATTGTGTGTTTTTAAAAATAACATTTCACATTCTCAAATGGACAAGTCCGGAATTAAGCGAACCAGTAAAAGAAAGGGGTCATAGTCCTCGATTTTGCTGAAACATTTAAATCGCTTCCTCATTCTTTTGAAAATGCAAACTGTAAGAATTTTGAAAACAATTTTAATTTATATTTTGAAACAACTTTTAAAAATAACGAATTTTGAAAATACGTGATTAAATTAGCAATATCAGTGTTGCGGGAGAACCGCTTGTAAATCCATTTCAAAATCGACGGTTACTGAAGTTAACACGTCAAAACCTAATCAAAATAACTGGCGTCAAAATATAATACCAATGAATTTTCATTCATCAAAAATGTCACAAGAATCTTCTCAAAGATAGAAAGGGATATCATACCCTAAACTTGTATTCATAACAAGTCAATAACACATGAATTCACCAATGCACAAAAACTGATATCATATCAATGAAAATCATTAAAATTGGTGAAGCATAAATTCCAGATTGCATCACAAGAAATCCAGAGAACACATTCTAGAAATCTACACACGAAATCCAGAAAACACAAATTCTAGAAATCTACACACGAAATCCAGAAAACACAAATTCTAGAAATCTACACACGAAATCCAGAAAACACAAATTCTAGAAATCTACACACGAAATCCAGAAAACACAAATTCTAGAAATCTACACACGAAATCCAGAAAACACAAATTCTAGGAATCTACACATGAAATCCAGAAAACACAAATTCTAGAAATCTACACACGAAATCCAGAAGACACAAAGAAGGGGAAAGTCCGAGCACACGGACGAGAAGCTATCTCATGGAAGCTATCCATTTAATTTTCCGAACACACGGATGGGAAGCTATCCATTTAATTTTCCGAACACACGGATGGGAAGCTATCCATTTAATTTTCCGAACACACGGATGGGAAGCTATCCATTTAATTTTCCGAACACACGGATGGGAAGCTATCCATTTAATTTTCCGAACACACGGATGGGAATCTATCCATTTAATTTTCTGAACACACGGACAAAGAGACATCGCACATTGCTAGTCTAAACCATAAAATGATCGTCATGATCAACGAGAAGTATCAATTACACTAAGCTAGTAAATATAAAAGTTTAGCTTCATGTCCCATAACCACTTGCTTAACTTAAATATTTACGAACAAACTGTAAATCTACACTAGAAAATTGTCACAAAAGGTTCAATTGAACAAGTCCAGGAGTTAACCGACGAAGTAAACGCAAGCGTTTCATACCACTTGTTTTACTAGGCCGTTTAATTCAATTTCTCATACGAGTGAAATAAAGGCTTGTATATACTAATAGATTGGAAAATGGTTTAGGAAAAGAGCTTTGTAATAAAATAGTTTTGAAATCGTTTGGAGGAAAGGATTTTAATATTTACTACTAGTATAGAAAACCTTTATATTTTTAAAGTGACAAATCACAAAAATGATTGTAGAAACAATCAATCACAAGAATTCACATACAAAGGTGTGAATAGAATCCAAAGAAATCGATACTGATTCCATCAAAACGTATGTTCACAAAAATCCCGAAGAAAATGTCATTAAAGTTGCTAATAAATGATAGCAACCAATCGGGGGAAATGATCACGAATCGATTAAATTTTGGAAACCAAATATATTCACTAAAATTTTACATTCGAAGACGTGAATAAAATCCAAAGAATTCGATTCCAAATTCATCAAGGTAGACATACCCAAAAATTCCGAAAGTAGAAGTTATCAAAGTCGACAAAAGTGATAACAACCAATGGGAAAAGAAGAATCGATTAACACTTGGGAAAACGAAGCGAAACGAGCATAGATGCAAAAATGACTTCAACAAAAAATAAAAATCAAGTCAATGTCGAAGTCAACAATTAATGGCCGCAGTCGAGTACAAAATGAATCAATCATTATCATCAAAGAATCCAACGGCAAACAGAATCAGAGTCTTGGAAATCAAGAAATCAGCAATTTCTCAAAAGCAAAGTGACCGAAGTCGAATGGAATCCAAGCCGAGGAAAACACAAAATATCAAGTTCAAAATCGCTGAGACTCAAACTAGATATGAATGAAAAATCAAAATCACTCAATTCGCAACTGGTCAAGCTATTTTTCATCACAGTGTAACAGGTACACAATGACACTCATAGCATAGCACAAAAGTGGAACAAAGTCCAAAAGTCAAAATAGCTTTAATTGGCCAAATTAAAACAAAATCAACATCGGCTAAATCAATTCAAAGCCGAAAACACAAGAACAAAATTCTCATCATCAAAAATCCAACTTGAGTTCGCAAAGCAAACGGAGGCAGAAGCCAAAATACTTTCACGAAATCAAAATCAAATGCACATGAATAAGCGTTAGGAATTCATACCTAACAGTCAAAAATAATCATATGTAAAGATGAGAGATAAAACATCGACAAATAGTTGTAACATATGCTCCATCTAAGTTATGTTTTATAATTGTCCTAAACCCCAGGCTCTGATACCAAGCTGTGACGCCCCACCTCTATACCCATGCTAGCCAAGAACACTACGGTGTAGTGTTGTCAACTAGCACGGAGAATAAGGCTGTTGAGGAGCGACCATCTATGTAATTGCTTTGTGTGAGCACCGATATGTCAGATAGAATAACATTTTTATTTCAGGAGGGAATCCGACATACCGATACAAACTCAAAGCTACTACACAGTGGCTATAATAGTTTAGGACAATAGATATAAAAATAACACAGATAACATAAATGCGGAATACAGATGGAACGAAAAGTCTCATATATATAATAACTAATATCAGTTACAATACATTTGACACAATACAAATGATACAACTACAAGTGTCGACTCAAGAAGTTATATATACAAGTACATTATCGACTAATATACATGAATACATTATCATCTTAAAACAGACACACTGACTACTACAACAAGACGAAGACCACTTCAAATGATATAAAAAGTCTTCATAGCTCTAGCAGCAACCCAAAGCTAAAAATCTACAACCTGTAAATACTCGGTCTGACCCGAGTATTAAATTCAAAAGAAAATAATACACGGGTCAGTCTAATTCAAACTCAGTTATTAATGCACAGAAGCAATAATAATCAAATATCAAATAGACGAAAGTCACAGAAATCTCGTATACCCAACTTCTCGATAAGAGAACCGGATAACGGCAGATATAACACTAAACAGTGTTAATACACAAAACAGTAAATCCAAATCGATACCACTTCAAAATATGGGATTGAACCCACGAAACAATTCAACATCGAAAATTCAATTAAAATCTGTCAAATTTGATAGGGCTGCAGTACACGCACGCGTGTACTGCCTCGCCACTATCGCACGAAATACACAAAAGCTCAGTGAAAGTCATAAATGATCACAAGGTCAAACCCCGAAATCGGGTTCAACTCAAGTGAATATGAAAACCAATCTAAGTGCATCAATGCCATGTCAACAAAACGAATAAATACAACTAATTCAAGTGCATGGCAACAAATGAAACCTCTGTACCGACAAAGCAGTAAAATGACAAACTGCACATGGAAAATGAATCAGGGGTACAAAGGTGAAACAGCTCAAATGACATCAAGTAAAGAACTCGAGTCACAGGTGATAGAATTACAGTGGTATGCAAATGTAACAGGTAAGTGATAATTCAAAGGCTACACCATATCATAGTGCAGGCAACAAAAATTAAAGAAATACAAAATGGTCAAGCTGTAAAACCAAGACTACAGGCACATGGTCAAGTGCACTAGTTCAAAAAGGCAAAAGAGAGTCAAAGTGCGCAAGAGATACAAGTGCAGACACAACTGAACAAGTTCAAGTGACAAACAGAGGGAAGTAGTGAAGCACAACAGTGAAGCACTGCAATTCAAATAGCAGTACAACTGGAAGTGATCTAGAGAACAATATCACAACAGATCAACATGGAAGAACTCAGAGATGGACAAGTATATCAATGCAAAACTTCAACATACGAAACATCAACATGGATGCAGAGACTGCCACAAACAAATATGGACAGTGACACAGTGAAATGCCAACATCACAAACAAACTTATCAAGTTCAAGCCAACATTGATGAACATATGAAAGGTGCAACAGGGCTCCAATTCACAAACAAACATGGAACACTGCACTAAAAGAATGTATCAAGACTAGGATACAAAAGCAACAAAGTGATTACTGATATGTCAATGAAACTAACATTTGAATGCAACTACTACAAGGTGAAGACAACCTGGTATTCGAGGTAAATATAACTATCAAATGAAGACTCAACTGTCAATGGCACTACCTCAACAGCCAGAAAACAAACGAAACAACATTGCCACCAGATCACACTTGTGTACAGATACCCCGACAGTTCTCCTAAAGCAATAAGTCATAGCAGTTTCGAACAAAGACAGGGGGGTTTCAACTAGCAGTGTCAATGCCGAAGTCAACTAGAGCAAGTTCGAACAGTTTAAAGTCCACATTATCCCAAAATTCCAATCAAAGCCGTAAGTATTTGAACAGACTCAATGTCGAGTTGCTGTTCTAAAACAAAGTAGCAATTTCTAGTTGAAACAGAAGTCAAGGACGAACACAACTGGCCAGAGACGAACTCAAGTAAAATAATATGAAGTTCACAATCAAAATCGAAGCCGGGTTCAAATCAAGGTCAGATGGCATAAGTCACAAAACAAGATTACTGAGAAAGTAATACCAGATAACCAGTAAAAAGAAAATCAAGGCAACAATTCACAGTGAATTCAACAAGGCCAGAATAAATCACAAAAGCAAGAAATCACGGACGCACATTGAAAACAATAGACAAAGTCGAAAATCATCACAGGCATCGAAACAAAATCAAATGGCCGAAGCTCTATATATTCGAATCGAACAAAGCAGAGTTTAAATTAGATGTGGTGAATAAATCACTCACCATTTTCGAAGACCACGAATTTGAGCAGCCGAGTCGTCATCGACGAAAAGAACAAGCTAAAGCTGAAACCAAGTCAAGCTGATAATATTCTCAACCCGAATTCGCATAGCAGAGCATAAAGGAGAACAAAGCCCCAAATCAGAAAAACCCTAAATCTCGTAAGCCTCCACAAGCAAGCGGAAATGAGATCATCTCAAGGCAATCGAGAAGCACGAAGCTCCAGACAGCAAGAAAAATTGCAAGCCCTAATTTAATCGATCAAAGGAAGGAGTCGCCATTTTTTATCTCCAAAGAAAAATAAAACAAGCGGGCCAACATTATTTTGTTTATCTCAATTTCGGACCTAGGGTTAACGAATGGAGGAAGGGGTATTTGGGTGTTGAGTGAAATCACGGCTTCAAAACAAAAGAACATGGGCCGAGATTATTATTTAAACCCAAACGACACTTAACAAATTTTTAAAGCTCGTTTAACATTTAGAACTGCTTTAAAATTTCCAAATAGCGAATAACAAAATTTTATCCCTGAATTTCAATTTGATTAAAATGCCAGTAGCAATTAGCAACCAGATTAAATCGTCAAGAGACGATAATTAAATGGGTACGAAATGCCGGGTTGTTACAAATAAATTGTCGTTCGACGTGAACGGAAAGAAATAAAATTCTATGAATTAATAGAAGTGAAATAAAAATTGATGTTTGAAATAAATTGAATTGAATATGGGCTTGTTTGGATTGAAAATAAATTGAATGTAGGAAATTAAATTGTAAACCATTGGAATTAAATGAAATGGCATCAGAATTTATTGAAAATTTCATCGGAACCTTATAAATTTGCTTATGGAAGTGTTTAAGATATATTTCTTATGAAATGCACGTGTTTAGCTATTTAAATTAAGTGAAATGCTAATAAACTTTGTATATTTTGTCACTTACTTGTTTAAATTGAGTAAATACAGGGTTTGGAAGCCGTGTGGCTGGATTTGGCTACACTAATTGCTAAAATAAATAGTCGCTTGTTTAAAATGCTAAATAAGGTACGCCTACGCAAAAAAAAGGAAATATGAACTGCATATATTGATATATATTGTGATTTCCGGCCTGAGGCCAATGTATATATATATTTGTGTATCCTGCGATATCGCAGAAGTCCCTCCGTACAAAGGAGACTCTGCCAAAAATTTTCGAAAATTTTGGGAGTTAGAAATTTTTTGAAATTTTTGGAAATTTTCACTAACGACAAATGATATGAAATTAGACTTTGAGATAATGGTGAATAGATTCAATATACAAAGCTTATAGAAAATTTAATTCAAAAGGAATTGTAAAGGCGCAATGAATAGAAATGAATATAAACTTCAGTAGTGAAATAAAGTAAAGTGCAATATAAGGAGAATATATTGAACTTAAAGAATGAAAGATAAAAATTCTTAAGTAAATCGGTATTGAGAAAATTTTCCTAAGTAAATAATTGAGTGGAGATTAAAACTGAAGTTGTGAAATGGGATAATGGTGGGAAAAGTGAATAACAATCAAAATGAATGAGAATAAAAGAAAATTGATATATGGATATCAATTGAAATTGTGTAACGAGCTGAATAAAACGATTTTGAAATTTGTAATTGGTTATTGTTACTTAGTAAGGTATAAGTGTTTTAAAGGCAGGAAGGGATTGATGTTTGATTTCAGAAGATAAATTTAAATGGCCCAACAAAAAGGTATGTATTTAAATTTTGGTATGAAATTTGATTGGGTTTTTGATCTAGCCACTTGGCTTTTGTTTTTTTTCTTTTGAAATCTGGGGCCCGTAGAGGCAGTTTTGTAGTCGTACCGAGCTAGCCGCGCAAAGAAGACGCTGGCAAAATTTTTTGGAAATTTAGAGAGTTAGAAAAATTTTGAGAAATTTTGATGATTCAAAATTTGGTTTCAAATTTAAATTTAAAGTGTTAAATGAGCAATGTTTTTTGAACTTACGATTAAGATTGGAAAGTTAAGAGGGTTAGCGAGCCTTTAATAAATAGATTGTTTGGAAAGATGTTAAAACCGTTGGGTTTTGGGAAATGGATTAACGGGAATTGAATCATTCTTCCTAACTGGTAATTTCGGGGACGAAATTCTTTTAAGGGGGGAGGAATGTGACGACCCGGAATACTTGTATATTGGGAATTGAAATATTTAATGATTCCAAATATTTAAAAGTTAAATTTTGACATGAATTTCAAATATTGATATTTATTGGATGATTAAATATTGGATTTAACAATTAAAATTGGGTAAAATATTAAATCCAGAATTTTAAGCTTGTTAAAAATAATTTAAAGACTCAAAAAATTTATATTGATAATACTAAAGGTAATAGAACTTTTAAAATTGAATTTCAAATTTGTTTTGTTCAGTTTTTAGAATATATCGTTTAAATTGAATTTAAAAATGGTCTTCCGAGGCACAGTCTCGGAATTCGACGAAACTAGTTCCATCGGATCCGTAATATTGTATTATTATCGGATTTCAATTTTCGTAGTGTTTGGAGTGATCGTTTGGCAGTACGATAAGCAAACGCGCTGAAATTAAATCGAAAATTCAATATTATAACTGGTCCAAAAGCTATCTTCTCCATATGATCGAGTTAGGACTAGAAACCTTTTCCATTGGGTTCGGAATAGGGGTATAATATTACGAACGCCTAGCGGTATGCCTCGATAGGAGTTTGAAATTTTAAATTGCATTTGAATTGAAATTTGAAATTTATAAATATATATATATATATATATATATATTAATGGTTAATTGACATCAGCTGCTTGCTTTATCATCAACTTACTGTAGCTAGATTTTTTAACGCGCTTCCTGCACCTTCTCGAACACGATTCCTTTCTTCAAAATAAAGCATGTATCTTTTCTTCCAGTTAGAAACGAAAAAAAATAGTGATGGCTGAAATTAAAAATTCCGTCTCCCCTCCACTTTTCAAAACCATTCGCGAATCAAATTCAAGCAAAGGGAATAGCTGAAATCGAATCCCAAGTCTTCCCTTTCTTCCCATTCATTAAATCGAATCAAAAAAAGAAAGAAAAAGGGGCGAAACCGAAGTCGATTTCGACTTCGACGAAGAGGGCAATGAGGCGAGCGGCTATGCGAGATGGTGGGCCGCATGTTTGCGTTTGTCGAGTCAAGCTTAGCATCTCGCCGCGTCGTGATGGGGAGGAGGCGCACGGTGATGGCTCGCGTGGTGGGAGTGGTTCGAGGTCGCTCGAGCTCGGCGAATGGAGATCGCGATTTCCCAGTCGAACTCGCTCGTGTGGATGGAGTTTTCGTTCGATCAACTAGAAGTCGACGTCGAAGCTTCGTGTTATCGAGCGACATGGTCGTTTGGGAGTGTCGCGAGCTAGGGTTTCTGGCAGTGAGGTATTTATTTCAGTTTGTTTATTTTTCTCAATTTAATATTAATATAGGTATAAATATATATACAGATAAACTTTTATTGACAATAAGTTATTTAAGACAATCCTGTTTTTAATTTAATAAATATATGTATTTTTGAAAACAGAAATTAGTTTATATTGCAAGGTTGAAAGAAGTAGGAATTTAAGAATTGTTATAGAGTTTATATAAAAAGCTAGATTTTTTTTAAATGTATATAGTTATTTATAGTATATGTAGTTTTAGGGGGGAATAATTATACACATTTTTATTTTACTAGTTATTTTAAACAATGGATTTGGTAATTAATTTATTTTATTAAACTATTTAATGAGTGGAAATAAATTATTAAAAGGAAGTTAGTTAAATAAATTTATTAAAAGAAATAGGTTGAAATATAATCATCAGTTTAGAGTTAAATCACCAGTAATTAAATAAAAAGAAAATTGGTGATTCGATTTGTTTCGGACATTAATCAACGGTATAAATATTTATACAAGGTTTGTAATCATGGAAACAAGCTGGTTGGTTTGGACTGCAAATTAAAAAGCAAAGGTGAGTTAATCTCACTCAGCTGAATTTTATTTTAAATTTAAATAGTTAAATTTAAATAATTGATTAAATGGTTGAATTGATTTGGATGTGCTATATCACTTATAGTAGTATATACCAATATATATATATATATATATATATATATATATATATTGGCATATGTATATATTGGAGTTGTTATTCCCGCACTATATAGCGAATGAGACCCTATGTGCCGCATAATAGCGGATGATTTTATATAAACCCCATATACCGCGATATTCCCCCTCGAAGTGGAATTGGTATTGTGCTAACGTCGTGGATGCAGGGAAACAGGTTGGAGGGATCCAACTAGATTCCTCAAAATTATTTAGCTTATTTAATATTCTGTGTTATGAATATTTGATATCCTGTGATGATTTTATATTGGATGATGTGGTTGATTTGGATTGTCTAGTATAATGAATTATAGAATCTATGGAATTGAATTTTTTGAAAGTAATAAAAGAAATAAAATTTAAGTAAAATGTTACAAGTGAATTGGAATAGAATTAATAATGAATTGAAAATAAAATAAAATAAAGTGATTTGGAATTTTAACAAATATGAACAGGGGAATTTACAGGGGAGTAATAAATTTAAACTAAAGTGATATTATTTTAAAGAAATAAAAGAATTTATTTTTAAATTCAAGGATTTAAACTTAATAAATGGATAATTATGACATTGGGAATTTGGAAGTGGTATTTTTAGTTTTAAAAAAAGGGATTTTAACTCGTAATAAAGAAATAAATCTAAAGGTTAATATATTTTGAAATAAATGAAGTAAGTAAATAAAATTATTTCAAGTGAAGTGAGTTGGCAATCAATTGTAAATTGATTTAAGTATTTGGAATTAAAAATTTAAAGAGAAGTGAGATTTTGAAAATTTTAAACTTGGTTTTATGAAGTTGAATAAAATATCTGAGGATATTTGAAATATAAATACAAGGTGGAGAATTTATAAAGGGATATGAATTGGTTTAAAAATAAATGTTGATTTATTTTTAAAAAGATGTGAAGAGAAGTGTATATCCCTGGGCAGCCAAGTACATTTTCAAAGCAATTTTAAATATTGGTTAAAAGTTTTAATATGTTTTAAAAGCATGTTCCGGGAATTTATTATTTCTAAGCGTTAAATTTTAAAAGTAAGTATTTTTCAAATCTATTATTGGTATATATATATAAAGTGATTTAGTATTATGTTTAAAAGAGGAAATTAGTTTATATTTATAAAGTGGTTTTACTGTAATTATTCTTAAAGTATACATATTTAATAAAGTATTAAAGTAGCTCTAATTTCAATGTTATAAAATATATTTGAAATAAAGTGCTTTTAAAATTATTTTAAAATCTAAAATGGCTTTTGTACTTGGTGTTTCAGAGGAAATAAATATTTGGGAAATGTTTGCCGTGAGAAGAAAACTGATTTGGAAACTGTTTTCAAAGGGGTTTGGAAATAGAAATAATAGCTTGTGAAGATATTTTTGTGATGAATAAAAAAATTGGGAAAATTATTTATTGTTTGATGGATGTTATGGATGTTAATTGATAGTTAAATCACCGACTATCAATATTGGCCAAATACGTTGATCGTTTCGGAGAGTCCGGGATTGAGATTTATTTCTCGAAAACCACTTCGATCCGGTTTGTACGTTTCGTTGGGAAACGGGGTTGATATTGAAGTTGAAATGGTGTCTTTAGTTCCATTCGGACCCGGAACGGACTTGTATGAACGGATGTTTTCGAAACATCGTCAGGGGACGATGGGCATCCTAAGTGAAACGTTCTATAAAGGTAACGTTTAGCCTCAAGCCTCATCAACCGGGAATGATTGAAAATCAGGGGATATGCAGCAAGGCTTCATGGGTAGCGCCCACTGGAGAGTGTGGTCATCCCTGCCTAGAGGTCCCTTTTATTTCGGCTTAGTGGTGCGGTTGCTGATCCCAACCGTGGGGTGATCATATTCGGAATTACCCATAGGTGATTCCGGTCTTGTGTTGTAGGGGGTCGGGCGTGACCCTCGGTACTGTGATCTAGGCCACGTACTGTGACAGGTGGTACCCCAGTGCCTAGTCATTCGTTGGAAATCCATTCTCCCTACGTGCCTGTACAGTTTTGATTGTGCCCAAATATTGTTGAAATGTGAGATGCAAGCATTTCAGCTAGATTCTATTTTACTTTCTGTAGACACTATTATAATATCAGACGGATTTTGATAAAAATGTTTTAGCTATCGTAAGGTAAAAACCCGGCATGTTTATTTGTGGCGTGGTCTTACGAGATGCTTTTATTTTCAAAGGAATTTTTGAAACTTTAATAATAAATTTGAGTGTGATTTTCTCACGCTGGTATTCCAGACTGACTCGGGTATTGTATATGTAATGCTCGGGTCAGACCGAGATAAACAGGATTTGGGTTTTAGCTGTGGAGCTCAGGAGACGAGCCGGATGGCGGGACATATCTTCTGTATTTGTGTTATATATTCCGCTGTGTATTCAGATTGTGAGGACAGGTTATGATTACTGTCCAGTTGTATTGTAACGACCCGATATTTTGGACCATTCGCATCCATTATAAGTGTATAGGTAGACACTCATGCCGGAGTTGAATTGCTCAAAATACCGCGTTGTTAATTTAAATTTGGCAAAACAGAACATATACAGTAAATAAATAATCACAGATCACAGAGTAATAAGTGCAGCGGAAATAAAAGAGATAGTAGTTCATGAAGCTACTATATGAATATATAAAATACATCAGAGTTTACAACAGAAGAATAATACAATACATCAGAGCTAAACCAGATACAACGGAAGAGTAACACGATGCATCAGATACAAATCAGAATGCATCACAGGAATCATCGAATATCTAAAAGCAGAATAGATGGCTGGATCTTCAAGCAAAGCTCCAACTCCAATGGTGAGTCTCGAATACTGGATCACTCAGTCTGACCCGAGCGTAAAGCAAAAACACAAGACACTCGAGTCAGGATTAACATTCTTATATTAATAAATCCAACTCAAGTGAAATAGCAATTGAAATACAAGTAACTTAAAGGATGTTTGGAATAACCATCCTTTAAGGATCCGTTAAACTATCTACTAGGTAGTAATATACGCTAAGTAGATAATGTCTATCAGTAATATAAAGATATCAAAATAGCGTTAAGTCATGGCCCATTCCACCCTTAACACATTTTTATTCCCAAAAGCATATACAAGATCGTAGTTTCCCCAAAACCGGAAGTCACCAGAGGGCAATCCATATACTAAAGGTACAAAACAAATCGTAGTGGTCGCGAATAGGATAATCAGTATGACAAGGTACATGAGGCGATACCAACTAGGATACTAGTAGTTGCCTGATCCGGACTGATGTTGGGCATAGCAGCTACTACCCCAACACCGCGAAACAACACTCCCAAATCGAGGGGTGCACCCAAATCGAATCACAAAAGTAATAGATATGGTATCGAAGAAGTGTGTCCGCTAGAGATGGCGATCCTCAATGGCCCGGCGCGGCTCCTGTTTTAGTCATGTCAGGGGTCATCCAAAATCGTTCTCTTTCTTCAGTCAACGCGTTCACCAAAACCATCCACTTCGTTCTGGATCAACACTCCGCGTATAGTTATTAAAGTGGTTTCGGTTCAGATAGAGAGTATATCCATTACCGATCCCGGTCTCTTTAATAACTTTCGTAATTATTACACCGATTGGTCGTTTATATATTTCAAAAACCAATCAATTTCAATTTCAAATAGAATTCGTAAATCAACATTTCATTTGTCTTTCTAAAACAATTTCCAAATTTTCGTTTCAAAACTTCCAATTTTCCGTTTCAAAATCTTATAATTCAATTTCAATTTCTATTTAAAACAATTCAAATATTGATTCAAGTTCGTATATAAGTTTCATTCCAAAATCATTTAAATAAATTCTATTTAACATTCAAATCAATTAAAACTCATTTATCGATTTCATTCAATATTCGTTAAGTTACTTTATCATTCAAAACAATTTCTATTAAATTTCCAATTCATTTAATCAATTTCTTAAGTTCAACTTCATTAGATCAAAACTTACAATTTTGAATTAAATTCAATTCGTCAAATCAATTCTTTCAATCACAAA
Organism: Allium fistulosum; assembly: GCA_030737815.1. NCBI lineage: Eukaryota > Viridiplantae > Streptophyta > Magnoliopsida > Asparagales > Amaryllidaceae > Allium > Allium fistulosum. Next base: position 130,567,200 of record CM060904.1, read on the forward strand.
TCTTTCATTAATTCCAAAAATATCACATTTCATTTTTGTTAAAGAAATCCAATTTCACTTATTTACTTCCTTAAATAATTTTCCAAAACTTAATTAATAAAGAAACTCAATTTCAATTCTTTACGAAGTAAAATTCACTTATTCAAAAGTTCAATTTTTCTTATTAAAGAATTTCAATTCAATTTAATCATTTAATAATTCATTATTAAATAGTTCAAAACTTAATTATTAAATAATTTCAAAGTTTAATAATTTCAAACTTAATTATAATTTCAAACTTAATTATTAAATCATTTCAAACTTAATTCAATCATTTCTCAAATTAAACAACATTCTTTCATTGATTACATTGTTAATCTTTTGTTTCAGATTATTAAATATTACCATTTTCCATTCATCAAAAATTCAAATGTCAACTTCATTTCAAAACCATATTCTTTATTCAAATAAAATCTTCGTTTATTTTCAAATCAAATTATTGACCAATCGGGTTTTTATTTAATTTTCTATCCTAAGTCAAAGTTCAATTTGGGTATTTATCATTTCAACCCGATTCCAATTCAATTCAAAATCAAAACATATCAAAGGGAACTTGCAGTGTGATAACTGGGATGGTGTCAAAGTAAATAAACAAGCAATAACAACAATCAATAACAATCCAATAATCAATTCAAATAATCCCGAAATAACCCTATTAATTCGCATTGTTATTTGTACGAATTAATATAATTATTTCTAGAATCTACACTATCATTTCATGTAGATTAAAGATTATTACATTACAGTTTTTCACTTGTCATCTATTTACAATTTCATACATCATTAATTTAACATCATACATTCAGTGGTTCAAAGTATAATTAAACAAATCCTACGTGTCAATAAATTCAACAGTTAAAGGGGTCATATTATACAAATGTCAGTTAATCAAATTTAACATTTAATTATCCTATATCAAGTTCAATTTCATACTATTTATCATTTTAACATTAACAATTTAACGTCCAATATAAACATCAGCAATCAATCAATTATCAGCCAAACTGTATTATCATCACATAAATAATTAACAGATAATGGTGTCAGGTGTCACAGGTGAACTAATACAGGCAATAGCATATATAACAGTGTAATTAACTAACAGCAGCATTTCAATTGTCGTTTCAATTGAAATCAAATTTATTAGATAAAAGAACGTTAATCGTGAGTGAGTGCTCTCACCTTTCGAGGCTAGAGAAATTTGACAACCGAACAAGCTACGAATTCCGAAGCAAAGCTAGATGGACGCGCTTCGATGGAGAAAATAGACACGACGGGTAAAGCTGATAGATAAGGAATCGATAAACGAATCAGAATCAGATTGATATAAACAACAATTATATTATCATCGTTACGAATCAATATTAATAAATTTTTTTTTTAACAATGTTAAAATAACATATAAAATTTAAATCAATGTTTTAAGTAATAATATGTTTGAGATAAATACTCGTATAGATATAAGTATACCATAGGTATATATATAACATAAACAGCAATTTAATACTTATTATCTAAAATAGCAAGTATAGTATATGTACATTGCCCATACTATTCTAAACAAGCAAGCTAGGACTTATATACGTAGCAACAGAAACATTTCAAAACTGTACATATCAAAAACAGTACAATATAGCTTGTGAATACTATTATATAAACTAATGTATATGAACGTATATACAAACTGTAAAAATATATGAACCAACTGATATTTTCTAAAATCAAAATATATATATATTAAAATACCCTTTGTTCAATTCAACACCTGATAAAACAAAATCCACATATATATACTTTTCTTATTATATTTTGAAGTACATAAACAAATATATTATAATATATGAGACATAAAAAAAATTCGCTGCTATCATATATATATTAACATACATAAACGTACGTTAAGGCATAACAACAAGAAAGACAGTACAACCAACGACTATATATATATAGTACATAGTATACTTATTAGTTAATATAAGATATAATTTAAAATACCAATACTTAATTCATACTATATAGAATGGTAAGACATAACCAGATCATATTGTACAGCATACGCATCATATATTGACAGACTAAAATCTTAGCTAAACTAGCTAACATAATATACTTAAACAACATAATCTGTAACAAGATTTATATCACTAAAATATACATCTATATAACTAACAAATTTATAGTATATGTAAACTACATATACGTAACCGAGCCTTCACTTATATTGTGAATATAAGACAAAATAAAGTAACTAGTATAATAATATATACCAATCAAAAGAGTGAGGTGAGCAGCTATAGAGAGGCTCGGCAACCCGAGAAGGCAGCCATGAATGCACAGGTGGAAGTGGATGGAAGCAAGGCGGCAATGGCTGGATGGTTAAGCAGAGGTGGTGAGGTGTTGTTGTCGAACCCAAGATGGTTCAGGCGGAGGTGAACAGTACGGCGAGGGGAGCACGGACTGCGTGGGGTTCGACGCTTGGATGTCACGTGAATGCTTGCTGGTGGGGAGGCGAGGTTGTCGGCGATACTCGGTGGGTGCGATGGTGGCGGGCATGAGGTCGGAGGCGGTTGGGAAAGGTTTGACAGTGGGCGTGGGTGGTGAGCAGGTAATGAAACGGTGGAGGGTTGGTTTGCTGTGGAAAGGGAAAGGAAAGCATGCAAGAGTTTTCGGCTGGCAAGCAAAAGAACAGACATGATTATATTTTCAAAGCTTAGAAAAAGCACGAAGGCAGAAAGAAAAGCAAAAGACTTTAAGAAAATATGAATGGACCAATGGAAATTTATTGAACCGGTTGGAATGATAAAAGTCGGCATTGAATTCAGGAGATAAATAAAGGCAGCTGGCCATTGGTTGTCTCGAGAACACGAAAGGACACAATTTGGGTACCGTTACAACGGAGCGTTTTATCGTTCCGTCGCGTACCGGATCTCAAAATATTGAAATAAATATACCGCAGAGATCAGCACGACGAGACGATTACAACGACATACAGATATCAGTGGTATGATTGAATTTTAAAAATTCGAATTTTTCTACTACGAAAAATGTAAGAAAAACGCTGAAAAATAAGATCGACGGAGCCAAAGATGTCCGAATTTGGAAAAACGACAAACTGACATCTTGCTCAGAAGATGGTTTAGAATTTTTCTATGTAAAAATATTTAGGTTTCGAAAACGTTTTATTTTCATCGCTTTTTAACTGGTTAGATTGAAGTGAATTTACGCGCGAAATAAACTTTCATATTTTCAGACAAAAATTTACCAGTTGCTATGTTTAACTAGGCGTATTCCAAAAATCAAATTTTTATTTCAAAATTTTATCTTTTAAAATTTCGCAAAATTTCAACTAATTACGTTATAAAAATAGTTGAAATTTACGGGTCGTTACATGTATGTTATTGATGCTGTTGAATTTTGATGTATACTCTGATGATGTATTATATAAACAGATATAATTTTTGATTTGTGTAAAGATCTGTTAATATATATTTTATTTTATTTCGCTGCGATGGTTAGATTCTGATGTTGTTTCCTATTTTCTTCTTCTACCTCTTCTTCTTTAACACAAATGGTTCAATTTTCCCGGGACTGGAAAGTCGGGTCGTTTCATGACCTCACTTGGCTCGACGTGGCTCCTGTTTTAGCCACATCAAGCTAACACACGGAAGTCGGGGCTACGCTAATACCTCATATAGAATCATCGCCAAACCATCCTACTTTGTTCTAGAATCTCCACCATGTATATATTTGTTAACGTGGTTTCCGGTATTGGGAGAGAGTATGACAATGTCCGATCCCGGTCACTTTAACAACCAAACGCTTATTTCACACCGTGGTCATTTCATTTCAAATAGTTCATACTTCATCAAAATATCATTTCAATTCAAAACCATATCAATTCGATATAATTATTCACTTAATATTTATTTCCAGAATCATAACACTTTCAAAATCATAACACTTTTGAAATCATAACACTTCCAACTTAAACAGTTTAGATATTGAAAATAGTATATATGTAAAAGTAGTATATATGTAAAAGTAGTATAAATTAAAATAGTTTATATATTAAAATAATTTATATATTAAAATAGTTTATAGATATTAAAAATAGTTTCCTCTAATTTCACAAATCGATTCAAATCAGCTTAAATTCCAAAATTCAATTTAAAAAACCCATGTTCAACACTTCCAATTAAAAGGTTAAAGATTCAATTCAAATTCTCAATAAACCATTTCAATTTTTATCGATTTCAAATCCAGGTTTGAATTATCATTTCAATTCCAATACAATTCAAGGTTTAAATATTCAAACTATTTCAATATAAGTTTCATTCATATTTCAACATTTAACTTTAATTTTATTCAAATTGGAAAATATTCACTTAATTATTTTAATAGAAATTAAATAAAATCTCCAATTACATCTAAATATTAAAGTTTTAAATTATTTAAATTTGAAAATATTCATTTCCTTACCCTTTTTCAAAATCAAGTTACAGAATCCTATCTTTAAAAATCTCAAATTAATATGTTTCAAATTAAATATAATTCTTAAACAAATTATGTTACAAATCGATTTCAATTTATCTTTCCAACCTTAATTTATTAAAGTTATTACAAAATCTATTTTTAAAAATATTAATATAAATTCAATTAAATAATTTATATATATTATACATATTAAGTATATTAAATTTTATTAAATTAAATCTATTTTTAAATCTTATTTTATACATATATGAAAATAATAAAATTATAAGTGAAAATTAACAACCTATACTTTCAAAACTAACTTATAAGTTTAAAATTTCCAAACATATAATTAAGAATCTAAATTTTACAACCATATGTTTTCTTTCAAACTCTAAAAATCATTTATTTCAAAATAGACCAACGGTGTCCGTATATAATTTTCTATCATATGGTCAAGTGATACAGATATTTATCATTTCAATTCGCAATTTAATATTTACGGATGTATATCATTTCAATCTGCAATCCCAAAATTCAAAATCAATGAAAATGCTTGGGTTTATCATTTCAACCTATAACGATTTTCCCTTAATCTATAATAAAGTTCGGGTATGTATCATTTCAACTCATAGGGATTTCTAAATTAATATGGAACTTGTAGAGTGAGAACAAATATGATAATAATATAACATATCAACAATAAGCATATATCATCAATGACAAATTAAATCATAATATATATAATAGGTTATGGTGTCAGATGTCATAGGTGAATAGTTACGGATAATGGTATATCATATATCATATATAGTAATTAAATAATTAACAGTTCAAATATAACAACATATTTCAATTGTCATTTCAATGTGAATTAAATTTATTAAATATAAGAATGTTAATCGTGAGTGATTGCTCACCTTCCGAGGCTTAGAGAACAACGATAGCGAAGATGGTGACACAGACATGCACACGGGTACGGACACGAGCAAATCGAAAAGCTATTGTACCAATTTGGACATCGATGGGGCAAAAGCAAGGCACGATGAAATTGGATTTGATGAAGATCAATTATATAAGTGAACTTGTATATATAAACTATATATATCCAGATCAAAATCATATTTTAAATTTAAACACATATTAGCATTTAACATAAAACCCATAAGTTATACTTGAAAATCACTCGTGTATAGCTTATATATATAAGCTAATATATGGAATTATATACACAATATTTAAAACCAATATAAACTTACATTATTGTAATATATATATATATATAACCAACCGAAAGTATGAAGAAATTACTTTATTATAAAATCAATACTTTATTGTAATCAATATATATACTCAATAGGTCATATATAAACTTATAGAAACTTATATTTACATCTCTTATAAACTTGTATATATATATATAAACTATAGATTACACACAACAGTTGCTGTATTATAAAAGTACAGAGAAAATAAACATATATACCATCACATACATTCGAACTAGGCTACCAGACCATATATTTGTACCTTTTACATATAATATCATATTCCAACATATTGTATATACCTCTGTAACAAATATACTACTGTAAATATATATAATACTTTTGTTTTTTAATAATATAATTTACTGTAACATATATATAATATCTACCTTCATATACATATAAGAGTGGAGAAGAGTAGCAGCTTGCAAGGTGGAGATGTGGACAGTGGGCGTAGAATGCTGGAAGTGTTCGGTTCTAGTAGCTGTTGGCAGTCGGGCGAAGGTGGAGCAATGGAGGCGGATGTGGTCTGTGAAGTGGCTGATGCGGCTGCTGTTGGTGGTGATTGTTGTCCATGGGAAAAGAAGTGGAAGACTGTCGAGGCTTGCAGAGTCTCTGGTGTTAGACGGTTGCATAGATAGGAGCTCGAGTGGAGGGGAATGCTTGCATCGGTGTTGTGGTGGTGCTTGCATAGTCAGGTAGTTCGATGGAAGTGGGTGTGGTGGTGGGCCGATGCGAGTGCAACCATGCTCGACAAAGGACAGTGGGTATTAGCGGAGGAAGAAAGGAGGTGGTTGGGCTGCTATGGGTAAAGGAGAGCGCGTATGAGATTGGAGAAGGAGGAGACTGTGAATGGCGGGGAGTGGAGTAAAAGTGGAGAAGAGGTTATGAGTTGGTGGATGTGGGACGGTGAGGCTCCATAGGGATGGAGTATGAATCGGCAAGGAATATGAAAGAGTAGGAGAGAGGAAGGAATGAACAAGCAACAATTTATAACTATATATTATATAATATTTTTCTCAAATAACAAGAAATATATATATATTTTTATATGCTTATGATCTCGAAGGTAATGAACAGAAAAGAGGAAAGAAAGAAAAGAAATGTATGGAGGGTAGGGGACGAGAACAGGCTAATATGTGAAAGCACTATACACTCACACACACAGATATATCTATATATATTTAAGAAATGACAGAACGAGGAATATGAAAAGCAATAGAAATGGACCAACAAATAAAAGAAGGGGGATAGAAAGGTCAACCGTTGAATTCAGAAATTATGAATGCTAGAGGCTATTGGTTTACACAGTAGACAAATTAAAGGTTACCGTAAACCAAAAGGCTCAAACGGTTACCGATTCGGCTAACCATTTCATAGATTTCACTGTGCCCCGAACCCCGAAATGCACAAATTAATATACTATGGAGATCAGCATGACGAGACGAACAGAATAGTACATAGATATCAATGATACAATCATCCTATTAAAAGTTGATTTTTCGCTGCTAGAAATGCTACTGAAACGCCGAAAATTAAGATAAACGGAGCTAGAGCAGTCAAAATTTGCAAAACGAAATATGACACCTCACTCAGAAAATGGTTTATAAATTTATTACATAAAAATATTCAGGTTTCAAAAATATTTTATTTTCATCAATTTGATTGATTTAAATTTAAATAAAATTACACGACAAAACTAACTTCTATATTTATCAACGAAAATCTGCCATTTGTTATGTTTGAATAGACGCATACCAAATACCAAATTTTCATTTCTAAATTTAATTAATTAATTCCAAGCAAAATTTCAGTTAATTACGTTATAAAATTGTTGAAATTTCCGGGTCGTTATAATGTAGGCATTACAAATTGATCCTTCCACACATGCCTTATCAGTCACTTTTTTCTTCAAGTGTCTTATGTATCCAAGGCAATATGTATAAGCGAACAAGAAAATTTATAATATGTATCAATATGATATGAGTTTTATAAATAACCTTTTGAAGGGATACATCCACCCATATTGATCAGGTCGCCACATTTTGGTTTCAAAAGGAAGATATATTGGAAGATGCTCCATCATATTAAAGAAAGTTAAAGGAAATATTCCCTTAACTTCTAGTTAAGTTCTGGTATGATCTTCTCAAACTTCTCAATTCATTCCAATTTTATTGTTATTAAGCATAACTCCTTGTAAAATAGACTAAGCTCCGTTATAACACACCAAAATTTACATGAAAGTAATTCATTGAAGCAACTGGAAACAGGTTCTCCAAAAAATAATGACAATCATGGGTTTTCACTCCGTTCATTCTCATACTATTTAAATCAATACATCTACGTAAATTTGAAGCAATAGCATCGATAATCGTAAGTTACCTTTATCTTCATTAAGCTCAAATTCGGGATGTTTGTAGTAAAGTCGTATATCATGTCTTGATCTCAAGTTATTTAGTTTTACCTTTCACATTTAGAACTGTATTGAATAAATTTTCAAAAACAATTTTTTGTTATGCCTAACATCAATATCATGACAAAGTAATAAATTTCTCTAATAATGAACTCCCAAAATATGCTTTGTTTACACCAATTATGACTCAAACCTTTGCCTTCAATTGTGAAATTTAACCTATTGGGTTTATTGTATATCTTTGGAAAATATTGCACACGGTCGTAAATTTCTTCACTAGACATCATCGATGTTGCTCCAATAGTTACTACTTTGTTTATTTGAAAATCTTTCTTGTGTTTTCTGCATGGATGTTCAAATCTAAACAACAACGGTGGCAATCAAACCAAGTCATTTTTCTTCCATTCGCTAAACGAAATGAAGATGTCCACTCCATGCAGTACATGCATGCCAATCTACAAGTCGTACTCCAACCAGAGAGCATACCATAAGCTGAAAAATCATTAATAGTCCATAATAAAGCTACACGCATAGTAAAATTATTCTTCTTTGACACATCATACATAAGAACTCCATCATTCCAAAGGAGATTCAACTCATCAGTTAGCGGTTGAAAATATAAGTCTATGCCTTGTTTAGGATCTTTAGGCCCAGAAATGATGAGAGTTAAGAACATGTAAGGACTTTTCATACGCATCCATGGTGGCGAATTATAAGGCATCAAAATAAATAGCTAAGAAGAATACTGTTTGCCAAATTGGTCAAATGGTGCAAATCCATCTGTACACATGCCTAATCTAACGTTGCGTACCACTTTTGCAAAGTCAGGGTATGTTTTATCAAAATGTTTCCATGCTTCTCTATTTGATGGATGGCATAAAAATCCCTCATTATAATCTTGAACGGCATGCCATCTCATGTGAGATGCAGGTGCCATAGATGCATACAGCCTTTGTAACCTAGGAATAAGCGGCAAGTAATGCGGCCTTTTGTGTGGAACTTCTTTGGTTTTATTTTTCTTTCCCTTGTATCTTTCAGCAGAACAATATTTGCAGCTTTTAAGTTCCATGTGACTTTTTCAAAACAACATGCAACCATTTCGAGATGTATCTATTTTCTGATATGGCAATCCAAATGCAGTCACCAAATTCTTCATCTTATAATAATTGTCCCCAAGACATTATCAGAAGGCAACATTTCCTTACTAGCTTTAAGATACTAATCGAATTCGTTTTGTGAACTATTATATTTTGCTTTAATTGCAATATATCTAGCAGTTGCAGATAACTCTATATGAGTTTCACAACCATTCCACAAAGGTCGATTCATAGAGTGTAATAAATCAAAAAAAATCACTTCTGGATTAGTAGGTTCCTCCACATCTGAACCTCTCTCCGACATATTGTGGAGGAGTGGATCTGCAGCATCATAAACAATGGTTTCCATCCTATTTTCTTCAATAGGGTTCTCATTATGATCAATAGTACTATTTTCATTGTTATTAGTGCTAGTTATAGTGGAAGTTCTCCTTGAAATGTCCATAACTCATAATCAACTATAAATCCATTTTTGCATAATGACATTTAATAGTATCACCATCCCAAAGAGCTTCCTTTTTACCTTTTTTTACAAGGATATCGAATTTCTTTATTTCCAAACTCACTAGAAGAGAAATTGATGCAGCCCAGATTGATGAAGACTTAGGTCGCCAACGACCTATCTTCCCTGAGCTATGACCTAACACTTTAATTCCTAAGTTGGGCCATTTTAGGTCGCCAACGAGCTATAAAGATCGACCAAGAAAGTTGATAAGCTGTCCAAGTGATCTACAACTTAACGAATTAAAGGACTTTTCCTTAGGTCATTCACGACCTAACGAGTCACGAGCTAAAGAGTTACGACCTAACTCTAACTGCCAGCTACGACCTAAAGAACCCCGACCTAAAGAGTTACGACCTAACTCTAACTGCCAGCTACTTCGACCTAAAGAGTTACGACCTAACTCTAACTACCAACTACGACCTGAAGAACCCCGACCTAAAGAGTTACGACCTAAAGATCTACGACCTAACGAGTTACGACCTAACAAAATAGGTCGCTCCAATATACAGATAGGTCGACAAAACATGCCGCTTGACTTAGGTCGCGAACGACCTTACATCCTTAGGTCGCGAGAAACTTTAAGTCGCTCAGGATATATGAGTGAGCTACGACCTATGTTAGGTCGCTCGCAGATGCCTTTTCATGTTAGGTTGCCGAAGATGCTATTCCTTAGGTCGTAGGAAGTTATGTCGTTCCTATTGACGATGCTATCTTTCTTAGGTCGCTGCCGTGTTACTTATGTCGCGCCTATCTTGAGTCACTCGACCAGAAGCCATTTCAATTTTAGGTCGCTCAAGTCCTTAAGCCACTCATCCTATAGGTCGCACAAGATATACCGAAAGATGATTCTCCTTATGTTGCTGAAGCTTATGCCGCGTGGAGTTGTACTGTTATATCGTCATGTTGTATTTCTTTATATCGTTTGTATGTTGTGTTGTAGCTCGTGTTGTAAATATGTTGAGTCGCTTTGTTGTAAGTCGTGTGATGTTTTTCTGTTTAGGTCGTTAACGACCTATCTTAAGTCGTGTCTTGTAATATTTGTGATGTGTTTTGTTTTAGGTCGTCTAGTTTTAAGTCGTAAGTCGTGTGTGTTAGGTCGCGGCCGACCTAAATGTTGTACAGTTTTGTGTTGTGGGTTGTAAGCCTATAAATAGGCAGGTGGTCTCATTTGTAAAAAGAGTTGATTTTTGAATAAAACTTTTGTTTGTTAGATTTGTGCTTTCAATTAAATTGGTAGTTGAGTGTAATCTCCTATCTCCACTCTCGGTTAATCGAGTGCGCTCGATTCAACGATTACTGAAGCCGATTCATGGAATCTAGTGCACTAGATCAACGTGTGAAGAATCATAGATCTTTAAACACAGTATAGTGCGCTATCAACGTGTTTGAGATAGCTAGAATTCGGTATCTTCGGATCAACGAATTTGAGCATTTCGGTATCTTCCATTCCATCGATTACTACTTTCATCGATTTATACATTTTGTTATTCCGCTGCTGCATCATTTGGTATCAGAGCGAGACTTAGCCAATCATAGCTAAGACGAGCCTGTTGGACCGAGCCAAGAAGAAGAGTAGAGTCAAGTCTTGAGCTAGAAGCGAACTTGTTCAAGTTTGTGAGAGATTTGTTCAAGTTCATTGGGCGTCAATTTTGAGATTTGAAGTTTTGGAGTTCAAATTAAGTTGTTTGTTTATTTGGGTGTTCGTGAATTTCAAACAAGTTGGAAAGTTTGATTCGAAAATTTTGGATCAAAGTGAAGTTTATGTTTAGATCTGTTGAAGATTTGATCATGCCTCCGAGATATGTTAACCGTCATCATAGTGTTGCAGATTTGTATGGGAGAGAAGATCCTGAACAGATGAAGCAACGTATCGATGAAAGATTCAATAAAGATTTCAAAAGAGTGGAGAGAATGAAGTTTGACATGAATCGAAATCAAAGGAGAGTGTCGCCACGTTATGATAGAGAAAGAAGAGAATCATCTTTGACCATAAATCGAGATTGTGGAGTTCGAAACAATCATGATTATCAGAATGAAGAAAGAAGAGCTTATCGTGGATATGAGCATAAGCCATATGGTGATTATGAAAGAGGAAGTAGAAAGGATGTGCATGGTCTTAGAAGAGACAATGTTCAGAATCGACATCGAAGCTCACCTGATTTTGAAGAAGATCGTTATGGCGATAATATTCATTTTAGATATCGGGAATCAAGGGTGGATACAGAAATTCTAGAATTCCGAGGTGGTTTACGAGCAGAGGAATTCTTGGATTGGTTGTCAGAGGTTGAAAGGATTTTTGAGCTCAACTACGTTCCTGAGGATCGTCAAGTGAAGTTAGTTGCTGCAAGCTTGAGAGGAAGAGCTATGGACTGGTGGCAACAAACTAAATCAACCAGAGAAAGAATGAAGAAATCGAAAGTTGTCAAGTGGGATAAGATGAAGAGGATGATGAAAGCAAATTTCTTACCCTACAATTATCAAGCTCGTATTGATCAACAGTTGCAGAAGTGGAGTCAAAGGAGTCGAGGACAGGGTGTGGTTACAAGCTCCAACAATCAGAGTAAAGGTGTTTTTAAGAGAGTCAACGAACCAGTTGTATATGGAATCACGAAGGCAAGTGTTGATGACCGAGTTAAGCGCTATCATTATCAGGAGTTTGACCATCGAAGTTTTGAATGTACAAAGTCCCAGAAGAAACCCTTTGTTGTAGAAGATTGTGAAAGCGAGGATGTGGATGATTCTACTAAAAGCGAGACAGAAGAGGAAGAGGAACCAACTAGTCCATTATCTTTCGGCGAAAGTGCTGAAGAATCGGAAGGTAGTGCTGAAACATTGGTTAGGTATGAGGCAAGTAAAGAGCTTAAAAATCCTGAGGAGGTTAAACCAATGTTGGAAGAGCTTGAAGAGGTTGGTCCTACAGAATCATTCGCAGCCTTACCACTAAAGTTTGACAATGAAGATGAAGAATTTTTGTTAGGAGATGTAGAAGTTTTGTCAAGAGAGGAAGGAGGTAACTTGTTGAGGAGGACTGTTGAAATTGACTTTTACCAACCGCCGAAATTTGATGACAAAGAAGAAATTGAGTCAAAGTATGTGGAGGTAGAAGTTGATTACTCTTCATTGCCACAGTTTGATGTAGATAGTATGGAAGAAGAAGCTGTGTTCGAGGTGGAGGAAATTCATTTGACAATAGAGGATTCTTATTTAGCACCTGAGCTTTTGGATGAGAGTCGGCCAAGTATAAATTCCTTAGTTTCCGAGGAGCATGAACAAAGTGAGAGTGAAACAGAAGAGAAGGCAGAATCAGATCGTTTATTATTTTTGAAAGAATTTATCTATGAAATGGAAGATAATGATGATGATGAGTTATCAATGCTGATTGAGTCCGGAAAAAGTTTTGATGTTGAGAATCCTGAGGAGGATGAAGCATTTGAAGAATGCGAAGATGAGTTGTCTGAGGAACTTCTTGAAGAAACTAATCTTGTATTTTTTGAAGAGTATGTGGAAATGAGGAATGAACTGCTTGTGTTAACCGAGCAAGGAACGAGTGAAGATCTTGATGTTTTTGAGGAAGTCGGTTCAGAATTCGATGAATCTGAAATCGAATATCCTGCGGAACTACTCGAAGAATTACCACCACTACAGGACATACAACCTCACACTGAACTAGCACCAGATGCTATTCTACAACAGGGATCGTATGATCTTCAGAATATGAAAGAATAGGAAGAGTTGAAAAGACAGGATGAAGAGACTGATTGTCAAAGAGAATTGCCTGATCATGACCGCATTGCTGACATTATCAACGTCAATGGATTGGAATCGTTTCATGAAAATAAACATGTTGGAGGAGAAGCGAGTAGGAATTCATTTCAGTCAGGGGAAATTGATGCAACACAGGGAAAGATTCTAAGGGAGGACACACCTGAACGAGATAAGGAAAGATGAAAGTCTGAGCATGAGTCCTCATGCCTTTTCAGTCGTGATTTCCTAAGTCGTTTCCATGATTTTAAACTTCCTTATAACGTCTCACATTTTCGACACGATGTGGTTCTATATCACATCTTCCTATTGGCACAAGCCATATGACAGACAACACTATTCTTATGAAGTTCTGTGCTACATGAATTGGAGATGGCACCTAGTGCTTAGATCATGCCACACTTTCTCATATGTCATCTCCCTCCGATCACTTCCTTATGCCGCATGTCTAAAGCCACGTCTGTTTTATGCAATACGTTCTTTATGTCGAGCCACATCATCAAAGAGTCAAGACAAGTTTAATCACGAGAGTGGTTATCACCAGAACCGCATCAAACCAGATAATGAATGGAAGACAGCGTCTCGAAGAAGAAAAGAAAATGAATTCGAGACAAATTCATTTCAATCAGAGGTCGATGATACCGCGTAATCTCACTCAAAGGACCTAGGTCGCTCACGACCTAATGAGAAGGATGATGAATCGCACATGCGATCTAAAGCGTTGGGGTTTAAATCGTTCAAAGGTTTGATTCCGTACCATGAACACAAATTTTTAAATTCGAGGACGAATTTTTTCAACCAGGGGAGGATGATGCAGCCCAGATTGACGAAGACTTAGGTCACCAACGACCTATCTTCCCTGAGCTACGACCTAACACTTTAATTCCTAAGTTGGGCCATTTTAGGTCGCCAACCAGCTATAAAGATCGACCAAGCAAGTTGATAAGCTGTCCAAGTGATCTACGACTTAACGAATTAAAGGACTTTTCCTTAGGTCATTCACGACCTAACGAGTCACGAGCTAAAGAGTTACGACCTAACTCTAATTGCTAGCTACGACTTAAAGAACCCCGACCTAACTCTAACTGCCAGCTACTTCGACCTAAAGAGTTACGACCTAACTCTAACTACCAGTTACGACCTGAAGAACCCCGACCTAAAGAGTTAGGACCTAAATATCTACGACCTAACGAGTTACGACCTAACAAAATAGGTCGCTCCAATATACAGATAGGTCGACACAACATGCCGCTTGACTTAGGTCGCGAACGACCTTACATCCTTAGGTCGCGAGAAACTTTAGGTCGCTCAGGATATATGAGCGAGCTACGACCTATGTTAGGTCGCTCGCAGATGCCTTTTCATGTTAGGTCGCTGAAGATGCTATTCCTTAGGTCGCAGGAAGTTATGTCGTTCCTATTGATGATGCTATCTTTCTTAGGTCGTTGCCGTGTTACTTATGTCGCGCCTATCTTGAGTCACTCGACCAGAAGCCATTTCAATTTTAGGTCGTTCAAGCCAAGGTCGCTCAAGTCCTTAAGCCACTCATCCTATAGGTCGCACAAGATATACCAGAAGATGATTCTCCTTATGTCGCTGAAGCTTATGCCGCGTGGAGTTGTACTATTATGTCGTTATGTTGTATTTCTTTATATCATTTGTATGTTGTGTTGTAGCTCGTGTTGTAAATATGTTGAGTCGCTTTGTTGTAAGTCGTGTGATGTTTTTCTGTTTAGGTCGTTAACGACCTATCTTAAGTCGTGTCTTGTAATATTTGTGATGTGTTTTGTTTTAGGTCGTCTAGTTTTAAGTCGTAAGTCGTGTGTGTTAGGTCGTGGCCGACCTAAATGTTGTACAGTTTTGTGTTGTGGGTTGTAAGCCTATAAATAGGCAGGTGGTCTCATTTGTAAAAAGATTTGATTTTTGAATAAAACTTTTGTTTGTTAGCTTTGTGCTTTCAATTAAATTGGTAGTTGAGTGTAATCTCCTATCTTCAATCTCGGTTAATCGAGTGCACTCGATTCAACGATTGCTGAAGCCAATTCACGGAATCTAGTGCGCTAGATCAACGTGTGAAGAATTGTAGATCTTTAAACACGGTATAGTGCGCTATCAATGTGTTTGAGATAGCTAGAATTCGGTATCTTCGGATCAACGAATTTGAGCATTTCGGTATCTTCCATTCCATCGATTACTACTTTCATCGATTTATACATTTTGTTATTCCGCTGCTGCATCAGAAATTAACAAAAACATCAATACCCTAGAAAAAATCCTCCAATATTACACCTTGTTAGTCTCTTCGCTTTTACATCCAAGTACGATCCCACATATAACCCATTTTAACTGCATTGCATATTGTAGGCTCACATGTAAACAACCTTACATTTTTAATAGTGTATCAAACTACAAGCATAACTTACTAATTATAAAAAAATAATTATTAGAAACCATAACTCCTTCCCAATTAGTATATTACAGAATTAATTTTATTTAATTCAGTGATTACAATTATATTCAATTAAGTAAAGGTAGTATTATAGACAATAGCTTATTTATCTTGTTAGGTACCATAGCAACAAGATGCTTAATTTTTGGGGATGGAGTTTAACCATAAATAAATGTTGGAGATACTCCAATGCCTAAACCCATGACAAAAATATATTTATTTAAAGACTGAAAATTTTTGGTCTCTAATCAAAGACCGATTACTAACTAAAAAAACAGTCTTAAGATTTAAACTGTAAGGACTCATTGATTAATTAATCATACAAGTATCGAAAGTGTTCAATGAATAATATTTAGTGACTCGGTTGCCTTAGCTTTCATTTCAATCACCATAGATACTTAACAAAAACATGGCACGCTTTATGACTGGACCAAATTGTTATGATTTCTGTTCTAGTTTGAACGTTTTTCTATTGTTTCAATGGGTAAACATTATTACATCACTTTTGCTATGATTTCTTTTCTATTATCAATATTTTTCTGTTGTTATGATTTCTATCTCTACCAAAACTCATTTTAAAGTTTACTAACTGAAAATTTTGGGTCTTAAGATTACTAACAGAAAATTTTGGGTCTCTACCAAAACTTATAAAAACGGTCTTAAGATTACTAACTGAAAATTTTGGGTCTCTACCAAAACTCATTTCAAATAACCACCAAATAAATATTATTCATAGATTATTCCAATAGTTACAACCTCTCACCGATTATTCCAATAGTTTCATAAAGCCAACCCAAAATACATTGAGAGTTGTTATAACTATGAGAATAAGGATTCCTTTACACCAGCACTAGTGGCAAATAGATGTCGAATTCATTGGTTTGTAAAATTTATGTGTTATCAAACATGTAACATAAGTGTTCTTTGACCTAGTGCAGCTGCACTGAGTAGAAAACTGTACTGAGTCATTGACTGACTTAGTGCAGAAGCACAAGTCAAGAAACTCATTACAGCCGGAGTTGGTCCAAATAAAACTCAGTGCAGCTGCAGTTGGTCCACAAAAAACTAAGTGTAGTGATACAATTTCGATAACTCTTGATGATTGTGACATATATTCAATACTTAACAATTAGATTGGTTAAAAAATTAGGTAAATGTTCAATTGAAGCTTGCATTGAGCCAAGGTGAAGTACCATTATATTATATATCTTTTATTTTCTACTTAAATTTCATTTATATGTGAAGAATTAGAAAAACCACAGCCTTCCTTTTTTATATCATAGTTACTACAAATTGCATAAGTTTTAATGATAGCATAAATATGTGGGGTAAGAAATGTGCACATATTGAATTGACTGAAATTCCTTTAGGAGCATAAAGTGGGAAATGAACACATAGTGAAATGAGAGAATATGAGATGTGGAAAAAACACTTGTGGAACAAAGAGAAGATTGGATGTGAACTAATAAGGATGAATATATCGTACTTTTATTAGTTAATATAAGAGTTCCTTATTATTGTTAAATACTTTCTTAAGGATCAAAGATCAACTTCATTATATATTTATTCTTCTTTGAGATAAAAGGTTTTGTTACATATTTCTTGAAGACAAACAGTAATTTGTTGCTAACACCACTTCTAGGCACTATAACCTATATAAAAAATAATTATTACACTAATTCGCTTATTTTTATTATTGCTAATCAAGGAAAACAAAAGTCCAATCACAACACAAATATATTAATTAGTCCAATGATATGGCTAGGAAATTGTAAGGGGTATCATACATGCCAATAAAGTAGTTAAAGAAATAAATTAATGCATTAACTTCTTATGGAATAGAAATCAATTAGTCAACAAGGAAGATTCATAAAAGATATAGTAATAAATCTATTTGTATGCATTAAATTAATTTCAATTTTATCTACCAGTTTATTGCTAATATTACTTCTAGGTATTATTTCCTTCAATAATATCATACATTCCATTATTTCTCATGTTATTTATGCAAATCTAGCAAAAAAGAACATTCAAGCATACACAAATATCTATATTAGCCCAAAAACGGCTTAGAAAATCTAAGGGTTACTACATATACCATTAATATGGTTTAAGGAAATAATTAATACATAAATTTTGTGAAATCAAAAAGCAATTAAGCATCTAAGAAGTAAAATATTAAATATATTTATATATAAAATAAAAAATTCCAGACTATAAAGCATGGTGTATATATATAAACTATTATAATATATTTTGTAAAGAATTTCGAACTTTTATCGAGAAATATCATGTTTTTAAGGTACAACTAGTAGAATAATTTGGCAAGCATATATAAGTTTCAAATTTGAATAACCTGTTATATAACTAATCAACTATGGTTATTTTATTTATGTACATAAACTAAATGTAACGACCCGTAAATTTCAACTGTTTTAATAACGTAATTAGTTGTAATTTTGTGAAATTTTACAACGATAAAATTTTGAAATATAAATTTGATATTTGGAATACGTCTAGTTAAACATAGCAACTGGTAAATTTTCGTCCGAAAATACGAAAGTTTATTTCGCGCGTAAATTCACTTCAATTTAATCAGTTAAAAAGCGTTGAAAATAAAATGTTTCCGAAACCTAAATATTTTTACATAGAAAAATTCTAAACCATCTTCTGAGCAAGATGTCAGTTTGTCGTTTTTCCAAATTCGGACATCTTTGGCTCCGTCGATCTTATTTTTCAGCGTCTTTCTTGCATTTTTCCACCGGTAGAAAAATTCGAAATTTTAAAATTCGATCATACCACCGATATCTGTATACCGTTTTGATCATCCCGTCGCACTGATCTTTAGGGTATATTTGTTTGTGTATGCCGAAGTCCGGATGACGGCGAAATCTAAAGAACGATTTCCGTATCGGTTCCGCAATTGGACTTTTTAGCTTCCCATACTTTTCATATTCCACCGTTCGACTTTGAACAGCCATTAGCAATTATGATTTCTGCAAATACAACCGCTGGCTTTTACTTTTCCTCGGGTTTATTTATTGTGGCGTTCCATCTTTATTGGTTTAATAGCTTGTACTGTTCATTTTTCATTTGTCTGGTCTTCATTTTCTAAACAATACAATACAAAGCTATTCACTTTCTACCTGTCACCATTCCCACCAACAAACAATGGCCAAACGCACGCAACTCATCTCCTTCATTTTTCCATGCTTACCTCTCACCTTCGACCACATATCCCTCCTCCATCACCTCAGCCCGAGCTCTGTCCACCGAGTTCATCCAACACCCTGCAACCACGGCTTGCTTTGACCCGTCACCTCGCCACAACAGCCTTGCCGGCTCATCTCCGCCCACTTTGCTGAGCTGCCAATGCACCAATGCTTCGGCCACACCACAGCCGCATCGGCCCAAGCCAGATCCACATCCTCTCACTGCTGCTGTCCGACCCGCTCCTTCCCTAGCTCGCGTCAGTTATAAAAAAAACGCCCTTGCATCCGCTCTTCTCCTCCCTTGCTGCTCACGCTTGTGTTTCATCCACCAACCTCGGCCTCGACCCCGCCTCTTCTCATGTTCCTCCAGCCACCAATCACCGGCCGAAGCTCTCCACCAACCCGACCTCGTCAGCTTCCTCCTCCACCCAATGGCCGCAAGTTCCATCGCATCACCATCTTTCACTGTCGTTTCTTCCGCGCATGCTCTACTTCAGCCATCTTTGCCCTATTGTCTTGGCCATGCGTCTCTTGTATATATTAAGGTATAGATATGTTTATTCTCAGTAATATGTTTTTAAGTATATCATAAAACGTACATACAGTAGATTAGTGCACTTGTTTAAGCTGGTCGGTTATGGCCTTCTTTTGAAATGTGTAGTGTGATGTTATATATTTGTAGTTGTATTTTAATATTAGCGTCAGTTTTGTTTCAGGTACATATTACTTGTAAGTTCATTAACAGCTATTGTTTTAAAGTATTAGTTGTAATATATAGGCTGTTTTTCAAGACTGATAGTAATAGTTTATGAATGAGTTTTTTTTTTATATATTTTATTTTTATTTTATTTTATTTTATTTTTGCAAAGGTATCTAATAATATATACTGTGTTATTTTCGGGAAGTCTTATTTGTTGGGCTTTGCATCTTAGTCTATATTTGTACACAATGTTTACAAAGTTTTAAATTATGAAGTTTGTATGGATTATAAGGTTATAAAGTTGCAAATTGCAAGCAACATGGCAGGTCAACATCCAAACAGTGGACGTTTGCTTGTTGGATAAAACTACAAATATTCATCGAGTTCATCCGCCTTTTTAAGTTTCAATCGTTTCAATTACAGTTAATATCATAATATATAATATCCAAATATACATCCATTTGAAAGAAAAAATATATATTTAGATTTGTAACCACTGTATATATATAGATATATTTAATATTTTATACTTGTTGGTTATATATTAATTGTTTGGTTTCATACATACAGTCTGCAGCTTACATATTGTTATTTTACACGGGCTACATATTTTTGAGTAGCATGTATATAAGTGTATTTGGTTGTATATATGTTTAAATGTTGTTTTATATTAGATATGGATCTTAAAAGTATAATTTGTTAGTTTATATAAGTTTTAAAAATATCGGCTTTAAGAAAATAACTATAATAATAGTTTATATTTTTTTCTATTTTATTAAGCTAATTTGATTTATCCTTATCGATCCAATTCTGATTTTGTTTCGTCAATTTCAATTTATCAGCTTTGATCGTTGAATTCGTGTCGATCTAGTTTTGTTTGGAATTCGTGCTTGGATATTTCAGTGTCCATATCAGTGTGTGTATCTGCGTCGTTGACTATTCGTCTCTAGCCTCGGAAGGTGAGCACTCACTCACGATTAACGTTCTTTTATTTATTAAATTTGATTTCAATTGAAACGACAATTGAAATATGCTGCTGTTAGTTAATTACACTGTTATATATGCTATTACCTGTATCAGTTCACCTGTGACATCTGACACCATTATCTGTTAATTATTTATGTGATGATAATACAGTTTGGCTGATAATTGATTGATTGTTGATGTTTATATTGGACGTCAAATTGTTAGTGTTAAATGATAAATTGTATGCCAAATTGAAATGGATATAGGATAGTTAACGATTTTAAAACTGATTTATATGTTAAATTTGATTAGTTGAATATGACCCCTTTTAATTGTTAAATTAATTGACATGTAGAATAGTGATAATTACACTTTGAACCATTGAACGTATATTTGATTAATTGTTGTAATGTTAAAATTGAAATCGAATGACAATTGAAGAACCGTATAAATATTAGTGTAATAATCTTTAATCTGCATGAAATGATAGTGTGGATTCTAGAGATAATTATATTAATTCGTACAAATAACAATGCGAATTAATACGGTTATTTCGGGATTATTTGAATTGATTTTTGGATTGTTATTGATTGTTGTTATTGCTTGTTTATTTACTTTGACACCATCCCAGTTATCACACTGCAAGTTCCCTTTGTTATGTTTTGATTTTTGAATTGAATTGGAATCGGGTTGAAATGATAAATACCCAAATTGAACTTTGACCTAGGATAGGAAATTAAATAAAACCCGATTGGTCAATAATTTGATTTAAAAATAAGACGAAGATTTTATAAAAAATAAAATAAAAAAATGGTTTTGAAATGAAGTTGAAATTGGAATTTTTATGAAAGGAAAATGTTAATATTTAATAATTTGAAACAAAATATTAACAATGAAATTGATGAAAGAATGTTGTTTAACTTGAGAAATTATTGAATTAAGTTTGAAATTATTAAACTTTGAAATGGTTTAATAATTAAGTTTGAAATTATAACTAAGTTTGAAATTATTAAACTTTGAAATGATTAATAATTAAGTTTGAAATTATAATTAAGTTGAAATTATTAAACTTTGAAATGATTTAATAATTAAGTTTTGAATTATTTAATAATTAAATAAGGTTGAATCATTTAATGATTAAATTGAACTGAATTCTTTGATAAGAGAAATTGAACTTTTGAATAAGTGAATTTTACTTCGTAAATAATTGAAATTGAATTTCTTATTTAAGTAAGTTTTGGAAAATTATTTATGAAAGTAAATAACTGAAATTGAATTTCTTTAACAAGAAATAAATGTGATTTATTGAAATTAATGTAAGACTTGAAATTTAAAGAATTGGATTTGATGAATTTAATTTAATTCAAAATTGTAAGTTTTGATTTAATGAAGTTGAATTTAAATAATGGGTTTAATGAATTGGAAATTTAATAGAAATTGTTTTGAATGATAAGGTAACTTAACGAATATTGAATGAAATCAATAAATAAGTTTAAATTGATTCGAATGTTAAATTAAGTTAATTCAAATGATTTGGAAGGAAACTTATTTGCGAACTTGAATCGATATTTGGATTGTTTAAATCGAAATTGAAATTGAATTTTAAGATTTTGAAATTGTGAATTTGGAAGTTTGAAACGTAAATTATGGAAATTGATTTCGAAAGACAAATGAAATGTTGATTTACAAATTCTAATTTAAATTGAATTTGATTTGGTTTTGAAATGTATAAATGACCAATCGGTGAAATAATTACGGAGGTTATTAAAGAGACCGGAATTCGGTTATGGATATACTCTCTATCTAAACCGAAAACCACTTTAATAACTATACGCGGAGTGATGATCCAGAATGAAGTGGTTGGATTGATGTACGTGATGACTGAAGAAAGTGAACGATAATGGATAGCCTTGACACTTGTGTCAAATTGGAAATGACTAAAACAGGAGCTGTGCCGGGCCAATGGAGGATTGATACCTCAAGTGGACACACTTCTTCGAACTACTTATACTTGTTGTCGATTGGTGCACCCTTGATTTTGGGAGTGTTGTTTCACGGTGTTGCGGGCGCTACGGCGTTGCGTTCTCACCAGTCCGGATCAGGCGAACGGTAGTATCACTACCTTGGGTATAGCCTCATGTGCCTTGTCATACTTGTATTCCATTTATGCGCGACCACTACGATTTTGATTTGTACCTTTAGTATATGGATTGCCCTCTGGTGACTTCCGGTTTTGGGGAAACTACGGTCTTGTATATGCTTTTGGGAATAAAAATGTGTTAAGGGTGGAATGGGCCATGACTTAACGCTATTTTGATATCTTTTTATATTACTGATAGACATTATCTACTTAGCGTACATTACTACCTAGTAGATAGTTTAACGGATCCTTAAAGGATGGTTATTCCAAACATCCTTTGAGTTACTTGTATTTCAATTGCTATTTCACTTGAGTTGGATTTATTGATATAAGAATGTTAATCCTGACTCGAGTGTCTTGTGTTTTTGATTTACGCTCGGGTCAGACTGAGTGGTTCAGCTTTCGATACTCACCTTTGGAGTTGGAGCTTCGCTTGGAGATCCAGCTATCTATCCAGCTTTCAGATATTCGATGATTCCAGTGATGTATTCTGCTTTGTATCTGATGTATCATATTACTCTTCCGTTGTATCTGGTTTAACTCTGATGTAACTTATATATTTATATAGTAGCTTCATGAACTACTATCTCTTTTATTTCCGCTGCACTTATTACTCTGTGTCTGTGATCTGTGATTATTTATTTACTGTATATGTTCAGTTTTGCCAAATTTAAATTAACAACGCGGCATTTTGAGCAATTCAACTCCGGCATGAGTGTCTACCTATTCACTTATAATGGATGCGAATGGTTCAAAAAGGGCGGGTCGTTACAGTTGGTATCAGAGCTTTTGGTAGCTCTAGGCAAAACTCAACATATAGGGTAAATGTATTTACAGAATCACTCTCATTCGAGTTTCAATCTCTTCTTTCCGACTCGATTTCTTTGGATTTTGGAACGTTCCCCTCGGTTCCGAAATTTATTCGTGTCCCTCACTATTCGTCTTCTTTCAATTCTGGAGCACCCCATAACTCCATTTTGAATGATATCTATAATAGATCGGCGGTCTCGCCAATCTTAGAATGATTCTTAAAGGAGCAAAACTCCTTTAAATAGGCATCGATTTACCGGAGATTTCTGTATCCTCGGTTTACGATGCTATATATTCCCTACTATACTTGAATCCCATCTCTTGAGATCGAGTGTTGATTTACCTCGGAATTCAGCATCGATCTTATTCTTGAAGTTACGGATGACCCGGTTAAGGTTGCCCGTGAATTAAATAAACTTACCATCTCCCGATTCTGTTATTGAATCATCTTATCTTTTCTTTCGAATTTGTCTTCGAATCGGAATTCTCTTTGATTTGAGTCCATCAAAATTTGAATCTCTATCCTTGCTTTGAATCCATTCTTGTATCGTCGAGTGAGAAGTGTATTTGTAAATTAATATTAAAATGTTTTATATATTGTGTGTTTGAGTTGTTGATGTTGATTTGGGTTTCCGATCGATACGTCTAATCAACGCTATCGATAGGATTTCCAAAACACTTGAACAGAGCAAACTGACATCATATTATTTTCAAATTGGAAAATGAAATAAATTGTTTGATTATATTGTGAAAATATAAGTAAAATTTTCTGGAATTTAATAGGTTAATTAAATTGTTTGTTTGAAATGATAATATTTGATTATCATTTACTGTTCTAAATAAATTTATAAATACGGTTTATAAATTGATTTGGAATTTGAAATGAATTTAATTCAGAAATTTGAGAATTTGGTTTTCGATGATTTCGAACTTTGGTTTTAAAATTTTAAAGTATATATTATTGAAAGTATTTTCGAATAGAAATCGTTTCCAAAGAATTTTAAAATGTTAGATTAGAGCTCTTCTCTTTGTCGCTGGAAAATAATTTCGATGATGGCGGCCGCATCATCGACATTCATTTTCGAGTATCGAAGCGGAGATACTATTCTGTAGCTTTGCTACGGTTTTGTTTTAAAAAATATTTTGATTTGAATTTCTTCAGTATAATTTGATTTATATATATATGGGTATCTTATTTTAAATTTAATTTGATTTGATATAAATATATTATATATATCTCTAAGTTGTTTAAAGTTAATCGGAAATCAAATTCTTAAATTTTGTTAAAAGATGATTTTAATTATAAATAAAACCAAAATTTGGAATAAATATTTAAACTTGAATAATTGAATTGGGAAACTTTGTTTGTATATTGTTCAACTGCATTTTAATACAACTTACCTAAATCATTCAGAAGTTGAATATGTAATTAGATAATATATAAGATAAATTGAATTTATAAATAAATTTTGAGTGGTTATAATAAATGTTATACACTTAAATTTTAATTATAAAATGTTAATAGAGATAAAATAGAATAATAAGATAATTGAAAAATAAATTTTGTTTTGAAGGTTAATTAATAAATTAAATTTAGATCAACTTATGGAAATACCTTGAATTTGAAATCAATTAATGAATATAAATTAATTTAAATCGAAATTTTTATGGTTTAAATTTATTTATATGGGTTGAATATATGTGATTAGATATATTAAGTAGATTAAATTTAACAATAATTTGGAATAAAGAAGAATTTAAATTGTTGAAAAAATTATGATTATAATAAAAGATTATTCAAATTTATGGTTTTAGAAACTGTAAATTGAGGATAATTGGATAATAAGATAATGAATTTAGAAATAGTTGAGATTTATTTTAGTGAAATCAAATGGATTAAATCAATTATTGAATATCAATTAATTTAAATTTGAATTTATATGGTTTAAATTAATTGTTATTTTGTATTTCAAATCTGTTTTTCTTTCTGGTTGTTTCTATTCTCCTACCTCGTTCCTTTTCGGGGACGAAAAGTTTTGAGTGGGGGAGAGTGTAACGACCCGTAAATTTCAACTGTTTTAATAACGTAATTAGTTGTAATTTTGTGAAATTTTAAAACGATAAAATTTTGAAATATAAATTTGATATTTGGAATACGTCTAGTTAAACATAGCAACTGGTAAATTTTCGTCCGAAAATACGAAAGTTTATTTCACGCGTAAATTCACTTTAATTTAATCAGTTAAAAAGCGTTGAAAATAAAATGTTTCCGAAACCTAAATATTTTTACATAGAAAAATTCTAAATCATCTTCTGAGCAAGATGTCAGTTTGTCGTTTTTCCAAATTCGGACATCTTTGGCTCCGTCGATCTTATTTTTCAGCGTCTTTCTTGCATTTTTCCACCGGTAGAAAAATTCGAAATTTTAAAATTCGATCATACCACCGATATCTGTATACCGTTTTGATCATCTCGTCGCACTGATCTTTACGGTATATTTGTTTGTGTATGCCGAAGTCCGGATGACGGCGAAATCTAAAGAACGATTTCCGTATCGGTTCCGCAATTGGACTTTTTAGCTTCCCATACTTTTCATATTCCACCGTTCGACTTTGAACAGCCATTAGCAATTATGATTTCTGCAAATACAACTGCTGGCTTTTACTTTTCCTCGGGTTTATTTATTGTGGCGTTCCATCTTTATTGGTTTAATAGCTTGTACTGTTCATTTTTCATTTGTCTGGTCTTCATTTTCTAAACAATACAATACAAAGCTATTCACTTCCTACCTGTCACCATTCCCACCAACAAACAATGGCCAAACGCACGCAACTCATCTCCTTCATTTTTCCATGCTTACCTCTCACCTTCGACCACATATCCCTCCTCCATCACCTCAGCCCGAGCTCTGTCCACCGAGTTCATCCAACACCCTGCAACCACGGCTTGCTTTGACCCGTCACCTCGCCACAACAGCCTTGCCGGCTCATCTCCGCCCACTTTGCTGAGCTGCCAATGCACCAATGCTTCGGCCACACCACAGCCGCATCGGCCCAAGCCAGATCCACATCCTCTCACTGCTGCTGTCCGACCCGCTCCTTCCCTAGCTCGCGTCAGTTATAAAAAAAAACGCCCTTGCATCCGCTCTTCTCCTCCCTTGCTGCTCACGCTTGTGTTTCATCCACCAACCTCGGCCTCGACCCCACCTCTTCTCATGTTCCTCCAGCCACCAATCACCGGCCGAAGCTCTCCACCAACCCGACCTCGTCAGCTTCCTCCTCCACCCAATGGCCGCAAGTTCCATCGCACCACCATCTTTCACTGTCGTTTCTTCCGCGCATGCTCTACTTCAGCCATCTTTGCCCTATTGTCTTGGCCATGCGTCTCTTGTATATATTAAGGTATAGATATGTTTATTCTCAGTAATATGTTTTTAAGTATATCATAAAACGTACATACAGTAGATTAGTGCACTTGTTTAAGCTGGTCGGTTATGGCCTTCTTTTGAAATGTGTAGTGTGATGTTATATATTTGTAGTTGTATTTTAATATTAGCGTCAGTTTTTTTTCAGGTACATATTACTTGTAAGTTCATTAACAGCTATTGTTTTAAAGTATTAGTTGTAATATATAGGCTGTTTTTCAAGACTGATAGTAATAGTTTATGAATGAGTTTATTATTATTTTTTTATATTTTATTTTTATTTTATTTTATTTTATTTTTGCAAAGGTATCTAATAATATATACTGTGTTATTTTCGGGAAGTCTTATTTGTTGGGCTTTGCATCTTAGTCTATATTTGTACACAATGTTTACAAAGTTTTAAATTATGAAGTTTATATGGATTATAAGGTTATAAAGTTGCAAATTGCAAGCAACATGGCAGGTCAACATCCAAACAGTGGACGTTTGCTTGTTGGATAAAACTACAAATATTCATCGAGTTCATCCGCCTTTTTAAGTTTCAATCGTTTCAATTACAGTTAATATCATAATATATAATATCCAAATATACATCCATTTGAAAGAAAAAATATATATTTAGATTTGTAACCACTGTATATATATATAGATATATTTAATATTTTATACTTGTTGGTTATATATTAATTGTTTGGTTTCATACATACAGTCTGCAGCTTACATATTGTTATTTTACACGGGCTACATATTTTTGAGTAGCATGTATATAAGTGTATTTGGTTGTATATATGTTTAAATGTTGTTTTATATTAGATATGGATCTTAAAAGTATAATTTGTTAGTTTATATAAGTTTTAAAAATATCGGCTTTAAGAAAATAACTATAATAATAGTTTATATTTTTTTCTATTTTATTAAGCTAATTTGATTTATCCTTATCGATCCAATTCTGATTTTGTTTCGTCAATTTCAATTTATCAGCTTTGATCGTTGAATTCGTGTCGATCTAGTTTTGTTTGGAATTCGTGCTTGGATATTTCAGTGTCCATATCAGTGTGTGTATCTGCGTCGTCGACTATTCGTCTCTAGCCTCGGAAGGTGAGCACTCACTCATGATTAACGTTCTTTTATTTATTAAATTTGATTTCAATTGAAACGACAATTGAAATATGCTGCTGTTAGTTAATTACACTATTATATATGCTATTACCTGTATCAGTTCACCTGTGACATCTGACACCATTATCTGTTAATTATTTATGTGATGATAATACAGTTTGGCTGATAATTGATTGATTGTTGATGTTTATATTGGACGTCAAATTGTTAGTGTTAAATGATAAATTGTATGCCAAATTGAAATGGATATAGGATAGTTAACGATTTTAAAACTGATTTATATGTTAAATTTGATTAGTTGAATATGACCCCTTTTAATTGTTAAATTAATTGACATGTAGAATAGTGATAATTACACTTTGAACCATTGAACGTATATTTGATTAATTGTTGTAATGTTAAAATTGAAATCGAATGACAATTGAAGAACCGTATAAATATTAGTGTAATAATCTTTAATCTGCATGAAATGATAGTGTGGATTCTAGAGATAATTATATTAATTCGTACAAATAACAATGCGAATTAATACGGTTATTTCGGGATTATTTGAATTGATTTTTGGATTGTTATTGATTGTTGTTATTGCTTGTTTATTTACTTTGACACCATCCCAGTTATCACACTGCAAGTTCCCTTTGTTATGTTTTGATTTTTGAATTGAATTGGAATCGGGTTGAAATGATAAATACCCAAATTGAACTTTGACTTAGGATAGGAAATTAAATAAAACCCGATTGGTCAATAATTTGATTTAAAAATAAAACGAAGATTTTATAAAAAAAAATAAAAAAAATGGTTTTGAAATGAAGTTGAAATTGGAATTTTTATGAAAGGAAAATGTTAATATTTAATAATCTGAAACAAAATATTAACAATGAAATTGATGAAAGAATGTTGTTTAATTTGAGAAATTATTGAATTAAGTTTGAAATTATTAAACTTTGAAATGGTTTAATAATTAAGTTTGAAATTATAACTAAGTTTGAAATTATTAAACTTTGAAATGATTAATAATTAAGTTTGAAATTATAATTAAGTTGAAATTATTAAACTTTGAAATGATTTAATAATTAAGTTTTGAATTATTTAATAATTAAATAAGGTTGAATCATTTAATGATTAAATTGAACTGAATTCTTTGATAAGAGAAATTGAACTTTTGAATAAGTGAATTTTACTTCGTAAATAATTGAAATTGAATTTCTTATTTAAGTAAGTTTTGGAAAATTATTTATGAAAGTAAATAACTGAAATTGAATTTCTTTAACAAGAAATAAAATGTGATTTATTGAAATTAATGTAAGACTTGAAATTTAAAGAATTGGATTTGATGAATTTAATTTAATTCAAAATTGTAAGTTTTGATTTAATGAAGTTGAATTTAAATAATGGGTTTAATGAATTGGAAATTTAATAGAAATTGTTTTGAATGATAAGGTAACTTAACGAATATTGAATGAAATCGATAAATAAGTTTAAATTGATTCGAATGTTAAATTAAGTTAATTCAAATGATTTGGAAGGAAACTTATTTGCGAACTTGAATCGATATTTGGATTGTTTAAATTGAAATTGAAATTGAATTTTAAGATTTTGAAATTGTGAATTTGGAAGTTTGAAACGTAAATTATGGAAATTGATTTCGAAAGACAAATGAAATGTTGATTTACAAATTCTATGTATAAACGACCAATCGGTGAAATAATTACGGAGGTTATTAAAGAGACCGGAATTCGGTTATGGATATACTCTCTATCTAAACCGAAAACCACTTTAATAACTATACGCGGAGTGATGATCCAGAATGAAGTGGTTGGATTGATGTACGTGATGACTGAAGAAAGTGAACGATAATGGATAGCCTTGACACTTGTGTCAAATTGGAAATGACTAAAACAGGAGCTGTGCCGGGCCAATGGAGGATTGATACCTCAAGTGGACACACTTCTTCGAACTACTTATACTTGTTGTCGATTGGTGCACCCTTGATTTTGGGAGTGTTGTTTCACGGTGTTGCGGGCGCTGCGGCGTTGCGTTCTCACCAGTCCGGATCAGGCGAACGGTAGTATCACTACCTTGGGTATAGCCTCATGTGCCTTGTCATACTTGTATTCCATTTATGCGCGACCACTACGATTTTGATTTGTACCTTTAGTATATGGATTGCCCTCTGGTGACTTCCGGTTTTGGGGAAACTACGGTCTTGTATATGCTTTTGGGAATAAAAATGTGTTAAGGGTGGAATGGGCCATGACTTAACGCTATTTTGATATCTTTTTATATTACTGATAGACATTATCTACTTAGCGTACATTACTACCTAGTAGATAGTTTAACGGATCCTTAAAGGATGGTTATTCCAAACATCCTTTGAGTTACTTGTATTTCAATTGCTATTTCACTTGAGTTGGATTTATTGATATAAGAATGTTAATCCTGACTCGAGTGTCTTGTGTTTTTGCTTTACGCTCGGGTCAGACTGAGTGGTTCAGCTTTCGAGACTCACCTTTGGAGTTGGAGCTTCGCTTGGAGATCCAGCTATCTATCCAGCTTTCAGATATTCGATGATTCCAGTGATGTATTCTGCTTTGTATCTGATGTATCATATTACTCTTCCGTTGTATCTGGTTTAACTCTGATGTAACTTATATATTTATATAGTAGCTTCATGAACTACTATCTCTTTTATTTCCGCTGCACTTATTACTCTGTGTCTGTGATCTGTGATTATTTATTTACTGTATATGTTCAGTTTTGCCAAATTTAAATTAACAACGCGGCATTTTGAGCAATTCAACTCCGGCATGAGTGTCTACCTATTCACTTATAATGGATGCGAATGGTTCAAAAATGGCGGGTCGTTACACTAAACATCTATAGAATAGATAACCTTATTAGGAAAAATAATTAGTTTCCTCAAAATAATTGTAAAATAGGTTGGTAATTCAATAATACATAAAAATAATTAGTTTCCTCAAAATAATGCACTGTCAAATCTTTTTGTATCAGTGCACTGTCAATTGAGCACCAAAGTAAATAACAAAAAATACTGAATATATATCATAATTTAATTTATCATTAAGCTTCTTCTTAAAAGAACAGTAAAAATATTAAGAAAATGATTACTATAATTGAAGAGAAAGTTTAATATAAAGTAAATACAAGCATACAATTCCTATGTCTATATATGTCAATAAATTAGAATGAAAGGGAAATTTTTTAACTTGTACAAGTACATCAACTTAAACATGCCATGGATAGGATTGAAATTTGTATCGGATAACAGCCACAATCCTCAAATAACAAAACCCAATCCCCAAATATAAAATAACAACCGAGTTTGAAATGACTTTGCCATAATCCCCAAGTATAAAATAACAAAGCCCTAATTTTGAACTGACTTTAATAAAACGAAGCAGTCTATTACCTGACCAACGCAGTAGATGATGGAGAAGTCGTCGATAGCAGCCAAATCTAGCGTCGTCGATAGCAGTTGTCAACAACGAGAATGAATTGGGATATAGCATCATCGACGGCAAGAGTTGTCGATAGCAGCCCTTCGTCAACAAACAAAGGGTCGTTGAAATTAGAATTAGGAAGAACGATTTGGATTTAGGGTTTTAAAAAGACAAAATGTAACGACCCGGTATTTTGAACCGTTCGCATCCGCACATGTCGGACTTGAATTGCTCAAAATAACAGGTTGTTAATTTATATTTGGCAAAACTTAGATATACAGTAAATTAATCAATCACGGACACAAAGTATTGCAACAATAAGCAGCGGAATAGACAAATAGTAATTCATTAAGCTACTATAAAACACCAGAGTCTGAAACAAAATACAACAGAAACCTCAAATACAGAGTAGTCTCAAATACAAAAGTAACTACAAGACTGAACATAAATGACTGGAATAACTGAAATAACTGAAAGCTAGATAGATAGATCTTCAAACAAAGCTCCAATCTTCAAATGTGAGTCTCAAATGTTGAAACACTTAGTTTGACCCGAGAATAAAGCAAAACATAAAACACTGGAGTCAGGATTAACATTCTTATATCGATAAACTTAACTCAAGTGAAATGTCAACTGAAATATAAATAACTTAAAGGATATTTGAGATTTCCATCATCTAAGGATCCATGGAACTATCTACTATGTAGTAATATACGCTATTATAATAGTGTCTACAGTAAAGTAAAAATATTAAAATAGCGTTAAGACGTTACCCATATCCCCTTTAACACATTTTATATATTCCAATAGTCTATACAGTACCGTAACTCATCCTTAAACTGGAGGCTATCAGAGGGCACTTCATAACTATGTACAAACCAAACTCGTAGAAGGCACGCTAGGGCATGTGAACATGACACTCGAATCAATGCTAGGGTAGATATACCAATTGCACTCCTAGACTGGTGGTAACGCATAATAGCTACTACCGCCCACCTCGTGACACACTCTCAATCAAAAGGTGCACCCTATCAAATCACAATAGCAATAGAATGGTATCAAAAAAATGTGCCCGATCGAGGGAATGACCCCACTTGGCCCTGTATAGCTTCTGTTTTAGCCACATCAACCTGACTCACGAGAGTCATGGCTACGTAAATACCATATAGAATTGTCATCAAACCATCCTACTTCATTCTGGAATCTCCACCATGTACACAGCAGTTAAAGTGGTTTTGGGTAATGGAAGAGAGTATGACAATATCCGATCCCGGTCTCTTTAACAACCAAACGCTTATTTCACACCATGGTCATTTCATTTCAAATAGTTCATACTTTATATCAAAATATCATATTCATTTCAAAACCATATCAATTCGATATCATAATTCGCTTTATATAATATTCATTTTTAGAATCGTAGCATTTTCAAAATCATAACACTTTCGTAATCATAACACTTTATAATCATAATAGTTCCAACTTAAACAGTTTAGATATTGAAAATTGCATATATATTAAAATAGTTATATACTAAAATAGTTTATATATTAAAATAATTTATATACTAAATTAGTTGTAATTTAAAAATAGTTTATATTTTTTTTAAAGAGATTATACTGAAATTGTTTCCAAATTGGAGTTGTTTCATCTAATTCCACAAATCAGTTCAAATAAACTTGAATTCCAAAATTCTATTTAAATCAATCCCAGTTCATCAATTATAATTCAATTCAAATTCTTAATCAACCATTTTTAATTTATATCGATTTCAAATACAGATTTGAATTACAAATTAAACCATTTCAATTTCAAATCAATTTCAATTTACTTTCCCAACCTTAAATTATTAAAGTTGCTACCAAATCTATTTTTAAAAATAAATTTTTAAATAAATACCTAAACATATTATATACGTACTAAATTAAATTTTATTATATTGAATCTTATAATTAAATTTATTTTATATTCAATCTATTTTTATGTATTTAAAAATAGTAAAATTATAAGTAAAATCTTAAATTATATTTCAAAATTAATTTATAAATTTAAAATTTTCAAAACATCTAATTTAAAAAATTTAAAGTTTAGACATATATAAAAATAACATTTATATATATTATATTTAAAAAAAATCAGTAACTATTAAAATCCATATATTTCCTTTCAAAACTTTGGAACTCATTTTCAAAATATAGACCAACAATGTCCGTATATAATTTTCTATCATATAGTCAAGTGATATGGATATTTATCATTTCAATCCGCAATTTAAATATCTATGGTTACATATCATTTCAACCCACAATCCCAAAATTCAAATCAATGAAAATCGCTTGGGTTTATTATTTCAACCCATAACAATTTTCCCCTGATCTTTTTTCAAAAAAAACAATTTTCCCCTGATCTATAATATCGTTCGGGTATATATCGTTTCAACCTATAGGGATTTCTGAACTAATAGGGAACTTATAGAGTAAGAACAAATATGATAATAATTTAACATATCAACTACAGACATATATCATCAATAATAAATTTGAATATAATATATACAACAGGGTTATGGTGTCATATATCATAGTTGAACAATTGTAGATAACAACATATCATATTTAACAAATTAAATAATTAACAATTCAATATTTAACAATATATTTCAATCGTCATTTCATGTGAATTGAATCTATTAAATATAAAAATGTTAATCGTGAGTGATTGCTCACCTTTCAAGGATAGAGAACAACGATGGCGAAGATGGTGATACGAACACGCATACGAATATGAATAGGAGCAAAGAAAATCAAAAGCTGTTGAGGTTTCCGGACAGAGATGACCAAAACAATAAACTGGATAGCGACGAAGTAAGATTTTAATTCAACGAAAAATAAAATATTTTATAATTTAAATTCATCATTCAATTTAAAACACAATAAAAATAAATTCTACACACACACACACAAATATATATATATTGAAATCAATATAAATTTAAAACACGTATTTTTCTCCATAAAAATATATATATTATCTTTTAGAACCAAATACTTAAATTTATATTTCCCAACACATATATTAAAACTGTTAAAACTGTAGTTAAATAAAGTATAATACAAAGGAACCGTAAAATAACAGCATATAAATTCCATAATAATATGAATAGCTTATAATATTATAACTTAAAAATATAAAACCAAAGAAACAAAAGAGATGCTGCTAACTGACATTCATATAAAATCTTATTTTACTAATATATATAAACAAATTGGCCAACTTCCACTATTTAAACTTACTACATAAATACTTACTATATATATACTATATAATACCGATCATAGTTATATAAAAGGATCATCAATTGCAGATTCATACCCTTAATATACATATATATATTCTATAAAACAGAAAAAATCGAATAGTATATACAATACTATATAAAAAGAAGACAATACCATATAATGTAGCTTGTATATTATATACGGAATGTATATATATGAAACTTAAGAAAAATTTATTTACTTTGTATTTATATAAAAGAGGGGAGAGGTGCACGGAAAAGATGGAGAGGGAACTGGCGATGGAGGGGAGGAAGGTCTGTTGGTCGGTGGTTGTCCTCGGGTTTGGGCTGAGGGCCGGGTGCTTGAAGCTTCGGGATGGAAGGTGGTGGCTGCTGCGGGTTCGTGTTGAGGTGGTGCAAGGGTCGGGTAGGCTGAGGGGTTGGCGGAGGCTGTCTCGGTGGTGAAGGTGGAGTGGAGGTGGCGGTCAGGTGGTTCCACTCAGAAAATGTTGCTAAACCGTCAAAAATAGTTTAAAATTGGTGAAACGAAATACGATGTCTCATTCAAAAAATAGTTTACAAATTTATTGTATAAAAATATTCAGATTCTGAAAACATTTTATTTCCATCAGTTTTAACTGATTAAATTGAAATAAGATTACACAACAAAACTGATTTTCATATTTACCAACGAAAATTTTCCATTTGCTATGTTTGAAAAGACGCATACCAAATATCAAATTTTCATTGCTGAATTTAATTGTTTAATTTGAAGAAAAATTTCAGTTAACTATGTTATAAAGGTTGTTAAAATTTCTGGGTCGTTACACAAAAAGAAGTTGGGCGGGGGAAACGAAAAATAGGAGGGCACAACACAACTTAACATTTTCGTAGGCGATTGATTTACGGGCAATGCACTAAATAGGGTAGTGATCATTAGTTATAATAAACGATCATTAAACGTAAGTTAGTATTAATTATTACCTATAAATGATCATTAGTTATAATAAAAATTATTTTAAATATATTAGTGGTAAAGTATGAATTATTAATTATAAATCATTACTAATAATAATTTACTGATTATGTACTATTAAATATGAAGTATATATTATTATATATTATATAATTATAATTTACGGTTTAATTGTGAAGTAGATGATTTAATTAGAATTCACATGTTTATGGCGTGCTTACAATAACCGGCACATAATATTGGACATCGAATTTTGTGTCGCGATGAGCCTTAATAATGCAACTATTCACCAATAATATCATTTGCAGGTTATGGTGAAGGAGTAAGAAGAGGCAGAAGTTGATGAATGTGAAGCCATGGGCCTGTAGATATCTACCTTGTAAATATCCTTGTAAATGTAAGCTTAATTTTGGAAAGTTTAACAAAGACGGAAGAGAATCTTTTTTTATTAAAGGAAATTTTAACGATTGATAGAAGAAAAAGGTAATGCAAAAATCAAAAGTAGAAAATATAGCAAACTTTCCTAAGTACAAAAGCTTAATTTAGGAAAAATATTTTGTATTCAAAGAATGATAATAATCTATAAATTCACAGACTTACACAAGGTAGATTTATAAAAAAACCAAACAATAAAAAAATAGGTAAAATGACATCTCCGTTTTTGGTGAAAACCTTTACAATAGAAAGGGACTTGTTATCAGTGGAAGAGCTCAAGATATATGATATAATTCAAAACGATCAGAGGCAAAGTTACATGCTGTCGAATAAGACGTCAAAGCTTGCGCTTCCCAGGTTCAGATTCAACGCTCGTTTAGCATCAATCAAGATCGAAAAAAGGTAGTCAATGGTAACTTAATTATATGATACATTGTTATTATTCGCTCCATGTTATTATCTTCGTTCATAGTTTACTTGTATTATAATGGATTTTAGATGTTTGTGCACGAGGTAGTAAACAATAGTATTGTTTGTATTGCAAATAATGTATTGGTTTATTTTTCTTCAACCAATTTTTTTTTCTACCTATTTTTTTATGTGCCCTTCTTCCCTTTTGTATTCTTTTTAATTGTAAGTGTCTATGGGTTGCTTCCATATGCATGGTTCTCTGCAAGCTTAAATGTTCGCTACATTCATCATCATTTAAAAATATAATTTTAATTTACCTACGACGGATTCTTAATTGGCAACTCCTATTACTTGATTTATTTGTCAAGTGTTTATGATAAAATATCTTCATCCTTTATGTTTCATATCATTGCAAACTTGATGTTATTTGTGTTCCATGTTAATTTATGAGGTACAATTACAATATTTTCTGGTTTATGAATGTGACATCAATCAATGTTGTAACAACCCAGTTTTTAAACGGCAATTAATTTAAATTAATTATAGTAGTTTGATTAATTAAATAGAAATCTGGAATTTATTCGATAAATTAGTTTTGAAATTATTTTATAATAATGGAATTCCAATTGTGGAAATAATATTTTATAGAGGTGATGTAACTGGAAAATAAAATAAGTTTGAAAAGGAATTGATTTTTATGGAACTTTTATTTATTTAGATGAGATAAAAATTTAATCAAGAGTAAAAGCTAATAAATATATATTAGCTTGCTTTGCAACTTCAAAGCCTAATTTCTAGTACCAAGCCCAAAGCCAACATCCAGAATTTTCTTTTCTTTATCACTTAAAACATGCA
The DNA here is from genome assembly GCA_030737815.1 of Allium fistulosum. Taxonomy (NCBI): domain Eukaryota; kingdom Viridiplantae; phylum Streptophyta; class Magnoliopsida; order Asparagales; family Amaryllidaceae; genus Allium; species Allium fistulosum. The sequence goes on from CM060904.1 coordinate 130,604,992, forward strand.
GCCGTAATCATATATATCATCAATCTTCATTTTCCAGAAGCAACCCCACTAAACTGTTACAACTTCAAAAATTAAGAACAAATTATAAAAAATATTATAAATTCTCAAATTCTAGTATGCGGGTTACTGTTTCATTATGCATCTATGGTTGGACTTTTGAGTGTTGCATTGCTAGATGGGTTTGTGTTGCGTGCATAGCCTGGAGCAAGAAAAACAGGGGAAGTAGAAGACGTGGCTATCCTACGAGTACTCTAGCTCACAAACCTATGTTTAATCCCTTGATCTATGAAATACATAATGTTTGGGTACATGTTTTTCTATGTATTACTGTGTTTGTGCTTTAAGTTTTACTTATTTATGACTATTTTATAGTTACGACTCTCTCATCCTGAAGTTTAAATTGACAACTCGTGGTCATGCCGCCATGGCAATGACGTTCCTTTCGATGTCGGCCCCGTTGATGCAATGCACTATGTTGTTCAACAAAATTACGACGTTTTTCATAAAACGAATCTGACCAATAATTTTCAACTTCACAACTGGATCAAACGGAGCGGTATCCCATTAGTAGTTAAAATCGACGGTGCCTATCTGCAAGCTAACAAAACGGGGGGTGCGGGAATACTTCTCCGTACGGGGACTGGAAAGTGCTACTGTGCATGTTTGGTGCACTATGCACAGGGTTTGATTCACGACCCAACTGAATGCGAGGCTTTAGTCATATGCCACGCCATTCAGTTGGTCGACAACCTTGGTTTGATTGGGCACATAATCCTCGAGACCGACTCCCTGTTGGTTTCATCTCATCTGAGTGGATGAAAGAAGATAAACTTCGGAGTCCCTTTGTCTCCATCAACCAAATAAACACTGAATCATTCTGTTGCGGTAAGTTTCTATAATAATTAATTTAAATTTTTGAAATTTTAACATTATATCTAATTAATTTTGCTTTCTTTTTTTCTCCACAAAGGATATATCCAGGTTGAAGAAAAATCCCCTCCCTTGTCATATCCATGTGATCTTCTCATACAGGGAAAGCAATGAAGGAGCCGACAAGTTGTCGCGCAATGCAGCGTACGGTTGCAAAACCGCCATGTATCTTACCGTACCGCCACTTCTTGAAGTTCCCCTCTTCGAGGATGCCATTGGGATCAAGAGGGTTTGACCCAACAAAGTCACTTAAAATATTCATTTTCTGTATTCAAATTGCTCTTTGCATAAACAGGAACTTGTTAATGTTTTTAAAGTAGTTTACTTCTAATCTTATGCTAAATCAATGACTAATTTTTGTAGTTTAATAGCTGCTGGTTCAAAGTTAGATTTAAAAACCATTGCAAGCAAGGATTATTTACTTAATTTGTTACCGATTAGCCCTCAAATACTATAAATATGCACGTTAATTTACAGTTAAACATGCACAACAAATATTACATGATTTGACGCTCCTTGCATGAACAGGAAGTTAATTACCTGATTTACTATTGATAATCACTCAAATATTAAGAGCATGCATTTTAATTTACAGCTAAATGTGCATAACATTTTACATGCTAATATTATATGATTTGATGCTCTTTGCATAAACATGAATTTGTTAATGTTTTTAAAGTAATTTATTTCTAATTTAAAGCTAAACTAATGACTAATTTTTATAGTTTAGTAGCTGGTTCAAAGCTAGATTAAAACCACCATTGTAAGTAAAGATTAATTACTTAATTTTCTATTGATAAACACTAAAATATGATGAACATGCATGTTAATTTACAGCTAAATGTGCGTAGCATTTAGATGCTAATATTATGTGATTTGATGCTCTTTGCATAAACAGGAACTTGTTAATGTTTTAAAAGTAATTTACTTCTAATCTAAAGCTAAATTAATGACTAATTTTTATTGTTTAAGAGTTGTTGGTTCAAAGCTAGATTATATCACCATTGTAAGCAAAGATTAATTACTTATTTTGAAATTGATAAGATGAAAACCAACAAAGGAAGCTTTCTTTTTTAATTTTCTATAGGGTTGCCCGGGACTCGAATCCGGAACTAGTTGAATGAAGCAGATCTTTTTTCTTGTTGCAATAGAGGAAAAAGACCCCTCCCCAAATCGTGCGCCTAAATATTATGAAATGCATAATTTACAGCTAAATGTGCATAGCATTTTAGATGTTAATATTACATGACTTAATGCTCATTGCATAAATAGGAATTTTTTCATGTTTTTAAAGTAATTTATTTTTAACCTAAAACTAAATTAATGACTAATTTTTATATTTAATAGTTGCTAAGCTAGATTAAAATACCATTGTAAGCAAGAATTAATTATTAATTTGCTAATGATTAGCACTCAAATATTATGAATGTACATGTTGTAACAACCTAAAATTCTTGGTCATTTGATTTTAAATGTTTAATTAATTTTAAATATTTAAATAATTGGATTTTGGAATTTAATATCTTATAATTCAAATATAGGGAATGTTTAAGTATTTGAATTACGAATTGATTGTTAATTAATTGGATTTAATAATTTTGTTTAACTACTTTAAATTATATTAGTGAATTCAATACGTAAATTTATTTATGAAAATAAATAGATCAGATAAATATCGATAACTGGATCGAAAATATAAAACCGTATTTAAATTTATGAAATTATCATCCTGGGGAACTTCTAGAATTTTGACAAAACCAGTCCCATTAGATCCAAAATAATAAATTATTGTATGCCGTTGAGTATGAGTATCATTACGATCAGATGCACTGTGTGGTCATGCGAGTTCGAAATGCCCTACGATTAATTTTAAAAATAATTTATTTAAAATGCTAACTTCCATATACTTTGGAATTGGATATTGAAAGTTGTTCCACTGTGTTCGAATAGGGTTATTTAGTATAGAATGTCAATCGACACGCATAGATAGGAATTCAAGAATTTTTGTTATGTAATGTCGGATATTTTCAAATAAAAAAATGTATACCCCATCAATTCAACTCCATACCCCATCAATTCAACTATACCCATACCATACTCCTTACGCATACTCCCATACCCATATCCTCTTATAATTTTAACCTATTAGCAATGAAAGGGGGCTTTTATTTTTAAGTACAATTTTAAAAATTGAAATCTTGTAATATAAGCAACAAAAAATCACAATTCTTGATTCATTTAACTTGTACAGTGATTGGCATCGATTCTATGGTTGTTTTCGTACTTACAGTAATGTTTGGTGATGGCCGAAATTGTTGACAGCAGCTAGGCCTCGAGTTGGTTGGAGATTAAGGCATTGATTTGAGAGTTGGAAGACATAGAAGAGTCGTTCATGTGGAGTATAGCACCTACGATCAAGATTTGGTGAAGAATGGCGCACGTTTGTGGGGTTTGACATTTTTGTGGACTGCTATGAACTCGTCAGGTCGTGACTTCAAGGGAGTAAGGCTTCGAATTCAAGGTGTCGGGTGGATGAAGATCGCCTACTTGAGTTGGCCAGTGGTGTCTGTTCGTCGAACGACTAAGCGTAGAGGAAAAAAAGAGGAGAGAGAAGGTTTGTAGTGGTGGGTTTGTGCATATCTAGTGCACGTCCTGTGCGTTTGTCGGGGGAAGATGGATTAACATTTTATTTTGGGGGTAATGGTAATTAAGGAATGTAATTAGTGATTTAATTTAATTATTTAAATTCGAAAGCTTATAAAATATGTGTCTCACTCATATGAGGTTGGATTCGAACGCTGCCTTCTGCATTGGTCTCGTAGTGACGATGGCTATGCAATGGAGTTAGTTTGATTGGATTTGGTGCTAATGGAATTTTTTGCTAAAATTGAACGCCCATTCGGTTTTAATCTAAACCGAAACACTTCGGAGAAAACTGGAATTAGTGTGAGTATAACTCTTATTAAATTTTATTATATCATATCTATGATGCTATAAACTATTATTGATTGCTTGGATGTTAGTTAAATTATTTGATTGATTATTTGATTGTATTTCCAATTGGAAACTGAATGACATATTATCTTAGTTGTTATGAACCCATATAATTATATATAATGTCCTTAACCATTGTTTCTAAGTAGAATTTGTGGAGAGACCCTGAGGGTTTTCTTACGAATGATTGTTTATTTACATCCTTATGTTGTTTTATTGATATTTAATTGAAATAAATCTTGATATTCCATTTAAATCGTTTAAGCGTCGTTATAGTGATTTTCGTTATATCTTCATTTATTGATTTTCATCACCAAAAACCTGTTATCTATGTTTTTAACTTGAGCTTGTGATTTCATTAAATAGAATTTCAAAATTCATTAATCATTTTAATTAATGGTATTTTAAATTATTCAACCATTTAATTAGTGGTTATTTAAATTAATTAATTGATTTAACTAAGGATGTTTAAAGCTAACTAATCAGGTTAGCTAATGATTTTGAAGTTATTTAACGAGTTTAATAAATGATGTTTTATACTTAATTAATCATTTTAACTAATAATTATTTGAGTTTAATTAATTGTTTCAATTAATGATAATGGAGTCTAATTAACCATTTTAATTAATGATATTTGAAACTAATAATAATTTTAATAAAATTATGTTCAAAACTAAGCAATCATTTTAAATTATTTTATTTAATTATTTTAATTAACGATGCTTAAAAAGTTAATTAATCTATTAGATTAATGAGATTTGAACTAATTAAGCAATTTCAATTAATTATATTAAACTTGAATTAATCATTTTAATTAATGGTCATTTAAAATTTAATTAATTGTTTTAACTAATGATTTTTGTAATCTAGTTATTCATTTTAATTAATGATGGATTATAGTTAATTAATCTATAGCAACCCGAAATTTTCACTCCTTTGATTTGTGATTATTTAACTAATTTTAAATATTCAATATATAGGTTTTATAATGAAAATAAAACTCTTTTAAATGATAAATAATGATGCTAAGATAGTTTTTAAAATTTGTTTACAAAAATATTTGGTTCGAAGAAAAATATAAAATGTTACCGGAATTCGCTTTCTTAATTTTTTGACTTTTTGTTGACTAAAAGCTGTCTAATGTTGTGATTAAACTAGATACATACATTCATAACTAAAGTTAGGATTTCATTCATACGTATACATATATATATTCACTTAAATATCATATTATATAAGTAAGATAAGTTTTCTTGATTTAAAATGTATATATTTATTTAAATGTAAAGATGCTTAGGAAAATATATGTACACATAAGTATATGCATTAAATGCATGTTGGTTTAGAAATGTAATGGAGGACAAGGTGGTGAGGTGGCACAAGTTAGGTGGAGGGCAAATGACAAGGGTGTTTAGTTAATTCCCTTTTTTCTCTTGTTTATAAATAGTCTTTCCTTCTTCATATTTTACCTCCTCTTCCTTCTATCCTATCTTCCTCAATTACACTCCAAAAAGAGATTTTCTTTTTTTCAAACAATATAAATTCCAATATCTACAATTTGTATTAGTACCACATTTTCAAATTTCGAGCGTAGCTATTTTAAAAATGCATTTTTTTCCAGACATGTTTTGGACTCAGAGATCCAAGTCCGAAAATGGTCCTTCTTGTTTGGGCCATATCATCCTCAGAAATAACTGTAATCGAGTTCTTTTAAAGTGTGTAGAAAATAATTTCTTAAAACTTTTCTGTTGACCACATTTCCAAATCTCTAGAATTACATGTCCAAAAATCGGGAGGAAGTTGACCTATTTTCAAGTGGATTTTATGCTTTTCCAAGCTTTTCGAATTCCAAAATGTAACAAGTTTTCAAAAGATTTCTGGTGAGTAAAATTATTTAACTTTTGGGAAAGCTTTACCTTTATATATATATTTAATATTGGATGGTAAAATAAGTTGGTTGTTTGGTTGGAATATTATATGGTCTGTATATGTATATGTTGCTAGTTGTGGTTTGGATATTGACTTGTGAATCGAAAGCTAAAAAGTTGTGTTTCATTATAAAGATGTGATTTTTGGGTTTGTGCTATGATAGTGATATGTTTATGGATGTTTAGACATATTCATGTAATATCATGCTAAGGAAGCGGACACGTTGATATGGTATTGACGATTGGATTTCTTTGTGGAAAACTAGTGTTTTGTTTAAAGGAAATTGAAAATCATTTCAAAGTTTTCAACTTTGTTTTCTTATGAAAAATCTCATGTTATTTTTATGATAAGTTTGTAAGTATTTAACTGTTGAGTTTTCAATGAGGAAAGTCAAAACATTTTCAGGTTGTGGTATCCATAGCGATAGTCGCTATGGTGCAGTTTCGACTAAAAAGTCTGATTTTTTCTAAATTTATTATTTATACTTAAAAGTGTCTTTAAAATTTTTTATAAACTTAAATGGTGTTCTATAAATATAATTAGCAATTTAATAATTAATTTTTAATTAATTAATGTAACGACCCGTAATTTTCGATAATTAAAATAGTTAGTTAAATTAGACTCTATGATTTAATATTTGAAGAAATAAAAATTTAGGATTTATTAATGGAATAATAACCAAGATGACAGATAATAATCTTATTTTAAGTTAACTATTAATAATTCGAATGGAATTCTAATTAATAGAAATAATATAAATGTTATACTTGGCTATAAATTGAATATAAGAAAACTAATGTAAATATTGAATTAACTAATGAGATAATATATATTAAATAGTAATTGAATAAAATTGGTATTATGTAAGTATTTATAACATTTGTTTGAAAGTAATAAACTTATAGATGTAATTAAACGCTAATGGTTATAATTATTATATGTTATCCATTTATTTAGTCTATTAAATTAAATTTGCAATCAATTACAATTCACTTAATTAGTGTAGTTAATATAGATTAAATTGATAATTGAAGAATGATAATTCAATAAGATGTAACCAATGTAAATTCTATTCACAATAGGATAATTGAGTGAACAAAAAGAATTGAAATCAAGCCTGATCAAATTATTAGAATTTAAGCTATAATAAATGGACTTATTGTAATTAAAAGAAATTAAATATTACGTTAATTGAAACTTAGATGAGATTATAAATTATTAATGTGCTAAGATAAACCAATGTAATTATACCAATAAGATGATAAATGATTGAATAACAAACTTAAAAAATTAAATAAATGGATTTATTGAAATTTGATCTTATAATTACTGAATTATCTGTAATGGAAATTAAATATTATAATTTGTACAATATTGGATATTAAATTGATATAGAAGTTTGTTTAAGATTTTAAATTACTAAGAAATTCATGGTGATAGAAATTGTAAGTTATTGAATCTGAATTGAAAATTTTGATTTAATTAATGTAATATTGATTTATTTAATTAACTTAAAAATATCCATTTTGGCAACTGTCTTAGATTTCGAAGAAACTAGTTTCATCGGATCCGTAACAGTGAATTATCAAAGGATTTCAAGATTCGTAATGATCGGACTTGTCGTTTGATCGTACGGACTTGAAATGCGTAGAAATTTATTTAATTAAAATCTATTTGAATTAAGCTGATTTTAACATAACTTGTTCATAGGATGGAATTAGGACTTGAAACATTTTCCATTGAGTTTAAAAATATTGAAAACATCTATTTTGATATATGGGTTGACCCATTTTCATTCCGGAGACAGAACGGGCTTTTCTGGTCGTTTATCGTTCAACTTCCAAATCAAATCCGATCCATTCATTTCTATTTCTGATCTGCCTATAAAATCCTATTATAAACCCAAGTTATTTCTTATTTCTTTTGTTTGTGCGTACATTTCCTTCTCAAATCCTCATTCCAATAGCAGACAAACCAAAACCAAAAACACTACAATCCTATTTCAAATTCAAATCAAAAATCAAACTCCTCCAAACCCAAACATATTATATATCATTTTGAAGCTCTCGACGAGCGTAATCCATTGCAATGATTCATTTTTCAATTTGAATTATCGTTTGACAAAAATTAACGAAGAATTTTCGATCATCCATTGATTAGGGTTTTGATCCTACGGTGGATCTTCATCCGATTAACGATCAGGAAGCGCCGTTGCATAGAGGATGGAGAGCAGGCTCTGTAGGAGTCGTCGTTCATCATAACATGCTCACGTTTCGCCAAAAATGGTGAACTATGCTTGCGTTGGCGGAGGGGGATTTTGGGCACTGGAGCATCGGCGTGGCTAGGGTGTAGGTGGTCGGAGGTGCGCATCCGGGTGGTGGCTTCAGATCTTACGATGGTCGAGCGAGGGCAGTGCTGTGACGCCCCACCTCTATACCCACGCTAGCCAAGAACACTACGATGTAGTGCTGTCAACTAGCACGGAGAATAAGGCTGTTGAGGAGCGACCATCCGCATAACTTCTTTGTGCGAGCACCGATATGTCAGATAGAATAGAATGCATATCTTTTAAAGAGGAAATCCAACATACCGATACAAACACAAAGCTATCACACGGTGGCTATATATAATCTTCGAAAACAAATATAGAAATAAACGTAACACAAATCAGTCACAGACAATTCATATCACAAAGGCGGAAGAAGATATGAATAAATATACAACACATGAAAGTGTACATCAGAGTAGTGGTCAAATAAGATCCACAATAACACAAAAGAATAGATACAAGTGCAGGACAATAGAATACGTATACATCAAGGAGTCTAATTTCAAATGCATACAACAAAAACTACAAAACTAGAGTAGTTAGCCAAAAGTCAGAAGATGGCTCCAGATAAGAAGTCATGAGGAAGCACCTGTAAAATCTCAGTCTGACCCGAGTATTATTTAAGAAGAAAATAATAAACGGATCAGTCTAGCTATAATTATCAGATAAAATGATATAGAACAAGAGATATGGCATAAACATATAAGATATCCATAAAAGCATACTACTACAAGTATGAAAATGATAATCAACAAGAGATTAATCAATATCACAAGAATCTTCTCAAAGATTAAAAGAATGTCATATTCTTAATTTAATTCACCAAGCCTCAGTAAATGACCCACATATCAATGCCAACTGAAAAAGGTGGTGAAACATAAATTCCAGAAATCAATATCCAGAAATCACAAAAAGAGAAAGAAAGAGGCCTATCACATGACGGTCCGAAGACCATGGTGAGCTGTGACGACCGCCCATGACCCCTGCACCGAATCTAAAGATAGAGCGCTGTAAGGTGTGCCAGGCGACCATGGACGATTGTCAAGGTAAGATTAAAATGACAGAATCTATCGTATTACTCACAGCGCATGGACAAAATACAATAGAACATATGTATAGTGAAGCTTTACAGAACAAAATGACATCATATAAAACTCCATAATAGTTGAATACAAGCATCCACATAGTCAATACATCAAGCCTCACTACATATCTCTCAGAGAATACAAAACAGCGGAATATCCAGTACATAATAAGAAGATAATATGCAACCCTCTAGCTCGTCTTCGATATCAGCATCGTGAGAAGAGAACAGCACCTGTCACCTGCTACCTAGTCTGCCCGTCCCAAAATGGACGAACAGCCAAAGGCAATAAGAATTAAAACATAAAGCCTTGAGTCAGACAACAGTCTTAGTGAGCAGTAAATTAACTAACAACATACCAAATGAGCATAAAGGAAAAGGAATAGGAATACAACCCTCCCACTCCAACCTCATTCTACAGTGATAGCCTCCAGACACACACTAAGCAGAAGCAAACATAGCAGAGCATACAATTTAAAGTAAAGCTAATATCACTCGAGTCAAGGGCGATGTTTTCCAAGTACCAAGGCCTAAATCAGATAAGCACCCAGAAAATACCGCTCTTGAGTCCGACTGACGATACAACCAAACATCCATGACTCTGGCTATCACTGTTATCATTGCTTCGATATCACCGCTAATTGAATGACCGGCACATTCTTTCAGCCATCCGTCAAGGGCTAATGGAAACCCCGGTTCTAGACATAACTCCCGCACGTCGTCGCAGCCCGTGCCTAGGACTATCGAATCTGCCCAGAGTACTCGACCATCAACAGTTGGCCGTTGGGACTATCGAATCTGCCCAAACGTACTCTTGCTTAGAGCATGCTAGAACCTTCAACAACGATGCTATCCAAGCCTCCTAGTCATCCTCCTCGACGACTATTCTCATATCCATTCATTATCCTCAACTCGAATTATATCACCGAGTTATCAACATGCTTGGAATGATCCCGTCTGGATTAGACCAAGTCTTCATCACATGATTGCCTCGCTTCATTACATCCTCGCAAAGCCTCATTTCATCATCACATCATCAAATCTATGCATAAGAGCTTCATCATCCCGCTATATATGCCACGAGCAGCTTTCCCAATTCAAGAGCCTTTCCCTTAGCTTTTGAATCACCTTCGATCTAAATCTAGTCATCAATCATCTAGTTCATAACAATCAATCAAATCAAACATCAATCCAAGCAATCAAGCATTCAAAAATGATCTAAGTAGACAATTATAACAATAATGGCATTTTCGTAATTAAAGAGTTGAAAGTCCAATAAGCATGAAAACATGGATTATATCTCTACAAACTTGATGAATGAACTTGCATAGGTTAACATATGATAAAATGGATGTAACATCATCATGAACAATGGATCTATATGGATCTACACTTAGGATGAAGAAAATGCATGGAAATCTCTATTTTAACACCAAATCGAGCCAACAATCCGATATACTCCTTTGGATCCGTGTGAGAGATAATCACCACTCACCAAATCACCTAAACAAACCCAAATCAACACGCTTCAGATCTGGACAGTAAAGGATCAAGCTTGATCTATCACGAATCCGCTTCAAATGATGAAATCTCCCTTGAAAAGATGAAGATCTTCAACTTAAGCTCTTGAATCTTCAATCTTGATCTTTGATTTGGATGGAAGGAAGCACTAGATTAGAGTGGAGAAAAGAAGTGAAGAAGTGTAGAAGTCGAGCTCTCAAAATGGCAGCACTTCGTCGCTTCAAAATTCGGATCCCAAAAAGTGAGAACAACCCCTCCTATTTATAGCTGAAAACTGCCCTTAAGTCGTAACTAGTCTATCTCCTAAGTCGTTTCCGACTCACGACTCAAGCCCTTACGACTCAACAACCCCCTACGACTTAACCAAGCTACGAGCCAACACACGCTCCTACGATTTAATCCTCATCTGTCTACGACTCACGACAAAACAGCCATCTCCTAAGTCGTATACGACTTATAGCATCTTCCGACTCAACACAAAGGCTACGACTCATCAGAAGATACGACTTAACAAAGAGTTCAACCTACGACTCATCAAATAACTGGTACGACTCATCAGTCAACATGAGTACGACTCATCAGACAACTTGAGTACGACTCATCACCTTAACTTGGGTATACGACTCAACCACTAAGTCGGTTGCGACTTAACACCTTCGTCTATATGACTTAACGACTTAACAACCTGCTGGGATACGACTTAGATGGTTAGACGAGACAACTCATTCTACGACTTATTAGTTAACTCGGTCACGACTTATACTTGGCAGAAGATACGACTCATCACATCTATGCTTCTACGACTTATGACCGCTAACTCCTCAGTCGCTCACGACTCAACAGCTTACTGGAATACGACTCATCGAACAAACATTAAACTCGGCAACGACTTATGAATGCGTGTGACCTAACATATGACTCGGTCATGACTTAACCCCTTAGGTCGCCTACGACCTAACCAAAGCCAACAACTAGTCTTCCTTAAGTCGTCTAACGACCTAACTCCAAGCCCTGTGTCAACACTCCCATCTCCTAAGTCATATACGACTCACGACTTATGCTAAGTCGTGAACGACTTAGGACTTAGCCAAAAATTGCCTAAAATCTGAAATGGCTCAAAATGCTAAAACTCCAGATTCTGTCGAACTTATCGATCCGTTAAAAATACGGGTCGTTACATTCTCTCCCCCTTAGGAATTTCGCCCCCGAAATTCCAAACAAACAAAGCAATCGAAGACTATTCTGTACGCCTACCAACCATAACAATCAGCAAACCATGCATCCAATTCTAGCTTAGCGTACAGAATTCTAAGACTTAGAACAAGTTACAATGTTGTTAGATGATACGACACCTTAGGGCCATACCTTGAAGAGTTCAGGATGAGCTGCCTTCATCCTCTCTTCCACCTCCCACGTACAGTCGTTATCATCGTCACTCCATTGTATCTTGAGCAATTTAACTACCTTTCTCCTAAGCTGTTTCGTGTCGGTTTCAACAACACGAAGCGGCTTACGAGGTCTTCTATCGACTGGATCAACTTCGAAATCTTCACAGCTATCAGCAGAAACCACTGTATTCGAGTCGTGCACATACTTCCGTAGATATGATACATGAAAAACATTGTGCACACCCGACATCTTCTCAGGTAACTCCAACCTATAGGCGAGCTTTCCAATTCGCTCGATGATCGGGAATGGTCCAACAAATCTTGGAGTCAATTTTCCCTTCTTCCCGAATCGAATAACATTCTTTAGTGGAGAAATCTTCACAAAAACCATATCTCCTGCGTCGAATTCCAAATCCTTTCGACGCTTATCAGCATAACTCTTTTGACAGTCTTGGGCTGCCTTCATTCGTTGCCGAATGATTTCTATACAATCTGAAGTCTGACGAATCATCTCTGGCCCAAGCATCAGCTTTTCTCCAGTTTCCAACCAACATGTTGGAGAGTTACACGGTCTTCCATACAATGCCTCATACGGTGCCATACCAATGCTTGACTGGTAACTGTTGTTGTACGCAAACTCCACCAAATGAAGGTGATCTTCCCATGATCCTCCGAAGTCCAAAACACATGCTCTGAGAAGATCTTCCAAAACTCGGTTGACTCTCTCGGTCTGACCATCTTTTTGGGGATGATAAGCTGTACTCAAACACAACTCGGTTCCCAAGACTTCCTGGAAGCTCTTCCAAAATCCACTAGTGAACAATGGGTCTCGATCGCTCACTATACTCTTCGGAATACCATGGAAACGAACTATCCACTTAACATACAACTCAGCCAACTTTGATGCAGTCCTAGTCAATCGAACAGGAATGAATCGTGCACTCTTAGTCAGACGATCCACAATGACCCAAATCCCTTCATTTCCCGTTCTGGTTCTAGGCAATCCATAGATAAAATCCATCGACACTTGTTCCCACTTCCATGTAGGAACTTCTAATGGCTGAAGCAATCCACTTGGCTTCTTCTGTTTGGCTTTAACCAACTGGCAATTCATACACTTGGAAATAAAATTTCCAACATCCTTCTTCATACCTTCCCAGTAGTAGGTTCTCTTCATATCCCGATACATCTTATTCCCACCTGGATGAATTGTCAACTTCGAGTGATGACTTTCCTTCAGAACCTCACTCCTCAATTCATCTATATCGGGAACAACTAGTCGTCCTTGCTTCCGAAGCCAACCCTCTCGATCGACCTCGAATCCTTTATCCTTTTATGGATCCAATCCAGATCCCAATTCACGGATAATCTTGACAAGCTTATCATCTCGCTTTTGGCTCTCGCCAATCCTTTCCACAAGAGTGGGTCTTATTGATAAGTTTGCCAACATCTCAGGTTCCAATTCACATCTAGGCCTGAAGTCAAATCCAGCTAAATACTCGAGACTCTTCCATTCAGAAAACATGGCTCCCAATCCTGCATGTCTTCGACTTAACGCATCTGCCACTGCGTTACCTTTTCCCGGAGTATAAGCTATACCAAAATCATATGATGCCAAAAACTCTAGCCAACGTTGCTGCCGAAGATTCAAACCTTTTGGGAGAAAAGATACTTCAGCGACTTGTGATCCGTAAACAACTCGAATCGAACTCCTAACAGATAATGTCTCCACATCTTCAGAGCAAATACAATCGCCGCCAATTCCAAATCATGAGTTGGGTAATTCCTTTCATGCGGCTTCAGTTGTCGACTGGCATACGCAACAACTTTATCCTTCTGCATCAGCACTGCTCCAAGTCCAGTACCACATGCGTCGGTGTAAACCACCATCTCATCATTCCCACTTGGAATAGTCAAAACAGGAGCACTCGTCAATCGCTCTTTCAGGATTCCGAAAGCTTGCTCACACTTAGCATCCCAACTGAACACTTGGTTCTTTTTCGTCAATCCTGTTAACGGTGCAGCTACCTTGGAGAAGTCTTTGATAAACCGTCGATAATATCCTGCTAATCCAAGAAAACTTCTCACATCAGATGCATTCTTAGGTCTAATCCAATCCTGGATTGCTGCCACCTTAGCGGGATCAACCGCTATTCCACTTCCAGAAATCACATGGCCTAAGAACCTCACTTCACTCTTCCAGAAGTGACACTTCGAAAACTTAGCCTTCAGCTGATGTTTCCGCAAGATTTCCAAAACCATACGCAAGTGCGTCTTGTGCTCCTCTTCCGTTCTGGAATAAATCAGAATATCATCTACGAACACAAGTACGAACTTGTTCAACTGATCTCTGAACACTCTATTCATAAGATCCACAAAATATGCTGGCGCGTTAGTTAATCCAAACGGCATTACCAGCCACTCAAAGAAACCGGATGGTGTCCTAAAAGCGGTCTTCGGCACACTATCCTTAGCCACTCTCAACTGGTGAAATCCCGTTGCCAAATCCATCTGAGAAAACACCTTAGCTTCGTGAAGCTGATCAAACAAGTCATCTATTCTCGGCAATGGATACTTGTTCTTCTTAGTCACCTTATTCAGCTCACGATAATCGACGCACAATCTCAATGACCCATCTGCCTTGGTTGCAAACACAACTGGTGCACCCCACTCGGACACACTACGCCGAATGAATCCTTTCTGTAAAAGGTCATCAACTTGCACCCTCAACTCCTGCTGTTCCCTAGGCGCCATCCGCCTAAGAGGCATCACAACAGGTCTGGCTCCTTCAACTAGATCTATACGAAACTCGATCTCTCTATGCGGCGGCAACCCTTTGACTTCGTCAAAGACATCCTCGAATCCATTTGCGATTGGCACTAAAGACAGTCCATCCCGTGGAACAACTAGCGAATACATGAAGCTCATGAAGACGCCTTCCTCATGCTTACATCGTATCACAATCTTTCGCCCCTCCACATTCTCGACTGTCACCTCCAGCCTCTCACAATCAACCTTAGCCGCATACTTCCTAAGCCAGTCCATACCCAAGATAATTCCGAACCCCGCAAAGTTCAGAACAAAGCAATCACAAACAAAAGAGCAACCATGACTCGACACAATTAGACCACGGCATAACATACACAAACAAGACGAACCCCCAACTGGATTAGTCACAACCAATGGCCTATCAACAATATCCGGCTTCAAATCTAACCGGCCTACTAGTTCATTACAAACAAACGAATGCGATGCTCCAGTATCAAACAAAACTCTAACTGGAATACCACATAGGAAAAGAGTACCTTGAACCACCACACTCTTTCCCTTTTCTTCTGCAGTAGGAGCTTTCGAAGACGACGGAACAGCTCCCAAAGCATAAGCTTGCACAATCTGCTTGTCCCTCCTCGGCTCTGGACAATTCTTCCTGAAATGTCCCGGCTTGTCACAGTTGTGACACTTCATCGGCACCTTAGGATTCTTACAATCCTTCGAGAAATGGCCCTTCTGCTGACAGTTGTAGCAAGTCACCTCGCCTTTCGGCTTCTTCTGGCCATCCTTACCCTTCTGCTGCTGCTTCCTCTTCTTGTTTCCACCCTGCTGGGGTTTAGACTCTTCCCTGGTCACAGCAACAACGGATCCATCCTTAGGAAACAGACTCTCATGCCTGAGAGCTTTCTCCACAAGATTCTCAAATGAATCATCCAAATGGTCCACCAACTGCCTCCCAAGATAATTGTCCAAGCCTGTCACGAACTTCTCATTCTTCTGATAAGCAGATTCAATATATGACCGGGCATACTTGGACAAAGCTTCAAACTCAGAAACATACTCAAGAACAGATCTTCCATCCTGCTTGAGCTCTACAAACTTCTTGAACAGAACAGACTTCTGAGCTGTAGAAATGAACTTAGCTTCAAATCTGACTTGGAATTGCTCCCAAGTAATCTCTTCTTCCGGAGTAGTGATGGTAATAGAGTTCCACCAATCCGAAGCTCTCCCTTGAAGCTGCCTCGATGCCAACTTCCTCTTAGTTGCATCATCAATTCCCAAATCACCAAAGATCCTTCTACAAGCATCTATCCACCTCTGGACCTCAATGGTAGATTCTGTTCCCAAGAAAACCTTCCCTCCAAGAGCAGTATAATCCTTGCACAACTTAGCAAAATCCACTGGTTTCAAAGTTTGGACTTGAACTCCAACATCTACTGCTGCCCCTGGAACTGGTATCCTTCTCATGATCGAAGTCATCATAGCTTCGATCATGGCTGCATAATCAGCAGTCTCTTCAGTAGCACGGCCTTCCCTAGCAGCTGGTCTCCCTCTTCGACTCATTCTCAATATCTATAAAAAGGAATGATTAGAACATCTAGAGAAACAACTGCATAAAGGACTCAAACTCTACTAAGCTACTATATTATATATAGTATTCATCCATCAAAATACAATTACGTCTCTCATACGTAGTTACGACGGCGAGCGTTGGGTAAAATCGATTAACCAATGCTCTGATACCAAATGTGACGACCGCCCATGACCCCTGCACCGAATCTAAAGATAGAGCGCTGTAAGGTGTGCCAGGCGACCATGGACGATTGTCAAGGTAAGATTAAAACGACAGAATCTATCGTATTACTCACAGCGCATGGACAAAATACAATAGAACATATGTATAGTGAAGCTTTACAGAACAAAATGACATCATATAAAACTCCATAATAGTTGAATACAAGCATCCACATAGTCAATACATCAAGCCTCACTACATATCTCTCAGAGAATACAAAACAGCGGAATATCCAGTACATAATAAGAAGATAATATGCAACCCTCTAGCTCGTCTTCGATATCAGCATCGTGAGAAGAGAACAGCACCTGTCACCTGCTACCTAGTCTGCCCGTCCCAAAATGGACGAACAGCCCAAGGCAATAAGAATTAAAACATAAAGCCTTGAGTCAGACAACAGTCTTAGTGAGCAGTAAATTAACTAACAACATACCAAAAGAGCATAAAGGAAAAGGAATAGGAATACAACCCTCCCACTCCAACCTCATTCTACAGTGATAGCCTCCAGACACACACTAAGCAGAAGCAAACATAGTAGAGCATACAATTTAAAGTAAAGCTAATATCACTCGAGTCAAGGGCGATGTTTTCCAAGTACCAAGGCCTAAATCAGATAAGCACCCAAAAAATACCGCTCTTGAGTCCGAATGACGATACAACCAAACATCCATGACTCTGGCTATCACTGTTATCATTGCTTCGATATCACCGTTAATTGAATGACCGGCACATTCTTTCAGCCGTCCGTCAAGGGCTAATGGAAACCCCGGTTCTAGACATAACTCCCGCACGTCGTCGCAGCCCGTGCCTAGGACTATCGAATCTGCCCAGAGTACTCGACCATCAACAGTTGGCCGTTGGGACTATCGAATCTGCCCAAACGTACTCTTGCTTAGAGCATGCTAGAACCTTCAACAACGATGCTATCCAAGCCTCCTAGTCATCCTCCTCGACGACTATTCTCATATCCATTCATTATCCTCAACTCAAATTATATCACCGAGTTATCAACATGCTTGGAATGATCCCGTCTGGATTAGACCAAGTCTTCATCACATGATTGCCTCGCTTCATTACATCCTCGCAAAGCCTCATTTCATCATCACATCATCAAATCTATGCATAAGAGCTTCATCATCCCGCTACATATGCCACGAGCAGCTTTCCCAATTCAAGAGCCTTTCCCTTAGCTTTTGAATCACCTTCGATCTAAATCTAGTCATCAATCATCTAGTTCATAACAATCAATCAAATCAAACATCAATCCAAGCAATCAAGCATTCAAAAATGATCTAAGTAGAAAATTATAACAATAATGGCATTTTCGTAATTAAAGAGTTGAAAGTCCAATAAGCATGAAAACATGGATTATATCTCTACAAACTTGATGAATGAACTTGCATAGGTTAACATATGATAAAATGGATGTAACATCATCATGAACAATGGATCTATATGGATCTACACTTAGGATGAAGAAAATGCATGGAAATCTCTATTTTAACACCAAATCGAGCCAACAATCCGATATACTCCTTTGGATCCGTGTGAGAGATAATCACCACTCACCAAATCACCTAAACAAACCCAAATCAACACGCATCAGATCTGGACAGCAAAGGATCAAGCTTGATCTATCACGAATCCGCTTCAAATGATGAAATCTCCCTTGAAAAGATGAAGATCTTCAACTTAAGCTCTTGAATCTTCAATCTTGATCTTTGATTTGGATGGAAGGAAGCACTGGATTAGAGTGGAGAAAAGAAGTGAAGAAGTGTAGAAGTCGAGCTCTCAAAATGGCAGCACTTCGTCGCTTCAAAATCCGGATCCCAAAAAGTGAGAACAACCCCTCCTATTTATAGCTGAAAACTGCCCTTAAGTCGTAACTAGTCTATCTCCTAAGTCGTTTCCGACTCACGACTCAAGCCCCTACGACTCAACAACCCCCTACGACTTAACCAAGCTACGAGCCAACACACGCTCCTACGATTTAATCCTCATCTGTCTACGACTCATGACAAAACAGCCATCTCCTAAGTCGTATACGACTTATAGCATCTTCCGACTCAACACAAAGGCTACGACTCATCAGAAGATACGACTTAACAAAGAGTTCAACCTACGACTCATCAAATAACTGGTACGACTCATCAGTCAACATGAGTACGACTCATCAGACAACTTGAGTACGACTCATCACCTTAACTTGGGTATACGACTCAACCACTAAGTCGGTTGCGACTTAACACCTTCGTCTATATGACTTAACGACTTAACAACCTGCTGGGATACGACTTAGCTGGTTAGACGAGACAACTCATTCTACGACTTATTAGTTAACTCGGTCACGACTTATACTTGGCAGAAGATACGACTCATCACATCTATGCTTCTACGACTTATGACCGCTAACTCCTCAGTCGCTCACGACTCAACAGCTTACTGGAATACGACTCATCGAACAAACACTAAACTCGGCAACGACTTATGAATGCGTGTGACCTAACATATGACTCGGTCATGACTTAACCCCTTAGGTCGCCTACGACCTAACCAAAGCCAACAACTAGTCTTCCTTAAGTCGTCTAACGACCTAACTCCAAGCCATGTGTCAACACTCCCATCTCCTAAGTCGTATACGACTCACGACTTATGCTAAGTCGTGAACGACTTAGGACTTAGCCAAAAATTGCCTAAAATCTGAAATGGCTCAAAATGCTAAAACTCCAGATTCTGTCGAACTTATCGATCCGTTAAAAATACGGGTCGTTACATGAGCTACCCTATATGTGGGAGTCGGAATCACACAGATTGAGGTCTAGACTTACCAAAAAGCAAAAAGGTATGTGTGAGTAGAATCACACAAGTGGTGTCTAGTCTAACCTCGCAAACAAAAAGGTATGTGTGAGTGGAATCACACAAGTGGTGTCTAGACTAACCAAAAAGGTATGTGTGAGTGGAATCACACAAGTGGTGTCTAGTCTAACCTTGCAAACAAAAAGGTATGTGTGAGTGGAATCACACAAGTGGTGTCTAGACTAACCAAAAAGCAAAAAGGTATGTGTGAGTGGAATCACACAAGTGGTGTCTAGTCTAACCTTGAAAACAAAAAGGTATGTGTGAGTGGAATCACACAAGTGGTGTCTTGACTAACCAAAAAGAAAAAAGGTATGTGTGAGTGGAATCACACAAGTGGTGTTTAGTCTAACCTTGCAAACAAAAAGGTATGTGTGAGTGGAATCACACAAGTGGTGTCTAGACTAACCAAAAAGGTATGTGTGAGTGGAATCACACAAGTGGTGTCTAGTCTAACCAAAAAAAATGATCATCATCGATCACAAAGAAGTGTCGATTACACTAAGCTAGTAAATATAAGAGTTTAGCTTCATGTCCCATAACCACTTGCTTAACTCAAATATTTACGAACAGATTGTAGATCTACACTAGAAAATTATCACAAGAGTTTTAAATATGTGTGAATCGAAATCACACCAATGAGGTATAGACTAACCTTGAAGATAAAGAGATATGTGTGAATCGAAATCACACAAATGGTGTCTAGTCTAACCTCGCAAACAAAGAGACATCGCACAATTGCTAGTCTAAATCATAAAATGATCGTCATGATCAACGAGAAGTGTCAATCACACCAAGCTAGTAAATATATGAGTTTAGCTTCATGTCCCATAACCACTTGCTTAACTTAAATATTTACGAACAAGCTGTAAATCTCCACTAGGAAATTGTCACAAAAGGGTTCAATCGAACAAGTCCAAGAGCTAACCGACGAAGTGAACGCAAGCGTTTCATACCACTTGTTTCACTAAGTCGTTTAAGTCGATTTCTCAACCGAGTGAAGTAAAGGCTTGTATATACTAGTAGATTAGAAAACGGTTTGATAAACGAGTTTGGTATTAAAAATAGAGTTGAAAACATTTTGATGAAAGGGTTTTGATATTTACTACTAGTATTAAAACATTCAAATCTTTAGAGTGACAAGTCACAAAACGATTGTTAAAACAAATCGAATCACATAAAATTCACATTCGAAGACGTGAGAATAATCCAAAGAAATCAATTCCCAAAACCATCAAAGTAAGAAGTTCTGTTAAATGTTTTTCGGATAAGATCGCCTACGCAGAGTTGTACAGGGTTCGACCTAGTGAAGACAAAATGAGGTCTAACGACCTAAGGGGGATAGGGTCGAGCGACCTAACGAGGTACCATCCCGAAAGAGGAGTCATCAAAGTCTTAAGAAATGATAACAACAAATAGGATCATCACAAATCGATTTAAATTGAAAATTCAATCCAAAAAGACAAACTGGACTGAAACAGCAGGTTCAGTCGACTGGACAGAGTTTTCAGTCGACTGACCCTGTGCCTGGAAATTTTCCAGGTTCAGGAACCTTTCTGTTTCCAGGTCCAGTCGACTGAACAGAGTTTTCAGTCGACTGAATCATGCCTGGAAACTTTCGGGTTCCAGGTTCAGTCGACTGAACAGAGAATTCAGTCGACTGAATCATGCCTGGGCTGTTTTTCAGCCTTTACAAAATGAAGAGAAAACTCTTCCGAAATGCAACCGGACGAACATTGGCTCTAAGGGTTTATGCCAAACAGCAACCCGGCCCTATATGCTCCTCGGTTCAACACCAAAAACATGATCAAAACATCAAAGTTAGGATTTTCAAAGAATTGAACTCAAAACACTAAAAATTGGAATATTCACCAAATCAATCCAAACCAAAAGCAATTGCACAAGAATAAGTGTTAGGAATTCATACCTAACAATCGAAGATAGATATAGACATAGATGTGAGATAAAAGTCTCACCTTTGAACCCAAACGAATGAAGAAGATGCTATGGAGCAATGTCAAGAGCAACTACTCTTATTCCAACTCAACAAGCTTGAATTCAAAGCTTAAAAAGAAGAACATTCCCAAAGTTAGGGTTAGGAATTTCTGAAATTGGAAGGAGAAAGAGTTGGAGAAGGAGAAGGAGATGCTTACCAATGGGTTCTCTTTGAATTTGGAGCTAGAATTCAACTTTGCAAATGAACTAGGGCTTGGAATTTCTAATTTCCAATCTTTTCCCCCATTATTTTCTTGAGCTTGAGAGAGTAAGGAAATGAGGAATGAATGAAGAGAAGTGGAGAGGGGTTGGGTTGATATAAACAGAATTGGGCAAGTGGGCTGAACCAAACCCAAAGTCCAAAGTGAAAAAGTAGCAAAATTCTACTAACTCCAAACATATCGAAGCTTATACTCAAAAAGGTCGCAAACGGCATTTTGAATTCAATGGAAGTGGTCTCGAGTCCTAATTCAACTGTTTGCAAAAAGTAGCTTTTCGGACTAAAATCCGACTAACGACGAAATATTTAAATATAAAATCGACAAATATGCGGGTTGTTACAAGCGCGGTGACTCGTGATATGGTGGCGTCTTTGTTCATCTGAGATCGAACTCATGGGCTAGGGTTTCACATGCTGAGAGGAGCACATATGATGACGTGTAAGGTTATTTTTTTTGTTCTTTAATTTAAATTTCAATTGTTTTTACCTTAATAACTTTTGCATATGAGGTCCAATTCACGCGCGGTTTGTTCCACTGGGTTGAAATGATATATACCCGAACGATCTATAGATTAGGGAAAAATCGTTATGGGTTGAAATGATAGATTCGAGCTATTTTATGAATTTATATTTAATTCAGGATTGCGGTTTGAAATGATATATACCCGTAAAATTTAAATTGCGGATTGAAATGATAAATATCCATATCACTTGACCCTAGATTAGAGAATTATATACGGACACAGGATTGGTTAAATTAAATGATTTTAAAATCTTTAATTTTTGAATTTAGTAAAATGATATTTTGAAATAAAATTTGATTTATATAAATTGGATTATTGTCGAAATTCAAGCTTTATATTAAAACGGGATTGGTTTAAAAGGAATTTGTTGAAGGAATTTAAATGGAAATTTTAAATTTGATTTTTGAAGTATAATTGAAATTTATCGAAATTGAATTATTAAAATTATTTGAAATATAACTTTGAAATGTATTGAAATTAAAGTAAATATAAATTGAGATTTCCAACATGGATTTGAACTGATATAAAATTTAATGGTCTATATAGAATTTAAATTGAAGATTTGGAATTAGGTTTTATCGGGAAATTGAAATGGTCTGATTTTTTTGAAATGAAATAAATAGTTTTAAATTGATATAAATTCCAAATTCATGTTTTCAAGTATAAACTGTTTTAAAATATATTATTTTTAAGATTCTAAATTTTAAGATTTTCTATTTTTTAAACTATTTTAACCTATATTAACTATATTAAATCAATTTTAACCTATTTTAAACCAATTTAATTTATTTTAAACTAATTTAACCATTTAATTTAATTTAAATCTAATTAATCTATTTTTAAGCTATTTAATCTATTTTAATTATATTTAATCTATTTTAAATCTATTCAACTATCTTAAATCAATTTAAAAACTATTTTAATCTATTTTAAATTATTTTAGAGTGTTTTAACTATTTCTAACTATTTAAAACTATTTAAAACTATCTAAACTATCTTTCTGAATTTCAAACTAAATAAAGTATACATTTTTATAATTTAGATCCTCAACTTTAAGGTGAATATGGTTACATGATATTATAACCTTAGTTGGATTTAAATTACATATTTGATTTGAATATGAAGTTCTGAAATGAGGATTTTAAACTATTTTGAAAATATGATTTTTGGAAGTGAATATAATTTCGAAAGCGATAAGGTTTGAATTGAATATGATATTTTGATATCAATATGAAATGATTTTGGAAATGTAAAAGAACCATCCGGTGTGAAATAAGAGTTTGGTTGTTAAAGAGACCGAGATTGGATATTGTCATACTCTCTGCCAATACCGAAAACCACTTTAGCAACTATGTACATGGTGGGGATTCCAGAAATGAAGTAGGATGGTTTGGTGAACGATTCCTGTATAAGGTTTGACGTGACCATGACTCTCATGAGTCGGCTTAGATGTGACTAAAACAGGAGCTATACTGGGCCAAGTGAGGTCATTCATCCTATCGAGCACATTTCTTCGATATTATACTTTGACTTTATGATTGATTTGGTGGCCACCCCTTGATTTTGATTATGGGAGTAGGTCCGAGGTGGGCGGCAATAGCTGCTATGCGTTACCACCAGTCGGGGAGTGCAATTGGTATATCTAACCTGGCATTACCTCGAGTGCCGTGTTCGCATGCCCTAGAGCGCCTTCTACGAGTTTTTTTGGTACCATACCTATGGAGTGCCCTTTGATAGCACTCCAGTATATGAGGGGAGTTACGGTACTGTATAGACTATAGGAATATATAAAATGTGTTAAGGGGGATATAGGTAATGCCTTAATGCTATTTTAATACTTTACTTTACTGTAGACATATTATAATAGTGTATTATAATATATAATAGATAGTTTAACGAATCCTTAGGAGATGGGAATCCTGAGCATCTCTTAAGTGACTGCATCTATGTTAGACACTGTATAGGAGATGTCAAACCCCGTAAACATCTCTGACTCTGCCACACGCATATTTACCATTGGTTTAACTTATATAAGATCTTTTACTTCTGACTCGAGTATTTTGTCTGTTTAATTCGCTTGGGTCAGCCTGAGCACTTCAGGATTTGAAGACCTTATTTCTAAGGGATGAAGACGAAGATTTTGTACTATTATTATTATTATTATTATTTCCATCTGCATCATACTATTCCGTTGCATCGTTATTTATCTCTGTGTATGTAACTCCGATTCTGTGTTGTATAAGTATAATCAATAGTTTTGTAAATAGCTTCATGAACTGTTATTTGATTATTATATTTTTTCATTCCACTATGAGATTCTGTTTTTTTTCTTTCTTTGCTTTTTCTTATTTACCCCAATAACAATTAACCTCTTCGTATGGTTTATGTTTGACATGTGTGTCTGCTTAAAACGTCCAAAAAGGCAGGTCGTTACAGTTGGTATTAGAGCTTTGGTTTAGCGATAACCTTAGCTGTAGGATCGATTTCATTCTAGAGGGGTGTTGAATAGGATGATACTAATAATTGTAAAAATTTAACGTGGAAGTATATAAAATAATTACAGCGCTAATAATAGCAGCATAATAGCAAAACAGATAATAGCAGAATATAAAAGGCAGAAAATAGAACACACAAATTTACCCATCTTCGGCACAACCTTACCTTTGTGCTACCCCAAGGTTTCTACTAAAATTAAGTAGTCAAACGCTTACACACGTAAACTTGTGACACCCGCTATCAAATAACCCAACTCTACGCTCAAAATCCTACCACAACTCAGCCATTGAGTTGCGAATTCTCGAACTACGCCACCGTAGTTCGTCCTCTAGTCACACGACTAGAAATTACAAAAGTTTAAAATAAAAATACAAATAAAAAACAATTTAAAGAACCAAAAACCCTAATATATAAAATAAATCCCAATATCTATTTATAATAACCGGTAATAAGTCCCCTTTTCTTTTTTTTATATTCTACCGGTATCTTTCTTCTTTGTGAAAATCGCTCGTTCGTTCCTCTTTTCCATCGAGGCAGATTATCTTGTTCAGTGTATAACTTCACTGTGTAAATGTGAGCATGTTGAAGTGTTGAGTCATGTGTATACCTATTTGCCTCCTTTATGTGTTGTTCACTACTTTTTGTACTTATTCATTTTTGATTTTGGACTGGTCGAGTTGTTTTAGTTGTCTTGACCATTTTATTGAACTTTTACATTTGGATTGCACCTGTGTGGAATTCAGCTTATAGCTCAGGTTTGACCTTGTGCTCGTGCTATGACTTTATTTGTATTGCACTTGAGTTGAACCCGACTTTTGATTGGGTTTGACCTTGTGCTCACCTGTCCCTTTAATTTTATCAAGTGTACATCGGTGTGCACGGCCTTGTGGCATGTATAGTGATATGCTGTGCATGTCACAAGTTGTTCGTGTTTGATGAATTCAAAATTAAATGATGACGAAAAACCCAAATAACCAAGGCAAATAATATTTTCAAATTAAACATTTTATTTTACACTGCAAAAATATTTCATTTTCAATTTTACTACGTTAGTATGTGTTTTTCAGATTGCTCAGATGCTAGATTCAATCTGGAATAGATTTGAAGATCAATTTTGAGTAAACGAGTGATATGTAATGAGGTGCTGATGTAAATGATAATTGTACAGTGTTGTGAACTATTGTATATATAGTAGAGCACAAATTTGTACTATTCAAAATTGTAATAAAATATTTGTTTGAATAAAATATCTGTTTGAGTTTAAATTCTGTGTTATTTATGTTATTCAACAAATATTTATTTAATTATGTGAAAAAAATAGTACATTAAAAAATACATTTAAATGAATATATATATATGTTTGTTATCATTAAACGAAAATCATATACTAGCATATTCAACAATCTCCCCCTTTTGATGATAACAAATATATATTTAAGATTTTAAATTTATTAAATGTATTTGATCGTTCAATTTTCTCCATTTATTTGAATGCTCCCTCTCTACGAAATTCTCCCCCTTCATATATGCATGAAAATAAATAAAATATACAAATGAACCTAGATTCAAGTAAAAAATACAAAAAAATATATTTGACTTTTATTTGTCAAAATCTTAACTTTTCTCTCCCTCTTTTGTTATCAGCAAAAGAGTAATAGTGTTAGAAAAATAGAGGTAAAGTGATAGATGTTGATACAACATTAATACTCAATCTAGTATAAATATTAATTTCAATAAAAAATCAAACAAAAATCATAAATACTCTTTTAGGCGCATATTCCACTTTCGAATGATAGGGATGATGTCGATATACAAAACCATATAGTTGTGTCTATTTATGGTATATTTATATCAGGAATTAGAATATCTACTAACCATGCATAACCGTTAGGACTTTTAAATGAGATTAATAGTATTCCCAATTTTTTGTAAAAAAATTGAATTCAAGTATCTTCTAACCATGCATAACCGTGAGGACTTTTAAATGGGATTAGAATCATCTTGTCTATTTAATAATCAATTTTGATATGTGTTTCATACATGCATAACCGTGAGGACTTTTAAATGAGCGTGAAAGCACATAATCAAAAATTCCAAGTAAGTCACCCATGCATAAGCGTGAGGACTTTTAAATGAGATTGAATACTTTGGATGTTTTTTTACTGCTAAAAATATAATAAAATGAAAGCGCATAATTTCTCATTTAAAATACCACATAGACATACTATATTTGATTTTGATGAGTGACGACCGAAGAAATATGACAGAATTAGAGATGGTCATGGAATTTTTTACCAACAAAAAGTTTTTATAACTCTTGTTTAAATTTCTAAAGAAATTTACTAACTATATTGTCTCAAGTTATAATAAATGATTAATATCAACACTCATCACTTTTTCAACCAGTATTTATCTTTTAGATAATCAGTAGGGAGTCAGATTAGTCAATGTAGTCATTTAAGATCAAATCCAAAAATAATTATAAAATCAAATTTTCTACGATGACTAATCTGTAACAAGGTCAACAAAAATGATTTTCTTGAAGGGGTTTTATAAGAAAAATGTTTGCTATTTAAAAAATTTTTGAAAAGAAAAATATGCAGATTCTTTGAAATTGTGATGCAGCTAATGAATGTCTCAACATAAATCATGTTCCACTAGTAATTTTTCTATCAACTGGATTACCAGTGTAATCTGCATCTGAATTTCTTGTTGACTCAAAATTATCATCAGTTGGATTTGATAGACCAGACCGTGAAGTGTGCAACACAGTGTCTTAAAACAGCTTTTAAATGAAATTGAATTGAAGCCGTGCAAATCAACAAATCAGTGAATGTAGTGACAGATCTCGAATCAGTAAAATAACCAAATATATCCATAAGTATCTTGAGAAATCATTAATCAATAAAACATCATCATTAGTCCAAACACATATATACGAACTAATTCAAAGTCTCTAGAAATACTTATAGTATTCATGGCATAAAAATACAATTGGCCAACAATTTTGAAAAAGTCAGAATCATAATCAACATTTATTATCACATAAGTGGCTGAATTAATTCAGATTATGGTGTAAATTATCACATTTAATATATCGTTCAAGATAAATATACTATTTCCTGTTTTACCTTTACGATAGTTTCGTTGTTGCCCATTGTATGTCTGGAACACCCTGAATTCTGATAACACTGTTGTTGTTCCTTAGCCAGCCACCATACCTACATGAGAAAAGATTTTTGAGACCTATTTGTTTTTATAGGTCCATGGTTGTTAGTGGCAAATGATTTTAAAAAATATAATTGTGTACACCCAAAACTATTTATATCTGTTCCTTTCGGCACACAGATTTGTTAACTTTGAGGGATTTTATATTCATGCCTTTTGGTTTGAAATAAATATTGATGTTGAATTCTGAAATAAATATTGATGTTGAATTCTGAAATCCCCTTGAAATGAGAAGTACAACCCAGAAGGAAAGTAAGTTTTTGAACTTATAAGTGGGAAAGTGATATTAATAAGAAATTTAAATTTAGGAGGTAAACATCTAAATTGAGAAGTCTAAATGGATTAAACAAATTGGAATTTAACTCTGGGAAAGTTAAATAAGTTTAGAACTTATAGCCTCAAATGGGAGATTTCAAGATGGAATTAAGATTTAACTTATGGAAGTTAAATGGATTAAATTGAAAAAGAAGTTATGCATGAATGATTTTAAAACGATATTTGAAATAAAAATGAGTCTCGAATTCTGGAAATTTAAAATGAACCAAATTAATGGAATTAATTATAAAAATAGCCAAGAACAAATAAAAGGATAATTAGAAATAAGAACAAAAGCTGAAAACTCGACTAATCGAAGTTTTAAATATAGGTTAAGAAGTCCTACTAGAATCTAGTCCAAGTGTAAGTGATGGCTAAAGGAGAAGAATGGAAGGCAAGACGTAGGGAGCGGAGAGCAGCTGCACGTAAGGCACGAGAAGAAGCAATACTAGAGCATTAGAAAAGGGTTAGGGGATGGGCTGGACCAAGTACTTATGATAATGTCACATGCTATAGATATTATAGTAAAGGGCATTACGCAGCTAAGTGTCGTAAACCAAGAATGGAACAGAATGAAGTAGTCAAACGGTTTTGCTTTGAGATTTTCTGCTTTAATTGTCAAAAGAAAGGACATTTTCTAAACCATTGCCTTAAAGTGAGGAAGGGGAAAACGTAAACTCATAATGCCAGTAGATGGATTAACTATTTGCTCCCATTGTAAAATGACGGGACACATCGCTAGAGATTGTCCTAAGAGACAGAAGAAATGGAAAGGTGTAAAGCACCCTGTGGGAGACATGAAAATTGTCCATAAATATGGAAGTATAGAGACCTTTTGTGGAAAATGCTATAAGTGGGGACACTTTGTTGAAGATTGCATGGATGGGCTTGGCCTGTTCGTAGGAAGTCCGTAAGGATGTTTTTATGAAGGATGCTAAGGCTCTGTTCTTTTCTAAACCATAGGTTATGGTAAAGGCGTCTAGATTATAACCTTTTGTAAGGCTTTTATTATTAATAAATGGATGTAATGTTTGAACCTACTAGTGTTGTAGTCTATCGATGTTGTGAAATATTTTGTAGAAGTACGATCTAATATAAAATAACTTTTTATATTAATTTGAATGAAAAAATTGGAATTGCTTAATTATTAATGTTGGAATTGAATTGAATTAATTAGAATCGTAATCGAAATTAAACCAAATTGAAATCGAAAGGGAAATTGATTTGAATTGAAGTAGATATCGAAGTTAATTCGAATTGTAATCTGGATTGAATCAATTTAAATGGAAGTGAAAATTGAAAATTGATTTGAATTGGAGATTGGAAACTGAATCGGTTTGACTTTGAAACTATTTTTAAATAAATTATTCTAATATAAACTATCTTAAATCTATTTTCTTAAATATTCAAATTATTTTGGGTTTTCCAAGCTATTTAATATACAAACCATTCTTTTTACAATCGAAACTATCTTATTTTAACTATTTAACTATTTTAAAACTATTCAAGCTATTTTCTAATTCAAATTGGTCATAGTAGAAATTATTTATATTTAAACCATGGATTTAAGAACTAATTGGGACAAATTGAAGTTATAATCCAAATGGAATTCGAAGCAATTTTGAATCGGTACTGAAATTGAAATATTAAGGCAAAAATGATTTAAAGTGAAGAGTATATTTTGAGTAAAATAGGATGGGTTTAAAATGAACGTTGGATAGTACTAAAACTGAAACTTACTTTATAAAGAGAAAAAAAAGTAACAAATGACTTTGAAATAGGTAACCGAACTTGAAAAAAAAATTGATTTGGCATCAATGAGGTTATATATATTTGTTATATATTAAAACTCCCCTTATTGAAAATATAACCTGAAGGAAATGATCTTTGAAGGATATTTGAAATACTAAATGGAGTTTATGTAAGTATGAAATTAACTCAAAAATTATTGATCTGGAAATTATTTGTGTTAAAAGGAATGATTTTATATGTATATAAGAATAAAACTGGAAAGGTTTTGGGAACCCTTTGATTTGAAAGGCTTTTGATTTCACAAAAAACAATTTTGGAAATTTGGTAAACCAAATTTGAGAACTTTCGATTTTGAAGATATCGATTTTGTATAGATGAAGTTTATATGTGATACTTATAAAGAGTATGATTTGAAAGGAACTATATATGTATATACCATGATATGTTTTGAGAAAGGTATGGAAAAAAGGCATCCCCATTGAGAGTCGAAACTTATAGTAGGAGATCCACTATGTGGTTGTGCTTAGAACCCTAAGGGTGGGTTCAATGAAATTGGGACCCCAGAGGACATTCGGACAAAACTTGAGTTCCTGATGATAATTTATTGGGTAGCGTAAGTCGAGGGGCGCTGATGCCTATAGTTACATAAGGGTTATGCTGTGACGGCAACGTAACCCTTGTGTAATTGCGATCTACTGCATTGCATAGCATAAGTCATGTTGTAATGAGTGCTTACAATCTACATTTGATTTTGCTGGGAGAGTGACGTAACATCGGTAGATTGCGATCTATGTGGTTCCTTAGTGGAATTCGTGCGACAGTGAGTGCCTACAGTCTACATTGGGTTTGGCTGGTGTAGCATGCGATCTATGTGGTGAAGTTTCGTTTGACTACGTAATTCGAGTAGTGTTGATGCCTACAGTTACGCGGGTTTTGCTATGATGGCAACACAATCCAAGTTGTAGCTGCGATCTGTTGCAGTTCCCATGGCGAAAGTCGAGAGGTGCGGATGCTTATAGTTTTCTTATGGATTTCGCCGGGAGGGTGAAGCAATCATCGTGCTAATTGTTATCCATTTGGGGGTGATGCTTTCCATAGCATTTTCGAAAAGAGGTTTTCAAGTATTTTCACTAGATATTGAAAACGGTCTGCTAAGTACTTATAGATTTTCAATCCTACGCCTGATCAACGTATGATTGAATTTTTGTGAGAACAAGGATGGACATATTAAGACATCGAGTTATAAAATGTATTTTTATATAATACTAGCTTAGTAATACTATATAATTTAAAGTGTTTTAAAAGGTACAGTAAAAGAGCAAGGAGTCAAAATGTTTGAAAAGAATGATTTAATTAATAATACACGTTGAAATTAAAATTCTCATTTTCAAGGATGAAAAACTCTAAGAGGGAAGGAATGTAACGACCCAGGTTTTTGACGCTTGTTAATGAGAAAATTAACTGTTTTCAATTATTGAAATATTGATTTTTTAAGTCGAACAAATAAATTTCTGATATTTAAATATCTGAATAAATATAAAATTGATTTTGAAACTATATAAACCTTTAAATTAATAAATTTTTGAGGTATGATTGATTTAAAGCATATAAGATTTTAAATTGAAAAGTATCTAAATATGATAAATTTTATAGAAATATAAATAAACTCCACAATTTGAACTTAAGATAAATATCAATATATTTGTATATATAAAATATCCATTTATAGAAAAATATACATGTGTATGTATGTTATGAAAATATTGTATATGTAAATAAATATATATACAGGAACGTATAACTTTAAAATTGTAAGATTCCAAAACTTATGACCATGTATAAAAGTTATAAAAGAAATGCTTATGGAAATAATAAATATCTATACATATATGTGTAAGCATGTGTATATCTAAATATATAAAATAAAAGGTAAAGCATGACAAAGTAAAAATATATATTGTGTATGTACGCATATCCACACACAAATAGATATATATATATACACACATACGTGTTTATGGTAAATAAATGTGTAAATGTGTATATGAATAAGTGTAAACATATATATATATATATATATATATATATGATGACAAATGTATATAGGTAAATGTATATATGAAGTATGCATGTATGTACAAAAGAGAACATCATCATAGCAATCTCAAATCACACATAAAACTTCAAATCACCCAAAACTTCAAATCATGCAAAAAGGAAAAATCAAATCAGGTCAAACATTTTCAAATCAAAATTAAAAGAAAAAAATGCAAAGCCTGTAACAAAGCTTCAACCCGCTCCTCCCATTCTCTGTTATATATATATATACCATTGTATGCTTTGCATTTTTACATTCAAACAAGATAACAAGGAAAATAATAATATAGAAGGAAAATGTATACCTGGCTACAAAATCTTATACCTCACAAATCGTTTAGATTTAGCTTATGATGTCAAAGGAAAAACATTTGTTTTTGACTATACTTTATTTTAAAATTTGTTTTATAAATTATTATCAAGTATAAAAGAATAAAAATATAATTTGCAGTAAGTTAACCTAATTTTGGGAAAAATCGAATATCACGTTTTATGTTTTTACTTTTATAAATTTGATCGTCATTGGAAACAATGAATTTTTTAAGGTTGTTTCACGATTTTTACTTACATATGTGACGAGACAATTGGAGATGATCGTTTTTAGGTCTTGGACCAAATTCAGGCAAATGTGTCGATGTCGGGGGCCGGGTTTAGTCGAGAGGGAGC
This sequence comes from Allium fistulosum, assembly GCA_030737815.1. NCBI lineage: Eukaryota > Viridiplantae > Streptophyta > Magnoliopsida > Asparagales > Amaryllidaceae > Allium > Allium fistulosum. The sequence goes on from CM060904.1 coordinate 130,637,883, forward strand.
TGTGGAGATGGGGAGCGGGGGAAAAATGGAGCAGCGCTTTCTGCTGAAGCGAGGCATCGAGATGAGACAAAGGTAGGGTTTAAGGTGGGTGTTTTGGTGATCTTGGTTTCATAGCAAAAGAAAGGAAAATAGAGAGGTGGCAGGTTGCGCACTTGGGGGAGAAGGAAGATAAGGGTGTATCAATCGTTCTGGCATGGTTCGGTGGTTAATGGTGGTACATGGCGGCATTGAGAGGCGATCGAGTGGTGGTGGGTACTGCATTGCTTGGGGTTATCTATTCGATATTCGAGCAAGGAGTTTTGTGGAGTTTTTCGATGGTGGAGCATGGGGTAGGGGTCGGTGGTGGCTTGTAGGGATGATCGTCATCGAAGGGTGGCAGTGTGCACATGTATGTGCACAACTGTGTGAAATTTCCTGGATTTTGAATTGAAGAAGAATAGGTGGGAATTGGAAAGAAAAAGAAAGAAAGAGGGAAGGAGAGTGATGGGGCAGAAAGAAGAGTTTGCTGGATAAGAAAAGGAAAAGGAAAAGGAAAAAAGAAGGGAAAAAAGAAAAGAAGAAAGAAAAAGGAAAATAAGGAAGAAAATGAAAATAAGGAAAAGGAAAAAGAAAAAAGAAAAAGAAAGAAGGGAATAGAAAGAAAGGAAAGGAAGAGAGGGAATGTAATTTATACATATACATTTATAGGATAATTTATATTTTCTTTCTTTTAACTAAAAAGCTATTGTTATTTTAAAGCCGTAATTTAAAGTTAATGATATTTTATAAATTAAATGGTAATTAATTATATTATTAGTTGACTTAAAACTTATGTAAATTGATAAAAGTATACACTAAATAGAGTGTTTAATTTTATTTAACTAGAAATAAATTGTTATATAATTTCTTTAAATTGAAATTATTTTGGATTAAAAACATAAATGAATGCAGTTAATTAAAGTTATTAAATCCTGATGTGAAATTGTTTGATATTGTTATAGATCGTTAATTTGGTTAACAATCTATATCTTGGCTTAGTTCTATTGGATATTTAAATTAACTATTTTTCGTTGGTGCCATCTAGTGGTCAAACAAGTTAATAATAGATTAAAATAATGATTTCATTTTATTTGAAATAAAAATCTGTAATAAATTGCCATAATTGAATATTGTCACCCTAAATGATAAATTGTTTATTTTAAATAATTTACTTCCTTAAATTTATTACTTGGAATCGAAGAGACTGGGATCGAATATCAATGTTATCCGGAACCACTTCGATTTGAAAATCAGTACGAACCTTTACAGGTTTGATTGTAGAGTTTAATAGTCTGGAATTGGATAAATTTTGGAATTGGATTAATTTTTCACAAATTTAACTATTTTAAATAAGTATTGTACTTTAGACATCATCAAAGGATTCCTGTGAAAGTGTTTTTGGTTAAAATCAGATAAAACTCGTCATGTTGTATGAGTTACCTTGGTTTTAAAAAGGTTTTTACAACTTAAGTATTTCAAATTAAATGGGTTTACTCACACTGGTTTTAAGCCTGACTCGGCTGTTACATTATTATAATGCTCGGGTTAGATCGAGTATTACAGAATTTCAAGTTAAGACGCTTATGGAGTTCAGGAGACGAGCTGGATGGCAGAGACGTATTCCACGTATCTGATTATATTTCGCTGTGTATTGTAGGCTGTATTTTCAGCAATTAGGGACATGTTATTATAACTGTCCAAATTTATTGTACACTGATATCTTATATGCGTATTAGCAGTTACAGCTTTTCTTGTATAAATTGTTGTATTATATTTTGTTTCGCTGCGACTATGAGATTCTGTATTGTTATTTATGTTTCTTATTCTATCTTTTTTTATAAAAAACCTAACAACCAGATATTTCTAGTACTCGACTGCTCGGCACTTTATACAGTGGACGTATTAGTGTCGATTTTCGGGGGTCGAAAATCATCTAGTCGTTACAGAGTCTCTCTATAGATATTCTCTGTAGAATAATGATTACGAACTATATATATACACATATATATATGTATGTATGTATGTATATGTATATGTATATGTATATGTATGTATGTTCATAGGGGTTCGCTACAAATTAGATAATATGTCATCTGTTTTTCGAACAAATAATCAATCAAATAACAATATAAACTATCATCCAAGCATTGAACAATAATTTATAACATCAATATCTTATATAGTTTAATTAAATGTGAGTACACTCACTGAATTTCTAATTTTCGCCAAAGCATTTCAGTATGAACAAGCGTTCAGTTTCGTATAAAATTCTACAAGGTTTAAACTCCACCAATCTAATTCTATAGCAAATTAATGATCCCATGCATACAAAGGAACTCACTGCACTTGAATCCAACCACATATAAAATAGTTATTGGTTTTATAAGGAAATGAGTTAATTAAATTAATTAATTATATGGTTAACTAATTAATAATCTAATTAACTGATTGTAACCTTCTTCCCCACTTATACAAATTTCACTGCTTGTATACGATCCGGTTCCTAACCTCATGCACGCACACGACATCAGCCACCAAAGTTCGTTAGAGTTCCTCCATCCACCACTAACATCTTCCCCATCACAAACACTATGCAACCATCACCAAAACCTCGAACTCGGCACCTTAATAAAAATCGCGACTTAGAGCCTAAAGTAGCCACGATTCCCATCCTTCGGACCACCCAAACCTCTACCATACTCCAAATTGCAGCCACCTAATCACTAACTCACGACGAACCCAATACAAACATACCCAAGTCCTCACGTCACCCCAAATCCAAAAAATTGATGCAACGGATAATCACGATGACGACGAAATGAGGATTTCGTGTCAATCAAATCGATAAACGATTCGATGAAACAATATAAAAACGATGGATTGATGATGCCGAACGCCCAAATCCGTTGATCTCTCGAGATACCGGAATCTAGTTATCTCCAACATGTTGATCGCGCACGATACTGGGTTAAAAGATCTACGATTCTTCTACGTTGATCTTGCGCATAAGATTCCTTGAATCAGCTTCAAAATCGTTGATTCGAGCGCACTCGAATAACCGAAGATGGAGAAAGAAGCTCACACTCAACTTCCAATTTTAAGTGGCACAAAGCACACAAAAAAAAGTTTATTCAAAATCCACCCAACTACAAATGACCCAACATCCCTATTTATAGGGTTACATCACAACACTGGCGCACACAGGCGACCCATGACTTACGACCTACGACCTACGACCTAACAAAGGTCGTTAACGACCTAACAGACGCGACTTAAAAACAAACAAATACAACAGCTCATATGACTTAACAACATGCAAACGACTTAAGAAAATTTCAACTCAAAAGCAATGCGACCTAACAACTCGAATGACCTAAATAGATAACACATCTTCAGGTTGAACTTCGGCTTCATGAGCGACTTAAGAGATAAGGTCTTGCGACCTAAGAACTTTAGCATCGACTTAAGGTAGGTCGTTCGCGACCTAAAAATAGCAACATAAGTGGAGCGACTTAAAGCTTACTCGTTACCATCGTTAGGTCACTGGAGCGTCTTAAAACATAACTTGTTAGTCTTAGGACGAGACTTACTAGGTCGGAGCTCTTTAGGTCGTGGCTCGTTTTGCTTGACATAACTTGCTTCATAACTCGCAAGGTCGCTTGAGCGACTTATCAACTCGTTAGGTCACTCGCGACTTAAGGTAACACGCACTGAATGGTTTAGCTCGCTGGACCGGTTCCCATGATTCACTAGGTTGCTTGTAACATGTGAGCGACTTAAAACGATGAGCGATTTACCCTGCTGGGCTGCATCATCCTCCCCTGGTTGAGAAAAATTCGTCCTTGAATTTACAATTTCTTCCCCATTGGATTGTTCATCTCCATAATAAGGTATAAGATGTTTAACATTAAACACGTCAGAAGTGTACACATCCTCCGGCAGCTTCAACCTATAAGCATTTTCTGTGACAACCCGGAGTTTTATAACGATTTAATTGGTTGAATTCTTTTAAAAATTGAGTTGAAATTCTTTTGATAATTTGATAAAGGGTATGTGGGCTTTCAAATTAATTCGGGCCGCTCCCTTTTCAATCAATTCGACCCGTTCCCTTTTGTTGAGATAAGGGATGTACTCGCTCCCCTTTTCATTTCCTGGAGCCAAACCCTAAAATAAATCGAACGAAGAAAAATGGTGGCGGCTCAATGTTTTTCATTCGTCTCCAATTAGGGCTTCGTTCAACTTCGTGGTGCCGTGGTTTCAACTTGCTTGATCGATTCTGTGTGGCTCACTACGGCTGCTCCTTCTCGCTCATCTTCGAGATGCCGTGGCTTCAATTCCGATACTCGTTCTTCTTTGACAATTTGGGCTTTCGATTTTCTGGAGCATTGGCTACAAACTTTCGACCGAATGATAAGGTGAGTAAATCTAGTTACTCACATCTAATTCAAGCACATACAATTGTGAGTTGTGATTTTCACTGCTTTGAATCCTTGGGTTTTTGTTTGTATACGAACGTTAGAGTTCGTCTTGATTCACCTTGGCCATCCTATTTTGTTTGAATACATAGATGGTTTCTCTGACTTTAGCAGTTGTACAATTTTATGCCTGATACTCGTAGAGTTGATTCTTGTATGGATTTCTGGCTTTAATGACTTTTGATTTGGGTTGACGATGTTGTTTTTGTTCACCCTTGACTATCTCGCGACCACCACGGCTTGAATGGTTGTTGGTATTTTGGGAATGGCACCGCCTTGAGTTGAAACCGTAGTCCCATGATTTTCGAACTTGTCCTTACTGTTCGATTTGCCTTGCCTTTATTTTGATCACTATCTCGGCCTTTGATTTATCCGAACCTGTTTGATTTTGTTAAAATTCGACTTAGACTATTTATTGGGTATCTGGGTCTTCGGCACAGTTTGTTCGACCTTGTTTTCGTGGAAAAATCGGCTTTGATGCTTTTGCACTGGTACCATGACTTTGATCTTCACTGACCTGCTGTCCCCTGATTTCGTTTATACTGTGAATTCTGTTCTTTGTCAAACTACTTGAGAAATCGATTTCGGTCTGTAGATTTGTTTCTTTGTAGCTCTGTTGCCCTTAACGTTGTGATGTTGAACTTGGATAGAATACCAGTGATGTATCATCCCTGTTGTATACCTGTAGTTGCATTGTTCATGTTGTAACTGTGCACTTGTCGGTGTAGTCTTCATTTAGGGTAGTCTGCACTGCTTCATGTTGTTGCTTGACCTGTTCCACTATGGTTCCATGCCTTGTGGTTGAATTTTATTCGTGTTTGCTGTCACATTGGGCTTGTAGTTGTAGTAGCTTGATGATCATTTGTTCATGTTATACCTTCTGAAATCACTTAAACTCTGGCCTGTGGTCGTGGGTATATCACTGCATACTTGACTAGTTGCATTCATTTCATATCCTCATTGCACTTGTATTTCCTCAAGCTTGTGCTGTCTGGTTGATTGTACTTGAATCAGTGATTTGCTTCCCTGTTACTATTGGTCATCTTCTCTGTCATTTGCAGTTGTACATCTGAGTCATTCATTCTGTTTTCATATTGTTGCATTGTTGCGTGTCATCTCTACTTCACCTATGCTGCATGATATTTGTTGTACATATAGGTGATCAGTTGCCTGTGGGCTTTACTTGAATACGATCTTGTACTTGTAAAACTTTGAACTAGTGCACTTGTGACCATTCACTGCTGCACTCAGGTCTGTGACATTTGTAACCTGTATATTCATGTTGGAGTTGTTCATTGAAGTTCATTCTATTATTGTTGGCACTAACTTCATCATGTTGGCATTCTTTTATCTGGTTTGTTGTTTTCGCCTATGTGCTTCGACTTTGGCATTTGCCTTGTTCTAGACTATGAAATTAATACTGTCCAGTTACAGTATTAAATATAAATGTACAATTTGTACATTCATGTTTTGGAAACTATTTGCACCCAGTTGCATTCTAGTCTTCATACATATGTATGCAGTGACGTGTGTATATACATTAATTGATATGTATATATGCATGTTCGAATTGCATTTTCTTTTCTCTTGGAATGATTGACTGTATTTTGGGATTGAATTACGACTTGGTGGAGTTGCTGCCATTATTGTGGGCACTGACTTCAGTTTGTCTGCACTTTGATGATTAAGTTGTATTGCCTCTGACTTTTGACATACAGTCTTCATTTACTTCGAGCTGGTTGCTTACAGACGCATTGTTGACCCATTATTCTGGTTGACATTTTGTTATCGTCTACTTGTATCAACCCATATCATCATTTAGTTAGTGCAGTCTTCGAGTAGTTAGTGCACTTGTATACAGCTGCTTTGGGTAGTTCTTTGTAGTCTTCACTATGCCATATTGTCACTGCATGTCCCTTTTGCATTGCTTTCCTTGTGGTTTAGTTGCACACTGCTGTCACTCGTAGTTGCTGCAGTGTTATAGATCACGGTCTTCATTTGAGACAGTGTTCATATACTCTTGAGTCATGTTTTTAGTTGCTCGAATTGGTTGGGCTTGAGTTGTTGGTTCATGTTGTGGCTTCTCTTGTATCTCTTGTGATATCTGTCGAGTCTAGTTGTATATGCATTGTATCACTTGAGGGCATCAAGTCTGATCTACAGTTGCCACCATTTGTTTACTTTGATTCTGGGGTGTCATTGTCTTCTTTCTGCACTTGTATTCATGTTGCAGTATGTTTATGTGATGTTGCCTCTGTGTATTTGTAGCAGTTGCATGTTGCACCTTTATCTATGCACACGAGTTGGCGGGGCAGTGCACACGGGTTCGAATGCACACGTGTGTACTGCAGCCACCAAGAAATCGACAGTCTTGAATTGATATTTCTTTGCGTCATGATGCATTGAGCTTTTATGCCGTATTGGCGAGGCCGTACACGCGCGCGTGTACGGCAGCCAATCGAACTTTGATGATTTTAAAGTGACAATTTCAATTGTTTTAAATTGAATTAGTTGATTTGATAAACGGTTATTTACCTCTGTTGATGATTTATATCTGTTGATTTGTCGATTAACACTGTTTAGTGTTACATATGCCGTGATCCAATTCTCGTATCGAGAGTTGGATATACGAGATTTCTGTGATTGTCGTCTATTTGATTATCTGATTATTATTGCTGCTATGCACTAAAAACTGAGTTTGAATTAGACTGACCCGTGTATTATTTTCTTTTGAATTTAATACTCGGGTCAGACCCGAGTTATTTCAGGTTGTAGATTTCCTGATTTGAGTTGCTGTTTGAGCTATGAAGACTTTTCACATCTTTTGGAGTAATCGTGTCATAGTATAGGTTGATATGTATTCATGTATATTAGTTGATAATGTACGTGTATATATAACTTCCAGAGTCAACAATTGTAGTTGTATCATGTGTATTATATCAACTGTATTGTAACTGACATCAGTTATATATATATGAGACTTTTGTTTTTATCTGTGTTCCGCATTCTTTGTGTATCTGTGCTGTTTTTATATATATTGTCCTAAACCATTATGAACCATCGTAGTTCGTTCTATACTAGAATTGGATATGTCGATGGGAGTGAATAAATAAGAGATGAAAAATTTAAAATATATACCACTCCTATCGAGGTAACCAATACTAGTGTAAGGCCAACTACGGATGGCCGCTCCTACCCAGCCTTATTCTTCATAATAACAGACAGTATTTCTTTTAATACTCTTTGTTATTGTGAGTATAGAGGTGGGGCGTCACAGTTGGTATCAGAGCTTGGGGTTTATGGACATAATATAAAACATAACTTAGATGGAACATATGTTACAACTATTTGTCGATGTTTTCTTTGTGTTTTGAGTCAAAACTAAAGTTTTGAAATTATGATGAAATTTTTAAATATCTTTATTTAAAAATAAAAGTGAAACTGTCTTCGCTGAGTACAACTGATAATCTTTTTGATTAAAAAAAAAAATCAAAATATGAAATTGAAATAAATTTCATTTGCTATTTACATAGCTGTGTTTATTTTGTTTCTTTGAGAATTTCGAATCCGAATAGAGGATTCGAAATGATTGCAGTTATATGATTCTTGTTGAGATTTTTGCTGATTTTCTTTTATGCTAATCACATGTTGATTAGATTTCTGCTGATTTGAATTATCTTCATTGAAGATATAATCGAATGATTTCTTTGTTCATTTTGTAGTACGTGCAAATTTGAGTTGCACATCAATGCATTAATTTTACGTTGAACCGATGCTTGGTTATGAAACGTATTTTGTTGCCGTTACCTTTATAACGGGATTTTTACACTAGTGCTATATTTTAAAGCACGATGTTTAGTTGAAAATTTTTATGAATGAAAATTCACTGGTGTTACATTGTGGAGTAAATTGTTTTGATGAGATTTTGACGTTTAAAAATTACTGTCGCTTTGGCTTCAGTAACCGTCAAATTTTAAAAGTGGGTTTTCAAGCGGTTATACCGCAATGCTGATTTGTGACCCGTTTTTACGGTATTTTGAGAAGTACAGTTTCCTTATCGAAATTGTTACTAATATTGCTGCTTTAACCACATAATTGGGAGATCGTTTTAAAATGAAAATTGTTTTATAAAATTTCTAACAGTTTGCACTTTCAAAAGAAGAGGAAAGTAAGTGATAATCACTTATGAGATTTATGGCATTAAGACCCAAGTAAGGGCAACCAATTATTTTATATGAAAATCATATTATGATTTTTGCTAATCTTTATTTCTCTGAATAAATATATGATGATCATGAATGACATTTTGATTGAATTTTTGGTTGTTGTTTTAATTTGTTTTTGGCTAATTTTGTTTTAAAAATTGTTTAATCAATCATATAACCCGATTACAGAAATGAATTTGTAACTCAGTTTTTATAAGAAAATAATTTGATTAATTTACTGAGAAATATGATATTGAATAATAATAATGGATTAGGCAGTATGAACAAAGAGGTTTATGCTCATGTCTAGTTCATTTAAAAATTGATATGAACAAAGCAATATAAAAAAAAAAAATGTGATCAAGCAGAAATGACTTTGAAATGGGTTGTAAAATTTGGCATGAATGTTGGTATGTTTAGATATGATTTTTAAAGAAATTAAATTCCCTACTTATGAAATGAAGAAAGGATTACAAGAATATTTCTGGAGTTAAAAAGGAAAAATTCCTTAAATGAATGAATATGTATGGTCTCTAAATTACCAAGTAATTTAGGGGAGTTGCCTTGATCTACTCATCATCAGGTGGATGGTGGGTATGTGCATGACTTGTTAAAGTCCTGAAGGCCTCTGTGCAAAGGTTAACAGAATTGAGTCCTTTGCAATGCACACTTTGTGTTCAAAGGCAAGAGTTTGGACCATATAAAGATGTAAAATGGAACTGGAAAATAAGCTAGGCAGTGTGAACAAATGAGGTTCATGCTTATGTCTAGATTGTTTTAAATTGGAGATGAACAATGCAATAAATTATTTATGTGCTGATTTGTTCAGATCTAAAGCTAAAATGTTTTATAGGTTTTTCTTTAAAAACCTTACCCTATGTTCACAATAGAATTGAGTATAAGAATTTTTATAGAATTCTACTGGGTTTGTTTAAGAGATCATGACATTCTTGAATATATGAGATATGCAAGTGATAAAACAAATTTTGAATGAGACAACTGGAGAAATGAAGTAAAACATTATTTTCATGAATGAAAGTATGGACAGTTGAGATTTTCTGAAATAAGAAATGAGATTGGTCACTAGATTATAAAACTAATCTAGGAGAGAAGCCTTGATCCATTCATCATAAGGAGTATGATGGGTATGTGCATGACTTGTTTAAGTCCTATAGGCCTTTGTGCAAGGGTTAACAGATTGAGTCCCTTGCAATGCACACATGGTGTTCAATGGCAAAGAGATATGACCAAATTGAATTGATAAATTGAGATTTAGAGCTGAGCTATGGAATTAAAATGAGTTAATTCCATAAGAGTATGTGTACATGTATACTGTATTGAACAATTGAATAATTGTTGATTTGAGATTCGATTATCGTTTTTGATAATTGAATATTTGTTGATTTGAGATTCGATTATCGTTTTTGATAATTGAATATTTGTTGATTTGAGATTTGATTATCGTTTTCGATAATTGAATGACTGTTGATTTGGGATTTCTGATTATCGTTTTGATAATTTGGCAATTGCTAATTTTGTCGATTGTAAGATTTTCTAGTCTCTAATTGATTCTAGATTATGTTGATTATATTAAACTGCTATTTTCTATCCATCTTTGTTGATAGTTATAGTTTGCTGATTATGAAGTTCGTGTTTTCTATTTATCTATTGGATAACTAGATATTTGCAGTTTTGCGATTTGTGAATTTTGTTTTCTAATTATCTTTGTTGATAATTAAATATTGCTGATAATTGCATTTATTCAGTTTTGTTGTTTTCTGATTATCTATTTGATAATTAGATTTTGCGAGAATTTGTGAACTTCTTTTATGGAATTAAAAGCTTTCTTCGGTGTTGGTGTTCTCGATCTTTATTTTTCTAGCTTAACCAATTTATGTTAGAAAAAAAATAATTGTTATTGACAACCTTAATTATGAAAATTGCGGGGACGCAATTTCTATAAGGAGGGGAGTCTGTGACAACCCGGAGTTTTATAACGATTTAATTGGTTGAATTCTTTTAAAAATTGAGTTGAAATTCTTTTGATAATTTGATAAAGGGTATGTGGGCTTTCAAATTAATTCGGGCCGCTCCCTTTTCAATCAATTCGACCCGTTCCCTTTTGTTGAGATAAGGGATGTACTCGCTCCCCTTTTCATTTCCTGGAGCCAAACCATAAAATAAATCGAACGAAGAAAAATGGTGGCGGCTCAATGTTTTTCATTCGTCTCCAATTAGGGCTTCGTTCAACTTCGTGGTGCCGTGGTTTCAACTTGCTTGATCGATTCTGTGTGGCTCACTACGGCTGCTCCTTCTCGCTCATCTTCGAGATGCCGTGGCTTCAATTCCGATACTCGTTCTTCTTTGACAATTTGGGCTTTCGATTTTCTGGAGCATTGGCTACAAACTTTCGACCGAATGATAAGGTGAGTAAATCTAGTTACTCACATCTAATTCAAGCACATACAATTGTGAGTTGTGATTTTCACTGCTTTGAATCCTTGGGTTTTTGTTTGTATACGAACGTTAGAGTTCGTCTTGATTCACCTTGGCCATCCTATTTTGTTTGAATACATAGATGGTTTCTCTGACTTTAGCAGTTGTACAATTTTATGCCTGATACTCGTAGAGTTGATTCTTGTATGGATTTCTGGCTTTAATGACTTTTGATTTGGGTTGACGATGTTGTTTTTGTTCACCCTTGACTATCTCGCGACCACCACGGCTTGAATGGTTGTTGGTATTTTGGGAATGGCACCGCCTTGAGTTGAAACCGTAGTCCCATGATTTTCGAACTTGTCCTTACTGTTCGATTTGCCTTGCCTTTATTTTGATCACTATCTCGGCCTTTGATTTATCCGAACCTGTTTGATTTTGTTAAAATTCGACTTAGACTATTTATTGGGTATCTGGGTCTTCGGCACAGTTTGTTCGACCTTGTTTTCGTGGAAAAATCGGCTTTGATGCTTTTGCACTGGTACCATGACTTTGATCTTCACTGACCTGCTGTCCCCTGATTTCGTTTATACTGTGAATTCTGTTCTTTGTCAAACTACTTGAGAAATCGATTTCGGTCTGTAGATTTGTTTCTTTGTAGCTCTGTTGCCCTTAACGTTGTGATGTTGAACTTGGATAGAATACCAGTGATGTATCATCCCTGTTGTATACCTGTAGTTGCATTGTTCATGTTGTAACTGTGCACTTGTCGGTGTAGTCTTCATTTAGGGTAGTCTGCACTGCTTCATGTTGTTGCTTGACCTGTTCCACTATGGTTCCATGCCTTGTGGTTGAATTTTATTCGTGTTTGCTGTCACATTGGGCTTGTAGTTGTAGTAGCTTGATGATCATTTGTTCATGTTATACCTTCTGAAATCACTTAAACTCTGGCCTGTGGTCGTGGGTATATCACTGCATACTTGACTAGTTGCATTCATTTCATATCCTCATTGCACTTGTATTTCCTCAAGCTTGTGCTGTCTGGTTGATTGTACTTGAATCAGTGATTTGCTTCCCTGTTACTATTGGTCATCTTCTCTGTCATTTGCAGTTGTACATCTGAGTCATTCATTCTGTTTTCATATTGTTGCATTGTTGCCTGTCATCTCTACTTCACCTATGCTGCATGATATTTGTTGTACATATAGGTGATCAGTTGCCTGTGGGCTTTACTTGAATACGATCTTGTACTTGTAAAACTTTGAACTAGTGCACTTGTGACCATTCACTGCTGCACTCAGGTCTGTGACATTTGTAACCTGTATATTCATGTTGGAGTTGTTCATTGAAGTTCATTCTATTATTGTTGGCACTAACTTCATCATGTTGGCATTCTTTTATCTGGTTTGTTGTTTTCGCCTATGTGCTTCGACTTTTGCATTTGCCTTGTTCTAGACTATGAAATTAATACTGTCCAGTTACAGTATTAAATATAAATGTACAATTCGTACATTCATGTTTTGGAAACTATTTGCACCCAGTTGCATTCTAGTCTTCATACATATGTATGCAGTGACGTGTGTATATACATTAATTGATATGTATATATGCATGTTCGAATTGCATTTTCTTTTCTCTTGGAATGATTGACTGTATTTTGGGATTGAATTACGACTTGGTGGAGTTGCTGCCATTATTGTGGGCACTGACTTCAGTTTGTCTGCACTTTGATGATTAAGTTGTATTGCCTCTGACTTTTGACATACAGTCTTCATTTACTTCGAGCTGGTTGCTTACAGACGCATTGTTGACCCATTATTCTGGTTGACATTTTGTTATCGTCTACTTGTATCAACCCATATCATCATTTAGTTAGTGCAGTCTTCGAGTAGTTAGTGCACTTGTATACAGCTGCTTTGGGTAGTTCTTTGTAGTCTTCACTATGCCATATTGTCACTGCATGTCCCTTTTGCATTGCTTTCCTTGTGGTTTAGTTGCACACTGCTGTCACTCGTAGTTGCTGCAGTGTTATAGATCACGGTCTTCATTTGAGACAGTGTTCATATACTCTTGAGTCATGTTTTTAGTTGCTCGAATTGGTTGGGCTTGAGTTGTTGGTTCATGTTGTGGCTTCTCTTGTATCTCTTGTGATATCTGTCGAGTCTAGTTGTATATGCATTGTATCACTTGAGGGCATCAAGTCTGATCTACAGTTGCCACCATTTGTTTACTTTGATTCTGGGGTGTCATTGTCTTCTTTCTGCACTTGTATTCATGTTGCAGTATGTTTATGTGATGTTGCCTCTGTGTATTTGTAGCAGTTGCATGTTGCACCTTTATCTATGCACACGAGTTGGCGGGGCAGTGCACACGGGTTCGAATGCACACGTGTGTACTGCAGCCACCAAGAAATCGACAGTCTTGAATTGATATTTCTTTGCGTCATGATGCATTGAGCTTTTATGCCGTATTGGCGAGGCCGTACACGCGCGCGTGTACGGCAGCCAATCGAACTTTGATGATTTTAAAGTGACAATTTCAATTGTTTTAAATTGAATTAGTTGATTTGATAAACGGTTATTTACCTCTGTTGATGATTTATATCTGTTGATTTGTCGATTAACACTGTTTAGTGTTACATATGCCGTGATCCAATTCTCGTATCGAGAGTTGGATATACGAGATTTCTGTGATTGTCGTCTATTTGATTATCTGATTATTATTGCTGCTATGCACTAAAAACTGAGTTTGAATTAGACTGACCCGTGTATTATTTTCTTTTGAATTTAATACTCGGGTCAGACCCGAGTTATTTCAGGTTGTAGATTTCCTGATTTGAGTTGCTGTTTGAGCTATGAAGACTTTTCACATCTTTTGGAGTAATCGTGTCATAGTATAGGTTGATATGTATTCATGTATATTAGTTGATAATGTACGTGTATATATAACTTCCAGAGTCAACAATTGTAGTTGTATCATGTGTATTATATCAACTGTATTGTAACTGACATCAGTTATATATATATGAGACTTTTGTTTTTATCTGTGTTCCGCATTCTTTGTGTATCTGTGCTGTTTTTATATATATTGTCCTAAACCATTATGAACCATCGTAGTTTGTTCTATACTAGAATTGGATATGTCGATGGGAGTGAATAAATAAGAGATGAAAAATTTAAAATATATACCACTCCTATCGAGGTAACCAATACTAGTGTAAGGCCAACTACGGATGGCCGCTCCTACCCAGCCTTATTCTTCATAATAACAGACAGTATTTCTTTTAATACTCTTTGTTATTGTGAGTATAGAGGTGGGGCGTCACATTTTCATTGATCCGTTTCACAATCTTTACAGGACCAATCTTTCGAGCTTTAAGTTTATTGTATGCTCCCACTGGAAAACGATCCTTCGTTAGCACAGCATATACTAAATCTCCTGCATTAAATTCAACACTTCTTCGTTTCAGATCCGCAGATCATTTATACTTCTCATTCGTCTTCTCCAATCGTTCCTGAACGATTTTATAGCATTCTGTCAACCCATCAACAAAATCAACAGCCCGCTTAACTGTCCCCTTTGGTTGTGGCACTATCGTTAAATCCAACGGCCCCTTTGGTAATCTTGAATATACAATCTGAAATGGACTGAAACAAAATGTACCATCTTTGAGAAACGGTCCACCACAACATATATAGAGTCATTTCCCCGTTGAGTCCTCGGTAAGCCCAACACAAAATCCATGCTTACATTAACCCATGGTTTTGTAGGAACATGCAAAGGCATATACAAACCCGCATTTGTAGCCGTCCCTTTCGAAACTTGACAAACATGACACCTTCGAACCAACTTTTCAACTTCCCTTCTCATTGACGGCCAATAATACGACTGAGAAATCAACTGCAATGTGCGATCCCGACCAACATGTCCTTCTTCATGCAACTCTTTTACAATTTTCATTCTCAAGCTGCAATCTGGTACGCACAATCGATTCCCCTTGAATAAGAATCCATCTACCAACACAAACTCATCAGTATTCCCATCCTGGACTTTCTCAACAATCTTTGCAAAGTAAGGATCTTCCTCAAACAACTCTGGCAATAGTTCAAATCCTGTCACTTCAACCTTCATCGTTGTCAACAAATGATTCCTCCTGCTCAAGGCATCAGCTACACGATTCGTCACCCCTGATTGGTGCTTTACAACAAAAGTAAACTGCTGCAGATACGCGACCCATGATGCGTGTCTAGCTGAAATTTTGTCCTGCCCTTGCAAATGTTTCAAAGCTTCATGATCCGTATAAAGAACAAACTCCTTTTGAAACAGATAATGTCTCCAGTGCTTCACAGCTTGAACAATTGCGTAAAACTCCACGTCATAAGTGCTATATCTCAACTTGGCTCCAGACAACTTCTCACTTAAATAAGCAACTGGTCTTCCATTCTGACTCAATACTCCACCAATCCCAACCTTCGAAGCATCCGTGTGTAACTCGAACAATATCTGAAAATCCGGCAGTACCAGAATGGGTGCTGTCGTCAAAAGTGTCTTGATCTTCTCAAAAGCTAACTCTGCTTCCTCTGTCCATACGAACTTCTTTCCTTTCATGCAATCGGTTACAGGTGCCATCACACTGCTAAAATGTGGAATGAATCTTCGATAAAAAGATACCAATCCATGAAAACTCCTTACTTCAGTAATTGTCTTGGGCTGTGTCCAACTCCTAACAGCTTCCACTTTGCTTTCATCCACTTGAATACCCTCCTTCGACAGAACATATCCCAGAACCAAAACACTGTGCGTCATGAACACACACTTCTTCGTTGCAGCATAGAATTACTCTTGTCGTAGAATCAACAGCACTTCTCGCAAATGCTGGATATGCTCTTCCATACTCCCACTATAGATCAAAATATCGTCAAAGTAAACTACTACGAACTTCCCAATAAATGGTCTGAAAATCTGATTCATTACTCTCATAAAAGTACTAGGAGCATTTGACAAGCCAAACGGCATAACCAGCCATTCGTATAGACCTTCCCTAGTTTTAAAAGCAGTCTTCCACTCATCACCTGGTCTAATACGAATCTGATGGTATCACCTCTTCAAGTAAATCTTTGAGAACACAACAGCCCCACTCAACTGATCAATTAAATCATCGAACCTCGGCATAGGAAACTTGTATCTCACAGTGATCTTGTTTAGAGCTCGACTGTCCGTACACATCCGCCAAGTCCCATCCTTCTTCGGTACCAATAAGGCTGGCATTGCACAAGGACTCAAGCTCTCCTGAACACGCCCTTGTTCTAACAACTCCTCCACCTGCCTTCTCAGTTCCTCATGCTCCTTAGGACTCATCCTGTAATGTGGCCTGTGAGGTAATGCCGCCGCTGGCACAAGATCAATCTGATGCTGAATATCTCTTAACGGTGGTAACTCCTTGGGCAACTCTTCAGGAAACACATCTCTGAATTCTTCCAACACTGGCTTTACTTCCTCTGGAACTTTAATAGATTCAGTAGCTTCATGTCCAATCAACAAAAACACCTCTGGACTCTCCTCTACTTGTTCAACAAACTCCTTCAAAGTCAACAAAGTCTTCAGCTCCTCAATCTCATCCGACTTGCTCTCTCCTTGCTGTCTCTTCTTCGGAACTAAAATGATCTTAGTACCCTCAAACATAAAGCTGTAGCTATTGGTTCGACCATCATGTTGCACTGCTCGGTCATACTGCCATGGTCTTTCCAAAAGCAAGTGACAAACATCCATCTCCACCACATCACACTAGATCTCATCTTTATATTTCTTCCCAATAGAAAATGGATTATGAACTCGCCTATCCACCTTCACCTCTCCTCCTTTCCTTAACCACGCTAACTTGTAAGGATTTGGATGCTTCTCCGTCTTCAACTTCAACTTTCTCACAGCTTCGGTGGAAATGATATTGTCACAACTTCCCGCGTCAATCACAAATTTACACACCTTTCCCAATATAGTGCATATCGACTAAAAGATATTACTCCTCAACCAACTAGCCTCTTCTTCCTGCTAAGGTGTCAAACATGATCTCCTCAACATTAGATTACATCCTTCATCTCCTGACCCAATATCCTATTCATCCTCCTCAACTGGACTAGGATAACCTTCATTAATATCCTCACCTTACGCTTCAGCAATCATAGCTCGCCTCTTAGGTTTCGGGCATTCATTACTTTTGTGACCCACTTCCTAGCAATTATAACACTTGAAACTGTTGTTGATCTTCGCCTTCGCAACTTCATTCACAACTGGTTTATTGACAACTTTAGAAACATTGGAACTCCCACTAGCACCCTTGCTCTGAGTATTGTAACTTGGAAACACACCACCTCCTCGTCTTCCCTGCTTCTCCCAAGCCAACGCCTTCTGGTGCGCTTCAGCCACAGATCTAGGGTCAAACATATTTACCATATCCTGGATCTGGATCCTCAACCCCCCAACAAACCTAGCAGTCAATTGTTCCTCCGTCTCCATAATGTCATTTCGAGCAACCAGTTGATAAAACTCATCAGCATAATCATTAACAGTCTTCGTCCCTTGCCTCAAATTCTGCAACCTCTGATACATGAGTGATTGATAATTGTAAGGCAAGAATGTAGCCTTCATCATCTTCTTCATTTTCTCCCAAGTAACAATCTTCGACTTCCCCATCCGTTCTCGTGTAAGTTTAGTTTGCTACCACCATGCCATAGCTCTTCCTCTCAACCTAGTAGCAATCAACTTCACTCGACGATCTTCCGGAACCTCCTTGAAATCAAAGATCTCTTCAACATTAGATAACCAATCTAGAAATTCTTCAGCCTGCATACCACCCTTAAACTCTGGAATTTCAATTTTCATTCCGGACTTCCATTTTTGATCATACTCTGAATGATTTCTTCCTTGGCTTCGTTTTCGACCATGAACACTACCTCTGTTTGCACCAAAAATGGTCACAAACCCCGAATGTAGTGAAAGCACCAGCGTATGAATACGAATCAGCAATATTCAAACACAAATATCAGATCTAAGCAAGCAACAAACAACAATCCAGAAATAATGAACAGTGACATGCAATTTATAGTGGTTCAGCTATCTCCGGCCTACGTCCACTTCAAGGATTTTTATCTTTTATTGATGTTCTTCGCTGATTACAGATGATTACAGCAAATACAATGAATGAATCTGAATATGACAGCAATGGAAAGGAGTAGAGTTGAATCCGGCAGAGTTTGGACGTTGAATGGCCAAAAAAAGATCTTTTTTCTGTTGATTCTGGGGCTCTATTTATAGGCGTAGGAGGCTCAGATCTCACCTAAACTTCGGGAGACTTCTTCTGCCACGTGAGTGGGCCCACGCGACCGGTCCCACCAAGTTTCAACTCAATCTGTGATCGATTCGAATCAACTTCGTATCGATCAGGAAATGTTCCAATTGAGCTGAAACTTGGCAGGTGTGCTCTTTACCTTGCATGGAAGCTACTCTGAAAATTTCGTTGCATTTGGATCAGGGATTTGTGAGATATGATCGATACGAGATCAAGGCTCCATATGCGCTGCCCGGTTCGAATCCATGAATTCGTATCGATGACTTCGCATCGATACAGCACGTGGTTTTGCAGTGGCGTAGCGCGCATCCCTCGGGTAGATCCACCATTTACTCCGAGTCGACCGCGTCTCCCCTTAAACTTCGCCTTACTCGTATCAGAGACGTTGCCCGAATCCATCGATGCCAGCTGGATACGAAGACTAATGGATACGAAATCAAGGCTTCCCGATGGATTCGATCAAGCCTCCTTTCTTTCGATACGAACTAAGACTTATGGGTACGAAACCGACCGATTCGAAGCAAGGTGCACCAATGGATGCGAAGCAGCGTGGATTGATCGAGTCGAACGTCATGGATTCGAACATGCGGACACGAGAACACCTGATGGATTCGATCTACGCAAACATAATGGATACGAAATCTGATCGACTCGAACGGGTCTTTGATGGATACGAACATCGCACTTTATCTAACTTGTATCGATCATATCTCGTTCATATGAACTCCGATTTACCTGAAACTTGGAGCACTGGCTTTCATGGCTTTGCTTGTCATGTCTTGTCAATTACGGTCCGATCCGGACTCGGGCAAAATTCATCGATATCCATGATCATCCTGCAATGCATATTTAATATTCATGGCTGATTAATATTGACTTCAGTTAATTTTTGGGTATCCCAGCTTTGCCCAAAAGTGGGATAACAATTTGCCCCCCAAAACATGCCTTTTGGTAAAAGGTGTGTTTTGATTAGTCTCAATTCGGATGTAGTAAGCTCAGGTTTTATTCGAATCTTATGATATTTTCAATCGAGTTCATGGCCGTTCGAAGCCGAAGCGTTATCAATTTCTGCCAGTGGAAGTTAAGAATGAAATTCTACAGTCTCTCCGGACTGTTGACGATCGCTCCGGACCCTTGCGAAGCCCATTCTAGACTTAGCGGTTGAATAGAAAGATCCTATTGCACTCCGGCGTTGCTTTCTATTCCTTGCACTATGGCCCCAATTAGGACGTGAAGCGATGTCTTGGCCGTTCTGAGCCGATCGTAGCCTCTCCGGGCTCCTGCTGGATCCCATCCTGTCACTCTCCGGTGAAGGGGAAACAATGTTAAGTGGGTCGATCCTGTCGCTCTCCGGCGAAGCGACCCACTTCTTGCACTCCGGTTCAGTGTATCTGAACATTAAGCGATGTCTTGACCTGAATCGTCGGCCGATCATAGCCTATCCGGGCTCTTATCGAATCCTAATCGAATCACTCTCCGGTGAACAGGAAACGATGCTTAAGTGAGTCGATCCTGTCGCTCTCTGGCGAAGCAACTCACTTCTTGCACTCCGGACCCCGCCTCTCTGGGTAGGATCATAAAGCGATCATTTTTATATTGATATTTAATGTTTATCCTTTAACTCTCCGGTCAAAGGTTTATTTCAAGAAATTCAAATTTATTTATTAAATTCAGGTCCTAGATGTTCAATCTCAAACACCAGGAAATCTAGACATTGCCTCTCCGGGCAGATCGGTCTATCTCCATCTCAGAGCATGCTTGGGGATCTCTCCGGTTCCCGTACATGAGTAAGTGGGATAGCCGTTTATTCTAAAAGCAAATCTAATGAAATTATTTGGCCGAAGTCCAAATCTCGAACTTGGCCCTTGCCATCTTAATCAGTTGATGATGAGTCGTGATCCCGATCCAGGATCGTTTCTGTTAGGGTGAGGCGGTAGTTGTTCAGGCCTTACCGCCGTTGCTCGTTCTCTGACATATTGTGGCAGTTTACCACTCCTGGCATATTCTTCTACCTCATCCTTCAGGTGGCGACATTCGTCGGTTGCGTGCCCATCCAGCTCATGGAAGAGGCAATATTTTCCGGTTCTACGCTCCCGCTCTGTGGGATCTCTCCTGGGTGGTTTTCGATAGGGGAGTTGCCCCCGAGTTTCAGTGTAAATCCTCTCTAGGCTTGCCATCAAATCTGTGTATTGCCTGAATCTAGGCTCTCGGAATTTCTTCCGTTTATCAGGACCATCATGTGCGTCATCCTGCTTTCTCTTTCCTTTGTCTGCCCTGGACGGTTCCGTGGCGGTTCCTTCGCCTTGTGCAGCATTTACTTCCTGCCTCTCGGCTCGTGATTCTTCTAATCGAATGAATTTCTCGGCTTCATGGTAAAATTCTCCAAGATCTTGTGGTGGATCTCTTGTCAACGAATCTTTGAATTCGGTGCCTTCTCCAACTCCTGCCACCGCCGCCATCAAAATCATCGATGGATCCGGGCGATCTACCGAAGCCACCGTTGCATTGAATCGCAGCAGAAAACCTTTTATGGACTCTCCGGTCCTTTGCTTTATCGAAGCTAAAGTCATCACAATCTTGGGTCTTGTAACATGGACCCTAAATTGTTCCATGAAGCAATCTACAAGCTCGCCCCATGTCCTGATCGATCCAGTCTTTAATTGCCTGAACCAAAGTGCAGCCAAGTCTGACAAAAATAAAGGGAAACATCGTGCCATCACTTCCTCGGATGCTCCCAGTATTTCCATGTGTCTAATGTATCTAGCAATGTGCATGGTCGGATCCGACTTTCCGTCATAAGGATTCAGCGTCAGCAGTTTGAACTTTGGAGGGTTCCTTGCATTCCTGATATTTGGAGTGAATGGACTCCGACTGACTTCCTCCAATCCTCCGCTAGACAATCCTCCTCTCATGAGTCGTCGGACTAACCCAGCCATCTTTTCATCTCCATCCTGGGGTTGCCCTCTTGGTCTTGAAGGGTATTCTGGTACGTATTCTTCGTGTGGCCCGTTAGCATCAGCATTGGCCCTAGCTTGTTGAGCTCCGTCTGTCGGCCTTCCAGCATCGGATCCTGAGGGTCTGCCCCCGAGTCCTTGTCGATTGTCCTCTGGATCTGCATTCTGTCCTTCATCAGGTTCCGCAATCCTAGCTCCTTGTTCCACATTCATAGCCGCTGTAGTTGGTCCTAGGCTCTGCATCCCTGCAGCTCTCATCTGTTCAAAGAAATTCTGCAGCATCTCTTGTTGACTTTTCATCATTCTTTCGTGCATCAGATTGGTCATGGTCTCCATTTCGTCTCTAGTGATGTAGATCGAAGCTGGTTCTTCTCCAGCACCAGAGGATGCCTCTTGACTTCCTCCTTGATGGCTTCTCTCGGCTCTTTGTCTCCTACTTGTTTGTCGAGTCATTGTCTTCAAATCTTCGAGTTTTCAAATCTGAACTTCGAATCTGGTGTAGCGGGTGCTAGTTCTTCTCAGTGAAAGCACCAAAGTGTTTGCACCAAAAATGGTCACAAACCCCGAATGTAGTGAAAGCATCAGCGTATGAATACGAATCAGCAATATTCAAGCACAAATATCAGATCTAAGCAAGCAACAAACAACAATCCAGAAATAATGAACAGTGACACGCAATTTATAGTGGTTCGGCTATCTCCGGCCTACGTCCACTTCAAGGATTTTTATCTTTTATTGATGTTCTTCGCTGATTACAGATGATTACAGCAAATACAATGAATGAATCTGAATATGACATCAATGGAAAGGAGTAGAGTTGAATCCGGCAGAGTCTGGACGTTGAATGGCCAAAAAAAGATCTTTTTTCTGTTGATTCTGGGGCTCTATTTATAGGCGTAGGAGGCTCAGATCTCGCCTAAACTTCGGGAGACTTCTTCTGCCACGTGAGTGGGCCCACGCGACCGGTCCCACCAAGTTTCAACTCAATCTGTGATCGATTCGAATCAACTTCGTATCGATCAGGAAATGTTCCAATTGAGCTGAAACTTGGCAGGTGTGCTCTTTACGTTGCATGGAAGCTACTCTAAAAATTTCGTTGCATTTGGATCAGGGATTTGTGAGATATGATCGATACGAGATCAAGGCTCCATATGCGCTGCCCGGTTCGAATCCATGAATTCGTATCGATGACTTCGCATCGATACAGCATGTGGTTTTGCAGTGGCGTAGCGCGCATCCCTCGGGTAGATCCACCATTTACTCCGAGTCGACCGCGTCTCCCCTTAAACTTCGCCTTACTCGTATCAGAGACGTTGCCCGAATCCATCGATGCCAGCTGGATACGAAGACTAATGGATACGAAATCAAGGCTTCCCGATGGATTCGATCAAGCCTCCTTTCTTTCGATACGAACTAAGACTTATGGGTACGAAACCGACCGATTCGAAGCAAGGTGCACCAATGGATGCGAAGCAGCGCGGATTGATCGAGTCGAACGTCATGGATTCGAACATGCGGACACGAGAACACCTGATGGATTCGATCTACGCAAAATAATGGATACGAAATCTGATCGATTCGAACGGGTCTTTGATGGATACGAACAGCGCACTTTATCTAACTTGTATCGATCATATCTCGTTCATATGAACTCCGATTTACCTGAAACTTGGAGCACTGGCTTTCATGGCTTTGCTTGTCATGTCTTGTCAATTACGGTCCGATCCGGACTCGGGAAAATTCATCGATATCCATGATCATCCTGCAATGCATATTTAATATTCATGGCTGATTAATATTGACTTCAGTTAATTTTTGGGTATCCCAGCTTTGCCAAAAAGTGGGATAACAACCTCTATCAAACTCCCCATCAAAATCTGATGCATATCGATGTCGATCATGACCACCAACATCTCTATGATTTCAATTATCAACACTCCTATCATGATCGTCAACATTTCTACGATCATGATCTTCTCTTCTCTCCCGAACTGAATGTGGTGAAACTCTATTTACCCCATGGCTCGATTCAGGTGAAAGCCTTCTCCTACTTTGATTCATTTCAAGCATCATTCTCTCTAATCGACCAATTCCCTCGTTCAACTTCTTATTGAAATTCTCATTGATTCGTTGCTCCATTTCATCAGCCTCTTCTCTCCCATACAAAGCATCAACATTGCAATTACGTTGAGCTCGTCTCGGTGGCATGATTAATCTTAAACAAATCCAAACACACTTTAACTCTCGGCCTTGATCAAACTCTATACTCGGTTCAAACTCTTCTCCTTGGCTCGGCTGAAATTGAACAAACACTTCAACTCGCTCCCCCTAGGCTCGGCTTAGCTATGATTGGCTAAGTCTAGCTCCGATACCAAAAATGACGCAGCGGATAATCACGATGACGACGAAATGAAGATTTCGTGTCAATCAAATCGATAAATGATTCTATGAAACAATATAAAAACGATGGATTGATGATGTCGAACGCCCAAATCCGTTGATCTCTCGAGATACCGGATTCTAGCTATCTCCAACACGTTGATCGCGCACGATACCGTGTTAAAAGATCTACGATTCTTCTATGTTGATCTTGCGCACAAGATTCCGTGAATCGGCTTCAAAATCGTTGATTCGAGCGCACTCGAATAACCGAAGATGGAGAAAGGAGCTCACACTCAACTTCCAATTTTAAGTGGCACAAAGCACACAAACAAAAGTTTATTCAAAATCCACCTAGCTACAAATGACCCAACATCCCTATTTATAGGGTTACATCACAACACTGGCACACACAGGCGACCCATGACTTAACTGTAAACAACGACCTATCGAAGTTACAACACAACAAATTACAGTAGTACGACCTACGACCTACGACCTAACAAAGGTCATTAACGACCTAACAGACACAACTTAAAAACAAACAAATACAACAACTCATACGACTTAACAACAGCAAACGACTTAAGAAAATTACAACTCAAAAGCAATGCGACCTAACAACTCGAACGACCTAAATAGATAACACATCTTCAGGTTGAACTTCGGCTTCATGAGCGACTTAAGAGATAAGGTCTTGCGACCTAAGAACTTTAGCAGCGACTTAAGGTAGGTTGTTCGTGACCTAAAAATAGCAACATAAGTGGAGCGACTTAAAGCTTCCCCGTTACCATCGTTAGGTCGCTGGAGCGTCTTAAAACATAACTCGTTAGTCTTAGGTCGAGACTTACTAGGTCGGAGCTCTTTAGGTCGTGGCTCATTTTGCTTGACATAACTTGCTTAATAACTCGCAAGGTCGCTTGAGCGACTTATCAACTCGTTAGGTGACGCAGCGGATGTTCTGAAAATGTATGAAACGATGAAAGTAATGATTGATGGATTAAAAGATACCGAATGGCCCAAATCCATTGATCGAATGATACCGGATTCTAGCTATCCCAAACACGTTGATAGTGCACTATACCGTGTTTAAAGATCTACGATTCTTCAGACGTTGATTTAGCGCACTAGATACCGTGAATCGGCTTCAGCAATCGTTGAATCGAGCGCACTCGATTAACCGAGAGTGGAGATAGGAGATTACACTCAACTACCAATTTAATTGAAAGCACAAAGCTAACAAACAAAGTTTTTATTCAAAATCAACTAACTATTACAAATGACACTACCCCGCTATTTATAGAAGTTGCAACTCAACACGACTCAAAACATTACAACACTTAGGTCGGCACCGACTTAACACATAGCGACCTACGACTTAAAACAGACGCGACCTATCATTACAACATCACGCGACTTATCATATTTACAACACAAGACTTATTACAACATGATGACATAACAAAAGTACAACAACTTATATACAACATTACATCCCTTCACGCGACATAAAATCTTCATACGCCTTAAGCTTTAGCATCCAGTAGCGACCTAAGGAACCTCGGCAGCGACCTAAAATATAACTCGGTGAAGTTAGGTCGTTCAAGCGACCTAAAAATAAGGTGGCTTCTTGTTAGGTCGTTGGCGACCTAAAACCTTTGCGACATGTGAACTCCGCGACCTAACTGGTTGACTTAGCTCGGTAGCTCATGAGCGACCTAAGGTATGAAGTGGTATTGTTGAACGACCTAGTATAGGTCATAGCTCGTTCCTAGATTCTGAACGACCTAATGTTTCTCGCATATGTAAGCGACCTAGTATAGGTCATAGTCTTTTAGGTCGTACCCTTTAGGTCGTAGCTTGTAGATCGAGTTAGGTCGCAACTCCTTATCTCGTGACTCGTTAGGTCGTTGGCGACCTAAGTTAGGTCGTTGGGTTTCGTTTGAGCGACCTAAGTCTTCACGCGACCTAAGAATTATCTGGTTAGGTCGTAAC
The DNA here is from genome assembly GCA_030737815.1 of Allium fistulosum. Lineage (NCBI taxonomy): Eukaryota > Viridiplantae > Streptophyta > Magnoliopsida > Asparagales > Amaryllidaceae > Allium > Allium fistulosum. Next base: position 130,663,690 of record CM060904.1, read on the forward strand.
TCATTTAGGTCATTGTTCCTGAACTTGTAACTTAGCTCGCATATCTCACTAGGTCGTAGTCCATTAGGTCGTGGCCCTTTAGGTCGTATCTCGCTTGCAGGCATCAATGGTGGCCATAACTCGCGTGCATGACCCGTTAGGTCGCTGGCGCGACTTAAAACCTTCTTAGGTCGTTGGCGACCTAGGAGACGTGAATATCGGGCTGCATCATCCTCCCCTTGTTGAAAGAAATTCGTCCTCGAATTAACACTTTCTTCGTCTTCGTTATACTTGTGAACTGGTACCAAATATCTGATACTGTCAACGTTCGAAATAGGAAGATGATTCGGCAAACTCAACTTACCATCATTTCCACAAATTTCCTTCACAATTTTCAAACGACCCATTCCTCCGGCATCCAGCTTGTTGTACGTACCAACAAAAGATCGTCCAACTTTCAAGTAGATAGATTCGTCGCCTCTTTGCATCTTCATTAAATCCATTACAGGGTCCATACTGACGTCCACCCATGTTCTAGTATGTATAGATAATGTTGTGCATAATCCTAACTTCGTCGCGGTTTCCTTTGAAATTTGATAACTCTGATTCTTTTGAACAAACATTTTACTCCCTTTCCTTATTGACGGCCCCAAACAAAATGTTGTAACTAACCGCATGGTATGATCACGTGGTATATAGGGTACAATAGTCCTCGACACTGGATTAACATGATGTAAGTTCCTTAGTGGTAATAATTCTTTGAACCTTTCCGCAGGAACTACATCCTCACATTCACTTACTATTGGTTTAACCTCTCCGATAATTTCAACACTTTTGTTGGTTTCAATTTCATTCAACAAGAATACTTCTGTACTACCCTCCACTTCTTTAACAAACTTCCTTGTAGATTGTAGATTAGTCGAATCCACCTCCTTCATCAACAAATTACCCTCTTCTTTTTCTGGCTTACTTTCTTCCTCCTCATCTAATTTTGCTGATTGTGAATTTTCAACCTTATGTTCATTAGATTTCGTTGGTTGAAAATCATCAACTTCATCTCCGTCAAACTTCGATGATTGAAAACAATCGACTTCACCTTCCACATCAACAAATTCCTTTAAAGACAACAAAGTCTTTAGCTCCTCAATTTCCTCCAATTCGTTTTCACTCTGTTGACGCCTTTTAGGAACCAAAATGATTCGCGTATCCTCGAACATAAAACTGTAATTGTTTGTGCATCCATCATGTTGCACAGCTCTGTCGTATTGCCATGGTCTTCCCAACAATAGATGGCATACATCCATGTCAACTACATCACACCAAATTTCGTCTTTGTATTTCTTCCCAATGGAAAAATTAACACAAGTTCTTCGATTAACTCTCACCTCCCCTCCTTTCCTCAACCAAGCCAATTTGTAGGGAGTTGGATGTTTCTCTGTTTTCAATGACAATTTCTTTACAGCTTCTGAAGAAATGATATTATCACGACTTCCTGCATCAATCAAAAATTTACAAACCCTTCCCAAGATGGGGCATGTTGACTGAAAAATGTTATTCCTCAACCAACTTGAGTCATCTTCTTGCTTTGGTGTTAAACACGATCTTCTCATCAACAAACTACAACCCACATCTCCTGTCAAAAGTTCTTCTTCTTCATCTGGTAACGAATTGACACACTCTACCTCTGTTTCTTCATTCTCAATTCCTACAATCATTGTTCGCTTCTTTGGCTTTGTACACTCATTGCTTTTATGGCCCCACTCTTGACAGTTAAAACATTTGAGGTTGCTATTGACCTTTGCTTTGTTAACTTCATTCACAATCGGCTTACTAACAAGCTTGGAATCATTCGCACTACTACTAGCCTCCTTGTTCTGGTTGTTGGAATTTGTAAACATACCACCTCCTCTCCTTCCTTGTTTCTCCCAAGCAAGTGCTTTCTTATGTGCTTCGGCGATAGATCTTGGATCAAACATATTCACCATGTCCTGGATCTGTGTTCGCAATCCTCCAACATACCTAGCTGTTAGCTGCTCCTCTGTCTCCATGATATCATTCCTGGCAATAAGTTGATAAAATTCATCCGCATATTCATTCACTGTCCTCGTCCCTTGCCTTAAATTCTGCAATCGTTGATATATAAGAGACTGATAATTGTGCGGCAAGAAAGTGGCTTTCATCATCTTTCTCATCTTATCCCAAGTGACAATCTTTGACTTCCCCATCCTCTCCCGTGTAAGTTTTGTTTGTTGCCACCAAGCCATGGCTCTTCCTCTTAATCTCGTAGCAATTAACTTCACTCTTCGATTCTCGGGAATTTCCTTGAAGTCAAAAATTTCTTCAATATTTGAGACCCAATCCAAAAATTCCTCCGCTTCCATTCCACCCTTGAATTCTAGAATTTCAGTTTTCATTCCCGACTCCAATCGGCGATCATCCTCATCATCCCGATATGCATTCCGTCCTTGGTCTCGATCTCGATAATGGATATTACTTCTATCACTCTCTTCATCATACTCGCGTGTACTTCGATATCGATCTCGACCATTAACATCTCTTCGATCACGCATGTCTCTTCTACTATGTCGTTCTTCATCATGATATGGCTCATACTCAAACTCACGTTGAGTTCTTCTTCCTTCTTCTCGAAACTCATGGTGATCTCTTCTCATCGAAACTGATGATTCTCTTCTACCACGATCAGATTGTGGCGACACCCTTCTCGCTTCCGTAACCGATGGCGAAACTCGGTTTCCTCCATGGTTCGAGATTGGCGACCTTCTTCTTTGACTCTGATTCATGTCCATCATCAATTTCTCTAATCTCTCAATACCTTCATCTAACTTCTCATTGAACTTGTTACTTAGGCGTTGTTCCATTTGTTCGGCATCCTATCTCTTGTACAAATCTTCAACATTTTGATGTCGATTAGCTCTTCTTGGCGGCATTGTTGAATCTTCACAAAATGATACCAAATGACGTACGACCTTCAACTTCAAATGAACAAACTATGCATGGCTCAAACACTTCAATAGAATTGGCTCCAAGACTCGGCTTAGCTATGATTGGCTAAGTCTAGCTCCGATACCAAAAATGACGCAGCGGATGTTCTGAAAATGTATGAAACGATGAAAGTAACAATCGATGGATTAAAAGATACCGAATGGCCCAAATCCATTGATCGAATGATACTGGATTCTAGCTATCCCAAACACGTTGATAGCGCACTATACCGTGTTTAAAGAGCTAAGATTCTTAGTACGTTGATCTAGCGCACTAGATACCATGAATCGGCTTCAGCAATCGTTAAATCGAGCACACTCGATTAACCGAGAGTGGAGATAGGAGATTACACTCAACTACCAATTTAATTGAAAGCACAAAGCTAACAAACAAAGTTTTTATTCAAAATCAACTAACTATTACAAATGACACTACCCCGCTATTTATAGAAGTTGCAACTCAACACGACTCAAAACATTACAACACTTAGGTCGGCACCGACCTAACACATAGCGACCTACGACTTAAAACAGACGTGACCTATCATTACAACATCACACGACTTATCATATTTACAACACAAGACTTATTACAACATGACGACATAACAAAAGTACAACAACTTATATACAACATTACATCCCTTCACGCGAAATAAAATCTTCATATGCCTTAAGCTTTAGCATCCAGTAGCGACCTAAGGAACCTCGGCAACGACCTAAAATATAGCTCGATGAAGTTAGGTCGTTCAAGCAACCTAAAAATAAGGCGGCTTCTTGTTAGGTCGTTGGCGACCTAAAACCTTTGCGACATGTGAACTCTGCGACCTAACTGGTTGACTTAGCTCGGTAGCTCGTGAGCGACCTAAGGTATGAAGTGGTATTGTTGAACGACCTAGTATAGGTCGTAGCTCGTTCGTAGATTCTGAACGACCTAATGTTTCTCGCATATGTAAGCGACCTAGTATAGGTCGTAGTCTTTTAGGTCATACCCTTTTAGGTCGCAGCTTGTAGATCGAGTTAGGTCGCAACTCCTTATCTCGTGACTCATTAGGTCGTTGGCGACCTAAGTTAGGTCATTGGGTTTCGTTTGAGCGACCTAAGTCTTCACGCGACCTAAGAATTATCTGGTTAGGTCGTAACTCATTTAGGTCATTGTTCCCAAACTTGTAACTTAGCTCGCATATCTCACTAGGTCGTAGTCCATTAGGCCGTGGCCCTTTAGGTCGTATCTCGCTTGCAGGCATCAATGGTGGCCATAACTCGCGTGCATGACCCGTTAGGTCGCTGGCGCGACTTAAAACCTTCTTAGGTCGTTGGCAACCTAGGAGACGTGAATATCGGGCTGCATCATCAAGTCGCTCGCGACTTAAGGTAACACGCACTGAATGGTTTAGCTCGCTGGACCGGTTCCCATGATTCACTAGGTCGCTTATAACATGTGAGCGACTTAAGACGATGAGCGATTTACCCTGCTGGGCTGCATCAAAAATACGAAGCTCTAGCACTGTAGTTCCTCTTAACAAAACCGTCGATCATCAAAGTTTGGAGCTGCACCCAACATCGAGTACTCAGATATGAAGATCTCTCTCAAAGGAAATCAAAGGACTAAACTTTATGATTTTTAGATGAGTTTAGGAATTGATTTTAAATTTTTGAAATTTTGACCATCTTTTCTCTTTTTCTTGAAGTAATTTACTAGAGATGAAGACATGAACGAATAGGAGGGGACCAAATGAAGTAAAGTCTGAATTCGTTTGATTTCATAACAAAAAAATGATGTTTTATAAAATATGTTTACATAAAAAATAGACATCATGTTTTGAGGGATTCTGTAAGTGTGTGTTAAATTTGGGTTTGAAAAGGTTAGTTTTAGGTTACTTCGCTGCACAATATTCCATTTGCTCACGAGCCATGAACAAGAGAAATGAAAATATGATCGCGCACATCAATGTGACATGACCATAAACTAACAATAAAATAAGTAGATTATCTTATTATGGGAAGTTTCAAAATACCAATGTATGTCGTAAAATGCGTCAAACGAAAATTTAATTATTTTCCAAGTTAAAAACTATGGAAAAATATTATAATTAAATTAGAAATATGTCATCAAAATCAAGTCATTTTATTACAATTTGATTGTTCTTATTATTTAATGTGCGAACCATTTAGTATTGTAAATTGATTTATAAAATGGATTCACCATCATCATTTATTATCTAAAAGGAGTTAAGTAAGGTTATTAAATCCATTTAATTAACATTTAATTTCCAATCCAAATAATAAATGATCACTATATTTGAGTTTAAGTTATTTATATTTAAAACACCAATTATTTAGATATTTAAAATGAATTCAATATTCAAACTAAAATGTTAAAATTCCATGATGTTACAGTGTGTCTTGTAGCCTCATAATCAAGATTATATTTGAGTTCTCCTTCTACCTGGTTAGAGAGTGGCATTTAAAAGGAAATCTACATATGCAATTGTATGGGACTGAATGTAGGAGAAATCCGAACCAGTATAAAATCCATAATGTCATCTTTTTAACTCTTTACTTTCTTGCTTTTATCTTTATCTATGATTGCATCAATGACTAATTATTAGTATAATTTTAAGTTGTTAATCTATGAATTAATATCAAACTTGAAAGAAAAATAAAAAGATTTACATAAGTTAGAAAACGCTATTCACCCTCTAGTGTTTAATTAGCCTTAAGTTCCATAATTCCGCAACCTATAAGATCGTCAAGTAGTGTGCTTATTTTGTTTTGTAGTGCTTGTACTTCTATTGATTATATTGTTTCATGTAGTCTTTGTTATTAATAAAATCTGGTAATGGTTCAGTTAAGCCCGCTTGCCAGAAAAAATAGTTATCTTAATATTAAAAAATATATAAGTATAAACATATATTAGAATAATGTCTTCCTTGTTTCCAAATTATTATTATGTAAAAACATAATTTTATAAATTTTAATATGTTTATTATATGATTTAGATTTTTAAGATATAACTAACTAATAAAAATCACACGTGCTACTATTTAATTATAAAAAGTTCTTTTTTATTTGGTCATGAGCTTTAATACCAGCAAGCATACCAATATTATTTTTATAATCATATATGTGAACCAATATATATTCAACCATTTAGTATGTGGCAGAACATTGACACACGGGGTTCATAATATAATCTAACAACATATAGTACAATATGATAATTAATGGTCATATTAAATTAGTTAATGAACAAGACGAACCCTTCACCAAAGCCTAGGGTTTGCAAGTTAAGATGTTGAATGAACTCCTTAAATCCCGTCTCAATCCAGAATATGCTTCCTTTGAATTATTGACTACCGACTATCGTTTAGCTTTGATTTATTTGATTTAAGCCTGAAAATTTAGAGAAGGGGTTTTTATATTTTTGGTTAGCAAAGGGACTAATAGTGGCTCTATAAAATATTTTTTGAATAGGGGTCGAGGTGTTTATATAAGGGAGAAACTAAAGAGCAAATATAGGAGATAGATCCTTAGTTTGCTAATACTAATTCTCCACTTTTTTAACACTCCAAAACCACCTCATATGCCATCATATGTCCAACATCACCGTAATCAAATCATGGTCCAAAGCACCATGCCCTATAAGGATTTCAACCACTTCAAGCCCGTTGTAACGACCCGCCATTTTGGACCATTCGCATCCATTATAAGTGTATAGGTAGACACTCATGCCGGAGTTGAATTGCTCAAAATACCGCGTTGTTAATTTAAATTTGGCAAAACTGAACATATACAGTAAATAAATAATCACAGATCACAGACACAGAGTAATAAGTGCAGCGGAAATAAAAAAGATAGTAGTTCATGAAGCTACTATATGAATATATAAAATACATCAGAGTTTACAACAGAAGAGTAATACGATACATCAGATACAAATCAGAATACATCACTGGAATCATCGAATACTGGAAGCCGGACAGATAGCTGGATCTCCAAGCGAAGCTCCAACTCCAAAGGTGAGTCTCGAAAGCTGAACCACTCAGTCTGACCCGAGCGTAAAGCAAAAACACAAGACACTCGAGTCAGGATTAACATTCTTATATTAATAAATCCAACTCAAGTGAAATAGCAATTGAAATACAAGTAACTCAAAGGATGTTTGGAATAACCATCCTTTAAGGATCCGTCAAAATATCTACTATGTAGTAATGTACGCTAAGTAGATAATGTCTATCAGTAATAATAAGATATCAAAATAGCGTTAAGTCATGGCCCATTCCACCCTTAACACATTTTTATTCCCAAAAGCATATACAAGACCGTAGTTTCCCCAAAACCGGAAGTCACTAGAGGGCAATCCATATACTAAAGGTACAAATCAAAGTCGTAGTGGTCGCGCATAAATGGAATACAAGTATGACAAGGCACATGAGGCTATACCCAAGGTAGTGATACTACCGTTCGCCTGATCCGGACTGGTGAGAACGCAACGCCGCAGCGCCCGCAACACCGTGAAACAACACTCCCAAAATCAAGGGTGCACCAATCGACAACAAGTATAAGTAGTTCGAAGAAGTGTGTCCACTTGAGGTAGCTAATCCTCCATTGGCCCGGCACAGCTCCTGTTTTAGTCATTTCCAATTTGACACAAGTGTCAAGGCTATCCATTATCGTTCTCTTTCTTCAGTCATCACGTACATCATTCCAACCACTTCATTCTGGATCATCACTCCGCGTATAGTTATTAAAGTGGTTTTCGGTTTAGATAGAGAGTATATCCATAACCGATTCCGGTCTCTTTAATAACTTCCGTAATTATTACACCGATTGGTCGTTTATATATTTCAAAAACCAAATCAATTTCAATTTCAATTTCAATTCGTAAACCAGCATTTCATTTGTCTTTCTAAACCAATTTCCAATATTTACGTTTCAAAACTTCCAAATCATAATTTCAAAATCTTATAATTCAACTTCAATCTTTATTCAAAACAAGTCAAATCCCAATTTAAATTTGTATATAAGATTCATTCCGAAATCATTTAAATCAATTTAATTTAACATTCAAATCAGTTTAACTTCATTTATCGTTTTTATTCAATATTCGATAAGTTACTTTATCATTCAGAACAATTTCTATTAAATTTCCAATTCATTAAATCAATTATTTAAATTCAACATCCTTATATCAAAACTTACAATTTGAATTAAATTAAATTCATCAAATCAAATTCTTTAAATTTCAAGTCTTACATTTATTTCAATAATCACATTTTATTTTTGTTTCAGAAATTCAATTTCACTTATTTACTTACTTAAATAATTTTCCAAACTTAATTAATAAAGAAAACTCAATTTCAATTATTTACGAACTAAAATTCACTCATTCAAAGTTCAATTTAATTTAATCATTAAATAATTCAATCTTATTTAATTACTAAATAATTCAAAACTTAATTATTAAATAATTTCAAAGTTTACTAATTTCAAACTCAATTATAATTTCAAACTTAATTATTGAATCATTTCAAAGTTTAATAATTTCAAACTTAATTATAATTTCAAACTTAATTCAAAACTTAATTGTTAAATAATTTTAAAGTTTAATAATTTCAAACTTAATTATAATTTCAAACTTAATTATTAAATCATTTCTCAAATTAAACAACATTCTTTCATCAATTGCATTGTTAATATTTTGTTTCAGATTATTAAATATTAACCTTTTCCTTTCATTAAAAATTCAAATTTCAACTTCATTTCAAAACCATATTATTTATTCAAATAAAATCTTCGTTTTATTTTTAAATCAAGTTATTGACCAATCGGGTTTTATTAAATTTCCTATCCTAGGTCAAAGTTCAATTTGGGTATTTATCATTTCAACCCGATTCCAATTCAATTCAAAATCAAAGCATAACAAAGGGAACTTGCAGTGTGATAACTGGGATGGTGTCAAAGTAAATAAACAAGCAATAACAACAAACAATAACAATCCAATAATCAATTTAAATAATCCCGAAATAATCGTATTAATTCGCATTGTTATTTGTACGAATTAATATAATTATTTCTAGAATCTACACTATCATTTCATGTAGATTAAAGATTATTACATTACGGTTTTCACTTGTCATCTATTTACAATTTCATACATCATCAATTTAACAACATACATTCAGTGGTTCAAAGTGTAATCAAACAAATCCTATGTGTCAATAAATTTAACAGTTAAAGGGGTCATATTATACGAATGTCGGTTAATCAAATTTAACAATTAATTATCCTATATCAAGTTCAATTTCATACTATTTATCATTTTCACATTAACAATTTAACGTCCAATATAAACATTAACAATAAATCAATTATCAGCCAAACTGTATTATCATCGCATAAATAATTAACAGATAATGGTGTCAGATGTCACAGGTGAACTGATACAGGTAATAGCATATATAACAGTGTAATTAACTAACAGTTGCATATTTCAATTATCGTTTCAATTGAAATCAAATTTAATAAATAAAAGAACGTTAATCGTGAGTGATTGCTCACCTTTTGAGGCTAGAGATGAACGAGAATCGGATGAGTTACGAATCCAAAGCAAAGCTAGATTGAACACGAATTTGACAAGCAAAGCTGACAATAGAAATTGACGAAATCGAATCAGAGTTTTATCGATAAAATAATTTGTATCATGTTTAAATTTTAAACACACATTTAATTAAATATGTATTTTCAAAGTCATTGGTTTTAAAATAAACACATAAGAAACATATATGTTTCCAAATCATTTCTATATAAAACGAACCAATATCCGTTACCAAAATATATTGAAATATATACGTTACCAAGACCATTTACAAATTATATGTACATGCCGACAACATATGCAGACTAAAATAATTATGCAGACCCATATAAAATAACATACCTATGTATATAAACTAGAGTACCTATTATATGCAGACCAAACTTAGATAATATGTGTACTTAACTAAACATATTTCATTTATTTCAAATCTTCTATACGTACACAAATGATATACACCCACATCAAAATCAACACAGGTACTCCTTTACAACTCATTTTATAAATATGTGCATACATTATTTATATGAAGTCACGTAACCCTTAATGCAAACTGTATAAGCTTTATACCATATACATTATTTTAATCCCAACAGAACATGTATAAACTATTGATATGCTGCAACTAATAACATATGAACTTCTTTGATCTGTATATACTCATGCACGCACTAATACATATATTATTACTAAAACTTGTGAAACTTTATAATATTTATAAAACACGTACATGCAAGCTTTGGTACAAAATGTAACTAGATTTCCCATTTGTATTTGTTCAAAATTTCAAAAGATGCATAAATCAAAATCATATAAAGTAAACCACTTATATAACTTATATATACAAAACAAAACACGGTCACAACTAAAATATATATATACTAACTTAACATATATTACATATGTGATACCTGTTTCATATTTCACTTTCTTTCTTTTTCGATCAAGAGAAGAGGAGGCAAGGAGGGGCTGCTGATAAGGCCGAAGTGGATCAAGAGGTGGATGTTAGGGCAGAGGTTGGCGGAGTGGAGGTGGAGGAAATAGAGGCCGCGGTAGGTTGGCGATGGCTTCACGTTGACGGTGGAACTAAACGGGAAAGGCAAGCAAGTGTAGAGGCGTTGAGCAGGTGAGGGTATCGGCAGAACTCAGGAAATGGTGTGACTGCGGATCTGGTCGTAGGACCAAGGTAGCGGGCTGTGGTGATTGGCTGGCCGTAAAAGCGGGTGGTCTAGAGATCTCGGCGCTTGGCCGAAGGGATGGGTGCATGGTCGTTGGTGTTTCGGCATTGAGGTGTGGGGTAGCTAGCGTGAACAATGGAGTGAAGGCTGTTATAAGGTAGGGTGGAGAGGATGTTCGGTTGTAGGTGAATAAAGGTTTGGGAAGCCGTGAGGGAGTCAGGTCGAGCGGAAGCCTGCCTGTGTGGTGATGGAGTGAGTGGAAGCAGATCAGGGAATGGGCGACAATGGGTAGGTGACGTGAGTAGAGGAGGAGGAGATTGAGGGATGCCAAGGAAGACGGCGTTCAGGGTGGTGTATGGCCATTCACGGCTGTTGTAAATATTCTCTCCTTCTTTTTTTATAAGAAGCATGCATGAAAAGAAGAGGAGGAGAGATGAGATGAGAAGGCAAAAGAAATACGTGCAACTAGGCAATATAATTAGATTCAACTTGTATACTTTCTCAAAGAGATGGAGCAACAAAAAAATGAGAGAGGGAGCACGAAAAGGGACGTATCATTAATTATGTTAAATTTGCAATGGGAACCGGAAAGGCAGAAAGAAATAGCCGATATAAAAGTGAATCAGCAAAATAATAAATTACTATGGGAAAAGCAACGATCAATTTGCTTTGATTTGGGCGAATAATTAAAGCGACTTATTTGATTCATTGGGCTGCACGTTTTAAATTTTGAAACTGAAGGAAAGTGTAAAGTCAAAATTTTCGGTACCGTTACAAGTGACAATTTATTATTTCCATTGCGCACCGCATCTTAAAACACAGAATAAATATACCGCATATATCAGCACGACGAGACGATCAAAATAGTACACAGATATCGGTGGTATGATTGAATTATAAAAATTCGAATTTTTCAACTGGCGGAAAATGCGAGAAAAACACTGAAAAATAAGATCGACGGAGCCAAAGATGTCCGAATTTGGAAAAACGATAAACTGACATCTTGCTCAGAAGATGGTTTAGAATTTTTCTATGTAAAAATATTTAGGTTTCGAAAACATTTTACTTTCATTACTTTTTTAACTGATTGAATTGAAGTGAATTTACGCGCGAAATAAACTTTCATATTTTCGGACGAAAATTTACCAGTTGCTATGTCTAACTAGACGCATTCCAAATATCAAATTTATATTTCGAAATTTTATTGTTTAAAATTTCGTAAAATTTCAATTAATTACGTTATTAAAACGGTTAAAATTTACGGGTCGTTACACTCTCCCCCACTCAAAACTTTTCGTCCCCGAAAAGGAACGAGGTAGGAGAATAGAAACAACCAGAAAAAAACAGATTTGAAATACAAAATAACAATTAATTTAAACCATATAAATTCAAATTTAAATTAATTGATATTCAATAATTGATTTAATCCATTTGATTTCACTAAAATCAATCTCAACTAATTCTAAATTCATTACCTTATTATCCAATTATCTTCAATTTACAATTTCTAAACCATAAATTTGAATAGTCTTTTATTATAATCATATTTTTCTGCAATTTAAATTCTTCTTTTTCCAAATTACTGTTAAATTTATTCTACTTAATATTTCTACTCACATATATTTAACCCATATAAATTTATTTAAAACATAAAAGTTTTGATTTAAATTAAATTTACATCTATTAATTTCTTTTAAATTCAAGGTATTTTCATATGTTGATCAAATTTTAATTCATAATTAATTCTTTCCAAACAAATTTATTTCATTATTAACTAAGTTTTACTTATTATCCTTTCTAACTCTATTAATATCTTTATAATCAAAATTTAGTGTATAACATTTATTATAAACACTCAAATTTTATTTATTAATTCAATTTATCTTATATATTATCCAATTACATATTCAACTTCTGAATGATTTAGGTAAGTTGTATTAGAATGCAGTTGAACAATATACAAATAAAATTTTCCCAATCCAATTATTCAAGTTTAAATATTTATTCCAAATTTTGGTTTTATTGTAATTAAAATCATCCTTTAACAAAATTTAAGAATTAGATTTCCGATTAACTTTAAACAATTTAGAGATATATGTAATATATTTATATCAAATCAAATTAAATTTAAAATAAGATACCTATATTTATAAATCAAATTATACTGAAGAAATTCAAATCAAAATATTTTTCATAACAAACCGTAGCAAAGCTACAGAATAGTATCTCCACTTCGAAACTCGAAAATGAACGTCGATGATGCGGCCGCCATCACCGAAATTATTTTCCAGCGACAAAGAGAAGAGCACTGATTTCAACATTTTAAAATTCTTTGGAAACGGTTCCTATTTGAAAATACTTTAAATAATATACATTAAAATTTTAAAACCAAAGTTCGAAATCACCGGAAACTAAATTCTTAAATTTCTGAATTAAATTCATTTCAAATTCCAATCAATTTATAACCAAGTTTATAAATTCATTTATCAATATTATGCAATAGTCAATGTTTACAAAACAATAAATAAAATCAAATATTATTATTTCAGACAACAAAATTCATTAACTATTTAATTTTAGAAAACTTATATTTATATATAATATAATAATTCAAAACTATTTTGTTTATCAAATTTGAAAACAACATTTTTAATATAAATTTAGAAATACATTTCTTTGCTCGACAATACAGGAATGGATTTTCAAAATAAGGATAGGGATTCAAATTTTTGTTGACTCAAACCAAAGAGAATTTTGATTCGAAAATAAGTTTGAAATAGAAGATAAGATAATTCAATTACCACAATCGGAAGATGGATGAGTTTATTTAATTCACGGGCAACCTTAACTGGGTCGTCCGTAACTTCAAGAATAAGATCGATGTGGAATTCCAAGGTAAATCGACATTCGATCTCAAGAAATAGAATTCAGGTATAGCAGGAGATAGATAGCATCGTAAACCGAGGATACAGAAATCTCCGGTAAATCAATGCCTATTATAAAGGAGTTTTGCTCCTTTACGAATCATTCTAAGATTGGCGAGACCGCCGATCTATTATAGATAACATTCAGAATGGAGTTATGGGGTGCTCCATGATTGAAAGAAGACGAATGAATTTCGGAACCGAGGGGAACGTTCCAAAATTTCAAAGGAATTGAGTCAAAGGAAGAGATTGAAACTCTAATGAGAGTGATTCTGTAAATACATTTACCCTATATGTTAAGTTTTGCCTAGAGCAACCTGGCTCTGATACCAACTGTAACGACCCACCATTTTGGACCATTCGCATCCATTATAAGTGTATAGGTAGACACTCATGCCGGAGTTGAATTTCTCAAAATACCGCGTTGTTAATTTAAATTTGGCAAAACTGAACATATACAGTAAATAAATAATCACAGATCACAGACACAGAGTAATAAGTGCAGCGGAAATAAAAAAGATAGTAGTTCATGAAGCTACTATATGAATATATAAAATACATCAGAGTTTACAACAGAAGAGTAATATGATACATCAGATACAAATCAGAATACATCACTGGAATCATCGAATACTGGAAGCCAGACAGATAGCTGGATCTCCAAGCGAAGCTCCAACTCCAAAGGTGAGTCTCGAAAGCTGAACCACTCAGTCTGACCCGAGCGTAAAGCAAAAACACAAGACACTCAAGTCAGGATTAACATTCTTATATTAATAAATCCAACTCAAGTGAAATAGCAATTGAAATACAAGTAACTCAAAGGATGTTTGGAATAACCATCCTTTAAGGATCCGTCAAACTATCTACTATGTAGTAATGTACGCTAAGTAGATAATGTCTATCAGTAATAATAAGATATCAAAATAGCGTTAAGTCATGGCCCATTCCACCCTTAACACATTTTTATTCCCAAAAGCATATACAAGACCGTAGTTTCCCCAAAACCGGAAGTCACCAGAGGGCAATCCATATACTAAAGGTACAAATCAAAGTCGTAGTGGTCGCGCATAAATGGAATACAAGTATGACAAGGCACATGAGGCTATACCCAAGGTAGTGATACTACCGTTCGCCTGATCCGGACTGGTGAGAACGCAACGCCGTAGCGCCCGCAACACCGTGAAACAACACTCCCAAAATCAAGGGTGCACCAATCGACAACAAGTATAAGTAGTTCGAAGAAGTGTGTCCACTTGAGGTAGCTAATCCTCCATTGGCCCGGCACAGCTCCTGTTTTAGTCATTTCCAATTTGACACAAGTGTCAAGGCTATCCATTATCGTTCTCTTTCTTCAGTCATCACGTACATCATTCCAACCACTTCATTCTGGATCATCACTCCGCATATAGTTATTAAAGTGGTTTTCGGTTTAGATAGAGAGTATATCCATAACCGATCCCGGTCTCTTTAATAACTTCCGTAATTATTACACCGATTGGTCGTTTATATATTTCAAAAACCAAATCAATTTCAATTTCAATTCGTAAACCAGCATTTCATTTGTCTTTCTAAACCAATTTCCAATATTTACGTTTCAAAACTTCCAAATCATAATTTCAAAATCTTATAATTCAACTTCAATCTTTATTCAAAACAAGTCAAATCCCAATTTAAATTTGTATATAAGATTCATTCCGAAATCATTTAAATCAATTTAATTTAACATTCAAATCAGTTTAACTTCATTTATCGATTTTATTCAATATTCGATAAGTTACTTTATCATTCAGAACAATTTCTATTAAATTTCCAATTCATTAAATCAATTATTTATATTCAACTTCCTTATATCAAAACTTACAATTTGAATTAAATTAAATTCATCAAATCAAATTCTTTAAATTTCAAGTCTTACATTTATTTCAATAATCACATTTTATTTTTGTTTCAGAAATTCAATTTCACTTATTTACTTACTTAAATAATTTTCCAAACTTAATTAATAAAGAAAACTCAATTTCAATTATTTACGAAGTAAAATTCACTCATTCAAAGTTCAATTTAATTTAATCATTAAATAATTCAATCTTATTTAATTACTAAATAATTCAAAACTTAATTATTAAATAATTTCAAAGTTTACTAATTTCAAACTCAATTATAATTTCAAACTTAATTATTGAATCATTTCAAAGTTTAATAATTTCAAACTTAATTATAATTTCAAACTTAATTCAAAACTTAATTGTTAAATAATTTCAAAGTTTAATAATTTCAAACTCAATTATAATTTCAAACTTAATTATTAAATCATTTCTCAAATTAAACAACATTCTTTCATCAATTGCATTGTTAATATTTTGTTTCAGATTATTAAATATTAACCTTTTCCTTTCATTAAAAATTCAAATTTCAACTTCATTTCAAAACCATATTATTTATTCAAATAAAATCTTCGTTTTATTTTTAAATCAAGTTATTGACCAATCGGGTTTTATTAAATTTCCTATCCTAGGTCAAAGTTCAATTTGGGTATTTATCATTTCAACCCGATTCCAATTCAATTCAAAATCAAAGCATAGCAAAGGGAACTTGCAGTGTGATAACTGGGATGGTGTCAAAGTAAATAAACAAGCAATAACAACAAACAATAACAATCCAATAATCAATTTAAATAATCCCGAAATAATCGTACTAATTCGCATTGTTATTTGTACGAATTAATATAATTATTTCTAGAATCTACACTATCATTTCATGTAGATTAAAGATTATTACATTACAGTTTTCACTTGTCATCTATTTACAATTTCATACATCATCAATTTAACAACATACATTCAGTGGTTCAAAGTGTAATCAAACAAATCCTACGTGTCAATAAATTTAACAGTTAAAGGGGTCATATTATACGAATGTCAGTTAATCAAATTTAACAATTAATTATCCTATATCAAGTTCAATTTCATACTATTTATCATTTTCACATTAACAATTTAACGTCCAATATAAACATTAACAATAAATCAATTATCAGCCAAACTGTATTATCATCGCATAAATAATTAACAGATAATGGTGTCAGATGTCATAGGTGAACTGATACAGGTAATAGCATATATAACAGTGTAATTAACTAACAGTTGCATATTTCAATTATCGCTTCAATTGAAATCAAATTTAATAAATAAAAGAATGTTAATCGTGAGTGATTGCTCACCTTTCGAGGCTAGAGATGAACGAGAATCAGATGAGTTACGAATCCAAAGCAAAGCTAGATTGAACATGAATTTGACAAGCAAAGCTGACAATAGAAATTGACGAAATCGAATCAGAGTTTTATCGATAAAATAATTTGTATCATGTTTAAATTTTACACACACATTTAATTAAATATGTATTTTCAAAGTCATTGGTTTTAAAATAAACACATAAGAAACATATATGTTTCCAAATCATTTCTATATAAAACGAACCAATATCCGTTACCAAAATATATTGAAATATATACGTTACCAAGACCATTTACAAATTATATGTACATGCCGACAACATATGCAGACTAAAATAATTATGCAGACCCATATAAAATAACATACCTATGTATATAAACTAGAGTACCTATTATATGCAGACCAAACTTAGATAATATGTGTACTTAACTAAACATATTTCATTTATTTCAAATCTTCTATACGTACACAAATGATATACACCCACATCAAAATCAACACAGGTACTCCTTTACAACTCATTTTATAAATATGTGCATACATTATTTATATGAAGTCACGTAACCCTTAATGCAAACTGTATAAGCTTTATACCTTATACATTATTTTAAGGGACAGTTTGGCACAGGTCCCTAATAAGTTTCAAAATACACAAAAACCCCAGTAAAATAAAGTTTGTAAATTAGGTCCCTAGAATTAAGTTACTGAATAATGACATACACTTATGCAATTATTCAGTATCAAAAAATTGCGGAAAATTCTGCAATTATTCATCCAAAAAATTGCGGAAATTTACGCAATTTTTTCAAAAAATTGCGGAAATTTACGCAATTTTTTCAAAAAGTTGAGTAAAATTCCGCAATTATTCACCAAAAAAATTGCATAACTATATGCAATTACTTAGTAACTTAATTCTAGGGATCTAATTTACACACTTTTTTTTACTGGGGTTTTTGTGTATTTTGAAACTTACTAGGGACCTGAGCCTAATATTCACTTATTTCAATCCCAACAGAACATGTATAAACTATTGATATGCTGCAACTAATAACATATGAACTTCTTTGATCTGTATATACTCATACACGCACTAATACATATATTATTACTAAAACTTGTGAAACTTTATAATATTTATAAAACGCGTACATGCAAGCTTTGGTACAAAATGTAACTAGATTTCCCATTTGTATTTGTTCAAAATTTCAAAAGATGCATAAATCAAAATCATATAAAGTAAACCACTTATATAACTTATATATACAAAACAAAACACGGTCACAACTAAAATATATATATACTAACTTAACATATATTACATATGTGATACCTGTTTCATATTTCACTTTCTTTCTTTTTCGATCAAGAGAAGAGGAGGCAAGGAGGGGCTGCTGATAAGGCCGAAGTGGATCAAGAGGTGGATGTTAGGGCAGAGGTTGGCGGAGTGGAGGTGGAGGAAATAGAGGCCGCGATAGGTTGGCGATGGCTTCACGTTGACGGTGGAACTAAACGGGAAAGGCAAGCAAGGGTAGAGGCGTTGAGCAGGTGAGGGTCTCGGCAGAACTCAGGAAATGGTGTGGCTGCGGATCTGGTCGTGGGACCAAGGTAGCGGGCTGTGGTGATTGGCTGGCCGTAGAAGCGGGTGGTCTAGAGATCTCGGCGCTTGGCCGAAGGGATGGGTGCATGGTCGTTGGTGGTTCGGCGTTGAGGTGTGGGGTAGCTGGCGTGAACAATGGAGTGAAGGCTGTCATAAGGTAGGGTGGAGAGGATGTTCGGTTGTAGGTGAATAAAGGTTTGGGAAGCCGTGAGGGAGTCAGGTCGAGCGGAAGCCTGCCTGTGTGGTGATGGAGTGAGTGGAAGCAGATCAGGGAATGGGCGGCAATGGGTAGGTGACGTGAGTAGAGGAGGAGGAGATTGAGGGAGGCCAAGGAAGACTGCGTTCAGGGTGGTGTATGGCCATTCACGGCTGTTGTAAATATTCTCTCCTTTTTTTTATAAGAAGCATGCATGAAAAAGAAGAGGAGGAGAGATGAGATGAGAAGGCAAAAGAAATACGTGCAACTAGGCAATATAATTAGATTCAACTTGTATACTTTCTCAAAGAGATGGAGCAACAAAAAAATGAGAGAGGGAGCACGAAAAGGGACGTATCATTAATTATGTTAAATTTGCAATGGGAACCGGAAAGGCAGAAAGAAATAGCCGATATAAAAGTGAATCAGCAAAATAATAAATTACTATGGGAAAAGCAACGGTCAATTTGCTTTGATTTGGGCGAATAATTAAAGCGACTTATTTGATTCATTGGGCTGCACGTTTGAAATTTTGAAACTGAAGGAAAGTGTAAAGTCAAAATTTTCGGTACCGTTACAAGTGACAATTTATTATTTCTGTTGCGCACCGCATCTTAAAACACAGAATAAATATACCGCATATATCAGCACGACGAGACGATCAAAACAGTACACAGATATCGGTGGTATGATTGAATTATAAAAATTCGAATTTTTCAACTGGCGGAAAATGCGAGAAAAACACTGAAAAATAAGATCGACGGAGCCAAAGATGTCCGAATTTGGAAAAACGATAAACTGACATCTTGCTCAGAAGATGGTTTAGAATTTTTCTATGTAAAAATATTTAGGTTTCGAAAACATTTTATTTTCATTACTTTTTTAACTGATTGAATTGAAGTGAATTTACGCGCGAAATAAACTTTCATATTTTCGGACGAAAATTTACCAGTTTCTATGTCTAACTAGACGCATTCCAAATATCAAATTTATATTTCAAAATTTTATTATTTAAAATTTCAATTAATTACGTTATTAAAACGGTTAAAATTTACGGGTCGTTACACCCGTATAATATTTATTAAGTTTAAATCCAATTTAAATGCATATTGATATCGGTTTGTCAATTAATATATTTTTAGCTATTATAAACATAATTTTTAATATTGTTGTAATGACTCGTCTTTTCGACCATCGAAAGTCGACACTGAATACATTAATTGTATTTAAATACCGAACATCCAATCGCTAGAAAGGTAGATTGTTATGGTAAAATAAAGGAAAATAGAATCTCACAACGAAACTGACAACACATAATATAACAAAGATAATATTAACTCTCAATCCATAATATAGAGTACATCAAAGTTAAAAATAGACCTTATCACCTAGACAATTATAAAATCCTATCCTTACAATCATTGATAGTTGTACAATATAATATAGCGGAATTTAAAAAACTACGGAAGGTGAACATCCATCTCTTCTCAAAGAACTCCATATCACCGAAGCCAACTGGAAAAATACTCGGTCTAACCTGAGCATTATCATAAAAAAAATACCTGTATCAGTCTAGAAAACTAGCTTGAGAAAGCTCAAGTAAAAAAGCTAACATTTAATACTTCTGTGAGACTGCACCGCTAAATGTGGGACGGGTTTTTATCTCAAAAGAACAATATCCACATATTAAGAATGAGAACAATCAAATAACAATCCAAACAAGAAAGGATGTACATAGATAACGTTAGAATCCAAACTTATAGAATGGAAAAATATAATTAGACATCGAGAAAAGCTTTAGACATTTATCACTGCAAATTACGAAATACAATTCAAGGATTTGAATTAAATAAAAAAAGGGAAAATTTTCAACAACCGACTAGGAGGTTGTGCCACCCTTGCCGAAAGTATACCTCTAGAAATATACTTAGAAGCTACGATGGCTCTCAGACAATTCCAAACAGGAACCTGTCAACGGTTATCGAGAATCAGAATATTTCACATCTCCAAATGCATACCACCAAATCCAATCTAAAGTAGACATGAAGATTAATGGAAATAATCCCACATAGCATGGCTTCCACTAGTGGTTTGGTTTAGTCAATTTCGACAAAGGACAGCAACACTCGAATGAGTAACAAATTGTCTTGGATTAATGAAAAACAAAAGATGAAAAGATAATTTCCATGGTTCGAGATAGAAACAAGGAAAATGAATTCATCTAATGTAATTAGGAGGGTGCTCTCACTTTCAACAAAATTGTACCTCTAAATAAAGTGTACTTGAGAGCACATAGTCACTGTCGGAATTTTCCAAGCTAGACCCTGTGAAATCCACAGGCATCCAAATGTACTCACATTAATGCATGCATGCTATCAACTTCTTTGAACAAACGTGAATATGTTCTAATGGGTGCGACCTACATGGCTTGGCTCTCACTCATGCTTTGGTTTTAGTTTTTTCAGAGTTGGATTCAATTGCTCAAAATGAGCGAAAAATAGTCTTACAATGATGAAGCACAATAATGACTAGAATGGTGCACGCCCCATTTACACATGCTTTGGTGTTAGTCATTATGATAAAGGATATCAAGACTCGAAAATAGCAACACATCGTCTTAGAGTGACTAAATACAAAGAAAATAGTAGAATCAAAATTGATAGTCAATAATTCTACTATAGAGAATAACAAAGTGATTTGTGTGTGGGAATTAAATTATATATGCTTACCACTAATTAACAAATCAAACTTTTAAAACATTTGATTCACACTTAGGCTTTTTTTCACATTTCAAATATTATAAAACATTTTTTAAAATACTCTTTGAAATATTCTTTTAAGTGGGCAAATTATGATACTTAGTGTACTAAA
The DNA here is from genome assembly GCA_030737815.1 of Allium fistulosum. Taxonomy (NCBI): domain Eukaryota; kingdom Viridiplantae; phylum Streptophyta; class Magnoliopsida; order Asparagales; family Amaryllidaceae; genus Allium; species Allium fistulosum. The sequence goes on from CM060904.1 coordinate 130,685,271, forward strand.
ATAAAGGTAAAAAACAAATGTCTTTAAACCTTGTTTACTATGAACCCAAAACAATTTACACTTGGCTTTATCTCTAGCAATTTCTATTAAAACATTTTGTAAACCAACATTTATGAATTTAAAACAACAATTATTTTCCTAAAAGATAATAAAGTAATTTAAACACCATTATAAATTTAAAACAATGTTAATTTGTCCTAAAGGATAATTTATATACAACTATTTAATCTTTTTAATAAATTAGTTAATTAAATTTTAAAAACTTTTTAATTTAATTAGCTAATTAACTTTAAAAATTATTAACTAAAAATGATTAAGTAAATTCAAATGTTATGAATTAAATTAATTAATTAATCTAAACCTCGTTAAGCAAAATGATTTATTTGATTCAAATATTAATTATAATGATTAGTTAATTTTAAAGGTTTATTTTTATGAAAATACAAGTTCAAGCTCAATACATGCAAAGGAGCTAAGGAGGTAACAAGTGACGGTATAACGAAAAATCGCTATAATGATACCTAAACAATTTAAATAGAATGTCACAATTATTTTCAACCAAACATCAATATGGAAACATAAGGAAATAAATAAATAATTACTGGTGAAAACCATTAAGGTCTCTGTGATGACCCGCCTTTCCCGACCCACAAAAATCGACACAAAATACCCTACAGTATAATCTGCCGACAATCGAACGCCGGAAAAGACAGATGTTGAAGACAAAGAAAGGAGATAAAAGAAAGAAAGAATTAAGCAATATCAGAATCTCACAGTCGCAGCGGAATAAAGGATAATAGTCAATAACAGACCTTTACTCAAAATGAAAATTATATCTGTTTATATACAATACATCATTAGAGTCTATAACAATACAATCAACAATTACCAGACAGTCAATCTCAAACAACCCCAGCAGCGGAATATAAACAAGTATGGGTAATACGTCTTGGCTCCAGCTCCTCTCCTGCTCCATAGCAACCTATCCTGTAAATATACTCGGTCTGACCCGAGCATCATAAAGAAATAACACCCGAGTCAGTCTGGAATACCAGCGTGATATAAATACACCCAATTTGATTATTAAGTTTCAAAAATCCTTTGAAAATCAAAAGCATCTCGTAAGACCACGCCACAAATAAACATGTCGGGTTTTTCCCTTACGATAGCCAAAACATTTTATATCAAATCCTTTGATATTATAATAGTGTCTATAGAAAGTAAAATAGAATCTAGCTGAAATGCTTGCATCTCACATTTCAACAATATTTAGGCATAATCAAAACCGTACAGGCACGTAGGGAGAATGGATTTCCAACGAATGACTAGGCACTGGGGTACCACCTATCACAGTACGTGGCCTAGATCACAGTACCGAGGAGTACGCCCGCTCCCCTGCAACACAAGGCCGGAATCATCCCTTACTGGATAATTCCGAATAAGATCACCCCGCGGTTGGGATCAGCAACCGCACCACTAAGCTGAAATAAAAGGGACCTCTAGGCAGGGATGACCATACTCTCCAGTGGGGGCAACCCACGAAGCCTTGCTGCATAACCCCTGATTTTCAGTCATTCCCTGTTGATGAGGCTCGAGGCTAAATGTTACCTTTATAGCACATGTCCCTCAGAATGCCCATCGTCCGCCTGACGATGTATCGAAAGCATTCGTCCATACAAGTCCGTCCCGGGTCCGAACGGAACCGAAGGCACTACTCCTACTACATCCATTTTGGAAATATCCTCAGGATTAGTAGCGACTAGCCCTTGCACTTCACTGCACCATTTCGATATCAACTCATTTCCCCACGAAACGTACAAAATCGGATCGAAGTGGTTTTCGAGAATAAATCTCGATCCCGGACTCTTCGAAACGATCATCGCATTTGTCCAATATTGATAGTTGGTGATTTAACTATCAATTTACATTCACAAACATCCATCACCCAATAAATAATTTCCCATATTATTTATTTTCTCAAAAATATCTTTACAAGATATATTTCCATTTTCAAAATCCCCTTTGAAAACACTTTAAACCCAATTCTTTCATGGAATAGATTTCCAAATCTTTATTTCCTCTGAAAACATCCAAGTACCAATATTTAAGGTTTAAAATCATTTAAATACTTTATATTTTTTTTGAAAATACATTAAACATTCTTATTAAAACTTCTTAAATACTTGATTTGAAATATATATATATATATACTTCTAAAAATCTCGAATAACTGCTTTATAAAATATAATTTATTTTCTTCAAAATAAAGACAAGCCATACTAATTTTAAATAAAACAATGTAATCCTTTACGAGCTTCAAATAATACTTTGATTTATTATCTTTAAAATAGTATAACTTAATAACGTATAAACAATAATAATATTCTTTAAACATAGTTCTAATTACCCTTTTGAAATAATTACCTCTATAACTACTTTGATAAATGTTTACCTTTAAATTCTTACAACTTAAAACATTTCTTGAAAACATTCTTTAATAAAACTTCATACATCAAACTTTTCAAAAATCAGCTTAAAGAACGTACTTAGCATCTCAGGGAAATACAATTCCATCTTAGAATAACCAAGGAATTCTTTTTATCAATCCAACACGATTTTTTCCCAATCAATTTTACGTTCATCCCGTAAAAATCTTGTCCATACTTTAAAAAATAGCTCCTTTATTTTAAACCCATTGCTATTTCCTGGAAATCATTTCAAATATACGTTTAAATATTTAAAATGAGCTCTAGAAATTATTTAATTGAAATTAATACTTAAGGAAATATATAGGGGTTTCCTAAGTATTTAAATAAAATTTAACTTCTAAAATAAGTTATTACATCAAATATCATATTAAAATTCCCTTTTGAAACTTAATACTACTATAATTAAATCCTATAATTACTAAATCAATGTCGGCTTTCACTTAAAACATTTTAAAATGATATTTCTTTCTAAATATATTCTAAACATATTTAAACTGCAAATTTGAAATCTTTCCTAAACAAAATGAAATTCCCAGGAAAAATCACACTTTCCATTCTTTAAAATAAATCTCTCTATTCTTTAAACAATTCACAATTCCCTTTTTAAAATCAAATTTCAAACACTTGAAATTTTCCAATCCCATTCCTTGGGTTTAATCTCCTTTAAAATTCTTTACTCAATAATTCCTTTTATATTCTTTAAACCCCATTTCATCTATTTATATTTAAAATTTTCAGGTTGTATTCATCCAATCACAACACAACACAATTTCAATTTAATTCATTACAGCATAAAAATAAAACGCAGCAGATCAAGATCTAAATAAATTATCACGAGATAATACATAAGATATATCACAGAATATAAATTAATTTCTATTTGTGAGGGGTCCAGTTGGATCCCTCCAACCTATTTTCCCAGCATCCACAAATATTAGCACAATAATATATCAATTCAATCATATTCAACCAATCAAGAAATCAATTGAATATTGACTATTTAAATTAACTATCATTCCAGATGTGAGTGAGTTAAACTCACCTTGAGTTTCGGCGAGCTTTCGAAATTTAAATTAAATCGAAGCATCCGATTTAGTCCAAAATTTCTACTCACTTGAATCGAATCCAGATCTGTGCCACAGCGTTCTTCCCGTCGCTACGATTCCAACGCTTCCTGTTTCGTCAAATTCCGATAACGTATGCAGAAGATATTAATTTTTAAACTTTGAATATAAATTTTAAACAATTCCTTTTATTTATTTTACCAGACAAATTCCTGGCCGCTCATCACGAAACAAGGACCACTCTTCGTTCTTCTCCCCCGCGACATCCCCAGGCGGCTCGAACCCATAGCACACCGACTAGGGTTTAAATCGCCGCCCTCTATGTTGCGCTCTACGACGATCAGGCAACGGCATCTCGAAGCCCATCGCCACCTCCTCCTTCCCCAGGCATGCGAGCAAGCTCGGTGGCCCTATGGCATGGGAAAACGCACGCTAGCAACGCACGAACGCGGCCCAAAATCGCCCCTCTGGTCGATGAAAACCCATCTCCACCGTACGGATGTGAAGCTGGCTTCATGCTCTTCGATCTTCACGTTGAAAGTTTTAAGAATTGTTGCGTGGATCACGAGCAAAACGAGGAAAAAGACGATGAGGTATCGGCCATTAGTTGAGATAGAACGGCGGCCCGATGATAATAGCTAGGGTTTAAGCAAAAATATTAATATATATACATATTTAAATATTAATTTAATCTCGTTCCAATCAATTTACCACTCACGCAAACGAACTCCAATTCCCACATTCCAACAGGCGTTCCTAGGGTTTTTCCACGTTCCGGACACAATGGAACAGGTTTCGTAAGCTAATTCGGTCATATATGCGAGTTACGGAATTAGACAATCAATTTAAAATTAAATCGGTTAAATCGATTTCTAAGCGTTTCGAGCTGTCACGTTCAAACGACAACTCCAATGACTACGAAAATTAAAATCTGATAATAACTTACTATTACGGATCCAATGGAACTAGTTTCGTCGAATTCCGAGACTGTGCCCCAGAAGGCTACTTTAACTCGTCTATTAAATCGAGCGATTTTCAAATTTGTCGAAAACGCTTAAAATTTCACTTTTTAAAATTTTACTAACTAAATAATAAATCATATAAAATTTATAATGACATTAAAAATCATTCTGACTCATTCCAGACCAAAATCTGATAAATTACATTTTATAATATTAAATCCATTATTAAATTAATATAAAATTCCAAAAAATAACTTATTGACTTAAAAATTCATCTAAAAATCCAACAACACTATTTAAATCCAAATAGACTTAAAATAATTTTTTAAAACCATTTTTATCACTATTTACATCCAGATTTCCAATTTAATCCCAGTCTAAATAATTAATTATTATTATTCAATCTCAAATTAAACCTCCACATTAGAAATTATAACTTGTTATTTTAATTTAAACCAATCCTTTTTAGTTCAAAATAAATCTTAAACCTACATTAAACATTTAAAATGAATTAAATGTTCACAAATCCCATTTCAAAAATTCCGGGATGTCACATTCCTCCCCCCTTATAAAAATTTCGTCCCCGAAATTTGCTAAGGTAAAGAATGTTACCCAACTTGCTTCGTTAAAAGCTTATATACACTTCCCAAAACCCTTTAGCTCAAGTCCAACTCATTTTCTTTATTTATTCTCTAAAGCTTTTATTTTAACATTATTTCAAAAATAACTTTCCAAATTAATTAAAAACTTCAAAATTCCAAAAAAATTCTAACTCCCAAAATTTCTGAAAATTTTGGCAGAGTCTCCCCTGCATGGAGGAGCTTTCGCGATATCACGATACAGATAAATATATATACATCGACCCACACGGTCGGAAACCAAAATATACCACACAATATATTCATTTCCTAATTATATTTGCATAGGCGTACCTTTTTAGCAAATTTGAAAAGCAAGCAGCTAATATATAGTGCATATACGCGCTCCCACTCTATCGATCGCCTCCCGTACCTGTACTATACTCAACAGACTCATCAGTTTCCAACAATATGAGCATTTAACAACATTCTTTTCATTAAACTAGCCCAAACACTTCAATTACAAAGTTTAAACAAGCAAATTTCATAATTATGCATGTTAACTTCCTTTATAAGCGATTTCACAATTCCGACATCATTTTAAATCCTCTTTACAAACCCCACTACATAGTTTAACAATGTTAACCATATTTACCAACAATTCAAAGATTTCAATCATCTTTTAATTTCTTATTCAAATCCAAACTTCATTTTTATTTCACTTGAATGATTTACATTCAAGTCCACTATATACAATCCATATTTATTTCAGCCATTTTATTTCCACTTCAATATGATTACATATGCCTTTCTTACATCTCTTTATTTCAACTTAAATTCCCAATTTGATTCACAATCATATTTTGTTTAAATTTGAAGCATTTGCATTACTTTTATGATCCACCTCCATTCATATGCAAAATCACTTAATTAGATTGCATTTACCTTATTAATTTAAAACCATCTTTATTTGCTTCTTCAAATCAATTCACTTGCATTCATATACAAACTCTTTAAATTGGATTCCAATCCATTTCAATTTATTCAAAATTCAATTTAAATTTGCTTAAGTTCTTTCAAGTGTTCACAATATTTACATTCCTTCTTAAATCAATTTTATTTGATTTTCATTTGATTCTCATTCAATCAAATTCCAACTCATTTACAAATTGTAATGCACTTTGTTTATTTATTCAATCCATGTTAGATTTATTTTATTAACAAAAGACCACTTTAAATTATTTCACTCATTTGAATTGCTTTACACTTCAAACCACCACTTACCATAATCAAATTTCATTATTCATTGACACTTCCAATATTGATTACCAAAATTCTAAATATAATTCAAGTTTAACTAAATTTTATTTAGCCAAATTAAATTTATCCCACTTCTTTTACTACTTAAATAAGAATTGAATTTCACTCAATATTGTTTATAATGCAACTGAATTTCAAATTTCACTTCAATCCAATTTATTCCTCCATAAATAAGTTCAAAACTTATTTTCTAATTTACTTGGGTTTTACAATCAAATTTCCCATTCTTAGATTCCTCAAACTTATTTAAAAAAAATTTACATTGCTCATCTTAATCCATTTACATCTAATAATCACAATTCCAAATTTTACATATTTGTATCACTAAATTCTTAAGAATGCAAATTTTCTTCCAACATAATTCCTTGCAAAATTTTAAATCCACAAATTTAGATCATAAGTATAACACTTAATAGCTTATGGGTACAATTTGTTACACAATAACCCACAATTACAAAGTCATTTTACCCTTCACTTAACTCAAATCGATTTAATTCCAATTTTCAATTTTATTTAACTTATTCCAAGTTAAATTCAAATCTCTATGCACTTCAATATACTCAAATTAAATTTTAAATTTCAGGATTAAAATTACATTTTCCTTTCTTATTAATATTAACCTCTATTCTTATTTAAATCAACTTTATTTTATAAGTTATATAGTTGATTCATTTCAATTTTCACATTTTTATTTTCAATAGGGTTCCCAAAATTCAATCACTCGGTTTTATTTCAAAACCAAATTGAAACAAAAATCAACATATTCCCATTTGATATATCAAATCAAATCCTAAATTCCAAAACAACCTGCTTTAACCAAAACAATTTTCCCCTTTTTGAAATTGTTAAAACAACTTGTATATGAAACAGGTCTAAACAAAAATCATACCAAATCACCACGGAAGCAATCCATTACTTTAGAAACTTGAAAATGAATTCTTAGGATGTGGCCAGCATCATCAGGATTATTTTCCAACGACTGAAGTGAGTTCAGTGCTTCCTACTCCAACAAATTCATCTCAAAACAATTTCCATTCAAAAATTATGTTTTTCCAAATTAATACTTCATCCCTGCTTTCAAAAGCTTTGGAAAACATTTCAACATTCTCAAAATTTCAATTTTCCAAATCCTTTGTTTAAATCCATTTAAACACCTTTCAAAATTTCCGGGGCCAAAATTCTGGTTGAAATCAAATTTTAATTATACTTACTTTGATCAAATTATACTTAAAGAATTTTATTTGGTTATAACCCATTTTGATATTTTTAATTCTCATTTGCTTATACATCATTTCAAATTTTATATCAAATTTTAGATTCTTATTTAATTATTAATATTGTCAAGCAAACATCCAAATATACATAATAATTTAGGAAATCATTCCTTTTATATCAAAATATAATTTTTGTGTAAAATTATTTCATTTACCCGCTTTAAAAACAATACTATGTCGGTTTATCTTGTCTAAGAGTTTAGAAACACTTATCGATACGATTGTACTTCCCGCACCGACCAGAATTCATAAACACTCAACCGATAAGTCAACACGGTACAAAACAATTTTATATTCACTAACAAGTACGCTCTCATAGCTATTAATACTCTCAACTCATATAGAGTACTTCTGACTCTATTAATGAGTAATTTCCCCACCAAAGCCTAGGTTGTCGCCAACCTAAGCTCTGATACCAAGTGTGACGACCCGCCTTTCCCGACCCATGAAAATCGACACAAAATACCCTACAGTATAATCTGCCGACAATCGAACGCCGGAAAAGACAGATGTTGAAGACAAAGAAAGGAGATAGAAGAAAGAAAGAATTAAACAGTATCAGAATCTCACAGTCGCAGCAGAATAAAGTATAATAGTCAATAACAGACCTTTACTCAAAATGAAAACTATATCTGGTTATATACAATACATCATCAAAGTCTATCACAATACAATCAACAATTACCAGACAGTCAATCTTAAACAACCCCAGCAGCGGAATATAAACAAGTACGGGTAATACGTCTTGGCTCCAGCTCCTCTCCTGCTCCATAGTAACCTATCCTGTAAATATACTCGGTCTGACTCGAGCATCATAATGAAATAACACCCGAGTCAGTCTGGAATACCAGCGTGATATAAATACACCCAATTTGATTATTAAGTTTAAAAAATTCTTTGAAAATCAAAAGCATGTCGTAAGACCACGCCACAAATAAACATGTCAGGTTTTTCCCTTACGATAGCCAAAACATTTTATATCAAATCCTCTGATATTATAATAGTGTCTATAGAAAGTAAAATAGAATCTAGCTGAAATGCTTGCATCTCACATTTCAACAATATTTAGGCACAATCAAAACCGTACAGGCACGTAGGGAGAATGGATTTCCAACGAATGACTAGGCACTGGGGTACCACCTGTCACAGTACGTGGCCTAGATCATAGTACCAAGGAGTACGCCCGCTCCCCTGCAACACAAGGCCGGAATCATCCCTTACTGGATAATTCCGAATAAGATCACCCCGCGGTTGGGATCAGCAACCGCACCACTAAGCCGAAATAAAAGGGACCTCTAGGCAGGGAAGACCATACTCTCCAGCGGGGCTACCCACGAAGCCTTGCAGCATAACCCCTGATTTTCAGTCATTCCTGGTTGATGAGGCTCGAGGCTAAACGTTACCTTTATAACACATGTCCCTTAGAATGCCCATCGTCCACCTGACGATGTATCTAAAGCATTCGTCCATACAAGTCCGTCCCGGGTCCGAACGGAACCGAAGGCACTACTCCTACTACAACCATTTTGGAAATATCCTCAGGATTAGTAGCGACTAGCCCTTGCACTTCACTGCACCATTTCGATGACAACTCGTTTCCCCACGAAACGAACAAAATCGGATCGAAGTGGTTTTCGAGAATAAATCTCGATCCCGGACTCTTCGAAACGATCATCGCATTTGTCCTATATTAATAGTCGGTGATTTAACTATCAATTTACATTCACAAACATCCATCACATAATAAATAATTTCCCACATTATTTATTTTCTCAAAAATATCTTCACAAGATATATTTCCATTTTCAAAATCCCCTTTGAAAACACTTTAAACCCAATTCTTTCATGGAATAGATTTAAATCTTTATTTCCTCTGAAAACATCCAAGTACCAATATTTAAGGTTTAAAATCATTTAAATACTTTATATTTTTTTTGAAAATACATTAAACATTCTTATTAAAAATTCTTACATACTTGATTTGAAATATATATGTATATATACTTCTAAAAATCTCGAATAACTGCTTTATAAAATATAATTTATTTTATTCAAAATAAAGACAAGCCATACTAATTTTAAATAAAACAATGTAATCCTTTACGAGCTTCAAATAATACTTTGATTTATTATCTTTAAAATCGTATAACTTAATAACGTATAAACAACAATAATATTCTTTAAACATAGTTCTAATTACCCTTTTGAAATAATTACTTCTATAACTACTTTGATAAATGTTTACCTTTAAATTCTTACAACTTAAAACATGTCTTGAAAACATTCTTTAATAAAACTTCATACTTCTAACTTTTCAAAAAATCAGCTTAAAGAACGTACTTAGCATCTCAGGGAAATACAATTCCATCTTAGAATAACCAAGGAATTCTTTTTATCAATCCAACACGATTTTTTTCCCAATCAATTTTACATTCATCCCGTAAAAACCCTGTCCATACTTTAAAAAATAACTCCTTTATTTTAAACCCATTGCTATTTCCTGGAAATCATTTCAAATATACGTTTAAATATTTAAAATGAGCTCTAGAAATTATTTAATTGAAATTAATAGTTAAGGAAATATATAGGGGTTTCCTAAGTATTTAAATAAAATTTAACTTCTAAAATAAGTTATTACATCAAATATCATATTAAAATTCCCTTTTGAAACTTAATACTACTATAATTAAATCCCATAATTACTAAATCAATGTCGGCTTTCACTTAAAACATTTTAAAATGATATTTCTTTCTAAATATATTCTAAACATATTTAAACTGCAAATTTAAAATTTGAAAGCTTTCCTAAACAAAATGAAATTCCCAGGAAAAATCACACTTTCCATTCTTTAAAATAAATCTCACTATTCTTTAAACAATTCACAATTCCCTTTTTAAAATCAAATTTCAAACACTTGAAATTTTCCAATCCCATTCCTTGGATTTAATCTCCTTTAAAATTCTTTACTCAATAATTTCTTTTATATTCTTTAAACCCCATTTCATCTATTTATATTTAAAATTTTCAGGTTGTATTCATCCAATCATAACACAACACAGTTTCAATTTAATTCATCACAGCATAAAAAAAAATGCAGCACATCAAGATCTAAATAAATTATCACGGGATAATACATAAGATATATCACAGAATATAAATTAATTTCTATTTGTGAGGGGTCCAGTTGGATCCCTCCAACCTGTTTTCCCTACATCCACAGATATTAGCACAATAATATATCAATTCAATCATATTTAACCAATCAAGCAATCAATTGAATATTGACTATTTAAATTAACTAACATTCCAGATGTGAGTGAGTTAAACTCACCTTGAGTTTCGGCGAGTGTTCGAAATTTAAATTAAATCGAAGCGTCCGATTTAGTCCGAAATTTCTACTCGCTTGAATCGAATCTAGATCTACGACACAGCGTGCTTCCCGTCTCTACGATTCCAACGCTTCCTGTTTCGTCAAATTCCGATAACGTATGCAGAAGATATTAATTTTTAAACTTTGAATATAAATTTTAAACAATTCCTTTTATTTATTTTACCAGACAAAATCCTGGCCGCTCATCATGAAATAAGGACCTCTCTATGTTCTTCTCCCCCGCGACATCCCCAGGCGGCTCGAACCCATAGCACGCGGACTAAGGTTTAAATCGCCGCCCTCTACGTTGCGCTCTACGACGATCAGGCAACGGCATCTCGAAGCCCATCGCCACCTCCTCCTTCCCCACGCGTGCGAGCAAACTTGGTGGTCCCATGGCATGGGAAAATGCATTCAGGAAAGTGTTGGTTTTGTGAACGTTAGATGGTAGAATGGAATGAATTCAGGAAAGCTGGAGTCCGTTCTTAAAGAACAAATAAGACAAGTTGAAGCACTTGGCATTGTCATCCAACAATCTAGGTAGTTCCAGAAAGCCAAGGCAACTTCCGTGGACCAATCCGACTTTTAACATGCTTATTTTGTTGTGAACAAGCTCACAATTTTAATTCTACTATCATCATTCTTCTTTCAACTACTGTTCTACTTTCCTAAAAATACACCCTAAAACTAATTCAGATAGTAGACGTAGTTACTAATGTGAGCTTATGTTCCACGATAGCAACGTTCAATAAAACGGTGTATGCAGCGTTTGCGTACAAGGACCATATACCGGAAGAAATATCAACAAGATAATTTGATATAATTGTACAATCTACAAAAATCAAGGCAAAAGTCAATCATTAATGCCTAACGAAAAATAATTGTTGGCGGACCCATCTACGCCGAAGCAACATGATACTTTAGTTGGTCACTAGTTCAGTGGGTGGAAGTCGCTGTTCTCTTGATAAATCACTAATCCTTTAATTGTTTTATTTATGCCTTCACATATAAACTATTAAAATAGAAGCACATTGGTGTTGTATGTGAAGGCAATAAGTTAACAACATAGATCAATCTGCTTCTATTTTAATAGTTTATATGTGAAGGCATAAATAAAACAATTAAAGGATTAGTGATTTATCAAGATAACAACGACTTCCACCCACTGAACTAGTGACCAACTAAAGTATCATGTTGCTTCGGCGTAGATGGGTCCGCTAACAATTATTTTTCGTTAGGCATTAATGATTGACTTTTGCCTTGATTTTTGTAGATTGTACAATTATATCAAATTATCTTGTTGATATTTCTTCCGGTATATGGTCCTTGTACGCAAACGCTGCATAGGCCGTTTTATTGAACGTTGCTATCGTGGAACATAAGCTCACATTAGTAACTACGTCTACTGTCTGAATTAGTTTTAGGGTGTATTTTTAGGAAAGTAGAGCAGTAGTTGAAATAATAATGATGATAGTAGAATTAAAATTGTGAGCTTGTTCACAACAAAATAAGCATGTTAAAAGTCGGATTGGTCCACGGAAGTTGCCTTGGCTTTCTGGAACTACCTGGATTGTTGGATGACAATGCCAAGTGCTTCAACTTGTCTTATTTGTTCTTTAAGAATGGACTCCAGCTTTCCTGAATTCATTCCATTCTACCATCTAACGTTCACAAAACTAACACTCCAGCGGCCCAAAATCGTCCCCTCTGGTCGATGAAAACCCATCTCCACCGTACGGATGTGAAGCTGGCTTCATGCTCTTTGATCTTCACGTAGAAAGTTTTAAGAATCGTTGCGTGGATCACGAGCAAAACGAGGAAGAAGACGATGAGGTATCGACCATTGGTTGAGATAGAACGGTGGCCCGATGATAATAGCTAGGGTTTAAGCAAAAATATTAATATATATACATATTTAAATATTAATTTAATCTTGTGCCAATCAATTTACCACTCACGCAAACGAACTCCAATTCCCACGTTCCAATAGGCGTTCCTAGGGTTTTTTCGCGTTTTGGACACAATGGAACAGGTTTCGTAAGCTAATTCGGTCATATATGCGAGTTGCAGAATTAAACGATCAATTTGAAATTAAATCGGTTAAATCGATTTCTAAGCGTTTCGAGCTGTCACGGTCAAACGACAACTCCGATTGCTACGAAAATTGAAATCCGATAATAACTAACTATTACAGATCCAATGGAACTAGTTTCGCCGAATTCCGACACTGTGCCCCGGAAGGCTACTTTAACTCGTTTATTAAATCGAGCGATTTTCGAATTTGTCGAAAACGCTTAAAATTTCACTTTTTAAAATTTTACTACCTAAATAATAAATCATATAAAATTTATAATGACATTAAAAATAATTCTGACTCAGTCCAGACCAAAATCTGATAAATTACATTTTATAATATTAAATCCATTATTAAATTAATATAAAATTCCAAAAAATATCTTATTGACTTAAAAATTCATCTAAAAATCCAACAACACTATTTAAATCCAAATAGACTTAAAATAAATTTTTAAAACCATTTTTATCACTATTTACATCTAGATTTCCAATTTAATCCCAGTCCAAATAATTAATTATTATTATTCAATCTCAAATTAAACCTCCACATTAGAAATTATAACTTGTTATTTTAGTTTAAACCAATTCTTTTTAGTTCAAAATAAATCTTAAACCCATATTAAACATTTAAAATGAATTAAATGTTCACAAATTCCGTTTCAAAAATTCCGGGATGTCATAGTCTCTCTACAAATGTCACCTGCAAAACAATGGTTAAGATGGGTTCTCTATAATTTTGATGATATGTCATTAGGTTTCCTATTCATTTGAGGTTACTTAAAGATAATCGACAAAGAAATACCTTGGGTTTACAAAAACATTCTTGGAAAGAGAGTTGCTTTAATAAAAAAACCGGTCCCTAGAAATAAAGTAGTTCAAACTTAAAAACTTTTATTTAATAATAAAATAACATTTAAACTCTCCATTAAAAAATAATTAAAATTTAATTAAGTCATAATTATACCTTAATTAATCCTTCACTTATTAGTTAATTAATTAATTATTAAACCCTTTAATAAATAAACAACTGATTACAAATTTATCTTAATTAAATAAATAAGTAATAGTTAACCTTAATTAATAATTAATCTTTAATTAAATAACTTAATTGATTAACACTTAAATGCTAATTAGCTTTGTTAATTAATGATTAAGTACTAATTAACTTGCTTAATTAATTATTAATAATCCTTAAATAAATAATTAATTAATTAAAAAATTACTTATTCATACTTAAAGTAAGTTTTGAAAACACTTTCCTAAAATATCCTTAAGTAAAAACAATAAATTAGAAAAAGAGTTCATTTTTACAAACTGCGTCTATAGCGATTATGGCTATATCACCCATAATTTCAAAACTTGTTTTTATATCAAAATTACGTTAAATCTTTTTCTTTTCATACCGTAACCCATTTTTATAAATGTTGAATAAGCTTTTGGAAACCAAACAAAGTAAAGTTAAAAACTTCATAACTTCCTTTAAAATACATAAGTTTCACGTAAGGGATTCCGATGCCGTAACATAACCATAAGTTCGCATAATAATTTTCTTTAGTCTATAACACTGTATGTGCAGTTACAAACACATATATATAGGATATAACATCATAATGTAAGCAAAGGTCCAAACTTGAAAAACTTTGCTAACTTAAAATTCACTTTTCCAAGTTTAAACAACCATTACATTCAAACACGTATATATTCAAACAAAACAATATCATTCACCCAATAACCTAGTAAGCATTTATCAACATTAAAGTTTAAAACTTTAAGTAAAAAGGCGAGCATTTCTCACCTGAAGCTATCTAAATCAAACCGAATTTCCACTAAACTTGCATACACCTAGATCCATGCTTTTCTTTCACAAAAAAGATATTTTGAAGGCCTTAAGAGCCTAAGGGCATTTTTCATGAAGGGACAAGGCTCGACCTCGTGATTTTTTAAGGAGGCTTGGCTTGTTTTTGGAAAACTGGAGTTTTAGAAATGAAAGGAGAAGTTTTTAAGCAACGTTTCACGCATTATAAATAGGAAAAAAATGATTTTCAATCATTTGGAAATCCAAGAAAGCTATGAAGAGCTCAAGTGATTATGGGGGAAGAGAAAGCTTTTGAAATAATGAAAATAAGAATGAGAAGAAATTAGAAATTTTGTTTTGTACAAATTGAAATTACTAAACTACCAAAATAGTCTCATGTACTTTTCCCTCTATAAACCAAATGCCACCTCATCTTATCTCCCTTCCATATCACATCATAAGCCACCTTATTTCCAACATGCATTTAGTAAATGAGCACTAATGTTTAGTGATGTGATGTTTGCTTTTTCACATCTTTTCAATGTTTAAATTTTTTATTTAAGCTTTTTATATTAACATAACTAAACATACATTATCCTATATTACTACTAACCATTCTTATGTTATTTGTATATATATGCATATATGGATACCAAAATGTTTGCATAATTTCTGACAGCTTTTGAACGACGGAAAGTCGAAAATTTGAAAAACGAATTCTGGTCACATTTTCGATTTTTATTTGAACTAAATATTTTTGTAAACAAAGTTTAAAAAACTATTTAACCATCATTATTTATTACTTAATAGAGTTTTATTTTAATTATAAAACCCATTATTCAAATACTAAAGATAAATCCCTATATTTGAATAAAAAGAGTTTATATTTTAAAATCAATTATATAAATATTTAAAATTAATTAAATATTCAAATTCATGATGATGAAATTTTAGGATGTTACAATTGTTCAACGTATTAAATAAAAATTTATAATTGAAACATAAATATTAATTAATTCACTTAATTTATAACAATTATAAATTATTTAAGTTAGGTAGTCAAAGAGTATTCAATATCTCGGTTGCGCGACTCTTAAGAGTCAATTCAGTAAGAGATTAATATCGAATGATTCGAATGTTAACGTTTACAAATCACTTAGCAGGTGGCATGACATTTTGGTTAAATTTATCGCTTACTCGGTTTCAGTAAAATCTCATTTTACTTTGTTAAGTGTTACCAAGTAGTAACTATTATTTACTCCAATTTTATTCGTCAAAATTATATCACTTTGGACTTATGGAATTTGTAATTATCAAAATTCTAGTATCATCCATATTCAATTCTATAACTGAACATAAAGTCTTTGGTTTAACAATAACATTATAACTGAATGCTCTAGCTAAAGCCTTTGAATTTCAGTTGACTTTGGTACGAACCTCATATAACTGAGGAGCCGAATCCTCATTTGAATAGTGTTTCACTTTCAATGCTTCTACCGAACCCAACAATAGTGGTTTGATAGACGTTCTTCAACGATTTAACTATAATTAAAGCGAAGCTTCCACATTGAAGAACGATGGTATGCTCCAGTCAAGAAAATTGTATAAAATTTATCACAATGATATTTCTGTTTGATCTTAGTTATATTAACTAATAAAAAAATATCGAGTTAGTCATTCCATAGTTATCCAGTATCAATACGTAACCCCTCGGTGCCTTTAGCAATCATGAGTAATACACTTTCCAACTTTTAGAAAGCATTATGTACTTTAGTCTCGAAAGATACATCAGTGTCCAACCTCCATACATCTTAAATAAGAATATTTTAAAATGATTTGATTAGTTATTTATTTTATTTTATAAAAGTATGAACGAAAGAAATCACCTTTTATTTTAGACATTTAATTTTTTTAATAAGTGGTCTAATAGTTTATAATAATAATTAGTAACTAGCATTAGTATTCTTAAAGTGCATTTAAATAATTTAGTAAATATGAACAATAATAACAAGCATACCATTTCCAACTAAACTAAAGTATAGAAACAAACTATAATCTAACTATTGGTCTTTTTTAAAGAACATATATGTTTTTCTATATAAATTCGATAGAATACAACAAAAGTTAGTTTGTGGTATAATAACAGTTAACTATACTATTTCACAATACAACAATACAACGTAAGTTATATTCTTATCCTAACTAAGCAAACACGAAACTGAATTAAATATGCTTTATAGAAGTACTTGTTACTATGTTAGTATAGTTCAACAATGTTATTACTAAAATATGCATAATTGCAGTTGTTATTGGAGTCGACTGCTAGAAATGGCTAAGTCACGTACTTCATCACTTTCTTTAAGACGATTTGTGGCTAAGTCCCAAAGTGCAAGCCTAGCTATCAATTGCTCCATCCTTAGGATAAACAGCTTCTAAAATTTGATCAATTTGCTATTTGCATGACAGCAAATCGTTTTGAATTAAGCACTTCCTAATTTAATTATTTGGATAAATTCTACAGAGAAAGAAATGACAGAGGGAGAAGAAGAAGAAAGAAAATGTTTATTGTTATATGTTTTTCCTCCTGCTTATATTTTATTTATACTAGTGTGAACCCGTGCTTCGCATACAAGTGTTATGAAATTATGGCAGTTAAATTCACCGAGTTGTGTATGCATACGGGTTTCAAATTTTTTAGATATGCATCGATAGATCCATGTGTACATGGGAAAAATTCGATGATGTAAAACCAAGGGCAAAAGCTGTATTATTTAGTCAAAACAAATAAGTATTATATTGGAATCAGTTTGTAGATAATGCATCATAACAAATAAGTATTATATTGGTATCAGTTTGTAGATAACGCATCATGATGAAGAATGCTAGCTAACGTTAATAGTATTCAAAATTTCAAGAATCATATATAGTTGTGGAAAGCAAGTGGGAACAAATCATAACTTCTGATAAGTTGTTCCACACTGTTGAGAACTGGGCAAAAAATATTGAAATTATGGACAGAGTATTATAGCAGTAGATAGTATATAGTCCAGCCTGTAAAAAAGAAAAATCATTATTAAATGAGAGTACAAAGCGGCTGCAATTGCAGCAACAAAAATACAGTGCCTTAGGGAGGAAAAAAGAACTGTAGAGAAGCTGGACCGTGAGAAGTTATATTAACAAAGAAAATTCACACACACACACACTGATATACACATATACGTGTGTGTGGATGTATATATGCATGATCATGTGTTCTTATGGAAATTTTGTAATAGTTGCACATGCATTCTATGTTTCATCAACATTACTTTTGCAAAAATTAACAGACTTCAATTATCACAAAAAAGCACAAAACCGATCAGTTACAAAGCAAGAATACAAAAAGGATTGCCCATATATATATAAATAAAAGATACACACAAAAAAACTCATACATACTTAATACATACATATTGTTTGAAAAAATAGAATGTTTTTATATTCCCTGAAACTATTAAAGCAAATATGTTTCACAGTAATCCTTGATGGAGCTACAATATGATTATTTTATCCAAACTAAATAATGGAATCAACATAAACAAAGAACAACATGAAATCTCTAAAGCTTCATTATTTTCTTATTCAAGCAGTTTCAGTCAAACAGGCTTATAATCCAAGTTTTGAAATATGGAACATCATCTATTTTTAGTACGGGAATGAGCACTAAAAGGGAGTGATTGTAATCACTAAGAGCTATGTAGTCCAAATCCACAAGATCCTCTTCTTCCCTATGATAATATTCCTTGATCACTTTCTTAAACAAAAGGTCATCTTTTGGAGGACTTGGGAATGCACCACTTGTCGTATTAATGAATAGGTGTGATGCCCCACCTCTATAACCACGCTAGCCAAGAACACTACGGTGTAATGCTGTCAACTAGCACGGAGAATAAGGCTGTTGAGGAGCGACCATTCATGTAATTGCTTTGTGCGAGCACCGATATGTCAGATAGAATAACATGCATAAGAGGGAGTCCGACATACCGATACAAACTCAAAGCTATCACACGGTGGCTGTATATAATCCTCGGAAACAAATATAGAAATAAACATAACACAAATCAGTCACAGACATCCATATCACAAAGGTGGAAAAAGATATGAATAGATAACACATGAGAGTGTACATCAGAGTAGTGGTCAGAAAGATCCACGATAACACAAAAGAGTAGCTACAAGCTACATAAAAGAATAAGTATACATCATGGAGTTTATATCTCAAATGTATACAACAAAAACTACTAATCTAAGTAGTTAACCAAAAGTCCGAGTAATCCCAGAAGAGAAGTCAAGCAGAAGCACCTGTAACATCTCGGTCTGACCAGAGTATTATTTATAAGAAAATAATAAATGGATCAGTCTAGCTATAAATATTAGATGACATGATATAGAATAAAAGATATGGCATAAACATGTAATAACCATAACGACATACTACTATAAGTATGTAAATGATAATCAACAAGAGATTAATCAATATCACAAGAATCTTCTCAAAGATAAAATGGGGTATCATACCCTAAACTTGTATTCATAACAAGTTAATGACACACAAATTCACCAATGCACAAAAATTGATAAAACTTATCAATGGAAATCACGAAAATTGGTGAAGCGCAAAATTCCAGAAATCATCACAAGAAATCCAGAAATCACAAGAAGGGGGAGGCCTATCACAAAACGGGAGTATGAAAACTCACCAACACGTGTATCACAAAACGAGACACTATCTGATGGTAGCTAACCATTAATTTTGAGCCGAAGCTCCACAAGAATGGCCCGAAGACCGTGGGGCGCTACCCCACACATGTGATGGTGAAACATCACACAAACGGGGTTTAGTCTCCCTCGTAGACAAAGAGACATCGCACAGTTGCTAGTCTAAATAACAAAAATGATCGTCATGATCATCAGGAAGTGCCAATCACACCAAGCTAGTAAATATATGAGTTTAGCTTCATGTCCCATAACCACTTGCTTAACTTAAATATTTACGAACCAACTGTAGATCTTCACTAGAAAATTGTCACAAAAGGTTCAATCGAACAAGTCTAAGAATTAACCGACGAAGAAAATGCAAGCGTTTCATACCACTATTTTTACTAAGCCATTTAATTAGATTTCTCATCCGAGTAAGGTAAAGGCTTGTATATACTAATAGATTGGAAAACGGTTTAAGACAAAGAGTTTGGTAATAAAATAGTGTTGAAATCGCTTTGATGAAAGAGTTTTGATATTTACTACTAGTATTGAAACCTTCATGTTTTTAAAGTGATAAGTAACAAAAATGATTGTAAGAACAATCTATCACAAAAACTCACATTCGAAGATGTGAATAAAATCCAAGGAAATCAGCTCAAAATGCATCAAGTGCAAGTTCCCACGCGACCTAATCATAGCTGAGCTAACGTGCACGACCTAAAAAGGTTGCGACTTAAAGTAAAATAGGTCGAACGACCTAAGGACAGCATGTCGAGCGACCTAGGTGAGCGACCTAAGCATAATGTGCGACCTATAATGTATGAGCGACCTAACTAGGCGAGCGACCTAAGGGGTAAACAGGTCGAGCGACCTAGAAAATCAAGGCCATGCGACTTTAGGGGTCATGCGACCTAAAGAAAATAAGGTCAAACGACCTAATGGTGATCACGACCTAACTCAATCGAGCTAAGTAGTGGAACGGCAAACCAGGGGCGAGCGACCTAAGGGACTCACGACCTAAGGACTATTGAACGACCTAATGGTCAAACGACCTAAAAGCAAATAGGTCAAACGACCTAAAGGAGGAAGCGACCTAAGGCCAGCGACCTAACTGAGGCAGGCAACCTAAAGAAGGAAGCGACCTAAGGCCAGCGACCTAACAGTGAGGAGCCGAGCGACCTAACGAGGTTAATAAGGCCGAGCGACCTAACATAAAACAAGGTCATGCGACCTAAAGGGGTACGCGACCTAAAGGGTTCGCAACCTAACTGGGCACGCGACCTAACTGGGTACGCGACCTAAAGTAGTACGCGACCTAAAGGGTTCACGACCTAACAATCTGCCTATGCCGAGCGACCTAACGACTCAAGCGAGGCCGAGCGACCTAACAAAATATGGTCTAACGACCTATGGCCGAGCGACCTAAGGCAAAACGAGCTAAAGACGTGCGACCTAAGCCCAGAACGAAGTATATGCAGGCAAAGGCTTTTCCACACGAACGAGCTAGCTAGCCTGAGCGACCTAAGCCCAGGCAGAACGACGTAAGTGCAGTTTTTCACCAAAAACATTAAAAACTTGAGTTTTTCGCCAATCCAATCCAAACCAAATGCATATGTACATGCTAATGTGATAGGAATTCATTTCCAACAGTCCAAGATAGTTATAGACAAGAATGTGAGATAAAAATCTCACCTTTGCACCAAAATCAATGAAAATGAAGCTTTAAAGCAAACAAGAATCAATCCCTAGCTTGAATCAATGTCTTCACTTGAATTTGGAGTAGATGTTGGATTAGAAATGAAGACTTGGCTTTTGGAATCTCGAATAAAATCTGGGCCTAAAACCAGCTTCTCACCGGCCTCAAGCCATCAAGAAGGAGATCGGCATGGCCTTCCATAGAGTGCCTCGAAAGGTGTCATACCAATACTAGATTGGAAGCTATTATTATAGGAAAAATCAACAAGAGAAATATGATCTTTCCAACTTCCACCGAAATCAAGAACACAAGCACGAAGAAGATCTTCAAGAGTTTGATTCACACGCTCGGTTTGTCCATCGGACTGGGGGTGATAAGCGGTGCTAAAATTAAGCTTCGTTCCTAAAGCTTTTTGAAGACTCTTCCAAAATCCACTAGTAAACAATGGATCACGATCACTAACAATAGAAGTAGGAACTCCATGTAATTTAACAATTTCTTTGATAAAGAGTTTGGCCAAAAGAGGAACGGTTCGATTGGACCGAACGGGAATAAAATAGGCGGATTTAGTCAGTCTATCAACAATCACCCATCAGCTATCATGACCCGAACGAGAACGGGGAAGGCCATCAATAAAATCCATGGAAATTTGATCTCACTTCCAAATTGGAATTTCTAAAGGTTGCAATAACCCACTAGGCCTTTGATGTTCGGCCTTGACAAGTTGGCAAGTCATGCAACGCTTAACAAAGTTAGCAATATCTGATTTCATTCCCTCCCAATAATAAAGTTGCTTCATATCAGCGTACATTTTACTACTACCGGGATGAATGGTAAATTTAGAATGATGAGAATCTTCTAAAATATCATTACGAAGATCACGAATATTTGGTACGATAAGTCTACCAAACTTTCGAATGCCGCCACGAGAATCAATATCAAAGTCTTTCAAGCCTTCAATATCAATTCCATCCCTAACATTTTGGCCAAGAAGAGCCAATTCGGGATCTAGCTTTTGAGCTTCAAGAATGCGGTCAAAAAGAGAAGGATGAGCCTCAAGGCTACATAAAACAAGAGATGAACATAAATCGGAAACACGATCTCGAATTTCACAAGTGGATAACACCTCGAGATCATTCCATTTGGATATCATCATAGAAACAACCGCTTGTTGCTTACGACTAAGAGCATCAGCAACTCGATTTCCCTTTCCGGGAGTATAAATAATATCAAGATCATAAGAGGCAAGGAATTCGAGCCAACGTTGTTGACGCAAATTAAGATCCTTTTGAGAAAATAAATACTTCAAAGACTTATGATCGGTATAAAGAATTGTAACGACCCAGAATTTTGAACAAATTAAATTGAGAATATTTAATTAATTTTAAATATTTGAACGATGATTTAATTTGAATTCCCGATATAACTTTGAATTTGGCAATTAAATTATAAAATTTAATCTGTTGAATGTTGAATAAAAATTTAAATCTTCAGTTTAAAGTTGAAGAAAAATATTTTGAAAAGTTTTTAAAATTCGTATTGATATTACTGAAGATGATAGAAGCTTTAGAATCGAATTTGGGAGTGAATTGTTCAGTTTGAAATTTATATCGTTCGAATTGATATTTAAAAATATCCTTCCGAGGCACAGTCTTGGAATTCAACGAAACCAGTTTCATTGGGTTCGTAATATTGTATTATTACCGGATTTCAAAATTCGTATTATTCGAAGTTGTTATGTGAGCATACGATAAGCAAACGCGTTGAGAATTAAATTGAAATTTAATTTAAAATTTTGTAAAATCAAATCACTGCCACCCTACTCCTGAGTAAGCAGACCTATTCTCTGCAGAATCACGTCGTTCTTTAATTTATAATGCCGATGTTTCTGCCCATCATTTTAACTCACGCAACCTCCTCAAATTCAAAACGAAATCTTCGTTCAACAAAATCATTAATGGTCGAAGCCCTCTCCCCTTTCAAAACAAACGACAGTTAATAAAAAAAATGAGAACAAAGCTGAGTTCTACTCGATTCCAAGTCGCGTTCGCGCGTTCGAATAGGCGAGGGGAGGCGATGTTCTCGACTAGGTTTGAGGAGCGGCAATCGATTTCTGGGTACGAGAAATTGAAGTCATGTCGCGAGCTAGGGTTTCGTCGAGCTCGATTTCGACTGGGCGAAGTGGGTCGCGAGCAATTTTGTGGGGGTGGATTCACATCGATGGCGATGGGGTTTCGCGATGGTGGTTCGTGGAAGCTCGCAAGGGGATTAGGGTTCGTACGAGGTTCGGCGGCGAATTAGAGTTGGGCTCACGATGGCCTACTCGAGCAATCTCGTTCGATATACTGGCTTCGTCGAAGTGGTGAGGCAGCGCGAGAGAGGCGTTCACGATGGTTTAGGGGGTCGCGCTCGTACGACCTGCCATGGCGCAGTGGTATCGCGAGTGTGGGGTTCGCATGGATCTGGAGCTAAGTCGTGATGGTCGACTTCGTGATGGTGGAGGCACTCTCGTGAACCAGTGCAGGTTGAAGGAGATGTTGACAGAAAAAGGGGTGAGCAACTTCTTGTTTTTTTTCTTCTTCTTTGAAAAAAAAGGTATAATATTTATGTTTAGTTATAAACTGTTAAAACAGAGAAGTTATGAAATATAGGAAATTCATTAGTTTAAACTAAATGATTAGTTATTTAAATAATATATATTGGGGTAATTATTTGGGTTAATTAACTTGTTTAATTATTTCAGTTATTAAAAGTAATTTATTTAATAGGAAACTGATTAATAGACTAGTCCAAATTTTAGTGTTAATTAATAAAATCTTTTAAAGGAAAATAATTACAGTATATACATTTAAAGTGAGGTAAAGACAATTTGTTTTAGGTTAAACAAAGATATATTGTTAGAACAGTAAATATATATATGTAAGTATGATGTTGGGAAAATATATACATACATATTTATTTACTAGTATAATTTTAAAATAATTTATTGTTTAAAAATTATTTTTGGTTACTAAATATTTTTCATGGAAAATTAGTTTAATTAAATTATTTGTTTAAACTAAATTATTAGATGGTAATGGATTATTCAAGTTAATTCGAGTGTTAATAAAATTATCAAATGTTTATACAAGGTCGAAATTGTGAAGAAAACAAAACTGGAATGGAAAATGGATTGCAAATTAAAAGCTAAGGTGAGATTTTTCTCACTCAAAATAAATTTTGTATTGCAGTTATTTGCTGATTGATTGCTTTTGGATGTGATATTAGATATAGTAGGATATATCTATATATATATATAGCAATATATACATATTGGCATATGTATATATTGGATTGATTGATTTCCCGCCTTGTATAGCGGATGAGACCCTATTGCGCCGATAGTAAGCGGATGATTTTTATAAAACCCATATACCGCGATATTCCACCTCGAAGTGGAATTGGTATTGTGCTAACATCTGTGGATGCAAGGAAACAGGTTGGAGGGATCCAACTGGATTCCTCACCAGTATTTATTTATTTACAGATATTGATGTATATTCTGTTATCATATTGATATGTGATGTTTGTTGTCGTGATTGACTAATTGGTGCGTTGCATCATCGGATTCAATTTTGAAATTTAAAAATAACGATTCTTACTTTAAAAGGATTTTAAAGTGATTTTTGAAAGTAGGCGTTTTATTGAAATTTTGAATTGATTTATTTCAAATAAATAAATGTTCAAATCTTAAAGTTATAAAAGTTAAGATTTTTGTGAATTATAACCAAAAGGTGATTTTTGAAATAAATAGTTAAGTAATTTATAAAATAGTTTAAATTTGGATTTTTGAGTTATTAAAAACGATGTATATAGAAGATGTACAAAATTGATATTTATCAATTAAAATTTATAGAATTATAAATGGTGAAGATATAAAATTTATAGAATTATAAATCGTGAAGATATGGAATTTATAGATTTATAAATTGTGAAGTTATAAAATGAATGAAATTGTAGAATAAAAGATCTATAAGAAATTTACTTATAAATTGGATTTTTGCCTTTAAATGGAATATCGATCGAATTGTTAATAAAGAAGATCTATAAATCGAAGTTGTTAGAAAATAGAAATAGAATTTATAAACGTTGTTTTATAAATTCGAAATCAATTGGATTTGATAAATTAAATATAGAAGGTTATTAAAGAAGATATATTCACGATTTTGGATAGCGAATTATTATTGAAATAAAATGTGTAGAAAAATATTGGAATGTGGTTAGTGAAGTATATTCACGATTTTGGACAGTGAATATATTTTTAAGTAAAATGAATATTATTTTGGGGAAGTGACATTTAAAAAAATGAAGTTAATTGTTTTAACGATGTTTTAAAAATGTTTTGAATATCGAAATCATAGATTTCAACATTTATTGTTGAAATAGACGTTTTCGAGGAAATAAGGAAATGGTGGACTATAACACTGTTGTTATAGTAAATGATTTCCGAAAGGAAATGTTTTTGTTTTATATAGTATTGGGATTTATACATCTATCTTAATTTCGAATCCCTATACTAGTGATTTTGAGTCGTCGTAACAATGTTTAACGTAACATTCGTTTTGACTCAAATAAATGTGCTTAAGAGAATGATTTCCTTAAAGAATGAAATATATACTTAACATTTATTTAAGTATATCGAATATTTTCCAAGTGTTGAAAATAAATTGATTTGTGAATTACTTATAATTAAATAAGTATGGAAATGTTTTCCAAAACGAAATGAAACGTTTTTGAGAATTTATCTTTTAAAGATAAATTGAAATGTGAATATTTGAAATTTGTTTTCAAACGGTTAAGTGTGGAAATTTTATATCTAGTAAAGATATTTTTGAAAATAAATAATTTGGGAAAGTTATTTGGAATCTGATGATGTTGTACATCTTTATTGATAGTTAAATAACCGACTATCAATAATTACCTTGAATGGGTATTTGTTGTGAATTGGATGAATTTGAATGCAACACTTATTGAATAAGCGCTCACTATTCGGGTTAGCCGGGAAAGGACCATGGGGTCGTATAACCCATTCCGAATATGTGATACGTCGTAATGAATTGCATTTGATGACCGGTGTTGAAGACCGGATATTTTTGAAAACGGAAGGATTACCGTCGAGTTACTCTACATCGGCTGATCTCCGGTTTAGAGGTTTTATCACCCTTAGTGACGGGAAGTCCGGACGTGATTAGAAATTTATCCGGATGTGCAAGGGCTTCGTGAGAAGTGCCTTCGGTTCTGTTCGATCCCGGAACAGACTTGTATGGATTGTGTGTCTGACATTACAAATTGAGATATAAAGCCGATTTCTTTCAAATACATATCTGTTGGTGGCGGAGAATTTATTCTCTTAGCTTAACACCCTTCTCTGAGACGTACGAGCTCAGAGGTTATGTAGTTGAAATTTATCAGCAATATACTCCCAATTTGGTAACGTGGCATGCTGAGTGTTGCTGTGAAATGATCGTTGTTTGATCATTTATCTTTGTGATCAATTCTTTGATCATTTGTTTGACCCGAAGCATGGCTTTTGAAAAGCGTAGCTTTGTGGACGAGACTTCGTCGAGCCTCACACCCCGGAAATGGTCAAAACAGGAAGGATGCAGCAAGGTTCTAGGGAGTAGCGCCCCTTAGTGTATGTCATTCCTTCTGGATAGAGGTGGTATCATGGTATGGAGCCCAGATACTTAACCTATGTGGTTACTGCATTATTATTATTATGTGGTTGTTGCGAATCGAGGATCCTCGGGAAGATCGGTTACGATCGGGGGATGGCATACGCGTGTCAGTAGTTACCTATTTTTGCAGAGGTAACCCGGCCTTGTGTTGGCAGAGATCCGGTTAGGTTCTCGGGACTTCATTCCAGAGGCGTTCCTTCGTGGAATAGGAAGTTCCTTAGCCTGACCATTTGTTGGAAATCCAAAGAAACAATACGATCTTGTACGGTTTTAGTTGTAGAACCTATCATTCACTTATGGTGGTCACCACTGTTTGGATGGTAGCTATAGTAGGCATAAGTGCGGAATGCCTATGCTGGCTAAGATTTATATTATACTTACGAAATGTTTTCTACACTATGCACTAATAATAATATCAAAAATGATTTGATTTTGCGTATCAAGCATCTTTGACTATCATAAGGAGAAATCTCCTCCGATTCTGCGTTTGCATTGTGTGTGTGTGCGGGAGGCCTTATGGTAGTCTCATTTTCCAAAAAAGCATTGCGAATCTATTTTAAAATATTCCTTTGTTTATTTTAAAGATAAACTGTTTTACGATCTCACACCAGTCACCATGACTGACTCGGAGTTTATTGTTTCCCTTCTAAACTCTGGGTGCCCATCAATTTCCACACGGGAAGTCTAGAGTTAGGTTATCAGGATATTCTGGATATTCTGGAGCTTTGGAGATAAGCTGGATGACGAGTCGTAGTATTTGTATCTGATATATTTATTCTGCTGTGTATTCTGTATGAGGACAAGTTTATATAACAGTCCATTGTTGTAAATTGACTCTGATTGATGTATGTATAAACTGATATAGCTCTTTGTTTTAAAAGACTAGTGATTACCTATTATATATTGTTCCGCTGCGATATGTGAGATTCTGATATGTTTCTGTTTCTGATGTTGTTCTGTTGTTCTTCTTTTCTTTTTCTTCTGTCTTTTCTTCTACCACTTTTTTTTTCTTTCAAAACATTAAAGTTCGCGTTTTCGCCATTCGACTTTTCGATAGTTGGTACAGTGAACGTATCGATGTCGAGTTTTCGGAAGACGGATTTGCGGGTCTTTACAAGAATGAATTTCTCTCCCAAAAGATAATGTCGCCAAATTCAAAGGGCGAAAACGATAGCCGCGAGTTCTAAATCATGTGTGGCATATCTAGTCTCAGCCGGCTTCAATTGCCTAGAAGCATAAGCAATAACACGTTCTTTTTGCATAAGAACGGCACCCAAACCAACGCGACTAGCATCGGTATAAACAACAAAATCTTGATTCCCTTTGGGAATAACAAGAATAGGAGCATCAGAAAGAAGTTCTTTTAATTTCTGGAAAGAAGTTTCACATTTGTCCGACCAAATGTATTTAACACCTTTATTGGTTAAGCCAGTAAGAGGAACGGCAATCTTAGAAAAGTCTTTTATGAAACGGCGGTAATAACCAGCCAATCCGAGAAAGCAATGGATTTCAGTCATGCTTTTCGGTCTCTTCCAATTTTGAATCGCTTCAATCTTTGAAGGATCCACTGATATTCCGGATTCGGAAATAATATAACCGAGAAACTTCACACTAGACTGCCAAAAGTGGCATTTAGAAAATTTTGCTTTTAATTGATTACTCCTAAGAGTTTCCAATACAATCCAAAGATGTTTTTCATGTTCCTCCTCGGTTTTAGAATACACAAGAATATCATTAATAAAGATGAGAACAAATCGATCGAGGAAATCTTTGAAAACTCGATTCATAAGGTCAACGAAATAAGCCGGAGCATTCGTTAAACCAAATGGCGTAACTAGCCATTCATAAGATCTATAACGAGTACGGAATGAAGTCAAAGGAATACTATCCTCTGCAATACGAAGCTGATGAAAACCGGTAGCCAAGTCCAATTGTGAGAAGACTCTAGCACCACTAAGTTGATCAAACAGATCATCAATCCGAGTTAAAGGATATTTATTCTTAATAGTAAGATCATTAAGCTTGCGGTAGTCAATGCAAAGCCTAAGTGTACCATTGGATTTCTTCACGAAAATAGCTGAAGCTCCCTAAGGTGAGGAACTAGAGCGAATAAATTGCTTCGTTTCCAATTCGGATAATTGTTTGCGCGTCTCTTTGTTTTCCTTATTAGACATGCGATAAGGAGAACGAGTAATAGGTTGAGCTCCAGGAATAAGATTAATTCTGAACTCAATTGCTCGTTTAGGTGGTAGTCCTAAAATGGGCTCAAATATGTTGGAAAATTCACGAACGACGTGAATAAGAGAAATGACATCTTCCTCATCATCATTGTCATCATCAAGATGATTTAAAGAATATAAAGATGCAACCAAAGCGGAATCTGAATCTTTAAGATTAATAGAAATCTGATTAACAGATTGAGGATGTCGGAGATAAATAGTCCACTTAGGACATAGGATATGGGCTTCGTAACGGTTAAGCCAATCCATTCCCAAAATCATTCCAAAGCCTAAGTAACGCATAACATGCAAATCAGCTAGGAAAGAAAAATCACACAAAATAATCTCCACATCTTTACAAAGCAAACTAAGTGTTGCGGATCCACCAACGGGATTCGCAATTCTCAAAGAAGTCATTAAAGCAGCAACACTTAAAGAAAAGGTATCAACAAGTTCTTTTGATATAAAGGAATGGGATGCACCCGTATTAAAAAGAACTCGAATAGGTTGACCATGAAATATAATAATACCATCAAGGATAGAATGAGATGTACCTTGACCACGAGATGTGTTGCCAGGGGCTTGAGCCACATTAAGCTTTCCCTCCTTCTTGCCTTGAAGTCTGGGACATAAATGTATATAATGATCCGGGCTCTTACAATAACGACAAGAACGCGGTTTCGAACACTTGTTCGAAAAATGGTCCTTAGAACCACAGTTATAGCATTGCCCGTTACTAGAGGAAGGAGTCTTTGCAGCAGGAGTTGCTTGTTTACTCTTTTTGTTGGGATAAGGACCCTTGAATTTGTTTGACCTCTTCTTGTTGTTGTTGAAGTTTGGTTTAGGACCCACAACTTCAACGTCACTCTCCTTATCAGCCTCTTCCAGACGAAGAGCGATATCGATGAGCTGGTCAAAAGAAACTTCTAATTTTAGAAGTAATGGCTTCTTAAGATTTTTGTTTAAGCCATAAACAAATCTTTGGTTCTTTTTCAATGGGGTGTTGATGTATTCAACCCTATATTTAGACAGTGACTCGAAGGATGCGACATAATCTGTCACAGAGGATTCAGCTTGAACAAGGTCTATAAAACGACTAGCCAATGTCACTTTCTTAGCTTCTGGTACGAATTTCAATTTGAAGCGTTCTCGGAATTGCTCCCAAGTGAGATCCGCTTCATTAATTTCAGAAATTAGAAGCTCGTACCAGTCCAATGCTCTTTCTTGGAGCATAGAAGAAGCCACCTGTAACAACCGGGATTTTTGTAAATTTTAATTATCGACAGAATGACGATTTAATCTAGTTAACAATTGATATTGAATTTTAAATTGTATTTTAAATTCTTTAATAAAATTGTTATTCGCGGTTAGAGATTTAAATCAATCTGAAATTCATTTTTCTTTTGATTTGTATAATTCTCTATTAATCATTGTAGTGGAGTAAATAATGTTTGTGAAACGTTGTTTGGGAATTTAAAATAATGTTGAAATTCTTTTTTAAAAAAATTAGTGTCGTTCCCTTATACAAGTAAATCAACCCGCCCCTTTTTCATTCATTTTTTCGTAACCCTAAAGAAAATAAAAAATTTAGCGAGAAAGTTAATGGCGACGAGTACGACTGCTTCGTTCTTCTCTCGTTCCTTCGGTTCGATCGAGGTTATGGCTTCAAGTATAGAAGCGATGCTTTATCAAATTGGAGGCGAAGATGCTCCAATTCATTTCTTTGTTCGCCACGGCCTCGATTCTAGAAATTTGGCAGTGGATCTATGTTCTTCAAATCTAAGGTGAGTGAATCTCGATCTCACTCACATCTAATTCACTCGATTTCTTTGATTTTCGTTCACTTATAATTGTTTGAAGTTGTCATTCGATTTGTGTTGGCCATTGATTTTGTGGTGATGTTTGAGATTTGTTCACTGATTTTTATTTCATGCGGTTTTGAACTGTGACTTGGTTCGATTTCTTGTCTCCTTATCACCACGGTTTCGAATGTAAATTGTTCGATTCCGATCTTTTTGGCTTCGGTTTGTGATGTCGTTTATGGGATGGTTTTGACTTTCGTGTTTGATCTTACAACTGATTTATGTCTTTTGCGACTTTGGTCATCTGAGCATTTAAATAGGTAATTGTATATTATCAGAATCCATCTCCTTATGGAGTTGTTTTGTGACTATTTACTTGTACCCTCTGCAAGTCGTAATTATATGTTAAAGTGTAAACTGAGTTTCATTCTTCCTGAAGTCACTTGTGTCCTTTATCAGTCGAGTGTGCTTGTCTCGATCTTTGGCTTCATATGTATGCACTATCCACCTGTAGCACAGCTAACCAAGTATCATACACTACTCGAGGCTTGCACTTAAATATCAGTTCCATTTGTACCTTAGTGTACTGTCTCAAGCTCGAGTCTGCATTGTCATGTGCCTTGAGTTGTAGATGCCTCATTGTACATGATCCCCACTTTGACCTTGGTCGTTTAGTTGTATGCATATGCACTGAATTGTCCTTCACGTTGCCTGACCCTGTATATATTCCAAGTCACTGTTTACATGTGTATTGGTCCAAGTATATGTGTAGTTTCTTGGTAGAGATGTTGTCGTGTATAATTGTACTTGCTCGGCTTTGGAATTATTCGAACTCGTCACCAGAGTTTGTTCACCCCTGTGTGATTTCCAGTTGTAATTAATTGCTGATCTGGTTTTGATATCAGTCTCTACTTTGTTTATTTATTTGATTTGAATTGTTTGGGGTTGGCACTATCCTGATATTGGTACTGCCATTCACTAAATTGCCTGTATCAGTTCTTGGCCATCCTTTGCTATGTTTTGAACCTGACTGTTTGGTTCGAGTTTCACTGAACTTTGCTATTATGTAACCTGGTCTGGACAATTTAGGTTCCAGTGTTGAACTTGACATTGCAGCCCTGTTTTCTTTCATGAGCATATCACAGCACTCGTTTGATCGAGGCTTGTTTCATTGTCTTGACTTCATTGGTGTGGGTTCACTTTGACCTGATTTGGTATTTAATTGCCGTCTTAGTCTGGAAAAGCATTATATTTTATTTGTTACATTGCTTCGAATTGTGCCTTGATCGAACATGTTTACAGTTACCCTCATTTGCATGCGTGTATATTTGTTGTTGCTGGGCATTTGTAGTGAATGGAGATTATTACTGCACTTGTTCTTTTGAAGTTCTGGGTTGAAACATTATCACTGCACTTGTTCTTTTGAAGTTCTGGGTTGAAACATTATCACTGCACTTGTTCTTTTGAAGTTCTGGGTGAATCCCTTGTATCAGACATTGTCCTACGGTGCATCGCTTGACATTATGTATGCATCGAGGCAGTTTGTATTTGTTGTAGCAGTGTTGAGTCACGATAGTCGTAACTTGACCTCCGTAGTTTCATGTTGTTGACCTACATTTGGTGTTGTGATGATTTTATACAATATTGTGGCGAGGCAGTACACGCGTGCGTGTACTGCAGCCGCACAGTTTTAACATTTTAATGTGGCGAGGCAGTGCACGCGAGCGTGTACTGCAGCCCAATCAGATTTGACAATTTTAATTGATATTTCACCTATCTTGGTTGATGAATTCAATCTGCTGATTTGTGGTTTAACACTGTTTAGTGTTACATCTACCGTTATCCGATTCTCTTATTGAAGAGTCGGATATACGAGATTTCTGTGACTGTCATCTATTTGAGATTGATTATTATTGCTTCTATGCACTAATAACTGAGTTTGAATTAGACTGACCCGTGTATTATTTTCTTTTGATTGTAATACTCGGGTCAGACCCGAGTAATTTCAGGTTGTAGATTTCTTTCTTTGAGTTGTTGTTCGGGATTTGAAGACTTTTCACATCTTCTGAAGTTGTCATTGTCCTTTTGTAGTAGTCGTGTCATTGTATAGAACGATATGTATTCATGTATATTAGTTGATAATGTACTTGTATATATAACTTCTAGAGTCGACAGTTGTAGTTGTATCATATGTATCGTGTCAACTATGTTGTAACTGACATCGGTTATATATATATGAGATTTTTGTTAATCTGTGTTCCGCATTTATATTATCTGTGTTATTGTTATATCTAATGTCCTAAACTATTATGAACTATCGTAGTTTGTTTTATACTGATAATTGGGTGTGTCGATGGGAGTAAATAAATAATAGATGAAAAATAAAAAGTATATAACACTCCTATCGAGATAACCAATATTAGTGTAAGGCCAACTACGGATGGTCGCTCCTATCCAGCCTTATTCTTCGTAATAATAGACAGTATTTCTTTTAATACTCTTTGTTATTATGAGCATAGAGGTGGGGCGTTACACCACCTGAACTCGGTGAAGATCAATAAGGTTCATGCGAGAAAAGATTCAATCGCATGTTCTTAGCCAAGCTTGGACTTCAATAATAATTTCAGAGCCTTTGAATGGCTTCCCACCCAAGTTGGTGTAATCGTTGCACAAACGTGCAAATCCAGACTTAGGATGAGTAGGTTCCAGATTAGAACCAGCTGCTTGAGCATTCTTTACTAGATCAAGAAGCTGCTAAGCAGTCATAAAAACTCCATCCTGGGGAGCAACAGTAGATGGTCCGGCTCTAGGACGGCCTGGTCTAGACATTCTCTTCTTTAAGAAAGAGAGAAGAGAAAGAGGAAAAAGGTTATTCACCATATAAATATCAAACATTCTTGATAGGTGAAACAAAGGATCATAAAAGAAAATAGGATGAATCGGTTCGAAGACTCGAATTAATCCTAAGGCATGACTCCTAAGATGGACTTAGGACGATGATCCTTGTTACAATATTCTACCATGACCTCTATACCCACGCTAGCCAAGAACACTACGGTGTAATGCTGTCAACTAGCACGGAGAATAAGGCTGTTGAGGAGCGACCATCCATGTAATTGCTTTGTGAGAGCGTCGATATGTCAGATAGAATAACATGCATAAGAGGGAGTCCGACATACCGATACAAACTCAAAGCTATCACACGGTGGCTGTATATAATCCTCGGAAACAAATATAGAAATAAACATAACACAAATCAGTCACAGACATCCATATCACAAAGGCGGAAAAAGATATGAATAGATAACACATGAGAGTGTACATCAGAGTAGTGGTCAGAAAGATCCACAATAACACAAAAGAGTGGCTACAAGCTACACAAAAGAATAAGTATACATAATGGAGTCTATATCTCAAATGTATACAACAAAAACTACTAATCTAAGTGGTTAACCAAAAGTCAGAGTAATCCCAGAAGAGAAGTCAAGCAGAAGCACCTGTAACATCTCGGTCTGACCCGAGTATTATTTATAAGAAAATAATAAATGGATCAGTCTAGCTATAAATATCAGATGACATGATATAGAATAAAAGATATGACATAAACATGTAATAACCATAATGTCATACTACTATAAGTATGTAAATGATAATCAACAAGAGATTAATTAATATCACAAGAATCTTCTCAACGATAAAATGGGGTATCATACCCTAAACTTGTATTCATAACAAGTTAATGACACACAAATTCACCAATGCACAAAAATTGATTAAACTTATCAATGGAAATCATGAAAATTGGTGAAGCACAAAATTCTAGAAATCATCACAAGAAATCCAGAAATCACAAGAAGGGGGAGGCCTATCACAAAACGGGAGTATGAAAACTCACCAACACGTGTATCACAAAACAAGACGCTATCTCATGGTAGCTAACCATTAATTTTGAGCCGAAGCTCCACAAGAATGGCCCGAAGACCGTGGGGCGCTACCCCACACATGTGATGGTGAAACATCACACAAACGGGGTTTAGTCTCCCTCGTAGACAAAGAGACATCGCACAGTTGCTAGTTTAAATCACAAAAATGATCGTCATGATCATCAGGAAGTGCCAATCACACCAAGCTAGTAAATATATGAGTTTAGCTTCATGTTCCATAACCACTTGCTTAACTTAAATATTTACGAACCAACTGTAGATCTTCACTAGAAAATTGTCACAAAAGGTTCAATCGAACAAGTCCAAGAATTATCCGACGAAGCAAATGCAAGCGTTTCATACCACTTGTTTTACTAAGCCGTTTAATTAGATTTCTCATCCGAGTGAGGTAAAGGCTTGTATATACTAATAGATTGGAAAACGGTTTAAGACAAAGAGTTTGGTAATAAAATAATGTTGAAATCGCTTTAATGAAAGAATTTTGATATTTACTACTAGTATTGAAACCTTCATGTTTTTAAAGTGACAAGTAACAAAAATGATTGTAGGAATAATCTATCACAAAAACTCACATTCGAAGATGTGAATAAAATCCAAGGAAATCAGCTCAAAATACATCAAGTGGAAGTTCCCACGCGACCTAATCATAGCCGAGCTAACATGCACGACCTAAAAAGGTTGCGACTTAAAGTAAAATAGGTCGAACGACCTAAGGACAGCATGCCGAGCGACCTAGGTGAGCGACCTAAGCATAATGCGCGACCTATAATTTATGAGCGACCTAACTAGGCGAGCGACCTAAGGGGTAAACAGGTCGAGCGACCTAAAGAAATCAAGGCCATGCGACTTTAGGGGTCATGCGACCTAAAGAAAATAAGGTCAAACGACCTAATGGTGCTCACGACCTAACTCGGTCGAGCTAAGCAGTGGAACGGCAAACCAGGGGCGAGCGACCTAAGGGACTCGCGACCTAAGGACTATTGAACGACCTAATGGTCGAACGACCTAAAAGCAAATAGTTCAAACGACCTCAAGGAGGAAGCGACCTAAGGCAAGCGACCTAACTGAGGCAAGCGGCCTAAAGGAGGAAGCGACCTAAGGCCAGCGACCTAACAGTGAGGAGCCGAGCGACCTAACGAGGTTAATAAGGCCGAGCGACCTAACATAAAAAAAGGTCATGCGACCTAAAGGGGTATGCGACCTAAAGGGTTCGCGACCTAACTGGGCACGCGACCTAACTGGGTACGCGACCTAAGTAGTACGCGACCTAAAGGGTTCGCGACCTAACAATCTGCCTATGCCGAGTGACCTAACGACTCAAGCGAGGCCGAGCGACCTAACGAAATATGGTCTAACGACCTATGGCCGAGCGACGTAAGGCAAAACGAGCTAAAGACGTGCGACCTAAGCCCAGAATGAAGTATATGCAGGCAGAGGCTTTTCCACGCGAACGAGCTAGCTAGCCAGAGCGACCTAAGCCCAGGCAGAACGACCTAAGTGTAGTTTTTCACCAAAAACATTAAAAACTTGAGTTTTTCGCCAATCCAATCCAAACCAAATGCATTTGTACATGCTAATGTGATAGGAATTCATTTCCAACAGTCAAAGATAGTTATAGACAAGAATGTGAGATAAAAATATCACCTTTGCACCAAAATCAATGAAAATGAAGCTTTAAAGCAAACAAGAATCAATCCCTAGCTTGAATCAATGTCTTCACTTGAATTTGGAGTAGATGTTGGATTAGAAATGAAGACTTGGCTTTTGGAGTTTTAATTTCCCATTCCCTCCACCATTTTTGATGAAGCTTTTGTGTTAGGAAATGAGGAATGAGTTAATGAAGAGAAGGGATAAAGGTTGGGCCTAATAGGCTAAGTCCAAGCCAAAGACTCAAGCGGGAAAAAGTGGCAAAAATTCCACTAACTCCAAACATATCGAAGTTTATACTCAAAAAGATCGCAAACGTCATTTTGAACTCAATGGAGGTGGTCTCGAGTCCTAATTTGACCATACGAAAAAAGTAGTTTTTTGGACTAAAATCCAACTAACGATTAAAATTTTTAAATATAAAATCAATAAATATGCGGGTTGTTACAACGGGTCATTGTTTATAGTTGTTGTTTGATAGCTACCATTTACTAATGTATTCATTGGGTCCCAAACAGCTTCGATCTTTGGCCTTCCTTGTTTTGTTACTCTTAAACCCTTATTATCGATTGGATAATAGGAACAACTATATTTATGAGAAGTTTTCTTCTTCAACTCGGCCAATAGTGCATGTATATGGATATGCATGCTTCTGCAGCTTGTTTGAGTTCATCCATGGTGCTTTTACCTATGATCCAATTATGTGATAAAGCTACAGAAGTAATGCCATATAAAAATGCCTCTCGGGCAGTAGCAATTATACCTGAATAAACTACACGATCCCATGGTTGGTACCAGTATTGATGCCACTGACTACCTGCATAAGTGATAATGCCATCAAAAAGCACCTCGGATATTCCTAAAGATGAAAAGTCTACTGGAATCCTATAATTGAAAAAGAAGTAGCGCAATCAGTTTCAACATGCTTGGTAGAGGGAAGCACACACCTAGTAATTCCATGATCTATGTTGACTGGTTTTTGGTATGTCTATCTAGTCATGTCCACTAACCATATGCCAAGCAGCACATACATTTATGTGTGTATGCATATGGAAATTTCATAATTTTTGCATATCATTCTACGTATCATCGACATTATTTTTGAAACCAATGATCATAGATTCATAAACAGCACAAAAAGATCAGGCACAAAGAGAGAATACCAATAACATAGTCCATGTATAAATTAAAAATATGTAGTACATGTGTTTTACACCAGTATCAATGTAATCAAGGTAAATACGCGATTTCATACTAATAACGATGATATGGGTTCATAAATTAAATGTATTGCCAACAAAATGAAATCAAAATATTTCATTTTCAAAGCACACGCTAAAAAACAAATATGATAGCTGTTTATGCCCGGATTCTACCAGCGTGCACTTGAACATCTTCCAAAAAATTCATATAGCTGATAGACGATGTTCATTGTAACGTAATGCGGTAATTTCCATGAACTCATTAAATAAATATAGGTAAATAGCGATATTACAACCGTAGCCATACACCAAAATGTTAGTGTAACGATCCCAAAGACAGCGGCCACCGGTAGGCTTTGCAACCATCCCAGTCCCACCGTGGCTTACACTGGCACCTCGCATTTACTTTTACGGCCAGCCTCTCGACTGTCACGGCCTCCGCCTAACCAACCCATCCCTCTCAGGGACATGTAGGGGTAAGAGTCCCCCGTTCGCCACCAAACTGCGAAGCGAGAACCCCCTATCATGCTGTAATATAGCAAATGCGATCCATTTATTTTCTTCAAAATTCTCAATTATCATTATCATGAAATTAAACTTAAAACCTTTAAGTAAATCAAAACATTTATTTAAGATAACTAATTATCTTTAAGACCTTATTTAAATAACCTTAAAATTTGATTCCCATTTACTTATAGGTTATCTTGGGTTAATAATTTACAAACTGGTTTTACTAAATTTCAAAACGTGGTTATCACAACCTGACCCGAGCCAAATGCTTGAATACCCGAGTCTGTCTTCGAGTCCTCCATGACATTCATTTCCCCGAGCCACCACGCAAGTTACTTCGAGACGAACCCGAGATTTTTACTTCTTCCCCAAATCCACAACTACATCAGATATCATCACCCACGCGTGCACGTGCACGACGTACCAACGCCGCCGCCGCCACCAGCGACACCGCGCGCAAGTTTCCCATCAACCACTGACACGACTCCGACCCCTGACCATCCTCTTCTTACACTCATACTTACTATCAGTGGATAGCAAGAGAATTTACTGAGGCATTCGGACGGATATCTGAGAATTACTCATTCTAGAGTTTACTTCACTCTATCTCTAATGAGCTACTTAACGTGTTATACTCCTGAGCTAAAGTTCAACCTTAGCTCTGATACCACATGTAACGAGTCGGATTTTGCCCACTCGAAAATCAACATCCATACTTTACATCGTATTCGAATGCCGTAGATTCGACCGTTCAAGTCCGAGTCACCGGAGCTTATAACAACATTAAGTAAACAACACAGCGGAAATAAAAGAATATAGATATACAATATCTGATACAATATCCAGATACAATGATGATACAATGAATATCTATATACATCAGAGATATGATACAAGAAATAGCAGCGGAAAAGAAAAGATAACAACAGCAGCAGATAATCTTCATCTCCAAAGCACGATCCAGAAATAGCTCGAACTCCCAATAACGAGGCACAAAGATAAGCAAGTGCAGTCTGATCCAAAGACTGAACCAACTCCAAAAAAATCTACTAAACCTGAATATCTGAAAACCCCAACTCTAGACTGCTCGTGTAGGAAATTATGAGCACCCAGAGTTTAGGAAAGGAACAATAAACTCTGGATCAGTCATGGGACTGGTGTGAGCAACAAAAACAGTTTATCTTTAAACAAACACAAAAGGTTTTAAACATTGAAATCCGCAATGCTTTTGGAAAATGAAACTACCATAAGACCTCCCACCACACACACAATGCAAACGCAGAATTGGAGGAGATTTCTTCTTATGATAGTCAAAGATGCTTACTACGCAAAATCAAATCATTTTGATATTATTATTAGTGCATAGTGTAGAAAACATTTCGAAAGTATAATATAAATCTTAGCCAGCATAGACATTTCGCACTTATGCCTACTATAGCTACCATGTTCAATAGCAGGTTACCACCACATTCCATGGCAGGTAATACAACTAAAACCGTTCAGGGCTCGTATTGTTTTGTTTGGATTTCCAACAAATGGTCAGGCTAAGGAACTTCCTATTCCACGAAAGAAACGCCTCTAGCGGGACGTTCCGAGAACCAACTGTTCTCTGCCAAACAAGGCCGGCAACCCCTTTTCCCAAGGGATAAAAGAAACCTCAGATATGCCACCCCCGGTCCTTTGGGACCTTTAACCGAGGTACCTCGAAACCAACATCACACGTCATAAATAAAGTGTGTCCACATGAGTAAGTATCTGGGCTCCATACCATGATACTACCCTTTTCCAGAAGGAATGGTCATACCCTAGGGGAGCTACCCCTGAAAACCTTGCCGCACAATTCCTGTTTTGACCATTACCGGGTTGTGAGGCTCGACGAAGTCTCGTCCACAAAGCTACGCTTTTTCAAAAAGCCACGCTTCGGGTCAAACAAATGATCAACCTATGATCACAAAGATATAAGATCAAACAAATGATCATATCGCAAATGATCAAACACTGATCATTTCACAGCATCACTCAGCATGCCACATTAACAAATTGGGATATATCGCTGATAAATTTCAACTACATAACCTCTGAGCTCGTACGTCTCAGAGAAGGGTGTTAAGCTAAGAGAATAAATTCTCCGCCACCAACAGATATGTATTTGAAAGAAATCGGCTTTATATCTCAAAGTGTAATGTCAGACATACAATCCATACAAGTCTGTTCCGGGTTCGAACAGAACCGAAGGCACTTCTCACGAAGCCCTTGCAATTCCGGATAATTTTCAATCACGTCCGGACTTCCCGTCACTAAGGGTGATAAAACCTCTATATCGGGGATCAGCCGATGCTGAGTAACTCGATGGTAATCCTTCCGTTTTCAAAAATATCCGGTCTTCAACACCGGTCTTCAAATGCTATCCATATACGTCGTATCACATATTCAGAATGGGTTATACGACCCAAAGGTCCTTTCCCGGCTAACCCGAATAGTGAGCGCAATTTAAAATCATATGGATATGGGATTTCAATTAAGTCACAACTTAAACCCAAATTTCTTTTCAACTGATTTAAGACCAATTACCATTTTTAAATCTTTAAACAAAAAGATTCAACCTTTACGGTTTAAACAGTTTCCACACTTTAATCTTTTAAACAAAAGATTCATTCACAGATTTTCAAAATTAATTTCCATTTCAATTTGATTAACTCGTTAAACCTTTAAATCAAATATTTAACTTATAGCTTTAAAAACAATCCCATTTCAAATGATTTAAACCAATCATTATTTTAAATCTGTTAAAAATAAACAGATTCAATTCATAGCTTTTCAAAACAATTTATTCATAACTTGGAAAACCATCTTCACTTCAATATTGAAATTCCTTTAATTAAACCGGAATTTCATTTCTTATCGGAAAGCTTTTATCCTTTGAAAACAAATAGTTTCATTTCAGAAAATCTGATTCATTCATACGAGTGGAAATCCTTGGGTTAAATCCAAATTCTCAAAATTACATTTTTAAATGGTTTAAATTTAGATAAACACATTTATAACATTTTCAATCCCTAGTTTCAATTCATAGGATTCAATTCCAAACTTGAATTCAAATTTAAATCAAATTATTTAAATTTCCAAAACTCGATTAAGTTATTCAAAATAACTTTTATCTTTGAAATTCCATTTCAAAAGCTTTCCACTTCAAACCCAAATTTCCAATTTCAAAATCAATTGAAATTAAAATTTCCATTTCAAAAACATCAAATTTAAATCATCTGTGACTTAACCGATTTCCACGTGAAATCCATATTTGTGTGTGTAAAAGTGTAGTCCAGGGGTTTTACACACAATAGTGCAACATCAATCATCACATATCAGAATACAGAAATATAATTCGATAAGCGGTATAAGAACAACACTTATCGTTCATTCACAGATCATAAGTATATAAAGGTCACAGATAAGTAAACTACAGATCACAACATAAATCAGGATGTATCACAAAGCATCATATATCAGGAAATATCAAACAATTTAACATTCAATAGAATCTCATCCATAAGTAAGATCGATTAATCCTTTG
This sequence comes from Allium fistulosum, assembly GCA_030737815.1. Taxonomy (NCBI): domain Eukaryota; kingdom Viridiplantae; phylum Streptophyta; class Magnoliopsida; order Asparagales; family Amaryllidaceae; genus Allium; species Allium fistulosum. Next base: position 130,727,248 of record CM060904.1, read on the forward strand.
ATTAATTTTAAATCAGATTAGTTACTTATGAATAAATTACTAATTCTTGTTAATTAACATTAATTAAATACAAATCATTTTTATTAATTAACCTTTAATCATTTATTGATTAACTTTTAATAATAAATTAATTAGCCTCAATTAATAAATTAATTAATTTTCATTTAATTAATTATCCTTAATCAATTATTGCTTAATCACTTGATAAATCAATTTTAATCATAAATTAATTACCTTGATTAATCAATCCTTAATTATAGATCAATTATCTTAAATTATTCATATTAATTTAATTTTTCCTTGATCATTAGTTAATGACCCTTATACTAATTATACTCAATAATAATTCTTTAATTACTTTCCTTAGTAATCATACTTTTATTTTAACATAAATCAGTTAACTATTATTGGTTTTTATTAAGTAACTAACTCTTAATTTATTTCATTAATTACCTTTTTACCACCTAATAAAATTTCAACAGTCCCCTGCTCCTTTAACTGGTAAGAGATATTGTTTATTATCTAACTTGTTTTCAAGTTTTAAACAGACCCGAGCCTACACAATCTTTCCCCCGAGACACACGCGGGCAAATCCTCACAAAAAACTCGAGCACTCACGATCGCCCATTGCTTCAGGACGAACACGCGACTTCTCGAATGACTTCGCTCTTCCCCAAAACAACTGTGCACGGAGACCTGGTGCACATGCACCCATCGCCAGCAATGCTCCGGCGTCTGCGACCACCCCCAACAAGTCGACTTTGACTTTCACAATCCATCGAGCCACCCAGAATCAAAAACTGTCACGAACTCGAAAATTTGGCAAATGGGTTCGACTAAAACAAAACTGGGTCATCTAAAACCGCCTCGAACTACCACCTCCGGTTGTCAGCGATCATACCACCGTGCTCGAAGCTTCTCTGATGGCCAATGCTTCGAATTCCCCAGGGCCGGTCGTCTGAAACACTGTGTCGACGACGAATTCTTCCCAAAACCCATCTCGACTAAATAAGGTCGTTAAACCCTAAATTCACATCATCCCAACACTCTGATCATTTATAAATTCGATTTATATTTTTCCCTTGACCCTTAATGCCCCGGCTATCTTCACCGATGATCACGATCTTCACTTCGCCGTGGGTCATCGGAAATTGATAGAAATAGGTTTTCTGATCATCATACAATTTTGCTTGAAATTCGAGCTTAAAAATCATGATTTTAAATTTAAAATTCATAGATTTTGATAACAAACCAATTTACATACTTGAAACAACAAATTATTCAAGTCAAGATTTTCGATATAGTTTAAATTTCACAGTAAATTCTTTCCCAGGTTAAACTATGTTAAATTTATCTCAAAAATAATTTTTGAAATTTGGTTATTAATTGAATCCACCTGTTTTCTTCAGATCCTAACTCTAACATAATTTGGAGCAAAAGTATTCGAAATTTTTTTTTTCTCAGGAATTTATACCCTGTAAATGATTGAAACAGAACATATGTCTGGAACCAGACATGCACACCACAACCATTCATATGCATATATATATATATATATATCTACAGGTAATTTTAAAAACTAAGCAACATCTCATAGCATATTCAAATATTAACCACACATCAGAGAAAAGAACAGGTTTAAGTGGTTTTGCTCACAGTTGATTTTACTGTAATTCATAGGTTTTGAGTTAAATCCTAAATATATACATCTTTGAACCTATTTTTAATGTTTGCATTGCATTGTTAGAAACCTTTTTCATTTACATACTCAAGCTTAAAATCAAATGTAATATGAAGATAAAGAATTTTTTCTATCAACCCTTAAGCCTGAACAAAGGACAGAGACATATCTACATTTATCTACAGGCACATACATGCATACTACTACATATATACACATGCAGGGACAAACATTCAAGCATATACACATCATAGCTTCCAATACAAATCCAAACATCAAGATAAAAAATCAGGGTTAAGAGATTTGCTCACCTATCATGATTGAAGAACAGAGAAGAAAGAACAGAGTTTCTGTTTGGAGACAGGTTTGAATTCTTGCTAGCTGAAGCCCTCTTCTTTAATCTCTGGTTTTATTTAATTGTGGTGTTGTTTTTAACTTGAAGTTTTGTTTAGGTTTTAATGGAGTTTCAACTTAGTTTTGTTTGGCTCGAACTGGCAATGGAAAGTGATGTGAGAAAAATAGCTTACAGGTTATAATTCTCTTATGCAACAGTGTACAAGTTTGTACAATTTATCAGAGATTTTTTCAAAAGGATGGAGGCTGGAAGAAGTTTTATGCAATTCGTATAGATTATGTTTGCTGCTAGGATATGCACATTTAATGCTATTAGTACTTGATGTTCCCTTTGATACTTATCCATATTTTATACACTTGCCTTAGACTTAAACTACAAGCTATAGGTATAATATATTTTTACTTTGTATTTTGCTTTTGTTTCCTTTAGTTTTGCAGGCATATATCCTATTCGAACATCAGTTTATTATTTTCAAATTCACTCATATTTGTATCGGGGAAACTCGCTCCAATTTAATTATTCAATTTAATTCAAAAATTCATTTAATTATTAATTTAAATTAAATTAAAATCTAGGGTCGTTACAGTTAGGCTTCTCCTAACATTTCAAAATATGGTTTTGTAAAGCTATTAGTGCTTACCTCTGTAAGTTCTTTTCACATTAACAATTTTCCTAACTAAAAGCTTCATTAATAAAAATGGTTGAATGTGCCTTCTCTTATAAAATCATCTTACAGAATCAGACATTGCATTTTCAATCGCCGGCACTAAGGGAATATTGAATCTTTAATTTACAACATTGATGTAACCACTTCTTTTTCATATTCTAATTATAGTCATACCCTATTTTGGATTTATAATTTTATATTATGAAATATTATTAGAATGTTTTATGTAATCAGAAAAATTAAATTGAATTATAGTTTACAAATAATACAACTGATAAACTGAACAAACACTGACTTTGGCTAGACATCTTAAGTATCTTTACTCATGGATAATCTTTATATAGTATAATATATGTACGGTTATGCGTGTGCACAAATATGTAAGTGTGTGTGCGTGCGTATGTATGCATATATGTATGTGTTTGTGTTTATGTTTGCATATTAGTATATATGCAACCCCATTCTTTGTCATTAATAAGCCAAAATTTCAATTATTTATTCCTCCAAAATCAAATATTAAATTTAGAAAGATATTCTTCCAAACTGCATATTAATTGTGGTATTATATATTATATACTATTATAATTATTTTGTACTATTATTATATATGTGTGTGTGTGTGTGGCAATATCTATCCAAACCCGAATACAAATAAAAGGATGACCATATCCATTAATGTAGAAATTATAACATGGCTTAGAGTATGGAGCTTGGTGTTACAAATTAGAGAGCAAAAAAAGATGAATAAGCTTGTTATTATATGTATAGTACTTAATTGATTGTAAGAATGTCGTACTTATGTATCATTTTGAAATCTTTTTATAAAATAGACAACATCGGTGTTAGGGTCTTATAAAGCAGCCAAAACCATAGACATGATACAATGCGTAATAAAAGTAGTAAATATCTTTGATAAATAACCTTCAGTTATAGGCATAGTACTATAGATTATCAAGGGCAGATCCAAGGGAAAATCAAAGCAAACAATAGCCCATTCACAAACTCCAAGCGTGTACAATAGCAAATATGTAACATTAGATACAAAATTGAATAAATTGATTGGATTTCTTTTGTCTTGGAGAGCAAGAGGTAAAATAATAAGGTTAAGACAAATATCTCTAGATGATAAGGAAAGAAAAACATTGGTTTTGAAAATTCACCACAGTTAAGAATTTAAGCTCAAATTGATTAAGCATGATGATGAAGAAAGAAGGAAAAATTGATGTATGATTGACTGGCCTATACCAAAATAGCGGCTTTTTCCCTTTATTTAGTTAATCTATATGCGTAAATTTATAATAGCATCACAAATTCATGGAAATATTAACCTACGAATCTACCCATTCCTTTATTACCTGTTTTAGCTATGCAATAATGTTCACAATAAATATTTATTTTGGTTACACCTTGAATATATTTACATAAATGATAATTGTAGTTTTAACAAAAAAATGAACCATATTTTATCATTTTTCTCAGTATATTTCTAAAAAAATTCAACTGCGCCGTTAACATTTTGCTTTTCATCATAACATTTTTGTAACATTAGGTAAAAGTTTTTCATGAGTTCTTTCATTCTTTCTTTTATCGGCATTTTAACATTTTTCTTTCCATCATGATTTATTAAAGTTTTCTATTTTATATGTGAATTAAACCCAAATTCTCTAAATGTAATCATCTTACGCTTCCAGTTCTCCGTGCAACAGAAAGGACAGCCTATCAAAACTCGCCATAATAGAATAACCGATAGAGTATCCTTTAGACACATTTAATTCAAATCCGAAGCTCATTTGGATTTAAGAAGGGTGCAATACTTCAGCTTTTGAATGCAACAAAAGCCATAATAGGGATTTGTAGACCAATTCTTTAAAATTAATTATATTCAGAATATATCTTTTCAATGTTTTACATTTGATATTTCTTGTCATAAACAATGCTTATATCCAAAAAGGAAAATCAAAATCATTATATTTGTTATTTGCATTGTCACGAATTGCCCGTTCAACCCTCGAAAATTGACATAAATACGCCCATTATATAACATGCTAAATGATGGAGTGCCAGAAAGACAGATTGTTTAGGGAAAAGAAAGTACATAGAAGAGAGAAGAAACCAAAAAAACAGAATCTCATAGTAGACTGAATAACATATAATATAAACAGTTCTTTACACAAGTGAAAACTATAATATACATATCTCACATCAGAGTACATAAATCAATAATTACCAGCCTAGAAAGTCATAACAACCTGCCCTCACAATTGCTTATAATTTCAAATAAAATACTACACGGAAATAAACAAGTACGAGTAATACGTCTTCGCCATCCAGCTCGTCTCCTGAGCTCCATAGCATCCTAACTTGTACCTGAAATACTCGGTCTGACTCGAGCATTATAATAAAATAACACCCGAGTTAGTCTGGAAAACCAGCGTGAGAAAACATACTCAATTTGAATTATTAAAGTCTTCAAAAATACTTTGAAAATCAAGGGTATCTCGTAACACCACGGCACAAATAAACACGACTGGTATTTACCTTACGATAACCAAAACATTTCATATCAAAATCCTCTGATATTATAATAGTGTCTAAGTACAAATACTTATTAAAATAACTAAAATGCGTGCATCTCATGTTCCAGCATAGTTGGGCATAATAAAAACCGTACGACACTTATTGGAGAATGGATTCCATCTGAATGACTAGGCACTAGGGTACCACCTATCACAGTACACGTCTAGAACTGCATACCGAGGACCACGTAGAGATCCCTTACAATACAAGACCGATTATCCTTGACCTAGATAGACCGAATATGAAATCACCCCGAGTGTTCCCACCCTCTCTGAGCTCCTTCTATAACCGTAGTAATAATATTCGAGGGTATCTAGAAAGGTGATAAACATACCCTAACTGGGTGCTACCCACTTAGCCTTGCTGCATCTCCCCAGCTTTTCAGTCATTCTCAGTTGATGAGGGTAGATTCTACGATTACCTTTTTAGGAATTTCACTTAGAATGCTCATTGTCCTCTGGTGAAAATGTACTGATAGCATTCATCCATACAAGTATGTTCCCGGATCGAACGGATCTGAAGGCACGATTCCTACTACATCCATTGTGGAATCACCCTTGGGGTTAGTAGTGATTAGCCCTTGCAGTTCACTACTCCATCTTTGAATCCAAGCTCTTGTCTTCATTTCGAAAATGTACTTGTCAGATCGAAGTGGTTTTCGATTAACAAATCTAATCTCGGTCTCTTCGAAACAACGTTCGATATTTCTGGTAAACTCAACCCCGTTTCTCTAGGAAATAAACAAACGAAGATAAGATCGGAGATCACCTCATAACCATTAGTGGACGAATTTCCTTATAAACATTGTAGAAGAACGAAACAAGTTTAGACGTACAGTATGGCACCTCGAACGGTAATTGTACCATATAATCCCCGTACCTCCTCCAGATATTTCCAAAGTTGTATTTGGGTCCGGATTTTGATAGTCGTTTGTTTAACTATCAAATAAACAATCAATTCAACCAACACCTTATTTTCACTAAAAACACCAAGTCACTTTTTAATTTAATTTTAAATACATAAATCTCTTTATCTAAATTATACATACATATCTTATCGAATTAAGTAAATTTTACAAACTATCTTTTCAAAAAATATTCAAAAGAAACCTTTTAAAATAATATGGAAAGTACCACTGCGGTATCAAGCCATGGATCATAGCTCAATAATTACGTCTCTATCCCGAAGAAATCCAAAACTTAACTACAGGCACTCAATGCATCCGATTTACGCCACGCGAGTATACCATTACTTCCTAAAAACTTTATTTTAAAAATTATCTCAAAATAATGCTTGTAAGTTCTAAAATAAATTTCAAGCTAAATCTAGTCAAATATACTAAAATAAAAGTTATTATACAAAGCCATATCAATACTTGATAATTATATTTATAACAAAAAGGCTGACCAGTTCTTAGTTAACAATAAATCTTTAAAAATCATTATAAAGTAACTATTAATAATTAAATATGCTTTAAACGATTTAAAATGATTGAATAACTAATTTCCAAAATATTTTAACACTTTTGAATTTACCGTATTAATAATTTAAAAATCCTCTTTTAAAAACAAACCCAAATGTCACGATTCCAAATCCATTTTGTAAATTTGAAAATCTCACTTGAACTTCAATTTAACCAATTTTATTCTTATTTCCCAAATTCACTTATATTCTTCAAAATATTTAGAATTTAGATTTTCAAAAACCTTTTTTATTTAAACAAGTACCATTTAAGGATTTATTACTTAAATCCTTTTATATACTTTTATTCCAAAAATTCCTGTTTACTATATTCAGATTTAGTTAAGTAAAAATTTCAAAACCATTTATTTCATCCAATTGATTAACCCAATTTCCTTAATAAACATTTACTACAAAAATCCCTTTTACCTTTCTTTTCAATTTCAAACCATATATTATATTTTTGGTACTTTAAAATACCAAAATCAAGGCCAAAACAACAATAACATCCAATCAATGTAAATTTCACAGTAATCTATCATAGATTTATCCCAATAAAACATATATCACTATATATGAAATTAAATTCCAAATTTTTTAGGAATACATTTGGATTCCCCCAACCTGTTTCCCTGCATCCACAGATGTTAGCACACCAATAAAAATACCAATTTCGCTTCGAGGCGGAATATCATGGTATTTAGAGCCATCCGCTATTATGCGGGGCGCATAGGGTCTCATCCGCTATATATATGCATGAATATCAATCACTCCAATATATATACACTATTATATATAATAACACATCCAACTGATAAAACGCATCAATTTTACCAACAATCATTTATTGCTTTTAACTATTTAAAATTAAAGCCAGCAGTCCAAAGTTGAGTGAGATTTACTCAAATTGATTTTAATTTGTCAAATGCTCCAATTTTGAATTAAGTCGAGCACGTTCGATTTAACCTAAAATTTTAGCTCATTACAAACGACTCCAAATCTGCTCCATGCGTAGTGCTCGTCGCTGTGATTTTGGCGTCGCTTGTTTCGTCCGTTTTCGACCTCGTATGAATGAGATGTTTAATTTTAATGATTGAGTTTAAATTTATATAAATAAATTCAAATTTCTTTTTTTTATCTTAGATCGGCCGTTCGTTATGCAAAAGAGCATCATGGCCGCTCGCTCTTTCCTTCCATCGTCTACCGTACTCGAGTTATAGGAAACCAAACCCAAGCACGTCGCCCTAACCCTTCGATCACCGCCGACTTCAGACGATCGAAACCTCATCCACCGAGCCCAAACGACGCGCCACGCTATGCCTCATCCACAGACAGATCCATGTCGAACTCGGATCTCCTATGGCCATGAATTTTATGCTTGAACTCATGACCCATTTCATCAATTTGCCGTTTCGTCGATGAATTTCAAACGATCTTGACCGTTGATCTGGTGGAGCTCGATGAGCTCTTCATCTTTCCGGTGGAAGGTTTTCGGTAATACTACTTGTAGGAGAATAAAATCGAGGAGAAAAGAAGAAGCTTTCGTCCATTGATTTGCTATGGCGGCGGCTCGTATTTCTATTAGGGTTTACTGCTTTCAACGTGTATATATGAGCGTGTATATATATTGTATTATTATTATTCCAGATTTTAACGTGCTTTTTCAAACGAACTCCAAACAAGACTTGCTGCCTAGCATTTGTAATTTTTTACCCCTATTCCAAACACAATGGAACATGGTTTATAGCCTAATTCGATCGTATGTGGAAGATAGCTTTTCGGATCGAATTAAAATATTAAATTTTCGATATTTAATTCAATGCGTTTTTATTTCGTACGACCAAACGTTAACTCCTAATGCTATGAAATTTGAAATCTGATAATAATACACTATTATGGATCTAATGGAACTGTTTTCATCGAATTCCGAGACTGTATCGCAGAAGGCAATTTTTACTAGTCGATTAAATCGAGTGATTTTCAAAATCATCGAAATCGCTTGAAATTTCGATTTTTAAACTTACTAACTCCATTATAATTCAAATAGAATATATATTCACATTAGAATCATTCCGATTCGTATTAAATCAAAATTCAGTTATTATACTATTACTATATATATTAAATTTCACTATTAAAATTAATATATAAAATTTCAAACTTTTAATTTATCGACTTTTAATCCCACTCAAAAGCCCAATATTATAATTTAATCCAAATAGAATTTAAATAAATTTTAGAAATCATTTTCCACTCCAATTTAACCGTAGATTCCCATATTTATCCAATTTCAAATATTAAATTTTATATTTACCAAATCCAATTAATCGCTATATTTAAAATTTTAACTCATTTAACTAATTCAACAAGAATCTTCATATTCAAAATTAATCAATAATTTAAATTCAACATTTAAAATAAATTAAATGTTCAAAACTAAACAACCGAAATTCTGGGTCGTTACATTTCTTCCCCTTATAAAAATTTCGTCCTCAAAATTGCTAAGGTAGGAAAAAATGCTTCCAAACCCCTTAACTTTTCCAAACCCACTTAGTAAAAATCCTACATTCATTTCTCTAACCCTCTTAGTTTTATCCATAATGATTGGATTTCATTTCTAACTCATAAACCTTTTATTTCTAATTCAATTAAAAAATCAACTTTTCTAGTTAATAATAATTTTCCAACCCTTTCAAAAAAATTCTACTCCCCTAAAATTTTGAATTTTTTTGACAGAGTCTACTAATATACGGAGAGCCTTTTACAATATCACAAGAGAGATAAATATATATATGTCGACCCATACGGTCAGAAAAAAAATATAACAATATATTATCATTTCTTTATTTTATTGCGTAGGCGTACCTTTGTTACCGTTTTTAAGCAGGCGGCTTATTTTATATGCATTTACGCAACCCAAACTCTATCCAATAGCTTTCTGTACTGCTACTTACTCGAAATAAGCACATAAGTTTCAAAAGCATGAATTTTAATAACATTTCATTTATTTAACTAGCGAAAGACATAAACTTCATAATCCAAATAGGCCAACCATATATTCACAAGCAACTATAAGGGTCCAACACTAATTCAATTTCTTCCATGGGTTTATATATCATTCAATTTAATTTGAAATGCTTCACAACCAAATTTATCGCATTAAGTTTCTATTTCCAACAAACAACTCATATATATTCCAATTTGATTTATATGTGCCTTATTTGCATAGATTCGCTTTTATTTAATTCCAAATTGATTCACAATCAACTTATTTGCATTCCTTTTGTTGTTGACTTTTAATATATGCTAGCCATTTTATTAAGCTTCCATTCATTTCTTTTTAAATTGATTTTAAATCAATCTATCTTTTTTTCCCTTTTGACTCCCATTCAAGTAATTCACCAACTTTGTTTGCTTTATGTCGTATAAAACAACATTCCCATTCATGTTAATTTTATCTATGAATTCATTCCTTAAATAATCACTTAAGTTAAGTTTCCATTGCAACCAAATTTCTTTTCTCCTTTAACTTGATTTTTATTCAACTTATTTTCTTTGATTTACTTAGTTTATCCAATTTATACTATAACACTTTGGAAAAAAATTCATAAAATTATTTCAAATGTTTATTATAAACATTCCATATCGTTACTTAAGTTCACTGAAATGACCCACTTCTCTATTCATTTATTTATAGTGAATTTTCTGTTAGATTTTTTTTTTACAATGCATATATATATACTTTTCAATGGATCACTTCTCTTAATTTGATTTCCCAAGATCCTAGATTTTACTAATATAAATATATCAGTATTTAAATAAATTCTATCATTTACATATATGAAGATATATAAATGGTTCTTTGCTTATCAGAGTGATTAAAATAGCAAAGCAACTCTTTCCCACATTATTTCTCATATTAGAGATTTGGTGTCACATAGCCTTTTCTATTTATCATATATATATTTCTTTTTAGAACTCCAGCTTGATTAACTTTAGGATTAAATATTACTGATTCTCTTATTTTCTTGTTCTACCTCACAAATTAATTGAGTCCTGAATTTACAAGCCATACCTTTTATTCCTGGGATTTTTGTGATTTGATACATATTGTTCTATATTAAGTAAAAAGTGTTCAACCTAACTCATGCTTATTAGGTTAGCTTGTTTTACTCATTTCAATTTCAAACAACTTTTATATCAGAGGGAATATCCATGCTTTGATTTATAAAGTTGCAATAATCATGTGGGTGTTTGAAATGACAAGCTAATTTTAAAGGCTAGCAGAGGAAAACAATACAGTCATATCAGAGTGCTAACTCAAACTATCATGCTAAACAGAGACTAAGGTCATGTGTGCAGTCAGTATACTTAAGGCAAAGTGAATGAAAAGAATCAGACAAAATGCAAGACTTCCAGGTGAACTTATGATGAAGACATTTGATATTTTGTAATGAAGAGAACAATGTTAGTGGTCACTATTCTATTGAATGGTGGAAATGCTCATTACAAACAAGACCATATGCATTTATAATTTATCACAGGTTTTGATCATGACCCAATTCTACCAGATTTGAATTAAGTATCTAAATAACAGGAATTAGTTAAGCATAAGTGCAGTGAAGTCTACAAATACTAAGCAGGTATATGAGCTTGTTACACCAAGCAATACATGTTTTCACCGGGAAAATCAAATGCCCAACCAGATTACAGGCTATGCCTTTCAGCCTTTGCATGGACTTATATCAATTATAAGTCATGGTTAAGCCTTACTGGTTAGCCAGTTTAGGTTCAACTCAACCTTTACAAGATTCATGGATTGTGCTCTATTCCTTTCTCCCTATGCTTGTTTCTACTCTACCATTTTTAAAAGTTCATCTGACATTACCAAAGGAGACATGAGCACATATCAAAGTTACATGACATGATCTCCTATATCTTACTTCACCAGAGACTATGTAGATTTAACTCCTTTAAAACAGTAACCCACATATGCAAATATGAATAATACTTAAAAATTCTTACAAGTTCCCATCTTAGAAAAACAAACACATATCAATCCAGAAAATACTTAAACCATAGTGATATTTTTAGTCTGGCCTAATTATTACAACATATCTGCCAAAAACTCCTTAAACATTCTAAATGCAAGTAAATCTTCAATTGTCCATGCACACAAGTTTCCTATGCTTCCTTTCCTGCAGCAACATCTTGAGCTGCCTCCATAGAAATGAGACACCCCAGATGTTACAAAGAAACAAATAGGGTCAGAATATAATTCTGGTATGAGTGAAATCAAAATATAATATCTTGTCATTCTTAAATTGTAGTGCAGAGTGTCAATATGCTTGAAGCAATTTGGATTCTTGATGAAACTGGATATATATATATATATATGTATCTATCTAAGCTCCTACTACATTCATGCACACAAGCAACCATTCAATCATTCAATCCAGTATACATGTACACACATTCTTATGGAATTAACTCATTTTAATATCCATAACTCAACTCTAAAACTTGATTTATCAATCCAATTTTTGGTCATATCTATTTGCCATTGAACACCATGTGTGCATTGCAAGGGACTCAATTCTGTTAACCCCTGCACAAAGGCCTATAAGACTTAAACAAGTCATGCACATACCCATCATACTCCTTATGATGAATAGATCAAGGCTTTTCTCCTAGATTAGTTTTATAATCTAGTGACTAGTCTCATTTCTTATTTCAGAAAGATTTATTAACTCTTGAATTGCTTTTACTTTCTTTCTTTTTCTATAAATCAAAGAGAGTTAATCTTACTCAGGGATTTCAACTGACCATACATTCATACATGATGATCATGTTTTTATTTCATTCTTCTTTCCAGTTGCCTCATTCAAAATTTTGTTTTATCACTTGTATACTCCTGTATTCCAGAATGTCATGATCTCTTAACAAATCCAGTAGAATTCCATTAAAATTCTCATGTTTAATTCTATTATGAACATAGGGTAGGGTTTTTAGAGAAAAACCTTTAAAACATTTTTAGCCTTAGATCTGAACAAATCAGCACATAAATAATTTATTGCATTGTTCATCCCTAATTTAAAACAAACTAGACATAAGCATAAACCTCCTTTGTTCACACTGCCTAGCTTATCTTTCAATATTACCCTACTTCATAATAAAATTGTGTTTATCTTACTATCATAACTACAAACTGATGGTTTATGGTATTGGATCCATCTCAGAGATCATGGCATTACTATTATCAAACAATCAATGAAACATATCAAAGCATCAACCAAAGATTTATCAATACACCAACCATGCTCAATATTCATTAATTCAGAGAAAGAAAAACAAGTTGATCAAGCACAAAAGAAAAATAAGATGGCTGCCCTTAACTTGGGTCTTAATGCCTTAGCCTCATGAGATTGATTAATCACTCACCTTTCCCTTCTTTTCCCCGAGATTGCCTAAGATTGCAAACAGTGTATGTTCTTCTCTTTTCTCTTTTTTTTTCAATATGTTTTCTGTTTTCTCCCAGAGAAAAACCTCTACTTCTACTCTTGGTTTAAATCATTTTACTAGGGTTTTGCTGAAGGGAAAAACCCATTTTATCCTCACATCACTCAAAGAATTTTGTGTGTGCTGTTATGGCTAAATGTGCCATTTTCCCTTGGTTTCTATTTCTGGTAAAAGTAGTTATCCACTACTTTCCCTGTGTGCATGCAATTTGCATGATTCACTTGTGTATTATTTTCATGGGCTAATATATTTTTAAGCATTTTAATTCATCAAAGAATATATCATTTTCTCTTTACTTAATTGTTGAAAACAATTTTCTCTTTACTGAATTATTTTATTTTCTTTATGTTAAGCTGTAATATATATATATATATATATGTATCCTCTTTATCAATTAACCTCTGGTTAATATTTCAAACTAGATGTTTTCTCTTGATATGTAAATGTATTAATATTTTTTAATTACTCTGGTGTTCTTTCCTTTTTACTTTATATTTATTCTTTTTGGGTATATATATTTAAATACAACATATGGTAATATATATTCCATGTATACACTTAGTTATACATCTTCTTCCCTCTGAAATACCATTTCTTCTTACTGTTTATATCCAAGATATATATATATATATATATATATATATATATATTACCTACATGTGCATATAAGTCTTACTCAATTTAACTATTATTGCTTTTTAACTCATTCTTAATATTTATCTTCAGACTATATATATATATATATTATTATTATTTTGAAAGTTTTCCTTTTTCTGATTTTTAATCTAATTATTCTCATCTCAATAATTTGGGTCTTCACATACTCTCCTCCTAAAAGGAATTGTGTCCCACAATTATTCTCTCTTACATTTCCATCCAAATGTATACAAAGCTTAATTTCTATTAAGTGAAATTTCAGGAATTATATTTATTCTTAATCAATCAAACATACATAAATAATTTTAAGGTCTCATAATAATTTTTAAGCATACCTTAAGCAGAAAACAACTTAGGATATTTATCCTTTATCCTCTCTTCAGCCTCCCAAGTGCAATCATTACCATCCAAACTCCATTGGATTTTAACTAGTTTAATTATTTTATTTCTCAGTTTCTTTTCTTCTCTAGCCACTATGCCCACTGGTTCCTTTTTATAAACTAGATTTTCTTGAATTTCAACATGTGTAGGAGATTCGAGAATGGACTCTTTATCATGCACCCATTTTCTCAATTGGGATACATGAAATACATCATGTATTTTGCTTAATTCCTCTGGTAACTTCAACCTATAAGCTAAAGCCCCTTTTCTTTGAACAATTTCATAGGGTCCTATATACCTTGGTGACAGTTTCCCTGCTTTGCCAAACCTCAATATTTTCCTCATTGGTGATACTTTGAGAAACACATAGTCTCCCACCTCAAATTCTACTGGCCTTCTTCTTTTGTCTGCATATGCTTTCTGTCTCTCTTGAGCTACTCTCATTCTTTGCCTTACTAGTTCAATTTTTGTAGAAGTTTCTTTTACATGGTCTGGGCCAAGCAACACCCTTTCACCAGCCTCCATCCAACATGCAGGAGATAAACAAGGCTTCCCATACAAAGCCTCAAATGGAGCCATTCCTATAGTGGACTGGTAGCTATTATTATAAGCAAACTCAGCTAAATAAATATGATCCTCCCAGTTGCCTCCAAAATCTAGTATGCATGCTCTCAGCAAATCCTCTAAAACTTTGTTAACTATCTCAGTTTGCCCATCTGTTTGTGGGTGGTAGGATGTGCTTAAGCTTAGTTCTGTCCCCATGGCTTCTTGAAAGCTACTCCAAAACCTTGAAGTAAACAAAGTATCTCTATCACTAATGATAGTCTTGGGGATGCCATGCAATCTCACTATCTCTTTCACAAACAATTGAGCTAGCTTGTGAGCATTTCTGTTTGAACTTATTGGGATGAAGTGTGCTGTTTTTGTGAGTCTATCCACCACTACCCAAATACTATCATTGCCCCTTCTTGTTCTTGGCAAACCATCCACAAAATCCATTGATATACTTTCCCATTTCCAAGTAGGCACTTCCAAAGGTTGGAGTAAACCTGAGGGTCTTTGATAATCTGCCTTTACTTGTTGACATGTCAAGCAATTGGCCACATATTTTGTAACTGCTCCTTTCATCCCTGGCCACCAGTAATTTCTCTTGAGATCATGGTACATTTTTGTACCACCTGGATGGATAGTATATTTTTTTTTGTGATGCTCATCCATAATTTCTTGTTTCAGTTCCTCTACATTTGGTACGCAGAGTTTCCCCTTTTTCCTTAAATATTCTTTATCATCTACCTCATAGTTTTCCACTATCATGCCTTGTGATATCATGTTCTTTTTCTCCTTCAAATTTATATCTTGATTCTGCATTTGTCCTATTTTATCAACCAGTGTTGATTTTAAGGAGATGAGGCTTAATTTACCATATTCAATCATCTTACTGTGTGTCTTATCTGATACACTAGTTTCTTCTTTCACTTCCACCTCACTAAGAATTGCCAAATTCTTGAACTCTATCATCATTAAGCTTGCCAATTTGGCTTGATGTCTGCTTAATGCATCTGCTACTTTATTAGCTTTTCCAGGGGTATACAATATATCAAGATCATAGGCAGCTAGAAATTCTACCCACCTATGTTGCCTCATGTTCAAGTCTTTGTGGGAAAACAAATATTTAAGTGACTTGTGATCAGTAAACAATTCAAACTTAGCACCTAATAAATAATGTCTCCATAGTTTTAATGCATAAACCACAACAGCTAGTTCTAAGTCATGTGTAGCATACCTAGTTTCATTTGGCTTGAGTTGTCTTGATGCATATGCTATGACTCTCCCATGTTGCATAAGCACTGCCCCCAACCCAGATCCACTAGCATCTGTGTAAACTACTAATTCTTCATTACCCTCTGGCACTTGCAAAACTGGAGCTTCTACCAGTGCCTTCTTTAGTGATATGAAAGCTTGTTCACACTTCTCTGTCCACACATAGGGTTGCTCCTTTTTAGTTAGCTTGGTCAATGGGATAGCTATCTTTGCAAAGTCTTTTATAAATCTCCTATAATAGCCTGCCATTCCCAAAAATGACCTCACCTCAGTCACTGATTTGGGCCTATTCCATGACTGCACTGCTATAACCTTGGTTGGATCTACACTAACCCCATGTTGTGATACAATGTGCCCCAAAAAATTTACCTCATTTTGCCAAAATGTACATTTAGAGAATTTGGCCTTTAAATCATGTGCCCTTAGTCTAGACAAAACCAGATGCAAGTGTTTTGCATGCTCTCCTTCTGATTTTGAGTATACTAATATGTCATCAATAAAGACAACCACAAATTTGTCTAGAAAATCTCTAAATGTTCTATTCATTAAATCTACAAAATATGATGGTGCATTTGTCAATCCAAAAGGCATCACCAAAAATTCATATAATCCATACCTTGTGTTGAAGGCAGTGTACTTAATACTTTCTTCCTCTACCTTCATTTGATGGAACCCAGAGGCTAAATCTAGCCTTGAGAAGATTCTTGCTCCATTCAACTGATCAAATAGATCATCAATTCTGGGGAGTGGGTATTTGTTTTTAATGGTGAATTTGTTTAATTCCCTATAATCAATGCACATCCTCAAAGTACCATCATGCTTCTTCACAAATACAACTGGAGAACCCCAGTTTGAACTACTAGGACTTATGAAGCCTTTCTGCTCCAGTTCTTCCAACTGATGCTTCAATTCCACTAATTCTTTAGGACCCATCCTAGTAGGCTTCTTGATGATTGGGCTTGCTCCTGGGATCAGCCTTATCTGAAATTCTACTTGCCTATTTTCTGGAACACCTATGACTTCACCAAAGACATCTCGGTATTCATTTATAATTTTTATGTCTTCCAGTTCTAATTCTTTCTCAATCATGTTGCATATTTGGTTACAATAATTGATTTTAGAAATTTCACTCATGACTATAATATTTTTACCATTTTCTGTTTTCAGGGAAATAGTGAAATTTTCCAAATTCAAAATTGCTTTGAATTTGCTCAACCAATCTATCCCTAAAATAATTCCTAGTCCAGGGTATTGTAGTACAAACAAATCAGATTTAAACACATTTCCTCCTATGTTTAATTCCACTCCCAAGCATTTTAACCCTAGCAAACAAGAGCTACCTAGTGGGCTCTGAATAAACAAGGGATTATCAACTAAATAGCATGTGAGAGTCAATTTATTCACTATGTCTTGGGATATTAATGAATGTGTTGCTCCAGTGTCATATATAACTGAGATGGGGTGATCTTTAATTAGAAGTATACCTTCCAATTGGCCAGAACTTCCTACTGCAGTTGCTTTTGTTTTGCCTTCAAGTGCTCCTATCTTTGCTCCCCTTTTGAATTCTGGGCAGTTCCTCTTAATATGGCCTTCCTTCCCACAGTTATAGCAGCTGAATGGTGCCTTCTTGGCTGCTTGACACTTATTACTCATGTGTCCTTCTTTGCCACAGTTGTAACAAGTGACCTTCTTCTTAGCTTCCCCAGTGGTTGCTCCTTCCATTTTCTTATCCATTTTCTTTTTGTCATAGGGATGTGCTCTATTTTTTCCTTTCTTTTGATTGTTGTTCCTCATGCTCCTAAATTTTTCCCTTTCATTGTCATGTTGTTCGAAAGAAAGAGCAAGGTCTATGACTTGATCAAATGTTTTATCCTTGTATGGTAACATTGCTCTACCCAGTCCTGCATTTAATCCTTGGATAAATCTTGAATTCTTTGATTCTTCATCTCCTATGAGCATAGTTCCATACTTGGATAAACTCTCAAATTTTTGAGTGTATTCAGTCACACTCATTGGTCCCTGCCTTAGCCTTATAAATTCCTCAAGCAATGTTGCCTTAGCTGTTGCTGGAATGAACCTTGCCTCAAGCATCTCCTTGAATTGATCCCATGTTATCTCATTTTCTGGCCTTCCTGTGATGATTACCTCCCACCAATCTAAAGCTGCTCCTTTGAGTCTCCTTAAAGCTATCTGCCTCTTCCTTTGGTCATTAATTTGCATATCTGCAAATATCCTTTCCAAAGTTCTCAGCCATGTCTACACTCCCATAACTCCCTCAATGCCTTCAAAATCCTTGCCTCCTAAATTTGAAAATGTCTTCAACAGTTTGGCTAGTTCCTCATGAGGATTCTCTTCCCTGTGCACTGCTCCCTCTCTGAATGCCCTCACCAAATCTTGCAAATTGACCATTGGTGTTGTATTGGAGGGTCCTGCTCCATGACTTGATGGTCTTCCTACCATGATTCACTATTCAATTGCATAGCTAGTTAGTCATTTTTCTAATTTAATTATTTTATCCAATTCATTTCTACTGTGGATATTTATTTCCATCATTATTGTATATATATTTATTTTTGTTTTGGAATTTTATCCCTTCAAGAAAATTGGATATATATTTGTGCTATGTTTTAACAACATAGCTCTGATACCAACTGAAGTGACCCACTTCTCTATTCATTTATTTATAGTGAATTTTCTATTAGATTTTTTTTTACAATGCATATATATATATATATACTTTTCAATGGATCACTTCTCTTAATTTGATTTCCCAAGATCCTAGATTTTACTAATATAAATATATCAGTATTTAAATAAATTCTATCATTTACATATATGAAGATATATAAATGGTTCTTTGCTTATCAGAGTGATTAAAACAACAAAGCAACTCTTTCCCACCTTATTTCTCATATTAGAGATTTGGTGTCACATAGCCTTTTCTATTTATCATATATATATATTTCTTTTTAGAACTCCAGCTTGATTAACTTTAGGATTAAATATTACTGATTCTCTTATTTTCTTGTTCTACCTCACAAATTAATTGAGTCCTGAATTTACAAGCCATACCTTTTATTCCTGGGATTTTTGTGATTTGATAGTATATTAAGTAAAAAGTGTTCAACCTAACTCATGCTTATTAGGTTAGCTTGTTTTACTCATTTCAATTTCAAACAACTTTTATATCAGAGGGAATATCCATGCTTTGATTTATAAAGTTGTAATAATCATGTGGGTGTTTGAAATGACAAGCTAATTTTAAAGGCTAGTAGAGGAAAACAATACAGTCATATCAGAGTGCTAACTCAAACTATCATGCTAAACAGAGACTAAGGTCATGTGTGCAGTCAGTATACTTAAGGCAAAGTGAATGAAAAGAATCAGACAAAATGCAAGACTTCCAGGTGAACTTATGATGAAGACATTTGATATTTTCTAATGAAGAGAACAATGTTAGTGGTCACTATTCTATCGAATGGTGGAAATGCTCATTACAAACAAGACCATATGCATTTATAATTTATCACAGGTTTTGATCATGACCCAATTCTACCAGATTTGAATTAAGTATCTAAATAACAGGAATTAGTTAAGCATAAGTGCAGTGAAGTCTACAAATACTAAGCAGGTATATGAGCTTGTTACACCAAGCAATACATGTTTTCACCGGGAAAATCAAATGCCCAACCAGATTACAGGCTATGCCTTTCAGCCTTTGCATGGACTTATATCAATTATAAGTCATGGTTAAGCCTTACTGGTTAGCCAGTTTAGGTTCAACTCAACCTTTACAAGATTCATGGATTGTGCTCTATTCCTTTCTCCCTATGCTTGTTTCTACTCTACCATTTTTAAAAGTTCATCTGACATTACCAAAGGAGACATGAGCACATATCAAAGTTACATGACATGATCTCCTATATCTTACTTCACCAGAGACTATGTAGATTTAACTCCTTTAAAACAGTAACCCACATATGCAAATATGAATAATACTTAAAAATTCTTACAAGTTCCCATCTTAGAAAAACAAACACATATCAATCCAGAAAATACTTAAACCATAGTGATATTTTTAGCCTGGCCTAATTATTACAACATATCTGCCAAAAACTCCTTAAACATTCTAAATCAAGTAAATCTTCAATTGTCCATGCACACAAGTTTCCTATGCTTCCTTTCCTGCAACAACATCTAGAGCTGCCTCCATAGAAATGAGACACCCCAGATGTTACAAAGCAACAAATAGGGTCAGAATATAATTCTGGTATGAGTGAAATCAAAATATAATATCTTGTCATTCTTAAATTTTAGTGCAGAGTGTCAATATGCTTGAAGCAATTTGGATTCTTGATGAAACTGGATATATATATATATGTATGTATGTATCTAAGCTCCTACTACAATCATGCACACAAGCAACCATTCAATCATTCAATCCAGTATACATGTACACACATTCTTATGGAATTAACTCATTTTAATTTCCATAACTCAACTCTAAAACTTGATTTATCAATCCAATTTTTGGTCATATCTATTTGCCATTGAACACCATGTGTGCATTGTAAGGGACTCTATTCTGTTAACCCCTGCACAAAGGCCTATAGGACTTAAACAAGTCATGCACATACCCATCATACTCCTTATGATGAATAGATCAAGGCTTTTCTCCTAGATTAGTTTTATAATCTAGTGACCAGTCTCATTTCTTATTTCAGAAAGATTTATTAACTCTTGAATTGCTTTTACTTTCTTTCTTTTTCTATAAATCAGAGAGAGTTAATCTTACTTAGGGATTTCAACTGACCATACATTCATACATGATGATCATGTTTTTATTTCATTCTTCTTTCCAGTTGCCTCATTCAAAATTTTGTTTTATCACTTGTATACTCCTGTATTCTAGAATGTCATGATCTCTTAACAAATCCAGTAGAATTCCATTAAAATTCTCATGTTTAATTCTATTATAAACATAGGGTAGGGTTTTTAGAGAAAAACCTTTAAAACATTTTTAGCCTTAGATCTGAACAAATCAGCACATAAATAATTTATTGCATTGTTCATCCCTAATTTAAAACAAACTAGACATAAGCATAAACCTCCTTTGTTCACACTGCCTAGCTTATCTTTCAATATTACCCTACTTCATAATAAAATTGTGTTTATCTTACTATCATAACTACAAACTGATGGTTCATGGTACTGGATCCATCTTAGAGATCATGGCATTACTATTATCAAACAATCAATGAAACATATCAAAGCATCAACCAAAGATTTATCAATACACCAACCATGCTCAATATTCATTAATTCAAAGAGAGAAAAACAAGTTGATCAAGCACAAAAGAAAAATAAGATGGCTGCCCTTAACTTGGGTCTTAATGCCTTAGCCTCATGAGATTGATTAATCACTCACCTTTCCCTTCTTTTCCCCGAGATTGCCTAAGATTGCAAACAGTGTATGTTCTTCTCTTTTCTCTTTTTTTTCAATATGTTTTCTGTTTTCTCCCAGAGAAAAACCTCTACTTCTACTCTTGGTTTAAATCATTTTACTAGGGTTTTGCTGAAGGGAAAAACCCATTTTATCCTCACATCACTCAAAGAATTTTGTGTGTGCTGTTATGGCTAAATGTGCCATTTTCCCTTGGTTTCTATTTCTGGTAAAAGTAGTTATCCACTACTTTCCCTGTGTGCATGCAATTTGCATGATTCACTTGTGTATTATTTTCATGGGCTAATATATTTTTAAGCATTTTAATTCATCAAAGAATATATCATTTTCTCTTTACTTGATTGTTGAAAACAATTTTCTCTTTACTGAATTATTTTATTTTCTTTATGTTAAGCTGTAATATATATATATATATGTGTGTGTGTGTGTATCCTCTTTATCAATTAACCTCTGGTTAATATTTCAAACTAGCTGTTTTCTCTTGATATGTAAATGTATTCATATTTTTTAATTACTCTGGTGTTCTTTCCTTTTTACTTTATATTTATTCTTTCTGGGTATATATATTTAAATACAACATATGGTAATATATATTCCATGTATACACTTAGTTATACATCTTCTTCCCTCTGAAATACCATTTCTTCTTACTGTTTATATCCAAGATATATATATATATATTACCTACATGTGCATATAAGTCTTACTCAATTTAACTATTATTGCTTTTTAACTCATTCTCAATATTTATCTTCAGACTATATATATATATATATTATTATTTTTTTGAAAGTTTTCCTTTTTCTGATTTTTAATCTAATTATTCTCATCTCAATAATTTGGGTCTTCACATTCACATTCATTTTATAACTTAAGTTCTTACCCCATCTTACTCCAAATTCATATTTCAATTCATATTCAATTTATTTACTCTTAAATTGAATTCATTTCTTGTATCCAATACTTCACCATTTTAACTTGGTTATACTTTTCCACTTCCTTAGTTTAGTAAGTTATACCGGTTATCCCTAAAATTTTCCACTTAAGTTTATTCACATTCTATATTTATAAAATATAGTTATATAATCACTTCACAGTTTATATTTACTTCAATTTACTCCATTCTAATTCACTCCCCAATAAAATTCAAAATTTTGAATTTCTATTCTTTTACCACAATATCAAACCATCTTCATTTTGGTTTACTATTTTATCTCTCAATTCATAAGTTCAAAAACTTATTTACTTAAAATATCATCTTGCCTACTTGAGTCTATTTACATCTTATAATCATAACTCTGGATTATATATATCACTTTATAACTTAAGTATATCCATTTCATCCAATAATTATAACTTATAGTTATAAAATCATTTTACACTTCGAGCTTTACATTCACTTCAATTCATCTCCAATTCATTTTATTTAGCTTACCTTAAGTTAAATTACAACCTATCATGTTCACTTTAATTTACTCAAGTTAAATTGTAATTTCCAGGATTAAAATTTTCATTTTCCCTTCTTATCTATACCAACTCCAAATTATAAGTGCAATAAATGATTTTTCTTAAATTTTCAAACCTTTTAAATAGAAACCCCAGAATTCAATTACCCGGTTTTATTTTAAAACATTTTGAAATCAAAAATATACATATATTCCTTTGGTATATCAAATCATACTCTTGAAATCTCAAAGCCACTTGGTTTTTCCCCTAAAATAGTTCCCTTCGAAACTTCTAAAACAGAACTTGTTTATCAGACAAGTCCAAAACAAATAATCATAGTCAACCACTATGGTAGAAATACATCACTTAGAAATCTAAAAATGAATACAGATGAAGTGGTCATCATCACCAGGATTATTTTACAGCAACTGAAGTGAATTCAGTGCTTCCTTGCTCCCAAAAATTCATTTTAAAAAAAAATCTCTTTTCCAAAAACATCTCAAAATAATACTCTATTATTCCTCACAAACCATTTTGGAAAACATTTCCAAAATTCTCAAGATTTAAAAATTCCAACACTTGGTTCAAATTCATTTTAAAACATTTTCCTAAAATTTCCAAGGTTTAAATTCGGGTTTAAATCAAATTTTAGTTATACTCCCTTTGTATAAGTCATTCTTATACAATTTTTATTTGGTTATATATATATATATATATATATATATATATAAACCATTCCAGGTTTATAATCTTGTTTGATTATAGTGTTAACAACCAAACATCCAAATATATACAATAATTTTCAAAAAATAATTTCTTTTATATCAAAATATAATTTCGGGTAAAATTACTTCATTCGCCCACTTTAAAACAATACTATGTTGGTTTACCTTGTTCAAGAGTTTAGAAACCCCTATCGATTGGTTGTACCTTTTGTACCGACCAAAATTCCTAAAAACTCAACCGATAAGTCAACACAATATAAAACATTTTTTATATACACTAACAATTACGCGCTCATAGCTATTAATACACTCAAACTTATTCTAGAGTACTTCTGACTCTATCTCTAATGAGTAATTCCCACCAAAGCCTAGGTATATCGCCAACCTAAGCTCTGATACCAACTTTCACTACCTGCCCTTTTGACCTTCGAAAATCGACATAAATACGCCCATTGCATAACATGCCAAATGATCGAGTGTTGAAAAGACGGATTGTTGAGGGAAAAGAAAATAGGTAGAAGAGAGAAGAAAAAAATAAAAATAGAATCTCACAGCGGACTGAATAACATATAACATAAACAATTCTTTACACAAATGAAAACTGTAATATACATATCTCACATCAGAGTATACAAATCAATAATTACCAGCCTGGACAGTTATAACATCATGCCCTCACAATTGCTGGTAATTTCAAATAGAACACTGCAGCGGAAATAAACAAGTATGAGTAATACGTCTTAGCCATCCGGCTCGTCTCCTAAGCTCCATAGCATCCTAATCTGAACCTAAAATACTCCGCCTGACTCGAGCATTATAATAAAATAACACCAGAGTCAGTCTGGAAAACCAGCGTGAGAAAACACACTCAATTTGAATTATTAAAGTATTCAAAATTCCTTTGAAAATCAAAGGTATCTCGTAAGACCACGCCACAAATAAGCACGACCGGTTTTTACCTTATGAAAACCAAAACATTTCATATCAAAATCCTTTTGTTATAATAGCATCTAAGTACAAATACTTATTTAAATAGCTAAAATGCTTGCATCTCACGTTCCGGCATAGTTAGGCACAATCAAAAACGTATGTCGTTTATTGGAGAATTGATTCCATCTGAATGACTAGGCACTGGGGTACCACTTGTCATGGTACACGTCTAGAACAATGTACCGATGACCACGTCGGGATCCCTACAACACAAGACCGGACTATCCCTGATCTGGATAGACTGAATATGCTATCACCTCGAGTGCTCCCACCCTTTCTGAGCTCCTTCCATAACCATAGTAATAATAACCGAGGGTATCTGGAAAGGTGATAAACATACCCTAATTGGGTGCTACCCACTTAGCCTTTGCTGCATCTCCCCTGCTTTTCGGTCATTACCGGTTGATGAGGCTAGAGGCTACGATTAACTTTTTAGGAATTTCACTTAGAACATTATTCTCCGATGACAATATACTGATAGCATTCATCCATACAAGTCCGTCCCGGTCCGAACGGAACTGAAGGTACTATACTACATCCATTTTGGAATCACCCTCAGGATTAGTAGTGATTAGCCCTTGCACTTCACTACTCTATCTTCGACTCCAAGCTCTTGTCTTCATTTCGAAAATGTACTCGTCGAATCGAAGTGGTTTTCGAATAACAAATCTGATCTCGATCTCTTTCAAACAACGTTCGATATTTCCAGTAAACTCAACCTGGTTCTCAAGGAAATAAACAGACGAAGATAAGATAAGAGATCACCTCCTAACCGTTAGTGGACGGATTTCCTTATAAACGTCCTAGAAGAACGAAACGAGTTTACACGTACAGTATAGCACCTCGAACGATAACTGTACCATATAATCCCCATATCTTTTCCAGATATTTCCAAAGTTGTATTTCGGTCCATATTTTGATAGTCGGTTGTTTAACTATTAATTATACAATCGATTCAACCAACACTTCATTTTCACTGAAAATAACAAGTCTCTTTTTAATTTAATTTTAAATACATAAATCTCTTTATCTAAATTATACATACTTATCTTATCGAATTTAGTAAATTTTATAAACTATCTTTTCAAAAAAAATTCAAAAGAAACCTTTTAAAATAATATGGAAAGTACCACTGCAGTATCAAACCATGGATCACAGCTCAATGGTTACGTCTCTATCTTGAAGAAATCCAAAATTTAACTACAGGAACTTACTGCCTTCGATTTATGCCACGCGAGCATACCATTATTTCCCAAAAACTTTATTTTAAAAATTATCTCAAAATAATGCTGGTAAGTTCTAAAATAAATTTCAAGTTAAATCTAGTTAAATATACTTAAATAAAAGTTATTATACAAAGCCATATCAATACTTAATAATTATCTTTAAAAACAAAAATGCTTACCAGTTCTTAATTAATAATAAATCTTTAAAAATCAATATAAAGTAACTATTAATAATTAAATTTGCTTTAAATGATTTAAAATGATTGAATAAGTAATTTCCAGAATATTTAAACACTTTTGAATTTACCGTATTAATAATTTAAAAATCCTCTTTTAAAAACAAACCCTAATGTCTTGATTCAAAATCCATTTCGTAAATTTGAAAATCTCACTTGAACTCCAATTTAACCAATTTTATTCTTATTTCCCAAATTCACTTCTATTCTTCAAAATATTTAAAATCTCAATTTTTAAAAACCTTTTTTATTTAAACCAGTACCATTTAAGGATTATTTATTATTTAAAATCCTTTTATATTCTTTTATTCCAAAATTCCATGTTTACTGTATTCCGATTTAGTTAAATACAAATTTTGAAACCATTTATTTCATCTAATTGATTAACCTAATTTCCTTAATAAACATTTACTTCAAAAATCCCTTTTACTTTTCTTTTCAATTTCAAACCATATATTATATTATTAATATTTTAAAATACCAAAATCAAGGCCAAAACAACCATAGCATCCAATCAATGTAAATTTCACAGTACTCTATCACAGATTTATCCCAACAGAACATATATCAATATATATGAAATTAAATTCAACATTTTTTAGGAGTCTAGTTGGATCCCCCTAACTTATTTCCCTACATCCATAGATGTTAGCACAATAATAAAAATACTAATTCCGCTTTGAGGCGAAATATTATGGTATATAAGGCCATCCTATATTATGCGGGGCGCATAAAGTCGCATCCGCTATATATATGCGGGAATATCAATCACTCTAATATATATATATATACTACTATATACAATATCACATCTAACTAATAAAATGCATCAATTTTACCAATCAATCATTTATTAATTTTAACTATTTAGAATTAAAGCCAGCAGTCCAAAATTGACTGAAATTTACTCACCTTGATTTTAATTCGCCAAATGCTCCAATTTTAAATTAAATCGAGCACGTTCGATTTAACCAAAAAATTTAGATCGTTCCAAATGACTCCAAATTAGCTCCAGGCGTAGTTCTCATCGTTGCGATTCCGACACCGCTTTGTTTCGTCCGATTCCGACCTCGTATGAATGAGATATTCAATTTTAAAAACTGAGTATAAATTTATATAAATAAATTCCAATTTTTTTAAACCTAGATTGACCGTTCGTTATGCAAAAGAGGATAACGGCTGCCTGCTCTTTCCTTCCATCATCATCCATGCGCGAATTACAGGAAACCAAACCCAAGAACGTCGCCCAACCCTTCCATCACCGCCGACTTCGTATGACCGGAACCTCATCCACCAAGACCTAACGACGCGCCAAGCTATACCTTGTCCAAGGCCAGATCCACATCGAACTCGACTGTCCTATGGCCATGAATTTTGTGCTCGAACTCATGACCCATTTCATTGATTTGCCGCTTCATCAATGAACTCCAGACGATCTTGACCGTTTATCTGGTCAAGCTCGATGATCTCTTCATCTTTCCAGTAGAACGTTTTCGATAATACTGCTTGTAGGAGAAGAAAATCGAGGAGAAAGGAAGAAGCTTTCGGCCATTGATTTGCTATGGCCACTGATTTACCATCAAAAATTACAGAGGTAAATCAAAATTTCCAAGGAAAGACTCATCTTTCATTTGTATCCAAATTAAAACCTAGATATAAAAGAACTAAATAAGACATCATCAAAATTTTAATTGAAACCTAAAAAATTAAAAAAATCAAACTGAAATCGATGTCAAAAGTAAATTGAAGGAAGATCCATGTTGTACTTGTGCCGATAGTAGCCATTATACCCGAAGTCGGTAGTTAAGATATCTCTTGTGTGTAGCAGGATGAAGGTAGATCCATGCTGTAAAGATGCCGATAGCTTCCTAGAATTATACTCAAGTAATCATGGTGGAAGAATCTGGGTGGATGAATCGCCTGGAAATAGAGAACTTTTTATTTTAGTTTACGTAAAAAGGATGAAGCGGAGAGAAAGGTAGGGAAAGGGAAAAATATAAAACGCGGCTGTTCATTTCACAAATTATTAAGAAGGCTTGTGTGCTCTTGAAATGCAACTCGGTAATAATATAATAGTATAGATAGGCAGAATAGAAATTGTATGCACTGGGATTGTTAAACGGATCTGAAATAATTGCCATTCATTATGAATTTTATTATCATTAATTTTTACAACTGCTCAATAATAATAGCTCATGAATATGTTACCATTATACAACTCAGGAGATATATAATGGTTCAAAATTTGGTCCAAAAAATGTAAGCGCTACATCACACCAACTAGTCTAATCCAAGCAAAGCAGGGCCAGGCCTGGTCGAATCGTGTTGGTCGGTCGAATGGCGTCTGTGTGCATGTCTGGTAGTCGTGTATAACTCCCCTCCTCAGCACAAGGGAAAACGCTGGGTGCCCAAAGGGCCCAATTTAGGTTCTTCGAAATCTATATATATATATATATATATATTTCTTTTAATGATTCCCACGATGTAGGATCTAGTGTTTACACCATTCCAAAGTAAGTGCACATGCTCTAACATTTAATTCATTTTATAAATTAGCTCACTTGAAATTCCAACAATCTGCTACTTGAATTATTGAAAAAGCATTTCCAGGCAATTTCTAAAAATATAGGATTATGCATAAATACAGGTGTCTTTAGATTTGAACCTTTGCATAGTGAGTAAGGTTCAGAATATATTAAAGTGACAAGCAGCCTTGAACTCTATCTTTGACATCAAACTACATACAACCTTTCTAAATT
This sequence comes from Allium fistulosum, assembly GCA_030737815.1. Taxonomy (NCBI): domain Eukaryota; kingdom Viridiplantae; phylum Streptophyta; class Magnoliopsida; order Asparagales; family Amaryllidaceae; genus Allium; species Allium fistulosum. Next base: position 130,756,213 of record CM060904.1, read on the forward strand.
TCCTTCAATTAGCCCTTTTGTTAATGGTCATGCACATCTATTCTATTTTAGTGAAGCTCTAGAAAACTTTTGCTTCAAAATTTTTGTAACGACCCGAAATTTTCGATCCACGAAAATTCCAGATAGTTAGGAAAAAAGAAAAGAGATATAATAAGAAACAGAAATGAAACACAGAATCTCACATTCGTAGCGGATCAAAATATAATATCAAATAAAATAACAGTTATACAAAGGAAAACTGTATCAGTTAATTTACATTAATACATCAGAGTTTCAACTATTACACAAATACTGGATAGTTAAAATCAACATGTCCCAGATAATCACTCTAATACACAACAGAATACTCCATACGTTCCTATCATCCAACTCGCCACCTGAGCTCCAGAACGTCCTTACCTGAAAATCTATAATACTCGGTCTGACCCAAGCATTAAAACAAAGTAACACCCGGGTCAGGCTGGAAACCAGCGTGAGTAAACCCATATAATATGAAATACCAAACTATATGACTTATGTGATTACTAGGGTAACTCGTACCTTTCTACGAGTTCTTAACTTGTTAAAGTCAAACACATATTATAAAATGATATCTAAGAAATGTTACTCAGTTTAAATATCCATGATATTTACTTATTTCATTCCAGCCTGTTTGATTCCACACATCAAATTTATAAAGAATTTAGATTACTAATCAAAGTGGTTTCGGGTATTTGCTGATACCCGACCCAGGTCTCTTCGAATTCAATGTCATCTTAAATCCAGTTTAAGTGGATACAATCAATTTAAATACATGGTATCATAATTCACATAGCAATTCATTATCGATAGATAACCCACAATATCATTGTTCAATCCATCATATCATATCACAGTACATCACAACTAAACATCAGAGATATTCACAATCTAGGTCATCCAATATCATTCAATCATCCATAAGCTAGATTTATTAGATATATAATTCCTAATTAATTTAATTAATCGCCAATTAATTTAATCACCAACTTTAATCACTTAGATTACCTTTAAATCCAACTTACTTAACGTTAATTAATTTCAACCATTAATTAATCATCCTTTAATCATCCATCTAAATTAATTACCCATAATTACTTTCATTAAGTAATTATCCCACCGGTTAATTATCCTCAATTAATTAACCGTTAATTATTAATTAATTAGTTTTAATCTTTAATTACTAATTAAATAATTAACCCTTAGCAAATTAAAATTTAACAAATTAATCCTTTAATTACTTACATTAAGTAATTATCATTTAAGTAATTAATCTCTAATTTACCAATTAATTTATACCCCTTAATTATTAATTAATTAATCTTTAATTAATTACCTTAATTAATTAATCACATTAATTAATAAATCCTTTAATTAATTACCTTAAGTAATTCATCCTTCAATTAATGACATTTAGTAATTATTCCTTTTTGAAAACTTGTTTAATAAAACTTACTTAAAAACTCAATTAATACTTACTTAATTTTTTAAAACTTTGAGAATTTGTTAAACGTATCAAAGTATACCCGAGAAAATCAACTAATTTCCTGAGCCCAAACTCAAACAAAAATTCCCATCTTTCTTCGACAAAAACCTGCAAATGACTTGAGTTGGCCCCAAGTGACTTCCTTCTTCCCAGATTGCAACCCTTCCCTCTTCACCTTATTTACTTCTTCTTCTTCTAATATCTGCTCTGATATACACAAACACTACCTTGTGTACATGCACACGGCTCCGCCTCCTTGAATCACATTGCTGACCCTATGCACAAACCACCTCCGACCTCATAAACCACCTGACCACCTCAACATCCCATGACCATTTCTGCATTAGAATTAGAACACCAAAAACCCCCCTACAGGAGATAGAAGTGCCTTATTTCCATCTCGTTCTACCTTCTCTAGCCATCGAAACTTCCAAAAACTCACCAGCGCCATTTCCATTGTCCTCTTATCCTCTTCCCCCCATACCGCAAGCTTAACCACCCATCTCGATGCCGCAATTGCTAGGAAATTGACCTCGACCCAAAACCATTTCTAAACCCTAATCTCTCCTTAATCGGCCACCACCGGCATTACAAAAATACATCACCATTTTTATTGAACTACCCGACAACTGAGCCTTTTCCATGCCACCATTCTACTCGCGACACCTCCCGGGTCGTCGGAATTTAACAAACATCCAAATCTCGTTCAACTCAAAATTCCACTAAATCTACAAGCTTAAAATTTTTAGTTTTATTACCAAAAATCATAATTTCTAAAAATGAATCAGGTTATATAATCGACCATAAAATTTAAACAACTCATTTTCTGACATGAATTTGATTTTTCCCTGTAAACTCTTGTTTCCAAATAATTACTTAATAAATTCACTTACCTATATTTTTAAAAACAAGATGTCATGATTAAGATCAAAATCTATTTAAATATCAAAGCTTGAAAGCAATTTGAGTGAAGAGGTATAAATTTTTGAGAAGGTTCGAGTCTGTAAACTAAGAACGGAGACATACATATTCACAACAAACCAAATTTTTATACCAGGCAATTTATTTCATCCATGCAAGCAGAAATCAAGGCATTTTACGATCAAATCTTACATGCACACATATATAAGAAGGTTCAGTTTTCAAAAGATAAGTTTACTCACCTGCTTTGAACAGAGAGGCCTGTTTTTTTTATTTAAAACTAGAAACTTAGTTGGTCTTTTACTTTGAAAACTAGAGATTGCTGGCTGTTATTTGTTGAGTTGAATCTACTTTTGTTTTGAAAAGAATTTGGACTGAAGTTGTTATTTAGATGATCTGCTTGTCTATGTTGCTTCAGGTTTAATTGTTTCAGGTTTAAATGTTTTGATTTTGTTTTTGCTTGATTTAGATTCTTGGATTGAAAGAGTTGCTTTGGATTTTGAATAAAATTTTAAATGAAGGCAAAAATGAAAGATAGGAGTAGAGAGATAGGTATATATAACTTGTTTCCATTTCCATTTTGATTTTATTTTTTTTAAATGAAGAAAATGATTAATGACACTTGTTATAATTATCTTGCCATTTGTAATTTGCATGTTATAATTTCCTTACATTGTTAAATTGTAAGAACCTATGTTTTTAAATATATTTGTATCATATTTTCTATTTAATTTAATATATATATATATATGTTTTAAATCTATACATATTTTAAATTATTCTTATTCATATGTAATTTAAAAGAAAGAGTATTAATTCTTTATTTAAATCTTTTCTTATATTTTATACAAATTATGTAACATATGATTCAAACTTTTCTATATATATTTACAAACCATTTTAGATTAAGTAATTTTAAAAGATTAAATCTTGTTTTAACTATCATACTTTTAAATGAATAAATATTTATCTTCAGTGTTTTAAAATACATAATTAAATTTAAATAACTTTTGAAAATTTATTACATTGGATTCAAACCCATGCTTCAAATCACAATATATATATACACACACACACACACACACATACACACACACACACACATACACACACACACTCATATTCTTGTAAACTTATAATTCCAACTTTATAGAGTTTTGCATGTATCTATTAATAATATACATCCAGATATTAGTATTGATTTGTTCAACTAAACAAAATCAGTATTTTAATAGTAAAAATCAGTTAATTTACCAATTAATCAGATATCCAAAATCTGGGACATCGCAGTTTTCATAGAAAACAGCCACATTCGGACATTTACAAAGATAAGTCTATCAGGATTACTCCTATAGTTAGGTATTCCACTCAACATAGGGTATAGATTTCTTTAAAAGTGTGATATCCCGGAAATTTCAAGCAATAATAATAATAAAGTGTTGCTTTTTATAAATAGATTTTAAATAAAAATTATTATTTACAAACTGAATTTGTATTTGTTTAAAATATATTATATATGATTTCTTTTATTTATGAATATAGTTTGTTTTATATTATTTCTTTTATAGGATTTTTATTTATAAAATTAATTTAATTTGTGGATTTAAACTATAAACTAATTTAATTTTTCCAAATTAAACAAGGTATTTGTTTGTTTATATATGTATATGGATTAATTTGAAATTCAAAAGTAGATATTTTGGAAATATATTGGATTTGAAAAGAACTCTATATTTTAAAATATATAAAAAATTTGTTTTGTAATTATAATATGTATGTACATATATATACATTGTGATTTGGAAACGATATTATTAATTTGATATAATAAATTTTCCAAAAGCTATTTAAAGGTTTAATTATAACATATATACATGTTTATTTATTAATGTATAATTAATTTTAAAATCATATTCTTTAAGTTATAAATATATATAACATTTAAAACACATAATATAAATTTATTTCAATTATAATAGTTGAAAATGAATTAAAAGATTAAATAGTTTCTTTAATATTATATGTACATAAATAAAAGATAACATGTGTAAACATTTTAAAATATCACCCAACAAGTGTAACTATTCTAAATGTGTAGATTTACAAGTGTAGTCATTTTATATTATGAACTACAAGTGTCATTTATCATCCTTCATTTTAAATTATTAATAAAAGAAAAAGAAAGACAAGAATATAAAAATTCCACTATCTCCTATTCTCATCTTTTCTTCATCTTTCACTTTACATTTCTCAAATTTTCAAAACAAAGAAATCAAGATCAAAAATTAAAACCAGAAATTAAATTCAAAACAAAACTCAAAGCATTTCATTTAATATCAAGTTTCAGATCAAATAATCTCAAATCTGAAAGCAAAAGAAATCTGATGCAAATCAAAGTAAAAAGATCAGTTTAAAATCTCATAACCTGAGCAAAAAAACCTGAATCAAAGCAAAAAAGATCAACCTAAAATCCAAACAAAGTCAGGATCAAAATTCAACTATGCAAAGATCATATTCCAGAGTTCAAAGCAATTTCAGTTTCCAAAGCAAGTCTCAAAATCAAAACTTGGAAGCTTTGAAACTAGAAAGCAAATCTGGAAAGCAAGATCAGTTTCAGATTCAAATAAAACTTAATACAAATCAGGCATGCAAGATCAAATCAACTTAGTTTTCGAGCTTTAAAAAAATATCATTCAGGCTTTCTTCTCTGCTTCTCTATTTTACCTAGGTGAGAAACATTTACTTTCAAATTAGAATATGAAAGTGATTTCTCTATCGACAGTAAAAAAATATTGTTCATCCAGTTTCAAAACCCAATATCCCTCTATCTAGTTCATTTTTGATGATGATGTAAACTAGGGAAATATACATTTGCTAGTATAATTTAAGTTAAAATTAGTTTGTGAACGCATTTTTCTGTGTAGACTAATAAATGATTGGTTTTACAGTAAATAGCATATTTTAGTGAAAATTTAATGTTCTTAATTCAAGGATTCAAGCATGCAGTCTTGATCCTTGTATGAAAATATGAATTTTAGAGGTAAAATTGTAATTTTTAGTGATCTATATTTTCGGAAATAAGTAGATGAACGGAATTCGTTCAAAAATATATTTCTATCGACCTCGTCGACGAGAAATGATGCGGCTTGCACTAGAAGAGGCTGGTGATCAAGGAGTAGGTGATGACCGTAGCGGAATTTTTGATTGGGCCTTAGGTTGTGCGAGCGTGTTGTTTTTAGGGTTTAAGGGGTGCCGTCTTGGTATGAAGTCGCAAGTGTTTTGCTGCATGATAGTGCGACCGGAATTCTTGATGTTGGGCTTGAAGGTGGATGCATGGCCGAGCATTCATTAGAGGTCGGTGGTAGTCGAAGCAAGCGTCGAACGACGGCGAGGTACGTGGATTTGGAGAAAGGTCGTTTCTGGGTTTGGAAATGTGGTCGGGCTGCTAATCAAATTTCAATCGGGAAGGTCTTTTACTTGGGTGAAGTGGCAAATCGGACCTGGAGATGATGAGAGGTTGAACGGTGGCGTCGCGGCAGTGGGGTGGGCACGGGCGAAGTTGTGCATGTGCACCGTGTGCACGTGATTTTTTCTGGTGATGGGCGAATCGAGAGAGGATGGCATTGCTTCGTGTTTGTACCAAAAATGGGCACAACACTCTTCGGAAGTCTTTGAAGAGATAAACACGGAGATCGAAAATTAACGCTGTGGGTTATCTAACAAAAACTCCAAAATGACAGAAAGTAAAGTGCAAAGACAAGCGATTTAGAGTGGTTCGGCTTTGTAGCCTACGTCCACTATGAAGTTTGATGATTTTATTGCTCGACACTCGAAGATTACAATTCCTTACAACGCAGTACAACTGGTTTAGTGAGCTAAGTCTGAATTTAAGACAACCGTGGTGATTCTGAGTAAATCTGGCAGAGTCTGGGCGCTCTTTAGCTCTTAGAATTATCCAACCCCTTTTCTGAATGACCAAGGGCTCTATTTATAGGTGTAGGAGGCTGATATTTCGCCTAAACTGAAGGGAGACCAGTTCTGGTGCATCAGGGGGCCCACATGTCCGCTTTTTGGAAGTCCTGGCCCACTTTGGAATCGATTCGAAGCTATGTTCGAATCGATCAAGAAATTGTCCAATCGAGCTGAAATTTGGTGTGAACATTCTTCAACATGTGCTCAAGCTTCTGTGAAAATTTCATAACATTTGGACTTATAGATCTCAAGTTATGATCGATTCAAGATCGTGTTCTTCGTCCTATCGATTCGCTCGAATCGATATGGTTCGAATCCATAGGTTCGAATCCATGCTTCTGCACGTGAAGATGGTGACGTGGTGCGTGTGCTTCGGGTCAATCCCCCTTTTTCTCCGAGTTTACTGGGTCTAATCCTTGGTTTTAGCTGTGTGGATTTGGTGGATTCGAGGTGATCGATTTGAAGACGCGCTTCCTTCGAATTGATTGGACCAGCGTTCGTTTGAATCGATCAGGGTATACCACCATTGATCGATTCGAATTTGCTTCAACAGGGTGGATTCGAAGACAGTTATCAGATGGAGTCGAAGTCCAACAACTGCATGGATTCGAAGGGTTTCTCCTTGATGGACTTGAAGATGGGAATACTCTGACGGATTCGAACTAAGGGAGGCTTTGGATGGATTCGAACGTTGAGGCTGCTTTGATGGAGTCGAAGCAATGGTACTTCTCATGGATTCGAAGTAATGCAGGGATGATGGATTCGGACCTAGGGCTTGGCTCTGATCGATTCGAATCATAACATATCTCTTTCATTTTATACTGGCGATAACTTGAGCATATGAACTCGGATTGTCTCGAAATCTGGAACGTTGACTTTCTCGGCCTTGCTCGACGTGTCTTATCAATTGTAGCCCGATCCGGACTCAGGCAAAATTCATCGACATCCATAGCAGACCTATGTGTAATTGGTTTTCAGGATGAACTGTCCCTGGTTTCCAGTCGAGTTCTTGGTGTCACGGCCTTGCCAAAAGGCGGGATAACATTTGCCCCCCAAAGTACGTCTTGTGTAATCATGACGTGCTTTAAATAACTGCAGTCTTTCGTGCTGGATATATCCGTTCAGTTGATCGCTTGACAGACGTCTTTTTTGCAATCTTCTCTTAGATAAACGTCCAACTGGTGTGCTTTGCTTTGGTCCTGCCCCCAGTCTTGGGGATGAGTATGGAATTGATGTATGTTTATACTCCGTCTCGCACTCTGGGAGTACGGAGTTAAGGTATGTTTATACTCCGTCTCGCACTCTGGGAGTACGGAGTTAAGGAATGTTTATACTCCGCCTCGCACTCTGGGAGTACGGAGTTAAGGAATGTTTATACTCCGCCTCGCACTTTGGGAGTACGGAGTTAAGGAATGTTTATACTCCGCCTCGCACTCTGGGAGTACGGAGTTAAGGAATGTTTATACTCCGCCTCGCACTCTAGGAGCCTCGCACTCTGGGAGTACGGAGTTAAGGAATGTTTATACTCCGCCTCGCACTCTGGGAGTACGGAGTTAAGGAATGTTTATACTCCGCCTCGCACTCTGGGAGTACGAAGTTAAGGAATGTTTATACTTCGCCTCGCACTCTGGGAGTACGGAGTTAAGGAATGTTTATACTCCGCCTCGCACTCTGGGAGTACGGAGTTAAGGAATGTTTATACTCCGTCTTGCACTCTGGGAGTACAGAGATAAGGAATGTTTATACTCCGTCTCGCACTCTGGGTGTACGGAGTTAAGGAATGTTTATACTCCGCCTCGCACTCTGGGAGTACAGAGTTAAGGAATGTTTATACTCCGCCTCGCACTCTGGAAGTACGGAGTTAAGGAATGTTTATACTCCGTCTCGTACTCTGGGAGTACGGAGTTAAGGAATGTTTATACTCTACCTCGCACTCTGGGAGTACGGAGTTAGTTGATGGATTATCGTGTATTAACCCATTTCTAGCTTTTGACGGGATGGCTTGCCCCCGAGCTCGGGCTTTACTTAGCGGGTGGCCGATCGTATAACATCCACTTCTTTCTTGAATAAATCCCATTGCGTGATGGAATTTAGCTCTTCGTGCATCGTGATGTTGTACATTGTATTTAATGAATCACAGCTCTAGCTCGAAGAGATGGCATTTATTGTGTTATGTGTAATAGCGACGGAGACTCTCGCTGTTCCAGGCTCTTGGCAAATCAAAACCGTCAATGGTCGACAGTTTGAATGTGCCATCTCCGAGTCTTCGGGTAATCGCGTATGGCCCTTCCCAATTTGGTTTCATGTGTGAAGGAACCGGATAGATTCTTTTGAGAACGAGATCGCCGAGTTCAAAAGTTCGAGGTCGAACTTTGGCATTGTACAGTCAAGTGACTCGACCCCGATGCGCGGCTGCTCTCAAATCAGCCACTTCTCGCTTTTCATCTAGTAGATCCAAAGATTCAGCAAGCAATATAGCGTTTGTCTTCGGATCATAATAAGTCATGCGATGGGAAAAAACTTCTGTCTCGACTGGAATAACGGCTTCTGAGCCATAAGATAAGGAAAACGGGGTGTGTCCGGTTGCGGTCTTATGAGTCGTTCGATAAGCCCATAATGCCATAGGGAGTTCATCAACCCATTTGCCCCCGGCCTTTTCCAATCGCTTTTTCAGAATGGATTTTATAACTTTATTAATAGCTTCAACCTGTCCGTTTGCCTGAGGATGTGCAACTGCCGAGAACTTTTTATGAATATGAAACCATTGACAGAAACTTTTGAACTCTGCACTTTCGAATTGGGCTCCATTATCGGTGATGATGGTATGCGGGAGCCCAAATCGACAGATGATATTGCAAACTACGAAATTTATTACTTTCTTTGTCGTAATCGTTGCGAGGGTTTCGGCTTCAGCCCATTTTGTAAAGTAGTCAACGACGACAATGGCGTACTTCGCACCACCTCTCGCCAGAGGTAAAGCGCCGATGATATCGATGCCCCACATCGCGAATGGCCAAGGGCTGACCATTTGAGTGATCTTGGTAGGTGGGGCTCTTGGAATTCGGGCATGTTTCTGGCACCTATCGCACTTTCTAGCGTAGTTTGTTACATCTCGGTTTACTGTCGGCCAATAGTATCCATACCGGAGTATTTTCTTGGAGAGAGCTTGCCCACCGGTGTGATCACCACACTCTCCTTCGTGTATGTCATGTAACACTCGTTTAACTTCATCGTGTGCGATACACCAGAGGAGAGGAACAGAATAACCCCTTCTATACATGACTCCGTTTTGAATGATGAACCGTGAAGCTTTTCGTAGAATTTGTCTCTTCTCATTTCTACGCTAAGGCAATGCCCCATTCTCAATGTAGTTTCGATATGGAGTCATCCACGATTCTCTTTTGGGAGCGGTTTCAAATACAAAACTCGTCTCCATTTGATCGATGCTTGGGAAGGACAAAGTTTCGACGGGGACAGGTCCCACTTGCTGTGCTTCACCTGTGTTGGCTAACTTTGCCAATGAATCGGCTTTTTGATTGCGTTCTCGAGGTATATAATAAATGGCATAATAATCAAAATGATCCAGTACTTTCTGAACTTGAGCCAAGTAAGCAGCCAGTCTTCGATCTCTTGCTTGATATTCTCCCCGTACTTGACATACCACTAACTGTGAATCACAATAAATTTCCACAGCGATAATCCTCAAATCTCTTGCAAGCTTTAGGCCGGTTAAGAGGGCTTCATACTCAGCTTCGTTATTAGTTGCGTGAAAATCGAACTTTAAAGCATAACATATAGATCGGCCCTCAGGCGTCTCAAGCACAACACCAGCGCCCGAACACCGGTCGTTTGATGCACCGTCAGTATGTAACTTCCAGATGTATTCGGGGGATTTACTGGTTTCGGGCAAGTCTTCTGAGACGGTAAATTCAGTTATGAAATCTGCCAGGACTTGTCCTTTAATGGCTCTCCGCGGAGTGTAAGTGATATCGAATTGGCTTAATTCAATGTTCCATTTAAGTAACCTGCCAGACGTTTCAGGCCGCGTGAGGACCTGTCGCAACGGCTGATCGGTGTACATAGTAAGAGGGTGAGCTTGGAAATAAGGTCGAAGTTTTCTTGAGGCAATGACCAAACAGTAAGCTAGCTTCTCTAATCTTGGGTAATTTCTTTCAGCTCCTGTTAGCCGTTTACTAACATAGTAGACCGGTTTCTGCACTTTGTCTTCCTCCCGAACTAAAGCAGCACTGATCGCATGCTCTGATACTGCCAGGTAGAGGTACAATTGCTCATGGTCAACTGGTTTTGACAAAATCGGTGGTGTGGAAAGATGTTGAACCAGCGATCTAAATGCGCCTTCACATTCCGCCATCCATTCAAAGTTTCGCTTTCCCTTTCGGATTAGATCAAAGAAAGGAATGCATTTATCAGTCGACTTCGAAATGAACCTGCTTAGTGCTGCTACTTTCCCGTTGAGACTCTGGACCTGTTTTATGGTTCTTGGAGTTTGTAAGTCCCTTATTGCCCAGATCTTTTCGGGATTTGCTTCTATCCCTCGAGCATTAACGATAAACCCGAGGAATTTTCCAAAGGCGACACCGAAATGACACTTTAATGGGTTGAGCTTCATTCCATACTTTCGAAGAATACTGATCATTGAATTTAGATCTCTGACGTGATCTGTAGAGAATCGAGACTTCACTAGCATGTCATCCATGTAAACCTCCATGGTCTTCCCGATCTGATCGGCGAACATCCGGTTGACCAAGCGTTGGTATGTTGCTCCAGCGTTCTTTAGTCCAAACGGCATGACTTTGTAACAGTAGAGTCCCAGATCAGTTACGAAGCTGGTATGTTCTTGGTCTGGCAAATGCATGGGTATTTGGTTGTAGCCAGAGTAAGCATCCATGAAAGATAGTAATTCATGTCCGACTGTCGAATCTACGAGCTGGTCAATCCGAGGAAGTGGAAAACTGTCTTTGGGACAAGCCTTGTTTAAGTCAGAATAGTCGATGCAAGTTCTCCACTTTCCATTTGGTTTTCGAACCAGTACGGGATTTGATACCCATTTGGGATACAAAGCATCTCGGATGAATCCATTCGATTGCAACTTATCAATCTCTTCTTTAAGGGCAGCAGATCTCTCTGGATCCATACCACGCCTTTTCTGCTTGACTGGAACGTGTCGCAGATCAATATTCAGGGAGTGACTCGCAATGTCTGGTGAGATTCCGCACATATCAGAGTGTGTCCAGGCGAAAACGTCGAGATTCGCTCGGAGAAACTCTACCAATTCTTGTTGTGTCTGTTTTCCCAGTTGAGATCCAACTTTTAGTACTTTTGAATTGTCATCTTCACTGACGGGAACGTCCATGGTCAGTTCGGCTGGGGAAGCTTGACTCTCTTTAGATTCGTTTTTATCTTCGTTATCTCTGGGGTCAAGATCTTTAAGGAATTGGTCGGGGTGCCCGGGCCGGGGCCCAGGCACTAATTGTCAACTATCCGCAAAACGGACGCAGAGTGATTCCTCTACGCCCTTTCCTTTCTCTTTCCTCTACGCCCCGCGCAGTTCAGCAACATAACAAGCTCTTCCTGCTGCCTGGTCTCCTTGGACGACTCTGATTCCATGATCAGTAGGGAACTTCAGAGTTAGACACCACGGGGCAATGGCTGCTCTGAACTCAGCAAGGGTCGGACGGCCCGGGAACGCATTGTAAGGTGAATCAATATCTAAAACGACAAACTGCAGCATCCGGAATCTCCGGCGTTCTCCCACTCCCAATTCCACCGCTAGTTCTGTTACTCCAATGGGTATCGTAGCACTCCCGTTGAAACCGTTGATTCGAGATTGGCAGGGTTAAATCCTTTGTTTCCATCTTCATTAAATCGTAGGCTCGTTTAAGCAAGATATTCACAGAACTCCCACTGTCCACCAGGATCCTCTTCATCCAAGCAGGACCTACCTGGGCAGATATGAATAGCGGGTCGATTGTAGGGGCTTCGACTTTATCAGCGTCTCGGCTTCTGAATATGATATCATCAGACATTATCTTTTGTAGTTTAGCCGGAGTTCCATACACACAATTACTGCAACATTCGAAGTCCGCATGCCTGATCGAACTAGCATACGACTCCATTTCCCCCCAGCTTCTATCTGCTGGGTGGGGACCACCACTTATCGTGTTGATAACTAGCCTTCCGACCGCATGAGCGGATTCCTCCTGTCTTTCTTGATTTTGTGCACGATTCTGATTTGAAGGGCTCGCTCCACCAGACTGCGGCGCTCATACATACTGGTCTAACTTTCTCTCCCTAATCAGTTTTTCAATGAGGTCCTGCAGATGTCGACACTCATTGGTGTTGTGGCCATAACTCTCGTGAAATCTACAAAATTTTCCTGGTTGAATCTGTCTCTCTGACGATTGCTTCGGAGCAGGTTTATCATATCGCACAGTGTTGCAAGTTTGCAGATACACATTTTCCAGCGATGTATTCAGTGGCGTATAATTATCAAACATTGGGGTCCTACGCTGTGGGCCTCGATTCTGATCTCTTCTCCTGTCCTGAACATGGTTGCCCCTTGGCTGAGTTTGCTTGTTCTGTATGTTCAACTGAACTTTTTCGGAACTTTCACCGGACTGCTTAACCGCCATATTACTTTCTACTCCACTAGTCCTGGGTATTGCATCGTCCTATTTCCTAGACTGTTTTGCATCCTCTTGCCGTAGGAATTGAGCGGCTTTGGAGTAAAAGCGGTCCAATGACGCGGGTGGTTTCCCAGCTAACCAGTTTCCAAACTCAGAATCAGGATCAATCCCTTTTGTTAACGCCATCAAGATTGAGTTATCGTTGGGATTACTAATCTCGACACATGATGCGTGGAACCTTTACAAATAACGCCTGAGCGTTTCTCCACGTGCTTGGGTAACACTAGACAGGGTGTTAACGTCTTTCGGTCTGGCGACATGCATGCGAAATTGTTCGACAAATTTCTTAGCCAGCTGTTCGAACGATGAGATGGACCTTGGTGGCAACCTCGTGAACCACATTGTTGCAATTCCCCCAGAGAGATGGGGAAACTCCGACACTTTACTGCATCGTCAGCTCTTGCAGCACTCATCGACCATTCATATTTCAAAATATGCTGATTTGGGTCACTATTCCCTTCGTACATTGGGAGAGTTGGCATCCTGAATCGTCGAGGGGGTTCAGCGCGTAATATTTCGTCTGTAAAGGGGGTATGACCACGGGAGATTCCCCAATCATCAATAGTGAGCCATTGACTCTCGCGTATCATCTGTCGTATTACGGTCGCGATATCTGATGCTGGCACATTCTGGGCGTGCTGAGCTAAGGCGTGGTCGGGTCCCACGGCGCGAGTTTGGACCGGGCGCTGTCGATGGTCCGTATTTCGCCTCCTTGGCTCGGCATTTTCTAGGACATATGGTTCAGGAGTATGCCCGCGCTGTTGATTGTTTGGCTCGGACTGATTCCGGGTATCAGCCCTTACTTCTGCCGTGGCGGTTGCAGCGCGGTTGTCTGTGGTATATTGCGGAGTAGTGCCTCCTCGTGTTGACGGTCCTGTTTGGAAGCTAGTCGACGGCCCCGTCCTTAATTGTCCAACGACCAAAGCAGGTTGATATCCAGTAGTCTGTGCGTGACTCCCTTCTAACCAGGGACGGGTAGACCTGTGGTGATAATCAGACGAAGCGGAACTTCCAGTAGATGCGCGGGAAACATCATCCCTCCTGGACTTTCTATGGCTTTGGCGGTTTAGTTGGTTGGTTAGTTCAATGTTGACATGCAACTGTTCAGCCAACTGTTGCCGGCTTTGGGTTAGTTCCTAGAGTAATGCTTGGAACTCTTGTCTGGTTACTGGCCCAGACGGATCTGAGTGAGCAGTGTTGCCTTGGTTAGATGGAGGCAAATGCGCAGGATTCTATCGATCTCGACCTTCTTGGTCAGCAGCTGTAGAAGTGGTTCATGTACTAACCATTTTGAGTAGTGAATTCCTTTCCTAGATTTTATGCAAATCTGAATAGAGTGGAAGGATTTTGGAGTAGAGAAATGGATCTTCCTCTTGGATTTTACGCAATCCGGTATCGATGGTAGATCCGAAGAGCAGGAGAAAAACTGGTTCTCTCAAGGAAAGCACCAAAGTGTTTGTACCAAAAATGGGCACAACACTCTTCGGAAGTCTTTGAAGAGATAAACGCGGAGAACGAAAATTAACGTTGTGGGTTATCTAACAAAAACTCCAAAATGAAAGAAAGTAAAGTGCAAAGACCAGCGATTTAGAGTGGTTCGGCTTTGTAGCCTACGTCCACTATGAAGTTTGATGATTTTATTGCTCGACACTCGAAGATTACAATGTCTTAAAACGCAGTACAACTAGTTTAGTGAGCTAAGTCTGAATTTAAGACAACCGTGGTGATTCTGAGTAAATCTGGCAGAGTCTGGGTGCTCTTTAGCTCTTAGAATTATCCGACCCCTTTTCTGAATGATCAGGTGCTCTATTTATAGGTGTAGGAGGCTGATATTTCGCCTAAACTGAAGGGAGACCAGTTCTAGTGCTTCAGGGGGCTCACATGCCCGCTTTCTGGAAGTCCGAGCCCACTTTGGGATCGATTCGAAGCTATGTTCGAATCGATCAAGAAATTGTCCAATCGAGTTGAAATTTGGTGTGAACATTCTTCAACATGTGCTCAAGCTTCTGTGAAAATTTCATAACATTTGGACTTATAGATCTCAAGTTATGATCGATTCAAGATCGTGTTCTTCGTCCTATGGATTCGCTCGAATCGATATGGTTCGAATCCATAGGTTCGAATCCATGCTTCTGCACGTGAAGATGGTGACGTGGTGCATGTGCTTCGGGTCAATCCCCCTTTTTCTCCGAGTTTACTGGGTCTAATCCTTGGTTTTAGCTGTGTGGATTTGGTGGATTCGAGGTGATCGATTTGAAGACGCGCTTCCTTCGAATTGATTGGACCAGCATACGTTTGAATCGATCAGGGTATACCACCATTGATCGATTCGAATTTGCTTCAACAGGGTGGATTCGAAGACAGTTATCAGATGGAGTCGAAGTCCAACAACTGCATGGATTCGAAGGGTTTCTCCTTGATGGACTTGAAGATGGGAATACTCTGACGGATTCGAACTAAGGGAGGCTTTGGATGGATTCGAACGTTGAGGCTGCTTTGATGGAGTCGAAGCAATGGTACTTCTCGTGGATTCGAAGTAATGCAGGGATGATGGATTCGGACCTAGGGCTTGGCTCTGATCGATTCGAATCATAGCATATCTCTTTCATATTATACCGGCGATAACTTGAGCATACGAACTCGGATTGTCTCGAAATCTGGAACGTTGACTTTCTCGGCCTTGCTCGACGTGTCTTATCAATTGTAGCCCGATCCGGACTCGGGCAAAATTCATCGACATCCATAGCAGACCTATGTGTAATCGGTTTTCAGGATGAACTGTCCCTGGTTTCCAGTCGAGTTCTTGGTGTCACGGCCTTGGCAAAAGGCAGGATAACACTTCGATTTCAAGATAAATTCGTCATGTTCTTTGTTGATTCAAAAGGATTGTCTGTGAGTTTATCGGTGCAGTGTTCAATTCAGTTTCATGGTGACATTTGCGTGTGGATTTTGGGTTATAGTCTGGTAGGAAGATGATGAGGGAAGAAAATAAGGGAGAGTAGTTTAGTGATGGGTCTGGTTTTTGGGGCGTCTGATTTGTTCGAATTCAAGTGCAAGTTTTGTTTAAAATTTTGGGTTATGGGCTTTGGCCCATGAGTCTATGTTTATTTTAAAGAAGGATTTATTAAAAAAAGAGTTTGATTATAAAGCAAAACAAAATCCATAACCCAATTACTTTATAAAATTTTATAACAAAACTTATTGTTTTTTTAACAATTGTTGAGAAAACCAATGTCTTTAATATTAATGTTTATTTTTTTGGTAGAAGATTGCCTCGAGTTTTGTTCGAGTAAGTTTGTGTTGGGATCAGGTTTGACATTTGGAATAGGGTTTCAAATCTGAAGTAAAGTTGTACAAGTTTTAAAAATCTAATAGAATCTTAGACCAGGTTTTAAAGTTTACAAATAAGTTATGTTCAGTTTTTTTAAATTTTTTTAAGTTAATTTGAACTTGGTTTAAAAAGGCAAAGAAAATATTTTAGCCAAGTTTTAAAAGCTAAATAACTCTTTAATTAATTATATTATCTTATTTTAAGAATGAGATTTAATTAAAAGTTTAATTACTTGAGGGAAGTAATTTAGGATTAATTTCTTAGTGTAATTAATTAAAGGATTGATTAATTAAAGTAACTAATTAGGGAATAATTAATTATTAGAGAATAATAAATTGATGATTAAAGGTTAATTGATTAAGGTTAATTAACTAACGGATAATTACTTTTTGGAGGTAATTATGGATAATTTATTTTGATAGATAATTAAAGGGTGTTTAATTAATGGTTTGTAATTAATTAATATTAAGTAAGAAGGATTAAAGGTAATTAAAGTAAATAATTTAATTTATTTAAATTAATTAGAAATGGTGTAACTAATTAGTCTTGCTTATGGATGATTGGATTATATGGAATGCCTTGAATTGGTTGATATCTCTAATATAAAAATGTTTTGTAATATGATATGTTGGGTTGTATAGTGATAATGTGGTTATCTATCGATAATGAATTGATGTGTAAGTGACATCATGTATTTAAAAGTTTGAATTATATTTCAATTGAATAACTTGGGTAAGATGACATGGGACTCGAAGGTACCAGGATCGGGTATTAGTAAATACCCGAAACCACTTCGATTTGTAATCTGCAATAATTCTATATAGATTGGATATGTGAGATAAATGGGTTAGAATGGAATAATTTAAATAACTGGACCATTTAAAACTAAGTAAAGGGATTGATTAAGTGTTGACTATTACAAGTTGTGAACTTGTAGTGATGAACGAGTTACCCCAGGTTTTAAGTAAGATTTATACTCTTGTATTCCACGTTAAATGGGTTTACTCACGCTGGTTTCCAGCCTGACTCGGGTGTTACTTTGATGTAATGCTCGGGTCAGACTAAGTATTACAGATTTTCAAGCAAGGATGTTCTAGAGCTCAGGAGGTGAGCTGGATGGTAGGAATGTATGGAGAGTATTCCGCTGTGATATATTGCAGCTTATCCGGGGGCATGTTGAATTTAACTGTCCAATGTTTGTGTAAATGTTGTAACTCTAATGTATTGATGTAAATTAACTGTTACAGTTTTCCTTTCTATAACTGCTATTTATTTGATATTATATTTTGATCCGCTGCGAATTTGTGAATTTGTGTTTCTATTTCTTCTTCTTCTTCTATCTCTTTCTTCTTTTCCCTAACAATCTGTAATTTTTGGGATCGAAATTTTCGGGTCGTTGTATTTGGTATCAGAGCGAGGTTAAGCGAGAACCTTGGCTCTGTTGGGTTTACTCATTTAGGATAGGGTAAGTGATACCCTAAAATGAGTTGAGTGTATATAATATATGAGAGCGTACTTATTATTTTCTTATAAAATGATTTTAAAATGATTTTCACATAAGTTTATCTTTTGATATATAAAGATATTGGTTGTTGATTATTGGAATTAAAAAAATATAATGAGAATTAAGTGGTAATAGCAATACAACCAAATTTAAATTAAATGAAGATACGTTTGAAATGGATTCAAACTGAAATTAAAATCTTGAATTTGGAGAAGAGTTTTCAGAATAAGATAATAGTGAATTGGTTTCCAGTTGTAATAACCTTGGTTATTATCCTAAAATAATGAAAAGTTTTAAGGAAGTAACCATTAGAAAAGAATAACTAGTAAATTAGAAAGGATGTAAATTAAGAAGTTTTGAATTCTAAGTCTAGGAACATTTGAAATTGTTTTCAAATGTTAAGAGATAATAATAAATAGTATTATTCAGAATATTTAGAATGTGATCTTCTTTTAAAATAAGAGTTGTTTGAAAGTTTTAAGAAAACTGTTTTGAACTAAAACCAAAGAAGGTTTAAATTTTAAAATATGGCTTGGTGGGCTAAGAAATGAATATGTATATATGTATGGACATACATGATATCAAAGATGATTTAAAATAAACTCTAAGTGATAGAGATTTGATTTTCCCCTGAGATGTGATGTAAAAACCCAGAGTGAAATATGTCTTTGAACTTATAAGTAAGAAAGAATATTGATAGAAATTTGAAATTTGAAGTGAGGATTCAAAATTGGGTGAGTTTGATGAGATTAAATTGAATTTAACTTAGAAAAAGTTAAATAAGTTTAGGACAAGCAACCTGAATTGGAAATTTCAAGATGAAATTGATATTTAACTTGGAAAGTTAAATGGTTGATTTGAATTGAGAATTTATGTGATCTCAAAATGGGTTTGAGGTCTGGAAATTGAATATGGATGGATGTTTTTAACTTAAATTGGATGATGTCATCCTATTGTTATTAATAATCTTTAAACTATTAACTGAATTTGTTTAAAGGAATGAAGAAATGGATTGTGGTAATATATCCATTAGTGAGGGAAATTAAACTTTAATTTGAAATTAAGGATATGGAATTACTTTAAACTTAAGATTTGAATGTTAAGAATTGAACTCTTAAATTAAAATTGGTTAAGAATCGGTTTCAAAGTTGAAAGATAAAATTGGGTAATAAATTGAATTTTAAAATAAAATTGTTTTGAACTCTTATTTGAACTTTGAAATAAGTTAGGTAAAGATAATTTAAAATGGAATTTTGAAATTTGGACTCAAAATTAAATTATTTAAAGATTTAGATTGTTGATTGAAAAATAAAGGTTAGTTTGATTTAAGGGATTAAATCAACATTTAAAATTTTAATTCGAATTGATATATAATTCAAGATGGTTTAAAGTTGAGGTTTAAATTGAATTTGATTTGAATTAATTAGAATTGTGATTGAAGATGGATAAGTTTAAAATTCAAAATGAAAATTTTGAATTGGATTAATTTGAAATGAAATACAAATTGAATGAGTTTTAATTCAGATGGGAAGTTGATTTGAATGTGGGATGTGTATAGAAGTTAATTTAATTTGATTTGATATTGAGGGTAAAATTCAACTTGAATTGGGATTGAATCAATTCAAAAGGAAGTGGAAATTTAAATTAAGTTGATTGGAATGAAGATTGGAAAGTGGAACAGTTTGGCTCTGAACTATTTTCAAATAAATTGTTTTAATGTAAACTTTATTAAATCTATTTTTCCAAGCTATTTACTATATACAACCTTTCTTTTTAAAGCTAAACTATTTAACAATTTTACAATTGTTTTATAAACTGATTTCTATTTTATAACTATCTTATAACTAATTACAATTTTACAACTATTTTACAATTATCTAACTACTTTACAATTATTTTATAACTACTTAACTATATTACAACTATTTTACAAATAATAACTATTTTTCAACTACTTATCTATTTTAAACTTTTTCAAGCTATTTTTAAATTTAAGTTGGTCAGAGTGCAAACTGTTTATGATTGAAAATCCAATTGAGATAAGAATTTTAGTGATAATCCAAATGGGGGTTGAGGCAAATGTTAATAGGTGAATAGAAATAATAAGTGATGTGAATAGAAAAGAGAATTGATTTGGTTAATAATCAATGATGGTAAATACGTAGGGTGTACGTATATTGTTCTATTCGCATAACGATTTGATCCGGATTCGAGCACAGAATTTCGAGATTGTTTATCGATCCGAGTTGGGATTTTTCACTCGATTTTCGATGGCGAACCTGGATATGTATTTTTGATTAGTTTTGGAAATTCTCTATCATAGTTGTGACTATGCAAGGAGAATGACGGTTTCTGATCAAGAAACCAGATCTGAGTCCGCACTAGGAAGTCGGGTGGACGATACTAGTTCGAAAGAGAAACTGTGTGATCGAGTGAGCGATCAGATTGATATTTCGTACTGATGATATGTGTACATCATACAGGTTTGAATGAAATTATTGAAAATTTGTAGATTAGAAATGTAAAATGATTTTTTTTAAATGAAGGTATATTTTGTGAAAATATGATGAAATAAAGTGGAAATTGGATATTTCTACGGTAGAAATTTACTTTATGAAAGTAAATAATATGGTAAGTGACTTTAAAAGAGTAATCAAATTTGAATATTTCATTTGGAATAAACAAGTTATATATCTTTGTTATATAATTGATAAACTCCCCTTGTTGAATCTATTGCCAGAAGAAAAGGGTTTTTGAAAAGTATTTGAAGTATAAAAAGGGAATTTATATAAGTACGATGTGATCCAAAGATTTTCAAAGTTATATATATATATATATATATATATATATATATATATCTGAAGGATCTTATGAGAATGATTTTTGGAGATAAGGTTTTTGGAACCTATGGATTTTGGTAAGGCTTTTGATTTTTGGGAAAAAATCAATTTTGGAAATTTGGAAAGCCTAGTTGAGAATTATCAATTTTGGGATAATCGATTTTGAGAAAGGGAGATTTATGTGGGATTCATACTAGGTGTATGATTTGGAAGATACTATATGTGTATAGTATAAAGTGTTTTGAAAATGGCTCTGGAGAAAAAGGCACTCCCTTAAAATGAACTTCTCAGGAGTACCATAGGTTGTTACTGCCTTGAGCCTCAAAGGGGGGAGGTTCTAAAGTGGATCCTGTGAGGAAGTCCGGACAAACTGAAGTTCTTGAGGATTAATGGTTAGCGAAAGTCGAGGGCGTTGATGCCTACAGAGGCATTTGGGTTATGCTATGACGACAGTGTAACTCGATGTCGCTACGATCTACTGTGAACCATAGCGGAAATCGTATGGAGGTGAGTGTCAATGGTCTACGCTTGATTTTGCCGAGAAGGCAACGTAACATCGGTAGACTACGATCTATGGTCGAGTGGAGTGGAGAAGTTCCATTTTATTTGGCAGCGAAATTCGAGGGCGCTGATGCCTACAGTTATATGGGTTTTTCTGTGATAGCAACGTAACCCAAGATGTAGCTTCCATTGCGTAATCGAGGGGCGTGGAATGCCTACATTTATCTATGGATTTTGCCGAGATGGCAACGTAACCATCGGGTTAACTGCCACCATGGATGGGGATGATGATTTCTAGAGCTTTCTCACCAAAGATGTTTCCTCTATTTTTGAAAATGTTTTCTATATTTTGAACAAAATATTTTTCAAGTATTTTCACTGGGTGTTGAAAATGAGTCTGCTAAGTACCGATAGATTTTTAGTCCTATGCCTGATCAAAGTATGACCGAATTTCTGTGAGAACAAGGATGGACTGGTTGAGACATCGAGTTATTTAAAAAAATTATAAAAACTATTTTATAATATTATGTGGATTTTAAAAGTGTTTTAAAAAAGATCAAAGAATAAATTATTTAATTTTAAGTACTAAATAAATTCTGGCTTCGTTCCTTTTCGAGGATGAAAAGATTCTAAGGGGGGAGGAATGTGATATCCCAGAAATTCCAAGAAATAATAATAATAAAGTGTTGCTTTTTATAAATAGATTTTAAATATAAATTATTATTTATAAACTGAATTTGTATTTGTTTAAAATATATTATATATGATTTCATTTATTTATGAATATAGTTCGTTTTATATTATTTCTTTTAAAGGATTTTTATTTCTAAAATTAATGTAATTTGTGGATTAATTTTTCCGAATTAAACAAGGTATTTGTTTGTTTATATATGTATATGGATTAATTTGAAATTCAAAAGTAGATATTTTGGAAATATATTGGATTTGAAAAGAACTCTATATTTTAAAATATATAAAAAATTTGTTTTCTAATTATAATATATATGTACATATATATACATTGTGATTTGGAAACGATATTATTAATTTGATATAATAAATTTTCCAAAAGCTATTTAAAGGTTTATTCATAACATATATACATGTTTATTTATTATTGTATAATTAATTTTAAAATCATGTTCTTTAAGTTATAAATATATATAACATTTAAAACACATAATATAAATTTATTTCAATTATAATAGTTGAAAATGAATTAAAAGATTAAATAGTTTCTTTAAGATTATATGTACATACATAAAAGATAACATGTGTAAACATTTTAAAATACCATCCAACAAGTGTAACTATTCTAAATGTGTAGATTTACAGGTGTAGTCATTTATTTTATGAATTACAAGTGTCATTTATCATCCTTCATTTTAAATTATTAATAAAAGAAAAAGAAAGAAAAGAATATAAAAATTCCACTATCTCCTATTCTCATCTTTTCTTCATCTTTCACTTTACATTTCTCAAATTTTCAAAACAAAGAAACCTGAGATAAAAGAAATCAAGATCAGAAACTAAAACCAGAAATTAAATTCAAAACAAAACTCAAAGCACTTCATTTAATATCAAGTTTCAGATCAAATAATCTCAAATCTGAAAGCAAAAGAAATCTGATGCAAATCAAACTAAAATAGATCAGTTTAAAATCTCATAACCTGAGCAAAACAACCTGAATCAAAGCAAACCATATCAACCTAAAATCCAAATAAGGTCAGGATAAAAATTCAACTATGCAAAGATCATATTCCAGAGTTCAAAGCAATTTCAGTTTCAAAAGCAAGTCTCAAAATCAAAACCTGGAAGCTTTGAAACTAGAAAGCAAATCTAGAAAGCAAGATCAGTTTCAGATTCAAATACAACTTAATACAATTTAGGCATGCAAGATCAGATCAGCTTGGTCTTCAAGCTTTAAAAAAAATATCATTCAGGCTTTCTTCTCTGCTTCTCTATTTTACCCAGGTGAGAAACATTTACTTTCAAATTAGAAAATGAAAGTGATTTCTCTGTCGACAGTAAAAAAATATTGTTCATCCAATTTCAAAAACCAATATCCCTCTATCTAGTTCATTTTTGATGATGATGTAAACTAGGGAAATATACATTTGCTAGTATAGTTTAATTAAAATTAGTCTGTGAATGCATTTTGCTGTGTAGATTAATAAATGATGGGTTTTACAGTAAATAGCATATTTTAGTGAAAATTTAATGTTCTTAATTCAAGGATTCAAGCATGCAGTCTTGATCCTTGTATGAAAATATGAATTTTAGAGGTAAAATTGTAATTTTTAGTGATCAATATTTTGGGAAATAAGTAGATGAACGGATTTCATTCAAAAATATATTTATGTCGACCTCGTCGACGAGAAACGATGTGGCTTGCTCTAGAAGAGGCTGGTGATCATGGGATAAGTGATGACCGTGGCGGAATTTTCGATTGGGCCTTAGGTTGTGCGAGCGTGCTATTTTTAGGGTTTAAGGGGTGCCGTCTTGGGGAGAAGTCGCAATTGTTTTGCGGCATAATAGTGCGACCGATATTCTTGAGGTTGGGCTTGACGGTGGATGCATGGCCGAGCTTTCGTCAAAGGTCGGTGGTAGTCGAAGTAGGGTTCGAACGACGATGAGATATGTTGATTTGGAGAAAGGTCGTTTCTGGGTTTGGAAATGTGGTCGGGCTGCTGACCAAATTTTGATCGGGAAGGTCTTTTGCTTGGGTGAAGTGGAAAATCAGACCTGGAGATGACGAGAGGTTGAACGGTGGTGTCGCGGCAGTGGGTTGGGCACGGGCGAAGTTGTGCACGTGCATCGTGTGCACATGATTTTTTCTGGTGATGGGCGAATCTAGTGAGGATGGCTAAGGTTCGATTTCAGGATAGATTCATCACGTGCTTCGTTGATTCGAAAGGATTGTCTGTGAGTTGATCGGTGCAGTGTTCACTCTGGTTTCGCAGTGACTTTTGCATGTGGATTTTGGGTTATAGTCTGGTAGGAAGATGATGAGGGAAGAAAGTAAGGGAGAGTAGTTTAGTGGTGGGTTTGGGTTTTGGGCTAGTGCAGCAGCGGAAATACAAATTGACGACATACGACTTAGCTTGGGTCGGTAACGAGTTAAGAGATCTTCAGGCCAATTTTTATGTGACTTAGCTTAAGTTGTAACTCGTTTGCGGTTTAAGGAAACAGCATCTTCATGCGACTTATAACATGGATGACTTAGGGAATAAGACTTCAACGACTTAACCCAGTTCACGACTTAAGGATTTCAGACGACTTAACTAAGTCGTAGGTCGTAGACGACTTATCTTAAGTCGTTGGTTTTCTTCTTCCGTATAACTCGTTTCACCGCCTTGTTCTAGTCTTTCGTTAGGTCGTTCCATATAAGTCGTACGCGACCTAACATGTTCCGACGCGCCTTGAATCTGTTACTCCCCTTGATTATTCTTGTTAAATCGTGGACGACTTACATCCGCTTCGTTAGGTCGTGGATGACCTAAAACTTCTACTTCAGCTTCGTTATGTCATGGACGACTTAGGCCTTGGAAAATTATGGGTTGCGCTGCATCATCCTCCCCAGGTTGAGAAAAATTCGTCCTCGAATTTGTAAGCTCTTCCCCATCGGATTGTTTATCCCCATGATAAGGTACGAGATGCTTAACATTGAATACGTCAAACGCGTACACATCCTCCGGCAGGTTCAACTTATAAGCATTTTCATTAATCCGTTTCACGACTTCTACAGGACCAATTTTTCTGGCTTTCAACTTGTTATAAGCGCCCACTGGAAAACGGTCCTTTGTTAACACAGCATATACCAAATCTCCTTCATTAAACTCAACACTTCTTCGCTTTAGATCTGCAGAGCGTTTATACTTCTCATTCGCCTTCTCCAATCGTTCCTGGACGATTTTATGACATTCAGTCAACTCATCAACAAAATCAACAGATCGTTTAACCGTCCCCTTTGGTAGTGGTACTACCGTTAAGTCCAACGGTCCCCTTGGCAAACTGGAATATACAATCTGGAATGGACTAAAACCCGTACTACGATTCACTGCATGATTATGCGCAAACTCCGCTTGGCATAACTTCATGTCCCAACTCTTCAGATTGTCCTTCACAAGACATCGCAACAAATTCCCCAATGATCTATTCACAACCTCGGTCTGACCGTCTGTCTGGGGATGATAAGCGCTACTAAAGTTCAACTTTGTTCCCACCATCTTCCACAAACTTAGCCAAAAATGACTTAAAAATCTAGTATCCCTGTCAGAAACAATCGATTCAGGTAGCCCATGCAATCGATATACCTCCTTAAAGAATAACTGAGCGACTTGGACGGCATCCGCGGTCTTTTTACATGCGATGAAATGTGCCATTTTAGAAAACCTGTCCACCACAACGAATATAGAATCATTTCCCCTCTGAGTTCTCGGTAATCCCAAAACAAAATCCATACTGATATCAACCCATGGTCTAATTGGCACGGGTAACGGCATATACAATCCCGCATTCGTCGTTGTTCCTTTAGACACTTGACAAATATGGCATCTTTCCACAAACTTTCCAACCTCCCGCTTCATCGAAGGCCAATAATAAGACTGCAAAATCAACTGTAATGTACCATCTCTCCCTACATGACCTTCCTCATGCAACTCCTTCACAATCTTCATTCTTAAACTACAATCAGGTATGCATAATCGATTTCCTTTGAACAGAAAACCGTCTACCATCATAAACTCATCCGTCTTTCCCTCCTTAACTTCATCAACAAACTTTGCAAAGTAAGGATCATCGACAAATAATTCTGGCAACACATCAAACACCGTTACTTCAACCTTCATTGTTGTTAACAAATGATTCCTTTGGCTCAACGCATCTGCCACACGGTTTGTAACTCCATATTTATGCTTCACCACAAATGAAAATTGTTGCAGGTACGCAATCCACGATTCATGTCTCGCTGAAATCTTGCCTTTCCCTTGTAAATGTTTCAACGCCTCATGATCAGTGTAAAGAACAAACTCTTTCTGAAATAGATAGTGTCTCCAGTGTTTAATAGTTTGCACAACAACATAAAATTCCACATCATATGTACTATATCTCATCCTCGCTCCCGATAGCTTCTCACTAAAATATGCAATAGGATGCCCCTTCTAACTCAACACCCCTCCAATCCCAACCTTTGACGCATCAGTGTGTAGCTCAAACAACGACTGAAAATCTGGTAATACTAGATTTGGTGCTGACGTCAAGAGTTCTTTAATTCGCTCAAAAGCAACCCCTGCTTCCTCCGTCCATGCAAACTGTTTACCCTTCATATAATCTGTAACAGGTGCCATCACACTACTAAAGTGTGGAATAAACCTTCGATAAAATGAAGCCAACCCGTGAAAACTACGAACTTCCGTTATCGTCTTGGGTTGTGGCCAATCCCTGATTGCTTCAATTTTACTTTGGTCCACCTGTATTCCTTCTCCCGATACAACATACCCCAGAAATAAGACACTATGCATCATGAACACGCATTTCTTCGTTGCAGCATAAAATTGTTCCTGTCGTAGTGCCATCAACACTTCTTTCAGATGTTGCAAGTGTTCCTCTGCGCTTCCACTGTATATCAGAATATCATCAAAATACACCACCACGAATTTCCCAATGAATGGTCTAAAAATCTGATTCATCACCCGCATGAATGTACTAGGTGCATTCGAAAGACCAAACGGCATCACCAGCCATTCATACAACCCTTTTCTTGTCTTGAATGTTGTCTTCCATTCGTCCCCTGGTCTGATTCGAATTTGATGATAACCGCTCTTCAAATCAATCTTTGAAAAGATAGTAGCTCCGCTCAATTGATCCAACAAATCATCAAGTCTCGACATCGGAAATCTATATCTCACAGTAATCTTATTCAATGCCCGACTATCCGTACACATTCTCCATGAACCATCCTTCTTCGGCACGAGTAATGCTAGTACAGCACACAGACTCAAACTCTCTTGTATTCGTCACTGTTCAAGCAATTCCTCTACCTGCCCACGCAACTCTTCATGTTCTTTCGGACTCATTCTATAGTGTGGTTTATGTGGCAATACAGCACCTGGAACAAGATCTATCAGGTGTTGTATATCCCTCAACGGTGGTAACTCCGCTGGTAGCTCTTCAGGAAATACATCGTCAAATTCTTCAAGTACTGGTTTTACTTCTTCAGGTATCTCAACCACTTCACTGCTTTCACGCCCAATTAACAAGAACACTTCAGGCTCCTCTTCAACCTCCTTAACAAACTCCTTCAAGGATAATAAAGTTTTCAGCTCTTCAATCTCCTCCAGTTTGTTTTCTTCTTGTTGTCGCTTCTTCGGAACTAGAGTAATCTTCGTGCCTTCAAACATGAAACTGTAACTGTTGGTACATCCATCATGTTGCACTGCCCTATCATACTGCCACGGTCTTCCCAGCAACAAATGACAGACATCCATATCCACCACATCACACCAAATTTCATCTTTATATTTCTTCCCAATCGAAAAATTAACTCGAGCTCTTCGCCCAACTTTCACCTCCCCGCCTTTCCTTAACCAAGCCAACTTATACGGTTTCAGATGTTTCTCAGTCTTCAATGCCAACTTCCTCACAGCTTCTGAAGAAATTATATTATCACAGCTTCCAGCATCAATAACAAATTTGCAAACTTTCCCCAGAATAGTACACGTCGACTGAAAAATTTTGCTCCTCAACCAACTACAATCCTCCTCTTGCTTTGGTGTCAAACAAGACCTCCTCATCATCAGATTACAACCTTCGTCTCCCGACACTTTTTCTTCTTCCTCATCAGGTGGTGAATTGGAACATTCATCTTCTTCATCCTCATCCTCAACCTTCGCTATCATAGCTCGTTTCTTCGGCTTTGGACATTCATTACTTTTGTGGCCCATTTCTTGGCAATTATAACACTTGAACCCATTATTGACTTTCGCCTTCGCAGCATCATGCACAACTGGTTTTGCAGCAGCTTTTGAAACATTGGAACTTCCACTAACACCCTTTACTTGATTGTTGGAATTTGTAAACACACCACCACCTCGTCTTCCCTGCTTCTCCCAAGCCAACGCCTTCTGGTGTGCTTCTGCTACAGATCTGGGATCAAACATGTTAACCATATCCTGTATCTGCATTCACAACCCTCCAACAAATCTAGCTGTCAATTGTTCCTCAATCTCCATGATATCGTTCCTTGCAATTAGTTGATAAAATTCATCAGCATAGTCATTAACAGTCTTCATTCCTTGCCTCAAGTTTTGCAGCCTCTGATACATAAGCGATTAATAGTTATAAGGTAAGAATGTAGCTCTCATCAATTTCCTCATCTTCTCCCAAGATTGAATCTTCGACTTCCCCATCCGTTCACGTGTAAGTTTGGTTTGCTGCCACCACGCCAAAGCTCTACCCCTCAACCTTGTAGCAACCAACTTCACTCTATGATGTTCTGGAACCTCCTTGAAGTCAAAAATCTCCTCCACATTAGACAACCAATCCAAAAATTCCTCAGCCTGCATACCTCCCTTGAATTCTGGAATTTCAGTTTTCATCCCGGACTCCCAACGTCGATCATCTTCAACATCCCGATATGCATTTCGTACTTGGTCTCGATCTCGATAATGAAAACTTCCTCTATCACCATCTTCATCATAAGCAGATGTACTTCGATAACGATCTCGACCACCCATATCTCTATGATCACGCATATCTCTTCGGTTACGTCTCTCTTCATCATAATAAGGTTCAAATTCATACTCCCGTGGAGTTCTTCTCTCTTCATCTCTATACTCATGATTCTCTCTCCTCAATGAAACTGAAGATTCTCTTCTGCCTCGATAAGATTGCGGCGACACCCTTCTCGCTTCCGTAACCGATGGCGAAACTCTGTTTCCTCCATGGTTCGAGACTGGCGAACTCCTCCTTTGACTTTGATTCAAATCATTCATCAGTTTCTCTAATTTCCCAATGCCTTCGTCAAATTTCTCATTGATGCGCTGTTCCATTTGTTCGGCTTCTTCTCGTCGATACAACGCTTCAACGTTTTGATGTCGATTTGCTCTTCTCGGTGGCATGATTGGTTTTCACAAACACTTCAATAAATTCAAACTTCGAAAACTTCAATTCAATTGGTTCGAATCAATGTGAAACGACCGAACTCGTTCACTCTTCTTAACTCACGCAACTCTTTCCTTTAGGTCGGAAACAACAGTTCGCGACTTAACTCAGCTTAATTCAAATTGTGGCACGCAAAACAACCCCGTGCAAATCCAATCAACTTTCAACTTTTGATCCAAAAGTAAATGGATCGAAAACTCCCACTTTGTTGCAAATTTGCGATGAACACGATGAACAACAACTTCTCGGCCTTGATCAAAATGGCACGATCCAACTTCGACTTCAACTCGGCCTTGAATGATATAGCTCGGCTCGACTTGATCTCTTCAAACTTCTTTAAAAGAATTGGCTCCAAGACTCGATTTAGCTATGATTGGCTAAACCTTGCTCTGATATCAAATGGTGCAGCAGCGGAAATACAAATTGAATAAATCTGTGAAAGTAGCAATCGATGGAATGGAAGATACCGAAATGCCCAAATTCGTTGATCCGAAGATACCGAATTCTAGCTATCCCAAACACGTTGATAGCGCACTATACCATGTTTAAAGATCTACGATTCTTCACACGTTGATCTAGCGCACTAAATTCCGTGAATCGGCTTCTACGATCGTTGATTCGAGCGCACTCGAATGCCGAAAGAGGAGATAGGAGATCTCACTCAACTACCAATTTAATTGAAAGCACAAAGCTAACAAACAAAAGTTTTATTCAAAATCAACCTCTTTACAATATTACAACACACCCGCTATTTATAGCAATTTCACACAGTTCCTTAAGTCGTATACGACTTACGACTCATCATAGGTTGGCAGCGACCTATCAACAGTAGCGACTCAAACAGTTACACAACAAATATTTACAACACTTAGGTCGTATACGACCTAACTACTCACGACTTAAGAAATATACAACATATTACAACACAATATCACGACATACGACTTAGCTTGGGTCGGTAATGAGTTAAGAGATCTTCAGGCCAATTTTTATGTGACTTAGCTTAAGTCGTAACTCGTTTGCGGTTTAAGGAAACAACATCTTCATGCGACTTATAACATGGACGACTTAGGGAATAAGACTTCAACGACTTAACCCAGTTCACGACTTAAGGATTTCAGATGACTTAACTAAGTCGTAGGTCGTAGACGACTTATCTTAAGTCGTTGGTTTTCTTCTTCCATATAACTCGCTTCACCGCCTTGTTCTAGTCTTTCGTTAGGTCGTTCCATATAAGTCGTACGCGACCTAACATGTTCCGACGCGCCTTGAATCTGTTGCTCCCCTTTATTATTCTTGTTAAATCGTGGACGACTTACATCCGCTTCGTTAGGTCGTGGATGACCTAAAACTTCTACTTCAGCTTCGTTATGTCGTGGACGACTTAGGCTTTGGAAAATTATGGGTTGCGATGCATCATGGGCCGTCTGATTTGTTCAAATTCAAGTACGAGTTTTGTTTAAAATTTTGGGTTATGGGCTTCGGCCCATGAGTATATGTTTATTTTAAAGAAGGATTTATTAATAGAAGAGTTTGATTATAAAGCAAAACAAAATCCATAACCCAATTACTTTACAAAAGTTTGTAACAAAACTTGTTTTTTAATAAATGTTGAGAAAACCAATGTCTTTAATATTAATGTTTATTTTTTTGGTAGATGATTGGCTTGAGTTTTGTTCGAGTAAGTTTGTGTGGGCTCGGGTTTGACAGTTGGAATACGGTTTCAAATCTGAAGTAAAGTTGTACAGGTTTTAAAAATCTAATAGAATCTTAGACCAGGTTTTAAAGTTTACAAATAAGTTATGTTCAGTTTTTTTAAAATTTTATAAATGAATTTGTACTTGGTTTAAAAATGCAAAGAGAATATTTTAGCCAAGTTTTAAAAGTTAAACAACTTTTTAATTAACTATATTATCTTATGTTAAGAATGAGATTTAAATTAAAGGTTAATTACTTAAGGGAAGTAATTTAGGATTAATTTCTTAGTGTATTTAATTAAAGGATTGATTAATTAAATAAATTAATTAGGGAATAATTAATTATTAGAGGATGATAAATTGATGACTAAAGTTTAATTAATTAAGGTTAATTAACCAATGGATAATTACTTAATGGAAGTAATTATGGATAATTAATTTAGAAAGATAATTAAAGGGTGTTTAATTAATGGTTTGTAATTAATTAATATTAAGTAAGCAGGATTAAAAGTAATTAATGTAATTAATTTTACTTATTTAAATTAATTAGAAATGGTGTAACTAATTAGTCTTGCTTATGGATGATTGGATTATATGAAATGCCTTGAATTGGTTGATATCTCTAATATAAAAATGTTTTGTAATATGATATGTTGGGTTGTACAGTGATAATGTGGTTATCTATCGATAATGAATTGTTGTGTAAGTGGCATCCTGTATTTCAAAGTTTGAATTATACTTGAATTGAATAACTTGGGTATGATGACATAGGACTCGAAGGGACTAGGATCGGGTATCAGTAAATACCCGAAACCACTTCGATTTGTAGTCTACAATAATTCTATATAGATTGGATATGTGAGATAAATGGGTTAGAATGGAATAATTTAAATAACTGGACCATTTAAAACTAAGTAAAGGGATTGATTAAGTGTTGACTATAATAAGTTGTGAACTTGTAGTGATGAACGAGTTACCCCAGGTTTTAAGTAAGATTTATACTCTAGTATTCCATGTTAGATAGGTTTACTCAAGCTGGTTTCCAGCTTGACCCGGGTGTTACTTTGATGTAATGCTCGGGTCACACTGAGTATTAAAAATTTTCAAGCAAGGAAGTTCTAGAGCTCAGGAGGCGAGCTGGATGGTAGGAACGTATAGAGAGTATTCCGCTGTGATATATTGTAGCTTATCTGGGGGAATGTTGAATTTAACTGTCCAATGTTTTTGTAAATGTTGTAACACTGATGTATTGATGTAAATTAACTATTACAGTTTTCCTTTGTATAACTGCAATTTATTTGATATTATATTTTGATCCGCTGCGAATGTGAGAATTTTTGTTTCTATTTCTTCTTCTTCTATCTCTTTCTTCTTTTCCCTAACTATCTGTAATTTTCGGGATCGAAATTTCTGGGTCGTTACATTTGGCATCAAAGCGAGGTTAAGCGGGAACCTTGGCTCTATTAGGTTTACTCATTTAGGATAGGGTAAGTGATACCCTAAATTGAGTTGAGTGTATATAATATATGAGTGCATACTTATTATTTTCTTATAAAATGATTTTAAAAATGATTTTCACATAAGTTTATCTTTTGATATGTAAAGAAATTGGTTGTTGATTATTGGAATTAGAAAAAAATGAGAATTAAGTGGTAACAACAATACAGCCAAATTGAAATTAAATGAAGATAATTTGAAATGGATTCAAACTGAAATTAAAATCTTGAATTTGGAGAAGAGTTTTCAGAATAAGATAATAGTGAATTGGTTTCCAGTTGTAATAACCTTGGTTATTATCCTAAAATAATGAAAAGTTTTAAGGAAGTAACCAGTAGAAAAGAATAACTAGCAAATTAGAAAGGATGTAAATTAAGAAGTTTGGAATTCTTAGTCTAGGAACATTTGAAATTGTTTTCAAAATGTTAAGAGAAAATAATAAATAGTATTATTCAGAATATTTTGAATGTGATCTTATTTTAAAATAAGATTTGTTTGAAAGCTTTAAAGAAAACTGTTTTGAATTAAAACCAAAGGAAGTTTAAATTTTAAAATATGGCTTGGTGGGCTAAGAAATAAATATGTATATATGTATGGATATACATGATATCAAAGATGATTTAAAATAAACTCTAAGTGATTGAGTTTAGATTTTCCCTTGAGATGTGATGTAAAAACCCAGAGTGAAATATGTCTTTGAACTTATAAGTAAGAAAGAATATTGATAGAAATTTGAAATTTGAAGTAAGGATTCAAATTGGGTAAGTTTGATGAGATTAAATTGAATTTAACTTAGAAAAGTTAAATAAGTTTAGGACAAGCAACCTGAATTGGAAATTTCAAGATGAAATTGAGATTTAACTTGGAAAGTTAAATGGTTGATTTGAATTGAGAATTTGTGTGATCTCAAAATAGGTTTGAGATCTAGAAATTGAATATGGGTGGATGTTTTTAAATTAAATTGGATGATGTCATCCTATTGTTATTAATAGACTTAAAACTGTGAATTGAATTTGTTTAAAGGAATGAAGAAATGGATTGTGGTAATATATCCATTAGTGGGGGAAATTAAACTTTAATTTGAAATTAAGGATATGGAATTACTTTAAACTTAAGATTTGAATGTTAAGAATTGAACTCTTAAATTAAAATTGTTTAAGAATCGGTTTCAAAGTTGGTAGAAAAAATTGGGTAATAAATTGAATTTTAAAATAAAATTGTTTTGAACTCTTATTTGAACTTTGAAATAAGTTAGGTAAAGATAATTTAAAATGGAATTTGGACTCAGAATTAAATTATTTAAAGATTTTTATTATTGATTCAAAAATAAAGGTTAGTTTGATTTAAGGGATTAAATCAACATTTAAAATTTTAACTCGAATTGATATATAATTCGAGATGGTTTAAAGTTGAGGTTTAAGTTGAAGTAGTTTAAATTGATTTGATTTGAATTAATTAGAATTGCGATTGAAGATGGATAAGTTTAAAATTCAAATGAAAATTTTGAACTGGATTAATTTGAAACGAAATCAAAATTGAATGAGTTCTAATTCAGATGGGAATTTGATTTGAATGTGGGATGGGTATGGAAGTTAACTTAATTTGATTTGATATTGATTGTAAAATTCAACTTGAATTGGGATTGAATCAATTCAAAATGAAGTGGAAATTTAAATTAAGTTGATTGGAATGAAGATTGGAAAGTGGAACAATTTGGCTCTGAACTATTTTCAAATAAATTATTTTAATGTAAACTTTCTTAAATCTATTTTTCCAAGCTATTTATTATATACAACCTTTCTTTTTAAAGCTAAACTATTTAACAATTTTACAATTGTATAAACTGATTTCTATTTTATAACTATCTTATAACTAATTACTATTTTACAATTATCTAACTACTTTACAATTATTTTATAACTACTTAACTATTTTACAACTATTTTACAAAAAATGACTATTTTTCAACTACTTATCTATTCTAAACTTTTTCATGCTATTTTAAATTTAAGTTGGCCAGAGTGCAAACTGTTTATGATTGAAATTCCAATTGAGATAAGAATTTTAGTGATAATCCAAATGGGGGTTGAGGCAAATGTGAATAGGTGAATAGAAATCATAAGTGATGTGAATAGAAAAGAGAATTGATTCGGTTAATAACCAATGAAGGTAAATACGTAAGGTGTACGTATATTGTTCTATTCGCATAATGATTTGATCCAGATTCGGGCATAGAATTTCGAGATAGTTTATCGATTCGAGTTGGGATTTTTCACTCGATTTTCGACGGTGAACCTGGATATGAATTTTTGAGAATGACGGTTTCTAATCCAGAAACCAGATCTGAGTCCGCACCAGGAAGTCGGGTGGATGGTACTAGTTCGGAAGAGAAATTGTGTGATCGAGTGAGCGATCAGATTGATATTTCGTACTAATGATATGTGTACATCGAACGGTTTGAATGAAATTAATATTGAAATTTTGTAGATTAAAAATGTAAAATGATTTTTTTTTGAAATGAAGGTTTATTTTGAGAAAATATGATGAAATAAAGTGGAAAATGGATATTTCTATGGTAGAAATTTACTTTATGAAAGTAAGTAATATGGTAAGTAACTTTAAAAGAGTAATCAAATTTGAATATTTGATTTGGAATAAACAAGTTATATATCTTTGTTATATAATTTATAAACTCCCCTTATTGAATCTATTGCCAGAAGAAAAGGGTTTTTGAAAAGTATTTGAAGTATAAAAAGGGAATTTATATAAGTATGATGTGATCCAAAGATTTTCAAAGTTATATATATAAAAAGGATCTTATGAGAATGATTTTGGAGATTAGATTTTGGAACCTATGGATTTTGGAAAAGCTTTTGATTTTTGGGAAAAAACAATTTTGGAAATTTGGAAAGCCTAGTTGAGAATTATCGATTTTGGGATAATCGATTTTGAGAAAAGGAGATTTATATGGGATTCATACTAGGTGTATGATTTGGAAGATACTATATGTGTATATTATAAAGTGTTTTTGAAAATGGCTTTGGAGAAAAAGGCGTTCCCTTGAAATGAACTTCTCAGGAGTACCATAGGTTGGTACTGCCTTGAGCCTCAAAGGTGGGAGGTTCTAAAGTGGATCCTGTAAGGAAGTCCGGACAAACTGAAGTTCTTGAGGATTAATGGGCAGCGAAAGTCGAGGGCGTTGATGCCTACAGAGGCATTTGGTTATGCTGTGACGACAGTGTAACTCGATGTCGCTGCAATCTACTGTGGACCATAGCGGAAATTGTGTGGAGGTGAGTGTCAACGGTCTATGCTTGATTTTGCCGAGAAGGCAACGTAACATGGGTAGACTGTGATCTATGGTCAAGTGGAGTGGAGAAGTTCCATTTTATTTGGCAGTGAAATTCGAGGGCGCTGATGCCTACAGTTATATGGATTTTTGATGTGATTGCAACGTAACCCCAGATGTAGCTGCGATCTATAGCGGGTTCCATTGCGTAATCGAGGGGCACGGAGTGACTACCGTTATCTATGGATTTTTCCGAGATGGCAACGTAACCATCGGGTTAACTGCGACCATGGATGGGGGTGATGATTTCCAGAGCTTTCTCACCAAAGATGTTTCCTCTATTTTCGAAAATGTTTTCTATATTTTCAAAAAAATATTTTTCAAGTATTTTCACTGGGTGTTGAAAATGAGTCTGCTAAGTACTTATAGATTTTCAGTCCTACGCCTGATCAACCGTAAGACCGAATTTCTGTGAGAACAAGGATGGACTGGTTGAGACATCGAGTTATAAAAAAAATTTATAAAAACTATTTTATACTTTTATGTGGATTTTAAAAGTGTTTTAAAAATGATAAAAGAATAAATTATCTAATTTTAAGTACTAAATAAATTCTGGCTTCGTTCCTTTTCGAGGACGAAAAGATTCTAAGGGGGGAGGAATGTGATATCCCGAAAATTCGAAGCAATAATAATAATAACGTGTTGCTTTTTATAAATAGATTTTTAAAAAAAATATAATTTACAAACTGAATTTGTATTTTTTTAAATATATTATATATGATTTCTTTTATTTATGAATATAGTTTTATTATATTATTTCTTTTAAAGGATTTTTATATATGAAATTAATATAATTTGTGGATTTAAATTGTAAAATAATTTAATTTTTCCAAATTAAACAAGGTATTTGTTTGTTTATATATGTATATGGATTACTTTGAAATTCAAAAGTAGATATTTTGGAAATATATTAGATTTGAAAAGAACTCTATATTTTAAAATATATAAAAAATTTGTTTTGTAATTATAATATGTATGTACATATATATACATTGCGATTTGGAAACGATATTATTAATTTGATATAATAAATTTTCCAAAAGCTATTTAAAGGTTTATTCATAACATATATACATGTTTATTTATTAATGTATAGTTAATTTTAAAATCATATTCTTTAAGTTATAAATATATATAACATTTAAAACACATAATATAAATTTATTTCAATTATAATAGTTGAAAATGAATTAAAAGATTAAATAGTTTCTTTAAGATTATATGTACATAAATAAAAGATAACATGTGTAAACATTTTAAAATACCACCCAACAAGTGTAACTATTCTAAATGTGTAGATTTACAGGTGTAGTCATTTTATTTTATGAATTACAAGTGTCATTTATCATCTTTCATTTTAAATTATTAATAAAAGAAAACGAAAAACAAGAATATAAAAATTCCACCATCTCCTATTCTCATCTTTTCTTCATCTTTCACTTTACATTTCTCAAATTTTCAAAACAAAGAAACCTGAGATAAAAGAAATCAAGATCGGAAAATAAAACCAGAAATTAAATTCAAAACAAAACTCAAAGCACTTCATTTAATATCAAGTTTCAGATCAAATAATCTAAAATCTGAAAGCAAAAGAAATCTGATGCAAATCGAAGTAAAAAGATCAGTTCAAAATCTCATAACCTGAGTAAAACAACCTGAATAAAAGCAAACCAGATCAACCTGAAATCCAAACAAAGTAAGGGTCAAAATTCAACTATGCAAAGATCATATTCCAGAGTTCAAAGCAATTTCAGTTTCAAAAGCAAGTCTCAAAATAAAAACCTGGAAGCTTTGAAACTAGAAAGCAAATCTGGAAAGCAAGATCAGTTTCAGATTAAAATACAACTTAATACAAATCAAGCATGCAAGATCAGATCAGCTTGGTTTTCAAGCTTTAAAAAAAATATCATTCAGGCTTTCTTCTCTGCTTCTCTATTTTTTCCAGGTGAGAAACATTTACTTTCAAATTAGAAAATGAAAGTGATTTCTCTATCGACAGTAAAAAAATATTGTTCATCCAATTTCAAAAACCAATACCCCTCTATCTAGTTCATTTTTGATGATGATGTAAACTAGGGAAATATACATTTTCTAGTATATTTTAAGTTAAAATTAGTTTGTGAATGCATTTTGCTATGAAGATTAATAAATGATGGGTTTCACAGTAAATAGCATATTTTAGTGAAAATTTAATGTTCTTAATTCATGGATTCAAGCATGCAGTCTTGATCCTTGTATGAAAATATGAATTTTAGAGGTAAAATTGTAATTTTAGTGATCCATATTTTGGGAATAAGTAGATGAACAGATTTCGTTCAAAAATATATTTCTGTCGACCTCGTCGACGAGAAATGATGCGGCTTGCTCTAGAAGAGGTTGGTGATCATAGGGTAGGTGATGACCGTGGCGGAATTTTCGATTAGGCCTTAGGTTGTGCGAGCATGTTGTTTTTACGGTTTAAGGGGTGCCGTCTTAGGGTGAAGTCATGATTGTTTTGCGGCATGATAGTGCGACCGGAATTCTTAAGGTTGGGCTTGAAGGTGGATGCATGGTCGAGCTTTCGTCAGAGGTCGGTGGTAGTTGAAGCAAGGGTCGAACGATGGCGAGGTAAGTCAATTTGTAGAAAGGTCGTTTCTGGGTTTGGAAATGTGGTCGGGCTGCTGATAAAATTTCGATCGGGAAGTTCTTTTGCTTGGGTGAAGTGGCAAATCGGACCTAGAGATGATGAGAGGTTGAACGGTGGTGTCGCGGCAGTGCGTTGGGCATGGGCGAAGTTGTGCACGTGCACCGTGTGCACGTGATTTTTTTTGGTGATGGGCGAATCTAGTGAGGATGGCTAAGGTTCGATTTCAGGATAAATTCATCACGTGCTTCATTGATTCGAAAGGATTGTCTGTGAGTTGATCGGTGCAGTGTTCACTCCGGTTTCGTGGTGACTATTGCGTGTGGATTTTGGGTTATAGTCTGGTAGGAAGAAGATGAGGGAAGAAAGTAAGGGAGAGTAGTTTAGTGGTTGGTTTGGGTTTTGGGCCGTCTGATTTGTTCAAATTCAAGTGCGAGTTTTGGTTAAAATTTTGGGTTATGGGCTTCGGCCCATGAGTCTATGTTTATTTTAAAGAATGATTTATTAATAAATGAGTTTGATTATAAAGCAAAACAAAATCCATAACCCAATTACTTTACAAAAGTTTATAACAAAACTTGTTGTTTTTTAATAAATGTTGAGAAAACCAATGTCTTTAATATTAATGTTTATTTTTTTGGTAGAAGATTGGCTCAAGTTTTGTTCGAGTAAGTTTGTGGTGGGCACGGGTTTGACAGTTGGAATAGGGTTTCAAATCTGAATTAAAGTTGTACAGGTTTTAAAAATCTAATAGAATCATAGACCAGGTTATAAAGTTTACAAATAAGTTATGTTCAGTTTTTTTAAAATTTTATAAGTGAATTTGTACTTGGTTTAGAAAGGTGAAGAAAATATTTTAGCCAAGTTTTAAAAATTAAACAACTTTTTAATTAATTATATTATCTTATTTTAAGAATGAGATTTAAATTAAAGGTTAATTACTTAAGGTAAGTAATTTAGGATTAATTTCTTTGTGTGATTAATTAAAGGATTCATTAATTAAAGAAATTAATTAGGGAATAATTAATTTTTAGAGGATAATAAATTGATGATTAAAGGTTAATTAATTAAGGTTAATTTACTAATGGATAATTACTTTTTGGAAGTAATTATGGATAATTAATTTAGATAGATAATTAAAGGGTGTTTAATTAATGGTTTGTAATTAATTAATATTAATTAAGCAGGATTAAAGGTAATTAATGTAATTAATTTAATTTATTTATATTAATTAGAAATGATGTAACTAATTAGTCTTGCTTATGGATGATTGGATTATATGGAATGCCTTGAATTGGTTGATATCTCTAATATAAAAATGTTTTGTAAAATGATATGTTGGGTTGTACAGTGATAATGTGGTTATCTATCAATAATGAATTGTTGTGCAAGTGACATCCTGTATTTAAATGTTTGAATTATATTTCAATTGAATAACTTAGGTAAGATGATATGGGACTCGAAGGGACCAGGATCGGGTATCAGTAAGTACCCGAAACCACTTCGATTTGTAATCTACAATAATTCTATATAGATTGATATGTGAGATAAATGAGTTAGACTGGAATAATTTAAATGACTGGACCATTTAAAACTAAGTAAAGGGATTGATTAAGTGTTGACTATAACAAGTTGTGAACTTGTAGTGATGAACGAGTTACCCCGGGTTTTAAGTAATATTTATACTCTTGTATTCCATGTTAGATGTGTTTACTCACGCTGGTTTCCAGTCTGACCCGGGTGTTAATTTGATGTAATGCTCGGGTCAGACAGAGTATTACAGATTTTCAGACAAGGACGTTCTGAAGCTCAAGAGGCAAGCTGGATGGCAGAAACGTATGGAGAGTATTCCGCTGTGATATATTGTAGCTTATCTAGGGTCATGTTGAATTTTACTGTCCAATGTTTGTGTAAATGTTGTAACTCTGATGTATTGATGTAAATTAACTAATACAGTTTTCCTTTGTATAACTGTTATTTATTTGATATTATATTTTGATCCGTTGCGAATGTGAGAATCTGTGTTTCTGTTTCTTCTTCTATCTCTTTCTTCTTTTCCTTAACTATCTGAAATTTTCTGGATCGAAATTTTTGGGTCGTTACAAAAAGTTTCTATTACCTCATCCTCTAATCGCTATAGGGATACATGCTTCTAAACATTTTATAATATAGCATCTTCACCTTTTATCATTTCACAACATGTTGTTTACCTATTGAACATAGTTCTTGGGATCTCTAGACATATAGATGTGGTAATCATTATGAGGTAATAGTCCAATTGGATGTTTTATGGACTTTCTCTCTAGCCAACCCTTTCAGTAAAGGATCTGCCAAACTTTCATTAATGCGAATCTGATCTAGTTTAACAGCATCTGAAGAGAGT
The DNA here is from genome assembly GCA_030737815.1 of Allium fistulosum. Lineage (NCBI taxonomy): Eukaryota > Viridiplantae > Streptophyta > Magnoliopsida > Asparagales > Amaryllidaceae > Allium > Allium fistulosum. The sequence goes on from CM060904.1 coordinate 130,797,205, forward strand.
AACTCTCTTACAGTATTATGCTTATGATGTATCTTCCATTGCTTACCATTGCAATAATGGTTCTATACGTTTGAAATAAACATGGTGCTATCATAATAAATCAACAAAGTTGGTATCAGTTTTTCCCATAAAGGTATCTCAACAAGAAGATTTCTTAAGTAATCCACTTCTGCACTAGCTATTGCTAGTGTTATCGTCTCATATTCCATAGCGAACTGAGCCAAAATAGTCTGTTTCATGGATTTCCAAGAAATAACCCCACCAGCTATGCTAAAAAAATAGCCACTGGCTGCTTCAGAACTATCGGATAAAGTATTCCAGTCCACATCGATATATCTTTCTAATACAACTGGAAATTTTTTATAATGTAATCCAAAGTTCTTGGTCCGTTTTAGGTATCTCATGACCCTTTCAATAGCATGCCAATGCTCAATACTATGCATACTAATAAATCTGCATAATAATCCCATGACATATGCTATGTCAGGTCTAGTATAAACAATGACTACTAAAGGCTGCCAATAATGCTTGCATAGTCGGGCTATTTTACACTTTCACCGGTGTTCGTATATAGTTTTTCATTTGGATTATATGGTGTACAAGCAGGTTTATAGTCAAAGTAATTGTATTTATTTAATATCTCCTTAATATAATAAGATTGATCTAAAGAAATTCCTTTATTTAAACTAGTGATCTTAATATCAAGGATTACACTTGCTTCTCTTAGGACTTTCGTATCAAAGTTTGCACTTAAAAGAGATTTAACCTATTAATAACATGAATGTTTGAACCTAAAATAAGTAGATTATCTACATACAAACATATAATAGTGCAAATGTCATTTTCATATTTATAATAAATACATTTGCCACTTTTATTAACTTTTAAACCTTATGATATAATCAAGTTTTCAAATTTTTTTATGCCACTGTTTAAGTGCTTGCTTTAGACTATATAAAAATTTAACTAACCTGCAAACCTTATATTCTTGTCTGTATATTACAAAACCTTAAGGTTGTCCGTATAAATTTCTGCTTCTAAATCACCATTTAAAAAGACAACTTTAACATCCATTTGATGTATTATCAAATCACGAATAGACGCAAGTGAAAGTTATACTTGAATAGATGTAATTCTAGTTATGAAAAGGTATCAAAAAGCCTACATTTTCTCTATGCTTGAAACTCATAGCTACTAGATGGGATTTACGTTTATCGACTGTTCCACCGGGTTTTAGTTTCTTTTTAAGTATCCATTTAAAGCCGGGATCTTACAGTAAGGTGGTAAAACAACAAAGTGCTAAGTCTAAGTAGATTCCAGAGAATACATCTGATCGTTTATAGTCTTTTTCCAAAAATCGTCATCTAATGAAGATAGGGCGTCTAGGAGGTTTAATGTGCCCTCCTCTAAAGTGTAAGCACAAAAATCTGAGCCATTACATTTTCGCTATTCTAGCTCATTTACTTCTCCTAGGTTCATTTTCAAAAGAGTCATTTTGTTCATTTCGTACGTGAATAATATTACTAGATGTACTCCCAATATTTTTTAATTTAAAAAGAAATTTAAGTTCATAAAAATCAACGTCATTAGATTCATTCTAGCATGTGCATTTAGATCATAAAATCTCTATGTTTTGCTATTAATAGCATATCGAATAAATGCACATACATATGCTCTATTTGCTAACTTAATTCTTTTAGAGCCAGAAATAAGAACATAGACCCCAACTTCTAAAATATGACACATTTTGTTTATGATTTTTCCAAATTTTCGTAAGGTGAAAATTTGTTTTTAGACGTAGGAATTCTATTTACTACTAGGAAGCACGTAGTTAGTAACATTTCCCCTCATCAATGTGATGCTATCTTAAATTAAGTAAAACAGCTATAACTAATTTAGTTAAACTCGTATTTTTTTTTCTTTCAACTTTACCATTTATTTCAGATGAATAAGGTGTAGTTCATTCATGTATCATACTAAGTTTCAATAAACATATTGGATTCATATTCAATTCCTCTATCACTACGTAATCTTTTAACTTTCTTAATAAACTAATTTTCAATTTCAATTATATAAGATTTAAACATTTCAAATGCATCACCTTTCATTTTTCATTTGGTACACATAAGTAAATCATAGTAGTCATCAATAAATGTGATAAAATAGCGATGTCCTTTTCTAGTCAAAATTCCATTTAATTCACATATATCATAATAAATCAACTCTAAAGTTTCAGATTCTCTAATTACGTATTTAAGTGGAGTTTTTGTAATTTAGGCTTGACTACAAAAATCATATTTTCAAAATCTTTCAATGATACGTTAGGAGTTAATCTTAAGCTACTCATATTCTTTACTATACGCTTGTTCACTGACACATTTTAACATGCTATATATTAAATGAACACAACATATAAGCAGAAGGAGATATTTATTACTTTCAACATTCAACTTTAACATACCCTCAGTAGCATAAGCCATACCCACAAACATATCATTCACAGTGATGGTGTACAGATCATCCCTTATAATTTGAGTAAAGCCAGCCTTATTAAGTGATAACTCGAAAGTAGGTTATTTCTCATCTTTGACTTTGCATCATATCCTTTTAGTATGATTGTCTTTCCATAGGCAAAGTTCAGCTCAACATTCCGATCTCAACAACAATAGCAGTGTGAGAGTCTCCTAGCATCATTTTCTTGTCCTCAACATCCGTGTACGTTTGAACATAGCACGGTCATAGCAGATATGGCGTGTAGCGCCAATTATCTACTCACCATCCTTTTGATCCCCAACTAAGGTCGATGTCATTAATTATAGCAGTTTGTGACTCCTCTTCAATCTGGTTCTCTTGAGGACCAGGACAAGGCATGTTCCTACACATTCATGCCTATGACCTAGTTTGCAATAGTTATAACAAAAAATTGACCAAAATTAGTCTTTAAGCATGGTATTTGATGTGGTGCAGTATGGTTCCTATGAAGGTTCTCATTCTTGTTGCAGTTCTAATTAGGCTTATGGTTCTGATTCTTAAAGTTTTTGGGTTTGGTTTCAGAATCGCAGCCTTGTTAATGTTGTTGGAAATAGAAAGCACTTCCTTTTTCAAATCTTATTTTTGGTATTTCTCTTCAATTTGTAGGCTAAGAATAAAATTTCAAATGAAAATTGTTTAGTTTTATGTCTAAACTTTTTTTTGAACTCTTTACAACTAGGGGCAATTTATCATTGGTATTGCAACTTAAAACTGCATGTCAATAGTCATAACTTCATAGACGATCTCATGAGCTATTTTCTGAAGCTCATGAGACTGTGTCTCTACTGACATGTCATCGGACCTCTGATGTTTGGGGTAATGATTGACTATGTATTCCTTTGCTCCAGCTTCCTCCATGTTATACTTCTTCCGCAGCACCTCCCAAATCTCCATAGCCAATTTTCCTCTGTGTTGTGGTAGTCATATATATTCAAAATGAAGTTTTTGCATAAGTATTCATGATCGATCCATGATTGTAACTCCTTGCTCTCTACCTTATATATATATATATATATATGTGTGTGTGTGTGTGTGTGTGTGTGTTCGACTGTTGTTCTGTGATCTGTTTACATTTGTTGTTATATTTTGTTCTGATAGATTCGTTAGCAACCAACGTTTTGTATTAAACATTTATTGAGTATGTCAATCCCCTTGAGAAAGATAAAAAAAAATTTGAGCACCCAATCGACGTATTCAATAGATGTTTAAGACAAAGCTTACAGATGGTCGTTCCTAACCAGCCCTATTCTCTACATTAGCAGACAGTATTACTCAGTAATACACTTTGTTAATGTAGGTTTCTAGGTAGGGCATCATAGAACGTATTTACATTTAGTAATTATTGGATAGTTTAGTACACATGACTTTGAAAATAGGATTAACATGCGAAGAAAGTTGTTATCGTTATTAATTGCTTTTAATTTAATTGTTTTGGTTTGTTTACATGTCTCGATCTTTTTACTAACTACCTATCATTGACTCACCGATATCTTTTTACTAACTACAGGATATGGTAAAGAAGCGGAAGCTTACTCGCAAGCAAAAACAAGCTGAAGATCCATATGAACAACTTGAAGCAAATATTGAACCCAATGACCAACCCGAACCAAATTTAGAAACCAATGAGCAACATGAAACAAATTTAGAAACTAATGGGTAAGGAATTAAAGCATGTAGAGACAATATGATGTAATGTGAAGAAATATTGAAAACAACGAATTTAAAATTGGAAACGATGCGATGGAGAAATAGATTGATATTCAACATATATATGAAAGTCTGATTCAAAAGAAAAGGCTAGAGGTCAAACTCGAACGAAAAGACTTCCTTCGGATCGTGTATCTCAGATTAACATTGAATTTAATGAGAATGTTGTACTAATAGGAGAAGGTTCTATAAAACTATCTTCTTACTTAGGACTGCTCGTATGGGAGCATGTTCCATTCATGATTGATGATAGGCGGAATATTGGCAATGATTTAAAACATGTGTTGTGGAGTTCCATTCAGGTATCACTTCAATATACTTAATTTTCTTTATTCAGATTATTAGTTTATACGCAGCGTCACTTAATTTTCTGACATGGCATATTGGATAACCACAGCACAAAAATCAATGCATACCAATGATATTTGTTGATCACTTTTGTAAATTAGATTTGCTCTGCTCTGCTTGATCATTTTTGATCAAAGTCTATCATAATATTTGTTGCTCTTTAGAATAAAAAAAGAATGATGCAGCCGCATTAAGCTATTGCTATATGCAGCTGAACTGCAGCAGTCGTGTTATCTAAATGTTAACATCATGGAAGCATAGGTCTTCAATGATTGGGTTATTAGCTACTAGAACAAAACTATGGAAAAAAAATAATGCTACATTAGTTACAGTTTTTTTAGAACTACTATTATTTGTATCCACTAGTCAAGGCAAGGATATATATTTTGTTCATTTTTTATTTTACTATATGAATATGAATATACCTACTACTTTGTAGTAATTGCAAGTGTTTTTTTTGTGGTTGTAAGGGCAATATATTTAGCATAAGGGGATTAGGATTGGAATATTTGCTGGTATTATGTGAATAATTTGGTTGGTTTATTTGTTATTTTATTATGTGAATATACTCACTATTATTTAAAGTATCAATCAACAACAAGCTACTATTTAGTAGTAGCTCAAATTGGTATTTTGTAGCAACATAGACTGTTAAGGAAAACATTAAGGAAAACATAGACTGTTAAAAGTTTAAGGAAAACGTTGACTAAATAACAAATGCAACATTTTTCAGTTATTCTAGATATATCACTTAAGGGTATGTACAGTCGAATTAGTAATGTCATACTTTAAGTGCTATCCAAACTAAAGTTGGATGTCACTTAAAGTGATGATAGTGTGTAAATAAAAAGAAATATTAGGGTTTTATTATTAAGTAAATTAACTGATATGCATACTCATGAGACCGGCTCGATAATTAATAAATAAAAACTAGTTTGAACAAGAAATCTTGAATGCACAAACCATCAATTTGTGAATATAGCACCATATGCAAGCAACTAAAAAGATTTGAGATAGATTGATGATTGTTTCCACATACAAATTACACTCAGTAAAGAGTATGTAAAGGTGAAGATTAAATTTAAACTGACACTATTGAATTTTTTTTAACTAGGATGTGCACTGCTGCATGTAGCAATAGCCATGTTGTTGGTTATTATAGCAGCTACTTTGTCTTTGAGCTTACTATGTTGCAAACAACAACAAACTATGTTATTAGTATTTTGAGTTTGGAATGGCAGTCCGACCACCAGCAAGGCGAAGTGATGCTATCCCGGATGGGACAAAGGCTAAGACTAATTTCCCCTAAGGATGTTCTGAAATTATTTTGCACAACAAAAGCGTTTTACTTATTCCATCAATACCGTATACAAAAAAGAACCTGCCTTTCAAACCAATGACATCATCAAGGGCCATGTTATAAATGTTTATTTGATCGATGTTTTAAATTTTTGTTAATTCTTCGCTTTCATCTCCATAACCCTAATTTATTTTCTTTGTTCAGTTTTTAAAATGCTTAGACCTACTATAATACTCTTATATCAATAAAATTATTTGCTACCATTTTCAATTTCAATTTTACACAAATAATTAAATCGAAGCTTCTTGTATACTAATTTCATAGGCTGGATATTTTGAAATTGGTACCATTATATGTCTAATTATGACATTATGTCTCAAACCAAGACAAATATTTAATTATATTCATATTATTGTACTAATATGGAGCTAAAAGTACTATTCATGATTTGTTTGTCTTAAAAACAATTGGTAATAAATGCAAAAAGTATTCCCATTAAATATTACTACAATATGCAAGGATGTTATTTTGGATAGGCAAGATTATTGTTGTGGAGTTAAGATATTCTTTTTATTTATTTATTTTGCCTTTTTTGCATTTTGTAGGCTAGATTTAAAATGGACGAGGAGTGGCAGAAAGTGCCTTTTGTTAACTGATCAGAAGAAAAGAAAGCTCCTTTTGTCCTAACTGTAGGTTTAAAACTTTTTACAATTCTCTCTATTTTGTTAAACTTTTTTTAAGCCACTTTTTTATTTCATTTTATCATGAAACCTTTTGAAAACCTAGGTTGAAAAATTCAATCCATAAGAAACAAAATAATGAAAGTATAGAGCACTTAAAGGTTGATAAATCAATGGAAGTTAGAAGTACAAGTAATAATAGTCAGGATATGGGATTTGATTGGCAGTGCAGGGACATCATTTGGGATGTGATAGAAGTATTCCATTTGGTGGGTAATGTGAGCTGATATAACCATTTGATGTAATCAGGTTGTCTACAACTAAATCTAAATTATTAGATAACTGATAATAATGTACATGTAATAAACAAAACCATTCACTGACCCTAAATTTATAAAATTTGGTAGGTAATATGAACTGATAATAATGTACATGTAATAAACAAAACAATTCATCGACCTTAAATTTAAATGGCTTTTAAGATCAATTATTGGATCAAAAAAGCTTAACCATGCTGTCTACAACTCGGTAATATAAGAAATTGCTATATATGAAGTTATATGGTACATTAGAGGCTTGAATTCCCCTGCTAAACAACTTGATTTGATGCATATGTTAAGTGGTAATAGTTATTCTTTTATTGGTTTAATGAAAATAAGCTGTCATTAAACAAAGTCAGTAACTTAGTATATATGATAGGTCCTAAAATGGAAGTGAGTTTGATTCTATACAGTTGTTTATTGCTATAATTTAGTTGATCAAAGGTGGAAAATCCATAAAGAACTGGAAGAAATTTGGTTTTCAAGAAAATGGCAACAGAATCAATTCTTATCCTTTCGATTCCTATCCAGACTATAGAACTCCATATACATCTTTACGTCATGCGAATCCTGTTTGCGTCCCCTACCCAATTAACGGAGAAGCTAGATTTCCTCATGCTCAAAACTGATCTCATAAATATAACAACTCTAATCGAAAAAGGGGATTTCAATGTTATCAGTGTGGAGATAAAAACCACAAGATCAAAGACTGCTTAAATTCATTTCAATGTTTCAATTGTGGAGTGACTGGTCATAAGAGATCGTCGTGCCCCTTGTTTTTCAATCAATTTCTCAATTCTGAGCCGATCTTCCCTTATTCCGATCCTATTCACTCGAAGCCATTGAGTATGAAAGATCATCACTTTCATTTTGTTCTTGATTTCTTGAGATTCAGGGGTCTATTCATGGATTGTTGTGTTGGAAATATTGCTGAATATAGCTATTTGTTCCACAAAGTATTTTGGCACTTTGATTGCTTGATTTCCGATAACATAGGTAAGTATTCGAATCTTGATAATCAGAATGGTTCTCAAGTTAAAGATTTTTCGAATAGTAATAATGCTTTTCATGATTTGGAGGATTTGCGTTGGATCGATATCGAGAAGTTTTATGTATCTGACTTGAATAACGATCTCCATGATGATATCTTTTTATTGGACCCTGGTGTCAGAGGTTGTTATTATCATCATTATCCTGAATCGGTGGATTTGTCGATTGGTGATTTTTCAGATTCAATGTTTTCGAGTTCAACCGTTATGGACGACTATGAGATCATAGATAGCTCTGCTTCTACTCAAAGTTTTTGCGCTTTAGGTTGTGACTTTATTGATGATTTTGGTCCTACTGTTAATCTTTGTGATGAGGCCGGAGACGTTTATGACCAGGTTAATAGGAGTGAAGAGAGATTTGGTCAATATTTTACCATAACCGATAGTGACATTTTTTTCAGATGAGGAAGGGAATAAGGTCAATGGTTGCGGTCAAGAGGAATTTTTCTCTGTTCATTCTTGTTTTGTGGGTCTTTGTTCATCTGAGTGGATAGAATTGCCAAGACTTGAAAGGAAGATGGATCCACTTTCAATGATGGTGAGTTGTTTGATTCTTTGCATAAGTCATTTAAGGATAATGTTGAGTTGAATTTGGTTAGTCTTGATGGTTTTAAAAAGCCTGTTAAATTTAAATGTGCACACGAGTTTGGTGTGTCACATTGTACACTCTGTTTTCAGAAGATGAAGCTATCCAGTGTTAATGTATTGATTGAAGGCTCGCAAGCTACTATGGTTGATTCAGATTCTGGAGGGGTTTCTGTTTTTTCTTTTACTATTTCTTCTGCATCTGATTTGAGGATAAGGGATTCTATTATGTTCAAGGATGGTCAATTCTATTTTGCCTATTCTTGTAAGTTGGTGCCTCAGTTAGTTATTCCCTAAGAGGTTTTCACTTTAAAGTTTTGTATTCTATTGTCTAATAGTGAAATGGATACTTGTTGAAGTCAAATGATCTTTTGTATAATATTGTTGAAGAAGAAACTGAATCAGCTTTTTGTAAAGAAGTGAGCGGTTCAGTAGGTGATTTTTCAGTAGATCAAGTTACAAGTGGTTTGGACAGCAATTTTATTGTTAGCAATGTGAGTGAAGATATGGTGAATTCCAAATTACAACAATCTGATGGAGTGGTCTATTATTGTACAGGAGGTTTCAAGTTTGTTATGTATTGTTTTCTTACGGTTTATGGTTGATTTCCTCGTTTTCCTGCCCATGCTAAAGAGTTACGTCGTGAAGCCAAATTAAGGAGAAGAAATTGTAAGAGACTTTTAGTTGGTAGTATTAGGAGAAGTCCTCATTTAAATCATAAAGTTACTTAGTCTTCTGATTGAGGATTGTCGTTTTTCTCGGGGAATTATTGTGTTTTTTTGTTATTTTAGAGTTTATTTATGGTTTGTGTAGATATTGTATTTGGTGATGTTTCAGCTTTGTTGTGGAGGTTGCATTTACAGCTGAGGACTATTTTCAGGTTGCTGCTGCTCTTTAGATGTCGCTCTTGACTGAAGTTCAGATTGGTATCGTCTCTTTAGGGTTGGTTTTTAGTTTTTTAGGGGTTTTTGTGGGTTTTTTTTTCCTTTGTATGGGGGTTTCTTTTGCTACCTGCCAGGCTTGTTGGCAGCTCCTTACTATTGCTGTAATATATATATGCATGTGTGCTCTCCTCTCCTCTAGAGGACCACAAATTTTTCTCAAAAAAATTTAGTTGATCAAAGGTTGTATCTACATAAATACATTAGTGGTTTGTAATTTTCATATAAGATATAGCCTTTTTCCTTCAAACACACATGGAAAAAGCCATTATGATAATAGAGTGCGGTGGTGATGAATTGGTTTTTTGTGCCTATCTCATAGGTTGTCTAAGTTTAAGGTACGATCTTATCTATCTGTCATATTATAGCTGCTGTGGATTCACAAGACTTTCAATAATCATAATTTCATTACTATTTAATCTATATTAGTTATGATGGATTATTATATTCATTTATCTTTAGGTGAGGATGGTTAGCATTATACTGCCTCCGCCTAACAAATTTTTTCTAGAGCGAGTCCATTTGTTTATGGTTTCGTTGGTAATAATGCGCACAAATTATATATATATTTTGCAACTTATTTTTCAAAAATTCATCACTTGCATTTTTTACAGTGTAGATGTGTTGAGTAAGCTTGTAGAATTAATACATTATAATATTTAGCATTCACATAAGCATGATCCAACAATTTTCACTTTATATTAAATTTGATCGAACAAATTGCATTGACATTGGGTTTCCCTTTTGCACTGCACATGCAATTTTATTTTGCTGATTTCCTTACATGTCACGGTCTAAGATGCGTTTATATACATGCAGCTGTTCAGTCTATTGCTTTCCCAGCTGATAGTCATTTTCATTGTTGCACTTTAGCTGTAGTTCAGACTATCATTTCCCTACATGTATGCCTACTTGTTTTCCCACTATATCTACTATTGCTCTAGATTTAGCGATTCATGTGCTATGTTCTGGTCATTGTTTATATGTTGCACTCTCTTTTCCATGTGGATACTAGCTAATGAGTTTTAATATTTTGTTCTATTATGCCTATTCATGTTCTGGAATGTACAACAAATCATTTTTCACACTTCTGAGTTTGGCTTCTTTTTACTGCCATGCTCAAGGAAAAGTGTTGAGCACTAGAATTTAAAAAAATTCCAATATAGCCACATTGGGTCCTCTTTGGAAGTGGTCATAGCCGATGGTCGTATTCTTAGACTATTCTCCTCATGAAGATAACTGATGGGAAATGAATCTTTATTGATGTATAGATTTTCTACTTTATAGAGTTGTGTGCTATTAATTAGTTATTCATGGTTAATTCGGGGGTGGACAGTCTTCGAAATATTTGCAATGTTTACTTGAGTTTCTTAGTAATGTATTTGTTGAGTTTTAAAGAACAACCTGATGAAGTTTGAATTATATATATGAAATGCTTAGTGTGAATATGTGAAATTTTTTGATTGATCTGTATGAAATATTATGCTGCAATTTAACGTATTTGTTGTCTACGATAAGAGATGTGAAGATATATATATATATATATATATATATATAATAAAAAGATGAAATTGAAATTGATAAATGTTATAAATTAGCAATACATGGAATAGCGTTAGATAAACGCTATTGATTAACAAACGCTATAGAAACTGTGGATGGGATTTAAGAATTATGCTTAAAAATTGCTATAATATAACTTCATAAATGCTATATAAACATGAATAACTCTATACAAATATGATAAGAAACACCGTCGAAATAGAAATGAAACACTACATAAATATGATAAGAAATGCTATGAAAATAGAAACGTAATGCTATAAAAGTATGATAAGGAACGCTATTGAATATAACCTTAATGCTATAAAATAGTATGACAAAACACTATAAAATATGCCTAGCAAACGCTTTAGAAATCAACTACTGGATAATATTTCCGTAGCGTTTTGGTTTTGATAATAGAAGATAAACGCTGTAGAAAATATATTTTCATAGCTTTCTTGTTTATGCTATGTAAAGCTGAAGGCCTACCATGGCATGTCATTCCATAGCTCTCTCAGAAACACTATGGTATGTTATAATAGTGTTTTCTAAACGCTATGAAAGCCTCATTTTGTTGCAGTGATGGATTTATGATTGGCATACAACTCAAACCTCTCTCCTAAGAGATAATGTCTCCAGATTTTCAATGCGAAAATCACAGCTGCCAACTCCAAATCATGAGTAGGATATCTTACTTCATGCGGTCTAATCTGCTTGGATGCGTAGGCAATAACCTTACCATTCTGCATTAATATGGCTCCCAATCTAGTTCCACATGCATTAGCATATATACCACCAACCCTTGGTTCCCATTTGGAACTACTAACACGGGTGCATTGGTCAACAAATGCTTTAACTTAAGGATTGCTTTCTCACATTTTTAAAACCAAACAAACTTTACTTTCTTTCTGGCCAGCTTAGTTAAGGGTGCTGCTATCCGCAAGAAATCTTTAATGTGCTAGTAGTCAGCAAGTCTAGGAAAATTTTTGATCTCAGTCACCATCTCTTGTCTCTTCTAATTATTAAAAACTTCGATCTTATCTGGATCGACTGATAATCCTTTCTCTTAAACAACATGACCAAGGAATTTAACTTTCTTCTTCCCAAAATGACACTTGGTAAACTTCGCCTTTAGCTGATTCTACCTCAAAATCTCAAGCACCATACTAATATCAACTTCATGCTCCCTCTCATCCTTAGAGTATACTAGAATGTCATCTATGAATACGTGAACAAACCTATCCAAGTACTCTCGGTAAACTCAGTTCATCAAATCAACGAAGAAAGCAGGTGCATTTGTGAATCTAAACGGCAACACCAACCACTCATACAAACCTTCGAAAGGCTGTCAAAGGAATGCTATCCTCCGCCACTCTTAACCGATGGAAATCCGTCATTAAATCCAACTGGGAGAATACTCTGGCTCCATTCAACTGATCGAACAGATCATCTATTATGGGAAAAGTACATTTATTCTTAATTGTCCCTTCATTCAGCTTATGATAGTTAATGCACATCCTTAACGACCCATCTGGTTTCTTTATAAATATCAAGGCCGTTCCCCATGGAAAATTTCTTGGTTTGAAAAATTTCTTTCCTTATAGATCAACTAGATGCACCTTCAATTACTTCATCTCAGTTGGTGTCATTCTGCTAGGTGGTCTACTCACAGGTTCAGCTTCGGTTATAAGATCCATTCTAAACTCAATAGTTCTATTAGGGGGTAATCCAGTGATTGGCTCAAAGTCATTTGGAAACCCTCTTGCTACCCAAACCTGACTTAACTCATCACCTTTCTCCATAGCATTAAGCAAAGCACTACCACTCCTCTCAGTATTCTCTACTAAGAATATCACTCGGTTATGACTATCAAGGTGCCTCAGTGATATATCCCTATCATAGCAAAATACTCTAGCCTCATACCTGCTCAACCAATCCATTCCCAAAATGATCTCGAAATCTAGGACATCGATAACATACAAAATGCATGCAAATTTATGACATACAAATCAAGTTCTAAGTGGTCACATCTCAACCCCAGAGTTGCACACCCTCCTATAGGATTCGCAACCCTTAAGGAAGTAACAAGATATGTAGGTTCTAGGCATAATCTATCAACCAAACACCGAGATATAAATCAATTTGATGCACTGGTATCAAAAGGTACTCTAATTGAAATACCCTGAATAAAAAGCATACCTTCCATCACCGTCTTTCCCTTATCTGCTGCTGTAGGCCTAGCTGATCCAATAGCAAAGATCTTTCCTTTATCCTCCCTAACCGGCTCTGGACACTGATTCTTGTAATGCCCAACTTGATCACAGTTGAAGCATTTCACATTCTTCTTAACTGCAGCCTTCTTCCTATTTTCTGACCGACATTCGTGCGCAAAGTTACCTTCTTATCACACTTATAACATATTACCTCATCCTTTGACCTCTCAGCTATGTCTCCCTTCTACGCTACCTTCTTTTTAAAGAACTTCTTCCAATGAGAACCCTGAGTTTCCACAGACTTCTCTTTAGCTAGATCAACTAGCAACTCCTCATGGCGAATAGCCATCTCCACCACGATATTACAAGGATTCCAGAAATGTGTCATGGTCATCCTAGGAAGTTCGGGCATCAATTCTTGAATGAACTTCTCATCCTTTTGATGTCAGTATCTATAAGTGCATACCCATATCTAGACAGCACCTCAAACTTAGTAACATGCTCAACTACTGACATCTCCCCTTGCACTAAATCCATAAATTTCCTCATCAGCTCAAATTTGGCAAACTCTGATAGCTTCTGCACAAATCTTATCTTAAAATCAACCCAAGTTAACTACTCTTTCGGCTCCCCAATAGTAACATAGTTCCACCAATGTAGTGCTGACAGTCTAGAGGCTAAACTTTTCTTTTATCCACCATTCAGACCCATATTAGTAAATATTTGCTATAATGCAACAACCAATTCTGAAACCTCCATTGCACATGTTCCTAAGAATGGCTTCCCATCCAAACTAGTGTAATCTCTACTTAACAAAGTGATATTCCCAACTGGAGCCATATGATTAGCTCCTTCTATATTTCTAGCAACACCAGTAGCAGCTCCAGCTAGCACCACACCGATAAAGAACTGATACATCACCTCCGTGTCCACTGGTGGATTTGCAGCACTCACATTGACTTCAACATTTGGGTTACTAGTATTAGTTGATCGACTAAGGTTTCTCTTGGTAGTGGGTTGAGCATTTCCATTTGTTATGTTTTATCCTCCGTCGAGATTTCCTCTTCCATTTCCTTCTTCCATATCTCTTTCTCGTAAATCTGCATACAAGCCATAGTAAGGTACAGAAGAATAGTTAAAGAGAGCGGGTTACACATACTTATATATAAAACTAGATACATCAATTACAAGTACGTTATTATGATGTTAACCCAAACCCCAATCTTATTATCTGATTCATTAGATCATGTTTGAAAAAATATTTTAGGTTTAAGTTTCTTTTAAAGTTTCATAAACCATGCTCTGATACCAATTTGTAACATCCGCCTACTTGGATACTTAAACTAACAACTACGAATGCTGCAGCCATCCATAGTTATTAATTCTTGGCAACCAAATATGACGACATTAGTTACACTAATAATAGAAATACTAGAATATGGAAGAATTTTAAACAACAAATAAAATCACATTCCAATTCAAAATATTTCAATTTGATTACATAATCCCATTCGCAGACCATGTTCAGATAACATACAATAACAAAATACACCAGGAGCGACATATAAAGATGCCCCCTTGGTTGATCATATTACATACTAAGGCATTAAAATAGTTTACTTATACAATCAAGCATACATCGAAAATGAAATAACTATAGATAATTATCTGCCTCCTGCATGCCTTCGAAAGCTGTATTCGCCTAAACATAAAACTTAAAAACCTTTAACTCTCAACCTACTCAAAGTCAATTGAATACCCGAGAGTTTAAGGGGAAAACAAAACTTCGAGTTAGACAAAAAGCCTGGTATGAATAACAATCTACCATCTCAAACCATTTGGATATCCAGTGAGACAACATCGCTAGTGGAATAGGTTTTCCTACATCCACAATGGTTAAAAACATAGTATTTCAAAACATTACGATGATATGAAATACAAATAAATCAATTATGGATTACCCATCCCCATCCATTCTGACTATCTATCTAAATTATTGTTTCTAGGGTTACTATTAATCTATTAAATGTTCATAGACTATCTATCCAATTATTGAGTTTTCATGAGATCACCAAGAACCTATTAATAACTCCAATATCATATCACTTATTGTGACGCCCCACCTCTATACCCACGCTAACCAAGAACACTACGATGTAGTGCTGTCAATTAGCACGGAGAATAAGTCTGTGGAGGAGCGACCATCCATGTAACTTCTTTGTGCGAGCACCGATACGTCAGATAGAATAGAATGCATATCTTTTAAGGAGGAAATCCGACATACCGATACAAACACAAAGCTATCACACGGTGGCTATATATAATCTTCGGAAACAAATATAGAAATAATCATAACATAAATCAGTCACAGACATCCATATCACAAAGGCGGAAGAAGATATGAATAAATATATAACACATGAAAGTGTACATCAGAGTAGTGGTCAGAAAGATCCACGATAATACAAAAGAATAGCATCACGTGCTATACAAAAGAATAGATACACAACATAGAGTCTATATCTCAACTGTGTACAACCAAAAACTACTAATCTAAGTAGTTAGCCAAAAGTCAGAATAATCCAGAAGAGAAGTCAAGCAGAAGCACCTGTAACATCTCGGTCTGACCCGAGTATTATTTATAAGAAAATAATAAACGGATCAGTCTAACTATAAATATCAGATGACATGATATAGGATAAGGGGTATGGCATAAACATATAATAACCATGATGGCATACTACTATAAGTATGTAAATGATAATCAACAAGGGATTAATCAATGTCACAAGAATCTTCTCAAAGATCCAAACACATAAAAAGGTAATGACACACAAATTCACCAATACACAAAAACTTATATCATATCAGTGAAAACCACAAAAGTTGGTGAAGCACTAAATCCAGAAATCAACACACGAAATCCAGAACAAATCCCAGAAATCAACACACGAAATCCAGAAATCACTAAAAGGGGGAAGTCCGAGCACACGGACGAGAAGCTATCTCATGGAAGCTATCCATTTTATTTTCCGAACACACGGATGGCCCGAAGGCAAGTCCGAACACACGGACGAAGAGACATCGCTCAATCGCTAGTCTAAATCACAAGAATGATCGTCATGATCATAAGGAAGTGTCAATCACACTAAGCTAGTAAATATATGAGTTTAGCTTCATGTCCCATAACCACTTGCTTAACTTAAATATTTACGAACAAACTGTAGATCTTCACTAGGAAATTGTCACAAAAGGGTTCAATCGAACAAGTCCAAGAGCTAACCGACGAAGTGAACGCAAGCGTTTCATACCACTCGTTTTACTAAGTCGTTTAAGTCGATTTCTCGTTCGAGTGAAGTAAAGGCTTATATATATTAGTAGATTGGAAATCGGTTTGAGAAAACGAACTTTTGATATTAAAAATAGTGTTGAAATCGATTTGATGAAAGAGTTTTGATATTTACTACTAGTATTAAAACCTTCATATCTTTAAAGTGACAAGTCATAAAACGATTGTTGGAACAATCTATCACAAAAATTCACATTTGGAGACGTGAATAAAATCCAAGGAAATCAGCTCAAAATGCATCAAAGTGGAAGTTCTGATGAATGCTTTTCAGATAAGATTGCCTACGCAGAGTAATACGGGGTTCAGCGACCTAAGGAAAAATAGGTCATACGACCTAACGAAATCGCGAACTAACAAGACCAAGTGTAAGGTCGGAGACGACCTACGACTTAACAGAGTCCTGCGACCTAAGTGGGATGCGACTTAGTGGGGCATAGGTCGGAGACGACCTACGACTTAAGGTCAAGCGACCTAATGAAATAGCAGTGGAAATATTAGGTCGGAGGCGACCTACGACTTAAGGTTTTAACTCGCGAACGACTTAGTACTTGCTTATCTCGCGAACGACTTACGACTTAAGAGGGTGTACAACCCAACGACTTAAAGTCGATACGACTTAACGACTTAAGCTCAAATACGAGCTACGAGCTAAGGTCTATACGACCTAACGACTTATCTCAGTACGACCTAAGCCAGGACGAGATAGCAGAAGGCATCGACTTAACTCTTAACTCGGGGAAGACCTAAGATGTTAACTCGTGGATGACTTAAGGGGTTAACTCGTGGACGACCTATGGCTTAACTCGTGAACGACTTAGCACAGGCGAACAGAAATACAAAGGCGGTGACTTTTCAACGCGCGCGACTTAAGCCCTTAACTCGCGAACGACTTAGCACACCTAGAACGACTTAAGGCCTGGAACGACTTATGCTCCGTGTGACTTTTCAAAGCGAACGACTTACGACTTAGGCTTAACTCGTGGACGACTTAGCGATGGCCAGAAACGACTTAAGGCCAGAAACTCACCAAAACGCCAAAATTTGTAGTTTTTCGCCAATCCAATCCAAACCAAATGCAAACAAACATGCAAAAGTGATGAGGGATCATCCCCAACAACCCAATGACAGTTATAGGCAAGATGTGAGATTAAAAATCTCACCTTTTCCACGAAATTGATGAAGATGAAGATTGAAAGCAAGGAGAAGCAATCCAAAGCTTGAATCCACAATCTTCTACTTGAATTTGATGTTGAATCTCGGATTTGCAATAGAATTTGAGTTGGGAGTTTTAATTTCTCTTTCCCACCACCATTTTTGACAAAGCTTGAAGTGTTTGAACAAATGAGAAAGAGGGTTGGGCTGAACTAAAGGGGTGCAGTCCAAACCAAAGTCAAAGGCGGGAAAAAGTGCCGAAAAGTTCACTATCTCCAAACATATCGAAGTTTACACTTAAAAAGATCGCAAACGTCATTTTGAACTCAATGGAAGTGGTCTCGAGTCCTAATTTGACCGTATGCAAAAAGTAGCTTTTCGGACTAACATCCGACTAACGATAAAATATTTAAATATAAAATCGATAGATATGCGGGTTGTTACACTTATCCTGGTTTTCATGGGCTGAATATACATATTGGCTGACTGCCAATATCTTAATCCGGATATAGTTTTCATGGGCTAACTACAAACCTACTGGCCCCTACCAGTATAAAATCATAGGTTTCATTGATTGACTATTAACCTATTGCCCCTGCAAATATCTTTAAATTAAGGACTTAACATCTGTTAAGTTGTATTCACTACTGGGTTAATCTAAATGGTTATTCTGCGGTTTCCCAAGATTCAGTTATGGGTTAATAACAATGTGAAAAATATTTCTAAAACCTTTTTTTATGCCATGGTTTTTCCATAAAATTAGAATGGGTTATTATTTTTGAAACCTTAAAACATCATTTCCAAAATCCCAGGGTGACCTCCTACGAAAGCATAGAAAACCTCTTTCCAAAACTGTAAGTATATATACCTTATAAAACCAATAAGACCTTTCAATGGTATCAAGAAAAACGTTCTTTAAAACATAGGTTTCGAAACAAATGAAATGCCCTTTCGAAAGGATTGGGTTTTACTCTTAAAACGTTATTCGGATCAAAATGGTTGTATGCGAAAGTATCTTTTCCGAAACCAACAAAAACTAGTTTACGAAAAACTAATGGTGTCGGAACCACCTTAATCAAAAGAAAAGGACTTTAAAATCAATAATTCAAAGGTCTAGGTCGAAACCCCCTTCAGAATCCATCTTCTTCGAACATCAACCCCTTCCAAAAGCAATTAAGAAAAAGATTTGGTTTAAAGTAAAGTTAGGGAAACTATTCGAAAGTAATAATGGACAACATGGTCGAAAGGTAGAGTAGTTAGGCTTCGACTGGGTCGAAACCATCCCTTTCGAAAGCTTTTATTTATAGACAAGTAGAACTCCTTCGAAAGCAATGTTTCGAGTAAGTCATAAAAATTTTGGTAAAATAAGGCAAGGATTTTTATCTTATGAAAACAAGGTAGGGTTTCAACCCCTTCATAGACCTACCCTTCGACACCAATGCTTCCGCCTGTCTTCCAATCTATTACGTATCTTCTTGAAGATACCATGTGTATTGGTTTCGATTATGAAGTTTTTGACCATGATGGTTTCGACCATGAAGAGAAGGAATCAAAAGGGTCAGAAGGACCTTTCCATTAAAGGCGAAACACCTTTTTCTGATTAAAGGCTATATTATTACAATTTAAAGTAATTTCTTTTTAACAACTTGCTTTATTGTAAAATGCTACTTGCCTGCCATAAAACATTTTAATTACCTTACTTCTGAAGTCGCTGCATTAATTCAGATCCTAATTAAAGGAGTAAATGCTAAAATCTTGCGATATAGCATAAAACTGACATTTTCAGAAAAGCTCTTCCTTTAAAATAATTTGTTTCCCCAAATAAATCAACTGGGAAAAATCCTTAAAAATAAAAAAAAATTGAATTTATCATGTAATTAAACATATTAAAATTTTAGATCCAATTTCTTTCTGAAATTCACAAAATAAATATTTAACCCAATTTTAACATATTTTCCATCAAAAATTCATAATAAAATTTCCATAACTCAGAAAATTCTGAAAATTAAAACCCATCTAGAATTATGTTTTACTTAACATAAAAAATTTCCACGACATTTTAAAACCAATATCTAATGATTTTACCCTAAAACCATTCGGATTTCATTTAATTTTTATGGTTTAAATCAAACAATCCATAAATTCTAGCATATCATTATCCAATATATCATGGAAATAAATTAAATATTTAAATCTGAAATCGCATGATTATAAAAACAAAAGAGATGGTAAGAATTATTATTTACCTTAAAATTGATAAAGAACTTGAGATATGATGTTGGTTAATCCTTCCTTGCTTGATTCTTAGTTTTAAATTGAAATTTCTCCTTCTTCTTCCTTGGTAAAGGTTGTCTTTGATTTAGATTTTAGGTTTTGTGACCATAAGAAAAATGAAATGTGAATGGACATAGAGGGGAATTAATGCCGTGTAAAATAATAAGGAGGCTATTTTACTAATATTCCAATGTGTAACTAAATTACCCTTCAAACCAAACTAGAGCCTATTTATCTTATTAGTAAGCATGACCATATATTAATTTATTCAAATTTCAATCTCATTATCATCATTATTCTATTTAATTTTATCTAATTAAATTTCCCGAGTTATGTTGTCAAAAATTAAGGATGTTACATAGGACTCCTAAGCAAGGTGTGCACAATCCGCCTTACCAACGACTTCATGTATCTTCGAATTCTTGGGAACAAGGTTCTCAATGTAATGTTTAGTCTCCTATAAATCCATCACAAGATGTTACCAAAGTTGAACTAAGCTCAAACGAATCCAAGACTTCAGAGAACTACAATATATATTATTTTATATAAATGTTCATGAATTTAATGTTGTAATTTAAATATGTAACATGTTTATTGAAAGAAAAATTATATTGATTTTACCATGACAATAAAGCTAGAGAAAACAAATATATCGATTGTTGGTTAAACAATTTAAGAATGAACTACACATAAGTTGTACCCCGGAAAAACAACATTTTCAGCCGATTGAGAATTGGAGTTCAGCTGACTGAAAATTCATATGCATTTAAAAATCTTTCAGAATCCAGTCGACTCTATACCCCTAGTCAGCTGACTGAATATGCCAAATTTGAACTATATACTTACGGGTTGTATTTCTGACCACTTTAGCCGGCTGCTTCTATAGTTTCAATCGGCCTGTCCATCTGATATTTGTTTTTCTAATATAGTCTTGCACTAATTTCAATGCAAAAACCCAATCAAACCTACTTAGTATTCTCATCTACCCCTTCATTCTTAACTTACCTAACCATTCTCTACTCAAAGTAAACACAAAAAAACCCAAACTTCATGAAAATTTCAATTTTTCATCCAATTTCATAAACTAAATGGTTCCAAGATCATAGTGAGCATGAGAATCAACTACCGGACCTTCTGAAAGCCAAATTCGAGCATTGTTACATAATGAAACACTGATTACTAGATTCAATAACATGAGAAATTCAAAGCTATTAGAAGGGGCATATGAAATTTCCCGACTTCAACGGCTACCTGGTTAGAGAAATAGCTGAAGCTCATGGATTCGATTCTCTTATATGGTATGATTCTAATAATATTAAGATCTATCCTCTTTTAATTAAGCTTTTCTATGCAAATATGAATCTCGACCATCAAGATCCCCAAAACAAAGGTGATTGTATATGGACATTGGTTTGTGGAGTAAAGATTTATTTACCCCTTCAACGTCTGGGCCATATTCTACGATGTCCATCTGAAGGGTTAGATATTAATGATGTTGATGTTGACATGAACAATTGTGATGAAGTAACCCATCTCTTCTCATCGGATGATTTAACCATTTTAAATCTAGTGCCTTACGTCTGAAGGCAAGAATCATTCATCGTGCACTTATTGAATCTTTACAACCCTGGACCGGAAGTTACTTAAAGGTCTACAAAAGGGATTTTCAAGAAACATTTGAACATATTTTTTTATGCATCTTATGGAAATAAGCTTGAAGAATATCATAACTTATGTGATTCACTGGGTAACTTAATGTAGTATAGAATTTACAGTATTTGTATTCTTCAACCTATTACATGAACTATGATTAATTACAAATAAATTGGATTTTAAAATTAATTTTCTTACTAGAATAGTGTTGATTTATATTCAAAAACATTTTAGTTCCTTAAGTAGTTAAATAAAAACCCAACGTCATAATATGCAAGTATTTTCTTAGTAATTTATTGAGTCATATATTTTTTGATTTTGTAGCTACAAACCAGAGGATATTGTCTTATTGATTACTTGTTTAAAACTAACTATATTGATCAGTACCACTGTCCCAAATTTTAGGTGTTTCAACTTTGATGCGAGAGGTCATGGTTTCGAAACATACCTTATATGATTCGAACATAAATTAACATGTAATATGTTGTATACTACCTAAGACTTGTAGTGAAAATATGTATTACCATCTATGTATCCAATTTCAAAAGAAGAAGAAAAACTAACTGTATATAATGTCAATATTACGCCATTAACTTCTTATCGTAATTAGTAGTGTATTAAAAGACAATTCGCAACATCATGTAATATACACAATCTTGTTTTCTTTTTATTATTCTCCAATTTAATATGATTATGACTTATTTTCCTTCATTTAATTGTAGAAGGCTGTTAGATTTGTTAATATATTGGTACCATAGAATCTTTAAGTGTTTGTTAAAATATATTGCATGTTAGATGATTTATTTTCTATTATCAACTTTTGTATCCATGACAACATCATTAGATTTTTGTTATATTAGCATGATTATGAATTTTATCTATCTATTTTATTTTGTAGGGCATAGTTCGTTTATTAATATATAGATACCATACATTTTCTAGCTATATAGTTAATCAGTGATAAAGTTTTTTTTCCATTCTTAAATATATGTACATAGAAAATCAAGTTGTCAAAAAAGTGAAGTAAATCAAGTGATAAATTCCATGCCATGTTTCATGAAAATGTATGGATGCATAAACATCCCATTTGTTTCGGTTGCAGTAGATAACTTTGGTTTTGAAAATGTGCTATATAAACTTGTAATTCTTACGTGATTGTTTTATGTGGACATACTTAACCAAAGCTTATTTTATATAGAATCTAATAATATCTATCGTAATTAATATATAAATTAATAGATATTTATATGGTGTTATTTTAGACCATCAAATATTTGTCGGTGAATTTCCATTAATTGCATGATTATTATCGATTTTTCGGATACCTCAAAAAATTGCAAGATAATTAATAGTGATTTCTTAAAAAGTATGTTTAATGTTGTATTATTTTGAATCAATGTAGTTTAAAATATTTATAGATAATTATGGATTAAAGATTTACTTATTTGGAATGTTTATAAGATAACAAAATTTAAATGGGAAGGGTCATATCAAACTATATTGCCAGATAAAATAAAATTATTATTTGTTAAAAGAAATATAATTGAAATATTATCTTAAATACATCCTAAAATAGCATTTTAAATTAGTAGTTTAATGTCGGATGTCATATTAATGACCGCTATAAAAAACTATAACATGATGTCACGGCTATGGCCCGATTTCAAAACGAGAAGTAACCGAAATCAATAAATGATGTCGAAATGATCTAAAATATTTTTATGAAAATATAAAGTATACGAGTGGTTTATGAATTTTCCATACGATAACTACGACATAAGTTAGTGTGTCGCGTAAAATTTGAACCACATCATTAAAAACAGTTACTGAAAGAGAATAATAACACATAGTGAGGAAATCAAACTCATACATAGCTTTTCAAACTAATTTCGAACTAATGAATGGTTCTTGCCCCATTGGTTAGTTACCGAAATGATAAAGGTCTCACATTATAATTTTTTCTAAGTTTTGAATGGGTTGTGGAGACAATAATAAAAAAGAGTAAGACCATTTGATGTCCAACATCACGTTGATGTCGTAAGGCAAGGACAATTGAATCAAATAAATTAATAACGGGTTCCAGGTTTAAATAAACTATTCATTTCGCGATGAAACTGGAAACTCCCAGGTAACTAAATCAATACTACCAGCTTCAATTAATTCATTAATCCCCCCAGCGACACGGTAGGTCGAAGCTTAATTCATTCATACGTGTAATAAATTTGTTATCCAACTTACCAATTCAAAGATTAATAACAAAAACCTAATTGATAAACCACAAGAATCGATTTGAAATCAAAAATACCCTAATTAAAAACCTTAGTAGCAATTCAAGCGTTAAATTTCCTAATTTAGCTTGTCGAATTAATCGATTAAATAAAAGACAAACCTCGATTTAAATGTAATGCTGAAAGATTAAAAATTGTTGAGTAATTTTGAGGATTTTAAATTGTTTTTCTTGAGCTTTGAGTTGCGGATAAAAGAAGAAAGAGTGAAGGAGCTCAAGTATCTATAGAGAAGAAGAAGAAATATAGTCATCGTTGGACCAAATTTAAATGAACAGTCCAATCTGGAAAGAATGCCAATAGGCGCCAAGCTCCAATATCGAGGCAATGACTTGAAAATTAACTGTTTCCTTCATACTAGAGGGGGAAAATGTTACAACCATTTATGATTCAAAAATTAGGAAGGCATTTCAACAAAAAGAGTACCAAAATCAAAGGATCTCGGAGTCGAAGATGAAAGGAATTTCGAACTAAAGGAGAGCATGTTGTCAAACATAAAGCATATCACACCACTGAAATCATCTCGTACCAACATACGAATGGTAATGTTGAACCTATTGCAAGCAATTCCATTTCTTAAGGGATATCACATGTCATCAATGGGATATGGAATGTGGGACATCAAACAATATCAAATGCCATCAATACACACGACAACAATATTGTATTACCGTCAACAAAAGTAAGAAGGTTATATGAAAATTGATGTCGTAGGTTAACTACAAGGTAGGATGACACACTCCATCAGCATGAAAGCTCACGCTGAAGACTAGCAAGTGAACAGATATCGAAAATCTACAGTGATATTGCATACCGTCGATTCCACACTTATTCAATGAAATAATGGATGATGTTGAAGGGAAACATATAGCAAGTCATCAGTGTGCTTGGGGATGTTATATTTCATTGATGACACATCTCACCTATATCGGATATCACCGACAATGATGTCATAGGAAGATAACATTGTACTACATCAAGACAAGGATTGATATCAAATTCTAGGTGATGCCGCCTCCCTTTGATATCGAAAGTTATCAGCCTCCAAATAATGTAGCAATGCGGAATGAATGTCGAAGATCATCAATATTTACAAAAGTTATCGTGTGTTACTGAAGTAGCACATCATCAAAGCAAGATGGATGTCATAATCCATTAAAGGAAAGCATATTTCACATGTCATAAGGCCGAGATATAAAATCAAGAGTTATCAAGAGAGGGTTGTTGTATTCAAACAAAACACAAAGGCTATCGCATGTTATCAATTCAACAAGGGATGTCATAAGCCTGCAACATTGAAAGGATGTCATATACCTTTACTTCTTGAGGTGATATCAGAAATCATTAAAAAATGTGATTCGTTAACCTAATATGATGCCCCATATCAATCTACCCTAAATGGATGTTGCAATTCAGCAACATTTATAGGATGCCGTAAATCTTCCATTTCCAAAGGATTGAGGCATGCCATCGAGATAGCTATTGATGCTGAAAGCCACGCATGCTAGTAGGGACATGTGGCACCTAGGCAGCACCTCTTAACCCATATCAATATAGACCTAAGGGCATGGAGTCAGGGATGATTAATTCTTCTGTCATTTCTTACTTTTCAAATTTGTAATCCTAAATCAATTTGGAGATTTTAATGCCAATTGTAATCTTACAACCCTTTTTGCAAAAAAGGGCTTGCACGTGTACAATCATATAGTATATTAAATCAGGAGACATGATTCCTTAACTTATGATTATCATGCACTTATGATTACAATATGGCCTTGAGTTTGCCATTGAACATGCACATTTCTAACAAGTTGATATAAATATTCCTCAGAGAGAAGAACTCTTGAATCATGATTTGTTTCTAATCCTCAAGCACTTGTGATTTCAATCATAACTTGTTTTGAATTTCCAAACACTCATGGTTTTAAGATTAATATAGATTCGACATTGGACATGTGCCTTCTTACCTAATAAGGCTAGGACTGCCTTAGTCTTTCCTCAACAAAGTTCCACTTTCCTCACACTTTTTGGTGTTAACGTAGAAATTCATTAATAAGAACCAATACATATAGACCAGAAGCCTACTAACTATAGGCATGGAGCTATATATCACTACGTAGCACCTCACCCTCTCCACTCTACTTAAGTCACTTCAGTGTCATCTACTTGCAATGGATAACCAAATAAATATCACCACAGCATCTCATACCACCGCGTGATACTTAAACATTTATTCATTACTTATAAACTCCACTCAACCTACTCACTATTCTATATAATGACTGGAAGGAATAACTGGAAAATATTACCAAATGCCCTATCCTAAAAGGTATTATAACTCTTTTTATTTAGATTTCCTGTTACATAGAATTTAATACCATGAGATAACATAGAAGGATATCATCACCGTATCAATTAAATCATCAATTAAATCAACATCAACGGTGAATTATTTATATGATTCAATACAATATATATAAAGAAGAAAAATAAGATAAATTAGATTAATTAAAAAGACATGTATGAATAGAACAAAACAAATCAAAATTCAATAAAATATCAATTACGACATATATTTTTATATCTCGAAATTAATACTTAGAACTAATTAATAAATAATAAAAAAATATTCTAGACTTAATTAAATATTTAACTAAATCAATATCAATGGAATAAACAAAGAAAAGATGAGAAAGCAAAGAACATTGAAAATAATATAAGTGATTATTCCTAAATAAACAAATATATATATATATATGATGAATTAATATTTAATATGGATTATTCACTTCCTAAAATTTTATTTAACAGAAATAAATATTTAAAAAGTAATAATTTTATATTCTAAAATTAAATCTATAGTTTACTAAATTAAAATACAACGTACTGGTACAGACTAACTTAGGCACAGCGGAAAAACATTGGATAGATAGATATCCCCATTGGGTGCTCCAGCTCCATGCTCCAAAAATCTCTTCCAGCATGCTCCTCCCCAAAATACTCTAAATAGAATTCTAACTACTTGGCTACCTGAAAATATAGGGCACCCGGAGTTTAAAGGAAAACAAAATAAACTCCGGATCAGTCATGGGACTGGTATAAGAACTCAAAATACGCTTTTTTAAAAACAAAAAGGTATCTCATAAGACCACACCGCACATAGACACGGATGAATTTTTACGTTATGATAACCAAAACATTCTTACATAATATGGGATATTATTTTTAATGACATATCTTTGAAGACATTTGCAAATAAACTTATTAATCTTAGCTGAAATTGTCACATTGATTGAATTCCAACAATACTAGCCATAACAACAAAATGGCAGGCACGTATTGAAGAATGAATTCCATACCAGGTGAAGGGACTACCTTCCAGCAGTACATCTCTAGAGGAATGTACCGAGATTAGCAGAACATCTACACCTTCGGGCAGCTCATAACTATATACTATAATTTAGTTTCCTTTTGAAATAAATTTTAACATTATTTCCCTTAGGATGGAAGCCATAAAGTGGAAGCAAAAATTTAAGAATATAAAGAAGAAATGAATGAAAAATAAGAGAAGATGGTAGGGAATTTATAGGAAAGGAAGAGTGTAAAAGTATCCATGAGCACATCATCACTATTTCAAGGCTTCTCCAACACACCTCCCCTCTTCCAATGCACGGCTAGAGCCTCCCTCCCATATGCACATCATTTCCATCTTCTCATGTATACATATGTTGAGTTATATAAGCTTAAGAAGTAAGTTTGCTTAAAATATCTTATATATTTTATGTTATATTCTTATACTTAATTATTTGTATATATGTATGTTTATGTACATGTCTTCATGTATGCACATGTATACGTGTATGTGTAGGTAACATATTCTCACAACGTTGCACAAATTCCACACGTTGTATCGTTACAAATTCCGATTTCGATTTTCGGTCATATTTTCTCTTTTAAATTACTACGCATATTTTAAACAAATTTTGAAAATAAATTTTCCTATTGTTCTGAACTAATAAAAATGATCATATTTTATTTATAAAATCATAATAATTAATAATCACAATAGTTTATAAAATTGTTGTTATATTGATAGGCTAAACGACCATTTATTTAATGTGATATATTTACGAGTCGTTACAAACTTCCCTTCTTATAGAATTTCATCCTTGAAATTTAGATAAGAAGAAAATAGCTCAAAAGGGAATATATTCTATATGATGGATTATATACAAAAGTATGGATAAGTGACTACACCATAGGCGATGAGTACACTATAATGAAACTGTTCATTCTTCAATTCTAAACTTGAGATATGCCTTTTTAATTCTATCTTCCATTTCCCAAGTGCAATCCTCAGCATCTCCACTCTATCGAAATTTGAAAAAGCTTACGACCTTCCTCCTTAATAATTTATCATCATGATCAATGATTCAAATAGGTTGTTTGATAATTGCTAAATTCAGTTCCACCTCCAAGTCTTCCTAGGCAGTCGTTTCTATGATTTGCTCTGGGTCATGCACATGTTTCCTTAAATGAGACACAAGAAATACATTATGCATTCCTACCAACTTTTCTAGCAATTGCACTCGATAAGCTTGTGGGCCAATTCATTAAAGAATGGTAAATGGTCCAATATATCGAGGTGCTAATTTCCCAATTCTTCACAGCCTCCCCACTCCGCTCATCAGAGAGACATTCAAAAAGACTGAATCTCCAACTAAGGATTCCAGATTTCTTTGCCTTTGGTCTGCATAACTTTTCTGTCTACTCTGGGCTTCCTTTAGCTTCTTTCTAATATATCAACCTTCATTGAAGCTTCTCGTATCATATAAGGACCAAGTACTAACAGATCTTTGGTTTTGATCCAATATGTTGGTGACTTACACAGACAACCATATAGAGCTTCATACAGTGCCATGCCGATACTAGCTTCATAACTGTTGTTATAAGAAAACTCAACTAAATG
Organism: Allium fistulosum; assembly: GCA_030737815.1. Lineage (NCBI taxonomy): Eukaryota > Viridiplantae > Streptophyta > Magnoliopsida > Asparagales > Amaryllidaceae > Allium > Allium fistulosum. The sequence goes on from CM060904.1 coordinate 130,826,107, forward strand.
CAAATGATTTTCCTAGGATCCTATAAAGTCCATAATATATGCCCTGAGAAGATTTCCAAAAAGGTTGACCCTTTACATTTGTCCACCAGTTTGAGGTTAATATACAGTGCTTATATTTGTCCTTATTCTCAAAGATGTCTGTAATGCCTTCCAAAACTAACTAGTAAACATTGGATCCCGATCGTTCACTATACTGCTTGGAACTCCATGCAATCGTACAATCTTCTTCTATATATCTGCAAGGCTTGCAGTGGTCTTGTTGGCTTAATTGGAATGAAGTGTGCACTTTTAGTTAATCAGTCTATGATAACCCAAATGCCTTCGTTCCCTTTTCCCATTCGAGGGAAGCCATCAATGAAATCCATTGATATTTGATCCCACTTCCAAACTGGAATCTTCAACGGCTTAAGTAACCTTGCACTGTTGGTCCTTTTGACTCGTTGATAATTCACGCATCGGCTAACATAAACAGATATTTCTCTTTTCATAACTCTCTAGTAAAATATACGCTTCATATCTCTATGCATTTTGTTAACTGCCCGATGAATGCTGAGTTCGGATGTGACATTTGGCAAACACATCTCGCCTAAGATTTTCGACATCTGGAACACAATTCACCCATTCAACCGCAATACTCCATGGCTATATATTTTAAAACTTGAATTCTCCCCTTTGTATATATTTTTAAAATCTTATTTAGGAACTTGTAACAGCCCAAAAATTTTAGCAATATTTTATTCTTTAATTTTAACTCTGGGGTTTTATTTTACGGAAGATGAATTTCTAAATTTAATTATAAATAATCACCCAAGATTTTTTTTATATAAGTAAATTCTATAATTCTTATTTTGGTTAAAACTCAACATTTATTGAAGTTATAAATCTTTAAATTTCTAATTTTCCAATCTTTTAGTTTAGTTGATATTCATAACAAAGTTTTATTTCACTTTTGTTCTTTAAAAATGGATTATATACTTTTAAATTTAATCATTTTTATTTTTCTTAGTTACGTTTAGTAATAGATTCTTAGTACATGGTAAATGAATAAAAACCCAATGTAAACAAATCATGTTTTATTAAGTAATAGATTGCAAAATTTATGTATAATTAAACTGTTAATTACGCGTTTAAAAAGGCACGTTATTTGATGGAATAAATAACGTATAAATAGGAAAGCGTATAAAATTTAAAACCGTTGTTTTGTTATATTTTGGGCATAAACTATTGCGTCTGTTGTACGCACTTTTAAATATATTCACTTTCCTTCTGATTTAATAGAAACGTTATCCTCAAATTTATAACCGTTCACATTCAAATTTTTGCCTTGTTACTAAATCAATTGCTTTGCACTTTTAAAGGAGGAAAATTCAACCATGCCTTGCCATTACATTTAAAGATATTTCACCTTCCTTTACTTCCATTTGTTTTGATAAGTATAAAATCTTTAAATTTCCATTTACTGCTCAAAGCAAAAATATAATGGCTTGTCGTTTCTCTCGCTAATAAATTCATGCCCGTTGCAATTAATTGCTCCAATCGTTCTTGCCATTCCGTTTTTATTTATCAACGCATTCTCTTCTTAATATTTTCAAACGAGTGCAAATACGTGCTAAATAAATTCCTGCCGTTTCTCCAAGCAATAAATTCTAGTTTTATTTAAATACTCAACCTTGTACGCAAATAATTTTCACCATCTTCCCATTTTATAATTATTTCTTGCGTTTTTAAATCAACGCATTTACTTCCTAATAAATTTTAAATGTGTATAAAATGTTTGCCAAAGATTTCTTGTCGTTTCCTTTTGCTAAATTCACGCAATCAATAACACTGTAAAGATTCGTTCAAATCTTTCTTAACTAGATTCTCACACCTAAATCAACGCAAGATATTCTCTTGAATATTTACCCGTTCGCACAAATTATTCTTTTGGTTAATTTTCCATTTCCGTTTTGAAGCAAATTGATTTCTTGCCGTTTTATGTTCTCCTTAATTACGAAACCCATGGCATAATTCCATCACAACAAGATTTCCTACCTATTGCTTATAATAGGAACAGAACTAAATGGCAGTGTATAACAAGTAATAAATCTGTGCTCAATCAACTCATGGCCTTTTTAAATATCAATATTTATATTTTTCTTGCCTATAACTTCTCATCTAAAATCAAAGCCTCCTCTATGATACGTTCAAAACAAAATATCTCTTGCCGTTTTATCACTTGAATCACGCAACGCTTATTTATAAATATACCAGTCACGAACACGTTTACTTCCTTACTTTAAAATTTACGTGTAAACTTTACACACTTTCCTTTTGCTTAAATTGATATAATTGGTATAAAATATTAATTTCCCTGCCGTTCAAATTCGTTTGTTGCATTGTCATTCACGCGCAACTTTCTACACTTGACTCTCCTATATATATGGAATAAAATCTTCCAATTGCTTCATACGTTTTTTTTTTTAAAAAAATCAATTATTCTTGACCGTTTTCTCCCACAAAATTTACGCAAATCATCCTTATAAATTAAAACCCACGTTCCAATTTCTTACCTCATCTGTTGCCTTCATTCTCTTCGCGCGTGGGCATCAACATAAGGTAATGGATGAACTTTTATCTTCTTCTTTCTTTAATTTTTTTCTCTTTCTTTTATTTCCATTTATCTACCCACTTTATTTCATATCATCTTATTCGATTTTGTTTCAGTGCTTTATCAAATTTTGATATGTTCGAATGTGAAATTCATACTTAGTTTATTTATTTTTCAAATTTTGAATCGGGATGTCACATCCGCTGAAGTTGATCGTGCCTCCTGTACGCATTCTGGTGTAGATATTCTTTATTTTGTATAAAAACTCCAGCATCTAGAGGTGAGTAATTCTCACCAGACAATGTGTACTTATATAGTTGATAAACTGACATCACTTGAATCTGTAAATGCATATCATCCTGTTGTAACTGCTATATTATAATCATATGATGTTCACACTTGTATTTACACCTGTTATACTATATGTTACTGTTATTTCATGTTTTTCTATTCATTTTTATCAGTTTATCACACTGCAAGTTCCCTGTAGATTAGGTTCACTATGGGTTGAAATGATACATACCCGAACGGACTTTAGAATAGGGAAAGATCGTTATGGGCTAAAATGATAAGCCTGAGCGACTTTTTATTTATTTTATTTAACTTGGGATTGCGGGTTTGAAATGATAGAACTCGGTTTTTCTTTGTAAACTGCGGATTGAAATGATACATATCCGTATCACTTGACCTAGGTTAGAAAATTTTATACAGACCCGTGGTTTATATATTTTTCTGAAAATTTTAAAATATTTTAAAAATGTAAATATTATGATATTTTGATTTAATTTTTTTTAAATGATTTCTATAAAATATTAGTGATTTTCTACAAATTAAACAAGTGAATTAAGTAAATGGTGAAGTAGAATTTGAAGTATAAGTAAATTTTGGAATTTATGATTTTGTTTATAAATGGAATTTATGTAAAGTAAGAAAATATGACAAATTGAATTTAAAAGATGAATTTAATGATTTTTATTAAGTAATAATAATTTTTAAAAGTGTTAATGATTTTGTATAAATTAAAATATGAAATACATGAATATTTAAGCTGAATTTGGAAATATAACTTAAATTGAATTGTGTGAAATTTTTTTAAAAGTGAAATTTTAATTAAGTGAAATAAATGGAAATAAGTTATATTTTGGAAACTTAAACTTAGTTGTTAAGTTAAGAATTTAATTAAAGAAATGAACATTTAATTGTTATTTAATTTGATTTGTGTATGGAAATTTGACTTTATAAAATCATAGAAATAAAGGTATTCAAATGATTGTTTTTAAAATATGAAAATATATGATTTTATAAGTTAAAAATGATTTATATTAAAAGTTAATTATGTGTGAAATTGTAAATAAAACTCTGAATTTGATTTGACATCATTTTGAAATGTAATGTAAAGATATTACAGCACTTTTAAAATGCTGTAGTTGTTTTAAATGAACTAAAAGTCTAATTTGAACTAAAGGTTATTATAACACTTTGTAAGTGCTATAGTTGTTAAATTTAACCAAAGTTTACTTGAAATTAAAAGAAACCTATTACAGCATTTAAGTGCTGTCTTTTGTTAATGAACTAATTTAAAACATAACATTTCGTAGCATTTTCTAATTGCCGCGAAAGTTGAATTTTCTTTGTTTAATAAATTCAAATGAATAAATGATATTTGAAAAAGATTAAATTTTGGAAATTAAATATTTAATTATTTAAAATAATGAATTGACTTTAAATGATTTAAATGGAATGGTTGATTTGGGAAATATAACTATTTTGAAATGTGATTTAATGGTATTTTAATTTTAATTAAATAAATGATGTTTGAAATGACATTTTGATATTTTAAAAATGAATTTGATATGATATTAAATCTTGGAATGAATAATTGAAGTTTATATTAGTATGAAAATATTTGGTTTACTTGTAATTTGAATCTATTTAAAAGATATTGGACTTATGAAATATAGGATAATAAAGCTTTGGAATTTATTTTATAATTTGAATAGTTATTTTGTGGATTAAATCTATATTTGAAATTTATAAGATTTGAAATGGTCTATGGAAATTTAATTGAAATAAATGATTGAATTGAATTGAAATATAATACTTACACTTTTAAAAGGTTTAGATGAATTATTTTGATTGAAATATAAACTATTTAAAAGGTGACTTGAAAGGATAATAAATGAATGATATCTTTGAATTTAAAAAGTATTTAAAGTTGAATATTTAGATTTGAACTCAAATGATATTTTGGTATATATAAAAATGATTTGAAATGAAGGTTTGGAAAGATTTGATATTTTGATATATTAAAATGATTTGAAATGAAGTTTTGGAAAGATATGATATTTTGATATATTGAAATGAAGTTTTGAAATGATATGATATTTTAAATATATTGAAATGGTTTGGAATTGATTTAATCTTTATTTTGATAAAGATTTGGATTTGAAATGATATTATATTTTGAAGTATAAACTGTTTTTAAATTTTAACCACGGGTTATAATAACGATTGGTTGTTAAAGAGACCGGGATCGGATATGGACATACTCTCTGTCAATACCGAAAACCACTTTGACAATTGTGTACGCAGTGGAGTTTCCAGAATGAAGAAGGATGGTGGCGATGATCCTAAGGTATATACGTGGACCTAACTCCCGTGAGTTGGCATAAGGTGGCTAAAACAGGAGCGATCTCGGACCAGTGAGGTAGCACCTCTTATCGGACGCACTTCTTCGATACCATTCTATTACTTTGTGATTTTTGGTGGCCACCCTTGATTTGGGAGTGTTGTTCGAGGTGGACGGTAGTGGCTGCTATGCGTTCCATCAGTCTGTGTGCGTAATTGGTATATCTACCCTGGCATTGCCTAGTTGTGCCGTGTCACCTACCTTATCGAGCTTTACTATGAGTTTCTATTTGTGTCGTACCTATGGAGTATCTTCTCGTAGCCTCTCGGGGTATGCATGTACTGTATAGACTATTGGCATTATTTTGTGTTAAGGGCTATATGGGTAACCCCTTAACGCTATTTAAAAGTATGTTTATTTTATATTAGACATTATTATAATAGCGAATATTACTACATAGTAGATAGTTTAACGGATCCTTAAAGAATGGGCGATCCCAAGCATTCTTTAAGTTACTTGTACCTTTATTACAGTTCACTTGAGTTGGTTTACATTATGTAAGTATATATTGTCCGGACTTGAGTGTTTTGTGTTTTGCTTTACGCTCGGGTCAGCCTGAGTTATTCACAGATTTGGATTTCCACTCTCTTGGAGATTTGAATCGCTGGAGATTATCGGCTTGTCTTGTCCTATCTATTTCAGTTCCGTTGTTCTACTCAGCTTGTACTTGGTTATTTTATTGAGACTTCTGTTGTACTCTATTTCTTCTGTTATATCTTATGTAACTTTGATATATTTATATAGTAGCTTCATGAACTACTATTTCTTTTACTTCCGCTGCATTATTTTACTCTGTGTCTATGATCTGTGATTATTTATTTACTGTATATTCTGAGATTTGCCAAATTTTATTTACAACGCGGTATTTTGAGCAATTCAAGTCTGACATGTGAGGATGCGAATGGTTGAAAATATCGTGTCGTTACAGAACTGATTATCTTTTTTCTTACTGGTAATTCTTTCCATAAGTGTTGGAGTTACTACCAAACAAGAAATAACAGCATACGTCTTACATAATGCATCAGCTACTACATTGTCTTTCCAAGTGTATATAAAATATCTAGATTATAAGATGCGAGAAATTTCAACGTTGGTGCCTCATGTTTAAATCTTTTCGAGTGAAAGGATTCTGTAGAGATTTATGATCCATAAAGAGCTCAAAATTTTTATCTAGCTAAAAGAGGAATTTTATTTATTAAGGTCAATTCAAAGTTTTAATTGAAATAAACTATGAAAACTTCTTACCTAGCAAATGGTGCCTCCATATTTTAATGCAAACATCACCGTTAATAATTCTACGCCATGCATTGTATAATTTTTCTCACGAACCTTCAACTGTCTACCCACATAAGCAATCACCTTCCCTTTCTGCATCAGAACTGCACCAACTCCTTCTCCGCAAGCATCTATATAAATGGTTAACCCACTATTCCCATTTATAATTGCTAGAACCGGAGCGGTTATTAACCTCATCTTGAGGGCTTGGAATGCCGCTTCATGTTTAGGAGTCTAGATAACTTTGGCATCTTTCATGGTCATTTTGTTAAGCGGTGGAAATTTTTTGTGAAGTCTTGAATGAATCTTCCATAATACCTTGCCAAACCTAGAAGCTACGAACTTCCATAGGTGTTTGCGATTGCTTCTAGTTTAGAACAGTCGTAACCTTTACAGGATATACTAAAATCCCATCCTTCAATATTATATGCCCAAGGAATCTTACCTAATTTTCTAAGAAATTCCATTTTGAAAATTTATCTTAAAACACATTATTTATCAATATCTCCAACGCAATTTCTAGATGCCTTTCATGTTCTTCTTTGATGCAGCAGCGGAATAACAAAAATGTATGATTCTGTGAAAGTAGCAATCGATGGAATAAAAGATACCGAATGGCCCAAATCCGTTGATCAAATGATACCAGATTTTAGCTATCCCAAACACGTTGATAGCGCACTATACCGTGTTTAAAGATCTACGATTCTTCGTACGTTGATCTAGCGCACTAGATACCGTGAATCGGCTTCAGCAATCGTTGAATCGAGTGCACTCGATTAACCGAGAGTGGAGATAGGAGATTACACTCAACTACCAATTTAATGAAAGAACAAAGCTAACAAACAAAAGTTTATTCAAAATCAACCTCCTTTTACAATGACCCGACTCGCCTATTTATAGGCTACAACCCACACTAGGTCGTTGCCGACCTAACAACACCACACGACTCAACTTAGGTCGAACGCGACCTAACAACAGCACCCCATGGTATCTCATATTTACAACACAACACTTAGGTCGTTGCCGACCTATCAACACCACACGACTCAACTTAGGTCGTACGCGACCTAACAACAGTAAATTCAAACATATTACAACATAATATCTATGACATACGACTTACGACCTAACTTAGGTCATCAATGACTTAACACTTCACGAGCTACAACATACACTACTCATATATCTTGCGACCTAAGTTGACCGACCTAAGGCCTCGCGACCTAAGGACACAACATCTTCACGCGACTTAAGAACATCAGCCTCTACAACCTCTTCACGCGACCTAACTAGGTCGTAGGTCATAGAGCGACTTAACTTAGGTCGTGAGCAACCTAAAACTCCTTCTGAACAACTCTGTGTGCATCCTTCGTTAGATCGTACGCGACCTATCATAGGTTGTTGGTTTCCTTCTTCAGCATAACTCGCTTCACCGCCTTGTTCCAGTACCTCGTTAGGTCGTGGCCGACCTAAAACTTCTCCCTTAGGTCGTGGCCGACCTAAACCTTTGATAAGCCGTAACTCCTTTTCTCTTGACTCGTTAGGTCGTGGCCGACCTAAAACTTCTTCCTTAGGTTGTGGCCGACCTAACACTTGTGAAATTGTAGATCGTGCCACATCATCCTCCCCGAGTTGAGAAAAATTCGACCTCGAATTTGAAAGCTCTTTCCCATCGGATTGGTCATCCCCATAATAAGGTACGAGATGCTTAACATTGAACACGTCAGACGTGTACACATCTTCCGGTAGCTTCAATCTATAAGCATTTTCATTGATCTGTTTCACAATTTTTACACGACCAATTTTTCTGGCTTTCAACTTGTTATAAGCACCCACTGGAAAACGATCCTTTGTTAACACAACATACACCAAATCTCCTTCATTAAATTTGACACTCCTTCGCTTCAGATCTGCAGATCGTTTGTACTTCTCATTCGCCTTTCCCAATCATTCTTGAACGATTCGATGACACTCTGTCAATCCTTCAACAAAATCAGTAGCTCCTTTAACCGTCTACTTTGGTTGTGGTATTACCGTTAAATCTAACGGCCCTTTTGGCAAACTAGAATATACAATCTGGAATGGGCTGAATCCAGTACTTCGGTTCACTGCATGGTTATGAGCAAATTCTGCTTGACATAGTTTCATATCCTAACTCTTTAGATTGTCTTGCACAAGACATCTTAACAAATTCCCTAATGATCTGTTTACAACCTCGGTCTGTCCATCCGTCTGCGGATGATAAGCGCTACTGAAGTTCAACTTCGTTCCCACCATCTTCCACAAACTTAGCCAAAAATGACTCAAAAATCTGGTATCCCTGTCTGAAACTATAGATTCAGGTAGCCCATGCAATCGATACACCTCCTTAAAGAATAACTGAGCAACTCGGACGGCATCCGTTGCCTTCTTACATGCGATGAAATGTGCCATTTTAGAAAACCTGTCCACCACAACGAATATAGAATCATTTCCCTTTGAGTTCTAGGCAATTTCTTACACAAAATCCATACTGATATCAACCCATGGTCTAACCGGCACAGGTAGCGGCATATATAATCCCGCATTCGTCACTGTTCCTTTGGAAACTTGGCATATATGACACCTTTCCACAAATCTTCCCACTTCTTTTCTCATTGACGGCCAAAAATACGATTGAGAAATCAGCTGTAATGTTCGGTCTCTACCCACATGACCTTCCTCATGCAACTCCTTCACAATCTTTATTCGTAAACTACACTCTGGTATACATAATCGACTCCCTTTAAAAAGAAAACCATCCACCATTACAAACTCATCCGTCTTCCCCTCTTTGACTTCATCAACAAACTTTGCAAAGTAAGGATCATCGACAAATAATTCTGGCAATACATCAAACCCTGTCACTTCGATCTTCATTGTAGTCAACACATGATTCCTTCTGCTCAATGCATCTGCCACTCGATTTGTAATTCCGGATTTATCCTTCACCACAAATGTAAATTGTTGTAAGTATGCAATCCACGAAGCATGCCTAGCTGCAATCTTATCCTGTCCCTGCATATGCTTCAACGCTTTATGATCGGTATATAAAAAAAATTCTTTATGAAACAAATAATGTCTCCAGTGTTTCATAGCTTGCACGATAGCATAAAACTCGACATCATATGTATTATATCTCATCTTTGCTCCCGATAACTTCTCACTGAAATATGCAATAGGACGTCCTTTCTGACTCAACACCCCTCCAATTCCAACCTTTGATGCATCAGTATGTAATTCAAACAACAACTGAAAATCTGGCAACACTAGAATTGGTGCTGTCGTCAAAAGCTCTTTAATCCGTTCAAAAGCGACCCCTGCTTCCTCCAATCATGAAAACTGTTTCCCCTTCATACAATCAGTAACTGGTGCCATCACGCTACTGAAGTGTGGAATGAACCTTCGATAGAATGATGCCAAACCATGGAAGCTTCTAACTTCTGTAATCGTCCCGGGTTGTGGCCAATTTCTGATTGCTTCAACTTTATTCTGATCCACCTGTATACCTCCTCCCGATATAAAATACCCCAAAAATAAAACACTATGCGTCATGAACACGCATATCTTCATTGCAGCATAAAATTGTTCCTGTCGCAGTACCATCAACACTTCTCTCAGATGTTGCAAGTGTTCTTCTGGACTTCCACTGTATATCAGTATATCATCAAAATACACCACCACAAACTTCCTAATGAATGGTCTAAAAATCTGATTCATCACCCGCATAAATGTACTCGGTGCATTCGAAAGACCAAATGGCATCACCAGCCATTCATACAACCCTTCTCTTGTCTTGAATGTTGTCTTCCATTCGTCCCCTGGTCTGATTCGAATTTGATGATAACCACTCTTCAAATCAATTTTCGAAAAGATAGTAGCCCCGCTCAACTGATCCAACAAATCATCAAGCCTCGGCATCGGAAATCTATATCTGACAGTGATTTTATTGAGGGCCCTGCTATCCGTACACATTCTCCATGTCCCGTCCTTCTTCGGTACTAACAATGCTGGCACCACACATGGACTTAAACTTTCCTGCACACGCCCCTGTTCAAGCAATTCTTCCACCTGCCTTCGCAACTCCTCGTGCTCCTTTGGACTCATTCTGTAGTGTGGTCTATGAGGTAACACAGCTCCTGGAACAAGATCTATCTGGTGTTGTATATCCCTTAACGGTGGTAACTCCGCTGGTAGTTCTTCAGGAAATACATCATCAAATTCTTCCAGTACTGGTTTCACTTCTTCAGGGATCTCAACCACTTCATGACTCTCACGTCCAATTAACAAAAACACTTCAGGCTCCTCTTCAACCTCCTTAACAAACTCCTTCAAGGATAATAAAGTTTTCAGCTCTTCAATCTCCTCCAATTTGTTTTCTTCTTGTTGTCGCTTCTTTGGAACTAGAGTAATCTTCGTGCCTTCAAACATGAAACTATAACTGTTGGTACGCCCATCATGTTGCACCGCCCTATCATACTGCCTTGGTCTTCCCAGCAACAAATGACAGACATCCATATCTACCACATCGCACCAAATTTCGTCTTTGTATTTCTTCCCAATGGAGAAATTAACACAAGCTCTTCGATTAACCTTCACCTCCCCTCCTTTCCTCAACCAAGCTAGTTTGTAGGGTTTCGGATGTTTCTCAGTCTTCAATGCCAACTTCCTCACAGCTTCTGAAGAAATTATATTATCACAGCTTCCAGCATCAATAACAAATTTGCAAACTTTCCCCAGAATAGTACATGTCGACTGAAAAATATTGCTCCTCAACCAACTACAATCCTCCTCTTGCTTTGGTGTCAAACAAGACCTCCTCATCATCAGATTACAACCTTCGTCTCCCGACACTTCTTCTTCCTCCTCATCAGGTGGTGAATTGGAACATTCAGCTTCTTCATCCTCATCCTCAACCTCCGCTATCATAGCTCTCTTCTTCGGCTTTGGACATTCATTACTTTTGTGGCCCATTTCTTGGCAATTATAACACTTGAAACCATTATTGACTTTCGTCTTCCCAACCTCATTCACAACTGGTTTTGCAACAGCTTTTGAAACATTAGAACTTCCATTAACACCCTTCACTGGATTGTTGGAATTTGTAAACACACCGCCTCCTCGTCTTCCCTGTTTCTCCCAAGCCAACGCTTTCTGGTGTGCTTCCGCTACAGATCTGGGATCAAACATATTCACCATAACTTGTATTTTCATTCTTAACCCTCCAACAAATCTAGCTGTCAATTGCTCTTCTGTCTCCATAATGTCGTTCCTTCCAATCAGTTGATAAAATTCATCAGCATAGTCATTAACAGTCTTCGTTCCTTGCCTCAAGTTCTACAACCTCTGATACATAAGCGATTGATAATTATAAGATAAGAATGTAGCTTTCAATAACTTCTTTATCTTTTCCCACGATTCAACCTTTGACTTCCCCATCCGTTCTCGTGTAAGTTTGGTTTGCTGCCACCACGCCAAAGCTCTACCCGTCAACCTTGTAGCAACCAACTTCACTCTACGATGTTCTGGAACCTCCTTGAAGTCAAAAATCTCCTCCACATTAGAAAACCAATCCAAAAACTCCTCAGCTTGCATACCACCCTTGAATTTAGGAATTTCAGTTTTCATCCCCGATTCCCAACGACGATCATCTTCAACAACCCGATATGCATTTCGTACTTGGTCTCGATCTCGGTAATATGCACTGCATCTATCACCCTCTTCATCAAAAACAGATGTACTTCGATAACGATCTCGACCACCCATATCTCTATGATCACGCATATCTCTTTGGCTTTGTCTTTCTTCATCACGGTATGGTTCATAATCAAGCTCACGTGGAGTTCTTCTCTCTTCATCTCTATACTCATGATGTTCTCTTCTCATTGAAACTGAAGATTCTCTTCTTCCTCGAAAAGATTGTGGCGACACCCTTCTCGCTTCCGTAACCGATGGTGAAACTCTGTTTCCTCTATGGTTCGAGATTGGCGACCTTCCCCTTTGACTCTGATTCAAATCATTCATCAGTTTCTCTAACTTCCCAATGCCTTCATCAAACTTCTCATTGATACGTTGTTCCTTTTGCTCGGCTTCTTCTCTTCTATACAATGCTTCAACGTTTTGATGTCGATTAGCTCTCCTTGGTGGCATGATTGATCTTCACAAATATTTCAACAAATTCAAACTTCAAAAATTCACAACACTTAGCTTGGTTCGGTCTTGAATGACTTAACTCGTTTCGGCGCTACTCTTAACTCGGTTCGAACGACTTAGCTTGGCTCGGCACTTCAATTCGCGCGACCACTTCACAAATTCAAATCCCCTTTAGGCGTGCAAAACTTCTACGCGCTAATTCAAACACTTTTCCAACTCCGATCCAAAACAAAATGGATCAAAATCTTCCAACTCGTTGCAACCTTGCGATGAACACGATGAACACCAAACTCCTCAAACACTTCAATTCTTGGTTAGAACAATAAAATGATGCTCGATCTACACTCCTACTTAGCTCGACTCAACACTTCAAGCTCGGCTAACACTTCAACTTTGAAATTCTCGGCTCCAAGACTCGATTTAGCTATGATTGGCTAAAACAAGCTCCGTTACGAAACTGACGCAACAGCGTAATAACAAAAATGTATGATTCTGTGAAAGTACCAATCGATGGAATAAAAGATACCGAATGGCCTAAATCCGTTGATCAAATGATACTGGATTTTAGCTATCCCAAACACGTTGATAGCGCACTATACCGTGTTTAAAGATCTACGATTCTTCGTACGTTGATCTAGCGCACTAGATACCGTGAATCGGCTTCAGCAATCGTTGAATCGAGCGCACTCGATTAACCGAGAGTGGAGATAGGAGATTACACTTAACTACCAATTTAATGAAAGCACAAAGCTAACAAACAAAATTTTTATTCAAAATCAACCTCCTTTTACAATGACCCGACTCGCCTATTTATAAGCTACAACCCACACTAGGTCGTTGCCGACCTAACAACACCACACGACTCAACTTAGGTCGAACGCGACCTAACAACAGTACCCCATGGTATCTCATATTTACAACACAACACTTAGGTTGTTGCCGACCTATCAACACCACATGACTCAACTTAGGTCGTACGCGACCTAACAACAGTAAATTCAAACATATTACAACATAATATCTACGACATACGACTTACGACCTAACTTAGGTCATCAACGACTTAACACTTCACGAGCTACAACATACACTACTCATATATCTTGCGACCTAAGTTGACCGACCTAAGGCCTCGTGACCTAAGGACACAACATCTTCACGCGAATTAAGAACATCAGCCTCTGCAACCTCTTCACGCGACCTAACTAGGTCGTAGGTCGTAGAGCGACTTAACTTAGGTCGTGAGCGACCTAAAACTCCTTCTGAACAACTCTGCGTGCATCCTTCGTTATATCGTACGCGACCTATCATAGGTCGTTGGTTTCCTTCTTCGGCATAACTCGCTTCACCGCCTTGTTCCAGTACCTCATTAGGTCATGGCCGACCTAAAACTTCTCCCTTAGGTGGTGGCCGACCTAAACCTTTGATAAGCCGTAACTCCTTTTTTCTTGACTCGTTAGGTCGTGGCCGACCTAAAACTTCTTCCTTAGGTCGTGGCCGACCTAACACTTGTGAAATTGTAGATCGTGCCGCATCATTCTTCTATCTTAGAGTAGATAAGGACATCATTGTTATACTAACACGAATTTATTGAGTACATCCTAAATACTCTATTCATAAGGTCTACGAAATAAACATGTGAATTGTTTAGCCTAAAAGGCATAACCAATCGCTCAAAGAAAATGTTCAAAACTTTGAATGCAGTTCGATGGATACACTCTTCTGTGATTCTCAGCTAATGGAATCATGTAGCTAGATCCATTTTCAAGAATACACTATCCTCATATAGGTGATCAAACAAGTCATTTTATTGAGGTAGAGGATACTTGTTCTTAATCATTTATTCATTCATATCTCGATAATCTACGCACAATCTTAGAGTTCCATTTGACTTGGCAACAAAAACTACTATCAACCCCCTACTTGAATGACTCGGTCTTATCAAACCCTTCTTCAATAAATCTCGGGTTTGGTTATTTAGCACCTCTCTCTCCTTTATAGTCATCCTTCGATCTTTTTGTTTAATTGGTATTGCACCAGAAATTAAGTCAATATGAAATTCGATTTCCCGATGTGGGGGAAAACTTCTTACTTCTGCAAAAATGTCTGGGAATTCTTTAGCAACAGGTATGGTTCCTAATCCTTCTTGGGATGAGTCTAATGCATGTATAAAACTTCATCTTCTTAAAATAGGATCTTCACAATATATTTCTATAAACTTTCCGAAACTAGTCCATAATGTTATCATCCTACTAACATAATCAAGAACAGCTTTATACTTAGTCAACCAGTCCATATCAAGTAATATTTCAAATCCAATAAAATCTAGGGTAAATAGGTCAAAAGAAAATTTATGGGAATATTGGAAAATTTGGACCTTTTCACAATTCATACAAAGGTTAGTGGTACCGCCTATAAGATTTGTCACGCAAATAGGGGTATCAACTATCTTAGGTTCAAGTTTTAATTCTTCTACAATTTCCTTAGCAATAAAACTATGAGAAGCTCCTGTATTAAATAATACTCTAACTAAAACTTCTTCATTAAAAATATTACTTTCCAAATCTCCCTTACCCTTCATATCTTGAGAGTTTGAAGGCTCATCCTTTATTACATAAACTCTGGCTTTCTCTCCCTTCCTCATAATCGGACAATCCTTAATCATGTGCCCTGGTGGATAGCCATTATAGTAAGGGGTATTCGGGTCAGACTGAGTTGTAGGTTAGGTTATTTGGCTTTTGCTTAGGTGTTCCCTATAGGCTCTCCTATCGAGACTTTTGGATTTTATGCATAGTTTTTGTGTAGATTTTTTTGTAGTGTACCTTGGTTATGTATGTTATTTTGTGGGGACTTGATGTATGTATATATTATGGTTGTATCACCATGTACGACACTATGTATAGTATTTGATGTATATGTATATGACTGTATTTTCTATTCTATGATTAGTGTTTATTATTTCTGTTGAGTTTTGTTTGGAATAGATCCTGTAGCCACCATAGTATTGTATTAGATGAAAATTAAGTATGTCGAACCACATAAAATGTAAATGAAAAATGAAAAAAAAATGAGCATATTATCAGCATACTTAATGCTTAATTAATACAAGACTATGATGGTCGCTCCTAAACAGCCCTATTCTCTGCACTGGCAGACAATATTACCTAGTATTACTCTTTGTTAGTGTTAGTCTTGGGATGTTGCGTCATGGCTTGGTATCAGATCTGAGTTCAGAACAAAATGTAATAAACACAGAACAATATACATACTATAATACATCAAGTATGAAACAAGTGATCGTTCATAATCGAAGTTGTTCCAAATCTTGACCTTAACCTATTCGAGTCCTTTGGGGGTAGATAAGTAGGAATACGTCTAGGAATGTAATTTTAAAATTTTGTAGTATTCCTTATTAAATGACTTTAATTGATAATATTTGATGTGCACGTAAATGTGCATATTTTTATCACCATATTTAATCTATTTAAATTAAATAAATGATCATTTCGGGTATTTTAACTTGTTTTAACCAAAATCCATATTATTTCCAAATTGTCACATATTCATCTTTATCCAAGGGCAAAATAGTCATTTGTGTGCATATATTTCTTTGAGAAAAATTAATTGGAATTTTATATATATTTTTGCAGGAATTTTTTCTCAAATAGAAATGGTTTCATGAACATATGCATGCACAAAATCAATACAAAGGAATGAAGATGGAAATAATTCAAAGTGAAGAACATGGAGGACCCCACCTACCCACCTACCTTAATGTACAAATTAGAGGCTAATGCACATGCTTATGGAGTTAATGGCTTTACGTACACTTAAATGATGATCAGTAGAAGCTAATGATTACTTGGCCTCCACACTTTATCAAGGGTAGTTTGGGTATTCCCCAAAAAATGAATTAGGGTTTTAACACTTTTATAAATATCCTTTATGTTTCATGTAACCCTCTTCCCCTCTTCATTAGTTTATGCTCAAAATAAATCTCAAAGCTCTTTTTCTCTTTTCAGGGCTACTTAGCCATTTTTATTTCATGTAATTTTACTTTTCTTTCTTAAGTAATTCAATGCTCATTTCTTTTTATGTTGTAGTGTAGATTTCTTTTATTTTTCATGCAAGTAGAATAGTCCTTTTTCCATTAGCTTTCATTTTCCTTTCGTTTTGCTTTCATGTTGTTAGCTACATTTGTTAATCAAATGACAAATATGAAAGGCTAAACCCCTTCAATTTAGGGGTAATGAAGCTCTCTAATTATGTAGCTTCAATATTTTGTTAATTCATGCTCTCTTTTTGTGCTTAATGATGATGATAGAAGTGGTTTTAATTGTTGTTTTTGCTTTGAATTTGATAGTCTATATTGTTGACACCAAATAGGCTATGCTTAAACAATCACTAACACAAATGCCTCTTCATCAAAATTTGATTATGCCATAAGAAAGTGATTTGGAATTAAAATTTGATGGTCTATGTTTCTTATCAATAGTTAATAGGCCATGCTTAAAATTGATTTCATTTTCATTGTCAAGTTTCATAAAAGCTAGTAAGTGGTTTAAGGGGTGTGTTATAGTTTGATGGCTTATGTTTGCTAATCAATAGCACAAATATGCCATACTTATGATAAGCACATCAATTAGAGCACTAATGTCCATAAAAGAAAGATCATGATTTCATATGTGGTGAACTACATTATCTAGAGAGTGGAAATTACCTCTAAATTGTCTTTATACTCTCATATTTTCATCACTTTCCTTTTGTCATTTTTCTTATCTTTTTAGCTAATTATCCTCTAAATCTTTGGTTAATTTGATTGATTAGAAATTTAAAATCAACAATTCCCTACGGATCGACGGGTACTCGCCATGTACTTCAATAGTACGCCGTGTGCTTGCGGTTATTTTTAATTCAAATTTGTTCGACGGTTTACTAAACCGATAGAAAACTAGTTGATTAACAAGTTTTTGGCGCCGTTGCCGAGGAATCATTTTGATTTTAGTTTTCTACTCTTCGAATTATTTTTGTGTGTTTATATCTTGTGTTTATTTTTATTTGATTTTTGTGTGTTTGTTTGCATTTAAAAAAAAAATGTTGTGTTTTGTGATTTTTGGTGACATTGTGTTGTGTGCTTGTTTTCTATTCTATTTTCCATTTGCATTGCATATCATACTTTATATAAAAAAAAACATTGCATTCATCTTCAATTTTTTTTACAAATTTTCAGTTGCATTTCAATTCATTTGCATTTTCATCGGTGTACACTCTTCATTACAAAAAAAAAAGTTTACATATGTGCACTGTTCACAGCCCTACACAATTACTACTCTCTATACACTGTTTCCTTCTCCTGCCTTTGCATTTCTCAGCAATTTCAACACTTCTGCAACCTTGCACTTGCCTCCTCTACTAACCATACATAACACATCCCATCCTTCCCACATATCACTGCCTAACCACCCTCTTCTTCTGCTGCTAACCTGCACATATATACTTTTGACTAGGCCTGTCAATGAGCAGAGTTCATTCCGAGTATTATAAAACCCGGATTCGAGTCCAATTACAATAATTAAAACCCAAGCCCGGCCCGAACCCGCAGGGTATTTCAACCCAATATTCAAGCCCGGTCCGTCGGGCTTTTTAAGCCCACTACCCACTGGGTAATAACTATATACCTAACTCAGAATATTTATGTTAAAATCATATTTTAAAACTGCAACTTTGGTAAAATTTATATACAAACAAAGTTAACATATAAATTGGAAGGTGATGTTGTTAAGCTCATAATAAAAGTATGCAAAAACATCGACATGTAAACAAATAAAATGGTAAATAAATAACATACACACTCATGGTTTGATACGATGAAAAAATAATAGTCGGATCGGGCCTAACCAGGGCGGGTTATGATAAAACCGTACCATAACCGGATCGGGCCTGAGTCGGGCTTAGGTAGTAAAATGCAATACCTGTACCCGCATAAATAGGGCGGGTTCGGGTCGGGCTCGGGCCGAAACCCGTACCATTGACAGGCCTACTCCTGACCACTTCACAGCCAAAACAGTGCACACAACCTGACCACAAAATCCTTGTGCACACACTCCTCATCAAACAAGCAAGTACACTCGTATCCTTCACAAAATGTTCAATGGATACTTTTAGCACAGGTCCTTATTAAGGTTCAAAATACACGAAAAGTCCTTCAATAAATTTTGGTGTAAATTAGGTCCCTGTTTTTTATTCACGATTATTGTAGAGCATGATGCAACTTTTCATAAAAGTTGCTGATATTTCCGCAACTTTTCTGTACACTGTGAACGTAGTGTATGAAAGTTGCTGAAATATCAGCACTTATTTATAAAAGTTGCTGACATTTCAACAACATTTATGTACACTGTGAACACAGTGTATGAAAGTTGCTGAAATATCAGCACTTGTTTATAAAAGTTGCTGACATTTCAGCAATAATTTTTCCTTTGTTTCTAGAAAATAAGGACCAGATTTACAATTAAACTTTGACAGGGAAAGTTGTTGAAATATCAGCACTTATTTATAAAAGTTGCTGACATTTCAGGAATAATTTTTCTTTGTTTCTAGAAATTAAGGACCGGATTTACAATGAAACTTTGACAGGGACCCGCTTTACTATATGAAAGTATGGTAGGGATGCCTCCTAATTTCCACGTGTTCAATCATCCTTATAAAAACTGCTTCCATATTCGGCCTCTGTCACTGTACATACTTCACTCCCTCCTCATCAAACAAATAAACTCCCCATCACTGCAGCACGTACTTCACCACATCGCTGCTGCACCAGACTTAACCATCGCCAGTACCACAAACATCACCACATTCACCTCCTATTACTGCTGCACAGTGCAGCGCATTCATACCACTTCTTACAAAACCAATACACTCCTGCAACCAATCAAACTGCCTATATTACCATTCAGCATTTACAAACATTCAAACAACATACCCTTCACCATCATACAAAACCAAGCATCCCCTTCAACCATCCATTCTCACCATAAAACATTCCATATCATCACTTCTGATCAAATATCCACACACTACATCAACAACCAAGCAACACAATTCCATCTTCATTGTACTGCACATTCCACCTCCTCCAAAGCATCATCACAGTCCCTCTGCCACTGACATCTACCTCCACTTTCACATTCAACCGTACCACACACCCCTACCAGATCATCACCACTTCAACAGCAAGCTGCTGACAATAATTCACTGCATATTGCCATAAAACAGTGCTGCTCCACCATCATACATTACTGTGCCTCAAATATTCATCCTTCTAAAACCATCATTTCAAACTCCAAATAAAAATACAACATTACTTCCCTGCTGCAACGTGCCCCTTCTTACTCTTCTTGCCTACACTTCCACCAACCCCTGTGCACTGCCTCGGCTTCATCTACTTACAGCAACACAACCATTGTCATCAAAACCATACATACCAACCTACATTTCACATATCACTTCCTTCACAACCACTGTTTTGCTTGCCTTTGTGCCATATCTCTCCTCCAAACAAAAAAACTTCCTTCACATATCCCATCTCCAAACAAAAAAAGAGAGAAAAAAAACTTGCTGTCTTGCTTGCCTTCGCGACCACCAGACAACGAACCACCTTCCTCTCCTAATTCAACGACAGCACAACCCATACAACACTCCACCATCATGGAACACTGCCTCAACTACATCGCCCATACTACTTCATTCAACTATCATCACGAAACCCGCAATCTCCAATACTCGAAACCACGTGACCTCTTGAAAATCCCATTCAACAACAAACCACGAGACAATCATCACATCCTAATTCAACCAATCCCCAGAATCAAAAGTCGCAGTCGAACCTCATCACCAATGCCACCTTGAATCCACTTCGAACCCACTCGCGCTGCATATCCTCCCCCAATCGCCGACCACTTCGAACCTTTGAACCCAAGACAAACTTCTCCATCGTGAACTTCTCCAAATTCCTCTGCGCAAACCCACTATGCAAGCTTCTGAAATTTGAATTTGACTTTTATTTTAAACTCTGTTATTGGATTTCGAAAATTGTTGGAAACAAGAAGTTGGATTGAGGAATTAAAAGTTTCAATTTTATTCTGTTTAATTTGGTATTTCGTTCTCCAAAAAAAAAAAGAGCGTGTGTTTGAGTTGTTTAAGAAGGACGGAGACTTATATGTAGGCTTGTGAATTTTTTTTTAAGTATTTGTTAAATTCTCTTTTACTTTAATTTGTTTTAAAATTTTATTTTGTTTAACTCTTGATCTATAGAAAAAAAAAATTCCTTTTGCTTTCATTCTTCTTTGCTTAGGTTCAATTTTATTCAAAAAAAGAAGTTATTTTGGTTTCATTTGTTTTATTTCTTAATTAAAATTTCCAAATTTATTTGTTTAGGGTTTTGTTTTCTTAAAAATAATAATAATAATAATTTGTGTATATATCTTGTTTTTATTTTCAGGTTGCCAAAGTAGAAAATCGCAAAAGGAAGAAGTGCTTGCTAACATAAATTGCTTGCTTTATTGAGCGTGTTAAAAAAATAATCGCTTGCTTGTTATTAATTCTCTTTTTGTTTGCCATGCATTGTATATATCTATTGTTTTTTTATGTCTTGCATTGTTGTTTGCTTGCAATTAACAAAAATTCAAAAAAAAACCAAAAATCCATTCGTAGTTGCATTGTTAATACACGTTTTATTTCTGCTTTGTATTTCATCCTAGAGTTCTGATTGATAATAACCGTTAGAAATCAATAACACATAATTGTATACTGACAATTTTTCCTTTTTTGACAATTTAATTGTCTGTATCAAAATTGGGCACAACACTCTTCGGAAGTTTTTAAAGAGATAAAAGTGAAGAAGAATAAATTAAAACTAAAGATTATCTAACAAAAACTCCAATAAACAGAAATATGAATACGCAGACAAGCAATTTAGAGTGGTTCGGCGTATTGCCTACGTCCACTATGAAGTTTTGTTGATTTTATTGAGCCTCTTTCAATGATTACAAGCGATTACAGCGCACAACAGCAAAGTACAGTATGAAATTTGAAATAAACAGCAAGAGTGGGATGCAAGTCTTGATCCGGCAGAGTCTGGGCGCTTGAGAATCAAAAAGATCCTTTTTCTGTTGGCTCTGGGGCTCTATTTATAGGCGTAGGAGGCTAAGATCACGCTCAAATCTCGGGAGACTTTTTCTGGCACGTGAGTGGGCCTATGCGACCAACCTTAGAAAGTTTCAAGTCGATCTGTGATCGATACGAAGTCATTTCGTATCGATCAAGATAATGTCCAATTGAGCTTAAATTTGGTGGAGACGTTCCTCAGGATGTGTGCAATCTCCAGTGAAAATTTCATGGCATTTGGATCAGTGGATTGAGAGATATCGTCGATACAAAGCGATGTTCTTTGCTAGGCTGTTTGGTTCGAATCCATCTTTTCGAACCGATGGTTTCGAATCGATGGTGTCACGCGCCTCTGTGATGACGTGGAGCGCACACTTCGCCTCGATCTGGTCTTCACTCCGAGTCGACCGCGTCGACTCCATATATCTCGGCACGTTCGCATCGATGGATGACACGTCACCTTGGCTTGCTGGCTTGATGGACTCGAATGAAGCCTCACTGATGGATTCGAACAAGGCTTCGTTGATGGAGACGAACAACTGATGGTCGATGGATACGAACAAGCCTTTCTCTGATGGATACGAGCCTTGTAGCTTCTCCATGGATACGAAGTCAATTGATACGAACTCGATGGATTCGAACACGGCCGTCCCTGATCGATACGAACTCATGGGAGTTGGCCGATACGAAGTAGGTGATCTTCCGATGGATTCGAATGAGACCGAGTCGGACCGAGATACTTCGATGGATTCGAAGTTGATCGATACGAAAGTGATCGATTCGAACCAGAGTTCGGTGATGGATACGAAATCACCCATAGTGATGGATACGAAATCCGGGCTTTTCCCTTCAATTTGAATCGATCATAACTTGAGCTTATGAACTCGGATTGACTTGAAATTTGAGGTGCTGACTTCTATGATCTTTCTTGTCATGTCCTATCAATTGTAGCTTAATCCGGACTTGGACAAAATTCATCGATATCCATGACGAGCGACATTTGGTTTTCAATCAACCTCTTGGTATCCTGGCCTTGCCAAAAGGCAGGATAACATTTGCCCCCCAAAGTACATCTTGTGGAAACATGATGTACTTTGACAAGCTGCAGTTTTCCTTTGAACAATTATCATATCTCTTGTTGTAAGCTGTACTCTGTATTGCTGTAATTGACTGCTGTGTGACAATGTTTAGCTGACTCTCGTTAACGTTGCATGTTTGCGAGCTGTTGTCGGTTTGGTATGTTATCGAACTCCGTATCGATCCTCTCCTGAACCGATCTAAAATTCGAGTTGAAACAACGCTTGATGGTTGTTTTTGACTATCCTCTTGTATCGATCCTCTCATGATTCGATGCAAAAAGTTGGAAAGTAGTTTTTCGTATCGATGCGGGTTGAATTGATGGATACGAAATGTTCATTCGCATCGATGGTCACAAATTGTGGTTGATTCTAGTTCGCATCGATGATCTCTGATGGATACGAAATGATTATTCGTATCGATGGATTCTGATGGATATGAAAACCATGTTCGTATCGATAGGTCTGCTCCGTTGTGAATCGATGGCTCATAAAATGGATGCTTCGAATCGATTGAGTCCATCATCTTTAGGTGGCTTCCTTGTGCGCTTCGAAACGATGAGGTCTGGTGGATTCGAAACGAGCATTCGTATCGATGCGTTGTTTGACTGGTTGCGACCGATCAGGTTGACTAGGAGACGAATCGACCCAGTTTAGCCCTAGGCTCCATATAAATACCTAGGGCTTTGTCACTTTTTCACTTTTACTTTTTACTGTTGCCTCATATTTTCTACACCTTCGTATCGATCTACGAACTCGAGAAGAAACATTGTTCCAGTCTTCGAATCGATCAAATATTATTCTTTAATCCTTTGAATTCCAACTTCAATCCAGGTAATTAACCAATCATGACTGAATTCGGGCGACGGAGTTCAAATCTCAAATCCATCATGTTCTTGTTGATAATTGATTATGGTAACGCCAAGTTCAGATCTGGGCCATAGCTTGGTCGAGGATGGCCATGGCGATGCTTGTGTTAATCATAGAAGAAGGAGGCGTGGAGGAATTGCTCTAGTTCGTGTCGATCCGGGATGAGAGGGTTCGAATCGATCAAGATTATATGACTCTGTATCGATTGAAAAGTTAAAGGGGATGAAGAGGTTCGCATCGATCGACGATAGTCGGGACTTGTATCGATCTGAAACGATCAATGTGAGTATTTGGCCTGTATGATCGATACGGAATTCTGCCTTCCACGATCGATACAAAGGCCAAGAGATTGATCGGCACAAAATCAACAGTTTTCGATCGATGCGAAACCAATGCATTTAGTTGATACGAAGTCATTAACCCTTGGTCGATGCGAAGTAAGCCTTTCTGATCGAGGTGAAATCCACTCCTCCGATCGATATGAAATGTCATCGATTCGAGGCCTATCGATACGAAAGGTATCGAGTCGACCTTGATCGATACGAAAGTATCGATTTGAACTGGATCGATACGAAAAATATTGCGCCTCCGACTCATCTTGAACTTGTGCTGCGATCGATTCCATACCGAAATTTGACGAACTTGGCAAATTCTTGCATATCTTGACACTTAATTCCGACGAGCTTCCACTTTGCATAACTAAACTTGAACACAGAATTGCATACTTGACTGCCTTTCGAAGCTCGTTGATGGAACTGCAACTTAACGATGCGATAACGGACTTGAACTTGAATCGATTGCGAGTATCTTGATGGTATGGTTGTGATGGTCAGCGATGATGGTCACTCCTACTGGACTTCGAAGTTTCGCCGTATGCAACCTTCTTTAACTCTACAGAATTTGTTCACGTCATGCACAACACTCGCACCGCACAACACACTCATACACTTTACACTGGGGGATGCACGGGCTTTTTTTCGTCTAACGATGATTTCTCATGAGTTAGTTAGTTATGGAATCATAAAGTTCACAGCAGCAAGAAACTCAGAGTCTAACCCCTCCTAGAATTGAAGTACCGGACATCGAGGCCGAGGTTATCGGTCCAGCCCCGGACGAATCACCTGACGCATCTCTCATCAATAGTCCGCCGGATTCTGTTCCATCCAATATCTCCGAAGATATGTTAAGGAGAATATGCCTAAGGCACGGTTTGTTAATAGATGATGCATTATTACCGGGGCCAGATGACAGACCACATAATCCTCCGGAGGGATTCACCGCATTTAATCGCCATGCATGTTCAGCCGGGACACTTCCCCTGTTCAATGATTACATAAGGGAAGTGTTGGATTTTCTGGGCATCGCCCCGTCTCAGCTACACCCGAATGGATACGCTTCGCTCAACGGCTTGTTCGTTGCATTTATGAAGTACCTCCATCGCCCTCCTCGCATGACCGATATAAGATATTTGTTCAACTTCAAAAGCCGAACTAATAGTCCATCCTTCACCTTCCTGGAGTCTGTAAGAAATTGTCAAGTGGTCACAGGGTCTTGGACTAGGCTGAGCTACTTTAAGAAGTATAATGCTTGATGGCGCATTACAGACTGTTTCCAGGGAAAAAGTCAAACGGAAGAAGCCCA
The DNA here is from genome assembly GCA_030737815.1 of Allium fistulosum. Taxonomy (NCBI): domain Eukaryota; kingdom Viridiplantae; phylum Streptophyta; class Magnoliopsida; order Asparagales; family Amaryllidaceae; genus Allium; species Allium fistulosum. Next base: position 130,851,584 of record CM060904.1, read on the forward strand.
AAGTCATTATTATCGAGGAAGCTGACTCCGAAAGGACTAACACCGATGAGGAACCATTGGTCGGGCCTGCCGATGCGACTCCAGAGTCGGAGGAGAAAAGAAGAGGCAAGGCGGTTGCTTTTCAACAACCTAAATCCGGAAGGCGGAAATCTGTGGTCGTGAACCGACCCCTTTCCGGAGTTAGAATCTCGGAGGCATCCTCCTTGCAGACGGAGAATCCCTTCGAAGGGCTCGCTGACCTTCCAATTCCGGACCTCGCGTTCACACAGCAGGATGTAGGATTGGATGAACTGCAGCATACCTTTGATGTTAGCGAGTCTCTTTCTACCAACATGGTCGACACCTCTGGTTGGTTTGGGGGGTTGCACACCCATACACCGTTCACGGCACTACATAATTTTTGACTGCAAACTGCTTATCATAAATGATTACTAATCCTTCTTGTTTTATTTTGCAGGTACAATGTCTGGTAGGGGCTCCATACTCGGCAGTTTGCGCAGCAGGCATCGAGCTTCCTCACACTACGAACTGCGCAGGAGGGAAGGAGATAGAGACTACGACCCAGGGTATTCTAGTCAGGATCGGTCTGACAGGGACAGGGGATATGTTCGTCGATCCCGATCTCGCTCTCCCCCTCCTCCCACAGTCTCTGTACCGGCCCCGGCTATAGTTACACGCCCCCCGGAAACTTCGCGGGGCAAGCCATCTTCTCATGTCCCTAGATCCGAGCCTCCTTGCGGAACTGAAATAACCGTCTCCTCATCCACGACACCGGCCGTAGCTAACCCGATCGGGGAAGGAGCAGCTAAACTTGCACAGATGAGGAAGGAATTCCCTGACATTTGTTTTGATGGTTACGTCTTTCCCCCGCACTTAAGAAGAATTCCGCCAATGGTAGAGAACACCATTCACGATTACGTTGCGGACATATTTTTCAATACAAAGAGTGGTCGAGGGCTGCGAGAAAAGCCTCAAAAGTGGCATTTGATCGGGCAGCCACTATCGAAAAGCTGGAGAAAGAGCTGGGTAACAGAGACCATATTATCCAAGCGCTCAATGCTGAGGCCGAGTCTTCTCGGAAATCCGAGATAGAGGCTATCAAAAAGGCCGACGAGGCGAACTCGGCCATGATCAGAATGAAGCAAGAACACTACACTTTGATAGAAGACATGGGCCACATGAACACCACCATTACCGCCGAGCGAGACGCAGCCCTCAAAGAGCTCAATGAGCTTAAGTCTAAATTCTCTGAACTCGAGAAGGAGAAAGATGCTGCTAATGTCTTCGCACACAAAGCTTGTGATCACGCGGTGGTGCTTCGAAAAGAGAGGGACATGGCTATGGAAAGGGCTCGCGAGGCCGAAGCCGGGGTGGACGAGAAGGTTCGACTAGCGGAGAGCAGGGTTGAGGCTGAAGTAGAGGAACTCCTCATCACTTATAATGCCTAGGTGTTAAGGCATAGAGATTTGACCTGGCTTGATGACTATCCAACAAATCTTCACAATGCCTGGAACTTGCTGGTTGAGGAAGAGAAGTCAGGGCACCCAGGCGAAGCCTTCGATGAGTTCGAATTGGAGAACTGTATACGTAATGACGACGAAAAGAAGGTTCTCCATGACTCTATTATCTCTCATGAGAGGGAGAGGCTTGGAGCTCAGCCTCAGGAGATTGGAGAAAGTTCGGGTGTTGAACATCATGCTTCGAGCTCCGAGATTATTATGCCATCTCAGTCTGGGCCAGCTTTGACGACTGACTCTCAAGCTATACCAGCCTACGATCCGGAGCAACCACATCTATCCCCTATAAGGGAGTATCCTTCCGAAGCTGTCCAGCCGGCTCCGAGCCAAACTGAGGAAGGTATTCTGCACTAATTCCTCGTTCATTTGGACTGGAAAACTCGTATATAAGTGTATACTAACAAATGCTTCTTTCCTTTAATCAGTGACCGAAGCTGCATTAACAATGCTTCCTGCAACCCAAAAACCATGTCAAGCGCAGGAGGCGATTATCTTTGAAGCTACCTCTGTCGCAACGGTTGCGCCTGTCGGAGTAACCCAGGGGAGTTCGATTTCCTTCGATGAACAGATGATGAATGAGCTCCTCGGTCAGCAGAGCGACCCCTTCGTGGATTTACCATTCGTCTTAGGTGGATTTGCGTCTGCTTCTGATACTTTGACTCCGACCACCACGGTGCACAGTGAAGCCCGAGCCCTTAGAGAAGCGAGCATTCTGGCTGAAATCAATGCCGAGATAGAGGCAACGGCACACGGTGGTAGCTCTGAGGGCGGAGCGACGGCGCATGTCCCCACACCGCTTAGGATAGTATCTCCCGGGGGTACGTTTGTTGATGTTGGTGCACCAGTTCCTTCTCCGGCTGTGGACCCCGTTCCCCCGACTCCTCCTGTGGGAAGCATTTCCGTAGATTCCAGTTCGGAGGAGGTTGTTGACATAATGCCCCCATCTGAGGGTAGCCTATCAAGGGAAAAGGGTTCAAAGCGAAAAATCACTGGCGGTTCCGGTAGCTCTTCGAGGAAGAAGACGGAGTAGATGGACCTCTTGGGTACAAGTTTTCTTTTTTAGTTAGGAATTTTGTCATCTTTTTTGTAGGCGTGTATAGATGTGGGTTCGACCCTCGCTAGTAGGAATTCTTTTTGGGATAGACTGGTATATGGACCGTTGCTTTTGATTAGTTGCAATAAAATTTATCTTTTTGTTTCATCGTTCATCTCTTTTGTGCTTAAATATTGCAATGTTGAACCTCAGCTCTGTGTACTTGCATTATTGTAACTCTTAAGCATAGCTTGTTTTATCCGCCAAGTCTGATAATTACGAACTTAAGTCGTAGTTGAAGGTTGGGTTGGACTTGAATGTTATACCGTTTCAGGTAGTGATTAGCACTCGAATCTGCCCCCAGTTCTGGGGTTAAGTTATAAAGATCAGCTCACGATCTTAACAGGTGAGGATCGAACGGTCGAACCACACTTGTTTCCCTGTAAGTCGTTACACCCACACTCTGGGGGTTTGTACTTGCTTTCTTTCAATCAGTCATAGCTGTCGAGTGTTGTCAAGTGTTAGTCCACGCTCTGGGGACATAAATCATCTTGTAAAAGGTTGTTCATTCTCTGGGAACTTAGGGTTGACGCTAGCGCTCCAACCCGTATTCTAAGAATTTGGAGTTAGGGTTTACCTTCCAACTCGCACTCCGGGAGTTCGAAAGGTGTATCAGGATCATGAATAGTTAGATCACACCTATCCTGAGTCAACAAGTGAGATCGTCAGATGGACGGGTCCATCCCCCTCGAACTTGGTTAAATTGTGGTCGAAGTCGTTAGGCGAATGGATTCACCCTCTTCGAAGCTGTAGTTTAAAGTTTATACTCCACCTCGCACTCCGGGAGCGCGGAGTTGGCCGGTAAACGGTTAGTCACATTTGCTTGGGCACTTGAATTACGTTCGCACTCCAGGAACGGTGGGTTAATCAGGATCGTGGACGGTTCATTCGCATCCACCCCAAGTTGACAAGCGATGTCGTTAGATAGACGGATCTATCCTCCTCAAACTTGTTTAAGATACAGCCGAAGTCGTTAGGCGGACGGACTCACCCTCTTCAGAACTGCATTTAGTTGTAGTACGGTCGAGGTCGTTAGGTGGACGGGTCCACCTTCCTCGAGACCGTATTTGTTTTACATTTATATTCCAGCTCACACCCTGGGAGTACGAAGTCGATTCATGTTTATATTCCGCCTCGCACTCTGGGAGAACGGAGTTGATTTATGTTTATACTCCGCCTCGCACTTTGGGAGAATGGAGTTGATTTATGTTTATACTCCGCCTCGCACTCTGGGAGGACGGAGTTGGTGTTGGGATCGTCATGTATCGATCCATTTTTAGCCTTGAGGTTATGGCTTGCCCCTGAGCTCAGGTTTCATTTAGCGAGTGGACGGTCATATCACAGCCACTCTCTACTTGAATAAATTCCGTTGCGTGGTGGAATTTAGCTCTCCGCGCATCATGATGTTGTACATTGTATTCAATGAATCACCTGGCTCGAAGAAATGGCATTTTATTGCTGAAATAAGAAAGCATGGCAAAGTCAGTTGCCTTATTACAGGTTCTAATTTCAAAAATGCAAAATTGAATTGCAAGAATGGAAAGATATAATGAAATAAATAAAGCTTGTCATGTGTAATAGCGACGGAGACTCTCGCTGTTCCAGGCTCTTGGTAAATCAAGACCGTCAACGGTCGATAGTTTGAATGTGCCATCTCCGAGCCTTTGTGTAATCACATACGTTCCTTCCCAGTTTGGTTTCATGTGTGAAGGGACCGGATAGATTCTTTTGAGAACGAGATCGCCGAGTTCAAAGGTTCGAGGTCGAACTCTGGCATTGTACAATCGGGTGACCCGACTTTGATATGCGGCTGCTCTCAAATCAGCCTCTTCTCGTTTCTCATCCAATAGATCCAAAGATTCTTCAAGCAGTATAGCATTCGTTTTTGGATCATAGTAAGTCACACGATGGGAAAACACTTCCATTTCAACTGGGATAACGGCTTCTGAGCCATAAGATAGGGAAAACGGGGTGTGTCCGGTTGCGGTCTTGTGGGTTATTCGATAAGCCCATAAGGCCATAGGAAGTTCATCGACCCACTTGCCCCCGGCCTTTTCCAGTCGTTTCTTTAGAATGGACTTTATGACTTTATTGACAGCTTCGACCTGTCCATTTGCCCGAGGATGTGCAACTGCCGAGATTTTTTTATGAATATGAAATCGTTGACAAAAATTCTTGAATTCCGCACTGTCGAATTGGGCTCCGTTATCAGTGACAATGTTATGTGGGAGTCCAAATCGACATATAATGTTGCGCACTACGAAATTGATTACTTTCTTTGTCGTAATGGTTGCGAGGGGTTCAACTTTAGCCCACTTGGTGAAGTAGTCAACCGCGACGATAGCATATCTTGCCCCACCTCTGGTTAGCGGTAATGTGCCGATGATATCAATGCCCCTCATCGCAAATGGCCAAGGGCTGACCATTTGGGTTGTTTCGGTAGGTGGGGCTCTTGGAATTCGAGCGTGTTTCTGGCACCTATCGCATTTTCTGGCATAGTTTGCTACATCTCTGTTCACAGTCGGCCAGTAATACCCATATCGGAGTATCTTCTTAGCGAGAGCTTGCCCACCGATGTGATCGCCACATTCTCCTTCGTGTACATCATGTAACACTCGTTTGATTTCATCATGCGCGTTACACCGGAGGAGAGGAACAGAATACCCTCTTCTGTACATGACTCCGTTCTGGATAACGAATCGTGAAGCTTTCCGTAAAACTTGTCTTTTCTCATTTCTACGCTCAGGCAATGTCCCATTCTCGATGTAATTTCGATATGGAGTCATCCATGATTCTCTACTAGGGGCAGTTTCAAACACAAAACTTGTCTCTACTTGATCAATACTCGGAGAGGACAAAATTTCGATGGGGACGAGTCCCATCTGCTGTGCTTCTCCTGTACTTGCTAACTTTGCCAACGAGTCAGCCTTCTGATTATGCTCACGGGGTATATGGTAAATGACGTAGTAGTCGAATTGGTTTAGCGCCTCTTGAACTCGGGCTAGATAGGCAGCTAGTCGTCGATCCTTTGCCTGGTACTCGCCCCGGACTTGGTATACAACTAATTGGGAATCGCAATAAATTTCCACAGCAACAATCTTCAGATCATAGGCGAGTTTCAATCCGACAAGTAAAGCTTCGTATTCGGCTTCATTGTTGGTTGTGCGGAATTCGAATCTCAAAGCATAGCATATGGATCGGCCTTCGGGAGTTTCAAGCACTATTCCGGCGCCTGAACAACAATCGTTGGATGCGCCATCGGTGTGTAGATTCCAAATGTGCTGGGGAGGTATGCTGGTTTTAGGCAGATCCTCTAGAATAGTAAATTCGGCTATGAAATCCGCTAGGACTTGCCCTTAAATGGCTCTTCGTGGAGCATAGGTGATATCAAACTGACTCAATTCAATGTTCCACTTGAGTAACCTGCCAGACGTCTCAGGCCGCGTGAGGATCTGTCGTAACGGCTGATCGGTGTACACGGTAAGTGGGTGAGCTTGGAAGTAAGGACGGAGCTTTCTTGAGGCGATGACCAAACAATAAGCCAGTTTCTCCAGTCTCGGGTAATTTCTTTCAGCTCCCGTTAGCCATTTACTTACATAGTAGACCGGTTTCTGCACTCGGTCTTCTTCTCGAACTAAAGCAGCACTAATTGCATGTTATGATACTGCCAGGTAGAGGTACAATTGCTCGTGGTCAACTGGCTTTGACAGGATCGGTGGCGTGGAAAGATGTTGAACCAGCGATTGGAAGGCATCTTCACACTCCATGGTCCATTCAAAGTTTCGCTTTCCTTTCTGAATCAAGTCGAAGAAAGGGATGCATTTGTCGGTGGACTTTGAGATGAACCTGCTTAATGCTGCTACCTTTCCGTTGAGACTCTGGACTTGCTTTATGGTTCTTGGGGTTTGCAAGTTCCTTATCGCCCATATCTTTTCGGGATTTGCTTCTATTCCTCGGGCGTTGACGATGAATCCGAGGAACTTCCCATATGCAACACCAAAGTGACACTTTAATGGATTGAGCTTCATCCCGTATTCCCGCAGGATGTCGAACATTGCCTCCAAATCTCTGACATGATCCGTGGAGAACCGAGATTTCACTAGCATGTCATCCACATAAACTTCCATGGTCTTCCCGATCTGGTTGGCGAACATCCGGTTGACCAAGCGTTAGTATGTTGATCCAGCGTTTTTCAAACCAAATGGCATGACTTTGTAGCAGTAAAGTCCCAGATAAGTTACGAAGCCGGTATGCTCTTGATCAGGCAAATGCATGGGTATTTGATTGTAGCCAGAGTAAGCATCCATAAAAGACAGTAATTCATGCCTGGATGTCGAATCTACGAGCTGGTCGATCCGAGGAAGCAGAAAACTATCCTTCGGACAAGCCTTGTTTAAGTCTGAGTAGTCGATGCAAGTTCTCCATTTCCCATTCGGCTTTCGAACTAGTACGGGATTGGATACCCATTCTGGATACAGAGCATCTCGGATGAACCGATTCGATTGTAACTTACCAACCTCCTCTTTAAGGGCGGCAGATCTCTCTGGATCCATACCGCGCCTTTTCTGCTTGACAGGAATATATCATGGATCAATATTCAGGGAATGACTCGCGATGTCAGGCAAGATCCCGCACATATCAAAGTGTGTCCAAGCGAAAACGTCGAGATTCGCCTGGAGAAATTCAACCAATTCCTGTGGTGTTTGCTAGCTCAGTTGAGACCCAATTTTTAGCATTCTCGAATCATCATCCTCACTGATTGGGGCGTCCACAGTCAGTTCGGCAAGGGAAGCTTGATTCTCTTTAGATTCATCTTTATCTTCATTGTCTCTAGGGTCAAGATCTTTCTGGAACTGGTTGTTGTGCCCGGGCCGGGGCCCAGGCATCAATTGTCAATTGTCGGCAAAACGGACGCAGAGAGATTCCTCTACGCTCTTTCCTTTCTCCTTTCTCTGCGCCTCGCGCAGTTCAGCAACATAGCAGGCTCTCCCTGCTGCCTGATCTCCTTGAATGACTCCGACCCCGCGATCAGTGGGGAATTTTAGAGTCAAACACCATGGGGAGATGGCCGCCCTGAATTCAGCAAGGGCCGGTCGGCCCAAAAATGCGTTGTAAGGTGAATCAATGTCTACAACGACGAACTGCAACATCCGGACTCTCCGGCGTTCTCCAACCCCCAACTCCACTGGCAATTCCACTACTCCAGTGGGTATTGTAGCACTTCCGTTGAAGCCGTGAACTCGAGACTGGCAGGGTTTCAAGTCCTTTGCTTCCATTTTCATCAAATCATAAGCTTGCTTGACCAAGATATTTACAAAACTTCCAATGTCAACCAGGATCCTCTTCATCCAAGCAGGACATACTTGGGCAGATATGACCGGTGGGTCGACCGTGGGGGCTTCGACCTTATCAGTGTCTCGGTTTCTAAATACAATATCATCAGTCATTGTTTTTTGTTGTTTGGCCGTAGCCCCATCTTCACAATTACTGCAACACTCGAAGTCTGCATGCCTGATAGAGCTAGCATACAACTCCATTTCCCTCCAGCTCCTGTCTGCTGGATGGGGACCACCACTTATTGTGTTTATAACTAGTCTCCCGCCCGTACGAGTGGGTTCTTCCTATCTTTCCCGGTTTTGTGCACGGTTTTGATTCGAAGGGCCCGCACCACCAGACTGCGGCGCCCGTACAAACTGGTCTAACTTTCTCTCCCTGATCAATTTCTCAATGAGGTCCTGCAAATGTCGACACTCATTGGTATTGTGGCCGTAACTCTCGTGGAATCTACAAAACTTCCCTGTTTGAATCTGCCTCTCCGACGATTGCTTCGGAGCTGGCTTCTTATATTGCATTGTGTTGCAAGTCTGTAGATACACGTTTTCTAAGGACGTGTTCAATGGCATATAATTATCAAACATTGGAGCCCTACGCCATGGACCTCGGTTCTGATCTCTCTTCTTATTCTGACCACTATTGCCTCCCGGCTGAGTTTATTTGTTCTGTATATTTAATTGAACTTTTCCGGAACTTTCACCGGACTGCTTAACTGCCACGTTGCTTTGTATCCCCTCACTACTGGGCCCCACATCGTCCTGCTTCCTAGACTGTTTCGCGTCCTCTCGCCGTAAAAACTGAGCGGCTTTGGAGTAGAAACGGTCCAACGATGCGGGAGGTTTCCCAGCTAACCAATTTCTGAACTCAGAATCGGGGTCAATCCCCTTGGTTAATGCCATCAAAATCGAGTTATCGTTGGGATTACTAATCTCTGCGCACGCTGCATGAAACCTCTCCAAATAACGCCTGAGCATCTCTTCGGGAGCTTGAGTGACACTAGACAGGGTGTTCACATCTTTAGGTCTAGCAACATGCATACGAAATTGTTCTACAAATTTCTTAGCTAGCTAATCGAAAGAAGAGATAGATCTAGGTGGCAACCTTGTAAACCACATTGTTGCGATTCCCCCCAGAGATATGGGGAAACTTCGACATTTCACTGCGTCATCAGCTCTTGCAACACTCATTGACCATTCATACTTCAAAATATGTTGATTGGGGTCACCGTTTCCTTCATACATTGGGAGAGTGGGCATCCTGAATCGCCGAAAGGGTTCAGCGTATAATATCTCATCTGTAAAAGGGGTATGACTATGGGAGATTCCCCAGTCGTCATTGGTAAGCCCTTGACTCTCGCGAATCATCTGAAGTATCATGGTTGTAATGTCAGGTACTAGCATATTTTGCGCATTCTGAGCTAAGGTGTGGTCGGGTTCCACAGTGCGAGCTTGGACCGGACGCTGTCGACGGTCTACGTCTCGCCTCCTTGGCTCGACATCTTCGGGGACGTACGGCTCAGGGGTACGCCCACGTTGCTGATTGTTCAGATTTGACAGGTTTTGGGCAACTGCCCTTCTATCTACCGTAGCGGTTGTGGTGCGATTATCCATGGTGTACTGAGGAGCAGCACCTCCTCGAGATGAGGGCCCAGTCTGAAAGCTGGTTGATGGTCTTACCCTCAGTTGCCCAACAGTCAAAGCGGGTTGATACCCAGTGGCTTGTGTGTGACTCCCATCTAATCGAGGTCGGGTAGACCTGTGGTGATAGTCAGATGAGGCAGAACTTTCAGTAGATGAGTGAGAGACATCATCTCTCCTGGACCTCCTACGCCTTCTATGGCGCAGTTGGTTGGTCAATTCAGCGTTAGCGCGCAATTGTTCAGTCAATTGTTGCCGACTTTGGGTCAGCTCTTGGAGCAACGCTTGAAACTCTTGTCTGGTGACCAGTCCTGACGGCTTTGAGTGAACGGTGTTATCTGGATAGGATGGTGGCTGCTGTATAGGATTCTTCCTGTCTCGACCCTCTTGATCAGCAGCTGTAGAGGTGGTCCTTGTGCTAACCATCTTGAGTAACGAAGTCCCTTCCTAGACTTTACACAAATCTGAATAGAATGGAATGACTCTGGATTAGAGATCTGGATCTTCCTCTTGGATTTATGCAATCCGGCGTCGATGGTAGATCCAAGGAGCAGGAGAAAAAACTGGTTTTTCTCAGTGAAAGCACCAAAGTGTTTGTACCAAAATTGGGCACAACCCTCTTCGGAAGTTTTTGAAGAGATAAAAGTGAAGAAGAATAAATTAAAACTGAAGATTATCTAACAAAAACTCCAATAAACAGAAATATGAATACGCAGACAAGCAATTTAGAGTGGTTCGGCGTATTGCCTACGTCCACTATGAAGTTTTGTTGATTTTATTGAGCCTCTTTCAATGATTACAAGCGATTACAATGCACAACAGCAAAGTACAGTATGAAATCTGAAATAAACAGCAAGAGTGGGATGCAAGTCTTGATCCGGTAGAGTCTGGGCACTTGAGAATCAAAAAGATCCTTTTTCTGTTGGCTCTGGGGCTCTATTTATAGGCGTAGGAGGCTAATATCGCGCTCAAATCTCGGGAGACTTTTTCTAACACGTGAGTTGTCCCAAGCGACCAACCTCAGAAAGTTTCAAGTCGATCTGTGATCGATACGAAGTCATTTCGTATTGATCAAGATAATGTCCAATTGAGCTTAAATTTGGTGGAGACGTTCCTCAGGATGTGTGCAATATCCAGTGAAAATTTCATGGCATTTGGATCAGTGGATTGAGAGATATCGTCGATACGAAGCGATGTTCTTTGCTAGGGTGTTTGGTTCGAATCCATCTTTTCGAACCGATGGTTTCGAATTGATGGTGTCACGCGCCTTTGTGATGACGTGGAGCACACACTTCGCCTCGATCCGGTCTTCACTCCGAGTCGACCGCGTCGACTCCATATATCTCAGTGCGTTCGCATCGATGGATGACACGTCACCTTGGCTTGCTGGCTTGATGGACTCGAATGAAGCCTCACTGATGGATTCGAACAAGGCTTCGCTGATGGAGACGAACAATCGATGGTCGATGGATACAAACAAGACTTTCTCTGATGGATACGAGCCTTGTAGCTTCTCCATGGATACGAAGTCAATTGATACGAACTCGATGGATTCGAACACGGCCGTCCCTGATCGATACGAACTCATGGGAGTTGGCCGATACGAAGTAGGTGATCTTCCGATGGATTCGAATGAGAACGAGTCGGACCGAGATACTTCGATGGATTCGAAGTTGATTGATACGAAAGTGATCGATTCGAACCAGAGTTCGGTGATGGATACGAAATCACCCATAGTGATGGATACGAAATCTGGGCTTTTCCCTTCAATTTGAATCGATCATAACTTGAGCTTATGAACTCGGATTGACTTGAAATTTGTGTTGCTGACTTCTATGATCTTTCTTGTCATGTCCTATCAATTGTAGCTTAATCCAAACTTGGACAAAATTCATCGATATCCATGACGAGCGACATTTGGTTTTCAATCAACCTCTTGGTATCCTAGCCTTGCCAAAAGGCGGGATAACATTAATTACTTGGTGTCTAGGCTACGGCAGAGTAATAACCATTTATAAATATTACGGTGATTCATAAATATTATAGTGGTTGTTCCTATGAAAGTACTTAAACCTTCGGCTGCATTGCTATGGTGATTCGTGGTGCACCGATAACCCCTGCCCGTTACCTGGCTGAGAAATATTTTTGTTGATTTAAGACAAAATGTGATTATACAATTTTAGGTCAACTTAGGATAAATCATTTGTAACTAAACCTTGCATTCATTTAGTTGCATTAGTTCATGCATATTTTTTTAAAAAAAACAAAAAAAAAATCCAAAATCCAAAACTAAAAAATTGTAACTATTCCTTTTTACTTTCTTTGGAATTTTTAAATCCTTTTTCTTTAAAATTTCAAAAATCCAAAAAATTTAGAAAAACCAAATAAAAAATTATAAAACATTTTCAAAAACAAAGAAAAAAATTTGAAAAACCAAAAAAAAAATCAATTTCCCTTTTGAAAAATAAATTCTATTTGTAAATATTATTCCTTTAAAAAATCCAAAAAACAGATTTTCTTGAAAATGTCCGAGTTTCCCCACTTACGTGAATTTTACACAATAGTTGCGAAAATCAATATAATCCATATGATTTCACTCCAAATTCGTATGGATATTTTAACAACAACTATTGTTTAAACGATTCAAGTTTTGAACCACAAAATTTTCAAAATGACGAACAACCCTCGAATCTCGAAAGTAGCATTGAAATGATTTCATCTTTTCTCGAACTCTCTACACAACAAAATTAAGAGATAAATGATTTTTTTAAGTCATATTTGTGCAATGATTCAAGACCAAGTTTTCAAAGTGATCAAAACTTGAATTCAATTCAAAATTCAAACAATTTCGATTATAATCCATGCCAATTCAATTTCAAACTCCAAAACGAATTTCAAAATGAAAATGTGATACACTTCTCAAATAATTTTGGCAATGAGAATAATCTCGATTACGATACGAGTGGAATTTTTGTTCTCAACAAATCCAAATCGAAAATTCTCAAGTCAATAACTATAAATTGGATTTTGTTGAGCAAATGAACGAAATTTACGATGATCACACAGATTCATTATTTGAAACTTATATGAAACAACGTGAAAAACAAAACCAAATCCAAATGTGTGACGAGTCAAACAATAATCCATCTTTAACCCAAATCGACGATTTTCAAATAACAACGTTTGAAATTGAAAACGAAAATCTTAACGAAGTTGTTGAAAACTCGGTAATTGAGTTGGATTTCAATTCTTTTGAGGGTGTTAAACTTGATTTAAAATTTGATCTTCCTTTTCTCAATTTCAGAAATTTAAATATAACAACTTTGGATTTTGAACTTGAGATACAAAATGAAGTTGTTGATAATCCAATAAAGGAAGACAAATTCAATGAACATGAATTTTTTGGACTTTTTGAAAATGAGTTGTCTAGTTCTGAAGGGGAAGATTTAAATCACCATTTTGATTTTGAAAGCAACAATTTTGTAGAAGTATTCAATGATAAATTTCAATTTCAATTTGGTGAAAATAAACTTGAATTTCAATCAATCGTTATATCTACCCCAAAATCATCGAAAATAAAACAACTCATTCGACTTTCAATAAAACGACATTCATTTTTCCAAATCAACGTTCAACTTTGAAATCTTTTATAATTTGGTTTTACGAGTTTAAGCTGTGTCTCGTATACTTGACGAGACAAATGAATCGGTCTTTGGAAGACCGTTTCGTTTACTTTTTGAAAATATACTTTCTGAACTCTTGTAATAATAATCTTTTCGTTTTTATGTAAATATAAGTCATCTTTTTATTTTTCTTTTATTTTTCTCCTTCCACTTGGGTTGACTGTGGGGACACAGTCAAAATCAAGTGTGGAGGAGGGAGACTCGTCATCATTTTCAATTTTTCATGATTTATTTTTACTTTTTCTTCCTAAAATAAAAAAATCTGAAAAATAATTTTATTTAAGCATATTTGGTTTATTTTTAATGAAACACTATAGGATAAATATATGGTTTTGGTTTTTTAAATTGAAATTTTTGAAAATTTATTCATCTTAACAAAAATAAAAAGGAAGTTTTATTTCAAATAACAATGGTTTAATTAGTATATAGGAAGGTTCATACGTGTTAATTATGAAATACATCCTAATTGAAAATCTTTGTTTTAAAAGTGGTTGATTTAAAGTAAAGATATAACATTTTTTTGTCTTCTAAGTTAAATGGTACTAAGATGATTTTGCAAAACTCTCTCTTGGAAAAAAAACAAAAATAAAAAAAAACAAATTTCTTGTATGCAAGTATATATTATTATTTTTAACACCTAGAGTCATGTGTTAACACTCATGTGTTCACTCGCCATGCTCGGTACCCTTCTCACGTAAGCCCGAAAGATAGTGCACGATCGGTATATCTGGCCTCAATTTATCTAAGTTAGGTGTGTGTATATAAAACAAATTCTTTTATTAACAACGCCTACAGTCGATAAGTGTTCACACCTGTGTGTTCACTCGCCACGCTCTGTATTCCCCTCACATAAGTCCGCAAGGCAGCACATGGGTAATATATCTGGCCTCAATTTACCTGAGTTAGGCATATGTAAATATCAATAAAATTTTCAAAACAATAAAAAATAAAATAGAGGGAGTAAGCAAATATCCAATCACTATTTCAACTTGTTTGATTTGACTTGTTATTGAAAAGAAATGAAAATACCACTTTGATAAACTTTGAAAATCAACTAAGGATTCATTTCATAGTTACATTGTGTTATCAACCGAAACAACGAGTTAAACTATAGTCTATTTGCTATGATAACTTGATTTTTGTTGGAAATTTTGATGAGTAAATGACTTAAATTTTCAAGATAATGACCAAAACCTATATTTAACTTATTCGTGTTAATTTCAAAGTAAATCATTCATTTGTAAATATTTTCCAAAACCTGCATCCATATCATTGTAAATAAATCTTGCATTTAGGAATCTTGCATTTTGTAAATATTTTCATCCTACATTTGGATTTTGTGGGTAGTATCCACTGAAAACCCTCACGAGACAACACTCGTCCTACTGGGGACACCCAGAGGTTTAACAGCTTGTTGCATACGCTCAATGCAATCGTGCTCCCTACGAAAATGGATTTATCTTAGTTTTTTTCTTTCCTTTATTCGAGAACGAATAAAAAGATAAGTGTGTGGGTATTTGATGTGCACGTAAATGTGCATATTTTTACCACCATATTTAATCTATTTAAATTAAATAATGATCATATCGGGTATTTTAACTTGTTTTAACCAAAATCCATATTATTTCCAAATTGTCACATATTCATCTTTATCCAAGGGCAAAATAGTCATTTGTGTGCATATTTTTCTTTGAGAAAAATCAATTGGAATTATATATATTTTTTTTGTAGGAATCTGATCTCAAATAGAAGTGGTTTCATGAAGATGTGCATGCACAAAATCAATACAAAGGAATGAAGATGGAAATATTTCAAAGTGAAAAACATAGAGGACCCCACCTACCCACCTACCTTAATGTACAAATTAGAGGCTAACGCACATGCTTATGGAGTTAATGGCTTCATTCACACTTAAATGATAATTAGTAGAAGCTAATGATTACTTGGCCTCCACACTTTCTCAAGGGTAGTTTGGGCATTCCTCAAAAAATGAATTAGGGTTTTAACACTTGTATAAATACCCCTTATGTTTCATGTAACCGTCTTCCCCTCTTCATTAGTTTAGGCTCAAAATAAATCTAAAAGCTCTCTTTCTCTTTTCATGGCTACTTAGCCCTTTTTATTTCATGTAAAATTTCTTTTCTTTCTTATGTAATTCAATGCTCTTTTCTTTTTATGTTGTAGTGTAGATTTCTTTTATTTTTCATGCAAGTAGAATAGTCCATTTTCATTAGCTTTCATTTTCCTTTCATTTTGCTTTCATGTTGTTAGCTACATTTGTTAATCAAATGACAAATATGAGAGGCTAAACAACTTTGATTTAGGGGTAATGAAGCTCTCTAATTATGTAGCTTCAACATTTTATTAATTCATGCTCTCGTTTTGTGCTTAATGATGATGATAGAGGTGGCTTTAATTGTTGTTTTCGCTTTGAATTTGATAGTCTATATTGTTGATACCAAATAGGTTATGCTTAAACAATCAGTAACACAAATGCCTCTTCATCAAAATATGATTATGGTATTAGAAAGTGATTTGAAATTAAATCTGATGGTCGATGTTTCTAATCAATAGTTAATAGGCCATGCTTAAAATAGATTTCATTTTCATTGTCAAGTTTCATGAAAGCTAGCAAGAGGTTTAAGGGGTGTGTTATTTTGATGGCTTATGTTGGCTAATAAATAGCACAAATATGTCATACTTATGATAAGCACATCAATTAGAGCACTAATGTCCATAAAAGAAAGATCATTATTTCATATGTGGTGAACTACATGATTTAAAGAGTGGAAATTGCCTCTAAATTGTCTTTATACTCTCATACTTTCGTCACTTTCTTTTTATCATTTTTCTCATCTTTTTAGCTAATTACCCTCTAAATCTTTGGTTAATTTGATTGATTAGAAATTTAAAATCAACAATTCCCTAAGAATCAACCCATACTCACCACGTACTTCAATAGTATGTCGTGCGCTTGCGGTTATTTTTAATTCAAATTCGTTCGACGGTTTTCTAAACCGATAGAAAACTAGTCGATTAACAATATCTACCATGCGAATAATTAAATTTTATCTTAACTTTCAGCTAATGGCTGGAAGAGGAAGATGTCGCACTTCGGGGGAGTAGCCGTCCAGTGGCTTACATCCCGAAGGTGTATACATGTCGACTAATCTGGTTCTAGAGCTTATCTGGAGCACTCAGCCTCCAACTCCAACCCGTTCTTTTCCTCCGCAAAAATCCACATTTGTGCACATGTGTAGTGACTTCACTCATTTAGGAGGCAAGCCATTCAAAGGCTCAGAGTCAGTTTTAGAGGTCCAGGCATGGCTACATACATGCGAGCGCATTTTTACTCACATGGAGATTTCTAATCATCATTGAATTCTTGTTGCATTTAATACGTTGCAAGAGCATGCATTGGATTAGTATGAGTTGCTCATGGTATAGATTGATGAGTCTACCTTGGAGTGGGAGCAGTTCAAACAAAGATTCGAGCTTAAGTTCGTTCTTGAGTCTTAAAAGACTATTCTAGCTTGACGTTTTGTTGACCTTACACAAGGTAAGTCGATTGTTTCTGAGTATGTTGCATCTTTCGAGGCCTTGTCCAAATATGGTCTCGAGCATACTAGCACTTCATATAAGAAGAATCACAAGTTTGTTTCGGGCCTCAAGAAGTATTTGAAGAAATATCTTATGCTTCAGCTTAAGTTATCTTTTGAAGAGCTTGTAGATGCGGCTCTTCATCTCGAAGCGGCCGAGAATAAGAAGGATAGTGATGTTGAGACAGAGGTTGGGAGAAATCCAAACAAGAAGCAGTTTCCCTACCACAAATCCAAATCATTCTAGCCAAGTAAGAAGAAGAAGCAGGGCGGTTCTAGTTTGCACTCTCATGTAGCACCCCCTTATGCTAATGTTTTGGACTGTTATAACTTCGGCTCTCATGATCATCTTTTTAGAAATTGTCCTAATCCTTGGAGATGCCTTTTTTGTAAGTAATAAGGTCATTTAATCTCTTTGTATTCTAGGAGAAAAATGGGTTCTAGTTTAGGAAATCTTAATGTGGTGAAAGCATTTAGTGGTCCATCTCAAGCTCGAGGTACATCTTCTTCTATTTTGGAGGGTTCTATTTTATTCCATGACCGTTCTACTCGATTTCTATTCAATACGGGTGCGTCACATTCATTCGTATCAAAGGAACTTATTGATGTTATTCCTTTGGATTTTTCTTGCCTTATTACTTCTTTGAGGATTGGGAATCCTATCGGGGGATCTTCAACCCTTAACATGTTATGTGAAGATCTTTAGTTATTTATTTATGGTTTTCCTTTCCGTGCAAATCTTCAAGTGATCCATTTCCTTGGTTTTGAAATGATTTTGTGCATGGACTGGCTAGTTCGATACGAGGTCAGGATTCTTTATTCTGAGCAAGTTATATATCTACGACACATCGATTCGCCTACACATCTCTCTCTTATTCTTCGCAATGTCGATCATGATTCCAAGGTGTCTTTTTTTGCTCTTGAGTCCCAAGATGAGGAAGAAATATCTTGGATCCCAGTTGTGTGTGATTTTCTTGATTATTTTAGCATGTTTCGGGTTTGCCACCAAAGCAGGCTATTGAGTTCCGCATTGACCTCAATACTGGAGCACAGCCAGTTAGTCGTCATCCTACTAGGATATCGACTAAAGAAAATGAGGAACTCATAAAGTAGCTTTTAGAAATTGAAGCAAAGCAATTTATTCGGTCTAGTTCTTCACTGTGGGAACCCGAAGTGGCATTCGTGAAGAAATCCGACGGGACTCGTAGGCTATGCGCCAATTACCGCAAGCTTAATGAGTTAACCATCAAGAATTGCTTTCCATTGTCTAGGATTGATGACATGTTCGATTAGTTGAGTGGCGCTAAGGTCTTCTCCCAGCTTGACCTCGCCATGGGATTTCAT
Organism: Allium fistulosum; assembly: GCA_030737815.1. Classification (NCBI taxonomy): domain Eukaryota; kingdom Viridiplantae; phylum Streptophyta; class Magnoliopsida; order Asparagales; family Amaryllidaceae; genus Allium; species Allium fistulosum. The sequence continues at coordinate 130,869,791 of CM060904.1, forward strand.
CAACTTCGAGTTGCGGAGGGCACCGTTCCTCTCACAGCATTCCGCACTCGATATGGTTCTTATGAGTGGCTCGTCATGTCGTTCGTTTGACGAATGCTCCCGCATACTTCATCGACCTTATGAATTGAGTATTCTGGGATATCTCTATAAGTTTGTTCTTGTATTCATCGACGACATTTTTGTTTATTCTAAGTCTAAAGTTGATCATGCCTATCATTTGAGAATTGTTATTAGTACATTTCGACAACATTAACTCAAAGCAAAATTTTCTAAGTGCCAATACTGAGAAAAGCAAGTCAAGTTCTTAGGCCATGTAGTATCCACTACGGGCACTGTAACATCCCAGAATTTATTAATTTGAATTTGGTAACTTATTTAAAAAATTTGGAAATTTAATTTGAAAAGTTAAATAAATAAAATATGTGTTGAGTTAAAATGAATAAAACTCCAGATTCTTTTGAATTTAAATCACTTGGATTTAACATCTTATATATGTGTGTGTATATATATATATATATTGAATTTGAATTTTAAGTTAAGAAATAAATATATACAAAGTGAAATAAAATATAAACGAAATATACTTACAAAATATAATACAAACAAAAATGTATATATGTTGTTCAACACTAGAAGTTATGAAATTTACGTAAGTAAAATGAATATATATAAGTTAGAAATAAAAACCAATACATAGGATAAATTTTAAAAATAATACATACACAAAATTCAAAACCATATGTTGATATGTAGAACATAGGAATAAATTAGCTAAATACAAACAACATATAATACAATGGAATAGGTATGAAAACAAAAGTGTAGGCAAGAAAAAGATCTACAAACAAAACAAAATTGTACTTATGGAAAAAAAAGTTCAAATAGTATAAGTGTGTAAACAAGAAGGGAAGCATAAGCATTAAATGCTTTCTTCTCAGCCACCATTGAAAGAAGGAAATAGTCTCTGGTTGTACAAAACCAATATAAAGAAAATGTACACAATAATTATACCCAGTACAACACAAAGAAAAAAAGTCTGATACCAATAAATACTTCCTTGTATACACCTCTTCCTTATATATACACATCCATATTAGTCTTGCTCGTTCAAAGCATAACATAGAAAATCAGAGGAAAGAAAAAAATATAAGTATCACTACAATTATAAACTCAAAAACAAATCTGTTGTACAAAAACAGGAAGTTCAAAACTGCAATTTTTTTCAACACAAAAGTGGTTCGGCATGAAAAGGCCTACGTCCACTGATTCTCTTTGTTAATTCACTTCATATGGGCAGTACAAGTTAAGAAAAGTATCGACGGAGGTGCTGGATGTTCCATGCCCTCTGGAACACCTCTCCGTCCACTGTTGACAAAATATAAGCTCCATTGTGGAGATCTTTATGAATTACATATGGTCCATCCCAGATTGGGTCTAGTGCTCCAGGGCGAGGGAAGATTCGCTTGAGGACAAGATCCCCTTCTTGTAAGGTACGATGCTTGACTTTGGAGTTGTATTGTGCTGCCACTTTCTGCTTGTGGGCTGCTGCTTTAAGGACTGCATCATTTCTTCTCTCCTCAACTAGATCCAAAGACATGTGGAGGAGTTCTTCATTCTCTTCTAGGTTATAGTGGATCCTACGGTGGGAAGGCACAATGGTTTCAACTGGGAGCATAGCCTCCGATCCGTATGCCAAAGAGAAAGGAGTGTGCCCTGTTGATGTTCTGAAAGATGTGCGGTAGGCCCATAGTGCCGTAGGGAATTCATCCACCCAAGCGCCCTTTGACTTTTCGAGCTTCATTTTTATCAGAGTTTTCAGAATTTTGTTGACTGCTTCGACTTGTCCGTTTGCCTGGGGATATGCGACGGATGCTTTTATGAATTCCGTGTTCTCGGCACCAGTTGGCGAATTCCTCGCTGTCAAACTGAAGTCCATTGTCTGATATGATTTTGAGTGGGACTCCGTACCTGCATAGAACATTTTTGATTAAGAAGTTAATAACTTTTGCTGAAGATACTTTATTCAGAGGTTCCGCTTCCACCCATTTGGTGAAATAATCAACTGCCACTATAGCATATTTGGCCCCGCCTCGGCCCATCGGTAGCTCGCCGATTAAGTCAATTCCCCATATTGCGAAGGGCCAAGGGCTGGTCATTTGTGTAATCTCGGTTGTTGGTAGCCGCGGAATCTTAGCAAATTTTTGGCATCTGTCACACCTCTTGACGAAATCTAAGGCGTCCTTGCTTAAGGTGGGCCAGAAATATCCGTATCGGAGTATCTTTTTTGCTAACGTTTGCCCTCCGGTGTGATCTCCGCAGCTTCCCTGATAGATGTTGGATAAGATTTCCTTGGCTTCCCTCCCAGCGACACATCTTAATAACGGGTTAGAGAATCCGCGCCGATAGAGGATGTCTTCTTGTATTGTGTAGCGGGATGCTTTCCTCAAGATTTTCTTGACTTCGTTACGCACGTTGGGTAGTGTGCCACTCTGTAGGTAGTCTCACTTTCTTTCCGCTTCGGGTGGCGCTCTTCTATAACCGAATTGACACAGTCTTTACTGTCTCTAAGCGACTTTCCATATCTTTCCATCTCTTTCCAGCTTTTGTCTGCGATGTGCGGCCCTCCTGAGATGGTGTGGACCACTATCTTAGTCAAACACATCCCTCGGGAAGAGAACCAAGAGGCCGACGAATTGGCAAAGCAAGCAAGTGTTAGAGACGTCACCATCTTCGGGGCAGTAACCATCTCAAAGCAACTGGCCCCAAGTTTTGAACAAGTGAATCTGGTAGCTACAACCGAAGAAGCAACTTGGATGACTCCCATCCGAGACTACCTACAGAGTGGCACACTACCCAATGGGCGTAACGAAGTCAAGAAAATCTTGAGGAAAGCATCCTGCTACACAATACAAGAAGACATCCTCTATCGGCGCGCATTCTCTAACCCGTTATTAAGATGTGTCGCTGGGAGGGAAGCCAAGGAAATCTTATCCAACATCCATCAGGGAAGCTGCGGAGATCACACCGGAGGGCAAACGTTAGCAAAAAAGATACTCCGATACGGATATTTCTGGCCCACCTTAAGCAAGGATGCCTTAGATTTCGTCAAGAGGTGTGACAGATGCCAAAAATTTGCTAAGATTCCGCGGCTACCAACAACCGAGATTACACAAATGACCAGCCCTTGGCCCTTCGCAATATGGGGAATTGACTTAATCGGCGAGCTACCGATGGGCCGAGGCGGGGCCAAATATGCTATAGTGGCAGTTGATTATTTCACCAAATGGGTGGAAGCAGAACCTCTGAATAAAGTATCTTCAGCAAAAGTTATTAACTTCTTAATCAAAAATGTTCTATGCAGGTACGGAGTCCCACTCAAAATCATATCAGACAATGGACTTCAGTTTGACAGCGAGGAATTCGCCAACTGGTGCCGAGAACACGGAATTCATAAAAGCTTCTCATCCGTAGCATATCCCCAGGCAAACGGACAAGTCGAAGCAGTCAACAAAATTCTGAAAATTCTGATCAAAAAGAAGCGCGAAAAGTCAAAGGGCGCTTGGGTGGATGAACTCCCTACGGCACTATGGGCCTACCGCACATCTTTCAGAACATCAACAGGGCACACTCCTTTCTCTTTGGCATACGGATCGGAGGCTATGCTCCCAGTTGAAACCATTGTGCCTTCCCACCGTAGGACCCACTATAACCCAGAAGAGAATGAAGAACTCCTCCACATGTCTTTGGATCTAGTTGAGGAGAGAAGAAATTATGCAGTCCTTAAAGCAGCAGCCCACAAGCAGAAAGTGGCAGCACAATACAACTCCAAAGTCAAGCATCGTACCTTACAAGAAGGGGATCTTGTCCTCAAGCGAATCTTCCCTCGCCCCGGAGCACTAGACCCAATCTGGGATGGACCATATGTAATTCATAAAGATCTCCACAATGGAGCTTATATTTTGTCAACAGTGGACAGAGAGGTGTTCCAGAGGGCATGGAACATCCAGCACCTCCGTCGATACTTTTCTTAACTTGTACTGCCCATATGAAGTGAATTAACAAAGAGAATCAGTGGACGTAGGCCTTTTCATGCCGAACCACTTTAAAAAACCTTGTCTCTTTTTAACTAGTTCCTTTATATCTTGGCTGCTTGTTAACATTATCCTTTTCTGTTGAACAAAATCCTATGCATATCGCATTTTCACTAGATGCACTCCACATCGCAACTTCACCTGGACAAGACCTAACAGGTACTACGCGAATCTATGCCCTCGCCAATGAGACACTTTTGCTCCAGCATCCCTCTGCTGCGGGTTAACTCATTGCTCGCGACAGCCCTTAAAGCCAACTGTAATGAGCCGATTATAAGCCACCGAGAAGGCCGACTATAGCCGAGGCAGCTCATTACGGCGTTCGGCTCACCGGCAACTGTGAACCGACTATAAGCCCCAACATAAGGTGTGGCCAGCCAGGGGCAGTTCATAGTTGACGATCGACACCCACGCTAGCCGGCCACAGTAAATCGAATAATACCCACGATTACGGGCCATAATGGCTCGGGTAGTTACTGTGCGCGATCTCGGCTCCGATGTGTCTTAAGTGCGGCTGTGGTAAAAAAGAATTAACTCCCCGCGGAGGCGTAAGATGGGTGACAAATGTCTCCAAGACCCACAGCTAGGGAAAGTGACTACAAAGCCCGTTTGCCACGAACTTAAGCACATCGAAGGCCTTCCGTGATTGGAAGTTTTACTATTTCACATATTTCAATTTTACTTAAAAAGCTTTCCTCCTATCCACTATAACAACCCCTAAAGTACAGGATACAGAGTAGGAGATACTCGCCAATGGGTGCAGGGACTCACAATCGGATGGCAGGGCATTCAACTACTTTCCATGCTCGGTCATACAAGATATTCAAAACTGCCAACTACAATTATAACATGAAAGGCGGTATTTTCTTCTTTTGTGTACAAATACATGACTATAATTTGTTCGCACCACACGCTAACATTGCAAGTCATGAAATTATGTTTTAAACCAGAACCCGACATCAAACACAATTTAATTACAAGAATATACATAGCTATATTTCTCATACGACATGTCAAAATAACAACAAACATTCAAAAGACGACAAAATCAGCTTAAGTTAAAGAATTACACGTCAAAAATAAGACTATTTATTACAAGTGGCAAAATATTACAACCTAAAGGCTACTTTACTGTTTTAAGACTAACATATACAACCCTGTCAAATCCACAAAAAGAGTTTTTCCAGGTATAATCAAGGGGCCGACTGCATTGGAATTTTATCCTTGTCCTGTTGACCACCTGTCCAGTCAGAGAAAGGATTCATTAGCAATAAGCAACCAAGTTAATGGAGAGACTAAAAAGGAAGACTTACCAGCATCTGCTTCTTGACTATCCTGATCGTCATCCTCTACTTGCACGCCTACCTCCTCAGCAGCAAGCAACCGCATACCTTCCTTCACCGCCACCTTCTCCTCCTTGGCAAACTGAGTAGTGACCGCATCCATGCTGAAGACCACGCCACCATCTTTATCCGCATCGGCCTTAGCCTCCTCCAGAGCCCGAAGATAGATCTTAGCCATGACCCTGGGATAATCATCCATCCAGGATAGGTTGCCCTGCTTCCAGGTTCGGAAGTACATGTCCTGAAGCATTTCGTCCATCATCCCCTCATTTTCCTCAAACTCCCTCATCCGGGCCTCGGAAGCCGACAACCTTTCAACGGCGGCATCTCTCTCCGATCGGTATCTCGAGCAGTCAGCCAGAAGGGATTTCCGCATTGCCTCCTCCATCTCCTCCCTCAACTTGGCTTGAGAAAGCTCTGCAGCCTCAAGTTTCCCGGATAGCTCCTCTATCTGCTCAAGATCCGCTTTCCGAACCTCGTCCACCGTGGCAATGGCCATGTCGATCCGTTCCCTGCAGGTAGCTTCCATTTTCCGTAGTTCAGCCCGGCTGGCCTCTTCCATGGTTTTCTTTAGTCGTCCAGAAGCAGCCTCATGTTGAGAAATCTGAATGGCCTGATCAGCAAGCTGTTTGGCCTGATCCGAAACCACCAATCGAAGTCGGATGTTGGCACTCCCAATCTCCTCTCCAGCCTTAACCAGCCGGGCATGATGCTCCATCAGCTTCCTAGTCTCCTCCGCCACCCGATCAATATTAGCCTTGGCCTCGTCTCCCATGGTAACTATCCGAGTAGTAAGTAGATCAAGATCTAAGGACTTAGCCTCATCAAGCACCCATACCATGGGATTGCGGGGAAGAAGGTGCTCACCAGTAACCTCGTCAAAGGTAATATCGTGGGAACTTGGATCCAGATCAGGATGACCCGCAAATGGATTACGAGCCAAGTCAGGACGGTCGATATGAATAACGGAAGGGTTTCCGAACGGGTGCGGAGAGAGTGCAAACTCGCTATCCTCCTCCGTGATATCATGAAGAGGCTGAGCCGAGAGCTGAGGACCAAGTGAAGGTTCGGATGAAGGATGACTCCTCTGTCTCTTTTGAATACCCTCTTCAATAACCCCGAGAAGAGGACGGTATCCGACTACATCCCCGGAGCGGTGGGTCGAAGGCTTCGGCTTGGTGGAAGTTTTGGAAAGCTTGTATTGCTCAAGCCTGTGCCGAAGATCTGAGGCCTTGGATGTCTTACCTGCTCCTGATATGAAGAACAAGTGTCACAACCTTACATCGATACATAATTCGAGAAACGCGGTAAATTAAAAGTTAAAAGAAGAAAGGAAGCACGTTTGTTATACAAACCCTGGGGAGAAGTAGGATACTGCAATGAGTCCTGGATTTCATTCCAGGACGGGAGCGGATCATAAAATATTCCTAAGTCCCTATCATTAATGAAGCATGCAGGAGTCAAGAGTTCACCTTGAGTCGTCGGAGCCACCTTGGCTGGAATAGTCTGAGAAGACTCGCTTGCACCGGTCCCGGCCTTGTCCGCTTTCCCGGTTTTCTCTGCCAAAGCCGGATCTTCGTCCAGCCCCTCGAAAGCCTGGTGGAATGCATCATCCGTCCACTCCTGAATCTCGCCCGCTTGCCCAGGAAGCAAGGCCCCGATGCCATCGCCGCCTTCATCACCTTCCCAACCATCTCCACCCTCACCTCTTTCCTCCTCCACGTCTTCCTCCCCCTGGGTAAGTGGACAATTGCTAGGGGAAGGACCGTCTGACCTCTTAAGTTTCTTACCTCCGACGGCTGGAGGTTTTGTGAAAGGTTTCCTCTTACCACTCTCTGCCGCGACACCTCCCCTAGCCTGAGCAGCCGCCCTCTCCTCCGCCGTTTCCCTCAGCTTGACTACTGACTGCTGTGGAAGGATCAAGTTATACTCCAGAAGGGTCGCATTTCTGATCAGAAAGGCAGTTGATCTATCTCTTCCGGGGATAGCTTCTATCTCAGCCACCGTCTGAACCAGGCGGTCAGTCTCCACAACCGCAAAGCCACCTGTCGCTAGCAAAAATGAAAAAGTATGAGAAGAAGCATCGCAATCAGAATGGAAATTATAAGTAAAGCATCAACTTACATCTAGAAGTAAAACGCCGAATAGAAACAGAGTCGTCCCTGACGAAGAACCACTCCTTCTTGAACATGCTAAATTTGGAATACAGATCCAAGACCGGCTTGAAGGTTACAGCCGACTCCAAGCTGATGTATGGGGACCCCTTCTTACAGCCCGTCAGATTATATAAGTACCGGATCTCCCGGTTGTAAGGAGCATGACCATACTTCCTCTGGAAAATGACGAAGAGGCTCACCAGTATAGCATAGGAGTTGGGTTGAAGCTGGAATGGGGCCACCTTTAGATATGTGAGGAAGCTGGCTACCCAAGCGTTAAGAGGAGGAATGGCACCACACATGCAGTGGTATCTGCTGTAGGCAAAGTACCCTTCAGGAGGGTCATACGGCATAACTTCTCTCCCTGGCAACAGCAAGTGCGCCCTATCAATTCCGAAAGATCGGGAGATGACATCAAGCTGCTCCTCCTTGAGGGAGCTAGGAAAGCAATCGGACGGGGAGTTCAGAAGTTCCTGAGGGCCGTACCCGTCCACTAGTGATCTCGGGCGGGTCTGTGACGTTCTGGATTCGGCTGAGCTTGGGGCACGGCGGAGGAACCTCCTTTGCCCCCGGATTTCTTTTTATCTGATCGAGTTTCCGCTTTACGAGACATTATCTACAACACCGGAAAAACACATTGTTAGAACAGAAGATGTAAACAAGTAAGTGCGTAATATGAGATTTCACTCATAAAATCAAAAACGCTCAAACTTCGATTGTCATTCGGTAAAGTGGATATGAAATTTCATTCGGTGTCGGAGTCTCGAAAACCATTCGACACTCGGAATCCCCAAATTCATTCAGTAAATTCCAACCAAAAGCTCATTCGGCATCCCAATATGAGAGTTCATTCGGTCAGTAAATTCCAACCAAAAGCTCATTCAGCATCCCGATATGAGAGTTCATTCGTTCAGTAAATTCCAACCAAAAGCTCATTCGGCATCCCGATATGAGAGTTCATTCGGTCAGTAAATTCCAACCAAAAGCTCATTCGGCATCCCGATATGAGAGTTCATTCGGTTAGTTGGGAGTCCAAAGTTTCCGAGTTCATTCGGTAGCCTAGCCCTAGAAGTTCGTTCGGCAGAAAACAAGCTCACCTGATTCGGCAGTTCGAAAGATTGATTCGGTTATCGCGTTTGGTGAGGAAACACGAAGGTTTGAGGCTCCTATTTATAAAGAAAGGTTTGATAGCCGGACCAGATGGTTCGGTCCTCAGGCCGAATATGATGGCTCAGCTGAAACAAAGCAAGACATATGATAGGCATATGCCCTACTTTGGGGGGCAAATGATTGGGCGAATTCTCACCACCGAACACATGCCGAACCAATATTGCCGAATCGCTCAACCGGTCCACAACTCCCCACCGAATGGAAACCATCAACCGATCCACAAATCCCCACCGAATGAGAACCATCAATCGGTCCACAACTCCTCACCGGATGAAAACCATCAACCGGTCCACAACTCTCCACCGAATGAGAACCATCAACCGGTCCACAACTCCTCACCGGATGAAAACCATCAACCGGTCCACAACTCCCCACCGAATGGAAACCATCAACCGGTCCACAACTCCCCACCGGACGAGGACAGACGACCGGTCTACTACTCCCCACCGGGTGAAGACTATCAACCGGTCCAAATTTCACACCAGACCTACTCTATGCCGAACCAAGATACCGGACCGACACGTGCCAGGCCAGATTACATCAGCCCAGGCCCGCCAGCTACCGTATACCTCCAAGACCCCTACCTCTAACCTCACTCTATAAATAGAGGGGCAGGGGTACAACAACGGGAAAAGTTTGAGAGCTCAAGCACGGATAGAACTTTCAAACGACTTTCTTTTACTTGTATCAAAGCTTTGTACTTGTAATCAAAACAAGAGAAGAGAAATAACATATAAAGTGGACGTAGGCACATTCTGGCTGAACCACTATAAATCTGCGTGTCTTTTTACAATTTAGCCCCTTCTTTTCATATATTTGCATAAATCTCCAAATTCACTAAGAACAACATAAGATCTACTAAATCATACGACTTTGAGGTGTTTGTCCATTTTTTGTGCAAACAGTTAGTGAACTTCTGTTTGAATCAAATTTCTTGTTGTCGTATGCATGCCTGGATAATGTTTAGAACCTTAACCTATGAACAAGTTAGTGTGTATGTGTAATTTTGCCTGGGAATGTTTATATTCAGGATTTCATCTCTGTGTTCTTTTTCTTCTTCTCTCTGGTTTACAGAGCAAACCAATGGCAACTTAAATCATTTTTTTCTCTCTGTTTTCTTCTGAAATTGGATTGTAAACAAACCAAAGTGTTTGTTTTAATCATGTAGTGTGTTTAATAATAAATCAGAGCAAAGCAATGTTGTTGTTTTTTCTGGAACCTGTTAAACACAGCCACTATTCAAATCAAGTAAAAATTCGAATATGATGAACCATTAATTCAAGTATTTATTGTGAATTGTTATTTGAAAATATGATTTTTAAAATGAAAATTGTGATTTTTCATTGAGTATATTATTAGTAAATTGTAGATGAATGGAAAATGGGTTCTACCTAATTTCCAACGATCGGAAGTTTTTTTGATGTTGAAACTTTGCAGGGAGCAAGCCTAGTAATCGATGATATTGGGAAAAATGTCAAACCATTTTTCTATTAAAGGAGATGTCGAATCGAAGCAACTTTAGGGTTTAACAGTTGTTTGTAGTCAAGGTCGGGAATGAGGTGTTTTCTCCACCTCTGGTGGATCGAGCGGCGTAATATTGCAGGGGAGGGTAGTACGAGGGTTCGGCGAGATGAGGCCAGAGCTGTAGCACCTCCGTTGGTCGGAGCAAAGAGGGGCGAGGCAATATGTTGTAGGGTCATATGTTTTCAGTTCAAATGAAATGCCCATTTTCGATTTTTTGATTTTGGCGTCGAGTCGTGTTTCGATTTCAAGTAGTGGGACGGTTTGCAACTTGTCGAGGTTGGTGGTGTTCGCTAGAACGGCGGCGAGACGCCGTGCACGTGCACGGCATTGGTTTGGGTATCAGGAGGGCTTCACGGTAGGAACTCGAGTGGATACTCGGGGAAGATGGTGCTTGGCTTCGGGGTGGAACTCGCGTTCGCGAGTGTGCTTCCTGTTGCCTAGTTTGAACATTTAAGTTTAAAGAGGAAAAAAAGAGGAAGAAGAAGAAACGAATGAGAGGGAAGAAGAACAACTCGGGAAATAGGTGGGAGGAACTCGAGTTTAACTCGAGAAACCGCAGGGGGTTTCTCGGTGTAGTTTAAGACCTTCAGCAAAATAAACGAATTGAAGTTATATCACCTTAAACAATTTTAAATATTAATGACTTAAATTAATGTTTGACAAATTGAGCTAAGAAATTATTATAAGTTTTAAATTATATAAGTAAATACTTAACAAAGTTTTTTTATCTTAATTAATACTTTAATTAAATAGTTAACTTAAAGATAAGTATTAAATCTAATTAACACTAATGTTTTCTAGTTAGTAATAACAAATTAATTTCAAAGTTCAAGGAAGATTTTAAATATCAATTAAGATAAATAATCATTATTAATTAATTGTTTAAAAAGAGTAATTAAGAAGGGTTAACTAATTTATAATTTTAATGAATTAAGTAATTAGGGATTTATAAATTTGTAAAAAAAATAGTTACTTAGTTTAAATCACACTTACCTTGATTGAAAATAATTAACTATTGTTGTGCACCGAATTGGTATTTCTATTGTGATACTGTGTGATGTAGATTGCTATGTACTGCACTGTGATTTGTGAATTAATTCTGTGGGTATGTGAAAACCCTTTTTCCCGTAAAATGACATTTCAACTTCGATGCGATAGGGAGTCGGATTTCAGTTTGTTATCCGAAACCCACATCGAACCCTGAAAATAAATCTTTGTGATTGATATGCCCACGTGTTTTTAAATTTAGCGCTCACTATTCGATTTAGCCGGGAGAGGACCTTTGTGTCATTTAACCCATTCCAAATAGTGATACGACGCGAAGGGATTGTAATTGAAGACCGATGTTGAAGACCGGGTATTTGTGAAAACGATAGGATAATCTATCGATTGTCTCTGCACTGAGTTGCTCCGGTATAGAGATCTCCATATGTGATGGGGAGTCCGATCGGGATTGTGAATACCCGAATTGCAAGGACTTCTTCGGAAGTGCCTTCGGTTCTGTTCGAACTCGGAACAGACTTGTATGGTTACATGTCTGACATTACACTTTGAGATATAAAGCAGATTTCTTTCAAATATATTTCTTTTGATGGCGGAGAATTTATTCTCTTAGCTTAACACCCTTCTCTGAGACGTACGAGCTCAGAGGTTATGTAGTTGAAGGTTATCAGCGATATACTCCCAATTTGGTAATGTGGCATGTTGAGTGTTGCTGTGTGTTGATCAAAGCACGGCTTTGTGCCAAAGCGTAGCTTTGTGGACGAGACCTCATCGGACCTCACAATCCGGAAATGGTCGAAACAGGAAAGATGCGGCAAAGTTATGAGGGTCGCGCCCTTTAGGGTATGTCATTTCCTTCTAGAAAAGGGTGGTATCAGGTATGGAGCCCTGATATTTAACCTATGTGTTTGCTGCAATCTCATTTCTGTGTGGTTGTTGCTTTGTGATCGAGGGCCCTCGTATAAAGGTTCCAAAGGACCGGGAGATGACATATTCGTGTAGTAGTTACCTAGTTACAGAGGTAACCCGACCTTGTGTTGGCAGAGAGATGGTTAAGTTCTCGGGTCGTCCCTCCAAATGCGTACCCATGTGGCAGTAGGAAGTTCCTTAGCCTGACCATTTGTTGGAAATCCAATCCCCAATACGAACTCTATACGGTTTTAATTGTAGAACCTGCCATTTACTTATGGTGGTCACCACTGTTTAAATGGTAGCTATAGTAGGCATTCAATAATGGTTGTATGCTGGCTAAGATTAATATTATACCTTCGAAATGGTTTTTTACACTATGCACTAGTAATAATATTAAAAAGAATTTCTCGTATTAAGCATATTTGACTGTCATAAGAAGAAATCTCCTCCAATTCTGCGATTGCATTGTGTGTGTGGCGGGAGGTCTTATGGTAGTTTCATTTTCCAAAAGCATATCTGATTTCTCTTATGAACTGTTTATTTCAAATATCTGTTTTTGTTTACTCATACCAGTCCCATGACTGACCCGGAGTTTATTGTTTATTTTCTAAACTCTGGGTGCCCATTATTTTCACACGGACAGCCTAGTAGCAGGTTTTCGTGTTCTGGTGTCAACAGTATTTTGGAGTTGTTTACCTTGGAAATATTTGGATGCTTTTGGATTTTAGAGTGCTTAGCTTTTGGATTCACTATCACTTATTTCCTCGAAGACTTTTTGGCATGTGATCACTTGTTGTTCTATAATGATGTTCTATTTGGAGTTGTAACCTATGTATTATTATACTCTGATGTAGTGATGGATATTATGATCGATGTTGTATCTATAATGAAATGATTGATATTCAGTTTATTTCCGCTGTTTTATATTCATATTATGTTGTTATAAGCTCCACCGAACTAAAGTTTGACATTTGAATATCGGACAGTCGAATACAAGTGAGGTATTTAGTGTCGATTTTCGAATGATGGATTTCAGGGCGTGATAGGCACTTCGGGAGATCCATCTAAGATCAAAGCCATTCAAAACTGGAAGAGGCTTGAGAATGTCACTGAGATTCGTAGCTTCCTTTGATTGGTGGGTTATTACCAGCGGTTCATCAAAGATATTTCCCGCATCGTGCTTCCTCTGACTAGCCTTACTAGAAAAGGCATTCGTTTTATTTGGTCTGATAGTGTGAAGCATCTTTTCAGAAATTGAAAGAATTTCTCACTAATGCTCCTATCCTAGTGGTTCCCAAAGGGAACCTAGATCTTATTGTCTATACGATTGCTAAACATTGTGGCCTTGGTGCTGTTCTTATGTAGAGGGACTGAGTAGTTGCCTATGCTTCAAGGCAATTACGTGCGAACAAGGTTCGGAATTCTACCCATTATTTATAGCTAGCGCCATCGTCTTCACATTGAAGATATGATGCCATTGTTTATTGGGCGAACACTTTATTCTCTACACCAACCACAAGTCACTTAAGTATTTATTCACCCACAAAGAGCTCAACATGCGACAACAACGTTGGCTTGAATTCCTTGCTTCTTATGACTTCGATATACAGTATACCCCGGGCAAGGGGAATCGAGTTGGTGATGCATTAAGTCGAAAGCAATCAACTATTGTTTCCATGATGCTTGCAGAATGGAAAGCTTTAGAGACTTTATCTATTTGTGATATCCGAGATCGTTCTTCTACTTCAGAATCTTCTATTTTATTATGTAGCATGGACGCTCATCCTAGCTTATTAAATCGAATTACCGAGGCACAGCTGCAAGATACCGATATTTCTTCTCTTATTCAGAAGTATAAGTCTGAATCCCACGATGATATTGAGATTAGGAATTGCAACATCGACAGCCATGGATGTATTCGTAATAAGAACAGATTAGTCATACCATCTATTCTAAATCTTTGGTTGGACATGCTAGTTGAGTGTCACCGTTATAAATAAACTATCCATCCAGGCAGCAGCAAGATGTATGCTGACATGCATTGCTTATATTATTGGGAAGGCATGAAGTGTGATGTGGCAAGTTATGTGAGTAAATGCATGATTTGTCAACTCATTAAGGTTGAACATCAACGACCCAATGGTCTCCTTCAGCCTTTGGAGGTCCCGTTGTGGAAGTGGGACCAAATCTCTATGGATTTTATTGATAGCTTACCTCGTTCGAGGTTAGGCCATTGCAGCATCTGGGTTATTGTGGATCATCTTACTAAGTCCGCACACTTTATTCCTATTAAATCTAATAAGATGACATCTTATCTTTTGAAGCTTTATATTAAAAAGATCGTGAAATTTCATGGTCTTCCTAGTTCTATAGTGTCCGACCGTGATCCACTCTTCACGAGTCACTTCTAGTAGAGTCTTCAGCAAGCTTTGGGCACAAAGCTTAATCTCAACATCGATAATCATCCGCAGTCTTATGGACAGACCGAACGGGTTAATCGTATTCTTAAGGACTTGCTCCGAGCCTACATTCTTGATTTTGGTGGTAGTTGGGAAGATCACATTCTCTGGTTGAGTTCACTTATAATAACATCTACCAATCTTATATCGACATGGCTCCTTTTAAGGCCTAATATGGAAGGCCGTGTCGTTCTCCTTCTTGTTGGCTCGAGTTTAGGAAAAATCTTATATTCAGCTTCGAATTTGTTCGAGAAGCATCTGAGAAGATCGTTCTTATTAGAGAAAGAATGAAAGAGGCAAAGAGTCACCAGAAATCCTACGTAAACAACCGTAGGAAGCCTCTTGAGTTTTTTGTTGGTGATCATATCTATATTTGAGCTTCTTCCTTGAAAGGAGTGGTATGCTTTAGCCAGACTGGGAAATTGACACCACGATATATATACCTATTACAAAGCATATCGGTCCTGTTGCTTATAGAGTAACACTTCCCGATCGGTTTTATGGAGTACATGTCATGTTTCACGTCTCTCGGTAGAGGAAGTGTTTACAAGATTCTGATTTGTGATTGATACTAGTGCATTATAGAAGCTTAAGGTCTCTCTTGACTTATCATTTGTGCAACACTCTGTGCGTGTTCTTGCTTCGGAGGTTATGTGCCTTCAAAAAAAGAATATGCCGCTTGTGAAGATTCAATGGTCAGATAATCCCAACGACTGCACTTGGAAAACCAGAGAATTTATCGAGCGATCTTATCTTGGTTTTCTATCTTTGTGTGTCGAAGCTAAAAATTTTAAACTCAAGCTATCTATTTCCTTTGCTTGATGAAATAAATCGTGTTGAATACAGCTCTTCTTTAGAAATTGCGAGGATGCACTTTTTATAAGGGAGGAGTATGCAAACAACCCTTGTTTTGGTGATTACCTGTAATATTAAATTATAACCGTGGTTATAATTTAATATTGCTAAAATAAAATAAATTAGAGATAGGAAATTGTTAAAAAAATTATTTTAAACAAACAATGAGTTTTGGAGAATAATTGAATTTAAGATTGTTTGGTTGAGAATTTAGTTTGAATAAATTGCGAACAATGGAAATATGATAATTTGGGGATTAATTAAATTAATTAAGTGAGATAAAAAAACTTAAATCATTATTAGTTTATTGAAATAAATGTAAATTGTTGAAAATAAAGTTTTAAAAACTTTATTACGTAAGTTTGGAGGAAAATGAGTACTTTATGATTTTAAATTGAGAAAATGCAATAATTTTGCAAATTATTGCCAAATGTGAATTTTAATTAATTTTAAATGAAGTATTTAAATTTATTATGATGTATTATATAAATAAAAAGGTGGACTTTAATTCTAAAATAACTTTTGAATGTAAAGATGAAGTTGATATGGTTTATTGTATTTAATTTGACAAGAAAATAATTTTTGTATAAATTTTAATGTTAAAAATAGTGTTTATGTAATTTATAGTGTAAATTGAAGTATTTAATTAAAAATAAGGTTTTAATAATGGGAAATAATTTTTATGGCTAAAATAATCCTTTATATGTTGTTAAAAAAATTTAGTTAGCATAAACGATTGTTGTATAACATTTATTTGGTTTAAAAATGTGAAAATATGGGTGAATAGGGTGAATAAAAGGTGAAAACATGAATTCACTTTGCCATTTTAACTAATTATTGCAAATAGGCTATTGGATATTGGGTTCAAACACAAAATCCATTTCTAGAATCATCTGAGAAAGAAAGTGTACGTTCTTTCTTTTCTCAGTTGTTTCAACCTCTCAACAACAAAATAGAAAGAAAATGGCCTCCCCTTATTAACTTGAAAATCTAGCTTCAAAATTAGCTGAAATCAAGAGATAAAATTATACAATCAAAGTGGAAACAGGTAATCAAAACCAAGACTACAAACTATTTCATCAAATTTTGATTTTTGAGTAGAGATTTGTCTATAACATTCTTTTTCCTTGTATGCTTGCTCTTTTCTTCTCAGTTATAGGTCAGTGAAGCCTGTTTGCTCTGGAAAGACATCATTTTGCATCACCAAATTGCTCTAAGGTGAGTATAGCTCATGAATTCTAACTTAAACAAGTTGTATGTTGATGTACATATCGATTTCTGTTTATGTAAACAAATTTTCTTGCTAGAATGTTTACAGTAAAAAATTTCTCTTAAGTGCTTCTTTGTATGATTAACATTCTCTGATTTTTTTTCATGAAATCATGCTGGATTTTCTCCGGATTATAGTTGGTGCATGCAAAATTTTACTGTCAAATTCATCTTTTAGATTCCTGAAATGACTACTCAAAATCAAGTTGAACAAGGTAGAAAACTTCCTGTTGAATTCGTGATGCACAGGTCGACCAAACACCCACATAGGTCGACCTATGCCATACAAGGGTCGTCCTGTACATTGAAATTTGCCTGCCTTATTTCCTTCATTCAACATTGTTTTGCTTCTTGATCCAGTGTCTTTTGCAACTTATTCTTGTGATGTTTTGAAATGTTTTTGAAAGGCTCTTACCTAGTAATAGGTAAGCCAATATTTCTGGTTGATTCCTACTCTGGCTTGACGAGTTTTCAAGTCGGTTTCATATGTTGATTTTCAACGTTTTCTATGTTTTCATTTTTTTCAATCCCTAGTTTTCTAAAACGATTTTGAAATAATCATTATAATTAAAAATGGCTTTTGTAATAAATATTTTACAATATTTATAAATTATTTTTAAAGATATTAAAGATATATATATATATATATATATATATATTCTATAATAAAGAGAACTTAAAGGAAATGTTTTCCAAACGATTTCTAAAGTTGTTTTGAAAACTATTTTTCCCTAAGCGAATTATTTTCTATGTAAAATACATGTTTTTGCACTTTTCATGAGGATGAGATTGTGATTGCCATTCTTTGGCGTAATTTGAGACTTATAGTCTCCTTTTAGGAGCTATTTGTGATTGCCATCTTTTGGCATTTATTTGAGATTTGTGATATCCTACTTAGGAGTTATGGATGATGAAGCCATTAAATTGGCTATCGTATATGCTGATGAAATGAGGCAATTATTGTGTTTTGAATGATTTTGTTTTCTAGTCTGGCATTGACTAACGGTTAGTAAACCATTCAGTGAGAACATGTGGTATGGGACACACTGTTAACACTTTTTTGGTTCCTATCTGAGAGCTTGTAACACATTAATGAGGTATTGCCAGTACTAGACCTTCGGTCACCACGAGGAATTTGTGACTTCAGTCACCACGAGGAATTTGTGACTTCGGTCACCACGAGATGGGTACCTATACATATATTAGTACTGGACACAATGTTTGCACGTGCTGCATAGCTTCGACTTGCAATCGGGGATTTGGATCCAATTTGGGAATTTTCTGAGTTATGAGTTTTATTATGATTTCACCATTTTCTGGATGGCTATTTTATATATTTATAGCTTAGAGCTATATGAGAATTTATTCATATATGGTGATTTCATTTCTATGTATTGAACTCTTAATTGAGTTCCATGAATTATGAGATTTCTGAGATTTATGTGGTTTCCATCTATGATTTTATATGATTGTTTGTCATAATTTATATTACGAGTAATTTCATAAGAAGGAAATATTTATATTGAATGGGTGTTACTCATGAGTTAATTCTTTAGAAAATTTATGCGTTTCTATCACTTGGAATTTGAGTAGAATTGTATTTATATCATTCCTTTTTGATTAAAGGAATGTTTCCCTTATGAGAAAATATATCCTTTTTATCATTTGCTAATCATCTTGTTCAAGTTAGACCTACCTATGCATTTATTACTCGGGTAAGACTGAGTTGCAGGTTAGGTTATTTGGCTTGTGCTCAGTTGTTCTCTATAGACTCTCATATCGACTCTTTTGGATTTTATGCGTAGTTTTTGTGTAGTTTATTTTGTAGTGTACCTCAGTTATATATATTCTTTTGTGGGGACCTGATGTATGTATATAGTGTGGTTATATCGCCATGTATGACACTATGTATTGTATTTGATGTATATCTATATGAATGTGTTTGCTATTCTGTGATCAGTATTTATTATTTTTATCATGTTTTGTTCTGAATAGATCCTATAGCCACCATAGTATTGTATTAAATGAGAATTAAGTATATCGAACCACTTAAAATGGAAATGTAAAATGAAAAAAAATGAGCAAATTATCGACATACTTAATGCTTATTTAATACAAGACTATGATGGTCGCTCCTATATAACCCTATTCCCTGCACTAGCAAACAGTATTACCTAGTAATACTCTTTGTTAGTGTAGGTCTTGGGGTGGGGAATCATAGTCTTCGTCCTCTATGAGTACTCATGTCTTGCTACCTGAATTTAGTAAGATAACTTTAGAATACAAAAACGAAATTATCTTACAGAATGTGTATACAACACAACTTTTGTTTGGATAAGGATACTAAATGCGAACTCTCAAAGATAAGCTCATTCTAGAACATTACTAACCCTATCTCTAATGAGTTATTCACCACCAAAGCCAAGGTTCTCGCTTAACCTTCAGCTCTGATATCAAATGTGAAGACTCGTCTCCTCGACTTTTGGGAATCGACACTAATACATTCACTATATTATAGTGCCATAAATCCAAGTGCCAGGGAGGCAAATTAAGGGTAAAGTAAAGTAGAAGATAGAAACACAAATTCTCACATTACATTAAAATATATAAATAGTATATATAACCACCAACACTAAGGTACATCAAGGTTTTTGTATGAACTTACCCAGCCAGAAATAGTTATAACTGCCCGCTCCCACACTTGCTGGTATTAACTAACTTTGACAAAACAAAAAATAAATAAATATAGATAGATAGATATCCCCATCGGGTGCTCCAGCTCCATGCTCCAAAACCTCTTCCAGCATGCTCCTCCCTAAAATACTCCAAACAGAATCCTGACTACTTGGCTGCGCTGAAAAATAGGGCACACAAAGTTTAAGGGGAAAACAAAATAAACTCTGGGTCAGTTATAGGACTAGTGTGAGACCTCAAAATATGTGTTTTTTAAAATAAAAGAATATCTCAAAAGACCACGGCGCACATAAACACGGACGAGTTTTTACCTTATGATAACCAAAACATTCTTACACAAAAATAAGGTATATTATTTTTAATGACATATCATTGAATTTTTTTGCAAATAATAATCTTAGCCAAAATTATTACATTGATTAAATTCCAGCTATACTTGCCACAACAAACAAAATGTCATGCACTTATTAGAGAATGGATACCACACAAATGACCAGGTGAAGGGACTACCTTTGGATAATACAACCCTTGAGGAATGTACCGAGGTTAACAGAACGTCTCAACCTCTACTAACACAAGACCAGCTTACCTTTCTCACTAGATAGTATCGAATATATCATATCCCAGTAGTTACCGACCTATCTGAGATATTCTTAGCATACACCACAATAATTTGAACTTGAACGTCATAGTGGTTAGAAATTTATCTAGAAGGGGGTGATTATACCCTAATGGTTGCGAACCACATAGCTTTGCCGCATCTACCCTGTTTCGGCCATTTTCGGTGCGTGGCTCGAGGTAACAATTATCTTTATCATAGGACATCATCTTCATTCGAATGCTACATTGCCATTCCATCAACTTCTATTGATTTTCATGAACATAAAACCTCTAAGATCATACATTTCAAAGAAGGGTGTTAAGCTATAAGAAGTTGCCTTCTCCGCCACCAAATAGATGTACATTTTTAAAAGTCGAAGATGAAATCTCAAGAATGAAATGTTAGACATCCATCCATACAAGTTTGTTTTGGGATTGAACGAAACAGAAGGCACTCTCATACCACATCCTGTTCGAAATTAACCCTAGGATTACTAGCGAGAAGTCCTTGTATCGAAGATCTTAAATGAAGAACTATTTCCATATAATATGATACGGGAAATTTCCCCCGAGGGTCAGTGAGAAGTAGCCCTACATTCCATCTTCCACAATTATCTTAATGTCTTCACTTCGAATACATAAATAATATCGAAGTGGTCTTCAGACAAGAATTATCCAAATCCAACCCTAGTTCTCCTGAACTAATCATCGATAAAAGAGGTCAAGTGAATAAGAAGTCATTCTTTAATTGATTTAATTCTTTTATCAAAATCTCTTTTAGAGATGTATATTCATAAACATTCTTTCTGATATTATGGAAATATTAAACCTCTCTTGTATTATCCTTGGACAACTTTTTAAACTCCTTTTTTCTTAGAATAAATTCAAAATCGTTTCATTTTTCATTTAGAAAGATATTGATCTAGGTAAATCAAATTCACTATCTCCTTCGTTATGCCATTCCAAATAGCCAAGGAGAGCAGAAAACTGATTTTTCAACTCAAGCTTAAACATTATCTCTCTGACACCCATAAGGCTGTCAAGTTATTTGATCAACTCTATGTATTTAATCATTCCAAAAATCCTTCAAATCATCTTTAAAGAACTTCATAAATCATTTAAAAACATTTATAAAATAATTGGAAAAGAATCATTAAGTTTAACACTATACTTCAAAAGTTATAGAAAAGTGCATTTTAAGCTATATTGACCAAAACAGCTTTTTATTATTTGAAAATCCATTTTTAACACTCAAAAAACATTTATAAGATTTATTTCATATTTTTAAACTATTTTAATACATCATTTTAAAGAAATCCAGCTTTGGATTCCGAATTGTAAAATCAGGATTATTCCCAAAACTTGCTTTTAATCATATTTCAAAATATACTTGTCAAAATCTCGATTTTCTTTCTTTGTTGGAAAATTATGGATATAATAGTTTTAAAAATTATTATCTCAAAGAATTTTGAGCAATATACCAATTTTTATACTCGTTTGATTTTTTGGGGTGAAATCGCGAACTACCATTACTGACGTGCTTTTTTTAAACTAAATTTTCCATTCTCATTCAAACTTCACCAAAACACTTTTAAATATTTATAAAAGATTTCAAATATATTGTATACCATTTTTAAAGAGGTTTAATAATTCCATACAAACCATTTCATTAATTCAAGGAAAATGAACTTCTTTGTGCTTATCGACATGTATTTTCGTGGCTTGCATACATATTAAATATTCATATGAAAACAACCGAACTTGATGATCAAAACATATTAAAAATCCATTTGCAACATCATATCATCATCCAATATATAACATAATAGTTCAGGAGTTCTCGCCTTGAGTTTTAAACGATTTACTTAAAAAGTTGTTATAGCTCCACTACTCGAGTTCTAAAGCTCACTATTCTTTGGATTTTAGCTCCTAGTTGCCTCGACCAAGACATGAGAAGGCTAGGGAGTGCACGTACTAGGGTGTAGCTCAGTTTGTGCTCGGCCCATGTTGAATTGTGGTGGATTTTGTGAAGAACAAAGAGAAAATGAGGAGTTTTGGGACCGTTTTGAAGTGTTTTATTATATGTAACTATATATTATAATTTAATTTCTTTTTAAAATAAAATTTAACATTATTTCCCTTAGGATGGAAGCTATTAAAGTGAAAACAAAAGCTTAAGAATATGAAGATGAAGATGAATGAAAAAGAAGATAAGATGGTAGGATATTTATAGGAAATGAAGAGTGTAAAAGTATCCATGCACACATCATCATATTCATCACCATTTCAAGGCTTCTCCAACACACCTCCCCTCTTCCAATGCACGGCTAGAGCTTCTCCTTATGTGCACGTCACTTCCATCTTCTCATGTATACATATGTTGACTTATAAAAGCTTAAGGAGTATGTTTGCTTAAAGTATCTTTTATTTTCTATATTATATTCTTATACTTAATTATTTTTGTATATGTATGTTTATATGCATGTTTTCATCTATGCACGGTGTATGTGTATTTAACATATTCTCACAACGTTGCACAACTTCCATACATTGTATCATTATAAATTTCGATTTCGATTTTCGGTCATATTTTCTTTTTTAAATCACTATGCATATTTTTGTAAACAAATTTTGAAAATAAAATTTCCTATTTTTCTTAGTTAATAAAATGATCATACTTTTATTATAAAATCATACCGATTAATAATAATAATAATCGATTACAGAATTGTTGTCAAATCGATAAGGCTAAATGATCATTTATTTAAAGCAATATATTTACGGGTTGTTATATATATATATATATATGTATGTATGTTTGTATGTATGTATGTATGTATGTATGTATGTATAATACCTAAGTTCATAAATATTTTTGAATTTAAGTTCATTTATTTTCAATTTACCTCAACATAAGTATACTAAATATGCATCTTAGTTATGAATTTCCAAGAAACAAGATATGAAAATAGAATAAATCTTAGTTCGATGTAATGCATTAACAGATTTGGGAATAGCAAAATAGCTAAACTAATGAGTCTCTAATCCAGAATATTGCATAACTATACTCATAATATTAATAGCTTTGGAAATAAAACACCAAACCTACATTTTATAATTTTTTTGTTCTCCCAAATTACAAATTTTGCCACTATCTTGGGAAACTAAGCTTATTGCAGCCATTCATTTAAACTGCTACTAAATGGTATATTTTATTTTATTTTACTACACACAAAAGTAAATTTTAATTGTAGCATTGGAAATATTTTTATCGACAATTTTCATAATACATTGATTAGTTACTGTTTCTAAACAACTTCTCTACCTAATAACTATATTTGGACATATGTATTAGTTCATTTAGCTTACTACGTCACATCAAACGCATATCACATAATTATGTAGATACACACTATCTCACCTAGTAGCACTCAAAACTTATATACTCACTCCCTAACAAGAAAGTAGTAGAACATACACAGAAGCATACAACAAATGCACATACTGTCACATATACACACTAAGAGACACAAACAACCTCATAAGCACACTAAAATTACACGAATATTGTAGAAAATCCCATAAATAGTATATACATAGTCATAGAAACACTGAATCAAGCTTGTACGAACACACATGGAGAAAAAACATAGGGGAGGAAGCACCACCGTTCGATCGATGGCACTCATAGGTTGATCGATCAATTGCAGCTTTCTTCATGGTGTATCTTTTGAGCTTTTTTATCCGTTATTGAAAATGATTAAACCCAAAGAGCGAGTGGGGGCCAAGCTATGTGGGGTTGCTCCCATTAGGATATTTTCACAACCACTCTAGATTTGATTCGGTTTTATGCATTGAAAATGTGAAGTACTCAGATTCTCAGTAATAGTTGGAGGGGTCCGGCTTGCTGTTTTCCGAGAGCCATCAAAGTTCTCAAGTATATTTCTAGAGATATACTTCCAGTAGGGGGGCACCAACCTAATCATTTGATAGAAAATTTCTCTATTCTTTCCTTTAATTCCATGTTTTTAAATTAACTTCTTTCTTAATTACATCGGCAAGGATTGAGAGCACTTAGCTATGTTCAATTGTTTGCATCAATGGTTGAGACTGGATATTTTAATAGTGAAAGGAAACCTGTTCCGCAGTTGGAAGCATGGTCCCACATATGTTGTGGGAAAAGTCCTTTTCTAGTCTTAATTAAACCATTGAATTGTTTCCTTTATTGCACCAAGAAGGGACTAAGGTTCTTCTTGATGTTTTATTGTTTGTGTTCATTCTTTAAGTCTTGATTTTTTACGTTGTCTATGCTCATTTATTCTTGTTTGGATTGTTGTTTTAATTTATTTCCTATTTCTTCATTTATGGATGATGATCTTGTAAGGTAAAAACCCATTTTGCGTTAGCGGCATGATCTCATAAAATTATTATATGTTTATGTCATTACTTGAGTTTTCTCATGCTGGTATTACCTGACTGAGCCAAGTGTTATTTTATTTTAACGGTCGGGTCACAAGGAGCATATTTTTCTGATTAGCTTTAGATTCTTTGGAGTTTATGAGATGAGCTGGATGCCTAAAACATATCTACATATTTCTTTATTTTTCCACTATATTGATTGTTGAATTTATCGACGCTTGTAAGGAAGGGCTGTTATAACTGTCCAAGACAATAAAGGGATAGTGTACTCTGATGATTGTTTACAATAAAGTTCTTTCTTTCTTAAACACTTGATTTATGTATTATATGTTACTCGTCATGTTTTTGTGAGATTCTATTCCATCTTCTTCTTTCGCCACCCCAAATGACCTGTTTGTTGCATATTTAAATGATCAGCACACGAATACCGAAGATGTGTTAACTTTCGTCTTTAGTTGTAAGAAAGATAGGCTGTTACAAAGTGGTATCAGAGCTTAGGTTGAGCGAACATCTAGGCTTTGGTGGGTCAACTTATTTGAGATAAGGTAAGTGAGACCCTAGAATGAGTATGATCACACACACAAATATATATATATATATATATATACACACACACATACATACACACATATAAAAGAACATATTTTTTTATTTTTATAAAAATATTTTATATTGTATTGATTGATATATTGAGTGGTTTATGGATTCGATAGGAATCTCTAAAACACTTAAACAAGGCCAACCAATACAGTATTGTTTTAACATTAGGTAAATGAAGTTTCTTTAACTAGATTACATTTTATAAATAAAAGAAGATTTTCAAAAAAATGTTATAGTTATGAAGGTAATGTTCATTGTTGGAGAATGATAATGTTTGATCTTTATCATTTGTTGTTGATTAGTCAGGCTTAGATAGTTTATGAGAAATTATTATTTTAGTTAAACTAAACACAAAACCTTGTGAATTTAGTTTCATCATTTGACTACGAGGCATTCAGTAATAGTATTGAGCTATAAACTTAAATTTAAATTTGACTGTAATAAGAGTTGTTTATTATAATCTAAACTAAGAATAAACATTGCGATATGTTTTTATAAAAAGGTAAAATTATCTGAGTATGATTTATTTATAGAGATTGTGAATAAAAGAAGATTCAAACCAAGAATTTAAGAATTTAAAACCCGGTGTTTTGGAAATTATTTTCAAAGTTTTAAAAAATATATACATATAATAATAAAGGTAATATTTTGAAAGTATGTACGAATGAAAATGTTTTGGAATTATATTAAAAGAAGTAGAAAGCACACTCAGTCTATTGCGAGAAAATAATTCAGATGATGACTACAACATCATTGGTGTTCATTTTTGAGTTTCTGAGTGGAAAAATGATACCATAGCAATTTTCTATAAGTTGGTTATGATAAAGTATTTTTTAATTAATTTCCAAAAGCATGAGTTGGTTTGAATACATACATACACAATTTTAAATGAATTTTGGAGAAAATAACAAATAGTATTTCTTGGAAGTTTTTATAAGTATAAATATGCTGGAAGGAGAAGTTTAATTAAGAAGTATGTACGTATTTTTATTTACAATATGGATTATGAATAAAAGAAGTATTTTTTGTTAACTAGTTCGAGTGGTCCGAAAACAAAAAATGGGAAAAAGATGTGTTTGAATGGTTGGCACTTCTCTTAAGTATAACCCTTCTTAGTAAAGGAATATATGATACTATTTGGTAGTACCCAGTTCCTTAGTGTCATTTTGGGGTTACTCGGGCTATATATCTTTTTTTATGATTAGAATGTATAAAATCATTTCAAGAAGAGTTTTGAATCAGCTAGTGGTATATACTCCCAGATTGTAATAAAATATTATAAAA
Organism: Allium fistulosum; assembly: GCA_030737815.1. NCBI lineage: Eukaryota > Viridiplantae > Streptophyta > Magnoliopsida > Asparagales > Amaryllidaceae > Allium > Allium fistulosum. The sequence goes on from CM060904.1 coordinate 130,896,169, forward strand.
GTTAAGCTTCAGTTAATTATATGAAATATTTTACATAAATAATTTCAGTAGAAATATAATTAGTATCAGTAAGAACCAATAAAATAAGTACGTATGTTGAATGTAGATCATTCACCTTTTCACAAAAGTAGGATCTATGATTCGAGTGCACGTCTTTAAGGTGTCCCGCATCGTTTCGAATAAGGATGTATCACTTGGTTTTTGACAAAGAACACTTGGTGATGGTTCTTAATATGAAACCAAAATTTTCTATCATAGTACGTGGCTATGTCAAGAGGACAGAGGTTTCTTATTGAGAAGCCTTATCGGTGTCTACATCAGGAAGTCGTGTGAGTGGTACTAGTTCGAAAGCAAAGCTATGTATTCGTGTGAGTGATCAAATCAGATTTTGTACGAATGATCTTCATACATCATATGGACCAATGAACAGAGATAATTATTTCTGGCTTTTTTTATTTTCTAGGTTAGGATCATGATTAAATTTCGAGGTCGAAAGTCTTTTAAGGGGGGAAACTGTAACGAGCTGAAATATCACTACTTTAATTTGAGAATATTTAATTAATTTTATATATTCAATAATAGATTTTATAATTAAAATAAAAATATTTTAAATAATAAATAATAATGGTGAAATAGTTTATCAAATTTTTCTAAAAAATATTTAGTTTGAAAAATTTCGAAAATGTTATCAGAATTCCTTTTTCAAATTTTCGACTATTCGCCGAGTGAAAGTTGTCGGAAGCATTGTAAACGATAAAGAATAAATATACACATTTCATAATAAGTTAATATATATATATATATGCATATTAGTGTATGTGCATATGTATTCATACCTAAGTATATAAATTTTAAAATAAAAATATAATTATCACATCACTCGAAACATTTTGGCAATACAAAACATGTTTAAACATGTTTTTTTATGAAATAGAGGAGGGGACCAAATGAGGGGTGAGGACATGAGTATATGAGATGGATAAGGCTAGGTGAGGTGGCAAGAGGATGGTGGAGCATAAAGGGCAAGGGCATTTAGGTAATTCACTTTGTTCTCTTGCTTATAAATACCCCTATCACTTCTTCAGTTTCACCTCTTTTACTTTTGCCATATCTTTCTCATAACTTAATCAAAAGGAGGATTTCTTTTTTTAAAACTATAGAAAATTTCAGTGGCTACAACTTTCGTATGTACCAATTCTTCATATTTTTAGTTTAACCATGTCCAAATCCCATTTCTTTACAGAGCATTTTCAGACCTAGATTTTCAAACTTGTTGTATGTGGTGATGATATGATTATATGTTGTGGTCATAAATCTAGGTTTGTGATCTTGCATATGATGTGCTATGCTAAGGAAGTTATTATTAAAGTGGTTAGTTTAGGACTTCGAGATCCTTTGGTTTAAACTTGTTTCACTTGTTTTATTCTCTAGAAAATGTTTTTATAAAAGGCTTTTAGAACACTACTTTTAGTTTCTAAAACTTTATGCTATGTTTATAAACTATGTTAAGAAAAAGTAAAAGTTTAAAGGGTGTATTTGAGATGTAAAACAAGTTTTAAAGATATATCTCCGTAGCGATAGCTGCTATGGATGCAGTTCGAGAAAAGTTAACGTTTTCTAAATTTAAAAATGTTTCTTTCTAAATGTTTTTGGGAAACTGTTTCAAATCATTAGTTAAGTATAAACGATAGTTATTAATTACTTAATTAAGTATGAGTTAATAAATTATCAATTTATTTATCAAGGATAATTAGTAATTAATTAATAGTAAGTTAAGTAACTAGTGATTATGTATTAATTAAGTAAGTTAATATAATTAGTTAATTAATTAAAGGATGTTTTTTAACTAATCATTTATTTAAGGATTAATTTGTATTTGATTGTTATTTAATGATTGATTATTTATTTATTAAATAAAGAGTTTAATTAATTACAAATTAAGTTAAGATTAATTTAAAACTAAATTAAGATTTAATTATTTTTAGTGGAGGTTCAATTATTATTTAAGTTTTGATTATTTAACTATTAATCGAGATTAATTAATGGATAATGATTTAGATTAAATATATTAAATAATATTTAATTATTACTTAATTATTTATTTGATAGTTAATTATTATTTAGTTAATAATTAAAGGGTTTAATTGTTATCAAATAAAGTGTTTAAATGTTATTTAATTATTAAAAAAAAGGTTTTGAAGTTTAAACCTTCTTTATTTCTAAAAAATCAGTTTTGTTTTGGAAGCAAACTCTCTTTTAAAGAATATTTTATCCAAAGGATTTTCTTTATCGATTATACTTAGGTACCCCAGTTGGACGTGAACCCAATGACATCTATTTAGTGGAATAAAAACACTGTTCTGCTAGTTAAATTGTATATGACATATATTTAGCAGAATAAAACTCCATTTTGTTATAACTTAATTGAATTAGATATTTTGGATATCTGGTTAGCAGAATAAATCCTCGTTCTATAGTAATTTAGTTAGATAAAATAAAAATGATGTTTGTTTAGCATAATAAATCCCCGTTCTGCTATTATATTGTTTTGACATTGAATTATATGCTAATAGATTAATATTTGATAAGTGATTTTCTATATGCATATGGTTGTTAATTTCCTTTGCATTTTTGTTCACCTTTATGTTATGTACTTGTTTTACAAGTGTTGATCTATATGCTTGTAAGGTTTTTAGTTACTTTAGTACTTATGCCCATACTTATGTCAAGTGATGTTTGAATGAAAATGTTATCCCCATTGAAATATTTTTGTTAAATCTTGCATGGGGTTTTCCAAAGATAATTAATTATTTAGATAAAGTTGGTTTAAAATAAATAAATTATTTCAATAATAAGGTTTTAGATTAATTGATTATTTTAATAATAAGGATTTAAAATCAATTAATTATGTAACGACCCGGCTTTCTATGCCCAGAAAGACGCATCGTTATAAAGAAAGAAAGGGATAGAAGAAGAAAAGAAAAGAAGAAAGAACAACAACACATCAGAGATCTCACAGCGGAACGAGAAATATATTATATCACATAAGATATTACATAGTATCATATACATCAGAGTATACAATTTATACAACATAGAATAGACAGTTATAAACTTCTGTCTATTATACATCACAAGTACATCAGTACAATACAACATACACAGCGGAAACTCTATATATCTACACGCTGAAGCCTCCTGCTCCTCAGCTCCTCCAGTATTCGTCAAGACTAACCTGAATCCCTCGACTACTCAATACAATATTGAGTACCCAAGAGTTTAATAAAACAGAAAATAAACACTTGGGTCAGACATGGGTCTGGTGTGAGTAAACGGTTTAAATTGCTTAACTTTGAAAACCTTTGAAAACAAAAGTATCACGTAAGACTCCCCACACATAAACATGGGTAAGTTTTTACCTTACGCTAACTAAAACATTTGATAGGAAATCCAGTTATATTATAATAGGGTCTAGGGTTTCCAAGTAAAATACAGAAATAGCTGAAATGCTTACATCTCACATTCCAACATAGTTGGGCACAACTAATACGTACGGCACTTATTGGAGTTTGGATTCCATACAATGGCAGGGCTACTGGGGTACCGCCCGTCACAGTACGTGGCCTAGATCACCGTACCGAGGAGTACGCCCGCTCCCCTGCAACACAAAGCCGGAACCATCCCTTACTGGATAATTCCGAACAAGACAATCCCGTAGTTGGCGCGACCAACCACACACACTAAGCCGAATAAAAGAAAAGGGACCTCTAGACATGGATCTATCTTGCTCTCAGTGGGTGCTACCCACGAAGCCTTGCTGCACCTCCCCTGTTTTAGCCATTCCCGGTTGATGAGGCTTGAGGCTACGATTACCTTTAATCAGAACATATCACTTAGAATGCTCATCGTCCGCCTGACGATGTGCTGAAAGCATTCAATCCATACAAGTTCGTTCCGGGTTCGAACGAAACCGAAGGCATTATCTCGTTACACTCGTTTTGGAATCACCCTCAGAGTTAACGACAATAACCCTTGCACTCTGAATCTTCATCTTCACTTGAGATTCACGACCTATCGTAAATTTGGATCGATGTGGTATTCGGGTCTCCAGACCTGGAAATCCGGTATACGGAAACCCGATCCCGGTCTCATCGAAATCCAAAGCGTATCTTTTAAGGCCAAGTTGTTTTAAAGGTTAAACAAATTCAATTCATTATCTTTATACACAAAGAAAGATAATTCACAACAGATAATCAACATTATCAGATAATCCATACAATTCAACTAACATCCATATCATACAGCATATATCTCGTCAGAGATATCAATCAATGCCAAGTATTCAATACTATCACCCATTCATAAGTAATGATTTATATTATCTTTTAATTAATTTAAAGAATTAAATTAATTACTTCATTTTATAAATCCTGCTTACATAACCATTAATTAATTACAATTTAATTAATTAATCATCTTTTAATGATCTTCTTAATTAATCTTCCTTGATTAATTATACTTTAATTACATTCAAGTAATTATCCTTAACCATATACAGTAATTAACTTTTAATTACTATCATTAATTATAATAATTAATGAACCTTCATTAATTAATTAAGCATATAATTAAGCATACTTTAATTAATTACTTTCATTAATCAACCTTGATTAATTCATTAATTAAATAATCCTTACTAATTAATTAACCTTTTAATTAATTAAATAATTAATTTTAATCAACCACTTCATTAATTAGTCTTAATTAATCATAATCGGTAATTAACAATTTGTAATTGCTTATCTTAATTAATTACTTCTTAATTAATTATATTAACCTTGATTAATTAATCTAATTAATTAATCTTTAATTACTTCATTAAGTAATTATTAATCAATTTAAATTAACAAATAATCCTTAATTAATTACTTTATTAATTACTTTTTAATTAATTACACTTAGTAATTAATCTTAAATTAAACACATTTAATTAATCACATTAATTTATTAACTAAAATAATTAAATAATTAACTCTTAATTACTTACATAAGTAATTATCTTTTAATTACTTCCATTAATAATCTTGATTACTTTCTTAATTAATTACTTAACAAATAAGTAATTCCATTACTAAATAATCCTTAATTCATTTATTTAATTAACTACTCCATAATTAATTAATCTCAACAATTATATAAATCAACTTCTTAGATTAATAACATCAAGTGATTACCCTTTTATCACTTTAATTAATTACCCCATGAGTAATTATCCTATTAATTACTTCCATAAGTAATTTCATTCAATAATTAACCAATAATTACTTTATTAAGTAATTACACTTAATTAATCCATAATTAAGTGATTATTTAAAATTAAATAAATAATTAACTAATTATTTAAAATTAATTAAACAATTAATTAATTAACATTCTATATTTAAAAATCCTTAATTAATTATGAAACCATTATTCTTAATTAAACTTTACTTAAATTCTATTTAAATTAAGTATTCTTAAATTCATATTAATACTAATTTAACCTTATTATCCTTATAAATAAATTATTTGAATTATTTTAAATCTTATTATTCAAAGCAAATTATTTACAAATCATAATAATAATCTTACTTAGAGATAAAGCATTTATAAATTATTTCCAAATTTACCAAATACTTGAAAACTTGTTTATTCTTTAAATTTTAAAACCCAAATATGATTTCCTTTTAAAAACTCAAACCCAGGTTACTGGAATTAAACAACCCGAGTAAACCCACTAAAACCCCGAGTCTTTCCCCGAGTCTTTTCTCATTCTCGTTTTCTTCGAGTCGCACGCGATGAAACACGAACCCAGACTCAAGTTCAATTCGTCTTCCCCAACTTCCATTCACCTGTGCACACGAACGTGCACTGTGCACCTACCCAAACGTCTCCGGCCAACTAAGGTCGTCGTGACCATCGACGACGATCCCAAGAACCCACGCGAGCACGAATTCGAACCCAGATCCAAGAAATAACCCACAAATCGAAATTCGAACATTAGCTCGAAAAACTGCAGAACCATTCAACCCAATACCACCCACGGCCGATCACCACGACGCCGTTAGACCTCGCCGACCTCACCATCGAAACGCCACGTCACGAGCTCCAACTTTCCCCAAATGCGATCGACTCCGGTCGAATCTCCAAGTCACGACAGTCACGACATTCAAATCGAAACAAAAACTAGCTAAAACCCTAAATCATCAAATTCCCATCGCCTCGAACGTTGATAAAATGCCTGGACATTTTTCCTAGTATCTACAATACACCAACCACCTTTGGTTACAAGCCCGATGACCATCACCTCCTTGATCGTTGGAGATTGATAAAAGTACCCATAACGTTCATCTCGAAAATTCCCATTGTTTAACCATCTAAAAATTATGAAATGCATATTAAAATTCGTGATTCTCCAATTCGAATTCAGTTATATATTCAAAACACGAAATTCAATCCATCGATTTTCTTTTGTCTTATACATTTTTACTGCATTTTTTTCTAATTCCCAGTTAAACATTAATTAATTCCCCTAAAAATTATTTCTAAAAATAAGATCTAGTTAATCCAAACCTAATTCCTTTAGGGATCCTTGCCAGAAATTGTTTAGATTAAGAGATAATAATTTATTTTGATTGAACTGAACCTGTTAATTTAATCAGAGATGAATATGCATATACACAGATGTGCATATCAATATACAGAGTAATTTAGACTTAGTCCCAGTTCAAAGCATTCATGCAAACATATCTATAACAATACTTCAATCATTCATCACATTCATTAACATATCAAGGCTTAAAAATGAGGTTTGCTCACAGGTTACAAAACAGAGAACAGAGGCAATACATGCATCTACACATATGAACACATGCAACCATATCTACAGAGATTCATCACAATATTTTAGCCAAATCACAGATTTTAAAAGCTGTTTTTAAAAGAATGTTTACTCACCTATTTTCAGAGAATAAAACAGAGCAGTGTTTCCAGGCTTTTGTTTTCAATTTGAATTCTTGAACTTGTATTTGATTTTGTTTCTGGCAATACTTTTGATTTGAATTTTGCTTGCTGTTGAAATCCCTTGCATGTTTGTTTGATGTTGAGTTGAACTTCATTATGGTTTGCAGATTGATTTAGTGCTTGATTTAGTTGCTTGAACCCAGATTGAAGATGAGATAATTGTTTGATTTACTTTCTTTTGATTTCAGATTTTAGAAGAGAAAGAAAAACTGAGAAAACGTTTTGAACTGAAAGAAAATAGGAGCCAGGTTTCTCTACAACTACATTATTTATAAAATAAAATTTTAAATAAAGAAAATGTTGCCACTTGTATTTTCTTAAAACTTACATGTGTCCTTTTCCACCTAATTACCCTACACTTGTTACTACCAAGTGTTAATGTTTTTTACACATGTCCTTTTTAATATATTAAATAAAATTTTATTTAATTTAAATGTTAATATAACTTACATACTTAAACTCTCTTAATTTACATATGTATATATAAATTACTTTTAAAAGAAATTATTCTAAAACTAATTATAATTCAAATATATCTTATACATGTATTTTTATAACCTCTTAAATTTAAACACTTTAAAGAATACAAAATAAAACTTTATTTAAACCATTAAAACAAACAATTATTTTATATTTTGAAAACAAATGAATTAATCTTTAACTTTTGAAAGATATTAAATTTAAAACAAAGCTTTTTAAAATTACAATTCATACATATATAAATTATCAATAGATTAAAATAAATTCAAAACAATCCAAATTATAACATATACATTCATATATATTACAATTTGAAAATACAATCTTTTATTTAAAACAAAAGATATCCTATTCACAATATATATATTAATATATACATTATAAATAGAATCTATTTTTATTAGCTTTGGAAATAAATCTTATTAATTTTAAATTATTAGAAAAGATCAAGTATTACCAAATTAAATATTTATTAGCCTTTAAAAGATTGAATTACCAAATTAAATTAAAATTATAAAGAAAAATTATCAAATCAATTAAATTATTAATACAGATTATTAAATTTATATTGCCCAAAAACCTGGGATATCACATTCCTCCCCCCTTAAAAGAATTTCGTCCCCGAAATTTAAAAGCAAAGATAATTTAATAACCCAGCCAAAAATTTAATTTCAAACAACAAATCATCCTTAACAACCAGTAACTAACAACCATAGCAACCAATCAAACAATCAAACCTAACTAATTATCTTGACATATATCAGAATAAATCTTATAATACTATTTCGAGTTTCCCAAGTATAAATCACCGGGAGACTCGCTCTACAAAAGCTAAAACAGACTACACTACTATAACCCAGAGCTCCTCTCATCTCCAGATCCACCAATCTGAATAAAACATCCGACTATACTCAAGTCTAGCTTAACTTCCAAATCCAACAGAACTGTAGATTCAACACCCAATGATGAATCATACACGTACTCCCTCAGAGATACGTGAAATATAATGAGTTCCAGCTATCTAAACTAGCATCTCAATCTTATCCAAACTGCATTCTTAACCAGAGAAATCTTAACAACAATGAAGTCTCCAACTTCAAATTCCAATTCCTTATCTCATATCTTCATAACTCAACAGATAAATCTAAACTACAAACTTCTTCCTGATCAGCTCAATCTATGCTGATGCTTCCAGAAACAATCAAGACCAAAATAATAAGTTCCTGGGTCTACTCATTCAAGGTGGTTTCCCAAAACCCGTCAAAATCCAGAACACAAATTCTACTTCACAAGTAATAGAAGACTGAACTTCCTTCTTTCAGATTCCAGAAACTTCTATACACACTCAGAATGTTCACATAAACTTCCTGTAGAAATCTGAGGTTATTTCCTTTCTCGCACAGCTACTACTTTTTGCTTCCGCTGCACAACTCCGATCTTGAAATAGATGAGAATGTTGATGAACTCGAGCACACTAGATCCACAAACAAGCGGGAACATTGGTTATCTTAAAGACATAACCAACTACTCAAAGAATGGATGAGTCCTCGGTCAAGGGTACTGTCTTCAACTATCCTTAGCTAGAGGAAACTCGAAACTAGAAACAGAAGAGAAAACGCAGATACTCCATAAAATTCTAAGATGCTTCACCAATCCTTCTCTAGGAACAAATCGATATAAACTAAATCTTTACCTACGGGCAACCTTTGACCTCTTCGATAACTTTTACTTTCTCTTGAGATGTCTCAACTTCATACAAAAGATTACTCAAGATGAACTCTCAAACTAATCGCAAGTCACTTTTGCGATCCTACCTAGTTCGGATTCCAAAGATACTGTTCTCTCTTTACCAATTAAAACAGCCTTAAACTTTTCCAAACAAGGTTAACCCTTCAAGAAAAACTTCACCACCTACTCGGACTGCTGATAGAAGAACCGCAAAGATTCCGGGACCATCGAAGAAACAGACCACACTGCTGCTTCCAAACTCTATCTCGACAGCACACCGAACACTCCGAGCTGCACTGCTATCACAGCTAACCAAGAACTTCTAATCCAAAGGCTTCTCAAAACTAAAACCATCAACAAACCTCTCAACGAATCTCCGAGATGGCAGACATCCAAAAGAAACTCGGGCTCCAAACCAATCGCCAATAACTTACTCTTCTTATGGGAACAATGAGACCATGTCCGAAGAACAACTAATCGACCTTAGTCCCATACTTCAAAATAGACAAAACTCTCTTACTTGATATCAGAGAATTTCTATACAGTCGAGTCTTTCCTGCGGTAGACATCAACTGTTCCTCCAATACCTTCTTAATCTTGTTCCAAAAGAAAATCTCCTTCGGGAACATCCATAGATACTGCGTCTTATCACACAACTGCTCCTTCCTGAAATCGCCAAGCTACCATCACTTACTTCTGCACAACTGATAGATTCAACTCTAGAAAATCTGCTCACCCGAGCTCAACCAATCTTACATTCCAATAATGGACTCCGAATCTTGAAAAGGATTTTCTTCAGAGATCCGAGACATCCTTACTCCATACTGCCAACTTACTCGAGACGATATTGGGTTTACAGTCTCGATATATACTTCCAACCTCAAACATTCAAACTCCAACTATTGGTAATTGTGTTACACACACTACCACCTTATCTACCTTTATAACTTATATTGGAAAACCCGAACAGGTAACCCAATAAATAGGTAGAAATACATAAATATATATATTTAAAATGATATTTTTTTTATATAGAAATTATTTCTGGGTAAAATTATTTCATCTACCTCTTTAAAACAATATTGTGTCCGTTGGCCTGGTTCAAGTGTTTAGAGATCCCTATCAATAACGTTAGCTACTCGTATTGACCAGAATCCATATACCACTCAACCGATCAATTAACACAATATAAAACCATTTTTATATAACTAACAATTACGCGCTCTCAAGATAGACACCACTTCAGAGCCTAGGTATTCACTCAACCTACTGCTCTGATACCAACTGTCACGTCCTCAAAACAACATTAATAAATCCTTAAATTAATTAGAGATGTTCAACTTACTCGAGACGATATTGGGTTTACAGTCTCGATATATACTTCCAACCTCAAACATTCAAACTCCAACTATTGGTAATTGTGTTACACACACTACCACCTTATCTACCTTTATAACTTATATTGGAAAACCCGAACAGGTAACCCAATAAATAGGTAGAAATACATAAATATATATATTTAAAATGATATTTTTTTTTATATAGAAATTATTTCTGGGTAAAATTATTTCATCTACCTCTTTAAAACAATATTGTGTCCGTTGGCCTGGTTCAAGTGTTTAGAGATCCATATCAATAACGTTAGCTACTCGTATTGACCAGAATCCATATACCACTCAACCGATCAATTAACACAATATAAAACCATTTTTATATAACTAACAATTACGCGCTCTCAAGATAGACACCACTTCAGAGCCTAGGTATTCACTCAACCTACTGCTCTGATACCAACTGTCACGTCCTCAAAACAACATTAATAAATCCTTAAATTAATAGCATATAACATCGTTTTAATATACTGTCTAGTAAGTTTAATAGAAAATAGATGTTACGTCCTCAAAACGACCCGCCTTCCATAGCCCAGAAAGTCGCATCGTTTTGAAGAAAGAAAGGGATAGAAAGAGAAAAGAAGAGAAGATAGAAAGAAACAACATCAGAATCTCACACAGCGGAACGAATAAATTATATTAATAACATAAACTATTACATAGTATACAACACTTATCAGAGTTACACAGCATATACATCACTTACTAGACAGTTATAAACATCTGTCTAGACATTACAACTCAAATACAAGACAAGACACTATCACAGATATCAACACAGCGGAATACTATATCTACGAACGCCGAAGCCTCCTGCTCCATTGCTCCTCCAGAATATTCGTCAAAGCTAAACCTGAATCCCTTGGCTACTCGTAAAAATTTGAGTACCCAAGAGTTTATAAAACAGAAATAAACACTTGGGTCAGACATGGGTCTGGTGTGAGTAACAGGTTAAACTTGCTTAACTTCAAAACCTTTAGAAAGAAAAGGTATCACGTAAGACTCCCCACAAATAAACATGGGTAAGTTTTTACCTTACGCTAACCAAAACATTTGATAGGAAATCTGATTTTATTATAATAGTGTCTAGGGTTTTCAAATAACATATAGAAATAGCTGAAATGCTTACATCTCACATTCCAACATAGTTGGGCACAACTAATACGTACGGCACTTATTGGAGTTTGGATTCCATACAATGGCAGGGCTACTGGGGTACCGCCCGTCACAGTACGTGGCCTAGATCACCGTACCGAGGAGTACGCCCGCTCCCCTGCAACACAAAGCCGGAACCATCCCTTACTGGATAATTCCGAACAAGATAACCCCGTAGTTGGCGCGACCAACCACACACTAAGCCGAATGAAAAGAAAAGGGACCTCTAGACAGGGATCTATCTTGCTCTCAGTGGGTGCTACCCACGAAGCCTTGCTGCACCTCCCCTATTTTAGCCATTCCCGGTTGATGAGGCTTGAGGTTACGATTACCTTTAATCAGAACATATCACTTAGAATGCTCATCGTCCGCCTGACGATGTGCTGAAAGCATTCAATCCATACAAGTTCGTTCCGGGTTCGAACGAAACCGAAGGAATTATCTCGTTACACTCGTTTTGGAATCACCCTCAGAGTTAACGACAATAACCCTTGCACTCTGAATCTTCATCTTCACTTGAGATTCACGACCTATCGTTAATTTGGATCGATGTGGTATTCGGGTCTCCAGACCTGGAATTCCGGTATACGGAAACCCGATCCCGGTCTCATCGAAATCCAAAACGTATCTTTTAAGGGCCAAGTTGTTTTAAGGTTAAAACAATTCAATTCTTATCTATACTACACACAAATAGATAATTTACAATAGATAATCCATATTATCATCCAAACAGATAATTCATATTATCATTTCAATCCAACCAAACATCTATATCATAGATCAGCACATCTCTTATCAGAGATATCAACAATGTAAAGCATTCAATATCATTCATCCATTCTTAAGTAATGATTTATCATCTCTAATTAATTTAAAGTGAATTAAATTAATTACTTCATCCTATAAATCCTGCTTACTTAATTATTAATTAAACCAATTAATTAATCATTACTCTAAATATCCATCTTAATTAATCATTCCTGATTAATTATACTTTAATTACTTTAAGTAATTAATCCCTAATTAATTTCACAAATTAATTATCTTAAACCATTTCAGTAATTAATCTTAAATTACTTCATAAATTAATTAACCATACTTAATTACATTAATCCTTAATTAATTACAATTAATTAATTACTTTAATCACTTATTATTTATTAATTAATCTTAATTAATCAATTCTTAATTACATCATTAATTATATTAATTAATGATCCTTAATTTTTCTTAATTAATTATCTTATTTAAATTAATTATATTTAATAATTAATTCTTAATTAAACCACATTTATTAATCACCTTTGATTAATCACATTTAGTAATTAACTACCCTTAATTACTCTTCCATAAATTAATTACTCATTAATTAATTACCTTTTAATTAATCCCTTGATTAATTATTCAAAAGTAATTAAACTCAAATTACTTTCATTATTAAAATCATCTTTAGTTAATTATATCCATTAATTAACTTTAATTACTTTCCTAAGTAATTATACTTCACTAATTACATTTAAGTAATTATACTTATCACATAACCAAGTGATTATCTTAAATTAATTAAATTAATTAATTTAACTTATCAAATTATTTAGATAATTACCACTAAACCATTAATTAATCAAATTATTAAATTATTCTTTAATTATCTTATTAATTTAATGACTCCTATATCATTAAACCTTTATTAATCTCTAAATTAAATTATTAACCTTTAACCACTTTAATTATTATTAACAAAAGACTTTAAAACAATTTACTTTTAAATCTTCTTTTTAATTTATTTTCAAAATTAAAGATTTAAAATAATTACAATTTAACTTTAACAAATTTTGAAATCAAATTTACAAAATCTTCTTAAATTCAAATGTTAAGAACACTTAACATTTATAAAGGTAATTTATAAGATTTTTAAATTCAAACCTTTATAAAACTATACTTTTAACATTTTTCATTTTGTTAAAACATTATAATTTTATAAACTATTTATTTCAACTAGGATACAAATTGAATTTAAATCCATACTTTAACATTTTATTTTAAAACTTTGTTTTGAAAACTGCTTTTCAATTTAAACTCAATTTAAATTTTAAAAGAAAATGCTGTCAGGTTTTAAAATATGCAACCTCCCAACTGACCCGAGCCAAACATCAAAATACCCGAGAAAAAGTTGAAAACCCCCGAGTATCCCTTCGAGTTTTTTCTTCCTTCTTATATTTAAAACTTTGTTATGTTAAAAATTTAATACAGTTAATCCACGCGAGTGTTCCTTTGAACTAACCCGAGCCAGCACCCTGACTTTACGAGAATGGCTTCGAGCCAACCATCAACTTACTCGAGAACGTCTACTTCTTCCTCAAACTTAACATCTAACCAAACCCAAATGCACAGTTGACACTGTGCACATGCACGATGGAACAGATCGACGCCGACCAACTACGATGGCTTCTCCATGCCGACGATCAACTACATATCCCATTTCGACCATCAGAACCACGATATCCACTCAAATTTTAAATCGAGCAGCCCAACACAATTACGAACAGGAACCCAAAGCCTGGAAATTGCTCGAACCCATTTCTCCGATCATCAGATCGTCGTTGAAACTTTGGTGAGAACTTCGTCAATCCACCATCTTCCAGTACCCAAAACCCCAGCCAACTCGATCACCAGAGGAAGTCGAACTCACGCAAAATTTTTAACCCAGTAAAACTAGGTTTCCAAAACTCAAATCAAAATCATCATCACCACATTCATTTATAATTCCTACTGTTATTTTTCCGATCAACACTGATAGCTCCTCTTCCCCTAGAATGAACTACGATCCTCCAAACTAATGCGATCAACAGAAATTACCCAAAAAGTAAAAACTGTTCATCCTCGAACTGCTCCATAATCCCATTACTAAAAATTATGATTTTAGATTTAAAAATCATGTTTTTGGATGATGTTTTAGATCCTAAGCCTGAATCATTGAATTATGACGTTTGAATTTTCACTATTTCAAAATTTGATCAGTTGTTTATAATTTCCAGAGATAAACAAAGTTATTTTAACTTAGATAAAATTTTAAAATCTACTCTATGATCAAACAACAAGTTTTGTATTAAGACTTAAATCCTAACACAGATTAGATAATGAGATAATGGTTTTTGTTTGAATTCTTAGTTCTGAAACTAAGAATCATTAAGTCACTGATAAAACAGTCAAGTACACATCCATACATTCACATATATACACAAAAATGCACTAACATAGATACATACAAACATACCAATTCTAGATATGAACATGCAACAGTTTTCATATATTTAAATTTAAAAAAAAATGATGTTACTCACCTAATTTGAAGAAGACAGAGCTTCCAGATATGTTTTGAAAAGCTTTGAAAACTGAAATCCTTTTTGCTTCAAAACTATAGTGCTTGATTTGGTCTGAAAACTGGAATGCTATTTGATTTTAAACTTGGTTGCTTGCTGCTTTATTTTGATTTAAAACTTGCATGTTAATTGATGTTTCTGGATCTTGCATGCAGACTGGAGTTTGATTCCAGATTAAAGAATTTGCAGTCTTTTTGATTTTGAAAAAAATGGTTAACAGGGATTTGATTTACAAATTGAAGAATGTATTACAGGCTTTTGCTTTTAAAATGAATTACAGTTTGAAGAAGAAGTTTTTCAAAGGATTGATAATCTCTGGTTTTGAGGAATTTGGTTTGAGAGGAGAATTTTGTTACAGACTTTGTTTTTGGGAATTTTCAGGTTGAAAGTTTCTTTGTCTTTGAGTTGAAGAAAAATAGAAAAAGAGAATGGAATGAGAAGTCTATGTTTATATAAGTTAATTTGTGGTTTAATAAAAATAAAAGAAAACCAAAAATTTAAAAACTTGACATTTGTCATTTACATTGTTAATTAGTGTACACTTGTTACTATATAGCCTTAGGAAATTTACACATGTCTTTTTAGTAATTTGTATTTATTTTAAATGTAAATAAATAGCCTTTTTCTTAATTTATAAATTACTTATCTATATATATATATAAATTTTAAAGAAAATAAACCATATATATATATATAAATAAGAGCTTATACATATATTTTAAAATCCAAAACTATTTAAAATATCACTCTTTTTGAATCCTAAATTTAAATTCAAATTAAATTTGAAAAATCCAATTTAAAGTCAATTTATATACATACATATATAACTACACATTTAATTTGAAAATAACAATCTTATTTTATTAAAGTCTATTTATATCTATAAATAAAACAATACACTATTAATATTGTATTTTAAACTTATCTATATATATATATACTCTTAAATCTTATTTATTAAGCAATATTTCAAAAAGAAAATAAAATAACCTTATTATTAATCTTATTTAAAACCATATAGTTATTTTGTTTAAATAGCTTTGAAAAGCTTAATATCAAAATTTCCAAACTATCAAAGATGTATATTAGAAATTTTAAAACAAGAATTTATTTATTATTTAAATTTCAAACCCAAGCTTATCTATTTACAATATATACATATATATATACATTATAAATAGAAATCATTTTATTAGTAAAATTCACTAATTAAATATTTATTTAATTAGATTATTAAACCAATTCAAATTTATTATCAAAGATCATCAAATCAATTTAATTATTTAGACAGATTATTAAATTGATATTGCCCCAAATTTCCGGGATATCACATTCCTTCCCCCTTAAAATAATTTCGTCCCCGAAATTTAAAACAAAGGTAATTTAATAATCTATTTAAATCACAAACAAATATTATTATCCATATGCTAACAACCATAGCAAACAATTCACCCAATCAAACAATTCTAATTATCCAGGCAAAATTCTAGATACAATTTCTTCGAGTTTCCCCAAGTATATTTATATACCCGGATACTCGCTCTACAGAATCCAAACAACCAATACTACTAAGCTATAGAGCTTCTACTCAACTAGACCTATAGAACTAAACAAGATATCAGACTACAGACGAGTCTGACTCAACAACCAAATATTCCAGAACTGCTGGTTCCAAAACCAGAGATAGATCATACACGTACTCTCTCAGAGATACGTAGAACACAATGAATTCCAGTTATCCAAACTGACAATTCAATCCAGTAGATCAAAGCACTTATCCAAATCAGAACATAGAAAAGATCCAAAACAACTTGGAGCTAACTTCCCAGACTTACCCAATCTTATAGCTCCCTTTAACCAGAGAAAAACCTCACAACAACGAAGTCTCCAACTTCGAATTTCAAATTCCTTCGTCTCTTATCCACAAAATCCTTCAGACGATCCTGGACTGCCTACAAATCCTTCCTGATCAACTCAACCTTCGCCGATGCTTCTAGAAACAAACAGGACCAAAAATAACTCAACCAATGATCCTCTCAAGATCTACCCAATCCAAAACACAACTCTACTACCATCAGTAGACTGAACTAACTTCTCCTATCTGGAAAAGACAAACAGGAGCACTCGCCAAACTGCTTCCGCTACACCACTCTGATCTGGAGTAGAATGAAAATACTGATGAAGAACACAAGCACAGACTGGACAATACATCCCAGAAAATATCGGATAATCTCAAAAGAATACTCAAACTATCGCAAGTCACTTTTGCGATCAACTCAGCCAAAATGCAAAGAAACTGTTCTCTCTTTACCAATCAGAACAGCTTACACTTAACTATCCAATCTATCGAAGAAATGGATCCACTCTACTGCTTCTGAACTTCACCTTCAGAAAACTGCTCAGCCAGAAAACTTACTGCCAACACACAGAATACTCCGAGCTGCATCGCTGCCACAGATGCCAAAACTTCCTTATCCAAAGCTTCTTCAAGAAACTCAGACCCAAACTAAACAGAATCACCATGCTGAACTCAGCCACAACACTGAAGCAGACATACTTCATTAACTTGTTCCAAAGAAAACACCTTCGAGAACATCCATATTCACTGCGTCTCATCACACAGCTACTTCTTCCAGAAGATACCAAGATACTATCACTCGCTTCTCTTCAACCAACAGATCTAAATTCTACTCATCCAAACTACAAAGATAAACTCCGAACCATAACAGTTTCCTTCGGAGATCGATGAAATCCCTCACCACAACAAAGTTTACTCGAGACGGTATTCGGTCTACAGTCTCGACAGATACTTCCAACCTTAACACTCAGACTCCTAATCCTAGATGATAAATTATTATCATCTCAACCAATCATTACAAATACCATATACATTTAAAATGATACTTTTTTTATGTAGAAAATATATCTGGGTAAAATTATTTCACCTTCCCCTTTTTAAAACAATATTGTGTCCGTTGGCCTGGTCCAAGTGTTTAGAGATCCTTATCAATAACGTTAGCTACTCGTATTGACCAGAATCCATATACCACTCAACCGATCAATTAACACAATATAAAATCATTTTATATAACTAACAAATACGCGCTCTCGTATATATATATACACTCAAACAGGTTGCTACAGATCCTATCTCTAATGAACAATCCTTCCGAACCTAGGTATTCACTCAACCTAGTGCTCTGATATTCACTTAACCAAACGCTTAGGCATTCGCTCAACCTATGCTCTGATACCACTGTAACGTCCTAGGCTTTTCAACCTTCAGCAACGGTTCACGACCGGTAGGCTTTTCAACCATCCCAGCCCCGCTGTGGCTCACAGTGATACCTCGGGTTTGCTTTTACGGCCACCCTCTCGAGTCGCAACCAACCCCAAAAGGCCTTATACTACCCCCGGGGACATGTAAGGGTAAGAGTCTCCCGTTCGCCACCTAACGCAAAGCGAGAACCCCCTATCACGCTGTAATGTAGCAAACCCGATCCCGGTCTGATCGAAATCCAAAGCGTATCTTTTAAGGCCAAGTTGTTTTAAAGGTTAAACAAATTCAATTCATTATCTTTATACACAAAGAAAGATAATTCACAACAGATAATCAACATTATCAGATAATCCATACAATTCAACTAACATCCATATCATACAGCATATATCTCGTCAGACATATCAATCAATGCCAAGTATTCAATACTATCACCCATTCATAAGTAATGATTTATATTATCTTTTAATTAATTTAAAGAATTAAATTAATTACTTCATTTTATAAATCCTTCTTACATAACCATTAATTAATTACAATTTAATTAATTAATCATCTTTTAATGATCTTCTTAATTAATCTTCCTTGATTAATTATACTTTAATTACATTCAAGTAATTATCCTTAACCATATACAGTAATTAACTTTTAATTACTATCATTAATTATAATAATTAATGAACCTTCATTAATTAATTAAGCATATAATTAAGCATACTTTAATTAATTACTTTCATTAATCAACCTTGATTAATTCATTAATTAAATAATCCTTACTAATTAATTAACCTTTTAATTAATTAAATAATTAATTTTAATCAACCACTTCATTAATTAGTCTTAATTAATCATAAACGGTAATTAACAATTTGTAATTGCTTATCTTAATTAATTACTTCTTAATTAATTATATTAACCTTGATTAATTAATCTAATTAATTAATCTTTAATTACTTCATTAAGTAATTATTAATCAATTTAAATTAACAAATAATCCTTAATTAATTACTTTATTAATTACTTTTTAATTAATTACACTTAGTAATTAATCTTAAATTAAACACATTTAATTAATCACATTAATTTATTAACTAAAATAATTAAATAATTAACTCTTAATTACTTACATAAGTAATTATCTTTTAATTACTTCCATTAATAATCTTGATTACTTTCTTAATTAATTACTTAACAAATAAGTAATTCCATTACTAAATAATCCTTAATTCATTTATTTAATTAACTACTCCATAATTAATTAATCTCAACAATTATATAAATCAACTTCTTAGATTAATAACATCAAGTGATTACCCTTTTATCACTTTAATTAATTACCCCATGAGTAATTATCCTATTAATTACTTCCATAAGTAATTTCATTCAATAATTAACCAATAATTACTTTATTAAGTAATTACACTTAATTAATCCATAATTAAGTGATTATTTAAAATTAAATAAATAATTAACTAATTATTTAAAATTAATTAAACAATTAATTAATTAACATTCTATATTTAAAAATCCTTAATTAATTATGAAACCATTATTCTTAATTAAACTTTACTTAAATTCTATTTAAATTAAGTATTCTTAAATTCATATTAATACTAATTTAACCTTATTATCCTTATAAATAAATTATTTGAATTATTTTAAATCTTATTATTCAAAGCAAATTATTTACAAATCATAATAATAATCTTACTTAGAGATAAAGCATTTATAAATTATTTCCAAATTTACCAAATACTTGAAAACTTGTTTATTCTTTAAATTTTAAAACCCAAATATGATTTCCTTTTAAAAACTCAAACCCAGGTTACTGGAATTAAACAACCCGAGTAAACCCACTAAAACCCCGAGTCTTTCCTCGAGTCTTTTCTCATTCTCGTTTTCTTCGAGTCGCACGCGATGAAACACGAACCCAGACTCGAGTTCAATTCGTCTTCCCCAACTTCCATTCACCTGTGCACACGAACGTGCACTGTGCACCTACCCAAACGTCTCCGGCCAACTAAGGTCGTCGTGACCATCGACGACGATCCCAAGAACCCACGCGAGCACGAATTCGAACCCAGATCCAAGAAATAACCCACAAATCGAAATTCGAACATTAGCTCGAAAAACTGCAGAACCATTCAACCCAATACCACCCACGGCCGATCACCACGACGCCGTTAGACCTCGCCGACCTCACCATCGAAACGCCACGTCACGAGCTCCAACTTTCCCCAAATGCGATCGACTCCGGTCGAATCTCCAAGTCGCGACAGTCACGACATTCAAATCGAAACAAAAACTAGCTAAAACCCTAAATCATCAAATTCCCATCGCCTCGAACGTTGATAAAATGCCTGGACATTTTTCCTAGTATCTACAATACACCAACCACCTTTGGTTACAAGCCCGATGACCATCACCTCCTTGATCGTCGGAGATTGATAAAAGTACCCATAACGTTCATCTCGAAAATTCCCATTGTTTAACCATCTAAAAATTATGAAATGCATATTAAAATTCGTGATTCTCCAATTCGAATTCAGTTATATATTCAAAACACGAAATTCAATCCATCGATTTTCTTTTGTCTTATACATTTTTACTGCATTTTTTTCTAATTCCCAGTTAAACATTAATTAATTCCCCTAAAAATTATTTCTAAAAATAAGATCTAGTTAATCCAAACCTAATTCCTTTAGGGATCCTTGCCAGAAATTGTTTAGATTAAGAGATAATAATTTATTTTGATTGAACTGAACCTGTTAATTTAATCAGAGATGAATATGCATATACACAGATGTGCATATCAATATACAGAGTAATTTAGACTTAGTCCCAGTTCAAAGCATTCATGCAAACATATCTATAACAATACTTCAATCATTCATCACATTCATTAACATATCAAGGCTTAAAAATGAGGTTTGCTCACAGGTTACAAAACAGAGAACAGAGGCAATACATGCATCTACACATATGAACACATGCAACCATATCTACAGAGATTCATCACAATATTTTAGCCAAATCACAGATTTTAAAAGCTGTTTTTAAAAGAATGTTTACTCACCTATTTTCAGAGAATAAAACAGAGCAGTGTTTCCAGGCTTTTGTTTTCAATTTGAATTCTTGAACTTGTATTTGATTTTGTTTCTGGCAATACTTTTGATTTGAATTTTGCTTGCTGTTGAAATCCCTTGCATGTTTGTTTGATGTTGAGTTGAACTTCATTATGGTTTGCAGATTGATTTAGTGCTTGATTTAGTTGCTTGAACCCAGATTGAAGATGAGATAATTGTTTGATTTACTTTCTTTTGATTTCAGATTTTAGAAGAGAAAGAAAAACTGAGAAAACGTTTTGAACTGAAAGAAAATAGGAGCCAGGTTTCTCTACAACTACATTATTTATAAAATAAAATTTTAAATAAAGAAAATGTTGCCACTTGTATTTTCTTAAAACTTACATGTGTCCTTTACCACCTAATTACCCTACACTTGTTACTACCAAGTGTTAATGTTTTTTACACATGTCCTTTTTAATATATTAAATAAAATTTTATTTAATTTAAATGTTAATATAACTTACATACTTAAACTCTCTTAATTTACATATGTATATATAAATTACTTTTAAAAGAAATTATTCTAAAACTAATTATAATTCAAATATATCTTATACATGTATTTTTATAACCTCTTAAATTTAAACACTTTAAAGAATACAAAATAAAACTTTATTTAAACCATTAAAACAAACAATTATTTTATATTTTGAAAACAAATGAATTAATCTTTAACTTTTGAAAGATATTAAATTTAAAACAAAGCTTTTTAAAATTACAATTCATACATATATAAATTATCAATAGATTAAAATAAATTCAAAACAATCCAAATTATAACATATACATTCATATATATTACAATTTGAAAATACAATCTTTTATTTAAAACAAAAGATATCCTATTCACAATATATATATTAATATATACATTATAAATAGAATCTATTTTTATTAGCTTTGGAAATAAATCTAATTAATTTTAAATTATTAGAAAAGATCAAGTATTACCAAATTAAATATTTATTAGCCTTTAAAAGATTGAATTACCAAATT
Source organism: Allium fistulosum (assembly GCA_030737815.1). Taxonomy (NCBI): domain Eukaryota; kingdom Viridiplantae; phylum Streptophyta; class Magnoliopsida; order Asparagales; family Amaryllidaceae; genus Allium; species Allium fistulosum. The sequence continues at coordinate 130,918,772 of CM060904.1, forward strand.
AAATTAAAATTATAAAGAAAAATTATCAAATCAATTAAATTATTAATACAGATTATTAAATTTATATTGCCCAAAAACCTGGGATATCACAAATTATTTTAATAAAGGTGTTTTAAAATAAATGAATCATTTTGCTAAAACTATTTTAAGATTAATTATTCTAATAATAATGTTTTAAATTTAATTAATCATTTTAATAATTATGTTTAAGGGTTAATTAATCATTCTAATAATAATATTTTAAAGTTAATTAATCATTTTATATAGAATTGTTTTGAAGCACAAGATTAAAGTTAATTGATTATTTTAAACAAAGTTGCTTTGGAAAAATAAATAATTGATTTAAGGTTAATTAATCATTGTAAAAAATGATATTGAAATAATAATTTGGGTTTTGAAGTTAATCACTCATTTTGATAAAGTTATTATTTAAAATGTGAAATCCTAACACAAGTTTGGTTTTAAAAGTAAAAGCTTTGAGTTGTTGAAGTTTTGGTAATCAGATATCGCTTATATGGAAAGGGTTTATTCATTTTTTTAAGACTAAACGTTGGGACTGGGACTCGTTTCTCTCTTGAAAGTTAAAAATATAGTCAAGACAATGCCTAGAGGTAGCACTACATGAACTTGGCATGTTTCATTTTCAATCAAGGGATATCACTTGTTTGGTGCTCTACAGTATGCAACAACTAGTAGACCAGATATTTCGTTTAGTGTTAACAAAGTGTGTCAATTTATGCAGGAACCATTGGATAGGCATGGGAAAGTAGTGAAACGATTCTCTATTTATATAATTCTAAATCATTTATAAACTCCGTTATAAATCCACAAAACCATTTATAAAATTCCTTCTGTAAATCTATAAACCCACTTCCAAAATTCTTTTATAATCTAAAACCATTTATAATACTCTTTTATCTTTTAACCAATCTTCCTTTGCGTTTTCCAAAACACGTTGTAAGATTTCTCTTACAATACACATCTACTTGATAAACCATATTTTTAAATCTCGGAAACATTTATAATATAGATTCTAATTATTTACTCAAAACACTATTATATAATTGTAAATATTATAATTAGATAAATATTAACTTTAAGCCATTTTTATAAATATTAATAATTAGTTTCTAAACTTTGTTGATAAATAATTATATTTAGTTTCTTTCAAATAATTAGATTTCCAAAATATTAAAATATTGATAAACCACTTTAAAACAACATTAATATAAATAAACAACTCTTAAAACATTATTAGATTTCCTTGGTAAAAATCCATACTTAATTTCCAAAATATTCAATTCCATATTTAAAAACTATATTTATAGATCTCCCCTATTTTATGAAACCTCCTTTCGTAAAGTCCTTTTATTTATGAATCCCATTTATAACTCCATCCCTTTATAAACCTCACTTATTCATAAAATCCATTCAAAACATCATTTCAACCGTTTAGGTAAATTGTTTTTATAAATTTCTTAACTATCATTTAACAATCCAAAATTTATACTCACTTTCAATTTCCAAAATAGAATCGACTATTTTCTAAAATACCATTCCACATCATATAGCAAATCCAACGTTTAATTTTTTTCAATCTATCCAGTGATAATAGTTTCCTTTTATTTATAAACATTTTTTATAAATCCATATTTTACCGACGAAATACGATTTTATAGATCTTCACTTTCTTTGTAAAATATCACTTTTGTAAATTATCATATTTATAAATTTCACATTCATAAATTAATTATAATGTATGTACCAAAATATACATTACTTTATATAAAATGGTTAATAAATATTTATATACCAAAATTTCTATTTTCTTTTTAAAACTATATCCTTTATTTTAAATGATGGGCTTATTTTCCAAGATTTTCAAAATCTTTACTCACGGTTTAAAAACTCTATTTAAGTTTTATAAACCATTAAATTATAATATCAACAAAAACTATACCTTTGGTTTTAAAATAAATTACTTCTTCAAATAATTCAAGAAAATTATTTAAAACATATTTAGTTTTCAAAAATCATTTCAAAATCCACTTTTAAAATCAATCACTATTTTATGGTATTTTAAAATATAAAAATATAAGGCCTACTTCTAATAAAGCAATAAATAAGCAAAGTCATGTCCTTCTCATCAGTTATAACATCCAGCATATCATATATCAATTTATATAAAACCAAAATCAACAGTATGAGGAATCCCGTTGGTTCCCTTCAACATGTCTCCCTACATCACATACACTATAAAATTATACAAATATAAATCAACTGCTTCGAGTTGGGATTCATGTACAAATGGTCATGCACACTTACACCACAATGTTGAAAGTGTCCATGTTTTGATACCAAATGAAAGTGCACTATGGATCGTGTAATATGGAAATACGATAATGCAGAGTATACTGATGATAGTTATATAGTAAGTAATGCAGAATATAAATGTAGTATAATAAAAGATAACACCAGAGATTTTTATACTGGTTCGGAGCACCGTCCTATGTCCAATCCCAGACTCCTTCTAGAATTTCACTAATAACCCTCACTTAACCTGGAGGAATAGGTATATACAACCTCTGTGCAGTCGAACAGGGACCTGAGCAGCAGAACATGATTTCGCCTCAGCAGCCGAAGAGGACTTTACATGCCTGAGCAGCAGAACAGGATTTCAATAAATACAAAAGATTGTTTTGCCTTTGTGTGTTCTAATAACACGGATTTGTCACTTGTAGTACACCCTTCCTATAATCTTCTCCTCGAGTATAAATATATATATTTGAAGTTTTATGAAGAATAGAAAGGTATAAGAATGCTTTAATGCAGAATATTTGGAAGTATAGTTGCAAATAGATTCCAGAGAGTTAGATAAGAAAGATAAGAAAATTCGGTTAATTCGATGTTTTGGATTCAAGTTAGGATATGTATTTATAGTTGTTCAAAAGCAGCGACCATTGACAAAGTGTTCCGGTTGAAGTGTTGCATCCAAATATCTTCGTAGAGATTCGTAACTCTTCATGAATGGTCATGTCTTTTCAAAAATATAGCAGTTGTAGAAATTCAGTCAACTGAACCTCTGGGTCAGTCGACTGAATATTCAAATGAATTTTTAAATATATATTTGTATATTTGTGCACCTGTGCATGTTGCACAGAAATTTCTAGGTCAATCGACTGAGCCTCTGGGTCAGTCGACTGATCTGGTATTATCTTTGCAATTTGTACAGTTTACACAGGTATAATATATATATATATATATATTATAATGATTCTAATTTTAAAAACTTGTATAATATATATATTTTATACGCTTATATATGTATAAATCATTTGGAAATAAGAAGATTAAATATAGAAGCTAATGTATACGTAAACGAGGAGAGATCTTAACAATATTGGCCTAAGACTCAAAACAAAATAACATAAAAGTTGATGCATCGATTTTGATGTCTTATCTCCATGTAGTATATATTCTCTTTTTAGTGATAGCTTCGTGTCATGAATCAAAACCAAGTCTCAACATTCTCCCTTTTTTGATTGATGACAACCTATAAATAGATATAGATTTTGACTGTATATAATATAATATGAATACTTACTCCCCCTGAATCTTGATGCTCGATATCCTGCATTCTTAATGTTAGTAATAATATTTCTCCCCCTTTGTCATCGAAAAAAAAGAATAAATAACATGAATAATCATACGATGCATGTACAGATATTCAAATTATAGCAATCAAACCTATGATCCAACATTCTTTCCCCCTTAATCTATGCTTGCATCGTTTATTCCTACAAATAGTGTTAGAGCAATATCTTCCTCCCCCTTTGTCATCGACAAAAAGAAGAGTTTATATGATGATATAAATTATATTCCACATAAGTGTTAACATAGAATAATATAAAACAAAATAACTACTACTTATAACATAAGGTATTAGAAAAAATTAACATTTATAGCATGTGATACGTATGATTCTTATAATTTCCTATATTTTAGGAAGCCATACCCATTTGGGTGTGGTTGAAACTTTATAAATATAATTTTCATTATTAACTACCATAGCAAAATAATTATCAATTTATATTTCTCTATTTTTCCAATTAACAGAAACCCAAATATTTAGATAATTTTTATTCATATTTCTCGTCAATGATCTTGTACTTCTAGAGAAATTATCAATAGCAGTATTTGAATTTCTATAAAAATTGGGTTTAGACTTTACTCGAAATTTAGTACTAGCACCAACATTTTTAATATACATGTAAGCATATCTAGTGTTATTTCTACGATTAGTTTTATTATATCATAAACCACTTTTATCGTGTAAGGTCTAGAACTAGATAAAATCATGTTTAAATGGTTTTGACCTTTATTAAATTTTGTGAATTCATTGTCAAGTTTATAAAATCTGGCTTTAAAGTCACAATTATTATTTTCAAAAGAAATATCACTGTTTTGCAAAATATCAATTTTCTCATTTAATTCAGAGTTCTCCTTTTTTAATTTACACTTCTCATTTTTGAGAAGAAAATTTTGAGATTCTGAATTATCTAAAGAGGATTGTAATAAATCATTTTGTCTTTTCAAATCAAAAATTTCTTTTGAAAATTTCTCTCTCTTTTTCAAATATGGTGTTTTGTTCATTTAAAACACCAAGTTGATTTTCTAAATTTAACTCTCATTTTCAATTTCTCATTTTCACATTCTACAGATTTCATCTTTTCTAAAATAATAAAATTGAGCTTTGAAATCTTATCGCTTATACTAACTAATTCATTATTATCTTTTATTGAAATTTGTAAATTAGAAAGTACCTTTTTGTAGTCCTCGCTGGTGGCTTTGATAGGGATTTTTCCCATTGTATTTTGATTTCATCATTTTTTGGCCATTATTCTATGATGTTGTGACGATCAATAGAATTCCAGGCTCTGATACCAAATGAAAGTGTCTACGCTTTGATACCAAATGAAAGTGCGCTATGGATCGTGTAGTATGAAAATATGATAATGCAGAGTGGCGCAGCAGCGGAATACAAAAATTGATGATACGATGATAGTAGCGATCGATGGATTAAAAGATACCGAATGCCAAATTCGTTGATCCGAAGATACCGAATTCAAGCTATCTCAAACACGTTGATAGCGCACTATACCGTGTTTAAAGATCTACGATTCTTCACACGTTGATCTAGCGCACTAGATTCCGTGAATCGGCTTCTACGATCGTTGATTTCGAGCGCACTCGAATACCGAAGGAGGAGATAGGAGATTACACTCAACTACCAATTTAAATGAAAGCACAAAGCAATCAAACAAGAAATTTTATTCAAAATCAACCAAAGTTACAAAATGACCCAACTGGCCTATTTATAGGCATTACAACTCATCATACACAAAAACTGTACAACTCTTAAGTCGGCACCGACTCAACACAACCAGCGACTTATGACTTACGACCTAAACAGGCGACCTAAAAACATACGACTTAAAAACAACGTACAATTACAACACAACAACATAAGAACAAACATATTACAACAACACATAGGTCGACCGCGTCATATGACCTAAAATACAACCCATTACGACATACGACTTATAAAAAGAACGACCTAAAAACATACGAGTTACGACATAAGAACATACACCAGACGACTTAACAAATAACGACCTTAGATATAGGTTGGCAGCGACTTAAGACCTGGCTTCAGAACTTCTTCATGCGACTTAGCTTAGGTCGTAGCTCGGTGGCGACCTATCACCTTCCAAAGAAACAGCCTGTATGTTGGGTCGTTTGCGACCTAAGAAGCGCAGGAGTTAGGTCGTGGCCGACCTGAAGATCTGGAGCGACTTAAAATCTTGCGACCTAAGCAGTTAAGTCGTAACTCGTTAGCTATGAGTCCCGAATTATCATAGGTCGCTGATCCACCTTCTCCCGCATAACTCGTATCCTTATCTCCCCTGTTAGGTCGTGGTCGACCTAAAGCTTCCCCCTTAGGTCGTACCCGACTTAATTCATGTTGCTTGTTAGCTCGCAATCCATCTTCGTTAGGTCGTGGATGACCTAAAAGTTCTTCCTTAGGTCGTGGACGACCTAAGTCTTGTGAGTTTAAAAACTGCTTGCCTTCCTTACCTCTGTTCTCATTAACTCGCGTACGATCTTCCTTAGGTCGAGAACGACCTAAAAATCCACTAGGTTGTGAGCGACCTAAAATTCCATTAGGTCGTGAGCGACCTAAAAATGTACCACGACTTAAATCTGTTGAATTGCCAGATTGCACTGCATCATCCTCCCCCGGTTGACAAAAATTCGACCTCGAATTTGCAACTTCCTCCTCTACAACACACTCATCCCCATGATACGGAACTAAGTATTTAACGTTAAACACATCAGAAGTATGAACATTATCCAGCAGTTCTAATTGATACGCGTTTTTATTGATTTTCTTTAAATTTTTTACTAGACCAATCTTCCGCGCTTTCAATTTATTGTACGTTCCCATCGGAAAACGATCCTTCGTTAACACTGCATAAACCAAATCACCTTCATTAAATTCAACACTCCTTCGCTTCAGATCTGTAGATCGTTTGTACTTCTCATTCGCCTTTTCCAATCGTTCTTGAACGATTCTATGACATTCAGTCAACCCATCAACAAAATCAACAGCTCGTTTAACCGCCCACTTCGGTTGGGGTATTACCGTTAAATCCAACGGCCCCTTCGGCATACTAGAATATACAATCTGAAATGGGCTGATCCAGTACTCCGGTTCACTGCATGATTGTGCGCAAACTCTTCTTGACATACCTTCATATCCCAACTCTTCAGATTGTCTTGCACAAGACATCTCAACAAATTTCCCAATGATCTGTTCACAACTTCGGTCTGTCCATTCGTTTGCGGATGATAAGCGCTACTAAAGTTCAATTTCGTTCCCACCATCTTCCACAAACTCAGCCAAAAATGACTTAGAAATCTAGTATCCCTGTCTGAAACAATCGATTCAGGTAGCCCATGCAATCGATACACCTCCTTGAAGAATAACTGAGCGACTCGGACGGCATCCGTTGTCTTCTTACATGCGATGAAATGTGCCATTTTCGAAAACCTGTCCACCACAACATATATAGAATCATTTCCCCTTTGAGTTCTAGGCAAACCCAAAACAAAATCCATGCTCACATCCACCCATGGTTTAGTCGGTACTGGTAACGGCATATATAATCCTGCGTTTGTAGCGGTTCCTTTCGAAACTTGACAGATATGACACCTCTCAACAAACCTCTCCACTTCTTTCCTCATCGACGGCCAAAAATAAGATTGAGAAATCAGCTGTAATGTACGGTCTCTACCCATGTGGCCTTCTTCATGTAGCTCCTTCACAATTTTCATTCTCAAACTACAATCAGGTATGCACAATCGAGTTCCTTTGAATAGAAAACCGTCTACCATTATAAACTCATCCGTTTTCCCCTCCTTGACTTCATCATCAAACTTCGCAAAGTAAGGATCATCGACAAATAATTCTGGTAACACATCAAACACTGTCACTTCAACTTTCATCGTTGTTAATAAATGACTCCTCTTACTCAAAGCATCAGCTACACGATTCGTCACTCCTGACTTGTGTTTGACAACAAAAGTAAACTGTTGTAGATATGCAATCCATGATGCATGTCTCGCAGAAATCTTGTCTTGCCCTTGTAAATGCTTCAATGCCTCATGATCAGTGTAGAGAACAAACTCTTTCTAAAACAGATAATGTCTCCAGTGTTTAATAGCTTGCACAAAAACATAAAATTCCACATCATATGTACTGTATCTCATCTTCGCTCCTGACAACTTTTCACTGAAATATGCAATTGGACGTCCCCTTTGACTCAACACTCCTCCAATCCCAACCTTTGATGCATCAGTGTGTAGCTCAAATAACAACTGAAAATCTGGTAATACTAGAATTGGTGCTGAAGTCAAGAGTTCTTTGATTTGCTCAAAAGCAATCCCTGCTTCCTCTGTCCAAGCAAACTGTTTACCCTTCATACAATCAGTAACAGGCGCCATCACACTACTAAAGTGTGGTATAAACCTTCTATAAAATGAAGCCAACCCGTGAAAACTACGAACTTCCGTTACCGTCTTGGGTTGAGGCCAATTTCTAATTGCTTCAATTTTACTTTGGTCCACCTGTATACCTTCCTCCGAAACAACATATCCCAAGAATAAAACACTATGCGTCATGAACACGCATTTCTTCGTAGCAGCATAAAATTGTTCCTGTCGTAGGACCATCAACACTTCTTTCAGATGATTCAAATGTTCCTTTGGACTTCTGCTATATATCAGTATATCATCAAAATACACCACCACAAACTTCCCAATGAATGGTCTAAAAATATGATTCATTACCCGCATAAATGTACTTGGTGCATTTGATAAGCCAAATGGCATTACCAACCATTCGTATAGACCCTCCCTGGTTTTAAAAGCAGTCTTCCACTCATCACCTGGTCTGATATGAATTTGATGATATTCGCTCTTCAAATCAATCTTCGAAAAGATAGTAGCTCTGCTCAATTGATCTAGTAAGTCATCCAACCTCGGCATTGGAAATCGATATCTCATAGTAATCTTATTCAATGCTCGGCTGTTAGTGCACATTCTCCACGTCCCGTCCTTCTTTGGTACAAGTAATGCTGGTACAGCACATGGACTCAAACTCTCCTGTATACGCCCTTGTTCAAGCAATTCTTCCACTTGCCTTCGCAACTCCTCGTGTTCCTTCGGACTCATTCGATAATGTGGTCTGTGCGGCAACACTGCTCCTGGAACAAGATCGATTTGATGTTGAATGTCTCTTAGTGGTGGTAACTCCTTTGGTAATTCATCTGGGAATACATCTTCAAACTCTTTCAATACTGGTTTCACTTTCTCTGGAATCTCAACCACTTCTTGAATCTCTCGCCCAACCAACAAGAATACTTCCGGCTCCTTCTCGACCTCCTTAACAAACTCCTTCAAAGATAGCAATGTTTTCAACTCTTCAATCTCCTCCAGCTTGTTTTCTTCTAGTTGTCACTTCTTTGGAACTAGAGTAATCTTCGTGCCTTCAAACATGAAACTGTAACTGTTGGTACGCCCATCATGTTGCACTGCCCTATCATACTGCCACGGTCTCCCCAGCAACAAATGACAGACATCCATATCAACAACATCACACCAGATTTCATCTTTGTACTTCTTTCCAATCGAAAAAGTAACTCGAGCTCTTCGTCCAACCTTCACCTCACCTCCTTTTCTCAACCAAGCCAACTTGTACGGTTTCGGATGTTTCTCAGTCTTCAATGCCAACTTCCTCACAGCTTATGTAGAGATTATATTATCACAACTTCCAGCATCAATAACAAACTTGCAAACCTTCCCCAGAATAGTACATGTCGACTGAAAAATATTGCTCCTCAACCAACTACAATCCTCTTCTTGCTTTGGTGTCAAACAGGACCTCCTCATCATCAGATTACATCCCTCGTCTCCTGACACTTCTTCTTCCTCCTCATCAAGTGAATTGGAACATTCAGCTTCTACCTCCTCATCCTCAACCTCTGCTATCATAGCTCTCTTCTTCGGCTTTGGACACTCATTTTTTTATGACCCATCTCCTGACAATTGTAACATTTGAAACCATTGTTAACCTTTACCTTCTCAGCCTCCTTCACCACTGGTTTACTGATAGGTTTAGAAACATTAGAACTTCCACTAACACCCTTCACTTGATTATTGGAATTAGTAAACACACCACCTCCTCATCGTCCCTGTTTCTCCCAAGCCAACGCCTTATGATGTGCTTCCGCCACCGATCTAGGATCGAACATATTCACCATATCCTGAATCTGCATTCGCAACCCTCCAACAAATCTAGCTGTCAGTTGTTCCTCCGTCTCCATAATATCATTCCTAGCAATGAGTTGGTAGAATTCATCTGCATAATCATTAACTGACTTCGTCCCCTGCCTTAGATTTTGCAACCTCTGGTACACAAGCGATTGATAGTTATAAGGTAAGAATGTAGTTCTTATCGGTTTCTTCATCTTCTCCCATGATTCAATCTTCGACTTCCCCATCCGTTCTCGAGTAAGTTTAGTTTGCTGACACCACGCTAAAGATCCACCCCTTAATCTTGTAGCAACCAACTTCACTCTTCGATGCTCTGGAACTTCCTTGAAGTCAAAAATCTCCTCGACATTAGACAACCAATCCAAAAACTCCTCAGCCTGCATCCCACCTTTGAATTCTGGAATTTCAGTCTTCATTCCTGACTCCCAACGTCGATCATCTTCAACACCCCGATATGCACTTCGTCCTTGGTCTCGATCTCGAAAATGAAAACTTCCTCTATCACCATCTTCATCATAAACCGACGTACTTCGATAACGATCTCGACCACCCACCTCTCTATGATCTCGCATATCTCTTCTACTCTGCCTTTCTTCATCATGATAAGGTTCAAATTCATACTCCCGTGGAGTTCTCCTCTCTTCATCTCTATACTCGTGATGTTCTCTTCTCATTGAAACTGACGATTCTCTTCTACCTCGATAAGATTGTGGCGATACCCTTCTCGCTTCCGTAACCGATGGCGAAACTCGGTTTCCTCCATGGTTCGAGACTGGCGATCTCCTCCTCTGATTTTGATTTAAATCATTCATCAGCTTCTCTAACTTTCCAATTCCTTCATCAAATTTTTCATTGATACGTTGTTCCATTTGTTCTGCTTCTTCTCTTCGATACAACGTTTCAACGTTTTGATGTCGATTAGCCCTTCTCGGTGGCATTGTCAAAATTTCATAAACACTTCAAACAAATTCACACTTCAAACTTCAAAACGCAACACTTAGCTCGCACTTCAATTCACGACTTACTTAGCTTGCGCAACTCTTGGCTCGGTTCGGCAACAATGGATCGCGACCTAACACGGTTAGCTCGCTCGAATGATTTGAATTGGGCGCGCTCACAACTTCCCGCCAAAATTCAAACTCCTTTCTTCTTTCGATCCAAAATGATATGGATCAAGACTTCACTCTTGTTGCAATCGACGATGAACATGATGAACACAACTTCTCCCAAAAGATATAGATCCGATCTTCAAACTTCAATACAAATGCGAACAACTTCAAGTACTTGCTCTCTGCCTTGATCAAATCTACATTTCGTCTTCAAATTCTTCAAGATGATTGGCTCCAAGACTCGATTTAGCTATGATTGGCAAAAACAAGATCTGATACCAAAAATGGCGCAGTAGCGGAATACAAAAATTGATGATACGATGATAGTAGCAATCGATGGATTAAAAGATACCGAATGCCAAATTCGTTGATCGGAAGATACCGAATTCAAGCTATCTCAAACACGTTGATAGCGCACTATACCGTGTTTAAAGATCTACGATTCTTCACACATTGATCTAGCGCAGTAGATTCCGTGAATCGGCTTCTACGATCGTTGATTCGAGCGCACTCAAATACCTAAGGAGGAGATAGGAGATTACACTCAACTACCCATTTAAATGAAAGCACAAAGCAATCAGACAAGAAATTTTATTCAAAATCAACCAAAGTTACAAAATGATCCAACCGGCATATTTATAGGCGTTACAACTCATCATACACAAAAACTGTACAACTCTTAAGTCGGTACCGACTCAACACAACCAGCGACTTATGACTTACGACCTAAACAGGCGACCTAAAAACATACGACTTAAAAACAACGTACAATTACAACACAACGACATAAGAACAAACATATTACAACAACACATAGGTCGGCCGCGTCATACGACCTAAAATACAACCCATTACGACATACGACTTATAAAAAGAACGACCTAAAAACATACGAGTTACGACATAAGAACATACACCGGACGACTTAACAAATAACGACCTAACATATAAGTCGGCAGCGACTTAATACCTGGCTTCAGAACTTCTTCATGCGACTTAGCTTAGGTCGTAGCTCGGTGGCGACCTATCACCTTCCAAAGAAACAGCCTGTATGTTGGGTCGTTTGCGACCTAAGAAGCGCAGGAGTTAGGTCGTGGCCGACCTAAAGATCTGGAGCGACTTAAAATCTTGCGACCTAACCAGTTAAGTCGTAACTCGTTAGCTATGAGTCGCAAATTATCATAGGTCGCTGATCCACCTTCTCCCGCATAACTCGTATCCTTATCTCCCCTGTTAGGTCGTGGTCGACCTAAAGCTTCCCCCTTAGGCCGTACCCGACTTAATTCACGTTTCTTGTTAGCTCGCAATCCATCTTCGTTAGGTCGTGGATGACCTAAAAGTTCTTCCTTAGGTTGTGGACGACCTAAGTCTTGTGAGTTTAAAAACTGCTTGCCTTCCTTACCTCTGTTCTCATTAACTCGCGTACGATCTTCCTTAGGTCGAGAATGACCTAAAAATCCACTAGGTCGTGAGCGACCTAAAATTCCATTAGGTCGTGAGCGACCTAAAAATGTACCACGACTTAAATCTGTTGAATTGCCAGATTGCGATGCATCACAGAGTATACTGATGATAGTTATATAGTAAGTAATGTAGAATATAAATGTAGTATAATAAAAGATAAAACCAGAGATTTTTATACTGGTCGAAGCACCGTCCTACGTCCAATCCAAGACTCCTTTTGGAACTCCACTAATAACTCTCACTTAACCTGGAGGAACATGTATATACAACCTCTGAGTAGCCGAACAGGGACCTGAGCAGCAGAACAAGTTTTCGCCTCAGCAGCCGAAGAGGACTTTACATGCCTGAGCAGCAGAACAGGACATCAATAAATACAAAAGATTGTTTTGACCTTGTGTGTTCTAATAACACGGATTTGTCACTTGTAGTACACCCTTCCTATAATCTTCTCCTCGAGTATAAATATATATATTTGAAGTTTTATGAAGAATAGAAAGGTATAAGAATGCTTTAATGTAGAATATTTGGAAGTATAGTTGCAAATAGATTCCAGAGAGTTAGATAAGAAAGATAAGAAAATTCAGTTAACTCGATGATCTGGATTCAAGTTAGGATATGTATTTATAGTTGTTAAAAAGCAGCAACCATTGATGAAGAGTTTCGGTTGAAGTGTTGCATCCAAATCTTTTTGTAGAGATTCGTAACTCTTCATGAATGATCGTGTCTTTCAAAAATATAGCAGTTGTAGAAATTTAGTCAACTGAACCTCTGGGTCCGTCGATTGAATATTCAAATGAATTTTTAAATATATATTTGTATATTTGTGCACCTGTGCGTGTTGCATAGAAATTTCTGGGTCAGTCGACTGAGCCTCTAGGTCAGTCGACTGACCTTGTAATATCTGTGCAATTTGCACAGTTTACATAGGTATAATAATATATATATTATATAATGAATCTAACTTTAAAAACTTTATAATATATATATATACATTTTATATGCTTATATATGTATAAATCATTTGGAAATAAGAAGATTAAATATATAAGCTAATATATACGAAAACGAGGAGAGAGCTTAACAGTATTAGCCTAAGACTCAAAAAAATATAAAGGTTGATGCACCGATTTTGATGTCTTGTATCCATGTAGTATATATTCTCTTTTGTCATAACATTCGTCGAATCTATATGTTGTAGTGATATATTCGTGTCATGAATCAAAACCAAGTCTCAAAAAATGTAATAGGATCTCATCTGATCTAGGGGTGGGAATATATCCAAATCAACAATAAAATTATAAATTATCCAAACATTCAACCATCAATTTAAATCAACTATATAACATAACAAGTTAACCAAAAATGTAAGGACCCGTTTCTTCGACTTCCGAAAATCGACATCAATACGTCCACTGTATCAACTGCCAAGCAATCGAATGTCGAAAAACCGGATTCTTAGGGTTTAAGAAGAAGAGGTAGAAGAAAAAGATAGAAGAAAAGAAGAAAACAACAGAAACAATATCAGAATCTCACAGTCGCAGCGGAACAACATATAATAGATAAATGAATAATCTTTAATAAAAAGAACTATATCAGTTATTACATCACATCACATCATCAGAGTCAATATACAACACAATACATCAATACATCATCAGAGTCAATATACAACACAATACTCCAAAATCCCGAATAACCTGATAACCTAACTCTAGACTGCCCGTGTGGAAATTGGTGGGCACTCAGAGTTTAGGAAGGGAACAATAAACTCTAGGTCAGTCATGGGACTGGTGTGAGAACTCAAAACAGTTATTTATCTTTAAAACAAACAACAAGATAATTTTAAAGTCAATTCGCAATGCTTTTGGAAAATGAAACTACCATAAGGCCTCCCGCCACACACACAATGCAAACGCAGAATTTGGAGGAGATTTCTCCTTATGATAGTCAAAGATGCTTACTACGCAAAACAAATCATTTTGGATATTATTATTAGTGCATAGTGGAAAACATTTCGAAAGTATAATATAAATCTTAGCCAACATACGACAAGTATTGTATGCCTACTATAGCTACCATCTAAACGGTGAGGCGCCACCATAAGTAAATGGCAGGTTCTACAACTAATACCGTACAAGGTGTGTATTGTTTTGTTTGGATTTCCAACAAATGGTCGGGCAAAGGAACTTCCCATATAAAATAGAACGCCTCTGGAGCGACGTTCCCGGATCCTAACCGGATCTCTGCTACACAAGGCCGGGTTACCCCTAACTGGGTAACTACTGACACGAGTATGCCACCTCCCAGTCGGTAGCGACCTTTATCCGAGGTACCTCTAATCCAACAACCACAAAGAAATCACAAAGTAATAGATTCGAAGCAACCACAAAGTAAATATCTGCGCTCCATATCATGATACCACTCATAATCCAGAAGGAAATGACATACCCTCAGAGGGAGCTACCCTCAAATAACCTTGCTGCCACGATTCCTGTTTCGACCATACCGGGTCATGAGGTTCAACGAAGTCTCATCCACAAAGCCACGCTTTGGTACAAAGCCATGCTTTGGGTCAACAAATGATCAAAGTAATGATCACAAAGACAAATGATCAAACAAATGATCATATCACAAATGATCAAACAATGATCATTACACATCAACACTCAGCATGTCACATTACCAAATTGGGAATATATCACTGATAACTTCAACTACATAACCTCTGAGCTCGTACGTCTCAGAGAAGGGTGTTAAGCTAAGAGAATAAATTCTCCGCCACCAACAGAAATGTATTTGAAAGAAATCGGCTTTATATCTCAAGGTGTAATGTCAGACATGTAACCATACAAGTCTGTTCCGGGTTCGAACAGAACCGAAGGCACTTCTTATGAAGACCTTGCAAATCCGGGTATTCACAATACCGACCGAACTTCCCATCACAAAGGAAATCTCTATACCAGAGTAACCCGATGCAGAGACAATCAATAAGTCATCCCATCGCTTTCAAAAATATCCGGTCTTCACCACCGGTCTTCAATGCAATCCATATCGACATATCACTATTCGGAATGGGTTATACGACACAAAGGTCCTCTCCCGGCTAACCCGAATAATGAGCGTAATATTTTGAAAATAAGTGTGGCATTCAAATTCAAGCAAATCACAACAATTACCTATTCAAGGTAATTATTGATATTCGGTTATTTAACTATCAATAGGTCTACACAGCATCATCAGATTCCAAATAATTTCCCAAATTATTTATTTTCCAAAAAAATCTTTACAAGATATATAATTTCCACACTTCAACCATTTGAAAACAAATTTCAAATATTCATTTTTCAATTTATCTTTAAAAGATAAAATCTCAAACCTTTCATTTCATATTGAAAAATATTCCCATACTTATTTAATAATAGGTTATTCACAAATCCATTTATTTTCAACAGTTGGAAAATATCCAATATACTTAAATCATAATTAGGTATATATTTCATTCTTTAAGGAAAACATCCTCTTCAAACACATTCAATTGAGTCAAAACGAATGTTACATAAAACATCATTACGACAACTCAAAATCACTAGTATAAGGATTCGAAATTTAGATAGATATATAAATCCCAATACTATATAAAACATTTCCTTTCGGAAACCATTTACTATAACAACAGTGTTATAGTCCACCATTTCCTTATTCCTCGAAACGTCTATTTCAACAATGAATGTTGAAATCTATGTATTCGATACTTAATGCATTTTAAAAACATCTTTAAAACAATTAACTTCGTTTTAATTCTATTTAAAGTATCACTTCAAAATATTTCTTAAATATATTATTCACTGTCCAAAATCGTGAATATACTTCGTTATCCAAATTCAACATTTCTACACATTTTATTTAAAGAATTATCCACTGTCCAAAATCGTGAATAAAATTCCCAACCAAACCCTTATTTTTTTACAACATTTAACTTAAAAGATAATTCGCTGTCCAAAATCACGAATATATCTCCCTTAATAACCTTCTATATTTCATTTGTCAAATTCAATTGATTTCGGATTTATAAAACAATGTTTATAAATTCACTTTTATATATTTTATAACAATTTCAACTTATAAAATCATTTTATTAGCAAACTCTATTTATATCCCATTTAAGTGCCAAAATCTAATTTATAAGTAAACTACTTATAAATCTTTTATTTTACAACATCTTTTCATTTTATAACTTCACATTATAAATCCATTAATTTCATTCACTTATGAAATCCATTTATACTTCCTTTTAACACTTATAAAAACTCATTTTATAATTCCAATATTTTAATTTATAAATATCAATTTTATAAATCTTTTATATAAATCGTTTATAATTATTCAAAAATCCCAATTTAAACCATTTTATAAATCAATCAATTATTTATTTCAAAAATCACACTTTGGTTATATTTCACAAAAATCCTAATTTTTATAACTTTAAAATTTTAACGTTTATTTATTTAAGATGAATCAATTCAAAATTTTAATAAAACGTATAATCTCAAAAATCACTTTAAAAATCCCTTTAAAATTAAAACCATTATTTTTAAACTTCAAAAATGGATCCAATGATGCAACAGCACCAAATAATCAATCACGGCATCCAAACATCATATATCGATATGACAACAGAATATATATAACAATATCTGTAAATAAATCAATACAGTTGAGGAATCCAGTTGGATCCCTCCAACCTGTTTTCCTGCATCCACAAATGTTAGCACAATACCAATTCCGTTCCAATATGGAATATCGCGGTATATGGGATTTATAAAATATTATCCGCTATTATGCGGCGCAATAGGGTCCCATCCGCTATATAATGCGAGAAATCAACCCCAAGTACATATATAATACCAATTTCACTTACGGTGAAATATTCGCGGTATATGTTTTTAATAAATAACCTCCGCTTAATATACGGCGTATAATGTCTATTTAACACAATAGTCAACAATTTATCATCTAATCACACAATCAACAATTTTAAATCTAACTATTTAATATATAAATCGAAACAATTTCGATTGAGTGAGAAGTTCTCACCTTGAATTTTACGATAACAGTTGCAGCGTTTTATTTCGAATAAAATTAAACGGATGTTTAATTTTACTCAAAATTTTCACTGACTCCAATCGACTCCAAACCAGCTCCATTGCGTAGTGCTCGACAAAACGTAGCCAACGCAATTCGTTTCATCGAAATCCGACCTCGTATGAAGAAGTTACACTATTTTAAAGTTTGAACGAATTAATATAAACAAATTTACAAAATTTATTTTCAATTTAAAACCTAGTTAATCACGGCCGTTCATCTCAACATCTCCAAATCAGGGCCGTCGCACGCATCTTCCTCCATGCGACATTTCCAGGCCACACGAACCCAATAGCCGCCATATATCACGAATTAACGCCACCACCATGATCAATTTCATTCCGATCAAACACCATCGTACGAAAGGCGACGACGAGCTTCCCCTTCAGCTTGAATGTTGTTGAACTCGGTCCTCACCATGCATAGAAAAACGCGTGTGAATGATGGGGCTTCAAGGCAGAAATTCGAGCATCACGACATTCTATAGATGATCATCACCGTATGGATTGAAAGCCCTTCCAATGCTCTTCAACTTTGTAGTTGATGATTTCTGATGAAGGTGAGCGGATTAGAAGAGATTGAGGGAAGAAGTATTGAACGTTTCTGGCCATTGAATAGATTTAGGGCCAGCTGGAAGAAGAGAGAGTGTTTGAGTGCAAATGTGAATGTTGAGGTGCTTTTATAGAAAACCAACGAAAACACTATTCATCGAAATTTTCCGAACTCCAAATCGAGCATGCCGGCTGGCGTTTCTAAGGTTTACCCCGCGTTCCGAACATAATGGAACGTGTTTCGGGAGCTAATTTGGTCGTATGTGTGAGTTACGGAATTAAACGATCAATTTTAAATTAAACTGATTAAACCGATTTTCTAGGCGTTTTGGCTTGCCCCGGACAAACGGTAAATCCAATTGACACAAAATTTGAAACCATACAACAATATCACATTACGGATCTGATGAAACTGGTTTTGTCGAAATCTGAGACTTTTTGAAAAATGACTATTTTAACTCGCCAAATTAATATTAAAACAATTTCGATGCGTTTCGAGCTGCCACGGTCAAACGACAACTCTGATTGCTACGAAAATTGAAATCCGATAATAACAAACTATTACGGATCCAATGGAACTATTTCGTCCAATTCTGAGACTGTTCGAAAAATGGCTAATTTCACCAGTCGATTAAATATTAAAATATTCAATTTTCACAATTTAACTTTTAATTCGATTTTAAAAGTTCTATAACATCACTATTACTCCAATATGATTTAATATAACTTTATAAATCATTTTTAATCACATTTAATCCAGATTCTAAATTTTCTGGAATTTCAACAATTAAATTATCGATTTAATTATCCAATTAAATCCAGATATTCGAAATTAAATTTTTTTGACTTATTAATTCTACTTATTAATATTTAAAATCAGTTAAATATTCGAATTTCAAATGTCAAAAATTCTGGGTCGTTACAAAAAAGGTGAGTCTAACTCACATTGATTTTAATAGTAGCCAAAACATTATAATTTGGATTAAAATTGAATTGATGTTCAATCTAACCAAAAAAAATTACTTGCTCTAAATCCATCAAATTCAATTCCATAGCATGGTATTCGCAGATACGAAAGCAACGCAACTTGTCGCTGCCGAAACCGACATCGTACGAGAAAGTTATGAACTGACGATTGAAACAATTTATTAAATTAAAATTAACTTAAACTTAATTAAATTTTTAAATAGTTGACCTATCCTCTTCTTCCCTTCAATGTGACATTCCCAGGTCAATGTTCTTGTCTTTTTTCTCATTCATGTTAATCGAGCAACCTTATATCGTCGACCTTCCACTACCTCTACCGCGACGACGCCATAGCTGCCTGTCGCCTACGTTCACCTTGTGCATGCACGCACGCTAAATTGCATGAAAATACTTATTTGCTGCTTGGGATCGGAGGCCTCTAGCCACCATTTCATTCCATTGATTGACGATATAACCAGTGATTTGCTTCGTATCGCCGTGCTCTACATTTTCTTAATTGAAGTCGAAGGCTAATTCGGCCATTAGAGGCTTCGATTGATGTTGGTCGTTGATTGGTTTAGTTTCCTTGGTGGCCAAAGAAAATTAGGTTTAGGGTTTGCTAAATGAAAGGAATGGATGGCCTTGTATAGAAAATTTTCGCAGCACTGTTCATCTGTGAAACTTTCGAAATCTAAACGAAGCATGCCGCCTAGCATTCCACATGTTATACCCCTATTCCGAACACAATGAAACTAGTCCCGAGCCCTAATTCGATCATATGCAGAGGATAGCTTTTCAAACTCAATTATTATATAAATTTCTAAAATTAATTTCTACGCGTTTTAATCTCGCACGCCCAAACTGTATGCCCTTTTGCCACGAAAATCGACGGCATACTATAATATACTATTACAGATCCAATGGAACTGATTTCGTCGAAATCCGGGACAGTGCCTCGAATGGCTCGGTTTTTATGTTAATTAAATCAAGTTACTGTTAAAACCAAATAAATCACTTTTAAACCTATATCAAAATTTCACTGCATTCATTCCTATCAAAATAGAATTTACATCAATTTCTAAAATCATTTATTCATTTCAAATACAAGATTTAATCATTTTAAACATTTTCAAATATTAAATTCAATAATTTAATTATCAAATAAATCGAAATATTTAAAATTCGTGTTATTTAACTTATAAAATTAACTTTTCAATATCCGAAATCAATTAATAATTCCAAATCCAAAATGACTAAATTTCTGGGTCGTTACATCCTTCCTAAAAGAATTTCGTCCTCGAAATTAGCAAGTAAGAAAATGGCCCAAACCTATTAATTTTTCTAAAACAATTCGTAATAGATTTTCAAATCCTTTTAAGTCTTTAACTTCATTCACCAATTCCAACCATTATCATCCACTCATTCATTCTAAATTATAATTCAAAATCAAATTTTAGTTAACAATTTTTTTTCTCAAAAAGTTTCTAACTTCTTAAATTTTCGGAAAATTTCGCCAGCGTCTCTTTTGCTTGACTCGATCGTAAAAGTTTACAATATATAATAAAAAATATATGTCTGCTCTTGAGGATGAGGCATCCCTTAGGGAAAAAATGGATGAAATACGGTATGTAATCCGAGATGTATGCTTTATTTTAGTATTCGCAAGCATATACAACCAATAAAATGCTAAAGCAAGCTCCAACTGCAAAACATACGCCATACACACATACTAATCACTCAACAACCAATGAGAATATGTACATAGAAATAGTATCACTATATAACATAGATTATACCATAACTACATGCAATTTTAGTGAATGTAACAAGAGAACTATTAAACAAATAACATCCATCCAATTTATTTGCCATCGTATAAATTTGCATTTTCAAATGTCAATATTGTACCTATACACTTTCATCTCTTATAACATTCAAATATATTCCCATTCAATTGATTGACATTTGCTTCATTTCATTCACTTTGAATTCAATTAAATTTCGTTTATGAATTATTTCATAAAGTCGTTACATTTTTAACCTTTGCTAAGCTAAATATTATTTCACTATCACTTAGTATATTCTTCAATACTAATATTGTTACGAACAATTCCATCGATAATTACTTAAGTTTATTTCAAATATTTTATACAACACTTCTTATTTTTATTTCCACTTCAAAACTTAAGTTCAAATCCAATTCTATCAAACACCTTAAAAAATTCAATTCATTCATGCTCAATTAATTTTTCATCCAATTGATTCACATTCAGTTAATCTATATTCCATTAATCCACATTGAATTATTCACATTCTGTATTGCAATATTTTATTCCATACTTAATTCATGTCACAATTATATTATCTCGAACCATTATCATTTCATTTCTAATAATCATTTGAGGTGGATTATTCTCTCTCGACGGTAGCTTGAACTTTTCAATATCTTCAAGATAATAGGGATAAAATCAAGATCATCATCAAATGTTACAAAGTTGCCATCTCCACTATTGTGACTTTGTATGAAGTTGTGAATAGCCATTGTACACAACCGCTCATGCTTGAATTGGAAATTGAAAAGAAAACATATTACTTAAGTTGAAATATCCATTTGAGTATTTCCTTACTTAAGTCCAATAAGAAATTCTATGCGACCAACAACATAATTTATTTTTATAATAATAGAATCAGCATCGAACATTGTGTTTGCAAGAAGGGGTGTGAGGATAAGGAGAACCACGGAGGAATTTAATGGGGTATCTAGCAATTGGTGGCTGACTCCTCGGCCAATGCTTTGGATGCCAATAGTGCATCCCTTCCCCGCATCCCGCAATTGAACTGGGCTTGGTCGTTGTAACCCAGTTTAGACGTTTGACGTGTTTGAAACATCTGATCGAAAAAGCCTACGAATGCACCTTTAACTACATTGAGTTTGGGAATTCCAAATGTTAGAATATTTATTATCAGTCCAAAGATGATTTTTCTAGCATAACTAAATAAAGCTTAGTTTTCTTTTTTATCACTTTATTTTTATTATGGTACAATTGTCTAATTTCTAACTACAATATATGTGGTGCAATATATATGGTACTGGGTGAAGTAGTGCTTCATAACTGTAGTAATAAGAAATCATATACGTCACTGCATGCTTTTGTTGATAATATGTTTCACTTAACTTCAATTGATGAGCATGTTAGTATATTATGAAGTTAACTGTAATAATGTACAAGCTATGCATATTTGTTGCGATCTAACGATTAGCTGCAAATATCTCAAGATCGAAACCCAAATCGAGGGTTAGAATGACAATTCCACTCTTTGGGAGGTACCAAATAAACGACAAGAAAAACTAGGGGTTTCAGCATAAAATATTTACAAATCACACTCATTTTAAATAGTTAAGAAAACATTCACGATATAGGCTCTTAATCTCACAAACATTTTGAATTTCTCCTATCATCTGATGTGAAACAAACATTAAAACTAATATAGTTTTGGACTACATATATTATATCATACAGTTTCCATGACTCTAAAAATTGTTTTAAGAGAAGGGAAAAAATTACCAAAGGGAAGACTCCAATCTGAAACAGGCTGCAGTTCAACAGCATCCGAACTCGAATTATAACCATTAGTCACAGACAAACGCTTAATTCCCAAGGATTTGCTTCTACGAGAATTTGGGACATATGCAACCTTCCTAAAATCCACGCTCTCTTAGTAGCTTAATCCTGAACATCTACTCTTAAGAATTGGAAAAGAAAAAAGGAGTGGTTCCAAAAGCTATTTCCAACGCTGCAACAGTGAAATCAAGCTTATCAAAATTACATGTTGTAGACAATGACTGATTATGAAACCGAATTACGTCAATTCTTCGTTTTACCCCCAAAAGATTAAAAACAAAAATGGTAGATGGAAAGGAATAGAATTGGCCATTAGATGAAGTAGTTTTCTAATTTGAAACTTAAAATAAATAACATTCAAACCAAATAGAAACAACTTGAAACAACTCTAGAATTTGAAATTTTCAGCTCAAGTTCAAATCATTCGCAAAAAGAATGAAATTTTTAGATCGTAACAATGAAGAAACTCACCAAAAATATAAAGGGAGAAGTCAGAAGAGATTGATAAGAAGATAATAAGACTGAAGACCGAGCTCTATCTATAAAATCACATGAGAATTTATTATTAAACATCAGTTATTCATTTATTAAAGATGAATTATTAATTGCTTCTCACGTTAATTTATTGTTCTTAAAGATGAGTTATATATCAAAGACGAGTTATTCATTTTCAAATATATGGTAAATTCTTAGTTAATTCACGTTATTTCTTTGCCATTATTGCTATTAAAGGCGAGTTATTCATTTACTAAGAGCGAGGCTAAATGATCCCCAAAAATATCTCTTTTTTAACCCTGTCATCAATTGGCACCACTTCACTGAACACTGCCACATCTTCCAGTGAACCCCTACTGACCAAGCTCAAAAATAGTGATTTCGATATTGTTTCGACACTATGATACCACGATATGTGTAAGTTGGTTGACCATGATCCGTCAATCGGTAGGGTAGGTAAAATAAGGTCGATTTTTTGGTTCATATAGCAGGGCTCTTTATTAAAGATGATTCAAAGACGAACCTTTTCATTTTATCTCTCTGTTCT
The DNA here is from genome assembly GCA_030737815.1 of Allium fistulosum. Classification (NCBI taxonomy): domain Eukaryota; kingdom Viridiplantae; phylum Streptophyta; class Magnoliopsida; order Asparagales; family Amaryllidaceae; genus Allium; species Allium fistulosum. Next base: position 130,942,569 of record CM060904.1, read on the forward strand.
TTCTTTATTAGGTAAATCCATTGTGGCTTATGTTAATTATATTGGTAATTAAATTCTAAAAACATGAAAAGGTTTCATCTGTTCTTCTTGTATTCGTGTATTATTTGTTATATATTAAAAAAACATTTATTTTTGTTTCTTCACCCTCTTTTGTTTCTTATTTCTTTTATGTTCATGCAACTTTATTAACGCTGCTTGGCCTTCTCTTTATTCTTTTGCTGCACATAACCACTATCTTTGGTTTCTACCAAATTTATTTTTTTTAACTAAAAATTCCAGCCTTAATTAAACCAAAACATCCATATTCATGTCCTAAGATTATATCTTAGCTTCATTTCTGATTATTTTATGTCGTATACCTAAAACATAAATCCAATACCAACCTCATGTCTTTTAAATTCGATCTTTGTACCCTCAATGTTATTTCACAAAGACGCCGATCAATGGTCTTCTTCCAAACCTCCATGAAAAGAGGACCGTGACTTCATTTTCCAAACCATTTTAGTTAGACTTTACCATGTTCTAGGCACAACAGAATCACAAAGGAGATAGTGGCAAATGCACTTTCTTAGCTCTGTGTTTGCTAATCGGATTTCTATGATTTTTATCTGTAACTTTCTTATTTGATAACAATACATGTACGTAAATTTGTTTGTTATCGATTGAAAATTTGACTAATTCGTAAATTAAATATTTTGTAATGATTGTTTTTTTCGATTGAGTAAGCCAAACTTATCGTATTTGTACGAACATAGTGTTTAATATTCCATAACCAGGATTTTATAAAAATATACTAACTAATTTACATGATTAAACTGACTGTGCAAAATTAATCAATTAATTTAACTATTAAATATTTATGGAAATAAATTTGTAACCTTAAAATTTTATTGGCTTTGATTTAATTAATTATATCAGTTATACCACTTTTCATAATACTGTGAAATATTATTATTTATAAGAACATCATTTCGGTACTAATGTGAAAGTAAAAGATTGACTGGTTAAACTTTGCTTTGTGAAATCAATAGTATTTCGTTGTATATAACATTTATAAGAATATCTCAATATCTTTTTACAGGAATATATGCAAATACAAAGGAATGTGATAGACATCATAGTTCATAAAATAAATATCTCAATAAGTGTATCGGGAATATAAATCAATATGGATAATGAAATGTGTGTAGTGACTCTTTGTTTTCAATTCCATCATTTTCCATTTTCTCTAATAACGTTAAGTATCACCCACTTCGTACATTTATATTTCATATTTTTATGTAGTATTATTATTTGTCCATGTGTATTATAAAATTTTTATCTATAAAAATAGATGGTAAGCTACTCAAATTGAGTTCAAATTTCTCCCTTAGAAAAATAATATAACTAATAGATAATAGGTTCAATCTCTATGGGTAAAAATCTAATTCCACTCTTTCACAATGAATAATGACACTAATTTAGCAATTGATGTTTTATGCATCTTTCATCTATAATTTAAAATCTAAAAAACCTTTACATGTATATTAAAAAATAAATTTGATCAACATTGATCATTTCTTTATGTTTCTGTTTCTTACTGAAATTACTTAACATCCTTCCATATACAACATTTGTTAGAAGCTTGAATTTTGATATTTTGGTTGTCCAACTATATAAGTAAATGTTATATGAACTAACCATACTTGTAGGACAATATATTGGTTTACTCAAGAAATAATCTAACAGATTGCAGACTAGATTCCAAATAGAAGCTTCAGTAATATATTTAGTCTATGGTCTGATTCTTTTAGTGAATTCATGTTAAAATTTCTTCGAAGTGGTATATACACGTGCACAAAATTAAAAGATTTTCACAACATTGTTCATATGCTAATTTCTTCAAAACATTGTTCATATACTAAATTTTTTCAAAGCATTCCTTTATTTGCCAGAAAACAAGCAATTCATCACACTAAACAGTTTAGTTCAGTTGACTGAATGCTATACATGTGCACAACTTATCTTGAATATTCAAATGGCTGAAATTGATGATTCACCCTGCTGGATTGGGTCAATTTTTGAACTATTTTCTTACTGCATCAATTTTTAATCCATTCAACTGGCTCATCGAGCTATTCAGAGGGCTAAATCTTCATAACGACTATATTTTGAAAAGAAACTTCAATTCAACGAAGAGAAACGACTCTTCATTCAAGATTTGTTTCCATATTCTTTCATGGATACCTTTCATGAATAATTGCAACTTTAATCACTATATATAGCATTGTAATCCATTGTTTTAATCACCAATTCTGATTTTAATTATCATTCTTATATTCTAAACTATTCGGCTATCTAAATATTCAATACTTCATTCTAATCACTTGTTCATTTAAGCAAACTTAATTTGTCATTAAATATCTCCATGAATTACAAAATATACCACAAAGGAGAAGATTATAAGAAGGGTGTATATTCCTGATTTATTAGTGCTATTTGTATTGGAAGTCCTGTTGTTTCCTTAGGCGGTTGAAGTCCTATTTTGTTGCTTAGGCATTTTAGGTCTTGTTCGGTTGCTTAAGCGGTGTAATACATGTTCCTTCGGGCTAACTAAGAGTTGATAGTTAAATTCAAAAAGGAGTCTGGGACTGGGCGTAGAATGGGAAGTTCGAACTAGTATAAAAATTTCTTATGTCGTTTACTTTCTTAGTTTACTTTTATACTAATATTCTAGACAAGTAAGTAGTTAAGTTAATATTCCATATCACACGATCCTTAGTCATTTCACTTGGTATCAGAGCAAGGACATCATAAAATGAGAACATAACGTGAAATAAATTTTTATACGTGAATTTCAACTTGATATGCACGACTATGAATGAAGTGAATGGCTAGGGTAAGGAAGAAACAGCTAGAAAATTAATAAAGAGGGTAGGTAAGTAAAAGAGCAAGAATTAAAACAAAGTAACGCATGTCTCCTTGATTTTTTCCAAGCCATTTATGAAAAGATATACACACAAGTAAAATCCAATAAATAAAGTTTAGATAAAAAAATAGAAAAATAAAATAACTTAGAAAATAAAAATATAGAAATGAACATGAAAAAATTGAAATTGAAATACAGAAAATAACTACGTGTAAAACGCTGTAATTTATCTAATTTAAAAAGTATAACTCAGAATTTAACGAAACGAAAAGCAGAACGGATATCATAAATATATTCTGATTTAAGGAAAAAGATTAAAATTTAAAAATTCAAAATTTTAAAAATTTAAACCAAAAATTCAAATTTTGACCAAAATATAAAAATTTCGGAAATTGTTTATTTATTGCATTTAGTAAATAAATTACAAACAAATTCCAAACTTACATTGGAAAAATTCTAAAAATTCACTTTTAAATGATTTAAAAATCAAAATTTCAAATAAAAATTTAATTAAAAATATTCACAAAATTATGAGTTGTTACACTCTCCCCCACTCAGAACTTTTTGTCCCCGAAAAGGAACGAGGCATGAAAAACAGAGGCAACAGATAGAATGAGATAGAATTAAGACAAGATAAAAAGAAGATTGAAATTATACCTGGTAACAGTCGTTATAGGTAAATTCAACAAGATGGAGATGATCTTTCCAAGATCCTCCGTAATCAAGGACACAAGCACGAAGAAGATTCTTGAAAAGTTTTCCAAAACAGTCTGGTAAAGGTATTCTGGGAGGAAGAACTACATATTGAACTTTAGGAAATAAGATCAATTTGGAATTCAATTCCCCGCTTAGGATGCAGGAGAATAGGAACAACCGAAGGAAAAGAGATAGGAAAACAAAATAAGATAATCAATTTTAAAACCATGAAAGTTTCAACTTAAATTAATAATTGATTTCATCCATTTGATTTTTCCTAAGTTAATTAAATCTTATATATTTATAATTTCATTATCTTATCACCCAATTAACAATTTCTAAAATCATGAATTTGAAATCATTTATTATACTCATAATTTTATTTAATAAGTTTCATTCTTCTTTATTCCAGATGGTTATTACATTTATTCCACTTGATATATGTCTAATTACATATATTAAGTATACTTACACTTATTATGACTTACTCAAATTTATTTATAAATTCCTTTAACATCACTTTATATTGTATATTATTCAATTAACTTTTTATTCTATTTACACCTACTAATCTTTATAACTAAAATTTAAGTGTATAAAATTTATTATAACCACTTAAATTTTTGTTTATAAAATCTTATTATATTGTATATTATTCAATTACATAATTAACTTCTGAATGATTAAGGTAAGTTATATTGGAATGCAATTGAATGTTATACAATAAAATTTTCTAGTTCAATTATCTCAAGTTCAAACATTTGTTCAAAATTTTGGTTTCATTTTATAATTGAAAACATTCTTTAAGGTAAATTTAAGAATTACATTTTCGATTGACTTCAAACCATTTAGAGGTAAATAAATATATATATAATATATATCAAATCAAATTTAAATCATATATCCATACATATATTATAAATCAGGTCATATTTTTGAAATTCAAATCAATTAAATTTCCAAAGAAAAACAGTAGCAAAGCTACATAATGGTCTCTTCCTTTCGAAACTCGAAAATGAATGTCGACGATGCTGCAGTCATCACCAAAATTATTTTCCAATGATAAGAGAAAAGCACTGATTTAAACATTTAAAATTCTTTGAAAACAATCTCTATTTGGAAATCCTATCGATAGCGTTGATCAGACGAACTGATCGAAAACCCAAATCAACATCAACAACTCAAACAACACCATATGCAAACATTTTAAATATTAGATTTACAAATACAGGAATAAATTTCAAAACAAGGATAGGGATTCAAATTTGATGGACTCAAATTAAGAGGATTCTGATTTGAAGATAAGTTGGAAACAAAAGGATAAGATGATTGAATAACAGAATAAGGGAAATGGATAAGCTTATATAAATCGGAGGCAATCTTAACCGGGTCAATCGTGACTTAAAAGAAAAAGATCGATGTTGAATTCTGGGGCAAATCTACACTTGATCTCAAGAGATAGAATTTGGGGATAACATGAGCTATTAGCGTCTAAACCGAGGATATATATAGATCTCCGGTAAATGAATGCCTATTGTAAAGAAGTTTCACCCCTTTACAAGTCATTAGAATATTGGCGAGAGCACCAATTCATTATAAAAATCATTAGAAGTGGAGTTATGGGATACTCCAGAATCAAAAGAAGACGAATAGTGAGGGACAAAAATGAATTTCGGAACCGTGGGATGTCCCAAAATTCAAAGAAAATTCAAATCAAAGAGGAAAAAATTCAAGCTCGAACGAAAGTGATTCCGTAATTAAATTTACCATATATGGTAAGTTTGCCTAGAGCCAAAGCTCTAATACCACGTTGTAAATAAAAATTTGGCATATCTTAGAATATACAGTAAATAAATAATCACAGACATAGAGTATTATAATAATGCAGCGGAAGCAAAGAGATAGTAGTTCATGAAGCTACTATATAAATACATCAGAGTTAAGCAAGATACAATAGAAATAACAAGATACAACAGAAGTAACCATATGAAAATCAAGTACAAAGCTGAATACATCACTGGAATCAACTGAATATCTGAAAGTGGAAAGATAGCTAGATCTTCAAGCAAAGCTCCTACTCCGAAGGTGAGTCTCAAATGTTGTATCATTCAGTCTAACCCGAGCGTAAAGTACACAAAACACTCGAGTCAGGACATACATACTTATACAATGTAAACCAACTCAAGTGAACTGTAACATAAAAGTACAAGTAACTTAAAGGATGCTTGGGATAGCCCATCCTCTAAGGATTCGTTAAATTATTTACTATGTAGTAATATTTCGCTATTATAATAATGTCTACAGTAAAGTAAACTTACTTTTAAATAGCGTTAAGGAGTGAACCAAAATTCCCCTTAACACATAAATAGTCCCAATAGTCCATACTGTACCAATGCATCTCCATATCGGGAGACTACCCTAAATACTCCACAGGCTACGGGAGAAAACCAAACTCATACAAGGCTCGCTAGGGTAGGTGACACGGCACAACTAGGCAATGCCAGGGCAGATATACCAATTACGCATCCGGGCTGGTGGTAACGCATAGCAGCCACTACCGCCCACCTCGGAACACACTTCCAAAATCAAAGGTGCACCCAATCAATCACAAAGTAATAGAATGGCATCGAAGAAATGCGTCCGATCAGAGGTGCTACCTCACTTGGCTCGTCGATCGTTCCTGTTTTAGCCACCTTATGCCAACTCACGAGAGTCGGGTCCACGTTCATACCTCAATAGGATCGTCGCCACCATCCGACTTCATTCTGGAATCTCCACCGCGTACATGGTTATCAAAGTCATTTTCGGTATCGATAGAGAGTAAGCCCATATCCGATCCCGGTCTCTTTACCAACCAAACATTATTATTATTGCCCATGGTTATGTGTTCAAAAATGCTATATATTCACTTCAAAACATATTCATTTAAACCATTAAATTCAATGTCAAACCATATTCATTGCCAAGTTAAAACATTTCACAGTTCATTCATTAAATTATAAAATTTCCAAAACACTGAAAATTTCAGCTACAACAGCATTTATAAAGTGTTACGGTAGATATATTAGTTCTTCAAAAACATTGTTAAATTCAAAAACTGCAGCACTTATAAAGTGCTTCAGTAGGTATTTAGTTATTTCAAAACAGCTAATTTAAAACAGCAAACAACAACACTTACAAAGTGCCAATAGCCTTTATTACTTCAAAACAGTTTAATTTTAAAAACAGCAACCAGCAGCACTTACCAAGTGCTACAGTAGGTATTTAGTTATTTCAAAACAGCTTAATTTAAAGCAGCAAATAGCAGCACTTACAAAGTGCTACAATATCCTTTATTACTTCAAAACAGTTTAATTTTAAAAACAGCCACCAACAGCACTTACCAAGTGCTACAGTAGCCCCTTTTAGTTATTTTTGAATATTATTTAGCTTCAGCAACCACAGCACTTACCAAGTGCTGTACTAGCTCTTTATTATTTCTAGGTTTAGTTTACTTACAGCAACGACAGCATTTCATAAATGTTGTCTTAAAACCATAGCATTTCTGAAGTGTTATCAATGCTAATTCCAACTTTTATTAAAAATTCTAGAAACATTAACTTCCTATTTTTAACCATTTAAAACCTAAAAAATCATATTTCACAAATAAAACTCACTTTCCATTAACTTAAATTTCTTATATTAAAACCCCAAATTTCAATTAACGTATTAAGTCTTAATTTTTTTATACAATTTAACCATTAATTTCTCATACAATTCATTTACAAAAATCACTATAAAGTTTATTTAAATCAATTAAATCCAAATTTAAGTAAAATTTCATATTTCCATATTTTAAAATACTTATACTTTCCAGAAAATTATTTATACAAATAATCACGGGTCTGTATAATATTTTCTACCCTAGGTCAAGTGATACGGATAATATATCATTTCAATCCGTAATTGAAAAGGAAAAATACGGGTTCTATCCTTTCAAACCCGCAATCCCAAGTAAATTAATAAAAATAAAAATCACTCGAGCCTATCATTTCATCCCATAATGATTTTTCCTTATTCTAAAGCCCGTTCGGGTATGTATCATTTCAACCTATAGTGATTCTATTCTACAGGGAACTTGCAGTGTGAGAAGCAATAATTAAATAAACAGTAAAACATATAAAATTATAACAGATGATGTAACATATATAAAATAGCATTTATCATCATATAAATATATCCCAATCATGTATGAATATAGCATATAAATCACTACATATTCACTTGTCATCGATTCACAATTATACAATTACAGATGTCAAGAGTGAATCACTCACCTTTTTGAGCTAAAGATCAATCCATAAAAAAAATATCTACACTCCACAAAGCACGAGAAGGCACGATAAGATTTAAGAAGAAGTAACAACCAAATTCAATCTTGAAATTTTAAAATAAATATAAGTATAAGGTTTAGCGCAACAAGCTATAAATTGAACAATGAAAGATATGAACAAATTTGAAACAAAATAGATTAAATTAACAAGTGGCTTGGCCACTCTACTTGTAGGCTCAACCACCATCATACATGGCTTGACCATTATGGGTTTGAGTCATGTAGGCTCGGGTATGGGCAAGTACTCATAGTTATGGCTTGAGGAAGGTGGAAAAAGGGTAGGCTACACATGGAAATGAACAAGGCAAGCAAATTTAGGAGTTTTGGGCTCGACCCTAGATCTGCATGGTTCGGCGATGGTTAGACATGGTCACATCAGATCTGAAACATGGCTAAGAGAAGGAAATAGTCACGACCAAAGCAAGGTGGAGGTGGTTGGTGTTGTGGCCGAGACTAATAAAAAGAATTTGGTGAATATATAGGTTTTTGATGGAAAATTTTGATGCTTTTGGTGATGGATCTTCATCTCTGGTCACGGCATGGTCATAGGATGATGAATAGAAGTTGTTGGCCGTGGAAGGTGGTGGTGGAGGAGGAGTTATGGTCGGCAATTCATGGTGGCCTCGCTTATTTGTTGAAACAAAAGAAGAACAAAATAAAAATAGAAGAAAAAATAGAAAAACAATAGGAAAAGAAGCCATTACTTACAGGAAAATTCCTACGTGAAGATGCAAATGAAAAGAGATGTGGGAAAATGTTTTGTACGTGAATTAATATTTACTAGAGGAGTTATTCATGGCCTAATCAAGTGCAAAGAATTGGCAAGTAATTAAATGCTTAAATGGCTAGAGATTTGAAAGGATTTATTTCCTATTAACTAAAAAGAAACAATGGAACAAAATGAGGTGAGATACTTGCTTTTTCACGTGAATTGATAGGGTATAAATCGCTAAAATTTTAGGTAAGAATGGATAGAAAGTAATTAAGGAGGTAGGAAATAAAAGATATGCAAATAAAGAGGCAAGAAATAAAACAAATGTGACGTATGCCAATTAAAGCAAAGTAACATACGCCTAATTAATTTGTTTCCTTGCCATTAATTAAAAGATATATACAAAAGAACATTCAGTAAACAAAATAAATAAAAGATATACACAAGAAACATTTAATAAATAAATTTTTAAAAAGATATGCCTTTAAGGCAATATAACGTATATCCATTGAAATTCTTTTCCAAGAAATAAATAAGAAATATATACACATAACGATTCAATTAATAAAATGAATGTCTAAATAAATAAAATAGAAAGACAAAATAGAGATGGATATTATGAAATATATATATATATACAGAAATTATTTATTTTATTATATTTGGAAAAGAAATTGCATACAAAAATCCACTTCATTGGAAAAAATTTGATTTCAAACAAGAAAATTTATATATTAAAATAATCTTTGAAAGTGGAAGTGAATGTTAAGAAACGGGAAAGGCATGAATTAAGGAAAAAGAAACACACACACACACACACACACACACACACACACATATATATATATATATATATTATTCTTAAATGCAAATGAAAAATGAGAACATAATGGGAAATAAATTTTGTATGTGAATGGCAAAAGGAAATACACGGCTAAAATGGTTGTTTGGATGGCAAGAAAGTAGAAGTGAATGTTAAGAAACGGAAAAGGCATGAATTAAGGAAAAACGAAACATATAATATATATATATATATATATATATATATATATAATTCTTAAATCAAATGAAAAATGAGAACATAATTGGAAATAAATTTTTGTACGTGAATTTCAACTTGATATGCACGGTTATGAATGAGGTGAATGGCTAGGGTAAGAAGGAAACGGCTAGAAAATTAATAAAGAGGGTAGGTAAGTAAAAGAGCAAGAATTAAAACAAAGTAACGCATGTCTCCTTGATTTCTTCCAAGCCATTTATGAAAAGATATACGCACAACTAAAATCCAATAAATAAAGTTTACATAAACAGAATAGAAAAATAAAATAACCTAGAAAATAAAAATATAGAAATGAACATGGAAAATAGAAATTGAAATACAGAAAATAATTGCGTGTAAAACGCTGTAATTTATCTAATTCAAAAAGTATAACTCAGAATTTAACGAAACGAAAAGCAGAACGGATATCATAAATATATTCTGCTTCAAAGAAAAAGATTATAATTTAAAAATTCAAATTTTTTAAAATTTAAACTGAAAATTCAAATTTTGACCAAAATATAAAAATTTTAGAAATTGTTTATTTATTGCATTTGGAAAATAAATTACAAACAAATTCCAAACTTACATTAGAAAAATTCTAAAAATTCACTTTTAAATGATTTAAAAATCAAAATTTCAAATAAAAAATTAATTAAAAATATTCACAAAATTATAGGTTGTTACAAACAGCGGAACAAAATGTAATATATAATAACAGATTTTTATATAAAAGAAACTGTATGTAATGACCCATAATTTTTGATCGTTGATTTTTTAATATTCAATTGGTTTAAATATTGCAATGATTGGTTTAAAAGGTTCGATAATTCAAAATTCCAAATATGGTGATTTTACCATAGTTGATAAAATAGAAATTCAAATACATTGATTTTTAATATATTTGAATTAGGGAATCTAATATTGAATAATGATTCAAATAACTAGATTTTAAATCGACAATTCAATTAATTTAATGGACTAATTTTACTCATTTTAAATGAATAGATAATAACGATGAATTCAACCTTTAATTCAGTTGCAGTTATAAAAGTTCGAACAAATAATCAGGAAATAAATTTTTATTTTTACAAGTTGATATCTTTTGTTGTATTTTTAATTTAGTTAATGTATTTTCTCCATAATATTCAATTTGGAAAATATTGAAATATCTGCTTGACGTTTTACAGGCAAATTGTAGGATTTTTATGATTTTTCAGAACTCAATAACCGGTGTATATTATCGATTTGGAATCGTGACGTTGTTCTAAGCGCGATTGTATTTTTGTTTTGTCGATTCGAAGTCCGTACGTGAATGGAAAATGGTGCAATGAGATACCATTATGTTTAAAATCTATAATCTATACTATTATATTATTGGTGAGTTGCATTTCAAGAGCACAGAAGCCTTCTTGGCTTTTTGTCAACTCAATAGTCACGTTTAATATTTTCCCCTTCTACCAGATCTTCGCTTTCTCCTTCATCCGTCAGCTATGAACAAAACGGCTAGGGTTTTCCATGCTGCAACAGCGCAAAAGCCTTTTCAGTGAATTTTAAACTCAAGGGTCGCAGCTCCCTTTCCTACTTTTTCTCAGGCTGTCGAATTTGGTTTTCCTCCTCTTCAACCGTGCATTTCCCCATCTTCCTTTTCCATACCTAAACAATGTTGGAATTCCTTTTAGATGGTGAATGAGATATATCCCACATCACCAAAAATATGCCCGGTTATATTTTTAGTAAATAAAAGTGAACAGTTTTACTGTTTGAATATGAATAGATGCGATGAAGAGACGCGATGTTTTAAATAGAACCGGTTCTCGAGCGTTGCAACTGAACGGACGCGACTGTTGCAAACAGCAACGGTTCTGGAGTGTTGCAACTGAACGGACGCGACTGTTGCAAACAGCAACAGTTCTGGAGTGTTGCAACTGAACGGACGCGACTGTTGCAAACAACAACAGTTCTGAAGCGTTGCAAATGAAAGGAAGTGACTGTTGCGAACAGTAACGCTTTTTGACATTGCAAATGAAGAGATGCGGCTTTTCTCAACGGATGCAGCCGTTGGGAATTTGGCTATAAATAAGGAGGAAACCTGATCACTTTCCTCACTCATTTTTCAAACCGAATTATCTCTTCTATCTCTTCATCTCTTAAATCATATTCAGTCCTATCACACAGAAGATCATACACATCACGATCTCGTGCAGATTACGTCTGTTGTATCTTGGGAGAATTTTGAAATAAAATTCTTAAGGAAATCGTTACGACGAGCCTCAGACATATTTCGGTTAGAATTCTTCATTCTATCCTTTATTTTGGTTATACTATTTATTCAAAATAGCATAACGCTGTTGTTGTAATTTATTTACAACATTCATATTGTTATTATAATTAATACAGAATTCCAGTGTAGTGGAAATCTGAGTTATAAACTTGTGCGACGAGTTTATATTTGATTATTCTCTATTTTTGTATACTAGACATAAAACATCTTAAGAATTTTGCTGTTTTCACTAAAACAGAGATGACAACAGTTGAACTATCAACAAAAGCTGAGGTAGAAAATCAGTTAAATAAAAAGATCAAGATATTGAGATCTGATCGAGGTGGAGAATATGAATCAGCATTTGAACAGTTCTGTGCCGAAAATGGTATAATTCATCAAACAATAGCTCCATATTCACCACAACAAAATGGTGTAGCCGAGAGGAAGAACAGAACGTTAAAAGACATGATTACTGCCATGATTTTAACTTCTGGTCTACCGACTAACTTATGGGGGGAAGCTTTAAATATGTCTAATCACATATTAAACAATGTCCCTCATAATAAAACAGGAACAATTCCATATGAGATATGGAAAGGACACAAACCAAGTTTTAAATACCTCAAAGTGTGGGGGTGCTTGGCAAAAGTTCCAGTTCCGCCTCCCAAGAAAGTCAAACTTGGACCAAAAACAGTAGATAGTTACTGAAAAATTCCAAGACTATGGAATTAAAGGAGTGAGAACACCTTTTAATCCATCAGAAGTACTACATGAAAACACTAATGAGAGTGTAATGCAACTGGAATACTCTCGTGTAATAGGATGTCTCATGTATCTCATGAATTGCACAAGACCAGATATAGCTTATGCAGTAAGTCGACTGAGCAGGTATACAAGCAATCCAGGAAAGGAACACTGGAAAGCAATAATGAGAGTGCTTGGATATTTAAAAAATACCACAAATTATTCCTTACATTATGGAAAATATCCTGCCGTCTTAGAAGGATATAGTGATGCAAATTGGATTGCTGATTCAGAGGAATCAAAATCAACTAGTAGTTATGTATTTACCTTAGCAGGGGCAGCAGTGTCATGGAAATCTACCAAACAAACATGCATAGCTAGATCCACTATGGAATCAGAGTTCATCGCTTTAGATAAAGCAGGCGAAGAAGCAGAATGGCTTCGTCACTTTTTGGAAGATATTCCATTCTGGCCTAAACCTGTACCGGCCATATGCATACACTGCGATAACCAAGCAGCGCTAAGCAGAGCGCACAACTTTGTGTATAATGGAAAGTCACGACATATTCGACGACGCCATAACACAGTTAGGCAGTTACTCTCTAATGGAACTATTTCCATTGATTATGTGAGAACAAATGATAACCTAGCGGATCCATTTACTAAAGGTTTATCAAGAGAGAAAATTGACTGCGCATCGAGGGGAATGGGTTTAAAAGCCTAAACCACCAAGAGTTATCTTATACGAAAACCTATCCTAGCGACTGGAGATCCCACGGACTAGGATCAATAGGCAAACCAGTTCTGAATAACTCAAGACGTAATGCATTTGCGTGGACATAGTCCAACTCCATTCCTATGGTGCACAATATAAATGCATGCTTACAGAAGTATTTAAAGGTTAAAACTATGTTTTTTAATGATGACCATATCTTGAAAATAACAAGCGGGGTATATGTAGGATACTCTTAATGGTTGCGATCACCTATGTTAGTGTGAGTTGGGTCGGCTCTATGAGAATATTAAAAAGCTTTTATTCTCTAAAAACACTCGCAGAACCAAAAATTGTTCAGGACCAAAATGAACACAACCAAGAGATTGGATGTGAAGGGAAATAATGCTTTGTAAAGCTTATTGTCTGGTTATACAATAACGGCTGACGGTTCAAGATGAAATAATTCACCGATTAGCCAAGTATATCCGATAAGTTTTAACTAGGGAAAGTTCAAAGTGAAATATCTACTTATCCTCGATATAGCATTATTTTCATATGAACTGTGTGATATTACACTTTGTGTGGGGGAGAGATATATCATCATTCATGTGGGGGGTTGTTGGAATTCCTTTTAGACGGTGAATGAGATATATCCCACATCACCAAAAATATGCTCGGTTATATTTTTGGTAAATAAAAGTGAACAGTTTTACTGTTTGAATATGAATAGATGCGATGAAGAGACGCGATGTTTTAAATAGCAATGGTTCTGGAACGTTGCAACTGAACGGACGCGACTGTTGCAAACAGCAACGGTTCTGGAGTGTTGCAACTGAACGGACGCGACTGTTGCAAACAACAACAGTTCTGGAGTGTTGCAACTGAATGGACGCGACTGTTGCAAACAACAACAGTTCTGAAGCGTTGCAAATGAAAGGAAGTGACTGTTTCGAACAGTAACGCTTTTTGACATTGCAAATGAAGAGATGCGGCTTTTCTCAACGGATGCAGCCGTTGGGAATTTGGCTATAAATATGGAGGAAACCTGATCACTTTCCTCACTCATTTTTCAAACCGAATTATCTCTTCTATCTCTTCATCTCTTAAATCATATTCAGTCCTATCACACAGAAGATCATACACATCACAATCTCGTGCAGATTACGTCTGTTGTATCTTGGGAGAATTTTGAAATAAAATTCTTAAGGAAATCGTTACGACGAGCCTCAGACATATTTCGGTTAGAATTCTTCATTCTATCCTTTATTTTGGTTATACTATTTATTCAAAATAGCATAACGCTATTGTTGTAATTTATTTACAACATTCATATTGTTATTATAATTAATATAGAATTCCAGTGTAGTGGAAATCTGAGTTATAAACTTGTGCGACGAGTTTATATTTGATTATTCTCTGTTTTTGTATACTAGACATATAACAAACAATAATGTCCAGCTTGATTTAATTCTTATCCTCTCTACCCCCGTTGTTGACGGTTCCAGTCAAAGTCGCCTGCCAAATTGCAGGTGGTCGGGATTGGTTCATCAAAGGGTTATCTTTAAGGTTTCTAGCTCTTCTCTTGATGTAAGCACCTGTTCTTCTTCTTCTTAGCAACCAATTGTAAATTAGTTAGGTTCCTCTTCATAGTGATTCTCTTTGATTAAGGTTGTGGAATTCATGAATATTTCCATGTTGTGTAAGTGGGAAATTAGTTTGTTTCAGCTATAGGCAACTTTGATTCTGGTTAAGTTGTTTTATGTTTGTTTATCATGTAATCTCCTTTCCATCTTCCGATTTGCTTTAAGTCAACCTTATCATGTATTGTTTTCTATTTTTTACTTCTTCCTTATTACCTTGATTGGCAAATTACCTTTATTCAAAATTTTAACTTTCTCTTTTATAGGGTATGAAACTACTGTTTTACAAAACTGCTTGAATTTGTTTTAGAAATGAGAACTATTTATATAATGAATCAGTATAACTTTGTATTTATTTTCCCAGCATTTGACCCAAAGCACTACATGTATCATAGAAGGTGAGTTTATTAGAGGGACCTGTTATTAGCAAAGACATGCATTAACTATGACCTGTAATTTTCTTTTACCATTTTATATATCTCATTAGGAAGTATTTGTACATAGTCATGCTTTATAAAAATTTCTCTTTGTGCTTTATTCGAGTGGTCAATTAGAGGGTTTACACGATGGAGTTAATGCTGATAATGAAAAATAATAGTTGAATATATTTTTTACCGTTCAGGAAAACCTTAAATTGATAAGTTTTCTCATGTTTATTCAACTATATGAAGCTTTAATGAAATCCTTTTGGGCATTGATCCAAAATATATATTGTCCATTTCTGCAGATTCAAGTTGTAGCTACTTTGTAGTTTTTATTTGAGCGCAAATGGAGAACTATTCAAAAAAGGATGGCCCCACCCCCTTTGGTAAGCTGGAATACTTATGGACAAAATTCTTTATCATTTGACTTTTAGATCATAATTGATATGAGACCAGTCACTTGAATTGACATCTTATCTTGATGGATAGTTTTATGATTACAGGGGTAACATGGCAGTTTTCGTTCCTCTGTATTATTTCCTCTAAGGTACTTCTTCTCCATGCATTTCTTACCATAGAATATAAAAATAAAAATTTATCGCAGCGATTTAGCACTACAAACATCAAATATAAACTTCGAGATACATCACATGTAATAATTTAAATTTTATTTCACATTTTGTACTCATATGCTTTAAATTTTACAGAAGTGTTAAATATGTGTAACTGGCCAGGAGAATAATTTATTTCATAATTCTGCTCCTGTTATTGCTCACAGTAGTATTTCTGTGCTGGTTTGATAATTGTTTATGTTTTGCAAGTTTGGCCTAAATTGTTTCCTTATTTGGAATAATTTAGGTGGAGCAACTAATATTTTTTATTGTAAAACATGTACAGTTGAGAGAAAGTCAAATATGTTATGACAAGAGAAGTTTAGCAAGATAATGGCGACACTGTAGTAGGATAAAAAGGTATGAAATCTCAATTAAACTGTGCATGGTTACATTTATTTTTATCCCCCCCCCTCGATATGAAGTTTTATTCATTATTATGCTTTCACACTAATTATGTTCACTTTATGCTTTTAATTATTAGATTGTTAGTTGTATTTCTTATGAACCTGCCAACGAAAAACGTTCTTTACTGCATGTTGAATTTTCCATCCTTTAATTATTTTGTCCAAAGGACATATGACATTATAAAAATATAATAAATTATAGCCTTTGTTATTATTATTTTATACATTTACATGGATAAAGAAATTAACAAGTTTGAACGAACGGATAAACATATTTTTGTGATATAATTTAAGTTATGTGGAATATCCCAAGGACATTATAATAGCAAATTAAATGCATTATCTTAATGTGTGTAATTTATTTCTTACACAGACAAGTTGCTTAAATATAAGTAAATTTCAATACACTACTTGAGGACAAAACAATCAATAGTAGCATTATTTTATCGTATTAAAATTACTTGAAAAATAATAATGTAAATGTACTTAACAATGTCATTTCTCCACAAAGCTTCTTATTGTTTTTATTATCGTTATTTTCGATTTACAAGTTCTAAATAAATTATTGTGATGTAATGGAGAAATCTGTATATTTGGTGTTAAATGACTGCACTAAAGTGATTGGGTTGGTTGGTATTTCTATTTCGATGAGAAGCAACAATAAATGTTTGATGTAGCAATCCATACACTACCTATGTTGTGATTTTTGTCCCAACTGACTATGAGTAAATAAGATTCAATGTTTCATTGTGATGGGTCGGTTTGATTGAGTACTTTGAAACCAATTTTACATAGCTATATATTATAACATTTGTTTTATATTTTCTTCAACACTAGAAAAAATAGTGCAGTGTGGTTAAACTATCCTAAGACCATTTTAAATAATCAACCATCATCCAAAAATTAAACTACATGACCTACTGTCTAATGCCTTCATCCTTAATGGCTTAGTAATTAAAGATTTAATTCGAATCTGGAAACCAATTTTATTGTTGTATGAAATGTTATATTGTAGGTAACATTCATTTTTCATTACAGTAATCAATTTAATCTCGATTTATTTGTATGAGGGGAAACACACATTGGTCATCCATCTCTTCAAGGGTTGAGAAGAGACTAATCTAAGCAATAACATTATTGTGAGATCTATATCTTATGGTAACAGAGTGTATATGTGTTACTACAAAACATTTAAACATATATAGAAATGCAAACGTTGAAATGGATAGGGTAAGATCGGTTAATAGAGTGAGGTTGGCTAATATTTTTGTTTGACTTTTCATATTTCCTATATGTAATAATGTTCGCATATTTATCTAATGAGAGAAAATTACTTTATCCTGTAAGTAGTGTATGACCAAGGTTATTATATAACTCAAAATAATTGACAACCGCCAGTTTCTTCATAATATATCATATAGATTACTTTGAGACCAAGGTTATTATATGCATTATATGCAAAAAAAATTGATTTTGATCCTAAAAGAACGAGAATTTTGCATAAAAAAGGGAAAAAAAGGGTAAGAGTGAAGTTATACAAACATGGTTGTTTTTTCAACTTAATTTTTCATTCAGTTTTCTTAGCTTATTTTAATTATGAGCTATGGAGCCATGTTAGACATAAGAAACAGTGGTTGAACTGCATGTGAAGCAAGATATCGAGATTGTTACATTTTTTTATTGCATTCTTCGAGTAATATTATTATCATTTAGTCTTTCATTTAACCCAAGCTTCGGTTACTGTATGTATTTAACTTAGATGATTACTTCAATATTATGCAACTACTGATGTGAGATTCTAATTTTTTCCATATACATTTTGGATAAAACTCTACTGGGGAATATGCTTCAAAATTTGGTTACTTTAGACTTAGGAGCAGGATCGGCTATCTATTAGATTCCATGGTCAATATGTTGAACTTGAAATTTGTGTTTTGAACTATTGATATTAAAATACAAATTCCGTCATTGATATTTTGATAACAGTTGGTTTATTGATTTTTATATGGTTGAATTCATATTGTCCAATTATTACTCAACCTTGAATTTTACTGCAAGTTGTTATACTACATGATGTGCGATTGTGGTACTTTGGTAAAAAAATATTTGGTTATAAATTTCTTTCATTGTAAGCAGTGAGTTTACTACTTTAATTTACAGTTTTGAACTCATTATTAAGTTACTTGGCTTTTCTATAGACTTACTATATATAACTGGAGTGATCGGTAAAAGTAGGCGGCATTTCTATTATATGTACTGAAACCTAAGCCATTGTGTGCCAACAAAATGCAACTAATAACACACTTATTTTATAAGCTTGATGCTGTAATTCGCTACAACGCTACCGACTTCATACTAATATACAACTTCTTTCACTAGCCCGTGTGTGAAGCATGGGTTCGCACAAGTATTATATTATTACCGAGGTTCAATTCTAGGGCGCACAAGCGACAATAGTATTTTGTGAAATGAACCGTCCGTTTTTTCCTTTCCCCTTCTTCTATCTAGCTATTTCCTTCCTCTTTCATTTTCATAGTTTATTTTCAAGTAAGAAATCCAAATCTTTTTCATTCATAGGTCCAACAGTCTCTTCTTCCCCAAACCCTACCTAACCCATTTCCTCCAAGAAGCGACCAAATCCATCGTTAGCTTAATACAATCATGAATTAGGAAGTGTCCTCCTTCCAGCCCTAGATCCACTTGCTAATTTCAACGAATTGCTGATTTGGTCTGCCCCAATGGCCGATAATCACTGTTGTTTCTCCTGTTGCCATCAAATTCCCAGCGATTTTTTCCTTTAAATTTGCTCCCATTCGAGCGCAACGTTCCTTTGCCATATGTTGTCTTCTACGTCGATTTGGCTTCCCTTTCCATTCGTTGGCCCGGTTACTTCTCCCGTTCACCCGACCTACGCCCATCGTCCCTTCCGCGTCTGGAGCAAAAACCGGGTATGTATATTCACTATTGTGGTTTCCATTGATTAAATGCACTCGATATTTGTTCAGCAATTAACAAAAGGAATATGGATAAATGTTTTCGTCTTTCCTAATTAAATGATTTTCATAATGCGTTATATCCAAATTCCATTTTAGGGATATTTTGATTTGCAATTGCTGCTGTATAGCTTCACTTTTATTTCCTGCACTTTAGGTTGGTTTTCTTGGTCGAATATGTTGTGGTTAGGTAGTGATTGGTTTATCTATGATATCAATTTGTCTAATTAAATGCATAGTATTTGTTCACCGTTTAAAAAAGGGAACTGAGTAACTATTTGAATCTACCATAATTAAATAATTTTCATGATGCATTATATCTAAATTCCATTTTTAGGATATTTTGTTTTGTAGTTGCTCGTGTATAGCTTCAATTTTTGTTCTTGCACTTTAGGTTGGTTTGCTTGCTCGATATGTTGTGGTTAGGTAG
Source organism: Allium fistulosum (assembly GCA_030737815.1). Lineage (NCBI taxonomy): Eukaryota > Viridiplantae > Streptophyta > Magnoliopsida > Asparagales > Amaryllidaceae > Allium > Allium fistulosum. The sequence continues at coordinate 130,962,524 of CM060904.1, forward strand.
TGGTTAGTTGATCAATGATATCAATTTGTTAAACTAATATTTCAAATTCCATTAATATCTGTGTACAACATAGGATGCATAGGACATAGGATATAGTAAGTCTATGATATCAATTTCTTAAATTAATACTTCAAATTCCATGAATACCTGTGTATGACATAGGACGCATAGTGATCAGTTGATATATGATATCAATTAGTTAAAGATAGACATATTTCTTTTGTAACGAAATATGTGTACATAACATGATTGATTTAAGGTGTGTGTATATATATGTATATATATAGACACACACACAGATGTGTGTGTGTGTGTGTATATATATATTATACGTAGACCTGTGTACGAGTTGTTTCAATAGGAGTATGGTTTTTAAATGCATATGTTTGTAGTAAAGATTAAAGATAAATGAGTGGAAATCAAAATTAGTAATCATGGTTCTCATTTCCAATATTCAGTTCGTCACATGTCTTTGCTTTATGTATATTTTGTTATATGATGTTTTAGTGTCATGAAATAAGGTACGTCAGGATTCTTATCTTTCATAATAATGCTTCAAAATTCAACAAATATATTCAAATAATGGGCAAGAGTTGTACATTTTACTTCTTATGTCTCATTTCAATGACCAACCTCATATTATTTGCAGTGATCCTAAAAATTTGCAACCAACGAACAGTTGTATTTTACTTCAAGTAAGGCTTTTAGGATACAATGATGATACATATGTCTACCTTGAGATCCATTTATAATATCATCAACATTAGCTTTCTATGGAAGTAAGGCTTATTATCCCTTTTGTGGTTACTAATTTCCCGCATATGTATCAAATATGTTTGTGTTTCCAACATCTACGTTTATGCTTCATTTTAAACTCTAGCTTTTGTTTTTACTTTTGTTTGCAATTTCCTCTTTTTATCTTTTCTTTCTTTTCATGCTTTTTCCAAATGGTTTTTCTTTCGGTAAATATGTCATACTTTGGTTATATGTTTGTTTCAATTGAAATATGATATTAAAATACATTACATATACATGATTGGGTTTTATACAATGTAGCTTAGGCAAATCTTGCATGTGTGTATTATCATTTTAAATGCTTTATTTGGGTATCAAATAGTTGGAATATAGTACAAATTGGATGTCAAATAGTTTTGGATATCAATATGTACTACAATTTTATGGAACTCTTTGGATATTAAATAGTTTGCAGTGAGTGCACCTTTCGTCTGCTTCATGTTATTCTTTTCTACACTCAATGCATCTGTCCTCGGATTGAGTTTCCACTCCTCCTTTTCTATTGTATTCCTTAGTTTGCATTGAGAGCCGTGATGCGTAACGAAAAATGGAACCATCATCAATCTTTATGAACGACGATCTGTCCTCCGTTTGAGTTTTCACTCCTCCTTTTCTATTGTATTCCTTAGTTTGCATTGAGAGTCGTGCCGGGCAACGGAAAAAGGGAACCATTCATTGATCCAATCTTCATGAATGACGAACATTCAAATTGTACCGCTGAGGGTACTGATCCACTGCCTTCTTTACACATCGACAACGGGATTAGTTTTCTATCATTGATGTTTCTGAACAACAGAGGGGCCCTGTACAAGTTATGTAAGGCTATTGAGGTTTAATCCTTTTTATATGGATCAGTGGCACATTGCCCCTATTCTCTTATTTATTCTCTATTTTTATAGAATTTAGGTACTTCGGTTCTATCCTGTCTGCCTCGAGCTGTGAAAAGAAAGTACACAAATTCAAATGCAAAGTCGTTCACCGCCAATCTTAAGGACCTTACTAATGCTATTAACCCTTTTGCATCATGTTAACCAACGAAAAGTTGAGAAACTTTGACCAATGTGCAAAGTACGTTTTCCTCCATCGATTTGAGACCGTCTTCTCAACATTTACCTTCTGCTATCGTCAATTCATCTACTTCCATTGTTGAAACATGGTCCATCGGGAAAACTGATCAAACGTACTTTCTAGGAATGAACGACACACTTGATGTTTTTTGGTTTATTAATATAATGTCATCAGGTTGAGTGATTTTTTATATATACATACGTACATACATACATATATATATTCCTGTAGATAAACGGCTGAAAAGGATGAGCAAAAGCTAGGTTATATGAAAAAGTGACCTTTACTCCCTTGAAGTTTGTAGACATGGTACGTCATTGCGTTAAATTTGTACCCTATTTTCAACACATGCATAGTTTTATTCCATTCTCTCATGTAAATATTAATTATAAACTTCGTCTACAATTCCAGTCATCAACTAATGTCATCTATGGTGGGTTCTCCACAACTTAATTTTATTACAGAAACTCAAATGAAATTGTAAGAATTTCCTGATTGCTTTCCATTCATTACTTCGTCAATCACCATAGGGATCAAATAATAATTTATTAGCTATGTTCTGTTTACTCCGGTTGTACAATATAGGTTCATACTAAGAGGGAATTAATTTTTTTCCTTACAGTTCAGGCCTATAATTAACTTATAATGTTTTTTGAGGGGATGTTTATTACAATAACACTTATGTTTTTTGAGGAGATGTTCATTGGTAGCTTGCTGTTCATGTTTGAACTCATTGCTTCAGTGATCTAGACGGTAAATTTAGGTAATTGAAGGTACTATTACTTTTGGTGCTTGGTCTAAATAACTCAAATGAGTGCTTTAGCGAGCAATATAGTAGTCATGAAAACAATTTTAATTAGAAATATATGTATGTCTACATATGTATATTTACCCATTTATGCATCAGCAAATGTCTTTCTATTTTCAAAAATAAAATCTTTGTAGTTTCGCCAATTTTCTTTATGCACATAGGATGCTCAAAATTGCTTTAGTTTTGCATGATGATGGCACAACCAATGGCCATTGTTGTGCAATCTCCCACTGTCCATGTCCTAAGTGCTCCTATCTTATAAGATTTTTCTCCTTCTCCTAGATCAGGTAAATTATTTTGGATTTCCCATTGTTTTTCTCTATGAGATTTAGTTATTTCTCATCTTTTTTGTTGCTGTTGTTTTTGCATAATTGTATGGTTTATACTTTATTGCTTTTCAAACATAACTACACATTTCAATTCATAAAAAATTTCCATATTAGAATGCAAATAGTTTGCACTAATCTTCTGCTCAATTTAATTTGGAATGTCATAGTTTTTTAGATTATTTAATTAGAAATTAATAATACCCAATGGATAACTAAATGTCAGACATTACCTATGCTACAATTGTATAATAAACACACAACCTGCTACAGACTTCACATATGTACAATGTCAGTAGTAAAAAAAACCTTCCCATATTACCACAATATCAGGTATTCATCTCCACAATAGTTTTTTCATAGTCGACACACAATCATAACTCAAACTTGATGTCATTTCCTTCTGTAACAGTAGATAATCACCAATAGAGATCGAACATACACCACTCAACTCACTAACAGTTGATAACATGGGAGCAATGGTAAGGTTATGGGTAGCCAGGATTTAGGACTCCATCAACTTCAGAAGCAACGATGTTTTTGGGTTTAACTTGAAACTATTAGATAACGAGGTATGATTATCCAAATAAATTGATTTACCACAAACAAAATATCCATGTATTCAATTGCCATGGTAACAAGTTTACTTCAAATTATATCAATATGATATTAAACATATCAACATTGTTCAAAAAATTGATAATTATAGTGCACATTTTATATACTGTAATTATCAATGATTACTATTCGTCAATACTCACTGTTTATTTTAAAATTTAACAATCTGCACACACCGTCAGGCATAAAACTATGACATATAGGTGTAAAATTTACATGTTTATTTGGTTTTCTAATATGGCGTTGTCTTTAAATTTCTATTAACTTCAGCCTAGGATCAATGATTTAACATTAGTCCAATTGCAATCCACTCATGCACAAAATGATACAAAACTTGATCATAATCGGTTTATTATAGTAAATTTTAATTTATGTAAAGTCTAGGTAAACAATTGCAAACTTTTATTTTTCAAGTTTGATAACAAGCTTGAGTCACCTTTAGAAGTAAACATGATGATTTTTCTAATGCGTTGGATTGTGGTATCGTGTTATAGTTAATCTTCCACTAAATGAGACCAATGAATATGCTAAAATGAGTTAAGATGCACACAAATGAAACATAATTTTTAAAATTAAAACTATTTTTACTTACTTTGAACATCATTTCATGATGATTCCAGTACTTATATATACTATTATACCAATGTTTCTAATTCTTTCCTGTAAATAGTATATTTGTTATTTTCAAAATAATTTAAATTTTCTAACTAAAATAAATATATTTTTGCCATAGCCATCACTAATAAAATAATGTAACTCAACCAACATCTCGTACAAAACAATCCAACACCTTTTTCGTTGTCTGTCCTTTCTTGGACAAATCGATGGCTGAAGCACTCTGTCTTATTTTTAAATTTAGAAAAGTATTTACTGATAAAAAAGAAAAAGAAAACATCACTTCTTCGTGACAACCAAAGACAGAAGGAAAATTTCCCTCTTTATACTAGTATAAATTGCACGATACGTGCATCTGATAGCTAAAGATATTTGGTTTTTATTAAAAAAAATTAATGGATGGATATGTGATATGTGATATAAGTGCAAAACTTTGATGGTCCCAATGCTTTTATTACAAATAGTTATTGGTGGCGTTGGTTGCAAATTGATAGTGAAATCCGTTGATGGATGGTCGCAAAGAGGACGGTGGTAGAGATAGTTCATCGACAATGAGATTTCGTTGATAAAAAGGGTATTTTTGGAATTTCAAAAAGACACCGTGAAAATTCTATTTATTGAATTCTCTTTATTAATAGTAGAGATATGTGCTATTCGATATTGTAGATTATGTGCAGCATCCAAAATTTGAGATGAAGCAATGCGTTGGCTCAGCAATCCACCTGTGTTACAAATTTTGATCACCCGATTTTTGGTCCCGCGTTTAAAAAAACATGTGTATATTATAGTATCTAAAATTTCATTCCAACTGCTATTTCAGTAAAGACAGGTTATTATCATACGTGCAAATTTTAAGAAGAGAATACTATATGTTGCAAAACTGGAAAATGAAGAAGCGGATGGTTCAGAAACCCATACTAATTCATAGAAACATAATTATGTTGCATTGCTAATCATCCGATGGCAACAGAAGCATATAATAATAACACAACAGTATATTAATTAATTAATTACAAATTGTAATGGATGCGGCTCGTTGGAGAAGACGTAGAAATCGCCATCGGTGTTGAATTGATTTCGGTTAGTGGACAATCGACTAATGTAGTTGCAGTAGTGGAGGATTGCATCGATGTAGTTGAAGTAGTGGAGAATTAGGAAATGCGGCTGACATTGTTTTCGTGGGCTAGCAAACGGATGGCAAAAAGAGCGACATGTGAAGGGTAGTTTAGGGATTTCAAAAAGACATGGTTGATCCTAGTTCATTGAATTATCATTATTAGTAGTAAAGATGTTATCAGTTCAAGGCAGTACTCCTCTCTCTTCTTTCACCGCCTTATTCATGGAAATCGAAACAAGAAAAAAATCAAGCTTATTTACCTTCAAAAATTTGTAACTCGACTTATACTCGATAATAAATTGCAAAAAATGAAATCTTTGAGCTTATGGGATGGAGATCTTTATGAAGCTATGTTTGTTATAGTGTGCGATGGAACAATTGGGTTCGGTAGTTTTAGAATTTGGGTATATTGGCCTGGGGTTTGGATCGTGGAGGATTAAGTCGATGTTTGGCAAAATAGAGATAGATTTTGGATATGTATGCTCAAATAGCAATGTTTCTCTAACTCTCATGGTAACCGACGCTTCATAGAAGAAAGCGACTTGTCGGGTCGTGGAATTGCTTACCAACTCGCGATGTATATAGTGCAGTCGAGCCTAAACCGAGGGTGTTTATATTATGTGGATATAGGGGTGAAACGTGGATACGTACAGACGTGCATGGATATATATATATATATATATGTATGTATGTATGTATGTATGTATGTGTTGCATGAAGAATGGAATATAGGGTTGTTTATATTATGTGCAGTAAGAAAAGAGAAAGGAGGGGAGGGAAGTATGTTCAGGCAAGAGAAGAAGAGGATAAGACTTTCGGTTCTTGATAGTCTGGGCTAAGCCCAATAGAAGTGTGGTGAGGTCAAATTTGGACATCATATGCCATGTTGGAATCCTGTCGTCGTCCTCTATGTGATGGAGCCGAATTAATTGCATTTGGAACTCGCTGAATCTGGAGCTATATTCAAACATCGTTCGACTATAGACCAAACTGAATGCGTAAGCGACCTTTGGAATAATGGTGAGTTAAACTCACCTTTTTAATTTACCAATTTAATGTTATGTAGAATAAATTTATTTCTATCCGCTTGAATTGATTGAATTGGCTGATTGATTGACTATGATCCAAGATGACGATATAGCATCTTGAAATGCTATTAGATTATTGAACTTGATCTAAGATCACGATTTAGCATCTTGAAATGCTATTAAATCTTGTTTGAGTTTATTTTTAAACTTATTCCAAGTATTGAACCATGTATGGAATTGATAAATAAAATCGATTTAAGTACGTTGTTTAATTATAACTTAATTGAAACTAAATAGAATGGGAGTTATCTATTTGGTCAAATGGACACCGTTGAGTAATAAGTGAAAGATTTTTATGTCGAATGACTTTTGTTAGCAGAATCAATCCATGTTCTGTTATTAGATTAATTTGGACTTTATTTAAAGTGGTAATTGATTATACTAGATAATTTATGTGTTAAAAAATTGATTGTTAATTATGGATCAGATTTATATATAGGCTTGTTATGTAAATGCATGTAATTTAACTTGGAAAGTTAAATTGGAATTAAATGGTAGCTTGTTAAGTACCATTGTGATCGTTAACCCTTTTTTGGATTTGGAAAGTTGCGAATGTTGTTTATTTTCATATTTTATAATTTAAAGTAAAAGGTTTTATTTAATTATTATATATACAAATTGTTTTGTTTAATAATTTTTTACAATTGTTTTGTAAAATTATTTATTTAATAATGATTAGATGTTTTAAAATTAATTGTTTGTTTGATTTTGTTTAAAGATAATAAATAAGTTATTATTAAATATTAAAACTAAATAATTATATCATTAATAATAATAATATTTAAAAGCTAATTAATTTTATTTTAAAGTTGATTAAATTTATTTTATTATATTAAGATCTTTAAAATGTTAAAGGTTAAATAATGATACTATTAATAAATGTTTTAAAACTATTTTTATATTATAAAAAAATGGTTAGTATATTTTGTGACATTTAAAATCTTATTTACTATAATTATATAATAAGTTGTTTATAAAGAACTCTTTTATGTAAAAGAATTGGTTAAAGGAGTGTATAAATTTAAAGGAGATATGAAATATTAAAAGGGATGGTTTACAAATGGTTTGAGATTTTAAAAGAATATTTATCTAAATTAAACTTTGAAATATACATATAGATTTTAGAGATATTTATAAAATAAAGAGATTTTGGAAAGAAATGCTTAAATTTCATAGCGTAATTCGAGGGGCAGAGATTGCCTACCACTTATTATGGATTTGCAGGGATAACGACGTAACCATTGTACAAATTGCGATCTTGAAATTTCATGGCGTAATTCAAGAGACAGAGATTACCTGTAGCTAAGTTTGGATTTCTCTGGGATAGAGATGTAACCATTGAGATGTGATCTATGGTCGATACCGAATAGTGCTTTCCATATTTAATTTAAAAAAAAATCAAATATTTTTTAAAGGAATGGTTTGTGAATATACTTATTCCGATGAGATAAGTATGTGACTGTTTTTGATAAAGAGATTTAACTTGTTGAAATTAAATTAAATGAGGCTGAGTGATTTCAGTGGAAAAATGAAATCTTTGTTTGAATGTTTGTTTATTTGATAGTTAAATAACCGACTATCAAATCCCGACCTAGATATGTAATCCTTCTTAATTTTGGACGTACAGAAATATTCCCTACTTAACATCGAAGAATTTTAACTCTGTAAATATCTAAGGGAAATGCAAGAATTATGCGGTACGATTACCATCAGTTTACTATACTGTACGTATAAACTTATGGATCTTCTAGGACAAACGATAAGGAGATTCGTCCACTTAAATGGTTAGGGGGTGATCCTCGATCTTATGTATTGTCTGATTATTTCCTAAAAAGTTGGTCTTGAGCATTCCGAAAATCAATGAATGGTTTATGGAGCACCTAGGAAATGGAGAGTGTACTCATAAGAGATGACTCGAAACCCATGAACTACTCCGAAACCATATACGGTAAAATAGAGGAGAAGCGTTATATTTTGGGATGTTGAAATCCATGTGTGGTTCCGTGACTTGTTGGAGTGTGGGAATCTGTGTGAGATTCCAAGATCTATTGAGATGTGGGAATCTATATGTGATTTTGAGGCCATTGTGGTGTGGAAATCCATATTGGATTCCGTGATCTATTTTTGGAGCAGTGCATAAGCTGGAACATCAGACGTAGCCTCATTAGAGGAAAGGACTAAAACCAGAGACAGGAGGCTTGGCCAGTAGGATTGGAAAACCCATAGGGTGTACTCGGATCCTTTTCTAGCAATACGGATACCTTTAGTTGTTTTTGCATGCCGGAGCGATGCGGTCTTAGAAAGACCAGTTATGTTTTTCCTTTAATACCATGGCTAGAAGGGTATGATGCTTTGGAAGGATAACTTTGATCCTTGTACACGAGGACCGTTCTCGAAGTACTGAGGCACCTCTGTGGAAATCCTACATAATTAGCGAACGAGCTTTATTGATTTTTGATTTTTATGACTAGTATTGTTGTGATGTACACAACACATGCATCACAGCTACTTGTCATTATTACTTTGGCGATTAGACACTATTATAATATCAGATAATTTTCAATAAAAAAAGTTTTCGTTTATCGTAAGGTAAAAACCCATCCGTGTTTGTTTGCGGTAAGGTCTTACGAGGCACCTTTGTTTGAAAGGGTTATAAAAATTTAAGAATCAAGTTGGTTGTGTTTTCTCACGCTGGTTTTACCAGACCGACCCGGGCGTGGTTTTTTCTAAATGCTCGGGTCATAGATGGATATTTTGGAGCTTTAGGAGAGGAGATGGAAGCCCAGAGACATATCCACATAGATGGTTATATTTTCCGTTTCTTACATTGTTGTATATTATTCAGAAATTGTAAGGACATGTTGTTATAACTGTCCGTGCTGAGATAGGTTGGTCTACCTTGATTGATGTCTACATATATATATATTACAGTTTTGATTTTGTGTAAAAGATTGTTATATATTATAAATTATTCGTTCCACTGTGAGATTCTATGTTGTTTAGTTCTTCTGTCTTCCTTCTTATTTCTTTTCCCTAACAATCCTTCTTTCTGTTCGATTTGGGCTAGATATGTGTGGTTTATTGTCAGATTAAATCTTACGGAAAAAGTGGGTCGTTACACTATATCTGTTAGTATACATAAAATCATTAGAGTATAACAATCAATAATCAATCTGGACAGTTATAATAACTTGTCCTCACTAGTGTTGACTATACAGTCTACAGACACGATGGAATATAAACAAGTACGTGATATACGTCTTCAATCCTCCAACTTGTCTCCTGAGCTTCATAACATCCTAAGCTGAATCTGTAATACTCGGTCTGACCTGAGAATTATAATAAAATAATACCCGAGTCAGTCTGGAAAACGTACGTGAAAGAACACACTCAATTTGAATTATTACAATTTTCAAAATCCTTTGAAAAACAAAGGTATCTTGTAAGACCATGTCACACATAAAAAAGATGGGTTTTTACCTTACGTTAACCAAAACATTTTATATCAAAATCATCTGATATTATAATAATGTGTATAGAAAGTAAATTAGAAAATAGCCGAATGCTTGCATCTTACGTTTCAGTAATATTTTATATACAATCAAAACCATACAGGCTCGTAATGGATATTGGATTCCATACTATAACGAGGTAAGGAACTATTTCGATGAGTGCATCTCTAGAACAATGCACTCAGGTCTGACAAGGACATCTTGTATCCTGCCACACAGGACCGGCCTAGCACTTGACTACTAGTACTGAATATGTTATCACCCCGGGTGTTCCCACCCTAATCGAGATCTCTCTTTCCATGCACAACCATATCCATAATTAAATATAATATATCCGAGGGTATCTAGAAAGGTGATAACATACCCTACTTGGGTACAACCTACTTAGCCCTGCGGCATGCCCTGTTTTAGTCATTTCTCGGTTGATGAGACTTGAGGCTACGTTTACCTTTTAGAATAACATTCATACTTGGAATGCTAACACAGCCTTATAGGCAAGGAATGAAATGATAACATTTATCCATACAATTTGTTCTAGATCTGGACAAACCAAATCTTCAAAATCACTATCTCATTGGCTTCACAGTATCATAATTCATAATGCAAAAATCAGATCGAAGTAGTTTTCGGATAATCAAATCCAATCTCGGTCTCTTTGAAATGATTAACGAACTTGGCCAAATTAGATAGTCGGTTATTTAACTATCAAATAACATCCAGAAGTAGTCAATAGGCCTTATTATGTAAACTTTCAAAAACATTTCTTCAAAATGTCTTTCCAAAGATATATATATATATATGTATGTATGTATGTATGTATGTATGTCCAGTATTTCCAACATTTGAAAACAATTTCATACCCTTATATACTTAATGAGATAATTTAGATTCATATCGACAATTAGAAATATTTCCAAACTCCATTTTTCTATTCAACACTTGAAAAATATTTCTATAATAAAATCTCATAGTTAAAATATTTTAAATTCTTCCAGTTCAATACTTAGGAAATATTTATAAGTATATATTTTCACAAAATCATTTTATTTCCAATACTTCGGAAGTATTCTATTTATTTCATACTTCTAAAAATTCTTTTCAATTTAACTGTAATTTCCTTAACCTAACGAATTCCATAAGTTTCCGAAATTCATAAATTAAATTCCTTTAAATTTCCAAATCGATTATACTCATTTATAATCACAACTACCCATTTCTAACTTCCTTTGTAAATTATAATTTATTTCTGAAGTTTCACTATAACATTTCTCTTATAAAAGACATATCCGTTAAATAACTCCATTTACAATTCTCAAGAGGATTTATAAATAAATTTCAATCATTCAAAAACTATATATATAAAATAAGTATTTTTAAATAATAATTCATTTGAAAGTATATTTAAGTAATTATTTAAAATAAATAAACATTTTTAAATAAACATTGATAATTCATTTCTAATTCACTTTTAAATAGACTAATGGATTTATAAAGCTAATTATGAAAAATCATAATTTATTTCAATAAATACTAAATATTTGAATAACTGACTTTTCCAAAATATTTTAATCTAAATTATATTTTATAAACTACATAGTTCAATAAATAAAAATCTCATTTAAAATAATTTAAAATTCCTCGACAAAAATTAATTTTAAAATCCCATATTCCAATTTCAATTTATAAATCCCTCTCGATTCATATCACATCGATTACATCTCAATTTCATAATCATTCTCACATTCAAAAATAGATTCCACTATTTCTTTTCCAAAAAAAATTTTCATAACTCGATATAAATTCATATTGTAAATTTATATTTATAGTTCATCAACTCATATTATTTTCTTAATTTGTAAACATGGTTTATAAATTAATAAACCCCTTCGAGTTTCACTTGTTTATAAAACTAATCCCATTTATGAAATCTCATTTTATAAATCCATTTCTTAACAAATTCAATTTATATTTTCAAATCTATTTTAAAATATCGATTTCAACTTCTTTTCATATATTTTCTTGGAAATATCCTTTAAAAGTTCATTGTTAAAAATTCTATATGTATTATTTTAAAATCTCTATTTAAAATATTTTTCGAATAATTAAGTATAACCCAAAATCAAATATTTTCTTTTATCCAACTGAATTTCCTTTAAAATAATCCAAATTTCGATATATATAATTTTTATATTCAAAACCTCCTTTTACATCCTTTCAAATTCCAAAAATAATATTTATGGTATTTAAAATACCTAAGGTTAGGCCAGTGCTACAATAGCATCCAAATAAACAAATCATACAACAATCCATAACAGATTATCAATTCACATCATATATCATTATATATGAAAACAATCAACATATATTTGAGGAATTCAATGGGACCTCTCCAATCTGTTTTTCTCCATCCATAGATGTTAATACAACATAAAAATATCAATCCCATTTCGAGAGGGATATCGCAGTATATAGGGTCATCCATTATTATACGGAGCGCATAGCGTCTCATGCGCTCCAATGGCGGGAAATATATCCAGCTACTAATATATATACTACTATATATAATATAACATCCAAACTTATAATAATTTATAAATTCAACCAAAGATCCAATAATTAATTTTAACATTTTAAAATTTATTGTAGTAATCCAAATGGGTGAGAATTTTACTCACCTTGATTTTTATTTTGAAATTGTTAATCGTTCCAACTAAATTCTTTTGCATAGATTCCATAGCTCTATACCCCACAAGACTGATATCGTTCTATTTAAACCTCATATAAATGAATTATGAGTTTATTAAAAAAATTGAGGTTACATAATTTATTTAATAACTTAATAAAAATTAAATTATCGTAATTACGGTTATTAAGCTTTACCCTGCAATTATATTCCTCATCATGTCTAGATAGCATGCTTGATTGCGAATTTCTATACACGTCGCCATGCTCATCGAAGCACTGCCACACGTCACCATGGCCCCGGTAGGCTCCACTCCAGTCACCACGAATCGAGCATGCTCTCCCCTAGTGCATCGCGACTCCCTGATGCTCGATTGCTGCATCTCAATTCGAACGCCTCATCACCTTCCAGGACCACGCGACCATCACAACAAGAAATGCCTTCTACTCTAATCACCAACGCTCGAATGGTTTCCCTACCCATCACGCGAAACTCTCTAGGTCGCTGCCTCCTTCCTCTAGGCTTTCACGATTTCGTCGAATTAGACGTCGATCGCGATTTGCATTATGTTTTCTCTTTATATATATATATATATATATATATAAAATTTGGTGAACCGATGTGATGGAAATAGGGAACTTATTTAAACGAGAAGGGGAGATAAGGTAGGTCGGCTCGATCAGTTTTTAGGCATCTCGAGCAAGATATAGGGTTTGACTAAAAATATATGTATATAATATTATTAAATTTTCAAAATAGGTTGCTATGCATAACTCGTAATCCTGAACCCCTATTGAGGCATGTCTCCAGGTGTTCCTAATGTTATACCCCTATTTCGAACCCAATGGAACAAGTTTCATAGCCTAATTAAATCGTATGTGGAAGATAGCTTTTTAAATTTACTATTTAAATTAACGTCAATTAAATTATTTCTAGGCGTTTTCAGATCGCATGACCAAACGATGAATTTAAAAGTTACGAAATTTGAAATCTGATAATAATACACTATTATGTATCCAATGGAATGGTTTCGCTGAATTCTAAGATTATGCCGCGGATTGCAATTTTAACGCGTCGATTAAATCGATAATTTCAAAAATTAACGAAATCACTTGAAATTATAGTTTTAAAAACTTATTAACTCAATTCGAATTCGAATAGAATTTATATTAACATTAGAAATCATTTTGATTCACATTCAATTTAGATTTCAATTATTCATTATTTTTGTATTACAATAAATCGTTATATTTGAAATTTTAATTCATTCTAAAATTTTCAACCAAATCTTCATATTTTAAATCAATTCATATTCCAAACCTAATATTTAAAACCATTTAAATATTTAAATTTTAAATGTCGGGAAATCTGGGTCGTTATAGATCAAAATAAGAATCTAATCTTTGTAGGAACTACAGAACGTAATACATATAGATTAAATATGAAAGTTAATCATAACACAAATATGTGTCTAGTAGCCAAAGAAAATATTCCTTCATTATGGAAAAAAAGATTTTGTCAAATAAACTTTCAAGCAATATTCAAATTATCTAGAAATAATTTAGTAAAAGGTTTACCAAAAGTGAATTTTAAAATAAATAGTATTTGTTATGCTTGTTAGTTAGGAAAATTAACCAAATCTACTTTTAAACCAAAGAAAATTATTTCTACATTACAACCACTTGAGTTATTAGATTTAGATCTTTTTGGACCAATTCAAGTTCAATCTATAAATCATAATAGTATGTTTTTGTAACTATTGATGATTTGTCAAGAAACACATGGACAATGTTTTTGAAAAATAAAAGTGATACCTTTGAAAATTTTAAAATCTTTGCTAAGTAAATTCAAAATATTAAGAATATAAAAAAAAATATTCAAAGCAGTCACGGTGGCGAATTCGATAATGATACTTTTGAAAAATATTGTAAAAAGATAGGAATTGTCCATAATTTTTCATTTCTCGGAACTACACAACAAAACGGAGTTGTAGAAAGGAAAAAATAACACTTCATGAATGCGCTAGAACTTTATTAAATGGAAGCACTCTACCATAACATTTTTTGGCATATGTTGTAGCATTTACTTATTATGTTTTAAATCGAGTCTCCATTAGGCCATTAACAAAACTTACCCCGTATGAACATTTTAATAGAAGAAATCCCAATATATTATATTTTAAAGTTTTCGGTTCAGAATGTTTTCTACTAAATACAAAAGACCAAATTGGTAAATTCGATCCAAAATCCAATAAAGGAATATTCATTGGATACTCGGAATGAAGAAAGGCATTAGAATGTATAATAAAAGAACTAAAATAATCGACGAAATACTTAATGTCTCATTCGATGAAAATTTCAAATTTAATAATAGAAATGAAGATGAAGAAATAATTCCAAAATCAAATATCACAGAAGATGATATTGAAAATAATGTTGAAATTGAAAACAATAATTTACCAAATGAAAATGAAATTTGAATTCCCAAGACTTTTAAGAAATCACCCAATATAAAATGTTATTGGAGAAATTAAACATAAGAACTCAAAATCAATTAAATCAATTGGGTCATATAGCTTTCCTATCGAATATTGAACCCAAAAATGCTAAAGAAACCTCAACTATTGATTTCTGTATTATACATATGTGAGAAGAGCTAAATCAATTTTAACGAAACAAAGTTTGGGACATAATTCCTAGACCTAGTAATCAAACAGTTTTTGGTACTAAGTGGGTTTACAAAGATATAGCCAATGAGCAAGGAAATGTTATTCGAGGCAAAGCTAGATTAGTTGCTCAAGGTTACGATCAAGAAGAAGTGTAACGACCCGACTTTCCAGACCCGGAAAGTCGAAACATTTGTGTTAAAGAAGAAGAGGTAGAGGAAGAAAGTAGAAAATCAACACCAGAATCTCACATCGCAGCGGAATAAAATATAATAAACAATAACAGATCTTTACACAAATCAAAACTATATCTGTTTTATACAATACATCATTAGAGTATACTTATATACAACTGGGCAATAATCATATCATATCCTCAATACAACAGAGTACAACAAACCAACACAGTGGAATATATATATATAACAAGTACGGAAGATACGTCTCGCCACCCAGCTCGTCTCCTGAGCTTCACAGCTAAAATCCGAACCCGTTTATCTCGGTCTGACCCGAGCATCATATAAAACAATACCCGAGTCAGTTTGGAATACCAGCATGAGAAAATTGCACTCAAATTGATTATTAAAGTTTCAAAATCCTTTGAAATCAAAAGCATCTCGTAAGCCAACGCCACAAATAAACATGTCGGGTTTTTACCTTACGATAGCTAAAACACTTTTTATAAAATCCTCTGATATTATAATAGTGTCTATATACAAATACTTATTCAAATAGCTTAAATTGTTACATTATTAAATTCCAGCATACTAGCCACACCGTGGGTAATACAAACAAAACTCATACAAGGCACATAGGGAGAATGGATTTTCAACGAATGACTAGGCACTGGGGTACCACCTGTTACAGTACGTGGCCTAGATCACAGTACCGAGGAGTACGCCCGCTCCCCTACAACACAAGGCCGGAATCACCTATGGGCAATTCCGAATATGATCACCCCACGGTTGGGATCAGCAACCGCACCACTAAGCCGAAATAAAGGGACATCTAGGCAGGGATGACCATACTCTCCAGTGGCCGCTACCCACGAAGCCTTGCTGCATAACCCTTGATTTTCAGTCATTCCCGGTTGATGAGGCTAGAGGCTAAATGTTACCTTTATAGAACGTTTCACTTAGAATGTCCATCGTACCCTAACGATGTTTCGCAAGCATTCGTCCATACAAGTCCGTCCCCGGGTCCGAACGGAACTGAAAACCCCATTTTATCTTCAATATCAAACTCGTTTTCCCATGAAACGTACAAACCGGATCGAAGTGATTTTCGAGAAATAAATCTCAATCTCGGTCTCTTTGAAACGATCAGCGCATTTGGCCAATATTGATAGTCGGTTATTTAACTATCAATTAACATCCATAACATCCATCAACAAATAAATAATTTATCCCCAAATTATTTATTAATCCTTAAAATATCCTCACAAGATATCATTTCCATTTCCACCCCTTTGGAAACAATTTCAAATATATTCCTCACAGTAAATAATTTCCAAATATTTATTTCCACTAAAACACCAAGTACAAAAGATCTTTAGATTTTAAAATAATAATAAAAAAACTTTATTATAGACATACTTTATAAAATACTTTAATACTTTATCAAATATATACTCTTAAAAATTTAAAAATAAACCACTTTGTAAATGTAAACTAAACCTTCTCTTTTTAAACATAATATCAATCACTTTTTAAATAATTATTACAATGATAGATTGAAAAATGAACACTTACTTTAGAATTTAATTTAAAATATATAAATTTTCTAAAACATGTTGTTAACGTTAAAATATGAACGATAACACCCGGTGTGTGTAATAAGATCGTGAAAGCACCACCCGTGTGACGGGAACAGAAATTAAGCAGGAAAATAGCAGAAATGCAGTAAATGAACAACGGATTTATAGTGGTTCGGCCCGTAATTGAGCCTACGTCCACTTTATAGTCTCTTATTGCTAATTCGGTTACAATTCGATACAATATCCTTCAAAATGCAATACAACTTGATTATGAAAGCGCTCTTGACTACTAGCTCAATCTTTGATGATGAAACTCGACGAATCCATGTAGGATGTTAGGAGCTCTTCTCGAAGATTGTTGTAGTGTCTCGAATGCTTGAGGATCTTAGATTACTGAATGAGAGGAGGCTTCGACAGCGTAACGGCGCTTGGAGAAATGAATTGCCAAAAGTCCTCTTCATGTTGGAAGTGGTGGGGTATTTATAGGAGCTGATTTGGACTCTGGAATTTTCCCCAAGTCCTAAGTCGTCGCCGACTTAGTATAAGTCGCGGCCGACTTATGGTAGGTCGCAGCCGGCTCATCAATACTTCCACAGTAGTTCGTCTCCTTTTCTGGTTTTATGCTCAAGTCCTAAGTCGTCGAAGATCTAAGGTAAGTCGGTGACCAGGTGAAGATGTAGGGTGTTCTGAGATTACATACGACTCAGTATAAGTCGTAAGTCGGCGACGACTTAAGAGATAGGTCGTAGGTCTTTAAGTCGAGGACTTCTTTAGGTCGGAGCCCCTCCTTATCTCGCGAACTGCTAAGTCAGAGGCCTTTCGTAACTTGCTAACTGGTTAAGTCAAACTACTCCTTAACTCGTACACTGTTATGTCGGAGCATTGCTTAACTCGGAATCTTTCTTAACTTGGTCTCAGCCCTTGAGTCACCAATTACCTTAAGTCATGACCTGTTGAGTCGGCACATGTCTTAAGTTGGCGTCTTCCTTGAGTCGGCTACTGTTAAGTCGGTCCTGTAGCTTAGGTCGAATGTTGCTTTAAATCAATTTGTTAGGTCGGTCTTCGTCCTGAGTCGGTGGCGCTTTTAACTCATTAGGTTATGAACTAAAAGAGGGTTAACACATGTGTTTAAAAAAAACAACATTAGAACCTTAACGAATATAGACAATTTCTTTGAAAATGTATTTGGATATCCAGAGAAATACACTTCTCTTCCACATTCTTTTTAAAATAAATTACTATTTATTTTTAAACAAATTCGAATCTCTTTTAAATTCCCGGCTTGAATTTATATTTTCAAATATCCATCGATATTTTATTTCACTTTATAAACCCAGTTTATAAAAAAAAATCTCACTTCATAACGGTTAAATCAATTTACACTAAATTTCAGATTTATTTCACTGTTGAAATAATTTCTTATTTACTTCGTTATTTCAAATATATTAACTTCCAGATTTTTATTTCCCAATTTCGAGTTAAACCCCTTTTTACTAAAATACAAATTTTCGGATTTCCGAAATTCCTCAATTTATACTTTAATTAAATTAAATCTTTGAACTTCCAAAGATAATAAATTCTTTTATACTTTAAATCCATATCACTTTAGATTAAAATGTATTATCCCCCTATGAATTTAAAAATTCTCTTATTCCATATTTGTTAAAATTCAAATCACTTTATTTTATTTTCAATTCATTATTAATTTTATTCTAATTCCCTTGAATTATTTTACTTAAAATTTTACTCTTTGATTTCTTTTCAAAAATTCGATTTTGTAGATTTTGATAATTCATTATACTGAGAAATTCAATCCGATCATATTATCCAATATACATCATCACAGGATATCAAATATTCATAATCACAGAATATTAAATAAGCTAAATAATTTTGAGGAAACTAGTTGGATCCTTCCAACTTGTTTCCCTGCATCCACAGACGTTAGCACAATACCAATTCCACTTCGAGGTGGAATATCGCGGTATATGGGATTTAAATAAAAATCATCCGCTATTATGCGACGCATAGGGTCTCATCCGCTATATAATGCGGGAATATCAACTCCAATATATACATATGCCAATATATATATATATATATATATATTGGTATATACTACTATATATAATATAGCACATCCATCAATGCAAACATTCAATCAAATATTTAAATTTAACTATTTAAATTTAAATTAAAGCCAGATGAGTGAGATTAACTCACCTTTGATCTTTGATTTGCAACCCATCTCCATTCCCGCTTGTTTTTCTCCACAGTTTTGAACCTTGTATAAGTATTGTACGGTTTATAAATATTTAAAATAACCTAACAATTTATTTTTATCTTTTAATAAATTTTGATTAACTAGTTTTAAATAATAGTTAACCTAACCTAATTTACATTTGGAATAAATACCCTTTGAAATAATAGTTTATACAATTGATTTAACAAAAAAATCATAGCTGATAATGATTCTCATTCATTCTCTTTTTTTTATATAAGTCTATTGGGTTAATAAAATTCCAAATTTTACTTTATTATTAGATTTTGATAAACAACTGATTAAAAGTTTTAAACCTGCTTATCATTAAATTAAAATGATATAAAAATTAAATTTCCTTAAGATATATATATATATATCCCTTTTCCCTAATCTATATATATATATATATATATATATACTAAACTTGGTTATCATCAGATAAGTGAAATAACATAACTTCTACTTCATATAAAGCTGAATGTTTTTAAACAAAGCTATGTTATATCCTACTACTAAATTTCTATTAAGTGATGATAACCAATAGTTTATTTACAAGCTTAACTTGAGTAAGCATTGAATTTAAAATGTTTCAAAAATTAATTTACCTACATACGAACAGTAAAACAACTGGCGAGCTTCCCCGATCGACCCCACTCCCAAACATCGAACCCCTTCAGCAGCTAACGCGCCTCCCAACGCGACACCCCTCCTCGCGAATGCCATCGCATGCTCGTCAAGCAGATGTCGGCATCTTGGTAAAACTCCAGATCGCTGATGCTTCCTCCAAATCGCGAGCACGAAAACCCACATCGCCCTTCGAGCTCTATCTCCAGCAAATTCGAGCGCATGCCTCGAGGATACCAGACCATCCAACGACAGCGACCTCAAATCGAATTGCCTCGCCCACTCTCGTTTCCACTATCGCGATGTCGATTGCGGTTGTGAAGAAATGCGAATGCCTTATTATTTTCTCGAATTATTAGCTTGCCGGACGAATCGTTCCTCTAGAGGAGAAAAGGGATGGGGTCTCATTACTGAAGAGAGAAGGGAAATCGGTGAATTCGTTTTCAACATTGTTTGTTTTTGAACTGTTCGGCCATTATTTGATTTTGTATTGAACGGTGATTAGAGAAAATTTTCTCGTTTTGTTTGCGGCCCTATTATCATATATCTGTAACGACCCAGAATTTTGAACAAATTAAATTGAGAATATTTAATTAATTTTAAATATTTGAACGATGATTTAATTTGAATCCCGAATGTAACTTTGAAAATTTGCAATTAAACTTTAAAATTTAATCTATTGATAGTCGAATAAAACTTTGAATCTTCAATTGTAAGTTGAAGAAAAAATTATTTCGAAAGCTTTTAAAATTCGTATTGATAATACCGAAGATAATCGAATTTTCAGAATTGAATTTTTAAACTGTTTTGCTCAGTTTTGAATTTAATTGTTTGAACCGATATTTAAAAATAGTCGTTTTTCAAACAGTCTCGGAATTGGACGAAACCAGTTTCGTTGGGTCCGTAATGTTGAATTTGTCGGATTTCAAGTTTCGTATTTATCAGAGTTGTTTTGTGACCGTACGGTTACAAAACGCGTTGAAGTTTTAAAACGAATTCAAATTTAAATTTAAAATTTTAATATAGTCAACAACAGCACGTTCTCCTCCTTTAATCACGCCTAGGATCTCGTTCAAAATCACGACAATGATCGTGTGACCCATCCCTTTTCGTTTTGAAATGCCTCCGTTCAGTTCAAATTTAAAGGAAATGAAACCATTTCTCGTTCAAATGGAAATTGAACTCGCCTAAAATAAAAATGGCAGAGGGACGAAGGAAGAAAAAATAAACAGGCATAAATCGCGAGTTTCCCCCTTCAACCTCATTCACAAATTCTGTTCCCTCTCCCTCTTCAAAAATCAAACGGCCGAAGTCAATGGCCGCGACAACAATGGTATCGCGATCGGAAATCATGATGGGGTGTAACGACCCTGAATTTCGAACAAATTAAATTGGAAATATTTAATTAATTTTAAATATTTGAACGATGATTTAATTTGAATTCCCGATATAAGTTTAAAATTGGCGATTAAATTTTATAATTTAATCTATTGAACTGGATAAAAATTTAAATCTTCTATTTTAAGCCGAAGAAAAATATTTCAAAAGCTTTTAAAATTCGTATTGATAACACTGAAGATAATAGAAGTTTCAGAATCTAATTTCAAAGTATTTCGTTCAGTTTTGAAATTTAATCGTTTAAATTGAATTTAAAAATAGCCGTCCGAGGCGTAGTCTCGGAATTCGACGAAACCAGTTCCATTGGGTCCGGAATGTTGTATTATTGCCGGATTTCAATTTTCGTAATTTTCGGGGTTGTTGTGTGACCATACGATAGTTAAACGCGTTGAAATAAAATGAAATTCAATTTAAAAATTTAAATTTAAATTTGAAAACTAGTCAACACAACATGTTATCTCCCTTTAATCACATGCGTGAATCACGCCTACAATCACGAACGCATCGTGCAATCCTTACCTCGATCATTTCTAAGTATCTCGTCCCCATCCCTTATCATCCAGATTTTCAAATCGAACGAAACAAGAAAGAAAATTTAAATGGCCGAAGGAAATAAATCGATCTCTTCTTCTCACTTCCAATCGAAATACAAACGGAATCACTTTCGTTCGTTGCCTCTCTCCCTCCTCTTCTATTCCTCTTCCCCAAATTAAAACCGATAGTAGTTTAAAATAAAAAAAAAGGAAAGGGGGATTTCATTCTTGAGTGAGCGTTGGCGATCGAGGCGCGCGCGTTTGGGTTGTCGCGCTATGGCGGCTGCGAGCACTCGCGTGAGGGTGGCGGTGGCATCCAGATATTGGTCGCGATTTTTGAAGCTAGCAGTGGCGTTCGATTTGAGGAACGGCGGCGAGGCGAAGGCGGCATCTTGAGTTCAGCTTTGTCGAGCTTGGGGTGACAGATGCAGGCGACCAATGTGAGCACGATTCATGATAGCGTCGCGAAGTCGATTGAGGGGACGGAAGGGGGTTCTCGATTCGATCGAAAACAGATGGAGCGTCGATGATGGTGATGATCGACGTTGGGCAGTTAGCTAGCTCGAAAGGATGGTCACGAGGTGGCTGGAGTTCATATTCGACAGTGAGGTAATTTTATTTTCAAATGTTTGAATATTTATATATGCAGAAAAAAATAATAATAATGATAACAAAAATAATAGCTATGGTGATTTATTTATTTTATTAACTTGTTTAATTTTTAGTTACCAAAGATTAGTATTAAAGAGAAAGTTTACTGTGAAAAAATGTATATACAACAAAACAGAAAAATAGTTTACATATATAAGATTTAGAAAGTAATAAATATACTTATTGAATTGGTAATTTAAGTTATTTTTGATACCAAAAGATTTTATTTAAAAGGAAATTCGATTCAATTAAAAATAAATTGGTAGGAGAAAATTTGTCACTTAAAATAATTTGTTAAAGGAAATTTAGTCTTAAATTTAATTTTTTGTTAAACAGATTCATTTAAAAGAAATTTGGTTGAATAAAATTATCTAAAGAAAACCGGGTTAAAATAAAATTTCTGGTGAATAAAAAATAAAATTGTCAAAATGGAAATTTATTATTCGATTATTTCGAATATTGATAAACTGTATAAAACTGTTTGATACAAGGTTCAAAAGTCTTGAAGAAATGACTGGAATGGAAATGGAATGGCAAATAAAAAAATAAAAGCTAAGGTGAGATTTTTCTCACTCAAATTGAATGTGGAATTATTGCAGTTATTGATTGATTTGTTTGAATGTGCTATTAGATATGATAGGATATATCTATATATATAGCAATATATACATATTGGCATATGTATATATTGGATTGATGATTTCCCGCCTCGTATAGCGGATGAGACCCTATTGCGCCGTTAGTAAGCGGATTTTTATAAAAACCCATATACCGCGATATTCCACCTCGAAGTGGAATTGGTATTGTGCTAACGTCTGTGGATGCAGGGAAACAGGTTGGAGGGATCCAACTGGATTCCTCACCAGTAGTTATTTATTTACAGATATTGTGATGTATTCTGTTATCATATGTTGAGATATGATATTGACTGTTGTGATTGACTAATTGATGCGTTGCATCATCGGATTCAAATTTTGAAGTTTAAAAATAACGATTTTTAACTTTAAAAAGAGATTTTTAAAGTGATTATTTGAAAGTATACGTTTTATTTGAATCTTTGAATTGGTTTACTTTAAATAAATAAATGTTATAAATTTAAAGTTATGAAAATTTTAAATTGTGAAATATAACTGAAAGGTGATTTTGAAATAAATAGTCAAGTAATTTATAAAATAGTTTAAGTTTGGATTTCTTTTGAATTACTAAAAATGATGTATATAAAAGATGTACAGAATTGATATTTATCAATTTAAAGTATTGGAATTTTAAAACGAGTGTTTATAAGTGTTAGAGATTTATAGAATTATAAATTGTGAAGACATGAGATTTATAGAATTATAAATTGTGAAAATATGAAGTTTATAGATTTATAAAGTATGAAGTTATAAAATGAATGAAATTGTATAATAAAAGATTTATAAGAGATTCACTTATGAATTGGATTTTTGACCTTAAGTGGAATATTGATCGAATTGTTAATAAAGAAGATTTATAAGTCGGGGTTGTTATTAAAATAGAAATAGAAGTTATAACCGTGTTTATAAATTCGAAATCGATTGAATTTGATAAATTTAATATAGAAGATTTCTAAAGAAGATATATTCGCGATTTTGGATAGCGAATCTCTATTGAAATAAAATGTGTAGAAAGGGCTGAAATGTGATTAGTGAAGTATATTCACGATTTTGGACAGTGAATATTATTTTTTTTTAAATAAAATGGATAGGGTTTTGGGAAAGCGATATTATAAATGAAGTTAATTGTTTTAAAAGATGTTTTAAAACGTGTGAACTATCGAAATCATAGATTTCAACATTTATTGTTGAAATAGACGTTTTCGAAGATATAAGGAAATGATGGACTATAACACTATTGTTATAGTAAATGATTTTCGAAAGAAAATGTTTTATGTAGTATTGGGATTTATATATCTATCTTAAATCCGAATCCCTATACTAGTGATTTTGAGTCGTCGTAACGATGTTTTACGCAACATTCGTTTTGACTCAAATAGATGTTAAAAATTAATGATTTCCTTAAAGAATGAAATATATACTTAATTTGATTTAAGTATATTGAATATTTTCAAGTGTTGAAAATAAATAGATTTGTGAATTACTTATTATTATATAAGTATGGAATTGCTTTTCCAGTATGAAATGAAATGTTTTTGAGAATTTATCTTCTTAAAGATAAATTGAAATTGAATATTGAAATCGATTTGAAAATCGTATATCAGTAGATATTTTGAAATATAAATCCACTATGGAATTTATGAAGGAAAGGGAAACTGTTTAGAAAAATAAATATTGATTTATTTTAGAAGTGTGGAATTTTATATCTAGTAAAAGATATTTTTGGAAGATGAAATAATTTGGAAAATTATTTGGAATCTGATGATGTTGCGCATCTTTATTGATAGTTAAATAACCGACTATCAATAATTACCTTGAGTAGGTATTTGTTGTGAATTGGATGAATTTGAATGCCACACTTGTTTTTAAATAAACGCTCACTATTCGGGTTAGCCGGGAAAGGACCATGGGGTCGTATAACCTATTCCGAATATGTGATACGTCGTTATGAATCGCATTTGAAGACCGGTGTTGAAGACCGGATATTTTTGAAAACGGAAGGATTACCGTCGAGTTACTCTACATCGGCTGATCTCCGATTTAGAGGTTTTATCACCCTTAGTGATGGGAAGTCCTGACGTGATTGAAATTATCCGGATTTGCAAGGGCTTCGTGAGAAGTGCCTTCGGTTCTGTTCGATCCCGGAACAGACTTTTATGGATTGTGTGTCTGACGTTACAATTTGAGATATAAAGCTGATTTCTTTCAAATGTTTTCTACACTATGCACTAATAATAATATCAAAAAGAATTTGATTTTCGCGTAGTAAGCATCTTTGACTATCATAAGAAGAAATCTCCTCCAAGTCTGCGTTTGCATTGTGTGTGTGGCGGGAGGTCTTATGGTAGTTTCATTTTCCAAAAGCATTGCGAATTGACTTTAAAATTCTTCTGTTGTTTATTTTAAAGAAGAATAACTGTTTTACGATCTCACACCAGTCACCATGACTGACTCGGAGTTTATTGTTCCCTTCTAAACTCTGGGTGCCCACCATTTTCCACACGGGCAGCCTAGAGTTATGTTATCAGGATATTCTGGATATTCTGGAGCTTTGGAAGCAAGCTGGATGGCGAGACATAGTATTTATATCTGATAGTATTTATTCCGCTGTGTATTCTGTATAAGGACAAGTTATATAACTGTCCATTGATGTGCTGTGTTGTATTGAGTCGTATATTGACTCTGATTGATGTATGTATAACTGATATAGTTCTTTGTTTTAAAAGACTAGTAATTATCTATTGTATATTGTTCCGCTGCGATGTGTAAGATTCTGATATTGTTTTCTGTTCTGATGTTCTTCTTTCTTTCTTCTCTTTTTCTTCTATCTTCTTCTTCTTCTACTTTTTCTTTTTCTTAAAACCCTCACTATTGGAGTTTCCGGCACTCGATTGCTCGGCAGTCGATAAAGTGAGTATCGATGTCGAATTTTCGAAAGTCGAAAAATCCGATATGTGACATGGGGCGTCTCAGGTTCGCGGTCGATGAGCGGCGGCTAGGGCAGCGACGCGCTTGTGGGAATTCATGGCGAAGCGGAGCAGTGTGATGGCGAGGGACGCGATGTAGGGTTCATCGCGACTGGGCATTCGATGGTTCGGCGGCAATTACTAAACGAGGCTCGAACGCGAGCATCTGGAATCTCGCGATGTTCTCGAGCACGAGCATGTGGCGTGCGCAGTGGGGATCTGACCGTAGTTCTTGGCGAGGGAAGGTGATGGCAGCGATGTCGATCGGTTGGGGATTGCGAAGTCGACTCAGGTGGAAGCTGGGTGTTTGCGAGACAATGTTCGCAAAGTTGAAGTCGCCGATGGAGATGGCGGCGAGGCGATGATCTCGAGAGTTGGTGGTCGCGATTTGTTGAATCAATCTGGGTTCACCTTTTACAGCGAAGGTATAATTTATTTTCAAATTTAAATTTATACGTGAAGATTTAACAGTGAGATTTTAACAAAGAAAATTTGTTTTAATTTATATATGTATGTATACAGCAGAAGGATATGAAATAATTTATATATAGATAAAAAAATAGATGTTTACGGTAAAGAAATTTAGTTTTAAATTTTATTTGTAGTTAGATAAATTTTTAAGTATAGAAGTTATAAAGAGAAATTGGTTTAAATAAAACTATTAGTTAATTAAACAATCAAAAACGAAAATTTGGTTATCAGATTGGTTCGAGTGTTAATTAATTTGTATAAATTATTTATACAAGGTCAAAACGAGAAATCAAGAAACAACCGAAATTGGAAATGGATGCTAATAAAGCTAAGGTGAGATTTTTCTCACTCAAAATATATTTGGTATTGCAGTTATTTATTGATTGATGATTGCTATTGGATGTGATATTAGATATAGTAGGATATATCTATATATATAGCAATATATACATATTGGCATATGTATATATTGGATTGATGATTTCCCGCCTCGTATAGCGGATGAGACCCTATTGCGCCGTTAGTAAGCGGATATTTTTATAAAACCCATATACCGCGATATTCCACCTCGAAGTGGAATTGATATTGTGCTAACGTCTGTGGATGCAGGGAAACAGGTTGGAGGGATCCAACTGGATTCCTCACCAGTATTTATTTATTTATAGATATTGATGTATATTCTGTTATCATATGTTGATATATGATGTTTGATGTTGTGATTGACTAATTGGTGATGTTGCATCATCGGATTCAAGTTTTAAAAATAACGACTTTTACTTTAAAAGGATTTTTAAAGTGATTTTTGAAAATAGACGTTTAATTGAATTTTTGAATTGATTTATTTCAAATAAATAAGCGTCTAAAATTTTAAAGTTATAAAAGTTAAGATTTTTGGTGAAATTTAACCAAAGTGTGATTTTTGAAATAAATAGTTGATTTATTTACAAAATGGTTTAAGTTGGGATTTTTGAAAAACTATAAACGATTTGTATAAAAAGATTTATAAAAATTGATATTTATAAATCAAAATATTGGAATTGTAAAACGAGTTTTTATAAGTGCTAAAATGAAATATTTATGAAATTCGTAAGTAAATGAAATTTATAGATTATAAATTGTGAAGTTATAAAATGGATGAAAATGTCGAATAGGAGATTTATAAGAAATTAACTTATAAATTGGATTTTTGCCTTTAAAGGGAATATTGATCGAATTTGTCAATAAAGGAGATTTATTAAATCAAAGTTGTTATGAAATATAAAAAGGTGAATTTATAAACGTTGTTTTACAAATTCGAAAATCAATCAAATTTGATGAATTTAATATAGAAGGTTATTAAGGGAATTTTATCCACGATTTTGGCTAGTGGATAATTCTTGAAGTAAAATGTGTAGAAAATAGTAAATTTGGTTAAGTGAATTATATTCACGATTTTGGACAGTGAATATATTATTGAATAAAATGGATATTGTTTTGGGAAAGTGATATTTGAAATAAAGTTAATTGTTTTAAAGATGTTTTCAAATATATTGAATATCGAAATCATAGATTTCAACATTCATTGTTGAAATAGACGTTTTCGAGGAATAAGGAAATGATGGACTATAACACTGTTGTTATAGTAAATGATTTCCGAAAGGAAATGTTTTATGCAGTATTGGGATTTATATATCTATCTTAAAATCCGAATCCCTATACTAGTGATTTTGAGTCGTCATAACGATGTTTTACGTAACATTTGTTTTGACTCAGATAAATGTGTTATAGAATAGATTTCCTTAAAGAATGAATATATACTTAATATTGTTTTTAAGTATATCGAATATTTTCAAATGTTGAAACTAAATAGATTTGTGAAATACTTATTATTAAATAAGTATGGAAATGCTTTTCCAAAATAAAATGAAACGTTGTTGAGAATTTATCCTTTAAAGATAAATTGGAAAATGAATATTTGGAATTTGTTTTTCAAACGGTTAAGTGTGGAAATTGTATATCTTGTAAAGATATTTTGGAAAAAATAATTTGGGAAAATTATTTGGAATCTGATGATGTTGCGCATCTTTATTGATAGTTAAATAACCGACTATCAATAATTACCTTTAGATAGGTATTTGTTGTGGATTGGATGAATTTGAATGCCACACTTATTTTTGAATAATCGCCCACTATTCGGGTTAGCCGGGAAAGGACCATGGGGTCGTATAACCCATTCCGAATATGTGATACGTCGTTATGAATTGCATTCGAAGACCGGTGTTGAAGACCGGATATTTTTGAAAACGGAAGGATTACCGTCGAGTTACTCTACATCGGCTGATCTCCGATTTAGAGGTTTTATCACCCTTAGTGACGGGAAGTCCGGACGTGATTAGAAAATTATCCGGATTTGCAAGGGCTTCGTGAGAAGTGCCTTCGGTTCTGTTCGATCCCGGAACAGACTTGTATGGATTGTGTGTCTGACGTTACAATTTGAGATATAAAGCTGATTTCTTTCAAATACATATCTGTTGGTGGCGGAGAATTTATTCTCTTAGCTTAACACCCTTCTCTGAGACGTACGAGCTCAGAGGTTATGTAGTTGAAATTTATCAGCAATATACTCCCAATTTGGTAACGTGGCATACTGAGTGTTGCTGTGAAATGATCAGTGTTTGATCATTTGCGATATGATCATTTGTTTGATCTTATATCTTTGTGATCATAGGTTGATCATTTGTTTGACCTGAAGCATGGCTTTTGAAAAGCGTAGCTTTGTGGACGAGACTTCGTCGAGCCTCACACCCCGGAAATGGTCAAAACAGGAAGGATGCGGCAAGGTTCTAGGGAGTAGCGCCCCTTAGTGTATGTCATTCCTTCTGGATAGAGGTGGTATCATGGTATGGAGCCCAGATACTTAACCTATGTGGTTGCTGCATTATTATTATTATGTGGTTTGTTGGAAATCGGGGATCCTCGGGAAGATCGGTTACGATCGGGGGATGACATACGCATGTCAGTAGTTACCTATTTTTGCAGAGGTAACCCGGCCTTGTGTTGGCAGAGATCTAACCGTAATGTTAGGTTATTTCTCGGGTCGTCTATTCCAGGGACGTACCCATCGTGGCATAGGAAGTTCCTTAGCCTGACCATTTGTTGGAAATCCAAAGAAACAATACGCGACGTGTACGGTTTTAGTTGTATTACCTGCTATGGAATGTGGCGGTAACCTGCTATTGAACATAGTAGCTATAGTAGGCATAAGTGCGGAATGCCTATGCTGGCTAAGATTAATATTATACTTTCGAAATGTTTTCTACACTATGCACTAATAATAATATCAAAAATGATTTGATTTTGCGTAGTAAGCATCTTAGACTATCATAAGAAGAAATCTCCTCCAATTTTGCGCTTGCATTGTGTGTGTGGCGGGAGGTCTTATGGTAGTTTCATTTTCCAAAAGCATTGCGAATTTGTTTTATTTTCTTTGTGAAAGAATAACTGTTTTACGATCTCACACCAGTCACCATGACTGACTCGGAGTTTATTGTTTCCCTTCTAAACTCTGGGTTCCCACCAATTTCCACACGGGAACCCTAGAGTTATATTATCAGGATATTCTGGATATTCTGGAGCTGTGGAAGCAAGCTGGATGGCGAGACGTAGTATTTGTATCTGATATATTTATTCTGCTGTGTATTCTGTATGAGGACAAGTTTATATAACTGTCCATTGTTGTATTGAGTTGTATATTGACTCTGATTGATGTATGTATAAACTGATATAGTTCTTTGTTTTAAAGATTATTCATTTATCTATTATATATTGTTCCGCTGCGATGTGTAAGATTCTGATATTGTTTTCTGTTCTGATGTTGTTCTGTTGTTCTTCTTTCTTCTCTTTTTTTCTTCTATCTTCTTCTTCTTCTGCCTTTTCCTTTTTCTTAAACCCCTCAGGGTTCATATTTCCGTGCATCTTGAGTTAATCAATGGAATTTAGTGTTTAATCAAGGGTACGGATTTGCGGGTCTTGACAGCGTGGTATCAGAGCATATGGTTAAGCGACAACCCTGCTCTGTTGGGTGTTACTCATTATAGATAGAGTCAGCAGTACTCTAGAATGAGTTTGAGTGTAATAATAGATACGAGTGCGTATTTGTTAGTGAATATGAAATTGTTTTGTATTGTGTTGACTTATCGGTTGATTGTTTATGAATTCTGGTCGGTGCAGTCTAGCTAACTGTAATCGATAGGGGTTTCTAAACTCTTAAACAAGATAAACCGACACAGTATTGTTTTAAATAGGGTAAATGAAATAATTTTACCCAAAACTATTTTCGTATATAAAAGAAATGATTTTCTATGAATTATCATAGTATATGGATGCTTGATTGTTAGAAGTGATAATATTAATCTATTATCATTGAAATTAAATGAGAAATTGGAATTATAAACTCCAAAGTTAAGAAATAAATCCATATACAAATGAAATTTAAAGAATGTAAATTATAAATGTGATTTGTAATTTAAAATGGAATTCCAAAGAAGTATTTGGAAATGTTTTGAAAAGAATTTGAAAATTTTGGAGATTTGGAAGTTTAAATCTTTTTAGAGTTGAAAATGAATTTCAAAGGATTTTGGAAAAATGTTTTGAAGTAATGAAAAGCTCTAAACTCTTTTCGGTCGCTGGAAAATAACTTCGGTAATGACTGCAGCATTATCGATGTTCATTTTCGGGTTTCCAGAAGAGGAATTGCTGCTAAATTGTTTTAAATGGAAGTGTTTGAAAAATTTGGGTTTTGTTTTGGAAATTCAAAGGATGATTTGAATTGTTTTCAAAATGATTTTGAAAAGGTTGAAAAAAACTCTGGAATACTATATAAAAATATTTGTGAAATATTATTAAGTTGATAACTTGTAAAGTTTAAATAAAAATCTAACTTAAAGAGATGAATTCATATATGAATAAAATTGTGAATATAAATTGTAAATGAATTTATGATTTGGAATGGAATTCCAAGAAGATAATTGAAATTGAAAGTCGTTAATGAAATGAGACTTGAATCAAGTGAAATAAAATCCAAACCTGAGAAAACTGAAATGGATTGAATCCGAATAAACTACTTTGATAATAAATTAATTCATGAAATGGAAGTTGAATTAGTTAAATTGAAACTTGAATTGTGAGCTAAATGAAAAGAGATGGTTCGAATTTAAAGATAAATTCAAGTAAGTAGAAATAAATTTTCAATGAATGGAATTCACAATTGTAAGTGAATAAAATTGAAACTGATTGTTGAAAGCAAATTTGAATAAAGTGATGATGGATTAGTAAATGAAACTAATCTAAAATAGTGCAGTTGAATAAAAGATAGCTGATAATAAATTCAATATTCAAAAGTAAATTGAATCCAAACTAAATTGAAATTGTGAATTGAATTCAAATGAGAAATTGAAATGTAAAATTGAATGAAAATAGATATGTAACTTCAATAGTGAAGTAAAAATGTATAAGTAGTTTATATTGAAAATTTTGTAATAGAATTTGCAAAATGGTTTGAATGTGTAACTAGATATTATGGCTAGTAGGACATACAGGTGTATAAAGGAAATTGGAATTTTGATTTCAAAGATAAAAGTGAATTGCTCGACAAAAGGTAAGTATTTAAATTTGTATATGAGATTTGATGACTTTCTTGTTCCGCCGCTTGGCTTTTTCTTTTCTTTTTGAAATCTGAGAGTCCGTAGGGACGTTTTGTAGTCGTGCCGTATTAGCCGCGCAAAGGAGACACTGGCGAAATTTTTTCGAAAATTTAGGGCGTTAGAAAATTTTTGAGAAAATTTTGAAAGTTTAAATTTGAATTTGAATTTAAATTTGAATTTTGAAGTAAACAATGTTGTTTGGAAACTTATAATTTGAGTTGGAAAATTTATTGAATTGATAACGAATCTTTAGTAGAAAGATTTGTTTTGAAATTTGATAAAACTATTAGATGTTGAAAGATAGTAGACGAGTTAAGGGCTTTTTCTTCCAGACTTGTAATTTCGGGACGAAATTCTTTTAAGGAGGGAAGTTTGTAACGACCCAGAATTTTGAACAAATTAAATTGAGAATATTTAATTAATTTTAAATATTTGAACGATGATTTAATTTGAATCCCGAATGTAACTTTGAAAATTTGCAATTAAACTTTAAAATTTAATCTATTGATAGTCGAATAAAACTTTGAATCTTCAATTGTAAGTTGAAGAAAAAATTATTTCGAAAGCTTTTAAAATTCGTATTGATAATACCGAAGATAATCGAATTTTCAGAATTGAATTTTTAAACTGTTTTGCTCAGTTTTGAATTTAATTGTTTGAACCGATATTTAAAAATAGTCGTTTTTCAAACAGTCTCGGAATTGGACGAAACCAGTTTCGTTGGGTCCGTAATGTTGAATTTGTCGGATTTCAAGTTTCGTATTTATCAGAGTTGTTTTGTGACCGTACGGTTACAAAACGCGTTGAAGTTTTAAAACGAATTCAAATTTAAATTTAAATTTTTAATATAGTCAACAGCAGCACGTTCTCCTCCTTTAATCACGCCTAGGATCTCGTTCAAAATCACGACAATGATCGTGTGACCCATCCCTTTTCGTTTTTAAATGCCTCCGTTCAGTTCAAATTTAAAGGAAATGAAACCATTTCTCGTTCAAATGGAAATTAAACTCGCCTAAAATAAAAATGGCAGAGGGACGAAGGAAGAAAAAATAAACAGGCATAAATCGCGAGTTTCCCCCTTCAACCTCATTCACAAATTCTGTTCCCTCTCCCTCTTCAAAAATCAAACGGCCGAAGTCAATGGCCGCGACAACAATGGTATCACGATCGGAAATCATGATGGGGCGTCTGAGGTTCGTGGTCGATGAGCGGCGGCTAGGGCAGCGGCGCGCTCGTGGGAATTCATGGCGAAGTGGAGCAGTGTGATGGCGAGGGACGCGATGTAGGGTTCATCGCGACTGGGCATTCGATGGTTCGGCGGCAATTACTAAACGAGGCTCGAACGCGAGCATCTGGAATCTCGCGATGTTCTCGAGCACGAGCATGTGGCGTGAGCAGTGGGGATCTGACCGTAGTTCTTGGCGAGGGAAGGTGATGGCAGCGATGTCGATCGGTTGGGGATTGCGAAGTCGACTCAGGTGGAAGCTGGGTGTTTGCGAGACAATGTTCGCAAAGTTGAAGTCGCCGATGGAGATGGCGGCGAGGCGATGATCTCGAGAGTTGGTGGTCGCGATTTGTTGAATCAATCTGGGTTCACCTTTTACAGCGAAGGTATAATTTAGTTTCAAATTTAAATTTATACATGAAGATTTAACAGTGAGATTTTAACAAAGAAAATTTGTTTTAATTTATATATGTATGTATACAGCAGAAGGATATGAAATAATTTATATACAGATAAAAAAAAATAGATGTTTACGGTAAAGAAATTTAGTTTTAAATTTTATTTGTAGTTAGATAAATTTTTAAGTATAGAAGTTATAAAGAGAAATTGGTTTAAATAAAACTATTAGTTAATTAAACAATCAAAAACGAAAATTTGGTTATCTGATTGGTTCGAGTGTTAATTAATTTGTATAAATTATTTATACAAGGTCAAAACGAGAAATCAAGAAACAACCGAAATTGGAAATGGATGCTAATAAAGCTAAGGTGAGATTTTTCTCACTCAAAATATATTTGGTATTGCAGTTATTTATTGATTGATGATTGCTATTGGATGTGATATTAGATATAGTAGGATATATCTATATATATATATATATAGCAATATATACATATTGGCATATGTATATATTGGATTGATGATTTCCCGCCTCGTATAGCGGATGAGACCCTATTGCGCCATTAGTAAGCGGATATTTTTATAAAACCCATATACCGCGATATTCCACCTCGAAGTGGAATTGGTATTGTGCTAACGTCTGTGGATGCAGGGAAACAGGTTGGAGGGATCCAACTGGATTCCTCACCAGTATTTATTTATTTACAGATATTGATGTATATTCTGTTATCATATGTTGATATATGATGTTCGATGTTGTGATTGACTAATTGGTGATGTTGCATCATCGGATTCAAGTTTTAAAAATAACGACTTTTACTTTAAAAGGATTTTTAAAGTGATTTTTGAAAATAGACGTTTTATTGAATTTTTGAATTGACTTATTTCAAATAAATAAGCGTCTAAAATTTTAAAGTTATAAAAGTTAAGATTTTTGGTGAAATTTAACCAAAGTGTGATTTTTGAAATAAATAGTTGATTTATTTACAAAATGGTTTAAGTTGGGATTTTTGAAAACCTATAAACGATTTGTATAAAAAGATTTATAAAAATTGATATTTATAAATCAAAATATTGGAATTGTAAAACGAGTTTTTATAAGTGCTAAAATGAAATATTTATGAAATTCGTAAGTAAATGAAATTTATAGATTATAAATTGTGAAGTTATAAAATGGATGAAAATGTCGAATAGGAGATTTATAAGAAATTAACTTATAAATTAGATTTTTGCCTTTAAAGGGAATATTGATCGAATTTGTCAATAAAGGAGATTTATTAAATCAAAGTTGTTATGAAATATAAAAAGGTGAATTTATAAACATTGTTTTATAAATTCGAAAATCAATCAAATTTGATGAATTTAATATAGAAGGTTATTAAGGGAATTTTATCCACGATTTTGGATAGTGGATAATTCTTGAAATAAAATGTGTAGAAAATAGTAAATTTGGTTAAGTGAATTATATTCACGATTTTGGACAGTGAATATATTATTGAATAAAATGGATATTGTTTTGGGAAAGTGATATTTGAAATAAAGTTAATTGTTTTAAAGATGTTTTCAAATATATTGAATATCGAAATCATAGATTTCAACATTCATTGTTGAAATAGACGTTTTCGAGGAAAAAGGAAATGATGGACTATAACACTGTTGTTATAGTAAATGATTTCCGAAAGGAAATGTTTTATGCAGTATTGGGATTTATATATCTATCTTAAAATCCGAATCCTTATACTAGTGATTTTGAGTCGTCGTAACGATGTTTTACGTAACATTTGTTTTGACTCAGATAAATGTGTTATAGAATAGATTTCCTTAAAGAATGAATATATACTTAATATTGTTTTTAAGTATATCGAATATTTTCAAATGTTGAAAATAAATAGATTTGTGAAATACTTATTATTAAATAAGTATGGAAATGCTTTACCAAAATAAAATGAAACGTTGTTGAGAATTTATCCTTTAAAGATAAATTGGAAAATGAATATTTGGAATTTGTTTTTCAAACGGTTAAGTGTGGAAATTGTATATCTTGTAAAGATATTTTGGAAAAAATAATTTGGGAAAATTATTTGGAATCTGATGATGTTGCGCATCTTTATTGATAGTTAAATAACCGACTATCAATAATTACCTTTAGATAGGTATTTGTTGTGGATTGGATGAATTTGAATGCCACACTTATTTTTGAATAATCGCCCACTATTCGGGTTAGCCGGGAAAGGACCATGGGGTCGTATAACCCATTCCGAATATGTGATTCGTCGTTATGAATTGCATTCGAAGACCGGTGTTGAAGACCGGATATTTTTGAAAACGGAAGGATTACCGTCGAGTTACTCTACATCGGCTGATCTCCGATTTAGAGGTTTTATCACCCTTAGTGACTGGAAGTCCAGACGTGATTAGAAAATTATCCGGATTTGCAAGGGCTTCATGAGAAGTGCCTTCGGTTCTGTTCGATCCCGGAACAGACTTGTATGGATTGTGTGTCTGACGTTACAATTTGAGATATAAAGCTGATTTCTTTCAAATACATATCTGTTGGTGGCGGAGAATTTATTCTCTTAGCTTAACACCCTTCTCTGAGACGTACGAGCTCAGAGGTTATGTAGTTGAAATTTATCAGCAATATACTCCCAATTTGGTAACGTGGCATACTGAGTGTTGCTGTGAAATGATCAGTGTTTGATCATTTGCGATATGATCATTTGTTTGATCTTATATGTTTGTGATCATAGGTTGATCATTTGTTTGACCCGAAGCATGGCTTTTGAAAAGCGTAGCTTTGTGGACGAGACTTCGTCGAGCCTCACACCCCGGAAATGGTCAAAACAGGAAGGATGCGGGAAGGTTCTAGGGAGTAGCGCCCCTTAGTGTATGTCATTCCTTCTGGATAGAGGTGGTATCATGGTATGGAGCCCAGATACTTAACCTATGTGGTTGCTGCATTATTATTATTATGTGGTTTGTTGGAAATCGGGGATCCTCGGGAAGATCGGTTACGATCGGGGGATGACATACGCGTGTCAGTAGTTACCTATTTTTGCAGAGGTAACCCGGCCTTGTGTTGGCAGAGATCTAACCGTAATGTTAGGTTATTTCTCGGGTCGTCTATTCCAGGGACGTACCCATCGTGGCATAGGAAGTTCCTTAGCCTGACCATTTGTTGGAAATCCAAAGAAACAATACGCGACGTGTACGGTTTTAGTTGTATTATCTGCTATGGAATGTGGCGGTAACCTACTATTGAATATAGTAGCTATAGTAGGCATAAGTGCGGAATGCCTATGCTGGCTAAGATTAATATTATACTTTCGAAATGTTTTCTACACTATGCACTAATAATAATATCAAAAATGATTTGATTTTGCATAGTAAGCATCTTAGACTATCATAAGAAGAAATCTCCTCCAATTCTGCGCTTGCATTGTGTGTGTGGCGGGAGGTCTTATGGTAGTTTCATTTTCCAAAAGCATTGCGAATTTGTTTTATTTTCTTTGTGAAAGAATAACTGTTTTACGATCTCACACCAGTCACCATGACTGACTCGGAGTTTATTGTTTCCCTTCTAAACTCTGGGTTCCCACCAATTTCCACACGGGCAGCCTAGAGTTATATTATCAGGATATTCTGGATATTCTGGAGCTGTGGAAGCAAGCTGGATGGCGAGACGTAGTATTTGTATCTGATATATTTATTCCGCTGTGTATTCTGTATGAGGACAAGTTTATATAACTGTCCATTGTTGTATTGAGTTGTATATTGACTCTGATTGATGTATGTATAAACTGATATAGTTCTTTGTTTTAAAGATTATTCATTTATCTATTATATATTGTTCCGCTGCGATGTGTAAGATTCTGATATTGTTTTCTATTCTGATGTTGTTCTGTTGTTCTTCTTTCTTCTCTTTTTTTCTTCTATCTTCTTCTTCTTCTTCTGCCTTTTCCTTTTTCTTAAACCCCTCAGGGTTCGTATTTCCGTGCATCTTGAGTTAATCAATGGAATTTAGTGTTTAATCAAGGGTACGGATTTGCGGGTCTTGACAATATCTGAAGATCTGCTACGTGCTTTAAAGAAAAAGGGAGACAAGAAGTGATGGAGGCGTGCTTGAGTAAGATTACATGTTGGGAGATGTTTACAGTGATTTGAAACAAAACGGCTGATGCGAAAATATTTGTCTAGTCAAATATGCAATAATTATATTAAATTTTCAATTCGAATTCCAGTGCGTTTACCTACCGTACGATCAAACGATCACTCCAAAAGCTATGAAAATTTGAAATTCGATAACAATATAGTATTACAGATCCAATGAAACTTGTTTCGCCGAAATTCGAGACTGTGCCTCGAAAGGCTATTTTTAATTTCAATTTTAAACGATGAAATTTCAAAACTGAACAAATCACTGTTAAATTTAATTTTAACAGTTTCATCACCTTCAGTATTATTAATATGAATTTTATAAGCCTTCCAATTATTTTTAATCGGCTTAAAAATCAAGATTCAATATTTTACCCTATCCCGATAATTAAATTCAACAATTAATCATCTAATAAATACTGTATATTTGAAATTAAAGTTAAAATTTATCCTTCGAAAATTTAAAATAAATTAAATATTCCCATTTCAAATATACAAAAATTCCGGGTCGTCACATTCTTCCCCCCTTAAAAGAATTTCGTCCTCGAAATTACCAGTTAGGAAGAATGGTCCGTTACCCTTTAACTATTTTCTCAATCCAAATAGTTTCAACAACTTTCCATAACAATCTTTTAATAAAAGACACACTAACCTTCTTTCTAACTTTTTTAAACCTATTAATAATCCCAGACAATATCACTTACTTATCAATTCAAATTTAAATTTGAATTCAAATTTTAAATTATCAAAGTTTTCTCAAAATTTTTCTAACTCCCTAAATCCCCGAAAAATTTCGCCAGCGTCCCCTTTGCGCGGCTAGCTCGGAACAACTACAAAATGGCTCTACGGCCTCCCAATCTCGAAAAGAAAACAAAATGCCAAGTGGCTCGATCAAAAACCCAAACAAATATCATACAGAAATTTTAAACACATACCTTTTTGTCGGGCCATTAAAATTTATCTTCTAAAATCAAAATCCCAATTTATCCATTGCTTTTGTTCACCTGTATATCCTACTAAGCAATAACATCCAATTTCAGCTTCAACCACTTTATACAATTCCTTACAAATTTTCAATATTTGTTTTACTTAAGCCCGTACGATGCACATATATCATTCGTACGCAAAACCAAATTTGATCGCTCACTCGATCATACAATTCCACTTCCGAACTAGTATCGTTCACCCGATTCTCTAGTGCGGACTCAGATCTGGTTTCTTGATCAGAAACCACCATTCTCCTTGCATAGTCATAACTATGATAGAGAATTTTCAGAACCAATCAACAATCCATATCCAAGTTCGCCGTCGAAAATCGAGTGAAAAATCCTAACTTGGATCGATATAACTATCTCGAAATTCTATGCTCAAATTCTGGATCAAATCGTTATGCGGATAAAATAATATAAGTACATCCAACGTATTTATTTCAATTGATTACCAATTATATCAATTCTCTTTTTATTCACATTCAGTTTGATTACATTCACTTATCCCCAATTTTCCCAATTCACAACTGTCAGTTTCGATTTTCATTCAATTATTCTCTTAGCACTTTCAATACCAAATTTACTTAAGAATTCCTTATTCGTCTCTTAAGTTCAATATAAACATTTTATATACTTCTTGGATTTGTTTTACTTCATTTTTGAAGTTTATATTTATTTTCACTCCACCATTGAAGTTTATTTTTATTACTATTTATTTAGCCCTTTCAATTTCATTTAAACTCAAATTGGCTTCCATTTTGAATATTGGATTAGTTTCACTTACTATTTAATTTAAATTTCAAATAACAGTTTATTTACAAACTTTACTTCCTTTAGTTCCTTTGATTTCTCTTGCTTTACATTCACATTTCAAATAGGTTTCAATTATTCAGTTTCAATTCCATTTGGTTAGCAAATTTAAATTGCTTGTTGTTAGCGAAATTTCAAAGATTTCAAAAAATTTCTAACTCCCAAAATTTATGGAAAATTTTGGCAGAGTCTCCCTTGTACGGAGGGACTTCTGCGATATCGCAGGATGCACAAATATATATATACATCGGCCTCAGGCCGGAAATCACAATATATATCAATATATGCAGTTCATATCTCCTATTTTGAATTTTTGCGTAGGCGTACCTTATTTTAGCATTTTTAAGCAAAGCGGAGATTTATTTTAGCATTTATCGCTGTCAAAATTAGCCAAGCGGCTTTCCTGAACCTGTACTAACTTAATATAAATATGTGAGTGACAAATATACGAAGTTTATAGCATTTCACTTAAATATAAATAGCTAAAACATAGATTCTAAAAACAATGCACTTTATATGCTTCCATAAGCACATATGAAATATTACGACACTTACTTTAAAGGCTTTCAATCAATATTCAAACCATTTTATTCAATTCCAATGATTTACAATTTATTTCACTCAAACAATTCATACCCAATTTAATCGATTCCAATTCAATTTCTTGCATTCAGTTTATTTTAATTCAAACAAACTTATATTTATTACAATTGATTCCAAAAATCAATTTATATTGCTTATATTTCCTTATATAATTCTACAAAATCTCGTTTACGTCAACGACAGGATATTTTTTTTTTCCAAATTCGGTGATATTTACCTAAAGAATATCCAATCCAGTTTATAATTACTTTAAATTGATACCAATACAATCTATATTGAATTCGCTCTCATTTTAATTGATTTCGTTCAATTTATTTTACATTCCATATTTCATTAACCAATTAATTATCTATTGGCTTATTCCAAATTTTATACCCAGTATTAGATTTTCATTTCAAAATCACCTAACTACTTTACCGTCGTTAAATCTGTTTTGTAATTCAAGTTTTAGATGTTATTCATTTCCAATACAATAAATTTTGTTTGACTTATTTATGCCACATCGAAATTTTATAAGTCACAAATTTATTTATATTCTGGTTTCATCTAGTTACAATCAATTCCATTCACGTTTTACTTTTAACTCGGAATTATAGATTTAATTTAGTCAAGTATATATTCTTTCTTTTATTATTCTATAAACATTTAAAATATGGTTCCAAGGTTTAAACATTTTTTCTTTTTTCCAAAATTTCAAAATCACTTTTGAAATCAACCACATCCCTTTGAATTTCAAAACCAACTCAGTTCCCAATCATTTCCACTTTAAAACGATTTGGTAGCAATTTCTCTTTGGAAACTCGAAAATGAACATCGATGATGCTGCAGTCATCACCGAAATTATTTTCCAGCGACCGAAAGAGAATTAAATGCTTTTATCTCTTTAAAACATTTCAAATATTTAACTCTTCAAATCTCTCCATATTCAATTCCAATTCAAAGGTATTCCCGAAATAATATCACTATCATTTCTCCAAAACCCTTTGAAAACCATTTTCAAATCCCAAGGGAATTTATTTCCAAACTTACTAATTCCCGATTTTTTTTTTCAATTCATATTCACATATTACTCTGGAATTTTATATCATTATAAATCACATTTACAAATTTACATCTACCAATTTCACATGAGATTATTACTTAGTTTTATTTATGAATTCAATTCCCTATTCATTTATAATCTCATTTACAAATTTTATTCGTTTATGAATTTATTTCCTTAACCTTTAGTTATAATTTGATTTCTTATTCAATTCCATTATAATAGTGATAATAATTTAATTTTATCACTTCTTAACAATCAACAACCAATATATAATAATTTACAAAAATTATTTCCTTTTTATACAAAATAATTTGGGCAAAATTATTTCATTTACCCATTTAAAACAATATTGTGTCGAATTGTCCTATTCAAGTGTTTAGAGATCCCTATCAATAATGTTAATTACTCGTATTGACCAGAATCCATAAACTACTTAATAATCCAACCAACACAATATAAAATTATTTATATCCACTAACAAATACGCGCTCATATCTATTAATACTCTCAAAATTCCCACCAGAGCCAAGGTTATCGCTAACCTTCGCTCTGATACCAATTGTAACGACCCGACTTTCCAGACCCGAAAAGTCGAAACATTTGTGTTAAAGAAGAAGAGGTAAAGGAAGAAAGTAGAAAATCAACACCAGAATCTCACATCGCAGCGGAATAAAATATAATAAACAATAACAGATCTTTACACAAATCAAAACTATATCTGTTTTATACAATACATCATTAGAGTATACTTATATACAACTGGGCAATAATCATATCATATCCTCAATACAACAGAGTACAGCACACCAACACAGCGGAATATATATATAACAAGTACGGAAGATACGTCTCGCCACCCAGCTCGTCTCCTGAGCTTCACAGCTAAAATTTGAACCTGTTTATCTCGGTCTGACCCGAGCATCATATAAAACAATACCCGAGTCATTCTGGAATACCGGCGTGAGAAAATCACACTCAAATTGATTATTAAAGTTTCAAAATCCTTTGAAATCAAAAGCATCTCGTAAGACCACGCCGCAAATAAACATGCCGGGTTTTTACCTTACGATAGCTAAAACACTTTTTATAAAATCCTCTGATATTATAATAGTGTATATATACAAATACTTATTCAAATAGCTGAAATTGTTACATTATTAAATTCCAGCATACTAGCCACACCGTGGGTAATACAAACAAAACTCGTACAAGGCACGTAGGGAGAATGGATTTCCAACGAATGACTAGGCACTGGGGTACCACCTGTCACAGTACGTGGCCTAGATCACAGTACCAAGGAGTACGCCTGCTCCCCTGCAACACAAGGCCGGAATCACCTATGGGCAATTCCGAATATGATCACCCCACGGTTGGGATCAACAACCGCACCACTAAGCCGAAATAAAGGGACATCTAGGCAGGGATGACCATACTCTCCAGTGGGCGCTACCTACGAAGCCTTGCTGCATAACCCCTGATTTTCAGTCATTCCCGGTTGATGAGGCTAGAGGCTAAACGTTACCTTTATAGAACGTTTCACTTAGAATGTCCATCGTCCCCTAACGATGTTTCGCAAGCATTCGTCCATACAAGTCCGTCCCGGGTCCGAACGGAACTGAAAACCCCATTTTATCTTCAATATCAAACTCGTTTTCCCACGAAACGTACAAACCGGATCGAAGTGGTTTTCGAGAAATAAATTTCGATCCCGGTCTCTTCGAAACGATCAGCGCATTTGGCCAATATTGATAGTCGGTTATTTAACTATCAATTAACATCCATAACATCCATCAACAAATAAATAATTTATCGCCAAATTATTTATTAATCCTTAAAATATCCTCACAAGATATCATTTCCATTTCCACCCCTTTGGAAACAATTTCAAATATATTCCTCACAGTAAATAAATTTCCAAATATTTATTTCCATTAAAACACCAAGTACAAAAGATCTTTAGATTTTAAAATAATAAAAAAAAATTATTATAGACATACTTTATAAAATACTTTAATACTTTATCAAATATATACTCTTAAAAATTTAAAAATAAACCACTTTGTAAATGTAAACTAAACCTTCTCTTTTTAAACATAATATCAATCACTTTTTAAATAATTATTACAATGATAGATTGAAAAATGAACACTTACTTTAGAATTTAATTTAAAATATATAAATTTTCAAAAACATGTGTTTAAAAAAACAACATTAGAACCTTAACGAATATAGACAATTTCTTTGAAAATGTACTTGGCTATCCAGAGAAATACACTTCTCTTCCACATTCTTTTTAAAATAAATTACTATTTATTTTTAAACAAATTCGAATCTCTTTTAAATTCCCGGCTTGAATTTAAATTTTCAAATATCCATCGATATTTTATTTCACTTTATAAACCCAGTTTAT
The DNA here is from genome assembly GCA_030737815.1 of Allium fistulosum. Taxonomy (NCBI): domain Eukaryota; kingdom Viridiplantae; phylum Streptophyta; class Magnoliopsida; order Asparagales; family Amaryllidaceae; genus Allium; species Allium fistulosum. Next base: position 131,006,436 of record CM060904.1, read on the forward strand.
AAAAAAAAAATCTCACTTCATAACGCTTAAATCAATTTACACTAAATTTCAGATTTATTTCACTGTTGAAATAATTTCTTATTTACTTCGTTATTTCAAATATATTAACTTCCAGATTTTTATTTCCCAATTTCGAGTTAAACCCCTTTTTACTAAAATACAAATTTCCGGATTTCCGAAATTCCTCAATTTATACTTTAATTAAATTAAATCTTTGAACTTCCAAAGATAATAAATTCTTTTATACTTTAAATCCATATCACTTTAGACTAAAATGTATTATCCCCCTATGAATTTAAAAATTCTCTTATTCCATATTTGTTAAAATTCAAATCACTTTATTTTATTTTCAATTCGTTATTAATTTTACTCTAATTCCCTTGAATTATTTTACTTAAAATTTTACTCTTTGATTTCATTTCAAAAATTCGATTCTGTAGATTTTGATAATTCATTATACTGAGAAATTCCATCCGATCATATTATCCAATATACATCATCACAGGATATCAAATATTCATAATCACAGAATATTAAATAAGCTAAATAATTTTGAGGAATCCAGTTGGATCCCTCCAACCTGTTTCCCTGCATCCACAGACGTTAGAACAATACCAATTCCACTTCGAGGTGGATTATCGCGGTATATGGGATTTAAATAAAAATCATCCGCTATTATGCGGCGCATAGGGTCTCATCCACTATATAATGCAGGAATATCAACTCCAATATATACATATGCCAATATATATATATATATATATATATATATATATATATATATATATATATTGGTATATACTACTATATATAATATAGCACATCCATCAATGCAAACATTCAATCAAATATTTAAATTTAACTATTTAAATTTAAATTAAAGCCAGATGAGTGAGATTAACTCACCTTTGATCTTTGATTTGCAACCCATCTCCATTCTCGCTTGTTTTTCTCCACAGTTTTGAACCTTGTATAAGTATTGTACGGTTTATAAATATTTAAAATAACCTAACAATTTATTTTTATCTTTTAATAAATTTTGATTAACTAGTTTTAAATAATAGTTAACCTAACCTAATTTACATTTGGAATAAATACGCTTTGAAATAATAGTTTATACAATTGATTTTAAAAAAATAAAAAATAAATCATAGCTGATAATGATTCTCATTCATTCTCTTTTTTTTATATAAGTCTATTGGGTTAATAAAATTCCAAATTTTACTTTACTATTAGATTTTGATAAACAACTGATTAAAAGTTTTAAACATGCTTATCATTAAATTAAAATGATACAAAAATTAAGTTTTCTTAAGATATATATATCCCTTTTGTGACGCCCCACCTCTATACCCACGCTAACCAAGAACACTACGATGTAGTGCTGTCAATTAGCACGGAGAATAAGGCTGTGGAGGAGCGACCATCCATGTAACTTCTTTGTGCGAGCACCGATACGTCAGATAGAATAGAATGCATATCTTTTAAGGAGGAAATCCGACATGCCGATACAAACACAAAGCTATCACACGGTGGCTATATATTATCTTCGGAAAACAAACATAGAAATAATCATAACATAAATCAGTCACAGACATCCATATCACAAAGGCGGAAGAAGATATGAATAAATATATAACACATGAAAGTGTTCATCAGAGTAGTGGTCAGAAAAATCCACGATAATACAAAAGAATAGCATCACGTGCTATACAAAAGAATAAGTACACAACATAGAGTCTATATCTCAAAGGTGTACATCCAAAAACTACTAATCTAAGTAGTTAGCCAAAAGTCAGAATAATCCTGAAGAGAAGTCAAGCAGAAGCACCTGTAACATCTCGGTCTGACCCGAGTATTATTTATAAGAAAATAATAAACGGATCAGTCTAACTATAAATATCAGATGATATGGTATACAGAAAAAGGCATGACATGAACATGTAATAACCATAGCGACATACTACTATAAGTATGTAAATGATAATCAACAAAAGATTAATCAATATCACAAGAATCTTCTCAAAGATAAAATAGGGCATCATACCCTAAACTTGTATTCATAACAAGTCAATAACACATAAATTCACCAATGCACAAAAGCTGATATCATATCAATGAAAATCATGAAAATTGGTGAAGCACAAAATTCCAGAAATCATCATCAGAAATCCAGAAAACACATAAAGGGGGGAGGCCTAACACATGAATGGGAGCATGAAGCTCACCTACGCGTAAACACATGACGAGATAATATCTCATGGAAGCTATCCATTAAATTTTTACACATGAATGGCCCGAAGACCATAGGAAATGTGATGGCGAAACATCACATGATCGGGGTATAGTCTCCCACGTAGACAAAGAGACATCGCTCAATCGCTAGTCTAAATCACAAAAATGATCGTCATGATCATAAGGAAGTGTCAATCACACCAAGCCAGTAAATATATGAGTTTAGCTTCATGTCCCATAACCACTTGCTTAACTTAAATATTTACGAACAAGCTGTAAATCTTCACTAGGAAATTGTCACAAAAAGGGTTCAATCGAACAAGTCCAAGAGCTAACCGACGAAGTGAACGCAAGCGTTTCATACCACTCGTTTTACTAAGTCGTTTAAGTCGATTTCTCATTCGAGTGAAGTAAAGGCTTGTATATACTAGTAGATTGAAAATCGGTTTGAGAAAACGAACTTTTGATACTTAAAATAGTGTTGAAATCGCTTTGATGAAAGAGTTTTGATATTTACTATTAGTATTGAAACCTTCATATATCTTTAAAGTGACAAGTCATAAAACGATGGTAGAACAAATCAATTCACGTTCGAAGACGTGAGTAAAGTCCAAAGAAGTCAATCCCAAAACCATCAAAGTAGAAATTCTGATCAATGTTTTTCAGACGAGATTGCCTACGCAGAGTAATACGGGGTTCGACCTGCCCGGTCAGGTCGCGGGGGTCCAGGGGGCAGCGCCCACGGCGGGGTGCGGGGCAGCGCCCCGTCACGGTACGACTTAGTGAAGGCGAGCTGGTCCAACGACCTAAGGAGAAGTAGGTCATACGACCTAAGGGAAGACTGCCGTGCAACCTAGCTGAAGAACAGGTAAAATGACTAAGTACAAACTCGCGAACGACTTACGACTTAGGGGATAAGGTCATACGACCTAAGTGGAGAATGCCAAGCGAGCTAGCAGAAGAACAGGTCAAACGACCAAGTACTAACTCGCGAACGACTTACGACTTAACGAAGTCAAGCGACCTACGACTTAGGGTCAAGCGACCTAAGAGAAGCAGCGGGAATGTTAGGTCTGAGACGACCTACGACTTAAGGTCATACGACCTAACAGTTGCGAGCTAGCGGAGTTGGCATGGCCGAGCGACTTAAGAGAAGCAGCGACCTACGACTTAACGATTTAAAGCCAACGACCTAGGACTTAAGAGTCATACGACCTAGGACTTTAAGGGGGGCAAGAGACTTACGACTTAAGGGAGGTAAGCGACTTACGACTTAAGGGATAAGGTCATACGACCTAAGTCTTGAACGACTTAACGACTTAAGCCAGGGCGAGCGAGCTAACTGCAAAACGACCTACGACTTAAGGCCTTTAACTCCTGAACGACTCATGCCTTTAGCTCCTGAACGACTCAAGCCTTTAGCTCCTGAACGACTCAAGCCAGTAACTCGCGAACGACTCAGCCTTTAATGAACGACTTAGCACACCCAGAACGACTCAACGCCTGGAACGACTTAACACTTTAACTCGAGAACGACTCAGGCCAGACGAACAGAAATACACGCGCGCGACCTAAGCCCTTAACTCGTGAACGACTCACGACTTAGGCTTAACTCGTGGACGACTCAGCGAAGGCAGAAACGACTTAACGCCAGAAAAATCACCAAAACGCTGAAAATCGAAGTTTTTCGCCAATCCAATCCAAACCAAATGCAAATGTTGATGCAAATACAATAGGGGATCATTCCCAACAGTCCAAGATAGATATAGGCAAGATGTGAGATCAAAAATCTCACCTTTTCACGGAATTTGATGAAGATGAAGCTTGGGGCAAAGCAAAGATCAACCACAAGCTTGAATCAATGTCTTCACTTTGAATTTGGAGTTAGATGTTGAATTTGCTAAAGAATTTGAGCTTGGAATTTTAATTTCCTACTCCCTCCACCATTGTTGCTAAAGCTTCAAAGTTAATGAAGTGATGAAGAGAAGGAAGGGGTTGGGCTGAGGTAGAAGAGGTGCAGCCCAAACCAAAAGCTCAACACAAAAAAGTGATGAAAATTTCACTATCTCCAAACATATCGAAGTTTACACTCAAAAAGATCGCAAACGTCATTTTGAACTCAATGGGGGTGGTCTCGAGTCCTAATTTGACCGTATGCAAAAAGTAGCTTTTCGGTCTAACATCCGACTAACGATAAAATATTTAAATATAAAATCGATAGATATGCGGGTTGTTACACCTTTTCCCTAATCTATATATATATATACTAAGTTTGGTTATCATCAGATAAGTTAAATAACATAACTTCTACTTTATATAAAGCTGAATGTTTTTAAACAAAGCTATGTTATATCCTACTGCTAAATTTCTATTAAGTGATGATAACCAATAGTTTATTTACAAGCTTAACTTGAGTAAGCATTGAATTTAAAATATTACAAAAATTAATTTACCTAAATACGAACAGTAAAACAACTGGCGAGCTTCCCCGATCGACCCCACTCCCAAACATCGAACCCCTTCAGCAGCCAACATGCCTCCCAACGCGACACCCCTCCTCGTGAATGCCATCGCATGCTCATCAAGCAGATGTCGGCATCTTGGTCGAACTCCAGATCGCTGATGCTTCCTCCAAATCGCGAGCATGAAAACCCACATCGCCCTTCGAGCTCTATCTCCAGCAAATTCGAGCGCATGCCTCGAGGATACCAGACCATCCAACAACAGCGACCTCAAATCGAATCGCCTCGCCCACTCTCGTTTCCACTATCGCGATGTCGATTGCGGTTGTGAAGACATGTGAATGCCTTATTATTTTCTCGAATTATTAGCTTGCCGGACGAATCGTTCCTCTAGAGGAGAAAAGGGATGGGGTCTCGTTACTGAAGAGAGAAGGGAAATCGGTGAATTCGTTTTCAACATTGTTTGTTTTTGAACCGTTCGGCCATTATTTGATTTTGAATTGAACGGTGATTAGAGAAAATTTTCTCCTTTTGTTTGCGGCCCTATTATCATATATCTGAAGATCTGCTGCGTGCTTTAAAGAAAAAGGGAGACAAGAAGTGATGGAGGCGTGCTTGAGTAAGATTACATGTTGGGAGATGTTTACAGTGATTTGAAACAAAACGGCTGATGCGAAAATATTTGTCTAGTCAAATATGCAATAATTATATTAAATTTTCAATTCGAATTCCAGTGCGTTTACCTACCGTACGATCAAACGATCACTCCGAAAGCTATGAAAATTTGAAATCCGATAATAATACAGTATTACGGATCCAATGAAACTTGTTTCGCCGAAATCCGAGACTATGCCTCGAAAGGCTATTTTTAATTTCAATTTTAAACGATGAAATTTCAAAACTGAACAAATCACTGTTAAATTTAATTTTAACAGTTTCATCACCTTCAGTATTATTAATATGAATTTTATAAGCCTTCCAATTATTTTTAATTGGCTTAAAAATCAAGATTCAATATTTTACCCAATCCCGATAATTAAATTCAACAATTAATCATCTAATAAATACTGTATATTTGAAATTAAAGTTAAAATTTATCCTTCGAATATTTAAAATAAATTAAATATTCTCATTTCAAATATACAAAAATTCCGGGTCTTCACAAGAAGGAATATACCACGATAAAATATTTGCTCCTGTAGCTAGACTAGAGGTTATACGTATTTTATTAGCTTATGTATGTTTTCATAACTTTAAACTATATCAAATGTATGTAAAAAGTGCTTTTCTAAACGGTTTTATAAAAGAAAATGTGTACGTAGGACAACTACCTCTATTTGCAAAAGAAAATTCTCATCCAATGTTTATAAGTTAAAGAAAGCTTTATACAGTTTAAAACAAGCACCTCATGCTTGGTATGATTGTCTTAAAAGTTATCTTATAAATTTTAGTTTAAAAATTTGAAAAAAAAATCAAACATTTTTTATAAAACAAGATAAAAATGATGTTTTAATAATACAAATTTATGAAGATGACATCATTTTTGGACCGCAAACAAGAAATTATGTCAAGAGTTTTTAAATACTATGACAAGAGAATTTGAAATGTTTCAAATGGGAGAACTTTCATATTTTCTTGGATTACAAATTAAACAATTAAATAATGGGATTTTTATTAATTAACTAAAATATTTTAATAATCTTATGAAACATTTTGGTATGGAAAATAGTTCTGCTAAACCAACACCTATGAGCACTACGGTACACTTCAATCGAGATGAAAATGGTAAAGTGTTGACCAAAAACTATATCGAAGTATGATCGGTTTGTTACTTTATTTAATTGCTAGTCATCTTGTAAGGACCCGCAAATTTAACTGGTTTTAATAACGTTATTAATTGGAATTTTATGGAATTTTAAACGATAAATTTTGAAATAAAAATTTTACATTTGAAATGCGTCTAATTAAACATAGCAAACTGTAAATTTTCATCCGAAAATATGGAAGTTTATTTCGTGCGTCAATTTAGTTCAATTTAATCAGTTAAAAAACGATGAAAATAAAATGTTTTCGAAACTTAAATATTTTTACATAGAAAAATTCTAAACCATCTTCTGAGTAAGACGTCATTTTTCGTTTTTCAAAATTCGGACTTTTTTGGCTCCGTCGATCTTATTTTTCTGCGTTTTTCTTGCATTTTCGATAGTAGAAGATTCGAATTTTATAATTCAATCACACCACTGATATCTGTATACCGTTTTGATTGTCTCGTCGTGCTGATCTCTACGGTATATTCAATTCTGTGTGTTGAAGTCTGGAACGTAGCCGGATCCGTAGAAAATGGTAATCGTATCCGTTCCGCACCTTGCTTTTTATTTGCCGTGACCATTCATTTTTCCACAATATAAACGGAATAGCTATTTGCTTTTATTACTTCTTGAATTCATGCGTGTGACTTTTACCATTCCCATATTTAATTTATGGTTTTGGATTCGTTACCCTCATTGGTTCTGTCTTCTCTTCTAGACTAAAAAAACACAACAAAGCCTCCTCATTTCTTTTTTTAGTTCCACTGCCTTATCAACCCAACCCAGTTCCTCATTTTCTTCCTCACGCACGCAACCCATGGACGAAGCCAACTCCAACCTGTCCGCCTTCCCTCCGGCCGCGCACTTTCCTCCCTCGAACATGAGACCCCAGCCACTTCCTGCTTCCCTCCAAACACGTGTAGCAGCCAACTTCGCATCGGCCAGCGTCGCCCCGACCGCCTAGCTCTGCGTCGCACCCAGACTCTGCCCCGCTTCTCACCTACTTCCAGCTCCGCATGTTCCGCCGCCCACTGTATATCTCCCTCCACGTTGACAACCGCCTTCACCCTCTTTCTCTCTCCGCATCACCTCCATAGCCATCGACCTTGCTTCGCCACAGCCATGCTTGGCCATCCCGTTCTTCTCGGCCTTCCCCTCACCACCGATGTCGCATCAACTCATCTTTCTCAACAACAGCCGTAACCCCAAGCTTCCTCCTCCTACTTCTCTTTTGCCAAGCATCTTTTATCTTCTATAATAGGTAAGAGATTATATATTAACTATGTTATATATATGTTTAGCTGTTATATTAATTTATATGCGAGTGTACAAAATATTTGCATAGTATAAATACTAGTTTCCGAATTTGATTTCTTGAACAATAAATATAAAGTATTTTTTTTGGGTCTGTTTTGTGGATCTATTCTAAAGGTTTATATTAGGTTGTATATCAAAGTTTATAACTTGTTTATAATACATTCTGTTTTATATGTGTATTTGATTTTTGTGGACCTTTATGTATGCTATGCGTGTGTGTGTATATATAGTTCCATTCTTTGTATTAGTGTTGTGCCTTACTTTATTCTACTGTCATAGCTTTATTTACACATATATATATATATATTGTATGTTTTACATGTTTAAGGGTACATATTATATGTTTTGAATGTTCTACAGATTGTTTTATATATTATACAGATTTTGTATTTACATATATTATATAAATTATATGTTGTGTATTTATATATAAGTTAAGTATGTTCAAGTGTCATACCATAAAAGTTCTATATATATTAGTGTATAGATTATATTCTGTCGGGTTGAGTTATAACAGTGTTATGTATATAGATTTTAACCTGTTTGTTTACATATATAAAAGGCTTTACAATTTAAAAAAAAATATTGCATGTTTATTTTTGGTCTGAACAACAGTTAGACTTCATGTTCACGATATCATATCTCACTCATGTTTTATCGGAATAGGTTGATTCTATTTTTTAAAAAGAGTCGAAGTTACCTAGTTTATGCATGTCAAATTCCAGCAAAATCCGACATCGTTTGATTAGTGGTCGAGGATCTGGAAGTTAGACCCAGGCAGCTGTTCTTTTGTACTTGAAATTATTTTACACTGCTGCAAACACGACCTGAGTTCATGTTTGACGCATCGTATCTCTTCTGTCTTACGTCGGAATACAGTGATTCCTTTTTTGTTTAAAAGATAAAGTTTTTTAATTTCTGTATATAAAATTTTAGCTTTATACGAGGTGGTTCAGTCATCTGTTTCTTACCTGAAAGTCAGACCCAGAGGGGTTTTCAGACCTGAACATTTGACAGTCGCAACATGGCCTGAGTCTATGTTCGTGACATCGTAACTTTTCTCGTCTCTTGTCCAAATCAAGTGATTCTTTTGCAGTTTGAAATACAAGTTTTGATCTTTGTTCATACCAAATTTCAGACCATTTCGATCTCGGTAGCACATAGAATTATATTGTTAAACTTTGATGCATGACATGTTTTTATTTGTTGCTATGTTGAATGTTATGATCTGATTTCGGCAATTCCTATTTAACAGCGTAGCTCGTCGATTCGTGCCAATCTGGTTTATTTCGGAAGTCGCGCTTCCAATTCGTAACTCAACTTCGTTGTCTATTCTCGCTCCCTAGCCTCAAAAGGTGAGCAATAACTCACGATTAACGTTCTTTTATTTATTAAATTTGATTTCAATTGAAACGACAATTGAAATATGCTGCTGTTAGATATTTACACTGTTATTACCTGTATTCAGTTCACCTGTGATATCTGACACCATTATCTGTTATATATGCAATGATAATCCAGTTTGGTTGTTAAATGATTGATTGTTTGATGTTTACAATTGGACGTTAAAATTGTAATGTATAAAGTGATAAATAGTATGCAATTGAATTTGACGTAGGATAGTTAGCGATTTGAAATTGAAATATATGTTGAATTTAATTAGACTAACTTGTATAATATGACCCCTTTAAATGTTTAAATTAATTGACACGTTGAAAATAGTTAATTACCCTTGAACCATTTGAATTTATGTTGTATTAATTTATGTAGTAGAAAATTGGGTAATTGATGTCAAGTGTAGAATTGCATAGAATAATAAGTGTAATAATCTTTAATCTACATGAAATGATAGTGTAGATTCTAGAAATAGTTATATTAATTTGCACAAACAATAATGTGAATTAATACGATTATTTCGGGATTATTTGAATTAATTACTGGATTGTTATTGATTGTTGTTCTTGCTTGTTTATTTACTTTGACACCATCCCAGTTATCACAATGCAAGTTCCCTTTGCTACGTTTTGATTTTGAATTGAATTGGAATCGGGTTGAAATGATAAATACCCAAATGAACTTGACCTAGAATAGAGAATTAAATAAAACCCGATTGGTCAATAATTTGATTTAAAAATAAAATGAAGATTTTATTTGAATAAATAATATGTTTTGAAACGAAGTTGGAATTTGAATTTTAATGAAAGGAAATGTTAATATTTAATAATCTGAATCAAAATATCAACATAGTAGATGATGAATGAACGTTGTTTTAAAATTTGGAATTATTAATAATTAAGTTTGAAATTATTTAATAATTAAGTTTTAAAATTATTAAGTAATTAAATAAGATTGAATTATTTCATAATTAAATAAATTGAATTCTTTGATAAGTGGAATTGAACTTCTTGAATAATTGAAATTGAGTTTCTTTCTTAATTAAGTTTGGAAAATTATTTAAGTAAGTAAATAAGTGAAATTGAATTTCTTTAACAAGAAATAAAATGTGATTTATTGAATTTAATGTAAGACTTGAAATTTAAAGAATTTGATTTGATGATTTTAATTTAATTCAATTTGTAAGTTTTGATATAAGGAAGTTGAATTTAAATAATGGATTTAATGAATTGGAAATTTAATAGAAATTGTTTTGAATGGCAAATTTACTTAATGAATATTTAATGAAATCGATAAATGAATTTAAATTGATTTAAATGTCAAATTAAATTAATTTAAATGATTTCGGAACGAAACTTATATACGAACTTGAATCAATATTTGAATTGTTTAAAATAGAAATTGAAATTGAATTATAAGATTTTGAAATCATGAATTTGGAAGTTTTGAAACGTGAATTTGGAAATTGATGTAGAAAGACGACTGAAATGTTGGTTTACAAATTCTAATTGAAATTGAAATTGATTTGGTTTTGAAATTTATTAAACGACCAATCGGTGTAATAATCACGAAAGTTATTAAAGAGACCGGAATCGGTTAGGGACATACTCACTATCTAAACCGAAAACCACTTTAATAACTATACGCGGAGTGTGATACAGAATGAAGTGGTTGGAATGATGTACGTGATGACTGAAGAAAGAGAACGATAATGGATAGCCTTGACACTTGTGTCGAATTGGAAATGACTAAAACAGGAGCCGTGCCGGGCCAAATGGGGGTTAGCTACCTCGAGCGAACACACTTCTTCGAAAACTACTCATTACTTGTTGTCGATTGGTGCACCCTTGATTTTGGGAGTGTTGTTTCGCGGTGTTGCGATCGCTGCGGCGATGCGTTCTCACCAGTCCAGATCAGGCAAACGGTAGTTTCACTACCTTGGGTATTGCCTCTTGTGCCTTGTCATACTTGTATCCCTGTATACGCGACCACTACGATTTGTTTTGTGTTATACCTATGGAGTACTCTCTGATATCCCACTAGTTTACGGTGGAGTTTACAGTGCTGTATAGACTATGGCGCTTATATAAAATGTGTTAAGGGGGATAATGGTAATGCCTTAACACTATTTTGATATCTTATATTACTGATAGGCATTATCTACTTATCGTACACTACTACATAGTAGATAGTTTAACGGATCCTTAAAGGATGGTTATTCCAAACATCCTTTGAGTTACTTGTATTTCAATTGCTATTTCACTTGAGTTGGATTTATTGATATAAGAATGTTAATCCTGACTCGAGTGTTTTGTGTTTTGCTTTACGCTCGGGTCAGACTGAGTGTACCAGTATTCGAGACTCACCTTTGGAGTTGGAGCTTTGCTTGAAGATCCAGCCATCTATTCTGCTTTCAGTATTCGATGATTGCAGTGATGTATTCTGATTTGTATCTGATATATCGTGTTACTCTTCCACTGTATCTGGTTTAACTCTGATGTAACTTATATATTTATATAGTAGCTTCATGAACTACTATCTCTTTTATTTCCGCTGCATTTATTACTCTGTGTCTGTGATCTGTGATTATTTATTTACTGTATATGTTCAGTTTTGCCAAATTTAAATTAACAATTCGGTATTTTGAATTATTCAAATCCGACATGTGCGGATGCGAATGGTCCAAAATATCGGGTCGTTATAGTTGGTATCTGAGCTTTGGTAGCTCTAGGCAAAACTTAGCATATAGGGTAAATGTATTTACAGAATCACACTCATTCGAGTTTCAATCTCTTCCTTTGACTCAATTCCTTTGAATTTTGGAATGTTCCCCTCGGTTCCAAAATTCATTCGTGTCCTTCACTATTCGTCTTCTTTCAATCCTGGAGCACCCCATAACTCCATTCTGAATGTTATCTATAATAGATCGGCGGTCTCGCCAAACTTCGAATGATTTGAAAAGGGGTGAAACTCCTTTATAATAGGCATTGATTTACCGGAGATTTCTGTATCCTCGCTTTACGTTGCTATCTATCTCCTGCTACACCTGAATTCTATTTCTTGAGATCGAATGTCAGTTTTCCTCGAAATTCTGCATCGATCCTATTCTTGAAGTCACGGTCGACCGGTTAAGGTTGCCGCGATTTATATAAACTTATTTATCTTCTTATTTCGTTATTTAATCATCCTATCTTCGGTTTCAAACCTATCTTCGAATCAAAATTCTATTTGATTTGAGTCCATCAAAAATAGAATCTCTATATTCTTTCTTTGAAATCCATGCTTGTATCGTTGAACGAAGAAGTGTAATTGTGAATTAATATTTAAAAATGTTATATATATATATATATATATTGTGTTGTTTGAGTTGTTGATGTTGATTTGGATTTTTGATCGATTCGTCTGATCAACGCTATCGATAGGATTTCCAAAGCACTTTAATAGAGAAAATCGACACAATATCGTTTCAAATTTGGTAAGTAAAGTTTTGTATGATTATATTATATATAAATATAAGTTTTCTAAAATTAAACTGTTAATGAATTTGTTGTCTGAAATAATAATATTTGATTTTCATTTGTTGTTTTGTAAACCATTGACTATTGCATAATATAAATAAATGAATTTATAAACTTGGTTATAAATTGATTAGAATTTGAAATGAATTTAATTCAGAAATTTGAGAATTTATTAGTTTCCGGTGATTTCGAACTTTGTTTAAAATTTTAAAGTATATATTACTGAAAGTATTTTCGAATAGAAATCGTTTTCAAAGAATTTTTAAAATGTTGAAATCAGTGCTCTTCTCTTTGTCGTTGGAAAATAATTTCGGTGATGGCGGCCGCATCATCGACATTCATTTTCGAGTTTCGAAGTGGAGAGACTATTCTGTAGCATTGATACGGTCTTATTTTGAGAAAAAATATTTTGATTTGAATTTCTTCAGTATAATTTGATTTATATATATATATATATATATAGGTATCTTATTTAAAAAAAATTAATTTGATTTGATATAAATATATAGATATATCTCTAAATTGTTTGAAGTAAATCGGAGATTTAAATTCTTAAATTTTAGGTTAAAGATGATTTAAATTATAAACTAAAGTCAAAATTCTTGGATAAGTATTTAACTTGAAATAACTGGATTGTGAAGAAAAAAAGAAGAATTTTTTTTATTTGTATAATACTCAATTTCATTTCAATATAACTTACTTAAATTATTCAGAAGATAAAATGTAATTGGATAATGTACAATAAAAAAATGTCTTTATAAATAAAATTTGAGTGTTTATAATAAATGTTATACACTAAATTTTGATTATAAAGATGTTAATAGAGTTAGATTGGATAATAAGTAAAACTCAGTTAATAATGAAATAAATTTGTTTTGAAAGAATTAATAAATTGAAATTTGATCAACTTATGAAAATACCTTGAATTTAAAAGCAATTAGTAAATATAAATTAATTTAAATCGAAACTTTTATGGTTTAAATTAATTTATATGGGTTAAATATATGTGATTAGATATGTTAAGTAGAATAAATTTAACAATAATTTGGAATAAAGAAGAATTTAAATTGTTGAAAAAATATGATTATAATAAAAGACTATTCAAATTTATGGTTTTAGAAATTGTAAATTGAAGGTAATTGGATAATAAGATAATGAATTTAGAAATAGTTGCGATTGATTTTAGTGAAATCAAATGGATTAAATCAATTATTGAATATCAATTAATTTAAATTTGAATTTATATGGTTTAAATTAATTGTTATTTTATATTTCAAATCTGTTTTTCTTTCTGGTTGGTTCAATTCTTCTACCTCCTTCCTTTTCGGGGACGAAAAGTTTTGACTGGGGGAAAATGTAACGACCCGCAAATTTAACTGGTTTTAATAACGTTATTAATTGGAATTTTATGGAATTTTAAACGATAAATTTTGAAATAAAAATTTTACATTTGAAATGCGTCTAATTAAACATAGCAAACTGTAAATTTTCATCCGAAAATATGGAAGTTTATTTCGTGCGTCAATTTAGTTCATTTTAATCAGTTAAAAAACGATGAAAATAAAATGTTTTCGAAACTTAAATATTTTTACATAGAAAAATTCTAAACCATCTTCTGAGAAAGACGTCATTTTTCGTTTTCAAAATTCGCACTTCTTTGGCTCCGTCGATCTTATTTTTCTGCGTTTTTCTTGCATTTTCGATAGTAGAAGATTCGAATTTTATAATTCAATCATACCACTGATATTTGTATACCGTTTTGATTGTCTCGTCGTGCTGATCTCTGCGGTATATTCAATTCTGTGTGTTGAAGTCTGGAACGTAGCGGGATCCATAGAAAATGGTAATCGTATCCGTTCCACACCTTGCTTTTTGTTTGCCGTGACCATTCATTTTTCCACAATATAAACGGAATAGCTATTTGCTTTTATTACTTCTTGAATTCATGCGCGTGACTTTTAGCGTTCCCATATTTAATTTATGGTTTTGGATTCGTTACCCTCATTGGTTCTGTCATTCTCTTCTAGACTAAAAAAACACAACAAAGCTTCCTCATTTCTTTTTTTAGTTCCACTGCCTTATCAACCCAACCCAGTTCCTCATTTTCTTCCTCACGCACTGATGCAGCACAGCAAATGATAGGTCGTTTATGACTTAACATGCTAGTAAGTAGGGTACGACCTAAAGAAGATGCTAACGAGTCAAGGCATCTGAGGGAAGTTGAAGTTTTAGGTCGAGTGCGACCTAACGAGGTTTGTAAGTCGTTCCAGCAAACTGGGGAAGGTCGGCAACGACTTAGTGGAGATGGCCGAATTAACGAACTAGGACTTGGAAATAAGTCACGGAAAATTGATGAAGTCTTAGGTCGTTCACGACCTAGTGAAGGTCGCTCACGACCTAAGGAGGATGGTATACGACCTAGTGAAGGTCACTCACGACCTAAGGAAGTGCATACACGAGTTACTGGATTCAGTGTGAAGGAGTGCGAACGTGCTGGAAGAATACGACCTAAGTTAGGTCGCGGAGTTTTGATTCGACCTAAGTTAGGTCGCGTGAATGAGTTACGACTTAAGATAAGTCGCTGGGTGAACTGGGAGTTAAGTCGCGAAGTTTCTGGAACCGCTTATCTTTTAGGTCGCAAAGCTCTGGATGTCGTTGATTCTTATGCCGCATTGATCTCCGCCGTTGATTCTTAAGTCGCTGAAGGAAGCAGATGTATTGAAGTTAGGTCGCGTCTGTTTTTAAGTCGTAGGTCGTTCACGACCTAAGAGTTGTTGTAATTACCATTTGTTAAGTCGTAGGTCGAAGGTTTTAGGTCGTTTGTTGTATGTCGTATGCGTTGTAAGTCGTGTATTTTTTTAGGTCGCTCCATTATAGGTCGTAGGTCGTTCACGACCTAAGTACTTGTAATTTTTTTGAAGTTTTTGTGTGTTGAGTTGTAACTACTATAAATAGTGCATGAGTCTCATTTGTAAAAAGGTTGTTGAATATTGAATAAAATTCTCTTTTGTTAGCTTTGTGCTTTCAATTTCAATTGGTAGTCGAGTGAATCTCCTATCTCCACCTTCGACATTCGAGTGCGCTCGAATCTTCGATTGTTGAAGCCGATTCGCGGAATCAAGTGCGCTTGATCAACGCGTGAAGAATCGTAGATCCTTGAACCCGGTATCGTGCGCGATCAACGAGTTCGGGATAGCTAGAATTCGGTATCTTCGGATCAACGAATTCGGGCATTTCAGTATCCATCAATCCATCGATTGCTACTTTCACCGATTGAAGTTTGTTTTGATTAATCCGCTGCGTCAGTTTTGGTATCAGAGCTTGTTCTAGCCAATCATAGCTAGATCGAGACTTGGAGCCTAATCATTTTGGAGTTTTGGAGTATTGATTTGATCACGGCCGAGAGCAAGTTGAAGTGTGCGACTTTGTATTGAAGTTGTTTGATCGGATTTGAGTGGAAGGCCGAAACTTTGTCCATCGTGTTCATCGCGATTTGCAACAAAGTGGAAGTTTTCGATCCATTTCATTTTGGATCAAAGTTCGAAAAGTGTTTGAATTTTGAAGTGTTGAAGAGTTTGTGAAGATTCCAAGCATGCCGCCAAGAAGAGCTAATCGTCACCAAAACGTAGAAGCTTTGTATCGAAGAGAAGAAGCTGATGAGATGGAGCAAAGAATCAATGAAAACTTTAGTGAAAAGCTTAACGAAGGAATTGGCCGGTTAGAGAAGCTTATGACGGAGATGAATCAAAATCGGAGAAGGGTTTCACTTGAATCTAACCATGGGGGTAGTAGAGTCTCACCACAATCCAATCGAGACAGGAGTGTTGATGATGATCAAAGGCATAGGAGGAACGTGAATGATCGCGAATGGAGGAACGTAGATAGAAGGGATGATGGTGGTAGATGTGATGGTAGTAGAGATGTTGGTGGTCAGAATCGACATCGATATGCATCTGATTTTGAAGAAGAGCATGATGGTGGTAGTAGTCACGAACGAGGTCAAGGAAGAAATTACTCTGAGTATGATCACAAATGGGAGTCGGGGATGAAGACTGAAATTCCTGAATTCAAAGGTGGTATGCAAGCGGAGGAGTTTCTAGATTGGGTAGCTAATGTTAAAGAAATTTTTGATTTCAAAGAAGTTCCAGAACGTCGTAGAGTGAAGTTGGTTGCTACAAGGTTGAGGGGTAGAGCTTTGGCATGGTGGCAGCAAACCAAACTTACACGTGAACGCATGGGGAAGTCAAAAGTTGAATCTTGGGAGAAGATGAAGAAATTGATGAAAGCAACGTTCTTACCTTACAATTATCAGTCACTGATGTATCAACGATTGCAGAACTTGAGGCAGGGCACAAAGACTGTTAATGACTACGCAGATGAGTTTTATCAGCTTATTGCGAGAAATGATATTATGGAAACGGAAGAGCATCTGACATCTAGATTCCTTGGGGGATTGAGAATACAGATCCAGGATATGGTTAATATGTTCGATCCAAGATCTGTGGCAGAGGCACATCAGAAAGCGTTGGCTTGGGAGAAGCAAGGTAGACGAGGAGGTGGTGTGTTTACTAGTTCCAACAATCAAGTGAAGGGTGTTAGTGGGAGTTCTAATAGTTCTAAACCTATCAGTAAACCGGTGGTGAAGGAGGCTGAGAAGGCGAAAGTTAACAATGGTTTCAAATGTTACAATTGTCAGGAGCAATGAGTGTCCAAAGACAAAGAAGAGAACCATGATTGCAGAAGTTGAGGATGAGGATGTTGATGGAGATTGTTCTAGTCCAGTTGAGGAGGATGAGCAGGATATTGCATCAGGAGATGAAGGTTGTAATCTAATGCTGAGGAGATCGTGTTTAACACCGAAGCAGGAGGAAGCTAGTTGGTTGAGGAGTAATATCTTTCAGTCGACGTGCACTATACTGGGGAAGGTGTGTAAATTTGTGATTGACGCCGGAAGCTGTGACAATATCATTTCAACGGAGGCTGTGACAAAATTGAAGTTGAAAACAGAGAAACATCCAAACCCATACAAGTTAGCATGGTTGAGAAAAGGAGGAGAAGTGAAAGTGGATAGACGAGTTCGTGTTCCATTCTCTATTGGGAAGAAATACAAAGACGAGATCTGGTGTGATGTAGTAGAGATGGATGTTTGCCACTTATTATTGGGAAGACCATGGCAGTATGATCGAGCAGTACAACATGACGGTCGGACCAATAGCTACAGCTTTATGTTTGAAGGCACGAAGATTACCTTAGTTCCAAAGAAGAGACAACAGGGGGATAGTAAGTCCGAAGAGATTGAAGAGCTGAAAACTTTGCTATCTTTGAAGGAGTTTGTTAAGGAGGTTGAGGAAGAGCCGGAAGTATTTTTGCTAATTGGACGAGAGAGCGGTTAAGAGGTTGAAATTCCAGAAGAAGCAAAGCCTATTTTGAAAGAATTTGAAGATGTCTTTCCAGAGGAATTACCAAAGGAGTTACCGCCTTTGAGAGACATTCAACATCAAATTGATCTGGTTCCGGGAGTAATGTTGCCACATAGACCACATTATCGAATGAGTCCGAAGGAACATGAAGAATTGAGAAGGCAAGTGGAAGAATTACTTGAACAGGGGCGTGTGCAGGAGAGTTTGAGTCCTTGTGTTGTACCAGCTTTATTGGTACCCAAGAAGGATGGGACGTGGAGGATGTGCACTGACAGCCGAGCATTGAATAAGATTACTGTGAGATATAGATTTCCAATGCTAAGGTTGGATGACTTGCTAGATCAATTAAGCGGAGCTAATATCTTTTCGAAGATTGACTTGAAGAGCGGATATCATCAAATTCGTATTAGACCAGGTGATGAGTGGAAGACTGCTTTTAAAACCCGGGAGGGTCTATACGAATGGTTGGTTATGCCATTTGGCTTATCAAATGCACCGAGTACTTTCATGAGGGTGATGAACCGGATTTTAAGACCATTCATTGGGAAGTCTGTGGTGGTGTATTTCGATGATATTCTGATATATAGCAGGAGTATGGAAGAGCATGTTCAACACTTGAGGGAAGTGCTGATTATTCTACGTGAAGAACAATTTTATGCTGCTACAAAGAAATGCGTGTTCATGACGCGTAGTGTGTTATTTTTGGGGTATGTTATTTCAGAGAAAGGTATACAGGTGGACCAAAGTAAAGTCGAAGCTATCAGAGACTGGCCGCAACCCAAGACGATAACGGAAGTTCGTAGTTTTCACGGGTTGGCTTCATTTTATCGAAGGTTCATTCCACACTTTAGTAGTGTGATGGCGCCTGTTACAGATTGCATGAAAGGTAAACAGTTTGCATGGACAAAGGAAGCAGGGAGTGCTTTTGAGAAGATCAAGGAGTTGCTGACATCTGCGCCGATTCTAGTGTTACCAGATTTTCAGTTATTGTTTGAATTACATACTGACGCATCGAAGGTTGGGATTGGAGGAGTGCTAAGTCAGAAGGGACGTCCAATTGCATACTTTAGCGAGAAGTTGTCAGGAGCGAAGATAAGATACAGTACATATGATGTGGAATTCTATGTTGTTGTGCAATCTATCAAACACTGGAGACATTATCTATTTCAGAAAGAGTTTGTTCTTTACACTGATCATGAGGCATTGAAGCACCTACAAGGACAAGACAAGATTTCAGCAAGACATGCATCGTGGATTGCATATCTGCAACAGTTTACTTTTGTTGTGAAACACAAATCGGGAGTGACGAATCGAGTGGCTGATGCTTTGAGTAGGAGGAATCATTTTTTGACAACAATGAAGGTTGAAGTGACGGGGTTTGACATTTTGCCTGAATTATTTGTGGAAGATCCTTACTTTATGAAGTTTGTTGATAAAGTCAAGAATGGGGAGACGAATGAGTTCGTGATGGTAGATGGTTTTCTGTTCAAGGGAAATCGATTGTGCATACCTGATTGCAGTTTGAGAATGAAAATTGTGAAAGAGCTACATGAAGAAGGACATGTTGGGAGAGACCGTACATTACAGTTGATTTCACAATCTTACTTTTGGCCATCAATGAGGAAAGAGGTAGAGAGGTTTGTGGAGCGTTGTCATATTTGTCAGGTTTCGAAAGGAACTGCGACTAATGCTGGTTTATATATGCCGTTACCTGTGCCTATAAAACCATGGGTGGATATCAGTATGGATTTTGTTTTGGGTTTGCCCAGAACTCAAAGGGGAAATGATTCTATATTCGTTGTGGTGGACAGATTTTCGAAAATGGCACATTTTATTGCTTGTAAAAGGACGGCGGATGCTGTTCATGTTGCTCAGTTGTTTTTCAAGGAGATCTATCGACTTCATGGATTGCCAGAATCTATTGTGTCGGATAGAGATACTCGATTTCTGAGTCACTTTTGGTTGAGTTTGTGGAAAATGGTGGGAACGAAGCTGAAATTTAGTAGTGCTTATCATCCACAAACGGATGGACAGACCGAGGTTGTGAACAGATCGTTGGGAAACTTGTTGAGGTGTCTTGTTCAAGACAATCTAAAAAGTTGGGATGTGAAGTTATGCCAGGCAGAGTTTGCCCATAATCATGCTGTAAATCGAAGTACTGGGTTCAGTCCATTCCAGATTGTTTATTCGAGCTTACCGAAAGGGCCGTTGGATTTAACGGTAATACCACACTCTAAGGGGACAATTAAGAAAGCTGCTGATTTTGTTGAAGGGTTGACGGAATGTCATAAAATCGTTCAGGAACGATTGGAGAAAACAAATGAGAAGTATAAACAATCTGCAGATTTGAAACGAAGAAATGTTGAGTTTAATGAAGGAGACATGGTTTATGCAGTGTTAACAAAAGATCGTTTTCCAATAGGCGCTTATAACAAGTTGAAAGCCAGGAAAATTGGTCCGGTGGAAGTTGTGAAACGAATCAATGAAAATGCTTATAAATTGAAGCTGCCAGATGATGTGTATACGTCTGACGTATTCAATGTTAAGCATCTCGTACCATATCATGGGGATGAACGAACTGATGTGAGAGAATTTATAAATTCGAGGTCGAATTTTTCTCAACCTGGGGAGGATGATGCAGCACAGCAAATGATAGGTCGTTTACGACTTAACATGCTAGTAAGAAGGGTACGACCTAAAGAAGATGCTAATGAGTCAAGGCATCTGAGGGAAGTTGAAGTTTTAGGTCGAGTGCGACCTAACGAGGTTTATAAGTCGTTCCAGCAAACTGGGGAAGGTCGGCAACGACTTAGTGGAGATGGCCGAATTAACGAACTAGGACTTGGAAATAAGTCGCGGAAAATTAATGAAGTCTTAGGTCGTTCACGACCTAGTGAAGGTAGCTCACGACCTAAGGAGGATGGTATACGACCTAGTGAAGGTCACTCACGACCTAAGGAAGTGCGTACACGAGTTACTGGATTCAGTGTGAAGGAGTGCGAACGTGCTGGAAGAATACGACCTAAGTTAGGTCGTGGAGTTTTGATTCGACCTAAGTTAGGTCGCGTGAATGAGTTACGACTTAAGATAAGTCACTGGGTGAACTGGGAGTTAAGTCGCGAGGGCTTAGGTCGCGAAGTTTCTGGAACCGCTTATCTTTTAGGTCGCAAAGCTCTGGATGTCGTTGATTCTTATGCCGCATTGATCTCCGCCGTTGATTCTTAAGTCGCTGAAGGAAGCAGATGTATTGAAGTTAGGTCGCGTCTGTTTTTAAGTCGTAGGTCGTTCACGACCTAAGAGTTGTTGTAATTACCATTTGTTAAGTCGTAGGTCGAAGGTTTTAGGTCGTTTGTTGTATGTCGTATGCGTTGTAAGTCGTGTATTTTTTAGGTCGCTCCATTATAGGTCGTAGGTTGTTCACGACCTAAGTACTTGTAATTTTTTTGAAGTTTTTGTGTGTTGAGTTGTAACTACTATAAATAGTGCGTGAGTCTCATTTGTAAAAAGGTTGTTGAATATTGAATAAAATTCTCTTTTGTTAGCTTTGTGCTTTCAATTTCAATTGGCAGTCGAGTGAATCTCCTATCTCCACCTTCGACATTCGAGTGCGCTCGAATCATCGATTGTTGAAGCCGATTCGCGGAATCAAGTGCGCTTGATCAACGCGTGAAGAATCGCAGATCCTTGAACCCGGTATCGTGCGCGATCAACGAGTTCGGGATAGCTAGAATTCGGTATCTTCGGATCAACGAATTCGGGCATTTCAGTATCCATCAATCCATCGATTGCTACTTTCACCGATTGAAGTTTGTTTTGATTAATCCGCTGCGTCACGCACGCAACCCATGGACGAAGCCAACTCTGACCAGTCCGCCTTCCCTCCTGCCGCGCACTTTCCTCCCTCGAACATGAGACCCCAGCCACTTCCTGCTTCCCTCCAAACACGTGTAGCAGCCGACTTCGCATCGGCCAGCGTCGCCCCGACCACCTAGCTCTGCGTCACACCCAGACTCTGCCCCGCTTCTCTCCTACTTCCAGCTCCGCATGTTCTGCCGCCCACTGTACATCTCCCTCCACGTTGACAGCCGCCTTCCCCCTCTTTCTCTCTCCGCATCACCTCCATACCCATCGACCTTGCTTCGCCACAGCCATGCTTGGCCATCCCGTTCTTCTCGGCCTTCCCCTCACCACCGACGTCCCATCAACTCATCTTTCTCAACAACAGCCGTAACCCCAAGCTTCCTCCTCCTACTTCTCTTTTGCCGAGCATCTTTTATCTTCTATAATAGGTAAGAGATTATATATTAACTATGTTATATATATGTTTAGCTTTATATTAATTTATATGCGAGTGTACAAAATATTCGCATAGTATAAATACTAGTTTCCGAATTTGATTTCTTGAGCAGTAAATATAAAGTATATTTTTTTTTGGTTTTTTTTGTGGATCTATTCTAAAGGTTTATATTAGGTTGTATATCTAAGTTAATAACTTGTTTATAATACGTTCTGTTTTATATGTGCATTTGACTGGGTTTGATTTTTGTGGACCTTTATGTATGCTATGCGTGTGTGTATATATATAGTTCCATTCTTTGTATTAGTGTTGTAACTTACTTTATTCTACTATCACAGCTTTATTTACATATATATATTGTATGTTTTACATGTTTAAGGGTACATATTATATGTTTTGAATGTTCTACAGATTGTTTTATATATTATACAGATTTTGTATTTACATATATTATATAAATTATATGTTGTGTATTTATATATAAGTTAAGTATGTTCAAGTGTCATACCATAAAATTTCTATATATATTAGTGTATAGATTATATTCTGTCGGGTTGAGTTATAACAGTGTTATGTATATAGATTTTAACCTGTTTATTTACATATATAAAAGGCTTTACAATTAAAAAAAAATTGCATGTTTATTTTTTGTCTGAACAGCAGTTAGACTTTATGTTCACGATATCATATCTCACTCATGTTTTATCGGAATGGGTTGATTCTATTTTTAAAAAAGAGTCGAAGTTACCTAGTTTATGCATGTCAAATTCCAGCAAAATCCGACATCGTTTGATTAGTGGTCGAGGATCTGGAAGTTACACCCAAGCAGCTGTTCTTTTGTACTTGAAATTAGGGTTGTTATGGTAATGGTTACCGTTACCATTTCACAAATACCGTTACCGTACCATTTTTACTGGTAAGCGAAAATTGCTTACCGTTACCGATAAGCTGGTATACCGAAGACTGGTATACCGATAATCTGGTAACCATTACACTGGTAATGGTAAATTACCGTTTTTCTAAAAAAGGTTAGTAACATAACACGTACTCACACCATAACGGTGCTTCATTATACAATTTATAGTGTTACTTAATAAAAGACATAAATGAGAAAGAAGTGAAGTGTATTTAACATTATTTCACCTTGTTAATAAACTAAATTTAATTATTTGCTTGGTTCTAAATTCCTATAATAAAGCATGTTACATGAATATACATGTGTTATAAATTGACTGGTAAAATTACCGTTACCGTTGGTATTGAAGAAATGTTACCGACGATTTACCGTAGAAAATGGTAAATTTACCGTTACCATACCGATTAAACTGGTATACCGATTTCACTCGAAAATGGTAACCGATTGGCTGGTAATGGTATGGTAATGGTAAATTTACCGTTACCATAACAGCCATACTTGAAATTATTTTACACTGCTGCAAACACGACCTGAGTTCATGTTTGACGCATCGTATCTCTTCTGTCTTACGTCGGAATACAGTGATTCCTTTTTTGTTTAAAAGATAAAGTTTTTTAATTTCTGTATATAAAATTTTAGCTTCATACGAGATGGTTCAGTCCTCTGTTTCTTACCTGAAAGTCAGACCCAGAGGGGTTTTCAGACCTGAACATTTGACAGTCGCAACATGGCCTGAGTCTATGTTCGTGACATCGTAACTTTTCTCGTCTCTTGTCCAAATCAAGTGATTCTTTTGCAGTTTGAAATACAAGTTTTGATCTTTATTCATACCAAATTTAAGACCATTTCGATCTCGGTAGCACATAGAATTATATTGTTAAACTTTGACGCAGGACATGTTTTTATTTGTTGCTATGTTGAATGTTATGATCTGATTTTGGCAATTCCTATTTAACAGCTTTGCTCGTCGATTCGTGCCAAATTGGTTTATTTCGGAAGTCGCGCTTGCAATTCGTAACTCAACTTCGTTGTCTATTCTCGCTCCCTAGCCTCAAAAGGTGAGCAATCACTCACGATTAACGTTCTTTTATTTATTAAATTTGATTTCAATTGAAACGACAATTGAAATATGCTACTGTTAGATATTTACACTGTTATTACCTGTATCAGTTCACCTGTGACATCTGACATTATTATCTGTTATATATGCAATGATAATCCAGTTTGGTTGTTAAATGATTGATTGTTTGATGTTTACAATTGGACGTTAAAATTGTAATGTATAAAGTGATAAATAGTATGCAGTTGAATTTGACGTAGGATAGTTAGCAATTTGAAATTGATATATATGTTGAATTTAATTAGATGAACTTGTATAATATGACCACTTTAAATGTTTAAATTAATTGACACGTCGAAAATAGTTAATTACCCTTGAACCATTTGAATTTATGTTGTATTAATTTATGTAGTAGAAAATTGGGTAATTGACGTCAAGTGTAGAATTGCATAGAATAATAAGTGTAATAATCTTTAATTTACATGAAATGATAGTGTAGATTCTAGAAATAGTTATATTAATTTGCACAAACAACAATGTGAATTAATACGATTATTTCGGGATTATTTGAATTAATTACTGGATTGTTATTGATTGTTGTTCTTGCTTGTTTATTTACTTTGACACCATCCCAGTTATCACAATGCAAGTTCCCTTTGCTACGTTTTGATTTTGAATTGAATTGGAATAGGGTTGAAATGATAAATACCCAAATGAACTTGACCTAGAATAGAGAATTAAATAAAACCCGATTGGTCAATAATTGATTTAAAAATAAAATGAAGATTTTATTTGAATAAATAATATGTTTTGAAACGAAGTTGGAATTTGAATTTTAATGAAAGGAAATGTTAATATTTAATAATCTAAATCAAAATATTAACATAGTAGATGATGAATGAACGTTGTTTTAAAATTTGGAATTATTAATAATTAAGTTTGAAATTATTTAATAATTAAGTTTTGAAATTATTAAGTAATTAAATAAGATTGAATTATTTAATAATTAAATAAATTGAATTCTTTGATAAGTGGAATTGAACTTCTTGAATAATTGAAATTGATTTTCTTTCTTAATTAATTTTTGAAAATTATTTAAGTAAGTAAATAAGTGAAATTGAATTTCTTTAACAAGAAATAAAATGTGATTTATTGAATTTAATGTAAGACTTGAAATTTAAAGAATTTGATTTGATGATTTTAATTTAATTCAATTTGTAAGTTTTGATATAAGGAAGTTGAATTTAAATAATAGATTTAATGAATTGGAAATTTAATAGAAATTGTTTTGAATGGCAAATTTACTTAATGAATATTTAATGAAATCGATAAATGAATTTAAATTGATTTAAATGTTAAATTAAATTAATTTAAATGATTTCGGAATGAAACTTATATACGAACTTGAATCAATATTTGAATTGTTTAAAATAGAAATTGAATTATAAGATTTTGAAATCATGAATTTGGAAGTTTTGAAACGTGAATTTGGAAATTGATGTAGAAAGACGACAGAAATGTTGGTTTACAAATTCTAATTGAAATTGAAATTGAAATTGATTTGGTTTTGAAATTTATTAAAGGACCAATCGGTGTAATAATCACAAAAGTTATTAAAGAGACCAGAATCGGTTAGGGACATACTCACTATCTAAACCGAAAACCACTTTAATAACTATACGCGGAGTGTGATCAAGAATGAAGTGGTTGGAATGATGTACGTGATGACTGAAGAAAGAGAATGATAATGGATAGCCTTGACACTTGTGTCGAATTGGAAATGACTAAAATAGGAGCCATGCCGGGCCAAATGGGGGTTAGCTACCTCGAGCGAAGATACTTCTTCGAAAACTACTCATTACTTGTTGTCGATTGGTGCACCCTTGATTTTGGGAGTGTTGTTTCGCGGTGTTGCGATCGCTGCGGCGATGCGTTCTCACCAGTCCGGATCAGGCAAACGGTAGTTTCACTACCTTGGGTATTGCCTCTTGTGCCTTGTCATACTTGTATCCCTGTATACGCGACCACTACGATTTGTTTTGTGTTATACCTATGGAGTACTCTCTGATATCCCACTAGTTTACGGTGGAGTTTACAGTGCTGTATAGACTATGATGCTTATATAAAATGTGTTAAGGGGGATAATGGTAACGCCTTAACACTATTTTGATATCTTATATTACTGATAGGCATTATCTACTTATCGTACACTACTACATAGTAGATAGTTTAACGGATCCATAAAGGATGGTTATTCCAAACATCCTTTGAGTTACTTGTATTTCAATTGCTATTTCACTTGAGTTGGATTTATTGATATAAGAATGTTAATCCTGACTCGAGTGTTTTGTGTTTTTCTTTACGCTCGGGTCAGACTGGGTGTACCAGTATTCGAGACTCACCTTTGGAGTTGGAGCTTTGCTTGAAGATCCAGCCATCTATTCCGCTTTCAGTATTCGATGATTCCAGTGATGTATTCTGATTTGTATCTGATGTATCGTGTTACTCTTCCGCTGTATCTGGTTTAACTCTGATGTAACTTATATATTTATATAGTAGCTTCATGAACTACAATCTCTTTTATTTCGGCTACATTTATTACTCTGTGTCTATGATCTGTGATTATTTATTTACTGTATATGTTCAGTTTTTCCAAATTTAAATTAACAATTCGGTATTTTGAATTATTCAAATCCGACATGTGCGGATGCGAATGGTCCAAAATATCGGGTCGTTACACATCTAGATATAATGATGAGTATATGCTTGTATGCACGGGTTCAAGAAATCCCAAAAAAGCACATTTGCGGGCAGTGAAATGATTATTTGTATGCACGGGTTCAAATAATCCTTTAAGTGAAAATATTTTCATTGAATTAAAATCTAAACTAGGAATTATGTCGTTACATTATTTATAATTTGATTTTAAAGTGTAGAAAAATTATAAAATAAATAAAAATTTAATAGAACAAAAATTAGAGATGTGGGACTCAAACTCTGCACTCATGGGAGGAAGTCATATGTCTTTCCAATGTTCTATTGTGTTACCTGACTTAAGATCTTACATCTCTTTTATTTATATACATCTAAAATCCTTTCACATTTTTTCACCTTACATTCTTTCTCTTGGCTGAATTTTTCTAAAGAATGTTAACTATAAAATAAAAACCTTTAAATAGAAAATCAAAACAATATATATACGTGAATAGAATTTTTTAATTTATATAAAAACTTTATATATACATTATCCTTACAACATGTCATATCAAGAAAGTTCTGATCTGTCATCGATCGTTTTCAGCACTCCTATTACGGATTCATCAAACAAATCCACACCTATTTTGTAACGACCCGTATTTTAAACACTTTAAAAATGCGAATTAAAATAAAAAATTTTGGATAAAAATCCGAAGGAATTAAAATTTTGTGTTGTTAAATGTGAATTACAAGTTAAAATACAAAACTGAATTCTGAAATAACTTATTTGTAAATTAAATATGGATGTTAACTTGTATTGAATGTAAATAATGAATTGAATTTGATTGTAAACCAAATTGGTTATGATTGTAAACAAAGAATAAATAAAATGGTAGATTGAATAGTGGAAGTTTATGTTATTGAAACTAATATAAATAAACGAACTTAATATTACAGTTGATTGAAATCAGATAATAACTGAAACTGTAATTTGATAAGGATGTTAACTTGTAATTGAACGTAAGTAAAGATTTAAATTTGAGTGTAACAAGTAATTGAAACGAATTGAATTTGATTGTAAACAACGAAATAAATAAAATGTTACATTTAATATTGAAGTTATAATATTGAAATCAACGTAAATGAATGTAATTTAATATTACTGTGAATTTAAATAAGATGATAGCTGAAGAAAATGAAAGTAAATGAATTATAAACTATTGATAATAATGTATAAGTAAATGGTTGAGTCAATAATGAAAGTGTAAATCGAAATAAAAGAATTCAATTGGAATTAAATAACTTGAATTTGAATTACAATATAATTGAACACTGAATCTAATGTAATCTTTTATACTGGATTTATAATGGAAAACTGCATTGTAAAAGATTATTAATTACTGTGAAATTAAAAATGAAATTTGTGAACAATTGAAATTTGATTTAAAAGTTAATAATTTAAAATTGAGAATTTTATATTGAAATTAAACAGTAGAAATAGCCATTTTTACAACTGTCTCGGATTTCGACGAAACTAGTTTCATCGGATCCGTAACAGTGAATTATTGTAAGGTTTCAATTTTCGTAGAAATCGGACTTGTCGTTTGATCGTACGGACTTGAAACGCCTTAAAATTTATGCAATTGAAATCAAATTGGAAATTATTATTTTTAGCATAACTTCTTTGTGCGATGCAGTTTGAACCCGAAACCTTTTCCATTGCGTTTAAAATATTTTAAAACATCTATTTGGATATATGGGTTTAACAAATTTCGTTCCAAGGTCAGAACGTGCTTTTTGGGCCACGTTAGCGGTAGCACATATATCTATCAACCCGATCCATTTATTTTCTCAACATGCCTTTAAATATCCCGCTATAAACCCTAGCCTCCACCTATTCTCATTTATCTGCGTGTATATTTCATCAGCTCCTCTTCTTCTTCAATGGATGCAAACCCTAGATCCAATCACAATTCAAAAAAATCAAATGAAAATTTAAAGTCCTCAGAAAAATTCAAAAAAATTATAGAATCGAAGATCTCATCAATACGAATCTACGCGTAGTTTCTGTTTTTGCAATTGGAGCTCGAACCAACGGCAAATCACGGTCAAAGGTCAAAATTTCGAAACCCATATGGTGATTTGGGCGTTTTTGATTCGGGCAGCAATCGAGAAATTCCTTTCTGGGTATAGCTCGACAAGGGGAAGCAAACGCCAGTAGTCTGGAGGGCTAATTCGATCGGAGGTGCTCGAATTTGGCGATTTAGGGTTTTGAAAACCCTAAACGGCGGCGGCGGAGGAGGCGACCTTGGGATGCCGCGGTGGGGTCAGTCGGTAGACGGAGAGATGGGGGTCTCGTCGATGGCGGCAGCTCGATTATAAGTGGTCGGAGGGTCGTCGAAATCTCGGTCAAAGCCTTGGTCAAAGGCACGGTATTTGGGTTCACGGCCTGGAAGCAAAAACACGTGAGAAAGGGAGGGAAGAAAGGAGATGACGTGGAGAAATTTTTAGGCAAGTTTATTTTGTCTTGTTTTAAAATTTAATTTTGTTTTCAAGCGATTTAAATCGAATAACTTTCACATACGAACTCCGATTTACACGCGGTTTCTTTTGTTAGGATCGTATTGAAATTCCGGACCTGATGACGCTTGTTTGGACGAATTCTGAGAATGTCAGATTTTTGAGTTTAAATTGAATTTAAATTCAAAAGGTGAGTGTTTATACGCTCACAATTGACTAAAATAATTTATGGTAGTTAAATTTGATATTATGAAGTGATATGAATTTTATTTGTCATTGTTTGATAAAATTTAATTGTCATATAGATTGTCATTTGAATTCACCGTTGAAAATTAAATTGACAGTCAAAATTGAAATTAAAATTGAATTGCGATTAAATTACCTGACATTGATAACTCTGAAATTGCCGTGAATATTTCATTCACGACTCAATCTATTATGCTATGATAATCAAGTGATAGAGGTTATTGATATTAATTTGAATGTTAAAATGGTTGATGTTAAATTGTGATTTGAAGTTAGATATGAAAATAATTATGACATTAAATTTGTTATGTGATGTTGGATTTGGTTGTTAATATAAGTGATAATTAATATGAAATTGGAATTGATATAGGATAGTCTAAAATTCAAAATAGATTATATATGTTGAACTTGTCCCTTTAAATGTTAAATAAATCGACACGTAGAAATAGGATTAGTTATACTTTGAACCATTGAATGTATGATTGCTGTAATAATTTGATAATAAACGCCAAGTGAAAACCTATAATGTAATAATCTTTAATCCGCATGAAATGATAGTGTGGATTCTAGGAATAATTTTATTTAATTTACATAAATAACAAATGTAAATTAAATACGATTATTTCGGGATTATTTAAATAAACGGTTAAATTGTTCTGTATGGTTGCTATTGATTGTTTATTTACTTTGACACCATCCCAGTTATCACACTACAAGTTCCCTTTGCTATGCTTTGTTTTATTTAATTATATTGGTTTGAAATGATAAATACCCAAATTGAACAACTTTGGCCTAGGATAGATAATTAAAATAAGAAACCCGATTGGTCAACAAAATCATTTTGGAATTGAAATCCATTTGAAATTAAGAAATGAACTTAAAAATTTGTTGGAAAGTAAGTAACGAAATGAATAGATTTAATTGTAATAAATCAATAGATTTAATTGTAATAAATGAATGGATTTAATTGTAATAAAACAATAGATTTAATTGTAGTAAATGAATAGATTTAATTGTAATGAATGAATGGATTTAATTGTAATAAAACAATAGATTTAATTGTAGTAAATGAACAGATTTAATTGTAATGAATGAATGGATTTAATTGTAATAAAACAATAGATTTAATTGTAGTAAATGAATAGATTTAATTGTAATAAATGAATGGATTTAATTGTAATAAATGAATGGATTTAATTGTAATAAATGAATGGATTTAATTGAAATAAATCAATGGATTTAATGGTATTAAATTAATAGGATTATTTGTAATAAATTAATGGACTTAATTGTAATAAATTAATGGATTTAATTGTAATGAATTAATAAGTGGACCTAATTGAAATAAATTAATGGATTAAATTGAAACGGATTAATAAATCTATTTAATTAGATAAACGGATTGACACATTTAATTGAAATGAGATTTGAATAAGTAAGTTTTAGATTCTAATAAATTGAATTTATTAGATTCGGAATTAAATCTAATTTGGATAAATTAAATTTGGAATTTGTTATAAATTAATTTGAGATTAAGTAACAAAGTGACTAAAGGGAAATGCAAAACCAACTAAAGTTAAGGATTTGATTTAGCTGTTGAAATTGATTAAATCAAAAGTTTTGATTAAATTTAATGTAACGATGAATGGGAATAGGAATAAAATTGAACTTGAATACTTAAGCATTGTTAACTCAAGGGCTTGAACTAAAACTCCATTTGGAAATATGATTTTTAAACATTCGAAATAAATTGAATTGTGAAGTGTCAAATTTTGAAGGTCAAACTTGCAACTTGACTTTTGGACTTTGATTTGTTTAAACTTTAATATTAAATGACCATCGGGTAATTAATGCGTAGTTATTAAAGAGACCGGGATCGGATATGGACATACTCTCTGTCGATACCGAAAACCACTTTAATAACTAATATACGCGGAGTGTTGATCCAGAACGAAGTGGATGGTTTGGTGAACGCGTTGACTGAAGAAAGAGAACGATTTTGGATGACCCCTGACATGACTAAAACAGGAGCCGCGCCGGGCCATTGAGGATCGCCATCTCTAGCGGACGCACTTCTTCGATACCATATCTATTACTTTTGTGATTCGATTTGGGTGCACCCCTTGATTTAGGAGTGTTGTTTCACGGTGTTGGGATAGTAGCTGCTATGCCCAACATCAGTCTGGATCAGGCAACTACTAGTATCCTAGTTGGTATCGCCTCATGTACCTTGTCATACTGATTATCCTATTCGCGACCACTACGTTTTGGTTTGTACCTTTAGTATATGGATTGCCCTCTGGTGACTTCCGGTTTTGGGGAAACTACGGTCTTGTATATACTCTTGGGAATAAAAATGTGTTAAGGGTGGAATGGGCCATGGATTAACGCTAGTTTGATATTTTTCTTTATGATAGACATTATTGTATATAGCGTATTCTATTATATAGTAGATAGTTTAACAGATCCTTAGGAGATGGAAATCCCGAACATCTCTTAAGTTAATGCACACACGTTAAACACTGGATAGGAGGTGTCTAAAACCCGTAAACATCTCCGACGCCGTCACACTCATATTTACTTTTACGATTTAACTTACATGAGATATTTTAGTCCTGACTCGAGTGTTTTGTCTCTTCATTACGCTCGGGTCAGCCTGAGCATTTCAGATAAGGTTGAAGATCTATTTTGGAGGACGAAGACGGAGTTTGGTATTACATCATTGTATTCTACTACTGTATTATTTTCCGCTGCATTGTTGTATTATCTCTGATATGTATGTAACTCTGATTTATGATGTATAATAATAATCAAATTTATTTATTTAACAGCTTCATGAACTGTTATTTTATTATTATATCTTGTTCCTTCCGCTGTGAGATTCTGAGTTGTTTCTGTTCTTTCCTTTCTTTTCTTATTTAACCCCAATAACTATCTGTATTTTGGATTGTTTGCGTCGGCACGTGTATGTTTTGTCGACTTGAACGGTCAAAAAAAGTGGGTCGTTACATATTAATATTCCACTGAAGATTACTTCATCTTCGAATCATCATACTGGATATACACTGAACGGAAAATGAGCTAAGAAGAACATAGACTTCGGCTCAGCTTCTACTAAAGAAAAAATCGATGATATTCATCACTATGAACGTGAGACATTAAGTTTACAACGTGAGATGTATTATGAACAAAAACACCATGGGAGACATTCAAATTTAATTGAGAAATTCGCTTTAAAGTTCTGTGGAACGATGTAACATCCCCCTACTTGGAGGCCCAAAGCTAATGGCTACTGATGATGCAGTCAACCATAGTTATTAATTCTTGATGACCAAATACAGTGATATTAGGTAAATTGATACACAGAAACAAAAGAATATGGAAGAATTTTAAACAACAAATAAAATCCACATTCCAATTCAAAATATTTCAATTTGATTACATAATCCCACTCCCAGACCATGTTTAGATAACATATAATAAAAAAATATGCCAAGAGCGAAAAGAGAAAATGCCTCTATGGTTGATCAAAGTACATACTAAGGCATCAAAATAGTTTGCCTTTATAATCAAGCATACAGCAAAAATGAAATAACTATAGATAACTATCTGCATCCTACACGCCTCCGGAAGCTTTATTCGTCTAAACAAAAAACCCGAAAACCTTTAACTCTTAACCTACTTAAAGTCAATTAAGTACCTGAGAGTTTAAGAGGAAAACAAAAACTTCGAGTCAGAAAAAAATCCTGGTATGAATAACAATCTACAATCTCAAACCATTTGGATATCTAGTGTGACCACGCCACATAGTGGAATGGATTTTTCCCTCACTAGTATCCTAAAACATTTGCAAAACCATATGATCTGCTTCCTGCATCCACAATGGTTAAAACAAAGTATTTCAAAATATATGATGATATGCAATATAAATAAATCAATTCTTGATTACCCATCCCCATTCATTCTGACTATCTATCTAAATTATAACTTATAGGGTTACTATTAACTTGTTAAATGTTCATAGACTATCTGTCCAATTACTTAATTTTTATGGGATCGCTAAGAACCTATTGGTAATTCCAATATCATATCACTTATCCTAGTTTTCATGAGCTAACCAGGAACCTACTGGCTGACTGCCAATATCTTAATCTGGATATAGTTTTCATCGTCTAACTACAAACCTACTGTCCCCTGCTGGTATCAAATCATAGTTTCCATGGACTGACTATGAACCTATTTGCCCCTGCCAATATCATACAACTTTCATGGGCTCATTGTAAAACCATTGGCCCCTGCCAATATCTTTAAATTAAGAATTTAACATCTGTTTAGTTGTATTCACTACTAGGTCAACCTAACTGGTTATTCTGCCCTTCCCTAAAATTCAATTATGGATTAAAAACAATGTGAACACTATTTCTAAAACCTTTTATTTATGCCTAGGTTTTTCCTTAAAAATGAGAATGGATTATTAGTTTTGATACTTAAAATATCACTTTTGAAACCTCTAGGCGCCTCCTTCGAAAGCATAGAAAACCTCTTTCCAAAACTCAGTATATATACCGTATGAAACCATTATGACCTTTCAATGGTATCAAAAACACTACACTAAACAACCCATTTTGTAACACTTTTCCACTTTCAATTTACAACACTAATAACCGTACAAATTTATAACGGTTATATCCGTTACAACCGTTTACAATGGTTATTACCGTTAGTAAATATGGTTATTTCATAAATAATTAAGAGTTGTATGGATAAAAGTGTAAATTCATATTCTCTCAATCGTTTTCTCATTTCTGATGATAACTGTTCCTTTCTCACTCTCTCACGTTTCAGTTCTCTTCCGTTCGTACCGGCTTTTGTCTACCGCTGCCTCCACCGTCTACCACTGCCTCCGCCGTCTGCCACCGCCTCCATCTTCTGTCACTGCCTCCTCCCTTTGTCCTATCAAATCGATGAAGATGAACGAAGATCTAGGTTGCAAACTACAAATCTAGGGTTTCGCTTTTCCACTTCTGTCTACTCAGGTATGAATTTTTTTTTTCAAATTCATATCAATTTCTTACATACGAATTCATATCAATTTAGGGTTTCTTAACAATTTTAGTTTTAACAAATTCTAGATTCAGATTAACATAGTAGCGGAGCCAGAAATATTTGCTGAGTGGGTCAAGCAAATTTAAAAATGAGTAGCATAGGAATGAGAACCAGAGCAGTCACGCATAAAAATAAGAACACCCAAATCTTATTCTGCACTTTACCTGTTAAAGTAGAAGATATTTGTTAGTAAGCTAAAAATGAAATGAAAAATAAACATAGAGTACTTGTCAATGTAGTACAAATTCAAATATAAACCTAGTATATTTGTGTTGGATATCCAAGAATAGATGTAGACTGGAATGAGTAGATATTTATGAGATTTGATGACTTTTCGCCATACATAAAAGGTATAATGCCGGTTGTCTACAATAAGGTACTTGTGTTTTATGCTGCATTAACAAATAGAATCTCATTAGCTTGAGTCTATAGTCAATCATCCACGTGCAATACCAGGTGTGGTTTCAAAACGAATAAGAATATTTATGTGCATGTACAAAGGAATGTAACAGCATATAAAACATCTTAAGAATAATATACAAAAGACTTGGTGGCTGTTTCTAAAACAAAAATAATTTGTAGAGCTGTTCTATATGTCCAATGATGGGCGTTGAACATTGTTTATTTGAGAAGTAGCGTACTGGCATAAGAACTACATTGCATTGAATTTATCATTTAGTAAATTTATTGTAAGCAAATGAACACACACTGATATACAGAAGTTTTTCAGTTTCACATCTTTCGAATTTAAGAACAAATGAAGTATTGCTATATTTCTTAGAACCATTACTGATTAGCAGAGAAGTTGTTATGCATTCAAATTAGTGATCCAACAATGTTGAATAGGGGATGAACTATGCTATTAACTGATTACGAAGAAAATTAGAAGAAGATTCCAATAAGTCGCACTCAACT
Organism: Allium fistulosum; assembly: GCA_030737815.1. Lineage (NCBI taxonomy): Eukaryota > Viridiplantae > Streptophyta > Magnoliopsida > Asparagales > Amaryllidaceae > Allium > Allium fistulosum. The sequence continues at coordinate 131,042,348 of CM060904.1, forward strand.
TGAACTGGCAATGAACAAAAAAGGAGTGGGAAGGTTGATAAGTCTTATTGTTCTTATTTCACCAGTAACTCCTGTAAAAGAAATTTTGACAATTTCTGGCTGTGGATATTTTCCCCGTTCTCCACATGTTCGTGGTGTATTCGGATAAATTTTAATATTCGACATTGTAGAAGAACTTATTTTGAACTTCAAACCTACTCAAAAACTCACTTGAAAAATAAATGTGTTTTTTACTTTATCAACGTTTTGTACTTGCGACCTATACTTGTACTAATAACTGACCTTATAAAGTATTTAGCTTTCAGATCTTGCAAGCCATACGACCATGTTCATAAATAATATTTTTAATAGTACTTGCAAATAAGTGAATGTATTGAAGTAAAACTGAAAATATTATGCAGAAGACTTGCTCATATAACTCCAAATTAATTGAAATGAACAGTCTGTATCCAATGATTTTCAACATTCTACGCGTAATTTGATCATTTTTAAGAGCTAAGCTAACTGAAAGTACACCATACCTGATGATGCAACATGGACATCAAAATCATACATCAGGTTTTTGGTATTTGCCTCAATCAATATCAGGGTGCCGTTCTCTGCCTCAATCAATAGCTGGGTTTCGCTACATGTCTCGATCAATATCTTAGGTAGTTATTTCTTAAATCAAATAGTTTTGCAGTAGTTGAATTCATATGTTGTTTTAGAGAGCGATTTATGTATGTAAAACTAAGCAAAATGAAAACAGTATCATTCAATGGAGGAAAATTTCCCAATAGGGGTACGTGTTACTATCATTTCATTATCTAAAGCATATTGCATCATTTTTTTAATTGTTTTAAAGTAATTTTAGTGGTGCTATTATTATTAACTTTTTTTATTATGTGTAGCTTGCGATGGTGAGATTACTACAAGGCTATTCTTTTTCATTAACATATTAGTTATAGTATAAATAATTATTGTTAAGCTCAATTATTATACATCATAGACTTCATAAAGATATCCTGAATTTGTTAAGCTCCTAAAACTGATATTAAACAATGGTGAATTTCATGCAAATAGAAGTAGTATGATGGCAGTAGCCTAAGAACGTTGTGAAACTAAACAACTAAAGTCAGGAAATGTTTAAAGTCGGATGACACATTGTTGGGAAAATGTGAGCAGAATTATGGTAGAAAGGGTTAGAGGCACCATCCTCCATTATAAGCCACAGTTCTAAACATGTATATGTTCGTAATGCATTGGTACCAATGTATATTTATTATTATAATAGAGTTTAGTCTCCCATTAGGCTATATACGAAGAAAATATGATATTAAAGATTGAATTTGTTGAGACTTTTGCAGTGTTGAGCCTTCATTTATCATGATTTTGGCTGAAAATTTAAATATTGTGAAAAAGGAAAATACAGTGACGGATTGGTACTCAAGTGACATCTCTTTCAAAATTAACACATGCTGCTTTTACTTTTGAATATTTGTGTCAGTGTTGAATTTTTCCTTTTTTAATAGAGTGGGCCTTGTGGTAATTGTAAATCCAAGATTAGTAATATTGTGTGTGAATTGTTATGGGCTCATTTATCTTGTTTTATAGAATTGGCTAACATGTATGCTTTACATAATTGGTTAAATGACAAGTTCAATGCATCAGCACTTTGCCATGCAGATTCATGAATCATATACTCATAGTGATAAATGCACATAATACTTGCTATTAGTTATCATATGACCCATTTGTAATATAATATAAATTAATTTTATCTGGCAGTGGCTAGGATCCTTCCATGCTTATTAAAGTTGATATACCATACATTGAATTGATGCGATGATATCTTATCTTATGCTGTTCAAGACATCATAAGGTTGAATTTTGACCATTAATGCTTTAAACCTCTAAAAACATTAGAACATAGGCACAACCAAAGAGGCTCAAATATTCTACGAGAAGATTAGTCTAACCATTACCTTATTCATAACAGTTAATATTTATTTCTAATTAACATCACATAAATATGGTGGTGAAATGACTTGGTGGGACACTAGTCGGAGCTTATCCTGGGTGTGGACTGAGTTTTGTTTGCAAGAAAAATGGTCTTGACTCCCCTAAGGTCATTCTCTATATCTTTTATTATTATTATTATTACTTGACAAAAAAAAGAGTTTCTAACAAAAATTAGGCACATGTTTTGATTTAAGAATCTTCCCTTTTCTACAGCTACTGGGCTACCCAAGCAAACCAGTTGGCCAATTCATAAGAAGATAAGTCATTTTCAGATCGGATTCCAACTGTGGATGATTTATAAGGTTAGTTGGTGCTGGTCTATACGATAGGTTTGCTGCATTCTATAAAAAATGTTGGTGTCATTCATTTCAGAATGTATACTTCCTATCATTTACAATGGTGAATGCAAACTATACAAATGTGTAGGTACTACTGCAGAATTTTGTTGCTAACTATCAATAGCCACGACGAAGAATTAGAGATTACTAATCCATGTGCGAGAATTCCTGCTTCTGGTAAGACCTTTACATTTATGAAAGTGGTTTTTACCAATGCATGTAGATAGTACTTGTGTAGCATCACTAATTTATTTATGTTATGCTGCAGTAGCTGTAAATTAAACATATTTAGCCAACGAATTAAAATGAAAGTATATATTGATCACTTAACATATGGTTTAGGTTACTCAAATGAATTTTAGACCATTATTTGATTTTTTTCAGTGCTTTAGCCAGATGAGCTGTTGTCTGTTGCTTCTTGTGGCAGTCACAGTCTCAGGTAATTTTTTCCAGTGCTTTAGCCAGATGATCGTCGACATCCTTGAAAATTTTATTTATATTAACTAATAGTAACTATTTTTCCAACTAATAAAAAATGAAATTTACACCTTTTTGAATGCTGACGAAATGTAATCATTGTTGCTTGAGTTTAAGTAATGTTTAGTTAGCACTTTTTTGAATTTGTGACAATGACTACATTTCAAGGTGTGACACAATGATAAGCGTGTAACTCTAGAATAAAATGGAAATGTAATGAGCAATTTAGATTTTGAATAATTTCTTTACCACCTGATGAAATAATCATCGTCATATTAGTCTTAGTTTGAATGATTAGCATTAGCAAACAACTTATTATATGTAGCTAAATAAGATAAAACATGTATAATGCATTATCACACGGCCAACCACTGATTTATGGCCTCTATATAAATGGTTCCCATAGCCTATCAAGACTTCCGCTAAAATAAAACGTTAACTATGGACCTATAAAAGCTTAGTTAGCTTGCAGTTTTTGGGATCATGCATTTTCTTGAACATGATACTGAATGATGCTGTGTATGCACAGATATACATTTCTAATGATGAAATAAATAAAACATGATACAGAAATCCTTACGGAGAGAACACTTCAGGTTTTCCAGAAATAACAAATGAATCTGCAGGCACTTATGCCCAGGCTTGCATTTCAATTGCTAAGGATTTGGGTATTCCAGTAATAGATATATGGTCCAAAATGCAGCAATTTCCTAATTGGGAGAAGTCATTTTCAAGGTATGATTATGAAGAATCGTTAACTAAATACTTATCAAGTGCTTTCAAGTATTAATTAATTTCAGTACTTCATGTACAATAACCCTCTTGTTATGTTAACAATTGATTTTTGTCTACAGGAAAAAGGTAGTTGAATTTTATACCCTTTGATTACTATTTTGACTTTGTTGCAAATTTTTCCAGGCTTTTTTTTATCTTTTCATTCTTAATAATTTGTTTATAATGTGATAGCATTAAATCATCTTAAATACTAAGTTTTCATATGGGTATATGTTTATATGTTGTAATATCTGCAATTGTACAATCACTAGTAAGTCACTAGCCAGCCAAAACTAAATTATCTCAAGACATCGGATATGATTATATGTTGATATCAAAAAGTAAAGATTTTTCTACAAATAGTTTGGTCCAATTCTACAAAGTTATCACACATTTAACCATGTTCTAAATCATATTACATATACAGTCAACTTTCTACCAGCGTGGCAATTGCAAAAATTGACTATTTGTATTGCACTATCTCAAATAACGCAAATACAAAATGAAAGCAGTGTTAATTTAAATTGCAACCGCCACACAGTTTTACTTTCATGAAAAATAATGAACTGATGTTATTTTATATAGCTTCAGTGCTTTTTGAACAAAAATTGATGTATCTTAATCCTTAACCACTTCAAATGGTTTCGGTCACTGTTAGAAAGTCGATTATGTCTGTAGTTAATTCACAAGCTTGTCTAAATTTGTTATAATTTATAAAAATGGTTACATTTATACTTTAAAACGTATAGGTTTCTTATCACGCTGATCTATTGGAGTGCAAAAGATTTGTCATGGTAGAAAGGTTGGAAATGGAGAAAAGGTTGTTTGAGTGGAGGATGTTCTTAATCCAGACGAGCCACTTTTTAATGTGCCTCAAAATGGTCATTATACATTGTCCGAGTTGGTTGATGGTGGTTTTGTAGTTTGGTCGGAGTGTCGTATTCGTTGTTTGTAAGCTTCTAGATATGTTGTAGTAGTGAAGTTTGAAGTTGTCACAATGAACTTTGTAGAAGTTGATATGTACTATTTCGTACGTTTGATGCTTTTTAACAATTTGATGATATGTTAGTTTTGAATTTTAGTTTCATGTTTTCTATTGTTATATATTCGTATAGATATAGTTGAATGAAATATTATTAGATGCTAAATAAGATGGTTCTGCTATACCAAATTTGTAACACTTATAAGTGTTGGTAATTTTGCTATTTACTTATACAAGGAATTCCTAACGTTTATAACCGTTGGAAATTGAAAAATTCCCAACGGTTATAACCGTTCGGAATGTGAAGTAATTCCCAACGGTTATAACCGTTGGGAATGACCAAAATTTGTAACGGTTATAACCGTTGGGAATGACCAAAATTCCCAACGGTTATAACCGTTACAAAATATGTAAAAATAATTGTAATGTACCTGCTACCAACGGTTATAACCGTTGGGAATTAGATTACCAACGGTTATAACTGTTACAAAATGACAGTTCTGGTGTTGTGAAAAATGTTCTTTAAAACATAGATTTCCAATAAAATGAAATACCTTTTCGAAAGCATTGGGTTTTACCCTAGAAACATTATTTGGGTCAAGATGGTTGTATGCGAAAGTATCTCTTTCAAAACCAACAAAAACTAGTTTGGGAAAAAATTGATGGTGTCGGAACCATCTTAGTCAAAAGCAAAGACTTTACAATCAAAACTTCAAAGGTCTAAGTCGAAACCCCCTTTCGAATCCATCTCCTTCAAAACCCCAAACCCTTTTGAAAGCAATTAAGAAAAAGGTTTGATTTAAAGTAAAGTAAGGGCAACTATTCAAAAGAAATAATAGACAACATTGTCGAAAGATAGAGTGGTTAGACTTCGACTAAGTCGAAACCATCCCCTTTCGACAGATTTTATTTAAAAAAAAGTGGAATTCCTTCGAAAGCTAATATCTTTAGTATAACATGGCAACCTTCTTTGATAGTTAAACATACACTCTTTCGGAAATAATGTTTTGACTAAGTTGCAAACTTTCAGGTAAATCAAGGCAAGGATTTTTATCCTATGAAAACAAGGCAGGATTTCGACCCCTTTAGAGGCTTACCCTTCGACACCAATGATTCCGCCTGTCTTCCAATCCGTTACGTATCTTCCCGAAGATACCATGTGTATTGGTTTCGATTATAAGGTTTCAACCATGATGGTTTCGACCATGATGAGGTGAAATTAAAGGGGTCGGAAGGTCCTTTCCATTAAAGGCGAAACACCTTTTTCTGATTAAAGTCTGTACTATAACAATTTAAAGTAATTTCTTTTTAGTAGCTTGCCTTGTTGTGATACGCTGATTGGCTGCCATAAAACTTTATAATTACTTTACTTCTAAAACAGTTACATTAATTTAGAACCTAAACTAAAGGATTAAATACTAAAACCTTACCATATAGCATAAAATCGACATTTTTAGAAAAGCCTTTCTTTTAAAATAATTTATTTCCCCAAATAATGAACTGGGAAAAATTGTCCAAAATCATAAAAATTTGAATTTATCATGTAACTAAACATATTAAAATTTTAGACCCAATTTCTTCCTGAAATTCACCAAATAAATATTTAACCCAATTTTAACATATTTTTCGTCAAAAATCCAAAATAAAATTTACATAACTCGAAAAAATCTGAAAATTAAAATACATCTACAAAATTATGTTTTACTTAGCACAAAAATTTCCATGGCATTATAAAACCAATATCTTATGATTTCCTCTCCTCCAGCAAATATTCGTTCTTTCATTTTATCACCTCTAAGAAACATTAATCGTCGTCATCAATACCTCCAGAAATCCCGATCACGTAACACTAATAGTCGACCAATGTTGTAACAGCTCTCTACACAGCCAATCTAGATCCCTAAATCTAGACTAGATTCTCCGTATATCCATTGCGAACATGATTGATATGCTGTGTGAACAAGCGTCTCCAAAAACCCGAAACGAACTCTGGTGAGAGTTATTATTATATATTTTTCATATAATTTTAATTATTATTACCGTATGAACATGATTGGTATGCTAGATTTGATAACATTATATATATGCTGGAATTTGATAACATGTTTGATTTATGTTGTTTGGTAATGAAAAAGTAATGGTTCAAAAGCTCCGAAAGGGGAAAAATAAGAGGAATGGATATGGTGAAAGAATTGTATTTCACATTAGTTATTCTGACTAGATCATGGGAGAATTTCTTATTATAGTTAAAAAAAATTGATTTAAAGTTTTTAGGATATGTTTAAATAGTCAAATAATTGTGAAAGCAATGTATCATATTAAATCGTCATTGAAACAGTATCCCCAATGACTGTTCCACATCTAGTTCTTGATTTAGCACTCGATGGTTGGTCAGTTTCGTTGGATTCATTTTCAAAATCAATGTTAATCTGGAAGGATAACTATTATAAGTATAATAAGTTTGGTAAAATAAAGCTAAATCTTCGTGACTGTGTTATGTTAGACAAACCTACTCCACTTTCTGTTTTGCCTTAATTTGGAATTAAGTTGCTATTTTAGGAATTTCAGTTTATGTGAATATAACTAATTTAATATGGTTTGGGTATTTTGATTTATGTAGATGGAAATATGGTTTGGGTATTTTGATTTATGTAGATGAAGAATAGTTTAGAAAAGCATAATATGTTGCACCTACCCTTTGCAGTTATTATATGGCTCGCTTTCAATTAATATGAAAATCGCTACAAGTTACAACTTGCACCTATAGCATAGATTGCCTTGAAAATTGTTGGATGTTGCACAATTTTATTTTTCCTATAGTACAATGCTTTTCAGGTGATAAATTACGGAACAAAACATGTGGAGGCATTTGTTGATAGGGAATGACATTTGTGTTGATTTATTGAATTTGGTACATGTGTATCAAAAATTAATACCAGTACATTATTCTTCATTTTGTTTTACTTCGAATATTATCAGTCCTTGATGCTAGTTACATCACGGAACCCTGTAATTGCTTGTTCACATCATTACTTGAAGATTTTATTAGACTATATTTGCTCTTTATCTAATCCATAGTAAGTTTCAATGTTGTACTTATATTATTCATGTGGTTGTATAAAATTAGTTATGATAGGGCTGTAGAAATTGCTAAGAAAGTTCCTAAGTAAGGAACAACTTTAAGGTAAAGATGCAAACTTCCAAGATTTGGTAAAATATTTAGCATATCATATTTTATACTCTCATGTAGTTACATCTGTTGTCTACAAGGTAGATAGCTAAAATTACATTTCGTTTATAAACTGGTTTGATGTTTGTGAGAACCAAGTAAATCTATGGTTTGCTCAATGAGAATTAATTAGCCCACACTTACATGTTATAGTTATGTTACATAATCTTGAGAATGGTCGGTAACATTTCTTAAATTGACGGGGGTACATCTAAATCAATAAATGGAATTAACTACATGTAATACACTAGGAAACCCTTTGATATTATGTTAATGAATCAAGTTTTTGACATGGTCGTAACTTATTGATTTTGATGGGTATACATAGTTTACTATTTAGTTTTGGTGGAGATGTGTGCTCCTTTAGCTGCATAAGTGTAAGTATATTGTGTGTGTATTACTAGAGCTATTGTGCCTTGTTTTTCCCAATGTGTTAGGTGTTTGAAAGTATGTATGTCTGTGATATTTTGTGTGTGTACTTTATCAGCTGCAGTCGAGATGAATGTGTAGTACGCGCGTATATGTGGGTGTTTGGTGTTTGCGAACGTGGGTTATAGCAAGGAATAGGAATGACAGTGTGCACGCACGTTATATAAGTATTCTTTTGTTACAGCTGTAATTACTATGAAATACATTCAATCAACATGTAACGGTTACCTCATTCTTCTGACTTTCAGTTTCCTATCCGTACTTTTATTCATCGCCATCTCCATAGTTGTAGTCAGCAAGTGATGAGTTTTAGAAGGAGTAGCAGCAACCGCCCCCTCCGCCATTGTTCCACTATTTGCTTTATCCAAATAAGTCTGACTCTTCGGCCCCAGCGGCTCTTTAACAAAACAAATCCAATAAAACCAGTTTACTATTCAAAGAAGAAGAAAAAATCAACTAACATAAATCATTATTTTTTGCTTACTTATATGATTGTATATGGGTATAGGCAATTTCAACTTGTTTTCTTTCTTTAAAGTCTAGAATAAAGATCTCAAGTCATATGAAAATGCTATGAAGTTGTAGTTTCTCGATATCAAAACCTTGTTAATATTGGTAGTTACGTTTTTAGTTCCTTTATAAAACTCCTTATCACTTTATAGAATTGAAAGAAAGTTCTCAATTTTACAGGCAGGCTTCATGCGCCTAGTACTTTTCTAAGGACTTACATATCTGACGCAGCGGCGGAATACAAAAATTGATGATACGATGAACGTAGCAATCGGTGGATTGAGAAATACTGAAATGCCCAAATCCGTTGATCGAACGATACCGGATTCTAGCTATCTCTGACACGTTGATCGCGCACGATACCGTGAAGAGAGATCTACAATTCTTCGAGCGTTGATCAAGCGCACTTGATTCCGCGAATTGGCTTCAACGATCGAAGATTCGAGCGCACTCGAATGTCGAAGGTGGAGATAGGAGATACACTCGACTACCAATTAGATGAAAGCACAAAGCTAACAAAGGAAATTTTATTCAAAAATCAACAACCATTTACAATGACATTACATCCCTATTTATAGGGTTTACAACACAACACAAATGACTTAAGAAAATTACAACACACAACAACACATTACAATTCACGACTTAATAGAGTATACGACTTAAGATAGGTCGTTAACGACCTAAAAAATAAAGTTTGCGACCTAGTTGCTTGCGATATTGCCTCGTTCACGACTTAAGCTATCTTCGGTAGTGACTTATGGAAGGAATTTCGCGACTTACTTAGGTCGTCCACGATCTACTGGGTTTTCCTCAACGACTCAAGGCATCGCGACTTAGGGTTAGAGAGGAACGACTTACTGGAATCGGCAGATTTAAGTCGAGGAAGGGTTTAAGTCGCGGTGGCGACTTAGGTTTAGGTCGTGGAATTGAATCGTTGTGGATTTTAGGTCGCGGTGGAGTTGATTCGATGTGGAGTTTAGGTCGCGGTGGAGTTGGTCGCTGCTCGCTGCCTGCTAAGTCGTCTTCGCTAGGTCGTCGCTCGCCAAATCGTAGCTCGCTGAGTCGGAGCTTGCTAAGTCGAAGCTCGTTGGGTCGTAACTGGTTAAGTCGGGGGCGATTCAAGGTAAGCGTCGTTGCATCATCCTCCCCTTGTTGGAAAGAATTCGTCCTCGAATTCACACTCTCGTCATCTTCGACAAGTTCCTCCCCATAATACGGAATTAAATGTTTGACATTGAAAACATTAGCCATAAGGAGCTGATTCGGCAATTTCAACTTACAATTATTCTTACCAATTTCCTTCACAATTTCCAAATGACCCATTCCACCGGCATCTAGCTTGTTGTATGTACCAACAAGAAATCGTTCAACCATCAAGTAGATAGATTCGTTGTCCCTTTGCGTCTTCATCAAATCCGATACAGAGTCCATACTTTTGTCCACCCATGAACTAGTATGTATAGGTAATGACATACATAATTCTGACTTCGTCGCAGTCTCTTTTGAAATTTGATAACTCTGACTCTTCTGAACAAGCCTTTCGACCACTTTTCTGATTGACGGTCCAAAACAAAACATTGTCACCAACTGCTTGGTATGATAACTGTCCACGTGTCTTTCTACACGCACATCTTTGATAACTTTTATTCGCCAACTGTGATCAGGAGTATACAATTGCTTTCCTTCGAACAAAAACCCATCAATCAATCTTCTCAATTCTACCTGCTCTGTCGGACACATATGCCTACATGGCATACACGGTACAATAGCACTTGACATTTTATTAACATAATGTACGTTCCTTAGTGGCAGTAATTCTTTGAACATTTCTGCAGAAACTACATCTTTACATTCATTCACCATTGGCTTAACCTCTTTGATAATTTCAACACGTTTGCTGGTTTCAATTTCATTCAACAAGAATACTTCTGCACTACCCTCCACTTCTTTAACAAGCTCTTTTGTAGATTGTAGACTAGTCGAATCCACCTCCTTCATCAACAAATTACCCTCTTCATCTCCGGACTTACTTTTTTCACCTCCAACTTTGCTGACTGTGAATTTTCAACCTCATGTTCATCGGATTTTGTTGGTTGAAAATCAACAACTTCATCTCCGTCAAACTTTGGTGATTGAACACTATCGACTTCATCCTCCACATCAACAAATTCCTTTAAAGACAACAAAGTTTTTAGCTTCTCGATTTCCTCCAATTTGTTTTCATTCTGTTGACGTCTTTTAGGAACCAAAATGATTCGTGTATCCTCGAACATAAAACTGTAGCTGTTTGTGCGTCCATCGTGTTGCACAGCTCTATCGTATTGCCATGGTCTTCCCAACAATAGATGGCATACGTCCATGTCAACCACATCACACCAAATTTCGTCTTTGTATTTCTTCCCAATGGAAAAATTAATACAAGCTCTTCGATTAACCTTCACTTCCCCTCCTTTCCTCAACCAAGCTAATTTGTAGGGTTTAGGATGCTTCTCTGTTTTCAATAACAACTTCTTTACAGCTTCTGAAGAAATGATATTATCACAGCTTCCTGCATCGATGACAAATTTACAAACTCTTCCCAAGATAGTGCACGTTGACTGGAAAATGTTACTCCTCAACCAACTTGAATCATCCTCTTGCTTTGGTGTCAAACACGATCTCCTCATCAATAAACTACAACCCTCATCTCCAGACAATAATTCTTCGTCTTCAACTGGTATTGAATCGACACATTCTACCTCTACATTTTCATTCTCAATCTCCGCAATCATTGCTCGTTTCTTTGGCTTTGGACATTCATTGCTTTTATGGCCCAACTCTTGACAATTAAAGCATTTGAGATTATTATTGACCTTTGCTTTGCTGGCTTCATTCACATTCGACTTACTGACGACTTTGGAAACATCCGCACTATTACTAACATCCTTGTTCTAGTTGTTGGAATTTGTAAACACACCACCTCCTCGTCTTCCCTGTTTTTCCCAAGCCAACACTTTCTGGTGTGCTTCCGCTACAGATCTGGGATCAAACATGTTAACCATATCTTGAATCTGCATTCGCAACCCTCCAACAAATCTAGCTGTTAATTGTTCCTCTGTCTCCATAATATCGTTCCTTGCAATCAGTTGATAAAATTCGTCAGCATAGTCATTCACAGATTTCGTCCCCTGTCTCAAGTTTTGCAACCTCTGATACATAAGCGATTGATAATTATAAGGTAAGAACGTTGCTTTCATCAATTTCTTCATCTTTTCCCATGATTCAACCTTTGACTTCCCCATCCGTTCACGTGTAAGTTTGGTTTGCTGCCACCATGCCAAAGCTCTACCCCTCAACCTTGTAGCAACCAACTTCACTCTACGATGTTTTGGAACTTCCTTGAAGTCAAAAATTTCTTCAACATTAGCCACCCAATCCAAAAACTCCTCAGCTTGCATACCACCTTTGAATTCTGGAATTTCAGTCTTCATCCCAGATTCCCACTTGTGATCGTACTCCGACTGATTTCTTCCTCGTCCACGTCCTCGTCCATGAACACTACCACCATCATACTCTTCTTCACAATCCGATGTATATCGATGTCGATCCTGACCACCAACATCTCTACCACCACCATTTCTTCCACCAACATTCCTACGATCTACATTCCTTCGATCACGATCATTCACATTTCTATCACGATTTCAATCATCAATATTTCTATCACAATCTCGATCTACACTTCTATGATCACTATCAACACTTCTCTCTCGATTTGAATGTGGTGAGTCTCTACTTCCCCCATGGTTAGATTCAGGTGAAACCCTTCTTTGATTTTGACTCATCTCCAACATCATCCTCTAATCGACCAATCCCTTCATTAAGCTTCTCATTGAAATTCTCGTTGATTCGTTGCTCCATTTCATCGGCCTCCTCTCTTCCGTACAAAGCATTAATATTGCGATGACGTTGAACTCGTCTCGGTGGCATAATTACTCTTCAACAAATTCCAACAAAAACTTCACTTCGATCTAAAAATCTTCAAATCAAAACTACCCACTTGTTGAAATCTTCAAAAATCTCCAAACGAACAAATATCTTCAAAATCTCGATAACCCACTTCTCCAAATGATGTAAATCTCGCACAACTCCAAAAATCTACGCAAACTCCTTGCGTTCTAGCTCTGATACCAAATGACGCAGCGGCGGAATACAAAAATTGATGATACGATGAACGTAGCAATCGGTGGATTGAGAAATACTGAAATGCCCAAATCCGTTGATCAAACAATACCGGATTATAGCTATCTCTGGCACGTTGATCGCGCACGATACCGTGAAGAGAGATCTACAATTCTTCGAGCGTTGATCAAGCGCACTTGATTCCGCGAATTGGCTTCAACGATCGAAGATTCGAGCGCACTCGAATGTCGAAGGTGGAGATAGGAGATACACTCGACTACCAATTAGATGAAAGCACAAAGCTAACAAAGGAAATTTTATTCAAAAATCAACAACCATTTACAATGACATTACATCCCTATTTATAGGGTTTACAACACAACACAAATGACTTAAGAAAATTACAACACACAACAACACATTACAATTCACGACTTAATAGAGTATACGACTTAAGATAGGTCATTAACGACCTAAAAAATAAAGTTTGCGACCTAGTTGCTTGCGATATTGCCTCGTTCACGACTTAAGCTATCTTCGGCAGCGACTTATGGAAGGAATTTCGCGACTTACTTAGGTCGTCCACGATCTACTGGGTTTTCCTCAACGACTCAAGGCATCGCGACTTAGGGTTAGAGAGGAACGACTTACTGGAATCGGCAGATTTAAGTCGGGGAAGGGTTTAAGTCGCGGTGGCGACTTAGGTTTAGGTCGTGGAATTGAATCGTTGTGGATTTTAGGTCGCGGTGGAGTTGATTCGATGTGGAGTTTAGGTCGCGGTGGAGTAGGTTACTGCTCGCTGCCTGCTAAGTCGTCTTCGCTAGGTCGTCGCTCGCCAAATCGTAGCTCGCTGAGTCGGAGCTTGCTAAGTCAGAGCTCGTTGGGTCGTAACTGGTTAAGTCGGGGGTGATTCAAGGTAAGCGTCGCTGCATCAATATCCAATAGGGCATAGGTGTAACTCTTATATTTTTATTTATTTTCAGTTGCAACGAATCTCTACCCTATGTACCCATTATTAGATATATGTATGATATTATTAATAAGTAATTAGATGGAGGAATGAACGCTCTTGAAAAAACAGGCTACATACCAAAATTAGTATAAGGCCGTATACCAACCTACAATGTAGTCGAGTTGCTTTTTAGTATAAATTGTTAAAAGAAGGATGCTTTATAAACCATGCCAATCATACAATATGCTTATTTTCTTTTTATTAAACAGTCACTAACCATTTACAATGTCGTGCATCTAACATCTCCTCGTATAATTGCTCTCAGGGTCATTATCAACTACTAACTCTAATACAACTAAATCTTTCTCAACATTATCCAGGTAGCCATTATATCTAGCTCCTGATTTATTCCATAGTTTTACTTCATGCTTGCATGCTTGTAATTTGTGTTGAAATTGGTAACAAGGAAAACCCCAATGTGAAGACCCAAAAATTTTTAGATAAAAATAATTCTGAAATGAAAATAAAATTAAATTAGTTAATAGAAAATAATTGAAGAATAAAATAATTTGAAAATGAATATCAAAAGGGAATGAGAGAAACAAGTAAGGGAATAATTATTTCAATAGATAATGATGAGAAGCAAAATAGCTAAGGTATGAATGAATTCTAAAATTCACATATCTCATGAATATCACATACATATGTAGTCAGAAAAATATAAAAGTGATAAAATAACTCCTTTTGATAATTAAAATGCATAAAAACCAGTTAAGTAATATTTATGAGTATAAATGCATTTTTGAAATAAATCAAGAAAGAAGCAAATGGTAAATTATGTTAGTTAAAAATCAAGTTTATAGAAAGAAACATGAGAAATAACCTAGGTATAATAAAATACATTGTGAAGTTGAGTCATATGAAAATAATGTGTAGATAAAAATCATGCAAATAGCATGTATCCAGAAAAGAGAAAAGCAAACTGTTTTACCAGAAATAGAAATCAAGAGAAAATGGCACATTTAGCCATAACTACACACACATAATTCTCTGAGTAATGTAAGGATAAAATGGGTTTTTCCTCTAGTAAAACCCTAGTTAAATGGTTTAAATCAAAGGGGGGAGCAGAGGTTTTTCTCTGGGGGGAAAACAGAAACATATTAAAAAAAAAGAACTCACATTGTCTTCAAGCCTAGATATTCTCAGGGAAAAGAAGAGGAAGGTGAGTGATAATCATATATGAGGTTTGAGGCATTAAGACCCATGCGAAGGGCAACCAAGTAGTTTTTCTTATATAAAAATTATAATATGATTTTCTGTTAATTTTTCTGAATGAATATTTATTGAACATGGATGATTTTCTGGTTGATCTTTTGGTTGAGACTTTAATTTATTTTGGTCTGTTATGATGGTTTTAACTTTTGTTTTGAAAGATATTTGATCTAACACCTTGATCATAGAAAAGGATTTTATAATCCAGTCCTTATTAGAAGATGAGTTAAACATTTTTTTTCTGAGAAGTAGGGTATCAAAGAAATAAAGGAAATAGGCAGTGTGAATAAGGAGGTTCATGCTCATGTCTAGTTCAATAAAAATTGATATGAACAAAGCAATATTACATATGTGCTGATTTGTTCAGATCATAATCCAATATGTTTTATGGGTTTTTCTCAAAAACCATGCCCTATGTGTTGATACACGAAGATTTTGATCAATGACAATGTGCTTCAACAAAAAGGAAGAGATATATGCAAACTCAGAGGAAGATCAATGAAGACCAAAGTGTAAAATGAGTATGATTTTTATAGGTCTAAAGTTTAGTTATTTGTTAAAATCTATCGTCAAGAGATTTGCATGAACATTAAAACACATCCTTAAAACTTCATTTTTATGCACACATTCATTGTGCAGGTTTTTATAGTTCAGTCGATTGAACAAACATGGCCAGTCGACTGAAACTGGCACAGGATTACAAATATGCACAGTTTCAGTTGACTGAATTTTCTGTGCAGTCGACTAAAAGCATTCCTGAAAATTTTCCTTTATATTTTCAGTCGACTGAATATCCTGCTCAGTCGACTGAATTTGTAACTGCGCATTTTTTATGAAAGGACACTTTCCTTCTTCCAAGAGTTGCAACCATTCTCCAATGGAAATGGAAGCATCTCTTCCTTGCACCTCTAGTAAACAAATGCAACTCTTCTACAAGTATAAATACATGGTTTTAACATTTGCAAATCACCAATTCTAATTGCTTTAATCTTTCCATTCTCTTGAACATACTTTTAGATTTCTTAAGTATTCAAAAGCAATCACAAACCATTTCAATTGCGTGAATCTCTGTTTTAACTATTACACTTTTTGATTCATAGCAATTCACATTTCCTAAATCTTCACAAACACTTTGTATACTCTCGAGGATAAGATTATAGGAAAGTTGTACTCAATTTGACTCATTAGTGTTATCAAGAACACAACAAGTCAGAAAATACTTTTAGTATCTAGTTGAAGTCCTCTTCGGTAGTTGAGGCAAGAAATCCCGTTCGGTTGTTCGGATAAGTTGTAAACCTATTCCTCCGGGTTAAGTGAGGGCTGTTAGTTAGTTAAATTCCTAAGAGGAGCTTAGGGACTGGACGTAGGACAAGAGATCCGAACCAGTATAAAATCTTGGTGTCTACTTTACTTACTGCTTATTACTATCTACCTAGACCATTTTACTATTCCATATTATACGATCCTACCGCATAGACTCTTTCAATTGGTATCAGAGCAAGGCCGTCCTATAACCATAACACCGTTATTAGATATATTGATAATATGGAAAATAACGCAAGTACAAGCACAACATCTGCCTACAGTTCTACATTTGCCGAAGGCCAATCTACTCAAAGACCCCCTCTTTTCAATGGACTTAACTATAACTATTAGGCTACAAGAATGAGGATTTATATGCAAGCAACTAGTTTCGAAGCATGGAACGCTACTCAAGTTGAATTCATTGTACCCACTACTGATTATCCTACATGGACACAAACACAGAAGAATGAAGCTAGTGCAAATGCCAAAGTTATGAATATGCTATTTTGCGCCCTGGATAGAAATGAATTCAACCGTGTTAGCATATGTACTACTGCACATCAGATATGGGATACACTTAGAACCATACACGAAGGAACAAACAAGGTCAAACAAACAAAGATCTCCATGCTAAAGAACCAATTCCAAAACTTTAGAATGCGACAGAATGAATCTATCAATGACATGTACTCAAGATTTCAAGACATTCATCATGCCTTAATAGGATTAGGAGAAAAATTTACGGATTTTGATATTGTATCTAAAGTTCTAAATTCACTCACTGATGAATGGGAAAGAAAGGTACTAGCAATTGAGGAAGCAAATGATCTATCTACAATGAAACCAGAGGAATTAATTGGAAATCTTATGTCATGTGAAGTAAATATGCAAGCCAAGAAAGATCAAGCTCAAGAAAGAAAGAATGTTGCTTTTCATGCAGAAAAGGAAGAATCGGAGTCCGAAGATGAGGATCTAGCATTTATTGCCAAAAATTTCAAGAAATTCTTAAAGTATAGAAAAGGAAATAAAAACGGTCTCAAAAAGAATTTCTTAAACAAACCTTCATCTTCAAATATAGAATGCTTCAATTGTCACAAGAAAGGACACATGCAAAAGGATTGTCAAGAACAAAAGAAGTAAAATCAGAAAAACTTCAACAACAAAAACAAAAAGGACAAAATCAAAAAGAAGGCATTTTCTGTAACATGGGACGATTCAGATTCTTCTTCATCTGAAAATGAAAATGATAGCGACAATGAACAGGCAAATGTATGCTTCATGGCTCAAGAATCTGAGGTCCCACTCAAAAATAAGAAATGGATACTAGACAGTGGTTGCTCAAAACACATGACCGGCGACAAAGATATGCTTACAAACATCACATACTTTGATGGTGGCTCGGTTACCTTCGGAGACAATTCAAAAGGCTATATCATTGGCAAAGGAGATGTGAGCAATTACGGTACATCAAATTTACCTTTTATTACAAATGTTTCATTAGTTAAAAATCTAAAACATAATCTTCTAAGCATAAGTCAACTTTGTGACAAAGGTTTTAAAATAACTTTTTCGGAAAACAAATGTAGTATTTTCGATCAAAACCAAAATCTTATTTTTGAAGGAAATAGAGATAGGAATATTTATGTTTTAAATATGAAAATTAATCATAATACTTATATGTGTTTACTAGCCAAAGATAATGATCCTTGGTTATGGCACAAAAGATTTTGTCATATTAATTTCAAAACTATTAGAAAACTTTCTAAAAATGAATTAGTAAGAGGATTACCTAAGATAAACTTTAAGATAAAAAATCTTTGTGATGATTGTCAAATAGGAAAATTAACGAAATCATCTTTCAAATCTAAGAAAAATATTTCAACTTTACAACCACTAGAATTACTTCATATGGATCTTTTTGGACCAACACAAGTTCAATCCATTAATCATAATCGATATGTATTTGTAATAGTTGATGATTTTTCAAGATATACATGGACCATTTTTATGAAAAATAAAAGTGATACATTTGAACATTTTAAAACATTTGTCAAAAGAATTCAAAATACTAAAGATTTGAAAATTTAAAAATATACGAAGCGATCATGGAGGAGAGTTCGAAAATGAAGCTTTTGAAACTTTCTGTAAAAAGAAAGAAATAAATCATAATTTTTCATTTCCTAGAACTCCTCAACAAAATGGAGTTGTAGAAAGAAAAAATAGAACATTACAAGAATGCGCTAGGACATTATTAAATGGAAGTTTTCTACCAAAACATTTTTGGGCAGAAGCCATAGCTACTGCATGTTATGTATTGAATAGAATATCAATTAGACCGTTAACTAAAAATACTTCATATGAACTATTCAACAACAAAAAACCAAATATATCTTATTTTAAAATATTTGGATCAAAATGTTTTATTTTAAATACAAAAGACCAAATGGGAAAATTTGATCCGAAAGCTGACGAAGGAATTTTTGTAGGATATTCAGAACGAAGTAAGGCATATCGAGTATTTAACAAACGAACAAACGTAATCGAAGAAACCTTACATGTATCTTTTGATGAAAACTTTAATAAAAACTTGAGTATAAAAGATGATGATGAACTTATAATAAATACAGACAATACAAATCTTGAAAATATAAATAATACCGAACTTAGATCTCCACTTAGAATTTTACGAGATCATCCAGTACAAAACATAATCGGTGAAATTGATTCTCAAGTTAAAGCTAGAAGTCAGCTAAACCAAATGGGACATGTTGCTTTTATTTCTATAATAGAACCTAAAAATCCTAAAGAAGCATCAACAGATGACTACTGGATTATTGTTATGCAAGAAGAATTAAATCAATTCGAACGTAACGATGTTTGGGATTTAGTTCCTCGTCCTAATAATCAATCTGTTATAGGAACAAAATGGGTTTATAAAAATAAAGTAGACGAACAAGGAAATATAACTAGGAATAAAGCTAGACTAGTAGCACAAGGATATAATCAAGAAGAAGGTATTGACTTTGAAGAAACATTTGCTCCCGTTGCACGACTTGAAGCAATACGTATTATATTAGCCTTCGCTTGTTTTCACAATTTTAAACTTTATCAAATGGATGTTAAAAGTGCTTTTCTAAATGGCTTTATAAAAGAAAATGTGTACGTAGAACAACCCCCTTTATTCATACATGAAAAATATCCGGATCATGTATATAAATTAAAGAAAGCTCTATATGGTCTTAAACAAGCACCTCGTGCTTGGTATGAGAGACTTAAAAGCTATCTACTAGATTCGGGATTTCAAATTGGAAAAGTAGATCAAACTCTGTTGATTAAAAACACTACAAATGACATTCTAATAATTCAAATATATGTAGATGATATTATATTTGGTTCAACTAATGAAAACTTATGTAAAGAATTTTCAAATATAATGACTAAAGAGTTTGAAATGTCTCATATGGGAGAATTATCATATTTTCTCGGACTTCAAATAAAACAATTAACAAATGGAATTTTTGTAAATCAAGAAAAATATTGTGCTAATCTAATTAAACGTTTCGGAATGGAAAACACTTCTGCTAAACGTACTCCAATGAGTACCACTACTCATCTTGATCGAGATGAAAATGGCAAAAGTGTAGATCAAAAATTGTTTAGAAGTATGATAGGTTCCTTACTTTACTTAACCGCTAGTAGACCAGACATAATGATGAGTGTATGTTTATGTGCACGATTTCAATCTAATCTTAAAGAATCACATTTAAGAGCGGTAAAATGAATTATACGATATCTTAACAATACTAAAGATTTTGGGCTTTTCTTTCCAAAAGAGTGCTCATTTGAGTTAGTATCATTCAGTGATGCTGATTTTGGTGGATCTCGAACAGATAGAAAAAGTACAAGTGGTACGTGCCATTTCATTGGAAAATCACTTGTATCTTGGTTTAGTAAGAAACAAAATTATGTCTCACTTTCAACCTGTGAAGCAGAGTATATATCAGCCGCTTTAGCTTGCACTCAAGTTATCTACATGCAACAAACACTCAAAGATTTTAATGTAAATTTAACAAACTCTACGATATACTGTGATAATACAAGTACAATAAACTTATCCAAAAATCCGGTTAATCACTCTCGAACAAAACATATAGATATTCGTCACCATTTTCTACGTGACAATATCGAAAAAGGAATAATTAATTTAGAACATATTTCTACCGAAAATCAAATTGCCGATATATTTACTAAACCCCTATTAGAAAACTCCTTTATAAAATTACGACGAGAATTAGGGATATTGTCGTTTAAAGACATCATATAAAGAAAATTAAAAGAAAAAATCTACACAATTTTATCAACTAACATTATATGGGAATTTCAATTTACTCTTAGATATATTACATATAATAAAAGTTATTTACCATACATTCTTAACTAACTTATATTAACCATTAAATCATTAAGTGGATGAAAAACGTTTAAACATTATAACTACTATATGTTTAGAAAATTCCTACTATAAATATACCCTTAAACACAATTCTTTTCAACAAATCATTTCACATATAAAAGAATTAAAATTTTAATTTGTATATAAAATGTCTTACGACAGCTCAAATTCTCATATCAACATCACCTCCTCGGTAGATAACTCTCCAACGACTCCAAAACTTCCTACTCCAACACCGACGAATGAGCCAGTTTACAAATGGAACAACTATCGTACTGGCTACACACCTGAGTCTAAGAAAGCTAAGCGTGGACTTTTTATATCCCTCGATACAAAAAGAAAGATTGATGATATTCATCACTTTCAACAACAACAAATAGATCTTCAACGCGAATTATATTTCGAGCAAAAAGTCACGGCTAAACGACTAAGTTTCTTGGAGCAAATTGGTTTACGCTTCTATGGATCAAAGAAGAACGAAGTTGCTGAGCCCCTACCTCGACCCGTTAGCTCATTTGATCCTTCTTCATCATACCGTACACCAAATGATCCCTCAAATCCTTGGATGTCTCCTAAGACTCCTTAGTACAGTCCAAATTCATGGGATATAAATTATATGAAGAATGAAGGAAAAAAGACTCCAAGTCCATCCCCGAAGAAATAGTCAAGTTTAATATAATTTTCATAATGTTACATCTATATAATTGTAACTATTTTATATATATATAAATTATTTACTTTTAAATTAGGAGAAACAACAACAATTCATGTGTCAGTCGACTGAAACCCACTGTTTAGTCGACTGAACTACAGATAGAAAACAATATATATACATAGCTCAGTCGACTGGAACCATCTACACAGTCGACTGAATATTCAACAGAAAATTTCAGCTAAAACATTCAGTCGACTAAATATACTATTCAGTCGACTGAATCTAACACAGAAAAATTTCGTTCCTTCGATTCAGTCGACTGAACGCCAATTCCCAGACAGCCTTTTCCTTTTTAACCATCAGTTTTTTACCTATCCATTCATTTTTTACCTACAACTACATCTTCTTCCCCAAATAGTTTCAAAACCCTAGCTCTCAAATTGCTCCAATCTCAATCAAATTATATTCAAATGGCTCTAAAGAGATCTAGAGCTTCTTCTTCTTCATCCTCCGAGCCAATTGACGCTCAAATAGCACAATTGAGTAGCCGCCACTAGATGGAATAAGATGAAGAATTCCCGTATCTTCGAGCATTCTTTTGTTGATTTTCAAAGTCTTCAGGCATACAACATCCAAGCGTTAACGGATCGAGCAGGTCTAACTTCTCTCTTAGATTTAAAAAGAAACGATCATGCAATAAATCACATTATGGTAAAATTATTTTATGCTAACCTAAATCTTGGACACCAAACTCCAAGAAATCCAAATGACAGTGTTTGGAGTATGGTATGTGGAAAGAAAGTTTGGTTCTCTCTCGACCGCATTTCACACATTTTAGGCTCTCCAAACTTTGGTAGCAAACTTGAAGAAATTGACTTTAAACCTCATATTCGTGACAACATCAATCATCAATTTTTGGATCATAACATCAACATTGCAGATCTTAAATCCACTTCCTTACGTCCTAGAGCAAGAATTCTCCACAAAGCTCTTATGAGAACAATCACCCCAAGAATGGGTTCATATGAACTTTTATACCCTAACAACTATCACGCACTCTATGCAATTTGGGGTAATTACCAAGTTAATTGGGTTCAATTGATTCTTGACGAATTCCTTACATTCAATAATGGAAGAATGAGGACAATCTATTTCGGTGAGTATATCATGCGATTACTTCTTAATGTTGACACGCCATTACCTGAGTCCGAGAATACAGTGGTCCACCAAATAACCCATCGGACCATAAGTCTAATGCAACTTCCGGCAAGACCGCCTCGTATCATTTCTCTTGCCGAATGGGAAGCTAGGAATCAAGGACCACAACAACCTCCACAAGTTCCACATGAACAACCTTCTGACCAAGAAGAAGAAATTAGGATTATTGGGCCGAGCTATACTACCAATCAATCTTTAGGAATTTTATCAAGAAATCAACAACTTCTTGATAATCGCCTCAAGAAGGTAGACCACAAGCTTGACAAAATTAAAGGATTCTTCAACAAGCTATGGGATGCAATCTCGTGTTCAAGCACTACTACCGCTTCAACATCACGTGGAAAACGTCCGGCACCTACTTTTACATGGACGACATCCGAAGAACATACAAGTAGCAGCACAAGCGGAACTAGTTGTGGTCAAGGAGGAAGAGGTTATAGACCACCAATAGGAGGACTAGTCATTCGAGAACCTAGAGACAGAGAGAAGGGTCTTACGATAGGGATAAAGATGAGTAATTTTTAATGGTTTGTTGTTCTATGTTTCTAATTTGTTAAAACCTTGTATCTATTCTACTTATGCAACTCTGTTTTATCATTTGACTATGCTATTCTCTGATAATCATAGAATTCTATTGTTCAAGTGGTTGTTTATATATATATATATATATGATTCTTACTTCCTTTTTGTCGATGACAAAGGGGGAGAAATCTATGTAGCTAACTTTGTTTTGTAGGAAAGATAAGTGCATAAATTCAGGGGGAGAAAATTAGTAAATACATCTCTATAACACATTAGTGTTGTCATCAATCAAAAAGGGGGAGAATGTTGATACACGAAGATTTTGATCAATGACAATGTGCTTCAACAAAAAGGAAGAGATATATGCAAACTTAGAGGAAGATCGATGAAGACCAAAGTGTAAAATGAGTATGATTTTTATAGGTCTAAAGTTTAGTTATTTGTTAAAATCTATCCTCAAGAGATTTTCACGAACATTAAAACACATCCTTAAAACTTCATTTTTATGCACACATTCATTGTGCAGGTTTTTATAGTTCAGTCGACTGAACAGACATGGCCAGTCGACTGAAACTGGCATAGGATTACAAATATGCACAGTTTCAGTCGACTAAATTTCCTGTGCAGTCGACTGAAAGCATTCCTGAAAATTTTCCTTTATATTTTCAGTCGACTGAATATCCTGCTCAGTCGACTGAATTTGTAACTGTGAATTTTTTATGAAAGGACACTTTCCTTCTTCCAAGAGTTGCAACCATTCTCCAATGGAAATGGAAGCATCTCTTCCTTGCACCTCTAGCAAACAAATGCAACTCTTCTACAAGTATAAATACATGGTTTTAACATTTGAAAATCACCAATTCTAAATGCTTTAATCTTTCCATTCTCTTGAACATACTTTCAGATTTATTAAGTATTCAAAAGCAATCACAAACCATTTCAATTGCGTGAATCTCTGTTTTAACTATTACACTTTTTGATTCATAGCAATTCACATTTCCTAAATCTTCACAAACACTTTGTATACTCTCGAGGATAAGATTATAGGAAAGTTGTACTCAATTTGACTCATTAGTGTTATCAAGAACACAACAAGTCAAAAATACTTTTAGTATCTAGTTGAAGTCCTCTTCGGTAGTTGAGGCAAGAAATCCCGTTCGGTTGTTCGGGTAAGTTGTAAACCTATTCCTCCAGGTTAAGTGAGGGCTGTTAGTTAGTTAAATTCCTAAGAGGAGCTTAGGGACTGAACGTAGGACAAGAGGTCCGAACCAGTATAAAATCTTGGTGTCTACTTTACTTACTGCTTATTACTATCTACCTAGACCATTTTACTATTCCATATTATACGATCCTACCACATAGACTCTTTCACTATGTTCACAGAAGAATAAATCTAGACTTTTATATGATTTTATCAAATTTAAGCAAGCACTGGAAAATTACTAGAAAAAAATTTGCATGAGCAGATTTTGGAAGATTTGATTAAGTATAAATTCTTGTTATAAGCAGTGGAATTTTATATGAATGCTTGTATGTTTGGATGTACTCTTTGAGTGAGATCAAAGATTTTTGATTTATAAAATGAAGAAAAGAGCACAAGCATTTCTGGAAATTAAAAGAAAAAAAATTTCCTTATAAAATAAATACTCATGGTCTTTAAATCATAATATGATTTAGGAGTATTGCCTTGATCTGCTCATCATCAGGAGGATGATGGGTATGTGCAGACTTGCTTAAGTCCTATAGGCCTCTGTGTAAAGGGTTAACAGAACTGAGCCCCTTTACAATGCACACATGGTGTTCAATGGCAAGGAGTTAGACCACACCAAAAATGTAATGAGATTGATCAGTCAAGCTATGGAAATTAGAAATTAATCCATAGGAGCAAATACATGAAAGTCTGAATGAAGTGAATGAATGGTTGTTTGGGTGTATGATTGATAGATAAACTTACCCATGCTCAGAATTTAGTATGAATTAGTATATCATTAAACTGATATGTTCTCTATGCAGCTTTAAGAATTTTACAAAATATTTAATATGTGATTTCACTCATACCAGAAATTTATTTCTGACCCTATTTGTTGCTTTGTAACATTTGGAGTGTCTCATTTTTATTGAGGCAGCTCTAGATGTTGCTGCAGGAAAGGAAGCTTGAGAGATTTGCTTGCATGGATATTTGATGATTTACTTGAATTTAAAATTCTTAAGGAATATGGCATAAATATTATAATAAATAAGCTAGGAAAAACTTCATTATGTTCTAAGTATTTCCAGGATTGATATTTGCTAATTTTTCTGTGTAAAGAATATGTAAAAACTTTAGTACTATATGTGTGTTTGTGAGTTTCTGTTTTAA
The DNA here is from genome assembly GCA_030737815.1 of Allium fistulosum. Classification (NCBI taxonomy): domain Eukaryota; kingdom Viridiplantae; phylum Streptophyta; class Magnoliopsida; order Asparagales; family Amaryllidaceae; genus Allium; species Allium fistulosum. The sequence continues at coordinate 131,067,988 of CM060904.1, forward strand.
GCAACTGATCTGGATAATCTCTGGTATGGTATAGGAGATCATGCTATATAATTTGATATGTGGTCATATCTTCCTTGGAAATGTCTGATGAACTTTTAATTGTAAAGTAGAAATAGTTTTAGAAAGAAAAAAACATGTAATAAATCTTTTAAAGGTTGAGTTGAACCTAGACCTGGCTAACCAGAATAGCATGATCATGACTTGTAATTGATATAAGTATATGTCAAGCTTAAAAATGAAGCCTATAATTCTTAATCTGGGCATTTGATTTACAGTAGGAATTTGCATTGCTTTGTGTAGTAGGTCCATATGCATTTTTAGTACTTGTAGGTCTCACAGCAACTATACTTAACACATCTTACTATCTAGATACATGACTCAAGTCTGGATGCATTTGGTCATGACCAACCTGAGGCAGTTTAAAGTAACTTGTAGTCTTGTTTGTAATAGGCATGACCATCACTTCACAACACCTTAGTCACTACCACTTATTACTTAGAGAACATCAGCTGTCTACCTAATAAGTTCACTTAAGAATTTTGTATTAATTTGATTTGTAACATAGCTTTGATTATCTTGTCCTCAGATATATGCTAAGCCTCCATTTGATATGATAGATTGAGTCTGCATTTTTGTTCAAATGTATTATCTTCAATGCCTGGTTTTTGAACTAAGTTCCTACCATGATATCTATCGGATCATATCATATTCTGAGCATTTTTCTTAACATAAAAGATTGCTTGAGTTTAAAAGTAGAACCCCGGGCAAAACAAATATGTATGAATTGATCTAACACCCTGTATCAGTCAAAATATCTAGTATTAAATCACTAAATTCTATGGATCAAATAGCTAGGTTGTAAATCCAGAAATTAATTAATCTGAATTATAGCACAAGCTAGGGAATTAGATAAGAAAATGGTGTGATCATTTTAGGATTTAAAAATCAAGTCTGAGTTCAAAAAAATAGATAGAATGGCTATGTGACACAAAAGTCTCTCAAATATGAGAAACATTGTGTGAATGAGTTTCTTTGCTATTTTAATTACTCTGATAAGCAAAGAACCATTTATATATCTTCATATATATAAATGACATGATTTAGTTATACACTGATATGTTTATATTGGTAAGATTCTGGATCTTGGGAGAATGAATTAATAAAAGTGATCCATTGCATTGTAAAAAAAAAACTCAACTGAAACTCACTAAAATAGACATAGATAGAAGTGGGTCACTTCACCCAAGTACTACTACTTAAGCCTTTTGATATGCATGCTTGATATCTTTCTTTTAAATACCAGTCATTGACGTATCTAAATGGAAACCGTTTTTCCTTGTGCAGTAGAATTGCTGTACTATTTTTTGTCGGTGATCACTAGTGGTAATTGTTGTACTATTATTAGGTTCCTCTTCAACCTCATCCTTTTTTTCATTTCTAATATAGCACTATCAATAACTTCATAAAATTGTAAATATTAACTAGTTTATGCTTATGTACATAAAGTATGATAATGGCTGATGTTTTTATTATATTTGATTTGGTGACTTGCTTTCATCAAATTTGATTTAGACTCGGTGTCAAGAGTGTTTACTGTTCATAAATCTGATACATTTTCCATTTGAAAAGACAAGAAATGATGGATAAAGACTGGGTACATCTAAGCAGGTAATTATATGGTACCTAAGCATAATATTGAATTTAAAAGATATTTTAATATCTAAGGTTATTATTTGTTTTTATTTTTTACATAAAATTACTAAAGAGTACGAGCGAGCAGCTTGGAATTTTGTAAACGATGCAAAGCTAAAGCTGAGAAAAGTGGAAAAAAAAATTATGCCCTTGTTTAGATTGTAGTAATCTTACCTGTCTTCATGGTGAAGTTATTATCGAGTATTTGATTGTAAGAGGAATGGATCCTAAGTATGTTGAAAGTGAGTGGTACAATCATGGCTGGCGAATAAATAAAAGTAAGAATGCAAAGTCGGGTGATGCATATGATTTGCTTAACGCCATTATCTATAAAGATGAAGATTTTATTAGTCATACTTTCTTTAATGATGATAAATTTGAAGATGATGCACAAAGACGAGAGGATGAATTACAGAAATATTTATAAGCCATAGAGACTCCATTTTATCCTGGTTGCAAGGATTAAACAAAGTTATCTACTATCTTTGCCTTGTATAATCTTAAATGTGAGACTGGATTGTTTGATAATGGTTTCGATAAGCTTCTAAATGTGCAATAGTTGTTGTTGCCAAAAAATAACGTACTTCCCAAGTCATTATATTAATTAAAAAAATTCCTTAAAATATTTGACATGGGTTTCGAGAAGATTCATGCATGTGAGAACGATTGTTGTCTTTTTAGGAATGAATATAAAGATTTGAATAATTGTCCCAAATGTGGATTTTCGAGGTGGAAGGTAAATCAGCAAACAAAAGAGATTATGCATGGCATTTCAGTTAAAGTGTTTTTTTTATTTTCCACTAACTCTAAGGTTTAGAAGAACGTTCAGATCCAAAAGGATGGCAGAAGATTTACCGTGGCATATTAATAACAAAAGCACCGATGGAAAAATGCTACATCCAGTAGATTCTATAACATGGAATGTAGTGGATGAGAAATGGAAACCATTTTTAGCAGATCCATGCAATCTTAGGCTTGGCCTTGCAACAAATGGTTTCAATCCTTTTTCCATGTTAAGTTCCAAATATAGTTGTTGGCCTGTAATGCTCGTGACGTATAATCTTTTGCCTATGTTGTGCATGAAGAAAGATAGTATTATGTTAACATTGTCGATTCCTGGTCCGAAGCAACCAGGAAATGACATTGGTGTATATTTAGCACCATTGGTAGAAGATTCATATAATTTATGGAATACCTGAGTTATGGTTTATGATGCATATAGTTAGTCCATCTTTAATATGAAAGCAATTGTGCTTTTGACAATAAATTACTTTCCGTTTATGGTAGTCTTGTTGGATGCTGTGTAAAATGCACATTATGCGGCGTCAACACTCATCGTCGATGGCTAGATCACAGTTAGAAAGACTGTCTACATGGGCTATAGAAGATTTCTATCTTCTTCAAACCCTTTAAGAAATCAGAAGGCCTTGTTTGATAACACCGTGGAGGAAGGGTGCAGGCCTAGGATTCAAAATGGAAGAAAATTTTCTATTATTTTAAAAGATTTTTCGAATAATTTTGGAAATGTAAAAAATAACCAAAAAAAGAATAACAGAAAAGGTAAAAATAAAGGAATGAGCAAAATGAAATAAGGAATAAAAGAAGAATTGAGTTTACAAGCAAACGTTGGTTCTTCAGGTGTTAAAAAAAAGAATAATTGAGCATAGCAAGAAAAATGAAGATGATGAGGACAAAGATCCTATGAGAATGGAGCTATTAAAGTGGAAAAAAAGTCCATCTTTTTTCAATTGCCATATTGGGAGGTTAGTGCATATGTTCTGTTTTATTCTATTAGACTAACATTATGGAATTATACAACTAAAATGTTCCATTATTGATTTTTATAGGAACTTCCACTACGTCATAATGTAGATGTAATGCATGTCGAGAAAGATGTTAGTGAAAGTCTACTAGGCACAATGTTGCATAACAAGAAATCAAAAGATGGAGTTAGCTCTAGGAAGGATAGATTATGGGATTCGACATGGTCTTCATATACAACCCTGTGGGAACAAAAAACATCTTCCACCAGCTCCATATACATTATCAAAAGTAGAAAAAATACTTTACAAAAGGTTGTATGATTTTAGAGGACCTGATGGTTATTGTTCAAACTTTAAAGGTTGTGTATCATTGGAGGACTACAAAATTAGTGATTTGAAGTCTCATGATTATCATGTTTTAATGCAATAATTATTACCCGTTTTAATAAGAGATTGCTTCAAAAGAAGCTGTAACAACCCGCACCTCACTTAACGCAGATATTGTTCCCAATTTAGTCACCTTCGCCTCATTGGCCAGGCCAAGGTATGGGTTTTTGTTCCTCAAAAGGCCTCAAGGTTGTTATGAGGTGAAGGCTTTGGTATATAAGCACCCGATTTGTAGTATTATCCATGATGTGGTGCTATTATTCCCACTTTGAAGGGGTGCTACAATCTCCCCCCTTTAGAGCCCAACACCCTCGTTGGCTCATGAACACAGCACCATCCAGGCGTTGTGGCGGTAACACGTACAACCACAATTCTGGCTGGGTATGGCTCTGATACCATTGTAACAGCCCGCACCTCACTTAACGTAAATATTGTCCCCAATTTAGTCACCTCTACCTCATGGGTCGAGCCAAGGTATGGGGTTTTGTTCCTCAAAAAGCCTCGATGTTGTTATAAGGTGAAGGCTTTGGTATATAAGCATCCACTTTATAGTATAATCCAGGATGTGGGACTATTATTCTCTTTTTGAAGGGGTGTTACAGAAGCCAAGGGAAACAATCACTCATTTATGTTCATCCTTTAATAAATTATGTCATCGTATTATCGACAGAGGGAAACTACATTAACTTGATGATGAGATTATTTTAACTTTGTGCAAGCTTGAAAAATACTTTCAACATTTTTTTAATATAATGGTACATTTGACAGTTCATCTTGCAAGAGAAGCATGATTGTGTGGGCTAGTCCATTTTCTTTGGTTGTACCCCTTTGAAAGGTACATGAAGACACTTAAAGGTTATGTAAGAAATTATGCTCGTCCTGAGGGGTGTATTACAGAATCTTATCTTGTAGAAGAATGCATGAGATTCTTTAGTGAATTTTTAAGAAAATCACAGGAGAAAGAAGTTAGAAACTAAGATTACCAAAGCAACGTAATACTTGAAAGACATCTAATATCAGCATGTAAGAGAATCACATTGTCTTCTAATAAGAAAGAATCTACTCATTTGGCTATGCTAATGAATATGACAGTGGTGGAACCTTTTTTAGAGTAAGTGCATATTCTCTCTTTTTCATTGTTTGATTGTTTGTAATTTTAAATATAACATAATATCTCTTGTTATATGCTAGTTTGCATTTGGAGGAGTTACAAAATTTAGACAAGCACATGGAAAGAAATGCAATGTTACTTTGGAAAAATCATATAGCAACATTCTCCAATTCAATGAAAAAGAAAGTCAAACGAATCCTTAAGTGTTACTAATTAATTTAAAACCGTATCACGAGTATCTTTATTAAATGAAATTATTTTTCATAGGTATCTATTAGCTCCAAAGATCACGACGACATGTTAAAATGAATTGCTTATGGTCCAAAGAATGATGCTTTGTCCTACACATGATACATCATTAATGGACAACGTTTTCACATAAAAATGTTGGAAGAGAAACCCAAAACAGTGGAGTGATTTATGATGCAACAACAATGTGTAGAGCAAGCCCAAAAGATATTTCTCATGTGGTTGATCTTTTCATATATTATTACTTACCGATATAATTTTGTTAGATTATAACGTTTTTTATGTTCTGATGTTTAAGTGTCATTGGGCAATAATAAGAAATGGTGTGAAGGATGAGGATGGATTTACGCTTGTCAATTTACATCAAAGTCAAGCTTCATTTTCAAAAGATCAATATATACATGCTTCTCATGCAAAAAAAAAAATATTTAAGAGAGAATGATTCTTCTAATTGGTATGTGGTAATGAAAGCGCCTTCGAGTTTTTTTGACGATCTAGAGATCCACAACTCCTTTGAGGAAGTAAGTCATGTTGAGGAAGATTACCAAGAAATCAATATGGATGTTGATTTTTTTGTTGAGGATGCTTCTTTTGTTAGAGAAGATTGTGAAGGCATACTTTAGTAGTTTTGAGATTTGTTACTGTCAAAAATATATATTGTCATCAGTTGCATCTACCATACTGTTTTCTGAATTTGTAAGCTTTTTGCTAAGATCTGTTACTATCAAAATCCTATCTTCAAATCTATTTGATATTGAATAAAACTTCCAACGGTGCTTTGTTGTCGTTAGTCTGAATTATAGCGTTGTGTCCGATGACTTCTTTACATTTCCCCTTACCCATTCATTTTAGTACTAAAAAGGAAGAATTTTGCATTTGGTTTACTGCGCATGAATAATGTGTTGGTTGAAAAATTAAATGAATAACTTTTATATTTGCTTCTATGTAGACTTTCCAATCAACTAAATTTCATACTTTCATAATTCTATTCTATGAGTTTTATTACCGATTATGAGACATCCCATACTTAATTGTCAAGTTGGAGATTACTTACTAAAAAATAGAGTTGTGGCACTTTTTTGTTGTTGCTTTTTTCTCCTTTTAAATTCTCATAACTGAAACCTATACATTGACATATTAACTTAAACATATTAACTAAAACCTGTGCATGACAATTAGGCTATTTAACTATACATGAGAATTAGTCGCCTTAATTTTCAAGCTAGTGATTACAATATTGTTAGAATAAGCTATTGTGGAATATGTTAACGGTCGACATTTGAGCATTTAAATTTCAAATTATATTCTTTTGTCTTTCATGCCCAAAACAAATGTCATTTGTAGTAATTATTTTTCCTTTTTTACAGGTATAACATGTATTGATTGGACTAATTATTTTGCTTTTAACAAGTAAAGAAAGCGTCTTTATGCTAATTGTCTTGCTTCTGTGACATTTGTAATCGGATTTTGTAATGATCCTCAATTTCCAATAATTAAATTATTGAACTTAATAAGATTTTGTAATTTAATACTGGAAGAAATAAAAATTTGTGATTTATTAAAAAGAGAAATAACTAGGAAGAGATGTAATAGTGTTAATATAAGGTACTTGATAACTACTTTTAATGTAATTCCAATTTATTGAAATGATTGAAAGGTTAATGTGGTTATAAATTGTAATTAAGAAAATAAATTAAATGTTATATTAATTGGTGAAATAATATGTAAATAATTGTAATTGGATAAAAAAAGTGTTATGTCAGGGTTTATAACATTTTTTTGCAGATAATAAACTTATAAATGTGATTAAATTAAGTAAAAGGTGAAAATTGTTATTTGTTACCCATTTATTCAATCTGTTGAATTAAAATGGAAATCAATTGCAATTAAATGAAATTAAATATTACGTTAATATGAATTAAGATGATAACTGTAGAATATTAGCGTAATAAGATATAAACTAATGATAACTATGTCCATAGAGTAATGATTGAATAAATAAAAAGATTGATATCAAATTAAATCAATTTATTGTAATTAATATATAATTAATTGAATTTTATTTACAGTTGAAACTGAACATTGTAATTAGAGCAATATTTAACACTGAATTAATATAAAATTTTGTTTTAAATTATTGTAAATATTTAAGTAATAAAAAAACCGATAAAATTTATTTGTTATAAAATTTGAAAATGAAAAGTGATTTAATTAATTTAATAATAATTTATTTAATTAACGTGATAATAGCCGTTTTGGCCACTGTCTTGGATTTCTATGAAATCAATTTCATCGGATCCGTAATGGTGAATACTGTAAGGTTTCAAGTTTCGTAGCGATCGAACTTGTCGTTTGATCGTGCGGGCTCGTAACGCGTTGAAATCAATTTAATTAAACCAAATTGAAATAAGCTGATTTAAAAGCTAATTTCTTCATACAATGGAATTAGGACTTGAAACCTGTTTCATTGAATTTAAAAGTATTGAAAACCTATATTTTGATATGTGAGATGTTCTACTTTCGTTTCGGAGGCAGGACGGGCTTTTCGGGTCGTTATTGTTGTTTGTACAAATTCGATACGTGTTCATTTTTTCTTATCGGGCTTTATTCATATAAAAAGTTCTATTCAAACCCTAGCAACCTTTTTATTTCTCATTACTGTACATACAATTCTCTCTGGCTTTTACTTCTCAATGGTAGAAAGTCTATTTTTCCCAAATCCGAATTCAATTTCAAAAAGTCAAACTCCTCCAAACCCTAACATATTATATACCGTTGGAAAGCCCTCGACAAGCGTAATCTACTAGTGTAATTCGTTTTTGCAACCGAATCTCCATTTGTGCAAAAATCCATGATTTTTCTTGGCCGTACATAAGTCATCGCCTCGTTTAACAGTGGATTTGCGACGAGGTGGCGATCAGGTGGTGTTGGTGTGTAAAGGATGTCAAGACAAGCTCATCCATATGGTTACTTCATGTCGAAGGTGTTGAAAATCGCCGCGATTGGCCATAGAGGGAAAAAGGCGGTGGCATCATTTTTGGTGGCCGGAGGCTCACGTGAGATAGTGGGTGGTGCGGCCAGAGATGAATGAGGTGGTGGCGCTACTTGATCGTGGTGGTTTTAGCCGTAGATGCGTGCGTTTGTGGTTGAACGGTGGCGGCTCTGTTTTGAATGAAGAGGATGGCAATCTATGGTTGAATCGTATGGTCCAGGACTAGTTACGTGGTAGGTAAGCGAACGTATGTTTATTTTATTTTTATTTTCTTTAATTTAAATCGTGTAATCTTCTAACTACTATAACTTGCGCATACGAGGTCGAATTTACACGCGGTTTGTTCCATTGGGATCGTATCGAAATTCCGAACAACATGAAACTGGTTTGGATGAACTCTGAGATAGTGGAATTTTGGGCCTTATTTTGGAGTTCAAACCAATTTAAAATCAAAGGTGAGTGTTTTAACCCACTTACAACTACTAAGTTGTCTTATGTTAGTTAAATTGAATTTATGATGTGATTAGAAGTTGATTGATTGATTTTTGATATCTTTAAATCGTCATTCCAGTTAAATCTGAATTGTACTGAATATAATTGCCATTTAATTTAATACTAAATTTTTAAATTTAACAGTTAAATACATGTTAATGATAATCAGTTAATTGTTGTTGTTTATCGGTTGTTTTGAATGATGATTGCGATGGATGTTTGGTTGTCGATATTTGAATGACTGGATGTTATGTTTATTTTATATAATGTTATCACACTGCAAGTTCCCTTACTTGTTGCTAGGAAAATCACTGTAGGTTGAAATGATACATACTCGAACGATCTTCTAGATTAGAAAAAATCATTATGGTTGAAATGATATACTCCAACAATTTTATGGATTTTGAATTTTAATTCGGGAATGCGAGTGGAAATGATATATACCCGTAAATTTAATTTTATTGCAGTTTGAAATGATATATATCTATATCACTTGACCATAGGGTAGAAAATTATATACGGACACCGGATTGGTTAAATTAAATAATTTTAAAATTTTCAATTAAGTTAAATGATATTTTGAAATAAAATTGGATTCATATAAACTGAATTATTTTCGAAAATCCAAGCTTTAAAAGTTGAGATTAGAATTGGTTTAACGGAATTGTTTAAAGAAATTAAATTGAAATGTGACACCCCACCTCTATACCCATGCTAGCCAAGAACACTACGAAGTAATGCTGTCAACTAGCACGGAGGATAAGGCTGTTGAGGAGCGACCATCTGTGTAATTGCTTTGTGCGAGCACCGATGTGTCAGATAATATAACATGCATTTGACTTCAAGAGGAAATCTGACACACCGATACAAACTCAAAGCTATCACTCAGTGGCTATATATAATCTTCGGAAACAAATATAGAAATAAACATAACACAAATTAGTCACAGACATCCATATCACAAAGGCGGAAAAAAGATATGAATATATAACACATTAATGTGTACATCAGAGTGGTGGTCTGAAAGATCCACAATACACAAAAGAATAGCTACAAGCTACACAAAAGAATAAGTATACATCACGGAGTCTTTATCTCAAATGTATACAACCAAAAATTACTAATCTAAGTGGTTAGCCAAAAGTCAGAGAAATCCCAGAAGAGAAGTCAAGTAGAAGCACCTGTAACATCTCGGTCTGACCCGAGTATTATTTATAAGAAAATAATAAACGGATCGGTCTACCTATAAATATCAGATGATATGTTATAGAATAAAAGATATGGCATGAACATATAATAACCATAATGACATACTACTATAAGTATGTAAATGATAATCAATAAGAGATTAATCAATATCACAAAAATCTTCTCAAAGATAAAATGGGGTATCATACCCTAATCTTGTATTCATAACAAGTCAATGACACACAAATTCACCAATGCACAAAAATTGATAAAACCTATCAATGGAAATCACGAAAATTGGTGAAGCACAAAGTTCCAGAAATCATCACAAGAAATCTAGAAATCACAAGAAGGGGGAGGCCTATCAGAAAACGGGAGTATGAAAACTCACCAACACGTGTATCACAAGACGAGATGCTATCTCATGGTAGCTAACCATTAATTTTGAGCTGAAGCTCCAAAAGAATGGCCCGAAGACCGTGGGGCGCTACCCCACACATGTGATCATGAAACATCACACAAACGGGGTTTAGTCTCCCTCATAGACAAAGAGACATCGCACAATTGCTAGTCTAAATCACAAAAATGATCGTCATGATCATCAAGAAGTGTCAATCACACCAAGCTAGTAAATAAATGAGTTTAGCTTCATGTCCCATAACCACTTGCTTAACTTAAATATTTACGAACAAACTGTAGATCTTCACTAGAAAATTGTCACAAGAGGTTCAATCGAACAAGTCCAAGAATTAACCGACGAAGCAAACGCAAGCGTTTCATACCACTTGTTTTACTAAGCCGTTTAATTAGATTTCTCATCCGAGTGAGATAAAGGCTTGTATATACTAATAGATTGGAAAACGGTTTAAGAAAAAGAGTTTTTGTAATAAAATAGTGTTGAAATTGCTTTGATGAAGAGTTTTGATATTTACTATTAGTATTGAAACCTTCATGCTTTTAAAGTGACAAATCACCACAAATTCACATACGAAGACGCGAATTAAATCCAATGAATTTGATACCAAATCCATCAAAATGGATATTCCCTAAAATCCATAGAAAGAACTCATCAAAGTCGATAAAAGTGATGACAACTAATCGGATTGATAAAAATCGATTAGCATTGGAAGTTTTACCCAAAATTACGTAAATAGGCAAAACCAGGAATTTCCAGACGTCTGAGGGGTTGGTCTAGACGTCTGGATTTAGTCTCTGGAAATATTCCAGAAAACTATCCAGACGTCTGAAACCAAAAATCCGACGTCTAAAAGATTCAGACATCTGGGGAAAAGTCCAGACGTTTGGATTTGGTCTCTGGAAATATTCCAGAAAACCAACCAGACGTCTGAGAACACATATCAGACGTCTGGCCCATTTTCAGACGTCTGGAATAATAGTTCAGACGTCTGAAATTAGTCACTGCCTAGAATATTTTCCTGCCGTATGTTATTTTTCACCTGGAGGCAAAACCAGACGTTTGGAATTGATCTCCAAACGTCTGATCAATTTAAACTGGGCAGAAATTCGCCTAGGCCAAGATGGCCAAAACGTTTTCAGAAGCGATCGAGCGAGCAACGACAACTAAGGATTTACGTCAAGCGACAACTCGGTCTTATAGGCTCTTCGATACACCCCGAATATCAATGTCCAAATGTCCATAGAAGGATTTTCATATAATTGGACCAAAACACCAAAAATTGGAATATTCACAAAACCAATCCAAACAACCAAGGATAGTTATAGACATAGATGTGAGATAAAAATCTCACCTTTTACACAAAAACAATGAAGAAGAAGCTATAGAGCAATGGCTAGGACAAACACACTTCAATTCCAACCCAACAAGCTTGAATCTAAGCTTAAAAGAGAAACATTTCCTAAATTAGGTTTAGGAATTTTCTGAAATTGAAAGGAGAAAGAGTTGGAGAAGATGAAGGAGTTGCTTACCAAAGCTTCCTCTTTGAATTTGGAGCTAGACTTTGATTTGCAAAAGAAAACTAGAGCTTAGAGTTTTAATTTCCCATTCCCTCCACCATTTTTGCAAAAGCTTGAGTATTAGGAAAAAGAAATGAAGTAATGAAGAGAAGAGGGGTGAAGCTTGGGTGTAATAGGCTGAAACACAAACCAAAGCCCTAAGTGAAAAAGTAGCAAAATTCCACTAACTCCAAATATATCTATGTTTATACTCAAAAAGATCGCAAACATCATTTTGAACTTAATGGGGGTGGTCTCGAGTCCTAATTTGACCGTATGCAAAAAGTAGCTTTTTGGACTAAAATCCGACTAACGATTAAAATATTTAAATAAAATATTTAAATATAAAATCGATAAATATGCGGGTTGTTACATGAAATTTCAAAGTTGAATTGTGAAATATAAATTAAATTTATCGAAATTGAGTTATTGAAATGTTTGAATATTTAAACTTTGAAATCTATGAATTTGAAGTGTTTTCAAATTGTAGTTCAAACATGAATTTGAAATCGATATGAATTGAAATGATTTTTGGGAATTTGTATTGAAAGAAAATTTACTTTTGTTGAAATATGGGTATGGTTTAGACTTGTCGAAATGGATGAATTAGTTTAATTTGATATTAATTTCAAATTAATTATTTTAATGTAAACTATTTGAAGATTTATTATTTTAAATTCAGTTTTATTTAGATTTTCAAACTATTTACTATATAAACCTTTTCCGATAATCAAACCATTTTATTTTAAACTATCTAAACTATATCAAATCTATTTTTAAACTATTTTAACCTATTTAAAACTATTTAACTATTTTTTTTTGGAATAGACAGCGAGGTTGACTGGACCCCTACCAGATTTATTGAAACAGGGAAAAAGAGAAAACGACAGCAACATAAACAAATAGGAACTAGAAAAAGAAAGAAAAGAAAGAAAAAAAACGAACAACATAAACAGAAAACAGAGAAAAGAGAGAAAACCACACAAAGGAAGCAAATCCACAACAGAAACAAGAACAGGCCAAGCACAAGAAATGCCAAGCACAACTGCAGCGGGCTAACACCACAGGTCAACCTGATGTGGGGAGAAACAATGGCCAGAAACACATAAACCAAACTTGATCTCTCTCATCAACGTGTGCCATAAATTCGAACTCGGCAGAAACACGGATTGGAAGCATCGCTTATTTCTTTCCATCCAAACATTGCGTATGTATAATTTCAGAACGAAGAAAACAATATCCCATCGACTGGATCTCCATCTAGCTGCTTTGTGAAGAACAGACCAATCAGCAGTGGAGACACCATGAATACCATCAACCCCAACTTTATTCATTAATGATAACCACATATTAACAAGATAGCTGCACTCAAATAGAATATGATCAACAGATTCAGGGGATATATTGCAAAACACACATAGGTTGACCACATTCATACCAACAGCCACAAGCTTATCCCTTGTCATCAAAGCTTTGTTAATTGCCTTCCAGAACAACACATTATCAGAGCAAGTCGAATAATTTGTCCAAGCCACTTTGGCCCATAAGGAATCAGGCAACTCCCCATCATTGGCAAGGAGGTAGTAGACCAAACTGATGCTATGAGGTTTACCCCTCCAGGAAAGAGCATGTTCATTAGCAGTAATAACGGTGAAATTAGCCATATTTCTCCACAAGTTGTTAACAGTTTGATTACTAGTATGTGGAGCCTTCAATTTCCCATCTGCTATATAATTAATAGCGCTAGCATTGGAACCAATCCCGGATTGCTCTTGCTCATGAGATGACAACAGAGAAGATAAGACACAACCATATTTAACACATGGATCCTTCCAAAAGCTCACAGTACTATTAGGGGATAAATTGTATTTTAGCAGGGGAAGTAATAAAGGTCTAATGCACATAATTTTCCGCCATATCCAACTACTACCTTGAGCAACTTCCATGGTCCAAAAATCTTTATCCTTAATCTGATATCTCAAGGTCCACTTCACCCACTGACTATCCTTCTTGACTAAGATGTCATCAGGCTTTTAAATCTCCCCGAGATGGCCGAGATGAAAAATCCGAGATATCAGCCAAAATCCGAGATTTGGCAGCCTATTTAGTTATAAGTGTTTTAAATATCGCCCGAGATAGCCGAGATATTTTCCTGAGATATTGGCCAAAATCCGAGATTTAAAACACTGGATGTCATTGACATGAGTACTAATAGCAGCAATATTCCAAAGCTTGATATTTTTGATTCCAAGGCCACCTTTTCGTATTGGCCTTTCCAAAGCAGAATAGGGAGCAGGAATAATCTTCCCATTATGAATGGAACCAGTCCAAAGGAATCTCATCATGGCAGCTCTGATCATGTGAAGGAGCTTGGAAGGAAGAATGAAGCATCTGGCCCAGTAAACAGTCATCGAAAAACAAACAGCTTTAATCAACACAAGTCTTCCAGCCATAGATAGAAAATTCGTTGACCAAGAAGACAACCGTTTTGTGATTCTATCAAAGAGAGGAAGGCAAGCAGATTTGGTAACTCGCGAGGTGCACAAAGGAAGGCCTAGATATGTCATATTATTACTCATAGGTTGAAGACCAGACAAAACCTCAATTCTTATCCTATCAACGCTGTTCATACCGGCAATAAGAATCTAGGATTTGGAGGTGTTCAGATTAAGGCCAGTGGCTCTGTAGAATGAGTTCAAAATATCTAGAATTTGTTGAATGGATTGATCAGTAGGCTTGGTGAAGATCATTATGTCATCAGCAAAAAAAAGAGATGAAATGTGAAGGGGTTGGCATTTAGGATGATACAAAACACTTCTATCATCATACTTGGAGGATAGCATGCTGGTGAGAGCCTCCATGACAATGATAAATAAATATGATGATATTGGGTCCCCCTGCCTCACACCTTGTTTCCCTCTAAAGTATCCATTTGTTAACCCATTGTAACAAAGTGAGTAAGTAGGACTGGAAATGCACACATACACTCAGGCCACAAAGACTTTTGGAAATCCCATTGCTGACATAATTCGAACAATGGAAGACCATTGCAAACTATCATAGGCTTTACTTAAATCAAGCTTCATCATGGCACGAGGGGAAATCTGACTTCTACCATAGCCATTAATTAATTCATGAGCTAACATCACATTATCAAGAATGATTCTTGTAGGAATGAAGGCAGATTGGTTTGGCGATATAATTGTTGACAGAACTTGGACAAGCCGAGAAGCAAGGATTTTTGATATGCATTTATAAACAATGTTACAGCACGATATAGGTCTAAAAGATGCTGCAGTAATAGTGGGTCTAACCTTAGGGACAAGGACGAGGTTAGTTTCAATAACTTCTCGCAACAACTTAAATTTTTCAAAGAAATTATGAACAGCCGCCAAAAAATCAGTTTTAACAACTTCCCAGCTACTCCTGTAGAACATGATGTTAAAACCATCTGGCCCACCACAGGAGCTCGATTTCATGGAAAACAAAGCTTTTTTAATTTCAAGGTCAGTAACTTTGGCAACAAGAATGACCCTCATGTCATCTTGTAACTTGGGAAGGGGGATATTATTGTGATCATCAAGATTAGGCTTAAAGTCAGAGCTGTTACCAAGAAGATCAGAGAAGGATTGAAGGAGATAACTGTCAATCTCCCCAGTAGAATTAAGAAGATTCCCAGCTTCATCCCATAGCATGGTAATACGGTCTCTAGCACGCTTGTCTTTGATAGAAGCATGAAATTTTTTTGTATTTCTATCCCCCTCAGCAACCCACCTCTGGTGAAACTGTTGCTTCCTCATACTTGCCACAGTATTAAGAGCTTCATTGAGCCGGAGAAAAAGATTGGATTCATTCTGAGCAAGGATAAGGTTGGATGGATCTTCAATAAGCATGTCTTGAGCATGTTTCAACTGAGCTTTGATATTCTTGATTTGATTTGTACCATCCCCATATTTTTCATGAGCCCATTGTTGGAGAGCTTTCCTTGTTGCTTTCAACTTCCTGCATAGAACAAACATTGGATTGCCATATACATTATTAGACCAAGCAGATGTTATAATATTATTATACTCAGGGTCAGAAACCCATGCATTATAAAATTTAAAAGCCCTCTTTCCTCCATTAGCCATACAAGAAAGTGAAAGAATGAGGGGGGAATGGTCAGATAAGATAGGGTGAGGCATGAAAGAAGAAAGGGAAGACCAAAGAGAGAAGGCAGCTGAATTGCAAAATGTGTGATCAATATTGGAGAAGGTACGAGCACCAGAACGACTTCTGTTATTCCAAGAAAATGGAACACCAGTGCGTACAACAGGTTGAAGTTCATAGTTAGAAAGAGATATGTTTAATGGGGCAATGTCCCTAGGCAACAGCGACAGACCACCAAACTTATCAGAGAGGTTCAAGCAGCAATTAAAATCCCCTAACACAAGCCAAGGATGGGTGCTATGACGTAATGAAGGGAGATTGTTGAGAAGAGGTTGCCTGGAGACAACGACATTATGCGCATAAATAAAGGTTATATAAAAGGATAGCTGAGAAGGTAGATAGATAGCATGGAAGTGGATCATTTGCGTGGAGGAGAGAATTTGATTGAGGGAGAAAACAGAAGGATCATGAACAACAAGGATACGACCATATGGGGCTTCATTCAAGTTGTGATTGTAATCCCAGGAAGGATTAATGTAGTTTGCTGCTCTGATGGATAAAGGAAGAGAGAGCTTGGTTTCCAAAATGGCAAACATTTTGATGTTATGGTCACGGATGATGGATTTGACGTGGTCAAGTTTCTCAGAGTTATGAGCACCCCTAATATTCCAAGCAGCAATTTTGTTCAACATGGAAAACTACAGGGAGAGATGAGACACACCTGCCCTACTCCTTGTCAAAGGAGGATCAATTCTAGCTGATTTTAGCTTAGCAGAGAGAGAGGGAGACTTAGAGGATTTGAGGTTGACTGAGGGTGGTTCACCAGGAGGAGAGACCCAACCAGGTATTGTGCCCTTGAAAATGTAAGGGGAGGAAACGGGAATGGGCAGTGAAGGCAAAGGGGCAGATACGAGAAGAGGGGACAAATTTGTTGATGATGGCGGAAAGAGAGAAAGGATGGACTCTTCAATGGATTGCATGAAATCATGCTCAAGACACTGCAGGGGAACTATAGTAGAAATCATCGTTGCATGTGTTTCATGTAAGTTTGAGGGTGGTTGTTCAGAAGTACATCCAGTTTCAATTGCTTTTCCTTCACTACACTTAGTACTTGTAAACGTAATTCCAATACTTGATACTATATCAGATTTCGAGTGTAACTAGGGTGACTTATTTTTATTTGCCATTAATACTGAGGTACTCATTGAAACTTCCCCAGCTTCAGAACAGTGTAATGCATTAAAGGGGTTAGAGGTCAAAATTGCTTCGGAAAAATCAACAAACTGCTCAGTACCTACACGAGGAATTAATGGATCGGCATTTGCCACAACATCAGTATTTACCATTGAATCTTCTGGCTTGTCCTCCTCAGCAATATTCCCATCCACTGGAAGAACTTTACTTTTAATCATTCTATTTTCTTTTTCAACCACATTTCTTTTGACATTGTTACTAGACCTATCCTTCCTGAATGGAACCCTTCTCCACCCACTCTTCCTTCCTAATTTAACATTGTCATCATCAATTGTAGCTTCCTTCTTATTCAGGTTATCAGTCTTTTTTTCCTCAGTAAGATCTTTATTGAGTGCTTCTTCCATCCTATCACTTAAACTATTTCGAACAAAACAGTCCTGCTTATCATGCCCGAATTCCTTGCAAGACCCACAGATCTTTGGTTTCCATAAGTAATCAACCTTAACTACTTGCGATGAGCCATCTAACAATTTTACTGAAAACGTCTCTGGTAATTCAAACATAGCAGAAACCTCAACCATACACTTTGCATACCCAATCCTGTCTAACCTTTCAGTTGCTTCGTCCATACAGAGAAATCTTCCTAGTCTTGTTGCTAACCAGTTTATGCCTAAATGTGACCAACAATAAAGGGGGATATTGGACAGTTTTATCCACACTGGTACAGATTTGATTGTACCGACACTATTTCCAATGGAGGGATCCCATTCCTTCACTATAAACAACTTGTTCCTCATTACTAACGGGTCTGACTGGATAATCTTCCTTCTATCCTCATCAGAGGACAGATTGAAGAGGAACAAGTTCCCATCAGACTTGACTTGAATTGAACCTTTGAGTTTCCAAACCCTCTTAAGATGATTCAACACTACAAGGTAGGGTAGAGGCTTATCTAGGAAGAAACCAACTAGGTACTGACCCCACACTTCATTACCTGCCTGGATAACTTCAGTTGGAGGAACAATGGCTTCCCCATCATACACTAGAGGAAAGTTCACAGGGACGAAATTACCAGCATTGTGCGGCCTAGACTTGAAAAGAGAACACCAAGGTAAGGCTAGAGAAGATGGTGAAGGCAAGGAAGGGGAGGTAGAAGAAGATGAAGGAATAGAAACTGGGACAAGGGGGGAGATGGTAGGATAGGAGGAGCGATGACAGGACAAGGAAGACAGTTGACAAGACGAGGAGGAAAAGGCGGAGGGTTTGGAGGACGATGATTGAAGGATGAGATGGTTGAAATGCACGGACGGTACGAAGGGATGATGGTGTAAGAGAGAAGCGGGAAAGAAGGAGAGAAAGGACGGGGGGAGAGGCCATGAGAGGAAAAAGGGGAGAGGGAATCTTACCAATGTATATTAGTTTATTTATGACTATTTAACTATTTTAATCTATTTTTAAACTATTTTAACCTATTTTAAACTATTTAACTATTTTAACTATATTTAAACTATTTTAACCTATTTTAAACTATTTAGCTATTTTAATCTATATTTAAACTATTTAGCTATTTTAATCTATATTTAAACTAACTTAATCTATTTTAAACTAATTTAACTATTTAAACTATTTTAATCTATTTTAAACTATTTCAACCATTTAAACTATTTTAAAGTATTTTAACTATTTTAAACTATTTTTAAAGCTATTTAAACTATTTATGACTATCTAAACTATTTTTTTTAAATTCCAATCTGTATAAAGTTGAAGTGATTATATTTAAATCCTTGATTTAAAAAAGAATATGGTTAAATGATGTTATAACATTCATTGGAATTTGAAATGATATTTTCTAGTGAAACGACATATTTTGAGTCAATATGATGATTTTGAAATGAGAGTTTAACCTGCTTGTGAATATGATTTCAAAAGTAATATGGATTTGAGAATATGATATTTTGATATCAATTATGAATTGACTTTTGGAAATGTAAAAGAACCATCCGGTGTGAAATAAGCGTTTGGTTGTTAAAGAGACCGTGATCGGATATTATCATACACTCTGCCAATACCGAAAACCACTTTAACAACTATGTACATGGTGGAGATTCCAGAATGAAGTAGGATGGTTTTGCAAACAATTCTGTATGAGGTATTTACGTAGCCCCGACTCCCATGAGTCAGCTTGATGTGGCTAAAACAGGAGGTATAACGGGCAAAGTGAGGTTGCAACTCTGATCAGGCACATTTCTTCGATACCATATTATGACTTTATGATTGATTTGGTGGCCACCCTTCGATTTTGATTATGGGAGGGTGTACTGCGGTGGACGGTAGTAGCTGCTATGTGTTACCACCAGTCCAGGAGTGCAAATGGTAAGACCATACCCTGGAATTGTCTCGCCTGCCGTGTCACATGCCTTATCGCGCCTTTTACGAGTTTGGTTTGTACCGTACCTATAGATTGCTCCTTGAGTATCCCATCAGTTTGGTGGGGCTTACAGTATCTGTATAGACTATGGAAATATATAAAAATGTGTTAAGGGGGATATGGGTAATGCCTTAACGCTATTTTAATACTATACTGTAGACACTATTATAATGGTGTATTATACTATATATGTAGATAGTTTAACGGATCCTTAGGATATGGAAATCCTGAACATCTCTTAAGTTATTGCACTTACGTTAGACACTGGATAAGAGATGTCAAATCCGATAAACATCTCCGACACCATTACACACATACTTAATTACTGTTGATTTAACTTACATAAGATCTTTTAGTTCTGACTTGAGTGTTTTGTCTTTTCTATTTGCTCGGGTCAATCTGAGCTTTTCAGTGTACTGAAGACTGCTTTCTGAAGGACAATGTTGAGGATTTAGGACTATTATTATTATTACATTATGTCCACTACACCATGTGGTTCCGCTACATTTATTTATTCCTATTGTATAATCTATATAATAAAAGTATAATCAAATGTTATTTGTAAACAACTTCATGAACTATTTATTTGATTATTATATTTTGTCATTCCACTGTGAGATTCTTTATCTTTTTTCCTTTTTTCTCTGCTTTTTCTTATTTACCCATAACAATCCTCCTCTTTGAATGATTTTTGTTTGACATATGTGGGTTATTGTCGATTTAAATTGTCTAAAAAGGTGGGTCGTTACAGTTTTAAAGGAACGATTTTGTTTTAGGAGTTTTAGTTCTGATGATTTTTTCTTCTTCCCCGAAATGTAACCTTACCAGCAGTATATTTGATCAAATATGAGGGATATAATGTTTTCAATCGAACTACCATGGAACATATAATTGTGCTAAATATAACTGGATGGCAATATAAATATTGCAATAATTCTTTATAGATTTGGTATTTTCTCTTTGGACTTTTATATTTGTTCTTGGTATTCAGTTTTTATATACAAGCTGTATAGTATGTATGGTTTTTTTGTCTTTTTTTTTATTTTTTTTAACTCAACCATTTTGTAATATTGGATTTAATTTCACAATGTTCATTTATTAGATTTATCTTTTATCCAATGTATGAAATAAAAATCATATAATATTTGATTCAATTTGTTAAATTTTGGTCTAAGTTTTGGAAAATGATGGGTAAGTCCAATAGGAATATTGAATTTAAGTCTAACATCTCTGTCATGGTTAGTGATTGGTACAAAAAACCATGTAATATATCATGATTCAAGGACCCTAAATATTTGTGAACATTATACAAGATATAAATGGTCTTCTAATTACTTACTCATACTCTTATGTGTGTATTATATGGGAAAGACTATTCAGACACAAATATGACATGATAGATGATACAATAAATCTCAGTCATTAGACTCCATTGTGTCACTCATTAAATATTGTCTCTATATTTGTTACATACGTTTGTTTATATGTAAATTCAATCACATATACACATACATATAACTTCTTAAACGACATCTCAACATTTTTAAATTAATACAACTAAAAATGAAACCAAGTGTTATAGGTATATTCTTGTACATTTGAAGTTATATTTAGAGAAATTGAGTTTGTCTGACTAACTCTCAAATACTCAAAATAATACGTTGGATTGATGATTAAATTCAGTGGCCAATGTTAAATTGACATTCTGTATATATCATAGATATTAAAAGGTTCTCAAAATTTTTTAAATCAATTTTATGATATAAGAACATATTTACAAAGTTTGGCTTAATTCAAATTGTGCAAGTGCAACCATTCTTAGTGACAAGTATTTGGGGCTTCCACTGATTCCACCAGGTTTCAAAATTTTCATATATTTTACACCACACTATTATATTCTATTATTTTAGTATACATTTTTTCTTTCTAACACTTCTGACTAATTAATAATATTGGTAGATCATAAAATTACTAATTAATAATAATCAATGCATTACTACTGTTTATTTTGATAAGTATTATTGATTATGATTACACTGACTTCATGTAATCAATGAGTACCAAGTTTTGATACGTGGAGTTATTCGGTATATTTTTTACAGTAAGGTAGATTATTATAAGCATAACCATGTTTATATGCTGGTTTTTGTTTCATGTGTGAACCATTATTTGTAGAAAGACTTAAGATGCTTGGCAATCAGCTCTGAAGGTATAGAAACACTCCTGGTGGTTCCAAAACACTTCCAGATTTAGAGGCCCCGTCCGTTTGAAATATACAGGTATCAGATTTTTTTAATGTTTCCCACCTATTCATTCACTTGTTGAATTCTGTTAATTATATAACATATTAGGAGTAGCTTCTTAAACTCCTACCCAGAAGTACTCTTCTATGCTATGTTCCACAATTTTGTTCAGGGACTTCCTCTCTTCAAAAAAAACTAAAATACATTCATATTTTTTGTTATTAGATTAAAAAATTCACTATTTAACTCCATGTACCTATATTTTAATTCTTTGCTTTAAATTGGAGTAGTTAGCAGGCTTTATATTTGCCAACGACATTACAACACATATTTTAGATGTTTAATTAAATTGACATTAAAGTTTCTCATTTTCCGTATGTTTTACTGACAGGATCATTGAATGTATGATTCCCTCTCAAATATGTGTGATGATAATCAATTATTCATTTTTTAATTAACTACATACACATGTGGGAGACTGATCCTCCTATACATATAATTATTTCTATATTAAGTGCTTGTGTTAAAGTAAAAAATAGTTTTCCCATTTGTTGTCATGGGGATATGGCACCATTCTATTATTATTTGTTGCCTTTAGGCTATAGTTTGATTACAATATTTGTCTCTGATCTGTATGAAATAAGGTAGAGAGAAATTTAAGAATGAGATTTTTGTTTTTCCATTTAAAGAATGTATTGACATTCAGTAATTATTGGATATTTTAGTACATATGACTTGAAAATAGGATTAACATGCGAGGAATGTTGTTATCGTTTTTAATTGCTCTTAATTTAGTTGTTTTGGTTTGTTTACATGTCTTGAACTTTTACTAACTACCTATCATTGGCTCGCTAATATTTTTTTACTAACTACAGGATGTGGCAAAGAAGAGCAAGCTTACTCGTAAACAAAAACAAGCCAAGGAAACAAATGAATAGCTTAAGGCAAATACCGAAGCCAATGAGCAACTCGAACCAAATTTAGAAATCAATGAGAAACGTGAAGCAAATTTAGAAACCAATGAGCAAGGAGTTGAAGCATGTAGAGATAATATGATGAAGTGTGAGGAAAATATTGAAAACAACGAATTTGAAATTGGAAATGATGCGATGGAAAATGAGACTGATATTCCACACATAGATGAAATTCCGATTCAAAAGAAAAAAGCTAGAGGTCAAACTAGAATGATAAGACTTCCTTTAGATCTTATGTCTCAGATTAACATTGAATTTAATAAGAATGTTGTACCAATAGGAGAAGGTTCTATAAAACTATCTTCTTACTTAGGACTGCTTGTATGGGAGCATGCTCCATTCACGATTGATGATTGGTGGAATATTGGTGATGATTTAAAAGCTGTGTTGTGGAGTTCCATTCAGGTATCACTTCGATATACTTCATTTTCTATTCAAATTGTTAGTTTATATGTGGCGTCATTTAATTTTCTAACATGGCATAATAGATAACCATATCACAAAAATCAATGCATCCCAAGGATATTTATTGATCACTTTTGTAAGTTAGATTTGCTCTGTTTGATCATTTTTGATCAAAGTCTATCATAATATTTGTTGCTCTTTAGAAAAAAAGAACGATGTAGTAATATTGAGTTGCTGCTATATGAAGCTGAACCGCGTCAACAGTGTTATCTAAACGCTAACATCATGGAAGCATAAGTCTTGAATGATTGGGTTATTGGCTACTAGAAAAAAGCTATGAAAAAACAATAATGCTACATTTTTTATAGTTTTTAGAACTACTATTATTTGCAGTATCCAAAAGCCAAGGCAAAGTTATATATCATGTTCATTTTTTATTTTATTATATGAATATGAATATACCTACTTTCGACTTTGTAGTAATTGCAAGTGCTTATTATATTTTTGTGGTTGTAAGGGCAATATATTTAGCATGTGGGGTAGGATTGGAATATTTGCTGGTATTATGTGGATAATTTGGTTGATTTATTTGTTATTTTATTATGTATATTCACTATTATTTAAAGTATCAATCAACAACAAGCTACTACAAGCAGCAGCTCAAGCTGCTTTTTTGCAGCAATATAGACTGTTAAGAAAATCATTTAGGAAAAGTAGACTGTTAAAAGTTAACAAAATAAAGGAAAAAATTGATACAATAATAAATGCAACATTTTTTCAGTTATTCTAGATATATCATTTAAGGGTATGTATAGTCTAATTATCAATGTCATAATTTAAGCTATCCAAACTAAAGTTGGATGTCACTTAAAGTGATGATAGTGTGCAAATAAAAGGAAAAAATAGGGATTGTATTATTAAGTAAATTAATTGATATGCACACTTATGAGACCGACTCAGTAATTGTACCAACTCATAATTTCGCTACTTCGAAAATGAGAGAATTAGTTTGTTTTAAAATTAAAAAAGGTTTAAAACATAAATAAATAAATTGTATATAATAGATAATAATAGAGAAATTACTTATTCTTATAGTTAATAAATTAAAAAGTATAATTTTGGATTTTAGAACAAATCAACAAAAGTTAAATTTTGTTAAAATAAATAAATGCTTAAATAAATCGGTTTAAATATTTATTTAAAAAGATAAATCTTATTGAAAACATTTGATAAAGATAATAAAAGTATATTAAAATATTTAAAAGTATGGTAATAATCATTTTATAAAAATAATCAAATTTTGTCGCATTTTGTCAGTTTTACATACACTGTAAATTAGAGATTTTGATATTGTTTAAATATGATTTCAAAATATAAAGAGACATGTTTTAATTTATTAAAGAAGTAAAAATTTCATTTTTAAATTTAGTTTACATAAATAAATAGTTTAACTAAAACGTCAAAATGTGATCGTAAAACATTTTGTCGAAAATCAGCGTTTTGTGGATTAAAAGTTGTCGCAACATCGTCGCACCTTTATTTTTCTTATATTGGAACATATATTCAAATAGCGTAAGTATTAATTAATTTACTAATAAAGTTTTCTTTTACTAAACATACTTAGAAAATTCTAGAATTTAATTAACAAAAAGTAAGCATAAAAAGACAAAAAAGTACAAAAGTTAAAAAGTAAAACATCAAATCAAACCAAACATAATTATTATATTCTTTAGTTAATACTTATGTGAAACTGACATAAAGTAATGATTTGAAATGTGATGTTAAGTGTTGAAAAAATAAGGTTACTTAAAAAGTAAGTAAAAAGTATTTTGGTATTTTCACAAAATATTATTTTAATCCAAAAAAATTTCTATAAATAAGAATCCACTTTTTCACTTCTTCTTCTTTCTTTTTCAAGGTTTTCTTCCACTCTCTAATGGCTTCTTCTTCTCTCTTTTCCTTACTAATTTTTTCAAAACCATATCAAACAAAGCCAAAACTCCACCAAACTTTGCCAAAGACCTTAGAATATCATCAAAACGTGGTTTATCATATAAGATATGAAGAAGCAATGGAGGATGGTGGAGAACCTATTATGGCTGAGCTTTATGGATGTTTGGAGGTGGTGGTCGAGCACTTTGAAGTGTGGTGGAAGAGTTTAGGTGATGGTTTGGTGAAGATAAGATGAGTTAGTGAAGTGTTGGATTAAATGAATGTTGGTAGAAAGTTAAACAATTTGGTTAAATGTGAGTAATCATATTTACTAATTAATCCATAAATTATTTCAAGTATAATGATTTGAAAGTTTAAATATGTTGGATGATTATATGTTTATGATATGGATGATAACTCAGTTTCATAAATGATAAAAGAAATGGTTAGTAAATTTAGTTAATTTAATGGAAATTAAATCCATATAAATATGTGTATGAAAGTTATTTAGCCTCTTAATGATTTTAAATGATCCAAAAAGGTTAGAAATGATATTATGATGATATAATATTATAAAGTGAAATGAAATGAAAATGAGTTTGGAATGATAAAAACATTGTTTAAAATGAGTTAAAATGATTTAGAAATGTTTTATAAACATTTAAAAGTGTTTCCAAGAAGTTTGAAAAGAAATTGAAAAAAACAAGTCAAAACAATGTGCGTCGCGTAACGATAGTTCGCGATTTCGTACCAAAAAGTTAAATGAGTATACAAAGTGGAATATACCTCAGAATTCTCCAACGTAATAATTTTTCGGTCCATTAAATCCATGGTTTCCCAACGAAAAAAGAAAATCAAACTTTCATCAAGTAGAGTTTGAAATATTTCTAAAACAACTTTCTAAAAACATCGCGGTTTTGCAGTTCGGAATCCAAAATGGAATTTCTTTACAAATGATGTTTTTAAATGATTAAAAATATGAAATAAATTTGATAGTTCTATTAAAATGGTTTAAAAGAGAATTAGAATGGGAAATATGAATTTTCAAATATTGAAAAGTTATTTAAATCAAATAAGCTTATATAGCACTTTCCGTAGCACTTTTATGCCGCGAATTCTATAACCTTTTGAATATGAGTTTAAAGATATTGATTCTTCCTAGAATCAATTATGAATGTTTTAAAAAGGAAAATTAAGAGTTTAAAAGATAATTTGGAATTTTATAATCAATTACAAAATAAAGCTAATAACTGAGTATGCGGAAACGACTAGTTCATTTGTCCCGCCTTGTGAGATCTAGGAAGATAAAACAAGGTGTTTAGCTAAGGTTAAGGATGGAGCAACTAGTGCCCTGAACTTACCTAGCCTATATTTTCTTTTCTTAGGCGAGGGGTGGAACAGATCAAAAGGAAAGCCCGGATGCTCTAAAAAGACCATATTCAAGTTTTTCCAAGATAAAAGAAAAGAAATAAATTCTTAGAATGTTAACTACACTTAACATCTTTTTATTGATGATTGGTACGAAGGATTCGGGATCGGATTTGGGTGATTCCTATCCAAAAAAACAGGATCGGATTTGGTTGATTCCTATCTGAAAATCCCTTCAAACTAATTTTCAAAACCCCATACGAACATAACATCTTTTTATCGATGACTAGCACGAAGGAACCGGGATCGGATTTGGGTGATTCCTATTCGAAAACCCCTTCAAACTAATTTTTGAAATAAAACATACTGAAGAAAAAGATTGTGACGTCCCAACTTTCTACTACCAGAAAATTGCATCATCTTTAAGAAAGAAAGGGGTGAGAAAATAGAAAAGATAGAGAAGAAGAAGAAGAACATCAGAATCTCAACAGCGGAACGAAATAAATATAATATGTCACATAAGAGAATACATAATATCATATACATCAGAGTTACACAGATAATACAACACATACTAGACAGTTATAAACACCTGTCTAGTTAATACAACTCACTATAATACATCTCAGAGATACCAACACAGCGGAAAACTATACATATCTAAAGCGCTGAAGCCTCCTGCTCCATTGCTCCTCCACAGTTCGTCAAAGCTAACCTGAATCCCTTGGCTACCCGTAAAAATTTGGGTACCCGAGAGTTTAAGAAAAACAGAAATAAACTCCGGGTCAGACATGGGTCTGGTATGAGTAACAGGTTAAAGTTGCTTAACTTTGAAAATCATTTGAAAACAAAAGGTATCACGTAAGACTTCCCACACATAAACATGGAAAAGTTTTTACCTTACGCTAACCAAAACATTTGATAGGAAATCCAGTGATATTATAATAGTGTCTAGGGTTTTCAAGTAAATAGAAAATAGCCGAAATTGTTACATTCATTAAATTCCAGCATACTAGGTATACAATCAAAACCGTAAGGTCTCGTAGGAAGAATGGGTTTCCATCAATGGCAGGGCTACTGGGGTACCGCCCGTCACAGTACGTGGCCTAGATCACCGTACCGAGGACCCACCCTAAGTCCCCTGCAACACAAGGCCGGAACCATTCCTTACTGAACAGTTCCGAACGAAACAACCCCAGCAGTTGTCGCGAATCAACTGCCCACTAAGCCGAATATAAAGGGACATCTAGACAGGGGTATATCTCGCTCTCAAGTGGGGGCTACCCACGAAGCCTTGCTGCACCTCCCCTGTTTTAGCCATTCCCGGTTGATGAGGCTTGAGGTCACGATTACCTTTTAACAGAACTCATCACTTAGAATGCTCATCGCCCACCTGACGATGTTCTGAAAGCATTCAATCCATACAAGTTCGTTCCGGGTTCGAACGAAACCGAAGGCATTATCTCGTTACACTCATTTTGGAATCACCCTCAGAGTTAACGACAATAACCCTTGCACTCTGAATCTTCATCTTCACTTGAGATTCACGACCTATCGTTAATTTGGATCGATGTGGTATTCGGGTCTCCAGACCTAGAATCCCGGTATACGGAAACCCGATCCCGGTCTCATCGAAATCCAAACCGTGTCTTTTAAGGCCAAGTTGTTTTTAAAGGTTTAAAACAATTCAATTTCAATTATCTATATCAACAGAGATAGTTAAATCACAATATCACAATGGATAATAACATCATCATCATAAACAGATAATCCATATTATCTACTCAAACAGATAATCAATATCATCATACTTAAAACAAGCATCCATATCACAATAGATATTACTCATCTCATATCTGAGATCACAATCAATCAAGGAAATCAATATCATCCATCATAAGCAATGATTAATAATCACACCATTTATAATTAATTTAAAATGAATTAAATTAATTACAAATCTCTAATTAATTTAAAGTAAATTAAATTAATTACTTCATTCTATAAATCATGCTTACTTAACCATTGATTAATTACAAATCAATTAATTAATCATTCTCTAGATTTCCATCTTAATTAATCATCCTAGATTAATTATCTTTTAATTACATTCGAGTAATTATTCTTTAATTAATTTCACAAATTAATTATTTATAACCAAATACAGTAATTAATCTTTAATTACCCTATTTATTAATTAACCATAATTAATTACATTTATCCTTAATTAATTACAATTAATTAATTGCTTATAACACTTATTATTGATTAATTAATCTTACTAAAACAATCCTTTAAATTTATCATTAATCATATAATTAATGATTCCTAATACATTTTTTTTTGAATTAATTATTCCATTTAAATTAATTACATTGAGTTATTAACTTTTACTTAACCATAATTATTAATCATCCTTGATTAATCCCATTCAGTAATTAACTACCCTTAATTACTTCACTTAATAAATTAATTACTCCTTAATTAATTTTCTAAATTAATCCCTTGATTAATTTTTCAAAGTAATTTAATCCAAATTACTATTATACTCAAAACATCTTCAATCAATTACATATAGTAATTATTATCAATTACTTCATTAAGTAATTTCACTTCATTAATTACATTTAAGTAATTATACTTATCAAATAATCCAATGATTTATTTACATTAATTAAACTCGATAAATTAATCTAAACAAATCATATTAAACTCAATAATTTTATTAAGTAATAAACTCAATAATTCTTTAATTAATTTATCTAATTAATTATTAAAATTAATCACATAAATATACCAATTAATCAACTTAGATAATTCAAATTTATTTAATTAATTATCTTGAGTAATTAATTCCTTTAATTACACTTAAACAATTCCACAATTGATTTTCTTTAATTAATCAATCTAATTAATTATTTGAATTTCATATTGATTAATTATAAAACAAATCTTGAGTTAATGACCATTATTACTATTAACAGTCCTAAATTTCTTTTCTTAAGAAATTTAACTTAGATAAACCCTTATTAATTTTCAAATTAATTTATCCTTAACCAAATATTAATTAACCACTAATTATTTAATTAATTCAATTTTTTAACCGTAACTTAATTAACCTTTAATTTCTTGATTAATTAACATTAACCATTAGTTTAAAATCTAATTTATTCAAATTAATGATCTTAACTCCAATTTAATTATTTCTAATTAATT
This sequence comes from Allium fistulosum, assembly GCA_030737815.1. NCBI lineage: Eukaryota > Viridiplantae > Streptophyta > Magnoliopsida > Asparagales > Amaryllidaceae > Allium > Allium fistulosum. The sequence continues at coordinate 131,097,745 of CM060904.1, forward strand.
TACTTAAAACTTAATTAACGAGTTTAAAACTCATAATTACTTAATTAATCCAGTTATCAATCTATTTAATTAACTTATTAATTTAATGAATCCAATCACTAAATTCCACTTTACAGATTTTAAACTAAATTTCTTTTTAAATTTTCAAATTATTAAAGTATACTTTACCTTTAAACTTATTTACATCATTTAAAATTATATACATTATTTATTTTCAAAACCTAAGATTCAAATTCAGTTTAAATTCAGATTAAAATTTCAAATCAAACTTGGTTTTAAATTCTATTTCAAATTTTATATTAAATTCAAAAATCCAGAACTGCCAGGCTTTACTTTCTCAAAAGCCTGGAACCATCATACTCGAACGAACAAAATATACTTCGAGTCGTTCTTTTCCTACCCCGAGAAAATCACTAGAAAACTCGAGTACAACCCGAGATAAAATTCGTCTTCCCCAAAAATTACCAGAGATGATAAAAACGTGCTCGTGCACGTGCACGATCGATGCCACCAACTCTGATCGCCAGCGATGATCTCCTCACATCGGAAAACCCATCTACAACCAACTACGTTCATCAATTCACTTCCAACAGCCAACAATCAAAATCGAGCTTCCTATATCAAAACCTGGAACAAACAGGACGACACCAATCCAAACCCTGAAATCACCTCGTCTTCGATCCTCCGACCATCGTAAACGCTGAAACTCCGGCCACATCCTCGTCATGAACCCCGCTAGCATTCCCCAAAGCCGCTTAACACTCGAACAACCATAGAGACAGATATGATCGAATTCATACTTGATCATAAACTAGGGTTACAGATAAGAAATCAACCTCACTGCTTCCATGGTGATTTGCATCACCACCACTCATTTTCCCATCAACTACGCTTGCTCCTCCATCATCAGGGAGAATCCCCGACCACCACTATCCATTAGATCGCCAGAAATCACCTCATAACCATTTTCTGGTTAAACCAGACTTGCTATCAATTTCCTCTACTAAAAACTTCCATTTTAGTTTCAAAAATCAATTTTTGTTTTAAGCATTTGATTCATATACTTGAATCAAAGATTCTTGATAGTTTATATTTTGACTTATTTTTAGTTTTGATCAATAAACCTGGTTTCCAGAGTCAAAAATAAATGTTATTTGACTTAAGTACAAATTTAAACTAAAGCTTAAATTTAAACAATCAAGTTTTGATTTGCATATTAAGTTAAACAGAGACAAGATCAAAGATTTGAATTTTATTTCTTTTAAACCAAAACTGGAAAACTGGAAGATAAAAGCAGAGAGTAACCAGATGAAACCATACATGCATATCATACATTCATACATATACAGAGAAAAACACTAATATATTCAAGCATTCAAACATGATAGTTCCAGAGATTTCATGCAACCAGATTACTACTTAAGTTATTTTAATAAAAATGTTACTCACCGGAAAATAAACAGAGAGCAACTTTGAAACTGGAAATGGTATTTGCATGCTTTTGTTTTGAGTCCAGAAAACTTGAAACTTTGTCTAGCTTCGATTTCTTTAAACCGGAAAGCTTTAATATTTGAATGTGGAATGTTTAGGACTTTGGAATTTTGAGGAAGTTGTTCAAGATTGCAGCTTTGTTTAGTTGAATAATGTTTGAGTTGAAACTAAGCTTTAGTTTGTATGTCTTTGAAAACTTAAAAATGAAAAAATGCTAAGTTTTCTTTGAACGAATTGAAATGAAATAGGTTGATATATGGAAAAGAGATCACAGGATGGCATCATTTTACTTGTACAAAATGACCAGAGATTTTTTTCTCTTTAGCTTATCATGTAGGTTTTGAGGCTGAGATGATTTTTTCCAACAATTCGAATAGACTAAAGTGTTGCTAGCATTTAATGCTTGGTCCTTTATGTCTACAACTCATCTTTTATTTTACATTTTCGTATGTACTTATGTTTCATATTTGCTTCTAGTTAGTTCACTTGTATATATTTATTTTTTTCTTTTGCCTTATTGTTTTGCAACTTATATTTCCAGAGTTGTCTAAATGTCTTAGTATATTCTTGTCTGGCATATATACTTTTTGGTCTCGTTTCTTTTGCCAGGCATTGCAAAGTTATGCTTCCAAAATTGTCTAAGTGTTCCTACCCATTTATCTGTACAACATGAGGGTACTCTTTCCCTTTTACACTTTGTTTATTTTATTCTATCAAGTGTACATAATCATTTAATACCACCTGCAAGAATACATGTTTGTTTCATTTTAGTTTTACACATTTGTGCTTTAAATTTCCAGTTTCTATTGTATACATACTTTAATTACTTATTCCATGTTTCCATTTATATTTGTATATATAACAATACATTAATAATGTTATTAGAAAATAACAATTTGTCAAATTTAATTAATTTATAAAAGAGATTATAACTTCCTATTATTATTTAATAAACTCATATCTCATATTTACTAAACAATATTTTAAAATAAACCTTTTATTTATCTTACCATAAGCTAAGATATAATTTAAATCAATCAAACATTTATCTTAACTATTTTAAAACCATATGGTTACTTATTTAATAGCTTAATATTATTTTAAATCAAATTTCCAAATTATCAAAAATATTTGAATTATAAAACAAGATTTACTTATTTCTTATATTTTAAACAAAGCTTATCAATTTACAATATATATAAACTTATATACATTATAAATAGAAAACAGTTTATTTAGCTTCTTAAAAAGATAAATTCACAATTTAAATGTTTATTAAAAGAAGAATTATCAAATCAATTCAAATTTACCAACAAAATCATCAAATCAATTTAATTTTAAATGCAGATTATTAAATTGATATTGTCAGAAATTCCGGGATGTCACATTCCTCCCCTCTTAAAAGAATTTCGTCCCCGAAATTTAAAACAAAGGTAATTTAATAATCTAATTAAAGATTTAATTTTAAAACACAAGCATATATTAATTATATGCTTACAACCATAGCAACCAACTCAACCAATCAAACAAATCTAACTATCCAGACAAAATTCTGGATAGAGCTACCTAGAGTTTCCCAAGTAAAAATACCGGGGTACTCGCTCTACAGAATCCAAACAATCACTACTAAGCTACAGAGCTCCTACTCATCTAGATCTACAAACTAGACAAGATATCAGACTACAAACAAGTCTGACTCAACAACCAAACCCTCTAGAACTGCTGGTTCCAAAACCAGAGATAGATCCTACACGTACTCCCTCAGAGATACGCGGAACACATCGAATTTCAGTTGTCCAAACTGACAATTCACTCCAGAAGATCAAACTCTTATCCTTACCAGAACAAGATAAAATCCAAGATACCTCGGTGCTGACTTCCCAGTCTTACCAACTTGAAACCCCTTCGATCTGAGAGAACTTACTCAAAACCAAATCCTCGACTTCGAAATCCAAATTCCTCCATCTTATATCCACAAAACTCATCTGACGATCCAGGCTGCCTCTATCCCTACTAATGGGCTCAACCTTCACTGATGCCTCAAAACAACTCATCACAATGATCGACACACAAACAATCCAAGAACACAGCCTCTACTATCATCAGTAGGAAACAACTTCTCCTATCCGGAAAAGAAAAACAGATGCACTCCCAACTGCTTCTGCTGCACAACTCTGATCTGAGTAGAAGAAATGCTGATGGTACACCCGAGCACAAACCGGACAACACATCCCAAAAATATGGTTCAACAGATCCATAAAGAAGAAAACTCAGAAATCCCGAAAGATATCTGACAAGCCAAGAGAACACTCCACTATCGCAAGTCACTTTTGCGATCAATCCAACCCAATATCCAAAGAAAAACTGCTCTCTCTTTACCAATCAGAACAGCTTAAGCTTATCTAGCCAATCCATCGAAGAAACGGATCCACTCTGCTGCTCCTGAACTTCACTTCCAGAAAACTGCTGACAGACGACCTCCTGCCTACCCACAGAACAATCAGAACTACAAATGCTGCCACTGCTGCCAAGGACATCCTAAAGCAAACACCTCGAAAAACTCAGGCCTCAAAGCCAAACACAAACACCCGGCTAACACAGCCTCAACACCGAAGCATACATACTTTTTTAAACTGTTCCAAAGAAAATATTCGGAGACATCCATAGTCACTCTGTCTCATCACACAGCTACTACATCCTGAGGTATCAAAATATCATAACTCGCTTCTGTCCAATCGGCAGATCCAAACTCTACTCATCCAAACTATACACTTCAAAAAGGGACTCCGAACCCTAACAGATATCCTACAGAGATTGGTGAAATCCTTATACCACAACAAAGCTCACTCGAGACAGTATTGGGTCTACGGTCTCGGCAAATACACTTCCAACCCCAATAAACTCCAACCATTGGTAGTCGTGTTACACACACCACTACCCTATCTACCTTTATAATTTATATTGGAAAACCCGAACAGGTAACCCAACAGAGAGGTAGAAATAAATAAATAAATATATATATCAAAATACAAATACGCTCTCTCAAGATAGATACCACTCCAGAGCTTAGGTATTCGCTCAACCTATGCTCTGATACCACGTGTGACGTCCCAACTTTCTACTACCAGAAAATTGCATCATCTTTAAGAAAGAAAGGGGTGAGAAAATAGAAAAGATAGAGAAGAAGAAGAACATCAGAATCTCAACAGCGGAACGAAATAAATATAATATGTCACATAAGAGAATACATAATATCATATACATCAGAGTTACACAGATAATACAACACATACTAGACAGTTATAAACACCTGTCTAGTTAATACAACTCACTATAATACATCTCAGAGATACCAACACAGCGGAAAACTATACATATCTAAAGCGCTGAAGCCTCCTGCTCCATTGCTCCTCCACAGTTCGTCAAAGCTAACCTGAATCCCTTGGCTACCCATAAAAATTTGGGTACCCGAGAGTTTAAGAAAAACAGAAATAAACTCCGGGTCAGACATGGGTCTGGTATGAGTAACAGGTTAAAGTTGCTTAACTTTGAAAATCATTTGAAAACAAAAGGTATCACGTAAGACTTCCCACACATAAACATGGAAAAGTTTTTACCTTACGCTAACCAAAACATTTGATAGGAAATCCAGTGATATTATAATAGTGTCTAGGGTTTTCAAGTAAATAGAAAATAGCCGAAATTGTTGCATTCATTAAATTCCAGCATACTAGGTATACAATCAAAACCGTAAGGTCTCGTAGGAAGAATGGGTTTCCATCAATGGCAGGGCTACTGGGGTACCGCCCGTCACAGTACGTGGCCTAGATCACCGTACCGAGGACCCACCCTAAGTCCCCTGCAACACAAGGCCGGAACCATTCCTTACTGAACAGTTCCGAACGAAACAACCCCAGCAGTTGTCGCGAATCAACTGCCCACTAAGCCGAATATAAAGGGACATCTAGACAGGGGTATATCTCGCTCTCAAGTGGGGGCTACCCACGAAGCCTTGCTGCACCTCCCCTGTTTTAGCCATTCCCGGTTGATGAGGCTTGAGGTCACGATTACCTTTTAACAGAACTCATCACTTAGAATGCTCATCGCCCACCTGACGATGTTCTGAAAGCATTCAATCCATACAAGTTCGTTCCGGGTTCGAACGAAACCGAAGGCATTATCTCGTTACACTCATTTTGGAATCACCCTCAGAGTTAACGACAATAACCCTTGCACTCTGAATCTTCATCTTCACTTGAGATTCACGACCTATCGTTAATTTGGATCGATGTGGTATTCGGGTCTCCAGACCTAGAATCCCGGTATACGGAAACCCGATCCCGGTCTCATCGAAATCCAAACCGTGTCTTTTAAGGCCAAGTTGTTTTTAAAGGTTTAAAACAATTCAATTTCAATTATCTATATCAACAGAGATAGTTAAATCACAATATCACAATGGATAATAACGTCATCATCATAAACAGATAATCCATATTATCTACTCAAACAGATAATCAATATCATCATACTTAAAACAAGCATCCATATCACAATAGATATTACTCATCTCATATCTGAGATCACAATCAATCAAGGAAATCAATATCATCCATCATAAGCAATGATTAATAATCACACCATTTATAATTAATTTAAAATGAATTAAATTAATTACAAATCTCTAATTAATTTAAAGTAAATTAAATTAATTACTTCATTCTATAAATCATGCTTACTTAACCATTGATTAATTACAAATCAATTAATTAATCATTCTCTAGATTTCCATCTTAATTAATCATCCTAGATTAATTATCTTTTAATTACATTCGAGTAATTATTCTTTAATTAATTTCACAAATTAATTATTTATAACCAAATACAGTAATTAATCTTTAATTACCCTATTTATTAATTAACCATAATTAATTACATTTATCCTTAATTAATTACAATTAATTAATTGCTTATAACACTTATTATTGATTAATTAATCTTACTAAAACAATCCTTTAAATTTATCATTAATCATATAATTAATGATTCCTAATACATTTTTTTTTGAATTAATTATTCCATTTAAATTAATTACATTGAGTTATTAACTTTTACTTAACCATAATTATTAATCATCCTTGATTAATCCCATTCAGTAATTAACTACCCTTAATTACTTCACTTAATAAATTAATTACTCCTTAATTAATTTTCTAAATTAATCCCTTGATTAATTTTTCAAAGTAATTTAATCCAAATTACTATTATACTCAAAACATCTTCAATCAATTACATATAGTAATTATTATCAATTACTTCATTAAGTAATTTCACTTCATTAATTACATTTAAGTAATTATACTTATCAAATAATCCAATGATTTATTTACATTAATTAAACTCGATAAATTAATCTAAACAAATCATATTAAACTCAATAATTTTATTAAGTAATAAACTCAATAATTCTTTAATTAATTTATCTAATTAATTATTAAAATTAATCACATAAATATACCAATTAATCAACTTAGATAATTCAAATTTATTTAATTAATTATCTTGAGTAATTAATTCCTTTAATTACACTTAAACAATTCCACAATTGATTTTCTTTAATTAATCAATCTAATTAATTATTTGAATTTCATATTGATTAATTATAAAACAAATCTTGAGTTAATGACCATTATTACTATTAACAGTCCTAAATTTCTTTTCTTAAGAAATTTAATTTAGATAAACCCTTATTAATTTTCAAATTAATTTATCCTTAACCAAATATTAATTAACCACTAATTATTTAATTAATTCAATTTTTTAACCGTAACTTAATTAACCTTTAATTTCTTGATTAATTAACATTAAACATTAGTTTAAAATCTAATTTATTCAAATTAATGATCTTAACTCCAATTTAATTATTTCTAATTAATTTACTTAAAACTTAATTAACGAGTTTAAAACTCATAATTGCTTAATTAATCCAGTTATCAATCTATTTAATTAACTTATTAATTTAATGAATCCAATCACTAAATTCCACTTTACAGATTTTAAACTAAATTTCTTTTTAAATTTTCAAATTATTAAAGTATACTTTACCTTTAAACTTATTTACATCATTTAAAATTATATACATTATTTATTTTCAAAACCTAAGATTCAAATTCAGTTTAAATTCAGATTAAAATTTCAAATCAAACTTGGTTTTAAATTCTATTTCAAATTTTATATTAAATTCAAAAATCCAGAACTGCCAGGCTTTACTTTCTCAAAAGCCTGGAACCATCATACTCGAACGAACAAAATATACTTCGAGTCGTTCTTTTCCTACCCCGAGAAAATCACTAGAAAACTCGAGTACAACCCGAGATAAAATTCATCTTTCCCAAAAATTACCAGAGATGATAAAAACGTGCTCGTGCACGTGCACGATCGATGCCACCAACTCCGATCGCCAGCGATGATCTCCTCACATCGGAAAACCCCTCTACAACCAACTACGTTCATCAATTCACTTCCAACAGCCAACAATCAAAATCGAGCTTCCTATATCAAAACCTGGAACAAACAGGACGACACCAATCCAAACCCTGAAATCACTTCGTCTTCGATCCTTCGACCATCGTAAACGCTGAAACTCCGGCCACATCCTCGTCATGAACCCCGCTAGCATTCCCCAAAGCCGCTTAACACTCGAACAACCATAGAGACAGATATGATCGAATTCATACTTGATCATAAACTAGGGTTACAGATAAGAAATCAACCTCACTGCTTCCATGGTGATTTGCATCACCACCACTCATTTTTCCCCTCAACTACGCTTGCTCCTCCATCATCAGGGAGAATCCCCGACCACCACTATCCATTAGATCGCCAGAAATCACCTCATAACCATTTTCTGGTTAAACCAGACTTGCTATCAATTTCCTCTACTAAAAACTTCCATTTTAGTTTCAAAAATCAATTTTTGTTTTAAGCATTTGATTCATATACTTGAATCAAGGATTCTTGATAGTTTATATTTTGACTTATTTTTAGTTTTGATCAATAAACCTGGTTTCCAGAGTCAAAAATAAATGTTATTTGACTTAAGTACAAATTTAAACTAAAGCTTAAATTTAAACAATCAAGTTTTGATTTGCATATTAAGTTAAACAGAGACAAGATCAAAGATTTGAATTTTATTTCTTTTAAACCAAAACTGGAAAACTGGAAGATAAAAGCAGAGAGTAACCAGATGAAACCATACATGCATATCATACATTCATACATATACAGAGAAAAACACTAATATATTCAAGCATTCAAACATGATAGTTCTAGAGATTTCATGCAACCAGATTACTACTTAAGTTATTTTAATAAAAATGTTACTCACCGGAAAATAAACAGAGAGCAACTTTGAAACTGGAAATGGTATTTGCATGCTTTTGTTTTGAGTCCAGAAAACTTGAAACTTTGTCTAGCTTCGATTTCTTTAAACTGGAAAGCTTTAATATTTGAATCTGGAATGTTTAGGACTTTGGAATTTTGAGGAAGTTGTTCAAGATTGCAGCTTTGTTTAGTTGAATAATGTTTGAGTTGAAACTAAGCTTTAGTTTGTATGTCTTTGAAAACTTAAAAATGAAAAAATGCTAAGTTTTCTTTGAACGAATTGAAATGAAATAGGTTGATATATGGAAAAGAGTTCACAGTATGGCATCATTTTACTTGTACAAAATGACCAGAGATTTTTTTCTCTTTAGCTTATCAGGTAGGTTTTGGGGCTGAGATGATTTTTTCCAACCATTCGAATAGACTAAAGTGTTGCTAGCATTTAATGCTTGGTCCTTTATGTCTACAACTCATCTTTTATTTTACATTTTCGTATGTACTTATGTTTCATATTTGCTTCTAGTTAGTTCACTTATATATATTTATTTTTTTCTTTTGCCTTATTGTTTTGCAACTTATATTTCCAGAGTTGTCTAAATGTCTTAGTATATTCTTGTCTGGCATATATACTTTTTGGTCTCGTTTCTTTTGCCAGGCATTGCAAAGTTATGCTTCCAAAATTGTCTTAGTGTTCCTACCCATTTATCTGTACAACATGAGGGTACTCTTTCCCTTTTACACTTTGTTTATTTTATTCTATCAAGTGTACATAATCATTTAATACCACCTGCAAGAATACATGTTTGTTTTATTTTAGTTTTACACATTTGTGCTTTAAATTTCCAGTTTCTATTGTATACATACTTTAATTACTTAGTCCATGTTTCCATTTATATTTGTATATATAACAATACATTAATAATGTTATTAGAAAATAACAATTTGTCAAATTTAATTAATTTATAAAAGAGATTATAACTTCCTATTATTATTTAATAAACTCATATCTCATATTTACTAAACAATATTTTAAAATAAACCTTTTATTTATCTTACCATAAGCTAAGATATAATTTAAATCAATCAAACATTTATCTTAACTATTTTAAAACCATATGGTTACTTATTTAATGGCTTAATATTAAATTAAATCAAATTTCCAAATTATCAAAAATATTTGAATTATAAAACAAGATTTACTTATTTCTTATATTTTAAACAAAGCTTATCAATTTACAATATATATAAACTTATATACATTATAAATAGAAAACAGTTTATTTAGCTTCTTAAAAAGATAAATTCACAATTTAAATGTTTATTAAAAGAAGAATTATCAAATCAATTCAAATTTACCAACAAAATCATCAAATCAATTTAATTTTAAATGCAGATTATTAAATTGATATTGTCAGAAATTCCGGGATGTCACAAGGATCATTGATGACAAAGATCTTCATGATGTAGGATTACTTACCATTAATCTCTGGAGGTGAAATTTACAATATCTAAGGTGGTAGTAGTACTTTGTTATGAAAATCTTCGATTTTCAAGAATATGATTTGAAGTAAAGGAAGAAATCTTTGATTAATATTTAGTGAATGATTTGGGAATATTTTCCCTAAGTTAAAAGTAAAAACTTGAATATAAGAAATCATTGATTAAGATTAAAAGAATGATTTGCAAAGGTTTTCCTAAGTAAAAGAGAGAATGATTTGGAATTATTCTAGGATTTAAGAAAAATTTAAATAAACCAAATGACTTGATAAATGAGGCTTAATGATTCCATATACTCTTGAAAAGAAAATGGAATAAATTGAAAAGAGTTTATCTAAGAAAGATATTTGATTTAAGTAAAAGATGAAGTAATTGATTGATGATTAATATCCATATATAAACTTAACATCTTTTTAAAGTGATGATTGGCTTTGAAGGAACCGAAGTCGGATTTGAGTGATTCATATCTGAAAACCACTTCGAACCAATGTATACGTTCGAAAGTTAAGACATGTTGAAGATGATGATTATTGAAGACCGTGGATCTTCATAGCGTAAGGACTGCTTGTTGATATGCTCTAGGTCGCTCCCAGTATAGATTTATTTATATAGCGGTGGTCACCTCGTTATGGAGACTTTTTCGGATTGCAAGGGCTTCTAGCCTAGTAATGGCCGAGGAAAGTGCCTTCGGTTTCGTTCAGTCACAGAACGAACTTGTATGGACGAATGTCTAATATTGTATTTCTAAGACACAACATTTGACTTTTACAAATATACATCTTCTTGGTGGTGGAGAAGGCAACTTCTCTTAGCTTAACACCCTTCTTTGAGACATACGAGCTCAGAGGTTGTAAGGGAGTCCAATAGTGATCAAAGGAATGCCAATGTGGCATTAAAAGTGGAACATGTTATGATCAAAGTGTGGTTTTGTATGAAAAGTGTGGCTTTGAAGAAATTGAGCGTAGTCTCACTAGCCTCACATCTCGGAAGATGATATGGGATACTATGTGGTCTGATAGACACAAATTCGGAATAAGTTAGTATGTTGGTGGTGTTCAATACGTTGGGCTCTTTGGGGGATACGTCCCTCAAGGCATTTATTGCCCCATTTGGATAAAGTGGTTAGCTTGAGAAAAGCAGGGAACTACCGGTTATCAGTTGTAGTATAGCAAGTATAGTTCCAAGTGACTAGTTTGAGAAAAACGATTAAGGTACTGTAGGTACTATATTTGTTATGCATGGATCAGAGGAAAGGCCACTAGTTCCCTATCATGTTGGAAATTCAATTCCAATACGAGATTTACGGTTTCGATTGTATTCCCAAAATAGCTATAATGACTTGCAAACATTTCAACTACTCCTTTTTGGTATCATATATTCCGTTCGATATATCCCGTTGACCCAGTCTGGATATATTCTGTTAGACATAGTCCGGGTATTGATACCTTATTTGAATAAGTTATTTGAAAAGTGTTTTCAAAAGAATGTCATAAAAAATAATATCAAATTATTTTGGTATAAAAGTGTTTTGGTTATCGTAAGGTAAAAACCTGTCCGTATTTATGTGTGGGTGTGGTCTTATGAGATAACCTTCTTTTCAAAGGTTTTGATAACATAGTCATTTTAAATTTTGAGTATCTAACGCTAGTTTATCAAGCCTGATCCAAGTATTTTTAATACTCGGGTCAAATCCGAGTAGTTTTAGGTTGAATTGAAGATGGTTAGAGTTTCCAAAGGAGAGCTGGAGATCATCATCATATGGACGTATTCTATTATCCGCTGCATCTATTGCATTTATTTTGTTGTTTGTCAGCATTTGTAAGGGCAGATGTTATAACTGTCCAAGCTGAATCTAGGTTAGACTCTGATATTGTATTTAAATTTTCCGCTGTAAAGATTATTATTGAAATAATATATGTTATTCCATTTGTGCGAGTTCTATTCTGTCTTTATTTTCTTTCTACCCTTTATGATCCATCTTTTCGTGCAATTTGACTTAGACATGTGTGGTTTATTGTCGATTCAAAGGGTATGGAAAAATAGGTCGATATAGTAATAAATAAATAAAAACTAGTTTGAACAAGTAATCTTGAATAGGTGAAGATTGAACTTAAATCGACACCATTGGAATTTTTTTAACTAGGCTGTGTGTTGCTGCATGTAGCAATAGCCATGCTGTTGGTTATAGTAAGCCACACTATCTTTAAGCTTATGATGTTGCATACAACAACGAACTGTGCTATTAGTATTTTGAATTTGGAATGGCAATCCGACCACAAGCCAAACGAAGTGATGCTATCCCAGATGGGATAATGGCTAAGAATAATTTTCCCTAAGGATGTTCTGAAGTTATTATTATGCACAACAAAAGTGATTTACCTATTCCATCACTACCATAGACAAAGAAGAACCTGCCTTTCCTACCAAAGACATCATTAAGGGACATGTTATAAATGTTCATCTGATTAATGTTTTAAATTCGAAACACCCCGCGCCCCTTAGTATACCCAAAAAGGCACACTAAAAGATATGGTGCATTGTAGGTATAGCTAGAACTTTACAAAGACTAAGATTCATAAGACAAATAAATAAAAACAACAGAAATATTTAAACAATAAATCATATAGAAATTAAACTTCATAAAATAAGTCATAACCAAAATATGTTTCAAAATACCAAATACAAATGTCTTATGAAAAATACCATCTCAGTCATAATATCAGAGTACATAAACAATAAAATCACCCCTCTCATCAAGTACCAGTACATCCCAAAAGTCTAATGAAAAGAAAAAAGAAGATTACATGAAGAATCTCCAAGAATGCGTCTCCAAGAAAGCTAAAATCTATTATCCCTACCTTTGCTGGCCTATGGGGGTAAAAGAGGAAAATTGAGGAGTGAGTCAGACTAAAAGTATGGTGAATGAAAGTAATTTCTAGTATTTTTAAGCAAGGTAAAGATAATAGACTTAGCAATAGTTCTAGCATAAAAGAAAATAAAGAAAAAGATAAAGCTGGGAATAAAATACTGTTTAACTGCTTGCTTTTATTATTTCGATTGTGATTGTTTGCACTTGTCTTAGATAGCTGCTTTGATTAGGCTGAAATTCTAATCCTATTTTAATTAGGCTAAAGTCCTAATTCAACCATTTGATCGACCTTTTATCCCTATTGTGCCACTGTGTGCTAGTCCTATCTTATGGGCCCCACAACAGAAAGACACCTATAACGCTTTGGAACTCAATAGCGATTATCTTCCTACTTTGAGACCGCACGCTCCGTCACCGACCGTTCGCACTATCTGTTGCTCCCTCTTTTGACCTCTTATCTACCTACTTCAACATAAGCGTGTCCAGTTTCACCTGATCTGTTGTGAGACCATTAGTCTTAGTCTAACAGGGTACTGCCCAGCCTTATATAAGTGTATTGTGAGACCATCATCCATAGTCTGGAAGGGGAATGCTGCTGGTACGGGTCCAAACAAACAAAAATCTAGTTGCGTCCCTTGTCCAAATCCCCTGATTCAAGCTTCTAATTATTGATCACTTATCTACCTACTTTAGCATAAGCGTGTCCCAGCCCCACCTAATCTATTGTGAGACCATCAGTTTCTGACTGAAGGGGAATGCTCTCGGTAAGGGTCCTACTTCTATCTTTGCTTATTAACTTAGTGTAAGTCTTTAAAATAAGCCTCTTCTGTTAATTCTGCACTATTTGCTTATTAACTTATTCTAAGTTTTAAAACTAGCCTCTTTCTGTTCTTTTTATTTAATTATAACCTATGTTATAATTGTTCTTCTCTCTTGTCTTTTTAGTTATAACTACTATTTATAAACTTACTTGCAAATGTCTCAAATTTTCCTATTTCAGTCTATCTCCTTTTTATTGCAATTCTTCTTATTTACATCAAATTTCTGTAAATTTAATGTTCTTATATTTTAGTCCATAGTAGCGAAATATCCTCTTTTTATTATTTTATTTGCGTAAAAAGGAATAAAAAGAAATTAATATTTATAGGCTAAGTCTCAACTAAAAAGGTATAGATGTAAATAACAATAAATGACTGTAAATAATTGAGAAACACTATAAATAACAGTAAATTATTGCGAATAACTGAAATTAAATAGCTAAATAAAAATAAACTGGAGAGAAAGTCTAAAATTTACTTAAAAATAAACTGTAAATAAACTTGCATAAAGGTTGTTCCAAAATTGTAGAAAAACTCAACTATTGAAAACCTTATTATTTTAAATTACTTAAAAATCCAAAGTAATTACCTAAACACTCACATGTGGTCCTTAGCTCTAGTCCTTGGTCTTCCTTGATCCTCTCCTAGAGCATAAATATTTTTTTCAAAAAGATTCTCTCTTTATAAAAAATTTCTTTCTAGGGCCAGCCTTTGGAATGAACCCATATAGGAGAAAATCTGAATGAGAAAAACAGCTATGCCTAAGGGTTTATATATAGGGTTACTTGGGGATCTAAGACTGTTGGATTTGTAAATTAAATCTGGTGCAACCATGTCATAGACTTGCTTGGAACCGTCGGATGGAAGCATGGACACACAGGAATAGAAAAGAATTGAAAAACACGTCATAATTTAATCTGGACGAATCAAGGTCTTCATGCCTGGGCGGGTCGACATGTAGGTCGACCCTTACATGTGTTAGGTCCACCTATAAGTCGACCTAGCTAAGGGGAGGGTCGACCTGACCATATTTTTCTTCTTCTTCATTTCTTGTTTAATTCATATCTTCTTCGTTTTAGCTCGAATTTTGAATAATTATATATGGAAATTGACCAGACAGTTACCACAGACACAATGATGCAACTCCAATTTCTCAACTCTAATAAGTTCACCAAGTTATTTTATTATTTAATTAATTCGTTAATTAATTATTATAGGTTAAATTTCGGGTTATTATATTCACTCCTCTTTAAAGGATTTCGACCCCGAAATCTCCAAGGATAGAAGAATGAAATAAATGTTTTCATCTAAATTTTACAACCAAATATTCAACCATCATCCATTACATCCATTGTCCTTAAGCTTTTCTAATGTAATTTATGATATATATGCAAATAGTGTAGTGTCAACGTCCCTAACTAATGCAAAAGATTAGGCGGTCTATTGAATCGATCGGCCTTCTTTTTATGCAATCATGTCCGTGTCATGTATCCAAATGAATGCAAGTTTCCCAATGATAACTGCTAGTTCTATGTGCATGCTACAATCATCACCCAAATGCAACAATCATATGATAATCATCCATTTGTAGCAACCCTGGAATAAAATAAAATAAAAATGCAAATGCACACGCATCCATATGCATATGCCATAGTGTCCTAGTTAGGCCGATCCCCAAGAGATTATAGTGCCTAGCGTAAGTATATGCGTCCATTAGCATCCACTAGCAACCACTTGCAACCACTAGCATTCATCATACATAACATGTTCTAATAATATGTTTACATCTAATCCTACCATCCATAGGTCAAATCCTAAGATCTACCATCCCAAAGGAAAATAAAGGAAAGAAGATATTCAAAACTAAAGATGGAAATAAGAAATTCAAAATTTACTAATAAAGAGATATGGATAAGAGGTACGTATTTTCCCGTAATCAAATCAATCTTCTCTGAAGTCTCTCTAACCATGTTGGGAACAAGTAGAAATCTCCCTGTTGACTCTAAGTAACATGTAGGTGACTTGCAATGTTTTTGATAGAGAGCTTTGAAAGGTGCCATTCCAATGCTAGCTTGAAAACTATTATTATAAGAGAATTCCACTAGAGGAAGATGCTCTTTCCAAGTTCCTCCAAAATCAAGAATACACATCCTCAACTACGTGTGTCTTACTAATACCACTTTACTATTCTTCTTTAGTCTACACACATGAAACAACATTCTTAGGTTATCACTAGTGTCCTATACACTTTACAGAAACCTTTATTATTACTTCCAAAACTAAACAATGCTATCTTCTACAAAGCCTTACACTTTTTTCGTCACACCTAGGAAATGATTCTTATCTACTCCATATTTTAAAGTTTGGTTTGGTATTTATCATTTCATTTCAAAAACTAAAGCTTCTAAATTTTTAAAAACATTAAATCCCAAATTTTATGCCTTTAAAAGTGTTATTTTCAATTTTTTTATTAAATTCAAAGGTACTTGGTTACTTAACATTTTAACTTTCTAGACTTGCGTCTTTACAGCTTTTTGAATTTACATTATCCCCCAAACCTTGAGGGGAAAACATACAAATTCTAAGTTCAAAACTTATTCCTCTTTTTTTTAAAGACCTTTATAGATTTCCATAAAAATTTGGATCTTTAAATTTAATTGTTATCAAGTTTTTTATTTCCAAAAACTAATTTTCCTTTTCACCAAACCATTTTTCTTTAAAATATCTTTAAAACTTCCTCACATATTTTCAAAACATCTTTTTTCATAGATTTTAAATTTTGCAAAAACTGGAGTAGTTTCTAACTTACCACAAATCAGGACATTCTACAAAGGCTCTCTATAATATCTCTCCTAAATAACACTGTCCCTAATTATTACACTTCTTATTACACCTAATGGTTTTATATCTTAATGTATTGGAACTACTTTCTCTTATGAGAAACTATTAACGCCAAAACCTTCTATGAACCCTTTAAAAGCGGACTTCATATTTATGTGAAATTACAAGGAACCAATTTTATATTTTTCGAAATAGGCTATACAAAATATGGTGCTTCCTATAGCTAGTAAATCTCTTTCACGTATTCCTTATAACTTGCACAAAACATCTTTATTTGAGATTTGGTTTCATAGAAAATTATATCATTATTCATTTCATTCCAATAGATTAAAGTATGTTTAATCTATTTTCTCTTGCGATAACATTTTCTATGAAATTTATTAATTTCCTAATATTTAACTTACACATTTTTTCCAGAAGAACTCATTTTCAAAGATGTTTTAATATTTTCTTAACCAGAAAACATTTTCTTATACTTATTTAAATAATAAGTGTACTTACAAACCACTTTATTTCTATACTTAGAAATTACCTTCAAAACACATTTTTATTTGGTTCAAAATAGATGTTGTGTAGAACACCGTTACTACAACCCAAAAATACTAGTATATGGATTCAATTATCTCATATACTATGTAAAAACATTTCCTTTGGGAGTCACCTATTATAACAATAGTGTTATAGTCTATGCTCCCTTTATTTTCCAAAAAAACATCTATTACAACAATAAATGTTGTAACCTACATTTTCGATACTGAGTACACTCTAGGTTTATATATTTAAAATCTTTGTTTACCTACAAAGAAACTAGAGAGCTATATGTGCTCTATAATTCTTCAAAAAGAATTTCACTTTTAACAAAATTTACATCATATAAAAACCAATTTAAATTTCATACCATTTTTTTTCAAAAACCCAATATTTACTTCCTCGAAAATATTAACAATTATTATTTAACCTGTTAGTTCCTACAATTTCATTTTATTGAGCTAGACATAAAGTGGATTTTCTTCTTACTACCCTAGGAGTACCCTTCCTAAACCCTGGAAATCTCATTTCCTTACTAAAGTATTTTATTTCTATTCCTCTTTTATGCTTATGTTTATCCCAAGGCGCTAACTTTAAGTCCACTTATCTGAAACAATCCAATACTAAATGTACAAAACAGTTTGTCAAACCCTTTCCATGTGTTAACCTACTTTATGCCCTAAGAAACGCACTTCCTTACGCCAAAAGTGAGACTTAGAAAACTTTGCCTTCAACTGACGAATGCAAAGCGTACAAAGAACCTCCTCTAGATGAACCGCATGCTCTTCCATACTCTTGGAAAACACCAAAATGTAATTAATGAATACTACAACGAACTTATTTTGGACATCTTGAAAAACACGGCTCATCAAATCTACAAAATAGGCTGGGGCATTGGTTAGCCCAAACGGCATAACAACCACTCAAAGAATATGTCGAGTGTCCTAAATGTTGTCTTATCGATGATATCGTCAACGACTCTAAGCTGATTAAATCCCATGGCTAAATCAAACTTAGAAAATAATGAAGAGCCAACCAACTTATCGAAAAGATCGTCTATCTTGGGAAGTGGGTAACGGTTCATCTTCGTGAGCTTATTCAACTTTCTATAGACTATGCAAAGTCAAAGAGAACCATCTGCCTTTGTAGCAAAGACGACCAGCGGTCTCCACTCCAATATGCTCCGTCTGATGAAGCCTTTCTCCAATAGCTCATCGACCTGCTTACTTAACTCCTTCCTCTTCCTAGGTGCCTTGTGTCTCATGGGAAATGCCACTAGCTTAGCATTATCATTAAGATAGATCCTAAAGTCGATCTCTCTCTTAGGGGGTAGTCCCTGACCTCCTCTAGGAAACCTTTGACGACTGGAACTGAACCTAACTCTACCAGCGATGAATTAAGGGAATAAAGGAAGATCAACATGACTGATCCCTGTGGATCCCAAGAAACCTCAAGAGTCCGCCCGCTACATGTCTCTTTTACTAATGACTCTCCTCTCGTAGTCCAATATCGCTCCATAAGTGGATAACCAATCCATCCCTAAAATCATCCTATACCCCGAAAATCCCAATACATAATCTTTACAGTCAAACTCTACGCCTAGGATAAAAATTTCAAGCCCCTACAATTCATGGATAAATGTGTCGATCCTCCAATGGGATTTGATACAACTATGGATTCTACTACTAAAGAGATATCTAAGTGTAAACAATCAACCAAGGAACTAGAAATGAAAGAATGTGATGCTCCAGAATCAAAAAGAGTCCGAATAGGAAAATCCAAAATAGAGATCAAACCTTCCACGGTGACTTTCCTACCTCTATCCGGTCCACTACTAGAAGGTGCTGCATCTAAGCCCTACACCTGCGCTGTAGGTGCGCCTACTCCCTGCCCCATCCTCTGAGAACAAAATCTACTAAGTTGACCAGGCTGCCCACAAGTGTAACACTATCCCTTTATTCTATCCTTCTTGTTGTCCCTTGCGAAATGACCAACCAATCCACAACAATTACATTTCTCGCCTTTCTTAATCTGCTTTTGAGGTCCTCATCCTTTCTTCTTATCCTTGTCCTTCTTATCTTTCAACAACTTCTTCTTAGAATTTTCCAACATAGGGACCTCCTTAGACTCTCCTTCCTTAGCTGCATCAGACATGAGGTCCATCTCTACCATTGACTCCTATGTAGCTCCCATCGGTATAGGCGTCAATAACAACCCTTGGAGGGGTTGATTCAATCCCTTAGAAAACGTAATGGCCTTTTTGTGCGGTGCATTGACAAGCTTCATTCAAAACCGCGACAACACATTAAATTGATTGATATACTCCTTTACTGAAAGACTTCCTTACTTCAAACTAATGAACTTTTTCAACTGCACACATTCTTTTGCTTGTGAAAAAAACTTCCTCTCAAATCTCTCTCGGGATCCATTCTAACAAATATCTCTCCCTTCCAACTCAACAATCTCCCACCAGTAAGAAGCCTCCCCTATCAGCTTCCAAGATGCAAGCTGAACTCTCTGCCGATCCGCCAATCCTAATAGCCTTAATATCCTCTCTATACTTCTCAACCAAGCTCGTTCCTCCACGAAATCTTCTGTACCCAAAAATGTCTTGCCTCCTAGATGAGTGAAGTCTTTGCATAGCTTAGAGAAATTTGTTGCTACAGGTGGATTAATGGGATTTCCACCCACCGGTGTTGGATTGGGCGCTTGCCCTTGCACCTCTGGTGTCATAGCTTGAAGGTATTTATGAAACTAGCTTAGGACTTGGACGCCCTCTGAAAGATTAGGGACATCCGCCATACTATGCAAAGAAAAAGATAATTTAGGCTCGAAAGAATCTAAAGAAGATTGAACTGGAATTCGAGGTGATTTTTATAAAAACTCTTTTATAATTGAAAAACTATTCCTCTAATAAGAGTTTCTTTCTAAAAATTACTTTTAAACATATTTTCTTTCACAAATACTGTACTTTTAAAATAAGTTTGATTAGGAATCCTGTAACCTTAGGCTCTGACACCAAGTGAAACACCTCACACCCTTTAGTATACTCAAAAAGGGCACACTAAAAGATGTGGTGTGTTGTAGGTATAACTAGAACTTTACAAAGACTAAGATTCATAAGATAAATAAATAAAAACAGCGGAAACATTTAGACAATAATTCATTTAAAAATTAAACTTCATAAAATAAGTCATAAAAAATATGTCTCAAAATACCAAATACACATGTCTTATGAAAAATACCATCTCAGTCACAATATCAGAGTATATAAACAATAAAATCACCCCTCTCATCAAGTACCATTACATCCCAAAAGTCAAATGAAAATAAAAAAGAAGAATACATGAATAATCTCCAAGAATGTCTCTCCAAGAAAGCTGAAATCTAATGTCCCTGCCTCTGCTGGCCCATGGGGGGAAAGGAAAAAATAGAGGACCGACTCAGACTAAAAGTCTGGTGAATGGAAGTAATTAAAAGTATATTTAAGCAAGGTAAAGATAATAGACTTAGCAATAGTTTCAGTATAAAAGGAAATAAAGGAAAAGATAGCTGGAATAAAATACTGTTTAACTGCTTGCTTTTATTATTTCGATTGTGATTGTTTGCACTTGTCTTAGATAGCTGCTTTGATTAGCTGAAATCCTAATCCTATTTTAATTAGGCTGAAGACCTAATTCTACCATTTGATCGGCCTTCTATCCCTGTTGTGCCACTGTGTGCTAGTCCCATCTTATGGATCCCACAACAGAAAGACACCTATAACACTTTAAAACTCAATAGCGATTATCTTCCTACTTCGAGACCGCACGCTCGGTCACCGCTGGTTCGCACTATCTGTTGCTCCCTCTTTTGACCTCTTATCTACTTACTTCAGCATAAGCATGCCCATCTTCTCCTAATCTGTTGTGAGACCATTAGTCCTAGTCTGATAGGGTCCTGCCCAGCCTCACATAAGTGTGTTGTGAGACCATCAACCCTAGTCTGATAGGGGAGTACTGCTGGTACGGGTCAAAACTGTAACGTATGGGAATTTTTGACTTTCGAAAATCGAGATCGATACTCACTTTATCGAATGTCACCCATTCGAATGCCGGAAAACTCAACCGTTATGGTTTAAGAAAGAAGAGGTAGAATAAAAAGTAGAAGAAAAGAAAAGAAGAACAACAGAACAACATCAGAATCTCACATATCGCAGCGGAACAACATATAATAGATAAATGAATAATCTTTAAACAAAGAACTATATCAGTTATTTCATCACATCTCATCATTAGAGTCAATATACAACACAATATATCTATGGATAGTTATATAAACTTGTCCTCATACAGAATACACAGCGGAATAAAATAGTATCATGTACAAGTAGTACGTTTAGCCATCCTGCTCATCACTTGAGCTCCATAGCTCTCCAACATCCAGAATAACCTGATAACCTAACTCTAGACTGCCCGTGTGGAAATTGGTGGGAACTCAGAGTTTAGGAAGGGAACAATAAACTCCAGGTCAGTCATGTGACTGCTGTAAGTTCGTAAAACAGTTATTTATCTTTAAACAACAACAGAATTTTTTTTAAAGTCAATTCGCAATGCTTTTTGGAAAATGAGACTACCATAAGGCCTCCCGCACACACACACAATGCAAATGTAGAATCGGTGGAGATTTCTCCTTATGATAGTCAAAGATGCTTGATATGCAAAATCAAATCATTTTTGATATTATTATTAGTGCATAGTGTAGAAAACATTTTGAAAGTATAATATAAATCTTAGCCAACATACGACCAGTATCGTATGCTTACTATAGCTACCATCTAAACAATGGTGACCACCATACGTAAATGGCAGGTTCTACAACTAAAACCGTACAAGATTCGTATTGGAGTTGGGATTTCCAACAAATGGTCAGGCCAAGGAACTTCCCATTGCCACATAGGTATGCCTCTGGAAAGACAACCCGAGAACCTAACCGGATCTCTGCCAACACAAGGCCGGGTTACCTCTGCAAAAATAGGTAACTACTGACATGCATATGTCATCCCCTGATCGTAACCGATCTTCCCGAGGATCATCGATTTCCAACAACCACAATGTAATTTGCAGCAACAACATAGGTTAAATATCTGGGCTCCATACCATGATACCACCTCTATCCAGAAGGAATGACATACACTAAGGGGCGCTACTCCCTAGAACCCTGCTGCATCCTTCCAGTTTTGACCATTTCCGAGGTGTGAGGTCCGACGAAGTCTCGTCCACAAAGCCACGCTTTATACAAAGCCATGCTTTGGGTCAACAAATGATCAAAGCAATGATCACAAAGATAAATGATCAAACAAATGATCATATCACAAATGATCAAACAATGATCATTACACAGCAATACTCAGCATGTCACGCTACCAATTCGGGAGTATATCACTAATAACCATCAACTACATAACCTCTGAGCTCGTACGTCTCAGAGAAGGGTGTTAAGCTAAGAGAATAAATTCTCCGCCACCAACAGATATGTATTTGAAAGAAATCCGCTTTATATCTCAATTTGTAACGTCAGACACACAATCCATACAAATTTGTTCCGGGCTCGAACAGAACCGAAGGCACTTCCAAAGAAGTCCTTGCAATCCAAATATTCACTAATCACGTCTGGACTTCCCGTCACTAAGGGTGATAAAACTTCTATATCGGAGATCAGCCGATGCAGAGTAACTCGACGGTAATCCTTCCGTTTTCAAAAATATCTGGTCTTCAACACCGGTCATCAATTGCAATCCATTACGACGTATCACATATTCAGAATGGATTATACGACCCAAAGGTCCTTTCCCGGCTAACCCGAATAGTGAGCGCTTATTTTAGAAATAAGTGTAGCATTCAAAATCAAGCAATTCACAACAAATACCTATTTAAAGGTCAATATTGATAGTCGATTATTTAACTATTAATAGGCATGCATAACATCACCATATTCCAAATAATTTTCCAAGTTATTTATTTTTTTCAAAAATATCTTTATAAGATATAAATTGCCACGCTTCAAAAATAAATCAACGTTTATTTTTAACAAATTCTATAGTGAATTTACACTTTTCAAAATATCTATGAATATACGATTTTCAAATCGATTTTCAATATTCATTTTCAATTTATCTTTAAAAAGATAATTCTCAAAACATTCATTTCATATTGGAAAAACATTTCCATATTTATCAAATAATAAGTACTTCATAAGTCTTATTTATTTTCAACATTTGAAAATATTCAATATACTTAAATCAAAATTTAGTATATAAAAATATTCAATATACTTAAATCAAAATTTAGTATATATTTCATTCTTTAAGGAAATCATCTTCTTCAAACACATTCTTTGAGTCAAAACGAATGCTACGTAAAACATCGTTACGACAACTCACAATCACTAGTATAGGGATTAGAAATTTAGATAGATATATAAATCCCAATACTATATAAAACATTTCCTTTCGGAAATCATTTACTATAACAACAGTGTTATAGTCCACCATTTCCTTATTCCTCGAAACGTCTATTTCAACAATGAATGTTGAAATCTATAGTTTCGATATTTAACACATTTTAATACATCTTGAAACCATTAACTTCATTTTAAAATATCACTTCCCCAGAACATTTCTTTAATATTTTTCACTGTCCAAAATCGTGAATATACTTCATTAATCCAAATTCAACATTTTCTACCCATTCTATTTAAAGGATAATTCGCTATCCAAAAATCATGAATATATTCCTTTAATAAATTTTTATATTTAATTTATCAAATTCAATTAATTTCGGATTTATAAAACAATGTATTATAAATTCCATCTCTATTTATAAAAACTTCAATTTATAAATCTCCTTTATCAAATTTTTATATTTAATTTACATGTCGAAATCCAATTTATAAGTAAATTACTTATAATCCATTTATCCACTAATTCATTCTTTTATATCACTATCAGTTTATAAATCCAAATCCTTATTTATTTATAAATTCATGTTTATTTCATTTTACCACTTATATAAAAAAAGAACTCATTTTATAATTCTAATATTTTTATTTTGTCAATCACAATTTCATAAATCTTTTATATAAATCTCTTTATTCCATCCAACCCCTTTAAATTTTTTTTTTATAAATTTTCAACCTTTAAACAATATTTCTAAAAATTCTTTTATTTAAAATCCTTTGCCATATTTTGGAAATTTCTTCGATAAGATTACTAAAAATCCTATTTTATATTTTAATTCCTTTTTTTCAAAAATTCCAACTTTAAATTCAAAAAATCCAATTTTATTTAATTTTGTATTCAGCAATACCAAAAATTCACAGATATAATCATACATAGATTATAAATAATTAATCACACAACATGTGAACAAATTCATATAATTTGAGGATTCCAGTTGGATCCCTCCAACCTGTTTCCCTGCATCCACAGATGCTAGCACAATACCAATCCCACTTTGAGGTGGAATATCGCGGTATAGGAGATTTATAAAATATCAATCCGCTATTATGCGGCGCATAGGCTCTCATCCGCTATATAATGCGGGAAATCAATCAGGTGCAATATATACATATGCCAATATATATATATATATATATTGTTATATAATACTATATATATACTATCACATCCAAATAGCAATCAATAAATAACTGCAATACAAAATTTTATTTTGAGTGAGAAGGTCTCACCTTTGATTTTATTTTGCAATCCATGTTCATTCTCGGCTTGATTCCTTTGCAATTTTAAACCTTGTATCAATAATTATACGACTTTATTAATATTTGAATCAATTTAATTTCAAACAAATTTCCTTTTTTAAAAATTTAATTAATTTATAAATCCTTTTGAGATTACCTATATATATTTAAATTAAATTTAGAACTACTTTAAAAAAATCCTGAAAACTCCTTAACATTCAAATTTTCTTTTTACAAAAATTTCTCAAATCATTAAATAAACTAATTAAACAAATATATTACTTTAAAATTTAAATAGTAAATAAAGATAGGTATATATGTATATTCATTTCAGTTTATTATTATTTTTAAACCTCACTGTGAATATTTTTCTACATGTATATCTTTATATAAATTTTAAAACTGCATATAAATTTTCTTCAGTTTACACAGAATTTTAACATATATTAAATCGAATAGAATTTATACCTTATTGCTTTCGATTCTTGAAACCACGACCTGCTCACGAAGCCCTAGCTTTGCCGAAGACCCCGATCCACACCCTTTCCAGAAAACAGTCACCATCACTCGACTATCCCATGTTGCCAACCGCCACAACCCCAAGCCAACAGCCATTGCGACACCTCAAAATCATCACCGAACAACTTCCCATCACCGAACAACCATTTCGACAACCAAGCGAACAACTTTCCACGTACTCGAGCCAGAAATCAACGCAGTTGTCATCACGCTCCACGCGCGAAACCCTTCCCAAAAATCGAACGCGAATCCCCTATACTTGCTCAACTTCGATCGAGATCGTTTGATTTTGTTTTTTTTTCTGAAGAGGGGCTTCGGTTTTGAAAATGAAGGAGGAGGGGAAGAAACCGATCGATTCGATTTAAGGGAAATTGGAAGAGGGAAGAAATCTGGGTTTCGATTTCTTTTAAACAGAAGGGCTGCGGCCATTTTTTTCTTTTTTTTTCCTTGAATTGATTTTTGAACTGAGGAATCGAATGAGGGAGGAAGTGTTTTAAACGAGCACAGCCATGCTTGCACGATTTTTGTATCGTGAATTTAGGTGTGATCTCAAGCGTAATTTCAGGGAGGTAACATACTCATGTTAACTAATATAATTATTCAATTTAAATTCAAATTCAAACCGTTCAATAAATGCAACTAAAATTTTTAACTTCCTATCAAGGCATGCCGCTAGGCGTTCATAATGTTATACGCCTATTCCGAACATAATGGAAAAGGTTTCGAGTCCAAATTCGATCGTATGGAGAAGATAGCTTTTTGGACCAATTATAATATTAAATTTTCGATTTAATTTCAGCGCGTTTGCTTATCGTACAGCCAAACGATCACTCCAAATATTACGAAAATTGAAATCCGATAATAATTCAATATTACGGACCCAATGGAACTGGTTTCGTCGAATTCCGAGACTGTGCCTCGGAAAACTATATTTTAAATATCGATTTAAACTATAAATTTCAAAACAGAACAAAGCAGTTTCAAATTCAATTCTGAGGCTTCTATTATCTTCATTATTATCACTATAAATTTTATAAGCCTTCATATTATTTTTAACAGGCTTAAAACTGAAAATTCAAATTTTTACCCAGTTTCAATAATTAAATTTTAATAATTTAATCGCCAAATTCATTCTGATAATTGGGAATTCAAGTCAAACTATCATTCAAATATTTAAAACAAATTAAATATTTCATTTTCAAATGTTCAAAAATTCTGGGTCGTTACAATCTTCCCCCCATAAAAGAATTTCATCCCGAAATTACAAGTTAAGAAGAATGATCCAACTCCCGTTTATCATTTTCCCAATTCAAACAGTTTTTATCAACTCATCAAAACAAATCTTTTATTAAAGATTCATTATCATTTCAACTAGCTTTCCAACTTCAATTCTAAGTTTCAAAAAACATTGCTTTCCTAACAATTCAAATTTAAATTTAAATTCAAAATTTTGAATTCAAAATTTTCTCAAAATTTCTAACTCTCTAAATTTTCAAAAAATTTCGCCAGCGTCTCCTTTGCATGGCTAGCTCGGCACTACTACAAAATGTCCCTACGGACTCCCAATTTCCAAAAGAAAACAAAATGCCAAGTGGCAAAATCAGAAACTCATCAAATTTCATACTGAAATTTAAAATACATACCTTATTGTCGAGCAATTTAATTTTATCTTCAAAATCAAAATCCAATTTCCAAATACCCTGTATGCTTCACTTAACAACAATATCTAAATCCACTTTCATTTCCATATACAATCAATTTGCTTCAATAACAAAGTTATATATTCATTTCCATTCAACTTTTCCCTTTTCAATTTCATTTGAATTCAATTACAATTTCAATTCTATTTGAATTCATTTTATCTTCAATTTTAAAATTTCACTTTTTTTAGTTCAATTTCTACATTTCCATTACAATTTGCAAATAAATTTTCCGTTAACAAAATTTTTCTAACTCCCAAAATTTTCGAAAAATTTTGTCAGAGTCTCCTTTGTACGGAGGAGCTTTTGCAATTTGACAAAAGATATAAATATATATACATCGACCCACTCGGTCGGAAAAGCAGAAAAATAGTTCATATTTCCTATTTTGTATTGCGTAGGCGTACCTTTTAGCATTTTAAGCAAAGCGGTTTATTATTAGCAATTTGCGCAACCCAAAATGCAGCCAAACGGCTTCCTAAAACCTGTACTTACTCAAATTAAACACGTAAGTGACAAATATAAGAAATCTATTTAACAGTTCATTCATTTTCAATAACAAATATATAGATTTCATCAGTAAAACATTCAAAATAAATTCCATTGGAAATTCATATGGTTTTAATACAAATTAAATTGCTTCCATCTAATTCACATTCAATTTCTATTTAATTCAAGTGATTAACAACTCACTTTCTTTCATTCAATTCATTTTTAAGTGAAACGAATTCATACCATTTCAATTTATTCAAAAATCAATTTTATTTGCTTTCATTAACTCATATAATTTTTATATAAACTCGTTTGCGTCAAACGGCAATCATTTTTTATTTAATTCAACGATATTCACTTACTTGAATATCCACTCTAGTTTATAACTAATTCAAATTGATACCAATTCAATTTATTTTAATTCCACTTCATTTGCAATTGATTCCATTCAATTTAATTTACATCCCATATTTCACATTCATTCTGAATTTACTTCATCAATAACATGGAAATTTTCAATTAATTTCTATCTACTTACTTGAATTCATTTGCAAATCCAAACCATTTTTATTTTACTCACCATTGAATTTTAATTCAACTAATTCAACTTCCAATTCATTTATTTACAAATGTAGCTTCATTTGTTCATTCATCGTTTTATTTCATCTCAATAAATTTTATTCCATATATTTGAATCTCATTCCATTAATGAATTTATTCTCAAATACTTTTCCTGGAATTCTATTTCCAATTATAAATCTCATTTACAATTTATATTTACAAATCTATTTGTATATGGATTTATTTCTTAGCTTTCAATTCATATTTATAAATTTCATTTGTCAAATGAATTTATTTCCAATCTTTGGTTATACATTTTATTTCTTATTAAATTTTCATATAAGGATTGATAATATTTCAATTTTATCACTTCATAACAACCAAGCATCCATATACTATAATAATTCATAGAAAATCATTTCTTTTCTATACAAAAATAGTTTTGGGCAAAATTATTTCATTTACCCCATTTAAAACAATACTGTGTCAGTTTATCTTGTTTAAGAGTTTAGAAACCCCTATCGATTTCAGTTAGCTAGACTGCACCGACCAGAATCCATAAACAATCAACCGATAAGTCAACACAATACAAAATAATTTCATATTCACTAACAAATACGTGCTCATATCTATTATTACACTCAGACTCATTCTAGAGTACTACTGACTCTATCTCTAATGAGTAGCACCCAACAGAGCCATGGTTGTTGGTTAACCATATGCTCTGATACCAAATGTAACGTATGGTAATTTTCGACTTTCGAAAATCGACATCAATACTCACTTTATTGAATGTCGCCCAGTCGAATGCCGGAAATCTAAACCGTTATGGTTAAAGAAAGAAGAGGTAGAAGAAAAAGATAGAAGAAAAGAAAAGAAGAACAACAGAACAACATCAGAATCTCACATATCGCAGTGGAACAATTTATAATAGATAAATGAATAATCTTTAAACAAAGAACTATATCAGTTATTTCATCACATCTCATCATCAGAGTCAATATACAACACAATACATCTATGGACAGTTATATAAACTTGTCCTCATACAGAATACACAGTGGAATAAAATAGTATCATGTACAAGTAGTACGTCTCGCCATCCAGCTCGTCACTTGAGCTCCATAGCTCTCCAACATCCAGAATAACCTGATAACCTAACTCTAGACTGCCCGTGTGGAAATTAGTGGGCACCCAGAGTTTAGGAAGGGAACAATAAACTCCAGGTCAGTCATGTGACTGGTGTGAGATCGTAAAACGGTTATTTATCTTTAAACAACAACAGAAATTTCTTTAAAGTCAATTCGCAATGCTTTTTGGAAAATGAGACTACCATAAGGCCTCCCGCACACATACACAATGCAAACGCAGAATCGGAGGAGAATTCTCCTTATGATAGTCAAAGATGCTTGATACGCTAAATCAAATCATTTTTGATATTATTATTAGTGCATAGTGTAGAAAACATTTTGAAAGTATAATATAAATCTTAGCCAACATACGACCAGTATCGTATGCCTATTATAGCTACCATCTAAATAGTGGTGACCACCGTACGTAAATGGCAGGTTCTACAACTAAAACCGTACAAGATTCGTATTGGAGTTTGGATTTCCAACAAATGGTCAGGCCAAGGAACTTCCCATTGCCACATAGGTACGCCCCTGGAAAGACAACCCGAGAACCTAACCGGATCTCTGCCAACACAAGGCCGGGTTACCTCTGCAAAAATAGGTAACTACTGAAACGCATATGTCATCCCCCGATCGTAACCGATCTTCCAGAGGATCCTCGATTTCCAACAACCACAATGTAATTTGCAGCAACAACATAGGTTAAATATCTAGGCTCCATACCATGATACCACCTCTATCCAGAAGGAATGACATACACTAAGGGGCGCTACTCCCTAGAACCCTGCTGCATCCTTCCTGTTTTGACCATTTCCGAGGTGTGAGGTCCGACGAAGTCTCGTCCACAAAGCCACACTTTATACAAAGCCATGCTTTGGGTCAACAAACGATCAAAGCAATGATCAGAAAGATAAATGATCAAACAAATGATCATATCACAAATGATCAAACAATGATCATTACACAGCAACACTCAGCATGTCACGCTACCAATTCGGGAGTATATCACTAATAACCATCAACTACATAACCTTTGAGCTCGTACGTCTCAGAGAAGGGTGTTAAGCTAAGAGAATAAATTCTCCGCCACCAACATATATGTATTTGAAAAAAATCCGCTTTATATCTCAATTTGTAACGTCAGACACACAATCCATACAAGTCTGTTCCGGGCTCGAACAGAACCGAAGGCACTTCCAATGAAGTCCTTGCAATCCAGATATTCACTAATCACGTCTGGACTTCCCGTCACTAAGGGTGATAAAACCTCTATATCGGAGATCAGCCGATGTAGAATAACTCGACGGTAATCCTTCCGTTTTCAAAAATATTCGGTCTTCAACACCGATCATCAATTGCAATCCATTACGACATATCACATATTCGGAATGGGTTATACGACCCAAAGGTCCTTTCTCGGCTAACCCGAATAGTGAGCGCTTATTTTAGAAATAAGTGTAGCATTCAAAATCAAGCAATTCACAACAAATACCTATTTAAAGGTCAATATTGATAGTCGGTTATTTAACAATTAATAGGCATGCATAACATCACCATATTCCAAATTATTTTCCAAGTTATTTATTTTTTTCAAAAATATCTTTATAAGATCTAAATTGCCAGGCTTCAAAAATAAATCAACGTTTATTTTTAACAAATTCCCTTTCTGTAACGACCCAGAATTTTGAACAAATTAAATTGAGGATATTTAATTAATTTTAAATATTTGAACGATGATTTAATTTGAATCCCCGATATAACTTTGAAATTTGCGGTTAAACTTTAAAATTTAATCAATTGAATGCCGAATAAAAATTTGAATCTTCAATTTTAAGTTAAAGAAAAATATTTCGAAAGCTTGAAAAATTCGTATTGATAATACTGAAGGTAATTGAAGTTTCAGAATCGAATTTGAAAGTGTTTGTTCAGTTTTGAAATTATATTGTTCGAATCGATATTTAAAAATAGCCGTCTGAGGTGCAGTCTCGGAATTCGACGAAACCAATTCCATTGGGTCCGTAATATTGAATTATTGTCGGATTTCAAATTTCGTATTTATCGGAGTTGTTATGTGAGCACACGGTGAGTAAACGCATTGAAATTAAATCAAATTCAAATTTAAAATTTAAAATTTGTCAACGCGGCAGAGATTCTTTCTTCAGTCTGCCTTCTTTCAACATCGATACTTTTTCTCTGCAATGTCGCGTACCCTTGTCTCTCCTTCCTTCTCTGTTAAAATACACGAAAGAAAATCATTTCGTTTGCAGGTTAAAACAAAAACAAATAATGGCCGAAAGAAAAAAAATAAAACGAGAATCACGAAATCATCTCGTTCAAATCGAAATTCCCCCTTCCCCTCAGTTTAAATCTACACGAATTCTTCCTTCCTCAAATCATTTTTGAAACAAAATCAAGTAAACAATGGCCGCTGGTCTCTCTCTCCCTCTCTCTCTCATTCCTCTCCTCCATCTCTTTTAAATCATCACGCAATCGAAATCGCGTACGAATTCGCGACGGCGGCGCGTCAGCAGGCACGCGCGAAGGGCATGGGTCACAACGTCAAGAAGGTGCTGCTATGGCAGCGTATGGTGGTCTCGGGATCGGCAATTCAAAGCAGGTAGGCGCGTATGGAAGGGGAGGCGATCTGGAGCATCGCGAGTTCATCGATGAGGGTTTGGTTGCGAGGTCGATCTCGTGTAAGCTTGAAGTCGACGCCGCGATGGTGTTCAGTCGCGATTTTGGGCGAAGCGGCATGATCGATGGGTTTCGTGATGACTGGAGGCAGGTGGCATTCGCGTTGGCTTGGAGTCATGGGTTAGGGAGAAGATAGGGCTCGAAGTCGAAGGGTGGTGGCGGAGGCAGTTCATTTTTTTCGGGGAAGTTTTCGCGAGTTGCAGTGAGTATTCGATCTCTATTTATAATTTGTTAAGCTAAGTCTATTTTAAATTCCTCGAATAATGAAAATGATAATAGCAGTAAGTTTATAAAACAATTTATCTCAATTTAAAGATTTATATACGATTGTGTATATACAGTAAAAAGAAATTTGGTTATTTTAAAAAGGGGTTTTAAAGGGAAAATTTATTAAAAATCAAATTATTTGTTTAAACTAATTATTAGTTAAGTCAAATTATAAAATGAAATGAATTGTTCGAATTTTTCGAATATTAATAAAATCATCTAATATTTATACAAGGTATAAAACAGGAGAAAACAAGTCAAGATGGAAAATGGATGGCAAATTAGAAGCGAAGGTGAGAATTTTCTCACTCAAAATGAATTGCAGTTATTTATTGATTGATATGATTTCTATTTGGATGTGATATTAGATATAGTAGGATATATCTATATATATGTAGCAATATATACATATTGGCATATGTATATATTGGATTGATTGATTTCCCGCCTCGTATAGCGGATGAGACCCTATTGCGCCGTTAGTAAGCGGATATTTTTATAAAACCCATATACCGCGATATTCCACCTCGAAGTGGAATTGGTATTGTGCTAACATCTTTGGATGCAGGGAAACAGGTTGGAGGGATCCAACTGGATTCCTCACCAGTATTTATTTATTTACAGATATTGATGTATATTCTGTTATCATATGTTGATATATGATGTTTGATGTTGTGATTGACTAATTGGTGCTGTTGCATCATCGGATTCAAGTTTTAAAAATAACGACTTTTAATTTAAAAGGATTTTTAAAGTGATCTTTGAAATTATACGTTTTATTAAATTTTTGAATTGATTTATTTCAAATAAATAAACGTCTAAAATTATAAAGTTATAAAAGTTAAGATTTTTGTGAAATAAAATCAAAGTGTGATTTTTGAAATAAAAGTTAAGAAATTTATGAAATGGTTTAAATTGGGATTTCTAGTATTATAAACGGTTTATTTAAAAGATGTACAAAAATGGATATTCATAAATTTGAAATATTGGGATTATAAGACAAGTTTCTATAAGTGTTAAAATGAAGTGTAAATGGGATTTCATAAGTTAATGAAATCTGAAAGTTTAAAATTTTGTAGAGTTTAAAAGAACGATTTCTTTTAAAATAAATGAATTATAAGTTATATTAACTTATAAATTGAATGGGTCATTAAAGAAGATGTATAAATCGAAGTTGTTATAAAATGGAAATAGAATTTATAAACGTTGTTTTTTTATAAATTCGAAAATAAATCAAATTTGATTGATTTTAAATATAGAGATTATTAAGGGAATTTTATCCACGATTTTGGACAGTGGATAATTCTTGAAATAAATGTGTAGAAAAGATTGAAATGTGGTTAGTGAAGTATATTCACGATTTTGGACAGTGAATATATTTTTAAGTAAAATGGATATGGTTTTGGGAAAGTGATATTTGAAATGAAGTTAATTGTTTTAAAGATGTTTTCAAATATAATGAATATCGAAATCATAGATTTCAACATTCATTGTTGAAATAGACGTTTTCGAGGAATAAGGAAATGATGGACTATAATACTGTTGTTATAGTAAATGATTTCCGAAAGGAAATGTTTTTATGTAGTATTGGGATTTATATATCTATCTAAATCCGAATCCCTATACTAGTGATTTTGAGTCGTCGTAACGATGTTTTACGTAACATTCGTTTTGACTCAAATAAATGTTGTCAAAGAAAATGATTTCCTTAAAGAATGAAATATATACTTAATTTTGATTCAAGTATATAGAATATTTTCCAAGTGTTGAAAATAAATGATTTGTGAAATACTTATTATTAAATAAGTATGGAATTACTTTTCCAATATGATATGAAATGTTTGTTAAGAATTTATCTTTGTAAAGATAAATTGAAAGTGAATATTGAAATCGATTTGAAAATCGTATATCAGAAGGTATTTTGAAATATAAATTCAATAGGGAATTTATAAAAGAAAGGGAAGTTGTTTAAAAATAAACGTTGATTTATTTTTGAAGTGGAAATTTTATATCTAGTAAAGATATTTTTGAAGATGAAATAATTTGGAAAATTATTTGGAATCTGATGATGTTGCGCATCTTTATTGATAGTTAAATAACCGACTATCAATAATTACCTTTAGATAGGTATTAGTTGTGAATTGGATGAATTTGAATGCCACACTTATTTTTGAATAAGCGCTCACTATTCGGGTTAGCCGGGAAAGGACCCTGGGGTCGTATAACCCATTCCGAATATGTGATACGTCGTTATGAATTGCATTCGAAGACCGGTGTTGAAGACCGGATATTTTTGAAAACGGAAGGATTACCGTCGAGTTACTCTACATCGGCTGATCTCCGATTTAGAGGTTTTATCACCCTTACTGACGGGAAGTCCGGACGTGATTAGAAAATTATCCGGATTTGCAAGGGCTTCGTGAGAAGTGCCTTCGGTTCTGTTCGATCCCGGAACAGACTTGTATGGATTGTGTGTCTGACGTTACAATTTGAGATATAAAGCTGATTTCTTTCAAATACATATCTGTTGGTGGCGGAGAATTTATTCTCTTAGCTTAACACCCTTCTCTGAGACGTACGAGCTCAGAGGTTATGTAGTTGAAATTTATCAGCGATATACTCCCAATTTGGTAACGTGGCATACTGAGTGTTGCTGTGAAATGATCAGTGTTTGATCATTTGTGATATGATCATTTGTTTGATCTTATATCTTTGTGATCATAGGTTGATCATTTGTTTGACCCGAAGCATGGCTTTGTAGAAAGCGTAGCTTTGTGGACGAGACTTCGTCGAGCCTCACACCCCCGAAATGGTCGAAACAGGAAGGATGCAGCAAGGTTCTAGGGAGTAGCGCCCCTTAGTGTATGTCATTCCTTCTGGATAGAGGTGGTATCATGGTATGGAGCCCAGATACTTAACCTATGTGGTTGCTGCATTATTATTTTGATGTGGTTTGTTGGAAATCGGGGATCCTCGGGAAGATCGGTTACGATCGGGGGATGACATACGCATGTCAGTAGTTACCTATTTTTGTAGAGGTAACCCGGCCTTGTGTTGGCAGAGATCTAACCGTAATGTTAGGTTATTTCTCGGGTTGTCTATTCCAGGGACGTACCCATCATGGCATAGGAAGTTCCTTAGCCTGACCATTTGTTGGAAATCCAAAGAAACAATACGAGCCTTGTACGGTTTTAGTTGTAGAACCTATCATTCACTTATGGTGGTCACCACTGTTTGGATGGTAGCTATAGTAGGCATAGTTCGGAATGTCTATGCTGGCTAAGATTAATATTATACTTTCGAAATGTTTTCTACACTATGCACTAATAATAATATCAAAAAAATGATTTGATTTTGCGTAGTAAGCATCTTTGACTATCATAAGGAGAAATCTCCTCCAATTCTGCGTTTGCATTGTGTGTGTGGTGGGAGGTCTTATGGTAGTTTCATTTTCCAAAAGCAATGCGAATTTGTTTTATTTTCTTTGTGAAAAATAACTGTTTTACGATCTCACACCAGTCACCATGACTGACTCGGAGTTTATTGTTCCCTCCTAAACTCTGGGTGCCCACAAATTTCCACACGGGCAGTCTAGAGTTATGTTATCAGGATATTCTGGATATTCTGGAGCTTTGGAAGCAAGCTGGATGGCGAGACGTAGTATTTATATCTGATATTATTTATTCCGTTGTGTATTCTGTATGAGGACAAGTTTATATAACTGTCCATTGTTGTATATTGACTCTGATGATTGATGTATGTATAAAATTATATAGTTCTTTGTTTTAAAGATTATTCATTTATCTATTATATATTGTTCCGCTGCGATATGTGAGATTCTGATATTGTTTCTGTTCTGATGTGGTTCTGTTGTTCTTCTTTCTTTCTCTTCTCTATTTTCTTCTTTCTTCTTCTGCTTTCTTCTTCTTCTCTTTTTCTTCTATCTTTTCTTCTATATCTTTTTCTTAAAACCCCTCAGGGTTCGTATTTCCGTGCATCTTGAGTTAATCAATGGAATTTAGTGTTTAATCAGGAGTACGGATTTGCGAGTCTTGACAGCGTGGTATCAGAGCATATGGTTAAGCGACAACCCTGCTCTGTTGGGTGTTACTCATTAGAGATAGAGTCAGTAGTACTCTAGAATGAGTTGAGTGTAATAATAGATACGAGCGCGTATTTGTTAGTGAATATAAAAATGTTTTATATTGTGTTTGCTTATCCGTTGAGATGTTTGTGAATTTTGGTCGGTATGTGGGACGCCATATTATCGATAGGGATTTCTAAACACTTAAACGAGGCAAGACGACATAGTATTGTTTTAAAATAGGGTGAATGAAATAATTTTACCCAAAACTATTTTTTGTATAGAAAAGAAATAATTTTCTGTAAATTATTACAGTATATGGTTGCATGGTCGTTAGGAAAGTGATAATATTGAAATGTTATCATTATTATATGAAATTGAATACGAAATGGAAATTGTAACTCCAAAGTTAAGAAATGAATTCATATATGAATAAAAATTTGTGAATATAAATTGTAAATGAATTTATAAATGAAACGAAATTCTAGAGAAGTATTTGAAAATGTTGTGAAAAGAATTTAAAAATTTTGGGGATTTGGAAAGTTTAAATTCCTGTTTGATTTGAAAATGAATTTCAAAGTATTTTGGAAAAATGTTTTGAAGGAATGAAAAGCTCTAAACTCTTTTCGATCGCTGCAAAATAATTCCGATGATGATCGCGACATCACCGGTGTTCATTTTCGGGTTTCCAAAAGAGGAATTGCTGTTAAATTGTTTTAAATGAAAGTTGTTTGAAAATTTGGGTTTTGTTTTGGAAATTAAAAGGGGAATTTGAATTGTTTTCAAAATGATTTTGAAAAAAGTTGGAAAGACTCTGGAATCCTATTTAAAATATTTATGGGAATAATAAATGAGCTGATAACTTATACAATTTAAATTTTGATAGAATAAATTTAACTTAAAGGATGGAGTTAAATTAAAGAAAGTATAAGTGAATAAATTTGAATAAATGAATTGAATCCAAATAAGCTACTTTGATAATTTATTAATTCACGAAATACAGAAATAGAAGTTGAATTAGTAAAATTGAAACTGAATGTTGAAAACAAATTTGAATAAAATGATTTTGTGATGAATTAGTAAATGAAACTAATTTAAAATAGTGTAGTTATGAACTAAAGATAATTGATAAATTCAATATTCAGAAGTTAAATAGAATTCAAATTGAATTGAAATTGTGAATTGAATTCAAATGAATGTGAAATGTAAAATTGAATGAAAATAGATAAATAACTTTAATAGTGAAGTAAAGATGATATAAGAAGTAAGTATCAAAATTTTGTAATAGAATTTGCAAAATGGTTTGAATATGTAACTAGATATTATGGCTAGTAGGATATACAGGGTTATAAAGAAATTGGGATTTTGATTTCAAAGATAAATTTGAATTGCTCGACAAAACGTAAGTATTTCAATTTCAATATGAATTTTGATGATTTCTTGTCTAGCCGCTTGGTTTCTTCTTTTCTTTTTGAAATCTGAGAGTCCGTAGGGACGTTTTGTAGTCGTACCATATTAGTCGCGCAAAGGAGACGCTGGCGAAATTTTTCGAAAATTTAGAGTGTTAGAAAATTTTTGAGAAATTTTGAAAGTTTAAAATTTGAATTTAAACTTAAATTTGAATTGTTAAGTAAACATTGTTGTTTGGAACTTATAATTTGAGTTGGAAAATTTAGTTGAATTGATAACGAATCTTTAGTAGGAAGATTTGTTTTGATAAAATTGATAAAACTATTGGATTGTGAAAAATAGTAGACGAGTTAAGGACCATTTTTCCTAACTTGTAATTTCGAGGACGAAATTCTTTTAAGGAGGGAAGTTTGTAACGACCCAGAATTTTGAACAAATTAAATTGATAATATTTAATTAATTTTAAATATTTGAACGATGATTTAATTTGAATCCCCGATATAACTTTGAAATTTGCGGTTAAACTTTAAAATTTAATCGATTGAATGCCGAATAAAAATTTGAATCTTCAATTTTAAGTTGAAGAAAAATATTTCGAAAGCTTGAAAAATTCGTATTGATAATACTGAAGGTAATTGAAGTTTCAGAATCGAATTTGAAAGTGTTTGTTCAGTTTTGAAATTATATTGTTCGAATCGATATTTAAAAATAGCCGTCCGAGGTGCAGTCTCGGAATTCGACGAAACCAATTCCATTGGGTCCGTAATATTGAATTATTGTCGGATTTCAAATTTCGTATTTATCGGAGTTGTTATGTGAGCACACGGTGAGTAAACGCATTGAAATTAAATCAAATTCAAATTTAAAATTTAAAATTTGTCAACGCGGCAGAGATTCTTTCTTCAGTCTGCCTTCTTTCAACATCGATACTTTTTCTCTGCAATGTCGCGTACCCTTGTCTCCCCTTCCTTCTCTGTTAAAATACACGAAAGAAAATCATTTCGTTTGCAGGTTAAAACAAAAACAAATAATGGCCGAAAGAAAAAAAATAAAACGAGAATCACGAAATCATCTTGTTCAAATCGAAATTCCCCCTTCCCCTCAGTTTAAATCTACACAAACTCTTCCTTCCTCAAATCATTTTTGAAACAAAATCAAGTAAACAATGGCCGCTGGTCTCTCTCTCCCTCTCTCTCTCGTTCCTCTCCTCCATCTCTTTTAAATCATCACGCAATCGAAATCGCGTACGAATTCGCGACGGCGGCGCGTCAGCAGGCACGCGCGAAGGGCATGGGTCACAACGTCAAGAAGGTGCTGCTATGGCAGCGTATGGTGGTCTCGGGATCGGCAATTCAAAGCAGGTAGGCGCGTATGGAAGGGGAGGCGATCTGGAGCATCGCGAGTTCATCGATGAGGGTTTGGTTGCGAGGTCGATCTCGCGTAAGCTTGAAGTCGACGCCGCGATGGTGTTCAGTCGCGATTTTGGGCGAAGCGGCATGATCGATGGGTTTCGCGATGACTGGAGGCAGGTGGCATTCGCGTTGGCTTGGAGTCATGGGTTAGGGAGAAGATAGGGCTCGAAGTCGAAGGGTGGTGGCGGAGGCAGTTCGTTTTTTTCGGGGAAGTTTTCGCGAGTTGCAGTGAGTATTCGATCTCTATTTATAATTTGTTAAGCTAAGTCTATTTTAAATTCCTCGAATAATGAAAATGATAATAGCAGTAAGTTTATAAAACAATTTATCTCAATTTAAAGATTTATATACGATTGTGTATATACAGTAAAAAGAAATTTGGTTATTTTAAAAAGGGGTTTTAAAGGGAAAATTTATTAAAAATCAAATTATTTGTTTAAACTAATTATTAGTTAAGTCGAATTATAAAATGAAATGAATTGTTCGAATTTTTCGAATATTAATAAAATCATCTAATATTTATACAAGGTATAAAACAGGAGAAAACAAGTCAAGATGGAAAATGGATGGCAAATTAGAAGCGAAGGTGAGAATTTTCTCACTCAAAATGAATTACAATTATTTATTGATTGATATGATTGCTATTTGGATGTGATATTAGATATAGTAGGATATATCTATATATATGTAGCAATATATACATATTGGCATATGTATATATTGGATTGATTGATTTCCCGCCTCGTATAGCGGATGAGACCCTATTGCGCCGTTAGTAAGCGGATATTTTTATAAAACCCATATACCGCGATATTCCACCTCGAAGTGGAATTGGTATTGTGCTAACATCTTTGGATGCAGGGAAACAGGTTGGAGGGATCCAACTGGATTCCTCACCAGTATTTATTTATTTACAGATATTGATGTATATTCTGTTATCATATGTTGATATATGATGTTTGATGTTGTGATTGACTAATTGGTGCTGTTGCATCATCGGATTCAAGTTTTAAAAATAACGACTTTTAATTTAAAAGGATTTTTAAAGTGATCTTTGAAATTATACGTTTTATTAAATTTTTGAATTGATTTATTTCAAATAAATAAACGTCTAAAATTATAAAGTTATAAAAGTTAAGATTTTTGTGAAATAAAATCAAAGTGTGATTTTGAAATAAAAGTTAAGAAATTTATGAAATGGTTTAAATTGGGATTTCTAGTATTATAAACGGTTTATTTAAAAGATGTACAAAAATGGATATTCATAAATTTGAAATATTGGGATTATAAGACAAGTTTCTATAAGTGTTAAAATGAAGTGTAAATGGGATTTCATAAGTTAATGAAATCTGAAAGTTTTAAATTTTGTAGAGTTTAAAAGAACGATTTCTTTTAAAATAAATGAATTATAAGTTATATTAACTTATAAATTGAATGGGTCATTAAACAAGATGTATAAATCGAAGTTGTTATAAAATGGAAATAGAATTTATAAACGTTGTTTTTTTATAAATTCGAAAATAAATCAAATTTGATTGATTTTAAATATAGAGATTATTAAGGGAATTTTATCCACGATTTTGGACAGTGGATAATTCTTGAAATAAATGTGTAGAAAAGATTGAAATGTGGTTAGTGAAGTATATTCACGATTTTGGACAGTGAATATATTTTTAAGTAAAATGGATATGGTTTTGGGAAAGTGATATTTGAAATGAAGTTAATTGTTTTAAAGATGTTTTCAAATATAATGAATATCGAAATCATAGATTTCAACATTCATTGTTGAAATAGACGTTTTCGAGGAATAAGGAAATGATGGACTATAATACTGTTGTTATAGTAAATGATTTCCGAAAGGAAATGTTTTTATGTAGTATTGGGATTTATATATCTATCTAAATCCGAATCCCTATACTAGTGATTTTGAGTCGTCGTAACGATGTTTTACGTAACATTCGTTTTGACTCAAATAAATGTTGTCAAAGAAAATGATTTCCTTAAAGAATGAAATATATACTTAATTTTGATTCAAGTATATAGAATATTTTCCAAGTGTTGAAAATAAATGATTTGTGAAATACTTATTATTAAATAAGTATGGAATTACTTTTCCAATATGATATGAAATGTTTGTTAAGAATTTAT
The DNA here is from genome assembly GCA_030737815.1 of Allium fistulosum. NCBI lineage: Eukaryota > Viridiplantae > Streptophyta > Magnoliopsida > Asparagales > Amaryllidaceae > Allium > Allium fistulosum. Next base: position 131,139,326 of record CM060904.1, read on the forward strand.
CTTTGTAAAGATAAATTGAAAGTGAATATTGAAATCGATTTGAAAATCGTATATCAGAAGGTATTTTGAAATATAAATTCAATAGGGAATTTATAAAAGAAAGGGAAGTTGTTTAAAAATAAACGTTGATTTATTTTTGAAGTGGAAATTTTATATCTAGTAAAGATATTTTTGAAGATGAAATAATTTGGAAAATTATTTGGAATCTGATGATGTTGCGCATCTTTATTGATAGTTAAATAACCGACTATCAATAATTACCTTTAGATAGGTATTTGTTGTGAATTGGATGAATTTGAATGCCACACTTATTTTTGAATAAGCGCTCACTATTCGGGTTAGCCGGGAAAGGACCCTGGGGTCGTATAACCCATTCTGAATATGTGATACGTCGTTATGAATTGCATTCGAAGACCGGTGTTGAAGACCGGATATTTTTGAAAACGGAAGGATTACCGTCGAGTTACTCTACATCGACTGATCTCCGATTTAGAGGTTTTATCACCCTTAGTGACGGGAAGTCCGGACGTGATTAGAAAATTATCCGGATTTGCAAGGGCTTCGTGAGAAGTGCCTTTGGTTCTGTTCAATCCCGGAACAGACTTGTATGGATTGTGTGTCTGACGTTACAATTTGAGATATAAAGCTGATTTCTTTCAAATACATATCTGTTGGTGGCGGAGAATTTATTCTCTTAGCTTAACACCCTTCTCTGAGACGTACGAGCTCAGAGGTTATGTAGTTGAAATTTATCAGCGATATACTCCCAATTTGGTAACGTGGCATACTGAGTGTTGCTGTGAAATGATCAGTGTTTGATCATTTGTGATATGATCATTTGTTTGATCTTATATCTTTGTGATCATAGGTTGATCATTTGTTTGACCCGAAGCATGGCTTTGTAGAAAGCGTAGTTTTGTGGACGAGACTTCGTCGAGCCTCACACCCCGGAAATGGTCGAAACAGGAAGGATGCAGCAAGGTTCTAGGGAGTAGCTCCCCTTAGTGTATGTCATTCCTTCTGGATAGAGGTGGTATCATGGTATGGAGCCCAAATACTTAACATATGTGGTTGCTGCATTATTATTTTGATGTGGTTTGTTGGAAATCGGGGATCCTCGGGAAGATCGGTTACGATCGGGGGATGACATACGCGTGTCAGTAGTTACCTATTTTTGCAGAGGTAACCCGGCCTTGTGTTGGCAGAGATCTAACCGTAATGTTAGGTTATTTCTCGGGTCGTCTATTCCAGGGACGTACCCATCGTGGCATAGGAAGTTCCTTAGCCTGACCATTTGTTGGAAATCCAAAGAAACAATACGAGCCTTGTACGGTTTTAGTTGTAGAACCTATCATTCACTTATGGTGGTCACCACTGTTTGGATGGTAGCTATAGTAGGCATAGTTCGGAATGTCTATGCTGGCTAAGATTAATATTATACTTTCGAAATGTTTTCTACACTATGCACTAATAATAATATCAAAAAAATGATTTGATTTTGCGTAGTAAGCATCTTTGACTATCATAAGGAGAAATCTCCTCCAATTCTGCATTTGCATTGTGTGTGTGGTGGGAGGTCTTATGGTAGTTTCATTTTCCAAAAGCATTGCGAATTTGTTTTATTTTCTTTGTGAAAAATAACTGTTTTACGATCTCACACCAGTCACCATGACTGACTCGGAGTTTATTGTTCCCTCCTAAACTCTGGGTGCCCACAAATTTCCACACGGGCAGTCTAGAGTTATGTTATTAGGATATTCTGGATATTCTGGAGCTTTGGAAGCAAGCTGGATGGCGAGACGTAGTATTTATATATGATATTATTTATTCCGTTGTGTATTCTGTATGAGGACAAGTTTATATAACTGTCCATTGTTGTATATTGACTCTGATGATTGATGTATGTATAAAATTATATAGTTCTTTGTTTTAAAGATTATTCATTTATCTATTATATATTGTTCCGCTGCGATATGTGAGATTCTGATATTGTTTCTGTTCTGATGTGGTTCTGTTGTTCTTCTTTCTTTCTCTTCTCTATTTTCTTCTTTCTTCTTCTGCTTTCTTCTTCTTCTCTTTTTCTTCTATCTTTTCTTCTATTTCTTTTTCTTAAAACCCCTCAGGGTTCGTATTTCCGTGCATCTTGAGTTAATCAATGGAATTTAGTGTTTAATCAGGAGTACAGATTTGCGGGTCTTGACACTTTCCTTTATAAATTCCATAGTGAATTTACACTTTCCAAAATATCTATGAATATACGATTTTCAAATCGAAGTCCATAGTGAATTTACACTTTCCAAAATATCTATGAATATACGATTTTCAAATCGATTTTCAATATTTATTTTCAATTTATCTTTAAAAAGATAATTCTCAAAACGTTCATTTCATATTGGAAATTTTTTTCCATATTTATCAAATAATAAGTATTTCATAAGTCTTATTTATTTTCAACATTTGAAAATATTCAATATACTTAAATCAAAATTTAGTATATAAAAATATTCAATATACTTAAATCAAAATTTAGTATATAAAAATATTCAATATACTTAAATCAAAATTTAGTATATATTTCATTCTTTAAGGAAATCATCTTCTTCAAACACATTCATTTGAGTCAAAACGAATGTTACGTAAAACATCGTTACGGCAACTCACAATCACTAGTATAGGGATTCGAAATTTAGATAGATATATAAATCCCAATCCTATATAAAACATTTCCTTTCGGAAATCATTTACTATAACAACAGTGTTATAGTCCACCATTTCCTTATTCCTCGAAACGTCTATTTCAACAATGAATGTTGAAATCTATGGTTTCGATATTTAACACATTTTAATACATCTTAAAACCATTAACTTCATTTTAAAATATCACTTCCCCAGAACATTTCTTTAATATTTTTCACTGTCCAAAATCGTGAATATACTTCGTTAATCCAAATTTAACATTTTCTACCCATTCTATTTAAAGGATAATTTGCTATCCAAAAATCGTGTATATCTCCTTTAATAAATTTTTATATTTAATTTATCAAATTCAATTAATTTCGAATTTATAAAACAATGTATTATAAATTCCATCTCTATTTATAAAAACTTCAATTTATAAATCTCCTTTATTAAATTTTTATATTTAATTTACATGTCGAAATCCAATTTTTAAGTAAATTACTTATAATCCATTTATCCACTAATTCATTCTTTTATATCACTATCAATTTATAAACCCAAATCCTTATTTATTTATAAATTCATGTTTATTTCATTTTACCACTTATATAAAAAAGAACTCATTTTATAATTCCAATTTTTTTATTTTGTCAATCATAATTTCATAAATCTTTTATATAAATACCTTTATTCCATCCAACCCCTTTAAATTTTTTTTTATAAAGTTTCAACCTTTAAACAATATTTCTAAAAATTCTTTTATTTAAAATCCTTTGCCATATTTTGGAAATTTATTCGATAAGATTACTAAAAATCCTATTTTATATTTTAATTCCTTATTTTCAAAAATTCCAACTTTAAATTCAAAAAATCCAATTTTATTTAATTTTGGTATTCATTGATACCAAAAATTCATTCGGGTAAATTATAGCCTTCAACACATTCAATCACAGATATAATCATACATAGATTATAAATAATTAATCACACAACATGTGAACAAATTCATATAATTTGAGGAATCCAGTTGGATCCCTCCAACCTGTTTCCCTGCATCCACAGATGTTAGCACAATACCAATCCCACTTCGAGGTGGAATATCACGGTATATGGGATTTATAAAATATCAATCCGCTATTATGCGGCGCTTAGGGTCTCATCCGCTATAAAATGCGGGAAATCAATCAACTGCAATATATACATATGCCAATATATATATATATATTGCTATATAATACTATATATATACTATCACATCCAAATAGCAATCAATAAATAACTGCAATACAAAATTTTATTTTGAGTGAGAAGATCTCACCTTTGATTTTATTTTGCAATCCATGTTCATTCTCGGCTTGATTCCTTTGAAATTTTAAACCTTGTATCAATAATTATACGATTTTATTAATATTTGAATCAATTTAATTTCAAACAAATTTCCTTTTTTAAAAATTTAATTAATTTATAAATCCTTTTGAGATTACCTATATATTTAAATTAAATTTAGAACTACTTAAAAAAAATCCAGAAAACTCCTTAACATTCAAATTTTCTTTTTACAAAAATTTCTCAAATCATTAAATAAACTAATTAAACAAATATATTACTTTAAAATTTAACTAGTAAATAAAGATAGGTATATATGTATATTCATTCAGTTTATTCTTATTTTTAAACCTCACTGTGAATATTTTTCTACATGTATATCTTTATATAAATTTTAAAACTGCATATAAATTTTCTTCAGTTTACACAGAATTTTAACATATAGTAAATCATATAGAATTTATACCTTATTGCTCTCGACTCTTGAAACCACGACCTGCTCGCGAAGCCCTAGCTTCGCCGAAGACCCCAATCCACACCCTTTCCAGAAAACAGTCACCATCACTCGACCATCCCTTATTGCCAACCGCCACAACCCCAAGCCAACAGCCATCACGACACCTCAAAATCATCACCGAACAACTTCCCATCACCGAACAACCATTTCGACAGCCAAGCGAACAACTTTCCACATACTCGATCCAGAAATCGATGTTGTTGTCATCACCCTCCACGCGTGAAACCCTTCCCAAAAATCGAACGTGAATCCCCTATACTTGCTCGACTTCGATCGAGATCGTTTGATTTTGTTTTTTTTTCTGAAGAGGGGCTTCGGTTTTGAAAATGAAGGAGGAGGGGAAGAAACCGATCGATTCGATTTAAGGGAAACTGAGGAATCGAATGAGGGAGGAAGTGTTTTAAACGAGCACAGCCATGCTTGCACGATTTTTGTATCGTGAATTTTGGCGTGATCTCAGGCGTAATTTCAGGGAGGTAACATACTCATGTTAACTAATATAATTATTCAATTTAAATTCAAATTCAAACCGTTCAATAAATGCAACTAAAATTTTTGACTTCCTATCGAGGCGTGCCGCTAGGCGTTCATAATGTTATACGCCTATTCCGAACACAATGAAAAAGGTTTCGAGTCCAAATTCGATCGTATGGAGAAGATAGCTTTTTGGACCAGTTATAATATTTAAATTTCGATTTAATTTCAGCGCGTTTGCTTATCATACGGCCAAACGATCACTCCAAATATTACAAAAATTGAAATTCGATAATAATTCAATATTACGGACCCAATGGAACTGGTTTCGTCGAATTCCGAGACTGTGCCTCGGAACACTATATTTTAAATATCGATTTAAACTATAAATTTCAAAACTGAACAAAGCAGTTTCAAATTCAATTCTGAGGCTTCGATTATCTTCAGTATTATCAATACAAATTTTATAAGCCTTCATATTATTTTTAACAGGCTTAAAACTGAAGATTCAAATTTTTACCTAGTTTCAATAATTAAATTTTAATAATTTAATCGCCAAATTCATTCTGATAATTAGGAATTCAAGTCAAACTATCATTCAAATAATTAAAACAAATTATATATTTCATTTTCAAATGTTCAAAAATTCTGGGTCGTTACAAAAACAAACAAAAATCTAGTTATGTCCCTTGCGCGAATCCCCTTATTTTAGCTTCTAATTATTGATCACTTATCTACCTACTTTAGCATAAGCGTGTCCCCGCCATACCTAATGTATTGTGAGACGATCAGTTTCTGACTGAAGGGGAATACTTCCGGTATGGGTCCTACTTCTATTTTTGCTTATTAACTTAGTGTAAGTCTTTAAAATAAGCCTCTTTTATAAATTATGCACTATTTGCTTATTAACTTATTTTAGTTTTAAAATAAGCCTCTATCTGTTCATTTTATTTAATTATAACCCATGTTATAATTGTTCTTCTATCCTGTCTTTTTAGTTATAACTACTGGTAATAAACTTGCTTGCAAATGTCTCAAATTTGCCTATTTCAGTCTATCTCCTTTTTATTGCAGTTCTTCTTATTTACATCAAATTTTTGTAAATTTAATGTTCTTATATTTTAGTCCATATTAGCAAAATATCCTCTTTTTATTATTTTATACGAGTAAAAAGGAATAAAAAGAAATTAATATTTACAGGCTAAATCTCAACTAAAGAGGAATAGATGTAAATAACAATAAATGATTGTAAATAATTGAGAAACACTATAAATAACAGTAAATTATTGCGAATAACTGAAATTAAATAGCTAAATAAAAATAAACTTGAGAGAAAGTCTAAAATTTACTTAAAAATAAACTGTAAATAAACTTGCATAAAGGTTGTTCCAGAATTGTAGAAAACTCAACTATTGAAAACCTTATTATTTTAAATTACTTAAAAATCTAAAGTAATTACCTAAACACTCACCTATGGTCCTTAGCTCTAGTCCTTGGTTTTCCTTGATCCTCTCCTAGAGCGTAAATAATTTTTTCAAAAAGATTCTCTCTGAAAATTTTTCTTTCTAGGGTCCAGCCTTTAGCATGAACCCATATAGAAGAAAATTTGAATGAGAAAAACAGCTATGCCAAGGGGTCTATTTATAGGGTTACTTGGGGATCTTAGACCGTTGGACTTGTAGATTAAATCTGGTACTACCACGTTATAGACTTGTTTGGAACTGTCGAATGGAAGCACGGACACACAGGGTTGGAAAAGAATTGAAAAACACGCCATAGTTTAATCTGGACGAAACAAGGTCTTCATGCCTAGGCAGGTCGACATGTAGGTCGACCCATGCATGTGTTAGGTCGACCTATAAGTCGACCTAGCTAAGGGGAGGGTCGACCCTAGGGTCCACCTGACCATATTTTCTTCTTCTTCAATTCTTGTTTAATTCATATCTTCTTCATTTTAGCTCGAATTTTGACTAATTATATATGGAAATTGACCAGAAAGTTACCACGGGCACAATGACGCAACTCCAATGGCACAATTCTAATAATTTCACCAACTTATTTTATTATTTAATTAATTCATTAATTAATTATTATAGCTTAAATTTCGGATTATTACATTTACTCCTCCTTAAAGGATTTCGACCCCGAAATCTCCAAGGATAGAATAATGAAATAAATGTTTTCATCCAAATTCTACAACCAAATATTCAACCATCATCCATTGCATCCATTGTCCTTAAGCTTTTCTAATGCAATTTATGATATATATGCAAATAGTGTAGTGTCAACGTCCCTAACTAATGCAAAAGATTAGGCGGTCTACTAAACGGTCGACCTCCTTTTTATGTAATCATGTATGTGTCATGTATCCAAATGAATGCAAGTTTTCTAATGATAACTAATAGTTCTATGTGCATGCTACAATCATCACCCAAATGCAAAAATCATATGATAATCATCCATTTGTAGCAACCCTGGAATAAAATAAAATAAAAATGCAAATGCGCACACATCCATATGCTTATGCCCTAAAGTCCTAGTTAGGCCGATCCATAAGATATAATAGTGCCTAGTGTAAGTGTATGCATCCATTCGCATCCACTAGCAACCACTTGCAACCACTAGCATTCGTCATACATAACTTGTTCTAATAAAATGTTTAATCAAATTCTACCATCCATAGGTCAAATCCTAAGATCTACCATCCCGAAGGATAAAAAAGGTAAGAAGATATTCAAAACTAAAGATGGAAATAAGAAATTCAAAATTTACTATCAAAGAGATATGGATAAGAGGTACGTATTTTCTCGTAATCAAATCAATCTTCTCCGAAGCCTCTCTAACCATGTTGGGAACAAGTAGAAATCTCCCTGTAGACTCTAAGTAACATGAAGGTGACTTGCACGGTCTTCCATAAAGAGCTTTGAAAGGTTCCATTCCAATGCTAGCTTGAAAACTATTATTATAAGCGAATTCCACTAGAGGAAGATGCTCCTTCCAAGTTCCTCCAAAATCAAGAACACACATCCTCAACTACGTGTGTCTTACCAGTACCACTTTACTATTCTTCTTCAGTCTACACACATGAAACAACATTCCTAGGTTCTCGCTAGTGTCCTATACACTATACAGAAACCTTTATTATTACTTCCAAAAGAAATCACTGCTATCTTCCACAAAGCCTTACACCTTTTCCGTCACACCTAGGAAATGATTCTTATCTACTCCACATTTTAAAATTTGGTTTGGTATTTATAATTTCATTTCAAAAACTAAAGCTTGTAAATTTTTAAAAACATTAAATCCCAAAAATGTTTCCTTTAAAAGTGTTATTTTCAAATTTCTATTAAATTCAAAGGTACTTGGTTACTTAACATTTTAACTTTCTAGACTTGCGTCCTTACAGCCTTTTGATTTTACATTATTCCCCAAACCTAGAGGGGAAAACTTACAAATTCGAAGTTCAAAACTTATTCCTCTTTTTTTTAAAGACCTTTACAGATTTCTATAAAAATTTGGATCCTTAAATTTAATTATTATTAAGTTTTTCGTTTCCATAAACTTATTTACCTTTTCACCAAACCATTTTTCTTTAAAATATCTTTAAAACCTCCTCACATATTTTCAAAACATCTTCTTTTCATAGATTTTCAATTTTGCACAAACTGGAGTAGTTTCTAACTTACCACAAATCGGGACATTCTACAAAGGCTCTCTATAATATCTCTCTTAAATAACACTGTCCCTAATTATTACACTTCTTATTACATCTAATGATTTTATACCTTAATGCATTGGAACTACATTCTCTTATGAGAAACTATTAATGCTAAAACCTTTTATGAATCCTTTAAAAGAGGACTTCATATTTATGTGAAATTACAAGGAACTAATTTTATATTTTTCGAAATAGGCTATACAAAATATGGTGCTTCCTATACCTAGTAAATCACTTTCACGTATTCCTTATAACTTGCACAAAACATCTTTATTTGTGATTTGGTTTCATAGAAAATTATATCATTATTCATTTCATTCCAATAGATTAAAGTATGTTTAATCTATTTTCTCTTGCGATAACATTTTCTATGAAATTTATTAATTTCCTAATATTTAACTTACACATTTTTTCCAAAAGAACTCATTTTCAAAGCTGCTTTAATATTTTCATAACCAAAAAACATTTTCTTATACTTATTAAAATAATAAGTGTACTTACAAACCACTTTATTTCTATACTTAGAAATTACCTTCAAAACACATTTTTATTTGGGTCAAAACAGATGTTGCGTAGAACACCGTTACTACAACCCAAAAATACTAGTGTATGGATTCAATTATCTCATATACTATGTAAAAACATTTCCTTTGGGAGTCACCTATTATAACAATAGTGTTATAGTCTATGCTCCCTTTATTTTCCACAAAAACATCTATTACAACAATAAATGTTGTAACCTACGTTTTCGATACTTAGTACACTTTACGTTTTTATATTTAAAATATTTGTTGACCTACAAAGAAATTAGCGAGCTATATATGCTCTATAATTCTTCATAAAGAATTTCACTTTTAACAAAATTTACATCATATAAAAACCAATTTAAATTTCATACCATTTTTTTTCAAAAACCCAATATTTACTTCCTCGAAAATATTAATAATTATATTTTTTTAACCTTTCAATTCCAATAATTTTATTTTATAGGGCTAGACATAAAGTGGACTTTCTTTTTACTACCCTAGGAGTAACCTTCCTAAACCCTAGAAATCTCATTTCCTTACTATAGTCTTTTATTTCTATTCCTCTTTTATGCTTATGTTTATCCCAAGGCACTACCATTAAATCCACTTATTTGAAATAATCTGATCCTAAATGTACAAAACCATTTCTCAAACCCTTTTCATGTGTTAAACTACTCTATGTCCCAAGAAACGCACTTCCTTACACCAAAAGTGACACTTAGAAAACTTTGCCTTCAACTGATGAATGCAAAGCATATGAAGACCCTCCTCTATATGAACCGCATGCTCTTCCATACTCTTGGAAAACACCAAAATGTCATCAATGAATACTACAATGAACTTATCTAGGACAACTTGAAAAACACGGCTCATCAAATCTACAAAATAGGCCAGGGCACTGGTTAGCCCAGACGTCATAACAACCACTCAAAGAATCTATCAAGTATCCTAAATGTTTTCTTATCGATGCTATCATCCGCGACTCTAAGCTGATGAAATCCAGTGGCTAAATCAAACTGAGAAAATAATGAAGAGCCAACCAATTTATCGAAAAGATCGTCTATCTTGGGAAGTGGATAATGGTTCTTCTTCGTGAAGCCTTTCTCCAATAGCTCAACGACCTGCTTACTTAACTCCTTCCTCTCCCTAGGTGCTATGTGTCTCACGAGCAATGCCACTAGCTTAGCACTGTCATTAAGATAGATCCTAAAGTCGATCTCTCTCTTAGGGGGTATTACCCTGACCTCCTCTAGAAAATCTTTGACGATTGGAACTGAACCTAACTCTACTAGCGATGAATCAAGGGAATAAAGAAAGCTCAACATGACTGATCCCTGTGGATCGCAAGAAACCTCAAGAGTCCGCCCGCTACATGTCTCTAGTCTAATGACTCTCCTCTCGTAGTCCAATATGGCTCCATAAGTGGATAACCAATCCATCCCTAAAATCATTCTATATCCCAAAAATCCCAATACATAATCGTTACAGTCAAACTCTACGCCTAGGATAAAAATTTCAAACCCCTACAAATCATGGATAAATGTGTCGATCCTCCTATGGGTTTTAAACAACTATGGATTCTGCTACTAAAGAGATATCTAAGTGCAAACAATCAACCAAGGAACTAGAAATGAAAGAATGTGATGCTCTAGAATCAAAAAGAGTCCGAATAGGAAAATCCGAAATAGAGATCAAACCTTACATGGTGTCTTTCCTATCTCTATGTGGTCCACTGCTAGAAGTTGCTGCATCTAAGGGCTGTACCTTCGCTGTAGGAGCGCCTACTTCCTGCCCCGTCCTTTGGGAACAAAATCTACCAAGATGACCAGGCTGCCCACAAGTGTAACACTTTCCCTTTATTCTATCCTTCTTGTTATCCCTTGCGAAATGACCAACCAATCCACAGCACTTGCATTTCTCGCCTTTCTTAATCTGCTTTTGAGGTCCTCATCCTTTCTTCTTATCCTTGTCCTTCTTATCTTTCCACCACTTCTTCTTAGAATTTTCTAACTTACGGACCTCCTTAGACTCTCCTTCCTTAGCTGCATCAGACATGAGGTCCATCTCTACCAGTCCTATTATAAAAGGGGAATGCTACCGGTACGAGTCCTAACAAACAAAAATCTAGTTCCGCACCTCGCCCAAATCCCATGATTTGAGCTTCTAATTACCGACTACTTATCTATCTACTTCAGCATAAGCATGTCACAGCCCCACCTAATCTATTATGAGACCATCAGTTTCTGACTGAAGGGTAGTGCTCCTGGCACGAACTCCGATTGACCTGAACTTTAGAACGTTCGCTTCCGTAGCTTTGCTTGTCATGTCATATCAATTATAGATCGATCTAGACTTAGGAAAAATTTACCAGTATCCATAGTAGACATGTGTATAACCGATCTTCAGGACGAACTATCTTTGGTTTCCAGTTAATGTTTTGGTGTCAAGGCCCGGCCAAAAGGTGGGATAACACAAAACTTAATTAAAACATAAGTTTAAAACTCAACAATACTTAATTAATCTTTAGTAAATCAAGATTAAATCATAAATAACCCTAATTTTATTTATAATTAAGCTTTAATTAAATAACATTTATTAAAGAATTAATTCCAAATTAAGTGAATAATTAACCTTTAATTAAATAATAATTTATTAAATAAATAACTCTATTTAAATAAGTAACTAAAGTCAATAAACTTGATTAAATAAAAATTAATTTCCTTTTTCTTAATTATTCATTATTTAAAACTGCACTAATTAAATTAATTGGTTAATAGTTTATTAAACTCTAATTACTTAACTTAATTGCTTAATTAATTAATTAATTAATTAATTAATTAATTAAACAATAATTACCATAATTAATAAATTAAATATATACATTATTAAATAATTAAAACTTAAACTTTTGACTTACTTAATTAATTTGAACTGTGTTTTCAAAAATAATTGAAAAGAAAACACTTTAAAACTTGAAATCATGAAATTTTCCAAACCGAATCCATATCGACTATTGCTATGAGCATAGTAAGCTAGAATTGATTTCTAGGTGAAAAACTTTACTTAAACTCTTGATACTACATGTTTGAAAACACAAATGGATGAGTTTGAAAACTTAAATAAAGTGCAAAAATTTGGAAAATCATTTCAAAAATCCAAAGCTAGAAAAGAGCTTTTGTTTTCAAATCGGATCTCAATTCCTTTGCGAATTTTCAAGGTGTTGTCTTCACAACAATTCATCACATACACTTGGTTTTGGTTTCATAAACATGCTACCATCATATCATAAACAACCATTCATATATCCATAACCAAACATTTTAATTAACAACCAAATCACAAATCCAATCGCAAGCGTAAATTCATAATCATATGCCATCAACATAACATGATAATTCAACACAACAACAATTATATTTTCACAACATATATTTCATCAAAATCAAGTATTTTTATTTTCCTAAAACAAGAGTATTACTGACCAAAAATTTTTAAATTCAAAAACGAACTTTTACCAAAACTTGAAAACATTTTAGAAACTTGCAAAAATTGGAACTTTTGTTTCTCGAATACTCAAAATGGGATCGGCCAGGTGGGTTTTTGGCTTGGCGTGGGCCTTGTTGGTATGGCCATGTGATGTTTTGGTGGATGGATGCTTGTATTTTGAAAGAGAGGTGTTGTAGAAGATGTAAAGGTGATTTTGTGAACTAACAGAGAGATTTTTGCAAAAATAATTTTTCTTATTAGAAATTATGAAGAGGAAGCCATGAATTTTTTTCTTAAACTCTTAGGAATTTTGAGATGGAAAGGAGGGTTGTAAAAATGAGAACATGAAAGAGTAGTGGTATATATAGTCTTAGGAAATTATTTAAAAATGCGTAATTGCTTAAAATAAAATATGTGTATGCATGCACCTCCATCCTCTCCCCCTCATCATTTCTGTCCACTACATGTACCCCCCCAAACACTATTTATGCCATGTATCTAGTATAATGTGTTGGAAAATGATATTTTTATATATGTTTATATATGTACATATATATATTTTATAACTAAAATCTTATATGTTTACATACTTAAGAAGAAAACATGTACCTGAAAATATACATGTACACACCATGTTAAAATGGTTTGTAATGTGTGTATGTGTGTTTACAATAGTGCTATGACATTTTAAATAAGTTTTAAATATTGAAAAATTAATATTTTGGAAAATAATTTCCGGTCACATTTTCTATTTTTCAATGAACTATATATTGGTAAAAAAAATTAAGTGATTTTATCATCATTAATTATTATTTAGAATTATTTTGTTGTTAATAAAAATTCATTTATTAATTATTTAAAATATAACTAAATATCCATTTAAATGGTGATTAAATCCTGGGTCATTACACTCTCCTCTTTTTAAAAGAATTTCGTCTCGAAATTAGCAAACAAGGAGATAATGCAAACCACGCAAAAACTATATATTAATATCATAAAACATATACAAAGACATGTACTAAGCATCCGTAGCAAATAAACATACACAATACATACAACCTATGACTAGCCATCCTAACATCTACTAGGGATAGGCTTCTTTCAAACGATCCACCATCTCCTAAGCGGAGTCGCTTGGATCGCCATTCCACTGAATCTTGATAAGTCGCACCACCTTGTTACACCACCTCTTTTGATCCTGATCCATAACATAAACTGGATGTCTAACCACTGTAGGGTTCAGTTTTATTTCCAATTCCTCTTGAACCCATGGCTCCACAATCAAAGATGGGTCATGAACATATTTTCTCAAATGAGATACGTGAAACACGCCATGAATTGTTGCCAATCTCTCTAGCCACTGGACCCTACAAGCAAGGCGATCCATTTCTCTTAAGAATATAGAAAGGTCTAGCATACATTGGAGCTAACTTTCCATCTTTTCCAAATCGAACAGCTCCTCTTTTTGGAGAAATCTTTATGAACACCAAGTCTCCAACCACAAATTCCAAATCCCTTCACCTCTTATTAGCATAACTCTTTTAGAAATATTAGGGCTTCATAAGGTGCCATACCGATGCTCGCTTGAAACCTATTATCATAGAAGAACTCAACTAACTACAAATGATCCCCTCATGATCCACAAAAATCTAGAATACGTGCTCACAGATATCCTTCAGAATCTGATTCACTCACTGTATATGTTGACTATTTTAGGTTGATATGTTGTGCTTAAGCTTAACTTTGTTCCAAGAGTTGTTTGCAGCGCTTCCCAAAATTGACTAGTAAATAGGGGGTCTCGATCACTTACTATACTCATAGGAACTCCATGCAACATGACTATCTCTCTCATAAAAAAGTAGCAGCGATTCCCGTTGGTTTTACCAGGATAAAAAGTGCGCTCTTCATTAGTCGATCCACGATAATCGATACTCCTTTATTTCCTTTTCTGGTTCTGGGCAATCCGTCGATAAAATCCATTGATATCATTTTCCATTTCCAATCAGGTATATCCAATGGTTGCAATAATCCGGCTGCCTTCTTAAGATCACCTTTGATTTGTTGACAGCACAAACATATGATAACATAGACAAAAATGTCCTTCTTCATTCCCGGCCACCAAAATACTCTTTTCATGTCCTTATACATCTTATGAACTCCTAGATAACTTAAACTTGTGGCATTCTAACAAAACTTCCTACCTCAGCCCAACCATATTAGATCACACAATGATCCGTTCATTCTTAAAGCACCTCGACTATCCGTCACAAAATCCGAACATCTACCCTCCTCAACACTTTGAATTAGCCCTTCCAATATCTAATCCTTCCTCTGATTTCTCATAATCCTTTCCTAAAGTGTCAAGGTAACCTCTAAATTAGTCAAAACGACATTCTTGCTTATGGAATTCGCCACAACACTGGTCTTCCCTGGCGTGTAAAGATTATCCAAGTCGAAGGATGCCAGAAACTCAAAGCACCTCTATTGTCTTAGGTTTAGATCCTTCTGTGTAAAAAGATACTTCAAAAATTTATGATTCATGAATAGCACAAAATTTTCACCTAATTAAAGAAAGAAAGCTTACTCCTAAAATCTCTAAAGACCGAAAAGAAATTAAGAGCAATAGAAGGACCCTTACCCAACAAGTAGCGTCTCTACATTTTTAATGCAAAAACAATAGCCAACAACTCCATGTCATGCGTAGTATATTTCTTCTCATGACGCTTCAACCGACTGCTTGTATATGCAATCACTCTACCATGTTGCATCATAACAGCAGTTAGTCCCATTCCACAAGCATCTGTGTAAACCGTGAACCATTGTTTTCAGATGGGATAGCAAGAACTGGTGCGCCAGTCAATCTCTTCTTTAATTCTAGAAATGCTTCTTCACACTTTGGAGTCCATATTAACTGCTCCCCTTTTTTAGTTAGCTTAGTCAAATAGGAGGAATATTAGAATAATCTTGAATAAACCTCCTATAATATCTAGCTAAACCTAAGAAACTACAAACCTTAATAGGTCTGCAGTGGCTTCCATTCTTGAATGGCTTTTACTTTTACTAGGTCCACTTAAATAACTTCTCCTGTCATAATATGTCCTAAGAAATCTTACCTTTGATTTCTAAATGTGGCACTTAGAAAATTTCGCCTTTAGGACATGTCTCCTTAATGTTTCCAACACCACTTCCAAATGATGTTCATCCTCCTTCTCAAATATGGAATAGATAAGTATATCGTCGATGAAAACTAACACAAACTTGTTAACACATCTCGGAAAACATGGTTCATGAGATCTACTAAATATGTCGGTGCATTGGTTAGCTCGAAAGGCGCAACCAAGCACTCAAAGAAAGAGTCAGGGCCTCTAAAGTAGTTAAGGGTATACTATCTTCAGTGACCCTCAATTAAAGGAATCTTGTAGCTAGATTCATCTGAGAAAATACCACAGCTCTGTGAAGTTGATCAGAAAGATCATTGTTGCTGGGTAAGGGATACTCGTTCCTAGTGGTCAGGTTATTCAACTCCCTATAATCCATTCACTACCTTAAGGATCCATCAGACTTAGACACAAACACCACAGTAGACCACCAACTCGAATGACTAAATCTAATCAATTCTCTCCTTAATAGGTCATGGGTTTGACTTACCAAATCCTCTCTCTCCCTCGGAGCCAATCTTCGCTTAGTTTGTACTACAGGCATTGCACCACAGACTAAATCAATGCAGAACTCTATCTCTTGGTGCAAGGGTAAATTTCTACCCTTTTCAAATACATCAAGAAAATTCTTAACAACTTCAATAGACCTTGGATTTTCTTTTGATGCATCTAGTGCATACAAGAAACTACACATATGGATACTGGGTTTCCCACATGATACTCTAGCAAATCTTCCTAAATTGATTACTAATGATATATTTCTTTCATTATAATCTAAAGTAGCTCCACATTTTAATAACCAATCCATACCAAGAATAACGTCAAACCCTTTAAAGTTTAAAACATACGGGTCATAACAAAAGTGATGAGAAAGGTAGGAAACTAGCACATCTTTAGAAATCATATTCAAATGGGTTGCCCCGCCTATGAGCTTAAACACATACATAGGGTTTTTTACAATACTCAAAATAAGATGAAATTTAACTACTGATTAAGAGGAGATAAAACTATGAGAGGTACCGGTATCAAATAATGCTTGAACAAAAATACCACTTGTAATGATCCTAACTCGACCTTCGAAAATCGGCACCCGTACTTCACTTGTACTGAAATGCCATAGATTCAAACGCCGAATCTGGCTCGCCGGAGCTTATAACACATTAAGTACAACAACACAGCGGAAGAAAAAGAATATATCATTGATATACAACATTCGATACAACAATGATACAATGAATATCAATATACATCAGAGATACAAGATACAGTGGAAAGAATATCTTCAATAGAATTTCCAAGTGAGAAAGCAAGAATCCAACATATTGCGACTCCATTGCCAAAGCTCTAAAGACTCCAAACTCCATATCGGAAAGTTTGAACCACCATCACGATGTATTAAGCAAATCCGATCTAGAGAAATAAATGCTATCGCCAAAATCCAAAAGCTGGATGCTATCGAATCAACACCTACTATTTGGCTATCTGAAAAGCCCAACTCTAGACTGCCCGGGTGGAAAATTGTGGGCACCCAGAGTTTAAGAAGGGAACAATAAACACCAGGTCAGTCATGGGACTGGTATGAGCAAACAAAACAGTTTTATCTTTTAAAACAAACAACAGAAGAAGTAGAAGAAATTCTCTATGCTTTTGGAAAATGAAACTACCATATGACCTCCAACCACACACACAATGCAATCACAGACTTGGTGGAGATTTCTTCTTATGATACTGAAACATTCTTACTACGCAAAAATATTTTTGATATTATTATTAGTGCATAGTGGAAAAGATTTCGAAAGTATAATATTAATCTTAGCCAGCATACCACATTTCGTCGTATGCCTACTATAGCTACCATGTTTTGTAGCAGGTTACCGCCACGTTGCATGGCAGGTTATACAACTAAAACCGTACAGGGCTCGTATTGGATGATTGGATTTCCAACAAATGGTCGGGCAAAGGAACTTCCCACACAAAATGGAACACCTCAGAAGGGATGCCTCTGAGAACCTAACCGGATCTCTGCCAACACAAGGTTGGGTTACCTCTGTAACTAGGTAACTACTGACATGAATATGCCATCCCCCAGTCGTTACCAACCTTTATCAGAGGTACCTCTCAACCAACAACCATAAAGAAATAAGTTTGTAGCATCCACAAAGTTAAGTATCTGGGCTCCATACCATGATAGCACTCATAATCCAAAAGGAAATGACATACCCTCAGAGGGCGCTACCCCAAATAACCTTGCTGCAACGATCCTGTTTCGACCATTACCGGGTTGTGAAGCTCGACGAAGTCTCATCCACAAAGCTACGCTTTTTCACAAAGCCATGCTTCGATCAACAAATGATCAGCAGCACTTCGTATGCCACATTAACAAATTGGGAATGTGTCACTAGTTACCATCAACTACATAACCTCTGAGCTCGTACATCTCATAGAAGGGTTTTAAGCTAAGAGAATAAATTCTCCGCCACCAAACAGAAATGTATTTGATAGAAACTGGTTTTACATCTCAAAGTGTAATGTCACAAACACATCCATACAAGTTTGTTCTGGGTTCGAACAGAACCGAAGGCACTTCCAAAGAAGCCCTTGCAATCCGGGCATCCACAATCCCGATCGGACTCCCCATCACATATGGAGATCTCTATACTGGAGCAACTCAGTGTAGAGTCATTCGACAAGTTATCATATCGTTCTCGAAGACACCTGGTCTTCACCACCATCTTCAATTGCTTTCCATTTCGTCGTATCACTATTCGAAATGGAAAATATGACACAAAGTCCTCTCCCGGCTAAACCGAATAATGAGCGTAGTATTTTAAAACATATGGATATTGGGATCTCAGTTAAGTCACAACTTATTACCCAAAACCTTTTCTTTCAAATGGTTTAAACAAATCACCATTTCCAAATCTTTTAAACAAAAAGATTCACTTCACAAAGTTCACCCATCTTTCACAAAGATTAATTCATAGCCTTTCAAAACAATTCCCCTTTTAAATTGAATTAATTCATCCAATCTTTAAATCAAAGATTCAATTCATAACTTTTCAAAACAATTTCTGTTTTAAATCGTTTATACAAAAGATACACCTTTTAGATTCTCTTCAATTTCAAAACAAGGTTCAACAATCTTTCACAAAGATTCATTTATAGCTTTCAAAACATTTTCATTTCAAAACTTGAAATCTTTTCAATACAACTTGGAAAACCTTCCTTTATATGAAAGCTATTATTATTTGAAAACAAACAGTTTTCGTTTCGGAAAAAAAAAACCATTACATTTGCACGAGTTAAAGCCCTTCAAGTATAAAATTAGGGTTAAATTCAAAATTCCCAAAACAATAAGTTAAAAATAGTTTAAAACCAATATAAACACATTATATAACTTGTAAAACCCTTTTTAAACCATAATTTCAAAACATAGAACTCAATTTCAAGTCTTGAATTCAAATTCAAATAAAATTATTTAAATTCCAAACTTTATCAAGTTATTCAAATAACTTTTGTCTTTAAAACTCATTTTCAAAAGCTTTTCACATTTGACCCAATTCCATTTCCAAAAACTATTTGGATTCAAAATTCAATTTTTAAAACCATTCAAAAAATCTGTGACTTAACTAATTTCCTCATGAAATCCATATTTTTGTATGTATAGTGTGGTCTAATGGTTTTACACAATAGTGCAACAACATCAATCATCACAGATTCAATCATATCAATATCGATAAGCGGTATAATCTATAACGCTTATCTTCATTCACAGATTCATAGATAAAATAATATAATTCAACGCAGATAAATAAGTTACATCATAGATGAACAAGTTACATCACAATTCACAACCCAAATAAAAACAGAGCATCACACATCAAGGATATCAAACAATTCACCATTCACATAGAATCCAAACATCCATAAGTAAGATCAATTAATTATTTGATTAATTTAAATCAGATTAGTCACTAATCCTGGTTAACTAACAATAATTAATTACAAATCATTTTAATTAATTAACTATCCTTTAATCATTTATTAATTAACCTTAAATCAACCTTTAATTATTAATTAATTAATCTTAATTAATAAATAAATTAACCTTTAATCATTAAATAATTAACCTTTAATTATTTAATTATCCTTTAATTAATTGCATTAATTAACCCTTAATTTATTACCATTTAATTAATTATCCTTAATTAATTTCATTAATAAATAAACCATTAATTAATTACCCTTGGATTAATTATTCTTAATTAATAAACCTTAGTAATAAATCATTATTAATAAACCTTGGTAATAAATCATTATAATAAACAAATTAACTTAAGCTTTTAAGTTAAAAATTTTAAAAACATTTGGTTAACTTCATTTTTAAGTTTATTTAATATAAACTTTTTTAGAAATAAAGGATATATATATTTTTAAAATATATTAAACTTAATAATTTTCAAAATGATTTATTTTCAAAACTCTTCACTACTCCCAAATTTAAACAAAATATTTATTATTTAAAATAAATGGTTTAAAACATGTTTAAATTTGAGTTCATCTAAAATTTGGAAGCTGTTATCACACCTACCTAAACAATCCCGAGACAAAATCGAGAAATCCAAAGCCTTACTTTGACTTTTCCCTCAACACTCTATACTTCGAGTTTTTTTACCAAATTCTTCGAGTCGAACCTGAGTCCAACTCTTCCTCTCCAAAACTTTAATCCCCATCTGACACAATCGTGCACCTGCACGAGAACTCCGACCAACTCTGACCAACCCCACGACCATCGACACATCGCCGAAGATCTCTACAAGCTTGCCGACACCCAGATCCAAAATTTTGTCTTGAATTGAAATCGAGTAATTCGATCAAAACCGCAAATCCAAACCAACTGCCTAGATCAACCTCTTGTCGATGCCTCGTCCACGATCATCCGCGCCATTCCAACTGGAGCTTCGTCAACCTTCCCAGCTTTGATTCCCACCAGAGCGATCAGCTCCGGTGCTTTGACGTCACCACAGAAATTCAAAAACCAACCTCGACCAAAATATAGGTTTAAACCCTAAAATCTGATCGCGCCATCACCACGAGGATCAGTAATTTCATCGATCATTTTTCCAAATTCTCTGACCTCCCAACTACCCTCACCATTAATCACGATCCACAATTCATCGTTGATCGCCAGAGATTGGAAAAATGTAAATTTTGTTCAACATACAATTTCTCACAAATTACCAAACTAAAATTTATGAAACAATTCTTTAAAATCATCATTTTCCAAGTTAAAACTGTTTATGTGATGAAATTATGAAATTAAAACATTTGATTCTAGGCTAATTTTAGATCATCACTGTAAATATATCCTTTTCTAAATAATGTTTAATTTAAATATTCGAATTTTCTTTTAAAAATGGTGTTATACATATACAAGTATTTTGCATTCACAACTCAAAGCTTTAAAAGGTTTAGATGGGTTGATTTTTGAATTTCCTATCAGGTTTTAAAAACTGTTGTTAGATAGAGATATATATGTATGTATACACATACATACAATTAATCATTTAAACACACCTAAACCAGCAAATAAATTCACATCCATCAAAACTATCATCACAGGCATAAGATTCAAAAGAAACTGGCTTAAAAGTTAAAAGTTTGCTCACCTGGAATTTGTCAAAGAAGAGCATAGATTTTAAACAGAGAGGCAAAGTTTGGAATTACTTCTAGAATTCCAAACTAGAAATTGCTTTGTTGTCCTTGATCTGGAATTGTTGAAATGATTGCTTGATCCAGAATAAAGATTATTTGGTCAGGCTCTGTCCAGATTTGAAAATCTGGAAACTTGAACTAGAAAATGTATTTGAAACTGAAGTTGTTGATCTGAATTTTATTGCTAATGAGCTAAGGCTTTTGTTTGATCTATGTTTTTGTTTTTCCTTGCTCTGTTCGTTGAATCAGGTTGAAGCTTTCGAACATAGGTTGTTGTTTGAAATTGATTCTCACTGATTTTCATTTCTGGCCTTAAGCTTCCAGGTTGATGGTTTAAGATTGAAAGCTTTCATGTTTGAACTTTGCTTTTGTTTTTGATTTATTCTTTTATCTGTTCCAAGTATGAGAATAGCCTGGTTTTCAAACTTTCTTTCTTACCTATACGTTTATGTAGTTTTTTTTAAAAAGGAAAATTTGATTCTTTTGCCACTTGTAAAATGGAACTAACACTTGTTAATTAATGATGTTCCTTATTAAACATTTGTCACAACATGATTTTAAAAATCTTACACTTGTTAAAATAACTAAATTTATGTTCAAAACCGTTTCTTTATTTTATTTATAAATTTTGTTTCAAACCCTTATTCATTAAATTTGAAATTTGTATTTTAAACCCTTTAATTATTTATATTTATATCTTAACATATGTAAATGTTTTACTTTCAAATAACTTTCAAAATATAGATATACACATGTATTATAATTCCAAACAGATTTTTATTAATTTTATATTATAAAGTTTTTTTCAAACTATATTTATATATTTGTATTATCTTAAAGAAAAAGAATATTAAACTTATTGCAGTACATTTATATTTGAATTTCAAATTCAAATTCCAATTTAAAATTAATTTATTTATAAATATTTACATTTCGAATTTTCCAAAATCAAAATTCTATTTAAAATCAATTTATTGAATTTTCAAATCAATTCCTTTATTTACAATATTTTGATATATATTTACCCAAATTTTCAAATAAATCCACAATTAATCTTTTAATTAAAATATTATTTAAACTATTTATTTCTGAATTTCCAATTAGAAATTCTATATTTAAAATCATATTTATATACATTTATATAAATAAACAAACAATATCTTTTCATAAATAAATATATATACGTATATATATTTTTATTCCCACATTTTTAATTTAATTTCACAATTAAATTCACAATTTAATCCAAAATTTCATATTAATTACCAAATTAATTCTTAACTTAATCTAGGAATCAAATTAATTACTAATTTAAATTTGTTTAAAAACAGGAATGTTACAGATCCCCCCCTTAAGAAAATTTCATCCTCGAAATTTGCTAGGGAGACAACAAAGGATGGATACACAAAGATAGATAAGCAGTTTCTCATATCAAACTGAATATCTATTCTTCATTTGGCTTGCCAAATCAGAATATCAACAATAGATACAAAAACAAATCTATTTACTACTTCACAAGATACTCGGGTCATCCAAATCTACAAAATATGCAGGGGCAATTGGTTAGTCCGAAGGATTACTAACCGTTCGTAGAATATATCTGGACCCAATAAAACAGACAAATGGATACTCAACTTAGGTCAGAATATCCCAAAGTATACACCAGCTTGTCCTTCCTCGGACTTTGATTCACACAAGAAAATAGAATTTCAAATTTGGTTTTAATCGAAATCGTTTTATCAATACAAATCTTCATACTTGAATTACCAAAAATTTTAATTTCGTTAAAGTTAAAAACGAAAAGCTGATAGAAGTATGATGAAGAGAATACGAATTAGGGACTTATCTACACGATTCGTAGGGCCAACACCACATCGAAGCTTCTTTCTCGAGCTACCACGAATACATCAAAGAATTTGAAATTGGATCAAAGGAGATTGATAGAGAAAGTTGTTTCCGTTGCTGCAGGTATTGACTATTTGTAGTGGTTCCCCTATCTCGTCCTCTTCTCGCACTCATACTTACTATCAGTGGATAGGAAGAGAATTTACTGAGGCATTTGGACTGATATCAATATACATCAGAGATACCAGATAAAACGGAAAGAATATCTTCAATAGAATTTCCAAGTGAGAAAGCGAGAATCCAACATATTGCGACTCCATTGCCAAAGCTCTAAAGACTCCAAACTCCATATCGGAAAGTTTGAACCACCATCACGATGTATTAAGCAAATCCGATCCAGAGAAACAAATGCTATCACCGAAATCTAAAAGCAGGATGCTATCGAATCAACACCTACTATTTGGCTATCTGAAAAACCCAACTCTAGACTGCCCGGGTGGAAAATTGTGGGCACCCAGAGTATAGGAAGGGAACAATAAACTCCAGGTCAGTCATGGGACTGGTATGAGCAAACAAAACAGTTTTATCTTTTAACAAACAACGGAAGAAGTTGAAGAAATTCGCTATGCTTTTGGAAAATGAAACTACCATAAGACCTCCCACCACACACATAATGCAATCGCAGACTTGGAGGAGATTTCTTCTTATGATAGTCAAACATGCTTACTACGCAAAAATCTTTTTGATATTATTATTAGTGCTTAGTGGAAAACATTTCGAAAGTATAATATTAATCTTAGCCAGCATACCACATTTCATCGTATGCTTACTATAGCTACCATGTTTTGTAGCAGGTTACCGCCACGCTGCATGGGAGGTTATACAACTAAAACCATACAGGGCTCGTATTGGATGATTGGATTTCCAACAAATGGTCAGGCAAAGGAAATTCCTACACAAAATGGAACGCCTTTGGAGGGACGCCCCCGAGATCCTAACCAGATCTCTGCCAACACAAGGCTGGGTTACCTCTGTAACTAGGTAACTACTGACACGAGTATGCCATCCCCCGGTCGTTACCAACCTTTATCCAAGTTACCTCTCAACCAACAACCACAAAGCAATAAGTTTGTAGTATCCACAAAGTCAAGTATCTAGGCTCCATACCATGATACCACTCATAATCCAGAAGGAAATGACATACCCTTAGGGGGCGCTACCCCCAAATAACCTTGCTACAATGATCCTGTTTCGACCATTACCGGGTTGTGAGGCTCGATGAAGTCTCATCTACAAAGCTACGCTTTTTCACAAAGCCATGCTTCGATCAACAAATGATCGGCAACACTTCGTATGCCACATTACCAAATTGGGAACGTATCACTAGTTACCATCAACTACATAATCTCTAAGCTTGTACGTCTCAGAGAAGAGTGTTAAGCTAAGAGAATAAATTCTCCGCCACCAAACAGAAATGTATTTGATAGAAAATGATTTTACATCTCAAAGTGTAATGTCAGACACACATCCATACAAGTCTGTTCCGGGTTCGAACAGAACCAAAGGCACCCGGAGCAACTCAGTGCAGAGTCATTCGACAGGTTATCCTATCGTTCTCAAAGACACCTGGTCATTACCACCATCTTCAATTGCTATCCATTTCGTCGTATCACTATTCGGAATGGGTTATATGACACAAAATCCTCTCCTGGCCAAACCAAATAATGAGCACAATATTTTAAAACATATGGATATTGGGATCTCAGTTAAGTCACAACTTATTACCCAAAACCTTTTCTTTCAAATGGTTTAAACAAATTACCATTTCCAAATCTTTTAAACAAAAAGATATACATCACAAAGTTCACACATCTTTCATAATGATTAATTCATAGCCTTTAAAAACAATTCCCCTTTCAAATTGGATTAATTCATCCAATCTTTAAATCAAAGATTCAATTCATAACTTTTCAAAGAAATTTCTGTTTTAAATCGTTTATACAAAAGATACACCTTTTAGATTCTCTTCAATTTCAAAACAAGGTTCAATCTTTCAGAAAGATTCATTTATAGCTTTCAAAACATTTTCATTTCAAAACTTGAAATCTTTTCAATACAACTTGGAAAACCTTCCTTTATATGAAAGCTATTATTATTTGAAAACAAACAGTTTTCATTTCGGAAAAAAAATCCCATTACATTTGCACGAGTTAAAGCCCTTCAAGTATAAAATTAGGGTTAAATTCAAATTCCCAAAACAATACTTTTAAAATGGTTTAAAACCCATATAAACACATTATATAACTTGTAAAACCCTTTTTAAACCATAATTTCAAAACATAGAATTAAATTTCAAGTCCTGAATTCAAATTCAAATCAAATTATTTAAATTCTAAACTTTATCAAGTTATTCAAATAACTTTTGTCTTTAAAACTCATTTTCAAAAACTTTGTACATTTAACCCAATTCCATTTCCAAAAACTATTTGGATTCAAAATTCAATTTTTAAAACCATTCAAAAAATCTGTGACTTAACCAATTTCCTCGTGAAATCCATATTTTTTTGTGTATAGTGTGGTCCAGGGGTTTTACACAATAGTGCAACAACATCAATCATCACATATTCAATCATATCAATATCGATAAGCGGTATAATCTATAACGCTTATCTTCATTCACTGATTCATAGATAAAATAATATAATTCATCGCAGATAAATAAGTTACATCACAGATGAATAAGTTACATCACAATTCACAGCTCAAGTCAAAACAGAGCATCACACATCAGGGATATCAAACAATTCACCATTCACAAAGAATCCAAACATCCATAAGTAAGATCAATTAATTATCTGATTAATTTAAATCAGATTAGTCACTAATCCTGGTTAACTAACAATAATTAATTACAAATCATTTTAATTAATTAACTATCCTTTAATCATTTATTAATTAACCTTAAATCAACCTTTAATTATTAATTAATTAATCTTAATTAATAAATTAATTAACCTTTAATAATTAAATAATTAACCTTTAATTATTTAATTATCCTTTGATAAATTGCATTTATTAACCCTTAATTTATTACCATTTAATTAATTATCCTTAATTAATTTCATTAATAAATTAACCCTTAATTAATTACCATTAGATTAATTATTCTTAATTAATAATCCTTGGTAATAAATCATTATTAATAAACCTTGGTAATAAATCATTATTAATAAACCTTGGTAATAAATCATTATTAATAAACAAATTAACTTAAGCTTTTAAGTTAAATTTTTTTTAAAACATTTGGTTAACTTCATTTTTAAGTTTATTTAATGTAAACCTTTTTTGAAATAAAGGATATATATATTTTAAAATATATTAAACTTAATAATTTTCAAAATGATTTATTTTTAAAACTCTTCACTACTCCTAAATTTAAAATAAATATTTATTATTTAAAATAAATGGTTTAAAACATGTTTAAATTTGAGTTCGTCTAAAATTTGGAAGCTCTTATCATACCTACTTAAACAATCCCGAGACAAACTCGAGAAATCCAAAGCCTTACTTCGACTTTTCCCTCAACACTCTATACTTCGAGTTTTTTCACCAAATTCTTCGAGTCGAACCCGAGTCCAACTCTTCCTCTCCAAAACTTTAATCCCCATCTGACACAATCATTCACTGTGCACCTGCACGAGGACTCCGACCAACTCTGACCAACCCCACGACCATCGACGCATCGCCGAAGATCTCTACAAGCTTTCCGACCACCTAGATCCAAAAAATTTGTCTCGAATTGAAATCGAGTAATTCGATCAAAACTGCAAATCCAAACCAACTACCTACATCAACCTCTTGTCGACGACCTCGTTCACGATCATCCACGCCATTCCAACTGGAGCTTCGTCAACCTTCCCAACTTCGATTCCCACCAGAGCAATCAGCTCCAGTGCTCTGACGTCACAACAGAAATTCAAAAACCAACCTCGACCAAAATATAGGTTTAAACCCTAAAATCGTCATCACCACGAGGATCGGTAATTTCATCGATCATTTTTCCCAAACTCTCTGACCTCCCAACTACCCTCACCATTAATCACGATCCATAATTCATCGTTGATCGCCAGAGATTGGCAAAATGTAAATTTTGTTCAACATACAATTTCTCACAAATTACCAAACTAAAATTTATGAAACAATTCTTTAAAATCATCATTTTCCAAGTTAAAACTGTTTATGTGATCGAATTATGAAATTAAAACATTTGATTCTGGGCTAATTTTAGATCATCACTGTATATATATCCTTTTCTAAATAAATGTTTAATTTAAATATTCGAATTTTCTTAAAAAAGTGGTGTTATACATATAGTATTTTTCATTCATAGATCAAAGCTTTAAAAGGTTTAGATGGGATGATTTTTGAATTTCCTATCAGGTTTTAAAAAACTGTTGTTAGACAGAGATATATATGTATGTATACAAAGACATACTATTAATCATTTAAACACATATAAACCAGCAAATAAATTCACATCCATCAAAACTATCATCACATGCATAAGATTCAAAAGAAACTGGCTTAAAAGTTAAAAGTTTGCTCACTTGGAATTTGTCAAAGAAGAGCACAGATTTTAAACAGAGAGGCAAAGTTTGGAATTACTTCCAGAATTCCAAACTGGAAATTGCTTTGTTGTCCTTGATCTGGAATTGTTGATATGATTAATTGATCCAAAATGAAGATTATTTGATCAGGCTCTGTCCAGATTTAAAATCTGGAAACTTGAACTAGAAAATGTATTTGAAACTGAAGTTGTTGATCTGAATTTTATTGCTAATGAGCTGAGGCTTTTGTTTGATCAAAGTTTTATTTTTTCCCTGCTCTGTTCATTGAATCAGGTTGAAGTTTTCAAACATAGGTTGTTGTTTGAAATTAATTCTCACTGATTTTCATTTCTGGCCTTAAGCTTCCAGGTTGATGGTTTAAGATTGAAAGCTTTCAGGTTTGTACTTTGCTTTTGTTTTTGATTTATTCTTTTCTTTGTTCCAGGTTTGAGAATAGCCTGGTTTTCAAACTTTCTTTCTTGCATATATGTTTATGTAGTTTTGTTTAAAAAGGAAAATTTGATTCTTTTGCCACTTGTAAAATGGAACTAACACTTGTTAATTAATGATGTTCCTTATTAAACATTTGTCACAACATGATTTTAAAAATCTTACACTTGTTAAAATAACTAAATTTATGTTCAAAACCGTTTCTTTTTTTTATTTATAAATTTTGTTTCAAACCCTTATTTCATTAAATTTGAAATTTTTATTTTAAACCCTTTAATTATTTATATTTATATCTTAAAATATGTAAATGTTTTACTTTCAAATAACTTTCAAAATATAGATATACACATGTATTATAATTCAGATTTTTATTAATTTTATATTATAGAGTCTTTATCAAACTATATTTATATATTTGTATTATCTTAAAGAAAAAGAATATTAAACATATTGCAATACATTTATATTTGAATTTCAAATCCAAATTCCAATTTAAAATTAATTAATTTATAAATATTTACATTTTGAATTTTCCAAAATCAAAATTCTATTTAAAATCAATTTATTGAATTTTCAAATCAATTCCTTTATTTACAATCTTTTGATATATATTTACTCAAATTTTCAAATAAATCCATAATTAATCTTATAATTAAAATAATATTCAAACTATTTATTTTTGAATTTCCAATTAGAAATTCTATATTTAAAATCATATTAATATACATTTATAGTAATAAACAAACAATATCGTTTCATAAATATATATATATATATTTTTATTCCCATATTTTCAATTTAATTTCACAATTAAATTCACAATTTAATCCAAAATTTCATATTAATTACCAAATTAATTCTTAATTTAATCTAAGAATCAAATTAATTACTAATTTAAATTTGTTTAAAAACAGGAATGTTACACCACTAATTAGTAAGGTACCTTCAAGGACGCTTTTACCCTTCACATATTTTAAAATCGATGGTTCATCCTTAATGACATACACCTTGGGCTTCTGCATCTTTTTCAATGAATGGGAAGTCCTTCACCATATGCTTGGGTTGATGGCAGTTAAAACAAAGTGTCTTCTGGATCATCGGGGAGACGTGCCCACTTTGTTGCTTTGGAGCTTTACGATTCGGACAGTGCCTTGTAATATGTGCTTTTTTCATAAAAACCACTATTTTTAGGCTTGCCACCTTGGCCTTCTCCTAGTTTGACTTTTCATTGTTCCTTGCAATTTGGATTGAACATCCTCTTGTTAGAACCATTTCCACTAGTATTTCCACTAGTTGGTGCCACTGGAGTAGGCCTCTTCTTTTCTAAGCCTCGTACTTCAGAGCCATATCAACTAAATCCACAAAAGTACCTTTAACATGAGCAGTTATTCTCTCATGGTACTCTTCTATCATACCCAAAATAAAATTCTCATTTTTTAATGGGGTGTTGATCAATTTCGGTCCAAAACAAGATAGCTCGTTGAACTTCGTCTTATATTCTGCTATAGATGGTGTAACGACCCGTATTTTTACGGATCGACAAGTTCGTCAAAATCTGGAAAATTTAGCATTTTAAGTCATTTCAGATTTTGGGCATGATTTTTCTAAGTCCTAGGTCGTGAACGACCTAAGAAAATAAGTCGTAACCGACTTATAGATTGAACGACTTAAGAGAGCGTTTGGAAGTTTAAGTCGTATAGGAATTAAGTCGTGGTGGCTTAGGTCGTAGGGTATTGGAGCGATCTAAAGTCGTGACCGAGTTAGAGATAGGTCGTAGGCGATTTAAGGAAAGTTGGCGACATATGAGTTTTGGCAAAATTGCTAAGTCCTAAGTCATTCACGACTTAGTATAGGTCGTAAGTCGTATACGACTTAGGAGAGGAGTGACCCAGTAGTTACCGACTTATGGTATTGACCGACTTAAAGAAGATAGTGGTTGGCCGACCTAGTGGAGTTAGCGACCTGGTGGTTCCGAGTTAGCATTGTTAGGTCGGCAACGACCTAAGGAGTTTGGACTTAGCTGTGTGGCGACCTAGTGTCTTGGTATGACCTATAGGTTAGCGACTTAGGGAGTATACGACCTATGGGAGTTAAGTCGTACGAGTTAAGTTGTAAGTCGTAACATGTTTTAGGTCGCGTGAAGACTTAAGGTGTTAGGTCGCTGGGGTTTCTGCCTGAGTGTTAGGTCGTGAGCGACTTAGTAGTTGGTAAGTCGCGAGCGACTTAAGAGTTGATCTGTTTTAAGTCGTAGACGGCTTAGTAGTTGAGTCGTAGCCCCAGTTATGTGTTAAGTCGTAAGTTTGTTAGGTCACGAGGGAGTGTATCTGTTAAGTCGTAGGATGGGTTATCTCGCTAACTCGTCTAACTAGTTAAGTCGTGGACGAGTTAAGGTTTTGAGTCGTAGGATGTGTTGAGTTGCTAAGTCGTTAAGTCGTCCAGGCGACTTAGGAGGGAACGCGTACATGTTAGGTCGCGTGTAAGCTTCAGGAGTTAAGTCGCGCAAATGGTTAAGTCGAAGGTCTTAAGTCGTAGGTCGGAATGAGAGATGAGTCGGCAACGACTTAGGAGATAACCGAGTTACGACTTAGTGGATTTTCAGCTATAAATAGGAGGGGTTTTTCTCACTTTTTGGGATCCGGATTTCGAAGCGACGAAGTGCTGCCATTTTGAGAGCTCGACTTCTACACTTCTTCACTTCTTTTCTCCACTCTAATCTAGTGATTCCATCCATCCAAATCGAAGATCAAGATTGAAGATCCAAGAGCTAAAGTTGAAGATCTTCATCCGTTGAAGTGAGATTTCTTCGTTTGAAACGGATTCGTGATAGATCAAGCTTGATCCTTCACTGTCCAGATCTGAAGCGTGTTGATTTGGGGTTGTTTAGGTGATTTGGTGAGTGGTGATTATCTCTCACACGTATCCAAAGGAGTAGATCAGATTGTTGGCTTGATTTGGTGTTAAAATAGTGATTTCTATGCATTTTTGTAAACCTAAGTGTAGATCCATGTAGATCCATTGTTCATGACGATTTGACAACCATTTTTGTATATGATTAACCTATGCAAGTTCATTCATCAGGTTGTAGAGATAATTCTCATGTTTTCATGCTTGTTAGACTTTCAACTCCTTAATTACGAAATTGCCATTATTGTTATAATTGTCCATTTTGCTTATATTTGAATGCTTGGTTACTTGGATTGATGTTTGACATGATTGGTTGCTGTGAATTAGATGATTGTTGATTGGTTTTAGACAAGTTGGTCGAAGATGATTCAAAAGCTAAGGGAAAGGCTCTTGAATTAGGAAAGCTGCTCGTGGCATATGTAGCGGGATGATGAAGCTCTTATGCATAGATTTAATGATGTGATGTTGAGATGAGGCTTTGCGAGGATGTAATGAAGCGAGGCATCATGTAATGAAGACTTGGTCTAATCCAGACGGGATCATTCCAAGCATGTTGATAACTCGGTGATATGATTCGAGTTGAGGATAATGAATGGATATGAGAATAGTCGTCGAGGAGGATGACTAGGAGGCTTGGATAGCATCGTTGTTGAAGGTTCTAGCATGCTCTAAGCAAGAGTACGTTTGGGCAGATTCGATAGTCCCAACGACTAACTGTTGATGGTCGAGTACTCTGGGCAGATTCGATAGTCCTAGGCACGGGCTGCGACGACGTGCGGGAGTTATGTCTAGAACCGGGGTTTCCATTAGCCCTTGACGGACGGCTGAAAGAATGTGCCGGTCATTCAATTAACGGTGATATCGAAGCAATGATAACTGTGATAGCCAGAGTCATGGATGTTTGGTTGTATCGTCATTCGGACTCAAGAGCGGTATTTTCTGGGTGCTTATCTGATTTAGGCCTTGGTACTTGGAAAACATCGCCCTTGACTCGAATGATTATTACTTTACTTTAAATTGTATGCTCTACTATGTTGCTTCTGCTTAGTGTGTGTCTGGGGGCTATCACTGTAGAATGAGGTTGGAGTGGGAGGGTTGTATTCCTATTCCTTTTCCTTTATGCTCTTTTGGTATGTTGTTAGTTAATTTACTGCTCACTAAGACTATTGTCTGACTCGAGGCTTTATGTTTTAATTCTTATTGCCTTGGGCTGTTCGTCCATTTTTGGGACGGGCAGACTAGGTAGCAGGTGACAGGTGCTGTTCTCTTCTCACAATGCTGATATCGAAGACGAGCTAGAGGGTTGCATATTATCTTCTTATGTACTGGATGTTCCGCTGTTTTGTATTCTCTGAGTGTTATGTAGTGAGGCTTGATGTATTGGCTATTTGGATGTTTGTATTCAACTATTATGAAGTTTTATATGATGGCATTTTATTCTGTAAAGCTTCACTATATATATGTTCTATTGTATTTTGTCCATGCGCTGTGAGTAATACGATAGATCCTGTTATTTTGATCTACCCTGACAATCGTCCATGGTTGCCTGGCACACTTTACAGCGCACTATATCTAGATTCGGTGCAGGGGTCATGGGCGGTCGTCACATTTGGTATCGGAGCGAGGTTAATCGATTTTACCCAACGCTCGCTGACATAACTACGTATGAGAGACGTAATTGTAATTTTGATGGATGACTACTATATATAATATAGTAGCTTAGTAGAGTTTGAGTCCTTTATGCATTTGTTTCTCTAGAAGTTCTAATCATTCCTTTTTATAGATATTGAGAATGAGTCGAAGAGGGAGACCAGCTGCTAGGGAAGGCCGTGCTACTGAGGGGGCTGCTGATTATGCGGCTATGTTCGAAGCTATGATGACTTCGATCATGAGGAGGATACCAGTTCCGGGGGCAGCAGTAGATGTTGGAGTTCAAGTCCAAACTCCGAAACCAGTGGATTTTGCTAAGTTGTGCAAGGATTATACTGCTCTTGGAGGGAAGGTTTTCTTGGGAACAGAATCTACCATTGAGGTCCAGAGATGGATAGATGCTTGTAGAAGGATCTTTGGTGATTTAGGAATTGAGGATGCAACTAAGAGGAAGTTGGCATCAAGACAGCTTCAAGGGAGAGCTTCTGATTGGTGGAACTCTATTACCATCAATACTCCGGAGGAAGAGATTACTTGGGAGAAATTCCAAGTCAGATTTGAAGCCAAGTTCATTTCTACAGCTCAAAAGTCTGTTCTGTTCAAGAAGTTCGTGGAGCTCAAGCAGGGTGGAAGATCAGTTCTTGAGTATGTTTCTGGGTTTGAAGCATTGTCCAAGTATGCCCGATCATATATTGAGTCTGCATATCAGAAGAATGAGAAGTTTGTGACAGGCCTGGACAGTTATCTTGGGAGACAGTTGGTGGATCATTTGGACGATTCATTTGAGAAGCTTGTGGAGAAAGCTCTCAGGCATGAGAGTCTGTTTCCTAAGGAAGGATCTGTTGTTGCTGTGACCAGGGAAGAGTCTAAACCCCAGCAGGGTGGAAACAAGAAGAGGAAGCAGCAGCAGCAGCAGAAGGGTAAGGATGGCCAGAAGAAGCCGAAAGGCGAGGTGACTTGCTACAATTGTCAGCAGAAGGGCCATTTCTCGAAGGATTGTAAGAATCCGAAGGTGCCGATGAAGTGTCACAACTGTGACAAGCCGGGGCATTTCAGGAAGAATTGTCCAGAACCGAGGAGGGACAAGCAGATTGTGCAAGCTTATGCTTTGGGAGTTGTTCCGTCGTCTTCAAAAGCTCCTACCGCTGAAGAGAAAGGAAAGAGTGTGGTGGTTCAAGGTACTCTTTTCCTATGTGGTGTTCCAGTTAGAGTTCTGTTTGATACTGGAGCGTCGCATTCGTTTGTTTGTAGCGAACTCGTAGGCCGGTTAGGTTTGGAACCGGATATTGTTGATAGGCCATTGGTTGTGACTAATCCAGTTGGGGGTTCGTCTTGTTTGTGTATGTTATGCCGTGGTCTAGTTGTATCGAGTCATGGTTGCTCTTTTGCTTGTGATTGTTTTATTCTGAACTTTGCGGGGTTCGGAATTATTTTGGGTATGGACTGGCTTAGGAAGTATGCGGCAAAGGTTGACTGCGAGAGGTTGGAAGTGACAGTCGAGAATGTGGAGGGGCGAAAGGTTGTGATACGATGTAAGCATGAGGAAGGCGTCTTCATGAGCTTCATGTATTCGCTGGTTGTTCCACGGGATGGACTGTCATCGGTGCCAATCGCTAATGGGTTCGAGGATGTCTTTGACGAAGTCAAAGGGTTGCCGCCGCATAGAGAGATCGAGTTTCGTATAGATCTAGTTGAAGGAGCCAGACCTGTTGTGATGCCTCTTAGGCGGATGGCGCCTAAGGAACAGCAAGAGTTGAGGGTGCAAGTTGATGATCTTTTGCAGAAAGGATTCATTCGGCGTAGTGTGTCCGAGTGGGGTGCACCATTTGTGTTTGCAACCAAGGTAGATGGGTCGTTGAGATTGTGTGTGGATTATCGTGAGATGAATAAGGTGACAAAGAAGAACAAGTATCCATTGCCGAGAATAGATGACTTGTTTGATCAGCTTCACGAGGCTAAGGTGTTTTCTCAGATGGATTTGGCAACGGGATTTCACCAGTTGAGAGTGGCTAAGGATAGTGTGCCGAAGACTGCTTTTAGGACACCATCCGGTTTCTTTGAGTGGCTGGTAATGCCGTTTGGATTGACTAACGCGCCAGCATATTTTGTGGATCTTATGAATAGAGTGTTCAGAGATCAGTTGAACAAGTTCGTACTTGTGTTCGTGGATGATATTCTGATTTATTCCAGAACTGAGGAAGAACACAAGACGCACTTGCGTATTGTTTTGGAGATCTTGCGGAAACATCAGCTGAAGGCTAAGTTTTCGAAGTGTCACTTCTGGAAGAGTGAAGTGAGGTTCTTAGGCCATGTGATTTCTGGAAGTGGAATAGCGGTTGATCCCGCTAAGGTGGCAGCAATCCAGGATTGGGTTAGACCTAAGAATGCATCTGATGTGAGAAGTTTTCTTGGATTAGCAGGATATTATCGACGGTTTATCAAAGACTTCTCCAAGGTAGCTGCACCGTTAACAGGATTGACGAAAAAGAACCAAGTGTTCAGTTGGGATGCTAAGTGTGAGCAAGCTTTCGGAATCCTGAAAGAGAGATTGACGAGTGCTCATGTTTTGACTATTCCTTGTGGGAATGATGAGATGGTGGTTTACACCGACGCATGTGGTACTGGACTTGGAGCGGTGCTGATGCAGAAGGATAAAGTTGTTGCGTATGCCAGTCGACAACTGAAGCCGCATGAAAGGAATTACCCGACTCATGATTTGGAGTTAGCGGCGATTGTTTTTGCTCTGAAGATGTGGAGACATTATCTATTGGGAGTTCGATTTGAGTTGTTTACCGATCATAAGTCGTTGAAGTATCTTTTCTCCCAAAAGGATTTGAATCTTCGGCAGCAACGTTGGCTAGAGTTTTTGGCATCATATGATTTTGGTAAAGCTTATACTCTGGGAAAAGGTAACGCAGTGGCAGATGCGTTAAGTCGAAGACATGCAGGATTGGGAGCCATGTTTTCAGAATGGAAGAATCTCGAGTATTTAGCTGGATTTGACTTCAGGCCTAGATGTGAATTGGAACCTGAGATGTTGGCAAACTTATCGATAAGACCTTCTCTTGTGGAAAGGATTGGCGAAAGCCAAAAGCGAGACGATAACCTTGTCAAGATTATTCGTGATTTGGAATCTGGGTTCGATCCAGAAAAGGATAAAGGGTTTGAGGTCGATCGAGAGGGTTGGCTTCGGAAGCAAGGACGACTAGTTGTTCCCGATATAGATGAATTGAGGAGTGAAGTTTTGAAGGAAAGTCATCACTCGAAGTTGACAATTCATCCAGGTGGAAATAAGATGTATCGGGATATGAAGAGAACCTACTACTGGGAAGGCATGAAGAAGGATGTTGGAAATTTTATTTCCAAGTGTATGAACTGCCAGTTGGTAAAAGCCGAACAAAAGAAGCCAAGTGGATTGCTTCAGCCATTAGAAGTTTCTACATGGAAGTGGGAGCAGGTGTCGATGGATTTTATTGATGGACTACCTAGAACAAGAACGGGAAATGAAGGGATTTGGGTCATTGTAGATCGTTTGACTAAGAGTGCAAGATTCATTCTTGTTCGATCGACTAGGACTGCATCAAAGTTGGCTGAGTTGTATGTTAAGTGGATAGTCCGATTCCATGGTATTCCGAAGAGTATAGTGAGCGATCGAGATCCATTGTTCACTAGTGGGTTTTGGAAGAGTTTCCAGGAGGTTTTGGGAACCGAGTTGTGTTTGAGTACAGCTTATCATCCTCAAACAGATGGTCAGACCGAGAGAGTCAACCGAGTTTTGGAAGATCTCCTCAGAGCTTGTGTTTTGGACTTCGGAGGATCATGGGAAGATCACCTTCATTTGGTGGAGTTTTCGTATAACAACAGTTACCAGTCAAGCATTGGTATGGCACCGTATGAGGCATTGTATGGAAGACCGTGTAACTCTCCGACATGTTGGATAGAGACTGGAGAAAAGCTGATGCTTGGGCCACAGATGATTCGACAGACTACGGAGTGCATAGAGATCATTCGGCAACGAATGAAGGCAGCCCAAGACCGTCAGAAGGGTTATGCCGATAAGCGTCGAAAGGATTTGGAATTCGACATAGGAGATATGGTTTTTGTGAAGATTTCTCCACTGAAGAATGTTATTCGATCCGGGAAGAAAGGAAAATTGACTCCGAGATTTGTTGGACCATTCCTGATCATCGAGCGAATTGGAAAGCTCGCCTATAGATTGGAGTTACCAGAGAAGATGTCGAGTGTGCACAATGTTTTTCACGTATCGTATCTACGGAAGTACGTGCACGACTCGAATATGGTGGTTTCTGCTGATAGCTGTGAAGATTTTGAAGTTGATCCAGTTGATAGAAGACCTCGTAAGCCGCTTCGTGTTGGGGAAACCGACACGAAACAGCTTAGGAGGAAGGTAGTTAAGTTACTCAAGATACAATGGAGTGATGATGATAACGACTGTACGTGGGAGGTGGAAGAGAGGATGAAGGCAGCTCATCCTGAATCTTCAAGGTATGGCCCTAAGGTGTCGTGTCATCTCACGATATTGTAACTTGTTCTAAGTTTTAGAATTTCTGTACGCTAAGCTAGAATTGGATGTATGGTTTGTTGATTGCTATGGATGGTAGGCGTACAGAATAGTCTTTGATTGCTTTGTTTGCTTGGAATTTCGGGGGCGAAATTCCTAAGGGGGAGAGAATGTAACGACCCGTATTTTTACGGATCGACAAGTTCGTCAAAATCTGGAAAATTTAGCATTTTAAGTCATTTCAGATTTTGGGCATGATTTTTCTAAGTCCTAGGTCGTGAACGACCTAAGAAAATAAGTCGTAACCGACTTATAGATTGAACGACTTAAGAGAGCGTTTGGAAGTTTAAGTCGTATAGGAATTAAGTCGTGGTGGCTTAGGTCGTAGGGTATTGGAGCGATCTAAAGTCGTGACCGAGTTAGAGATAGGTCGTAGGCGATTTAAGGAAAGTTGGCGACATATGAGTTTTGGCAAAATTGCTAAGTCCTAAGTCATTCACGACTTAG
Source organism: Allium fistulosum (assembly GCA_030737815.1). Lineage (NCBI taxonomy): Eukaryota > Viridiplantae > Streptophyta > Magnoliopsida > Asparagales > Amaryllidaceae > Allium > Allium fistulosum. Next base: position 131,177,411 of record CM060904.1, read on the forward strand.
TATAGGTCGTAAGTCGTATACGACTTAGGAGAGGAGTGACCTAGTAGTTACCGACTTATGGTATTGACCGACTTATAGAAGATAGTGGTTGGCCGACCTAGTGGAGTTAGCGACCTGGTGGTTCCGAGTTAGCATTGTTAGGTCGGCAACGACCTAAGGAGTTTGGACTTAGCTGTGTGGCGACCTAGTGTCTTGGTATGACCTATAGGTTAGCGACTTAGGGAGTATACGACCTATGGGAGTTAAGTCGTACGAGTTAAGTTGTAAGTCGTAACATGTTTTAGGTCGCGTGAAGACTTAAGGTGTTAGGTCGCTGGGGTTTCTGCCTGAGTGTTAGGTCGTGAGCGACTTAGTAGTTGTTAAGTCGCGAGCGACTTAAGAGTTGATCTGTTTTAAGTCGTAGACGGCTTAGTAGTTGAGTCGTAGCCCCAGTTATGTGTTAAGTCATAAGTTTGTTAGGTCGCGAGGGAGTGTATCTGTTAAGTCGTAGGATGGGTTATCTCGCTAACTCGTCTAACTAGTTAAGTCGTGGACGAGTTAAGGTTTTGAGTCGTAGGATGTGTTGAGTTGCTAAGTCGTTAAGTCGTCCAGGCGACTTAGGAGGGAACGCGTACATGTTAGGTCGCGTGTAAGCTTCAGGAGTTAAGTCGCGCAAATGGTTAAGTCGAAGGACTTAAGTCGTAGGTCGGAATGAGAGATGAGTCGGCAACGACTTAGGAGATAACCGAGTTACAACTTAGTGGATTTTCAGCTATAAATAGGAGGGGTTTTTCTCACTTTTTGGGATCCGGATTTCGAAGCGACGAAGTGCTGCCATTTTGAGAGCTCGACTTCTACACTTCTTCACTTCTTTTCTCCACTCTAATCTAGTGATTCCATCCATCCAAATCGAAGATCAAGATTGAAGATCCAAGAGCTAAAGTTGAAGATCTTCATCCGTTGAAGTGAGATTTCTTCGTTTGAAACGGATTCGTGATAGATCAAGCTTGATCCTTCGCTGTCCAGATCTGAAGCGTGTTGATTTGGGGTTGTTTAGGTGATTTGGTGAGTGGTGATTATCTCTCACACGGATCCAAAGGAGTAGATCGGATTGTTGGCTTGATTTGGTGTTAACATAGTAATTTCTATGCATTTTTGTAAACCTAAGTGTAGATCCATGTAGATCCATTGTTCATGATGATTTGACAACCATTTTTTATATGATTAACCTATGCAAGTTCGTTCATCAAGTTGTAGAGATAATTCTCATGTTTTCATGCTTGTTAGACTTTCAACTCCTTAATTACGAAATTGCCATTATTGTTATAATTGTCCATTTTGCTTATATTTGAATGCTTGGTTACTTGGATTGATGTTTGACATGATTGGTTGCTGTGAATTAGATGATTGTTGATTGGTTTTAGACAAGGTGATCGAAGATGATTCAAAAGCTAAGGGAAAGGCTCTTAAATTAGGAAAGCTGCTCGTGGCATATGTAGCGGGATGATGAAGCTCTTATGCATAGATTTAATGATGTGATGTTGAGATGAGGATTTGCAAGGATGTAATGAAGCGAGGCATCCTGTAATGAAGACTTGGTCTAATCCAGACGGGATCATTCCAAGCATGTTGATAACTCGGTGATATGATTCGAGTTGAGGATAATGAATGGATATGAGAATAGTCATCGAGGAGGATGACTAGGAGGCTTGGATAGCATCGTTGTTGAAGGTTCTAGCATGCTCTAAGCAAGAGTACGTTTGGGCAGATTCGATAGTCCCAACGACTAACTGTTGATGGTCGAGTACTCTGGGCAGATTCGATAGTCCTAGACACGGGCTGCGACGACGTGCGGGAGTTATGTCTAGAACCGGGGTTTCCATTAGCCCTTGACGGACGGCTGAAAGAATGTGCCGGTCATTCAATTAACGGTGATATCGAAGCAATGATAACAGTGATAGCCAGAGTCATGGATGTTTGGTTGTATCGTCATTCGGACTCAAGAGCGGTATTTTCTGGGTGCTTATCTGATTTAGGCCTTGGTACTTGGAAAACATCGCCCTTGACTCGAATGATTATTACTTTACTTTAAATTGTATGCTCTGCTATGTTGCTTCTGCTTAGTGTGTGTCTGGGGGCTATCATTGTAGAATGAGGTTGGAGTGGGAGGGTTGTATTCCTATTCCTTTTCCTTTATGCTCTTTTGGTATGTTGTTTGTTAATTTACTGCTCACTAAGACTATTGTCTGACTCAAGGCTTTATGTTTTAATTCTTATTGCCTTGGGCTGTTCGTCCATTTTTGGGACGGGCAGACTAGGTAGTAGGTGACAGGTGCTGTTCTCTTCTCAAGATGCTGATATCGAAGACGAGCTAGAGGGTTGCATATTATCTTCTTATGTACTGGATGTTCCGCTGTTTTGTATTCTCTGAGTGTTATGTAGTGAGGCTTGATGTATTGGCTATTTGGATGTTTGTATTCAACTATTATGAAGTTTTATATGATGGCATTTTATTCTGTAAAGCTTCACTATATATATGTTCTATTGTATTTTGTCCATGCGCTGTGAGTAATACGATAGATCCTGTTATTTTGATCTACCCTAACAATCGTCCATGGTTGCCTGGCACACTTTACAGCGCACTATCTCTAGATTCGGTGCAGGGGTCATGGGCGGTCGTCACAGATGGTTCCCCTGCTTTAAGTCCATGATGTTCTGGTACATCCTGGTTCTTCCTACTATTGGCAAGAATTGGTGCTCAATAACTTCTTTAAATTGGGCCTATGAGAAATCTTCCTTTGAATTATTTGCAATAAAGGAGTCCCACCAAGCTGTTGCTCCCTCTTCCAATTGTTATGCTGCTAAGAACATTTTCTATTCATGGATAAACCATGATCTTTAAAAATATTTTCACAAGATCCTAATCAAGCTTGTACCTTCATACTACTCGGTTTCTTTAATCGTTTCCCTCCTAGTTTGGTGTAATCCTTGCAAAGGTTTTGAAATTCACTCTTGCCTACTCTGGCACTGACTCTTTGGCAATCCTGACTCCTCTAGGATTTAGGGTTTGACCATTTGTAGTCATAGTGCTACCTGCTCCCCTACCTCGTCTACCTTTGTAACTCATGTCTTACTACTTAGACATAGTAAGATAACTCTTAAATTACTTGGACGAGATAATTTCTGAAAGAAGGGTACTGCTCAAACCTATCAAGCCAATCTATCCATCAGAGATTTAAATATATACATATACGAATAAAAATTTACAAATATGCACTCTAACCCAAAGCCTAAGTGTACTCTTAATCTTGGCTCTAATACCAAAATGTAATGACTGAATTTCTTGCATTGAAAGACAAGCCAATAATGGTAGAAGAAAATAAAAGATAAGAAGAAACTGCACAAATACAGAATCTCATCACGAATCAAAATACATATAATAGATAACATAAGATATTACATAGTCATTTCCATAATAATAATACATCAGAGTCATTAAATTACAACTTCAACTGGATAGTTATAACTACATGCCCATACAAAAATACATAGATTATACAAAATACATAGCGAAATAAGATAGTAACTAGCTAATTGTGAAGCCACTTACTTCAGCTCCTTCCAAATGCTTCTGTAGGAAACCTAGGTCACTCAACTACTCATACAAATTTAAGTGTTTTAGGAACAGAAAAGAAAACTCCAAGTCAAACATGGGTCTGATGTGAGTAGATCAAAACAATGTAATTCTTATTTTTATAAAACGCTTTGAAATCAAAGGTATCTCATAAGACCACGCCACACATAAACAAGAATGGGTTTTTACCTTACCATAACCAAAACACTTATATAAAAATCCAGTGATATTATGATAATGTCTAGGATTTTTAAGTAAAATAGAACATAACTGAAATGCTTGCATCTCACGTTCCAAAATATTTTGATACTACTAAATTGTATGGTACTTATTGGAGAATGGGTTCCATACAATGACTGTCCTACTGGGGTACCGACCATCACGGTGCATCTCTAGATAAAATAAAACCATGGACCTCGCTTGGATCCTTTTCCAATACAAGACTGACCTACCCCTTATTGGATAGTGCCGAATAAGATATCCCTCAATTGGGACCAGCAATTGTACCGAAGCATACATGAGTTGATTATAGGGACTCTATATAGAATAACCTTACCCTAATTGGAGCGAACCACATAGCCTTGCGGCATTTCCCCTGTTTCAGTCATTCCTGGTTGATGAGATTTGAGGCTACGTTTACCTTTATTATAGAATTTCCACTTGGAATACTAATATTGCCTTCCATATCTTGACAAAATGTCAACATTCATCCATGAAAGTCATTCAGAAGATGAATGAACCAAAGGCATCATTTCCACTACACCTGTTTTGGAATCACCCTCAGGGTTGGTAGAAAATAGCCCTTGAACTTTAAAGTCTTCATCTTGGAATTTACCTTTACCATTTCTAACTCGAATGTTTATGTTCTTCGAAGTGATTTTCGAATAACAACTAATATCCAATCCCGGTCTCTTTAAATCAACATTCGTTATTTTAATGGGTAAAGTTGTTTACAGGGGACTGTTCCACTATCAGGGTGTAAGGCTTATAGATGAAAAAACATTTCTTATGCTTAGACTATCATGATGTGCTTATCGAAATTGATCCCTTTGTATTCATCATATTTTCGAAGTGGGTGTTTATGATAAGCACAAGTCGGCTTACTTTCAATAACATGTGTCATTATTTTATTATAACTATTTTAATTTATTTGGTTGCTTAATAGCATGGACAAGATATCCTTTGGTTTAAAAATAATTTTCTTAAACAAGAAAGTTGGTTAAAATAAAATAATTGATAGAGTTTTAAAAGAAACTTTAAAATAAATAAACCTTAATTAAATCGTAAGTTTAAAACTCAATTAACCTTTAATTAATCTTAATTAAATCAAAATTAGATCATAAATAACCCTAATTTTACTTATAATAAAAATTTAGTTAAATAACTTTCATTTAAGAATTAATTCCAAATTAAGTGGATAACTGACCTTTGATTAAATAACTGAAAAAATAGTGGCATGTGTTAGGGCTATAACTCATTAAATAACTAACTCTAATTAAATACTCAATTAAAGTAAATAAACTTGATTAAATAAGAATTAATTTCCACTTTCTTAATTAATCATTATTTAAAACTTCCCTAATTAAAATAATTTACTTAGTTAATATTTTCTTAAATATAATTACTTAACCTAATTACTTAATTAACTAATTAAATAATAATTACCATATTAAATAAATAAAATATTAAACAATTAAGACTAGAACTTTTGACTTACTTACTTAGTTTGAAATGAATCTTCAAAAATAAAAGTGAGTAGTACACATAGGCTTAGGAAATAATTTAAAAACGTGTAAGTGCTTATGATTAAATATGTATATGCATGCACCTCCATCCTCTCCCCTTTATCATTTCCGTCCACGACATGTTCACCCTTTCCTTGCATTATTCATGCCATGCTCTAGTACTATGTGTTGAAAAAAGATATTTTTATATATGTATATATTTGATAAATAAAATATTAATTGTTTCTATACCTAAGGAGAAAACATGTACATGTATATCCATGTACACACCATGTTAAAATGGTTTGTAATGTGTGAATGTATGTTTATAATAGTGTTATGACATTATAAATAAATTTTACCAATGAAAAATCAGTATTTTGAAAAATAATTTCCGTTCACATTTTCAATTTCTTTATGAACTATATATTTTGGTAAAAAAATTTTGAAAACGATTTTATCATCATTGGTTATTATTTAAAATATTTTTATTTGTTAATAAAAATTAATTTATTAATTATTTAAAATATAAATAAATAATCATTTAAATATAAATTCTCGGTCGTTACAACTTGATTGATGCTTCCTCTGCCACACACTACAACAAATACATCTTATTACAATATTTGTATTTAAAACATTATAAAAACCCTATTTTATGACTTTTTTAGAAAAAATTGTAAAACATGACTTTCTACAATGTTTCCTCTAAAAACATTGTAAAAACCCAACTTTTTTTAAATATTGTCACAGTACACTTTTAAGCACAGTTTTAAAAGGTTGTAAAAAAATTCTACAAATAGATATTAATTTATTACAATTATTTTTTAAAAGTAGTTTTATTCACAGGTGAATATGCTAGGTATTGCTTAAAATATTGTAACAATTAATAATTAGTAGCAAATATTTAATACTTGCTTAAATAATTTATTGATGTTGGTTTGTAATAAATAATTTATAAATGAAAGCTTATATAGGTAAACGTTATAATAGTAGTTTTGAAGCAAACTTTGTAAAAATCTTATTTTTTACAATGTTTTTGTAGCAAAGCTTGCTATTAAATAATTAATATTTAATAGTTAGTAGTTACTATTAGATAACTAATATTCAATTATAATTAATGGTAACAAGTAATAATTAAGAAGTAATAACTAATAAATAAGAATTAATATTAAATAACTAATTTTTATTAATTAATTAATCTTCCAAGACTATTAGTAGAAAATTTTGGTTTCTTTAATGGGAGATTAAAAAATTTAGTGATGAATTTTCAGTAAACTTTCCATCTAAACAATTCTTACCTTTGGGTTTGAAATTTCTATACAAGGAGAAGGTTATTATTGGGATTTGGGAATGGGCTGTTAATGATGGAATGAAGCAATGGGTTTACGATAAAAGTGTGTGGATTAAACTAAGGGTCTGCACTATTCTTAACGAATGTATAGGCATTATCTTAGTAAGGTTGACTTTTTATTGAAATTAGAGGATATGAATTTAAAATTTGATTATTCATTTCTTCTTGTTGAAATTATTATCAGTAAGGAATCTTACATTTGGACCACTAACATTTGCAAAGATTTTGAGATACTTAATATGCATAATGATTGGTTCGACCACGTATCTCCCCTATGAAAATATTCGATATGGATAATTACACTACTCAGAATGTTTCACACGTAGATAAGATAACAGACCAGGGTAATTTTATAATGAATGATATGGACTATCGTTCTAGTTTTGATGAGATTAAGGCTTATGGGTAGGAGTCTGATGTTGATAAGAGGAGTTATGATCATGGTATTCTCTATGATGTTATGTTGGATGAGAATAAGATGAGTTCAGAAAATGATCTTAACATTGATTTATCACTTTATAATAAGTTTATTGTCTTACTAATTTGGGAGATGATGTTAATGGTCTGAATTATTACAATGACTCTAATAGTTGCAGTGATACACACATTGATATAATAACTTGTGATATTGGTGAAGTGGATATGGCGCATGCTCTTGTATGTGAGCACGTATAAGTAAAATGCTGAAGTTACAAAGTACGTACCTATACATGAGTTTACACCTGTTATGGAGCATTTGATTATTAAAACTAACGTTGGTGTTGTGGGATTTAGTGAAATTTCAAGCACTAGAAGGGATTTTTTATGGAGTGGGATTCGAGTGCTTTTAATCTACACTTCTGATATATTGGATGTCTATGCACCTTTTTCCAGAATGGGTGATCGATAAAATTGATAAAATAAGAAGGGATTTTTGTTGAAATGGTGATAATCCGGACAGTAGTCTAAAATGTATAGTTAACTGGGACCTTTTTTGTGAATCGAAAAAGGAGAGAGGACTAGGTATTATTAATATATGTAACATGCATATATATTATTAGGGAAGTGGTTAAGGAAATTTAAGGATATAAATGATAAGTCTTTTTGGAAAGAAATTGTCTAAATTATTGTAATGGCAGTTATAATTTATATCAAATTATACATAATGTTAGTAATAACTTGTCTACATTTTGGAAAACAATTTTAAAATGTCATGATATTTTTAACGTTGGTATGAGTACGATCATACATTCCATCAATAATAAACCTTTTGGCATAATCCTTGAATATCTTCATTCCACTTAGGATTGAATTTAAAGAACTTTTTGAAATTTGTAACTTTAAAAATGCTTTAATTAAAGATGTTTTTTCTTCGGATAATGATCTCCTTCGAAACTTTAGTTTCAGTAGAATTTTCGAAGGAACAACTCTTAGACAATTTGCCTAATTATGTACAAGATTGAACCTATATAATTAATATTGGTAATGAAAATGGTATTATTAATTGGGATGGGGTTAAAAGATAGAAATTCACTTCTAATTCATTGTATAAATTTATCAATTACTCGAGAGTTACTAATAACACTTTTAATCTTATTTGGAAAGCAAATGCACCACCAAAAGCTCAATGACATATATGGTTGACCATATATAGGAAGCTAAATACTATAGAACTTTTAAAAAGAAAGAATTTGCAAATTGATAATAAATATATATTTTGTAAATTATATCTAGGAAATATTAATCATATATATTACGAGTGTAAAGATACTTATTACATTCTTAAAAATACTTTTAAAATATTTAACTTTAATATTACAACTAAATTTTTGATTGTGATATTTATTGGAATAATATAAGATTAAAATTTAAAGTGGATATAGATTTTTACTTAACACGTTATTTACTATAATTTGTTGGTTTATTTGGTTTGAGAGAAACTAGAGATTGTTTAATAATAATAATAATAATAGTCACACAAATAAATTGGTAATGACAATCATATTATTTTTTTAATTGGATCTCCAAAATATTACTTGGCTAAAAATAATCATTTTTTAGTATATCTTAATTTGATTAGAGAAAATATTAATTTATTTAAGCAAAAATGTAATATCTCGGAAATTTGGGGCAATATCAATTTAATAATCTGTTTAAATAATTAAATTGATTTGATAATCTTTGATAATAAATGTTTGAATTGATTTAATAATCTAATTAAATAAAATATTTAATTAGTGATTTATCTTTTAAAAGTTTAATAAAATATTTTCTATTTATAATATATATGTATAATTGTATATATTGTAAATAGTTGGTTTGAATTTAACAAATGAAATTATGTTTTCAAATTTCTAATATATATATTTGGTAATTTGGAAATTATGATTTAAATTAATATTAAGCTTTCCAAAGATATTTAATAAATAACTATATAGTTTTAAAATACATAATATAAATGTTTAATTGTTTAAAAATAGAATTTAGCTTAAGTTCAAATTTAAATAAAAGGTTTGTTTATTTCTTTTTAAATATTACTAGATTTGTATGTATTCAAAATAGAAGTTTAAATACAATTTACATATGGTATTAATTCATTGAATAATAGAAGTAATTTATAATCTCTTTTATAAATTATTTAAAATTGTCAAATTTGATATTTTCAAATAATAATTATAATACTTTGTTTTTATAAATATAAATAGACTTTGATAAAATAGAATTGTTATTTTAAATGGTAGTTATATATGCATATATATAACTTGATTTTAAAATTGGATTTTTAAATTTAATTTGAATTTGAATTAAATGTTGAAATTCAAAAGAATAAACAATTTTAAAATATTTGGATAAGTTTTCATTTATATATATTTTGTTATAACATTTTCTTTAAAAGAAATTCAAATATATACATTTAAATAAAGTATAAAAACTATTATTTACATTTAAAAATAAATAAAAATATGTATTAAATACTTAAAAGACAAATGTCACCATATTAAGGCTTGATAAAACATGTGTAAATTAAATAGCTAATGTATATGACAAGTGTCACCTTTAATTTAATTTTTCTTTTATTTTTATTTAAATTATTTCAGCATTTATACATATGTTTCCCCTCTTTATTTTTTTTCTATCTTTTTTTTTCAATTCAAAACCAAGAAGAACTCAAACCAAAAATCTCAGAACAAAAATCTGAAACTCAATCATCTCATAAACAAAAGATTTATCAAAATCAAAAGCTTCTGCACCATTTTCCTGGAATCTGTAAACAAATCATGTTCAAAACAAATCAATTAGCAAAACTCTTCAAATACAAAATCAAACCCCTCGTTATCAAAAAGGCCTGCATCATATTTATCAAATCTGGAAAAATGATTTCTGCATGCACCTGGAAATGAAGCAAATCTGCATCATTTTTCTCTGCAACCTGGAATCAACTTTGAAAATCAAAGAGCCTGCATGCATGTAATTTGGAAAGGGAGCAAAAGCATTTTAGTCTCTGAACATCTCAGCACTCAAGTTTTAAAAGTTTAAAGCTTTTCAAAAAAATAAATTAAAGAGGCTGCCTCTGTTTGAATCAGGTGAGTAACAATTTTTGATAACTACTTAAGTTAAATCATGGTTGCCTAATTTAGTATGATTTCTGTTGCCTGGTTTGCTCTGGAAATAAGATTTGCCTGTGTGAATATTTACAAGTATATTTGTGGATGAATGATATATGAATGTATGCTGTAGTCTGCAATGACTCTGTTCCCTGATTCAAGCCCATTTTTTTTACTTAAATTCCCTATCACCTGATCTAATCATTATTATCAATTGAGATATAAACAAAAACTGTTTGTGTGATCATAAGTTTAAGCTTAAAATTTTAATTAAGTTAAAATGAATACAAACTTCCTCTGGAAACCAAAATGGTCTGGAAACATGAGTTTTGTTCAAAACTTAAATTCTTTAATTTATTAAATTAAGATTGTAATCTGAAACCTTAAAAGAAAATATGATTTTTAAATCAGAAAACAAAATTTTTAGTTTGGAATTTGGGAAGCAGTTCTGTGATGAACTAAAAAGAGGAATTTGGGGTTTTCTGGTGATCTCGGGGTGCTGGAGGGTTGAAGTTTCTTCTGGAGGAAGAGGAGCGAATGGTGAGGCCGGGAAAAATTCCAGAAAGATGGTCAGAGACCAGTGGTGGCGATGGTTGTCTGTTTTTGTTTGTAGACCTAGTTTTGACGATGGCTGGAAGTTTGATCATCTCGAGTCCTAGAATTGATCGAGTGTCACTATACTTAGGGAAATGATAGCATGGGTGTTAGCGAAGGCGAGGCCGGAAGTTCAGCAACTCCGATGGTCGGAGGAGCAAGGAGGAAGTTGTTCCAGGCTTTATTTTCTGTTCCAGGATGGGTTGAATGCTCGATTCGATTTCGAGTTCGTAGTGATGCTGTTGGTGGTCGGGATATAGTTCTCAGGTGATCGCCGATGTGAAGAAGTCGTCGTGGTTGACCAGGATGGTCGGAGGATGGTGGTTGACTGTGCACGTGCACGGTTGCGAGTATCTGAGGTTGTTTTGGGGAAACGATGTACTCGGGGTTTTCTCGAGTAAATTTAGTTTTTGCTCGGAGTAAATAGGGTTTGGACTCGAAGTTTTAAAGTAAAAAGGCTCGAGTAAAATTTGATGTTGCCAGGTTTTAAAAACGGTTTGTTTTTAAATTTTAAATGAATTTAAAATTTGAAAACAAGATTTTAAACCAAGTTTAAAATCACAATTTTAAATAGGGATTCAAAACTGAATCTGTGATATAGTTTTAAAAATTAAATCAAATTTTATAAAATGAAAGGTTTTAACAACTTTAAAATGTTAAAGTATTTTATAAAATGGTTTTTAAAATCTGGGAATAAAAATTTAAACAGGATTTTAAATTTAAGTTTAAATCTGGATTCAAAATTGAATTTGAATCTTAGTTTGAAATAAAAGAAAGTTTTTAAATTTTAAAATGTTTTTAAAACAACTTTGAAGGATAAGCATATTTAAAATCACAATTAGTATTTTCTTTATCATGTAATTTAAAAGGTTTTTGAATTGATTTTAAAACATTGTTAAAGTTTTAAATTATTTTCATTTTAAATTCTTAAATTTAAAATGAAATTGAAAGTAAATTTTAAACAAATTGTTGTTAAAATGTTTTGCTAATGATAATTTAATCATTAATGAGATTAAGGTTTATCTTAAATTATTTAGAACTTAATGATTTATAATTCAATAAATTATTAAGGAAATTAAAGGATAATTTATCAATTTAATTAATTAATGATTTGGGTTAATGAATTTAGTAATTATGGGTTTAAAATTGATTAATTAAGGTTTAATTAAATTAATTAAAGGTTAATTAATTTGGAATTAAGGATCATTAATTAGAATAAGCTAAGATTATTAATTAATGGTTAGGAATAAATTAATCAAGTAATTAAGGATGAATTAAGTTGTTGTTAGGTACTTAATTAATTAAAGATTAATTTATTGGTGATTAGAATTAATTAATTTGAAATGAATAATGGTTAATTAAAGTTTAATTATTTAAGAAAAATAATTAAAGAATAATTAATAGTTAATGTAGATCATTAATTTGGGTTAAATAAGTAATTAATTAATGTGATTAATTTTGATAATTAAATAGATTAATTAATTAAGGTTAATCATTTGTGAAATTGTTTAATTAAATATAATTTCTTAATGGAAGTAATTTAAGAATAAATTACTCATTGTAATTAATTGAGTTTAAATTAATTAGTTAAGTTAATTAATTAAGTTTAATTAATTTAAGATAATAATTTAATGATTTGTGAAGTATAATTACTTAATGTAATTTAATGAAGTATAATTACTTATGAAAGTAATTAATAGATAATTACTGATGTAATTAATGGAGTAATTAAGGGTAGTTAATTACTTAATGGAATTAATCAAGGGATTAATTAAGAAATTAATTAAGTAATAATTAATTTATTTTAAGAAGTAATTAAGGGTAGTTAATTACTGAATGAGATTAATCAAAAGGTGATTGATAATTATGATTTAATTGAAGATTAATCACTTAATGTAATTTAAATAAAGTAATTAATGATAAAATGTAATTAAGGATCATTAATTAATATAATTAATGATGTAATTAAGAATTGATTAATTAAGGAAATTAATAAATAAAGTGATTAATTAATGTAATTAATTAAGGAGTAAGGTAATTAATTATAGTTAATTAATAAATGAAGTAATTAAAGGTTAATTACTATAAGTGGTTAAGAGTAATTAATTTGTGAAATTAATTTAAATGCTAATTACCTGAATGTAATTAAATGTTAATTAATCAAGGATGATTAATTAAAATAATTGGATAATGGTTGATTAATTAAGTGATAATTAATTAATAGTGATTTAAGCAAGATTGATAATGATGGAAGTAATTAATTTAATTTACTTTAAATTAATTAGAGATGAAGTATTTAATTTAATTCATTTTAAATTAATTATAGATGGTTATTAATAAATCATTGCTTATGTATGGATGATATTGATTTGTCTTGAATGGTTTGAGATCTCAGATATGAGATAGTATCAATTGATACTGTATTATTTGGATGCTTTGGTTGCATAGTGATGATGATATGGATTATCTGCTTATAATGATTATCTATTGTGAATCTGTGAATTATCTATCTGTGTGTATATAGATAATAGAATGGAATTGTTTTAACCTTAAAACAACTTGGCCCTTAAAAGATACGTTTTGGATTTCGATGAGACCGGGATCGGGTTTCCGTATACCGGAATTCCAGGTCTGGAGACCCGAATACCACATCGATCCAAATTTACGATAGGTCGTGAATCTCAAGTTAAGATGAAGATTCAGAGTGCAAGGGTTATTGTCGTTAACTCTGAGGGTGATTCCAAAACGAGTGTAACGAGATAATGCCTTCGGTTTCGTTCGAACCCGGAACGAACTTGTATGGATTGAATGCTTTCAGCACATCGTCAGGCGGACGATGAGCATTCTAAGTGATATGTTCTGATTAAAGGTAATCGTAACCTCAAGCCTCATCAACCGGGAATGGCTAAAACAGGGGAGGTGCAGCAAGGCTTCGTGGGTAGCACCCACTGAGAGCAAGATAGATCCCTGTCTAGAGGTCCCTTTTCTTTTATTCGGCTTAGTGTGTGGTTGGTCGCGCCAACTACGGGATTATCTTGTTCGGGATTATCCAGTAAGGGATGGTTCCAGCTTTGTGTTGCAGCGGAGCGGGCGTACTCCTCGGTACGGTGATCTAGGCCACGTACTGTGACGGGCGGTACCCCAATAGCCCTGCCATTGTATGGAATCCAAACTCCAATAAGTGCCGTACGTATTAGTTGTGCCCAACTATGTTGGAATGTGAGATGTAAGCATTTCAGCTATTTCTATATTTTACTTGAAAACCCTAGACCCTATTATAATAAAATCAGATTTCCTATCAAATGTTTTGGTTAGCGTAAGGTAAAAACTTACCCATGTTTATTTGTGGGGAGTCTTACGTGATACCTTTTCTTTCTAAAGGTTTTGAAGTTAAGCAAGTTTAACCTGTTACTCACACCAGACCCATGTCTGACCCAAGTGTTTATTTCTGTTTTATAAACTCTTGGGTACTCAAATTTTTACGAGTAGCCAAGGGATTCAGGTTTAGCTTTGACGAATATTCTGGAGGAGCAATGGAGCAGGAGGCTTCGGCGTTCGTAGATATAGTATTCCGCTGTGTTGATATCTGTGATAGTGTCTTGTCTTGTATTTGAGTTGTAATGTCTAGACAGATGATTATAACTGTCTAGTAAGTGATGTATATGCTGTGTAACTCTGTAAATTGTTGTATACTATGTAATAGTTTATGTTATTAATATAATTTATTCGTTCCGCTGTGAGATTGTTGTTGTTGTTTCTTTCTTTCTTCTCTTCTTTTCTATTTTCTACCCCTTTCTTTCTTATTAACGATGCGACTTTCTGTGGAGAGAAAGTCGTGGTCGTCACACGTGGTATCAGAGCATAGGTTGAGCGAATGCCTAAGCTTTTGGTTAAGTGAATATCAGAACACTAGGTTGAGTGAATACCTAGGTTCGGAAGGATTGTTCATTAGAGATAGGATCTGTAGCAACCTGTTTGAGTGTATATATATATACGAGAGCGCGTATTTGTTAGTTATATAAAATGGTTTTATATTGTGTTAATTGATCGGTTGAGTGGTATATGGATTCTGGTCAATACGAGTAGCTAACGTTATTGATAGGGATCTCTAAACACTTGACCAGGCCAACGGACACAATATTGTTTTAAAAAGGTAAATGAAATAATTTTACCCAGATATAATTTCTATATAAAAAAGTATCATTTTAAATGTATATGGTATTTATAATGATTGGTTGAGATGATAACAATTTATCATCTAGGAGTCTGAGTATTGAGGTTGGAAGAGTATCTGGCGAGACTGTAAACCTAATACCGTCTCGAGTGAACTTTACAGTTGTGTAAGGATTTCACAATCTCTGAAGGAAACCTGTTAAGGTTCGGAGTTTATCTTAGGAGTTGGATATGTCAGTGAGGCAGAAGCGAGTGATGGTATCTTGATACTTCTGGAAGAAGTAGCTGCGTGATGAGATGCAGTGACTATGGATGTTCCCGAAGATGTTTTCTTTGGAACAAGTTTAAGGAAGTGTTTCTGCTTCGGTGTGATGGCTGAGTTCAGCATGGTGATTCTGTTTGAGGTCCGAGTTTCTCGAAGAGCTTTGGATTGAGAAGTCTTTGGCATCTGTGGCAGCAGTGCAGCTTGGAGTGTTCTGTGCATTGGCAGGAAGTTTTCTGGCTGAGCAGTTTTTCTGAAGGTAGAGTTCAGAAGCAGCAGAGTGGATCCATTTCTTCGATAGATTGGATAGTTAAGTATAAGCTGTTCTGATTGGTAAAGAGAGAACAGTTTTCTTTGCAGTTAGGCTGGGTTGATCGCAAAAGTGACTTGCGATTGCTGAGTGTTCTCTTGAGTTATCTGAGATTTTCTGGGATGTGTTGTCCAGTTTGTGCTTGTGTTCTTCATCAGCATTCTACTCCAGATCAGAGTGGTGCAGCAGAAGCAGTTTAGGAGTGCATTTCTGGATAGAAGAAGTAAGTTTGGAATCTACTGATGGAGTAGAGTTGTGTTTTGGATTATGGGTAGATCTTGGAGAGATCATTCTATTGAGTTATCTTTGGTCCTGTTTGTTTCAAGAAGCATCAGCGAAGGTTGAGTTGATCAGGAAGGATTTGTAGTCAACACAGGATCGTCTGAAGGATTTTGTAGATAAGAGACGGAGGAATTTGGAATTCGAAGTTGGAGACTTCGTTGTTGTGAAGTTTTTCTCTGGTAAAAGGGAGCTATAAGATGGGTAAGTCTGGGAAGTCAGCTCCGAGGAATATTGGATCTTTTCTATATTCTGTTTTGGATAAGAGTTTGGTCTACTGGATTGAATTGTCAGTTTGGATAACTAGAATTTGATATGTATTTTACGTATCTCTGAGGGAATACGTGTTTGATCTATCTCTGGTTTAGAACCAGCAGTTCTGGAGGAATTGGTTGTTGAGTCAGACTCGTCTGTAGTCTGATATTCTGTTTAGTTTTGTAGATCTAGAGAGTAGAAGCTCTATAGCTTAGTAGTATTGGTTGTTTGGATTGTTTGTAGAGCGAGTATCCCGGTATATATATATACTTGGGGAAACTCGAGGAAATTCTATTCAGAATTTTTCGCTGGATAGTTAGAATTGTTTGTTTGGATGATTGGTTGCTATGATTGTTAGCATATGGACGATAATACATCCTTGTGATTTAAAAAGATTATTAAATTACCTTTGTTTTAAATTTCGGGGACGAAATTATTTTAAGGGGGGAGGAATGTAATATCCCGGAAATTTGGGGCAATATCAATTTAATAATCTGTTTAAATAATTAAATTGATTTGATAATCTTTGATAATAAATGTTTGAATTGATTTAATAATCTAATTAAATAAAATATTTAATTAGTGATTTATCTTTTAAAAGTTTAATAAAATATTTTCTATTTATAATATATATGTATAATTGTATATATTGTAAATAGTTGGTTTGAATTTAACAAATGAAATTATGTTTTCAAATTTCTAATATATATATTTGGTAATTTGGAAATTATGATTTAAATTAATATTAAGCTTTCCAAAGATATTTAATAAATAACCATATAGTTTTAAAATACATAATATAAATGTTTAATTGTTTAAAAATAGAATTTAGCTTAAGTTCAAATTTAAATAAAAGGTTTGTTTATTTCTTTTTAAATATTACTAGATTTGTATGTATTAAAAATAGAAGTTTAAATACAATTTACATATGGTATTAATTCATTGAATAATAGAAGTAATTTATAATCTCTTTTATAAATTATTTAAAATTGTCAAATTTGATATTTTCAAATAATAATTATAATACTTTGTTTTTATAAATATAAATAGACTTTGATAAAATAGAATTGTTATTTTAAATGGTAGTTATATATGCATATATATAACTTGATTTTAAAATTGGATTTTTAAATTTAATTTGAATTTGAATTAAATGTTGAAATTCAAAAGAATAAACAATTTTAAAATATTTGGATAAGTTTTCATTTATATATATTTTGTTATAACATTTTCTTTAAAAGAAATTCAAATATATACATTTAAATAAAGTATAAAAACTATTATTTACATTTAAAAATAAATAAAAATATGTATTAAATACTTAAAAGACAAATGTCACCATATTAAGGCTTGATAAAACATGTGTAAATTAAATAGCTAATGTATATGACAAGTGTCACCTTTAATTTAATTTTTCTTTTATTTTTATTTAAATTATTTCAGCATTTATACATATGTTTCCCCTCTTTATTTTTTTTTCTATCTTTTTTTTTCAATTCAAAACCAAGAAGAACTCAAACCAAAAATCTCAGAACAAAAATCTGAAACTCAATCATCTCATAAACAAAAGATTTATCAAAATCAAAAGCTTCTGCACCATTTTCCTGGAATCTGTAAACAAATCATGTTCAAAACAAATCAATTAGCAAAACTCTTCAAATACAAAATCAAACCCCTCGTTATCAAAAAGGCCTGCATCATATTTATCAAATCTGGAAAAATGATTTCTGCATGCACCTGGAAATGAAGCAAATCTACATCATTTTTCTCTGCAACCTGGAATCAACTTTGAAAATCAAAGAGCCTGCATGCATGTAATTTGGAAAGGGAGCAAAAGCATTTTAGTCTCTGAACATCTCAGCACTCAAGTTTTAAAAGTTTAAAGCTTTTCAAAAAAATAAATTAAAGAGGCTGCCTCTGTTTGAATCAGGTGAGTAACAATTTTTGATAACTACTTAAGTTAAATCATGGTTGCCTAATTTAGTATGATTTCTGTTGCCTGGTTTGCTCTGGAAATAAGATTTGCCTGTGTGAATATTTACAAGTATATTTGTGGATGAATGATATATGAATGTATGCTGTAGTCTGCAATGACTCTGTTCCCTGATTCAAGCCCATTTTTTTTACTTAAATTCCCTATCACCTGATCTAATCATTATTATCAATTGAGATATAAACAAAAACTGTTTGTGTGATCATAAGTTTAAGCTTAAAATTTTAATTAAGTTAAAATGAATACAAACTTCCTCTGGAAACCAAAATGGTCTGGAAACATGAGTTTTGTTCAAAACTTAAATTCTTTAATTTATTAAATTAAGATTGTAATCTGAAACCTTAAAAGAAAATATGATTTTTAAATCAGAAAACAAAATTTTTAGTTTGGAATTTGGGAAGCAGTTCTGTGATGAACTAAAAAGAGGAATTTGGGGTTTTCTGGTGATCTCGGGGTGCTGGAGGGTTGAAGTTTCTTCTGGAGGAAGAGGAGCGAATGGTGAGGCCGGGAAAAATTCCAGAAAGATGGTCAGAGACCAGTGGTGGCGATGGTTGTCTGTTTTTGTTTGTAGACCTAGTTTTGACGATGGCTGGAAGTTTGATCATCTCGAGTCCTAGAATTGATCGAGTGTCACTATACTTAGGGAAATGATAGCATGGGTGTTAGCGAAGGCGAGGCCGGAAGTTCAGCAACTCCGATGGTCGGAGGAGCAAGGAGGAAGTTGTTCCAGGCTTTATTTTCTGTTCCAGGATGGGTTGAATGCTCGATTCGATTTCGAGTTCGTAGTGATGCTGTTGGTGGTCGGGATATAGTTCTCAGGTGATCGCCGATGTGAAGAAGTCGTCGTGGTTGACCAGGATGGTCGGAGGATGGTGGTTGACTGTGCACGTGCATGGTTGCGAGTATCTGAGGTTGTTTTGGGGAAACGATGTACTCGGGGTTTTCTCGAGTAAATTTAGTTTTTGCTCGGAGTAAATAGGGTTTGGACTCGAAGTTTTAAAGTAAAAAGGCTCGAGTAAAATTTGATGTTGCCAGGTTTTAAAAACTGTTTGTTTTTAAATTTTAAATGAATTTAAAATTTGAAAACAAGATTTTAAACCAAGTTTAAAATCACAATTTTAAATAGGGATTCAAAACTGAATCTGTGATCTAGTTTTAAAAATTAAATCAAATTTTATAAAATGAAAGGTTTTAACAACTTTAAAATGTTAAAGTATTTTATAAAATGGTTTTTAAATTCTGGGAATAAAAATTTAAACAGGATTTTAAATTTAAGTTTAAATCTGGATTCAAAATTGAATTTGAATCTTAGTTTGAAATAAAAGAAAGTTTTTAAATTTTAAAATGTTTTTAAAACAACTTTGAAGGATAAGCATATTTAAAATCACAATTAGTATTTTCTTTATCATGTAATTTAAAAGGTTTTTGAATTGATTTTAAAACATTGTTAAAGTTTTAAATTATTTTCATTTTAAATTCTTAAATTTAAAATGAAATTGAAAGTAAATTTTAAACAAATTGTTGTTAAAATGTTTTGCTAATGATAATTTAATCATTAATGAGATTAAGGTTTATCTTAAATTATTTAGAACTTAATGATTTATAATTCAATAAATTATTAAGGAAATTAAAGGATAATTTATCAATTTAATTAATTAATGATTTGGGTTAATGAATTTAGTAATTATGGGTTTAAAATTGATTAATTAAGGTTTAATTAAATTAATTAAAGGTTAATTAATTTGGAATTAAGGATCACTAATTAGAATAAGCTAAGATTATTAATTAATGGTTAGGAATAAATTAATCAAGTAATTAAGGATGAATTAAGTTGTTGTTAGGTACTTAATTAATTAAAGATTAATTTATTGGTGATTAGAATTAATTAATTTGAAATTAATAATGGTTAATTAAAGTTTAATTATTTAAGAAAAATAATTAAAGAATAATTAATAGTTAATGTAGATCATTAATTTGGGTTAAATAAGTAATTAATTAATGTGATTAATTTTGATAATTAAATAGATTAATTAATTAAGGTTAATCATTTGTGAAATTGTTTAATTAAATATAATTTCTTAATGGAAGTAATTTAAGGAATAAATTACTCATTGTAATTAATTGAGTTTAAATTAATTAGTTAAGTTAATTAATTAAGTTTAATTAATTTAAGATAATAATTTAATGATTTGTGAAGTATAATTACTTAATGTAATTTAATGAAGTATAATTACTTATGAAAGTAATTAATAGATAATTACTGATGTAATTAATGGAGTAATTAAGGGTAGTTAATTACTTAATGGAATTAATCAAGGGATTAATTAAGAAATTAATTAAGTAATAATTAATTTATTTTAAGAAGTAATTAAGGGTAGTTAATTACTGAATGAGATTAATCAAAAGGTGATTGATAATTATGATTTAATTGAAGATTAATTACTTAATGTAATTTAAATAAAGTAATTAATGATAAAATGTAATTAAGGATCATTAATTAATATAATTAATGATGTAATTAAGAATTGATTAATTAAGGAAATTAATAAATAAAGTGATTAATTAATGTAATTAATTAAGGAGTAAGGTAATTAATTATAGTTAATTAATAAATGAAGTAATTAAAGGTTAATTACTATAAGTGGTTAAGAGTAATTAATTTGTGAAATTAATTTAAATGCTAATTACCTGAATGTAATTAAATGTTAATTAATCAAGG
Organism: Allium fistulosum; assembly: GCA_030737815.1. NCBI lineage: Eukaryota > Viridiplantae > Streptophyta > Magnoliopsida > Asparagales > Amaryllidaceae > Allium > Allium fistulosum. The sequence continues at coordinate 131,198,271 of CM060904.1, forward strand.
ATGATTAATTAAAATAATTGGAAAATGGTTGATTAATTAAGTGATAATTAATTAATAGTGATTTAAGCAAGATTGATAATGATGGAAGTAATTAATTTAATTTACTTTAAATTAATTAGAGATGAAGTATTTAATTTAATTCATTTTAAATTAATTATAGATGGTTATTAATAAATCATTGCTTATGTATGGATGATATTGATTTGTCTTGAATGGTTTGAGATCTCAGATATGAGATAGTATCAATTGATACTGTATTATTTGGATGCTTTGGTTGCATAGTGATGATGATATGGATTATCTGCTTATAATGATTATCTATTGTGAATCTGTGAATTATCTATCTGTGTGTATATAGATAATAGAATTGAATTGTTTTAACCTTAAAACAACTTGGCCCTTAAAAGATACGTTTTGGATTTCGATGAGACCGGGATCGGGTTTCCGTATACCGGAATTCCAGGTCTGGAGACCCGAATACCACATCGATCCAAATTTACGATAGGTCGTGAATCTCAAGTGAAGATGAAGATTCAGAGTGCAAGGATTATTGTCGTTAACTCTGAGGGTGATTCCAAAACGAGTGTAACGAGATAATGCCTTCGGTTTCGTTCGAACCCGGAACGAACTTGTATGGATTGAATGCTTTCAGCACATCGTCAGGCGGACGATGAGCATTCTAAGTGATATGTTCTGATTAAAGGTAATCATAACCTCAAGCCTCATCAACCGGGAATGGCTAAAACAGGGGAGGTGCAGCAAGGCTTCGTGGGTAGCACCCACTGAGAGCAAGATAGATCCCTGTCTAGAGGTCCCTTTTCTTTTATTCGGCTTAGTGTGTGGTTGGTCGCGCCAACTACGGGATTATCTTGTTCGGGATTATCCAGTAAGGGATGGTTCCGGCTTTGTGTTGCAGGGGAGCGGGCGTACTCCTCGGTACGGTGATCTAGGCCACGTACTGTGACGGGCGGTACCCCAGTAGCCCTGCCATTGTATGGAATCCAAACTCCAATAAGTGCCGTACGTATTAGTTGTGCCCAACTATGTTGGAATGTGAGATGTAAGCATTTCAGCTATTTCTATATTTTACTTGAAAACCCTAGACCCTATTATAATAAAATCGGATTTCCTATCAAATGTTTTGGTTAGCGTAAGGTAAAAACTTACCCATGTTTATTTGTGGGGAGTCTTACGTGATACCTTTTCTTTCTAAAGGTTTTGAAGTTAAGCAAGTTTAACCTGTTACTCACACCAGACCCATGTCTGACCCAAGTGTTTATTTCTGTTTTATAAACTCTTGGGTACTCAAATTTTTACGAGTAGCCAAGGGATTCAGGTTTAGCTTTGACGAATATTCTGGAGGAGCAATGGAGCAGGAGGCTTCGGCGTTCGTAGATATAGTATTCCGCTGTGTTGATATCTGTGATAGTGTCTTGTCTTGTATTTGAGTTGTAATGTCTAGACAGATGATTATAACTGTCTAGTAAGTGATGTATATGCTGTGTAACTCTGTAAATTGTTGTATACTATGTAATAGTTTATGTTATTAATATAATTTATTCGTTCCGCTGTGAGATTGTTGTTGTTGTTTCTTTCTTTCTTCTCTTCTTTTCTATTTTCTACCCCTTTCTTTCTTATTAACGATGCGACTTTCTGTGGAGAGAAAGTCGTGGTCGTCACAAAAAACACATAATTTTTAATAAGTAATAAGTATTGCATTAGCATTTATTCAAATTCGAATGATGATCTTATGGATTATCCTCACGTACTTTTGATTACGAGAGCATAGCGTTAATATTAATTTTTTACTTTTGTTTGAAATATATAAGTATATAACTACATACTTTATATATATATATATATCTGATTTTTAACCACATGATCACTATCTCATAACATAGAAATAATTTAGAGGTTGCTTAATGTGATTGTCTTTATTAGTAATCGAGTATATATTGTACGTTTATTGCTACCTTATAGTACAAGTTTTGGTATTATCAATTTTATTTTGATTATTGCATATATATATATGTATATAAATTATATATATTTGTATATAATTTTATTTATAAACATATATAAGTATTATTCTTTCATTTTTGTATAGTTTTTCTCTACAGGCACTTGTTTAGGCTAAGAATGTTGTAGGATTGTTGTTTGTAGGGTTGCTGATTACAAGGGTGCAGGGTATTTGTTTGCATGATTGTTTGTTAAGAGAGATTTCATAATTTGAATTGTAACAACCGGGATTTTTGACACTCAAAAATCAATACTAATGCGTCCATTGTATTACATACCGATAAAATCGAATGGTGGAAAAAACCTGATAGTTAGGGAAAAGTAAACGAAGAGGTAGAAGAAAAAGAAACAACACAAAATCTCACAATCGCAACCGAGCAATATATAATAAATAATAACATGTCTTTATATCAAAAATAGCTATAACTTGTGAAGACCCAAATTATTGAGATTAGAATAATTAAAAAAAAAGAGAAAACTTTCAGAAAACCAAATATATATATATATATATATATATATATGTAGTCTGGAGATAAATATTGAGAATGAGTTAAAAGTAATAATAGTTGAATTGAGTGAGTCTTATATTCACATGTAAACATATACATATATGTATCTTGAATATAAACAGTAATAAGAAATGGAATTTCAGAGGGAAGAGGATATATAACTGAGTGTATATATGGATATATGTTGCCATATGTTGTATTTATATATATATATACCCAGAAAGAATAAACATAAGATAAGTAAAGAAAGAACACCAGAGTAATTAAGATTATGTATACCTTTACATATCCAGAGAAAACAGATGGTTTGAGATATTGACTAGAGGTTAATTGATAAAGAGGATATACATGTATATATTACAGTTTAACATAAAGAAAATAAAAATAATCCTGTAAAGAGAAAATTGTTTTCAACAATTAGGTAAGGAAAAAGATGATATATTCTTTGATAAATTAAAATGCTTTAAAAACCAGTTTTATATTAGTTATACATAAGTAAAATTTTGAAAGATAAGCCACATGAAAATAATATACAAATGAAACATGCAAATTGCATGTACACAGGGAAAAGCAGTGGATAACTGCTTTTACCAGAAATAGAAACCAGGGGAAAATGGCACATTTAGCCATAACAGCACACACAAAATTTGTAACAACCCGGGAGTTCGTACCGGTTCGTAATGTTTAATTATCGTCTTTAGACGGTCACTATTCTTAGCTATTTGTTTTGGGATTTTAAATCAGCTTGAAATTCCTTGAGAAAAAAATTGGTTAGGTATTGTTGGGCTTCAAAAGTTTAATGATCCACTTCTTTTGTGGACGAGATAATCTTGTATAACCGTTTCTCCCCTTCAATTTCGAAGACCCGACCCATTCATTTTCGACTTCAGCCCTAAACAAAAGAAGAAAAACATGGCGGCTTCATCTTCATTCTCTAAAATCTGAGATTAGGGCTTGCTCGAAGTTCCGCTTTTAATTCAATCGAATCGGTGGATATTCACGTGAAGCTTTGTCGATCGTCAATCCACTCGAGTGCGTTCGACTACTTCGATTCATTGAAGAGAGATTCGCTGCTTCGGTTCGATTTGCAAAGGTGAGTGATATTTATCGCTCACATCTAATTCAAGTAATTGATGACTTCTGACATGATTTTTGACTTGGTTCGACTCCGTTTCGACGTCGACTTTGAACTGTTCGTTTTCCTTGGAAATTTTGTCGATGTTGCCGATTCTTGTTTCCTGGTTATCACGTCACTACTTTATCTCTGATTTTATTTAATCGTGTGATCTGTTGGTTTGATATTGAGGGTGCCCTTCCTATTATCTATGGTGATTTTGTGTGAGTGTTTTCCCCTCACATTCTAATTCTATTCCCGTTCCTTACTGTGGCTGTTAATTATGTTTGATGCTGGAGTTTTCTCTGATTCAAGCAAAATTCATAGAAAATTGATACTGCTCGTTCATTTATACGGCCTTGGTAACTTTTGAATAGTTCAAATTTATGAATTTGGTTGTGATGATCGATGATTTCGTCGACTGATTCAAGTCGTTCTTTTCGGGTTGCTTGATTTCTATGGTTTTGGTTTTGCTAGTGACTTTTGTTTGGATGTTCATCCTAGTAGTATACTTTGCATATGTTGTTAAATATTTGTACATGTTATTTTGACTCTTGATTGGATACTGATTTTGGGGATTTCTAAATTTCCTCGATCATTTTAAAACTGGCATACCACTGCTTACAACATGATGGTTCTACTGTGTTTGAACCTTTACTTGTGTATTACTGCACCATGTATAAATCCCTTGAATCTTAACTAGCACCTGATTACCTTGTATATACGATTGTTGTTTACCCTGTTGTTATGTCAGTGAGCATTTGCTCTAGTCTGGTTAATTTGCATTGTTGTTTCCTAGTCTGGAGTGTATATGTTTGGTTGCACTTATGTTCACCATGTTCTGGTCCACCTGAGTGCCTGCATGCCTTAGTCATTCATGAATGTTATATGTGCACCAATATATGTGTACATGTGTATTCGTGAACCAAGCATATTTAAAATACTGAAGCACTTGTCGACTTTGTTCGCTACCTAGTCGACCTGTATGAATGCGTGGACTTTACTAAATTGAGGTTGCCTATGACTTTTGTACTGCTGTTCCACCTGCTTTTGCTGTCCCTTCTATTTTGTGATCTCACATTTATGCGTACTGCCTTGAGTTAGGTTTACTTAAGGGCACTTGGTATTTCTTTAAGTTACAGTTCAGTTGCAAGGGTTTAGTTGTTTTCAGGTATAAATTGGTACCACTGCTGTTTGTTATTTAGCTCGGTTGTCTCGAGCACCTGTGCACCTCTGTCTATGGTTTCACTGACCTTGTTTTGATCGAAATTGCCATTTGATTGGTTTTGTACACATGTTGGAAATTAGTCCAGCCTTAGTTGCAAATGCAATCATATATTTTGACACTGAGTGGTATACATGCATCCAGATGTGTATACGTACATGAAGTACTTGTCGACCTTACTTACTGTCTGGTTGACATGTATGGACTGTTTAGTTTATTTGGTTTGACTTGAATTTTGTGCGTTTAAGTGGGCTTATCTGTTCTGGAGTTCACCAAGTGCATGCTTGTTTTCTTTTGGTTGCAGTAGGGTTGAGCCACGATAGTCGTAACTGCAGTTTTGATGTTCGGTATTGGCGAGGCAGTGCACGCGTGCGTGCACTGCAGCCACCCAGAATTGACAATTTTGAACCGATATTTTCTTTGTGTCGTGATGTATTGATCTTCTATGCCGTATTGGCGAGGCCGTACACGCGTGCGTGTACGGCAGCCAATCGAACTTTGATGGTTTTTAAAGTGACAATTTCAATGGCTTTAAATTGATTTAGTCGATTTGATAAATTGTTATTTATCTCTGTTCATAATTTAAATCTGCTGATTTTTGGTTAAACACTGTTAAGTGTTATATTGACCGTTATCCGGTTCCTTTGTTTAAAGAATCGGATAGACGGGAATTATTGTGACTGTCGCCTATTTAAATTATCACTGCCTATATGCACTAATAAACTGGTTTGAATTAGACTGACCTGGGTATTATTTTCTTTTGAATGTAATACTCGGGTTAGACCCGAGTATTTCAGGTTGTAGATTTCTTTCTTTGGGTTGCTGTTCGGGATTGAAGACTTTTCACATCTTCTGAAGTTGTCAGAGTCATTTTGTAGTAGTCGTGTCATTGTATAGAATGATATGTATTCATGTATATTAGTCGATAATGTACTTGTATATATAACTTCTAGAGTCGACAGTTGTAGTTGTATCATATGTATCGTGTCAACTATATTGTAACTGACATCGGTTATATATATATGAGATTTTTGTTAATCTGTGTTCCGCAATTATATTATCTGTGTTATTGTTATATCTAATGTCCTAAACTATTATGAACTATCGTAGTTTGTTTTATACTGATAATTGGATATGTCGATGGGAGTAAATAAATAATAGATGAAAAATAAAAAGCATATACCACTCCTATCGAGATAACCAACATTAGTGTAAGGCCAACTACGGATGGTCACTCCTATCCAGCCTTATTCTTCGTAATAATAGACAGTATTTCTTTTAATACTCTTTGTTATTATGAGCATAGAGGTGGGGCGTCACAGTTGGTATCAGAGCTTGGGGTTTATGGACATAATATAAAACATAACTTGGATGGAACATATGTTACAACTATTGGTCGATGTTTTATCTGTGATTTGAGTCAAAACTAATGTTTTGAAATTTTGATGAAATTTTTAAATAACTTTATTTAAAAATAATAGTGAAATTGTGTTCTGATGATTTGATTGATTTGTGTTCTGTTTATCAGAGTGCGCAGCGGTAACAGTGAAACTGTCTTCGCTGAGTACAACTGATAATCATTTTGATTTAAGAATCAAAATACGAAATTGATATGAATTCCAATTGTTGTTTACATAGCTGTAATTATTTGTTTCTTTGAGAATTTCGAATCCAAATTGAGGATTCGAAGAAATTGCAGATATGTGATTTTTGTTGAAATTTCCGCTGGCTTTCTTTTGTACTAATCAACTATTGATTAGATTTTGCTGTTTTGAATTGTCTTCATTGAAGATACCTTCGAATGGTTTCTTTGTTCATTCTGTAGTACGCGCAAAAATTTGAATTGCGCGTTACTGCATTTATTTTTACGTTGAATCGATGCTTGGTTATGAAACGTATTTTGTTGCCGTTATTTTTATAACGGGATTTTTACACCAATGCAGAATTTTTGAGGCACGGTGTTTTGTTGACAATTTTAATGAATGAAAATTCACTGATGTCACATTTTGATGTGAATTCTTTTGATGAGATATTTGATGTTTTAAAATTACTGTCGCCTTGACTTCAGTAACAGCCCAATTTTTAAAAGTGGATTTTCAAGCGGTTATTCCGCAATACTGATGTGTAACCGTTTTACGGTATTTTTAGAAGCACAATTTCCTTATCGAAATTGTTACTGATTTGCTGCTTTAATCACGTGATTGGAAAAATCGTTTTAAAATGAAAATTGTTTTATAAATTTTTAATAGTTTGCGTTTTCAAAAGAATGAGAAAGCGACTTAAACGATTCAGCAAAATCGAGGATTATGACCCCTTTCTTTTATTGTTTCGCTTAACTCCGGACTTGTCCAGTTGAGAATGCGAATTGTTATTTTTACAAAATAAATAAAATTGTTTTCAAAAATTTTACAGTTTGCGATTTCAAAAGAATGAGGAAGCGATTTAAACGTTTCAGCAAAATCGAGGACTATGACCCCTTTCTTTTACTGATTCGCTTAATTCCGGACTTGTCCGTTTGAGAATGTGAAATGTATTTTTACAAAATACACAATTTTACACTTTCAAGGAAACGATGAAGAGAATCAAACGATTTAGTAAAACACGTGGTATGGGACATGTGCGTTTGCTATTTCGGTTAATTCCGGACTCGTTAATTGAAATATTTGATGATTTTGTGTGCTTTCGAGCCACTATGAGGACCTTCGGGTCATTTGTTGGGCTTTCGGGCCACTCTGCGGACCTTCGGGTCATTTGTTGGGCTTTCGGGCCACTCTGCGGACCTTCGGGTCAAATACCAGTACTAGACCTTCGGGTCACTCTGCGGACCTCCGGGTCAATCTGATGGGCGCCAAAATTATGTTGAGTACTTGGTAGGCTTCGGCCACTCTGAGATGCACGTGCGGCGAATTAAAAACTCGCCATCTGATGGGATCGATCCAAGCTTTTATGTTGATTTTCTAGTCTTCTTAATTGATTTCTAGATATTTGTTGTTTCTAATTATCTGCATGTAATTAGATATCTGATGTTATGAGATTTAATTATCGTATCGATAATTAAATATTTGTTGTTCTAATTATCGCTTGTGATAATTAGATATTTGTTGATATGAGTTCTGATTATCGTTTTTGATGATCAGATATTTGTTGTTTCTAATTATCGCTTGTGATAATTAGATATTTGTTGATATGAGTTCTGATTATCGTTTTTGATGATCAGATATTTGCTGTTTCTAATTATCGCTTGTGATAATTAGATATTTGTTGATATGAGTTCTGATTATCGTTTTTGATGATCAGATAATTGTTGTTTCTAATTATCGCTTGTGATAATTAGATATTTGTTGATATGAGTTCTGATTATCGTTTTTGATGATCAGATAATTGTTGTTTCTAATTATCGCTTGTGATAATTAGATATTTGTTGATATGAGTTCTGATTATCGTTTTTGATGATCAGATATTTGTTGTTTCTAATTATCGCTTGTGATAATTAGATATTTGTTGATATGAGTTCTGATTATCGTTTTTGATGATCAGATATTTGCTGTTTCTAATTATCGCTTGTGATAATTAGATATTTGTTGATATGAGTTCTGATTATCGTTTTTGATGATCAGATAATTGTTGTTTCTAATTATCGCTTGTGATAATTAGATATTTGTTGATATGAGTTCTGATTATCGTTTTTGATGATCAGATAATTGTTGTTTCTAATTATCGCTTGTGATAATTAGATATTTGTTGATATGAGTTCTGATTATCGTTTTTGATGATCAGATATTTGTTGTTTCTAATTATCGCTTGTGATAATTAGATATTTGTTGATATGAGTTCTGATTATCGTTTTTGATGATCAGATATTTGTTGTTTCTAATTATCGCTTGTGATAATTAGATATTTGTAGATATGAGTTCTGATTATCGTTTTTGATGATCGGATAATTGTTGTTTTTAATTATCGCTTTTGATAATTAAATATTTGATGATTTGAGATTTAATTATCATCTTTGATAATTAAATATTTGATGATTTGAGATTTAATTATCATCTTTGATAATTAAATATTTGCTGATTTGAGATTTAATTATCGTCTTTGATAATTAAATATTTGTTGATTTTAGATTTAATTATCGCTGTTAGATAATTAAATAATTGTTGATTCGAGATTTAATTATCGTCTTTGATAATTAAATATTTGTTGATTTTAGATTTAATTATCGCTGTTAGATAATTAAATATTTGTTGATTCGAGATTTAATTATCGTCTTTGATAATTAAATATTTATTGATTTTAGAAATTCGATTATCGTTTTTGATAATTGAATACTTGTGATTTAAGAAATTTGATTATCATTTTTGATAATCGGATAATTGTTGAATTTGAAATTTGATTATCGTTTTGATAATCGAATATTTGTTGATTTGTGAAATTTGATTATCGTTTTGATAATCGAATATTTGTTGATTTGAGAAATTTGATTATCGTTTTTGATAATCGAATAATTGTTGATTTGAGAAATTTGATTATCGTTTTGATAATCGAATATTTGTTGATTTGTGAAATTTGATTATCGTTTTGATAATCGAATATTTGTTGATTTGAGATTTAATTATCGCTTTAGATAATTAAATATTTGTTGATTTGAGATTTAATTATCGCTTTAGATAATTAAATATATGTTGAATTTGAAATTTGATTATCGCTTGTGATAATCGAATATTTGTTGATTTGAGAAATTTGATTATCGTTTTTGATAATCGAATAATTGTTGATTTGAGAAATTTGATTATCGTTTTTGGTAATCGAATAATTGTTGATTTGAGAAATTTGATTATCGTTTTGATAATCGAATATTTGTTGATTTGAAATTTGATTATCGTTTTTGATAATCGAATATTTGTTGATTTGAGAAAATTTGATTATCGTTTTTGATAATCGAATATTTATCGATTTGAAATTTGATCACCGTTTGTGATAATTAGATATTGCTGTTTCGTGATTTCTGTATTCTAATTATTTATTGGTAATTGAATATTGCTGATGATTGCATCTATTCTGCTTTGTAGTCTTCTGATTATCTATTGATAATTAGATTTTTGTTGAGAATTTGTGAATTTCTCTTATTGAAGATAAAAGATTTCCGTGGTATTCGAATTAGCGACTCTTATTTTTCTAGCTTAACCAGTTTATGTTAGGAGAATAATAGTTGTTGATGACCTTCATTATGAAAATTGCGGGGACGCAATTTTTATAAGGAGGGGAGTCTGTAACAACCCGGGAGTTCGTACCGGTTCGTAATGTTTAATTATCGTCTTTAGACGGTCACTATTCTTAGCTATTTGTTTTGGGATTTTAAATCAGCTTGAAATTCCTTGAGAAAAAAATTGGTTAGGTATTGTTGGGCTTCAAAAGTTTAATGATCCACTTCTTTTGTGGACGAGATAATCTTGTATAACCGTTTCTCCCCTTCAATTTCGAAGACCCGACCCATTCATTTTCGACTTCAGCCCTAAACAAAAGAAGAAAAACATGGCGGCTTCATCTTCATTCTCTAAAATCTGAGATTAGGGCTTGCTCGAAGTTCCGCTTTTAATTCAATCGAATCGGTGGATATTCACGTGAAGCTTTGTCGATCGTCAATCCACTCGAGTGCGTTCGACTACTTCGATTCATTGAAGAGAGATTCGCTGCTTCGGTTCGATTTGCAAAGGTGAGTGATATTTATCGCTCACATCTAATTCAAGTAATTGATGACTTCTGACATGATTTTTGACTTGGTTCGACTCCGTTTCGACGTCGACTTTGAACTGTTCGTTTTCCTTGGAAATTTTGTCGATCTTGCCGATTCTTGTTTCCTGGTTATCACGTCACTACTTTATCTCTGATTTTATTTAATCGTGTGATCTGTTGGTTTGATATTGAGGGTGCCCTTCCTATTATCTATGGTGATTTTGTGTGAGTGTTTTCCCCTCACATTCTAATTCTATTCCCGTTCCTTACTGTGGCTGTTAATTATGTTTGATGCTGGAGTTTTCTCTGATTCAAGCAAAATTCATAGAAAATTGATACTGCTCGTTCATTTATACGGCCTTGGTAACTTTTGAATAGTTCAAATTTATGAATTTGGTTGTGATGATCGATGATTTCGTCGACTGATTCAAGTCGTTCTTTTCGGGTTGCTTGATTTCTATGGTTTTGGTTTTGCTAGTGACTTTTGTTTGGATGTTCATCCTAGTAGTATACTTTGCATATGTTGTTAAATATTTGTACATGTTATTTTGACTCTTGATTGGATACTGATTTTGGGGATTTCTAAATTTCCTCGATCATTTTAAAACTGGCATACCACTGCTTACAACCTGATGGTTCTACTGTGTTTGAACCTTTACTTGTGTATTACTGCACCATGTATAAATCCCTTGAATCTTAACTAGCACCTGATTACCTTGTATATACGATTGTTGTTTACCCTGTTGTTATGTCAGTGAGCATTTGCTCTAGTCTGGTTAATTTGCATTGTTGTTTCCTAGTCTGGAGTGTATATGTTTGGTTGCACTTATGTTCACCATGTTCTGGTCCACCCGAGTGCCTGCATGCCTTAGTCATTCATGAATGTTATATGTGCACCAATATATGTGTACATGTGTATTCGTGAACCAAGCATATTTAAAATACTGAAGCACTTGTCGACTTTGTTCGCTACCTAGTCGACCTGTATGAATGCGTGGACTTTACTGAATTGAGGTTGCCTATGACTTTTGTACTGCTGTTCCACCTGCTTTTTCTGTCCCTTCTATTTTGTGATCTCACATTTATGCGTACTGCCTTGAGTTAGGTTTACTTAAGGGCACTTGGTATTTCTTTAAGTTACAGTTCAGTTGCAAGGGTTTAGTTGTTTTCAGGTATAAATTGGTACCACTGCTGTTTGTTATTTAGCTCGGTTGTCTCGAGCACCTATGCACCTCTGTCTATGGTTTCACTGACCTTGTTTTGATCGAAATTGCCATTTGATTGGTTTTGTACACATGTTGGAAATTAGTCCAGCCTTAGTTGCAAATGCAATCATATATTTTGACACTGAGTGGTATACATGCATCCAGATGTGTATACGTACATGAAGTACTTGTCGACCTTACTTACTGTCTGGTTGACATGTATGGACTGTTTAGTTTATTTGGTTTGACTTGAATTTTGTGCGTTTAAGTGGGCTTATCTGTTCTGGAGTTCACCAAGTGCATGCTTGTTTTCTTTTGGTTGCAGTAGGGTTGAGCCACGATAGTCGTAACTGCAGTTTTGATGTTCGGTATTGGCGAGGCAGTGCACGCGTGCGTGCACTGCAGCCACCCAGAATTGACAATTTTGAACCGATATTTTCTTTGTGTCGTGATGTATTGATCTTCTATGCCGTATTGGCGAGGCCGTACACGCGTGCGTGTACGGCAGCCAATCGAACTTTGATGGTTTTTAAAGTGACAATTTCAATGGCTTTAAATTGATTTAGTCGATTTGATAAATTGTTATTTATCTCTGTTCATAATTTAAATCTGCTGATTTTTGGTTAAACACTGTTAAGTGTTATATTGACCGTTATCCGGTTCCTTTGTTTAAAGAATCGGATAGACGGGAATTATTGTGACTGTCGCCTATTTAAATTATCACTGCCTATATGCACTAATAAACTGGTTTGAATTAGACTGACCTGGGTATTATTTTCTTTTGAATGTAATACTCGGGTCAGACCCGAGTATTTCAGGTTGTAGATTTCTTTCTTTGGGTTGCTGTTCGGGATTGAAGACTTTTCACATCTTCTGAAGTTGTCAGAGTCATTTTGTAGTAGTCGTGTCATTGTATAGAATGATATGTATTCATGTATATTAGTCGATAATGTACTTGTATATATAACTTCTAGAGTCGACAGTTGTAGTTGTATCATATGTATCGTGTCAACTATATTGTAACTGACATCGGTTATATATATATGAGATTTTTGTTAATCTGTGTTCCGCAATTATATTATCTGTGTTATTGTTATATCTAATGTCCTAAACTATTATGAACTATCGTAGTTTGTTTTATACTGATAATTGGATATGTCGATGGGAGTAAATAAATAATAGATGAAAAATAAAAAGCATATACCACTCCTATCGAGATAACCAACATTAGTGTAAGGCCAACTACGGATGGTCGCTCCTATCCAGCCTTATTCTTCGTAATAATAGACAGTATTTCTTTTAATACTCTTTGTTATTATGAGCATAGAGGTGGGGCGTCACAAAATTCTTGAGAGATGTGAGGATAAAAGGGGTTTTTCCCTTCAGTAAAACCCTAGTGAAAATGATTTAAATCAAGAAAAGAAGCAGAGGTTTTTCTCTGAGGAAAAACAGAAACATATTAAAAAAAAGAAGAACATACACTATTTGCAAGCTTAGGCAATCTCGGGGAAAAGAAGGGAAAGGTGAGTGATTAATCAATCTCATGAGGCTAAGGCATTAAGACCCAAGTTAAGGGCAGCCATTTTATTTCTTTTGTGCTTGATCAACTTGTTTTACTTTCTCTGAATTAATGAATACTGAGCATGGTTGGTGTATTGATAGATTTTTGGGTTGATGCTTTGATATGCTTCATTTGATTGTTTGATAATAGTAATGCCATGATCTCTGGGATGGATCCAGTATCATAAACCATCAGTTTGTATTTATGATAGTAAGATAAATACAATTTTATTATGAAGTAGGGTAAAAATTGAAAGATAAGCCAGGCAGTGTGAACAAAGGAGGTTCATGCTTATGTCTAGTTTGTTTTAAATTAGAAATGAACAATGCAATAAATTATTTATGTGCTGATTTGTTCAGATCTAAGGCTAAAAATGTTTTTGGGGTTTTTCTCTAAAAACCTTACCCTATGTTCACAATAGAATTAAGCATAAGAATTTTTAATGGAACTCTACTGGATTTGTTAAGAGATCATGACATTCTGGAATATAGAAGTATACAAGTGATAAAACAAATTTTGAATGAGACAACTGGAAAGAAAAATGAAATGAAAACATGATTTTCATGAATGAATGTAGGGTCAGTTGTAATCCCTGAGTAAGATTAACTCTCTCTCTCTGATTCATAGAAAAGAAAGAAAGTAAAAGCAATCAAGAAATTAATAAAATCTTTCTGAAATAAGAAATGAGACTGGTCACTAGATTATAAAACTAATCTAGGAGAAAAGCCTTGATCTATTCATCATAAGGAGTATGATGGGTATGTGCATGACTTGTTTAAGTCTTATAGGCCTTTGTGCAGGGGTTAACAGAATTGAGTCCCTTGCAATGCACACATGGTGTTCAATGGCAAAAGAGATATGACCAAATTAAATTGATAAATCAAGTTTTAATGTTGAGTTATGGAAATTAAAATGAGTTAATTCCATAAGAATGGGTGTACATGTATACTGGATTGAATGATTGAATGGTTGCTTGTGTGCATGAATGTGGTAGGAGCTTAGATACAAATATTTATCCAGTTATATCATGAATTCAAATATCTTCAAGTATTTTAATATCCTGCACTGAAATTTAAAAATGACAAAATATTGCATTTTGATTTCACTCATACCAGAATTATATTCTGACCCTATTTGTTGCTTTGTAACATCTGGGGTGTCTCATTTCTATGGAGGCATCTCTAGATGTTGCTGCAGGAAAGGATGCATAGGAAACTTGTGTGCATGGGCAATTGAAGATTACTTGCATTTAGAATGTTTAAGGAGTTTTTGGCAGATATGTTGTAATAATTAGGCCAGGCCAAAAAAATATCATTATGGTTTAAGTATTATCTGGACTGATATGTGTTTGTTTTTCTGAGAAGTGAACTTGTAGGAATCCTTAAGTATTATTCATACTTGCATATGTGGGTTGCTATTTTAAAAGAGTTAAATCTGCATAGTCTCTGGTGGAGAAAGATTTTGGAGACCATGTCATGTAATTTTGATATGTGCTCATGTCTCCTGTAGAAATGTTTGATGAACCTTAAAAAAAAAATGATAAAGCAGAAACATCATAGGAAGAAAAGAATAGAGTAAAAATCAATGAATTTGTAAAGGTTGAGTTGAATCTAAACTGGCTAACCAGTAGGCTTAACCATGACTTATAATTGATATAGGTCCATGCAAGGCTGAAAGGCATAGCCTGAATCTGGTGGGGCATTTGATTTCCCCGGTGAAAACATGTATTGCTTGGAGTAATAAGCTCATTTACTTGCTTAGTAATTGTAGACTCTACTGCACCTATGCTTAGCTAATTTCTACTATTTTGATACTTAATTCAAATCTGGTAGTATTGGGTCATAATCAAAACCTTTGATAAATTATAAATGCATATGGTCTTGTTTGTAATGAGCATTTCCACCATTCAATAGAACAATGACCACAACATTGTTCTCTTCATTAGGAAATATCAAATATCTTCATCATAAGTTCACCTGGAAGTCTTGCATTTTGTCTGATTCTTTTTATTCACTTTGCCTTGAGTTTACTGACTGCACACATGACCTTAGTCTCTGTTTAGCATGATAGTTTGAGTTAGCATTTTGATATGACTGTATTGTTTTCCTCTGCTAGCCTTAAAAATTAGCTTGTCATTACAAACACCCACATGATTATTGCAACTTATAAATCAAAACATGGATATTCCCTCTGATATAAAAGCTGTTTGGAATTGAAATGAGTAAAACAAGCTAACCTAATAAACATGAGTTAGGTTGAACACTTTTTACTTAATATAGAATAATATGTATCAAATCACAAAAATCCCAGGATTAAAAGGGTATGGCTTGTAAATTCAGGAGTCAAATAATTTGTGAGGTAGAACAAGAAAATAAGAGAACCAGTAATATTTAATCCTAAAGTTAATCAAGCTGGAGTTCTAAAAAGAAATATATATATATGTTAAATAGAAAAAGCTATGTGACACCAAATCTCTAATATGAGAATTAAGGTGGGAAAGAGTTTCTTTGCTGTTTAATCACTCTAAAAAGCAAAGAACCATTTATATATCTTCATATATGTAAATGATAGGATTTACTTAAATACTGATATATTTATATTAGTAAAATTCAGGATCTTGGGGAATCAAATTAAGGGAAGTAATCCATTGTAAAGTATATTTATATGAAAAAAAAATTCTAACAGAAAATTCTATATAAATATATGATAAGAGAAGTGGGTCACTTCATAACTATTATATATACATACCATCATTAGGGTACAACAAATCAACAACTCAATACTGGACAACTACAACAACTTGTCCTCACTGGTGCTGACCATACAGCTTCACATACATAGGGGAATATAATAAAGTACGTGGAATACGTCTTTGTCATCTAGCTTGTCTCCTGAGATCTATAACATCCTAACCTGAACCTGTAATACTCTATCTGACCCGAGCATTATAACAAAATAACACCTGAGTTAGTCTAGAAAACTAGTGTGAAAAAAACACACTCAATTTGAACTTATTAAAGTTATCAAAATCCTTTGAAAAACAAAGGTATCTCGTATGACCACGTCACGCATAAATACGATGAGTATTTATCTTACGATAACCAAAACACTTTATATCAAAATTATACGATATTGTAATAGTGTCTAAGTACAAATACTTATTCAAATAGCCGAAATTGTTACATTAATTAAATTCCAGCATACTAGGCTCTACAACCAAAACCGTAAAGGTATGTATTGGAGAATGGATTTCCATACAATGACTAGCACTGGGGTACCACTTATCACAGTACACTTCTAGAAAAACGTACGGAGGACCTCACCGGGATCCCCTACAACACAAGACCAACCTATCCATAACCTGGATAGTACCAAATATGCTATCACCTCGGTTGTTCCCACCCTTATCGAGCTCCTTCCCATCCGCCGTATTTATAATATCCAAGGGTATCTAGAAAGGTGATAAACATACCATAGTTAGGGTTGACCCACTTAGCCTTGCTGTATCTCCCCTAATTTTCAGTCATTCCGGTTGATGAGGCTTAAGACAATGATTACCTTTTAAAAGGAATTTATACTTGGAATGCTTATTGTCCTTTAATGACAATGTGTTGAAAACATTCATTCATACAATTCTGTTCTGGGTCTGAACGAAACCGAAGGCACTATCTCTTCTACATCCGTTTGGAACCATCCTCGGAATTAGTAGCGATTGGCCCTTGCACTTTAAAGCTCCATCTTCAATTCCATGCTCTTGTCTTTACTTCAAAAACGAATTCATTGGATCGAAGTGGTTTTCGGATAACTTATCTGATTCTGGTCTCTTCGAAACAACGTTCGATATTTCTAGTAAACTCAACCCCGTTTCTTTAGGAAATAAACAGATGAAAATAAGATCAGAGATCATCTCCTAACCGTTTGTGGACGAATTTCCTTATCATCATCCTAGAAGAACAAGACGAGTTTATATGTATAGTATAGCACCTTTGACGGTAACTGTACCATATAATCCCCGTGTTTCTCCTAGATATTTCCAAAGTTATGTCTTTAGTCCAAATTTTATAGTCGGTTATTTAACTATCAAATAAATTATCATTCAATCAAAGGGTTCATTTCCTACTGAAATCACCAAACCTTATTTAATTTAAATTTAAATAAATTAAATCTCTTTATCAAAAGCTATATGCTCATCTCACCGAAACAAGTTTATTCACAAACCATTCCCTTTAAAAATATTTGAAAACTTTTTTTATAAATATAGAAAGCACCATGTGGCATCAATCATGGATTTGTAGCTCAATAATGATTACATCTCTATCCCAGAGAAATCCAAAGTTAACTGTAGACAATATCTGCCTTCTGATTTCGCAATGAAAGTATACCATTACTTACTGAAAACTTTATTTAATAACTATCTCAAAATAAGGCTTATAAAGTTTCTATAATGATTTTCCAAGTTTAACTTAGGCAAATACTCTTCAAATAAAAGTTATTATATAAAACAATATTAATATTGAATAATTTCTCTTTTTAAACAATAATACTGATTAATTCTTAATTAATTTTAACAAATCATTTTAAGGTAACTTTATTTAATAATTAAATATGCTTTTAAATAATTTAAAATAAATTCATAACTTTGAAACAATAATTAATTCCGATTTATTAATAAAATTCTAATTGATTTAGAAGACATATTTATAAACTTACAATTCTTTGTGATATTTCTAAAAATTTTTAAATAACAAACTTTCTAAAATATTCTTATGCTAAAAACAGTTTTAAATTACCTAGTTAAATAATTTAAACATTCTCTTTTTAAAAAACTAAACTTCTTGATAGAAATATATTTTTAAGTCAAATATAAATAATATAATATTTATAAATCTCTCTCGATTTATCACTAATCAATTTACATCTTTCATAAATCCCTTTCCATAATTCCAAAACAAGAATCTATCATTTTATTTTTAAACAGATTTACCCATCTCATTATAAATTCTTACGTGAATTTATATCTTCAATTCACCAAATGATAATCATTTCACTTTATTTATAAACATGGTTTATAAATCTCATGGTCTCATTTCCAGTTCACAACGTTCTTTTACATCACTTAAATCCAATAAAAATAAAATTTTAAACTAAATTCCATTAATAAATCAATTTTCTTAAATAATCCAAACCATACTCCAAAACCAACCAAATACCGATTCTACTTCCATTTCGTAAATTTTGAAATCTTATTTAAGACTCAATATAACCAATTTTATATTTTTTCCCAAATTCACTTTTATTTCTCCAATCTATTTAAAATCTTGATTTAAGAACCTTTTATATTTAAAACAATTATCACTAAGGAATTATTATTTAAAATCCTATATATATATATATAATATTCCAAAATCTTTATTTACAATATCACGAAATAGTTAAGATAGATTTAAAATCATTTATTTCATCCTAACAGTTTTTCTTTAACTAATCCAAATTCTATATAAATATTTTACTTTTCAAAATCCATTTATAATTCCATTTCATATTCAAACATATATTTATGGTATTTTAAAAAAACCAAAATCTAGGCTAGTGCTACCACAACATCCAATAAATTCAAACCACACAATAATCCATCACAGATTTTTCCAACATATCATATTTCCTATATATGCAATTAAATTCAACAATTTTGAGGAATCTAGTTGGATCCCTCTAACCTGTTTTGCTACAACCACAGATATTAGATAACATAAAATACCAATCTTGCACCGAGGAGGGATACCGCGGTAATATAAGGTCATCCGCTATTATGCGGGGTGTATAAGGTCTCTTACACTAAAATATGCAGGAATAATCAATCCAACTACTAATATATGTACTACTATATATAATATCACATTCAACTGATAATAATTTATCAATTCAACTAATCAATCAATAAATAAATTTTAAATTATTAAAATAAACTAATTATTCAAGATGAGTGAGTTTTACTCACTTTGGTTTTTAGTCGTCATCGAGACGTTATGTTTTTGGAACTAAAACCGGACAACGCCCGATTTTAGACCAAATTTCCACAGTCTCCAAGCCCATCCAAACCAATTTTATTTCGAATTTCTCGTCATTACGATCGCAATTCAAAAAGTCTTGTCCAAAACGGACCTCATATGAGAGAGATATACCTTTTATAAGTTAATCGATAATTTAATTATATATAATTAAACTTTTCTTAAAACAAAAGAAACCCATACCCAACATCATAGACCCGACCCACCAACTACAACATCTTCCCTAAAATTTCAAATTATCGCCTCCTACACTCGAACTCGCCATGGCCACAGCTTCACCTACTTCTCCCAGGCTCAATCCTCCACGAAATCATCTCGAACTGGCTTCGATGTGACCCTCTTTTCGAGTACTTCTTTCTCTACATGTGAAATTCGAGCTCCATGCCTTAAAATAAATCGCGACAACCCATTACTCCTTGTGTACATACAGACGTCACACTCCTCTAACCACAAAAGAGCTTCACCAAATCAAGGACCTAGGTGCGGATTTTGATAACGAACCCAAATATCAACACCATTCGGCAAATCGATGAGCTAATTTCCTATAAACTGTAACCCTAGTTTCCCCTATGCCTTACTATAAGTATTCAAACCTTAGGAATCTCCACCAAACCTATATCAAAATAAAGCCCATGAAAAAACATGAATTTAGGAACTGTTTTCGAATTTTTCTTTTGAGTGGATTGCGTGAAATAAATTTTTGAAGTTGATTTTTTTTCTTTTTGACTGTTCTTGGTTGTAACTTTTTCATGTGGTTTAAAGAAAGAAGATGCATGTATGAATAGGTAACGTCACGATAATAGTTGCAGAGGATAAGACAAATTTGACTAAAATATATATATATATATATATATATATATTAAATTTCAAAATGTCTCATTTTGCGTAACATAAAATATTGAACCCCTATCGAGGCATGGCGCTAGACATTTAAAATGTTATACCCCTATTTCGAAGACAATGGAAAAGATTTCAAGTCCTAATTTGATCGTATGGAGAAGATAGCTTTTGAACCCAATTATTATATTAAATTTTGATATTAATTTCAGCGTGTTTCTACTCCATAAACCAAATGATAACTCTAAATGCTACGAAATTTGATAATAATATAGTATTATAGATCCAATGGAACTGGTTTCGTTGAAATATGAGATTGTACCCTGGAAGGCTATTTTTGTATATTAATTTAAACGAGCTATTTTTAAAATCGAGCAAATCATTTTTAAATTCATTTTAAAAAGTTTTATTATCTTCATTCTTATTAATATAAATTTAATGAGCCTTTAAATTATTTTTCTCAAGCTTAAAACTCAAGATTCAATTATTTGAGCAATTTCAATTATTAAATTAACAGTTAAACTGCCTTATAAATTATTAGATTTGAAATTCAAGTTAAACATTATCTTTTAAATATTCAAAATCAATCAAATATTCCACTTTCAAATGACCAAAATTTTAGGCGTTACATTCCTCCTCCCTTAAAAGAATTTCGTCCTTGAAATTACCAAGGTGAGAGGAATGGCCCAAAACCCATTAACTTTCCAAAACCAATCAGTTGAAACAACTTCCCAAATCAATATTTTGAAACCACATTATCACTTTTACTAATTTCCAAATTCAACCATAGATTTCAGATAGTACTATTTACTCAACCATTTCAAGCTATAATCCAAATCGGGTTTTAGTTATCAAAAATTTCTTCAAAATTTTTCCAACTCCTTAAATTTTCAAAACAATTTGCCAGCCTTTCCTTTGCACGGCTATATCCAAACAACTACAAATCGCCTCTCAGGCTCAAACCATCCAAAGAAAATAGAAGCCAAGTGGCTCAATCATAAAATCATCAATTTCAAACAACAATTTAAACATGTAACTTTTTGTTAGGCAATCCAATTTTCTTCCTGATTTTAGGTACCTGCGTCTTATTCACCAATAATATCTAATCATATAATTCAAAATCATTTTATTCAGCATTTTCAATTTCCAATATTACTTCACCAAAACCCATATGACGTACATATACCATTCATACGCAATATCAACTCTGATCGCTCACTCGATCACATAATTTCCTTCCGAACTTGCGTTGTTCACACGACTCTCTTGTGCGGACTCGGATCTGATTTCTTAATTAGAAACCATCATTCTCCTTGCATAGCTGTATACTATGATAGAGAATAAATCAATCAAAAATCCATATCTAGTGTTCGCAGCCGAAAATCGAGTGAAAAATCCTAACTCGAATCGATATAAATTATCTCGAAATTCTATGCTCGAATCTGTATCAAATCGTTATGCGAATAAAACAATATACGCACAACTTACGTATTTATTTCAACTAATTCTTTACTATATAAAATTATTTTTATTCACATTCATTTTATATACACTCACTTATCCACTATCACCATCACATTGCTTACTCACATTTCCTTATTTACTTAGTATATCCATTCAATATTAATTATCTCTTAAGAATTTCCTCTTTAAATTTATTAAATCAATTATAGACCTTTTATTCAAAAGTTCTTATGCTTATTACCACTTCACAACTTAAGTTTATATCAATCTTTATTCAAATTCAATTTCAATTCCATTTAATTTACTAATCACATTAATTCGTTCATCCACCAATTCGTTCATCCACCAATTTATTTCCAATCTTAATAAACTCTATTTTCAATAATTACTCCATCCAGCCTAACATAGGCTAAATTTTCATAGTTCACTCATGTTTAACTTAAGTAAGTTAAATTCCATTGCAAAATCAAATTTCAAATTTTTATAAGTTATCAAACTTATTCATATTCCATAAACATTTAAAATCAAAATTCTAAAGTTTGAACAATTTGTTCTAGGTATTTCAAATCATTTTTGAAATCATAGATACCTAAAATCCTCGGTATATCAAATCATACTTTTGCATTTCAAAATCAAATCAGTTTTACTAAACAAACTGCAATTGTAGTAATTCCTCTCTTGGAAACTCGAAAATGAACGTCGTTGATGTTGTCATCACCGAAATCATTTTCTAGCGACAAAAGGGAGTTCAATGCTTTTATTCCTTTGAAATTCCTTTTAACTATTTCCAATTCAAAAATATTCTCAAATAATGCCATTATTATTTTCACAACTTTGAAATTTATTTTCAAAATCCACGGAATTTAAATTCCTATATTTTCAACTTTTAAATCCTTTATACACCGTATCAATTTTTAAATCACATTTACAAAACCATATTTACAAAATCCCAATTTGTTATATGAATTACTTTTTTAACTTTTGATTATAATCCCAATATTTATTCAATCACCACAACACCAAGTGATAATGGTTTAATATTATCATTTCCTAATAACCAAGCACACCATATATAACTAAAATTATTTATGAAAATTATTTCTTTATATATAAAAATAGTCTGGGTAAAATTATTTCATTTACCCTATTTCAAACCAATACCATGTCGAGTTGCTCTGTTCAAGTGTTTAGAGATCTGTATCAATAACATTAATTACTCGTATTGACCAGAATCCATAAGCCACTCAATAGATCTACCAACACAATATAAACAATTCCATATTCACCAACAAATATGCGCTCATATTTATTAATACGCTCAAACTCAGTCTAGGATATTAGTGACCCTATCTCTAATGAGTTACACCATCAAAGCCAACGTTTTCACTTAACCTTCAGCTTTGATACTAATGGTAACAACCGGGATTTTCGACCCTAAAAAATCGACACTAATACATCGACTGTATTAGAAGAAAAAGAAACAACATCACCAAATCTCATAATCGTAGCGGAGTAATATATAATAGCTAATAACATGTCTTTATATCAAAAAGAGCTATAACTATTATATATACATACCATCACTAGGATACAAAAAATCACAACTCAATACTACACAGTTACAACAACATGTCCTCACTAGTGCTGACCATAAAGCCTAACACACACAGCGGAATATAGCCAAGTACGTGGAATATGTCTCTATTATCCAGCTCGTCTCCTGAGCTCCATAGCATCCTAACCCGAACCTGTAATACTCTATCTGAATCGAGCATTATAATAAAATAACACTCGAGTCAATCTGGAAAACCAGCGTGAGAAAAACACACTCAATTTGAACTTATTAAAGTTATCAAAATCCTCTGGAAAACAAAGATAACTCATAAGACCACGTCACATATAAACACGACGAGTTTTTACCTTACGATAACCAAAACACTTTATATTAAAATCATTTGATTTTAGAATAGTGTCTAAGTACAAATACTTATTCAAATAGTTGAAATTGTTACATTAATTAAATACCAGCATACCAGGATCTACAACCAAAACCTTAAAGGTACGTATTGAAGAATGGATTTCCATAAAATGGATAGGCACTGGGATACCACCTATCATAGTACACTTCTAGAAAAATGTACCGAGGACCTCGCCGGGATCCCCTACAACACAAGAGCAGTCTATCCCTAACCTAGGTAGTACCGAATATGTTATCACCTGGGTGTTCCCACCTTTATCGAGCTCCTCCCCATGCACCGTATTTATAATATCTGAGGGTATCTAGAAAGGTGATAAACATACCCTAATTAGGTGTGCCTACTTGTAGGATCAATTTCACCCTAGAGAGGGGGGTGAATGGAGTGATACTATTAATTATAAAATTTAATGCGGAAGTGTATAAAATAATTTCAACATAGTTAATAGCAGAATGATAGCAGCACAGATAATAGCAGAATAATAAAAACAGAAATAGAACAACACAGATTTACACAGCTTCAACAAAATCATGTCTACGTGTTGCCCCCAAGGTTTCTACTAGAAATTAAGTAGTCAGACGCTTACACACATAAACTCGCGACATCTGCTATCGACTAACCTAACTCTACACAAAACCCTGCCACAACTCAACCACTGAGTTGCGAGTTCTCGAACTACACCACCGTAGTTCATCCCCTAGTCACACGACTAGAAATTACAAAAGATTAAAGACAAATACAAAATATAAAAATAATTTAAACACAAAACCCTAATTTAAATTAAAGCCCACTAGAAACCAGCCTAAACAAAAGTTTCCCCTTTTTTCTTTTATATTATTTGGCCTATTCCTTTGCATTTGTGATAATGGCTGTCTCGTTTCTTTACTCGTTCATTCCTCTTCCTTCAAAAATTAAGGCTTCATGATTTTAAAGCCGCCGCTTGGATGGTTGATCGACTGATGTTCTTGCATTGCTCTGTTGATCGAACTTTCGTTACTTAGCTTCGGCTGCTTCAAATTCGATCGAGTTCGAATAGAATTTGGTTTGTGTTTTATGCTCTTTGCTTTTCTGGTTAATTTTCTTGAACTCGATGATTTTATGCCAATGATGTTAAAGGGTTTAAATAGGGTTCAATTCCCTAAATATTCGATCATCTGATAATTTGTTTTGCCTTTCGATTTTGCTTGTATGCTTGAGATTTCTCTGACTTTTTCAATTCGTATGTTTTTGTTAGCTTGATTAACACAGCTTTGATTTGCTTTGGAATTTAATTCCGTGCCTTGGTCACCACGGCTCTGACTTTCATATTGTGATAATCTGGACTTTGGATTTTGATTCCATTCTTTAAGCTGTTGACTTCGATCATTTGTAATTTATGATAATTTGAACTTGTTCGATTTATCACCTGGTTTTGGCTCTGACTTGTTTGATTCCTGTTATCAATCATGTGTGTTCATGTAGCTTGCACTGTGCATCTCCATTTGTATACTTGAATCATGTTGTAGCTAAAACTCTAAACTGTTACATATATGTACTTGACCATGGTTTCATATGAATATTGTCTTGAAATTGATTCCATATGATCCATGTATGTGTGCACGTGTTGGTGATACCTTGATTTAATCTTGAAACTGTAGCCTTATCCAGTTCATCTCTGTAGCATTGACTCATGTGTTCATTTGTTGGTATTTTACTTTGATTGTGCAGTCTGCTATGCACTGTCTATTGGCTCTGGTCATTTTCTTGAATCTAAACACTCGAGCTGTTTGCATTTTTGTGAACTTAGTCATTTTCACTTGCATACATACATTTATGTATGGATATATGTTGTTGTGATCATTTGTTGTGTATAGTTGGTGCCTGGATTTATTTCATGCCTCTATTGCATTTGTAGTTGCATCGGTCTTCGATTCATCTCTGTTGAACTACTTTGGAGCTGTATTCTTGCTTGAATATTGAACTGCTTCATATTGCCATTTTATTTACTGCTCTGGTCGTCTGCACTACTGCTTGTTTTGATACATGTCCTTATGCATATATATATTGCATTACTGTATCTTGTGAAGCTTTGCTTGACTTGATACTCTGTTGCTTGACCATATGCATTTTGCTGTTAAACTTGGTAGTCTTGCATTTGTTATATTGTGTGTTGTTTCATGGGCTTGTTCCTTCAAGTCAGTTTGCATTTGCTTCCATAGTATCTTATATTTCCCACTTCATATGTACTTGTAAACATTGAAGCTTGTGCACCCTCGAGTTTGTATTGGTCATCATGTCATTGCAGTCAAGTCTGCACTGTTTTATGATGAACTGAAATGTTTTGCACTACATACACACACACACACACATATATGTGTATACATGTGTGTGTATATATATGTATGTTTGTTGCACCCTGTAGTTTGATATTGCATTTCTTTTAAATTTGCACTGCCTTGGTTTGAGTCACTTGTATCAGTCCATTGCCGTGTTGCTTTGAGATAGTTTGCATTTTGATGATGAGTTGCTTATGAGCTGGTTCATGAATCTTCATGTTAGTCTGGTGGCTTCGCTTTGGTTGTAGCTGCAAGTATATGTATACATGTTGTCATGTCAGCATTGATTCATTTCTAAATGCTTTCATACTCCAACATGCATTGTATATTTCCATTTAAAGTTTATTGCTATATTCTAGTTATTGCAATTTGGTTTCTCTGACCGGTTTGGGTTCAAGTGTACAATTGAATTTTTCGGTCGAGGCTTGTTCGAGTCGCTAAAAACTTGACCCATTGATTTGTATTACATGCGCCTGAGTTGAAACTAGCTTTGGCTCGGGTTTGACCTTGTGCTCATTTTGTGACTTTATTTGTATCGCACTTGAGTTGAACCCGACTTTTGATTGGGTTTGACCTTGTGCTCACATGTCCTTGTAATTTTATCAAGTGTATATCGGTGTACAAGGCCTTATGGCATGTATAGTGATACGATGTGCATGTTACAAGCTATTCGTGTACGATGAATTCAAATTTAAATGATGACGAACAACCCAAATAACTAGGCAAATAATATTTTCAAAAATATAGATTTAATTTTTGTTTGCACTGCAAAAATTATTTCCTTTTCAATTTTACTGCTTCTGTATTTATTTTGCAGATTGCTCAGATGTTGGATTCAATCTGGAATAGAGTTGAAGGCAAATACGAGTGAATGAGTGATATGTAATAAGGTGCAAATGTAAATTGAAAATTGTAATGTAATCGAATTAGTATTATAATTGAAATTGTGTATATATAGTGAGAGCTCAACTTTGTACTATTCAAAATTGTAATAAAATATTTGTTTGAATTTAAATTCTATGTTATTTATTTTATTCAACAAATATTTAATTAATTATGTGAAAATAAAATAGTACATAAAAATACATTTAAATGAATATTTATATATATATATATATATATGTTTATTATCATCAAACAAAAATCATATACTAGCATATTCAATAATCTTCCCCTTTTGATGATAATAAACATATATTAAGATTTTGAATTTATTAAATGAATTTGATCATTTAATTGGCTCCCACTATTTGAATGCTCCCTCTCTACAACAAAGCTCCATCTTCATATACGCATGAAAATGAATAAAAATGTGCAAATTAACCTAGATGCAAGTAGGAAATACAAAATAAAATATTTGACCTTTATTTGTCAAAATCTTAACTTTTCTCTCCCCGATTTGTTATCAGCAAAAGAGTAATAGTGTTAGAAAAAATAGAGATAAAGTAATAGACATTAATACAATATTAATACCCAACCAAGTATAAATATTAAATTTCAATAAAAAATCAAACAAAAATCATAAATACTCTGTTAAACGCATATTCCACTTTTGACGCAGCGGATATTCTAAAATGGATACGACGATGAAAGTAGCAATCGATGGAATAGAAGATACCGAATGGCCCTAATCTATTGATCCAAAGATAACGGATTCTAGCTATCCCAAACACGTTGATAGGGCACTATACCGTGTTTAAAGATCTACGATTCTTCGTACGTTGATCTAGCGCACTAGATACCGTAAATCGGCTTCAGCAATCGTTGAATCGAGCGCACTCGATTAACCGAGAGTGGAGATAGGAGATTACACTCAACTACTAATTTAATGAAAGCACAAAGCTAACAAACAAAAGTTTTATTCAAAATCAACCGTCTTTACAATGACCCGACTCGCCTATTTATAGGATACAACCCACACTAGGTCGTTGCCGACCTAACAACACCACACGACTCAACTTAGGTCGAACGCGACCTAACAACAGTACCCCATGGTATCTCACATTTACAACACAACACTTAGGTCGTTGCCGACCTAACAACACCACACGACTCAACTTAGGTCCAACGCGACCTAACAACAGTACCCCATGGTATCTCACATTTACAACACAACACTTAGGTCGTTGCCGACCTAACAACACCACACGACTCAACTTAGGTCGTACACGACCTAATAATAGTAAATTCAAACATATTACAACATAATATCTTCGACATACGACTTACGACCTAACTTAGGTCGTCAACGACTTAACACTTCACGAGCTACAACATACACTACTCATATATCTTGCGACCTAAGCTTGACCGACCTAAGGCCTCGCGACCTAAGGACACAACATCTTCACGCGACTTAAGAACATCAGCCTCTGAAACCTCTTCACGTGACCTAACTAGGTTGTAGGTCTTAGAGCGACTTAACTTAGGTCGTGAGCGACCTAAAACTCCTTCTGAACAACTCTGCGTGCATCCTTCGTTAGATCGTACACGACCTATCATAGGTCGTTGGTTTCCTTCTTCGACATAACTCACTTCACCGCCTTGTTCCAGTACCTCATTAGGTCGAGGCCGACCTAAAACATCTCCCTTAGGTCGTGGCCGACCTAACACTTGTGAAATTGTAGATCGTGCCGCATCATCCTCTCCGGGTTGAGAAAAATTCGACCTCGAATTTGAAAGCTCTTTCCCATCGGATTGGTCATCCCCATAATAAGGTACGAGATGCTTAACATTGAACATGTCAGACGTGTACACATCTTCCGGTAGCTTCAATCTATACGCATTTTCATCGATCCGTTTCACAATTTTTACAGGACCGATTTTTCTGGCTTTCAACTTGTTATAAGCACCCACTGGAAAACGATCCTTTGTTAACACAGCATACACCAAATCTCCTTCATTATATTTGACACTACTTCACTTCAGATCTGCAGATCGTTTGTACTTCTCATTCGCCTTTCCCAATCGTTCTTGAACGATTCTATGACACTCTGTCAATCCTTCAACAAAATCAGCAGCTCGTTTGACTGTCCCCTTTGGTTGTGGTATTATCGTTAAATCCAATGATCCCTTTGGCAAACTAGAATATACAATCTGAAATTGGCTGAATCCAGTACTCCGGTTCACTGCATGATTGTGTGCAAACTCTGCTTGACAAAACTTCATATCCCAACTCTTCAGATTGTCTTGCACAAGACATCTCAACAAATTTCCCAATGATCTGTTCACAACCTCGGTCTGTCCATCTGTCTGCGGATGATAAGCGCTACTAAAGTTCAACTTCGTTCCCACCATCTTCCACAAACTTAGCCAAAAATGACTCAAAATCTGGTATCCCTGTCTGAAACTATAGACTCTGGTAATCCATGAAGACGATAAACCTCTCTGAAGTATAACTGCCCCACATGAACTGCATCTGCCGTTCTCTTACAAGCAATAAAATGTACCATCTTTGAAAAACAATCCACCACAACATAAATAGAATCATTTCCTCGTTGTGTCCTCGGCAAACCCAACACGAAATCCATGCTCACATCTACCCATGGTTTTGTCGGAACAGGTAAAGGCATATATAATCCTGCGTTTGTAGCTGTTCCTTTTGAAACTTGACAAACATGACATCTTCGAACAAACCTTTCAACTTCTCGCCTCATCGATGGCCAATAATAAGATTGAGAAATTAACTGCACAGTACGATCTCTACTGTAACGACCCGTAAAATTTAACTGGTTTTAATAACGTTATTAATTGAAATTTTGCAAAATTTTAAATGATAAAATTTTGAAATATAAAATTGATATTTGGAATGAGTCTAGTTAAACATAGCAACTGGTAAATTTTCGTTCGAAAATACGAAAGTTTATTTCGTGCGTAAATTTACTTCAATTTAATCAGTTAAAAAGCGATGAAAATAAAATATTTTCAGAACCTAAATATTTTTACATAAAAAAATTCTAAAACATCTTCTGAGCAAACGCTATTTTTCGTTTTTCCAAATTCGGACATCTTTAGCTCCGTCGATCTTATTTTTCTGCGTTTTTCTTGCATTTTTCGCTAGTAGAAAATTCGAATTTTTAAAATTCAATCGTACCACCGATATCTGTGTACCGTTTTGATCATCCCATTGTGTCGATCTCTGCAGTATATTTATTTCAGTGTTTCAGAGTCTGATATGCGTCAACATCCACGAAACGATTTCGTATCGGTCCCTCATTCAATTTGTTTACTTCCCCTACCTTTCATATTCCACCATATAACCAATAGCCGCTTGATATTAATATTTCCTGGCTCAATACTTGTTCTTTGTGATTCCCAATGGCTTCAATACAAAGTGATGCTCTCATTCATTCTGGTTCTTGGAAATAGACTATTTGTTTTATATTATCAATATTGCATTCATTTTTTTTTTCACCAGCACGTTTACTGCTTCTTGAATACAAAATGCCACTTTCCTTCTTTTATTACACAGTGGCACGTTTCTCTGTCTGATGCCTCTCTCACTCCTTTACTCTCTTTTTATACTTTTGAAAGGCAAGTGGATGCATTTTATATATAAAGTTTTCAAATTGTAAGCCTGCTCAACTTCTGTTCAAATTTTTTTTTTGAATTCCCTTCCTCTTCCAGTCACCTTTCCCCCTCAATCTTCCCACTGATATCTCATGCTTGGCCTCCATCCTCTCCGTCTCTCTCTCATCTTCGACATCGCCATCCACGACCGCATCTACTTCATCCCTCTCCCTCCAGTTCAACCAACCTGAAACCCGTCGCTCCTCGCCAAGATCCACCAACAAACCCGATGCCTACACACCCTAGCGGCCGAAGTTCCACCTCATCAACCCCACGCACACCTCCGTCACCCACAGCTCGAACCACCGCCTGTCTGCACCTCCGAACCACAACCCCTTCCCCTCAACCATGTCGAACCCACCACCATCAAAACCCTCTTACCGAGCCACCTGATCTTCCTCTCTCTCCTCGTGCTTAGCTCCTCCTTCCGCTCCCTCTTGTTCATAAGGTATAAATATGATTTAAAGTATATTTTTAATATGTCTACATATGTTGTTTTGGTTCCTGTTCTATATTGCTGAAAGGAAGTTATTTAAAACGTGTGTTTAAAAGTAATTTTGTGCAGCGTGTATATTCATATAAGCTGTTTTGCTTTGTCTTGAAAAAAATGCAGTAAAGTATTTGTTTTATATTAGTTTGTAAAGTTAAATATATAGTTTGGTTGCATATATTGGGTGATGCATATATTGTACGTAAGTGTGCATGTTGATATATTTAGATATCTAAGTAAATTGTATGTTATATATATATATATTAAAGTATATAAAGTTTTGCAATTGAGTGGTGACAGTGGGTGAAATAGTAGATGAAGGTAGTTTAAGTATATCTATATTTAATACATTCTATTTTAGTTATTGAAAATTTCAAATGTATATGGCACGGTTGTCTTCTTCTATTGATAATTGAAATGTGTATTCAGGTTATAGCTGTGGTTCCTTGTGAGCTTATTTTTAACAGAGATCTATTTATTTACAATAATAGTAGAGTCTACATATGTTGTATATATACAGCTTATATGCTACAGTATTCTAGTCTTTATAATGAATGGTATGTTGATTTTAAATAGTATATATGATTTATTTAAAACTATATGGTTTTATATGGAAAGTATACTGTACTGGATATTTACTATAAAAGTAAGTCTCACATTTATGAATTGAAAGCACAGCCGAGCCTCCATTTTGTGCAGTTTCATATGTATACAATATGATTTTATACTACATTATATTATACTGGACTGATTTATTTGTATATTGTATAATGTAAATAGTATTTGAAAAAGTTTTGTGGTTTGCAGCTCATATAGATATTTTTAGATTCAATGACCGTGCCTTTTAGTATATTGCATATAACTGTCTATAAGTCTACATGAGTTGTTTCTTAACATATGTTATTTTAAATTTTTGAATGTATAAAGGAAAAGAAATGTATGAAAGTTAAATGTTGATTTTAATATATATTTAAAGATTTTATTTTATGGGTAATATTAGATTTAAAATTTATATATATATCTGTTCTCATCAATTTCTTACCTACCAGCTTCGATCGACGCATCGTATCCATTGTGCTTTAC
The DNA here is from genome assembly GCA_030737815.1 of Allium fistulosum. Taxonomy (NCBI): domain Eukaryota; kingdom Viridiplantae; phylum Streptophyta; class Magnoliopsida; order Asparagales; family Amaryllidaceae; genus Allium; species Allium fistulosum. The sequence continues at coordinate 131,230,436 of CM060904.1, forward strand.
TTTGGAATCCGTGCTTGAAATCGTAACTCACTCTATCGTCGAATATCTCTCTAACCCCGAAAGGTGAGCAATCACTCACGATTAATGTTCTTTTATTTATTAAATCTGATTTCAATTGAAACGACAATTGAAATATGCTGCTGTTAGTTAATTACACTGTTATATATGCTATTGCCTGTATCAGTTCACCTGTGACATTTGACACCATTATCTGTTAATTATTTATGTGATGATAATGTAGTTTGGCTGATAATTGATTGATTGTTGATGTTTATATTGGACGTTAAATTGTAGTGTTAAATGATAAATAGTATGCAAAATTGAAATGGATATAGGATAGTTAAAAAATTTAAAACTGATTTATATGTTAAATTTGATTAGTGAATATGACCCCTTTTAATTGTTAAATTAATTGACATATATAATAACGATAATTACACTTTGAACCATCGACGTATATTGGATTAATTATTGTAGTGTAAAAATTAAAATTGAATGACAAGTGAAAACCGTAATGTAATAATCTTTAATCTACATGAAATGATAGTGTAGATTCTAGAAATAATTATATTAATTCGTACGAATAACAATGCGAATTAATACGGTTATTTCGGGATTATTTGAATTGATTATTGGATTGTTATTGTTCGTTGTTATTGCTTGTTTATTTACTTTGACACCATCCCAGCTATCACACTGCAAGTTCACTTTATTATGCTTTGATTTTGAATTGAATTGGAATCGGGTTGAAATGATAAATACCCAAATTGAACTTTGACCTAGGATAGAGAATTAAATAAAAACCCGATTGGTCAATAATTTGATTTGAAAATAAATTGAAGATTTTATTTGAATAAATAATATGGTTTTGAAATGAAGTTGAAATTTGAATTTTAATGGAAGGAAAATGTTAATATATAATAATCTGAAACAAAATATTAACAATGTAACTGATGAAAGAATGTTGTTTAATTTGAGAAATTATTGAATTAAGTTTGAAATTATAATTAAGTTTGAAATTATTAAACTTTGAAATGATTTAATAATTAAGTTTGAAATTATAATTAAGTTTGAAATTATTAAACTTTGAAATTATTTAATAATTAAATAAGATTGGATTATTTAATGATTAAATTGAATTGAACTCTTTAATAAGTAAAATTGAACTTTTGAATAAGTGAATTTTACTTCGTAAATAATTGAAATTGAGTTTTCTTGATTAAGTAAGTTTTTGGAAAATTATTTAAGAAAGTAAATAAGTGAAATGGAATTTCTTTAACAAGAAATGAAAATGTGATATTTTTGAAATTAATGTAAGACTTGTAATTGAAAGAATTGATTTGACGAATTTAGTTTAATTCAAAATTGTAAGTTTTGATATAATGAAGTTGAAATTAAGAAATTGATTTAATGAATTGGAAATTAAATAGAATTGTTTTGAATGATAAATTTCCTTAACGAATATTGAATAAAATCGATAAATGAAGGTAAACTGATTTGAATGTTAAATTAAATTAATTTAAATGATTTCGGAATGAAACTTATATACGAACTTGAATCAATATTTGAATTGTTTTAAATAAAATTTAAAATTGTATTATAAGATTTTGAAATGGTAATTTGGAAGTTTTGAAACGTAAATTATGGAAATTGGTTTAGAAAGACAAACGAAATGTTGATTTATAAACTCTGATTGAAATTGAAATTGATTTGGTTTTGAAATAAATAAACGACCAATCGGTGAAATAATCACGAAGGTTATTAAAGGAACCGGAATCGGTTATGGATATACTCTCTATCTAAACCGAAAACCACTTTAATAACTATACGCGGAGTGATGATCCAGAATGAAGTGGTTCGAATGATGTACGTGTTGACTGAAGAAAGTGAACGATAATGGATAGCCTTGACACTTGTGTCAAATTGGAAATGACTAAAACAGAAGCCGTGCCAGGCCAATGGAGGTCAGCTACCTCAAGTGAACACACTTCTTCGAACTACTCATTACTCGTTGTCGATTGGTGCACCCTTGATTTTGGGAGTGTTGTTTCGCGGTGTTGCGATCGATGCGGCGATGCGTTCTCACCAGTCCGGATCAGGCAAACGGTAGTTTCACTACCTTGGGTATTGCCTCATGTGCCTTGTCATACTTGTCCCTATACGCGACCACTACGAATTTGTTTTGTGTTATACCTATGGAGTACTCCCTGATAGCCCACTAGTTTACGGTGGAGTTTATAGTGCTGTATAGTCTATAACGCTTTTATAAAATGTGTTAAGGGGGATAATGGTAACGCCTTAACACTATTTTGATACCTTATATTACTAATAGACATTATCTACTTATTCTACACTACTATATAGTAGATAGTTTAACAGATCCTTAAAGGATGGTTATTCCAAACATCCTTTGAGTTACTTGTATTTCAATTGCTATTTCACTTGAGTTGGATTTATTGATAAAAGAATGTTAATCCTAACTCATGTGTTTTGTGTTTTCTTTATGCTCGGGTCAGACTGAGTGTACCAGTATTCGAGACTCACCTTTGGAGTTGGAGCTTTGCTTGAAGATCCAGCCATCTATTCTGCTTTCAGTATTCGATGATTCCAGTGATGTATTCTGATTTGTATCTGATGTATCATATTACTCCTCCGTTGTATTTGGTTTAACTCTGATGTAACTTATACATTTATATAGTAGCTTCATGAACTACTATCTCTTTTATTTCCGCTGCATTTATTACTCTGTGTCTGTGATCTGTGATTATTTATTTATTTACTGTATATATTCAGTTTTGCCAAATTTAAATTAACAACGCGGTATTTTGAGCAATTCAATTCCGGCATGAGTGTCTGCCTATACACTTATAATGGATGCGAATGGTCCAAAATATCGGGTCGTTACAGTTGGTATCAGAGCTTTGGTAGCTCTAGGCAAAACTTAGCATATAGGTTAAATGTATTTACAGAATCACTCTCATTCGAGTTTCAATCTCTCCCTTGACTAAATTCCTTTGAATTTTGGAATGTTCCCCTCGGTTCCGAAATTCATTCGTGTCCTTCACTATTTGTCTTCTTTCAATCCTGGAGCACCCCATAACTCCATTCTGAATGTTATCTATAATAGATCGGCGGTCTCGCCAATCTTCGAATGATTCGTAAAGGATTAAACTCCTTTATAAATTGGCATTGATTTACCGTAGATTTCTGTATCCTCGGTTTACGATGCTATCTATCTCCTGCTATACCTGAATTCTATTTCCTGAGATCGAATGTCGATTTACCTCGGAATTTCACATCGATCTTATTCTTGAAGTCACGGTCGACCCAGTTATGGTTGCTCGCGATTTGTATAAGATTATCTATTTCCTTATTCGGTTAAATAATCATCTTATCTTTCGTTCCAACTTATTCTCAAATCAAAAATTTCTTTGATTGAATTAATCAAATTTGAATCCCTATCCTTGCTTTGAAATCCATTCCTGTATCGTCAAGCAAAGAAGTGTATTTGTAAATTAATATTTAAAATGTTTATATATATATATTGTGTTGTTTGAGTTGTTGATGTTGATTTGGATTTTCAATCGATTCGTCTGATCAACTGTTATCGATAGGATTTCCAAAAAACTTGAGCAGAGCAAACTGACACAATATTGTTTTCAAACTTGGTAAATGAAATAATTTTGTATGATTATATTATAGATATATAAGAAAAGTTTTCTAGAAAAAAAAAGAGGTTAATTAATTCGTTGTTTGAAATAATAATATTTGATTTTCATCTATTGTTCGATAAATGACTTTATAAACTTGGTTTATAATCTGATTTAGAATTTGAAATTAAATTAAATTAAGAACTTGAGAATTTAATTTCCAATGATTTCGAACTATGGTTTTAAAGGTTTAAAATGCACATTATTCAAAGGTATTTTGACTATAATTTGTTTCTAAAGAATTTTAATGTATATTATTTAAAAGTATTTTCAAATAGGAACCGTTTTCAAAGAATTTTAATGTTGAAATCAGTGCTCTTCTCTTTGTCGCTGGAAAATAATTTCGGTGATGGCGGCTGCATCATCAACATTCATTTTCGAGTTTCGAAGTGGAGAAACCATTCTGTAGCTTTGCTACGGTTTTGTTTGGGAAATACTTTAATTTGAATTTCTTAAGTATGACTTGATTTATATATATATATATAGGAATATTATTTTAAAATTTAATTTGATTTAATATATATAGTATATACATAATTATCTCTAAAGGGTTTGAAATTAAACGGAAAATTAATTCTCAAAATTATGTTAAAGGATGTTTCAATTATAAATAAAGCTAAATTTTGAATAAGTATTTAAACTTGAAATAATTAAATTTGAAAATTATAATGGCTCTGGCGTCTCCTCTCACCGGGTCAGTTCATCTGGAAAGACTGGATCCTGCCCTATCACTATAATGCGGACCCTTTTCATGCCCTCCACTTCGCTCCACTCTCCAAGCCCTCACCTTTTTGGTCAGGTGTTCTCGCATCAGTTGATCGCATCAAACCGCTCCTACATGTGAAACTTGGTGCTGGCACCAATTGCCTTTTCTGGTTCGACTACTGGCACAGCCTCTCCCCACTTCACCGCTCCCTCCCATCCCTCTTCTCCTCCTCCAATCGACCTCTCTTATCAGTGGAGGATGCTGTCAACCTTGGCCTACCCAGCCTCTGCCCCCCGTCTTTTTTCGATGCCGACACTCTCACTGAGCTCCTCTCCGCTCTCAACATCTTACGTTCGACTGTCCTTACCCCTACCCTGCCAGATCATCACTCCTGGGCCCTTGCTCCCTCCAGTGGCTTCACCGTCTCCCAATGCTACTCCTTCCTAAACCATCCCGGTAGACTATTTGCCTTCCCCCGTGTCTGGAAATACCATATCCCTCTCCGAATTAAATTCTTCCAGTGGTGCCTCATACATGGCCGGAGTAATACCAAGGATCGCCTCTCCCGCTTTAACATCACTTCAGACCAGATTTGCGTCTTCTGCAACTCTGAAATCGAATCTATCCGACATCTTTTCCTCGACTGCGATTTATCTTTCTACATTTGGGTTTCGGTCTGCGTCCATAATCTTGGGAAAATCTACTCAATTGAGGATTTCTTTGAGCACTGGCAGTATAGCTCACCTAACCCCCATCTTGACTCTCTTCTGGCTATCTTCTGCTGGGTCATCTGGAAAGAGAGAAACGCCATCATCTTCGACAAACCCACTAGCTCGCGTCTTGCATTATGCATTAAAATTTCTAATCTTTTTGATTATTGGGCAGGTCCCTCATCTTCGGTGCCTTTCAGATTTCACCTTACCTCGGCAAGGTCCCCCTCGGAAGAATCGGTGGGTAGCGCATCCTCTGCCGCACCGACAGGACAGCATGCTGCAGACTAAGGGATCGACTGACTTCTCTCCCTCTCATGAATTTGCTTTTACTCTTCGCTGCAGTTCTTCTGATAATCACTGGCTTAGTATGTATATTAATCTTTATTTATAATCTGACGCAATGACTGTAATCTAAACACTTTTTTGTTGTAGTGCTGCTTTAGCTATCGATCAGGCATGTTGATCGAACTAACACTATCTATATATATTTAGCCTAATCGGCTGTGTAGTTCCCTGCTACACAACCGTTCTACTCAAAAAATTAAATTTGAAAATTTTATTTGTATAGTACTAAATTGCATTTCAAAATAACTTACCTAAATTATTTAGAAGTTAAAATGTAATTGGATGATATACAATATAAAATAATTTTATAAATAAAATTTGAGTGTTTATAATGTTATGCACCTAGATTTTAATTATAAAAATGCTAATAACGATGATAGAATAATAAGTTAATTGAATGTGATAAATAAAGTAAATTTTGTTCTGAAAGAATTAACAAATTGAATTGAAACAGCTTAATGAAATACCTTGAATTAAGATCAATTATTGAAAATTAATTGATTTAAAATGAAATTTATATGATTAGAATTAACAGTTGAACTAACAAATTTAAATCGAATGACTATTTATTGCTTTTATAAATGGATTTAACCAAATTGAAAAAAAAAATTAATTTAAATTGGAATTTATATGGTTTAAATATATGTAATAAGATATATTAAGTGAAATAAACTTAATAATAATTTGGAATAAAGAAGAATTAAATTTGTTGAATAAATATGATTTTATTAAATGACTATTCTAATTTATGATTTTAGAAATTTGTTAATTAAACATAATTGGATAATAGGATAATAAATTTAGAAATAATTAAGATTGATTTCACTTAAGTGAAATCAAATGGATTAAATCAAATTATTGAATATTAATTAATTTAAGTTGAAAATTTATATGGCTTTAAATTAGTTGTTTATTTTGTTTTCAAAACCATTTTTCTTTCTGGTTGTTTCTATTCTCCTACCTCGTTCCTTTTCGGGGACGAAAAGTTTTGAGTGGGGGAGAGTGTAACGACCCGTAAAATTTAACTGGTTTTAATAACGTTATTAATTGAAATTTTGTGAAATTTTAAATGATAAAATTTTGAAATATAAATTTGATATTTGGAATGCGTCTAGTTAAACATAGCAACTGGTAAATTTTCGTCCGAAATTACGAAAGTTTATTTCGCGCGTAAATTTACTTCAATTTAATCAGTTAAAAAGCGATGAAAATAAAATATTTTCGGAACATAAATATTTTTACATAGAAAAATTCTAAACCATCTTCTAAGCAAATGCTATTTTTCGTTTTTCCAAATTCGGACATCTTTAGCTCCGTCGATCTTATTTTTCTGTGTTTTTCTTGCATTTTTCGCTAGTAGAAAATTCGAATTTTTAAAATTCAATCGTACCACCGATATCTGTGTACCGTTTTGATCGTCCCATTGTGCCGATCTCTACAGTATATTTATTTCAGTGTTTCAGAGTCTGATATGCGTCAACATCCACGAAACGATTTCGTATCGGTCCCTCATTCAATTTGTTTACTTCCCCTACCTTTCATATTCCACCATATAACCAATAGCCACTTGATATTAATATTTCCTGGCTCAATACTTTTTCTTTGTGATTCCCAATGGCTTCAATACAAAGTGATGCTCTCATTCATTCTGGTTCTTGGAAATAGACCATTTGTTTTATATTATCAATATTGCATTCATTTTTTTTTCACCTGCACGTTTACTGCTTCTTGAATACAAAATGCCACTTTCCTTCTTTTATTACACAGTGGCACGTTTCTCTGTCTGATGCCTCTCTCACTCCCTTACTCTCTGTTTATACTTTTGAAAGGCAAGTGGATGCATTTTATATATAAAGTTTGCAAATTGTAAGCCTGCTCAACTTCTGTTCAATTTTTTTTTTGAATTCCCTTCCTCTTCCAGTCACCTTTCCCCCTCAATCTTCCCACTGACATCTCATGCTTGTCCTCCGTCCTCTCCACCTCTCTCTCATCTTCGACATCGCCATCCACGACCGCATCTACTTCATCCCTCGCCCTCCAGTTCAACCAACCCGAAACCTGTCGCTCCTTGCCAAGATCCACCAACAAACCCGATGCCTACACACCCTAGCGGCCGAAGTTCCACCTCGTCAACCCCACGCGCACCTCCGTCACCCACAGCTCGAACCACCGCCTGTCTGCACCTCCGAACCACCACCCCTTCCCTTCAACCATGTCGAACCCACCACCATCAAAACCCTCTTGCCGAGCCACCTGATCTTCCTCTCTCTCCTCGTGCTTAGCTCCTCCTTCCGCTCCCTCTTGTTCATAAGGTATAAATATGATTTAAAGTATATTTTTAATATGTCTACATATGTTGTTTTGGTTCCTGTTCTATATTGCTGAAAGGAAGTTATTTAAAACGTGTGTTTAAAAGTAATTTTGTGCAGCGTGTATATTCATATAAGCTGTTTTGCTTTGTCTTGAAAAAAATGCAGTAAAGTATTTGTTTTATATTAGTTTGTAAAGTTAAATATATAGTTTGGTTGCATATATTGGGTGATGCATATATTGTACGTAAGTGTGCATGTTGATATATTTAGATATCTAAGTAAATTCTATGTTATATATATATATATATTAAAGTATATAAAGTTTTGCAATTGAGTGGTGACAGTGGGTGAAATAGTAGATGAAGGTAGTTTAAGTATATCTATATTTAATACATTCTATTTTAGTTATTGAAAATTTAAAATTTATATGGCACGGTTGTCTTCTTCTATTTATAATTGAAATGTGTATTCAGGTTATAGCTGTGGTTCCTTGTGAGCTTATTTTTAACAGAGATCTATTTATTTACTATAATAGTAGAGTCTACATATGTTGTATATATACAGCTTATATGCTACAGTATTCTAGTCTTTATAATGAATGGTATGTTGATTTTAAATAGTATATATGATTTATTTAAAACTATATGGTTTTATATGGAAAGTATACTGTACTGGAAATTTACTATAAAAGTAAGTCTCACATTTATGAATTGAAAGCACAGCCGAGCCTCCTTTTTGTGCAGTTTCATATGTATACAATATGATTTTATACTACATTATATTATACTGGACTGATTTATATGTATATTGTATAATGTAAATAGTATTTGAAAAAGTTTTGTGGTTTGCAGCTCATATAGATATTTTTAGATTCAATGACCGTGCCTTTTAGTATATTGCATATAACTGTCTATAAGTCTACATGAGTTGTTTATTAACATATGTTATTTTAAAATTTTGAATGTATAAAGGAAAAGAAATGTATGAAAGTTAAATGTTGATTTTAATATATATTTAAAGATTTTATTTTATGAGTAATATTAGATTTAAAATTTATATATATATCCGTTCTCATCAATTTCTTTCCTACCAGCTTCGATCGACGCATCGTATCAATTGTGCTTTACTTTGGAATCTGTGCTTGAAATCGTAACTCACTCTATCGTCGAATATCTCTCTAACCCCGAAAGGTGAGCAATCACTCACGATTAATGTTCTTTTATTTATTAAATCTGATTTCAATTGAAACGACAATTGAAATATGTTGTTGTTAGTTAATTACACTGTTATATATGCTATTGCCTGTATCAGTTCACCTGTGACATTTGACACCATTATCTGTTAATTATTTATGTGATGATAATGCAGTTTGGCTGATAATTGATTGATTGTTGATGTTTATATTGGACGTTAAATTGTAGTGTTAAATGATAAATAGTATTCAAAATTGAAATGGATATAGGATAGTTAAAAATTTTAAAACTGATTTATATGTTAAATTTGATTAGTGAATATGACCCCTTTTAATTGTTAAATTAATTGACATATAGAATAGCGATAATTACACTTTGAACCATCGACGTATATTGGATTAATTGTTGTAGTGTAAAAATTGAAATTGAACGACAAGTTAAAACCGTAATGTAATAATCTTTAATCTACATGAAATGATAGTGTAGATTCTAGAAATAATTATATTAATTCGTACGAATAACAATGCGAATTAATACGGTTATTTCGGGATTATTTGAATTGATTATTGGATTGTTATTGTTCGTTGTTATGGCTTTTTTATTTACTTTGACACCATCCCAGCTATCACACTGCAAGTTCCCTTTGTTAAGCTTTGATTTTGAATTGAATTGGAATCGGGTTGAAATGATAAATACCCAAATTGAACTTTGACCTAGGATAGAGAATTAAATAAAAACCTGATTGGTCAATAATTTGATTTGAAAATAAATTGAAGATTTTATTTGAATAAATAATATGGTTTTAAAATGAAGTTGAAATTTGAATTTTAATGGGAGGAAAATGTTAATATATAATAATCTGAAACAAAATATTAACAATGTAATTGATGAAAGAATGTTGTTTAATTTGAGAAATTATTGAATTAAGTTTGAAATTATAATTAAGTTTGAAATTATTAAACTTTGAAATGATTTAATAATTAAGTTTGAAATTATAATTAAGTTTGAAATTATTAAACTTTGAAATTATTTAAAAATTAAGTTTTGAATTATTTAATAATTAAATAAGATTGGATTATTTAATGATTAAATTGAATTGAACTCTTTAATAAGTAAAATTGAACTTTTGAATAAGTGAATTTTACTTCGTAAATAATTGAAATTGAGTTTTCTTGATTAAGTAAGTTTTTGGAAAATTATTTAAGAAAGTAAATAAGTGAAATGGAATTTCTTTAACAAGAAATGAAAATGTGATATTTTTGGAATTAATGTAAGACTTGTAATTGAAAGGATTGATTTGACGAATTTAGTTTAATTCAAAATTGTAAGTTTTGATATAATGAAGTTGAACTTAAGAAATTGATTTAATGAATTGGAAATTAAATAGAATTGTTTTGAATGATAAATTTACTTAACGAATATTGAATAAAATCGATAAATGAAGGTAAACTGATTTGAATGTTAAATTATGTAACGACCCGTATTTTCACGGATCGAAAAGTTCGTCAAATCTGGAGTTTTAGTGTTTTGGGCCATTTCAGATTTTTGGCAAATTTTTCCTAAGTCCTAAGTCGTTCACGACTTAGCATGAGTCGTGAGTCGTATACGACTTAGGAGATGGGAGTTCTGGACGAGTTAGTGAGGAGTCTGGGCGAGTTAAGGACTCAAGGGGTGAGTCGGCGACGACCTAAGGAGATAAGTCGTAGCTGGGCTAGGTTAGTAGGTTGAAGTTAACTCGGCAAGTGTTAAGTCGTAGGTTGTAAGTCGTCGTCGAGTTAAGGGATAGACAACCTAAGGAAGTGACCGACTTATGTTATTGTAGACGACTTAAGGTTTTGAGCTAAGTGTTAAGTCGGCTGACGAGTTAAGGTAGTGGTCGACTTAAGACTTGGACGAATTAGGAGTTGAGTCGTGGCTGAGTTAAGGTGATGAGTCGTATCCGAGTCATCTCATGAGTCGTACCCCAAGTCATCCGATGAGTCGTACCCCAAGTCATCCGATGAGTCGTATCCGAGTCATCTCATGAGTCGTACCTTCTGGTGAGTCGTAGGTGCCTGTGATGAGTCGCAAGGAGCTATAAGTCGGAGACGACTTAGGAGATAGTTGTTAAGTCTTGAGTCGTAGGGGTTTGCGTGTTGAGTCGGAATTAGGCTTAAGTCGGAGACCGTTGAGTCGTGGTGATCTGATGAGTCGTAGACGACTCATGGAGGCAGTCGAATCATGGATTTCAGCTATAAATAGGAGAGCTTCTCTTCATTTTTGGGATCCGGATTTTGAAGCGACGAAGTGCTGCCATTTTGAGAGCTCGACTTCTACACTTCTTCACTTCTTTTCTCCACTCTAATCTAGTGCTTCCTTCCATCCAAATCATAGATCAAGGTTGAAGATTCAAGAGCTAAAGTTGAAGATCTTCATCTTTTCAAGAGAGATTTCTTCGTTTGAAGCGGATTCGTGATAGATCAAGCTTGATCCTTCGCTGTCCAGATCTAAAGCGTGTTGATTTGAGGTTGTTTAGGTGATTTGGTGAGTGGTGATTATCTCTCACACGGATCCAAAGGAGTATATCGGATTGTTGGCTCGATTTGGTGTTAAAATAGAGATTTCTATGCATTTTCTTCATCCTAAGTGTAGATCCATATAGATCCATTGTTCATGATGATGTTACATCCATTTTATCATATGTTAACCTATGCAAGTTCATTCATCAAGTTTGTAGAGATATAATCCATGTTTTCATGCTTATTGGACTTTCAACTCTTTAATTACGAAAATGCCATTATTGTTATAATTGTCTACTTAGATCATATTTGAATGCTTGATTGCTTGGATTGATGTTTGATTTGATTGCTTGTTATGAACTAGATGATTGATGATTAGATTTAGATCGAAGATGATTCAAAAGCTAAGGGAAAGGCTCTTGAATTGGAAAAGCTGCTCGTGGCATATGTAGCAGGATGATGAAGCTCTTATGCATAGATTTGATGATGTGATGATGAGATGAGGCTTTGCGAGGCTGTAATGAAGCGAGGCAATCATGTGATGAAGACTTGGTCTAATCCAGACGGGATCATTCCAAGCATGTTGATAACTCGGTGATATGATTCGAGTTGAGGATAATGAATGGATATGAGAATAGTCGTCGAGGAGGATGACTAGGAGGCTTGGATAGCATCGTTGTTGAAGGTTCTAGCATGCTCTAAGCAAGAGTACGTTTGGGCAGATTCGATAGTCCCAACGGCCAACTGTTGATGGTCGAGTACTCTGGGCAGATTCGATAGTCCTAGGCACGGGCTGCGACGACGTGCGGGAGTTATGTCTAGAACCGGGGTTTTCATTAGCCCTTGACGGACGGCTGAAAGAATGTGCCGGTCATTCAATTAACGGTGATATCGAAGCAATGATCACAGTGATAGCCAGAGTCATGGATGTTTGGTTGTATCGTCATTCGGACTCAAGAGCGGTATTTTCTGGGTGCTTATCTGATTTAGGCCTTGGTACTTGGAAAACATCGCCCTTGATTCGAGTGATAGTAGCTTTACTTTAAATTGTATGCTCTGCTATGTTTGCTTCTGCTTAGTGTGTGTCTGGGGGCTATCACTGTAGAATGAGGTTGGAGTGGGAGGGTTGTATTCCTATTCCTTTTTCCTTTATGTTCTTTTGGTATGTTGTTAGTTAATTTACTGCTCACTAAGACTGTTGTCTGACTCAAGGCTTTATGTTTTTAATTCTTATTGCCTTGGGCTGTTCGTCCATTTTGGGACGGGCAGACTAGGTAGCAGGTGACAGGTGCTGTTCTCTTCTCACGATGCTGATATCGAGACGAGCTGGAGGGTTGCATATTATCTTCTTATTATATGTACTGGATATTCCGCTGTTTTGTATTCTCTGAGAGATATGTAGTGAGGCTTGATGTATTGACTATTTGGATGCTTGTATTCAACTATTATGAAGTTTTATATGATGTCATTTTGTTATGAAAAGCTTCACTATACATATGTTCTATTGTATTTTATCCATGCGCTGTGAGTAATACGATAGATTCTGTTGTTTTAAATCTTACCTTGACAATCGTCCATGGTCGCCTGGCACACTTTACAGCGCTCTATCTCTAGATTCGGTGCAGGGGTCATGGGCGGTCGTCACATTTGGTATCAGAGCATTGGTTAATCGATTTTACCCAACGCTCGCCGTCGTAACTACGTATGAGAGACGTAATTGTATTTTGATGGATGATTACTATATATAATATAGTAGCTTAGTAGAGTTTGGGTCCTTTATGCAGTTGTTTCTCTAGATGTTCTAATCATTCCTTTTTATAGATATTGAGAATGAGTCGAAGAGGGAGACCAGCTGCTAGGGAAGGCCGTGCTACTGAAGAGACTGCTGATTATGCAGCCATGTTCGAAGCTATGATGACTTCGATCATGAGAAGGATACCAGTTCCGGGGGCAGCAGTTGATGTTGGAATTCAAGTCCAAACTCCGAAACCAGTGGATTTTGCTAAGCTGTGCAAGGATTATACTGCTCTTGGAGGGAAGGTTTTCTTGGGGACAGAATCTACCATTGAGGTCCAGAGGTGGATAGATGCTTGTAGAAGGATCTTTGGTGATTTGGGAATTGATGATGCAACTAAGAGGAAGTTGGCATCGAGGCAGCTTCAAGGGAGAGCTTCTGATTGGTGGAACTCTATTACCATCACTACTCCGGAAGAAGAGATTACTTGGGAGCAATTCCAAGTCAGATTTGAAGCTAAGTTCATTTCTACAGCTCAGAAGTCTGTTCTGTTCAAGAAGTTTGTAGAGCTCAAGCAGGGTGGAAGATCTGTTCTTGAGTATGTTTCTGAGTTTGAAGCTTTGTCCAAGTATACCCGGTCATATATTGAGTCTGCTTACCAGAAGAATGAGAAGTTTGTGACCGGCTTGGATAGTTATCTTGGGAGACAGTTGGTGGATCATTTGGACGATTCATTTGAGAAGCTTGTGGAGAAAGCTCTTAGGCATGAGAGTCTGTTTCCTAAGGAAGGACCTGTTGTTGCTGTTACCAAGGGAGAATCTAAACCACAGCAGGGTGGAAACCAGAAGAGGAAGCAGCAGCAGCAGAAGGGTAAGGATGGCCAGAAGAAGCCGAAAGGCGAGGTGACTTGCTACAATTGTCAGCAAAAGGGCCATTTCTCGAAGGATTGTAAGAATCCTAAGGTGCCGATGAAGTGTCACAACTGTGATAAGCCGGGGCATTTCAGAAAGAATTGTCCAGAACCGAGGAAGGACAGGCAGATTGTGCAAGCCTATGCTTTAGGAGCTGTTCCATCGTCTTCGAAAGCTCCTACAGCTGAAGAGAAGGGAAAGAGTGTGGTTGTTCAAGGTACTCTTTTCCTATGTGGTGTTCCAGTTAGAGTTCTGTTTGATACTGGAGCGTCGCATTCGTTTGTTTGTAATGAACTCGTAGGCCGGTTAGGTTTGGCACCGGATATTGTTGATAGGCCATTGGTTGTGACTAATCCGGTTGGGGGTTCGTCTTGTTTGTGTATGTTATGCCGTGGTCTAGTTGTGTCGAGTCATGGTTGCTCTTTTGTTTGTGATTGCTTTGTTCTGAACTTTGCGGGGTTCGGAATTATTTTGGGTATGGACTGGCTTAGGAAGTATGCGGCTAAGGTTGATTGTGAGAGGTTGGAGGTGACAGTCGAGAATGTGGAAGGACGAAAGATTGTGATACGATGTAAGCATGAGGAAGGCGTCTTCATGAGCTTCATGTATTCGCTAGTTGTTCCACGGGATGGACTGTCTCTAGTGCCAATCGCAAATGGATTCGAGGATGTCTTTGACGAAGTCAAAGGGTTGCCGCCGCATAGAGAGATCGAGTTTCGTATAGATCTAGTTGAAGGAGCCAGACCTGTTGTGATGCCTCTTAGGCGGATGGCGCCTAGGGAACAGCAAGAGTTGAGGGTGCAAGTTGATGATCTTTTACAGAAAGGATTCATTCGGCGTAGTGTGTCCGAGTGGGGTGCACCAGTTGTGTTCGCAACCAAGGCAGATGGATCATTGAGATTGTGTGTGGATTATCGTGAGCTGAATAAGGTGACAAAGAAGAACAAGTATCCATTGCCGAGAATAGATGACTTGTTTGATCAGCTTCACGAAGCTAAGGTGTTTTCTCAGATGGATTTGGCAACGGGATTTCACCAGTTGAGAGTGGCTAAGGATAGTGTGCCGAAGACTGCTTTTAGGACACCATCCGGTTTCTTTGAGTGGCTGGTAATGCCGTTTGGATTGACTAACGCGCCAGCATATTTTGTGGATCTTATGAATAGAGTGTTCAGAGATCAGTTGAACAAGTTCGTACTTGTGTTCGTGGATGATATTCTGATTTATTCCAGAACTGAAGAAGAGCACAAGACGCACTTGTGTATTGTTTTGGAAATCTTGCGGAAACATCAGCTGAAGGCTAAGTTTTCGAAATGTCACTTCTGGAAGAGTGAAGTGAGGTTCTTAGGCCATGTGATTTCTGGAAATGGAATAGCGGTTGATCCCGCTAAGGTGGCAGCAATCCAGGATTGGGTTAGACCTAAGAATGCATCAGATGTGAGAAGTTTTCTTGGATTAGCAGGATATTATCGACGGTTTATCAAAGACTTCTCCAAGGTAGCTGCACCGTTAACGGGATTGACGAAAAAGAACCAAGTGTTCAGTTGGGATGCTAAGTGTGAGCAAGCTTTCGGAATCCTGAAAGAGAGATTGACGAGTGCTCCTGTTTTGACTATTCCTAGTGGGAATGATGAGATGGTGGTTTACACCGACGCATGTGGTACTGGACTTGGAGCAGTGCTGATGCAGAAGGATAAAGTTGTTGCGTATGCCAGTCGACAACTGAAGCCGCATGAAAGGAATTACCCAACTCATGATTTGGAATTAGCGGCGATTGTATTTGCTCTGAAGATGTGGAGGCATTATCTGTTGGGAGTTCGATTCGAGTTGTTTACGGATCACAAGTCGTTGAAGTATCTTTTCTCCCAAAAGGATTTGAACCTTCGGCAGCAACGTTGGCTAGAGTTTTTGGCATCATATGATTTTGGTATAGCTTATACTCCGGGAAAAGGTAACGCAGTGGCAGATGCGTTAAGTCGAAGACATGCAGGATTGGGAGCCATGTTTTCAGAATGGAAGAGTCTCGAGTATTTAGTTGGATTCGACTTCAGGCCTAGATGTGAATTGGAGCCTGAGATGTTGGCAAACTTATCGATAAGACCCACTCTTGTGGAAAGGATTGGCGAGGGCCAAAAGCGAGATGATAAGCTTGTCAAGATTATCCATGATTTGGAATCTGGATTGGATCCAGAAAAGGATAAAGGATTCGAGGTCGATCGAGAGGGTTGGCTTCGGAAGCAAGGACGACTAGTTGTTCCCAATATAGATGAATTGAGGAGTGAAGTTCTGAAGGAAAGTCATCACTCGAAGCTGACAATTCATCCAGGTGGAAATAAGATGTATCGGGATATGAAGAGAACCTACTACTGGGAAGGTATGAAGAAGGATGTTGGAAATTTTATTTCCAAGTGTATGAACTGCCAGTTGGTTAAAGCCGAACAGAAGAAGCCAAGTGGATTGCTTCAACCATTAGAAGTTCCTACATGGAAGTGGGAACAAGTGTCGATGGATTGCCTAGAACCAGAACGGGAAATGAAGGGATTTGGGTCATTGTAGATCGTCTGACTAAGAGTGCATGATTCATTCCTGTTCGATCGACTAGGACTGCATCAAAGTTGGCTGAGTTGTATGTTAAGTGGATAGTTCCATTCCATGGTATTCCGAAGAGTATAGTGAGCGATCGAGACCCATTGTTCACTAGTGGATTTTGGAAGAGCTTCCAAGAAGTTTTGGGAACCGAGTTGTGTTTGAGTACAGCTTATCACCCTCAAACAGATGGTCAGACCGAGAGAGTCAACCGAGTTTTGGAAGATCTCCTCAGAGCTTGTGTTTTGGATTTCGGAGGATCATGGGAAGATCACCTTCATTTGGTGGAGTTTGCGTACAACAACAGTTACCAGTCAAGCATTGGTATGGCACCGTATGAGGCATTGTATGGAAGACCGTGTAACTCTCCGACATGTTGGTTGGAAACTGGAGAGAAGCTGATACTTGGGCCAGAGATGATTCGACAGACTTCAGATTGTATAGAGGTCATTCGGCAACGAATGAAGGCAGCCCAAGACCGCCAGAAGAGTTATGCTGATAAGCGTCGTAAGGATTTGGAGTTCGACGTAGGAGATATGGTTTTTGTGAAGATTTCTCCACTGAAGAATGTTGTTCGATTCGGGAAGAAGGGAAAATTGACTCCGAGATTTGTTGGACCATTCCCGATTATCGAGCGAATTGGAAAGCTCGCTTACAGATTAGAGTTACCAGAGAAGATGTCGAGTGTGCACAATGTTTTTCATGTATCATATCTACGGAAGTATGTGCACGACTCAAATGCAGTAGTTTCTGAAGATAGCTATGAAGATTTTGAAGTTGATCCAGTTGATAGAAGACCTCGTAAACCGCTTCGTGTTGTTGAAACCGACACGAAACAGCTTAGGAGGAAGGTAGTTAAGTTGCTCAAGATACAATGGAGTGATTATGATAACGACTGTACGTGGGAGGTGGAAGAGAGGATGAAGGCAGCTCATCCTGAACTCTTCAAGGTATGGCCCTAAGGTGTAGTCTCATCTCGCGATATTGTAACTTGTTCTAAGTCTTCGAATTCTGTACGCTAAGCTAGAATTGGATGCATGGTTTGTTGATTGCTATGGATGGTAGGTGTACAGAATAGTCTTTGATTGCTATGATTGTTTGGGATTTCGGGGGCGAAATTCCTAAGGGGGAGAGAATGTAACGACCCGTATTTTCACGGATCGAAAAGTTCGTCAAATCTGGAGTTTTAGTGTTTTGGGCCATTTCAGATTTTTGGCAAATTTTTCCTAAGTCCTAAGTCGTTCACGACTTAGCATGAGTCGTGAGTCGTATACGACTTAGGAGATGGGAGTTCTGGACGAGTTAGTGAGGAGTCTGGGCGAGTTAAGGACTCAAGGGGTGAGTCGGCGACGACCTAAGGAGATAAGTCGTAGCTGGGCTAGGTTAGTAGGTTGAAGTTAACTTGGCAAGTGTTAAGTCGTAGGTTGTAAGTCGTCGCTGAGTTAAGGGATAGACAACCTAAGGAAGTGACCGACTTATGTTATTGTAGACGACTTAAGATTTTGAGCTAAGTGTTAAGTCGGCTGACGAGTTAAGGTAGTGGTCGACTTAAGACTTGGACGAATTAGGAGTTGAGTCGTGGCTGAGTTAAGGTGATGAGTCGTATCCGAGTCATCTCATGAGTCGTACCCCAAGTCATCCGATGAGTCGTACCCCAAGTCATCCGATGAGTCGTATCCGAGTCATCTCATGAGTCGTACCTTCTGGTGAGTCGTAGGTGCCTGTGATGAGTCGCAAGGAGCTATAAGTCGGAGACGACTTAGGAGATAGTTGTTAAGTCTTGAGTCGTAGGGGTCTGCGTGTTGAGTCGGAATTAGGCTTAAGTCGGAGACCGTTGAGTCGTGGTGATCTGATGAGTCGTAGACGACTCATGGAGGCAGTCGAATCATGGATTTCAGCTATAAATAGGAGAGCTTCTCTTCATTTTTGGGATCCGGATTTTGAAGCGACGAAGTGCTGCCATTTTGAGAGCTCGACTTCTACACTTCTTCACTTCTTTTCTCCACTCTAATCTAGTGCTTCCTTCCATCCAAATCATAGATCAAGGTTGAAGATTCAAGAGCTAAAGTTGAAGATCTTCATCTTTTCAAGAGAGATTTCTTCGTTTGAAGCGGATTCGTGATAGATCAAGCTTGATCCTTCGCTGTCCAGATCTGAAGCGTGTTGATTTGAGGTTGTTTAGGTGATTTGGTGAGTGGTGATTATCTCTCACACGGATCCAAAGGAGTATTTCGGATTGTTGGCTCGATTTGGTGTTAAAATAGAGATTTCCATGCATTTTCTTCATCCTAAGTGTAGATCCATATAGATCCATTGTTCATGATGATGTTACATCCATTTTATCATATGTTAACCTATGCAAGTTCATTCATCAAGTTTGTAGAGATATAATCCATGTTTTCATGCTTATTGGACTTTCAACTCTTTAATTACGAAAATGCCATTATTGTTATAATTGTCTACTTAGATCATATTTGAATGCTTGATTGCTTGGATTGATGTTTGATTTGATTGCTTGTTATGAACTAGATGATTGATGATTAGATTTAGATCGAAGATGATTCAAAAGCTAAGGGAAAGGCTCTTGAATTGGAAAAGCTGCTCGTGGCATATGTAGCAGGATGATGAAGCTCTTATGCATAGATTTGATGATGTGATGATGAGATGAGGCTTTGCGAGGATGTAATGAAGCGAGGCAATCATGTGATGAAGACTTGGTCTGATCCAGACGGGATCATTCCAAGCATGTTGATAACTCGGTGATATGATTCGAGTTGAGGATAATGAATGGATATGAGAATAGTCGTCGAGGAGGATGACTAGGAGGCTTGGATAGCATCGTTGTTGAAGGTTCTAGCATGCTCTAAGCAAGAGTACGTTTGGGCAGATTCGATAGTCCCAACGGCCAACTGTTGATGGTCGAGTACTCTGGGCAGATTCGATAGTCCTAGGCACGGGCTGCGACGACGTGCGGGAGTTATGTCTAGAACCGGGGTTTTCATTAGCCCTTGACGGACGGCTGAAAGAATGTGCCGGTCATTCAATTAACGGTGATATCGAAGCAATGATCACAGTGATAGCCAGAGTCATGGATGTTTGGTTGTATCGTCATTCGGACTCAAGAGCGGTATTTTCTGGGTGCTTATCTGATTTAGGCCTTGGTACTTGGAAAACATCGCCCTTGATTCGAGTGATAGTAGCTTTACTTTAAATTGTATGCTCTGCTATGTTTGCTTCTGCTTGGTGTGTGTCTGGGGGCTATCACTGTAGAATGAGGTTGGAGTGGGAGGGTTGTATTCCTATTCCTTTTTCCTTTATGTTCTTTTGGTATGTTGTTAGTTAATTTACTGCTCACTAAGACTGTTGTCTGACTCAAGGCTTTATGTTTTTAATTCTTATTGCCTTGGGCTGTTCGTCCATTTTGGGACGGGCAGACTAGGTAGCAGGTGACAGGTGCTGTTCTCTTCTCACGATGCTGATATCGAAGACGAGCTGGAGGGTTGCATATTATCTTCTTATTATATGTACTGGATATTCCACTGTTTTGTATTCTCTGAGAGATATGTAGTGAGGCTTGATGTATTGACTATTTGGATGCTTGTATTCAACTATTATGAAGTTTTATATGATGTCATTTTGTTATGAAAAGCTTCACTATACATATGTTCTATTGTATTTTATCCATGCGCTGTGAGTAATACGATAGATTCTGTTGTTTTAAATCTTACCTTGACAATCGTCCATGGTCGCCTGGCACACTTTACAGCGCTCTATCTCTAGATTCGGTGCAGGGGTCATGGGCGGTCGTCACAAATTAAATTAATTTAAATGATTTCGGAATGAAAATTATATACGAACTTGAATCATTATTTGAATTGTTTTAAATAAAATTTGAAATTTTATTATAAGATTTTGAAATGGTAATTTGGAAGTTTTGAAACGTAAATTATGGAAATTGGTTTAGAAAGACAAACGAAATGTTGATTTATAAACTCTGATTGAAATTGAAATTGATTTGGTTTTGAAATAAATAAATGACCAATCGGTGAAATAATCACGAAGGTTATTAAAGGAACCGGAATCGGTTATGGATATACTCTCTATCTAAACCGAAAACCACTTTAATAACTATACGCGGAGTGATGATCCAGAATGAAGTGGTTAGAATGATGTACGTGTTGATTGAAGAAAGAGAACGATAATGGATAGCCTTGACACTTGTGTCAAATTGGAAATGACTAAAACAGGAGCCGTGCCGGGCCAATGGAGGTCAGCTACCTCAAGCGAACACACTTCTTCGAACTACTCATTACTTGTTGTCGATTGGTGCACCCTTGATTTTGGGAGTGTTGTTTCGCGGTGTTGCGATCGCTGCAGCGATGCGTTCTCACCAGTCCGGATCAGGCAAATGGTAGTTTCACTACCTTGGGTATTGCCTCATGTGCCTTGTCATACTTATATCCCTATACGCGACCACTACGAATTTGTTTTGTGTTATACCTATGGAGTACTCCCTGATAGCCCACTAGTTTACGGTGGAGTTTACAGTGATGTATAGTCTATAACGCTTTTATAAAATGTGTTAAGGGGGATAATGGTAACGCCTTAACACTATTTTGATACCTTATATTACTAATAGACATTATCTACTTATTGTACACTACTACATAGTAGATAGTTTAACGGATCCTTAAAGGATGGTTATTCCAAACATCCTTTGAGTTACTTGTATTTCAATTGCTATTTCACTTGAGTTGGATTTATTGATAAAAGAATGTTAATCCTGACTCAAGTGTTTTGTGTTTTCTTTACGCTCGGGTCAGACTGAGTGTACCAGTATTCGAGACTCACCTTTGGAGTTGGAGCTTTGCTTGAAGATCCAGCCATCTATTTTGCTTTCAGTATTCGATGATTCCAGTGATGTATTATGATTTGTATCTGATGTATCATATTACTCCTCCGTTGTATTTGGTTTAACTCTGATGTAACTTATACATTTATATAGTAGCTTCATGAACTACTATCTCTTTTATTTCCGCTGCATTTATTACTCTGTGTCTGTGATCTGTGATTATTTATTTATTTACTGTATATGTTCAGTTTTGCCAAATTTAAATTAACAACGCGGTATTTTGAGCAATTCAATTCCGGCATGAGTGTCTGCCTATACCCACGTGGCCTTCTTCATGTAGCTTCTTTACAATCTTCATTCTCAAACTACAATCAGGTATGCACAATCGATTTCCTTTGAACAGAAAACCATCTACCATCATAAACTCATCCGTCTCTCCCTTCTTCACTTCATCTACAAACTTCATAAAGTATGAATCTTCAACAAATAATTCTAGAAGTATTTCAAACCCCGTCACTTCAATCTTCATTGTAGTTAACAAATGGTTTCTTCTGCTCAACGCATCCGCTACACGGTTTGTAACTCCAGATTTATGTTTCACAACAAACGTGAACTGCTGCAGATATGCAATCCACGATGCATGCCTTAAATTTACAATTCCTGAAACCATAAATTTGAATAGTCTTTTATTATAATCTTATTTTTTTTTCACAATTTAAATTCTTCTTTATTCCAAATTATTGTTAAATTTATTCTACTCAATATATCTTATCACATATGTTTAACCCATATAAATTAAATTAAACCATATAAATTTCAATTTAAATTAATTCATATTCAATAATTGATTTTAAATTCAAGGTATTTCCATAAGTTAATCAAATTTCAATCTATTAATTCCTTTAAACAAATTTATTTGCCTTATCTAATATTCAATTAACCTATTATCATATTTATCTCTATTAACATCTTTATAATAAAATTTAAGTATATAACATTTATTATAACACTCAAATTTTATTCATAAACATTTTATATTGTATATTATCCAATTACATTTTAACTTATGAATAATTTAGGTAAGTTGTATTAGAATGCAGTTGAACAATATACAAATAAAATTTTCCAAATTCAATTATTCAAGTTTAAATATTTATTCCAAATTTTGGTTTTATTTATAATTAAAATCATCCTTTAACAAAATTTAAGAATTAGATTTCCAATTAACTTTAAACAATTTAGAGATATATATAATATATTATATCAAATCAAATTAAATTTTAAAATAAGATACCTATATATATGTAAATCAAAATATACTGAAAAATTCAAATCAAAATATTTTTTTCTCAAAACAAAACCGTAGCAAAGCTACAAAATAGTATCTCCACTTCGAAACTCGAAAATGAATGTCGATGATGCGGCCGCCATCACCGAGATTATTTTCCAGCGACAAAGAGAAGAGCACTGATTTCAACATTTTAAAAGTTCTTTGAAAACGATTTCTATTCGAAAATACGTTCAATAATATACATTTTAAAATTTTAAAACCAAAGCTTGAAATTTTAGGAATTTAAATTCTCAAATTCTAAATTTTAAATTCATTTTAATTTCAACCTTGTTTATAACCCATGTTTAAAAATTCATTTATAGAACAATAAGTGATTATCAATTATTATCATTTCAACAACCAATTTAATTAACTTATTAAATTTTAGGAAATTTTTTACTTATATATATTTATAATGTAATCATACAAATTTATTTCATTTACAAGAATTTGAAAATAATATTGTGTCAGTTTGCTCTGTTCAAGTGTTTTGGAAATCCTATCGATAGCGTTGATCAGACGAATCAATCGAAAACCCAAATCAACATCAACAACTCAAACAACACAGCATATATTAAAACATTTATATATTAGTTTACAAATACATTTCTTTGTTTGACGATACAGGAATGAATTTTCAAAATAAGGATAGGGTTTCAAATTTGATGGACTCAAATCAAAAAAAATTCTGATTCGAAGACAAATTCATAAGAAAAGATAAGATGATTCAATAACAGAATCGGGAGATGGGTAAGTTTATTTAATTCACAGGCAACCTTAACCGGGTCGTCCGTAACTTCAAGAATAAGATCGATGCTGAATTCCGAGGTAAATCAACACTCGATCTCAAGAGATGGAATTCAGGTATAGCATGGAATAGATAGCATCGTAAACCGAGGATACAGAAATCTCCGGTAAATCGATGCATATTATAAAGGAGTTTTGCTCATTTACGAATCATTCGAAGATTGGCGAGACCGCCGATTCACTATAAGGGTCATTCGAGGTGGAGTTATGTGATGCTCCAGAATTTTGAAAGAAGACGAATAGTGAGGGACACGAATGAAATTTCAGAACCGAGGGGAACGTTCCAAAATTCAAAGGAATTGAGTCAAAAGGAAGAGATTGAAACTCGAATGGGAGTGATTCTGTAAATACATTTACCCTATATGTTGAGTTTTGCCTAGAGCTACCAAAGCTCTGATACCAACTGTAACGGACCACGTCAGTGGGGTAACGCCCACCGTAGCATACAGTAGAACCTGTGTTCTGCCTTTACGGCTAGCCTCTCGACTGCACCAACCCCGCAGGGACATGTAGGAGTAAGAGTCATCTGCTCGCTACCAAACCAAATGCGAGAACCCCCTATCATGCTGCACCCGCCAAGTGCATAGGCAGACACACATGTCAGAATTGAATTGCTCAAAATACCGCATTGTTATTTTAAATTTGGCAAAACTGAACATATACAGTAAATAAATAATCACAGATCACAAACATAGAGTAATAAATGCAGCGGAAATAAAAGAGGTAGTAGTTCATGAAGCTACTATATGAATATACAAGATACATCAGAGTTTACAACAGAAGAGTAATACGATACATCAGAGTTAAACCAGATACAACGGAAGAGTAACACGATACATCAGATACAAATCAGAATACATCACTGGAATCATCGAGTACTAAAAGCAGAATAGATGGCTGGATCTTCAAGCAAAGCTCCAACTCCAAAGGTGAGCATCAAATACTGGTGCACTCAGTCTGACCCGAGCGTAAAGCAAAAACACAAGACACTCGAGTCGGGATTAACATTCTTATATTAATAAATCCAACTCAAGTGAAATAGCAATTGAAATACAAGTAACTCAAAGGATGTTTGGAATAACCATCCTTTAAGGATCCGTTAAACTATCTACTAGGTAGTAGTGTACGATAAGTAGATAATGTCTATCAGTAATATAAAGATATCAAAATAGTGTTAAGTCATGGCCCATTCCACCCTTAACACATTTTTATTCCCAAAAGCATATACAAGACCGTAGTTTCCCTAAAACCGGAAGTCACCAGAGGGCAATCCATATACTAAAGGTACAAAACAGATTCGTAGTGGTCGCGAATAGGGAATACAAGTATGACAAGGCACATGAGGCAATACCCAAGGTAGTGATACTACCGTTTGCCTGATCCGGACTGGTGAGAATGCATCACCGCAGCGACCGCAACACCGTGAAACAACACTCCCAAAATCAAGGGTGCACCAATCGACAACAAGTAATGAGTAGTTCGAAGAAGTGTGTCCACTTGAGGTAGCTAATCCTCCATTGGCCCGGCACGGCTCCTGTTTTAGTCATTTCCAATTTGACACAAGTGTCAAGGCTATCCATCATCGTTCTCTTTCTTCAGTCAACACGTACATCATTCCAGCCACTTCATTCTGGATCATCACTCCGCGTATAGTTATTAAAGTGGTTTTCGGTTTAGATAGAGAGTATATCCATAACCGACTCCGGTCTCTTTAATAACTTTCGTAATTATAACACCGATTGGTTGTTTATATATTTCAAAACCAAATCAAATTCAGTTTCAATCAGAGTTTATAAATCAACATTTCGTTTTTCTTTCTAAACCAATTTCCAAATTTCCGTTTCAAAACTTCCAAATTACCATTTCAAAATTTTATAATTCAATTTCAAATTTTATTTAAAACCATTCGAATATTGATTCAAGTTCGTATATCAGTTTCATTCCGAAATCATTTAAATTAATTTAATTTAACATTCAAATTAACTTAAACTCATTTATCGATTTCATTCAATATTCGTTAAGTTACTTTATCATTCAAAACAATTTCTATTAAATTTCCAAATCATTAAATCAATTTCTTAAGTTCAACTTCATTAAATCAAAACTTACAATTTTGAATTAAATTCAATTCGTCAAATCAATTCTTTCAATTACAAGTCTTACATTAATTCCAAAAATATCACATTTTCATTTCTTGTTAAAGAAATTCAATCTCACTTATTTACTTCCTTAAACAATTTTCCAAAACTTACTTAATAAAGAAAACTCAATTTCAATTATTTACGAAGTAAAATTCACTTATTCAAAAGTTCAATTTTCTTATTAAAGAATTTCAATTCAATTTAATCATTAAATAATTTAATCTTATTTAAGTATTAAATAATTCAAAACTTAATTATTCAATAATTTCAAAGTTTAATAATTTCAAACTCAATTATAATTTCAAACTTAATTATTAAATCAATTCAAAGTTTAATAATTTCAAACTTAATTATAATTTCAAACTTAATTCAATCATTTCTCAAATTAAACAACATTCTTTCATAAATTACATTGTTAATATTTTGTTTCAGATTATTAAATATTAACATTTTTCTTTTCATTAAAATTCAAATTTCAACTTCATTTCAAAACCATATTATTTATTCAAATAAAATCTTCAAGTTATTTTCAAATCAAAATATTGACCAATCGGGTTTTTATTAAATTTTCTATCCTAGGTCAAAGTACTGGGATGGTGTCAAAGTAAATAAACAAGCAATAACAACGAACAATAACAATCCAATAATCAATTCAAATAATCCCGAAATAACCGTATTAATTCGCATTGTTATTTGTACGAATTAATATAATTATTTCTAGAATCTACACTATCATTTCATGTAGATTAAAGTTTATTACATTACGGTTTTCACTTGTCATCTATTACAATTTCATCCATCATCAATTTAACAACATACATTCAGTGGTTCAAAGTGTAATTAAACAAATCCTACGTGTCAATAAATTTAACAGTTAAAGGGGTCATATTATACAATGTCATTAAATCAAATTTAACATTTAACTATCCTATATCAAGTTCAATTGCATACTATTTATCATTTTAACATTAACAATTTAACGTCCAATATAAACATCAACAATCAATCAATTATCAATCAAACAGGATTATCATCGTATAATTAACAAATAATGGTGTCAGATGTCAAAGGTGGACTGATACAGTTAATAGCATAAATAACAGTAGCATATTTCAATTGTCGTTTCAATTGAAATCAGATTTAATAAATAAAAGAACGTTAATCGTGAGTGGTTGCTCACCTTTCGAGGCTAGAGAATACAGAAGGTGACGCGGATACGCACATGGATACAGACACTGAATTTGAATTGCGAATCCAAGCAGAGCAAGATCGACACAAATTTAATGATCAAAGATGAAAAATCGAAATTGACGAAACAAATCAGAATCGAATTGATGAGGATAACTCAAAATAGCTCGATAAGTTAGGAAATATATAAACTATCATCATTATTCTTATTCTAAAAGTTGGCATTTTAAAAAAAAATAACTTGTATAAACTAACAGATTATACTTTAGGATCCATAAAACATATAATTTACTGTTTTCAACAAATATACACTTTTATATTCGTTAAACTAAATATGCTAAAGTAACATAAACTTTTATATTTGAAAACTGACATATAACTGCACTAACAAAACTCATACACTACACATCATCAACAGGAAAAAACGATAGAATGAAATTGTGCATGGCTTGTAAACATAAATAATTTACTTTAAACCAACATCCGTTACTGTAACCGACATGCGTGTTAATACTATGTATATATTATTTTACATAAACAGTATAGCCTATATAGAGGTTAACATCACGGTAAGATTCTTTTTATTATTAAATAAATTTACTCAAAAATGTAACTCATTACTTGTCCATGTTTGTAAATATATTGGAGGTTGAAGAACCAAAATATAATATGTGCATTATTGCATCAGCTTGGAACAATTTGATTTTTCCATAGACTACAATGGTCCTAGGCGTTCTACATTTTTTTTATGCACTAAGAGAAAGTTTCTTTCAAAAAAAGGCACAATATTCACTGCTCAATTATGAATAAACTAACTTACTTTTATATACATACAACATAAGTAATGATATGGTTTCAGTAGTTTAGAATCAACTATCTTCTTATCATACTTTTCTTCTATAATAATGTTCTCCCATTTCATTTCTTAAAAGCGTTGTTCCTCTGCCTTAGCTCCTTTCAATTCACCTTGGCTTTCTTTAAGAACACTAATACGTTGGACCCATTCTACATCTTTATATACATGCACTATAAAACCAACAAACTCTTCTATGATATTATTTCCAAAACCAAGATAACCTTTCACAACTTAAATATAGTCTTTATATAAAACAACATATTTCTAAAACTTATGTATACTATCCAAAGACTAATATATAATCATATATTTAAACTCACTCATCAACAGACCACGCACAAACTGATATATATTTAAAATGAAATATTAATAACTGACATATAAATTTAAACATAAAATTCATATATATATATACATATACTACCGAGTATCTTATATTTACATACCCAAATAAATAAAGCTGCTCAATGTAGGCTAGAAAGGAATCAACAAAGGTGGTGGCTCGGCTCATGTAGGATGCTGTCGACGAGCTAATACGGTGATCGGCACGAGGAAGGTTGCGAACATTGGTGGAGTGTAGTGCGGCCATGGAATGCGAGCATGAAGGGAGAGAAGGGGATGGGCTGACCGACCACTTGAGTGAGTAGAGACAGGGAGGCTGCATGGTGGATCTGGGAGGGAGAAGCGGTCGGCTTCGGTGAGGAGGTCGAGTATAGGTCTCGGAAGTTGGAGGTGATGAGGCGTGGCGGAGATTGGCCGTATGGGTAGTGGGAAGAGGGAAGAAAAGGGGTGGTTGAGCATGAATTCGCATGGGAGTGTGGAGTTGCGGCCATGTCGAGCATGGGGAGGACACGAATGAGATGGAAAAGGGGAAGAACGAAAGAAGAAAAGGAAAAAATGGCCAAGTTTGTTTGTTTGTTTTTTTTTTGAAACGGTAGCCGAAAAGAAACGGAGAAAAATGAATTCTTTTGGGCACAGGATTATGATATGCAAACTAAAATATTTTATTTGCAATGAAACCAGAGAGTAGGCAATGAACCGGATAAAATGTGAACGGGTAATTACAAAGGGAATGACCAAAGTCAGTATTGATTTCTGTAAAAATTAAAAGCAAAAGCTACTGGTATTACACAGTGATAAATGAACAGACAAATCATATTGAGAATAGAGAAAGTCAGGAATTCAATTTCTGGGAATATAAAAGACTGGTGGCTATTGATTAATACTGTGGAAAATAAAAAGGCACCAGAAACGAAAAGATTATAAAACCGGTACCGATACGAAATCGTTTTGCAAAGTGCAACGTACGCCGGACTCCGAATTTGAAAATCGAATATACCGTAGAGATCAGCACGACGAGACGATCAAAACGGTATACGGATATCAGTGGTACGATCGAATTATAAAAATTCAAAATTTCTAATAGCGGAAAATGCAAGAAAAACGCTGAAAAATAAGATCGACGGATCCAAAGATGTCCGAATTTGGAAAAACGACAAACTGACCTCTTGCTCAGAAGATGGTTTAGAATTTTTCTATGTAAAAATATTTAGGTTTCGGAAACATTTTATTTTCATCGCTTTTTAACTGATTAAATTGAAGTAAATTTACGCGCGAAATAAACTTTCATATTTTCGGACGAAAATTTACCAGTTGCCATGTTTAACTAAACGCATTCCAAATATCAAATTTATATTTCAAAATTTTATCGTTTAAAATTTCACAAAATTTTAACTAATTACGTTATTAAAACAGTTGAAATTTACGGGTCGTTACATTAGTGTAATAATCTTTAATCTACATGAAATAATAGTGTAGATTCTAGAAATAATTATATTAATTTGAATAAACAACAATATAAATTAATACGATTATTCCAGGATTATTTAAATAAATTATTGGGTTGTTCTTGATGTCTGCTATTGCTTGTTTATTTACTTTGACACCATCCCAGTTATCACACTGCAAGTTCTCTTTGCTATGCTTGGGTTGAAATGATAAATACCCAAATTAAACGTTGACTTAGGATAGAGAATCAAATAAAAAAACGATTGGTCAATAATTTGATTTAAAAATAAAAATAAAGATTTTATTTGAATAAAATAATAAGGGTTTTAAATGAAGTTGGAATTTGAATTCTAGTGAAATTTAAACATTAATATTTAATAATCTGAAACAAAATAGTTAATAAAGTAATTGATGAAAGAACGTTGTTAATTTAGGAAATGATTAAATTAAGTTTTGAAATTATTTAATAATTAAGTTTTGAAATTATTTAATAATTTAATGAGATTTAATTGCTTAATAATTAAATAAAATTGAATTCTTTGATAAGCGAAATTGAACTTCTTTAATAAGTGAAATTGAGTTCTATAATAAATTAAGTTTTGGAAATTTGTTTAAAGTAAATAAGTAAATAAGTGAAATCGAATTTCTTCAACAAGAAATAAGATGTGATTTATTGAATTCAATATAAGACTTGAAATTTAAAGAAGTTGATTTGACGAATTTAATTTAATTAAATTTGGAAGTTTGATATGATATACGAAAACTTAAATTGATTTAATGAATTGGAATGTAAATAGAAATTGTTTTGAATGATAAGTTTACTTATCGAACATTGAATAAAATTTGATTTTTGAAACGTAAATTATAGAACTTGATTTAGAAAGACAAATGAAATGTTGGTTTACAAATTCTAATTGAACTTGAATTTGATTTGGTTTTGAAATATATTAAACGACCAATCGGTGTAATAATTATGAAAGTTATTAAAGAGACCGGAATCGGTTAAGGACATACTCACTGTTTAAACCGAAAACCACTTTAATTACTATACGCGGAGTGTGATCCAGAATGAAGTGGTTGGAATGATGTACGTGATGACTGAAGAAAGAGAACGATAATGGATAGCCTTGACACTTGTGTCAAACTGGAAATTGTTAGTCCCTAAGGAGTTGGTTTTGATGACAATAACCTTATAATAGATTATAAAATATAAATACTAACATTACAAGTTTAGATATATATGTATATGCAGGATCTAACCATGCATGTATCAAGAATGAAGACTGTACAATATAGAGATTCAAGATATAGAAATAGAAGACTCATGAGTATCAAGATTATCAAGATGATCAAGTTTTCAAGATAAGTATTGAGTCTAGAATTTTGTTAAAACTTCATAATAGCACTGAAATCTTCACTCCATTTTTCTTTTGGGATGGAACCCATTTTACCATTTTAGTGGCTTACAATCCCACGACAAGTAGCTTACAAACCTACGACAAGTGGCTTACAAACTCACGAACATCCTGTTTTTTACAAGTTCTAGAGTCCTAATATGATGAGATATTCTGCAGAAAGAAGCTTGCAAAAC
This sequence comes from Allium fistulosum, assembly GCA_030737815.1. Taxonomy (NCBI): domain Eukaryota; kingdom Viridiplantae; phylum Streptophyta; class Magnoliopsida; order Asparagales; family Amaryllidaceae; genus Allium; species Allium fistulosum. Next base: position 131,261,695 of record CM060904.1, read on the forward strand.
TACTTCAAAATGATTTTCAAAACTACTTCAAAATGATTTTCAAAACTGATTTTCAAAATGTTTTAGCCTGAAAAAATATATTTTCAAATGATTTTCAAAAGGATGTTTTAGCCTTAAAATATTCTTTGTTTTTAAACTTCGTTTTTTTTAAACTATCTTTTAATTATAATATATTTACTTAGATTTAAATACAAAATTATAGTTAAAATATGTATACATTGTTCTTTATATTTACTAACGTATTTCAACTATATTCAAGTATATTTATAAAGTTTTAAATAGTTTTTATATAAGATAAAATATTATTTTTATAGAAATTAAAAACACCAAAAATCCTTTGCGATGTCGACATACCCATATACCCCATGTCGACATGGTGACAGTTGAAATTCAAAATTCAAATTTCAAAAGAAGTGTCTATTCGCCATAACTCTTCATAAATGGTCATGGCTGTTGATTTTCTATAAATAGGGGTCAGTTTCAACGAATTTTTAATCACTTTTTTCTGGTTTTCACTCCACTTCTTCTTCCACATTTCTTAATAAAAAATCATACCATTACTCTGCCGAAATCAACATCGAATCATACTCGATTATTTCTAGTGTGATTCTCCATCATTATCTCTACAAGATCCAAGTGCTATTCAGAGTTATAGGCTTCTTTGTAATCTATCTAGCGAGAAAAGGTGTGATTGTAACCTTGGAAATCAATCAAGCAAGAAAAGGTGTGATTGTAGCCTTGGGAAATCAATTGGGTGAACTTGTTGCCCGTAAAATCAAGTATCTCTACCCAGAGGATTGTTATTCTAGAGGGTATACCTCGTAGCCTTGAAACCGAGGGTTGTAATTGTTGAATTGCTTTTGAAAGGAAATCCGTACTTAGTTGTGCGGGACTAGATGTAGGGTAACTCCGAACCAGTATAAAATCCGGTGTGTTCTTTCCTATACTTCTTTTACTTTATATTTGCATCTGTGTTTGTTTCTGTGTTCATATCTGTGTCTGATTAGTGCATACATCGTTAACAAATTAAGATAAACTCAAAAAGATTAATAGATTTCTTAAAACACTATTCACTCCCCCTCTAGTGTTAATTCTGGCCTTAAGATCCTTAATCCGCATTTCTCACATTTGGTATCAGAGCTTTGTTTTCAAAAAGTTTCATAATCTGAATTTTGAAAAGTTTAAAAATGGCTACTAACACTAGTACTGCTATTTCCACCATCACTAGTTCATTTGTAGAAGGTTAGTCTACTGCCAGACCGCGACTTTTTAATGGCAGTAACTATGCATATTGGGCATGTAGGATGAAAATATATTTACAATATGTAGGATTAGATACATGGAATATCACACAAACTGAGTATTCTGAACCCACAACTAATTTTGCACAATGGACTGCTGGACAAAAGACTGTTGCACAAAATAACTCTAAGGCAATGAATATTCTGTTTTGTTCACTAGATAGAAATGAATTCAATAGAGTGTCAGTTTGTAAGTCTGCATATGAAATCTGAAAAACTTTGCAAGTTACTCATGAAGGTACAAACAAAGTTAAACAGACCAAAATTTCCATGCTCACAAATCAGTTTCAATTATTTCAAATGAATACTAATGAGTATATCTCAGATATGTATAGTAGATTTCAGGATATTGTGCATTCTCTAATATCCTTGGGAAAGGAATTTTCGGAAGAAGATCAAGTCATAAAAATTTTGAATCCTCTCACTCCAGAATGGGATCAAAAGACACTTGTGATTGAAGAGGCAAATAACATCAGTACTTTAAAGATAGAAGAATTGATTGGAAATCTAATGTCATTTGAAGTTCAAATGGTCGGGAGAAGAGAAAGCAAAGCATCTGAGAAGAAATCAATGGCATTCAATGCATTAACCGATGGATCAGATTCAAACAGTGATAATGATGAAGAGATAGCATTTATGACCAGAAATTTTCGGAAATTTCTGAAATACAGAAAGATGAATAATCTCAAGAGAAACAACTTTAAGAATTTCGGTAATCAGACTACAGTACCAAACTTTGTCAAATGCTTCAATTGTGACGAACCAAGGCATATCAAAAAGGACTGTCCGTATCCAGATAGACAGAATCCTCCTATGAAAAATGAACCAGCAAAGAAACGGAAACATGCATTTACTGCTACTCTAGATGACTCAGACTCGTCCTCAAGTGATGATGATCAAAAGACGGATAATTCGAATTTGTGTTTCACTACAGTTCACGACTCCGACGAATTCAAAGAAATGGACTCAGAAAAAGGTACACGTTTACAATACAATTGGTTGAAATTGCTTGCATAGAATTAGTTGCTTGATCGTGTGATTGATTGATTTTGAATTAATATGTTGTTTGAATTTTAAAATTTATTTTCTATTTTTTATTATTATTTTATTATTTTATTATTATTTTATTATTATTTTTGTTATTATTTTTACACATTTTGAAATATATTATAATTAGAAAAATATTTCAGAAATATAGACATTAATAATAATATTTATATATATGTATATTAGATAACTTAAGAAAAATTGTGTCATGAAAATTCAAAGGCACATGTCGACATGGCCCCTACCATGATGTCGACATGCCTACCAGAATTTGAATTTCAAATTTTGAATTCAAATGTTTGAATTTTCCTCCACCTTTTCACTTCATTCAATTCTCTGAAAAGATACCTTCTGACCAGAGAATATGTTCTTTGAAAGTCTATTTATTCACTATCTTTTATCATATCTTTTCACTTTCATTTTAAAATTCAAACTCTCTCTTCATATCTTCAAGCTCTCTACTCTCTACTCTAATGGCTTCTTCAAGCAACCCCTCAACTATGAGAATTTCCAGAAAAATCAAAGAGCAATTACTCAATGATCCGGAGGCAATTAAAGCATACAATAATTATGCTAATTATGCCAAAGTCCATCCTGGAAAATTTGCTATTTTTAAAGATTTTTCTTCTTATGAAATTGATTCTCTTTTTGCAAACAATGATGTTTTAAGTCTTATTGACTCTTCTCAAAATGATTTTGTTTGCTATCCTAATCTTGTCAAAATTTTCTATGCGAATTTAAACCGTGGATTTTATGTGGAAAATGAAGATGAAATTTGGAGTAGTGTTAAAGGCATTAGAATTGTTTTGAATTGTGATCTTTTGGGTACCATACTTAATTGAAAAAACACTGGAATGGATCTTTCAAGTTTTCAAATTGATGAACGTGATCGTGAGACATTTCATCATATTTTTGAAGGAAATGAAAACATTGATTTTAAAAACTGAAACTTTCGTCCAAAAGCTAGAATTGTAAACCTTCTTTTACAACATACTTTGACCCCAAGATCGGGAAATTTTAACAACCCTACTTCAAAAGTTTGCAAAGCACATTTTGCTATTTTCGGAAATTATGACATCAATTGGGCGCAAGTTATTTTGGATGAACTTCGTCCTAAAAATTTTGAAATGGAAGAAAACACTTTATACCATGGGATGTACCTTACTCGGATTTTCAACTATTTTGGAGTAGATTTCAAAGGGGAAGAATTTATTTCAAGGAAAGTTTTTAATATTTCAAACATTTCTCTCATGAAAATCCCTTATGTTTTTCAACCCTATGAGACACTTACCGAAAAGGAAGTAAGATTAGCTCATGAGGAAATGGAAGAGGAAGAAGAAGAAAGGGATGAAATGGAAATTGAAGAAGAAGAAGAAGGTGAAACATCCCTTGAAAGTATTGAATATCCTTCCAATCCTACCAACAAAACCCTTCTCAAAAACCAAAAGATAATTGTGGAGAATCAACGGATTTTAAAACAATCCATTAGTAAGAAGTTGGATAACATGTCTTCGAAGATGAACAAGTTCTTTTCAAAAGTCAGCAAGAAACTTGGATTATCTTCATCATCCTCATCTTCTAACTAGTTTTATCTTTTCGTATCTTGTTGTATGCATCTTAGTTTGTTTTTATTTCGAATGTTCATTATGCTTAATCTTTGTATTATCGTAATGTTCAATGAAATGAAATTTCCTTTCTGTTATCTACCTTATCTTATCTTTAGAATAAATGTTAGTATATTATATTAAAATATATATATATATATATACACACAATTATTCACAAAATCAAAATTGTCATAAATTTTCACTAACCTTTGTCGACATCCCCTAGAAGATCATGTCGACATGTACTGGTCAGAAGTGATTATTGATTTTGAATTTGAAATTTGAATAACTACCAAATGTCTATTCATTTCAAACGAATTTCTACACATATATATACCTTTTTCTTCTAGAAATCTTCACTGAAATTTATTTCTAATTATCTATATCCTCCATTTATTTCTCTAATTCAATTATGGCCAATCCTATTCACAATCTATCTGAAAATCTTGAAGAAACACTCAATTCATTCAAGACTATTCTCTCTTTTATTCTATAAAACCAGCGTCACTTAGAATTAAGTCAAATGCAGACGATCAAGGAACAAGAAAGGCACTTCGATGCGATACGATGGATGATCTCTTCTCTACACAAGGATGATAACGAAGCACATCCTCCTGTCTCTATCACAAATGACAAGGACAATTGGGATGCGATTAAAGCAGACCCTATATTTGGAGAAGAAGGATGGGTGGAAGTTCCTCGTAATGTTTAATTTGTTTTGTTTGGTTTGATTTATTTGCATTGATTTGTTTGCTTTGTTTGATTTAATTTGGATTGATAATCTATGTGGATTGATTTTATAATACTAGTTTGAAGTTTGTTAAAACATATATATATTGCAATTCATAATCTTTGATTAGTTACCACGTTCATTAGTATAAATTATTCCTTAATCTATATATTATATATTCTGTTGTATAGTTTATCAATGCAGGTACTAAAGTCCAAGAATAAGGGAGAGTAAATTTTTGTTGATGACAAAGGGGGAGAAGCATAAAATAGGATAGTTAGGCATAGATTAAGGGAGAGTTAATTAGAGTTATTAGGATAGAAGGAATATTTTATAAACAAAGGTTGTCATCATCAAAAAGGGGGAGATTTTTAGTCCCTGAGGAGTTGGTTTTGATGACAACAACCTTAGAATAGATTATAAATATAAATACTAACATTACAAGTTTATATATATATGTATATGCAGGATCTAACCATGCAGGTATCAAGAATGAAGACTGTACAGTATAGAGATTCAAGATATAGAGATAGAAGACTCATGAGTATCAAGATTATCAAGATGATCAAGTTTTCAAGATAAATATCGAGTCTAGAATTTTGTTAAAACTTCATAATAGCACTGAAATCTTCACTCCATTTTTCTTTTGGGATGGAACCCATTTCTACCTTTTTAGTGGCTTACAATCCCACGACAAGTAGCTTACAAACCTACGACAAGTGGCTTACAAACCCACGAACATCCTGTTTTTTACAAGTTCTTGAGTCCTGATATGATGAGATATTCTGCAGGAAGAAGCTTGCAAAACTACTTCAAAATGATTTTCAAAACTACTTCAAAATGATTTTCAAAACTGATTTTCAAAATGTTTTAGCCTGAAAAAATATATTTTCAAATGATTTTCAAAAAGATGTTTTAGCCTTAAAATATTCTTTGTTTTTAAACTTCGTTTGTTTTAAACTATCTTTTAATTATAATATATTTACTTAGAGTTAAATACAAAATTATAGTTAAAATATGTATATATTGTTCTTTATATTTACTAACGTATTTCAACTATATTCAAGTATATTTATAAAGTTTTAAATAGTTTTTATATAAGATAAAATATTATTTTTATAGAAATTAAAAACACCAAAAATCCTTTGGGATGTCGACATACCCATATACCCCACGTCGACATTGTGACAGTTGAAGTTCAAAATTCAAATTTCAAAAGAAGTGTCTATTCGCCATAACTCTTCATAAATGGCCATGGCTGTTGATTTTCTATAAATAGGGGTTAGTTTCAACGAATTTTAATCACTTTTTTCTGGTTTTCACTCCTCTTCTTCTTCCACATTTCTTAATAAAAAATCATACCATTACTCTGTCGAAATCTACATCGAATCATACTCGATTATTTCTAGTGTGATTCTCCATCATTATCTCTACAAGATCCAAGTGCTATTCAGAGTTATAGGCTTCTTTGTAATCTATCTAGCGAGAAAAGGTGTGATTGTAACCTTGGAAATCAATCAAGCGAGAAAAGGTGTGATTGTAGCCTTCGGAAATCAATTGGGTGAACTTGTTGCCCATAAAATCAAGTATCTCTACCCAGAGGATTGTTATTCTAGAGGGTATACCTCATAGCCTTGAAACCGAGGGTTGTAATTGTTGAATTTCTTTTGAAAGGAAATCCATACTTAGTTGTGCGGGACTAGATGTAGGGTAACTCCGAACCACTATAAAATCCGGTGTGTTCTTTCCTTTACTGCTTTTACTTTATATTTGCATCTTTGTTTGTTTCTGTGTTCATATCTGTGTTTGATTAGTGCATACATCGTTAACAAATTTAGATAAACTCAAAAAGATTAACAGGTTTCTTAAAACACTATTCAGCCTTAAGATCCTTAATCCGCATTTCTCACAGAAATGACTAAAACAGGAGCCGTGCCGGGCCAAATGGGGTTAGCCACCTCGAGCGAACACACTTCTTCGTAAACTACTCATTACTTGTTATTGATTGGTGCGCACCCTCGAAATTTTGGGAGTGTTGCTTCACGGTGTTGCGATCGTTGCGGCGATGCGTTCTCACTAGTCCGGATCAGGCAAACGGTAGTTTCACTGCCTTGGGTATTGCCTCATGTGCCTTGTCATACTAGTATCCCTATACGCGACCACTACGATTTGTTTTGTGTTATACCTATGGAGTACACCCTGATATCCCACTAGTTTACGGTGGAGTTTACAGTGTTGTATAGACTATGACACTTATATAAAATGTGTTAAGGGGGATAATGGTAACGCCTTAACAATATTTTGATACTTTATATTACTGATAGGCATTATCTACTTAGCGTACACTAATACATAGTAGATAGTTCAACGGATCCTTAGAGGATGGTTATCCCAAACTTCTTTTAAGTTACTTGTATTTCAGTTGCTATTTCACTTGAGTTGGATTTATTGATATAAGAATGTTAATCCTGACTCGAGTGTTTTGTGTTTTGCTTTACGCTCGGGTCTGACTAAGTGTACCAGTATTCGAGACTCATATTTGGAGTTAGAGCTTCGCTTGGAGATCCAGCTATCTATTCAGCTTTCAGATATTCAATGATTCCAGTGATGTATTCTGATATTGTATTCAAGACATCTGTTGTACCTTATTTAACTCTGATATGTATATAGTAACTTCATGAACTACTATCTTTTGTTTCCGTTGCAATTATTACTCTGTATCTGTGATCTGTGATTATTTTATTTACTGTTTATGCTCAATTTTGCCAAATTTAAATTAACAATTCGGTATTTTGAATTATTCAAGTCTGACATGTGCGGATGCGAATAGTCTAAAATAGCGGGTCGTTATAGTTGGTATCAGAGCTTTGGTAGCTCTAGGCAAAACTTAGCAAATATGGTAAATGTATTTACAGAATCACTTTCATTCGAGTTTGAATCTCTTCCTTTTCGACTCGATTCCTTTGAATTTTGGAACGTTCCCTCGGTTCCGAAATTCATTCTTGTCCCTCACTATTCGTATTCTTCTGAATTCTGGAGTATCCCATAACTCCACTTCGAATGATCTTTATAATGAACCGGAGATCTCGCAAATCTTCAAATGATTTGTAAAAGGATGAAACTCCTTTACAATAGACATCGATTTACTGGAGATTTCTGTATCCTCGGTTTACGATGCTATCTTTCTCCTGTTATGCCTGAATTTTATTTCTTAAGATCAAATGTCGATTTGCCTCGGAATTCTTCATTGATCTTATTCTTGAAGTCACGGTCGACCCGGTTAAGGTTGCCCGCGATTTATATAAACTTATCAATCTTCCTACTTTGTTATTAAATCATCATATCTTTGTTTCGAACCTATCTTCGAATCAAAATTCTCTTTGATTTGAGTGCCTCAAATTTGAATCTCTATCCTTGCTTTGAAATCCATTCTTGTATCGTCGAGCGAGGAAGTGTATTTGTAAATTAACATTAAAAATGTTTTATGCATTGTGTTGTTTGAGTTGTTGATGTTGATTTGGGTTTTCGATCGATTCGTCTGATCAACGCTATCGATAGGATTTCCAAAACACTTGAGCAGAGCAAACTGACAAAATATTGTTTTCAAATTTGATAAATAAAATAAAGTTTGTATGATTATATTATATATATATATATATAAGTATGAATTTTATGTAACTAAATTGTTAGTAAATTGATTATTGAAATGGTAATATTTGATTTTCATTTATTATTTCGTAAACCATTGGCTTTTGTCTCATATATATAAATAATTGAAATATAGAATATGGTTTAAATTTTGATTAGAAATTGAAATGGATTTAAATTAGAATTTGAGAATTTAATTTTCGAAAATTTCAAACCTTGGTTTTAAAGATTTTAAAATGTATTATCTAAAGTATTTTCAAATAGAAATCATTTCATTGAAGTTTTAGATGTTCAATCAAGTGCTCTTCTCTTTGTCGCTGGAAAATAATTTCGGTGATGACGGCCGCGTCATCGACATTCATTTTCGAGTTTCGAAGTGGAGAGACCATTCTGTATCTTTGCCACACTTTTGGTTTGGAAATTTAATTGATTTGAATTTCTAAGTATGACTCGATTTAAAATATATATATATTAGTATTTTATTTAGATTTGACTTGGATATATTGTATGTATATAATTATCTCTAAATTGTTTGAAGTTAATCGGAAATTTAATTCTTAAAGTTTAGGAAAAAGACGATTTCATTTATAAATAAAACCAAAATTTTGAATTAATATTTAAACTTGGGAGAATTGAATAAGAAATTTACTTGTATAATACTGAATTGCATTCAAAATAACTTACCTAAATTGCTCAAAAAGTTAACTATGTAATTGGATAGTATACAATATAAATTGTCTTTATAAATAAAATTTGAGTGCGTATAAAAATGTTATACACTTAAAGTTTAATTATAAAGTGGTTAATAGAATACTAGGTTAGTTGAATAATAAATGGATTAATAAAATAAATTGTTGTTTGAAATAAATTTTGTAACAAACAATGATAAATTGAAAATAAACCAAGTTAATGAAATTCCTTGAGTTTAAAGTCAATTGTTTAATATAAATTAATTGAAATTGAAATTTATATGGTTTGAACTAATTGTTTTGCTTTGGTTTCAATATATTTTCTTTCTGGTTGTTCTATTCTCCTACCCCTTCCTTTTCGGGGACGAAAAGTTTTGAGTGGGGGAGAGTGTAACGACCCGTAAATTTTAGTCGGTTTATTTATTTAATTTATTAAATTTTATATAATTTTAAATAATAAAATTTTGAAATAAAAATTTAATATTTGTAATGCGTCTAGTTAAACATAGCAACTGGTAAATTTTCATCCGAAAATATGAAAGTTTATTTTCGTATGTAATTTTATTTCAATTTAATCAGTTAGAAATTGATGAAAATAAAATGTTTTCGAAACCTAAATATCTTTACATAGAAAAATTGTAAATCATCTTCTGAGCAAGACGTCATTTTTCATTTTTCTAAATTTGGACTTGTTTAGCTCCGTCGATCTTATTTTTTTACGTTTTTGCTGCATTTTCCACTAGTAGAAATTCGAATTTTTATAATTCAATCATACCACTGTTATCTATACACCGTTTTGATCGTCTCATCGTGTTGATTCCCGTGGTATATTCGTTTGTCTATTTCAATCTCCAGGAGATGGCAAATCTACGGGAACGATTTCCGTATCGGTTCCATATTTAACCTTTTGTTTCCAAATGAACATTCGTTTAACTATTGTGCAAAAAAAACTAAATGGGCACTAGCTTTTATTGAGTCGCTGAATTCAATTCAATTGGGTTTTATAATTCCCAAAGCACAAAGCTGTCGTCCATAACTTCAATTTATTTTCCGTCGGCACGTTCAATTCAATGTCTATTCATTTATTCACTGTTCAAATTCCTTTATATAATTTTGCACACTTACTTGAAAGTTGAAACAAATTCAGCCTGTAGCCATTGACTCTTCTCTCCTCCTCACATTTTCTTTAGCCAATTCCAGTTCCCTTCTTCCCCTCATGCTCCACCCTCCACTTTGGCATGGCCGCATGCAGTCATCCATCCCCGGCCGCACCACCCTCAACACCGTGCACCACCACTTCGTCACCCTTTCCAGCCTCGGACCTCCTTCCCAGATCCCTAACCACCGTCTCTACCACCTGACTTTGGCGCCGCCACCATCCAGACCCATCACAGCTCCTCCGCCACAAAACCTGGTCGAGCAATACACCGCAGCTCCGCCACTACCAAAAACCGAGCAAGCCCTCCTCCACCTTCACTTCCTTGCTGAGACCGTCTTTCCCTTACCGATACCCTTAGCTTGACTCCGACCCACTGCTCTCTACCTTGGCCTCCTAGTTTTCCTTTGCTTCCACCGTGATCGGCAACGGCCTTCCACCACGTCGAACACCACGGCGGCAGCGGCCAGCTCCTCCACTGCTTGGCCTTCACCTCCTCCACATGAGCACACCACACCCGAACTACCATAGCAAATCCTCCTGAGCCATGCCCACGACTCCACCAGTGGTCGAGTTTCACCCTCCCTGATCTAACAGCGGCATCTCCTCTTCTGTCTTTGTGTGTTACAGTAAGTTGTTCCAACCTATTTTGCCTGGGTGTATTCACGTTACATTAGTGATTTTTATACATATATTTATATCAGTATGCATGTTTAAAGACTTTATATATATTTAACAAAGAGAGTATACTAGACTTGGTTTTAGATACATATATACATATATCTATTTATTTTATAACAGTATATATTTACCCGGTTTTCATAAATTGAACATTAGCTCTGTTTATACAAAGATTTGGCTAAAATTTTTATGTATGTTATATGTTAAGTTTTGGTTGGAGTATACAAATCTTTGTAAAAAGTTTTATTTATAATCTTTTATAGTAAATACAAACTTATGTTTGTACATGTGTTTTCAAAGTGCTGCATAAGGATTGCCGTGCCATACATATATAGTAATTTAACAATATTTACTTGGATTTTAATAAGTGTAATGTATAAAAGTTTACAAAGTATCAGCTTGGGTATATGTTCTTTTATTATATCGGTTATTTATATACATTGGTTTTCGAATCTTAGCACAGTTAAATGAATACGTAAGGAACTGATTTTTTTTGTATAATAATAAGAGTGTGTTTCAGGTTGCATGCCGATCTATTTTATTGCACATATATCATATAAAATATATGGGCAGCCTGCATATATTTCATAGTTAGGTCTGCATATATTTATATATTAGTGTCCACTTATACCAATTATCTTCATCGATCCTGATAGATTTGTTTCACCAATTCCTATTTATCAGCTTCGTCAGTCGGATTCGTGCCAATTTAGCTTTGTTTTGGGATTCGTGCTTGGATTCATAACTCGTTTCATTTGTCAAATCTCCTTTAGCCTCGAAAGGTGAGCAATCACTCACGATTAATGTTCTTTTATTTGCTAAATTTGATTTCAATTGAAACGACAATTGAAATATGCGGCTGTTAGTTATTTACACTGTTATATATATGTTATTATCTGTATCAGTTCACCTGTGACATCGGACACCATTATTTGTTATTTATACGATGATAATCCAGTTTGGTTGATAAATGATTGATTGTTTGATGTTGACATTGGACGTTAAATTGTTAATGAAGTAATTGATAAATAATTTGAAATTGAAATTGACGTAGGATAGTTAGATTTGGTATATGTGTTAAATTTGATTTGATGACATTTGCATAATATGACCCCTTTAATGTTTAAATAAATTGACATGTAGAAATATGGAATTACACCTTGAACCATTTAATTGCATGTTGTTTAAATCGATGTAGTATGAAATTGAATAATAGATATCAATTGAAGAACCGTATATAAATTAGTGTAATAATCTTTAATCTACATGAAATGATAGTGTAGATTCTAGAAATAATTATATTAATTTGCAAAACAACAATATAAATTAATACGATTATTCCAAGATTATTTAAATAAATTATTGGGTTGTTATTGATGTCTGTTATTGCTTGTTTATTTACTTTGACACCATCCCAGTTATCACACAGCAAGTTCCCTTTTTATGTTCGGGTTGAAATGATAAATACCCAAATTAAACTTTGACTTAGGATAGAGAATCAAATAAAAAAACCGATTGGTCAATAATTTGATTTAATAATAAAAATAAAGATTTTATTTGAATAAAGTAATAAGGGTTTTAAATGAAGTTGGAATTTGAATTCTAGTGAAATTTAAACATTAATATTTAATAATTTGAAACAAAATATTTAACAAAGTAATTGATGAAAGAACTTTGTTAATTTAAGAAATGATTGAATTAAGTTTTGAAATGTAACGCCCGAGAATTTTCGACTTTCGAAAATTCAACATCGATACTCACTTTATCGACTGCTGAGCCATCGAATGCCGGAAACCCGAAAAGTTATGGTTTTAAGAAAAAGAAAAAGGTAGAAGAAGAAGATAGAAGAACAACAACAGAAACAGAAACAGAAACAGAAACAATATCAGAATCTCACATATCGCAGCGGAACAATATATAATAGATAAATCAGTAATCTTTAAAACAAAGAACTATATCATTTTATACATACATCAATCATCAGAGTCAATATACAACAATGGACAGTTATATAACTTGTCCTCATACAGAATACACAGCGGAATAAATACTATCAGATACAAATACTACGTCTCGCCATCCAGAATATCTCCAAGCTCCAGAATATCCAGAATATCCTGATAATCTAACTCTAGGCTGCCCGTGTGGAAATTGGTGGGCACCCAGAGTTTAGAAGGGAACAATAAACTCCGAGTCAGTCATGGTGACTGGTGTGAGATCGTAAAACAGTTATTCTTTAAAATAAACAACAGGAAACCTTTAATGTCAATTCGCAATGCTTTTGGAAAATGAAACTACCATAAGACCTCCCACCACACACACAATGCAAACGCAGAATTGGAGGAGATTTCTTCTTATGATAGTCAAAGATGCTTACTACGCAAAATCAAATCATTTTTGATATTATTATTAGTGCATAGTGTAGAAAACATTTCGAAAGTATAATATTAATCTTAGCCAGCATAGACATTTCGAACTATGCCTACTATAGCTACCATCCAAACAGTGGGGCGCCACCATAAGTGAATGATAGGTTCTACAACTAAAACCGTACAAGTCACGTATTGTTTCTTTGGATTTCCAACAAATGGTCAGGCTAAGGAACTTCCTATCCACGATGGGTACGTCCCTGGAATAGACGACCCGAGAATCTAACGTTACGGTTAGATCTCTGCCAACACAAGGCCGGGTTACCTCTGCAAAAATAGGTAACTACTGACACGCGTATGCCATCCCCCGATCGTCACCGATCTTCCCGAGGATCCCCGATTCGCAACAAACCACATAGATAATAATAATGCAGTAACCACAGAGGTTAAGTATCTGGGCTCCATACCATGATACCACCTTTATCCAGAAGGAATGACATACACTAAGGGGCGCTACTCCCTAGAACCTTGCCGCATCCTTCCTGTTTCGACCATTTCCGGGGTGTGAGGCTCGATGAAGTCTCGTCCAAAAAGCTACGCTTTCTCAAAAAGCCCTGCTTTGGGTCAAACAAAAATGATCAACCTATGATCACAAAGATATAAGATCAAACAAATGATCATATCACAAATGATCAAACACTGATCATTTCACAGCAACACTCAGTATGCCACGTTACCAAATTGGGATATATCGCTGATAAATTTCAACTACATAACCTCTGAGCTCGTACGTCTCAGAGAAGGGTGTTAAGCTAAGAGAATAAATTCTCCGCCACCAACAGAAATGTATTTGAAAGAAATCAGCTTTATATCTCAAATTGTAACGTCAGACACACAATCCATAAAAGTCTGTTCCGGGATCGAACAGAACCGAAGGCACTTCTCACGAAGCCCTTGCATTTCCGGATAAATTTCTAATCACGTCAGGACTTCCCGTCACTAAGGGTGATAAAAACCTCTAAATCGAAGATCAGTCGATGTAGAGTAACTCGACGGTAATCCTTCCGTTTTCAAAAATATCCGGTCTTCAACACCGGTCTTCAAATGCGATTCATAACGACGTATCACATATTCGGAATGGGTTATACGACCCCATGGTCCTTTCCCGGTTAACCCGAATAGTGAGCGATTATTCAAAAATAAGTGTGGCATTCAAATTCATCCAATTCACAACAAATACCTATCTAAAGGTAATTATTGATAGTCGGTTATTTAACTATCAATAAAGATGCGCAACATCATCAGATTCCAAATAATTTTCCCAAATTATTTTATCTTCCAAAATATCTTTACTAGATATATTATTTCCACACTTAATCATTTGAAAACAATTTCAAATCAATTTCCACATTTCAATTTATCTTTGAAGATAAAATCTCAAAACAGTTCATTTCATATTGGAAAAGCATTTCCATACTTATTTAAAAATAAGTATTTCACAAAAACTATTTATTTTCAACACTTAGAAAATATTCGATATACTTAAAACAATATTAAGTATATATTCATTCTTTAAGGAAATCATTCTCTTTAAACACATTTATTTGAGTCAAAACGAATGTTGCGTAAAACATCGTTACGACGACTCAAAATCACTAGTATAGGGATTCGGATTTAAATAGATATATAAATCCCAATACTACATCAAAACATTTCCTTTCGGAAATCATTTACTATAACAACAGTGTTATAGTCCATCATTTCCTTATTCTTCGAAACGTCTATTTCAACAATAAAAATGTTGAAATCTATGTATTCGATATCATAATACATTTTAAAACCATCTCTAAAATGTTTAACTTCATTTTTAATATCACTTTTCCAAAACTATCCATTTTACTTAACGATATATTCACTATCCAAAATCGTGAATATACTTTACTATTTACATTTCACTATTTTCTACACGTTTTATTTTGATAATAATTCGCTATCCAAAATCGCGAATATATCTCCTTTGATAATCTTCTATATTTAATTTATCAAATTCAATCGATTTGTGTTCGAATTTATAAAACAACGTTTATAAATTCCATTTTCTATTTTCTATAACAACTCCGGTTTATAATCTCATTTTATTAATCTTCAAAAATTCACTTATAAGAATGAGTGATTTCGGATTTATAAAACAACGTTTATAAATCACATTTGTACTTTATAACGATTTCAACTTACAAAATCATTTCATTTTGCAATTTCTATTTATATCCCATCTAAGTGCAAAAGTCAAATTTATAAGTAAATTTCTTATAAATATTTTATTCTATAACATCTATTTACTTTATAACTTCACGTTGTAAATCTATTTATTTCATTCACTTATGAAATCTTTTTTTTTTATACTTCTTTTTAACACTTATAAAAATTCGTTTTATAAGTCCAATATTTCGATTTATAAAATATCAATTTTATAAATCTTTCTATACAAATCGTTTATAGTTATTCAAAATCCCAACTTAAACCATTTTATAAATAAATCGACTTTTATTTCGAAATGACACTTCGGTTATATTTCACTAAAAATTATAACTTTAAAATTTTAAAATTTTACGTTTATAAATTGATTCAAAAAAAAATTCCATAAAACGTATATTTTCAAAAATCACTTTAAAAACCTTTTTTAAAGTAAAGGTCGTATTTTTTACATTTCAAAACTGAATCCGATGATGCAACAGCATCGATTAGTCCATCACAACAGTCAATATCATATATCAATATGATAACAGAATATATCACAATATCTGTAAATAAATAACTACTGGTGAGGAATCCAGTCGGATCCCTCCAACCTGTTTCCCTGCATCCAAAAACGTCAGCACAATACCAATTCCGCTCCAGTACGGAATTATCGCGGTACATGGGTTTTTATAAATCCGCTTACTAACGGCGCAATAGGGTCTCATCCGCTATACGAGGCGGGAAATCAATCAATCCAATATATACATATGCCAATATGTATATATTGCTATATATAGATATATCCTATCATATCTAATATCACATCCAAACAGTCAATCATCAATCAATAACTGTAAATAATTCCACATTCAAATTTGAGTGAGAAGATCTCACCTCGATTTTAAATTCTGATTTCAGCGTTTATTTCGAATGAAATTAAACGGACGTTTAATTTCACTCAAAATTTTCACTGACCCCGATCGTTCCCAATCCAGTTCCATATCGAAGAGCTCGACAATACGATTCCAACGCAACTGGATTCGTAATTTTCTGACAATATATGACAAAGTTATGATATTTTAAACTTAATACAAATTTAAATACAATTTCTTTTATAATTTTTAAATATCAACCTAATCTGGCCATTAGATCTGCTACCCCCTAATCTCGGTCGTTCGTGCCTTCTTCCCCAATACGTGAATAAATTGAACGGCACACCCATGAAGCCGCCCCTCCAACCCTAATACACGCGGCCATCTCGAGCTAAACGAAGACGATCGGAGAGCGGCGCCTCGAAGCTCGTGATGCGAGCTACTATCAGCCAGAAAGCGGTGGAGCTCGACCCCCTCTAGCGTTCTAGAACTGCGTGCGAACGGCAGCGCTTTGAACCCATATTGCCGTCGATCTGTAGCACTATTCTTCATCATAGCCGTTGGTTGCGTGACTCTCACCTAGCTCTATAATATTGCAGTTGGAAGTTTTGCATAAATGTTGATGGATTTGAAGAATTTCGAGGGAGAAGGGGGTGAGATGCCGGCCATTGATAGTGAAGAGTGGCGGCCAGGGTAAAACTGAAACCCTAGTTGTTGTTTTTTGCAAAATGAAGAAAACAAGGGTTTTTATAGAAAAAACGACGAACACTATTCACTCCGGATTTTCCGAACTCGAAATCGAGCGTGCCGGCTGACGTCCCTAAGGTTTACCCCGCGTTCCGAACGAAATGGAACAGGTTTCGGAAGCTAATTCGATCGTATGTGTGAGATATGACAATAAACGATCAATTTAAATTAAACCGATTTAAATCGATTTCGAGGCGTTTTAATTTGTACCGGACAAACGGTAAATCCAAAAATTATGAAATTTGAAATCTTACAATAATATCACATTACGGATCCGATGAAACTGGTTTCGTCGAAATCCGAGACCGTTTGAAAAATGACTATTTTAACTCGACGATTTAAAATTAAAACGATATCGATGCGTTTCGAGCTGCCACGGTCAAACGACAACTCCGATTGATCCGAAAATTGAAATCCGATAATAACTAACTATTACGGATCCAATGGAACTGGTCTCGTTCAATTCTGAGACTGTCCGAAAATTGGCTATTTTTACAGTCGATAATTAAATATTAAAATATTCAATTTCCACAGATTAACTTCAAATTCAATTCTGAAAGTTCTATAACCTTTCTATAACTCCAGTATGATTAAATAAAATTTTACCAATCATTTCCAATCACTTTAAACTCGATTTACAATTATCTCTGGAATGTCACTATTTAATTTATCGATTAAATTATCAAATTAAATCCAATATTCGAAAAACAGATCATTCGACTTCTAAATTTCATTTATAAATATTTAAAATCAATTAAATATTCGAATTTTAATTATCAAAAATTCTGGGTCGTTACAAACTTCCCCCCTTAAAAGAATTTCGTCCTCGAAATTACAAGTCAGGAAGAAAGGTCCTTAGCTCGTCTACTGTTTTTCAACATCTAAGTAGTTTTATCAACTTATCAAAACAAATCTTCTACTAAAGATTCATTATTAATTCAACTAAATTTCAACTTCAATTACTGATTTCAAACAACATTGTTTTCTTAACAATTCAATTTTAAGTTTAAATTCAAATTTAAACTTTCAAATTTTCTCAAAAATTTTCTAACGCCCTACATTTTCGAAAATTTCGCCAGCGTCTCCTTTGCGCGGTTAACATGGCACGACTACAAAACGTCCCCACGGACTCTCAGATTTCAAAAAGAAAAGAAAAAGCCAAGCGGCTAGACAAGAAATCATCAAAAACTCATATTAAAACTCAAATACATACCTTTTTCGAGCAATTCAAATTATCTTCGAAATCAAAATTTCCAATTCCTTTATACCTGTATATCCTACTAGCCATTATATCTAGTTGCATATATTCAAACCATTTCGTACATTCAATTACAAAATTTTCGATACAAACTGCTTATATCATTTTTAGCTTACTATTGAAGTTGCATATTCAATTTCGTTCAATCTTTACATTTCACATTCATTTGAATTCCATTCACAATTTCAATTCTATTTGAATTTAGTTCACTTCCTGAATATTGAATTTCTATCAATTGACTTTCATTCACAACTGATTATTTCGAATTAGTTCTAATTACCAATTCATTACGAATTCCTGTTCATTTTCAAATTATATTTACCTTGTCATTCCTTCAATTAGTTTCGCTTACTAATTTTATTTCAATACTTCACTTTGTTTATCACAAATCAAATCCAGTTTTTCAATATTCAGCTTGAATTTCATTTACTAACAAATTTCAAATATTTTATAAGTCTTCGACTTATCTACATTCCAATTTCATTCCTTTAATGAATTTTAATTCCAATTATCTTCTTTGAAATTTCACTTTCATTTATTCAAATTTATGCACTTATACTTCCTTAAATTTAACCCCACTCTTTAAGTTAAATTTATTCTATCAACATTCAATTTGTATAAGTTATCAACTTAATAATATTTCATAAATATGGTATTCCAGAGTCTTACCAACATTTCAAAAATCTCTTTTGAAAACAATTCAAATTATCCTTTGAATTTTTCTAAAACAAAAACCCAAATTTTCCAAACACTTTCCATTTAAAACAATTTGGTAGCAATTCCTCTTTTGGAAACCCGAAAATGAACACCAACGATGCCGCGGTCATCATCGAAGTTATTTTCCAGCGACCGAAAAGAGTTTAGAGCTTTCAACTCTCTAAAATACTTTTCAAATCCTTCGAAATTCATTTTCCACTCCAAAAAGAATTTAAACTTTCCAAATCTCCAAAATTTCCAAACTCCTTTCAAAACATTTCCAAATACTTCTCTGGAATTCCGTTTTAAATTACAAATCACATTTATAATTTACATTCTTAAATTTCGTTTGTACATGGATTTATCTCTTAACTTTGGAGTTATGATTTCAATTTCTTATTAAATTTTAGTGATGATAATTCACTATTATTACTTCCTAACATCCATGCAACCATATACTATAGTACTTTATAGAAAAACATTTCTTTTCTATACAAAAATAGTTTTGGGTAAAATTATTTCATTCACCCAATTTTAAAATAATACTGTGCCGAACTGTTCTATATAAGTGTTTAGAGATCCCTATCGATAGAGTTGTACGGATAATACCGACCAGAATCCATATACCACTCAACAAACCAATCATCCCAATATAAAACAATTTTATATTAACTAACAAATACGCACTCGTATCTATTATTACACTCAACTCATTCTAGAGTACTACTGACTCTATCTCTAATGAGTAACACCCAACAGAGCAGGGTTGTCGCTTAACCATATGCTCTGATACCAAATGTAACGCCCCGAGAATTTTCGACTTTCGAAAATTCAACATCGATACTCACTTTATCGACTGCTGAGCCATCGAATGCCGGAAACCCGAAAAGTTATGGTTTTAAGAAAAAGAAAAAGGTAGAAGAAGAAGATAGAAGAACAACAACAGAAACAGAAACAGAAACAGAAACAATATCAGAATCTCACATATCGCAGCGGAACAATATATAATAGATAAATCAGTAATCTTTAAAACAAAGAACTATATCATTTTATACATACATCAATCATCAGAGTCAATATACAACAATGGACAGTTATATAACTTGTCCTCATACAGAATACACAGCGGAATAAATACTATCAGATACAAATACTACGTCTCGCCATCCAGAATATCTCCAAGCTCCAGAATATCCAGAATATCCTGATAATCTAACTCTAGGCTGCCCGTGTGGAAATTGGTGGGCACCCAGAGTTTAGAAGGGAACAATAAACTCCGAGTCAGTCATGGTGACTGGTGTGAGATCGTAAAACAGTTATTCTTTAAAATAAACAACAGGAAACCTTTAATGTCAATTCGCAATGCTTTTGGAAAATGAAACTACCATAAGACCTCCCACCACACACACAATGCAAACGCAGAATTGGAGGAGATTTCTTCTTATGATAGTCAAAGATGCTTACTACGCAAAATCAAATCATTTTTGATATTATTATTAGTGCATAGTGTAGAAAACATTTCGAAAGTATAATATTAATCTTAGCCAGCATAGACATTTCGAACTATGCCTACTATAGCTACCATCCAAACAGTGGGGCGCCACCATAAGTGAATGATAGGTTCTACAACTAAAACCGTACAAGTCACGTATTGTTTCTTTGGATTTCCAACAAATGGTCAGGCTAAGGAACTTCCTATCCACGATGGGTACGTCCCTGGAATAGACGACCCGAGAATCTAACGTTACGGTTAGATCTCTGCCAACACAAGGCCGGGTTACCTCTGCAAAAATAGGTAACTACTGACACGCGTATGCCATCCCCCGATCGTCACCGATCTTCCCGAGGATCCCCGATTCGCAACAAACCACATAGATAATAATAATGCAGTAACCACAGAGGTTAAGTATCTGGGCTCCATACCATGATACCACCTTTATCCAGAAGGAATGACATACACTAAGGGGCGCTACTCCCTAGAACCTTGCCGCATCCTTCCTGTTTCGACCATTTCCGGGGTGTGAGGCTCGATGAAGTCTCGTCCACAAAGCTACGCTTTCTCAAAAAGCCCTGCTTTGGGTCAAACAAAAATGACCAACCTATGATCACAAAGATATAAGATCAAACAAATGATCATATCACAAATGATCAAACACTGATCATTTCACAGCAACACTCAGTATGCCACGTTACCAAATTGGGATATATCGCTGATAAATTTCAACTACATAACCTCTGAGCTCGTACGTCTCAGAGAAGGGTGTTAAGCTAAGAGAATAAATTCTCCGCCACCAACAGAAATGTATTTGAAAGAAATCAGCTTTATATCTCAAATTGTAACGTCAGACACACAATCCATAAAAGTCTGTTCCGGGATCGAACAGAACCGAAGGCACTTCTCACGAAGCCCTTGCATTTCCGGATAAATTTCTAATCACGTCAGGACTTCCCGTCACTAAGGGTGATAAAAACCTCTAAATCGAAGATCAGTCGATGTAGAGTAACTCGACGGTAATCCTTCCGTTTTCAAAAATATCCGGTCTTCAACACCGGTCTTCAAATGCGATTCATAACGACGTATCACATATTCGGAATGGGTTATACGACCCCATGGTCCTTTCCCGGTTAACCCGAATAGTGAGCGATTATTCAAAAATAAGTGTGGCATTCAAATTCATCCAATTCACAACAAATACCTATCTAAAGGTAATTATTGATAGTCGGTTATTTAACTATCAATAAAGATGCGCAACATCATCAGATTCCAAATAATTTTCCCAAATTATTTTATCTTCCAAAATATCTTTACTAGATATATTATTTCCACACTTAATCATTTGAAAACAATTTCAAATCAATTTCCACATTTCAATTTATCTTTGAAGATAAAATCTCAAAACAGTTCATTTCATATTGGAAAAGCATTTCCATACTTATTTAAAAATAAGTATTTCACAAAAACTATTTATTTTCAACACTTAGAAAATATTCGATATACTTAAAACAATATTAAGTATATATTCATTCTTTAAGGAAATCATTCTCTTTAAACACATTTATTTGAGTCAAAACGAATGTTGCGTAAAACATCGTTACGACGACTCAAAATCACTAGTATAGGGATTCGGATTTAAATAGATATATAAATCCCAATACTACATCAAAACATTTCCTTTCGGAAATCATTTACTATAACAACAGTGTTATAGTCCATCATTTCCTTATTCTTCGAAACGTCTATTTCAACAATAAAAATGTTGAAATCTATGTATTCGATATCATAATACATTTTAAAACCATCTCTAAAATGTTTAACTTCATTTTTAATATCACTTTTCCAAAACTATCCATTTTACTTAACGATATATTCACTATCCAAAATCGTGAATATACTTTACTATTTACATTTCACTATTTTCTACACGTTTTATTTTGATAATAATTCGCTATCCAAAATCGCGAATATATCTCCTTTGATAATCTTCTATATTTAATTTATCAAATTCAATCGATTTGTGTTCGAATTTATAAAACAACGTTTATAAATTCCATTTTCTATTTTCTATAACAACTCCGGTTTATAATCTCATTTTATTAATCTTCAAAAATTCACTTATAAGAATGAGTGATTTCGGATTTATAAAACAACGTTTATAAATCACATTTGTACTTTATAACGATTTCAACTTACAAAATCATTTCATTTTGCAATTTCTATTTATATCCCATCTAAGTGCAAAAGTCAAATTTATAAGTAAATTTCTTATAAATATTTTATTCTATAACATCTATTTACTTTATAACTTCACGTTATAAATCTATTTATTTCATTCACTTATGAAATCTTTTTTTTTTATACTTCTTTTTAACACTTATAAAAATTCGTTTTATAAGTCCAATATTTCGATTTATAAAATATCAATTTTATAAATCTTTCTATACAAATCGTTTATAGTTATTCAAAATCCCAACTTAAACCATTTTATAAATAAATCGACTTTTATTTCGAAATGACACTTCGGTTATATTTCACTAAAAATTATAACTTTAAAATTTTAAAATTTTACGTTTATAAATTGATTCAAAAAAAAATTCCATAAAACGTATATTTTCAAAAATCACTTTAAAAACCTTTTTTAAAGTAAAGGTCGTATTTTTTACATTTCAAAACTGAATCCGATGATGCAACAGCATCGATTAGTCCATCACAACAGTCAATATCATATATCAATATGATAACAGAATATATCACAATATCTGTAAATAAATAACTACTGGTGAGGAATCCAGTCGGATCCCTCCAACCTGTTTCCCTGCATCCAAAAACGTCAGCACAATACCAATTCCGCTCCAGTACGGAATTATCGCGGTACATGGGTTTTTATAAATCCGCTTACTAACGGCGCAATAGGGTCTCATCCGCTATACGAGGCGGGAAATCAATCAATCCAATATATACATATGCCAATATGTATATATTGCTATATATAGATATATCCTATCATATCTAATATCACATCCAAACAGTCAATCATCAATCAATAACTGTAAATAATTCCACATTCAAATTTGAGTGAGAAGATCTCACCTCGATTTTAAATTCTGATTTCAGCGTTTATTTCGAATGAAATTAAACGGACGTTTAATTTCACTCAAAATTTTCACTGACCCCGATCGTTCCCAATCCAGTTCCATATCGAAGAGCTCGACAATACGATTCCAACGCAACTGGATTCGTAATTTTCTGACAATATATGACAAAGTTATGATATTTTAAACTTAATACAAATTTAAATACAATTTCTTTTATAATTTTTAAATATCAACCTAATCTGGCCATTAGATCTGCTACCCCCTAATCTCGGTCGTTCGTGCCTTCTTCCCCAATACGTGAATAAATTGAACGGCACACCCATGAAGCCGCCCCTCCAACCCTAATACACGCGGCCATCTCGAGCTAAACGAAGACGATCGGAGAGCGGCGCCTCGAAGCTCGTGATGCGAGCTACTATCAGCCAGAAAGCGGTGGAGCTCGACCCCCTCTAGCGTTCTAGAACTGCGTGCGAACGGCAGCGCTTTGAACCCATATTGCCGTCGATCTGTAGCACTATTCTTCATCATAGCCGTTGGTTGCGTGACTCTCACCTAGCTCTATAATATTGCAGTTGGAAGTTTTGCATAAATGTTGATGGATTTGAAGAATTTCGAGGGAGAAGGGGGTGAGATGCCGGCCATTGATAGTGAAGAGTGGCGGCCAGGGTAAAACTGAAACCCTAGTTGTTGTTTTTTGCAAAATGAAGAAAACAAGGGTTTTTATAGAAAAAACGACGAACACTATTCACTCCGGATTTTCCGAACTCGAAATCGAGCGTGCCGGCTGACGTCCCTAAGGTTTACCCCGCGTTCCGAACGAAATGGAACAGGTTTCGGAAGCTAATTCGATCGTATGTGTGAGATATGACAATAAACGATCAATTTAAATTAAACCGATTTAAATCGATTTCGAGGCGTTTTAATTTGTACCGGACAAACGGTAAATCCAAAAATTATGAAATTTGAAATCTTACAATAATATCACATTACGGATCCGATGAAACTGGTTTCGTCGAAATCCGAGACCGTTTGAAAAATGACTATTTTAACTCGACGATTTAAAATTAAAACGATATCGATGCGTTTCGAGCTGCCACGGTCAAACGACAACTCCGATTGATCCGAAAATTGAAATCCGATAATAACTAACTATTACGGATCCAATGGAACTGGTCTCGTTCAATTCTGAGACTGTCCGAAAATTGGCTATTTTTACAGTCGATAATTAAATATTAAAATATTCAATTTCCACAGATTAACTTCAAATTCAATTCTGAAAGTTCTATAACCTTTCTATAACTCCAGTATGATTAAATAAAATTTTACCAATCATTTCCAATCACTTTAAACTCGATTTACAATTATCTCTGGAATGTCACTATTTAATTTATCGATTAAATTATCAAATTAAATCCAATATTCGAAAAACAGATCATTCGACTTCTAAATTTCATTTATAAATATTTAAAATCAATTAAATATTCGAATTTTAATTATCAAAAATTCTGGGTCGTTACATGAAATTATTTAATAATTAAGTTGTGAAATTATTTATTGAACTTCTTTAATAAGTGAAATTGAGTTCTGTAATAAATTAAGTTTTGGAAATTTGTTTAAATTAAATAAGTAAATAAGTGAAATCGAATTTCTTCAACAAGAAATAAGATGTGATTTATTGAATTCAATATAAGACTTGAAATTTAAAAAATTTGATTTGACGAATTTAATTTAATTAAATTTGGAAGTTTGATTGATATAGGAAAACTTAAATTGATTTAATGAATCAGAATTCAAGTAGAAATTATTTTGAATGATAAATTTACTTAATGAACATTGAATAAAATTTGATCAATGGATTTAAATTGATTTGAATGTTAAATTATATTAATTTAAATGATTTTGGAATGAAACTTATATGCGAATTTAAATCAATATTTGAATTGTTTAAATAAAAATTGAAATTGAATCATAAGATTTTGAAATGGTAATTTGGAAGTTTTGAAACGTAAATTATAGAAATTGATTTAGAAAGACAAATGAAATGTTGGTTTACAAATTCTAATTGAACTTGAATTTGATTTGGTTTTGAAATATATTAAACGACCAATCGGTGTAATAATTACGAAAGTTATTAAAGAGACCGGAATCGGTTAGGGACATACTCACTGTCAAAACCGAAAACCACTTTAATAACTATACGCGGAGTGTGATCTAGAATGAAGTGGTCGGAATGATGTACGTGATGACTGAAGAAATAGAACGATAATGGATAGCCTTGACACTTGTGTCAAATTGGAAATGACTAAAACAGGAGTTGTGTCGGGCGAATGGGGTTAGCAACCTCGAGCGAAAACACTTCTTCGTAAACTACTCATTACTTGTTATTGATTGGTGCGCACCCTCGAAATTTTGGGAGTGTTGTTTCGCGGTGTTGCGATCGTTGCGGCGATGCGTTCTCACTAGTCCGGATCAGGAAAACGGTAGTTTCACTACCTTGGGTATTGCCTCATGTGCCTTGTCATACTTGTATCCCTATACACGACCACTACGATTTGTTTTGTGTTATACCTATGGAGTACACCCTGATATCCCACAAGTTTACGGTGGAGTTTACAGTGCCGTATAGACTATGACTTTTATATAAAATGTGTTAAGGGGGATAATGGTAATGCCTTAACACTATTTTGATACTTTATATTACTGATAGGCATTATCTACTTGGCGTACACTACTACATAGTAGATAGTTTAATGGATCCTTAGAGGATGGTTATCCCAATCATCTTTTGAGTTACTTGTATTTCAGTTGCTATTTCACTTGAGTTAGATTTATTGATATAAGAATGTTAATCCTGACTCGAGTGTTTTGTGTTTTGCTTTACGCTCGGGTCAGACTGAGTGTACCAGTATTCGAGACTCACCTTTGGAGTTAGAGCTTCGCTTGGAGATCCAGCTATCTATTCAGCTTTCAGATATTCAGTGATTCCAGTGATGTATTCTGATATTGTATTTGACTATGGTATTCAAGACATCTGGTGTACCTTATTTAACTCTGATAAGTATATAGTAGCTTCATGAACTACTATCTTTTGTTTCCGCTGCAATTATTTCTCTGTATCTGTGATCTGTGATTATTTATTTACTGTTTATGCTCAATTTTGCCAAATTTAAATTAACAATTCGGTATTTTGAATTATTCAAATTCGACATGTGCGGATGCGGATAGTCCACAATAGCGGGTCGTTATAGTTGGTATCAAAGCTTTGGTAGCTCTAGGAAAAACTTAGCATATATGGTAAACGTATTTACAGAATCACTTTCATTAGAGTTTGAATCTTTTCCTTTTCGACTCGATTCCTTTTAATTTTGGAACGTTCCCTCGGTTCCGAAATTCATTCTTGTCCATCACTATTCGTATTTTTCTGAATTCTGGAGTATCCCATAACTCCACTTCGAATGATCTTTATAATGAACCGGAGATCTCGCAAATCTTCAAATGATTTGTAAAAAGGTGAAACTCCTTTACAATAGACATCGATTTACCGGAGATTTCTATATCCTCGGTTTACGATGTCATCTATCTCCTGTTATGCCTGAGTTCTATTTCTTGAGATCAAATGTCGATTTGCCTCGGAATTCTGCATTGATCTTATTCTTGAAGTCACGGTCGACCCGGTTAAGGTTGCCCACGATTTATATAAACTTATCAATCTTCCTACTTTGTTATTTAATCATCATATGTTTATTTCGAACCTATCTTCGAATCAAAATTCTCTTTGATTTGAGTCCCTCAAATTTGAATCTCTATCCTTGTTTTGAAATCGATTCTTGTATCGTCGAGCGAGGAAGTGTATTTGTAAATTAATATTAAAAATGTTTTATGCATTGTGTTGTTGGAGTTGTTGATGTTGACTTGGCTTTTCGATCGATTTGTCTGATCAACGCTATCGATAGGATTTCCAAAACACTTGAGCAGAGCAATCTGACAAAATATTGTTTTCAAATTTGGTAAATAAAATAAAGTTTGTATGATTATATTATATATATAAGTATGAATTTTGTGTAACTAAATTGTTTGTAAATTGATTATTGAAATGATAATATTTGATTTTCATTTATTGTTTCGTAAACCATTGGCTTTTGTCTCATATATATAAATAATTGAAATACAGAACATGGTTTAAATTTTGATTAGAAATTGAAATGGATTTAAATTAGAATTTGATAATTTAATTTCTGAAAATTTCAAACCTTGGTTTCAAAGGTTTCAAAATGTATTATCTAAAGTATTTTCGAATAGTAATCATTTCATAGAAATTTTAGATGTTTAATAAAGTGCTCTTCTCTTTGTCGCTGGAAAATAATTTCGGTGACGACGGCCGCATCATCGACATTCATTTTCGAGTTTCAAAGTGGAGAGACCATTCTGTAGCTTTGCTACACTTTTGTTTTGGAAATTTAATTGATTTGAATTTCTAAGCATGACTCGATTTAAAATATATATATATATATATATATATATATTAGTATTTGATTTGGATTTGACTTGGGTATATTGTATGTATATAATTATCTCTAAATTATTTGAAGTTAATCGGAAATTTAATTCTTAAAATTTGGGTAAAAGACGATTTCATATATATATAAAACCAAAATTTTGAATTAATATTTAAACTTGGGAGAATTGAATTAGAAATTTACTTGTATAATACTCAATTGCATTCAAAATAACTTACTTAAATTGCTCAAAAAGTTAACTATGTAATTGGATAGTATACAATATAAATTGTCTTTATAAATAAAATTTGAGTGCGTATAAAAATGTTATACACTTAAAGTTTAATTATAAAATGGTTAATAGAATACTAGGTTAGTTGAATAATAAATGGATTAATAAAATAAACTGTCGTTTGAAATAAATTTTGTAACAAACATTGATAAATTGAAAATAAACCAAGTTAATGAAATTTCTTGAGTTTAAAGTCAATTGTTTAATATAAATTAATTGAAATTGAAATTTATATGGTTTGAACTAATTGGTTTGCTTTGTTTTCAATCTATTTTCTTTTTGGTTGTTCTATTCTCCTACCCCTTCCTTTTCGGGGACGAAAAGTTTTGAGTGGGGGAGAGTGTAACGACCCGTAAATTTTAGTCGGTTTATTTATTTAATTTATTAAATTTTGTGTAATTTTAAATAATAAAATTTTGAAATAAAAATTTAATATTTGTAATGCGTCTAGTTAAACATAGCAACTGGTAAATTTTTATCAAAAAATATGAAAGTTTATTTTCGTGTGTAATTTTATTTCAATTTAATCAGTTAGAAATTGATGAAAATAAAATATTTTCGAAACCTAAATATCTTTACATAGAAAAATTGTAAATCATCTTCTGAGCAAGACGTCATTTTTCGTTTTTCTAAAGTCGGACTTGTTTAGCTCCGTCGATCTTATTTTTTTGCGTTTTTGCTACATTTTCCGCTAGTAGAAATTCGAATTTTTATAATTCAGTCATACCACTGTTATCTATATACCGTTTTGATCGTCTCATCGTACTGATTTCCGCGGTATATTCGGTTGTCTATTTCTAACTTCAGGAGATGGCAAATTGTGGCAACCTGGAGTTTTATAACGATTTATTTTCGTCCAATGACGATAAAAATTGTTGTTAATTGCTATTTGGAGTTTTAATTCGAGTTGAAATCCTTTTCAAAAATTTGGTTAAGAGTTTATGGGCTTTAAATTTAATCTCGGCCCATGGTGTTTCTTTGTTTTGATGCCGTGATAATCCAAGACCTGACCCCCATTTCACTTTGATTCAAAAACCCTAAACCTAAACTAACGAACGAAAATGGCGGCCTCCTTTCGTTCGTTCCTCTTTTCGAAATTTAGGCTTTGCAATCCGCAGTCGCCGCTTTCAGAGTTTGTCGATCGTTCGTCTTGAGCTCAGCTCGGTTGCTCCTTCTTCGTGGAAAAGGTGAGTGAATTATCACTCACATCTCTTTCAATCTTAGGTCGCTCGACTTCGTTAAGATGTTAATGCTTTTCTTGCTGACTTGGTTCGATTTCTGTATACCACGGCACTTATTTTGTTTGAAATCTGCAAACATGATTTTGGGAAATTATAATTTTGATGAGGATTCAATTTGATTTTGAGTTTGATGATTTTTACTTCACTCTCTGGCTTCATGAGTTTGCTGGCTTCGGCTTTGTCTTGAGATTTCGCTTAACTGTACTTCGGTACTCGATTTAAATTCGAGAATGATGTTTTCTCTTATTTTAACAAGATTTGAAGAAAAGAATTTGATACTTGATGTTCTCGGTTTTGATTTTGAGCTGGTTAATATCCTTGGCTATCAGCTTTGACTTTGATCTATTACTTAACCTTGGCCATGTGTTCATCTGAGAGTTGTTAGCATTGCATCACCACTGTTGACCTTATCTGAGCATTGTTCATTTTTGATGGAGTCTGGATTTACATATTATGTCCCTGGCCATTCTTTGTACAACCTGTCCTGGATTACCATATTGTTGTGATGAGCTCGGGTAGTCTTCATTTAGGGTAGTCTGCACTGCTTCATGTTGTTGCTTGACCTGTTCCACTATGGTTCCATGCCTTGTGGTTGCATTTCATTCGTGTTTGCTGTCACATTGGGCTTGTAGTTGGTGTAGCTCGCTGTCTTTGAACTTTGCTCGGTCATTTGAGGAGTTGGATCTGCATTTTTGTTGTATCTGTACCTGTAGTTGTCTTCGGCTGCACAATCGATTTTGTGATGTTGGCCTGGTTCGACTTTTGCCATGTTATCAACTGCCTCTAGTAGCACTTTGATATTGTGTAGCTTTTGAATCATCCCTTACCTGTTGCATTTGCATATCACTGTAATTCCATCACTACACTGTTTATCTGCATATAAACTTGAGTTCTGACTTGATTAGATTTCGTGACTCCCTGGTTAATTGGTATAGTTCGAACTTGGTTCTGGTTATCTTCGACATTGGTTTAGATATTGAACTGTACTTCATTTGATATTCGGCTTCGATCATTTTGGACTTGTCTGTATATCATTACTTTGAAACTGTTTCGACTTGATCATTTAACATCACCTGACTTTGACACGCTTTCTGTCATCGCCTTACTTTGATCTTATCTGACTATTGTTTGGTGATGATCACTATTTTAATCTGGTCATTTGAACTGTAGCTTTTGTGTAGTCTAGTGTCACCTGTGACTTGAGTTCCTTGCTATGTCTTTTGTGCATTAGTCACTTGAACTTGTTTCTCTATCTTGTAGCCTCTTTACATTCATGTAGTATGGTTTCACATGCATACTGCCTATACATGCTTGGTTCTTGATTTCGGGACTGATGTACATGCTTTCACTTGATCATGGTTTCATTGTGGTAGCTTCACTATAGTATGTTATCTGACATCACCTTGTAGTCTTCACCTATGATATTTTCATATAGTCTGTTGGTCTTCATGCACTTGGTAGCTTCACTACGGGTCTCTGTTCATGTTGACACTGGATTTTGCTGCAATCTTCACTTCGAGTTATATACTTCCTGCAGTCTATTTGGTCACGGTAGTTGCATTCACTTCACGTTTGCACTGTTATGATGTATTGAGTTTGCTAGCCTGTCTGCACATGCTTGAATGCATTTGAGTCTGGTATATTTGCATTTGTATTGGAGTTGCACATTTTTGCTGGCACTTTACTTGTAGTCTTCAGTAAGCATTGCCTTGCCTTTGATCTTGTTGTGGGTGCATGTATTATTTGAGTCTGTTGGCACTGGTCTGTGATGTTCAGGTCATTTTGAATTGAGAGCCTTTATGTTGATTTGGACTTGCAGTTTTTAACTTGTACCATTTGAGACAGTTTGCTTGTGCTTGTCTTTCCTGGTCACTGCATGATTATGTGGTTTGGTTCCTTTTTGGTAATTTGTACCATTGCCTTCGTGCACTTGGTCATTCGAGCCTTTGTGTTCTGCATTCGAGTTGAATCAGTGTCTTGACCCTGGTAGACTCGACGTACGGTAGTGGCGAGGCAGTGCACGCGTGCGTGTACTGCAGCCACACCGAGATCTAATTTGGTTTGATGTCATCTGTTTCTGATTCTTTGAGTTTTTGGATATTTCATAGGCGGTATTGGCGAGGCAGTACACGTTAGCGTATACTGCAGCCAATCAACATTGATGTTTTTAAATTTACATTTCAATTGTTTAAATTGATTTGGATTGTTAATTGTTGTTTAACACTGTTTAGTGTTATACCTACTGTTATCTGATTCTTTTATCGAGGAGTCAAATATACAAGATTTCTGTAATTGTCGCCTATTTGACTATCTGATTATTATTGCTTCTGTGCATTAATAACTGAGTTTGAATTAGACTGACCTGTGTATTATTTTCTTTTGAATTTAATACTCGGGTCAGACCCGAGTTATTTCAGGTTGTAGATTTCCTGCTTTGAGTTGTTGTTTGAGCTATGAAGACTTTTCACATCTTTTGGAGTAATCGTGTCATAGTATAGGTTGATATGTATTCATGTATATTAGTTGATAATGTATGTGTATATATAACTTCCAGAGTCGACAATTGTAGTTGTATCATATGTATTGTATCAACTGTATTGTAACTGACATCAGTTATATATATATGAGACATTTGTTTTTATCTGTGTTCTGCATTCTTTGTGTATCTGTGTTGTTTTTATATATATTGTCCTAAACCATTATGAACCATCGTAGTTCGTTTTATACTGGAATTGGATATGTCGATGGGAGTGAATAAATAAGAGATGAAAAATTTAAAATATACACCACTCTTATCGATGTAACCAATACTAGTGTAAGGCCAACTACGGATGGCCGCTCCTATCCAGCCTTATTCTTCATAATAACAGACAGTATTTCTTTTAATACTCTTTGTTATTGTGAGTATAGAGGTGGGGCGTTACAGTTGGTATCAGAGCTTGGGGTTTATGGACAAAATATAAAACATAACTTAGATGGAACATGTGTTACAACTATTTGTCGATGTTTTCTTTGTGTTTTGAGTCAAAACTAAAGTTTTGAAATTATGATGAAATTTTTAAATATCTTTATTTAAAAATAAAAGTGAAACTGTGTTTTGTTGATTTGATTAAATTGTGTTCTGTTTATCAAAGTGCGCAGCGGAAACAGTGAAACTGTCTTCGCTGAGTACAACTGATAATCTTTTTGATTTAAAAAAATCAAAATATGAAATTGAAATAAATTTCATTTGCTGTTTACATAGCTGTGTTTATTTTGTTTCTTTGAGAATTTCGAATCCGAATTGAGGATTCGAAACGATTGCAGTTATGTGATTCTTGTTGAGATTTTTGCTGATTTTCTTTTATGCTAATCACATGATGATTAGATTTTTGCTGTTTTGAATTATCTTCATTGAAGATATATTCGAATGATTTCTTTGTTCATTTTGTACGTGCAAATTTGAGTTGCACGTTACTGCATTAATTTTACGTTGAACCGATGCTTGGTTATGAAACGTATTTTATTGCCGTTACCTTTATAATGGGATTTTTACACTAGTGCTATATTTTGAAGCACGATGTTTAGTTGAAATTTTTTATGAATGAAAATTCACTGGTGTTACATTGTGGTGTAAATTATTTTGATGAGATTTTGACGTTTAAAAATTACTGTCGCTTTGGCTTCAGTAACCGTCAAATTTTAAAAGTGGATTTTCAAGCGGTTATACCGCAATGCTGATTTGTGACCCGTTTTTACGGTATTTGAGAAGTACAATTTCCTTATCGAAATTATTACTAATATTGCTGCTTTAATCACGTAATTGGGAAATCGTTTTAAAATGAAAATTGTTTTATAAAATTTCTAACAGTTTGCACTTTCAAAGAAGAGGAAAGTAAGTGATAATCACTTATGAGATTTATGGCATTAAGACCCAAGTAAGGGCAGCCAATTATTTTATATGAAAATCATATTATGATTTTTGTTAATCTTTATTTCTCTGAATAAATATATGATGATCATGAATGGCATTTTGATTGAATTTTGGTTGCTGTTTTGATTTGTTTTTGGCATTGGCTAATTTTGTTTTGAGAATTGTTTAATCAATCATATAACCTGATTACAGAAATGAGTTTATGACTCAGTTTTTATAAGAAAATAATTTGATTAATTTACTGAGAAATATGGTATTGAATAATAATAATGGATTAGGCAGTATGAACAAAGAGGTTTATGCTCATGTCTAGTTCATTTAAAAATTGATATGAACAAAGCAATATTGAAAAACAAATGTGATCAAGCAGAAATGACTTTGAAATGGGTTGTAAAATTTGGCATGAATGTTGGTATGTTTAGATATGATTTTCTTTTAAGGAAATTAAATTCCCTACTTATGAAATGAAGAAAGGATTACAAGAGTATTTCTGGAGTTAAAAAAAAGAGGAAAAATTATTCCTTAAATGAATAAATATGTATGGTCTCTAAATTACCAAGTAATTTAGGAGAGGTGCCTTGATCTACTCATCATCAGGTGGATGATGGGTATGTGCATGACTTGTTCAAGTCCTGAAGGCCTCTGTGCAAAGGTTAACAGAATTGAGTCCTTTGCAATGCACACTTTGTGTTCAAAGGCAAGAGTTTGGACCATATAAAAATGTAAGATGGAACTGGAAAATAACCTAGGCAATGTGAACAAAGGAGGTTCATGCTTATGTCTGATTGTTTTAAATTGGAGATGAACAATGCAATAAATTATTTATGTGCTGATTTGTTCAGATCTAAAGCTAAAATGTTTTATGGGTTTTTCTCTAAAAACCTTACCCTATGTTCACAATAGAATTGAGTATAAGAATTTTTATAGAATTCTACTGGATTTGTTTAAGAGATCATGACATTCTTGAATATAGGAGATATGCAAGTGATAAAATAAATTTTGAATGAGACAACTGGAAAAAAAATATGAAATAAAACATTATTTTCATGGATGAAGTCATGGTCAGTGAAATCCATGAGAGAGTTTAATTCTCTCTGATTGAGGGAAAAAGGGAAAGAAGGAATGTAAAAGCATTCCATGAGTTAATAAATCTTTCTGAAATAAGAGATGAGACTGGTCACTAGATTATAAAACTAATCTAGGAGAGAAGCCTTGATCTATTCATCATAAGGAGTATGATGGGTATGTGCATGACTTGTTTAAGTCCTATAGGCCTTTGTGTAGGGGTTAACAGAATTGAGTCCCTTACAATGCACACATGGTGTTCAATGGCAAAGAGATATGACCAAATTAAATTGATAAATCGAGATTTAAAGCTAAACTATGGAATTAAAATGAGTTAATTCCATGAGAGTATGTGTACATGTATACTGTATTGAATATTTGTTAATTTGAGATTCGATTATCGTTTTTGATAATTGAATATTTGTTGATTTGAGATTCGATTATCGTTTTTGATAATTGAATATTTGTTGATTTGAGATTCGATTATCGTTTTTGATAATTGAATATTTGTTGATTTGAGATTCGATTATCGTTTTTGATAATTGAATATTTGTTGATTTGAGATTCGATTATCGCTTTTGATAATTGAATATTTGTTGATTTGAGATTCGATTATCGCTTTTGATAATTGAATATTTGTTGATTTGAGATTCGATTATCGTTTTTGTTAATTGAATATTTGTTGATTTGAGATTCGATTATCGTTTTTGATAATTGAATATTTGTATTGAGTATTTGTTGATTTGAGATTCGATTATCGTTTTTGATAATTGAATATTTGTTAATTTGAGATTCGATTATCGTTTTTGATAATTGAATAATTGTTGATTTGAGATTTAATTATCGTTTTTGATAATTGAATAATTGTTGATTTGGGATTTCTGATTATCGTTTTGATAATTAGGCAGTTGCTAATTTTGCTGATTGTAAGATTTTCTAGTTTCTAACTGATTCTAGATTATGTTGATTATATTAAATTGATGTTTTGTGATATCTGTATTCTAATTATCTAATTGATAATTGAATATTGCTGACAATTGCATTTATCCAGTTTTGATGTTTTCTGATTATCTATTTGATGATTAGATTTTGTGAGAATTTGTAAATTTCTTTTATGGAATTAAAAGTTTTCTTCGGTTTTGGTGTTCTCGATCTTTATTTTTCTAGCTTAACCAGTTTATGTTAGAAAAAAATAATAATTGTTATTGACAACCTTAATTATGAAAATTGCGGGGACGCAATTTCTATAAGGAGGAGAGTCTGTGGCAACCTGGAGTTTTATAACGATTTATTTTCGTCCAATGACGATAAAAATTGTTGTTAATTGTTATTTGGAGTTTTAATTCGAGTTGAAATCCTTTTCAAAAATTTGGTTAAGAGTTTATGGGCTTTAAATTTAATCTCGGCCCATGGTGTTTCTTTGTTTTGATGCCGTGATAATCCAAGACCTGACCCCCATTTCACTTTGATTCAAAAACCCTAAACCTAAACCTAAACTAACGAATGAAAATGGCGGCCTCCTTTCGTTCGTTCCTCTTTTCGAAATTTAGGCTTTGCAATCCGCAGTCGCCGCTTTCAGAGTTTGTCGATCGTTCGTCTTGAGCTCAGCTCGGTTGCTCCTTCTTCGTGGAAAAGGTGAGTGAATTATCACTCACATCTCTTTCAATCTTAGGTCGCTCGACTTCGTTAAGATGTTAATGCTTTTCTTGCTGACTTGGTTCGATTTCTGTATACCACGGCACTTATTTTGTTTGAAATCTGCAAACATGATTTTGGGAAATTATAATTTTGATGAGGATTCAATTTGATTTTGAGTTTGATGATTTTTACTTCACTCTCTGGCTTCATGAGTTTGCTGGCTTCGGCTTTGGCTTGAGATTTCGCTTAACTGTACTTCGGTACTCGATTTTAATTCGAGAATGATGTCTTCTATTATTTTAACAAGATTTGAAGAAAAGAATTTGATACTTGATGTTCTCGGTTTTGATTTTGAGCTGGTTAATATCCTTGGCTATCAGCTTTGACTTTGATCTGTTACTTAACCTTGGCCATGTGTTCATCTGAGAGTTGTTAGCATTGCATCACCACTATTGACCTTATCTGAGCATTGTTCATTTTTGATGGAGTCTGGATTTACATATTATGTCCCTGGCCATTCTTTGTACAACCTGTCCTGGATTACCATATTGTTGTGATGAGCTCGGGTAGTCTTCATTTAGGGTAGTCTGCACTGCTTCATGTTGTTGCTTGACCTGTTCCACTATGGTTCCATGCCTTGTGGTTGCATTTCATTCGTGTTTGCTATCACATTGGGCTTGTAGTTGGTGTAGCTCGCTGTCTTTGAACTTTGCTCGGTCATTTGAGGAGTTGGATCTGCATTTTTGTTGTATCTGTACCTGTAGTTGTCTTCGGCTGCACACTCGATTTTGTGATGTTGGCCTGGTTCGACTTTTGCCATGTTATCAACTGCCTCTAGTAGCACTTTGATATTGTGTAGCTTTTGAATCATCCCTTACCTGTTGCATTTGCATATCACTGTAATTCCATCACTACACTGTTTATCTGCATATAAACTTGAGTTCTAACTTGATTAGATTTCGTGACTCCCTGGTTAATTGGTATAGTTCGAACTTGGTTCTGGTTATCTTCGACATTGGTTTAGATATTGAACTGTACTTCATTTGATATTCGGCTTCGATCATTTTGGACTTGTCTGTATATCATTACTTTGAAACTGTTTTGACTTGATCATTTAACATCACCTGACTTTGACACGCTTTCTGTCATCGCCTTACTTTGATCTTATCTGACTATTGTTTGGTGATGATCACTTTTTTAATCTGGTCATTTGAACTGTAGCTTTTGTGTTGTCTAGTATCACCTGAGACTTGAGTTCCTTGCTTTGTCTTTTGTACATTAGTCACTTGAACTTGTTTCTCTATCTTGTAGCTCTGTACATTCATGTAGTATGGTTTCACATGCATACTGCCTATACATGCTTGGTTCTTGATTTCGGGACTGATGTACATGCGTTCACTTGATCATGGTTTCATTGTGGTAGCTTCACTATAGTATGTTATCTGACATCACCTTGTAGTCTTCACCTATGATATTTTCATATAGTCTGTTGGTCTTCATGCACTTGGTTGCTTCACTACGGGTCTCTGTTCATGTTGACACTGGATTTTGCTGCAATCTTCACTTCGAGTTATATACTTCCTGCAGTCTATTTGGTCACGGTAGTTACATTCACTTCACGTTTGCACTGTCATGATGTATTGAGTTTGCTAGCCTGTCTGCACATGCTTGAATGCATTTGAGTCTGGTATATTTGCATTTGTATTGGAGTTGCACATTTTTGCTGGCACTTTACTTGTAGTCTTCAGTAAGCATTGCCTTGCCTTTGATCTTGTTGTGGGTGCATGTATTATTTGAGTCTGTTGGCACTGGTCTGTGATGTTCAGGTCATTTTGAATTGAGAGCCTTTATGTTGATTTGGACTTGCAGTTTTTAACTTGTACCATTTGAGACAGTTTGCTTGTGCTTGTCTTTCCTGGTCACTGCATGATTATGTGGTTTGGTTCCTTTTTGGTAATTTGTACCATTGCCTTCGTGCACTTGGTCATTCGAGCCTTTGTGTTCTGCATTCGAGTTGAATCAGTGTCTTGATCCTGGTAGACTCGACGTACGGTAGTGGCGAGGCAGTGCACGCGTGCGTGTACTGCAGCCACACCGAGATCTAATTTGGTTTGATGTCATCTGTTTCTGATTCTTTGAGTTTTTGGATATTTCATAGGCGGTATTGGCGAGGCAGTACACGTTAGCGTATACTGCAGCCAATCAACATTGATGTTTTTAAATTTACATTTCAATTGTTTAAATTGATTTGGATTGTTAATTGTTGTTTAACACTGTTTAGTGTTATACCTACTGTTATCTGATTCTTTTATCGAGGAGTCAGATATACAAGATTTCTGTAATTGTCGCCTATTTGACTATCTGATAATTATTGCTTCTGTGCATTAATAACTGAGTTTGAATTAGACTGACCCGTGTATTATTTTCTTTTGAATTTAATACTCGGGTCAGACCCGAGTTATTTCAGGTTGTAGATTTCCTGCTTTGAGTTGCTGTTTGAGCTATGAAGACTTTTCACATCTTTTGGAGTAATCGTGTCATAGTATAGGTTGATATGTATTCATGTATATTAGTTGATAATGTACGTGTATATATAACTTCCAGAGTCGACAATTGTAGTTGTATCATATGTATTGTATCAACTGTATTGTAACTGACATCAGTTATATATATATGAGACATTTGTTTTTATCTGTGTTCCGCATTCTTTGTGTATCTGTGTTGTTTTTATATATATTGTCCTAAACCATTATGAACCATCGTAGTTCGTTTTATACTGGAATTGGATATGTCGATGGGAGTGAATAAATAAGAGATGAAAAATTTAAAATATACACCACTCTTATCGAGGTAACCAATACTAGTGTAAGGCCAACTACGGATGGCCGCTCCTATCCAGCCTTATTCTTCATAATAACAGACAGTATTTCTTTTAATACTCTTTGTTATTGTGAGTATAGAGGTGGGGCGTTACACAAATCTACGGGAACGATTTTCGTATCGTTTCCATATTTAACCTTTTGTTTCCAAATAACCATTCGTTTAACTATTGTGCAAAAAAAAAACTGAATGGGCACTAGCTTTTATTGAGTCACTGAATTCAATTCAATTGGCTTTTATAATTCCCAAAGCACATCTGTCGTCCATAACTTCAATTTATTTTCCGTCAGCTCTTTCATTTCAATGTCTATTCATTTATTCACTGTTCAAATTCCTTTGTATAATGTTGCACACTAACTTGAAAGTTGATACAAATTCAGCCTGTAGCCATTTACTCTTCTCTCCTACTCGCATTTACTTTAGCCAATTCCAGTTCCCTTCTTCCCCTCATGCTCCACCCTCCACTTTGGCATGGCCGCATGCAATCATCCATCCCCAGCCGCACCGCCCTCAACACCGTGCACCACCACTTCGTCACCCTTTCCAGCCTCGGACCTCCTTCCCAGATCCCTAACCACCGTCTCTGCCACCTGACTTCGGCGCCGCCACCATCCAGACCCACCACAGATCCTCCGCCACAAAACCCGGTCGAGCAATACACCGCAGCTCCGCCACTAACCAAAGCCGAGCAAGCCCTCCTCCACCTTCACTTCCTTGCCAAGACCGTCTTTCCCTTACCGATACCCTTAGCTCGACTCTGACCCACTGCTCTCTCTACCTCGGCTGCCTTGTTTTCCTTTGCTTCCACCGTGATTGACAACGGCCTTCTACCACGTCAAACACCACGGCGGCAGCGGCCAGCTCCTCCACTGCCCGACCTTCACCTCCTCCACGTGAGCACACCACACCCGAACTACCATAGCAAACCCTCCCGAGCCATGCCCACGTCTCCACCAGTGGCCGAGTTTCTCCCTCCCTGATCTAACTGCGGCATCTCCTCTTCTGTCTTTGTGTGTTACAGTAAGTTGTTCCAACCTATTTTTCCTGGGTGTGTTCACGTTACATTAGTGATTTTTATACATATATTTATATCAGTATGCATGTTTAAAGACTTTATATATATTTAACAAAAAGAGTATACTAGACTTGGTTTTAGATACATATATACATATATCTATTTATTTTATAATAGTATATATTTACTCGGTTTTCATAAATTGAACATTAGCTCTGTTTATACAAAGATTGGGCTAAAAAATATATGTATATTATATGTTAAGTTTTGGTTGCAGTATACAAATCTTTGTAAAAAGTTGTATTCATAATCATTTATAGTTAATAAAAATTTATGTTTATACATGTGTTTTCAAAGTGCTGCATAAGGATTGTCGTGCCATACACATACAATAATTTAAAAATATTTACTTGGATTTTAATAAGTGTAGTTTATAAAAGTTTACAAAGTATCAGTCTGGGTATATGTTCTTTTACGAATATTATATCGGTTATTTATATACATTGGTTTTCGAATCTTAGCACATTTAAATGAATATGTAAGGAACTGATTTTTTTTGTATAATAATAAGAGTGTGTTTCAGGTTGCATGCCGATCTATTTTATTCACATATATCATATAAAATATATGGGCAGGCTTCATATATTTCATAGTTAGGTCTGCATATATTTCATAGTTAGGTCTGCATATATTTATATATTAGTGTCCACTTATACCAATTATCTTCATCGATCCTGATAGATTTGTTTCACCGATTCCTATTTATCAGCTTCGTCAGTCGGATTCGTGCCAATTTGGCTTTGTTTTGGGATTCGTGCTTGGATTCATAACTCGTTTCATTTGTCAAATCTCCTCTAGCCTCGAAAGGTGAGCAATCACTCACGATTAATGTTCTTTTATTTACTAAATTTGATTTCAATTGAAACGACAATTGAAATATGCGGCTGTTAGTTATTTACACTGTTATATATATGTTATTACCTATATCAGTTCACATGTGACATCTGACACCATTATTTGTTATTTATACAATGATAATCCAGTTTGGTTGATAAATGATTGATTGTTTGATGTTGACATTGGACGTTAAATTGTTAATGAAGTAATTGATAAATAATTTGAAATTGAAATTGACGTAGGATAGTTAGAGTTGGTATATGTGTTAAATTTGGTTTGATGACATTTGCATAATATGACCCCTTTAATGTTTAAATAAATTGACATGTAGAAATATGGAATTACACCTTGAACCATTTAATTATATGGTGTTTAAATCGATGCAGTATGAAATTGAATAATAGATATCAACTGAAGAACCATATTGATATTGATTACGTTCTTTAAGCTGTTGACTTCGGTCATTTGTAATTTGTGATAATTTTTTGACTTCGGTCATTTGTAATTTGTGATAATTTGAACTTGTTTGATTTATCACCTGGTTTAGGCTTTGACTTGTTTGATTCCTATTATCAATCATGTGTGTTCATGTTGTAGCCGAAACTCTAAACTATTACATATATGTACTTGGCCATGGTTTCATATGAATGTGGTCTTGAAATTGATTCCATATGCTTGCATTCAAACTCCATGTATGTGTGAAGGTGTTGGTGATAACTTGATTTAATCTTAAAACTGTAGCCTTATCTAGTTCATCTCTGTAGCATTAACTCATGTGTTAATTTGTTGGTATTTTACTTTGATTGTGCAGTCTGTTGTGCACTGTCTACTGGCTTTGGTCATTTTCTTGAATCCGAATACTCGAGTTGTTTGCATTTTTGTAAGATTAGTCATTTTCACTTGTATACATACGTTTA
The DNA here is from genome assembly GCA_030737815.1 of Allium fistulosum. Lineage (NCBI taxonomy): Eukaryota > Viridiplantae > Streptophyta > Magnoliopsida > Asparagales > Amaryllidaceae > Allium > Allium fistulosum. The sequence continues at coordinate 131,303,681 of CM060904.1, forward strand.
TGTATGTATATATGTTGTTGTGATCATTTGTTGTGTATAGTTGGTGTCTGGATTTATTTCATGCCCCTGTTGCGTTTGTAGTTGCGTCAGTCTTCGATTCATCTCTATTGAACTACTTTGGAGCTGTATTCTTGCTTGAAGATCGAACTACTTCATATTTCCATTTTATTTACTGCTTTGGTTGTCTGCAATATTGCTTTTTTGATACATGTCCTTATGCATATGTATATTGCATCACTGTATCTTCTGAAGCTTCGCTCAACTTGATATTTTGTTGCTTGACTATATGCATTTTGCTGTTAAAATTGGTAGCTTTGCATTTGTTATATTGTGTGTTGTTTCATGGGCTTGTTCCTTCGAGTCAGTTTGCATTTGCTCCATTGTATCTCATATTTCCTACTTCATATGTACTTGTAAAAGTTGAAGCTTGTGCACCCTTGAGTTTGTGTTGGTCATCATGTCGTTGTAGTTAAGTCTGCACTGTTTCATGATGAACTGAAATGTTGTGCACTACATGCATATATATACATGTGTGTATACATGTTTATATATATATATATATATTAAGTTGCACCATGTAGTTTCATATTGTATTTCTTTGAACTATGCACTGCCCTGGTTTGAGTCACTTGTATCAGTCCATTGCCGTGTTGCTTTGAGCTAGTTTGCATTTTGATGATGAGTTGCTTATGAGCCGGTTCATGAAATTTTCATGTTAGTTTGGTGGCTTCACTTTTGTTGTAGCTGCAGGTGTATGTATACATGTTGTCATGTCAGCATTGATTCATTTCTAAATGCTTGCATACTCTAGTGTGCATTGTATATTTCCATTTAAAGTTTATTGTTATATTCTGGTCATTTCATTATGGTTTCTTTGAGCAGTCTGGGTTCAAGTGTACATTTGAATTTTTGGTCAAGGCTTGTTCGATTCATTAAAAACCTGACTCGTTGATTTGTATTGCATGCACTTGAGTTGAACCTAGCTTTGGCTCGGGTTTGACCTTATGCTCATATTGTGACATTATTTGTATCACACTTGAGTTGAACCCAGCTTTTGATTGGGTTTGACCATGTGCTCACCTGTCCCTGTAATTTTATCAAGTGCATATTGGTGTGCACGGCCGTATGGCATGTACAATGATACACTGTGCATGTCACAAGCTGTTCGTGTATGATGAATTAAAATTTAAATGATGACGAACAACCCAAAAGACTGAGGTAAATAATATTTTCAAAAATACATATTTAATTTTTTTTTTACACTGGAAAAATTATTTCGTTTTCAATTTTACTACTTCAGTGTCTATTTGCATATCGCTTAGATGCTAGATTCAATCTGGAATAGAGTTGAAGATAAATACGAGTGAATGAATGATATGTAGTGAGGTGCAAATGTTAATTGAAAATTGTAATGTAATCGAATTTGTATTGTAATTGAAATTGTGTATATATAGTGAGTGCTTAACTTTGTAGTATTCAAAATTGTAATAAAATATTTGTTTGAATTTAAATTCAGTGTTATTTATTTTATTCAGCAAATATTTAATTAATTATGTGAAAATAAAATAGTACATAACAAATACATTTAAATTAAAATATATATATATATATGTTTATTATCATCAAACTAAAATCATATGCTAGCATATTCTACACTACTTAGCCTTGTAGCATCTCCCCTAATTTTCAGTCATTTCGGTTGATGAGGTTTGAGGCTAAAATTACCTTTTAAAAAGAATTTATACTGGGAATGCTCACTATCCTCCAATGACAATGTGTTGAAAACATTCATCCATACAAGTCCGTTCTGGATCTGAACGAATCTGAAGGCACTACTCTTCTACATCTGTTTGGAATCATCCTCAGGATTACTACCCTTGCACTTCAAAGCTCCATCATCAATTCCATGCTTTTGTCTTTACTTTGAAAACGTATTCGTTGGATCGAAGTGGTTTTTAGATAACTTATCTGATTCCGGTCTCTTCGAAACAACATTCGATATTTCCAGTAAACTCAGCCCTAGTTATTTAGGAAATAAATAGACAAAAATAAATCGGAGATCATCTTCTAACCGTTAGTGAGTGGATTTTCTTATCATCATCCTAAAAGAACGAAATGAGTTTATACGTACAGTATAGCACTTTCGACGGGAACTGTACCATATAATCCCTATGTTTCTCCTAGATATTTCCAAAGTTATGTTTTTAGTCCAGATTTGATAGTCGGTTATCTAACTAACAAATAAACAATCATTCCACCAAAGGGTTCATTTCCTACTGAAATCACCAAAATAATTTAATTTAAATTTAAATAAATTAAATCTCTTTATCAAAAGCTATATGCTATCTCACCGAAACAAGTTTATTCACAAACCATTCCCTTTAAAATATTTGAAAACTTTCTTTTTTTTATAAATATGGAAAGCACCATATGATATCAACCATGGATTCATAGCTCAATGGTTACGTCTCTATCCTAGAGAAATCCAAAGTTAACTACAGGCAATCCCTATCTCCCGATCTCGCCATAAAAGTATACCATTACTTTTCGAAAACTTTATTTAATAATTATCTCAAAATAAGACTTATAAAATTTCTATAATAATTTTCCAAGTTTAATTTAGGCAAATACTCTTAGATAAAAGTTATTATATAAAATAGTATTAATATTGAATAATTTCGCTTTTAAAATAATAATACAGATTAATTCTTAAATAATTTTAACAAATCATTTTAAGGTAATTTTATTTAATAATTAAATATACTTCTAAACAATTTAAAATAAATTCATAACTTTGACACAATAATTAATTCTAATTTATTAATAAAATTCTAATCGATTTACAAGATTTATTTATAAATTTTTTTTTTATATAATTCTAAAAATATTTAAATAACTAACTTTCTAAAATATTCTTATGTTAAAAACATTTTTTAATTACCTTTTTTAATAATTTAAATATTCTCTTTTTAACAAACTCAAACTTCTCGATAAAAATATATTTTTAATCCAATATAAATAATCTAATATTTATAAATCTCTCTTGATTTATTACTAATCGATTTACGTCCTAATTTTCATAAATCCCTTTCCATAATTCCAAAAGAAGAATCTATCATTTCTTTTTAAACTGATTTACCCATCTCATTATAAATTCTTACCGTGAATTTATATCTTCAATTTACCAAATGATAATCATTTCGCTTTATTCATAAACATGGTTTATAAATGTCTTAGTCTCATTTCCAGTTCACAACGTTCTTTTACATCACTTAAATCCAATATAAATAAATTTCTAAATTAAATTCCATTTACAAATCAATTTTCTTAAATAACCCAAACCATACTCCAAAACCAACCAAATCCTAATTCTACTTCCGTTTCATAAATTTTGAAATCTTATTTAAGATTCAGTATAACCAATTTGATATTTATTCCCAAATTCACTTTTATTTCTCCAATCTATTTAAAATCTTGATTTAAAAACATTTCATATTTAAAACATGTATCACATAGGAATTATTATTTAAAATCATATTGTTAGGCGTATTTTCACCCAGAAGATCTCGAGACCGAGAAGCACCAGTCTCGTCCAGGTTCACCCGTTCCGTCCAAGTTTTATTCGGTACCCGTACCACTGCCGAACCGGATTCACAACCATGGAAGACCGAACCAACTCATTTCCAAAGCCTAGCCGAGCCAAGGTAAACACTACCGAACTAATCCTCTACTACCGAACTAATCCTCTACTACCGGTCCAGACCTCAACAAACAAACCAGACGCATGCTACCGGACCAGATCTCAACTCCACTCACCACCGGACCAAGACGCCACCGGACCAAGGCACTACCGGACCAAGACACTACCGAACCAAGATGAAGAAGGCATTACCGAACCAACATTGCCAGGCCAGATCACATCAGCCCAGGCCCACTAACAGCTATATACATCTGAGACCCCTACCCCCAGCCTCACTCTATAAATAGAGGGGTAAGGGTATGACAATGGAGGACAAGTTAGAGAGCTCAAGCACGGACAGAACTTTCTAACCACTTTCACACACTTGTAATCAAAGCCTTGTACTTGTAATCTGAACAATAAAAGAGAATAACATATGAAGTGGATGTAGGCACATTCTGGCCGAACCACTATAAACTTATGTGTCTTTTACAGTTTAGTCCCTGCTTTTTACATATTTGCATAAAGTATCCAAATCATTAAGAACAACATAGAATCGACTAAATCATACGGCTTGGAGGTATTTGCCCGTTTTTTATGCAAACATTTTTGGTGCTTTCACTAAGAACGTGAACTCAAGACTTCAGCTTCTCCCACTTAACCTTCTTCCTAACAGCGTCGCTCATTGCTTGGAAGACATGCCTCCCAAGCAGAAGAAAGATGTTAACAAAGAAAAAACATCGCAACCAGCAGTATTCCAGATCCGTTGGTCACAGATCAAGTGAATCGTCCCATTCCAACAGCAGTACAAAATGGAGATCAAGCAAATCCGACAGCCCCTGCCATGAGACAGCCAGCAGCAATTACTAGGGCAGATCCAGACAAGGTTGTGGCTGAAGTAACTAACCACTTCACATCCCAACAAGAAGCCTTGGTGAACCAACTCGTGTCACGCTTAAGGGATGCCGAAGAATCCAACCGCAACACCGAATCATGGGGTGAGTCCCAATCTAGGGGATCTCGGAGGCGACAAAGGTCTTCCTTCTTCGAAGAAGCCAACGACAGAAACAGCCATGGTAGGAGCCAAGACCAAACTCAGCCCGAACTCCGACCCGAGGAAACACTTGGAACCAAACCCAACGGGGGAGGTACCAGGTGGGGGTCGGTTGTAGCTGAGCCTGTCATGCTGCCTAACCATGGAAACACTAATGAACGGGGCCGAGCTAGAGTCCAGCCCGAAGTTGGACCCGAGGAAGTGCTTAGAACAGAGCCCAGCATGGGAAGATCAAGGCAAGGGCCAACTGTAGCTGACCCTAGCATGCTCCCAGAAGACCAAAGACAGCCATTGGAAAATATTAGGAGTGATAGATGATACCATCCCTACAGGTCATCTAGACACAACCAATCCCGTAGAGAAGAACCAAGCTCATTTCTATCTGCTCCAAATTCTGATGAAAGGATGGCACGCTTGTTTAGAGAATGCGTCCAACGGGATCAAAGAGATCGAGGGATAGGCGCTAGGGTAACCAGCCCTTTCGCCCGTAATATCGAAATTGCCATCACCCCCCGAGAATGGAAAATGCCAACAATGGAACCTTACAAGGGAACCTCTAACCCTGTTGTACACTTGCAGAGATACACACAGCATGTGCTCATGAGCGGAGCAACAGAAGGAGTATTGTGCAAATGCTTTCCACTATTCTTGGCAGATCTAGCCACGTCCTGGTTCTGCCATCTACCCCAAGGATCCATCAGCTCATGGGAGATGTTGAAAGAAAAGTTCATCAACCAGTTCCGCATTCATGTGGAACAACCCAAGGACGCTTATTCCTTATCCAGTATCAAACAGAAGCCTGGAGAGACAGTGCAGCAATATCTAACCCGATTCAATGCCGCAGCGGTCGCAGTCCAAGATGCCGATGAGAAGCTTATCTTAATGGCCCTCTGTAGTGGTGTGCATCCGGATACTAAATTTGCTAGAAGATTGACAAAAGAAAAACCAGCTACTTTACCCGATTTCTTCCATGAAGCCGGGAAGTATATGAGACTTGAAGACGTTGCCACTGAAAGGCAGACATGGCAACAAAATAAGGCAGCTCACGGCAACACGCCCGCTGTAGCAAAGGACGTTCGAAGAAATGACTCTAGAGACAATGCTGGGGGCAAAAAGGGAGAAAAGCGTCTATATCGGCCAGGACCGAGATTTGACGCTTACACCCCTTTGAATGAAACGATCGAAAACATCTTCCTGGCCACCTAAGACGAAGTTAAATATAAACGCCCCCCGTATAAGAAGGAATCAAATAACGCAATTAATTCTGGAAAGTTCTGCCACTTCCACGAATCTCATGGGCATGATACCAATGAATGCCATCATCTCCGAGACTTAATTGAAGAACACATCAGAAGAAAGAGACTAGAACGCTATGTAAAAGGTCAGAACAGGACTCTAGCTCCTTCCAATGAGAACCCAAGGCTACCTTCCCCAGAAATAGGCAGAGGAAATCGCAACACCAGCGGCTCCAGTCGAGAGAAGATAGTGGTCCATACCATCTCGGGAGGGACACACATCGCCGACAGAAGCTGGGCAGAGATGGAAAGATATGGAAAGTCACTTAGAAACAATGAAGACTGCATTAATTCGGTTATATAAGAACGCCACCCGAAGCGGATAGAGAAGAACGACATCACATTCAGTAGGCGTGACCTGGAGGGAAGACAGTACCCTCACATGGATCCCATGGTTATCTCTGCCCAGCTCGGTCTAGTTGAAGTTTTCCGAATTAGTAGACACTGGAAGCTCAGTGAATATCCTATTTAAGCACGCATTCGACAAAATGAAGCTGTCAATAAAGGATGTTTTTCCCTGCAATAAACCACTACACGGTTTCACTGGAGATGCGAAGATGCCCCTCGGGCAACTGGACCTCTTTGTTGAAATTGGAAGTCATCCCCGCTCGGTTGTGTGGAAACAAACATTTGTGCTAATAGAAAACCACTCGGCCAATAACGCCTTCTTGGGAAGACCAGCCTTGTCTGACTTCCAAATTGTGCTGGCCCCATGGTGCCTGAAGATGAAATTTCCAACGGACAATGGAGTAGGAGAAGTAGAGGGAGATCAGGACACCGCTCGAGATTGCTACGTAACTGAACTTCGCAATAACCACAGGAAGGATAAAGGGAAGAGTGCAGAGACTACCCTCTGCACGAAAAACTTGGAAGCATAGCAACTAAAGAAAGCCCCTCCTCTTCGATATACCAGTGATCCTTTCAATGAATTAGACCCCAGGAATAAAGAGGAGGAGGCCACCGCCGAGCCTGCAGAGGCTATGGAATTTGTATCTATGGACAGACATGACTCAAGTAGACTATTGAAAGTCGGATCTCAGCTAAAAGCAGAATTGAAGGAACAACTCATTGATTTTCTCCACCACAACTTGGATGTATTCGCATGGACGCACGCTGACATGACCGGAATCTCCCCAGACATAGCACGTCATGTGCTAAACATCGATCCTACCATGGTGCCAGTAAAGAAGAAAAAGAGAAGTATGGGGGCAGAACGATCAGCAGCCCTCGATGAAGAAGTAAAGAACCTACTTGCCAATAACTTCATACGAGAAGCCATCTACCCCGAGTGGATCGCTAACCCGGTACTAGTAAAGAAGGCTAATGGGAAGTGGTGAAGATGCATTGACTTCTCCAACCTAAATGACGCGTGCCCAAAGGATTGCTTCCCACTTCCCCGAATCGATCAGCTTGTGGACAGCACAGCCGGGCACGAACTCTTATCTTTTATGGATGCGTACTCAAGATATAACCAAATTCCTATGCATACTCCCGATCAAGACCACACCAGTTTCATCACTGACCGGGGATTGTACTGCTACATAGTAATGCCTTTTGGACTTAAAAACACCGGAGCCACTTATCAGCGCCTCGTCAACAAGATGTTTGCGGAGCAAATAGGACGAACTATGGAAGTTTATGTGGATGACATGCTGGTATAGTCAAGGAAAGCCGACGATCACGTAAGCCACCTGGGCGAGATGTTTCAAGTACTTCGCCGATATGGAATGAAGCTGAATCCTCTAAAGTGCTCCTTCGGAGTATCGTCAGGAAAGTTCCTAGGATTCATCGTCCATGCCATAGGAATTAAAGCAAACCCTGAAAAAGTCCGATCTCTGAAAGATATCAAGATACCTTCTACCCGAAAAGAAATGCAAAGCCTAAATGGGAAGGTGGCCGCCCTAAGCAGATTCATCTCTAAAGCAACTGACAAGTGCATCCCCTTCTTCGAAGCTCTAAAGAAAGACAAAGGAAAGTTCGAATGGACTAACGAATGCTTAACAACTTTCCTTAACTAATCGAACACCTCCAAAGACCGCCAGTACTCTCAACTCAGAACGAAGGCGAAGAGCTATACCTATACCTTGCTGTGTCATCTCATGCTCTAAGCGCCGCTTTGGTAAGAGAAGACAAACGCACGCAGCGGCCAATATACTTTGTAAGTAAGAGGTTTACAGGGGCGGAAGCCATATATCCTAAACTTGAGAAACTAGCGTACTGTTTACGAATTGCATCACGGAAACTGCGACACTATTTCCAATCTCATTCCATCAGAGTTCTGACCGATCAACCGCTAAGACAAGTACTCCATCGTCCCGACACTTCTGGGCGTCTACTTAAATGGTGCATTGAACTAAGTCAATATGATATCACCTACCATCCTTGCACCGCCATCAAGGGACAAGCCATGGCCGATTTCATCGCCGAATTCACTACCAACGAAGGTAAGGAGCAATCTGAAGTAGCAGAAGACATCAAGTGGAATCTCTTTGTGGATGGAGCGTCAAACGAGCAAGGCTCGGGGGCAGGTGTGGTAATAATCACTCCAAGGGGAAGTAAGCTACACTATGCTCTAAGGTTGGAATTCGCTGCCACCAACAACGATGCAGAGTATGAAGCAGTGATAGTTGGATTAGAACTTGCCTTAGAGATTGGAGCCAGTTCTTTATGTCTTCATAGTGATTCTCAACTTATTGTAAATCAAATACTAGGAGAATTTCAGGCTCGAGAAGAACGACTCACAGCGTATCTAAAGAAGACCAAGCTGCTTCTCAATCGATTGGATCACTATTTAATCAAACACATCCCTCGGGAAGAGAACCAAGAGGCCGACGAATTGGCAAAGCAAGCTAGCATGAAAAATGCCACTATTTCCGGAACAGTAGCCATCTCAAAGCAACTGACCCCGAGTTTCGAACAAGTGAATCTGGTAGCTGCAATCGAGGAGGAAACTTGGATGACTCCCATCTAAAAATACTTACAAGATGGCACACTTCCCGACGAGTGTAATGAAGTCAAGAAAATCTTGAGGAGAGCTTCCCGCTACACAATACGAGAAGACATTCTCTATCGACGCGGCTTCTCTAACCCCTTATTAAGGTGTGTCGTTGGAAGGGAAGCCAAGGAGATCTTATCCAACATCCACCAAGGAAGCTGCGGGGATCACACTGGAGAGCAGACTCTGGCAAAGAAGATACTCCGATATGGATATTTCGGGCCCACCTTAAACAAAGACGCCTTAGACTTCGTCAAAAAATGTGACAGATGTCCGAAATGTGCTAAGATTCCTCGACTACCAACCAAAGAGATTACTCAAATGACCAGCCCTTGGCCCTTTGCAGTATGGGGAATTGACCTGATTAGCGAACTGCCAATGGGCCGAGGCGGATCCAAATATGCTATAGTGGCAGTTGACTATTTCACCAAATGGGTGGAAACGGAACCTCTAAATAAAATATCTTCGGCAAAAGTCATTAACTTCTTGATCAAAAACGTTTTATGCAGGTACGGAGTCCCACTCAAAATCATATCGGACAACGGACTTCAGTTTGACAGCGAGGTGTTCGCCGACTGGTGCCAAGAGCACAGAATTCACAAAAGCTTCTCATTTGTAGCTTATCCCCAGGCAAATGGACAGGTCGGAGCAGTCAATAAAATTCTCAAAACTCTAATAAAAAAGAAACTTGAAAAGTCAAAAGGCGCTTGGGTGGATGAACTTCCTACGACACTTTGGGCCTACCGCACATCTTTCAGAACATCAACAGGGCATACTCCTTTCTCTTTGGCATACGGATCGGAGGCCATGCTCCAAGCCGAAACTATAGTGCCTTCCCACCGTAGGATCCACTATAACCCAGAAGAAAACGAAGAACCCTTCACATGTCTTTGGATCTAATTGAGGAGAGAAGAAATGATGCAGCCCTCAAAGCAGCAGCTCACAAACAAAAAGTGGCAGCGCAATACAATTCCAAAGTCAAGCATCATAGCTTACAAGAAGGAGACCTTGTCCTTAAGCGAATCTTCCCACGCCCTGGAGCACTAGATCCAATCTGGGACGGACCATATGTAATTCATAGAGATCTCCACAACGGAGCTTATATTTTATCAACAGTGGACGGAGAGGTGTTCCAGAGGGCATGGATCATCCAACACCTTCGTCGATACTTCTCTTAACTTGTACTGCCCATATGAAGTGAATTGACAAAGAGAATCAGTGGACGTAGGCATTTTCGTGCTGAACCATATTAAAAACTTGTCTCTTTTTAACTTGTTCCTTTATATCTTGGCTGCTTGTTAACCTTATCCTTTTCTGTTGAACAAAATCCTGTGTAGCGACATTCCCATTCAAGACACATCACGGCGCGACTTCACATGGACAGGACCTAACAGGTACTATGCGAATTTATGCCCTCGCCAATGAGACACTTTTGCTCCAGCATCCCTCTACTGCGGGTTAACTCATTGCTCGCGATCGGCCCTTAAAGCCAACTGTAATGAGCCGATTATAAGCCACCGAGTAGGCCGACCATAGCCTAGGCAGCTCATTACGGTGTTCGGCTCACCGGCAACCGTGAACCTACTTTAAGCCCCAACATAAGGTGTGGCCAGCCAGGGGTAGTTCACAGTTGACGATCGACACCCACGCTAGCCGGCCACGGTAAATCGAATAATACCCACGATTACGGGCCATAATGGCCCGGGTAATTACTGTGCGCGATCTCGGCTCCGAGTGCCTTAAGTACAGCTGTGGTAAAAAAAAAGAGAGAAAGAAAAACTCCCCGCGGAGGCGTAAGATGGGTGACAAATGTCTCCAAGGCCCACAGCTAGGGAAAGTGACTACAAAACCCGTTTGCCATGAACTTAAGCACATCGCAGGCCTTCTGTGATTGGAAGTTTTACTATTTCTTATATTTCTATTTTTTTAAAATAAAAACTTTCCTCCTATCCTCTATAACGATCCCTAAAGTACAGGACATAAAATAAGAGACGCTCACTAATGGGGATAGGAATTCACAACTGGATGACGGGTCACTCAGCTGCATTTCATACTCAGGCATACAAGACATTCAAAGCAACCATCTACAACCAAAACATGAAGGGCGGTATTTTCTTCTTTTGTACATGAATACGTAGCTACAATTTATTCGCATTCACACTAACATTGCAAGATATGAAATTATATTAAGCAAGAAACACGATTGAATCGTAGACATGTGTACAACTATATTTCTTATGCAACACACAAAAATAACAAAAGCATTCAAATATGACAGAACCAGCGTGAGTTAAAAAATACATGCTAATAATAAAGTCATTTATCACCAATAACACACTTACAGCCTAAAAAGTTACATGAATATTTAGAGACTAACATAGACAACAATGTGCAAAAACAAGCCAAAAGATATCCAGCTCAAGTCAAGGAGTCGGCTGCACCGGAGCTTTACCTCTATCCGGCTAGCGCTCCGAAATCTCCTTAACTGCGGGATTGGAACTCTCAGCATGTTGACCAGAAGTAGTTGGTGCTCCAGAGGTCCCACCTGTCAAATCCGAAAGAGAATCCATTAATAGTCATAGACAATAAGCAATCGAGTTTCGAAAAGCTAAAGGGAAAAACTTACCAGCATCTGCTCCTTGATCGTCATCCTCTAACTAAACACCAACCTCCTCGGCAGTAAGCAGTCGCATACCCTCCTTCACCGCCGCTCTCTCCTCCTTGGTGAATTGAGTCGTGACCACATCCATTCCAAAAGCCACGCCACCCTCCTTATCTGCATTGGCCTTAGCCTCCTCCAGGGCGCTGAGATAAATCCTGGCCATGACTCGGGGATAATCGTCCATCTAAGATAAGCCGCCCTGTTTCCAAGTGCGAAAGTACATGTCCTGAAGCATCTCATCCATTATCCCCTCATTCTCCTCAAACTCCATTATTCGATCCTCGAAAGCCAACAACTTTGCAGTAGCAGCATCCCTCTCCGATTGGTATCGCAAGCAGTTAGCCTGGAAGGACTTCCTCATCACCTCCATCTCCTCCTTCACCTTGGTTTGAATAAGCTCTACGTCTTCAAGTCTCCCGGATAGCTCCTGTACCCGCTCGAGATCTGCTTTCCGAACCTCTTCCACCATTTCAATAGCCATATCAATCCGTCCCTTGCAAGCAGCCTCCATTTTCCGTAACTCCGCTCTGCTGGCCTTTTCCATGGTCTTCTTTAGTTGTCTTGAGGTGCCTCATGTTGAGAGATTTGGATGGCTTAACCAGCAAGTTGTCTGGCCTGATCGGAAACTATTAACCGCAGCCGAATGTTAGCACTCCCAATTTCTTCCCTAGCCTTGACCAGTCGGGCATGATGTCCCATCAGCTTTCTGGTTTCCTTAGAAACCCGATCAATATTTGCCTTAGCTTCGTCCCCCAAAGTTACAACCCGAGTGGTAAGCAAATCAAGGTCCAGGGACTTAGCTTCATCCAGCACTCTTACCATAGGATTACGGGGAAGAAAGTACTCATCGGTAGCCTCATCAAAGGTAATATCGCGAGAACCCGGATCCAGATCCGGATGACCTGCAAACAAATTACGAGCCAAGTCGGGACGACCTACCCGGGTAATGGTAGGATTTTCAAACGAGTGCGGAGAAGGTATAAATTTAGTATTCTCCTCCGTGGTATCCCGAGGAAGCTCAGTTGGGGACTAAGGGCCAGGCGAGGATTCAAATAAGGAACGACTCATCTTTCTCCTTTGAACATCCTCTTCGATAACTCCAAGAAGAGGGCGGTAGCCAACTACATCTCCAGGGCGGTTAGTCGGAGGCTTTAGTTTAATAGAAGCCCTGAGAAGTTTGTATTGTTCAAGACGGTGTCGAACATCTGATGCCTTGACCGCTTTACCCGCTTCTGAAATAAAAACCAAGTGTTACAAGCTTACGTTGAACTATAATTCAAGAAATGTATCAAGTTAAGAAGAGTGAAGAGATGCTTTGTTATAAAAACCCTGGGGAGGAATAGGATACTGCAATATGTCCTGGATTTCATTCCAGGACGAGAGCTGGCCATAAAATGTTCCTAAATCCTTATCATAAATGAAGTCTGCAAGAGTCAAAAATTCACCTTGAGTCGCAAGAGTTGCCTCAGCCGAAGCGCTCTTGGAAGATGAACCGGCGCTGGTCTCGGCTTTGTCGGCTTTCTTGGGCTTCTCTACTAAAGCCGGACCTTCCTCCAACCCCTCAAAAGCTAGGTGGAAAGCATCGTCTGTCCACTCCTGGATCACACCTGCTTGCTTTGTAGACAAAGCCCTAGTGTCATCACCACTTTGTCCGTCGCCACCACCACCGCTATGACCATCACCATCACCTTCTCCACCGCTTCCGCTCTCCTCCTCATCCTCACCTCTCTCATCCTCACCTCTTTCCTCCTCCATATCTTCTTCCTCCGGGATGTCTGGACATGTGCTGGGAGAGGGTCCATCGCACTTCTTGAGTTTCTTCCCCCCGGCAACTGGATGTTTCGAGAAGGGTTTCCTTTTGCTGCTCCTCGCCGTAGCCCCTCCTTTAGGTTTAGCAGCCTTCTCCTCAGCTGTGTCTCTTTACTTGAACACAGACTGGCGTGGCAGAATCAAGTTGAGCCCCAGAAGAGTAGCATTCCTGATCAAATAAGAAGCTGCCCTCTCATTTTCCGGAATGGCCTCTATTTCCTCAGCCATTTGAACCAAACGATCATCCTCTACAACCGCAAAGCCACCTGTCGCTAGCAAGAAACAAAGCACATAAGAAGGGGCATTGTAGTCAGAACGGGACTTATAAATAAGATTCAACTTACAGCCAGAGGTGAAGCGGCGGCAAGAAACAGAGTCATCTCTGACAAAGAACCATTCCTTCTTGAACATGATGAATTTTGAATATAAGTCCAGGACTGGCTTGAAGGACACGGCCGATTCTAAGCTAATATATGGAGACCCCTTCTTGTAGCCTCTCAAGTTGTACAGGTACCGGATCTCTCGGTTGGAAGAGGGACACCCGTATTTTCTCTGGAAGATAACGAACAAGCTCACCAAGATGGCATAGGAGTTGGGTTGAAGCTGGAAAGGGGCCACCTTCAAGTATGTAATGAAGCTAGCTATCCAAGCGTTGATCGGAGGGATGGCTCCGCACATGCAGTGATACCTGCTGTAAGCAAAATACCCTTCCGGGGGGTCATACGGCATCACTCCTTTCCCTGGCAGCATCATGTGCGCTCTATCAATCCCAAAAGATCTAGATATAACGTCAAGCTGCTCCTCTTTGAGGGAGCTGGGAAAGCAGTCAAGCGGTGAGTTCAAGAGCTCTTGAGGACCGTACCCGTCTACTAACGATCTCGGGGTTGGTCTATGTCGTTCTGGTTCTGCCTGAACTGGGGGCAGTATGGGGGACTCTCCTTTGTCCATGGATTTCTTCTTGTCAGAACGAGTTTCTACTTTATGAGACATTGTCTACAACACAAGAAAACATATTATTAGAGCAAGGAATGTAGAGATATAAACAAACAGATACCTACAGTCTAGAATCTCATTCATAAACATAAAGGTTTCATTTGGAGTTCGAGTCTAAGAGTCCATTCGGCACTCACACTCCCTCAGTTCATTCGGTAGTCCAAACATAAAAGTTTCATTCGGTAGTTCGAGTCTAAGGGTCCATTCGGCACTCACACTCCCTCAGTTCATTCGGTAGTCCAAGCATAAAATTCATTCGGCAGAGGAAAGCCTCACCTAATTCGGCAGTCAAATCTGGTTCGGAGACAAGGTCGATTCGGCAGACGAATATTTGGTTCGGCTATCTCAAACGGTGAGGAGACGGAGGCGTGAGGCCCATACTTATAGGCAAACGTAGGGTAACCGGACCAACTGGTTCGGCATTTGGGCTGAATGAGAGTGTCCAAACTGAAGTCATAAACATAGGAATCACAGCAAGCCAGAAGACAGGCGAGAAGGAGGACTGATCTAAAACAAAGCGCGACATATGCAAGCATATGCCCCCACTTTGGGGTGCAAATGTTGGGCGTATTTTCACCCAGAAGATCTCGAGACCGAGAAGCACCAGTCTCGTCCAGGTTCACCTGTTCCGTCCAAGTTTTATTCGGTAACCGTACCACTGCCGAACCGGATTCACAACCATGGAAGACCGAACCAACTCATTTCCAAAGCCTAGCCGAGCCAAGGTAAACACTACCGAACCAATCCTCTACTACCGAACCAATCCTCTACTACCGGTCCAGACCTCAACAAACAAACTAGAAGCATGCTACCGGACCAGATCTCAACTCCACTCACCACCGGACTAAGACGCCACCGGACCAAGGCACTACCGGACCAAGACACTACCGAACCAAGATGAAGAAGGCATTACCGAACCAACATTGCCATGCCAGATCACATCAGCCCAGGCCCACTAACAACTATATACATCCCAGACCCCTACCCCCAGCCTCACTCTATAAATAGAGGGGTAAGGGTACAACAATAGGGGACGAGTTAGAGAGCTCAAGCATAGACAGAACGTTCTAACCACTTTCATACACTTGTAATCAAAGCCTTGTATTTGTAATCTGAACAATAAAAGAGAATAACATATAAAGTGGACGTAGGCACATTCTGGCCGAACCACTATAAACCTGTGTGTCTTTTACAGTTTAGTCCCTGCTTTTTACATATTTGCATAAAGTATCCAAATCATTAAGAACAACATAGAATCGACTAAATCATACGACTTGGAGGTGTTTGCCTGTTTTTTGTGCAAACACACACACACACACACACACACACACACATATATATGAAATATTCCAAAATCTTTATTTACAATATCATGAAATAATTAAGATAGATTTAAAATCATTTATTTTATCCCAACAATTTCTTTTTAACTAATACAAATTCTATATAAATATTTTTCTTTTCAAAAATCCCTTTTTGAATTCCTTTTCAAAATTTAACATATATTTATGGTATTTTAAAATACTAAAATCTAGGGTAGTGCCACCATAGCATCGAATAAATTCAAATCACACAATAATCTATCAAAGATTTTTTCCAACATATCATATATCACTATATATGCAATTAAATTTAACATTTTTGAGGAATCCAGTTGGATCCCTCTAACCCATTTTCTTACAAACACAGATATTAGATAACATAAAATACCAATCCCACTTCAAGACGGGATAAAGCGGTAATATAGGGTTATCCACTATTATGTAGAGGCGCATATGGTCTCATCTGCTAAAATATGCAGGAATAATCAATCCAACTACTAATATATGTACTACTATATATAATATCACATTGAATTGATAATAATTTATCAATTCAACCAATAAATAAATAAATAAATTTTTAACTATTAAAATAAACTAATTACCAAGATGAGTGAGTTTTACTCACTTTGGTTTTTATTTTCGCCGAGACATTCCATTTTGGAACTAAAACCGATCAACGTCCGATTTTAGCCCAAATTTCCACAGTCTCCAAACCCATCCAAAAAAAAAATTTTCGAAGATCTCGCCATTACGATTGCAATGCAAAAAGTGTCATCCAAATCGGACCTGGTATGAGAGAGATGTACCTTTTATAAGTTAATCGATAATTTAATTAATATACAATTTAACTTTTCTTAAAACAAAAGAAACACATACCCAACATCATAGACCTGGCCCACCATCTACAGTATCTTTCCCAAATTTCAAATTGCCGCCTCCCACACTTGAATCCACCATGGCCACAACTTCACCTACCACTCCCATCCCCAATCCACCACGTAATCACCTCAAACAAGCTTTGACGTGCCTCTCTTATCGAGTACTTCCTTCTCCACCTGAAAAATTCGAGCTCTATGCCTTAAAATAAATTATGACAACCCATTGCTCATTGCGTACGTACAGACATCGCATGCCCCTAACCACAACCGAGCTTCACCAAATCAAGGGCCTAGGTGCGGTTTTTGGTGACGAACCCAAATATCAACTCTATTTGGCAAATCGACGAGCCAATTTCCTGTAAATTGTAACCTTAGTTTCGCTTATGCCTTACTGTAAATATTCGAACCTCAGGAATCTTTATAGAGCTCCATCAAACCCATATCAAAATGAAGCCATGGAAAAACACGAATTTAGGAAGTGTTTTCGAATTTTTCTATTGAGTGGATAAATTTTTGAAGTTGATTTTTTTCTATTTGACTGTGCTTGGTTGTTACTGTTGCGTGTGGTTTACAGGAAGAAGATGCATTTTATGAATAGGTAAAGTCACGATCATAGTTGTACACGATAAGACAGATTTGACTAGAATATATATATATATATATATATATATATATATATGTAAATTAAATTTTAAAATGTCACGTTTTATGTAACTTAGAATCTCAAACCCCTATCGAGGCATGTCGCTAGGTATTTATAATGTTATGCCCCTATTTCAAATGCAATAAAAAAGGTTTCAAGTCCTAACTTGATCGTACGGAGAAGATAGTTTTTTGGACCCAATTATTATATTGAATTTTCAATATTAATTTCAACGCGTTTTTACTCCGTATGACCAAACGATAACTCTAAACACTATAAAATTTGAAATCCGATAATAATACACTATTACGGATCTAATGGAACTAGATTCGTCGAAATCCGAGACTGTGCCTCGGAAGGCTATTTTTATATGTTTATTTAAAAGAGCTATTTTTAAAATCGAACAAATCGCTTTTAAATTCATTTCAAAAAGTTTTATTATCTTCATTCTTATTAATATAAATTTGATAATCCTTAAAATTATTTTTATCAAGCTTAAAACTCAAGATTTAATTATTTGAGCAATTTCAATTATTAAATTAACAATTAAATTACCCTATAAATTATTAGACTTAAATTCAAGTTAAAAATGATCTTTTAAATATTCTACTTTCAAATAACTAAAATTCTTGGTAGTTACATGGATATAGATCGTCCGCGCTAGCAGTGTAGCATTCATTCACTAGCGGTGTTGCTTGTTGTTCTCGCTTGTGCATTTGGATACACAATTTCTTATTTTAGTTGCTTCTAACACTTCACTATCAGGCATTGGCCTTGTTGGAGTTCGATGCTGAAATGAAAAAGGTAGTGGCATTGCCGAAGCTCATTTGAGAAGTTACCTTATGTACTAGAGTTTTTATTTTTGATATTGTCGTTGTTATATGTTATGATTTGTTACCTGCCAAACATGTTGGCGGCTTCTTTATTCTTGATGATATATATTCATAATTATGCTTTCCTCTACTGTAGAGGATAACACATTTCTTTCAAAAAAACAATTAACTAATAAATTAATGATTAATATTTGATAATTAAGAAGACCTATCTACCATTTCATATTTAATATTTAATGATTGTAATTAATAATTATATTTAATATTAATATTTCAAAAAGTCTAAAATTTTGAAATTCTATAAATTAAATTTAAAAATATTTATAAAATTTAAAAACAAATCATAAAATTCAAAATAAAAGGGTACGTTTTAAATTAATTTAAAATTCTATAAAATATATAAAAAAATTAGAAATTTTAAAAATGTTAATAAAATTTAGGCATGTGTATGATCTAAATTATTGCAACTTATATATGATATGAAGTATTACTTTTATATACATTTACAGATTTTTTTTCTAACATTCTTCTTTGATATAAGTAAGTTTTTATTTTGATTCCAACTCATAAACTTTTGGCTTCAAATCAAAATATGTCAACCATGAATTAAGAAATAAACGCTCTTCCTACATCTGTTAAATCCCGTCGATGCACAAAACGATGTACACCGAACTGTAGAGAGTACCGCACTAGAAACTCTCAACAAATTCTGTTAAACTATTATAGACGTCTGTGGCACTAAGTACCAAAAACCTCTGAACGAGGATGATGTTTTGCAGATTAGAGAAACATATGAAAGCAGAAGATAACATGGCATGCTAAGAAGTCTCGACTATATGCATTAGGAATGGAAGAACTACCTTCAAAGCATATCATGGAGCTTACAACAGTAAAGAAAGATGACAACTATAAGTTTGGAAATGGTTACTTCTTATGATTTGTGGATTTGACATGCTTTCTTCGGAATTTTTGGATCTAATAATGACTTAAATTTTATTGAGAGGTCAAACTTATTTAATGATCCGACACTTGGCTAAGTAACTTTGGTGGCAATTACTGTTGAGAAAAACACTTAAGACTATGGATATTACATAGGCATTGAGATTTATCCAAAGTGGAGCACTTTTGTGAAAATAGGCCTAAATCTGATAATAGAAAACCAAGCAAAGTTTGTTGTGATGGAAGAGGACAAAGTAAAGATGTGGAAAGAGCTTTTGGTGTCCCTCAATCAAGATTTGCAATGATTAGTAATCCTTGTCGATTGTGGTCTTGAGAAAAGATGTCCATAATCATGTTTACGTGTATTAGTCTACATAATATGAGTATTGAAGACGAACGATATGATGAAGAACATCATCACTACAAATATGATGGTGCAACGCAAATGCTAGATATATTCTGAGATGACATTCTTATAATTGAAGAAGCTTTCAACATTCATGTGGAATGACAACATATATTTCAAGACGCACAACTTCAGAATAAGTTACGAAAAGACCTTATAAATCATATGTGGAATTACTTGCGAGATTGTTAGTTCAACTTTACATATGTGTTTATGAATTTATGATGTACTCGTACTTTAGTTAATGTATCAATTGTATTGCATTTCCTTCAAAATGTTATTTAACTTGGATACGCACTTTGTATGAATGGAAACAAAAATAGTGCAATAGTAACTAATAACCAAATTCAACAGATTTATAAAAACAAAACGTACTCTAAAAATAATACAAATAAAAAAATGCTAAGATTAAAACAGACTACAGTTGAGGGAACCTAGATATAACTATTTGTCTTTTACACTCCATCCAATATTGCATTTAAACTTCATCCATCCACATCAAATCTTTATCAATAATCAATTGTTCTTGTTTTTGTCATTCAATATCCAACTTTTGTTGCTCAATATCCGCAAACTTACGCATTACATCAATCTTCTCCTTTACTTGTGTTCTTCTATCTAGATGTCTTCTTTCATGAACTTTATGAGCGACGTTCACTTTAACATTCAAACTAGCTTCACGCATATTCTTTTCCTTTGTGCTTTGGCGTCCATTGGTCTATAACATTAACCGGGACTCTGGATGAGCACATCCATCTTATTTTCTCCCTCGAATGGGGCTTCTCTACCTAATGAATCTCTCAGATTAGACGAGTATGTTGATGTTAATGCTTTAATCTTTCCCTTCCTCTTTGTTTCAATGTCTCTAAGGCACTTTGTATTATCAGAGTTTCGCTTCGGTTGGCTCATCAGCAACTCATACTAATTCGGGAATTCATAATAGTGTAGTTTTTTAGCATTGCAATCCCTTGTGAAAAGTATTATGAATTCCTTATTCGCCATTCTTTTCTGATAACAAAAAAAATCAATAATAAAATTATATACTATGATTACTAATAGAATCAAGAAATATACCTAATGCTCCTCGTCTATCATTCCACTAGGATTCACTTTCTTATATTTATAAGTCTATGATTCATAAAATTGATTTTGCCAATTGATTTTTCCACATTGTCCTTGAATTGCCGACAAAGAACATGTGTTTTTTGGGTGCTTTATGTTATAGATATTCATTATTTTCTTCAAATACTTCTCGTCGTTGTGGTTAATGCTCATTATCAAGTCTTTGGTGTAATGATAGTAAATGTTGTAGAAGTCGAAGTCCCCATCGCTTTGCCATGGGCTAGATGAATGCTACCTCGTACGAGTACTGAGTTGTTGCTCGTTATCATCTTGAAAACATAGTTTTGAGAGTGCAAAGTATGCGTAAAATCTTCGAATGGTGAAAATATTATGGTGATCGATTTTTTATATAAATAATATGGCTTAGAAGAGTAAGATTGAAGAACTTGGTCTAATTATTGAAGCTTGGAAGTGTGATTTTTATAGAGTTGGGGAGCAAACATAGTCGTTGTGGATTGCTATTGGTTTGGAACCGTTAAGAATTGAACACCTATTTAATAGTGCTAGACGCCTTTTACACAGGTACCATAGACAATTCCTAGCACTAAATTGACCATCAAATATTACTCTTGATATTCATGGAGTTGGCTGACATCTCCCCTGCCTTCGCTGACAATCCCCGAACCTCCTTCTTTTGCAGTAAGCCGCCAATAGCTGCATCCGTCTCTAGTCGTCATAGCCCATGTCCAGTTATTGCAAGCCGGCCATTTCCGTATCCGTAATGCTGCCTTCGCAAGTCGCGTTATTCCTTTTTGATACGGCCTCTTCAAAATTAGGGATTTGGAGAAGCTTACTAATGAGTTGCTGCTTCAGCTACAGGAGGTAAGTGTGGTGCTGTAAAAACTGATTATCACTATTGTTCTCGTCACTTCAAAGTCTCTCGGTATTTTAGCAATATTGTATTACTGGTGTTGAGCCAGTGGTTTGATATAATGTAATAAGTGAAGTAGTCACTGCTGTTGAAGAACCAAGCTCAGTCTTGGCAACTTCAGGTTTGCATTTTGTAGCACCATGATTCGAGTTCTCTTCATTAAATGAAATTGAAGAGTTATTGAAATTCAAATGTCAGCTATAAGTAACAGCACATAGGGTATAAATGGCATGTTAAATAGAAAGATACATTATAATAGGAACATGACTTAAGTACATGCTTTTTTGTCATGATAAAGATAATAGACACAGCTGGTATTGTAACGACCCGTAAATTTCAACTGTTTTAATAACGTAATTAGTTGAAATTTTGTGAAATTTTAAACGAGAAAATTTTGAAATAAAAATTTAATATTTGAAATACGTCTAGTTAAACATAACAACTGGTAAATTTTCGTCCGAAAATATGAAAATTTATTTCGCGCGTAAATTCACTTCAATTTAATCAGTTAAAAAGCAGTGAAAATAAAATGTTTTCGAAACCTAAATATTTTTACATAGGAAAATTCTAAATCATCTTCTGAGCAAGATTTCAGTTTGTCGTTTTTCCAAATTCGGACATCTTTGGCTCCGTCGTTCTTATTTTCTGCAAAATGCAGCATTCTGGTACCGATATCGATTTTTATCGGATGATCGTACCACTGATATCTGTGTACCGTTTTGATCGTCTCGTCGTGCTGATCTCCGTAGTATATTCATTGGTGCGTTTTAGGTCCGGTACGCGACGGAAATAATCAAACTGTTCACCGTATCGGTACCGAAATTCGTGGCTTTTGGGATTTCCTTGCTTTTCAAATTTGAACCGCGGCCACGTAATAAAGTGCTTTAAAATTTACAGCTGTGTCAGTACCGTTGCACTGACCTTCTCTATTCCCACCATCACTGATAACAGTGCTTGCTGCATTTATTCCCTCTGCTCTTCCTATTTGCTTCTCCATACATAATATATTATTTTCCTTTCTTCCCAAACTCCTCCGCAAATCTCCTGACCTTCATGCTCTCTGTACCACCTCAGCTTGCCAACAAAACCCATGTTTCGCCTACACTCAGGCACTCGCCTCTACAGATCCGCTCGCATGCCAACCGCCTCGACCTCATCCACCAAGGCGACCCCACTTTCCAACCCACCATCACCGTTCGTCCTCTCCGAGTTCGCCAGCAGCTCCCCCACCTTCCACAGCCTATGGCCCCACATCCCAGTCCATCACGCGAGAACCCACGCATCCCACTTGCCTCGGCAGCCACAAACTTCCCTGCACTGCCTTCATCTCACCATCGCCAAGCCCGCATCCACCACCATGGCCCAAACTGAGCCCTCCCTCTCAGCCAAGCATCCCGAACTCGAGCACGGCCAACACCCAGATCTCGTCACCTTCTCGAACCCATAGCCGAATGCCACCCTCCTTTTCCTTCATCCGCCTCACACCAATCGGCGGGCTCCCTTTTCCTTCAAGCCATGAAGAACGCAGCTGCCTTTTCAGCTGAGCCAACCACCACGTTCCGACCACACTTCAATCTCCTTCCAATGCTCGCCGAAGTTTTCCCTTTGCTTTGTGTGAAACGGTATATTATATTTTGTGTTAAGCTTTGTTTATTTATGTCGGCTTATGCGTTTTATCTACATAGTCCAGCATATTGATAATGTTACATACACTTATATATATACAGGATTTCGAAACGTATATATATGTATTTCCTTATACTATATTTTTTATATAAAATATAATTACTGTGAGTTGTCTGCATACTTTGATAGTTGGTCTACCAGTTTATGTATATATTACTTGTCAGTTTGCAAATTTTAATATGTTGTGCATAGGTCTATATTGATATACATGATATAAATAATGTGTTACAGTGTTGCTTTACTTTTGGTGGAAGTGTAAAGTTAATTAAGAGTAGTATATGGTTATGGAATTGCTATTGGCATGTACAGGTAATATATTTTAAACTTGCATAGAAAGAGAATATAAAGGCATGGTTTTACAATTTGAAGGGTACAGGCATATTACGTTTAACCTATGTTTCAATGGTACATGATTTCCAATTTTCACTTATATTACATATATTAGTTTAAACGTAATCTGCACATAATTGTTGGTTGTAGTTTACACGCATTTTTGAAATGATCTGTTGGGCTATATACGATGTATGTCTGCATGGGTCTGTATATATATTAACATGCATGTATTGCACATGTAGGCGTCTGCATATTTAAATAGCTTACGTATATAATTGTATATGCGTTGTTTAAAAAAAAAAAAAAAACGTTATGTTATATGAGTTGTTTAAATATACATATATATTAGCCTTTGTTGCTTGAAAAATTTTGAGTATATTTTTGCATCAAATTTCGACTTGTAGGATATGGACATTGTTTTAAAATGTATATATGATGTATAATGAAAA
Source organism: Allium fistulosum (assembly GCA_030737815.1). NCBI lineage: Eukaryota > Viridiplantae > Streptophyta > Magnoliopsida > Asparagales > Amaryllidaceae > Allium > Allium fistulosum. The sequence continues at coordinate 131,327,653 of CM060904.1, forward strand.
GTCACATTAATACATATATATTCAATTTAATATATATTTAAAATTTAAATATGCTTTGATATATATGGTTATATATAAGCCTACTATGTCGATTATCTTTATCGATCCAGTTCTGATTTGATTTCGTCAATTTATATTGATCAGCTTTGTTCGTCAATTCGTGCCCATTTCGCTCTACTTTGGAAATTCGTGGTCGAAATTCGTACCTCATCTCATTTTCGTTCGTCTCTAGCCTCGAAAGGTGAGCACTCACTCACGATTAACGTTCTTTTATTTATTAAATTTGATTTCAATTGAAACGACAATTGAAATATGCAACTGTTAGTTAATTACACTGTTATATATGCTATTACCTGTATCAGTTCACCTGTGACATCTGACACCATTATCTGTTAATTATTTATGCGATGATAATACAGTTTGGCTGATAATTGATTGATTGTTGTTGTTTATATTGGACGTTAAATTGTTAATGTTAAATTGATAATCAGTATGAAAGTGAAATTGATATAGGATAGTTAAATGTTAAATTTGATAAATTGACATTGTATAATATGACCCCTTTAACTGTTAAATTTATCGACACGTAGGATTTGTTTAATTACATCTTGAACCACTGAATGTATGTTGTTAAATTGATGATGTATGAAATTGTAAATTGAATGACAAGTGAAAACCGTAATGTAATAATCTTTAATCTACATGAAATGATAGTGTAGATTCTAGAAATAATTATATTAATTCGTACAAATAACAATGCGAATTAATACGGTTATTTCGGGATTATTTGAATTGATTATTGGATTGATATTGATTGTTGTTATTGCTTGTTTATTTACTTTGACACCATTCCAGTTATCACACTGCAAGTTCCCTTTGATATGTTTTGATTTTGAATCGAATTGGAATCGGGTTGAAATGATAAATACCCAAAAATTGAACTTTGACCTAGGATAGGAAATTAAATAAAACCCGATTGGTCAATAATTTGATTTAAAATAAAACGAAGATCTTATTTGAATAAATAATATGGTTTTGAAATGAAGTTGAAATTTGAATTGTAATGAGAAGAAATGTTAATATTTAATAATCTGAAACAAAAGATTTACAATGGAATTAACGAAAGAATGCTGTTTAATTTGAGAGATGATTGAATTAACTTTGTAATGATTTAATAATTTAGTTTGAAATTATTAAAATTTGAAATGATTTAATAATTTAGTTTGAAATTATAATCAAGTTTGGAATTATTAAACTTTGAAATTATTTAATAATTAAGTTTTGAATTATTTAATAATTAAATAAGATTGAATTTTTAATGATTAAATTGAATTGGATTCTTTAAAAAGAGAAATTGAATTTTTGAATAAGTGAATTTTACTTCGTAATAACTGAAATTGAGTTTCTTTAATAATTAAGTTTTGGAAAATTATTTAAGAAAGTAAATAAGTGAAATGGAAATTCTTTAACAAGAAATGAAAATGTGATATTTTTGGAATTAATGTAAGACCTGAAATTGAAAGAATTGATTTGACGAATTTAATTTAATTCAAAATTGTAAATTTTGATTTAATGAAGTTGAACTTAAGAAATTGATTAAATGAATTGGAAATGTAATAGAAATTGATTTAAATGATAAAGTAACTTAACGAATATTGAACAAAATCGATAAATGAAGTTAAATTGATTTGAATGTTAAATTAAATTAATTTAAATGATTTCGGAATAAAACTGATATACGAATTTGAATCAATATTTGAATTGGTTTAAATAAAGATGGAAATTGAATTATAAGATTTTGAAATGGTAATTTGGAAGTTTTGAAACGTAAATTTTGGAAATTGGTTTTGAAAGACAAATGAAATGTTGATTTGCGAATTGAAATTGAAATTGAAATTGATTTGGTTTTTGAAATATATAAACGACCAATCGGTGTAATAATTTCGGAAGTTATTAAAGAGACCGGAATTCGGTTATGGATATACTCTCTATCTAAACCGAAAACCACTTTAATAACTATACGCGGAGTGATGATCCAGAATGAAGTGGTTGGAATGATGTACGTGTTGACTGAAGAAAGGGAACGATGATGGATAACCTTGACACTTGTGTCAAATTGGAAATGACTAAAACAGGAGCTGTGCCGGGCCAATGGAGGATTGATACCTCAAGTGGACACACTTCTTCGAACTACTTATACTTATTGTCGATTGGTGCACCCTTGATTTTGGGAGTGTTGTCTCACGGTGTTGCGGGCGCTGCGGCGTTGCGTTCTCACCAGCCCGGATCAGGCGAACGGTAGTATCACTATCTTGGGTATAGCCTCATGTGCCTTGTCATACTTGTATTCCATTTATGCGCGACCACTACGAATTTGATTTGTACCTTGAGTATATGGATTGCCCTCTGGTGACTTCCGGTTTTGGGGAAACTACGGTCTTGTATATGCTTGTGGGAATAAAAATGTGTTAAGGGTGGAATGGGCCATGACTTAACGCTACTTTGATATTTTTATATTACTGATAGACATTATCTACTTAGCGTACATTACTACATAGTAGATAGTTTAACGGATCCTTAAAGGATGGTTATTCCAAACATCCTTTGAGTTACTTGTATTTCAATTGCTATTTCACTTGAGTTGGATTTATTAATATAAGAATGTTAATCCTGACTCGAGTGTCTTGTGTTTTTGCTTTACGCTCGGGTCAGACTGAGTAGTTCAGCTTTCGAGACTCACCTTTGGAGTTGGAGCTTTGCTTGAAGATCCAGCCATCTATTCTGCTTTCAGTATCCGATGATTCCAGTGATGTATTCTGCTTTGTATCTGATGTATCGTATTACGCTTCTATTGTAAACTCTGATGTATTTTTTTATATATTCATATAGTAGCTTCATGAACTACTATCTCTTTTATTTCCGCTGCACTTATTACTCTGTGTCTGTGATCTGTGATTATATTTATTTACTGTATATGTTCAGTTTTGCCAAATTTAAATTAACAACGCGGTATTTTGAGCAATTCAACTCCGGCATGAGTGTCTACCTATACACTTATAATGGATGCGAATGGTCCAAAATGGCGGGTCGTTACAGTTGGTATCAGATCTTTGGTAGCTCTAGGCAAAACTTAACATATAGGGTAAATGTATTTACAGAATCACTCTCATTCGAGTTCAATCCCTTCCTTTGACTCAATTTCTTCGAATTTTGAAACGTTCCCCTCGGTTTCGAAATTCATTCGCGTCCTTCACTATTCGTCTTCTTTCAAATCATGGAGCACCCCATAACTCCATTCTGAATGTTATCTATAATAGATCGGCGGTCTCGCCAATCTTAGAATGATTCGTAAAGGAGTAAACTCCTTTATAATAGGCATCGATTTACTGGAGATTTCTGTATCCGCGGTTTACGATGCTATCTATTACTTGCTATACCTGAATTCCACCTCTGGAGATCGAGTGTTGATTTACCTCGGAATTCAGCATCGATCTTATTCTTGAAGTTACGGACGATCCGGTTAAGATTGCCCGTGAATTAAATAAGCTTATCCAACCTGATTCTGTTAATTGAATCATCTTATCTTTTCTTTCGAACTTGTATTTAAATCAGAATTCTCTTTAACTTGAGTCCATAAAGTTTGAAACCCTATCCTTATTTTGAAAATTCATCCCTGTATCGTCGAGCAAAGAAGTGTATTTGTAAACTAATATATAAATGTTTTATATATTGTGTTGTTTGAGTTGTTGATGTTGATTTGGGTTTCCGATCGATTCGTCTGATCAACGCTATCGATAGGATTTCCAAAACACTTGAACAGAGCAAACTGACACAATATTACTTTCAAACTTGGAAAATGAAATAAATTGTTTGATTATATTGTGAAAATATAAGTAAAAATTTTCTGGAGTTTAATAAGTTAATTAAATTGTTGTTGAAATGATAATATTTGATTATCATTTATTGTTCTAAATAAATTTATAAATACGGTTTATAAATTGATTTGGAATTTGAAATAAATTTAATTCAGAAATTTGAGAATTTAGTTTCTGGTGATTCCGAACTTTGGTTTTAAAATTTTAAAGTATATATTATTGAAAGTATTTTCGAATAGGAATCGTTTTCAATGAATTTTAAAATGTGAAATCAGTGCTCTTCTCTTTGTCGCTGGACAATAATTTCGGTGATGGCGGCCGCATCATCGACATTCATTTTCGAGTTTCGAAGTGGAGATACTATTCTGTAGCTTTGCTACGGTTTTGAGTTGAAAATATTTTGATTTGAATTTCTTCAGTATAATTTGATTCACATATATATGTATCTTATTTTAAAACTTAATGTAATTTGATATAAATATATTATATATATCTCTAAACTGTTTAAGTTAATCGAAAATCTAATTCTTAAATTTTGATAAAAGATGATTTTAATTATAAATAAAACCAAAATTTGGAATAAATATTCAAACTTGAATAATTGAATTGGGAAAATTTTATTTGTATATTGTTCAACTGCATTCTAATACAACTTACCTAAATCATTCAGAAGTTGAATATGTAATTGAATAATATATAAGATAAATTGAATTTATAAATAAAATTTGAGTGTTTATAATAAATGTTATACACTAAATTTTGATTATTAAGATGTTAATAGAATTATATAAGACAATAAATAAAACTCAGTTAATAATTAATAAATTTGTCTTGAAAGAATTAGCAAATTGAAATTTGATCACTTATGAAATACCTTGAATTTAAAGGCAATTAGTAAATGTAAGATTTAAATCGAAACTTTTATGGTTTAAATTAATTTATAAGGGTTAAGTTTAAATTAATTTATATGGGTTAAATATATGTGATTAGAAATATTAAGTAGAATAAATTTAACAATAATTTGGAATAAAGAAGCATTTAAATTGTTGAAAATAAAATATGATTATAATAAAAGATTATTCAAATTTATGGTTTTAGAAATTGGAAATTTAGGATAATTGGATAATAAGATAATGAATTTAAAAATATTTGAGATTGATTTTGGTGAAATCAAATGGATTAAATCAATTATTGAATATCAATTAATTTAAATTTGAAATTATATGGTTAAATTAATTGTTATTTTGTTTTTCAAATCTGTTTTCTTTCTGGTTGTTTCTATTCTCCTACCTCGTTCCTTTTCGGGGACGAAAAGTTTTGAGTGGGGGAGAGTGTAACGACCCGTAAATTTCAACTGTTTTAATAACGTAATTAGTTGAAATTTTGTGAAATTTTAAACGAGAAAATTTTGAAATAAAAATTTAATATTTGAAATACGTCTAGTTAAACATAACAACTGGTAAATTTTCGTCCGAAAATATGAAAATTTATTTCGCGCGTAAATTCACTTCAATTTAATCAGTTAAAAAGCAGTGAAAATAAAATGTTTTCGAAACCTAAATATTTTTACATAGGAAAATTCTAAATCATCTTCTGAGCAAGATTTCAGTTTGTCGTTTTTCCAAATTCGGACATCTTTGGCTCCGTCGTTCTTATTTTCTGCAAAATGCAGCATTCTGGTACCGATATCGATTTTTATCGGATGATCGTACCACTGATATCTGTGTACCGTTTTGATCGTCTCGTCGTGCTTATCTCCGTAGTATATTCATTGGTGCGTTTTAGGTCCGGTACGCGACGGAAATAATCAAACTGTTCACCGTATCGGTACCGAAATTCGTGGCTTTTGGGATTTCCTTGCTTTTCAAATTTGAACCGCGGCCACGTAATAAAGTGCTTTAAAATTTACAGCTGTGTCAGTACCGTTGCACTGACCTTCTCTATTCCCACCATCACTGATAACAGTGCTTGCTGCATTTATTCCCTCTGCTCTTCCTATTTGCTTCTCCATACATAATATATTATTTTCCTTTCTTCCCAAACTCCTCCGCAAATCTCCTGACCTTCATGCTCTCTGTACCACCTCAGCTTGCCAACAAAACCCATGTTTCGCCTACACTCAGGCACTCGCCTCTACAGATCCGCTCGCATGCCAACCGCCTCGACCTCATCCACCAAGGCGACCCCACTTTCCAACCCACCATCACCGTTCGTCCTCTCCGAGTTCGCCAGCAGCTCCCCCACCTTCCACAGCCTATGGCCCCACATCCCAGTCCATCACGCGAGAACCCACGCATCCCACTTGCCTCGGCAGCCACAAACTTCCCTGCACTGCCTTCATCTCACCATCGCCAAGCCCGCATCCACCACCATGGCCCAAACCGAGCCCTCCCTCTCAGCCAAGCATCCCGAACTCGAGCACGGCCAACACCCAGATCTCGTCACCTTCTCGAACCCATAGCCGAATGCCACCCTCCTTTTCCTTCATCCGCCTCACACCAATCGGCGGGCTCCCTTTTCCTTCAAGCCATGAAGAACGCAGCTGCCTTTTCAGCTGAGCCAACCACCACGTTCCGACCACACTTCAATCTCCTTCCAATGCTCGCCGAAGTTTTCCCTTTGCTTTGTGTGAAACGGTATATTATATTTTGTGTTAAGCTTTGTTTATTTATGTCGGCTTATGCGTTTTATCTACATAGTCCAGCATATTGATAATGTTACATACACTTATATATATACAGGATTTCGAAACGTATATATATGTATTTCCTTATACTATATTTTTTATATAAAATATAATTACTGTGAGTTGTCTGCATACTTTGATAGTTGGTCTACCAGTTTATGTATATATTACTTGTCAGTTTGCAAATTTTAATATGTTGTGCATAGGTCTATATTGATATACATGATATAAATAATGTGTTACAGTGTTGCTTTACTTTTGGTGGAAGTGTAAAGTTAATTAAGAGTAGTATATGGTTATGGAATTGCTATTGGCATGTACAGGTAATATATTTTAAACTTGCATAGAAAGAGAATATAAAGGCATGGTTTTACAATTTGAAGGGTACAGGCATATTACGTTTAACCTATGTTTCAATGGTACATGATTTCCAATTTTCACTTATATTACATATATTAGTTTAAACGTAATCTGCACATAATTGTTGGTTGTAGTTTACACGCATTTTTGAAATGATCTGTTGGGCTATATACGATGTATGTCTGCATGGGTCTGTATATATATTAACATGCATGTATTGCACATGTAGGCGTCTGCATATTTAAATAGCTTACGTATATAATTGTATATGCGTTGTTTAAAAAAAAAAAAACTTTATGTTATATGAGTTGTTTAAATATACATATATATTAGCCTTTGTTGCTTGAAAAATTTTGAGTATATTTTTGCATCAAATTTCGACTTGTAGGATATGGACATTGTTTTAAAATGTATATATGATGTATAATGAAAAGTCACATTAATACATATATATTCAATTTAATATATATTTAAAATTTAAATATGCTTTGATATATATGGTTATATATAAGCCTACTATGTCGATTATCTTTATCGATCCAGTTCTGATTTGATTTCGTCAATTTATATTGATCAGCTTTGTTCGTCAATTCGTGCCCATTTCGCTCTACTTTGGAAATTCGTGGTCGAAATTCGTACCTCATCTCATTTTCGTTCGTCTCTAGCCTCGAAAGGTGAGCACTCACTCACGATTAACGTTCTTTTATTTATTAAATTTGATTTCAATTGAAACGACAATTGAAATATGCAACTGTTAGTTAATTACACTGTTATATATGCTATTACCTGTATCAGTTCACCTGTGACATCTGACACCATTATCTGTTAATTATTTATGCGATGATAATACAGTTTGGCTGATAATTGATTGATTGTTGTTGTTTATATTGGACGTTAAATTGTTAATGTTAAATTGATAATCAGTATGAAAGTGAAATTGATATAGGATAGTTAAATGTTAAATTTGATAAATTGACATTGTATAATATGACCCCTTTAACTGTTAAATTTATCGACACGTAGGATTTGTTTAATTACATCTTGAACCACTGAATGTATGTTGTTAAATTGATGATGTATGAAATTGTAAATTGAATGACAAGTGAAAACCGTAATGTAATAATCTTTAATCTACATGAAATGATAGTGTAGATTCTAGAAATAATTATATTAATTCGTACAAATAACAATGCGAATTAATACGGTTATTTCGGGATTATTTGAATTGATTATTGGATTGATATTGATTGTTGTTATTGCTTGTTTATTTACTTTGACACCATTCCAGTTATCACACTGCAAGTTCCCTTTGATATGTTTTGATTTTGAATCGAATTGGAATCGGGTTGAAATGATAAATACCCAAAAATTGAACTTTGACCTAGGATAGGAAATTAAATAAAACCCGATTGGTCAATAATTTGATTTAAAATAAAACGAAGATCTTATTTGAATAAATAATATGGTTTTGAAATGAAGTTGAAATTTGAATTGTAATGAGAAGAAATGTTAATATTTAATAATCTGAAACAAAAGATTTACAATGGAATTAACGAAAGAATGCTGTTTAATTTGAGAGATGATTGAATTAACTTTGTAATGATTTAATAATTTAGTTTGAAATTATTAAAATTTGAAATGATTTAATAATTTAGTTTGAAATTATAATCAAGTTTGGAATTATTAAACTTTGAAATTATTTAATAATTAAGTTTTGAATTATTTAATAATTAAATAAGATTGAATTTTTAATGATTAAATTGAATTGGATTCTTTAAAAAGAGAAATTGAATTTTTGAATAAGTGAATTTTACTTCGTAATAACTGAAATTGAGTTTCTTTAATAATTAAGTTTTGGAAAATTATTTAAGAAAGTAAATAAGTGAAATGGAAATTCTTTAACAAGAAATGAAAATGTGATATTTTTGGAATTAATGTAAGACCTGAAATTGAAAGAATTGATTTGACGAATTTAATTTAATTCAAAATTGTAAATTTTGATTTAATGAAGTTGAACTTAAGAAATTGATTAAATGAATTGGAAATGTAATAGAAATTGATTTAAATGATAAAGTAACTTAACGAATATTGAACAAAATCGATAAATGAAGTTAAATTGATTTGAATGTTAAATTAAATTAATTTAAATGATTTCGGAATAAAACTGATATACGAATTTGAATCAATATTTGAATTGGTTTAAATAAAGATGGAAATTGAATTATAAGATTTTGAAATGGTAATTTGGAAGTTTTGAAACGTAAATTTTGGAAATTGGTTTTGAAAGACAAATGAAATGTTGATTTGCAAATTGAAATTGAAATTGAAATTGATTTGGTTTTTGAAATATATAAACGACCAATCGGTGTAATAATTTCGGAAGTTATTAAAGAGACCGGAATTCGGTTATGGATATACTCTCTATCTAAACCGAAAACCACTTTAATAACTATACGCGGAGTGATGATCCAGAATGAAGTGGTTGGAATGATGTACGTGTTGACTGAAGAAAGGGAACGATGATGGATAACCTTGACACTTGTGTCAAATTGGAAATGACTAAAACAGGAGCTGTGCCGGGCCAATGGAGGATTGATACCTCAAGTGGACACACTTCTTCGAACTACTTATACTTATTGTCGATTGGTGCACCCTTGATTTTGGGAGTGTTGTCTCACGGTGTTGCGGGCGCTGCGGCGTTGCGTTCTCACCAGCCCGGATCAGGCGAACGGTAGTATCACTATCTTGGGTATAGCCTCATGTGCCTTGTCATACTTGTATTCCATTTATGCGCGACCACTACGAATTTGATTTGTACCTTGAGTATATGGATTGCCCTCTGGTGACTTCCGGTTTTGGGGAAACTACGGTCTTGTATATGCTTGTGGGAATAAAAATGTGTTAAGGGTGGAATGGGCCATGACTTAACGCTACTTTGATATTTTTATATTACTGATAGACATTATCTACTTAGCGTACATTACTACATAGTAGATAGTTTAACGGATCCTTAAAGGATGGTTATTCCAAACATCCTTTGAGTTACTTGTATTTCAATTGCTATTTCACTTGAGTTGGATTTATTAATATAAGAATGTTAATCCTGACTCGAGTGTCTTGTGTTTTTGCTTTACGCTCGGGTCAGACTGAGTAGTTCAGCTTTCGAGACTCACCTTTGGAGTTGGAGCTTTGCTTGAAGATCCAGCCATCTATTCTGCTTTCAGTATCCGATGATTCCAGTGATGTATTCTGCTTTGTATCTGATGTATCGTATTACGCTTCTGTTGTAAACTCTGATGTATTTTTTTATATATTCATATAGTAGCTTCATGAACTACTATCTCTTTTATTTCCGCTGCACTTATTACTCTGTGTCTGTGATCTGTGATTATATTTATTTACTGTATATGTTCAGTTTTGCCAAATTTAAATTAACAACGCGGTATTTTGAGCAATTCAACTCCGGCATGAGTGTCTACCTATACACTTATAATGGATGCGAATGGTCCAAAATGGCGGGTCGTTACAGGTATGTTTCAAAGTTCCAAAATTACAAAATTGGACTTGTCATATGCATTTCTTTCTTATGAATGATACTACAAGTTGCATTATGAAATAAACCACAACCAAAATCAAAGTGCAGTTTAATAAACTGAAATCACCTGATTTCGGTATGAGTAAAAATCACTGCTGGCTAAGGTAGTAATATCAAGAAATATTAAGGATCTATGTACAACTTGCCATTTGAAATTATTTTGGAGATTTCTTAATTCAGACTCTTTGTGGGCTAGATGGATGAGATCCAAGTATTTGAAACAAAAATTTTTTTGGACTTATGTGTACAACAGTAATCAATCAAATACTTGGAAGCAAATTCTAAATTTTAGAGAAATTGGCAAGTCATTAACTGAAAGAAAATTTAAAAGTGGTAAAGAAACCAGTTTGTGGTTTGATCCATGGTTTAAAAATGAAGCCTTTATAAATAAGGTTGGGTGGAATAGTTTAGTTATATGTGGAGGATCAAATGATAAAGTATCTGATATTATTGTTAATAATCAATGGCAACCACAATTACACCCAATTACTAACCCACATAAAGATGAAATATGCAATATTCAGTTTGATATCTATGCAGAGAATGACTATTGGGAATGGAAAGCAAGCAACAGAGGGAAGTTTTCTTTTAAAACAACTTGGGATTTTATAAGAAACAAATTTCCAACAGAAGAATGGTAGTATTGCATATGGAATAGAGTGAACTGTCCTAAGATGGCATTTTGTACATATTTTGAAATTAGGAACATATTGCCAACTTGGGATAGACTTAATAAATGGGGAAACAATACAAATTCACTCTGTTCCTTGTGCAATTTATGTGCTGAAAATGCTAATCACCTATTTTTTGAATGCAGCTATTCCTACTTCATCTGGAATCAAATTAAAGTCATTTTGGGTGTTGATGACAACAAGCAAATGGATCTGACAAATATTATCAAAATGATCAACAACAAATTCAGATCTAAATCTAAGGAAACTGATTTTGCTCACATTTTATTGACTACTGCAGTGTTCAACCTGTGGAAAGAAAGAAACTTGCGTGTGCACAACAAAGGCAGCAGAAGTAAAGAACAAGTTTGGCTAATGATTAGTATGGATAGCAAAATAATTCTGCAAAAATCAAAGAAAATCTTGAAAAATCAAACCGAATTTGCTTCCCTTGCTAGTGACTGGAAATCTGAAGCTGGTAGTAAACATTTGGAAGCTTATCTATTGCATTCGAAAAGCTTTCAGAATGACAATCATGTTCGTAAGTCATGCTTTGGAAACCAACAAGAGCTAGTTGATGAAACCGATAAGATCTACTTACATGAGGCTCAAAACAACTGCCTTAACCAACACCAATCAAATAGCAGAGCCAATTTGGGTAGACATAGCAATTCGCGGGGGACAAAGTTAGATCTAGGTAGTGATGACACTAGATCTAATAATTATTTCAAAGCAGATTCTTATAAGGCCGAGAGCAACCCACAGCAAGCTACAGCTATCAATTTCTCGAGCGTTAGAGCTAATTTGGCAAATAATTGCATCTCGAAGAAGACACAGTTAGATCTAGGTCGCGATGACGCTAGATCTAACAACAAGCAGTATGACAACAACATCTGTAAAGCTACGAACAAGGATGAGAGTGGAAGGGGTATGAGAGATAGTTTTAACAAAGCTCTTTCATACTGGGAACGTGGTGAAACAAGCGGAACAAAGAAAGAAGGCGAATCGGCGAAGTTTTGATTCGATCGCCATTTTTTTTGTCGCCATTTTTTCTGCTTGCTTCATAGAGTAGAGAAAAGAGTTTATGTCGGCAACCCTAAACCTAGGAGTGTTTGAAGAGTTGTGTGGCTTTGGGTTGGTTTTAAACCCGTTCTTTTTGTATCTGGGCTGGGCCCAATTTAATTATTTTCAAAAAAAAACATAAATTTATTGCATCGAAAGCTTGAGGCTATGAACAAATCCTTTATTAACACAAATCAAGGCAGAAGTCTTTAAGACAAAGATGGTAATCATTTGTCCCCTCATAACTTTGTTGTTTATAACAAGAAATTTAGTTTAACATAAATTACTCTTCACTCATAAAGAAACTACTCATTTTAGTTAAAGTATCATTTTGCATGTTCGGTTACTTGCATGAAATCAACCAAGTTACATGTTTCTAATTTTTTATTGTATTTATATTGTATAGTATATACTCAAGCATGCATGAATTCTTTCTTTGTGCAAGTTTTCCCAATAGGATCAAAACTAGTCCTTGACATATGAAGAAAAATTCAAAAGTAAGAGAAAGTCAGAGTGTGGCCATTTCCAAAAAAGAACTATACAAAAAAGTAGCCTCAAATTCCATATCTTCTGGGGTTTGTTTATCATAATTGGAGCAACATCTACATCATCAACATCTGCATACGGTCTCTTGGTACACAATATTCAAGTTTGGCACTCGACGCAACTAGGAAAAAACATCAGTATTCATAGAAAGCATTTCAAAAATAAAATAACTTTCCTTTCGGACGTGCACTAAAGAGATGAATTTTTAAGTGATAGCTAGCTTGTGTGTCACTTCCCTCGAAAGCTGGGGAGATATAATTCGTACAGACGTCCATAACTGCAAAATTAAGGTACGAGAATGCGTACGCTGAAACTTCTCTTAAATAAGTTAACCTAGTTATAGTTTCTCTTCATCAGAGCATAGAATATAGCAATTTTCAAATATTAATTAAATATTTTGATATGGCTGTTAAAGCATACAGTTATGTAGATATAGATGTCCACTCCTTCCATCTTATAGTAAATAATACAACCAATTTACTGGTGTTGTGCATCATTATGGGGTGAATGCTAGATTAATAAAAAAATCCACCATTTTTATAGAACTATAGGTGAACGCCTTAACACTTAGGAATGTCCTTTACAAATATGTAACTTACCTCATCCTAACTTACTAGCCAGCAATTTCAATATTGCGTGTAATAATCATAATTGTATTTTGAGATGTTTGTTTGTACACTTTTTCCACTACAACTCTTATAATATTGACATTGGCGACACTATATGGAGAATTGTAGAGGTTGGAAGTAGCTTGATAATAGAAAAAATGGTTCACAAATCGAAGCTCGAAGGTGGAAGTTATGACGAAAAATGTGGAGTGGTACTGAAGTGACAATGATAGACGTATGAGGTTTCAGCAAACCTGTGTAGAACTATTCCAGAGACTCAGAACAGACGTCTGAAGTATTGGTCAGACGTTTGAGTCTATTGCGGGTTTTTTCCAAAGAACAAGAACAGTCGTTTGCTACTTTGGACAGACATCTATTGTCTGAGCGAAAAATTTTCCGAGACCTTGGACGGACATCGTCCTATTATGACAGACGTCTATGATGACTTCTGCCTGTTTTTGGTCTGGACTTGACGTGAAGATTTATAATATTTGAAGGGGCAATTTTGGAACTTTGCCTTGGTTTTCTATTCTCCTATATAAACCAGCTTCATGTTTCATATTTCGATGTAACAAAAAGAGACGGTAAGGGTTTTAGCCTCCACTAATTAGGGTTTATCAAAACCTAATTTTTCTTCAATTCTCTTCTCCACAAATCAATTCTATTAGAATTTTGATCATTGTAATCAATCTCTTATACTCTTATCATTGATATTAATAAAAGCTCTCTATTAAAGTGGATGTACACTAACACAATGTTAGTGGAACCACTATAAATCGCTGTGTGATTTATTTTTCGTTATTGCTTTGATTTCTGTATTACTTGTTTGGGAATTCTGATCAGATTTGGATTGATTGAGATTTAGATTGAGACATTGATTGGTTGTTTTTACACTTCTTACCACGATCTCATTTTTTCACTGTGCATTGGGGTTTTCATTTAAGTGACCTCGAGTTGGAATCCGTCACAACATTTGGTATCAGAGCATTAGTGTTGGTAGGTGGTTGTGGAAATGCCTGAATAAGATAATACCTCAAGTACTTCCTTAATGGGTATTACAAGTGGAGTAGCACCATATGAACATGTTTCGTATGCACCTTCGGGAACCCAATTGGTAATCGACAAGTGGAATGGCGATACTGATTTTGAAAAATGGCAATTGAAGATGAAAGCGGTTCTAAGGAGGAATCGGTGCATCGGGTAGTGTTTAACACACATTTGTTGCCAGCAGACATCTTGGATGTTGAGAGAGAGGAAATGGAAATGTGGACATTCACTTAACTTTAATTTGCTATGGAGAGAATGTTATCTTCGAAATTAGTGGTGAGACTACCGCTAAGGATATTTGGACAAATTGGAGAAGTTATATATGAAGTAATCAATGACTAATCGTTTGATCTTATTGCGAATGTTCTTCACTTATAAGATGAAGGACTTCGCTAAAGGCGCACTTGAACACTTTTGATGATTTGCTAACGAAGATGAAGGCGGTGGATTTGAAAATTGAGGAAGAGAAAAAGGCGATGATATTATTGTGTTCGTTTTCGGATTGCTATATAGGTTTCTCAATTAGTTTGATTTATAGCCGGGATACATTGACTCTTGATGATGTCAAAACATGTCTTCTTAGCGAGAAGTTGCGAGATCAAATCAATGAGTTTGGTGGTTGAAGTAGTGATGCTAGTAATTGTCATGGTTTGTTTATGGAGAAGGAAAGGTATGTGAAGAAGGAGAACATGGGGCGTTCTAAATCAAGAAATCCCAGTTGGAGAGGAAATGAAAGGAAAGAAAAGGCAAGTGCTATATTTGTAAGAAGTTCGGTCATTGGAAGAATGAGTGTCCGGACAAGGAGAAGGAAAAGAAGGAAGTAGCATCTTCATTGGTGGCGGTGGAGAGTGGAGTTGGTGAGGGAGACTTAGATGTGTTGTCGACGGTAACATCGGATGTTTCGGGTAGTGAATGAGTGCTCGATTCGGGGGCGTCTTATCATATGAGGTCAAATATGAATTGTTTTTCTTTTTACATCGACAAAGAAGGAATTTCAATTGTTATGGGAAACAGTGCTATATGTAAGTCAAAAGGTATTGGTCCCATGCAAATATGGATGTTTAACGAAGTGGTTTTACTCTCACTAGTGTGCGCTATGTTGCGGGACTTCGAAAGTCTCTTATCTCTTTGGGGCAGTTGGATTCTTTAGGTTGTAAGATCACAATTGAGAGTGATAACTTGCAGGTTTCGAAGGGTGCGCTTGTGGTGATGAAGGGTGCTAGGACTCATGGTATTTATTTGCTTCAAGGAGTGACTGTAGAAGGTGAAACTTGTGTAGGAGTTGATAGTTCTCGTGGCTTAGATGCGACTAGATTGTGGAATTTGAGGATAGGTCATGTCTCGAAAAGGAGTTTGTATATTTTTTGGAAGAGGAGATGATCGGTGGAGAGAGTTTCAACAAATTAGAGTTTTGCGAGGAATGTGTCGTGGGGAAGAAAATTAAAATTTTATTCGATGAGGGAAAAAACATGATTCGAGAAGGATTTTTGAGTATGTTCACATAGATGTTTGGGGAACGGCACCGGTAGCTTCTTTGGGTGGAGCTCGCTATTATATTTCTTTCGTAGATGATTTTTCTTAGAAATTATGAGTGTATGTAATGAAGGCCAAGTCGAAGGCATTTGCAAAGTTCAAAGCATAGAAATCACTTGTTGAGAATGAGAGTGGCAAGTCTTTGAAGAACTTAAGCTCCAACAATGGTGGAGAGTATGTTTCCGGAGAATTTTTGGAGTTTTGCAAGCATCATGGTATTCAGAGGCATTTTACTACATTGAGAGATCCACAGTTGAATGGTATTGCAGAGAGGATGAATCATACTCTACTTGAGAAAGCTTGATGCTTGAGATTGACATCGGGTTTGGCTAATGGATTTTGGACTGAAGCTTTGTCAATCGCATTGCATATTATTAATCGAATGCCATGCTCAATTATTGGTAACTAAATTCCAGAGGAAGTGTGAAAGGGAAAGAGCATTGACATCAGCTATCTTCATGTGTTTGGTAGTCTAGTTTATGTGCATGATCCTGGAAATGATAAGGTTGAACCTAGAGATTTCAAGGGGATTTTGCTTGGTTATACGGATGGAGTAAAAGGCTATCGGATTTGGAATCCAAAAATGAAGAAGGTAGTGAATTATCATTATGTTACTTTTGATGAGTCAACATTGTTCAAGAGAATAAAAGCTCATCGAAAGATTTGGATTTGGTTTATGGTGAATCAAAGGAGAAGGAAGTTATTTCCGCATTTTGTCCAAGGAGTAGAGAGAGTAGAGTTGTTGGAGATGTTTGCGAGGAGGTAGCGGTTGATGTTACATAACATAGTCCACAAGGCGCCTCTAGTAGTGTTGGTGATGTGTATAATTCTAGAGAAGTTTCGGTTCAAGGTGGAGCTGAAGGGAGTTTGGGTGATGGTATTACTACTCGGGTTCGTCGTCGTACTATAAGGCCACTCGAAAGATATGGTGATTGGAACTATCTTAACTTTTGTGATAATTTAGACCATGCTCATTATGTAGTCCAAGATGAGCCAATGGACCTTGATGACGTCATGGAATCGAGTGATAGCTCAAAATGGATTTGTACCATGGAGGAAAAGATGCAATCATTATTGAAGAATCAAACATAGGATTTGGTTCCACTTGCTAAAGGAAACCGTGCTATTGGTTGCAAATGGATATACAAGGTGAAGGACGATTGAAGGTCAAGCCAGGCTAGTGGCTAAGGGATATGCACAAAGGAAGAGGAAGAAGTATGATGAGATAATTGCACCGATTATGCGCCATACTTTTATCCGGATATTACTTGCCATAGTTGTTATTCACGACTTGGAGTTGGAGAAACATGATGTGAAAACCATTTTCTTGCATGGAGACATATATAAAGACATCTACATTGAGCAACCAGAAGTTTTTTTGTGGATGGTAAGTCAAATTTGGTTTGCAAGCTAAAGAAATCACTATATGGTTTAAAGCAATCACCTAGACAATGGTACAAGAGATTTGAGCATTTTATGCTTGAAAATGGTTTTGATAGAAGCATTAAGGATGCTTGTATTTATTTTAAGAAGTTGAAAAATTATTGTTGGGTGTATTTACTCTTACACGTGGACAACATGCTTATTGCTTCTAAAGATAAGAATGAAATCAACTAGCTAAAACTAAGTTTGAAATAAGAGTTTGAAATGAAGGATCTTGGAGAAGCAAGAAGGATACTGGGCATGGAAATAGAAAGAGATTGAAAGCGTTTTGAGTTGAAACTAACTCAAAAGAAGTACATAGAGAAAGTGTTTTGCCGGTTTAGCATGTAGAATGCAAAGGCGTCAAATACACCTTTACGTTTGCATATGAAGCTTTCGAGTAAGGGGTCATCTATCTTGGAGAAAGACAAGACTTATATGGCAAATGTGTCATATGCTAGTGCAGTTGAAAGTCTGATGTATGCTATGATGTGTAAAAGGACCGATATTGCAAATGTTGTAGGGATGGTTAA
Source organism: Allium fistulosum (assembly GCA_030737815.1). NCBI lineage: Eukaryota > Viridiplantae > Streptophyta > Magnoliopsida > Asparagales > Amaryllidaceae > Allium > Allium fistulosum. The sequence goes on from CM060904.1 coordinate 131,345,591, forward strand.
TCGATATATGGCTAATCCGGGAAAATCACATTGGGAAGCTGTGAAGCTTATATTGAGATACCTTATAGGCACATCTTCTCCTGGTTTTGTTTTTGGCGGTAGTAAGGCGATGGATTGCAAATTGGTTGGTTATTGTGATTCGAACTATGCCGATGATAGGGATCGAAGAAAATAAACTTCCAGATATGTCTTCGCACTTGGGGGTACAACCATATGTTGGAGATCGAGATTGCAGACCGTAGTTGCTTTCTCTACTATGGAGGCCGAGTTGATAGCCGCGGTGGAGGCGGCTAAGGAGGCACTTTATTTGAGGCGATTCTTATGTGGCTTGGGATTCGAGCATGATAGCATTAATGTTCCATGTGATAGCCAAAGTATTATTCACTTGGCGAAGAATTTGGCATTTTGCTCATGGATTAAGCATATTGAGATGAGAGAGTCATTTCTAGTAGCCATAGATGAGGATAAGCAACTAAATCTTCGGAAAGTGCACACAAAGGATAACACGGTAGATATGTTCACTAAGGCATTGCCGGTTGGAAAGTTAGAGCATTGCTCAAACTTGATTTGCTTGGATAATTACTAGGTGCCACGGGCTGGCACGGTTGAGGGAGGTGCCTGGTTATGGATGAGAAAGAGTATTGGTGAGAGATTGAGGTTCTATCTTATTGGTAAGTGCTAGTTTACACTCCTCAGCACTTTAGTCTTTGGTGAGAGGGTTTGAGATTTGGATGTTTTCAAAACACTTCATTAGCGGGTGAGGGATTTGCTTGAGCTCGTTGGTGGAGTGTAATGGGCGATGGCTTTGTCAAAGCTCATTGGGAAAGCATTCATTTTGACTGAAGGTGGAAGTGGTGATAGCTGGTGCTATCGGTTGTTATTGATGGTGTGGTACCATTGGAGTTGGAGATAGATATAGTGTTAGGGTGGAGTGTTAAATTTTGACAATACTATATAGGGAATCGTAGAGGTCGGAAGTAGGTTAATAACAGAGAAAACGTTTCGCAAACCGGAGCTTGGAGGTGGAAGTTATGGCCAGAAAGGTGGAGTGGTACTAAAGTGACAGTCATAGACGTTTGAGGATATGGTCAGACGTCTGAGGCTTCGGCAAACATGCAGTAGACCTGTTCCAGAGACTCAAGACATACATCTGAAGTTTTGGTCAGACGTCTGATTCTACTGCAGATTTTTTTGGAGAATAAGAACAGACGATTATCACTTTCGACAGACGTATGATGTTTCAGGGAAAATTTTCCCAAGACCTTGAACATACGTCGTCCTATTATGACAGACGTCTATGGCGACTTCTACTAGATTTTGGCCTGAGTTTGACGTGAAGATTTATGATATTTAAAGGGGAAAATTTGGAACTTTACCTAGGTTTTCCTTTCTCCTATTTAAGCTAGCATCAGGTTTCAGATCTCGATGTAACGAAAAGCAACTGCAAGGGTTTTAGCCTCCACTAATTAGGGTTTATCAAACTAATTTTTCTTCAATTCTCTTCTCCATAAATCAGTTCTATTAGAATTTTGATTATTGTAATCAATCTCTTGCACTCTTCTCATCGATATTAATAAAAGCTCTCTTTTAAAGTAGATATACACTAACACAATGTTAGTGGAACCACTATAAATCACTATGTGATTTATTTTTCGTTATTTCTTTGATTTCTATATTGCTTGTTTGAGAATTGTGATCAGATTTGGATTGGTTGAGATTTAGATTGAGACATCGATTGGTTATTTTTACACTTCTTACTACGATCTTGTTTTTCCGCTGTGCATTGGGGTTTTGATTTGTGTGGTCTCGAGGTGGAACCCGTCACAACAGACATAACACGCATGTTGAAATTTTTCTTCAGTCTTACCTCAAAGATGCACATTAGTACTACCTCTAATGTGGATGCCAGGTGTGGAAATTTTAAATGATAGTCGTGATTTTCTGACTTGTTTTTTACACACTCATAATCTGATCCAAACTTACAGTTCATGCTCTCTTTCTCCTCTAATATGAGTCAAAGGAAGCACTTTGTTTTTTAGAAAACTTTTGACTACTTTAAAACATCTAACTCCTAAGCTAAAAGAAGAGAGGGCAATGCTTCTAGAAGAATGGATCAATATGGAAAGTGTATTGGGAGCCTTAGTGACATCAGTACTGTTCTAGAAGAATGTGCAGATATGAGGAATATACTGATTACATATTCTCTGATGAAATGGAGCTAAATTTGAATGTTAAAATTGTTGATTGCATTGGTAGAGAATTTATGTAAATGTAAGGTTCTTTGTTAATGGTGGATGAGATATAGTGTGAGCATTGTGGCATCATTTTTTGAAAATTATATGTAAAGTGAATTGTATATTGTATATAAAGTATTATTATTTTAATTGATGAATTTTATGTATATCAATTTCTAAAATTTTAATTCTATAGTATTATTTAGGATAAAGTTTCTAATTGAAATATCTATTTAAATTTTATTTTTTTAATTTTTTAAAGTTGCACATATTTCACAACAGTTAAAAAAGGTTGTAAAAAAATATTCTGCAATATTATAAAAAAGCTGTAAATCACATTTCGCAACATTTAAAAACAGTTGTAATTGTAACTATTATAAGATTATTTGCAACATAAAAAAACGTTGTGAAAGATGCTAGCCCTTTACAACTTCGTGTATTGCTAAGGGTGAGCAAATTGTTGGCTCGATTTGAAATTGATCAAAAATATTAAAACCAAAATAACCATTCAAGAAAAGTAAACCAAACCAAACTAAATCGCTATTTTTTAAACCGAAACCAACCAAACCGATAATATTTACTTTGGTTTTGTTGGTTTATTTGGTTTATCTTAAAATAAATTAGATGTTTTGGTTGTTGATATAATATAAGAATAAAACAATTAATTAAGTCCATATGGTGCAAATGTTTTGAAAAACAAACTTCTCTTCTAAAAAGATTAACATAAGTTATAAGAAAAACAATACTATCATGAAAATATTATAAATAATAGCGCTGTCAGTAGTAATTTTGTTACTTTTAAATAACTTAATTTTTAAATTTGGTTTAATCGGTTGGTTCGGTTTTCATAGGTTTGGTTTTCAAATATTGAAAACCAAACCCAACTAATAAACCAAAGAAATATGAAAACGGAAACTAAAACCAACCAATTAATTAACAAAACCAAACCAAACCAGCCAAACTTAGTTGGCTTGGTTGGTTTATTTGGTTTTAATCAATAAATGCTCATCCCCACCTATTACTATGTTTGCAAAAACTTTATGAAACCCCTGTTACGATGTTTTTTTTGATGTTATAATATGGTATGTTTGTTGTGGTGACACCCTTTGTTTTTATGGATTTTGTTCTACCACAAGATTGCATCATTCCAGCACCATCTATATGAGTATGAGATCTTAGTGTAAAGGTGACACTCTACCGCTGAGTTATATCCCTTCCCGGCCACATCGAGAAATAGAATTAACTAATCCTAAGGCAAATGGTCGAGAAACTCAATGCCACTATTCCTGAACAACTTGGAGCCGGGCCTTCTTTTCACACTATTATGGACAAATTCCTTTTCTAAGGAACACATACAAGAAAAAAAATAATGGTAACCCCACCACTAACTACTGTACATCATATTCATATGGCTATACAATTCACCTCCACTTACAAATAGTTTTGATTACTATACAATATCAAGAGAAAATCCAAATCATCTTCCTTTTTCTAATTCAAAGAATGTAATAACTTCAATCCCATTAAAGACCTTTATTCAAAACACAACATGTTCAAACATGAGTTCTTTTAATTTAAGACCTATCAATTCACTTGCTTTTGTAAATGGCATTCTGGATGTGAATATCTATTGCTCTTGTTATCTATTCTACCTTTTCATAGTGTTCTATTTGCTGACTTAATATGTTTCTTTGAGTATCATCAAGGTTGATATTGGGGGTGACTTGACTGAAATGCTTAATATATTAAGGCAAGTTTCTCTTGAGGAAAAGAAGGATTATGAGCTTCTCAACAATGAACTCCTTCTGAAATTTAGGCTTATTACTACTGGAAAGTCCCAGTCGAGTGATAGCCTCCCTTCCTTGTGGCCACAAAGGAAGAGAAAAGGCACAAGTACCAAAGAGAGAGAATTTAGTTAAGCCAAAATTTCATGAGGACTAGCCTCATGGCTAAATCAGACCTTCCAAAGTCTAAATATTTAAGCAACCTTGGAGATTGGGAAGATATGGAACTTTAGAAAATTGTTGTATTTGTTGGTACATCATTGCCCAAGGACACCGGTGCCACCAAATGCCTTAGGATCGCCTCTTCTAATAGTGTTATAGTGGACAAAATAAGGGCTGGAGTTGATATTGTACTCTTTTTATGGCAATTTTAAATCTGGACCTGACATTATACATTTCAAGCTCCATATCCCACTTCCTAACTATCTTAGGAATATTGACATGTCGATTAGGAGAAATGATAGTATTAGCTCTTTCCTTATATCTAAAGAGCCCAAGTGCACCTATTTTGGTTAGCATGAATAGCTTAATGATCTGTTATTCTTTTCGTACACATTACACTACATCTCAAACATGACACACATTAATCGTCGTCACACTTATTCAACTATAAGTTGATCTAACATCCAACCTCCCTTCTTTATATACCATAGCTAGTAGGAGATGCGTTGTTCAACTAAATCATAAATGCATCCAAAAGTTGGCAAAAAGCACATCTTTTCATACCTTTCGTGGAGCTCGATATCAGTGCCAAATGTTCTAGGAATGGTTTTTTTTTTCATATCATCCTTTTGAAGAGCTTCATTGACTATTTTCCAAATTTTATTCCGTATTAGTTCCCCTTTTAGGGATTTAAATTCAAGGTCCTCAGAATTCATTTGTAACTTTGGAAGGCTCTTGTCCGTTCTCTGATTCTAATAGAGGAAGCTAGGTGATTATAACGTTGTGATCTTTGCCCATCCTCGGCCTTTGTTGCACAATCTTCCACCATTTGCACTTTTATGTTCTAATATGATGGCCCCAATGGCTTCAACTTAAAGTTCATCTCGGAAAAATTCGGTATTTTTTCTTTCATATTATAGTAACTTATCATGCCAACTCGGAATCAAGTGAGACATTGACCAATGACATCGCCTCTATATTACAGGGAATTTGGAATGCGCGGATACTTTTAATTCTAAACGCATACTATAGTTCTTCATGATGATTAATGGTTGTACTTGATAATAACAAACTACATCCCCATATCTAAACTCTGGCTAGGTAGAAGTCACTACTTTATTCTTTCAAACTAATGCAACTTCCTCATATTGACTTGGAATATAGGGGAGACTTTAACTAATGAACTTGCATCTATATTAAAGACAATATGCGATGCTAAGATATTTTATATTTTGGACGTATGTTGTAGTTTTCTATGGTGATTAAACTTTGTACCAAGGAAATAATAGGCTACATTGATATATCTAAAATTTGATTCGAACAATAATTCAAATGCTCATGTCTCCGAAGTATTAAAAATATGTGGAAATTTAATAATATTTTAAATTAAAAATTTTGGATTATGAAAAGTTGATAAGTTGTAGCTTAATAAAAAAAGTTGGAGCAACCGATTGGAACAAGGGAACATCATGCAAATTGAGGAGATTTCTAACTTTTTCCGTTAATTTTTTGAAAGAATTAGTTTGAAAACTATTTTTCAAAAATTTCCAAAAATAGAAATTTAAGAAAAGTTCAAAAATTATAAAAACTAAAAAGAGAAAACTGGTCCTACAATAAATACTTATAGATTTTTGAGCTCACTTAATGAAATCTCCTATCAATTGGGACAATACTAGTGCAATTAATATGTTTAAGAATCCAATTAACCATTTAAGAATAAATATATTGATATTAGACATTACTTTTACAAGACCACATTTGTAAGAAAACAATCACCATGGATATTGTAAATACTGAAAATCAAAATGTAAATATATTTACTAAACCCTTATGTGAACCATTTTTTATAAAATTAAGGTGGAACTTATTTGGAACATCGGGATTTATACGAAGTGGTTCAAGGGTATTACATATTATTATCTGGTCTTTAGACCAAATGGCTTCCAAACGAATTTGGAACGTCGGGATGAATACAAAGTGGTTCAAGGATTTGAAGGCATGCTTGGAAGGATAATGGGAAAGGTTTTAAGAGTTTGAGGTGTATGAATACACAAGGAATCAGATTGGAACCGACCACTTTTCAGGTTGGTAACAACCTATTTTATTGCACAAACGTTAACTTTAGGATGATGATCAGTGAGTAGCAAGATAGAGTGATTGTCAGGGGGGGTCCATTTTTGAAGGATAAGCCGAACAACTCTAGGAAGTTATTAAGTAAACAATAAGCACTAAAGGTGTCAAAACTTCTTTGCAATGACTTGTTTTCTAAGACAAAAGTGCTCAGAACTCGATGGATCAAAGCAAGAAGACCAAGTAGAAGAAGAAAACACGATTCGCAATCGATGAATCAGATCGTTATACATAACTTATGAGTCCCCAGGACTTCATCTCTGCTCCTACTTTCTTAGATATGAAATTTGAACTGGCATTTCATGATTCGACGACTTCATTGGGCGATTTCTTTATAAATAACAAGCATATAATGACTTAGAGGACACTTTTGGCATTTTATCTTCTTTACTCTCACTCTACTCTACCTTGTCACAAAGGTAGCTAATTATTTCTATTCTAGGTTGCTAGAGCTGTAAATCCCTTTTCCTTGTGAGAAAAACTCAAAATATTAACATTAAAGTGGATATAAGCCTTAGGTTTGCTGAACCACTATAAAAATCCTAACACCTCCAGCTTTTATTTACTCTTTATAACTAGACCTCTAAACTTTAATTCAGTTTTTGGGTTTTGTGCCACCTTTTAGCTGAATAATTTTGGTGCTTTCACTGAAAACAAACTTCTTAGGCATAGATCTAGCTATGTATTATGGATTAGAGTGTGCAGGAGTTAGATCCAGGAGGGTTTTATCTAAAGGATTGAATAAATTTCATATTGGAAATAATGGCACCAATAAGGATGTCTAGAAGATCTGGAGTGGTTTCTGGTGGAGATAAGCTTCCCACCATGATGTGATAACAAACCAACCGATAGCAATGTTACCAGGACCATGCCCTCAAGAGATAGTCACAAGGGTGGAATTTCTAAGATAATTACGAAGCTGAATTAAAAGATGACAAACAATTGAAAGACTCTCCTTGACAAGGTGGATGCTAGCATAGCGTTATTGAACTAGTGGTCTTAAAGAAATAGGAGTAAGAGATAAGCATCACTTGCTGACCTAACGATCTCAATGATCCAGGAGGAGCCAGAGCAGGAGAGGAGAACTCATTTTCTTCTTGTTAAAACAGAAGGGATAGAAAGAAAAAATGGAAGGAATGGACTATAGAAGCACCAAGGAGGAATGTTTGCGGAAGTGGAAGAGTCCCTACTAAGGGAATTTAGATAGGTACCAACTGGAATTAGGCCAATACTGACATTAATTAGTTTGATTTTAAGGACGATTTATAGGATTCTAGAAATAAGGATGGACCAAAGATGGAATTTAGGATTTTGATGTTCGACCAACCTATATGGAGCCATTTAGATTTTAAAGAAGAAGCGAAGGAGTGATTCTCCAAGAGACTGAAGAAACCAGATGTCAACAAGAAAATATAGACCATTTGAAGAGTTGAACACTCAACACATCTCATGATAGTCGTCTAGATTACCAGGTTAGTGCGGATCATATTATAGATATGATTATGTTGTTGTTGAAAGAAAACAAATGAAGAAAGAATAAAGATTAGGCTCTTCGTCTAGTAGAACTCCATCCATGGAAAATATATTGAGGAAAGAGTATCCTAGGAAGTTTACGATACTTTTAATGTCATTATATAACGGGACTACTGACCATAAGCAACATTTATTCAAGTATGAGTGGCACATGGAAGGTTCTAAGGCAACAGATGTAGTTCAATGTAGTTGTTTCCCTCTCTTTTTAAACAGGGTTGCCTCGATGCGGTTTGCTCGGCATGCATCGAAATCCATTTCAACTTTTGATAAGTTAGCTTAAGTTATTGGAGCAATTCAGGCTCCATGCTACTTAGCCTAAGGATGTGACGTCCTCATTGAGCCTTTCTCAAGAACCCAATGGATTAGTTAAAGGATTCGTTAACAGGTTTAAAGTTGTAGTTACTGAAGTTAACAATCCAAATGAAGGTATAATGTTGATGGCTTTGGTCTGGGGGATATATTTGGGCGCAAAATTTAGAAAGTGGTTGAAGATGAAGCAACCAACTGTTGTGGCGGAGTTCCATCGGAAGGCTAACAAATTCTTGCGATTGGAAGAGGCAAGCCAGGTGCCGGAAAGACCGATGGTATATAGTAGAAGGAAGTTATTCAACATAATATAGTTACCAAATAGATCATTGAGAGCACGGGTAATGTAGCTATGAAAGTTGGTAATTCTAGTAATCAAAGGAAGAGAAATCAAGGCGTTGAGACATGCGAAATGATGCCGAAAAGCATTGACGGTAAATGTGACTATATGAGTATACACCTTTGAATGATACGCTTGAAAAATTATACCTTGCCACACTAGGCATAGAAAGGTATAAGAAGCCACTGAGGAAAGAGACAACTGAGGCAGAAAAGTGCTCTAGGAAGTTTTTTCAATTCCACGAAACTCATAGACATAACACGAATGAGTGCAGGCATCTTAGAGATTTCATTAAAGAGTTGATACAAAAAAATAAATTGTAGTAGTATGTCAGAGAGAGCCATAGGATGGCGGATAGAATGTTGAGCCCCAAGGGGTGAATGTCCAAGGGAAACAGCCTGGACCCTATAGATAGAGGCCCAAGTAGCTAGATGGAAGGATTGTTATGAACACAATGGTTAGAGGACCTTAACCAGTAGAGAAAAGCAGTAATGAGATAGAGCGGTTTGTGATTTTTTTGAGGAAAGTACTATAGGAAAGCTACTTCACCAATGAGGATGAATCTCTTGCTAAGCGGTAAATGTTAATAATCGATGACACTGTTTTTCGGAATAGTGGTGCAGATGGGGTTAAAGCGCTAGCTTTTGATCCTATGGTAACAACAGCCTTTGTAGGCCCTGCAACTCTACACCAAATCATGGTGGTTTGTGGAAACTTGGTGAATATTCTTTTCAAAAGAACTTTCAATCAAATGAGGATATGGTTGAAGGACGTCAAGCCTTGTATATCAAGAATTTAAGGATTTATCGATGAGGCAAACGAACCCAATTGGCCTATTGATTTACCCGTGGAATTGGGAGATGAAGACCATAAGATTTTGTTGGTTTAAAAGTTCATGATTATGGATGAATATTCAGCGGAACATTATTTTGGGCCGACTGGCCCTTAAGAATAGCACTAGCTCATTGGCTCTTAACGATGAAGTTTCCTATGAGGAATGGGTTGGATCGATTCAAAGTGACCAAAGCGCTAGTCAAGAATGTTACATTACTGGGCTTAAAGAGGCAAAGCGACGAGATAATGTGAAAATGTAACCGTGCTAACGATCAACGTTCCCTTTGATATAAATATTACTACTCAAGACCTTAAGATCAGATCTCAACTCAAAGCCAGATTGAGAAAGCAATTGGTCGGTATTCTTTAAGTAAGCTTGGATATATTTACTTGGATGCGTTTAAATATACGATATTACTGGAGATAGAGTGCTATGAACTAAATATGGAATAGAAATATCCATATGAAAAATATAAAAGACGTAGTCTGAGTCTAGAGTGACCCGTTGCGTTGAAGACGGAAGTGGATAAGCTGATGGAAAATGGCTTTATCCACTATGCTTTGTACCCCCAATGGGTATTTAACCCCGTGTCAGTCAAGATAGAAAACGAAAAGTGGTGAACATGTATTGACTACTTGGACTTGAATAAAGCATGCTTGAATTATAGCTTTCCATTATTCAAGATTGGCCAACTGGTAGACTGCAATACCATACACGAGTTACTCTCTTTTTTGGATGCTTTCTTTGGCTATAATCATATACCAGTGCACATCCTAGACAAGGAGCACATAAGTATTATACTAGATTAGGATTGTACCATTACCAAATCATGTCATTCGGTTTGAAGAACACATCAGCTACTTCAAGAGTTTGGTGAATTCCAAGTTCAGGAATCAAATTGGATAGAAGATGGAAGTGAATATGGATGATAAGGCTCGTAAAGTTGTAGCTACCAATGAATTACGTGGGTGACCTCTTATAACGACCTAGATTTTTGACGTCTGTTATTGGGGTAATTAACTGATTTTAATTATTGAAATATTGATTTTTATAAGTCGAATAGATGAGTTTTCTAATATTTAAAATGTATGAATCTATATATTGATTAAAAACTATATTTGATTTTAAATTATAACTTTCTAGATATGATTGATTTAATTGATATATGTATATAAGCTCAGTCAATAAAAATTAAGATGGAATATCCATATAAGTATGTACATATAAGTTTTATGATGTTTGATAATATATATAATATATATGTATACATATATGTGTCTGTATATATATATATATGTCCATATGAAGTAATGTATATGTAAATAGGGAATAATGTGTAAATATATATATGATGGTAAAATATACATAAGTATATGTGTGTGTGTGTGTATCTAAATGTTATATGGAATAGTGAAGGTGTTAAATGTAAATATGTATATATATATATATATGACGACAAAATATACATAAATATATGTATATGTATATATGTTATATAAAATAGTGTATATGTAAATGTAAACAAATGTGTAAATATATATACATATAAGTGAAAAACATCATCAGGAAAATATGTTTGTAAATTAGTATGAAAAATAATTGAATATGTAAATATGTAAACATATACATAAGGGAACATCATCATGACAAGCATTTAATTCAAGCTTACAAAACATTTAATCAAGTAATATAAAATCAAACCCACAAAAGAAATCAGGTCAAAGGTGAAATCAAATCATCAAATCAAGAAAAGAAAATAAAATAAAAGGAGAAAATGAAATAAAGGGTTGTACATAGTCCTATTCTCTTCTATATATACACAGTTCATACCTATTCATACTCATTCATATTCACGCAAAAGAAAAAATAATAATAACAATCTGCCATTTAAAAATTAAAGAAGGGAAATCAAGTTAGAGTCAAAAGCTTGAAGCTAGAACAAAAGAAAAGAGAAGCGGTAGTTCATCCTTTTTGTTAACTATGAGTACAACACTCTGTTTTGTCTACTGGTTACCACAGATATTTGGATATAAATCGTGTTTTTGGATGAAGAAGTGATTTATGACAAGTGTACATGTGATTTTCTATGAGTATGTACATGTATATGTGGGTTCAACATGGTTAGACCTAAACAAACACTGTATTTCTTCTCTATTATTATTTTAGCTAGGAACTGTTAAACCTTAAAACTTTGAAAATGGATATCTCAGCGTCTATTGTGTCTTAAACCTCGATTTCAAAACGAAAGTTATTTGTTTTTGACCATAGAATATTTTAAAATTTATTCTATTCGATTCGATTTAGCAAAGGGAGAGAAATCACCATATCACAGTGAATGGGTAAAGTGTAGTCAAAATTCAATGATCTTAGCATTATAAACAGATAATACAATCATGGTCTCAATTGAAAAACTTGATCTTTAAGATAGGTTTAGTGATTTTTAGGTTTGTGGGTGGTTAGGATTTTGGAGTTGATCAGAAATTGGATTTCGTCGAAATTGTGGCAACGTGGTTGATGTCGTGCCTCGACGTTGGTCGTGGAGGAGGTTTGGGTGATTGGGCATCTAAGAAAAATGGTGCAGCGATTTTCTAGTGCAGTGTGGAGGCGAGATGAGGCTGGAGTAGGGATTTATGTTGTCGTTGTGTGATCTCGTATTTCGTGGGAATGGCGAGCTGTATGGGAAGACAGGAAGGTGTGGGGGAAAAGATGGAGGTGGTTGTGGCAGTTTGGGACGAAGTCTGGTGGGTATTGGTGGTCGGAAGTGGTGTGGCAAGGTGGTTAAGCAGGCAGGTCTTGTTTCTAATTGGGTTTGAAAGTTCGAATTTTCGAACTGGGTCGCATAGAGGTTTCCATGGGAGTAAGCAAGACATTGGTATCAAGGGTGACCGAAGAGGATGGTCGGCGGCGGTTCTCGATAGCCAGGGAATGTGTGCACGTGCACACGTTGTTGCATAGACTTGTAATCTTGAAGGAAAGAGAGGAGAAGAGGGGTAAAGGAGCAGGGAGGGAAGTAGAAGTTGGTCATTCGTTTTCCTTTGGGTTTTGGGCCGAGCATAATATGTTTGGGCTAGGAGAAATTGTTTTTTTTAAAAGAAAAAAAGAATTTTGATAAAAATAATATTTTGAAATCCTTTAATTTAAAACATATATCCTCACTCATTTAGAATCAAATCATCATGAAGATTTTTTGCAAGGTGATCCTATTACATGGTATTATAAATTTATGTTATTGATTTTCCGTAATTTAAATTTTATTATATCATCAATATTTAAATAAGTAATTAATTATATTCTTATTTGACTTAAATCTTTTGTTAATTAAATTAGTTATTAAATAGAATGTTTAATTCTTAATTAACTAATTATAAATCGTTTATAATTTCTCTAAATTACCATTAACTTGGATTAAAAACGTAAGTAGATCCAATTTAATATAAGTTGATTAAATCTTGATTGTGAATTAGTTAATATTAATTATTTATTGTTAAATTAAGTTAACGATATATGTTTGGTTTTATTACTCTTGAATACTTATTTCAAGTATTCTTGTCTGTGCCATTAAGTAACCAAACGAATTTAAATAATTGGAACAAAACGCTTACACGTTTTATTGAAATAAACATATGTAATAAATTCTCATATGTGTATATTGACACCCTGGATATGAATTGTTTATTTTAAACAATCTGCCTTTTAAAATTTATCATTTAGATTCGAAAAGACCGGGATCGGATATCAGTTTTATTCCAAAACCACTTCGATTTGATAATCATTGCGAACCTTTACGGTTTCGATTATAGAGTACAATATTTTGAAATTTAATTATTTAATAAATTCGACTATTGTAAATAAGTATTATATAGACACTATTATAATACCACTGGACTTTCTATAAAAGTGTTTTGGTTATAATAAGATAAAAACTCGTCATGTTTGTACGAGTTACCTTGGTTTTTCAAAAGATTTTGATAACTTAATTATTTCAAATTCAGTGTCTTTTACTCACGCTGGTTTCCAGCCCGACTCGGGTGTTACTTTATTGTAATGCTCAAGTCAGACCGAGTATTACAAATTCAGGTTAGGTTGCTTTGGAGCTCAGGAGACGAGCTAGATGGCAGAGACGTATTGCACGTATTTAATTATATTCCGCTGTGTATTGTAGGCTGTATATTCAGCATTTAGGGATAAGTTATTATAACTGTCCAGATTGTATATATGATGATTGTACTTATCTCTACTGTTAATAAAGAAAATTGGTTGAACTAATTTACTTGGTGTCCTTTTGAAATTCCAAAAATGTCCTTTCTTTCCGTTTACATGTTTGCACTCAAACAAAATATCAACGTATACAATAATACAAACAGCCTGTGTGCGAAGCACGGGTCCATACTAGTGTTAATAGTTACAGTTTTCCTTTGTATAAATGTTGTTATTGTATATTATGTTCGATTGTGAGACTCTGTGTTGTTGTTATTTCCGTTTCTTCTTCTATCTCTTTTCTTCTTAAACCCTAACAACCTGGTATTTTCGGCACTCGATTGCCTGTACTTTATACAGTGAACGTATTAGCGTCGATTTTCGGGGGTTCTAAAACCGTCCAGTCGTTACACGTGGTATCAGAGCTAAAGGTTAAGTGAGAACCTTGGCTCTAGTGGGGATTACTCATTAGAGATTGCATCAGTAGTGCCCTAGAATGAGTTGACTGTATTATACATGAGGGCGTACTTGTTATTTTCTTATATAATGATTTTAAAGACGATTTTAAAATAACATTATATAAGATTATATTTTGATATAAAATGAAATAATATTTCTGAATTATTATAGTATATTTAGGAGATTGGTTGTTGTTATTACAATCAAATAAGATTATAAAATTTAAGTGGTAATATATACATAACAAATAGAAAATTGGGTAAGAATGAACTATACAAATGGGTTAAGCTAAAATAGACTTAAAGACTAGAATTTAAATCCCGAAAATTTCGGAAGAGTTTTTCAAAGTGTTTTGGAATGAAATAAATTACCTTGATTATATTTTTATATATATAGAAATAATTTTTTTCATGAAATTACTATGGAATATAAAGTGTGTTTAGTTTCTAGATATGATAACATTGATTATTATCATATATTGGTTGTTGTGTCTTAATAAAGGATGTTTATTACATAATAAACAATGATAAAACATTGTGAAATGTTTTAAGGAAGTGGAATTATATAAGCACAATTTTTAAATATGACTTATAAACTAAAAATGAATCTAAATTGTGAGGTTTTGAATCTAACTTTAGGAATTTGAAATGTGTTTCAAATTGTTTTGAAGGAAATAATGAGTAATATTATTTGGAATATTTTTGATATAGAAAATTGTGTTTAAAAACAAGAGTTGTTTTGAAAATCCTGAAGAATTTGTTATGGATAAAAACCAAGGTTGGTTTAAATTTAAAAAGTGTGATTTGGTATACAAATGGGATATATATATATATATATATAAATAGTTTCAAGGTGAATTGAAATAAATGCAGGGTGTTAGAATTCTAGGATTTCCATTGAAATGGGGAGTATAACCAAAAAGAAACCAAGTTATTGAACATGTAAGTGGGAAGTGATATTAATAAAAATTTAAGTTTTAGAATGTAAAATTTTTAATTGGGTAGGTTTAACTGGATTGAACGAATTGGGAAATAACTTAGGCCAAGTTAAATAAGTTTTGAACTTATAAACTGAATTGGAAATTTCAAGGTGAAATTAAAATTTAACTTATGGAGGTTAAGTGAATTAAATTGTGAAAGAAAAGATATAGATTTGATAAGAGGTGCAAAAGAAGTGATGTATGTATAAATGATTTCAAAACGATTTTTGAAATAAAATGAGTTTTGAATTCTGGGAATTTGTGATGGATGCTATTGATTGATGTTTAGATGATTTGGATGTTTATTATTTGATATATCCTGCTATCATCATGTATGTTATTTACAGCATATAAAACTGTAAACCGAACTAATTCGAATAAATTAAGAAATAGGTTGAAATGACATAAATCCATTCCTGAAATTAAATAGAAATAAAACTTTGGTTTGAAACTTTTAAATGATTTTGATTTGAAGGAATAAAATCGAATTAATGGAAATGGAATCATTTTGAACTTAAGATTGAAATGTTAAAAATGAACTTGTCAACCGGAATTGTTTAAAGAATCGAGTTTAAAATTTTGAAGTTATAATTGGGAAATCAATTGAATTTCGAAAATTGATTTGTTTTAAAGAGATTTGAACTCTTACTCGAACCTTAAAATAAATCCAAGTAGAAGTAATTTAAATGAACATTTCGAAAATTTTAGGCTCGGGATTGAATTATTTTTAAAGACTTGGATTTTTAAACTAAATATTGAAGGTTAATTTGATTTAAATCGAGATGGTTTAAAATTGAGAAATGAATTGAAATTAATTCAAATTGGAATTGGATTGAATAAATTGGAATTGTAATCGAAACTCAATTAATTTGAAAATCGAAATGGGAATTGATTTGAATTAGAATGGGAATCGAAGTTAATTCGAATTGAAATCGAAATTGAATCAATTTAAATGGAAATTGATATTGATTTGAATTGGAAGATTAGGAATTGAATTAGTTTGACTTTGGAATTATATTAATACAAACTGTTTTAAATCTATCTTCTTAAATATTCAGATTATTTGATTTTCCTAGCTATTTTACTATATAAACCAATCTTTTTAAAACTCAAACTATCTTATATTAATTATTTAACTACTTTAAAACAATTCAAGCTATTTTCTAAATTCAAACTACTCAAGAGTGGAATTTTTTTATATTTAAATCATGGATTTAAATACGAATTGGGATAAAATTAAAGTATTAACCCAAATGGAAATTTGAAGCAATTTTGAATTGGAACCAAAATCGGGATATTAAGGCAAAAATGGTTTTTGAAGAGAAATAGTATATTTTGAGTAAATGGGATGATTTTAAAATGATTTTTGAATAGTTACTAAAACTAAAATTTATTTTATAAGAAGTAAG
Source organism: Allium fistulosum (assembly GCA_030737815.1). Classification (NCBI taxonomy): domain Eukaryota; kingdom Viridiplantae; phylum Streptophyta; class Magnoliopsida; order Asparagales; family Amaryllidaceae; genus Allium; species Allium fistulosum. The sequence continues at coordinate 131,361,959 of CM060904.1, forward strand.
AGATGTTACCAATAACTTTGAAAAGAAATCGAACTTGGAAATTTGATTTGGCATAAATAAGGTTATATATATTAGTTATATATTCAAACTCCCCTTATTGAATTTATAACCCGAAAGATATGATTTTTGAAAGATATTTGAAATACTAAATAGATTTTATATAAGTATAAGGTGGACTCAGAATTATTGATTTGAAATTATTCTAGTTGAAAGGAATGATCTTATATGTATATGAGGATGAAACAGAAATAGTTTTGGAACCCATTGATTTTTAAAGGCTTTTGACTTTGACAACAAGTCAATTTTGGAAATTGGGTAAACCAAAATTGAAAACTATTGATTTTGAAGATATCGATTTTGTGTAGATAAAATTTATATGTGATACATATAAAGAGTATGATGTGTTTTGAGACAAAAGTATGGAAAGGCACCCCTATGAAAGTTGAAACTTAGAGTAGGATATCCACTGGGTGGTTCTGCCCAGGAATCCACAGGGTGCGTTCAATGAGAATTGGGATCCTAGAGGATGTCCAGACAAAACTCATGAGTTCCTGCTGATCATTTGTTGGGTAGCGTAAGTTGAGAGGTGCTGATACCTACAGTTACATTGGGTTTTGCTGTGATAGCAACGTAACCTTTGGGTAACTGTGATCTTTCGCAATTCCATAGCGTAATTCAGGTGGTAGTGATTGCCTACAATCTACATTTGATTTCGCTAGATAGCGACATAACATCGGTAGATTGCGATCTATGTGGTTTGGTTCCATAGCATAATTCAGGAGGCAGCAAGTGCCTACAGTCTACATTGAAATTCTCTGGGATAGTGACGCAACCTTTGTGTAGCCTGCGATCTATGTGGTATAGTTTCATTTGATAGCATGATTCGAGGGGCAGCGATTGCCTACATACAACTTACGGTTTTGCTACGATAGCAACGAAACCTTTGTGTAGCTACGGACTATGGTGTTCCCATGGTGTAAGTCGAGAGGTGTGGATGCCTACAGTTTTTTTATGGTTTCGCCAGGATGGCAACGCAATCATCGGGTTAACTGCAATCCATGGTGGGAAAGGGAGGTGATACTTTCCATATCATTTTTGAAAAAGGTTTTTTATGACACCCCACCTCTATACCCACGCTAGCCAAGAACACTACGGTGTAATGCTGTCAACTAGCATGGAGAATAAGGCTATTGAGGAGCGACCATCCGTGTAATTTCTTTGTACGAGCACCGATATGTCAGAGAGAATAGCATGCCTTAAGAAATCCGACATACCGACACAAACTCAAAGCTATCACACAGTGGCTGTATATAATCCTCGGAAACAAATATAGAAATAAGCATAACATAAATCAGTCACAGACATCCATATCACAAAGGCGGAAAAAGATATGAATATAACACATGAAAGTGTATATCAGAATAGTGGTCAAACATGATCCACACTATCACAAAAGAATAGCTACAAGTGCTACACAAAAGGATAAGTATACATCATAGAGTCTATATCTCAAATGTATACATCAAAATGAACTACTAATCTAAGTAGCTAGCCAAAAGTGAGGATGATAATCCCAGATGAGAAGTCAAGCAGAAGCACCTGTAACATCTCGGTCTGACCCGAGTATTACTTAATAAGAAAATAATAAACGGATCAGTCTAGCTATAAATATCAGATGATATGACATAGAATAAGAGATATGGCATAAACATGTAACAACCATAATGGCATACTACTATAAGTATGTAATTGAAAATCAACAAAGGACTAATCAATATTACAAGAATCTTCTCAAAGATAAAAGGGGGTATCATACCCTATATTTATTCACAAGGAATCAATGACACATGAATTCACCAATGCACCTAAATTGATAAAACTTATCAATAGAAATCACGAAAATTGGTGAAGCACAAATTCTAGAAATCATCACAAGAAATCCAGAAATCACAAAAAGGGGGAGGCCTATCACAAAACGGGAGTATGAAAACTCACCAACACCTGTAACACAAAACGAGACGCTATCTCATGGTAGCTAACCATTAATTTTGAGCCGAAGCTCCACAAGAATGGCCCGAAGACCGTGGGGCGCTACCCCACATATGTGATGTAGAAACATCACACAAACGGGGTTTAATCTCCCTCGTAGACAAAGAGACATCGCACAATTGCTAGTCTAAATTACAAAAATGATCGTCATTGATCATCAAGAAAGTGTCAATTACACTAAGTTAGTAAATATATGAGTTTAGCTTCATGTCCCATAACCACTAGCTTAACTTAAATATTTACGAACAAACTGTAGATCTTCACTAGAAAATTGTCATAAAAGGTTCAATCGAACAAGTCCAAGAATTAACCAACAAAGTAAACGCGAGCGTTTCATACCACTCGTTTTACTAAGTTGTTTAATTAGATTTCTCGTACGAGTGAAGTAAAGGTTTGCATATACTTGTAGATTGGAAAACGGTTTGAGAAAACGAACTTTATAATTGAAATAGTGTTGAAATCGTTTGGAAGAAAGGGGTTTTGATATTTACTACTAGTATTAAAACCTTCATATTTTTAAAGTGACAAACCACAAAACGATTGTTGAAACAAATCGAATCACAAAAATTCACATTCGAAGACGTGAGTAAAGTCCAAAGAAATCAATTCCAAAACCATCAAAGTAGGAATGCCCGTGAGAACGAACATGGCCGAGCTAGAGTGCAACGACCAAAGGAGCAATGAAATAGAGGCACGACCTAAGGAGTAAGCAGGCCGAGCGACCTAAAGCAGGGATTGGCACGACCTATAAGTGGCATGAACAAAAAAGGCGCGACCTAGCAGAGGCCAACCTAATGTGGAACGAGCTAAGTGGTGCGAGCGACCTAGCAGAAGGCGCGACTTAATGGCGCGACCTAGCGTGTTAACGACCTATTGGTAAAATGGGTCGAGCGACCTAAAGGAAGCGAGCTAGGCGTGCGACCTAACTAGTGAGAGACCTAGTGGTAAAACAGGTCGAGCGACCTATAGGAAGCGAGCTAGGCAATGGCGCGACCTAGGACGTAACGACCTAACTGGTCTTGAGATGCCTCAATGGTCAAGCGACTTTAATGAACGAACGACCTAAGGTACGAACGACCTAAGGAGACCGACCTATTGATGGTGAGCTTGGGAACGACCTAGCGAAGTAAGACAGAACGACCTAATCGATCGCGAGCTAGGAAACTACCTAGCGAAGGAAGACAGAGTGACCTAATCGATCGCGACCTAGTGTGTTAACGAACTAGGCAAGCGACCTAGCGATGTTTTAGATCGCCGAGCGACCTAAGGGATAAACGAGCTAAGGGGCAAACGACCTAAGCCCAGAATGAGCTATATGCAGGCAGAGACTTTTCCACGCGAGCGAGCTAGCAAGGAAGAACGACCTAAGGCCAGATTTTTGCCAAAAACACTAAAAATTGGGGTTTTTCACCAATCCAATCCAAACCAAATGCAAATGCACATGCACAAGTGATAGGAATTCATTCCCAACAATCAAAGATAGTTATAGACAAGAATGTGAGATAAAAATATCACCTTTTCATGGAAATTGATGGAGATGAAGTTTGAAAGCTAAGCAAGAACAATCACAAGCTTGAATCAATATCTTCTCTTGAATTTGGAGTATATGTTGGATTAGCAATGAAGACTAAGCCTTTGGAGTTTTAATTTCACATTCCTCTCCCCATTTTTGATGAAGCTTGAAGTGTTAGGAAATGAAGAATGAATTAATGAAGAGGAGAGGGGGTTGGGCTAAGTTAGTAAGTGACAAAAAGGGTTCAGCCAAACCAAAGCCATAAGCGAAAAAGTGGCGAAAATTCCACTAACTCCAAACATATCAAAGTTTATACTCAAAAAGATCGCAAACGTCATTTTGAACTCAATGGAGGTGGTTTCGAGTCCTAATTTGACCGTATGCAAAAGTAGCTTTTCGGACTAAGATCCGATTAACGATTAAAATATTTAAATAAGATATTCAAATACATAATCGTCAAATATGCGGGTTGTTACAGACTCCCCTCCTTAAAAAAATTGCATCCTTGCAATATATATAAAAGATGGAAATAAAAATTAACAACCATAAAAGAATATTAACACAAAAGAAATTTTGAAATAAGAAGTTCACCTTAAAGAGCATGAGAAAGTAAGTCCGGATGTGTACGCTCGATGAATTCTCTAGATTCCCAAGAGCAATCCTTAGGATTTAAGGACCATTGAACTTTAACAAGCGGAACTTCTTTATTTCGAAGTCGTTTGACCTCTGAAGCAATAATTCGAATAGGATGCTGCTCATAAGTTAAATTAGGCGAAACTTCAATCTCTTCCACAACACCGGGCTCAAGAATAGAATCGGAATTCCGAAGGCACTTCCGTAATTGAGAAACGTGAAACACGTCATGAATAGCAGAAAATTGAGCCGGTAACAAAAGGCGATAAGCCATGGAACCAATACGTTCAATGATAGGAAATGGCCCAATATATCGAGGCGCTAATTTTCCCGATCGACTGAAGCGTACAACACCCTTCATAGGTGAAACACGAACAAATACAAGATTTCCCACAGAAAATTCTAATTTCCTTCTCCGGTTATCGGCATAGGATTTTTATCTACTCTGGGCTTCTTTCATCCTATGACAAATAAGGTCAATCTTTTCTGTGGAATCACGAATAAAATCTGGACCTAAAACCAGCTTCTCACCGGCCTCAAACCAACAAGAAGGGGATCGGCATGGCCTTCCATAGAGTGCCTCGAAAGGTGCCATACCAATACTAGATTAGAAGCTATTATTATAGGAAAAATCAACAAGAGAAATATGATCTTCCCAACTTCCACCGAAATCAAGCACACAAGCACGAAGAAAATCTTCAAGTGTTTGATTCACACGCTCAGTTTGTCCATCGGACTGGGGGTGATAAGCGGTGCTAAAATTAAGCTTCATTCCTAAAGCTTTATGAAGACTCTTCCAAAATCCACTAGTAAACAATGGATCATGATCACTAACAATAGAAGTAGGAACTCCATGCAATTTAACAATCTCTTTGATAAAGAGTTTGGCCAAAAGAGGCACGGTTCGATTGGACCGAACGGGAATAAAAAGGGCGGATTTAGTAAGTCTATCGACTATCACCCATAAGCTATCATGACCCGAACGAGAACGGGGAAGTCCATCAATAAAATCCATGGAAATTTGGTCCCACTTCCAAATTGGAATTTCTAAAAGTTGCAATAACCCATCGGGCCTTTGATGTTCGGCCTTGACAAGTTGGCAAGTCATGCAACACTTAACAAAGCTAGCAATATTAGACTTCATTCCCTCCCAATAATAAAGTTGCTTCATATCCGCGTACATTTTACTACTACCGGGATGAATGGTAAATTTAGAATGATGAGAATCTTCTAAAATATCTTTACGAAGATCACGAATATTTGGCACGATAAGTCTACCAAATTTTCGAATGCCGCCACGAGAACCAATATCAAAGTCTTTCAAACCTTCAATATCAATTTTATCCTTAAAATTTTGGCTAAGAAGAACCAATTCGGGATCTAGCCTTTGAGCTTCAAGAATACGGTCAAAAAGAGAAGGATGAGCCTCAAGGCTACATAGAACAAGAGATGAACATAAATCGGAAACACGATCTCGAATTTCACATGTGGATAAAACCTCGAGATCATTCCATTCGGATATCATCATTGAAACAACCGCTTTTTGCTTGCGACTAAGTGCATCGGCAACACGGTTTCCCTTTCCGGGAGTATAAAGAATATCAAGATCATAAGATGCAAGGAACTCAAGCCAACGTTGTTGACGCAAATTAAGTTCCTTTTGAGAAAATAGATACTTTAAAGACTTATGATCGGTATAAAGAATAAATTTCTCTCCCAAAAGATAATGATGCGAAATTCGAAGGGCGAAAACAATAGCCGCGAGCTCTAAATCATGTGTGGCATATCTAGTCTCAGCCGGCTTCAATTGCCTAGAAGCATAAGCAATAACACGTTCTTTTTGCATAAGAACGGCACCCAAACCAACGTGACTAGCATCGGTATAAACAACAAAATCTTGATTCCCTTCGGGAATAATAAGAATAGGATCATCGGAAAGGAGTTCTTTTAATTTCTGGAAAGAAGCTTCACATTTGTCGGACCAAATGTATTTAACTCCTTTCTTGGTCAAACTAGTAAGAGGCACGGAAATTTTAGAAAAGTCTTTTATGAAACGGCGGTAGTAGCCCGTCAATCCAAGGAAGCTACGGATTTCCGTCACACTCTCCGGTCTCTTCCAATTCTTAATCACTTCAATCTTTGAAGGATCCATGGAAATTCCGGATTCGGAAATAATATGACCAAGAAACTTCACACGAGATTTCCAAAAGTGGCATTTAGAAAATTTTGCTTTTAATTGATTACTCCTTGAGTTTCCAACACAATTCAAAGATGCTTTTCATGTTCTTCCTCGGTTTTTGAATACATAAGAATATCATCGATAAAGATGAGAACAAATCGATCGAGGAAATTTTGAAAACTCGATTCATAGGGTCGACAAAATAAGCTAGAGCATTTGTTAGACCAAATGGCATAACAAGCCATTCATAAGAGCCATAACGAGTACGGAACGATGTCAAAGGAATGCTATCCTCTGCAATACGAAGCTGATGGAAACCGGTTGCCAAGTCCAACTGTGAAAAGACTCTAGCACCGCTAAGTTGATCAAATAGATCATCAATCCGAGGTAAAGGATATTTATTTTTAACAGTAAGATCATTAAGCTTGCGGTAGTCAACGCAAAGCCTAAGTGTACCATCGGATTTCTTCACAAAAATAGCTAAAGCTCCCCAAGGTGAGGAGCTAGAGCGAATAAATTGCTTCGTTTCCAATTCGGATAATTGTTTGCGCATCTCTTCATTTTCCTTAGTAGACATGCGATAAGGGGGACGAGTAATTGGTTGAGCTCCAGGGATAAGATTAATTTTGAACTCAATTGCTCGCTTAGGTGGTAATCCTAAAACGGGCTCAAATAAGTCGGAGAATTCACGGACGACGTGAATAAGAGAAATGACATCTTCCTCATCATCATTGTCATCATCAAGAGGATTTAGAGAATATAAAGATGCCGTCAAAGTGGAATCTGAATCTTTAAGAACAATAGAAATCTGCTTAACATATAGTGGATGTCGAAGATAAATAGTCCGCTCAAGACATAGGATATGAGCTTCATAACTGTTAAGCCAATCCATACTCAAAATCATTCCAAAGCCTAAGTAACGCATGACATGCAAATCGGCTAGGAAAGAAAAATTACACAAAATAATCTCGACATCTTTACAAAGCAAACTGAGTGTTGCGGATCTACCAACGGGATTCGCAATTCTCAAAGAAGTCATTAAAGCGACAACACTTAAAGAAAAGGTATCAACAAGTTCCTTTGATATAAAAGAATGGGATGCACCCGTATCAAAAAGAACTCGAATAGGTTGATCATGAAATATAATAATTCCATCAAGGATAGAATGAGACATACCTTGATCGCGAGATGTGTTGCCAAGGGCTTGAGCCACATTAAGCTTTCCCTCCTTCTTGCCTTGAAGTCTGGGGCATAAATGTATATAATGATCCAGGCTCTTACAATAGCGACAAGAACGCGGCTTCGAACACTTATTCGCAAAATGGTCCTTAGAACCACAGTTATAGCATTGCCCGCTACTAGGGGAAGGAGTCTTTGCAGCAGGAGTTGCTTGTTTCCCCTTTTTATTGGGATAAGGGCCTTTGGACTTATTAGGCCTTTTCTTGTTGTTGTTGAAGTTTGGTTTAGGACCCACAACTTCAACGTCACTTTCCCTATCCGCCTCTTCAAGACAAAAAGCGATATCAATGAGTTGATCAAAAGAAACTTCCAATTTTAGAAGTAATGGCTTTTTGAGATTTTTGTTCAAGCCATAAACAAATCTTTGGTTCTTCTTCAACGGAGTGTTTATGTATTCAACCCCATATTTAGAAAGCGACTCGAAGGATGCGACATAATCTGTTACAGAGGATTCACCTTGAACAAGGTCTATAAAACGTCGAGCCAGTGTCACATTCTCAGCTTCTGGCACGAATTTTAATTCGAAGCGTCCCCGGAATTGCTCCCAGGTGAGATCCGCTTCATTAATTTCAGAAATGAGAAGCTCGTACCAGTCCAATGCTCTTTCTTGGAGCATAGAAGAAGCCACCTGAACTCGGTGAAGATCAATCAGATTCATGCGAGAAAAGATTCGATCGCAAGTTCTTAGCTAAGCCTGGACTTCTATAATAGTTTCAGAACCTTTGAATGGCTTCCCACCCAAGTTGGTATAATCGTTGCACAAACGTGCAAATCCAGACTTAGGGTGAGTAGGTTCCGGATTAGAACCAGCTGGTTGAGCATTCTTTACTAGATCAAGAAGCTGCTGAGCAGTCATAAAAACTCCATCCTGAGGAGCAACACAAGATTGACCGACGTTGGGATGGCCTGGTCTAACCATTTCTCTTCTGTAAGAAAGGAAGAAGAGAAAGAAGAAAAAGGTTATTCACCAAATAAATATCAAACATTCTTGATAGGTGAAACAAGGAATCATAAAGAAAATAGGATGAATCGGTACGAAGACTCGAATTAATCCTAAGGCATGACTCCTAAGATGGACTTAGGACGATGATCCTTGTTACAATATTCTACATTGTTCCGAAGTTTGGCTCTGATACCAAGCTGGGATGCCCCACCTCTATACCCACGCTAGCCAAGAACACTACGGTGTAATGCTGTCAACTAGCACGGAGAATAAGGCTGTTGAGGAGCGACCATCCGTGTAATTTCTTTATGCAAGCACCGATATGTCAGAGAGAATAGCATGCATGTGGAGATCCGACATACCGACACAAACTCAAAGCTATCACACAATGGTTGTATATAATCCTCGGAAACAAATACAGAAATAAGCATAACATAAATCAGTCACAGACATCCATATCACAAAGGCGGAAAAAGATATGAATATAACACATGAAAGTGTATATCAGAGTAGTGGTCAAACATGATTCACACTATCACAAAAGAATAGCTACAAGTGCTACACAAAAGTATAAGTATACATCATAGAGTCTATATCTCAAATGTATACATCAAAATGAACTACTAATCTAAGTAGCTAGCCAAAAGTGAGGATGATAATCCCAGATGAGAAGTCAAGCAGAAGCACCTGTAACATCTCGGTCTGACCCGAGTATTACTTAATAAGAAAATAATAAACGGATCAGTCTAGCTATAAATATCAGATGATATGACATAGAATAAGAGATATGGCATAAACATGTAACAACCATAATGGCATACTACTATAAGTATGTAATTGAAAATCAACAAAGGACTAATCAATATTACAAGAATCTTCTCAAAGATAAAAGGGGGTATCATACCCTATATTTATTCACAAGGAATCAATGACACATGAATTCACCAATGCACCTAAATTGATAAAACTTATCAATAGAAATCACGAAAATTGGTGAAGCACAAATTCTAGAAATCATCACAAGAAATCCAGAAATCACAAAAAGGGGGAGGCCTATCACAAAACGGGAGTATGAAAACTCACCAACACCTGTAACACAAAACGAGACGCTATCTCATGGTAGCTAACCATTAATTTTGAACCGAAGCTCCACAAGAATGGCCCGAAGACCGTGGGGCGCTACCCCACATATGTGATGTAGAAAAATCACACAAACGGGGTTTAGTCTCCCTCGTAGACAAAGAGACATCGCACAATTGCTAGTCTACATCACAAAAATGATCGTCATTGATCATCAAGAAAGTGTCAATTACACTAAGTTAGTAAATATATGAGTTTAGCTTCATGTCCCATAACCACTAACTTAACTTAAATATTTACGAACAAACTGTAGATCTTCACTAGAAAATTGTCACAAAAGGTTTAATCGAACAAATCCAAGAATTAACCAACGAAGTGAACGTGAGCGTTTCATACCACTCGTTTTACTAAGTCATTTAATTAGATTTCTCGTACGAGTTAAGTGAAGGTTTGCATATACTAGTAGATTGGAAAACGGTTTGAGAAAACGAACTTTATAATTAAAATAGTGTTGAAATCGTTTGGAAGAAAGGGGTTTTGGTATTTACTACTAGTATTAAAACCTTCATATTTTTAAAGTGACAAACCACAAAACGATTGTTGAAACAAATCGAATCACAAAAATTCACATTCGAAGACGTGAGTAAAGTCCAAAGAAATCAATTCCAAAACCATCAAAGTAGGAATGCCCGTGAGAACGAACATGGCCGAGCTAGAGTGCAACGACCAAAGGAGCAATGGTACAGAGGCGCGACCTAAGGAGTAAGCATGCCGAGCGACCTAAAGCAGGGATTGGCGCGACCTATAAGTGGCACGACCAAACAAAGGCGCGACCTAGCAGAGGTCGACCTAATGTGGAACGAGCTAAGTGGTGCGAGTGACCTAGGAGAAGGCGCGACTTAATGGCGCGACCTAGCATGTTAACGACCTAGGCAAACGACCTAGTGGTAAAACGGGTCGAGCGACCTAAAGGAAGCGAGCTAGGCGTGCGACCTAACTAGTGAGAGACCTAGTGGTAAAACAGGTCGAGCAACCTATAGGAAGCGAGCTAGGCGATGGCGCGACCTAGGACGTAACGACCTAACTTGTCTCGAGATGCCTTAATGGTCAAGCGACCTAAATGAACGAACGACCTAAGGAGACCAACCTATTGATGGCGAGCTAGGGAACGACCTAGCGAAGTAAGACAGAACGACCTAATCGATCGCGAGCTAGGAAACGACCTAGCGAAGGAAGACAGAGCGACCTAATCGATCACGACCTAGTGTGTTAACGAACTAGGCAAGCGACCTAGCGATGTTTTAGATCGCCGAGCGACATAAGGGATAAACGAGCAAAGGGTTGAACGACCTAAGCCCAGAACGAGCTATATGCAGGTAGAGACTTTTCCACGTGAGCGAGCTAGCAAGGCAGAACGACCTAAGGCCAGATTTTTGCCAAAAACACTAAAAATTGGGGTTTTTCACCAATCCAATCACAATCAAATGCAAATGCACATGCACAAGTGATAGGAATTCATTCCCAACAATCAAAGATAGTTATAGACAAGAATGTGAGATAAAAATCTCACCTTTTCATGGAAATTGATGGAGATGAAGTTTGAAAGCAAAGCAAGAACAATCACAAGCTTGAATCAATGTCTTCTCTTGAATTTGGAGTAGATGTTGGATTAGCAATGAAGACTAAGGCTTTGGAGTTTTAATTTCCCATTCCTCTCACCATTTTTGATGAAGCTTGAAGTGTTAGGAAATGAAGAATGAATTAATGAAGAGGAGAGGGGGTTGGGCTGAGTTAGTAAGTGACAAAATGGGTTCAGCCCAAACCAAAGCCATAAGCGAAAAAGTGGCGAAAATTCCACTAACTCCAAACATATCAAAGTTTATACTCAAAAAGATCGCAAACGTCATTTTGAACTCAATTGAAGTGGTTTCGAGTCCTAATTTGACCGTATGCAAAAAGTAGCTTTTCGAACTAAGATCCGATTAACGATTAAAATATTTAAATAAGATATTCAAATACATAATCGTCAAATATGCAGGTTGTTACATTTTTCAAGTATTTTCACTGGGTGTTGAAACGAGTCTACTAAGTACTTATATATTTTCAGTCCTACGCCTGATCGACGTATGACTAAATTTCTGTAAGAACAAGGATGGACTTGTTAAGACATCGAGTTATGATAATGTTATAATATAAAATTAGCTTGGTAATACTATGTGATTTAAAGTGTATGTATTTTTAAATTATATAGTAAAGGAGTAAGGAGTTTAAAATGTTTAAAGATGACTATCTAATAATATACATCAAAATTTATTTCTCTTTTAGCTTCTTTTCAAGGACGAAAGGTTCTAAGGGGGGAGGAATGTAACAACCCAGATTTTTAAAGTCTTTTATTGGGGTAATTAACCGATTTTAATTATTGAATTATTGATTTTTATAAGTCAGATAGATGAGTTTTCTGATATTTAAAATATCTGAATCAATAAATTGATTAAAAACTATATTTAATTTTAAATTATAACTTTCTGGATATGATTGATTTTATTGATATATGTATATAAACTCCACCAATAAAAATTAAGATGGAATATCCATATAATTATATATATATATAAGTTTTATGATGTTTGATAATATATATAAGTATATATGTATAAATATATGTATATATATGTCCATATGAAGTAATGTATATGTAAATAAGGAATAATATTATATATATATATATGATGGTAAAATATACATAAGCATATGTATACATATATATGTTATATGGAATAATGAAGGTGTTAAATGTAAATATACATATATATGATGACAAAATATACGTAAGTATATGTATATATATATATATATGTATATATATGTTATGTAAAATAGTGTATACGTAAATGTAAACAAATGTGTAAATATATATACATATAAGAGAAAAACCTTATGAGGAAAATATGTGTGTAACTTAGTATGAAAAACAATTGAATATGAATGTAAACATATACATTTACATAGGGGAACATCATCATGACAAGCATTTAATACAAGCATATAAAACATTTAATCAAGTCAAATAAAATGAATTCCACAAAATAAATCAAATCATCAAATCAAGAAAAGAAAAATAAAATAAAAGGAGAAAATGAAATAAATGAAAAAAGGTTGTACACAGTCCCATTCTCTTCTATATATACACAGTTCATACCTATCCATACTCGTTCAAATTCATGCAAAAGAAAAAAATATAATAACAATCTGCCATTTATAAATTAAAGAAGGTAAATCATGTTAGAGTCAAAAGCTTGAAGCTAGAACAAAAAAAAGAGAAGCAGCAGTTCATCCCTTTTGTTAACTGTGAGTACAATACTCCATTTTGTCTACTGATTACCATAGATATTTGGATATAAATCATGTTTCTTGATGAAGAAGTGATTTATAACAAGTGTACATGTGATTTTCTATGAGTATGTACATGTATATGTCGGTTCAACATGGTCAGACCTAACCAAACACTGTATTTCTTCTCTGTTATTGTTTTAGCTACGAACTGTTAAACCTTAAAACTTTGAAAATGGATATCTCAGTGTCTGTTGAGTCTTAACCTTGATTTCGAAAAGAAATTTATTTGATTTTTAACATAGAATATTTTAAAATTTATTTCATTCGATTCCATTTAGCAGAGGGAGAGAAATCACCATATTACAGTGAATGGGTAAAGTATAGTCGAAATTCGACTATCTTAATATTACAAACAGATCATACAATCATGATCGCAATTGAAAAACTTGATTTTCAAGATAGGTTCGGTGATTTTTAGGTTTGTGGGTGGGTAGGATTTTGGAGTTGATCGGAAATTGAATTTCATCTCAATGTCGGAAATTGGGTGGGTGACGGGGCATCCAAGAAAAATGGTGCGGCAATTTTCTGGTGGAGTGTGGAGGTAAGACGAAGCTGGAGTAGGGTTTTAGGCTGTCGTTTTATGTTCTCGTATTTCATGGGAATGGCGAACTGCATGGGAAGAAAGGAAGGTGCGTATATCGAGGAAAAGATGGAGGTGGTTGTGGCGAAGTTATGGACGAAGTCTGGTGGGTGTTAATGGTCGGAGGTGGCGTGGCAAGGTGGTTAAGCAGGCACGTCTTGTTTCTAGTTGGGTTTGAAAGTTTGAATTTTTGAACCGGGCCGCGTAGAGGTTTCCATGGGCGTAGGCGACAAATGGGTATCAAGGGTGATCGAAGAGGATGTTCGGCGGCGGTTCTTGATAGCCTAGGAATGTGTGCATGTGCACACGTTGTTGCACAAACTTGTAGTCTCGTAGGAAAGAAAGGAGAAGAGAGGTAAAGAAGCAGGGAGGAAAGGAGAAGTTGGTTATTCGTGTTTCCTTTGGGTTTTGGGCGGAGCATATTATGTTTGGGCTGGGAGAAATTGTTTTTTTTCAAAAAAGAAAAAAAGAATTTTGATAAAAGTTATATTTTAAAATCCTTTAATTTAAAACATATACCCTAACTCATTCAAAATCAAATCATCATGAAGATTTTTGCAAGGTGATCCCATTACCCGATATTATAAATTTATGTTATCAATTTTCCGTAATTTAAAATTTTATTATATCATCATCATTTAAATGAGTAAATAATTATATTCTTATTTGACTTAATTCTTTTGTTAATTAAATTAGTTACTAAATAGATTGTTTAAATTTTAATTAACTAACAATAAATCGTTTATAATTTCTCTAAATTATCATTAACTTGGATTAAAAACGTAAGTCGATTCAGTTTAATTTAAGTTGATTAAATCCTGATTGTGAATTAATTAATATTAATTATTTATCATTAAATTAAGTTAACGATATGTGTTTGGCTTTATTACTCTTGAATACTTATTTCAAGTATTCTTGTCTGTGCCATTAAGTAATCAAACGAATTTAAATAATTGGAATAAAATGCTTACACGTTTTATTGAAAATAAACATATGTAATAAATTCCCATATGTGTATATTGACACCATGGATATGAATTGTTTATTTTAAACAGTCTGCCTTTTAAAATTAATCAATTAGGTTCGAAGAGACTGGGATCGGATATCAGTGTTATTTCGGAACCCCTTCGATTTGGTAGTCACTGCGAACCTTTACGGTTTCGATTATATAGAATCCAATATGCTGAAATTTAATTAATTTAACAAATTCGACTATTGTAAATAAGTATTATACTTAGACACTATTATAATGCCATCGGACTTTTTGTAAAAGTGTTTTTATTATAATAAGATAAAAACTCATCATATTTGTACGAGTTGTCTTGGTTTTTCGAAAGATTTTGATAACTTAAGTATTTCAAATTTAGTGTGTTTTACTCACGCTGGTTTCCAGCCTGACTCGGGTGTTACTTTATTGTAATGCTCGGGTCAGACCGAGTATTACAGATTTAGGTTAGGTTGCTTTGGAGCTTAGGAGACGAGCTAGATGGCAGAGACGTATTGCACGTATTTGATTATATTCCATTGTGTATTGTAGGCTGTATATTCAGCATTTAGGGACAAATTATTATAACTGTCCAGATTATATATGTGATGATTGTACTCTCATAACATGTATGTATATTAACAGTAACAGTTTTCCTTTGTATAAAATGTTGTTATTGTATACTCTATTCGATTGTGAGATTATGTGTTGTTATTTCTGTTTCTTCTTCTATCTCTTTCCTTTTTAAACCCTAACAACCTGGTATTTCCAGCACTCGATTGCTCGGCACTCTATACAGTGAACGTATTAGTGTCGATTTTCGAGGGTCGAAAACAGTTTGGTCGTTACACCTTTCGAGGATGTTTGAACTAGTATAAAGGTGTGAGATGAAGTTAAATCCATTGAAGTGGAATTTCGGAATTGTACCGGGAAGATTTCTAGGAGTTATCATGAAGGGCATTAAAGCTAGTCGGGATTAGATTGATGGCTTGAAGAATGCGGGTACCACATCCACGAGGAAGGAGATGCAAAGCTTGAATGGAAAAGTTGCTGCACTGAGTTGGTTCGTTTCGAAGGATATTGATAAGTGTATACCATTCTTCAATGACCTCGAAAAGGAGAAAGGAAAATTTATATGAAAAAAGGTATATCAGCACACGTTCGAGGAAATACACTAAGAAATATTTGTTCAAACCTTTGGATGAAGAATATTTGTTCATCTATCCAACAGTGTTTGCTCATACACTAAGTGCGACACTAGTACATGAGGAGGTGAGGATTCATAGGCCCATTATTTAATCCCCAAGCAGTTTACCAAAGCTAAAAAGTACTATCCAATGCTGGAAAAACTTGCTTATTACCTGCAGATTGCATCGAGGAAGTTGGGACCATACTTCAAGGTACAATTGATAAAGGTGTTGATGGATCAACGTTTAAAGCAATTATTGTACCTGTCCAAGATACAAAGTTTTTTGAAGTGGAGTATTGAGATGAGCAAGTATGACATCATGTGACGGCCCACATTTTGGAAGGTTTAAATCGACAAAAATCCACACATGTCTAGCTTAAACGATCTGGAACATAGATAATCAACGGGGTTAATTAAGAAAAATAAGAAAAGAAGAAGAAAAACAAATATAGAATCTCGCAGCAGAATGGTAGAATATAATAATCAAATAAACAGTTTATGAAGCTATTTACTATACATTTGATTATAATTTATACAATATTTATCAGAGCAATATATATAATATAAAAAATATAATGCAGCAGAACAACATGATGCATGAAATAATAATAGTAATAATATACCAATTCTTCGTCTTCATCCTCCAAAAATGATCTTAAATGTGCTGAAAAACTCAGGGCTGACCCGAGCGTAATGAAAAAGAAAAACACTCGAGTTGTGAATAAAACATTTTTATGTAAGTCAAATTAATATCGTTTAACATGAATGTGGTGGCATCAGAGATGTTTACGGGTTTCACATCTCCTATTTAGTGTAAAACATGCGTGCAATAACTCAATAGATGTTATGTGTTTTTTCATCTCTTATGGATCTGTCAAAATATTTATATATAGCAGAATACCCTATATATAATGTCTAATCAATAAAATAATAGTTTTCTTAGCGTTAACGTTTTACATTAATCCTCCTTATCGCATTTTAAAGCATCATCGTACAGTTTGCATGTAATGCCCCAGTAGCACGTTAGGGGATAGGGATCCGCCATGATACAGCAACACTACACCAAAATCGCAGGTGTCTCGTATGGGGATAAAAGTATATCAAGGTATATGAAGTAATGCTCAAGGTAGGATACTACCAGTTCGGGTCGCAGGGCTGGTGGTAACGCATCATAGCCATGATCGCCCACCATGTACATCCATCCCATATCGAGTCAAATGGATGCTATTCAAAAAATCAAGGTGCACCAATCGAAACCAAGAACAAGAGTAATAATATGGACCAAGTCCAAGAAAATCGAAGAACGGATGTTCGCGAGGGGTAGCTTGCCGCTTGGCCCTGTCAAACCATCCTGTTTTAATCATTTCAAATTGGCATAAGTGCCAGGGTCTATCCATCATTGTTCTCTTTCTTCAAATCCAGCAAACGACGCCAAGTCCAACCACTTCGTTTTGGAGTCTCCACGCGTACACATTTGTTAAAGTGGTTTCAATATTGACAAAGAGTATGCCAATAAAAGGCCCCGGTCTCTTTAACAACCAAACATCGTTTTACATACCGGTTGGTTCTTTTTCATTTCACAAAAGGACTCATATTTGATATTAAATATCCTATTCTCTTCAAAATCAATTCTATTTTGAAATATCATATTTACTTCAAATATGTTAATTTTCGCTTGAAAGTCATTTTCATTTCAGAATTCGATTCAGATTACAGTTTAGGTTATAACTTCATTTTAACTTAATTCGCATTTAAATCCACAATTTAAGTATAAACATTCTCACTTTGACCAATTTGAATTTTTAGTAAATAATTTGAATAGTTTTAAATAGTTGAAAAATTAAAATAGTTTGATATAAAATGGTTTGAGTATTGAAAATGGTTTATATAGTAAAATAGCTTGGAAAATCAAAATAATATGAATATTTAAAAGATAGGTTTTAAACAGTTTATATTAAAATAATTTATTTGAAAATTATTTCATAATCAAAATGATTCAATTCCAAATCTTCCAATTCAAGTCAATTTCAATTTCTGTTACAATTTAAATCGATTCAATTCAAATTCCAATTCGTATCAACTTCAATTCAAATTTCAATTCAAATCAATTTCGATTTGAACTTAATTCAATTCCGATTTCAAATTAATTCAATTTCGTTTTAAATTAATTCAATTTCGATATCAATTCTAGTTTGAATTCAATTCTCAATTTAAAACCATTTCAATTTATATCAATTTCGAGCTCAATTACGAAAAATCGATTTAAATCACTTAAATAAAATTTTAAACTTCAATATTTAATTCAAGGTTCAACTGTTTAAAATAATTCAATTCCGAGCCAAATTTACAAATATCCATTTAAATTATTTTTACTTGTATTTATTTCAAAGTTCGAATAAAAGTTCAAATCTTTTAAACAAATCACTTTCCATCATTTAAATCATATTTCAATTATAGCTTCAAATTTCACTTCGATTATTTAAACAATTCCTATTAATAAATTTTAGTCTCTACATTTGGATCTGAAGTTTGAAAATAACTCGATTTCCATAAATTCGATTTTTTTTCTTTAAATCAAAATCATTTAAATAATTTCAAGAACCATGAATTTTAAAATCATTTAATTTAACCAATCCGATGTTCGTTTATAATTTTCTATCCTATAGCCAAGTGAATAGTTATTTCAGTTTAATCCTAGGGATTGATATATATCATTTCAATCCAAAACAAAGTGTCATGGGTATATATTATTTCAACCTATTTCTTAATTTATTTGAAATAAATCACAAGGTAGTAACATGATATATAAAAATAAATAAATATCCAATCATCCAAAATATCAACCACTGACATCCATCACAATCAATCATCCAAGCAGTCAAATATCACAGCAATTTACCAATTATCAATAATCAAGAATTTTACATGCAGTATAATTCTAATTTCAATTTAACTGTTAATTAAAATTTCTATCATAAAAATTTCTATATCGATTTTCATGTCAGTTAAATTTACTAAACAACGATCAATAAATTTAAATCACTTCTGGATTGCAATCTAACTAACATAAAAATATTATAGTACTTCTCAACGTTATAAAACACTCACCTTTTATTTGAAACGGAAAATATTTCAGCATAAAATAAACTCCACTTCCACTACATGTTGTAGACAACGTCAATACGGTTGCAATGCGACTCGTATGGTTCGTATCAGACCTCGTATGAACAAGATACGATTTATTAGCTAAATGAATAATGAATTATGAAGTAAATAAATTAATTAACTTTAACTAATTTACCTAATCCTCTCTCAAGTTAATTATCCTCCTGGTCGCACGCGTTCTCGTGCACAGAACCCAAACCTAGCGACAGTAAACACGAGATGCTCCACCACCACGACCACCAGACCTCCATCCGAGCACGCCACCACTCGTGCCCATCTCCAAGCCACCGCAGCTGTTCTCCACTATCGCACCCGCACGTGTCTATCCCAAACCAAAACCCTAACATCTACAGTCAAACCCTACGCTAGTGCCACCCTCGCCTTCATCTTCCCCATGCACGCACTCACACTAGCGCACGCGACCTTTGCAGTTTTGTCTGATTTTTTTATCTTCGTTCGCTGAATTTTGAAACAAGAGAAAGAAAAAAGGGGTACGAGGGAGAAAAATTTATAGGCAGGGTGTATGATATGTTGGAGGAAAATGTAAATATATTATTTAATTAGAAAATATCTCATCCGATCGACCTACGAAATCACGAACTTCAAACGAAGCGTGTCGTCTTACATTCAATATATTATACTCCTATTCGGAATGCAATAGAACTAGCCTTGAGGCCTGATTCGATCGTATGCAAAATATAGCGTTTCCAATCAAATTATTTTAATTAAATTCCTTCAATTAATTTCTATGTGTTTCAAGTCGCAAGGCCAAACGACAAGTCCGATCGCTATGAACTTGAAATCCTACAATTGTTCACTATTACGGATCTAATGAAACTAGTTTCGTCGAAATCCGAAACAGTGGCCAAAATGGTAATCAAAATATAAAATTTTCATTTTTTACTTATTCACCTTTAAATTCAATTTTAAAAGTAAATAATCTTCATTCTTGTTTAAATAAAATTTAAATCAACTTTTTAAATCATTTTCATTTACATTAAATTCAGAATCCAATTATTTAAATAACTCGAATATTAAATTTAAACAATTTAATTGTCCGATAAATTACATTAATAATCATAAATTTCAATTGAACTTTTGTTATCAATAATTAATTTATTTTCATCTAAATAATTAAACATTTATTATTCAACTCCAGTTATTGATTATAAATACAGTCAATATCGAGAATTTCATTTCAATACATGTTGCCAAAATCATCGAAATTGGTTATTTGAATATTTTATTCAAGTTCAATTTCAATAACTTACATAAATAAAACATTAATTTTTTATTTCCAACCATTTTTATTCAATAATCATATTAAATTTAATAATTTAAAATAGTTAAAAATACGGGTCGTTACATTCTTCCCCACTCAAAACTTTTCGTCCTCGAAAAGGGGTTAAGTAAGGAATTTAACTTAAAATATATTTTATTCAAAATAATCAACTTATAAAACTGTAAAATCTTATTAGAAAACCTTTACTATGCTTCTACTGTGCTTGATGGGCTTACGGAAATTACAAGTTAGTTATCAAAACGAGTTATAAAATTTTAAAACCTCCAACTTTTTATAACACCCGAATTTAATGGAAAATTTCGACAGATCTCCTTTACGCGGTTCGGTCGGAAATTTTTACAACTCAATATATAACACAAATATATACTGAATATATCAAATATACATTGAATCTCAATAATGAGGCATCTTGTAGGGAAAAATATAAAAGTGTGGTATATAATCCAAGATACGTACCTTATTATTGTTAATTCGAGCGAGTTCGCTCATATTAAGCAAGCAAAAGCATAACAAATCCATGTATACATCCAAACGATTTTGGTATGTATCTATCTGAAGTCAAATTTGAAATATTAGTTGCATATAAAGGTATAGAACATGTATGAGTAAAATAGAACCACATTGCATGATTTTGAACCTAAATCGTAAGTATGAGCACAAATACACAACATACGACAATCGTATGCAATCAAACAGTTATAATGACGGTTTGCAACAAAAGAAACCATTCAACCATCAATATTCATCCAATTAATCCCATTAATTCATAACTATGTGAATTTACATTATCCAATATCAATATTTAATTTGTATACTTCATTTCTTATTAACATCCAATTTTTATTAACATTTAATCGGTTTGCTTCAAATTTATTCACATCTATTTCATTCACGTTCAACTTATTCAATTTAATTTGTTAAATTCTAATTGTTTCACATTTTGTTTAACATATTTCATATGAATTCATTTATGAACCATTTTATAAAATTATTCCATTTAACCTTTTTTAAGTTAAATTTTATTTTATTACCACTTAGTGTATTCGCTTTAATACTAATATCATCATAAATCATTTCATAAAATCATTTAAGTTTATTACAACCATTTTATAAAATGCAATTCATGTTTTTTATTGCTTCATAACTTAAGTTCATTTTAATTCATTTTAATTCATTGATTCACCTCGTTAGTTTATTCTATTAATTCAAATTCATATTTATAATTTACTTAAGTAAATTTTATTTTAAAATTAAAATTCATATTAATAAAGTTTTCTTTTTATCATAATCAATTTTATTCAACTTTTCTTAAGTCAACTTTAATCTTATAATTTAATTCATCAAATTATTTCATCAATTTATTCCATTCAAGTTGACTTAAATAGAATTTCATTTAATAATTCAAATTTCAACTTTCTAATTTCATTAATCATTTCTTAAGTTCATAATTATTTAATATAGATGTATCTTCTTTTACACAACATTATTTAAATTATAATTATCTCAAAGAGTTATAATTAAATCTTAAACATCCTTTGCATATTTATTTATTTTATTTTACAAACAATTTACAATGATATGATTTGATTTATTATATGTTTACCATCTCTTAAATTCATATCTAAATAGTATTTTTTTTCTTTCTTACTACTCAAATTATTCATTTAGCATTTCTTAGAATATTAACAAAGTTTATAAATTTTATTTATAACAACTTAATTTAAATTTATAAACATTTCTTTAAACAATTTGGAATATTTCTTTAAACATTTCATATTATTCAAGTTCAAACTTGTATGATATTCTATTACCATTCATATTTAACATTTCAACTTTTTAAACATTTCTGGTAAGTTTTTTATATGTTTTTAGAATGTAATTGAATGTTATACAAATTTATCTTATTTATCTTAGTTAATAAGAATGTTCAATAATTTATACAGGTTTAAATTTACATTGTCTAGAAATTTTAGAGTTATAATTTAATTTCTCAAATTTCATTTAAACGTTTAGCTTTAATTATTATCTCCTATTTTAGAAGTTTCCAATTATTCAAAATAATTCACTTTATTTCTACAACTGAAAATCATTAATTGATAGAACTTAAGAATTCAAATACCGGGTTTATTTCAAATGATTCTGGAAAAATATATATACTCATATCCTTTATATATATCAAATCATATTTAGGAATTTTTAGATCAAAAACTGTTTGTTGAATCAAAAGCGTAGCAAAGCTACTAAGTGACCTTCCTCACATTGAGAGACTTAAAAAATGAATGTCGATGATACGGCCTTCATCATCAAAATTATTTTCTAACAATAGAAGAATGGAGCATGAGATTTATTTCCTTTTTAATTTCTTTTGAAACAATTTCTATTTGTAAATATTTTTAAATAATACCAATATTATTTTCAAAATCATAGAAACAATTTCAAAAGCACCGAAATTTAAATTCTCGGTTTAAATTCATTATTTTAACTTAAACTAAGATTAGATTTTTATTTCATAACTCGTCACTTCAGCTTATAAGCATCCATAGCTCAAATTAGTTAAGTTAATATTTCCAAACTTGGTTTTACAACCTATTTTCTTCATATTCAATTTATTTTATAATGTATTTGTTTCATGACTTAACTTATAGTTCTTACCTCTTAGACTTAAATGTATCAATGTTTCTTTATTTAAATCCACTTATTTCATTTCCAATTAGTTAACATTGAATTTATTTATAACCAATTTAAATACAATTTAAATCAAATTCAATTACTCACATTAATTTCATTTGCTCATTCATTCTCATTCAATTTCTTTATATATGTATAATATAATTTAGGTAAATCATTTACCTTATCTTAAAACAATATTATGTCGATTTGCCTCGTTTAAGTGTTTTGAAACCCCTATCGATAACATGGCGTCCTACGCACCGATCAAAATTCATAAACAGCTCAAAGGAAGAGTAAACACAGTATAAAACATTTTATAGCACTAACAAGTACGTGCTCATACACACACACGCTCAAATAGACTCATTCTAGGGTATTACTACCCTATCTCTAATGAGTCAAACCCTCACAAAGCTAAGGTTATCGCTAAACCAAATGCAACAACCCGCATATTTATCGATTTTATATTTAAATATTTTATTTAAATATAACATCGTTCGTCGGATTTTAGTCCGAGAAGCTACTTTTTGCCAACAGTCGAATTAGGACTCGAGACCCAAGTTCAAAATGCCTTTTGCGACCTTTTTGAGTATAAACTTCGATATGTTTGGAGCTGAGTGGAATTTTGACATTTTTCACTTAGGGCTTTGGGTTTGGGTTTAGCCCATTTGCCCAATTCTGGTTATATCAACCCAACCCCTCTCCACTTCTCTTCATTCATTCCTCATTTCCTAACTCTCTCAAGCTCAAGAGAATAATGGGGGAAAGGATTGGAAATTAGAATTCCTAAGCCCTTGCTCCTTCGCAAATTCAAGCTCTGGCTCCAAACTCAAAAGAGAAGCTTAGGTAAGCATCCTCTTCTTCTTCTCCAACTCTTTCTCCTTTCAATTTCAGAAAATTCCTAAACCTAATTTCGGAAATGTTTCTCTTTTAAGCTTAGATACAAGCTTCTTGTGTTGAGATTGAGGTGTGGTTGATCTTCCCTTGTCTTCAAGCTTCTCATTCATTGTCTTGGGTTCAAAGGTGAGATTTTTATCTCACATCTATAACTATAATTATCTTTGGTTGTTAGGTATGAATTCCTAACACTTTTTCATGTGCATTTGCCCTTGATTTGGATTGGTTTTGTGAATATTCCAATTTTTGGTTTTTGAAGTCAAATTTGTGTGAAAATCCTTTTATGGATGTTTGATCATGTTTTTTGTGATGCATCAAAGAGCTTATAGGGCCGGGTCATCTATTGGCATAAACCCTTAGCCCCCATTGCTCGTCTGGTTGTATTTGCAAATAGATTTGCATCTTTATTTTTTTAGGCTGAAAATATTGGAAATCCTAGTTCAGTCGACTGAAATCTCTGTTCAGTCGACTGAACTTGGAACCCGAATGTTTCCAGGCATGATTCAGTCGACTGAAATATCTGTTCAGTCGACTGAACCTGGAAACAGAAAGTTTCTAGGCATGATCAGTCGACTGAAATCTCTGTTCATTCCACTGAACCTGAAACAGAAAGTTTTCAGGCAGAATTCAGTCAACTGAAAATCTCTATTCAGTCAACTGAATTTGCTGTTTCAGCCCACTTTGCCTTTTTGGTTTGAATTTCCAATTTAAATCGATTCGTGATGATCCTATTTGTTGTTATCATTTATTATTGATTTTGATGACCTTTTCTTCGAGATTTTTGAGAATGTCCATTTTGATGGATTCGATATCGATTTCTATGGATTTGTTTCACATCTTCGAATGTGCATTTTTGGTGATTGATTGTTTTTACAATCGTTTTTGTGATTTGTCACTTTAAAATATACAAAGGTTTCTATACTAGTAGTAAATATTCAAACTCTATCACAAAGATGATTTCAACTCTATTTTCAAATATCAAACTTGTTTATCAAAACCATTTTCCAACCTATTAGTATACACAAACCTTTACCTCACTCGTATGAGAAATCTAATTAAACAACTTAGTAAAACAAGTGGTATGAAACGCTTGCGTTTACTTCGTCGGTTAATTCTTGGACTTGTTCGATTGAATCTATTGTGACAATTTTCTAGTGGAGATCTACAATTTGTTCGTAAATATTTAAGTTAAGCTAGTGGTTATGGGACATGAAGCTAAACTCATATATTTACTGGCTTAGTGTAATTGACACTTCTTGATGATCAATGACGATCATTTTATGGTTTAGACTAGCATTGTGCGATGTCTCTTTGTCCATATGGAGGACTGTACTTCGTTTTATTGAGCTTCGTCTCACTTTACACATGGGTCGTACCTATATAGGTGCGGCGATGTTTGTTTACTTCGTGGAGCAATCAGCTCAATAAGTCGGGGCATGGGGCGTATCTTTCTAGGTGTGTCGATGTTCATCTATGCATGGGGCGTATCTTTCTAGGTGCGTCGATGTTCGACTTTGCATGGGGTGTATCTTTCTAGGTGCATCGATGTTAGACATTACATGGGGCGTATCTTTCTAGGTGCGTCGATGTTTCTTTATGCATGGGTAGTATCTTTCTAGGTGCGTCGATGCTAGAGCACGGGGCGTATCTTTCTAGATGCGTCGATGTTCATTTTATGGGATTGGCCATCCCCTTTTTCTTATGATTTCTGGATTTCTAATTATTGATTTCTAGAATTTATGTTTCACTAGCTTTTACCATTGGCATTGATATGTATGTCATTTTTGTGGCTTGGTGAATTAAATAAAGAACATGACTTTCTTTTTGATGCTATGAGATTTTTGAGATATTGTA
The DNA here is from genome assembly GCA_030737815.1 of Allium fistulosum. Lineage (NCBI taxonomy): Eukaryota > Viridiplantae > Streptophyta > Magnoliopsida > Asparagales > Amaryllidaceae > Allium > Allium fistulosum. Next base: position 131,387,631 of record CM060904.1, read on the forward strand.
TGACTTTTGTGGGTTTTCTAATGTGTACATTTCATAGTATTGCATCTTTTTGTTATCATACGTTTTTAATTATACCTCTTTTTATATCTCATTTTATCTGATAATCATAGCTAGACTGATTTGTTTATTATTTTCTTCTTAAATAATACTCGGGTCAAACTGAGATTTTACAGGTGCTACTTCTTGACTTTCTGTCTGGAACCATCATCTAACTTTTGGCTAACTACTCTAGTTCAATAGTTTTTGTTGTATACATTTGAGATTTAGACTCCTTGATGTACATATATTCTTTTGTCTTGCACTTGTATCTATTCTTTTGTGTTATTGTGGATCTTATTTGACCACTACTCTGATGTACACTTTCATGTGTTATATTCATATCTATTTCCGCCTTTGTGATATGAACTGTCTGTGACTGATTTGTGTGATGTTTATTTCTATATTTGTTTCCGAAGATAATATAGCCACCATGTAGTAGCTTTGAGTTTGTATCGGTATGTCGGATTTCCTCTTGAGATGAAAAGTTATATCTTTATCTGACATATCGGTGCTCGCACAAAGCAATTACACGGATGGTCGCTCCTCAACAGCCTTATTATCCACGCTAGTTGACGGCATTACTCCATAGTGTCCTTGGCTAGCGTGGGTATAGAGGTGGGGCGTCACAGCTTGGTATCAGAGCCAAACTTCAGAACAATGTAGAATAATCTAGCAAGGATCATTGTCCTAAGTCTTTCTTAAGAGTCGTGCCTTAGGATTTATCCGAGTCTTAAGACCCGTTCTATCCTATTTTCTTTATGATTCCTTGTTTTATCAATCAATATTGTTTGATATTCATTTCGAGAATAACGTTTTCTTCTTCTTTTCTTTCTTTCTTAAAGAAGAGAAATGGTTAGATCTGGCCGTACCAACGTCGGTCAATCCAGTGCTACTCCTTAGGAGGGAGTATTTATGTCTGCCCAGCAGCTTCTAGATCTTGTTAAGAATGCTCAAGCTATCGGACCCATTCCGGAGCAAACTCATCCTAGATCCGGTTTTGTACGCTTGTGTAGAGATTATACCGATTTGGGTGGAAGGCCATTCCGGGGATCCGAGAGTGTCATTGAAATCCAAGCTTAGCTTAGATCATGCGACCGCATCTTTTCTCGCATGAATCTTGTTGATCTCCACCGAGTCCAAGTGGCTTCTAGCATGCTCCAAGAAAGAGCATTGGATTGGTATGAGCTTTTCATTTCTGAAATCGTTGAAGCGGATCTCACTTGGGAGCAATTTCGGGAAAGATTCGAATTGAAATTTGTGCCGGAGGCTGAAAAAGTAACTTTGGTCGGACGTTTTATCGACCTTGTTCAAGGTGAATCTTCTGTGACGGACTACGTCGCATCTTTCGAATCTCTTTCTATATACGGGGTTGAATACATTAATACCTCATTGAAGAAAAATCAGAGATTTGTTTATGGCTTAAACAAGAACCTCAAAAGGCCATTACTTCTGAAATTAGAAGTTTCTTTCGATCTGCTTATTGATATCGCTCTTCGTCTTGAAGAGGTTGATAAAGAGAGTATTGTTGAAGTTGTGAGTGCCAAACAGAACTTCAACAACAACTTGAAGTGGCCTATTATGTTCAAGGGCCCCAATCCCAATAAGAAAGGGAAGCAAGAAACTTCGATAGCAAAGTCTCCTACCTCTAGTTGTGGACGATGCTATAATTGTGGTTCTACAGACCACTATGCAAATAAGTGTTCGGAACCCCTTTATTGTCGCTATTGCAAAATTTCGGGGCACCATATATCTGCGTGTCCCATACTTCAAAGCAAGAAGGAGGGAAAGCCCTAGTAACTCTTCTCTTGATCAAGGTATCCATTCTATCCTTGATGACATTTATTTTGTGATTATTTTATTCGAATTCTTTTTGATATGGGTTTCATCTCATTATTTTATATCAAAAGAACTTGTTGATTCCTTTTATTTAAACATTTTTGGGCTTGTTGACTTCTTTGAGGATTGCGAATCCGGTTTGTGGATCCGCAACACTCGGTTTGTTTCTTTTAAAAGATGTCGAAATTATTTTATGTGATTTTTCTTTCCGAGCCGATTAGCATGTTGTGCGTTACTTAGGCTTCGGAATTTATTTTTGTGAAAGGGTTGGCTTAATCATTGTGAAGCCATAACCTATCCCCCGAGTGGACTATTCATCTTTGACATTTAATCTGTTAAGCAGATTTCTATTTTTCCTTTGTGATTTCGATTCCAATTTGATGGCATCATTTTATCTTTAAGCCCTCATGATGAGGAAAGTGTTATTTCTCTCATTCATGTAGTTTGAGGATTTTCCGGTATTTTTGAGTTTGTCTTAGACACCTAAGAAATATCTTGAGTGGTGTTAAGGTCTTTTTAGCTCGACCTTACCACCGGTTTTCTTTAGCTACGAGTTGCGGAAGTTAGCATCCACTTACCGCATTCCGCACTCATTATGATTCTTATGAATGACTTATTATGTCATTCAGTTTATCCAGTTTATTTCATCCATTTTGTAAATCGAGTATTCTATGAATATTTCGATGAGACCATTCTTGTATTCATTGATTTTGGATGAAAATAGAGATTTAAATTTTGCAAATCTTTTTCATAAGATATTTACAAGTACAATTGGATTTTTGTTCTTAAAACGAGCAAAGAATATTCTTAAAACTTTTAAGAGATATTTTAATCGTATGGAAGATGATTTTGTGATTGTATTGCCCATTGAGTGCTTTAAGAATTCTGGTCGATGCACTTGATCAACGTTATCGATAGGAATCTCCTAAATGCTTTGATGAGACAATCTGACATAGTAAATTGATTTGGAATAAGTAATTTTTTTTTCTAGATAAATTATTACATAAAAATAATTGTAATTTTGAAAATCTTAGCTTTTCGGAAAAGAGGATCAATTGAAAGAACTCTTTCATTTCGATACTCCTATTCTTGTGATTCCCGAAGGGGAACCAAGACATCACTATTTGTACCGATACTAGTCGTATTGGTTTGGATGTCGTTCCCTTGCAAAAGAGAACGTGCTATCACTTATGTTTCTAAACCATTAAAGCCTATCAAGACTAGGTATGCCACTCATGATCTAGTGCTCGTGACTTTTGATTTCACTTTTAGAGTTTGCATCATTGTTTTTGGCGGAGAAAGTTGTTCTCCACCTCGATCATAAATCTTTGGAATATTTATTTCTCATAAAGAACTTAATTTGCGTCAACCTTGTTGGCTCGAGTTCCTTGAGTCTTATGATCTTTTTACCAAGTTCATCGGACGTTTTGATGTACTTTGTTTTGTTGAGCTTCGTCCCATTTCTTTTATGGACTAGCGTCCGATGTTCTTTTATGGTGTTCGGTTCATTTGATGTACCGTTTGTACTGCATCAGTGTTCCGAATTATTTGAGCTTTGGTTCATCTGGCGTACCGTTATTGTACTACGCCATTGTTCCAAATTATTCGAGTTTCTAGTTTCTCGGGCGTACCGTTTTTGTACTACGCCGTTGCACCAGTTCAATTTTCTGTTATTCATGACGTTTTCCACATCTTTTATTTTGCGAAAATGTTTTTGGGATTCTGATTTTTATTCTTGAGCCCGGTGTTATTGAGGAAATTTAAGTTTCACCTGATTTGACTTTTGAGCAACATTATATTCGCATCATTACTTCGAAGGTTGAGCGCCTTCGAAATAAAGATGATCTTCTTTTGAAATTTCAATGGTTCTCAAATCCTAAGGACTGTTCTTGGGAATCCAGAGAATTCATCGAGCAAACGCGTTTGGGCTAACTCTTTCGTGCTCTTTTATGGTGAACTTCTTATTTCAATTTTTTTTTGTGTTGATATGCTTTTATGGTTGTTACTATTTATTTTCTTCTTAAGTATTGCGAGGACGCAATTTTTTTAAGGAGGGGAGTCTGTAACAACTCGCATATTTATCGATTTTATATTTAAATATTTTATTTAAATATAACATCGTTCGTCGGATTTTAGTCCGAAAAGATAATTTTTGCAAACAGTCGAATTAGGACTCGAGACCCCTTCCATTGAGTTCAAAATGCCATTTGCGACCTTTTTGAGTATAAACTTCGATATGTTTGGAGCTGAGTGGAATTTTGACATTTTTCACTTAGGGCTTTGGGTTTGGGTTCAGCCCATTTGCCCAATTCTGGTTATATCAACCCAACCCCTCTCCACTTCTCTTCATTCATTCCTCATTTCCTAACTCTCTCAAGCTCAAGAGAATAATGGGGGAAAGGATTGGAAATTAGAATTCCTAAGCCCTTGCTCCTTTGCAAATTCAAGCTCTAGCTCCAAACTCAAAAGTGAAGCTTAGGAAAGCATCCTCTTCTTCTTCTCCAACTCTTTCTCCTTTCAATTTCAGAAAATTCCTAAACCTAATTTGGGAAATGTTTCTCTTTTAAGCTTAGATTCAAGCTTCATGTGTTGAGATTGAGGTGTGGTTTATCTTCCCTTGTCTTCAAGCTTCTCATTCATTGTTTTGGGTTCAAAGGTGAGATTTTTATCTCGCATCTATAACTATAATTATCTTTGGTTGTTAGGTATGAATTCCTAACACTTCTTCATGTGCATTTGCCCTTGATTTGGATTGGTTTTGTTAATATTCCAATTTTTGGTTTTTGAAGTCAAATTTGTGTGAAAATACTTTTATGGATGTTTGATCTTGTTTTTGGTGATGCATCAAAGAGCTTATAGGGCTGGGTCGTCTATTGGCATAAACCCTTAGCGCCCATTGCTCGTCCGGTTGCATTTGCAAATAGATTTGCATCTTCATTTTTTAGGCTGGAAATCCCAATTCAGTCAACTGAAATCTCTGTTCAGTCGACTGAACCTGGAACCCGAATGTTTCCAGGCATGATTCAGTCAACTGAAATCTCTGTTCAGTCGACTGAACCTGGAACCTGAATGTTTCCAGGCATGATTCAGTCGACTGAAATCTCTGTTCAGTCGACTGAACCTAGAAACAGAAAGTTTCTAGGCATGATTCAGTCGACTAAAATCTCTGTTCAGTCGACTGAACCTGGAAACAGAAAGTTTCCAGGCAGAATTCAATCAATTGAAAATCTCTGTTCAGTCAACTGAATTTGCTATTTCAGCCCACTTTTCCTTTTAGGATTGAATTTCCAATTTAAATCGATTCGTGATGATCCTATTTGTTATTATCATTTATTATTGATTTTGATGACCTTTTCTTCGGGATTTTTGACAATGTCCATTTTGATGGATTCGTTATCGATTTCTATGGATTTGTTTCACATCTTCGAATGTGCATTTTTGGTGATTGATTGTTTTTACAATCGTTTTTGTGATTTGTCACTTTAAAATATACAAAGGTTTCTATACTAGTAGTAAATATTCAAACTCTATCACAAAGATGATTTCAACTCTATTTTCAAATATCAAACTCGTTTATCAAAACCGTTTTCCAACCTATTAGTATACACAAACCTTTACCTCACTCGTATGAGAAATCTAATTAAACAACTTAGTAAAACAAGTGGTATGAAATGCTTGTGTTTACTTCGTCGGTTAATTCTTGTACTTGTTCGATTGAATCTATTGTGACAATTTTCTAGTGGAGATCTACAATTTGTTCGTAAATATTTAAGTTAAGCTAGTGGTTATGGGACATGAACCTAAACTCATATATTTACTAGCTTAGTGTAATTGACACTTCTTGATGATCAATGACGATCATTTTATGGTTTAGACTAGCATTGTGCGATGTCTCTTTGTCCATGTGGAGGACTGTACTTCGTTTTATTGAGCTTCGTCTCACTTTACGCATGGGTCGTACCTATATAGGTGCGGTGATGTTTGTTTACTTCGTGAAGCAATCGGCTCAATAAGTCGAGGCATGGGGTGTATCTTTCTAGGTGCGTCGATTTTCGTCTATGCATGGGGCATATCTTTCTAGGTGCGTCGATGTTCGACTTTGCATGGGTTGTATCTTTCTAGATGCATCGATGTTAGACATTACATGGGGCGTATCTTTCTAGGTGCGTCAATGTTTATTTATGCATGGGGCGTATCTTTCTAGGTGCGTCGATGCTAGAGCATGGGGCGTATCTTTCTAGGTGCGTCGATGTTCGACTTTGCATGGGGTGCATCTTTCTAGGTGTATCGATGCTAGAATTTACATGGGGCGTATCTTTCTAGGTGCGTCGATGTTCCGTTTATGGGATTGGTCATCCCCTTTTTCTTGTGATTTCTGAATTTCTAATTATTGATTTCTAGAATTTATGTTTCACCAGCTTTTACCATTTGCATTGATATGTATGTCATTTTTGTGGCTTGGTGAATTAAATAAAGAACATGACATTCTTTTTGATGCTATGAGATTTTTGAGATATTGTATGACTTTTGTGGGTTTTCTAATGTATACTTTTCATAGTATGGCATCTTTTTGTTATCATACGTCTTTAATTATATCTCTTCTTATATCTCATTTTATCTGATAATTATAGATAGACTGATCCATTTATTATTTTCTTCTTAAATAATACTCGGATCAGACTGAGATTTTACAGGTGCTACTTCTTGACTTTCTGTCTGGAACCATCATCTGACTTTTGGCTAACTACTCTAGTTTAGTAGTTTTTGTTATATACATTTGAGATTTAGACTCCTTGATGTACACATATTCTTTTGTCTTGCACTTGTATCTATTCTTTTGTGTTATTGTGGATCTTATGTGACCACTACTTTGATGTACACTTTCATGTGTTATATTCATATCTATTTCCGCCTTTGTGATATGAACTCTCTGTGACTGATTTGCGTGATGTTTATTTCTATATTTGTTTCCGAAGATAATATAGCCACCATGTAGTAGCCTTGAGTTTGTATCGGTATGTCGGATTTCCTCTTGAGATGAAAAGTTATATCTTTATCTAACATATCGGTGCTCGCACAAAGCAATTACATGGATGGTCGCTCCTCAGCAGCCTTATTCTCCGCGCTAGTTGACGGCATTACCCCATAGTGTCCTTGGCCAACGTGGGTATAGAGGTGGGGCGTCACACCAAAGTTCTGGTACCAACTACGACGGCCACATTTCAGAAGGTTTAAATTGAAAATAATCCACACATGTCCAACAGAAACAATCTGGAACATCGATAATGTGACGACCATGAATTTTGAACATTTGAAATTGAAATATTTAATTGATTTGTAAATATTTGAAAGTTAGTTTAACTTGCTTTTCGAATGTCACTATGAACTTGGCAATTAAATTATTGAATTTAATTTACTGAAGTTGGGTAAAAATTTGAATCTTTAGTTTTAAGCCGATTAAAAATAATTTAAAGGCTTAGAAAATTTATATTGATAATACTGAAGATAATGGAAGCTTCAAAATTGAATTCGGAATGGGCATATAACATTATAAATGCCTGGAGGCACGTCCTGATTGGGGTTCGAGATTGTTAGTTGCATTTATCGAGGCAATTTCAATTTGAATTTGAATTTAAATATTTTTTTCCAATTGATAATTTTTACGCATTTACACTTGGTAAAAGAATTGCAACACGTGTTCCATCTTCTCTGTTTAAATTTAACATGCTTCTTTAAACGTTTCAGAAGGAAAAATAAAACAAGACTTTTATCTTCAAACGGAAAAAAAAGAAAATGAAAATCAAAGGTTCAAAAGAAAAAAAATGGCCACCATCTCTCCCTGTTAATTCAAAATCAAAAACTATAAAAGAAAATGGCGAAAGCAAGCATCGGGCGGCAAGGGGTTCGATATTGCGCTGGTCGTTTGGATCGATGGCACGCATGTAGACCGATGTAGGTGGGAGGTAGCGCAACGACGTGGGTCGCGAGTGCGGCACGACCAAAGGCGACGACAGCTTGGGGGACGCTAGGAAACTCGATGATAGGCGCTCGCGTGCGATGGTTTGGAGCTTGGTTAGGGTTGCGGCAACACGATGGAGGCTGGGGTGTGCGCGCATTTGGGGTTTGGAGGAGCTCGGTGGAGCATAGGACTGTGCGTCGTCGTGCGATGAAAATCAAGGTCGAGTGGTTGTCGCGATCTTGTTCTGGTGACAGACCGACTCTGGTGGGGTCTGGGTTTCTGTTTAACAGTAAGGTAAATTTACAATTTATATTTTCAATTTAACATATGTATAAATATATATACACAGAAAAGAGAAAAAAAAACTCAGTATGTGATTTTACAATAAAGTATACATATATACTATTTATCCTATAATCCTAAAGAAAATAAATATGCATGCATATATTTTGATGTATTCAGTTATGTTAAAAATAATTTATTAAAGGAAATTTTGTTTTAAAATTTAATTTTTAGTTAAACAAATTTATTAAAAGAAATTGGTTTAAAATAAATTCATTGGATAATTAAAATTATCAAACGAAAATTGATTTTTCGATTATTTCGAATATTAATGAATTATATAAATGTTTATACAAGGTCTAAAATGGAGAAAACAATCTGGAATGAAAATGGATTGCATGCAAAGTAAAGGTGAGAACTTCTCACTCAATCGAATTTTTTCGATTTAATTTTAAATTGTTAAATTTTAAATTGTTGATTGTATGCTTGGATGATAATTATTATCAGTTGTATTGAAATAGATCCTATGCGCCGCATAATAGCGGATGATATTATATGTAAACTCATATACCGTGATATTCCACCTCGAAGTGGAATTGGTATTATATATGTATTTGGAGTGATTGATTTCCTGCATTATATAGCGGATGAGACCCTATGCGTTGATGAAATTTTATAAATCTCATATACCGTGATATTCCAACTCGAAGTGGAATTGGTATTTAATTGTTGTGCTAAAGTCTATGGATGCAGGGAAACAGGTTGGAGGGATCTAACTGGATTCCTTAAATATTTGAATTTGTTTCAATGTTGTGTGTGATTATTTATAATCTGTGTATGATTATATTTGTGATTGAAATTATTGAAGGCTATGGTCTAGCCGAATATACTTTTGGTATCGTAGGATACCAGAAATATGAAATTGAACTTTTGGAAATCAAAGTAGAAGTTTTAAGCAAATTCATGTAAAGAATTGGGTGAATTTAAAAGAAGAAATTTAAATAGATAAAGTTTTATTGTTGAAAACTTATTGAATAAATTCCAAAATATGGGAAAAGATTTTTATAAATGGGTTTTGAATAATATTGTTTAATAGTTGAAGAATTTGTTTAAAATTTGGATTTTAAATGAATTGGAAGAGATAAAGGAATTTATTTTAAAAGAAATTTATTTTAAAAGGAAATAAATTTAGAAATCAATTTGGAAATTGATTTGGGTGTTTTGAAATAAATTTGGGAAATCAATTTGGAATTGATTTGGTGTTTTAAAATAAATTGGGAAATCAATTTGAAAATTGATTTGGTATTTGAAAATAAAGCTTTGGGAAATCCATTAGGAAATTGATTTTGGTGATTGAAAATAAATCTTTGGGAAATCCATTTGGAAATTGATTTGGTGTTTTGAAATGAATTTGGAAAATCAATATGGAATTTGATTTGGGTGTTTTGAAATAAATTTGGGAAATTGATTTGAAATTGATTTGGTATTTGAAAATAAATTTGGAAATCAATTGAAATTTGATTTGGTGTTGAAAGTGAATATTTGAAAATTGATTTGAAAATCGTATATCAATGGATATTTTGAAATTTAAATTCATAATGGGAATTTATAAAGGAAAGGGAAATTTGTTTTAAAAATAAATATTGATTTATTTTTAAAAGTGTGGAAAGGAATTTACGGATTTGGAATGTAAATTTGAAATAAATCGAGAAGGGTTTATTAATTGGTTTAAATGGACCATTTTGAAATGAAACTGTATTTTCCCTGGAAAGTCGAGTATATTTTCAAAGTAGCTTTTAAAGTATAAATTAGAAGTTCTAAAGTTGGTTTTAAAAGAATATTTTGGAGAAATTATTTTCTTAAGTTATTTTGAAAATCTTTAGAGTAAAGATTTATTTAATAAATAATAGAAGTGGTTTATTAAAGATTTAATTGATAATTGTTTAGAAAATGGTTATTTAAATAATTGTACTCTATCTACTAATTTTATTTTGAAAATTTGTTTGGACTTAAAGTTTATATGTAATATTAATATAATGTTTTCATAACTAATATTTAAGTAAGTGTGTAAAAATAGTTTTAATTTAAAATATTTCCAAACATATATTTGGATAAGAGATTTAAATTATTTTAAAGTATTCGGACTTGGCAGATTTTCAGTGGAAATAAATAATATCGGGAATTTTATTCCGCGAGTGAAAAATGATTTGAAATTTGTTTTCAAAGAGTTGAAATGTGAAAATATATCTTGTGAAGATATTCTGAAAATAAATAATTTGGGAAAATTATTTGAATTTGATGATTGTTGTGAATGTTGTTAATAGTTAAATAACCGACTATCAATGTTGCCCTTTGAAATGACACTTGAATTTGTTTTCAAACCAAGCGCTCATTATTCGGTTAAGCTGGGAGAGGACTTTATGTCATAAAACCCATTCCGAATAATGATACGACGAAATGGGATGGCATTTGAAGATGGTGTTGAAGACCGAGTATTTTTGAAAGCGAAAGGATTACCTATCGAATGTCTCTGCACCGAGTTACTCCGGTATAGAGATTTGATCACCCTTTGTGATGGGTAGTCCGAACGTGATTAGTGAATATCCGGATGTGCAAGGGCTTCTTTGGAAGTGCCTTTGGTTCCGTTCAATCCCGGAACGGACTTGTATGGATGTATGTCTGACGTTACACTTTGAGATGTAAAGCTAGTTTCTATCAAATACATTTCTGTTGGTGGCGGAGAATTTATTCTCTTAGCTTAACACCCTTCTCTGAGACGTACAAGCTCAGAGGTTATGTAGGTGATGGTTACTAGTGATACATTCCCAATTTGGTAATGTGGCATACGAAGTGCTGCTGATCATTTGTTGATCGAAGCATGGCTTTTGTGAAAAGCATATATTTGTGGACAAGACTGCATCAGGACCTCACAACCCGATAATGGTCAAAACAGGAGGAATGCAGCAAGACAATTTAGGGGTAGCGCCCTCAGGGTATGTCCATTTTCTTCTGGATAAAAAGTAGTATCATGGTATGGAGCCCAGATATTTACTTATGTTGATTTTGAAAGTGGTATCATGGTATGGAGCCCAGATACTGTACTTATGTGATTGTTGGTTGTCGGGATCCCGGGATAAAGGTCGGTAACGATTGGGGATGGCATACTTGTGGTAGTTACTCATGTGATAGTTGTATTACAGCACAGGGTAACTCGGCCTTGTGTTAGCAGAGAACTAAGGGATAGTTCTGGGGGGCGTCCTTCCAGAGGCGTTCCATTCGGTAAGAAAGTTCCTTAACCTGACCTTTTGTTGGAAATCCAAAGAAACAATACGATCCCTTTACGGTTTTAGTTGTATAACCTGCCCTTTACTATGATGGTCACCACTATTTTGATGGTAGCTATAGTAGGCATACAATAATGTTTGTATACCGGCTAAGATTAATGTTATACTTTCGAAATGTTTTCCACACTATGGACTAATGATAATATTAGAAAGATTTTGCATATCAAGCATGTTTAACTATCATAAGGAGAAATCTCCTCCAATTCTGCATTTGCATTGTGTGTGTAGTGGGAGGCCTTATGGTAGTTTCATTTTCCAAAAGCATAGCGGATTTGTTTTATTTTCTTTATGAAAATAACTATTTTAAGTTCTCACACCAGTCCCATGACTGACCTAGAGTTTATTATTCCCTTTCTAAACTCTGGGTGCCTATAATTTTCCACACGGGCAACATAGAGTCAGGTTATCAGGTCATTTTGGAATTCAGGATTTGCTGTGGAGCTCAAGAGACGAGCTGGATGGCGAGACGTACTTCAGTATACTATTATCCTTTCCGCTGTGTATTCAATTGTAGGGACAAGTTTATATAATTGTCCGGTTGCATGCTATGTAAGTTGTTGTACCCAAATGATGTTGTGATGTAAAACATATACATTCCTTTTGTTTTAAAGATTATTCATTTATCTATTATATGTTGTTCCACTGTGAAATGTGAGATTCTATTATTGTTTATGTTTCTTCTTTTATCTTCTTCTTCTTAAACCCTATTGGTTCGTTTTTTCGGCATTCGATCGTTCGGCAGTTGATACAGTGGGCGTATTGATGTCGACTTTCGGAAGTCTTAAAATCGGGTCGTTACAGATAATCAATGGGTTAATTAAGAAAAATAAGAAAAGAAGAAGAAAAACAAACACAAAATCTCACAGCGGAATGACAAAATATAATAATCAAATAACCAGTTCATGAAGCTGTTTTCTATACATTTGTTTATAATTTATACAATATTTATCAGAGTTATATATACAGCAAAAATAAAATATAAGGGAGTAGAACAACATGAAGCAGGGAATAATAATGGTAGTAACATACCAAATCTTCGTCCTCCAAAAATGATCTTCAATACGCTGAAATACTCAAGGCTGATCGAAGCATAATGAAAAGACAAAACACTCAAGTTAGGATTAAAATATTCTTATGTAAGTCAAATCGCTATCGTATGATATGAGTGTAGTGGCATCAGAGATGTTTACGTGGTTTCACATCTCCCATCTAATGTGTAATGTGCATGCAATAATCCAAGAGATGCTACGGGATTTTCAATCTCTTAAGGATTCGCCAAAATATTTATATAAAGTAGAATACGCTAAATATAGTGTCTAATTAGTAAAATAATGTTATAAACTAAAAAGAGATAAGATGCTGTTAGAAAAGAGGAGAGAGAAGAAAATGTTATTCACATTGATATCAGTTACATAGAGATTGATTGATTCAATTACATTACATAGGTTCATTTATATATAGGCCTTGGAGCATAAGATTGAATATATCCCATGATGTTGGACTAAATATAAAAACACAAATGCATATTCACTTTTATATTTACATATATTATAACATTCTCCCATGAATATGCGTCTTCAAAATCTTGGATGCTCATATGGTAGCTAGAAATTGTTCCTTTTGAAACGTCCATGACAATTGCTCCCCCTCATTATTATCTTGCTTTCATACATCCATTCAGTCGTTATGAATATTGTCTGTTGCTTCATTAAAAACGTCTGTTAGGAAAACCTAATGGAAAAACCTTGAATGAGGAAAATAGTGCAACTTGAAATCATAGATATCATACAATGATATTCCTTTTAAAGAGTTTAATACTTCGGCATCAAAATAATGCATCATTAAAACCTTACTGAGAAAACCCCAATGAGAAAAATCTTAGTGAAGGAAAAAGAGTATAACGACATATTTTATTTTCATATTTCTTCAAATAAAGCTTGATACTTCTGGATCATACTAATGCCTCGTTAAAACCTTAATAAGAAAAACATATGGAAAAAATCATAGTTAAGGACAAAAATATAATTTAACTTAAATAACATATTTGAGATGTTATTTCTTGAAGACACATTTGATTCTTCTAGATCAAGATAATGCCTCGTTAAAACCTTTGTAAGCAAAACCCAGTGTGAAAAATCTTAAATAAGGAAAAAGAGTACATTATAACTTACTTTCAAATGTTACTGGGGAGTTTATATTCTGGATCAATATAATGCCTCATTAAAACCTTACTAATAAAAACCCAGTTGGAAAAATCTTAGTTAAGGAAAAAGATTGCATTATAAAATACTTATGGATGCTCCCCTTAATTTAAAATTTTCCTCCGAATTCATATTTGTCTTTCGATAACTTAAATTGGTCATAGATACTTCTGAATCCATAAATTTGAATCTCATTAATAATACAATTTATTAATAATTTTCTTCGATACAATCAAATTTTCTAAGATTGTTTCTTCCAAATATAATTTGCATTTTATGCATTTTGTATGCTACTTTTACAAAAAACACTTCATGTGCTTTCATTTTTGTGCTTCAAATCAGTTTTGCGTATTACAACTATACATCTTTCATGAATATTAAAAATTTCATTACAACATTACTAAAAAGCAGGAAGTAATCTACTCACCTTGAAGTATATAAGGATTTTTATTATAATAATACTTAGAAGAAGGTTGTAATCTACACTTCATGTCTTTTGCATTCTTTATAACTACAAAAGTTATATATATTCTTCAGGAATTTGTATACTTTAATAAGTATTTGCATATCGCAACTACCACTTCAATAGATTCAATTGATATTTCTTATTAGAGTTTGTTCTCATTCATTGGTCTAGTCAATTAGAGGAATTTACTTGTTTTGTAGATCATTTGAATACATACATGAATTCAAGTCATCCAACATTTATGTTGAGTGAATTTTAAATCACTAAATAATATCTATGCATAATCTATATGATGAGCTTATAACAAACTTCAACTTGTTAGCTGAATATTTACATATATAGATGTATATGTGTGTCCACGTATTACACATATATTATAAATTTTCATATTCTTTCTCATTTGAATTAGTGATTTTTTTAGAACAAACTACATTCAAATGATATTTCTTATTAGAGTTTGTTCTCATTCATTGATATAGTCAATAAGAAGAATTTACTTGTTGTGTAGATCATTTGAATACATACATGACTTCAAGTCATCCAACATTTATGCTGAGTGAATTTTAAATCACTAAATAATATATATGCATAGTCTATATAATGAGCTTATAACAAACTTCAGGTTGTTAGCTGAATATTTACATATATGGATGTATACTTGTGTCCACATATTACACATATATTATAAATTTTCATATTCTTTCTCATTTGAATTAGTGATTTTTTTAGAACAAACTATTATAAGGATCCAAACTATTAATTTCTATTTATAAATAAATGTCAACATGAATTTGTCAAAACCGCATGATAATGTTCAAAATATTTGATTTGGAACCATATCGAACTTCTGGTTCGAACAAAATATACACACAACTTCAAGTTGTTAAGTTTTATTCCTCAATTATATCTCAAATATTAGTTTTGAACATTAATTATGATTACTTATCATAGAATAATTTATAATTGCATATAGACATTTCTACACATCTCTTTTGAGAGTTCTGCAAAAACAATTACAGCAAAAATAATAATAATAATATCTTCTAGATACTTGGAATGTTAGAGATACAAATCTCCTCAAGACCGTATGTATAGCTTGTAATAAAATTATGATATGAAATATAGACTATCTCTTCAGAAGAATATTTAAAGATATTTCTTCAAGAAATGATTATCCATGTAATATCTTATGAAATAATAACTAGGAACATGACATTTATGATATAATTAGACATATGAACATAGAGCAATATATTCTAGAGATAATTTAGTTTCTTACCTATTGGGAAGTTTGATATAATTATAATGAAATATATGATACACGTTGCATAGCTCCCAAACTTTTAGGATCTAATCTTAACTAAATTAGGATCCTTCATAATCAAATTTCTATGCATTTATTTGGTTTAATAAAATTACCAAATATATAAACAAATCTCTTCTAGAGATATGTTATCATTTCCTAATTTATTAGTCTCTTTTAGGGATATTTTATTATCCCCACTCCTAGAGTGAATTTATCTCTTCTAGAGATATATATGCACTATTGGAGTGCCATATCGATGTACAATATTTCTTTTGTAGAAATTATATACTTACTATCTTTACAATAACATAAAACATCTCTATTGGAGATTTTTGTTGTAACTGTCTTTGAAATGACATATCAAACTTTAAATACAATAATAAAATTAGATGCACCAAATGAAAGTAAGATGCAAAAATAAAACCACTGCTTCTGGAGTGTAATATTGGTATACACTTCCCTTTTTCTTTTCTAGGTATAAATTATTGTTATTACTTCGAAAATTTTATATGATATTCCTTCAAGGAATATAGTGTTTCCTTTTAAGGAATTGCAATGTAACAAAAATAAAATTCCTATAACATCTTTTCTGGGATGTTGGATTTTGCAATATAAATTTAAATAAATCTCTAAAACATCTCTTTAGGAGATTAATACACACACACATTCGTGTATATAAATAGTATGGCATTTAAATTATCTATTATAGAATGTTAAAATGTATTTCTATAACTAAATAGCTAGTCGTATGTAAATAGAAGTAATTTGTCAGACCATTAGGATTTTTTTTCATGATTAGAAAAAACCAGATCTACAAATTATTTTACAGTACTTATCAAACTTCAAGTTTGAGTTATCATAGATTTATCAATGAGAAAGCAACAAAGAGAATAATTAAATTACAGTTACTCATAAATGAAATTAGACTTTGCATTGCGCAAAACCTGTTAATTGATCATGCATACTTTTCCATAATTGGAAGTAAATAATTGGGAAAAATAATTTAAACTGACCACAACATATAAATTGAAATGTTATTTGTATTCATACCAAATAATAAACATCCCTTTTCCAAGACTAAACTAATAGTTACATTTTCAATCCAGTGATGTTTGAAATATCATGTAACATAATACCTTCAGGATAATATAATGTAAGTGTGAAGATATAAGGTAAGGCATAACTCATTTGGAGATTTTTGTAATCTCTTGAACGCGACATCATTATCTCATATGATGATTTATTAATTTCCTTTAACTTCTTGAAGAAGTACAACTTTTCCATTTTACACAATTTCAATAGAGCTTCGGGCTTCTAATTCACAAACTTCAAGTTCATTAATTTTTTATGAACTTCGGGTTCTCAAATTTTGTGTAAACTTCTCCTTTTTTTGGAAGCTTGTACATTTTGACAAATTAAAAAAAATACCAATAAGAATTCGAACTTGTAAACTTTATGTAACGACCCGATATTTTCAACCATTCGCATCCATTATAAGTGTATAGGTAGACACTCATGCCGAAATTGAATTGCTCAAAATACCGCGTTGTAAATAAAATTTGGCAAATCTTAGAATATACAGTAAATAAATATAATCACAGATCACAAACACAAAGTAAAATAATGCAGCGGAAGTAAAAGAAATAGTAGTTTATGAAGCTACTATATAAATATAACAGAGTTACATTAGATACAACAGAAGAAATAGAGTACAACAGAAGTCTAAATACAATAACCAAGTACAAGCTGAGTAGAACAACAGAACTGAAATAGATAGGACAAGACAAGCAGATAATCTCCATTGATTCAAATCTCCAAGAGTGTGGAAATCCAAATTTGTGAATAACTCAGGCTGACCCGAGCGTAAATAAAAATAAAACACTCGAGTCAGGACATACATATTTATACAATGTAAACCAACTCAAGTGAACTGTAGCAAAGGTACAAGTAACTTAAAGAATGCTTGGGATCGCCCATTCTTTAAGGATCCGTTAAACTATTTACTATGTAGTAATATACGCTATATACAGTAGTGTCTAATTAGTAAAGTATAATCATATAGAAAATAGCGTTAAGGGGATGGTGAACCTTAACACGGTCGTATCTTTAAACCAAAATCGTAGTGGGCTCGATATGGTAGGTGACACGGCACACAAGGCAATTCCAGGGTAGATATACCAATTACGCACACGGACTGATGGAAACGCATAGCAGCCACTACCGCTCCACCTCGAACAACACTCCCAAATCAAGGGTGCGCACCAAATCAATCACAAGTAATAGAATGGTATCGAAGAAGTGTGTCCGATAAGAGGTGCTACCTCACTGGTCCGAGATCGCTCCTGTTTTAGCCACCTTATGCCAACTCACGGGAGTTGGGTCCATGTATATATACCTTAGGATCGTCGTCACCATCCTACTTCATTCTGGAAACTCCACCGCGTACATGGTTGTCAAAGTGGTTTTCGGTATCGACAGAGAGTATGTCCATATCCGATCCCGGTCTCTTTAACAACCAATCGTTATTATAACCCATGGTTATAAAATTAAAAACAGTTTATACTTCAAACTAGAATATCATTTCAAATCCAAATCTTTATCAAAATAAAGATTAAATCAATTCCAAACCATTTCAATATATTTAAAATATCATATCATTTCAAACCTTCATTTCAAATCATTTCAATATATCAAAATATCATATCTTTCCAAAACTTCATTTCAAATCATTTTTATATACCAAAATATCATTTGAGTTCAAATCTAAATATTCAAATTTAAATAGTTTTTAAATTCAAAGATATCATTCATTTATTATCATTTCAAGTCACCTTTTAAATAGTTTTTATTTCAATCAAAATAATTCATCTAAACCATTTAAAAGTGTAAATATTATACTTTCAAATCAAGTATTAAAATTTTCAAAGTTTCAATTCAATTCAATCATTTATTTCAATTAAATTTCCAAAGACCATTTCAAATCTTATAAATTTCAGATATAGTTTTAATCCACAAAATAACTATTCAAATTATAAAAATAAATTCCAAAGCTTTATTATCCTATATTTCATAAGTCCAATATCATTTAAATAGATTCAGATTACAAGTAAACCAAATATTTTTCATACTAATATAAACTTCAATTATTTATTCCAAGATTTAATATCATTTCAAATTCATTATATTTAATAATTACATATTTAATATCCAAATTTAATCTTTTCCAAAGATCATTTATTCATTGGAATTTATTAAACAAAGAAAATTCAACTTTCGCAGCACTTAGAAAATGCTACGAAATGTTATGTTTAAAAAAAACAATTCATTAACAAAAGACAACATTTAAAATGTTGTAATATCTTAATTTAGTTTCAATTAGAATTTTAGTTAAATTTAACAACTATAGCATTAACAAAGTGTTATAATAACCCTTAGTTCAAATTTGCTATTTGGTTCATTTAAAACAACTACAGCATTTTCCAATGCTGTAATATCTTTACATTACATTTCAAAGATGCTGTCAAATCAAATTCAGAGTTTTAATTTATAATTTCACACATAATTAACTTTTAATATAAATCATTTTAACTTATAAAATCATATATTTTTGACATTTAAAAACAATCATTTAGATACCTTTATTTCTATGATTTTTTAAAGTCAAATTTCCATACAAAAAATCAAGTTAAATAACAATTAAATTTTTATTTCTTTAATTAAATTCTTAACTTAACAACTAAGTTTAAATTTTCAAAATATAACTTTTTTTCCATTTATTTTACTTAATTAAAAATTCACTTTTAAACAAATTTCACAAAATTCAATTTAAGTTATATTTCCAAATTCATATTAAATATTCATTTATTTCATATTTTAATTTATACAAAATCATTAACACTTTTAAAAAAAATATTATTTTTTTATAAAATCGTTAAAGTCATCTATTAAATCAAACTTGTCATATTTTCTTACTTTACATAAATTCCATTTATAAACAAAATCATAAATTCCAAAATTAGCTTATATTTCAAATTCTACTTCACCATTTACTTAATTCACTTATTTAACTTGTAGAAAATCACAATTTTTTTTATAGAAATCATTTTAATAAAGTTTAAATCAAAATATAATAATATTTACATTTTTAAAATATTTTAAAAATTTTAGAAAAAAATATAAACCACGGGTCTGTATATAACTTTCTAGCCTAGGTCAGGTGATACGGATATGTATCATTTCAATCCGCAGTTTACAAAGAAAAACCGGGTTTTATCATTTCAAACCCGCAATCCCAAGTAATATAATAAATAAATAAAAACTGTTCAGGCCTATCATTTCAGCACATAATGATTTTTCCCTATTCTAAAGTCCGTTCGGGTATTTATCATTTCAACCCATAATGATTCTAACCTACAGAGAACTTGCAGTGTGATAAACTGATATAAATAAATAGTATACAATATATAACAGTAACAGATGATATAACATGTGTATAAACAGGGATGAACATCGTATAAACATAATATAATAGTTATAACAGGATGATATAAATTTACAGATTCAAGTGATGTTAGTTTTTCAATTATATAAGTACATATTAGTCTGGTGAGATTTACTCACTTGTATAAGCTGGAGAAAACGATCAAAAGCACAAACTGAGATCCTCAAAAGCACAATGGCACGACAACATGGATATGACAAGAGAGTGGAGAGAGCCAAAGCTATACACCTTGAATTCATTTACATAAAACAATGCATATATACATAAGATTTCAACCCAAAATCAATAAACAATGCTAGAACGATTGTATAAAACGACTCCAAAAACATTGCACTTGCTTTCAACCTCCTATACTTTAGTTACAGGTCTAAAATGTACTGTTAAGGGTTGAATTTGGATCTAGTCTTGGGTCTATATGGTCGTCCTAACATGGTTTAAAAGATGGTGCAATATATAGGTGCTTGGATCTACAACTACAAGGCAACAATCAACATTTTCAAGCCAAAATGGGTTCGGTCAAGGGGTCCTATGGGTTTGTCCTAGTGCTCAGATGGTGGTGGGTGGTGTGGCAGTGGGTGGTGGTCAGGTCAGAGAAATGGGTGGCGGAGGAGGTGGTGGCAAAGGTGGTGGAAGTGGTGAATGAGGAAGGGTGTGCTCGGTTTTGACATAAGGTGATGGTTTGAGTAAATAGGGGGTGGTGCTCTAGCCTAGGGATGGTCGGCCTGATGGGATGGTGATCTGGAGTTGGTGGTGGCTAGTTGTGGTGGTGGTGGGGTCAGCCTAGCTGCTGGAGGAGGTGGGGCCGGTTACATATAGTTGAAAGCAATGGTAATGGTTAGTAGAAAATCAAAGTAAAACAAGAGAAGAAGAAGAAAACATTACCAAATTTTTGATCAAGGAAGAAAAATTTTGCCGTGAATTTTTTTGTGGTTAGAGGAATGTTAGAGTAAGTGAAAAATGATTAAGATGTGGCTTGAAAAGAAAAGTATTGTACGGCCAAATGTTTTTTTTAATGAGATGTAGGTTGGAAAATGAAAAGGGGGAAGAGGAAAAGTCAAAAGGAGATAAAGAGTTTCAAGTCTTTTCAAATTTCCACAAATTCATTTTAATTTTATAAATACATAAAAAGGCTGATAATAAAGATAAATAAACTCAGAAAATAAAATAAATAAGAAAATAAAATAAATAAATTAAGTAAAAATCAAATAAATAAAGAAAATGGCAATATATACATAACTAGGCTTTATAAATTTGAAACAAATTCAAATGAACTTTAGAAAATTTTTATGTACTTGAAAAATATTTATAAATAAAGATAAGAACACAAAATAAAAATGAATTCACAAAAATGAATAAATATATTTTAATTAAATATAATTAAATGAAGAAAATAGCAGAAAAATGGAAATTAGGCTTTATAAATTGAAATAAATTCAAGTATACTTTAGAAAAATTATATTATCATTTTAAAAATATTAAAAGACATAAAATAACCTATTAACACATATTAAAACAAAATATGACAATAAAAATATAATTTATATGATTTAAAATAAATAATATTGCAAAATAAACAGTTTATACACAAATTGAAAATTACATAACTTCTACAATATAAGTCTGTTTTCAACGAAACGAAAAGCAGTATTTATGGAATTAAGTCTATTTTCATAATAAAAGATAAAATTTAAGAATTTGAAATATTTAAATTTAAAGTTCAAAAGTCAAAGTTTGACCAGTTTGAATAGAAATTCACTTTTCAGTGAAATATCCAATTTATACTAGTTTGAACTATAAATCGCTTAATAATCAACATTTATATTTAAAATGAAATGTTTGAAATAGAACAAGTTTAAATAATTTTAAAATAAAAAAAATAAAGTCAAAATTAAAATATATGCAAAATCTAGGGTTGTTACACTCTCCCCCACTCAAAACTTTTCGTCCCCGAAAAGGAATGAAGTACGGGAAAGCACAGAAAAAAATAGAGTGAAATAAGATTAAGGCAGGATGACAAGGAGATTGAGATTATACCTGACGACTATTGTTATATGTAAGTTTAACAAGGTGGATGGCAAGCAATGCCCAGATTAAAATAAGTACCAAAGATTATTAAAGATTATAGAAAGATTTCTAAATAGAAAGATTATAAAAGATGCCTATACCAGTCTATGGCAAGATGAGGAAAATAAGAATAACCAAAAGACAGTTTGAAAACAAAACAAGATAATAAGTTTGAAAAACAAAATAAGATAATAGGTTTGAAATTTCCATGATTTCAGCTTAAATTGATAATTAATTTTACACAAGTTAAATAAACCTTAACTATCTCTAATTTCATTATCTTATCATCAAATTCTCTTAAACTAACAATTTCAAAAATCATGGATTTGATTAAAATTAAGTGTATAACATTCAATAAATTTAATTCTTCTTTATTCCTAATTAAAATTAAATTTATTCCTCTCAATATTTTTATCATCTATGTTAGATATACTTACACTTATTATAACTGTTTTAATTTATTTTTAGTTCCTTTAACATCATTTATATTGTAGATTATTCAATTAACCTTTTTTTCTATTTACCTCTGTTAGTCTTTTTATAACTAAAATTTAAGTGTATAATATTTATTATAACCACTCAAATTTTATTTATAAAATCTTTTTATATTGTATATTATCCAATTACATTGTTAACTTCTAAAATTTAGGTAAGTTATACTGGAATGCAATGGTGTATTATACAAATAAAACTTTCTAAAATTAATATACAATATAAACATTCTAATTCAATCCTTTCAAGCTTGAATATTTATTCAAAATTTTGGTTTTCTTTTTATACTTGAAGTTATTATTTAAGATAGAATTTAAGAATAAAATTTCTGATTCCTTTCAAACCATTTAGAAATAAATAAATGTATGTACATAATTTGTCAAATCAAATTTAAATCATATATCTATATATATTATAAATCAAATCATATTTTAGAAATTCAAATCAATTAAATTTCCCAAAACAAAGCTGTAGCAAGACTACAGAATGGTCTCTTTACTTCGAAACTCGAAAATGAACGTCGATCATGTCGCGGTCATCACCGAAATTATTTTCCAGCGACAAAGAGAAGA
Source organism: Allium fistulosum (assembly GCA_030737815.1). Taxonomy (NCBI): domain Eukaryota; kingdom Viridiplantae; phylum Streptophyta; class Magnoliopsida; order Asparagales; family Amaryllidaceae; genus Allium; species Allium fistulosum. The sequence continues at coordinate 131,410,693 of CM060904.1, forward strand.
GCATTAAAATTTTAAAACTTTAAAATTTTTTGGAAACAAATTTCTATTCAAAAATACTTTAAATAATATATCCTTTTAAAACTTTAAACACATGGTTTGAAACAATCGGAAATTAAATTCTCAAATTCTTGATTTAAATTCATTTCAGTTTCCAAAATCAATTTATAAACATCTATTTATAAATTCATTTATAGAATGATAAATCAAGTATTATCATTTTAAATAACCAATTTAAATCAATTTATTAAGTTCCATAATATTTACTTATATCAAAATTTATTTCATTAACCAAATTTTAATGTAATATTGTGTCAGTTTGTTTTGTCAAAGTGTTTTAGAAATCCTATCGATAGCATTGATCAGATGAATCGATCGGAAGCCCAAATCAACATCAACAACTCAAACAACACAATATAAAATAAAATATAGATTTAAAAGTACAATTCCAAAGTGTTGGAGATAGTTTAGAAACAAAAGACAAGATGGTTAAATAGAGTAGAGAGATGGGTAAGCTTAGATAAATCGCGGACAACCTTAACCAGGTCACCGTGACTTAATGAATAAGATCAATGTGGATTTTTCTAGGGTAAATCTACATTCGATCTCAAGAGATAGAGTTTGGAGTAATAAAAGATATTAGCATCTAAACCAAGGATAGATATAAATCTCTGGTGAATCGATCCAAATTTGTAAAGGAGTTTCCCCCTTTACCAGAAAATTAGAATATTGGCGAGACCGCCAATTCACTATAAAGATCATTCGAAGTGGAGTTATGGGATACTCCAGAATCAAAAGAAGATGAATAGTGAGGGACACGAATGGATTTTGGAACCGCAAGGAACATTCCAAAATTCAAAGGAAATCGAGTCAAAAAGGAAGAGATTCAAACTCGAACGAAAGTGACTCTGTAAATAAATTTACCCTATATTCTAAATTTTTCCTCAAAGCCAAAGTTCTGATACCAACTGTAACGACCCGATATTTTCAACCATTCGCATCCATTATAAGTGTATAGGTAGACACTCATGCCAAAATTGAATTGCTCAAAATACCACGTTGTAAATAAAATTTGGCAAATCTCAGAATATACAGTAAATAAATATAATCATAGATCACAGACGCAGAGTAAAATAATGCAGCGGAATTAAAAGAAATAGTAGTTCATGAAGCTACTATATAAATATAACAGAGTTACATAAGATACAACAGAAGAAATAGAGTACAACAGAAGTCTAAATACAATAACCAAGTACAAGCTGAGTAGAACAACAGAACTGAAATAGATAGGACAAGACAAGTAGGTAATCTCCAGCGATTCAAATCTCCAAGAGTGTGGAAATCCAAATCTGTGAATAACTCAGGCTGACCCGAGCGTAAATAAAAATAAAACACTCGAGTCAGGACATACATACTTATACAATGTAAACCAACTCAAGTGAACTGTAGCAAAGGTACAAGTAACTTAAAGAATGCTTGGGATCGCCCATTCTTTAAGGATCCGTTAAACTATTTACTATGTAGTAATATACACTATATACAGTAGTGTCTAATTAGTAAAGTATAATCATATAGAAAATAGAGTTAAGGGGATGGTGAACTTAACGCGGTCGGATCTTTAAACCAAAATCGTAGTGGGCTCGATATGGTAGGTGACACGGCACACAAGGAAATGCCCGGGTAGATATACCAATTACGCACACAGACTGATGGAAACGCATAGCGGCCACTACCGCTCCACCTCGAACAACACTCCCAAATCAAGGGTGCGCACCAAATCAATCACAAGTAATAGAATGGTATCGAAGAAGTGTGTCCGATAAGAGGTGCTACCTCACTGGTTCGAGATCACTCCTGTTTTAGCCCCCTTATGCCAACTCACGGGAATTGGGTCCATGTATATATACCTTAGGATCGTCGTCACCATCCTACTTCATTCTGGAAACTCCACCGCATACACAGTTGTCAAAGTGGTTTTCGGTATCGACAAAGAGTATGTCCAAATCCGATCCCGGTCTCTTTAACAACCAATCGTTATTATAACCCATGGTTATAAAATTAAAAACAGTTTATACTTCAAAATAGAATATCATTTCAAATCCAAATCTTTATCAAAATAAAGATTAAATCAATTCCAAACCATTTCAATATATTTAAAATATCATATCATTTCAAAACTTCATTTCAAATCATTTCAATATATCAAAATATCATATCTTTCCAAAACTTCATTTCAAATCATTTTTATATACCAAAATATCATTTGAGTTCAAATCTAAATATTCAAATTTAAATACTTTTTAAATTCAAAGATATCATTCATTTATTATCATTTCAAGTCGCCTTTTAAATAGTTTATATTTCAATCAAAATAATTCATCTAACATTTAAAAGTGTAAATATTATACTTTCAAATCAAGTATTAAAATTTTCAAAGTTTCAATTCAATTCAATCATTTATTTCAATTAAATTTCCAAAGACCATTTCAAATCTTATAAATTTCAGATATAGATTTAATCCATAAAATAACTATTCAAATTATAAAAATAAATTCCAAAGCTTTATTATCCTATATTTCATAAGTCCAATATCTTTTAAATAGATTCAGATTACAAGTAAACCAAATATTTTTCATACTAATATAAACTTCAATTATTTATTCCAAGATTTAATATCATTTCAAATTCATTATATTTAATAATTACATATTTAATTTCCAAATTTAATCTTTTTCAAAGATCATTTATTCATTGGATTTAATTAAACAAAGAAAATTCAACTTTCGCAGCACTTAGAAAATGCAACGAAATGTTATGTTTAAAAAAACAATTCATTAACAAAAGACAACATTTAAAATGCTGTAATAACTTAATTTAGTGTCAATTAGAATTTTAGTTAAATTTAACAACTATAGCACTAACAAAGTGCTATAATAACCCTTAGTTCAAATTTGCTATTTGGTTCATTTAAAACAACTACAGCATTTTCCAATGGTGTAATATCTTTACATTACATTTCAAAGATGCCGTCAAATCAAATTCAGAGTTTTAATTTATAATTTCACACATAATTAACTTTTAATATAAATCATTTTAAATTATAAAATCATATATTTTCACATTTAAAAACAATCATTTAAATACCTTTATTTCTATGATTTTTTAAAGTCAAATTTCCATACAAAAAATCAAGTTAAATAACAATTAAATTTTCATTTCTTTAATTAAATTCTTAACTTAACAACTAAGTTTAAATTTTCAAAATATAACTTTTTTCCATTTATTTTACTTAATTAAAAAATCACTTTTAAACAAATTTCACAAAATTCAATTTAAGTTATATTTCCAAATTCAGCTTAAATATTCATTTATTTCATATTTTAATTTATACAAAATCATTAACACTTTTAAAAAAAATATTATTCTTTAATAAAATCATTAAATTCATCTTTTAAATCAAACTTGTCATATTTTCTTACTTTACATAAATTCCATTTATAAACAAAATCATAAATTCCAAAATTAGCTTATATTTCAAATTCTACTTCACCATTTACTTAATTCACTTATTTAACTTGTAGAAAATCACAAATTTTTTTATAGAAATCATTTTAATAAATTTTAAATCAAAATATCATAATATTTACATTTTTAAAATATTTTCAAATTTTTAGAAAAATATATAAACCACCGGTCCATATATAACTTTCTAGCCTAGGTCAGGTGATACGGATATGTATCATTTCAATCCGCAGTTTACAAAGAAAAACCGGGTTTTATCATTTCAAACCCGCAATCCCAAGTAATATAATAAATAAATAAAAACCGTTCAGGCATATCATTTCAGCCCATAACAATTTTTCCCTATTCTAAAGTCCGTTCAGGTATTTATCATTTCAGCCCATAGTGATTCTAACCTACAGGGAACTTGTAGTGTGATAAACTGATATAAATAAATAGTATACAATATATAACAGTAACAGATGATATAACATGTGTATAAACAGGGATGAACATCATATAATCATAATATAACAATTATAACAGGATGATATAAATTTATAGATTCAAGTGATGTTAGTTTATCAATTATATAAGTACATATTAGTCTGGTGAGATTTACTCACTTGTATAAGCTGGAGAAAACGATCAAAAGCACAAACTGAGATCCTCAAAAGCACAATGGCACGACAACATGGATATGACAAGAGAGTGGAGAGAGCCAAAGATATACACCTTGAATTCATTTACATAAAACAATGCATATATACATAAGATTTCAACCCAAAATCAATAAACAATGCTAGAACGATTGTATAAACGACTCCAAAAACAATGCACTTGCTTTCAACCTCCTATACTTCAGTTATAGGTCTGAAATGTACTGTTAAGGGTTGAATTTGGATCTAGTCTTGGGTCTATATGGTCGTCCTAACATGGTTTAAAAGATGGTGCAATATATAGGTGCTTCGATCTACAACTACAAGGCAACAATCAACATTTTCAAGCCAAAATGGGTTCGGTCAAGGGGTCCTATGGGTTTGGCCTGGTGCTCAGGTTGTGGTGGGTGGTGGTCAGGTCAGAGCAATGGGTGGCGGAGGAGGTGGTGGCAAAGGTGGTGGAAGTGGTGAATGAGGAAGGGTGTGCTCGGTTTTGACATAAGGTGATGGTTTGAGTAAATAAGGGGTGGTGCTCTAGCCTAGGGATGATCGGCCTGATGGGATGGTGATCTGGAGTTGGTGGTGGCTGGTTGTGGTGGTGGTGGGGTCGGCCTAGCTGCTGGAGGAGGTGGGGCCGGTTACATATAGTTGAAAGAAATGGCAATGGTTAGTAGAAAATCAAAGTAAAACAAGAGAAGAAGAAGAAGAAAACATTACCAAATTTTTGATCAAGGAAGAAAAAATTTTCCGTGAATTTTTTTGTGGTTAGAGGAATGTTAGAGTACATGAAAAAAGAGGAAGATGTGGCTGGAAAAGAAAAGTATTGTATGGTCAAAATTTTTTTTAATGAGATGTAGGTTGGAAAATGAAATGGCGGAAGAGGAAAAGTCAAAAGGAGATAAAGACTTTCAAGTCTTTTCAAATTTCCACAAATTCATTTTAATTTTATAAATACATAACAAGGCTGATAATAAAGATAAATAAACTCAGAAAGTAAAATAAATAAGAAAATAAAATAAATAAATTTAAATAAAAATCAAATAAATAAAGAAAATGGCAATATATACATAACTAGGCTTTATTAATTTGAAACAAATTCAAATGAACTTTAGAAAATCTTTATGTACTTGAAAAATATTTATAAATAAAGATAAGAACACAAAATAAAAACAAATTTACAAAAATGAATAAATATATTTTAATTAAATATAATTAAATGAAGAAAATAGTAGACAAATGGAAACTAGGCTTTATAAATTGAAATAAATTCAAGTATACTTTAGAAAAATTATATTATCATTTTAAAAATATTAAAGGACATAAAATAACCTATTAACACATATTAAAACAAAATATGACAATAAAAATATAATTTATATGATTTAAAATAAATTATATTGCAAAATAAACAGTTTATACACAAATTGAAAATTACATAACTTCTACAATATAAGTCTGTTTTCAACGAAACGAAAAGCAGTATTCATGGAATTAAGTCTATTTTCATAATAAAAGATAAAATTTAAGAATTTGAAATATTTAAATTTAAAGTTCAAAAGTCAAAGTTTGACCAGTTTGAATAGAAATTCACTTTTCAGTGAAATATCCAATTTATACTAGTTTGAACTATAAATCACTTAATAATCAACATTTATATTTAAAATGAAATGTTTGAAATAGAACAAGTTTAAATAATTTTAAAATAAAAAAAATAAAGTCAAAATTAAAATATATGCAAAATCTAGGGTTGTTACACTTTATCAGAAAGTCTTATCATAATTCATGACTTCGGGTCTTCGATTTTGAGTTATACAACTGCTATTAAAATAATTTCTTTGCACAACTTCAGGTTGTTGTCAAAACCTATTTTCATTTGACGATTAAATTTTATGATCCTCTTTTTTTTAGTTAGAAGTTCTAGTTCTTCATTTTAAGGAAACTTGTAATTCACTGATTCATGGAAACTCAACCTTTTATCGTTATGGAAACTACAGGTTCTCAATTATTATTTCCTTTTTTTAAGGAAAAATTGGAAGATATTAAGCATACATGTAAGCTTTTATTAATGTTTCCATTCACTTCAAATGAGCTAAATCATGATCAATATTAGATCTAAACTTAATATGATTTTCTAAATACGTATTATCTTTATATTGTTTCTCTAAGGAACAATAAAATACTTCTTTTGGAAACTCAAATCCATATCCAAACTAAATACAATCAAATTCAATAAATTTTCTTGAATCAACAATATCAAATTTTATCAAGTTCAAACATGCTTTCCAAAATAAATGAACCCAAAAATATAAAAATAAGCATGATATTAAGATCTATAATATAGTAAGATCAGAAAAATAACAAAAAAATAGATCTATAGTAGAATGAGATCAAAAATATAATAACTAACAAAATAAGAATGAGATCTCAAAGTTTATATCTATATGAGATCTAAAATTATAAGAGTAATATAATAAAATCTAAAAGATAAATAGATTCAGATCTGAAGGAGTAGATCTAGAATGAAATGACATCTATAAAAGAAAATGAAAAAATGATTTGGCAGATTAGATCAATCAGACCAGAAAAATGACTTACCGCTTTGAGATTTATAATTGGATCTGGAAAAGAATAGATCCGATTTCATAAATTATCACAATTGTAGATCTATATTTTTTTTATAGAGATTGTGTTGATAACGTGTTATAAACTAAAAAGAGATAAGATGCCATTAGAAAAGAGGAGAGAGGAGAAACTATTATTCACACTGATATCAGTTACATAGAAATTGATTGATTCAATTACATTACATAGGCTCCTTTATATATAGGCCTTGGAACATGAGATTAAACATATCACATGATGTGGGACTAAACAGAAAAAAACAAAAGAATATTCACTTTTATATTTACATATATTATACAAATAAATATTTTTGTTAGTGTTAAGGCGTCACATTAACCCCCCTTAATGCATTTTTAAGCATTATCATACAGTTTGTATATAACGCTCCAGTAGCACGTCGGGGGATAGGGATGTGTTGTGATACGACAATACTCAACCAAAACCGTATAGGTTTCGCATAGGGATAAAAATATGATAAGGTACGTGAGGCAACACCCAAGGTAGGATACTACTAGTTCGGGTTGTAGGGCTGGTACTAATGCATCGTAGCCACAGTCGCCCACCGCGTATATCCATCAAATATCGAGTCAAAGGGAGGTTATCCCAAAAATCAAGGTGCACCAATCGAAACCAAAAACAATGGTAATAATATGGATCAAGTATAAGAAAATCGAAGAGTGGATGTCTGCTAGGGGTAGCTAGCCCGCTTAGCCTTGTCAAGCCGCCCTGTTTTAGTCATTTCAAATTGGCACACGGAGTCTATCCATCATCATTCTCTTTCTTCAAAGCCAGCAAACGACGCCTAAACCAACCGCTTCGTTCTAGAGTCCCTTCCACGTACAAATTTTTTAAAGTGGTTCCAATATTGACAGAGAGTATGCAATTAAGAGGGCCCGGTCTCTTTAACAACTACACGTCGTTTTACATACCAGTTTTACATTTCGAAACACGATTCATACTTGATATTGAAAAATCATATTCGCTTCGAAATCAATTACATTTCGAAATATCAAACTTACTTCTAATATGTTAATTTTCGCTTTAAAATCATATTCACTTCAGAATTCGATTTGGATTACAATTTAGGTTATAATTTCATTTTAACCCAATTTGCATTTAAACCTATAATTTGAATATAAACAATTTCCACTTTGACCAGTTTGAATTTTTAGAAAATAGTTTGAATAGGTTTAAGTAGTTTAAAAAGTAAAATAGTTTGATATAAAATGGTTTGAGTATTGAAATGATTTATATAGTAAAATAGCTTAGAAAATCAAAATAATTTGAGTATTCAAAAAATAGTTTTAAACAGTTTATATTAAAATAATTTATTTGACAATAATTTCAAAGTCAAACTGATTCAATGCCAAATCTTCCAATTAAAGTCAATTTCAATTTCCATTACAATTTAAATCGATTCAATTCTAATTCCAACTAGAATTAACTTCGATTCCAATTTCAATTCAAATCAATTTCAATTTCGATTTGAAATTAATTCAGTTCCATTTTCAAATTAATTCGATTTTGATTTCAAATTAATTCAATTCAATTTCAGTTCCAGATTGAATTAATTTCTATTCAATTCTCAATTTTAAACCATTTCAATTTATATCAATTTTAAGCTCAATTACAAAATATCCATAATTAAATTTTAAACTTCAATACTTGATTAGAGGTTCAACTCTTTAAAATAATTCAATTCCAAGCCAAATTTGGAAATATCCATTTAAATTATTTCTACCGGATTCATTTCAAAGTCCAAATAAATGTTCAAATCTTTTAAACAAACACTTTCCATAATTTAAATCATATTTCAATTATAGCTTCAAACTTCAATTTGATTATTTAAACAATTCCTGTTAACAAATTTCAATCTCAACATTTCGATCCCAAGTTCGAAAATAATTCGATTTCCATAAATTTGATTTTTTATTTCTTTAAATCAAAATCATTTAAATAATTTCAAGACCAAGAATTTAAAATCATTTAATTTAACCAATCAGGTGTCCGTATATAATTTTCTATCCTATGGCCAAGTGAATAGTTATTTCAGTTTAATTCAAGGGATGTATATATATCATTTCAATCCAAATCAAAATGTCATAGATATATATCATTTAAACCTATTTCTTAATTTATTTGAAATAGTTCAATTTACAGTCTTATATACTATAAATAATTAACGGGGTGATAACAAGATATATATAAAAATAAATAAACATCCAATCATCCAAAATATTAACCAATTGGCATCCATCATAATCTATCATCCAAACAGCCAAATATCACTACAATTAACCCATTATCAATAATCGGGAATTTTACTAGCAGTTTAATTCTAATTTCAATTTAACTATTAATTCAAAATTTCTACCATATAAATTTCTATATCGATTTCCATGTAAGTTAAATTTACCAAACAACAATCAATAGATTTAAATCACTTTAGGATTGCAATCTAACTAACATAAAAATATTATAGTACTTCATAAGCATTATAAAACACTTGCCTTTTATTTGAAATCGAAAATATTTCATCTTCAAATAAATTCCACTTCCACTCCATGTTGTAGACGATGTCAATACGGTCGCAACGCGACTCGTTTCGCTCGAATCAGACCTCGTAAGAACAAAATACGATTTTATTATCTAAATGAATAGGAATTAACTAAATTAATTATCTTAAACTAATATACCAAGTCCTCTCCCACGTTAATTATCCTCTTGGCGTACGCGTTCTTGTGCATAGAACCCAAACCTAGTGACAGAAAACATGACACACTCCACCACCACAGCCACCGGACCTCTATCCAAGCATGCCATCACTCGCGCCCATCTCCAAGCCACCATCGCCGCTCTCCACTGTCGTGCACGCACGCGCCTATCCCAAAGCAAAACCCTAACATTTGTAGTCGAACCCTACGCCAATGCCACCCTCGCCTTTGTCTTCCCCACATGCGCACTCGCGCTGGCGCTTGTGACATTTGCAGTTTTGTTTGACTTTTTTATCTTCATTCGTTGAATTTTTAAACGAGAGAAAGTAAACGAGGGACAGGGAGACAAATTTGTAGGCGGGGTATATGATATATTGGAGGGGGAAGTAAATATATTATTTAATTAGAAAATATCTCGTTTGATCGACCCGTGAAATCCCAAACTCCAAATGAAGCGTGTCGCCTGGTGTTCTTTATGTTATACCTTATTCGAAACGTAATGGAACCAGTCCTGAGGCCTAATTCGATCATATGCAGAAGATAGCTTTTCAAATCAATTTTTTTAATTAAATTCCTTAAATTAATTTTTACGCGTTTCAAGCTCACGACAAGTCTGATCACTATAAAACATGAAATCCTACAATAATTCACTATTACGGATTCGATGAAACTGATTTCGTCGAAATCCGAGCAGTGGCCAAAATGGCTATTTTTATTCGTTAATTTGAGAAAAATGAGTGATCCTCTAGAATAGAGCAAAGCACACACGTAAATATGTATATATCACAAAAGACAAGGTGCTGCCAACATGCTTGATAGGTAGTTAAACATAGTACAAATAACAAAGATAAGAACTTTTGTACACCTACAATGAGCTCCGGCAAGGCCACCGCCCATTACGCCCAATATCGAGCTCCGGCAAGGCCACCACCCGGTATTGAGGTGGTAGAAGTACCTAAAAAACCTATGAAGAAGCTCACCACCAATGATACTAGAAGACAGCTCCATCGAAGAAGGAAACCCCACGCTGTAGACTTGGAAGAATTGGAAATGCAAATGATCTGGAATGAAAATGCCACTTTGTAGACTTGGAAGAACGGGAGAGAGCGCCTTGCTGAAAAGTGAATCATCTAGAAAGTAGAACGTCACACTGAAGATGTAGAAGAACTGAGAAGAACTCCTCACTACAAACTGCAATCCTTTCATCAGCAATCCTGTACACCTGTAAAAAGAATCTAATACCATTTCTGGCCAAAACCTATATCTGTAAAAGGACTAAAGCAAATTATAAGAATAATACACATATATGTATATAAATGAAATCTATATACATATGTATGTATTAATGAAATAAAAGAAAAGATATAAAACCTGAGATAATAGGAAATAAAATAATAAAAATTAGAAAACAGACTAAAAAGAATCCATGATTAAAAAAAGTTAAAAATCTATAACCTAAAACAGAAACAAACTAAAACTAAAACAAATTAAAACTTATCCTTATGTTCCTTTGATCAAAGGATAAGATAATCAATGAAATCATCATTTAAGTTTGAGAATATGTTAATGCTATAGTTATTAATGCCAAAAATATTGTTTTTATGTTTAAATAACTTAATATTATTACTAATCTTATTAAGATATTCTTTAAAATGATTATTTTTAGCTAATTTATATTTAGGATTTGAGATCCAATTAAAACAAAATAAAGATATTATATAAATCAATTTATTAAAATGACTATTAATATTATTAAAAATTCTTGGATTTCTCTCAAACCCAATATATCAAAAAATTATAATAAAGAAAGTATCGGATAAAAATCTATTTTCCATTATAAACTTAAATCTAAAATTATTCCAATAGTAGTCATAATCAGTGGCATTAGTTGTAAGATCAAAGTTAAATATTTTGAGAGTATTATTCAGAATTAGTAAGTATCCATGCAATCATAGTATATATGCTCAATATCTTCAAAATACAGATTAAAAAATAACATTTATTATCAATTTGCATATTGTTTCTTTTTGAAACTTCTACAGTATTTAATTTTCCATGCATTATTAACCATATATGAATTTTAGATTTAGGAGGAGCATTTGTTTTTCAAATAAATTTAAAAGAGTTATTAGCTACACACGAGAAATTAACAAATTTATAGAAATGAATTGGAAATTTTCTTACTCTTATCCCATTCCCAGCTAATATTATCATTTTCGGTATCAATATTATATAAATTCAATCTAGCATAAAATAAAGAAATTTACCTAAGAGTTGTATCTACTAAAATTCTATTAAAACTAAAATTCCAAGGAATTCATTTTCAGGAGAAAAAGCATCTATAATTAAAGAATTCTTAAAGTTACAAATTTCATAAATCTCTTTAAATTCTATCCTAAGAGGGATAACAGAAATCCAAGGTCATGCCAAAAAGAAGTACTATTTCCTGAATGAACTATTATATTAGTACCAAGGTTCAATATCTCATGACATTTAAAAATTGGTTTCCAAAAATTAGACAATTTAGTTATAACCGTAAGAGTGATTTGATGTAAATTATCACTACAATTATAGTAATGATTGGTAATAATTTTTTTCCAAATAGAATTATCATTTATATCCTTAAATTTCCATAACCACTTTCCTAGTAAAGATGAATTCATGTTACGTAAATTAATAACTCTTAAACCACCTTCCTTTTTGGATTCACAAACAGTTTCCTAATTGGCTAAACATTTAAGTCCACTATTGGAATTATCACCACTCCATAAAATGTTCCTTCTTATTCTATCGATTTTATCAATCACCTAATCCGAAAAAAGATGCATAAACATTCAATATATCAGGAGAGCTGATAAAACAGAGTTTACAAGAACTAATCTACTGCTCTCGATAAAAACCATCTGTTCCAATTTGAAATTCTATTTTTAATCTTATCTATTATAACTAACCAATCATCATGTTTAAGTTTAGTTCGTCTAATCAAAAAACCAGGGTAATCAAAAGGGAAAGTCATGATTTTACAATTAAGCGTATTGGTAACTAAATCTTCAACCTTATTAACGTCATTTAATACTAAAACAGAACTTTTCTCAAAATTGAGTTAGATTTACTTTTAGCCCTGAAAGAATTTCAAAACTGTATAATATAAATTTAAGAGTAATGACATGATTAGGCAAATGAGAGGTAAATAGTAAGGTATCATTACAAACTGAAGCTCTGAGATACCATCACCAGAAACTCACCGCCTACACTCCCCAAAGATCCATTACCAATCGCTTTTTTAATTATCATAGCAAAAACATATGTGGTTAGGTTAAAAAAAGAGGCTATAAAGGATCACCCTGCCTTAATTGTAACGATCCCAGATTTAAAGACGAATTTAAATTACTAATTTAATTGAATTTTTGGATTAAATTATGGATTTATTTAAAATTTTCAAATTTAATAAGGTATATATATTTATTTATTTGCTTTTGAAATTGGATTGAAACTCAAAATAGATATTTTCAGTTAAGTTAAATTATATGAATAAATTTTTGATTTAGGAATTCAGAAATGTATTGAATTTAAAGATTCCACTTTGGAAAAAAAAATATGTATGATTATCTATTTAAGGTATAAATTGTGTTTTGATTTATTTTCTTTAATAGGTTATAAAAAGTATAAGATAAATTACAAAATAAGAAGTAAAATAAATTTTAACAACATATTAATTTTAGAATGTCATTTAAATTACAAAGTAAAACTATAAAATAATAACAAAAGAAATACAAATGGATTTGCTGTAAATAAAATGAGAAACACAAAAGGGAAAGCAAGAAAATATGACTATGTACAAAAGCTTGCAAATGAAAATAATAAAAACAAAACCCAAATGTATGCAGGCAAGAAGCAACCTGGGAAAGCAAAACAAGAAATAATAAAACAATTGTCTACAACACAAAACTGCAAACATACAAAAAAAATATAATCAAATGGATTTTAATATAGGCAAAAGTACACATGTACTAGGGGTGGGCGCGGTCGGTTAACCGATTCAATCGGTTAAAATTTTCGGTTAACCACTAAAGAAGGTTCGGTTCGGTTAACCGGTTTCGGTTAATTTCGATTCTAGTCTACCGACCGAACCGGTTAAAATTAACCGCGGTTAACCGGTTTATTTAACCGGTTAACCGACTAATTTGAACGGTTCGGTTAACCATTCAAATTAGTTGGTTAACCGGTTAAATAAACCGGTTAACCGACCAAAACAACATATTATCCTAATTTAATCTTTTAAATAGTGATGATTACACAGTCACAACATAGAATTACATACGTTCAGTTACACAAACATTAGACATTATACAGTATACACACATACAATAATAATACAGTACGCGCCCAAAGCAATGATGCACAGTTGCTTCATACATTAACAGTTACAATGCAATAAAACACTGAATCAATCACTACCAGGCTACCACTATATACTTAAGTTCTCACTCAGTCACTCTCAGATCATAGTTGCTTCATACATTAATATTTCATAGTTGCTTCATTACAATAGCAACTCAAATTCAAATTACATTACAATAATACAAAATGTCAAGTGTCAACAACTACAAATTCAAACTCCTAGTCTACAGTCTCCAGTCTTCATTCTTCAACTTCACTACTTTAATTTCCAGTCTCCACTTTCTATTCTCCTAGTCTGTTCAAATAAAAGTAACTATTTATATTAGCATACCTGCACTGCAACTGAATATGAATTTCAACCTATCGATGAACATGAATATTGACCTGAATATGAATATTAATGAACTGAATATGAATATAATTATTTGTATTAGCAAGTTAGTCCAAGATCAAATATTGACCTAACAATAAACATGAATAGTTAAATACAAGTTATAACTTATAAGGGTATTCACATGGAATAAAACAAGATATAATACTGACTTCATCAATAATTCTACATCTTATATACCAAAGACAATCACATCTTATATACATTGTTAATAACAAGAGATGGAAGCATCCAAATAAAAGAGTTTGCAACAAACGATTACTATTGCAACAAGCAGTTATCTATTTGTCTTCCATTTCACACACATTTTCATATCTCAAAAATGGTATTTTACCGTCATGCCTTATTACAACATGAAGATAACTTTTTTAAATGTCATTATTTTATATTTTAGTATGTTTATCTATCCTCATCTATTGATTCCCTCTTATCATAGACATGTAATTTTCAATTAATAGTCTTGTGGCAGATAACTTAAAATGATGATAGTGTAAAATAGCATTACATGATAATTTTGTTAATATAGCACTCTACTGAAACAATTTTTAAATTCACATCCTTTTCTAAAAGAAAGAAAAGTTTTCTCATATTGATATTTGTTTCCCAATTTGAGTCTTTGGATTTATGGTTTTCTCAGTTTTATTGACCAAGTTAATTAATAGTAAATTTAACTAAATATGCATAATATGTATTGGATTTGTGCTCAAATTATTGTTTGATAATTGATGTTGTACTATTTGTTGTCTCTGGCTATTTTATGACTAAGATAGTGTCTGCTAATTTATTCTTAGTTATTGTCTGTACAAATTCAATAAAGCAAGTTGCAGTAAACATGTAAATATGCCCCAAACTAATCATATTTGAAGTTGCAGTAAACATGTAAATAAAATACAAGTTCTGCATGCACCAAGAGTCTCAGTTATAAAATATTAACAGCAAGTTAACTTCCTATCATCAATTACACAGTTGCTTATCATCAATTACACAGATATAATAATAGTTGGCATTTAACAATTGACTATAAGGATTAGGTAGTAACCGTTTTATCGGAGTGTACTTGGGGTTCTGCAATCTAGAAATTCATGATTAAACTTAAAAGAATAAAACAAAATATGAAACCATGGAACAAGACAAGACATATGGCTTCAGATGTATTGGCAAATTTGGAATCAAATTACAATGATAAATTATTAGCTGCAATCCAGAGGATGTCTTACTATACGATGAATTGATACATGCAGGCAATGCTTTGAAAAAGAAAATGCATGAAAAGTATGTTAAAGAAGTGCAGAAGTAAACAATTAATTGGCTCAATTAAGGCGATTCCAATTCAAAGTTCCTTCGTGCCAAAATGACCATGAGAAAGTACAAAAACATCATAAAGTCACTATATAACGACAGAGGAGAATTGGTCTTTGATGTAGTTCAAAACTTCAAATCAAAGATCAGGCAGTCCACTATTATACTGATTTATTCAATGGAGAACAAGTACATAATTTTTATTCTGGAAATATACAGTGTAGAAAAGTAATAAATGAACAAGGTGAAGAGTGAAGACTAATACAACCAATATCAGAAAAAGAAGTACACTCTGCATAATTCTCAATTAAGGATGAGAAATCTCCAGGACCTAATGGTTTCTCATCTAAGTTCTACAAGCTCCATCGGACACAAATAAAGATGAGTTAACTCTAGCCGTGAATTATATTTACGTATCTGTTGATATACCAGAGGGTGTAGATCATACTTTTATCATATTAGTTCCAAAAAATAAAGAAATTATGTATTAAGGTGGACTTGCAAAAAGCATATGACAGAATAAACAGAAATTTTATATGTCATATGTTAGCAAGAATGCATTTCCCATCTCAGATTATTTAAATACAACTACAACTAACTATTAAACTGTATTGGTTGTTGTTATAGTTAGTTCACATAACAGTTTTGTCTTTCATTTCCAATATCAGTTGCTGTTATAGTTAGTTCATATAATCATTTATTCTGTTCATCTTATACAGTTTAATAGTTAGTTTATCTTATCATCTCAATTATTCAGCAGCAAGCTAACTTCAAAATTGATAACAATTAACATTTTAAATACAATTCAAACTGTTTAATTAAATGTAAATAACAATTACACAGTTTAATTACACTTAGTTTCAAGTATAGAAATATATAATAATTGCACAGTTTAATTGAACTTAATATCAACTATAAATAAATATAGTTTTGGTCATATTTTCAGTTTATTGGGAGTATAACGAATTATACAGTCCATAAAACTAAATAAAACGTATACAAACTAAAAATAAACATAATCAAATGATTAATACAAACTTACGTTTTTCCCTTTCCTGCTAGCATTCACCATATCTGAATTTGTAGATCGATCTGAATTCGTGTTGATCAACGGCTAGGTAATTGATGGGTAGCGAGGCTTAGTGTTGATCTGGGTTTTTCTAAGAATGATCAGGGAATGAGAAATTTGTAGGTTTGAGAAATTTGGGAACGAGATCAATAAGCTCTGAGTCAATGAATTGATAATTGAAAGCGGCGGACACGATAAAATCTAGGGTTTGCAGTTATATTGTTGTTATGTGGTGATATTAATGGGTCGGGTGGCTTCGTAGTGCAGCCGTTAATTTAAGGGGGCAAAATTATTTTCGGTTAACGGTTAACCGATATATGTCATATGGTTAACCGTTAACCGAACCGATTTTTATCGGTTAACATCGGTCGGTTAACCGAATGTTCGGTTAACCGAATTTATCGGTTAATGCGGTTCGGTTAAGATCGGTTGAGTCGGTTAAGTCGGTTAGGTCGGTTAAATGCCCACCCCTAACATGTACAAGCTTATACAAAGCAAAGACTGCACATAAATAATTCAAACAGCATGGCTTGTAAATAAAAATTAGGATTTGCATTTAATGCAACATACCTCTAATACATCTCAGCCACTATACAAAATAAAAAGAGGACAAATGACTGTTAATGCCTACCCTATGTAAAAGTTTTCTTCTTTATATATGCTAGCTCCTTCTTGTTCATAATTAAGCAAAACCAGAAAGAAAGAAAAAAGAAGAAGAAGATTCAATCTGCACTCTCAAAACAAGAAGTTTGTCTCTGTCCTTCCATTTCAAGTGAGCTAACCTCTAATTCGAAACCTGAATTTGTTTATTAAGTTGATGCTTGTGATGACCATTGAGATATAATGTGAAAATGTTTGCATGAATGATTTTTTTTTTCTTTCTGGGATTAAGTTTGAATGACCCTGTATATAGAAGAGCATGTCTGTCACTAAAATAATTCCATTCCTCTTCATATCATCAATGATAGGTCTTGATCTCCAAATAAACATTTGTTGTTAAACTATAACATCAGGGTTAAAAATGATTTCAAGGATTTATATTAAGAACTTATTATAAAAAATATGAATTTACAGTAAGAAAACAACTCAAGGCATTAAATAAATTATTTGGAAATCATGTTTTTACTTTACAACCTGATTCGTATTTCAAGTTTATAATTTTTAAGACAAAATTCTAGATTTTTAATTCATTATCAAGTGAGAAATCTTGAGATGAATAGAATTGTTGTTTTCACCTAGTTCTGGTGGTCGGCAGTGTGATGGGACTCGTGATCGGGTTTGAAGCTTGGTGGATAGTCTGGGATCATTAGAAAATTACTAAATGAATTTTTAAATCAACATGGTGTTGCAAATCATCGAATTGGGTTTTAAACCCTAAATTTTGAGTTGGTCAGAATACTTATCACTGCGTCACTGTTAGACGATCGGAATCGATCGCAATAGGGCCAATCGAAGCATCAGACGTCGGCAAGGCTTTGGCTACGATCGCGTGATTTTCTGATGGTCTGAGGATAGAGAGCGAGGCGATTTCTTGGGAAATAGTTTGTTCCAGGTGGAAGCTGGTGTGCTCAAATTCGCATTCACGAATGTTGGTGGTTTTGGTGGTCGAAATCGAGTATGGGGATCGAAGCGGACTTGCCAGCGTTGGCGACGATGGCCGGAGTTGATCGCGGCAGTGGTGCACGTGTACGACAGCGAATGGTGTCAGAAAAACTCTAAGTGATGTTCGACGCGAGTTGATTTTCGAGTGGAAAGGATGATTACTTCAGGTTCACACTCAAGTACACGAGTTTGGGTTACCTGATACATTCATTAAACTTAAACTTAAGCTAACTGGAAGAAAAAAAGGAGAAGACGGGTTAAGCCCTACAAAAGTTTAAAATTAATAATGTTGAATAAGTTTTAGTGTTAACCAGGTAATTCATGTTAGACTATTTTGAGTTAAGAATTGGTTTCAAATTTAAATCATTTAAGTAAATACTTAACATTGTTTTTAATCTTAATTAATATTTTAATTGAATGGTTAACTTAAAGATAAGGGTTAAGGTAAATTAACATTAGTTTTTTTTTATAATTGTAATAAATTGATTTTCAAAGTGAAAAGAAGATTTTTAAAGCGTTAATTAAGATAAACGATTACTATTAATTAATTGTTTGGAAATTAATTAAAAAGGATTTATTTCTAGTTGTAATTAAAGATTTGGTTAATTAACAATTAAATATTTAATTTATTTGTAATTAAGAAATATTAATTAGATAATTTAAGCTAATTAATTTATAATAGTAGTCAATTTAGATAATTGATTAAGGAATAATTAATAAAAAAATTAATTAATTTATCATTAACAATAGTTAATCATTGATTTGAATAAATCAGTAAAAATTAGTGATGTGGTTAATTCTTTTTACCTTCACCTTAAATTGAAGATGATTGAATATCATCAAGTGTTGTATACTGGATTGATATTTCTATTTGTGATTATGATACTATGTGATGTGAATTGCCTTATGCTGAACTGTGATTGTAATCTGTTTCTGTACGTATATGAAAACCCCTTTTTGCCCGTAAAACGGCATTTGAATTTCGATGCGAAATGAATTTCAAATTGTATTTAAGGGATTTCAAGTTAAACAGAAAATAGTTTTCCAAGTTATGTATGAATCTTTGGAAACAGTTTTGAAAGCTATGAGATAAATCTTGATTTTTAGATTTAAATGAGTTAATCCAATTGAAATGAATATTATTTTAAAATCCGTAAATGGATCTTTGTGAAACTAAGGGAACTTTGTGAAATAAATCTTTTTGTTTAAAAGAGTTGAAATGGTAATTGGTTTAAACCAGTTGAAAGAAAGTTTGGAATCATTAAGTTGTGACTTATTTGTAATCCCATATCCATATGTTTTTAAATAGTGCGCTCATTATTCGGTTTAGCCGGAAAAGGACCGAATAAATGATACGTCGGTATGGATAGCATTTGAAGAACGGTGGTGAAGACCGAGTATTCGCGAGAACGATAGGATGACCTATCGATTGTCTCTACACTGAGTTGCTCAGGTATAGAGATTCCCTAAGTGATGGGAAGTCCGATCGGGATTGTGAATACCCGGATTTCAAGGGCTTCTTTGGAAGTGCCTTCGGTTCTGTTCGAACCCAGAACAGACTAGTATGGATTGTGTGTCTGACACTACATTTGAGATATAAAGCAGATTTCTTTCAAATACATTTCTGTTGGTGGCGGAGAATTTATTCTCTTAGCTTAACACCTTTCTCTGAGATGTACGAGCTCAGAGGTTATGTAGTTAATGGTTATCAGTGATATACTCTCAATTTGGTAATGTGGCATGCTGAGTGTTGCTGATCATTTGTTGATCGAAGCATGGCTTTGTGAAAAGCGTAGCATTGTGGACGAGACTTCGTCGGACCTCACACCCCAGAAATGGTCAAAACTGGAAGGATGCGGCAAGGTTATTAGGGGGTAGCGCCCCTTTAGTGTATGTCATTCCTTCTGGATAGAAGTTGTATCATGGTATGGAGCCCAGATATTTAACCTATGTTGTTGCGGCAAATTTATTACTTTGTGGTTGTTGGTATTGAGGATCCTCATATGAAGGTCGGTTACGACTAGGGGATGGCATATTCATGTCAGTAGTTACCCAGTTAGGGGTAACCCGGCCTTGTGTTGGCAGAGATCCGGTTAGGTTCTCGGGGCGTCTTTCCAGAGGCGTTTCCATGTGGCAATGGGAAGTTCCTTGGCCTGACCATTTGTTGGAAATCCAAACTCCAATACGAACTGTGTACGGTATTAGTTGTAGAACCTGCCATTTACGTACGGTGGTCACCACTGTTTAGATGGTAGCTATAGTAGGCATACGATAATGGTCGTATGTTGGCTAAGATTTATATTATACTTTCGAAAAGTTTTCTACACTGTGCACTAATAATAATAATATTAACAGATTTTGCGTAGTAAGCATCTTTGACTATCATAAGAAGAAATCTCCTCCAATTCTGCGTTTGCATTGTGTGTGTGGCGGGAGGTCTTATGGTAGTTTCATTTTCCAAAAGCATTGCGAATTGACTTTAAAATTCTTTGCTATTTGTTTTTAAAAGATAAATTGTTTTTGTTACTCATACCAGTCTCATGACTGATCCAGAGTTTATTGTTTCTTTCCTAAACTCTGGGTGCTCAAAATTTTTTTGTACACGAGCAGTCTAGAGTTGGGTTTTTCAGATAGTCAGATTTGTAGATCATCTGGAGTTAGTTCAGTCTTTGAGATCACACCAGTCTTGCTCATCTTGGTGCATCGTTATTGGGAGTTCGAACTATTTCTGGATTGTTGCTTTGAAGATGGAGATTATCCGCTGCTGGTGTCATCTATTTTCTTTTCCGCTGCTATTTCTTTTATCATATCTCTGATGTATATTGATATTCATTGTATCATTCTATTGTAACAGATATTGTATATCAATGTATTATTCTTTTTCTTCCGCTGTGTTATTTACTTAATTGTGTTATAAGCTCCGACGACTCGGATTTGAACGGTAGAATCTATGGCATTCGAGTACGATGTAAGTATGGATATCGATTTTCGAACGCGAAAATTCGTATCATCACATTTGGTATCAGAGCTGAAGGTTGAGTAAGAACTTTAGCTACGGAGTGTAACACCTTAGATGGCTCATTAGAGATAGGGTGAAGTATACCCTAGAATGAGTACAACCAGTGGAACCAAAACCCAAATTTCTTAATCTATTCTCTTTATCTATTGTTATTCTCTAAGATATTTCGTCTGAATGCCTAAATCGGTTTTCTTACTATTTACAGATAGTAAGAATGAGTGGAAGAAGAGGACGAAATAGGAGATAGGAAAGTACCACTTCAGCTTGTCAAAATCCTACAACGACAGATATTCCTATTCAATCTCAACCAAATGTGGCTGATTTATATCGATGTTTTTCTAGACTTGGTGGAAAGCCATTCACTGGCAAAGAATCTGTTATCGAAGCGCAAGCTTGGATTCAATCGTGTGAAAGGATTTTCGAAGGACTAAAACTAGAAGATGATCAGGTGCGATTAATAGCTTCTTGGCAATTCCAAGAAGAGGCTTTAGCTTGGTGGGAAACAGTTACCGTGAATGAGTCGGCAGATGAATTTACTTGGAGTCATTTCAAGGAAGTGTTTGAGCAGCGATATATTCCATCTGCTGGTATCTCTAGAATGAACCAGGAGTTTATGGATTTGAAGCAAGAAAGTTTATCATTTGAGGAATACTTGAACAAATTTATTGAATTGTCTCGATTTGGTCCAGAATTGGTGAATACACCGTTAAAGAAGAATGAAAAGTTTATTCGAGGGATGAACAAGGAGTTTCAGGAACGGATGACTACTCACGTTAAGGAATCTTTTTCTGAATTAATTAATATGGGCTATTGATACGATACTCTGGAAAAGCAAAAAGATCCGGAGGAGAATGGAGAAACAAGTAATCTGAATTGGAGAAAAAGGAAGTTTGGTGGAAAGAGACCAAGGAAAGATAAAAGAAAGAAGGATATACAGAAGAAAAAGAAGGATGTTACTTGTCTCAATTTCTTGGAGAAAGGCCACTACTCGGATAAATGCAAGAATCCTTGGAAGCCAGGAATGAGAGAGCCATTTATGAGGCCAGAGCAGGAATCTAGGAAATGCTATAAATGCCGCAAGCCGGGACATAGGATAAACGACTGTCCAGCTCATGAGAAAACTTTAGTGAAGAAAGTGTATGCAATTAGAGACGATTCTTCAACCTCAAAAAAAAACTGATTAAGGAAATGAATTTTATAAGGTAACCTATCTCGTTTACGATTAAATTGTTCGATTTTGTTCGACATGAGAACTATCCTTAGTTTTATTTTCAACAAATCGTAAATGAGTTAAATCTTGAATCTGAGATTGTAATCGAATCTATTTCTATCTATTTCGTTGGGTTTCGATATATTCTACGAATAATTGGTTATCCCTCCGAACTAACCAATACCCTGTATACTTCATAGATCAGATAACCCAATTGTTGCGAAATTAATTGAGTTTGTTCTCACATCTATTGTTGATATTTTGATTTGGTAAGCCAAATGCAGAATTGATATTCGGTTTGATCTGAAAAAATATTTCTCTATCTTTCATCTATCTTTGTTATCTCTCTCTGGCGAATTTCGAGGACGAAATTCCTTTTAAGGGGGGAAGTCTGTAACGATCCTAGTTTTAAAGACGAATTTAAATTTATAATTTAATTGAATTTTTGGATTAAATTATGGATTTATTTAAAATTTTCAAATTTAATAAGGTATATATATTTATTTATTTGCTCTTGAAATTGGATTGAAACTCAAAATAGATATTTTCAGTTAAGTTAAATTATATGAATAAATTTTTGATTTGGGAATTCAGAAATGTATTGAATTTAAAGATTCCACTTTGGAAAAAAAATATGTATCATTATCTATTTAAGGTATAAATTGTGTTTTGATTTATTTTCTTTAAAAGGTTATAAAAAAGTATAAGATAAATTACAAAATAAGAAGTAAAATAAATTTTAACAACATATTAATTTTAGAATGTCATTTAAATTACAAAGTAAAACTATAAAATAATAACAAAAGAAATACAAATGGATTTGCTGTAAATAAAATGAGAAACACAAAAGGGCAAGCAAGAAAATATGTCTATGTACAAAAGATTGCAAATGAAGATAATAAAACAAAACCCAAATGTATGCAGGCAAGAAGCAACCTGGGAAAGAAAAACAAGAAATAATAAAACAATTGTCTACAACACAAAACTGCAAACATACAAAAAAAAATATAATCAAATGGATTTTAATATAGGCAAAAGTACACATGTACAAGCTTATACAAAGCAAAGACTGCGCATAAATAATTCAAACAGCATGGCTTGTAAATAAAAATTAGGATTTGCATTTAATGGAACATACCTCTAATACATCTCAGCCACTATACAAAATAAAACGAGGACAAATGACTGTTAATGCCTACCCTATGTAAAAGTTTTCTTCTTTATATATGCTAGCTCCTGCTTGTTCATAATTAAGCAAAACCAGAAAGAAAAAAAAAGAAGAAGAATATTCAATCTGCACTCTCAAAACAAGAAGTTTGTCTCTGTCCTTCCATTTCAAGTGAGCTAACCTCTAATTCGAAACCTGAATTTGTTTATTAACTTGATGCTTGTGATGCCCATTGAGATATAATGTGAAAATGTTTGCATGAATAGTGTAACAACCCTAGATTTTTGTATATTATTTAAATTTGACTTTATTTTATTTTAAATTATTTTAAACTTATTTTATTTCAAACATTTCATTTTTAAATATAAATGTTGATTATTAAGTGATTTATAGTTCAAACTAGCATAATTTGAATATTTTACTGTAAGTGAATTTCTGGTCAAACTGTTCAAACTTTGACTTTTAAACTTCAAATTCAAATTATTTAAAATCTTAAATGTTATCTTTTATTATGAAGATAGATGAAATAACTTGAACACTGCTTTTGTTTCGTTGAAAACGGAGTTAAACTGCAAAAGATATGTACATTTCAATTTTGAGTATAAATTGTTTATTTTGCAATTTTGTTATTTTAAATTGTATAAATTATATTTTCTTTGTCATATTTTATTTTAATATGTTTAATATGCTATATTATGTATATTTTGACTTTTAAATATTTTAAATTGATAATAGAATTTTTCCAATGTTTAGGCCCTGTTTGGTTTCGTTTTGAGTATTGTGTTTTGCGTTTTCAACATACACTGCAAAATACAAGAAAATGTGGAAAAAAATTTACAATTCTTAGCCATCGCGATGATGGACGGGAAATGGAGGAGATGAATTGTTTTCCATCCTTTTGTTATGTCCCAAAACGCGAAAAATCAAATAAACTTGTTTTCTATTTTCTATGTTAGTTTCATTTTTCAAAATGGTATGTTTTTGAACAATACATAATAAATGCAAATTTTTGTTTAGACGAAAACACAAAACTAAAAATAGCAAACCAAACGGGGCCTTACTGTGTTGATTTCCTATTTTTAAAGGCTGTTTTCTTATTTTCTGCTATTTTCTTCATTAAAATTATATTTAAATTAAATTTTATATATTTATTTTGTGAATATATTTTTATTTTATGTTATTATTTATGTTTAAAAATTATATTACAAGCTCATATGAATTTTCTAATGTTTATACCATTTATTTTCAAATTTTCTAGCCTAGTTGACAATTTTTGCTATTTTCTTGATTTAATTATTTATAATTAATATTTATTTATTTATATTTTTTTTTATTCGTTACATTTTCGAATTTTAACTGAAATTATATGTATTTTCAGATATTTAAACTTATTAAAAAGAAATAGAGGAAATTTGAAAAGTTTTAAACTCTTGAAACTCCTAAGGCTTTCCATCTCCCAACCTTTCATTTTCCCAACTCTTCTCTTAATTGTTTTGGGCGTGTAATCTACTCATTTTAGCTGCATTTTTGTTTCACTTTCACGAAATTCATTTCTCCTCCTCTCACAAAAAAATCACGGCTATTCTCCTTGTGAAGCTTAGGTAAAAAATTCTATCTTCTTCTTGTCTTTTTATGATTTTCTACATGAATTTGCACATGATTTCTACCTTCATAGCTGTATTCCCCTTCCTCCAAGCTATGGCTGACCACCACCACCACTTTTCTCTGACCATCACACAACCTAACACCTCTCCTCCTCAAGCCAAGCCAAGCCATGATGAAGATCATCACAAAAATCCATCTAAACTAGCACTAGCCATCACCTGTACCAAACCTAGTCTAGAATTGCCATCTCCTTCTTCCACCACCCATAGCCGCCACCAACACCACCTCCAGCACCACCTGGACCCTCTGACACATCATCACCTTGGACTCCACTCCTCTGGCCGTGCCCCATGAGCCTTGGCCGAGCCTTGAATTGCCTTGAATCCATGTTAAAGTGACATTGTTTTGCCTTGTTGTGTTGTTTCATGCATACTCGCCTTTTGCTATCCTCTAAACATGTTTGGCCGACCCTTAGGCAACCAAAACCTGGTCCAAATCTTGCCTTAGACCTGTAGTACACCATATGGCTGAACCTGAAGGTTGCTGGAAGCAAGTGCAAAGTAATTCTACTTTGATTCGTGTAGTTGATTCTATATTATTCTATCGTATTGTGCATTTGAAAACTTATATTGTTTGTATTGTTTTGTCTTATGTATTCGAGGAAGTTAACCTTGTCTCTCCCACACTCATCATCATCATGGCTGAGAAAATGAACCTCCTGTTCGAGCTTTTGAATGGTTAAAGCACAGTCAAGTAATCTATTCCGTTGTTGCTTCTTATCTTCATTGTTTCAACATCGTTTGCGTTGAATATTTATGTGTATATTGTCTTGTTTGGTTATTGTTTACAAGATAAATATCAAGGCTCTCCATTCATTCAAATTAGAAGTCATGCTATATCGTGCTTGTTGTGCTTTATGGAATCTATTCTGTGTGTTTTGATCGCTAATCTCCAGCTTTAACAGGTGAGTTATTCTCACCAGACAATATGTACCTATATAACTAGTAAATTGACACCCTGTGAATCTGTAGAAATATATTATCATGTTATACTTGACTATGTTATGATCATATGATGTTTATACACCTGTTATATCATCTGTTACTGTTATATAACGTATTTTGTTCATTTATATCTGTTTATCACACTGCAAGTTCCCTGTAGACTAGAATCACTATGGGTTGAAATGATACATACCCGAACGGACTTTAGAATAGAGAAAAATCATTATGGGATAAAATGATAGGCCTGAATGGTTTTTTATTTAATTTATTTTAACTTGGGATTGCGGGTTTGAAATTGATAGAACCCGGATTTTTCGTAAGACCTCATTATTAATAATAAGGCGGCGACAAAATTCTTTTAAACCGCGGATTGAAATGATACATATCTGTATCACTTGACCTAGGCTAGAAAACTATATACAGGCCCGTGGTTATTTTATAAAGTGTTTTGGATATTTTTAAGTATTTTAAAAATATAAATTTAGGAAATTTGATTTAAACTGATTTTGAAATATTTTGAATTAAAGAAATTATGATTTTTCTATGTGTTAAAAATGTAATTAATGAATGGTTTAACTGGATTTTTGAAATATAACTTAAGTTTGGAAATTTGGAATTTTGGTTAAAAATGATATTTTAGTTATATAAATAAAATGGAAAATTAATTATATTTGGAAAATGGTAAAATATGATAATTTGATTAAATTTTAATTTAAGTGATTTATTAAAGTATTATTGATTTTTCTATGAATTTAAGTGGTTAAATAAATGAATGTTCAAAAGTGATCTTTTAAAATAAAATTTGACTTGGAAATGTGAAATTTGGTTTTAATTAAAGATTTAAGTTAATTAAATGAAATTGGAAATTTAGTAAAATTTGTGAAATGGTAATTAAGCTCTAAATTTGATTTGACAGCATTTTTGAAATGTATGTAAAAGATATTATAGTATTTTGTAAATGCTGTAGTTGTTTAAATGAACTAAAGAGTTAATTTGGAATAAAGGCTATTATAGCACTTTGTAAGTGCTGTAGTGGTTAAACTAAACATTTAAGTTTATTTTTAATTTAATGGAAATATATTACATCATTTAAGTGTTGTCGTTTTGTTAAATGAACTATTTTAAACTATAACTTTACGTAGCATTTTGTAAGTGCTACGGAAACTATATTTTGTTGTTTAATAAATTTTAATGAAAAATAATCTTTGGAAAATGATGTAATTTTGGAAATTAAATGTTAAAATTCTAAAGATAATGAAGGGACATTTAAATGGTTTTGAATGGAAGAATTTGATTTTAATGTGAGTTTAAAATGGTATTTAAATTTAATAAAAAGAATGGATTCAAATGGTATTTAAATGAAATATAAACGAATGATGTTTTGAATAATATTTTGATATTTTGAAATGTATATAAATGATTTTGAATTTATGAAATGTGGGATATTTAAGCTTTGAAATATACTAAAGATTGAATATTGTATTTTGTGAATTAAACCTATATTTGAAATTTATAAGATTTGAAATGGTTTGTTAGTAAACTGAATTTGAGTTGAAAATGATGGTTTGAAATAAATTTAAATTAAAATTTGGAATTTGGGTTTAATTTAATAAATTTGTAAATATGTAGAATTAAAAGATGATTTCAAATATATGTTTTTGAAATGTTGTGATTTTCAAAGTATAATGATTTCAAATGTTTTAGTTTCAAAAGAATTATAACTTTGAAAGTATAGACTATTTGAAAGGTGAATATATGTTTGAAATGGAAATGATATTGTTTTGAAATGGATATAGTTTTGAAATAAAAATGATTTTGGTTTCGAAGTATAACTATCAAAGATATGATATTTTGATATTGGGATGATTTGAAATTGAAGTTTTGGAAGATATGATATTTTGATATATTGAAATGATTTGAAAAGAAGTTTGAAAGGATACGATATTTTGGAATATTGAAATGATTTGGAAATGATAAATCTTTATTTTGATAAAGATATGGTTTGAAATGATATTTTATTTTGAAGTAAAGTATTGTTTTTAAAAGTTATAACCACGGGTTATAATAACGATTGGTTGGCAAAGAGACCGGGATCGGATATGGACATACTCTCTATCGATACCGAAAACCACTTTGACAACTATGTACGCGGTGGAGTTTCCAGAATGAAGTAGGATGGTGACGACGATCCTAAGGTATATACGTGGACCCAACTCCCGTGAGTTGGCATAAGGTGGCTAAAACAGGAGCGATCTCGGACCAGTGAGGTAGCACCTCTTATCGGACACACTTCTTTGATACCATTCTATTACTTGTGATTGATTTGGTGCGCACCCTTGATTTGGGAGTGTTGTTCGAGGTGGAGCGGTAGTGGTTGCTATGCGTTTACATCAGTCCGTGTGCGTAATTGGTATATCTACCCTAGCATTGCCTTGTGTGCCGTGTCACCTACCATATCGAGCCCACTACGATTTTGGTTTAAAGATCCGACCGCGTTAAGGTTCACCATCCCCTTAACGCTATTTTCTATATGATTATACTTTATGATTAGACATTATTATAATAGCGAATATTACTACATAGTAGATAGTTTAATGGATCCTTAAAGAATGGGCGATCCCAAGCATTCTTTAAGTTACTTGTACTTTATTACAATTCACTTGAGTTGGTTTACATTATATAAGTATATATTGTCCTGCCTCGAGTGTTTTGTGTTTTGCTTTATGCTCGGGTCAGCCTGAGTTATTCACAGATTTGGATTTCCACTTTCTAGAGATTGGAATCGCTGGAGATTATCTGCTTGTCTAGTTTTATCCTTTCAGTCTGTTGGTCCTTTCCAGCTCTTGTATTAGTAGATTTCTATGTATTGAGACTTCTCTTGTACTTTATTTCTTCTGTTGTATCTTATGTAACTCTGATATATTTATATAGTAGCTTCATGAACTACTATTTCTTTTACTTCCGCTGCATTATTTTACTCTGTGTCTATGATCTGTGATCTGTGATTATATTTATTTACTGTATACTCTGAGATTTGCCAAATTTTATTTACAACGCAGTTTTTTAAGCAATTCAATTCCGGCATGAGTGTCTACCTATACACTTATAATGGATGTGAATGGTTGAAAATATTGGGTCGTTACATGTGGTATCAGAGCTTTGGCTTTGAGGCAAAACTTAGAATGTATAGTTAATTTAGTTACAGAATCACTTTCATTCGAGCTTGAATCTTTCCTCCTTGATTCGAATTTCCTTTGAATTTTGGAACGTTCCTGTAACGACCCGTATTTTTACGGATCAAAAGATTGTAAAACTATTGTTATTAGGTCGTGTAGTAGTTAAGTCGTTCGGAGCTTGGGTCGTGTAGTAGTTAAGTCGTGGAGCGACTTAAGGGAGTTGGCTACCTAAGGAGTTTGGTCGAGTCGAGACTTAGGTCGTAAAGAAGGCTAGGTCGTGGGCGACTTAAGGATTTGGACGACTTAAGAAATTGGAGCGACTTGAGGAAAGACAGCGACCTAAGTAGTGAGCGACTTAAGAATTAGCGGCAACGACTTAGTAGGCTGTGCGAGTTAGCGACCTAAAGAGGCTAAGTCAGTTGAGCGACCTAAGGAGTAAATGACCTAAGGGGTTTAGCGACCTAGGGGTTGAGTGAGTTAACGACCTAAGGAAGTTAGGTCGTGGACGAGTTAAGGATAGGTCGTTGAGTCGCTATGCCGTGTCTAGTTAGGTCGTAGACGACCTATGTTAGTATGCTGGGTGAAGTTAGGTCGTGGGACGACCTAGTTAGGTCGCGTGAGGGCTTAGGAAGTTAAGTCGTAGTATTTGCTAACTCGTTAGGTCGCGTGTGTGTTAGGTCGGCATCTCAGTTAGGTTGCGCACTTGCGTTGTTGTTAGGTCGCGTGATTGTTAAGTCGTAAGGTCATTAAGGCATGAGTCGTTAGGTCGCGTAGGTGTTAAGTCACACAAGTGTTAGGTCGTAGGTCGGAAGAGTTAGGTCGGCGACGACTTAAGGAGGCGGACGACTTAAGAAACTGCCTTTAAATACATGGGTTTGCTTCATTTTTGGGATCCGGATTTTGAAGCGACGAAGTGCTGCCATTTTGAGAGCTCGAGTTCTACACTTCTTCACTTCTTTTCTCCACTCTAATCTTGTGATTCCTTCCATTCAAAATCGAAGATCCAAGAGCTTAGATTTAAGATCTACATTCTTCGAAGAGAGATTTCATCATTTGAAGCGGAATTTTGGCGGATCAATCTAGATCCTTCGCTGTCCCGATCTGAAGTGTGTTGCTTTTGAAGTGTTTAGGTGATTCGGTGAGTGGTGGTTATCTCTCACACGGATCCAAAGAAGTATATCAGATTGGTGGCTTGATTTTGTGTTAAAATAGTGATTTCCATGCATTTTCTTAAACTTAAGTATAGATCTATTGGTCATGATAATTTGACATCCATTTTACTACATGTTAATCTATGCAAGTTCATTCATCAAGTTGTAGAGATGTTGCTCATATTTCATGCTTGTTAGATTTGGACTCTTTATTTACAAAATTGCCATTTTAGTTATAATTGCTCTTAGATCTTGTTTGCATGATTGATTTCTTAGCTTAATGATTGATTTGATTGATTGTTATGAATTAGTTGATTAGTTGTTGGATTTAGATAAGATGGTCGAAGATGATTCAAAAGCTAAGGGAAAGGCACTTGAATTGGAAAAGCTGCTCGTGGCATATGTGGCGGATGATGAAGCTCATATGGATGGATTGGATGATGATGTGAGATAGCCTTGGTTTAATCTAGACAGGATCATTCCAAGCATGTTGATAACTCGATGAAATGGTTCGGGTTGAGGATAATGGTTGGCTCGAGAGGCACTTGAGCTAGTATGAGAATAGTCGTCGAG
Source organism: Allium fistulosum (assembly GCA_030737815.1). Lineage (NCBI taxonomy): Eukaryota > Viridiplantae > Streptophyta > Magnoliopsida > Asparagales > Amaryllidaceae > Allium > Allium fistulosum. The sequence goes on from CM060904.1 coordinate 131,441,854, forward strand.
GAGGATGACTAGAAGGCTGAGATTTCATCGTTGTTGAAGTTTCTAGCAGGCTCAAAGAAAGAGTACGCTGGGCAGATTCGATAGTCCCAAAAGACTATAGTTGGTGGTCGAGTACTCTGGGTAGATTCGATAGTCCTAGGCACGGGCTGCGACGACGTGTGGAGTTCTGTCTAGAACCGAGGTTACCATTAGCCCTTGACGGACGGCTGAAAGAATGTGTCGGTCATTCAATTAACGGTGTTATCGAAGCAATGATAACAGTGATAGCCAGAGTCATGGATGTTTGGTTGTATCGTCATTCGGTCTCAAGAGCGATATTTTCTGGGTGCTTATCTGTCACGTACCGAAATTTTCGACTTTCGAAAATTCGACATTGATACCCACTTTATCGACTGCCGAGCAATCGAGTGCCGGAAACTCCAATAGTGAGGGTTTTAGAAAGAAGAAAACAGAAGAAAAGATAGAAGAAGAAGAAAGAAGGAACAGAAAGAAAAAGAACAACAGAACAACACGATCAGAAACAGAAGCAATATCAGAATCTCACATATCGCAGCGGAACAATATATAATAGATAAACACTAGTCTTTTAAAACAAAGAATTATATCAGTTTTTATACATACATCAATCAGAGTCAATATACAACAATGGACAGTTATATAAACTTGTCCTCATACAGAATACACAGCGGAATAAATACTATCAGATACAAATACTACGTCTCGTCATCCAGCTTATCTCCAAGCTCCAGAATATCCTGATAACATAACTCTAGGCTGCCCGTGTGGAAATTGGTGGGCACCTAGAGTTTAGAAGGGAAACAATAAACTCCGAGTCAGTCATGGTGACTGGTGTGAGATCGTAAAACAGTTATTTTTCACAAAGAAAATAAAACAAATTCGCAATGCTTTTGGAAAAAGAAACTACCATAAGACCTCCCACCACACACACAATGCAAACGCAGAATTGGAGGAGATTTCTTCTTATGATAGTCAAAGATGCTTACTACACAAAATCAAATCATTTTTGATATTATTATTAGTGCATAGTGTAGAAAACATTTCGAAAGTATAATATTAATCTTAGCCAGCATAGGCATTCCGCACTTATGCCTACTATAGCTACTATGTTCAATAGCAGGTTACCGCCACATTCCATAGCAGGTAATACAACTAAAACCGTACACGTCACGTATTGTTTCTTTGGATTTCCAACAAATGGTCAGGCTAAGGAACTTCCTATCCACGATGGGTACGTCCCTGGAATAGACGACCCGAGAACCTTACCGGATCTCTGCCAACACAAGGCCGGGTTACCTCTGCAAAAATAGGTAACTACTGACACGCGTATGTCATCCCCCGATCGTAACCGATCTTCCCGAGGATCCCTGATTTCCAACAAACCACATCAAAATAATAATGCAGCAACCACATAGGTTAAGTATCTGGGCTCCATACCATGATACCACCTCTATCCAGAAGGAATGACATACACTAAGGGGCGCTACTCCCTAGAACCTTGCTGCATCCTTCCTGTTTTGACCATTTCCGGGGTGTGAGGCTCGACGAAGTCTCGTCCACAAAGCTACGCTTTCTACAAAGCCCTGCTTCGGGTCAAACAAAAATGATCAACCTATGATCACAAAGATATAAGATCAAACAAATGATCATATCGCAAATGATCAAACACTGATCATTTCACAGCAACACTCAGTATGCCACGTTACCAAATTGGGAGTATATCGCTGATAAATTTCAACTACATAACCTCTGAGCTCGTACGTCTCAGAGAAGGGTGTTAAGCTAAGAGAATAAATTCTCCGCCACCAACAGATATGTATTTGAAAGAAATCAGCTTTATATCTCAAATTGTAACGTCAGACACACAATCCATACAAGTCTGTTCCGAGATCGAACAGAACCGAAGGCACTTCTCACGAAGCCCTTGCACATCCGGATAAATTTCTAATCACGTCCGGACTTCCCGTCACTAAGGGTGATAAAACCTCTGAATCGGAGATCAGTCGATGTAGAGTAACTCGACGGTAATCCTTCCGTTTTCAAAAATATCTGGTCTTCAACACCGGTCTTCAAATGCAATTCATAACGACGTATCACATATTCGGAATGGGTTATACGACCCCATGGTCCTTTCCCGGCTAACCCGAATAGTGAGCGATTATTCAAAAACAAGTGTGGCATTCAAATTCATCCAATTCACAACAAATACCTATCTAAAGGTAATTATTGATAGTAGGTTATTTAACTATCAATAAAGATGCGCAACATCATCAGATTCCAAATAATTTTCCCAAATTATTTTTATCTTCCAAAATATCTTTACTAGATATAAAGTTTCCACACTTCAAAAATAAATCAACATTTATTTTTAAACCGAATTATCATTTCTTTTATAAATTCCATAGTGAATTTATATTTCAAAATATCTACTGATATACGATTTTCAAATCGATTCCAATATTCATTTTCAATTTATCTTTAAGAAGATAAAATCTCAAAACGTTTCATTTCATTTTGGAAATGCATTTCCCTACTTATTTAATAATAAGTATTTCACAAATCATTTATTTTCAACACTTGGAAAATATTCTATATACTTAAATCAAAATTAAGTATATATTTCATTCTTTAAGGAAATCATTTACTTTGACAACATTTATTTGAGTCAAAACGAATGTTACGTAAAACATCGTTACGACGACTCAAAATCACTAGTATAGGGATTCGGATTTAGATAGATATATAAATCCCAATACTACATAAAAACATTTCCTTTTGGAAATCATTTACTATAACAACAGTGTTACAGTCCACCATTTCCTTATTTTTCGAAAACGTCTATTTCAACAATAAAAATGTTGAAATCTATGTATTCGATATTCATTATATTGAAAACATCTTTAAAACAATTAACTTCATTTCAAATATCACTTTCCCAAAACCATATCCATTTTACTTAAAAATATATTCACTGTCCAAAATCGTGAATATACTTCACTACCCACATTTCAATCTTTTCTACACATTTATTTCAAGAATTTATCCCCTATCCAAAATCGTGGATAAAATTCCCTTAATAACCTTCTATATTCAATTCATCAAATTTGATTTATTTTCGAATTTATGAAACAACGTTCATAAATTCCATTTCTATTTTGTAACAACTTCAACTTAATAAATCCCCTTTATTAACAATTCGATTCATAACTCAAATCTTATACCAACAATCCATATTATAAGTTAAATACTTATAATTCCTTTATTTTACAAAATCATTTCCATTTATAAGTTCGCGATTTATAAATTTCATTTATTTATAAATTCTTAAAAATTCATTTTAACGCTTATAAAAACTCGTTTTATAATACCAACACTTTAAAGTTATAAATATCAATCTTGTACATCTTTTACATACATCGTTTTAATAATTCAAAAATTCCCATTTAAAACCATTTTATAAATTTCTTAACTATTTATTTCAAAAGAAATTACCTTTTGGTTATAATTCACAAATCTTAACTTTTATAACTTTAAAGTTTGAACGTTTATTTATTTAAAATAAGTCACTTCAAAAATTTAATAAAACGTATAATTTCAAAGATCACTTTAAAAATCCTTTTAAATTAAAAGTCGTTATTTTTAAAACTTGAATCCGATGATGCAACAGCACCAATTAGTCAATCACAACATCAAACATCATATATCAACATATGATAACAGAATATACATCAATATCTGTAAATAAATAAATACTGGTGAGGAATCCAGTTGGATCCCTCCAACCTGTTTCCCTGCATCCACAGACGTTAGCACAATACCAATTCCACTTCGAGGTGGAATATCGCGGTACATGGGTTTTTATAATATATCCGCTTACTAACGGCGCAATAGGGTCTCATCCGCTATACGAGGCGGGAAATCAATCAAATCCAATATATACATATGCCAATATGTATATATTGCTATATATAGATATATATCCTACTATATCTAATATCACATCCAATAGCAATCAAACAATAACTGAAAATTCCACTTTTCAATTTTGAGTGAGAAAAATCTCACCGTGATTTTCTCGATAGCAATTCGTAGCGTTTTATTTCGAATAAAATTAAACGGGCGTTTAATTTTACCCGAATTTTTCGCTAGCCCAAATAAATTCCAATCCAGCTCCATAGCGTAGTATTCGACGATACGAACGCAACGAAATTCGTTTCGTTCGATTCCGACCTCGCAGCAAAAAGATATGCAATTTTTAAGTTACACGAATTTTAAATATAATAATTTACATTTTCTCTTTATTTATTCTATACCAAAACAGATCTGGGCCTTTGATTTTGAATGGAGAAAATCGTGGCTGCATACACCTTTTCTTCCTCACGTATGCTCCCAGTAAAACAAACGAACGAGCCAAAACCCATTGCCGTTCGATCACTTCAAACCGCACCTCCCCACGTTGATCTCGCACACGATCAGACACTTCCATTAGAAAGCCCACGTCCCCATCCTCCACCGCGCCAAGACCGGCCCCACATACTGCCATTCTCGTCGAGAAAAATGCCCTCAAAGTCGCGATGTTCACGGCCCTTTATCCCACGATCTACTCGCCCATATTCGATCACAGCCGTTCACATTAGAGATCTCACTGCCCTCTACCTTTTGCTGGTTGAAAGTTTTTGAAATTACTGAGTGGATTGGAAGATAATTGGAGGGGAAAGGTAGAAGACGTTGGCCATTGATATCATAACTGGCGGCTACGTTTCAAAACCCTAGGGTTAATATTTTCTTTGCAAAATGAAGAGAAGAGGGGCTTTTATAGAAAATTTAACGAACACTATTCATCTCGGAATTTCCGAACTCCAAATCGAGCGTGCCGACCGACGTTCCTAAGGTTTACCCCACGTTCCGAACACAATGGAACAGGTTTCGGAAGCTAATTCGATCGTATGTGTGAGATATGACAACAAACGATCAATTTAAATTAAACCGATTTAAATCGATTTCGAGGCGTTTTCGCTTGCCCCGGACAAACGACAACTCCGATTGATACGAAAATTGAAATCCGATAATAACAAACTATTACGGATCCAATGGAATTGGTTTCGTTTAATTCTGAGACTGTTCGAAAATTGGCTATTTTTACAGTCGATAATTAAATATTAAAATATTCAATTTTCATAGATTAACTCCAAATTAAATTTTAAAAGTTCTATAACCTTTCTATAACTCTAGTATGATTAAATAAAATTCTACAAATCATTTTCAATCATTTTAAACTCGATTTACAATTATTTCTGGAATTTCAATTATTAATTTATCGATTTAATTATCAAATTAAATCCAATATCCTTTAAATAAATTATTCGACTTATTAAATTCATTTATTAATATTTAAAATTAATTAAATATTCGAATTTTAATTATCAAAAATTCTGGGTCGTTACAAACTTCCCCCCTTAAAAGAATTTCGTCCTCGAAATTACCAAGTAAGGAAAAATGGTCCTTAACTCGTCTACTATCTTTCTCAAATTCAATAATTTTATCAATTTATCAAAACAAATCTTTATACTAAAGATTCGTTATTATTTCAACTAACTTCCAACTTCAATTATAAGTTTCAAACAACATCGTTTAACTTCTTAATTCAAACTCGAGTTTAAATTCAAATTTTAAACTTCCAAATTTTCTCAAAATTTTTTTAACACTCGAGATTTTCGAAAAATTTTGCCAGCGTCTCCTTTGCGCAGCTAATACGGTACGACTATAAAACGTCCCTACGGACTCTCAGATTTCAAAAAGAAAAAGAAAAAGCCAAGCGGCTAGAGAAGAAATCAGCAAATCTCATATTGAAATTTAAAATACATACCTTTTTCGAGCAATTCAAATTATCTTCGAAATCAAAATTCCAATTCCTTTTATAACACCTGTATGTCCTACTAGCCATAATATCTAGTTACACATTCAAACCATTTTGCAAATTCTATTACAAAATTTTCAATATAAACTACTTATACATTTTTACTTCACTATTGAAGTTACATATTCAGTTTCTTTCAATTTTGCATTTCACGTTCTCATTTAAATTCAATTTACAATTTCAATCTAATTTGGATTCAGTTTACAATTTCAATTCTATTTGAATTCAATTTTATCTTCTATTCTGAATATTGAATTATCTTTAGTTCACTTCATTTGCAATTGATTCCATTCAATTTATTCATTCATTAATTCATTTACATTAGACTGATTCAACATTCAATTAGTTCAATAGCTTAATTCATTTATCAATCCAATTCAGATTCTCAATTTAATTTAACTTTACCAAGGTCAAATTTCATCACTTAATCAAAATCACATTTTATTTTGCTTAATAAAATTGTTTAACCACTTTCTAACAATTCGTTTCACTTCTATTTTTTTCATTTTATAAGTTATATAACTTATATTCAAAAATTACCACTTGGATTTTTATTGATTCACTTATACTTACTTTAATTCAACTTAAAATTTCTTAAGTTAAATTTATTCAATCAAAATTCAAATTGTATAAGTTATCAACTCATTTATTATTCTCATAAATATTTTAATATAGCATTCCAGAGTCTTACCAACATTTCAAAATCATTTTGAAAACAATTCAAATTATCCTTTGAATTTTCAAAAACCAAACCCAAATTTTCAAACAACTTCCATTTAAAACAATTTGGCAGCAATTCCTCTTTTGGAAACCCGAAAATGAACACCAACGATGCCGCGGTCATCATCGGAATTATTTTCCAGCGACCGAAAAGAGTTTAGAGCTTTTCATTCCTTCAAAACATTTTTCCAAAATCCTTTGAAATTCATTTTCAAATCAAAAATGATTTAACTTTCCAAATCTCCAAAATTTTCAGATTCTTTTCAAAACATTTCCAAAAACTTCTCTGGAATTCCATTTCATTTATAAATTCATTTATAATTTATATTCTTAAATTTCATTTGTATATGGATTTATTTCTTAACTTTGGAGTTATGATTTCAATTTCTTATTCAATTTCAGTGATGATAATTCACTATTATTACTCCCTAACATCCATGCAACCATATACTATAGTACTTTATAGTAAAACATTTCTTTTTTTTATACAAAAATAGTTTTGGGCAAAATTATCTCATTCACCCTATTTTAAAACAATACTGTGTCGAATTGTTCTATTCGAGTGTTTAGAAACCCCTTCGATCCAGTTGCGCAGACTGTGCCGACGAAGGTTCATATGCCACTCAATAAACCAATCATCACAATATAAAACAATTTTTATTCATTAACAAATACGCGCTCATATCTATTATTACACTCAAACTCATTCTAGAGTACTACTGACTCTATCTCTAATGAGTAACACCCAACAGAGCAGGGTTGTCGCTTAACCATATGCTCTGATGCCACTTTGTCATGTACCGAAGTAAGCGGCCATCGGTAGGCTTTGCAACCATCCCAGTCCCACCGTGGCTGACAATGGTACCCCAAACTTGCTTTTACGGCCAGCCTCTCGACTGTCACGGCCTCTGCCTAACCAACCCATCCCTCTCAGGGACATGTAGGGGTAAGAGTCTCCTGTTCGCCACCAAACTGCGAAGCGAGAATCCCCTATCATGCTGTAATATAGCAAGACTGGTGTGAGATCGTAAAACAGTTATTTTTCACAAAGAAAATAAAACAAATTCGCAATGCTTTTGGAAAATGAAACTACCATAAGACCTCCCACCACACACACAATGCAAACGCAGAATTGGAAGAGATTTCTTCTGATGATAGTCAAAGATGCTTACTACGCAAAATCAAATCATTTTTGATATTATTATTAGTGCATAGTGTAGAAAACATTTCGAAAGTATAATATTAATCTTAGCCAGCATAGGCATTCCGCACTTATGCCTACTATAGCTACTATGTTCAATAGCAGGTTACCGCCACATTCCATAGCAGGTAATACAACTAAAACCGTACACGTCACGTATTGTTTCTTTGGATTTCCAACAAATGGTCAGGCTAAGGAACTTCCTAACCACGATGGGTACGTCCCTGGAATAGACGACCCGAGAACCTAACCGGATCTCTGCCAACACAAGGCCGGGTTACCTCTGCAAAAATAGGTAACTACTGACACGTGTATATCATCCCCCGATCGTAACCGATCTTCCCGAGGATCCCCGATTTCCAACAAACCACATCAAAATAATAATGCAGCAACCACATAGGTTAAGTATCTGGGCTCCATACCATGATACCACCTCTATCCAGAAGGAATGACATACACTAAGGGGCGCTACTCCCTAGAACCTTGCTGCATCCTTCCTGTTTTGACCATTTCCGGGGTGTGAGGCTCGACGAAGTCTCGTCCACAAAGCTACGCTTTCTACAAAGCCCTGCTTCGGGTCAAACAAAAATGATCAACCTATGATCACAAAGATATAAGATCAAACAAATGATCATATCGCAAATGATCAAACACTGATCATTTCACAGCAACACTCAGTATGCCACGTTACCAAATTGGGAGTATATCGCTGATAAATTTCAACTACATAACCTCTGAGCTCGTACGTCTCAGAGAAGGGTGTTAAGCTAAGAGAATAAATTCTCCGCCACCAACAGATATGTATTTGAAAGAAATCAGCTTTATATCTCAAATTGTAACGTCAGACACACAATCCATACAAGTCTGTTTCGGGATCGAACAGAACCGAAGGCACTTCTCACGAAGCCCTTGCACATCCGGATAAATTTCTAATCACGTCCGGACTTCCCGTCACTAAGGGTGATAAAACCTCTAAATCGGAGATCAGCCGATGTAGAGTAACTCGACGGTAATCCTTCCGTTTTCAAAAATATCCGGTCTTCAACACCGGTCTTCAAATGCAATTCATAACGACGTATCACATATTCGGAATGGGTTATACGACCCCATGGTCCTTTCCCGGCTAACCCGAATAGTGAGCGATTATTCAAAAACAAGTGTGGCATTCAAATTCATCCAATTCACAACAAATACCTATCTAAAGGTAATTATTGATAGTAGGTTATTTAACTATCAATAAAGATGCGCAACATCATCAGATTCCAAATAATTTTCCCAAATTATTTTTATCTTCCAAAATATCTTTACTAGATATAAAGTTTCCACACTTCAAAAATAAATCAACATTTATTTTTAAACCGAATTATCATTTCTTTTATAAATTCCATAGTGAATTTATATTTCAAAATATCTACTGATATACGATTTTCAAATCGATTCCAATATTCATTTTCAATTTATCTTTAAGAAGATAAAATCTCAAAACGTTTCATTTCATTTTGGAAATGCATTTCCCTACTTATTTAATAATAAGTATTTCACAAATCATTTATTTTCAACACTTGGAAAATATTCTATATACTTAAATCAAAATTAAGTATATATTTCATTCTTTAAGGAAATCATTTACTTTGACAACATTTATTTGAGTCAAAACGAATGTTACGTAAAACATCGTTACGACGACTCAAAATCACTAGTATAGGGATTCGGATTTAGATAGATATATAAATCCCAATACTACATAAAAACATTTCCTTTTGGAAATCATTTACTATAACAACAGTGTTACAGTCCACCATTTCCTTATTTTTCGAAAACGTCTATTTCAACAATAAAAATGTTGAAATCTATGTATTCGATATTCATTATATTGAAAACATCTTTAAAACAATTAACTTCATTTCAAATATCACTTTCCCAAAACCATATCCATTTTACTTAAAAATATATTCACTGTCCAAAATCGTGAATATACTTCACTACCCACATTTCAATCTTTTCTACACATTTATTTCAAGAATTTATCCCCTATCCAAAATCGTGGATAAAATTCCCTTAATAACCTTCTATATTCAATTCATCAAATTTGATTTATTTTCGAATTTATGAAACAACGTTCATAAATTCCATTTCTATTTTGTAACAACTTCAACTTAATAAATCCCCTTTATTAACAATTCGATTCATAACTCAAATCTTATACCAACAATCCATATTATAAGTTAAATACTTATAATTCCTTTATTTTACAAAATCATTTCCATTTATAAGTTCGCGATTTATAAATTTCATTTATTTATAAATTCTTAAAAATTCATTTTAACGCTTATAAAAACTCGTTTTATAATACCAACACTTTAAAGTTATAAATATCAATCTTGTACATCTTTTACATACATCGTTTTAATAATTCAAAAATTCCCATTTAAAACCATTTTATAAATTTCTTAACTATTTATTTCAAAAGAAATTACCTTTTGGTTATAATTCACAAATCTTAACTTTTATAACTTTAAAGTTTGAACGTTTATTTATTTAAAATAAGTCACTTCAAAAATTTAATAAAACGTATAATTTCAAAGATCACTTTAAAAATCCTTTTAAATTAAAAGTCGTTATTTTTAAAACTTGAATCCGATGATGCAACAGCACCAATTAGTCAATCACAACATCAAACATCATATATCAACATATGATAACAGAATATACATCAATATCTGTAAATAAATAAATACTTGTGAGGAATCCAGTTGGATCCCTCCAACCTGTTTCCCTGCATCCACAGACGTTAGCACAATACCAATTCCACTTCGAGGTGGAATATCGCGGTACATGGGTTTTTATAATATATCCGCTTACTAACGGCGCAATAGGGTCTCATCCGCTATACGAGGCGGGAAATCAATCAAATCCAATATATACATATGCCAATATGTATATATTGCTATATATAGATATATATCCTACTATATCTAATATCACATCCAATAGCAATCAAACAATAACTGAAAATTCCACTTTTCAATTTTGAGTGAGAAAAATCTCACCGTGATTTTCTCGATAGCAATTCGTAGCGTTTTATTTCGAATAAAATTAAACGGGCGTTTAATTTTACCCGAATTTTTTGCTAGCCCAAATAAATTCCAATCCAGCTCCATAGCGTAGTATTCGACGATACGAACGCAACGAAGTTCGTTTCGTTCGATTCCGACCTCGCAGCAAAAAGATATGCAATTTTTAAGTTACACGAATTTTAAATATAATAATTTACATTTTCTCTTTATTTATTCTATACCAAAACAGATCTGGGCCTTTGATTTCGAATGGAGAAAATCGTGGCCGCATACACCTTTTCTTCCTCATGTATGCTCCCAGTAAAATAAACGAACGAGCCAAAATCCATTGTCGTTCGATCACTTCAAACCGCACCTCCCCACGTTGATCTCGCACACGATCAGACACTTCCATTAGAAAGCCCACGTCCCCATCCTCCACCGCGCCAAGATCGGCCCCACATACTGCCATTCTCGTCGAGAAAAATGCCCTCAAAGTCGCGACGTTCACGGCCCTTTATCCCACGATCTACTCGCCCATATTCGATCACAGCCGTTCACATTAGAGATCTCACTGCCCTCTACCTTTTGCTGGTTGAAAGTTTTTGAAATTACTGAGTGGATTGGAAGATAATTGGAGGGGAAAGGTAGAAGACGTTGGCCATTGATATCATAACTGGCGGCTACGTTTCAAAACCCTAGGGTTAATATTTTCTTTGCAAAATGAAGAGAAGAGGGGCTTTTATAGAAAATTTAACGAACACTATTCATCTCGGAATTTCCGAACTCCAAATCGAGCGTGCCGACCGATGTTCCTAAGGTTTACCCCACGTTCCGAACACAATGGAACAGGTTTCGGAAGCTAATTCGATCGTATGTGTGAGATATGACAACAAACGATCAATTTAAATTAAACCGATTTAAATCGATTTCGAGGCGTTGTCGCTTGCCCCGGACAAACGACAACTCCGATTGATACGAAAATTGAAATTCGATAATAACAAACTATTACGGATCCAATGGAACTGGTTTCGTTCAATTTTGAGACTGTTCGAAAATTGGCTATTTTTACAGTCGATAATTAAATATTAAAATATTCAATTTTCATAGATTAACTCCAAATTAAATTTTAAAAGTTCTATAACCTTTATATAACTCCAGTATGATTAAATAAAATTCTACAAATCATTTTCAATCATTTTAAACTCGATTTACAATTATTTCTGGAATTTCAACTATTAATTTATCGATTTAATTATCAAATTAAATCCAATATCCTTTAAATAAATTATTCGACTTATTAAATTCATTTATTAATATTTAAAATTAATTAAATATTCGAATTTTAATTATCAAAAATTCTGGGTCGTTACATTATCTGATCTTGGTTTAGGCCTTGGGGGTTTGTACTTGGAAAACATCAACCTTGACTCAAGTGATAATTACTTTACTCTAAATGTTTGCTTTGCTATGTTTACTTCTGCTTAGTGTGTCTGGGGGCTATCACTGTAGGAAGAGGTGGAGTGGGAGGGTTGGATTCCTATTCCTTTTTCCTTTATGCTCTTTTGGTATGTTGTTAGTTAATTTACCGCTCACTAAGACTGTTGTCTGACTCAAGGCTTTATGTTTAACTCTTATTGCCTTGGGCTGTTCATCCATTTTGGGATGGGCAGACTAGGTAGAAGGTGACAGGTGCTGTTCTTAGTAACCGACGATGCTAATGACGAAGACGAGCTAGAGGCTTACATATCATTTTCTTATTATATGTACTGGATGTTCCACTGCTTGTATAATTCTCTGAGTGATATGTAGTGAGGCTTGATGTATTGACTATTCAGATGTTTGTATTCAACTATTATGAAGCTTAATTGATGAGATTCCATTTTGTGAAGCTTCACTATATATATTCTCTATTGTATTTTATCCACGCGCTGTGAGTAATACGATAGATTTTGCTATTTTAATTTTACCCTTGACGTTCGTCCATGGCTGCCTGGCACACTTTACAACGCACTATTTCCTAGTTCAGTGCAGGGGTCATGGGCGGTCGTCACATTTGGTATCAGAGCCTTGGTTAATCGATTTTAGCCAACGCTCGCTGACGTAACTACGTATGAGAGACGTAATTGTATTTTGATGGATGATTACTATATATAATATAGTAGCTTAGAAGGATTTGAACCCCTTATGTAGTTGTTCTCAAGGTGAATTAATCATTCCTTTTTATAGATATTGAGAATGAGTCGAAGAGGGAGACTAGCTGCTAGGGAAGGCCGTGCTACTGAGGGGGCTGCTGATTATGCTGCTATGTTCGAGGCTATGATGACTTCGATCATGAGAAGGATGCCAGCTACGGGGTCATCAGTAGATGTTGGAGTTCAAGTTCAAACTCCAAAACCGGTGGATTTTGCTAAGCCGTGTAAAGATTATACTGCTCTTGGAGGAAAGGTTTTCTTGGGAACAGAGTCAACCATTGAAGTCCAGAGATGGATAGATGCTTGTAGAAGGATCTTTGGTGATTTGGGAATCGAGGATGCAACCAAAAGGAAGCTAGCATCAAGACAGCTTCAAGGAAGAGCTTATGATTGGTGGAACTCTATCACCATTGATACTCCGGAGGAAGAAATTACTTGGGTGCAATTCCAAGCCAGATTTGAAGCTAAGTTCATTTCTACCGCTCAGAAATCTATTCTGTTCAAGAAGTTTGTGGAGTTCAAGCAAGGTGGAAGACCAATTCTTGAGTATGTTTCTGAGTTTGAGCTTTGTCCAAGTATGCCAGGTCGTATATTGAATCTCCTTATCAGAAGAACGAGAAGTTTGTGACAGGCTTGGACAATTATCTTGGGAGACAGTTGGTGGATCATCTGGACGATCCATTTGAGAAGCTTGTGGAGAAAGCTCTCAGGCATGAGAATCTGTTTCCTAAAGAGGGATCTGTTGTTGCTGTAATCAAGGAGGAGTCTAAACCACAGCAGGGTGGAAACAAGAAGAGGAAGCAGCAGCAGAAGGGTAAGGATGGCCAGAAGAAGCCGAAGGGCGAAGTGACCTGCTACAATTGTCAGCAGAAGGGCCATTTCTCCAGAGATTGCAAGAATCCTAAGGTGCCGATGAAATGCCACAACTGTGACAAGCCGGGGCATATCAAGAGGAATTGTCCAGAACCGCGAAAGGACAAGCAGATTGTGCAAGCTTATGCTTTGGGGGCTGTTCCATCATCTTCAAAAGCTCCTACTGCGGAAGAGAAAGGAAAGACTGTGGTGGTTCAAGGTACTCTTTCCATTTGTGGTGTTCCAGTTAGAGTGCTATTTGATACTGGGGCATCGCATTCTTTTGTTTGTAATGAACTTGTAGGCCGGTTGGGTTTAAAACCGGACATTGTTGATAGACCATTGGTTGTGACTAATCCAGTTGGGGGTTCGTCCTACCTGTGTATGCTATGCCATGGTTTGGTTGTATCGAGTCATGATTTCTCTTTTGTTTGTGATTGTTTTGTTCTGAACTTTGCGGGGTTTGGAATTATTTTGGGTATGGACTGGCTTAGGAAGTATGCGGCAAAGGTTGATTGTGAAAGGTTGGAAGTGATAATCGAGAATGTGGAGGGGCGAAAGGTTGTGATACGATGTAAGCATGAGGAAGGCGTCTTCATGAGCTTCATGTACTCGCTGGTTGTTCCACGGGATGGACTGTCATCGGTGCCAATCGCTAATGGATTTGAGGATGTCTTTGATGAGGTCAAAGGGTTACCGCCGCATAGGGAGATCGAGTTTCGTATCGATCTAGTTGAAGGAGCCAGACCTGTTGTGATGCCTCTTAGACGGATGGCGCCTAGGGAACAGAAAGAGTTGAAGGTGCAAGTTGATGATCTTTTGCAGAAAGGATTCATTCGGCGTAGTGTGTCCGAATGGGGTGCACCAGTTGTGTTTGGAACCAAAGCAGACGGATTGTTGAGGTTATGTGTGGACTATCGTGAGCTGAATAAAGTGACTAAGAAGAACAAGTATCCATTGCCGAGAATAGATGACTTGTTTGATCAGCTTCACGAAGCTAAGGTGTTTTCTCAGATGGATTTGGCAACGGGATTTCACCAGTTAAGAGTGGCTAAGGATAGTGTGCCGAAGACTGCTTTCAGGACACCATCCGGTTTCTTTGAGTGGCTGGTAATGTCGTTTGGATTGACTAATGCGCCAGCATATTTTATGGATCTTATGAATAGAGTGTACAGAGATCAGTTGAACAAGTTCGTGCTAGTGTTCGTGGATGATATTTTGATTTACTCCAGAACTGAAGAAGAGCACGAGACGCACTTGCGTATTGTTTTGGAAATCTTACGAAAACATCAGCTGAAGGCAAAGTTTTCGAAGTGTCACTTCTGGAAGAGCGAAGTGAGGTTCTTAGGCCATATTATCTCTGGAAGCGGAATAGCGGTTGATCCCGCCAAGATAGTAGCAATCCAGGTTGGGGTAGACCTAAGAATGCATCTGATGTGAGAAGTTTTCTTGGATTAGCAGGATACTATCGTCGATTTATCAAAGACTTTTCCAAGATAGCTGCACCATTAATAGGATTGACGAAAAAGAATCAAGTATTCAGATGGGATGCTAAGTGTGAGCAAACTTTCAGAATTCTGAAAGAGCGATTGACAAGTGCTCCTGTTTTGACTATTCCAAGTGGAAATGATGAGATGGTGGTTTACACCGACGCATGTGGTACTGGACTTGGAGCAGTGCTGATGCAAAGGGTAAACTTGTTGCATATGAAAGTCGACAACTAAAGCCGCATGAAAGGAATTATCCGACTCATGATTTGGAGTTAGCGGCGATTGTTTTTGCCCTGAAGATGTGGAGACATTATCTATTGGGAGTTCGATTCGAGTTGTTTACAGATCATAAGTCGCTGAAGTATCTTTTCTCCCAAAGGGATTTAAATCTTAGGCAGCAACGATGGCTAGAGTTTTTGGCATCATATGATTTTAGTATAGCCTATACTCCGGGAAAGGGTAACGCAGTGGCAGATGCGTTAAGTCGAAGACATGCAGGATTGGGAGCCATGTTTTCAGAATGGAAGAGTCTCGAGTATTTGGCTGGATTTGACTTCGGTCCCAGATGTGAATTGGAACCTGAGATGTTGGCAAACTTATCTATAAGACCGACTCTTGTGGAAAGAATTGGCGAGAGCCAAAAGCGAGACGATAAGCTTGTAACAGCCCGGTAATTCGTAGCAATTAATTATCGACACTAGGTGATTAAATCGTTCGCCAATTTTTATTGGAATTTTATCGAGTTAATATTCTTTTGAAAAATGGTTGAGAAATTATTTGGGCTTTAAATAAATATATTTCTTTTATTTTTATTTTTATTTTAAATGGTCGGCCCTATTTTCTTTTGTTATTTGCCCTAACATGTCGGTCCGCTTCATTTGGTAACTTCAACCCCCTTTTCTTTTCGTTCCAGCCCGATTCTTTGAGAGATTAAAAATGGCGACTCGATGGAATTAGGGTTTCAGCGATTTTTGCTTTCTTGTATCTCTGGCCCGATGGCGATCGATTCTCTGGCGAATTGAAGGTGAGGAATTTTATTTCTCACATCTAATTCCTATCTCTAGCTTATTAGTAATTAAATTTGTCAAATTCTTTGTTTCGGCCGTATGATTTTGCTTGAGTGGTTTGGATGATTTCTGACCTTTTCCTATTTGTATATATTTGCTTTTATATTACTTGATAATCACGGTATTGATATTTCTTGACTTGGTTTGATACCGTGACTCTGACTTGTTCAATTGCTCTTGGTTTCGACTTGAATTTTGCAAATTCCTGACTTGATTTCGAACTGCGAAAATACTTGTTAGTCACGGTATTGTTTTCTCAATGACTTCGGCGTTGACTTTGACTTGGTTATACCTTAGTGCTTTGGTTTGCACTGTCATTGATCATCTTGATGCTTCGGCATTGTTTTTCTGGTGACATTGATTTCTGTTCTTTACTTTTACCTGTTCATTCATTCTGGTCTTTGCATTATGTAGTTGTCATTGTATGTTTTCTGACGACACCAGTGTACATGCTTCACTACATCTTGAACTTGAGTCATTGACTTTGAGCAACTTTAGTCTCTTGAGTCTGTTGCCTTCACCTGTGTACTTTGTTGACCTTGTTAACTTGTACCTGACTTTGTCATACTTGATGCCTTGTTTGATTCATGTTACTATTTGGTCGTCTGCACCTCTGTAAGCTTGAGTTTGCATATTATTGTGGTTGTGAATCTATGTTGACTCGTTCGACTTGTGCACTACTTTGATTCCATGTTATTGTTGGTCATTATGGTTGTTGTTTTAGTGTTGCTTTAAGCTCTGGTCAACATGTTTGGTCATCATCATGTTGTTGCCTCTTGTCATTGATACTGTCTGGTCTGAAGCTTGGTTACTTGTTCATGTTACATGATGCTTCCTTGACATCTGGTCTGGATATGTTCTCTCGGTCTCGAGTTATTTGGTTTGTGCATTATGTTGTTCAGCCTGGTAGTTGTGTTGAATCATGACAGTTGTGATTTGACCTTTGCCTTTTGTAATTGTTGATAGCATGCTTATGTATTCATGTTTATGCAGCTTGCATTTGAGTTGTAGTCTTGAGTTTATTTTCCGGTAGTGCTTCATTCCTTTGAGTTATGTGTTCATGCACTAGAACTACTCCCAGATTTCTATTTGCTGTCTTATACGCTGGCACTTGACTTACAGTCTATCTTGTTTTAATGATGTATTCATTGTACATCCCTTGCTGCCTCTTTTACTGGATACACTGTTTCATTTCACTGTCGCAGTCTTGCCCTTAAATATTTGTGGTGGCTGCAGTGCTTTATTGTTGAGATTTTGTCCTTGTTGGGTTTCATTGCATTGATGCACTGATTTTATTTGCAGTTTTCCCCTGTTGGGATTTGTTTTCGAATTCACTTGAGTTGAATCCGGTACTTCGGGGTTTGACCTGGTGATCATTTGTGACTTTCACTGAGCTTTTGTGTATCTCCTGCGATAGTGGTGAGGCAGTACACGCGTGCGTGTACTGCAGCCCTATCAGATTTGACAGTTTTAAATTGATGTTTCGAATTGTTGAATTGTTTCGTTGGTTAATTTCAATATTTTGGAGTTGTATTCTGATTTGGATTGTTGATTTGTCGTTTAACACTACTTAGTGTTATATCTGCCGTTATCCGATTCTCTTATCGAGAAGTTGGATATACGAGATTTCTGTGACTGTCATATATTTGCGATTGATTATTATTGCTTTTATGCACTAATAGCTGAGTTTGAATTAGACTGACCCGTGTATTATTTTCTTTTGAATGTAATACTCAGGTCAGACCCGAGTTATTTCAGGTTGTAGATTTCCTGCTTTGAGTTGTTGTTGAGCTATAGAGACTTTTCATATCATTTGAAGTGGTCTACGTTTTTAGTAGTATTCAGTGTGTCTGTTTTAAGCTGATATGTATTCATGTATATTAGTCGATAATGTACTTATATATATAACTTCTTGAGTCGACAGTTATAGTTGTATCATATGTATTGTGTCAACTATATTGTAACTGACATCAGTTATATATATATATGAGACTTTTGTTTCTATCTGTGTTCCGCATTTATATTATCTGTGTTATTATTATATCTAATGTCCTAAACTATTATGAACCATCATAGTTTGTTTTATACTGATAATTGGGTATGTCGATGGGAGTAAATAAATAAGATGAAAAATGAAAAGTATATACTACTCCTATCGAGGTAACCAATATTAGCGTAAGGCCAACAACGGATGGCCGCTCCTATCCATCCTTATTCTTCGTAATAATAGACAGTATTTCTTTTAATACTCTTTGTTATTATGGGCATAGAGATGGGGCGTAACAGTTGGTATCAGAGCTTGGGGTTTATGGACATAATATAAAACATAACTTGGATGGAACATATGTTACAACTATTGGTCGATGTTGTATTGTGCTTTGAGTCAAAACTAAAGTTTTGAAATTTTGATGAAATTTTTAAATATCTTTATTTGAAAATAAAAGTGGAATTGTGCTTTGTTGTTTTGATTAAATTGAGTACTGTTTGTCAGAGTGCGCAGCAGAAACAGTGAAACTGTCTTCGCTGAGTACCACTGATAATCTATTTGATTTAAAATATGAAATTGAAATAAATTTCATAGGTTGTTTACATAGCTGTAATTATTTTGTTTCTTTGAGAATTTCGAATCCGAATTGAGGATTCGAAGAAATTACAGTTATGTGATTTTTGTTGAAATTTCCGTTGGCTTTCTTTTGTACTAATCATCTATTGATTAGATTTTGCTGTTTTGAATTGTCTTCATTGAAGATACATTCGAATGATTTCTTTATTTATATTGTAATGTGCATGCAAATATGAATTGCACGTTATTGCATTAATTTTACGTTGAACCGATGCTTGGTTATGAAACGTATTTTGTTGCCGTTATTTTATAATGGGATTTTTACACCAGTGCTATATTTTTGAAGCACGGTGTTTTGTGGCGTTTTTGATGAATGAAAATTCACCGACATTACATTTTGATGTAAATTGTTTTGATGTGATTTTAACGTTTTAAAATTACTGTCGCTTTGGCTTCAGTAACCGTCAAATTTTAAAAGTGGATTTTCAAGCGGTTATTCCGCAATGCTGATTTTGAGATTCGTTTTACGATGTTTTGAGAAGTACAATTTCCTTTTCGAAATTGTTACTAATATTGCTGCTTTAATCACGTGATTGGAAAATCGTTTTAAAATGAAAATTGTTTTATAAATTTCTAACAGTTTTCGCTTTCAAAAGGATGAGAAAGCGACTTAAACGATTCAACAAAATCGAGGATTATGACCCCTTTCTTTTACTGATTCGCTTAACTCTGGACTTGTCCAGTTGAGAATGTGAATTGTTATTTTTATAAAATAAATAAAAATTGTTTTCAGAAATTTTACAGTTTGCGCTTTCAAAAGAATGAGGAAGCGATTTAAACGTTTCAGCAAAATCGAGGACTATGACCCCTTTCTTTTAATGATTCGTTTAATTCCGGACTTGTCCGTTTGAGAATGTAAAGTGTAATTTTACAAAATACACAATTTTGCACTTTCAAGGAAACGATGAAGAGATTTAAACGATTTAGCAAAAGTGCGGAGTATGGAACCACACTTTTACTATTTCGGTTAATTCCAGACTCGTTAATTGAATATCTGTTGTTTTGATGATTTTGATGAATTTGCACTTTCAAGGAAACGATGAAGAGAATCAAACGATTTAGTAAAACACGTGGTATGGGACATGTGCGTTTTCTATTTCGGTTAATTCCGGACTCGTTAATTGAAATATTTGATGCTTCGTGTGCTTTCGAGCCACTATGTTGGACCTTCGGGTCATATGATGGACCTTTGGGTCAAATACCAGTACTAGACCTTCGGGTCATTTGTTGGGCGCCAAAATTATGTTGAGTACTTGGTAGGCTTCGGCCATTTGTTGATGCACGTGCGGCGAATTAAAAACTCGCCATCTGATGGGATCGATCCAAGCTTTTATGTTGATTTTCTAGTCTTCTTAATTGATTTCTAGATATTTGTTTTTTCTAATTATCTGCAGCTAATTAGATATCTGATGTTATGAGGTTTAATTATCGTATCGATAATTAAATATTTGAGATTCTGATTATCGTTTTTGATAATCGGATATTTGTTGTTTCTAATTATCGCTTGTGATAATTAGATATTTGTTGATATGAGTTCTGATTATCGTTTTTGATAATCGGATATTTGTTGTTTCTAATTATCGCTTGGGATAATTAGATATTTGTTGATATGAGTTCTGATTATAGTTTTTGATAATCAGATATTTGTTGTTTCTAATTATTGCTTGTGATAATTTGATATTTGTTGATATGGGTTTTGATTATCGTTTTTGATAATCGAATATTTTTGAATTGAAATTTGATTATCATTTGTGATAATCGAATATTTATTGATTTGAAATTTGATTATCGCTTTTGATAATCGAATAATTGTTGATTTGAAATTTGATTATCATTTGTGATAATCGAATATTTATTGATTTGAAATTTGATTATCGCTTTTGATAATTAAATATTTGCTGATTTGAGATTTAATTATCGTTTTTGATAATCGAATAATTGTTGATTTGAAATTTGATTATCATTTGTGATAATCGAATATTTATTGATTTAAAATTTGATTATCGCTTTTGATAATTAAATATTTGTTGATTTGAGGTTTAATTATCGCTTTTGATAATTAAATATTTGTTGATTTGAGGTTTAATTATCGCTTTTGATAATTAAATATTTGTTGATTTGAGATTTAATTATCGCTTTTGATAATCGAATAATTGTTGAATTGAAATTTGATTATCATTTGTGATAATCGAATATTTATTGATTTGAAATTTGATTATCGCTTTTGATAATTAAATATTTGTTGATTTGAGATTTAATTATCGCTTTTGATAATTAAATATTTGTTGATTTGAGGTTTAATTATCACTTTTGATAATTAAATATTTGCTGATTTGAGATTTAATTATCGCTTTTGATAATTAAATATTTGCTGATTTGAGATTTGATTATCGCTTTTGATAATCGAATATTTGTTGATTTGATACTTGATTATCGTCTTAGATAATTTGATATTTGTTGATTTGTTTTCTGAGTACCATTTGGATAATTGGATATTTGCTAATTTTGCTGATTATGTGATTCTCTAGTCCCTAATTGATTCTAGAGTATGCTGATTTTGTTGAATTGCTATTTTCTATCTATTTCTGTAATAGTTAGAGTTTGTTGATTATGAAGTTTATGTTTTAGTTATTTGATGGATAACTAGATATTGCAGTTTTGCGATTCGTGATTGTGTTTTCTAATTATCCTTGTTGATAATTAGACTTTTGCTGTTTTCTAATTATCGTATCGATAATTGGATATTGCTGTTTTAAGATTTCTGTATTTCTGAATATCTAATTGGTAATTGAATATTGTTGAAGATTGCATTTATTCAGTTTTGTTGTTTTCTGATTATCTTTTGATAGTTAGATTTTGTTGAGAATTTGTGAATTTCGCTTATTGAAAATAAAAGATTTCTTTGGCATTTGTATTCCCGACTTTTATCTTCTAGCTTAACCAGTTTATGTTAGAGAAATAATTGTTAATGACGACCTTAATTATGAAAATTGCGGCGACGCAATTTCTATAAGGAGGGGAGTCTGTAACAGCCCGGTAATTCGTAGCAATTAATTATCGACACTAGGTGATTAAATCGTTCGCCAATTTTTATTGGAATTTTATTGAGTTAATATTCTTTTGGAAAATGGTTGAGAAATTATTTGGGCTTTAAATAAATATATTTCTTTTATTTTTATTTTTATTTTAAATGGCCGGCCCTATTTTCTTTTGTTATTTGCCCTAACATGTCGGTCCGCTTCATTTGGTAACTTCGATCCCCTTTCCTTTTCGTTCTAGCCCGATTCTTTGAGAGATTAAAAATGGTGACTCGATGGAATTAGGGTTTCAGCGATTTTTGCTTTCTTGTATCTCTGGCCCGATGGCGATCGATTCTCTGGCGAATTGAAGGTGAGGAATTTTATTTCTCACAGCTAATTCCTATCTCTAGCTTATTAGTAATTAAATTTGTCAAATTCTTTGTTTCGGCCGTATGATTTTGCTTGAGTGGTTTGGATGATTTCTGACCTTTTCCTATTTGTATATATTTGCTTTTATATTACTTGATAATCACGGTATTGATATTTCTTGACTTGGTTTGATACTGTGACTCCGACTTGTTCAATTGCTCTTGGTTTCGACTTGAATTTTGCAAATTCCTGACTTGATTTCGAACTGCGAAAATACTTGTTAGTCACGGTATTGTTTTCTCAATGACTTCGGCGTTGACTTTGACTTGGTTATACCTTAGTGCTTTGGTTTGCACTGTCATTGATCATCTTGATGCTTCGGCATTGTTTTTCTGGTGACATTGATTTCTGTTCTTTACTTTTACCTGTTCATTCATTCTGGTCTTTGCATTATGTAGTTGTCATTGTATGTTTTCTGACGACACCAGTGTACATGCTTCACTGCATCTTGAACTTGAGTCATTGACTTTGAGTAACTTTAGTCTCTTGAGTCTGTTGCCTTCACCTGTGTACTTTGTTGACCTTGTTAACTTGTACCTGACTTTGTCATACTTGATGCCTTGTTTGATTCATGTTATTGTTTGGTCGTCTGCATCTCTGTAAGCTTGAGTTTGCATATTATTGTGGTTGTGAATCTATGTTGACTCGGTCGACTTGTGCATTACTTTGATTCCATGTTACTGTTGGTCATTATGGTTGTTGTTTTAGTGTTGCTTTAAGCTCTGGTCAACATGTTTGGTCATCATCCTGTTGTTGCCTCTTGTCATTGATACTGTCTGGTCTGAAGCTTGGTTACTTGTTCATGTTACATGATGCTTCCTTGACATCTGGTCTGGATATGTTCTCTCGGTCTCGAGTTATTTGGTTTGTGCATTATGTTGTTCAGCCTGGTAGTTGTGTTGAATCATGACAGTTGTGATTTGACCTTTGCCTTTTGTAATTGTTGATAGCATGCTTATGTATTCATGTTTATGCAGCTTGCATTTGAGTTGTAGTCTTGAGTTTATTTTCCGATAGTGCTTCATTCCTTTGAGTTATGTGTTCATGCACTAGAACTACTCCCAGATTTCTATTTGCTGTCTTATACGCTGGCACTTGACTTACAGTCTATCTTGTTTTAATGATGTATTCATTGTACATCCCTTGCTGCCTCTTTTACTGGATACACTGTTTCATTTCACTGTCGCAGTCTTGCCTTTAAATATTTGTGGTGGCTGCAGTGCTTTATTGTTGAGATTTTGTCCTTGTTGGGTTTTATTGCATTGATGCACTGATTTTATTTGCAGTTTTCCCCTGTTGGGATTTGTTTTCGAATTCACTTGAGTTGAATCCGGTACTTCGGGGTTTGACTTGGTGATCATTTGTGACTTTCACTGAGCTTTTGTGTATCTCCTGCGATAGTGGTGAGGCAGTACACGCGTGCGTGTACTGCAGCCCTATCAGATTTGACAGTTTTAAATTGATGTTTCGAATTGTTGAATTATTTCGTTGGTTAATTTCAATATTTTGGAGTTGTATTCTGATTTGGATTGTTGATTTGTCGTTTAACACTGCTTAGTGTTATATCTGCCGTTATCCGATTCTCTTATCGAGAAGTTGGATATACGAGATTTCTATGACTGTCATCTATTTGCGATTGATTATTATTGCTTTTATGCACTAATAACTGAGTTTGAATTAGACTGACCCGTGTATTATTTTCTTTTGAATGTAATACTCGGGTCAGACCCGAGTTATTTCAGGTTGTAGATTTCCTGCTTTGAGTTGTTGTTGAGCTATGGAGACTTTTCATATCATTTGAAGTGGTCTACGTTTTTAGTAGTAGTCAGTGTGTATGTTTTAAGCTGATATGTATTCATGTATATTAGTCGATAATGTACTTGTATATATATAACTTCTTGAGTCGACAGTTGTAGTTGTATCATATGTATTGTGTCAACTATATTGTAACTGACATCTGTTATATATATATGAGACTTTTGTTTCTATCTGTGTTCCGCATTTATATTATCTGTGTTATTATTATATCTAATGTCCTAAACTATTATGAACCATCGTAGTTTGTTTTATACTGATAATTGGGTATGTCGATGGGAGTAAATAAATAAGATGAAAAATGAAAAGTATATACCACTCCTATCGAGGTAACCAATATTAGCGTAAGGCCAACTACGGATGGCCGCTCCTATCCAGCCTTATTCTTCGTAATAATAGATAGTATTTCTTTTAATACTCTTTGTTATTATGGGCATAGAGGTGGGGCGTCACAAAGCTTGTCAAGATTATCCGTGATTTGGAATCTGGATTGAACCTAGAAAAAGATAAAGGATTCGAGGTCGATCGAGAAGGTTGGCTTCGGAAGCAAGGACGACTAGTTGTTCCCGATATAGATTAATTAAGAAATGAAGTTCTGAAGGAAAGTCATCACTCAAAGTGGACAATTCATCCAGGTGGAAATAAGATGTATTGGGATATGAAGAGAACCTATTACTGGGAAGGTATGAAGAAGGATGTTGGAAATTTCATTTCCAGGTGCATGAACTGCCAGTTGGTAAAAGCTGAGCAAAAGAAGCCCAGTGGATTGCTTCAGCCATTAGAAGTTCCTACATGGAAGTGGGAGCAAATATCAATGGATTTTGTTGATGGGCTACCTAGAACAAGAACGGGAAATGAAGGGATTTGGGTCATCGTAGATCGTTTGACTAAGAGTGCAAGATTCATTCCTGTTCGATCAACCAGGATTGCATCAAAATTGGCTGAGCTGTATGTTAAGTGGATAGTTCGATTCCATGGTATTCCAAAGAGTATAGTGAGCGATCGAGACCCATTGTTCACTAGTGGATTTTGGAAGAGCTTTCAGGAAGTTCTGGGAATTGAGTTGTGTTTGAGTACAGCTTATCATCCCCAAACAGATGGTCAGACTGAGAGAGTTAACCGAGTTTTGGAAGATCTCCTCAGAGCATGTGTTTTAGATTTCGGAGGATCATGGGAAGATCTCCTTCATTTGGTGGAATTTTCGTATAATAACAGTTACCAGTCAAGTATTGGTATGGCACCGTATGAAGCATTGTATGGAAGGCCGTGTAACTTTCCGACATGCTGGTTAGAAACAGGAGAAAAGCTGATACTTGGGCCAGAAATGATTCGACAGACTTCGGATTGCATAAAGATCATTCGGCAACGAATGAAGGCAGCCCAAGACCGACAGAAAAGTTATGCTGAAAAGCGTCATAAGGATTTGGAATTCGACGTAGGTGATATGGTTTTTGTAAAGATTTCTCCACTAAAGAATGTTATTCGATTCGGGAAGAAAGGAAAATTGACTCTGAGATTTGTTGGACCATTTCCGATCATCGAGCGAATTAGAAAACTCGCTTATAAATTGGAGTTACCAGAAAAGATGGCGGGTGTGCACAATGTTTTTCATGTATCGTATATACGGAAGTGTGTGCACGACTCGAATACGGTGGTTTCTGCTGATAGCTGTGAAGATTTTGAAGTTGACCTAGTTGATAAGAGACCTCGTAAACCACATCGTGTTGTGGGAACCGACACGAAACAGCTTAGGAGGAAAGTAGTCAAGTTGCTCAAAATACAATGGAGTGATGATGATAACGACTATACATGGGAGGTGGAAGAGAGGATGAAGGCAGCTCATCCTGAACTCTTCGAGGTATGGCCATAAGGTGTCGTGTCATCTCACGACATTGTAACTTGTTCTAGTTTTAGAATTCTGCATGTTAGGCTAGTAATTGGACGCATAGTTGGTTGATTGCTATGGATGGTAGGCATGCAGAATAATTTTTGATTGCTCTTGTTTGTTTGGAATTTCGGGGACGAAATTCCTAACGGGGAGAGAATGTAACGACCCGTATTTTTACGGATCAAAAGATTGTAAAACTATTGTTATTAGGTCGTGTAGTAGTTAAGTCGTTCGGTGCTTGGGTCATGTAGTAGTTAAGTCGTGGAGCGACTTAAGGGAGTTGGCGACCTAAGGAGTTTGGTCGAGTCGAGACTTAGGTCGTAAAGAAGGCTAGGTCGTGGGCGACTTAAGGATTTGGACGACTTAAGAAATTGGAGCGACTTAAGGAAAGACAGCGACCTAAGTAGTGAGCGACTTAAGAATTAGCGGCAATGACTTAGTAGGCTGTGCGAGTTAGCGACCTAAAGAGGCTAAGTCGGTTGAGCGACCTAAGGAGTAGACGACCTAAGGGGTTTAGCGACCTAGGGGTTGAGTGAGTTAACGACCTAAGGAAGTTAGGTCGTGGACGAGTTAAGGATAGGTCGTTGAGTCGCTATGCCGTGTCTAGTTAGGTCGTAGACGACCTATGTTAGTATGCTGGGTGAAGTTAGGTCGTGGGACGACCTAGTTAGGTCGCGTGAGGGCTTAGGAAGTTAAGTCGTAGTATTTGCTAACTCGTTAGGTCGCGTGTGTGTTAGGTCGGCATCTCAGTTAGGTCGCGCACTTGCGTTGTTGTTAGGTCGCGTGATTGTTAAGTAGTAAGGTCGTTAAGGCGTGAGTCATTAGGTCGCGTAGGTGTTAAGTCGCACAAGTGTTAGGTCGTAGGTCGGAAGAGTTAGGTCGGCGACGACTTAAGGAGGCGGACGACTTAAGAAACTGCCTATAAATACACGGGTTTGCTTCATTTTTGGGATCCAGATTTTGAAGCGACGAAGTGCTGCCATTTTGAGAGATCGAGTTCTACACTTCTTCACTTCTTTTCTCCACTCTAATCTTGTGATTCCTTCCATTCAAAATCGAAGATCAAATCGAAGATCCAAGAGCTTAAATTTAAGATCTACATTCTTCGAAGAGAGATTTCATCGTTTGAAGCGGAATTTTGGCGGATCAATCTAGATCCTTCGCTGTCCAGATCTAAAGTGTGTTGCTTTTAAAGTGTTTAGGTGATTCGGTGAGTGGTGGTTATCTCTCACACGGATCCAAAGGAGTATATCGGATTGGTGGCTTGATTTTGTGTTAAAATGGTGATTTCCATGCATTTTCTTAAACTTAAGTATAGATCTATTGTTCATGATAATTTGACATCCATTTTACTACATGTTAGTCTATGCAAGTTCATTCATCAAGTTGTAGAGATGTTGCTCATATTTCATGCTTGTTAGATTTGGACTCTTTATTTACAAAATTGCCATTTTAGTTATAATTGCTCTTAGATCTTGTTTGCATGATTGATTTCTTGGATTAATGATTGATTTAATTGATTGTTATGAATTAGTTGATTAGTTGTTGGATTTAGACAAGATGGTCGAATATGATTCAAAAGCTAAGGGAAAGGCTATTGAATTGGAAAAGCTGCTCGTGGCATATGTGGCGGATGATGAAGCTCATATGGATGGATAGGATGATGATGTGAGATAGCCTTGGTTTAATCTAGACGGGATCATTCCAAGCATGTTGATAACTCGGTGAAATGGTTCGGGTTGAGGATAATGGTTGGCTCGAGAGGCGCTTGAGCTAGTATGAGAATAGTCGTCGAGGAGGATGACTAGAAAGCTGAGATTTCATCGTTGTTGAAGGTTCTAGCAGGCTCAAAGCAAGAGTACACTGGGCAGATTCGATAGTCCCAAAAGACTACAGTTGGTGGTCGAGTACTCTGGGCAGATTCGATAGTCCTAAGCACGGGCTACGACGACGTGTGGAGTTCTGTCTAGAACCGGGGTTACCATTAGCCCTTGACGGACGGCTGAAAGAATGTGCCGGTCATTCAATTAACGGTGTTATCGAAGCAATGATAACAGTGATAGCCAGAGTCATGGATGTTTGGTTGTATCGTTATTCGGTCTCAAGAGCGATATTTTCTGGGTGCTTATCTGATCTTGGTTTAGGCCTTGGGGGTTTGTACTTGGAAAACATCGACCTTGACTCGAGTGATAATTACTTTACTCTAAATGTTTGCTTTGCTATGTTTACTTCTGCTTAGTGTGTCTGGGGGCTATCACTGTAGGAAGAGGTGGAGTGGGAGGGTTGGATTCCTATTCCTTTTTCCTTTATGCTCTTTTGGTATGTTGTTAGTTAATTTACCGCTCACTAAGACTGTTGTCTGACTCAAGGCTTTATGTTTAACTCTTATTGCCTTGGGCTGTTCATCCATTTTGGGATGGGCAGACTAGGTAGCAGGTGACAGGTGCTGTTCTTAGTAACCGACGATGCTGATGACGAAGACGAGCTGGAGGCTTACATATCATTTTCTTATTATATGTACTGGATGTTCCACTGCTTGTATAATTCTCTGAGTGATATGTAGTGAGGCTTGATGTATTGACTATTCAGATGTTTGTATTCAACTATTATGAAGCTTAATTGATGAGATTCCATTTTGTGAAGCTTCACTATATATATTCTCTATTGTATTTTATCCACGCGCTGTGAGTAATACGATAGATTCTGCTGTTTTAATTTTACCCTTGATGATCGTCCATGGCTGCCTGGCACACTTTACAGCGCACTATTTCCTAGTTTAGTGTGGGGGTCATGGGCGGTCGTCACAGTTCCCTACTGTTCCAAAATTCATTCGTGTCCTCCCCTATTCGTGTCTTCTTGATTCTAGAGTGTCCCATAACTCCACTCCGAATAATCTTTCTAATGAATTGGAGGTCCCGCCAATATTCTAATGAATTGTAAAGGGGTGAAACTTCTTTACAAAAAGCATTGATTCACCGAAGACTCCTGTATCCTCTGTTTACGATGCTACTATCTCTTGCTATGCCTGAATTCCATCTCTTGAGAACGAAGGTAGATTTGCTTCAGAATCCTGCATCGCTCTTTTCGTTAAGTCACGGTTGACCTGGTTAAGGTGCTCGTGATTTATACAAGCTTATCCATACTCCCTATTCTGTTGTTTAATCATCTTATCTTTTGTCTCCAACTTATATTCAAATCAGAGTTCTCTTTGATTTGATTCCATCAATTTGAATCCCTATCCTTATTTTGAAATATTAATCTTGTATTTGGAAATTTTATATTTTAAAGATGTTTTATATTGTGTTGTTTGAGTTGTTGATGTTGATTTGGGTTTCCGATCGGTTCGTCTGATCAACGCTATCGATAGGATCTCCAAAACACTCGAACATAGCAAGCTGACATAATATGGGTTTCAAATTTAGTAGATAGATAAATTTTGTATAATTATAATATGTATAAGGTTAATTTTCTAAATTTTGATAATTAATGGAATTGGGTGTTAAAAAATAATATTTAACTTTGTATGTATTGGCTTTAGTTTCTTATCTAAATAATTAAACATGGTTATAAATTAATTTGGAAATTTAAATGGATTTAAATTAAGAATGTGAGAATTTAATTTCCCATGATTTCGGACTTTGTTTTGAAAGTTTGAAAGGATATATTAATTAAAGGTATTTCTAGTAGAAATTGTTTCAAAGGATTTTTAATTTGTAAATCGGTGCTCTTTTCTTTGTCACTGGAAAATA
Source organism: Allium fistulosum (assembly GCA_030737815.1). Lineage (NCBI taxonomy): Eukaryota > Viridiplantae > Streptophyta > Magnoliopsida > Asparagales > Amaryllidaceae > Allium > Allium fistulosum. Next base: position 131,471,894 of record CM060904.1, read on the forward strand.
ATTTCCATGATGACTACAGCATCATCGACATTCATTTTCGATTTTCGAAGTGAAGAGACTATTCTGTAGCTTTGATACAGTTTTGCTTTGAAATTTAATTGATTTGAATTTCTAAATTTGACTTGACTTATATTATATAGATATATGATTTAAATTTGATTTGATATATATTGTGTATGTACATATATATTTATTTCTAAATAGTTTGAAGTTAATCAGAAATTTAATTCTTAAATTTTATCTTAAAGGATAATTTCAATTATAAAAGGAAATCAAGGTTTGAATAAATATGTAAACTTGAATAATTGAAATTGGAGAATTTATTTGTATAATATTCTATTACATTCCAATATAACTTACCTTAATTATTTAGAAATTAACAATGTAATTGGATAATATACAATATAGAAAGGATTTTATAAATAAAATTTGAGTGGTTATAATAAATGTTATACACTTAAATTTTAGTTATAAAAGATTAACAGAGGTAAATAGTGAAAAAGGAATTTAAAGAGATTTTATTTAAATAACTTAATAATCAAATTTGATTTAATATGGAACCTTAAGTCTAACCTAGGAATTTTAATAAAGGTTATTTCCTGAAATGAATATGTTGTATAATAAATAATGTATCTTTGAATAGATAAAATAAAATACATTTGAATTGGACTTTTGGTAATAAAGTTTATTTAACTTGAATTCATAGTTTAATTGATGTCTAAATGAATAAATGTGTAAAGAAATTTGATTGTTATATTTGCTATGATAAATATTTTATTTATGAAATTGATATGTCTTGAAAAATGAATAATTATGATTTAAATAGTTAAAATGTATTTTAACATCACTAAAACTTGATAATTGAGAATTTGGTTTTCAAATGGAAATTTTAAGTGTAACTTATTAAATGAATATCTATTTATGAAATGTGTATTTTAAATAAAGTGTTAGGTTATGTGTTAAATTAAGAGCTAACTAAAATAGTGAACTTTTGACTTAATAAATGAAGTATAGTTTAATTTGGATATTCCATTCATAAAAGTTTGTTTAATAAGTCATAAGTTAAATGATATCCAAATGAATATTTCTGAAATTAAACAGATTTGAAATATTAATATATCTACTGTAGCATTTTATAAGTGCTGCTGTTTTGAAAATACAATGTTTTGGAAATTTTTATAATTGAATGAACTTAGAAATGTTACAACTTTAAAATGAATACTGTTTGACCTTGAATTAAAATGGTTTAAATAAAGATATTTTTTTAAGGGTGTTATGATTTTCTAAGTATTATGTTTTTTTTTAAAAGAATAACATTTCCAAAGTGTTATGATTTTAGTAGTATGATTTCCAAATGATAAACATCCCTAAACTGTTATGATTTCAAAGCATTATGGTTTCAAACTTATTATTTTGTTTTTGTTTTTCAAACTATCTTTTGGATGTCCTTATTTCCCTTATCTTGTTACAGAATGGGAAGGCTATTGCTTATACCAGTCTGTTTAGAAATATTTCTATAATCTTTGATAATTTTTGGTACTCATTTTTGAATCTGAGCACTGCTTTCCATCCACAGACCGGCGGTCAAGCGGAAAGAGTGAATCAGATTCTAGAGGATATTTTCGTGCTTGTGTTCCTGATTCTGGAGAATCTTAGGAAGATCACCTCCACCTGGTTAAACTTACCTATAGAAATTGTCATCAGGTATAATTTTAATCTAATTGTCATCTTGTCTAAAACCTATTTCACTCTATCTTTTTCTGTGCTTTCCCGTACCTCATTCCTTTTCGGGGACGAAAAGTTTTTAGTGGGGGAGAGTGTAACAACCCTAGATTTTTGTATATTATTTATATTTGACTTTATTTTATTTTAAATTATTTTAAACTTATTTTATTTCAAACATTTCATTTTTAAATATAAATGTTGATTATTAAGTGATTTATAGTTCAAACTAGCATAATTTGAATATTTTACTGTAAAGTGAATTTCTGGTCAAACTGTTCAAACTTTGACTTTTAAACTTCAAATTCAAATTATTTAAAATCTTAAATTTTATCTTTTATTATGAAGATATATGAAATAACTTGAACACTGCTTTTGTTTCATTGAAAACGGAGTTAAACTGCAAAAGATATGTACATTTCAATTTTGAGTATAAATTGTTTATTTTGCAATTTTGTTATTTTAAATTGTATAAATTATATTTTCTTTGTCATATTTTATTTTAATATGTTTAATATGTTATATTATGTATGTTTTGACTTTTAAATATTTTAAATTGATAATAGAATTTTTCCAATGTTTACTGTGTTGATTTCCTATTTTTAAAGGCTGTTTTCTTATTTTCTGCTATTTTCTTCATTAAAATTATATTTAAATTAAATTTTATATATTTATTTTGTAAATGTATTTTTATTTTATGTTATTATTTATGTTTAAAAATTATATTACAAGCTCATATGAATTTTCTAAAGTTTATACCATTTATTTTCAAATTTTCTAGCCTAGTTGACAATTTTTGCTATTTTCTTGATTTAATTATTTATAATTAATATTTATTTATTTATATTTTTTTTATTTGTTACATTTTCGAATTTTAACTGAAATTATATGTATTTTCAGATATTTAAACTTATTAAAAAGAAATAGAGGAAATTTGAAAAGTTTTAAAATCTTGAAACTCTTAAGGCTTTCCATCTCTCGACCTTTCATTTTCCCAACTCTTCTCTTAATTGTTTTGGGCGTGTAATCTACTCATTTCAGCTGTATTTTTTTTTCACTTTCACGAAATTCATTTCTCCTCCTCTCACAAAAAAACACGGCTGTTCTCCTTGTGAAACTTAGGTAAAAAATTCTATCTTCTTCATTGTCTTTTTATGATTTTCTACTTGAATTTGCACATGCTCTCCACCTTCATAGCTGTATTCCCCTTCCTCCAAGCTGTGGCTGACCACCACCACCACTTTTCTCTGACCATCAAACAGCCTAACACCTCTCCTCCTCAGGCCAAGCCAAGCCATGATGAAGATCATCACAAAAATCCATCTAAACTAGCACTAGCCATCACCTGTACCAAACCTAGTCTAGAATTGCCATCTCCTTCTTCCACCACCCATGGCCGCCACCAACACCACCTCCAGCACCACCTGGACCCTCTGCCACGTCATCACCTTGGACTCCACTCCTCTGGCCGTGCCCCATGAGCCTTGGCCGAGCCTTGAATTACCTTGAATCCATGTTAAAGTGACATTGTTTTGCCTTGTTGTGTTGTTTCATGCATACTCACCTTTTGCTATCCTCTAAACATGTTTGGCCGACCCTTAGGCAACCAAAACCTGATCCAAATCTTGCCTTAGACCTATAGTACACCATATGGCTGAACCTGAAGGTTGCTGGAAGCAAGTGCAAAGCAATTCTACTTTGATTCGTGCAGTTGATTCTCTATTATTCTATCGTGTTGTGCATTTGAAAATTTATATTATTTTATTGTTTTGTCTTATGTATTCGAGGAAGTTAACCTTGTCTCTCCCACACTCATCATCATCATGGCTGAGAAAATGAACCCCTTGTTCGAGCTTTTGAATAGTTAAAGCACGGTCAAGTAATCTATTCCGTTGTTGCTTCTTATCTTCATTGTTTCAACATCGTTTGCGTTGAATATTTATGTGTATATTGTCTTGTTTGGTTATTGTTTACAAGATAAATATCAAGGCTCTCCATTCATTCAAATCAAAAGTCATGCTATATCGTGCTTGTTGTGCTTTCTGGAATCTTGTAACGACCCGTATTTTTATGGATCAAAAGATTGTAAAACTGTTGTCATTAGGTCGTGTAGTAGTTAAGTCGTTCGGAGCTTGGGTCGTGTAGTAGTTAAGTCGTTCAGAGCTTGGGTCATGTAGTAGTTAGGTCGTGGGGCGACTTAAGGGAGTTGGCTACCTAAGGAGTTTGGTCGTGTCAAGACTTAGGTCGTGGAGAAGGCTAGGTCGTGGGTGACTTAAGGATTGGTGCGACTTAAGGAAAGACAGCGACCTAAGTTAGTGAGCGACCTATGGAAGTTAGTAGTAGAAGTGAACGACTTAGGAGTTAACGACTTAAGTTAGTAAGCGACTTAAGAATTAGCGGCAATGACCTAGTAGGCTGTGCGAGTTAACGACCTAAAGAGGATAAGTCGGTTGAGCGACCTAAGGAAGTTGACGACCTAAGGAGTAGGTGACTTAAGGGGTTTAGCGACCTAGGGGTTGTGTGAGTTAACGACCTAAGGAAGTTAGGTCGTGGACGAGTTAAGGATAGGTCGTTGAGTCGCTATGCCGTGTTTAGTTAGGTCGTAGACGACCTATGTTAGTATGCTGGGTGAAGTTAGGTCGTGAAACGACCTAGTTAGGTCGCGTGAGGGCTTAGGAAGTTAAGTCGTGGTATTTGCTAACTCGTTAGGTCGCGTGTGTGTTAGGTCGGCATCTCAGTTAGGTCGCACACTAGCGTTGTTGTTAGGTCGCGTGATTGTTAAGTTGTAGGTCGTGGGGTTTCATAAGTCGTGGACGACTTAAGGGGGCGGACGACCTAAGGATTTTCAGCCATAAATACACGGTTCTACTTCACTTTTTGGGATCCGGATTTTTAAGCGACGAAGTGCTGCCATTTTGAGAGCTCGAGAACTACACTTCTTCACTTCTTTTCTCCACTTTTATTTTGTGCTTCCTTCCATCTAAATCGAAGATCAAATCGAAGATCCAAGAGCTTAGATTGAAGATCTACATTCTTCGAAGAGAGATTTCATCGTTTGAAGCGGAATTTTGGAGGATCAATCTAGATCCTTCGCTGTCCAGATCTGAAGTGTGTTGCTTTTGAAGTGTTTAGGTGATTTGGTGAGTGGTGGTTATCTCTCACACGGATCCAAAAGAGTATATCGGATTAGTGGCTTGATTGTGTTAAAATAGTGATTTTCATGCATTTTTGTAAACTTAAGTATAGACCCATTGTTCATGATGATTTGACATCCATTTTACCATACGTTAATCTATGCAAGTTCATTCATAAAGTTGTAGAGATATTGCTCATGTTTCATGCTTGTTAGATTTGGACTCTTTATTTACAAAATTGCCATTTTAGTTATAATTGCTCTTAGATCTTGTTTGCATGATTGATTTCTTGGATTAATGATTGATTTGATTGATTGTTATGAATTAGTTGATTAGCTGTTGGATTTAGACAAGATGGTCAAAGATGATTCAAAATCTAAGGGAAAGGCTCTTGGATTGGAAAAGCTGCTCGTGGCATATGTGGCGGATGATGAAGCTCATATGGATAGATTTGATGATGATGTTGAAATGAGGCTTTGCTATGATAAGATGAAGCGAGGCATGATGTGAGATAGCCTTGGTTTAGTCCAGACGGGGTCATTCCAAGCATGTTGATGACTCGGTGAAGTGGTTCGAGTTTGAGGATAATGGTTGGCTCAAGAGGCGCTTGAGCTAGTATGAGAATAGTCGTCGAGGAGGATGACTAGAAGGCTGAGATTTCATCGTTGTTGAAGGTTCTAGTAGGCTCAAAGCAAGAGTACGCTGGGCAGATTCGATAGTCCCAAAAGACTACTGTTGGTGGTCGAGTACTCTGGGCAAATTCGATAGTCCTAGGCACGGGCTGCGACGACGTGCAGAGTTCTGTCTAGAACCGGGGTTTCCATTAGCCCTTGACGGACGGCTGAAAGAATGTGCCAGTCATTCAATTAACGGTGGTATCAAAGCAATGATAACAGTGATAGCCAGAGTCATGGATGTTTGGTTGTATCGGCATTCGGTCTCAAGAGCGATATTTTCTGGGTGCTTATCTGATCTTGCTTTAGGCCTTGGGGGTTAGTACTTGGAAAACATCGACCTTGACTCGAGTGATTTTATAAAGTGTTTTGGATATTTTTAAGTATTTTTAAAATATAAATTTAGGAAATTTGATTTAAACTGATTTTGAAATATTTTGAATTAAAGAAATTATGATTTTTCTATAAAAATGTAATTAATGAATGGTTTAACTGGATTTTTGAAATATAACTTAAGTTTGGAAATTTGGAATTTTGGTTAAAAATGATCTTTTAGTTATATAAATAAAATGGAAATTTAATTATATTTGGAAAATGGTAAAATATGATAATTTGATTAAATTTGAATTTAAGTGATTTATTAAAGTATTATTGATTTTTCTATGAATTTAAGTGGTTAAATAAATGAATGTTCAAAAGTGATCTTTTAAAACAAAATTTGACTTGGAAATGTGAAATTTGGTTTTAATTAAAGGTTTAAGTTAATTAAATGAAATTGGAAATTTAGTAAAATTTGTGAAATGGTAATTAAGCTCTAAATTTGATTTGACAGCATTTTTGAAATGTATGTAAAAGATATTACAGCATTTTGTAAATGCTGTAGTTGTTTAAATGAACTAAAGAGTTAATTTGGAATAAAGGCTATTATAGCACTTTGTAAGTGCTGTAGTGGTTAAACTAAACATTTAAGTTTATTTTAAATTTAATGGAAATATATTACAGCATTTAAGTGCTGTCGTTTTGTTAAATGAACTATTTTAAACTATAACTTTACGTAGCATTTTGTAAGTGCTACGGAAACTATATTTTGTTGTTTAATAAATTTTAATGAAAAATAATCTTTGGAAAGTGATATAATTTTGGAAATTAAATGTTAAAATTCTAAAGATAATGAAGAGACATTTAAATGGTTTAAAATGGAAGAATTTGATTTTAATATGTGTTTAAAATGGTATTTAAATTTAATAAAAAGAATGGATTCAAATGGTATTTAAATGAAATATAAACGAATGATGTTTTGAATAATATTTTGATATTTTGAAATGTATATAAATGATTTTGAATTTATGAAATGTGGGATATTTAAGCTTTGAAATATATTAAAGATTGAATATTGTATTTTGTGAATTAAACCTATATTTGAAATTTATAAGATTTGAAATGGTTTGTTAGTAAACTGAATTTGAGTTGAAAATGATGGTTTGAAATAAATTTAAATTAAAATTTGGAATTTGGGTTTAATTTAATAAATTTGTAAATATGCAGAATTAAAAGATGATTTCAAATATATGTTTTCGAAATGTTGTGATTTTCAAAGTATAATGATTTCAAATGTTTTAGTTTCAAAAGAATTATAACTTTGAAAGTATAGACTATTTGAAAGGTGAATATATGTTTGAAATGGAAATGATATTGTTTTGAAATGGATATAGTTTTGAAATAAAAATGATTTTGGTTTCGAAGTATAACTATCAAAGATATGATATTTTGATATTGGGATGATTTGAAATTGAAGTTTTGGAAGATATGATATTTTGATATATTGAAATGATTTGAAAAGAAGTTTGAAAGGATACGATATTTTGGAATATTGAAATGATTTGGAAATGATAAATCTTTATTTTGATAAAGATATGGTTTGAAATGATATTTTATTTTGAAGTAAAGAATTGTTTTTAAAAGTTATAACCACTGGTTATAATAACGATTGGTTGGCAAAGAGACCGGGATCGGATATGGACATACTCTCTATCGATACCGAAAACCACTTTGACAACTGTGTATGCGGTGGAGTTTCCAGAATGAAGTAGGATGGTGACGACGATCCTAAGGTATATACGTGGACCCAACTCCCGTGAGTTGGCATAAGGTGGCTAAAACAGGAGCGATCTCGGACCAGTGAGGTAGCACCTCTTATCGGACACACTTCTTCGATACCATTCTATTACTTGTGATTGATTTGGTGCGCACCCTTGATTTGGGAGTGTTGTTCGAGGTGGAGCGGTAGTGGTTGCTATGCGTTTCTATCAGTCCGTGTGCGTAATTGGTATATCTACCCTAGCATTGCCTTGTGTGCCGTGTCACCTACCATATCGAGCCCACTACGATTTTGGTTTAAAGATCCGACCGCGTTAAGGTTCACCATCCCCTTAACGCTATTTTCTATATGATTATACTTTATGATTAGACATTATTATAATACCAAATATTACTACATAGTAGATAGTTTAATGGATCCTTAAAGAATGGGCGATCCCAAGCATTCTTTAAGTTACTTGTACTTTATTACAGTTCACTTGAGTTGGTTTACATTATATAAGTATATATTGTCCTGACTCGAGTGTTTTGTGTTTTGCTTTATGCTCGGGTCAGCCTGAGTTATTCACAGATTTGGATTTCCACTTTCTGGAAGTTACGAGTAATAAATATTATCATAAAACAACCAAAATCACATTCGAAAAGACTAAAAGCTAGAGTCATAAAATTCCAAGATATTCCAAAAAGTTAGATAAGTTTACATTGACATAGTTCTAATATACACTATTTTTCATTTATTTAGTTCTCTACCTAGTTCTTTGCACCATTTCACATTTACAAACAAACCACCCACCACAATCAAGCTTCTTCTTCTTCTTTACGGTCCTTCCTTGCTGCATGCTTCTTCTGAAAGTTTATTAATGCATTGGCAAATATAAGAAACTTATTGAGACCGTAAATATATTCTAATTGATTAGCTATACACCTGGGCGTCAAATTTTAGAGAGAAGCTTCCAGATGACTTTTTGGATTCTAATCCACCCAAGTACTTCATGTTATTTACAGTATTCATATCTTCAGGAGATAATTTTGCAAGCTGAAACAAAAACAACATTAACATAATAACTTCAATTTGATATGCATTTCAATGCTGAAAATGGTATAACATCAGTTATTTCAAGGATTTGAGTCATTTGACAACTGAATACTCGCAATATATACTTGCATTATAATTGCTATAAAATATATGCATTTACTTTTCAAGTGTAGAACTGATAAGCATGCTCCTTCAAAATGAATATATCAAAGTAACCAACGGTGACAACATAAACAACAATTTAAAAAAAATAAACAATCACTCAAAGTTACCTCTAACCAAACCAGCCTCTAAATATAACCACATCGAACTGAAGCAAATATCAAAAACGCCCTCAACTTACCTCTAACCAAACTAGCCTCTAAATATAACCAACACTTAGCTCTACGTAAGAGATGTCTAGTAACACACTCCCACACTTGTAACATTAATCCAGTTAAAAGTGCAGTGCCTAGTTGGTTAGAGAATAACACTAAAATGGATAAAGATATGCTATGATTGCTAATCAACCCCATTGCCCAGGAATAAACGATGGCTGCAGTCTAAGACCATAGCCAAACTGGAATAGACTACCTCCTGTTATCAAAAAAATGTTTGGATTACATTCCATATGTCATGTTGACTGTAATAGTGTAGCATACAAATATATGAAAAATCAGACAATGTTCTATGCAAATATGATTTCATGTTAATTTTTTCCTTAATAGATGAACTGAATCAATTATACACATATATACTAGATATCATTGTGGCTACTTAAAGCCTTATAATTATGTCTATTTGCAAATCCATAATCAGATCATACGTTTCATTGCCTTAAATATGGAAAAGGGAGCTTACACCTTTCTATCAATCTGAACATGCTTAGCTGAGAGTCACTTATGAGGCAAAGATTAACGAGCATAGCAACGGGCGACAACATCCCCAAAGTGACATGGTTGGTCGACTTGCCGATTATATTTCTACCAGGGGTCGTTAAAAATGGAGATATAGGGATCAGCTTTTGACAGAGGTTGAACAAGTTAGGAACAATGCGATAAAACACATACGTGCACTTACTAACAAAGTTGACTAGTGGAAAGCATGAGCTCCTTGGTAGACCACTTCCATTTATACTGAGATTGCTGGTGAACCATGGAATGCTAAGGTTCAAAAAACAATGACAAAGATCAGGCTTGCTCATTGTATTGACATAATAGTGGCTTTGTGCCTTAACATGGATCTTTCATTTCTTAAAAATAGGCCAGGTTTATCCTCCCAAAATGTCGATGTGCTTGTACTTAGCAGCACTTAACAGATTAAATACACTAGATAAAGTTAAACAGTGGTCCAATATCCAAACGATGGTCCGCAAACTATGTGATAACGGAGATGAAACAATAAACCATCTATTTTTTCAATGTTATTATTTTAATCAAATCTGGAATAACATCAAACAGAAATTGCAAATATAGGCTAACAACACAGATACTATTCAAACAAGTCTGGAGTACACTGCATGTAATTTCAAGAATAATAACTTTCATGCAGATTTTGTAAATATAGCAATAAGTGCAACAGTGTGGCACATTTGGGTAGAGTGTAACCAAAGAAAATTCCAGAACAAACAATTTCTAGCTAATGTCAGGTTAGAGTTAGTAGCAGAGGATTGAAGAATACTAGTATCTGAATTCTTTCAAGATGCATGTAATAAAATAAGCGAGCTTTGCAAAGCTTTTGGGCTTATCTAAATACGAAGGATTAGATCCGGCTTTTGGTGGTCAGCAGCAGTCTCGAGACAGTGTCCAACTTCCAGATCCACTTCTGAATACGAAGGTTTATCCTCCCAAAAAATCGTTTGAAGGTCTTCTTCAGTGAACCACGATGGTAGAGGAGTAGCCGAATCTACAAGATCCATTATCACTTGATTTGCATCTGTCGCGATGGGGATCTCAGAGCTCGAAAATAAGATGTAAATGTTGCGTATAACAGTCTTCACACGAAAGCGACCAAAATTTTCCTCTGCTCTTCCAGGTTCCTACATGTCTTCACATCAAAGCGGCGACAAAACCCTAATTTACTGAAGAGGAACGAACGAACATCAAATCTTTTAGTTTATTGAAGAGGAACGAACAAATCCCTAGTTGGGCCGGCTCCTTTATATTATAAACTGTGCTTTTAGTTTTACAACGGGCGTAATATGTGTTGTAAAATTGGTACCTTTTACAACGGGCACTTTGTGACCGTTGTAAAGTTGGCATCTATTACAACGGGCATTTTGTGACCGTTGTAATAGCCTTCTATTACAACGGGCAACCAATGCCCGTTGTAAAAAGGGCATTGTGTATGACATCTTTCACAACGGGCATTTTGTGACTGTTGTAATAGCCTTCTATTACAACGGGCAATCAATGCCCGTTGTAAAAAGGGCGTTGTAATAGGGTATTTTTGTTGTAGTGACCTCTTATCGGACACACTTCTTCGATACCATTCTATTACTTGTGATTGATTTGGTGCGCACCCTTGATTTGGGAGTGTTGTTCGAGGTGGAGCGGTAGTGGCTGCTATGCGTTTCCATCAGTCCGTGTGCGTAATTGGTATATCTACCCTGGCATTGCCTTGTGTGCCGTGTCACCTACCATATCGAGCCCACTACGATTTTGGTTTAAAGATCCAACCGCGTTAAGGTTCACCATCCCCTTAACGCTATTTTCTATATGATTATACTTTATGATTAGACATTATTATAATAGCGAATATTACTACATAGTAGATAGTTTAACGGATCCTTAAAGAATGGGCGATCCCAAGCATTCTTTAAGTTACTTGTACTTTATTACAGTTCACTTGAGTTGGTTTACATTATATAAGTATAAATTGTCCTGACTCGAGTGTTTTGTGTTTTGCTTTACGCTTGGGTCAGCCTGAGTTATTCACAGATTTGGATTTCCACTTTCTGGAGATTGGAATCGCTGGAGATTATCTGCTTGTCTAGTTTTATCCTTTCAGTCTGTTGGTCCTTTCCAGCTCTTGTATTAGTAGATTTCTATGTATTGAGACTTCTCTTGTACTTTATTTCTTCTATTGTATCTTATGTAACTCTGATATATTTATATAGTAGCTTCATGAACTACTATTTCTTTTACTTCCGCTGCATTATTTTACTTTGTGTCTGTGATATGTGATTATATTTATTTACTGTATACTCTAAGATTTGCTAAATTTTATTTACAACGCAGTATTTTGAGCAATTCAATTCCGGCATGAGTGTCTACCTATACACTTATAATGGATGCGAATGGTTGAAAATATCGGGTCGTTACAAATGATTTTTTTTCTTTCTGGGATTAAGTTTGAATGACCCTGTATATAGAAGGGCATGTCTGTCACCAAATTAATTCCATTCCTCTTCATATCATCAATGATAGGTCGTGATCTCCAAATAAACATTTGTTGCTAAACTATAACATCAGGGTTAAAAATGATTTCAAGGATTTATATTAAGAACTTATTATAAAAAATATAAATTTACAGTAAGAAAACAACTCAAGGCATTAAATCAATTATTTGGGAATCATGTTTTTACTTTACAACCTGATTCGTATTTCAAGTTTATAATTTTTAAGATAAAATTCTAGATTTTTAATTCATTATCAAGTGAGAAATCTTGAGATGAATAGAATTGTTGTTTTCACCTAGTTCTGGTGGTCGGTAGTGTGATGGGACTCGTGATCGGGTTTGAAGCTTGGTGGATGGTCGGAGATCATTAGAAAATTACTAAATGAATTTTTAAATCAACATGGTGTTGTAGATCATCGAATTGGGTTTTAAACCCTAAATTTTGAGTTGGTCAGAATACTTATCACTGCGTCACTGTTAGACGATCAGAATCGATCGCAATAGGGCCAATCGAAGCATCAGACGTCGGCAAGGCTTTGGCTACGATCGCGTGATTTTCTAATGGTCTGAGGATAGAGGGCGAGGCGATTTCTTGGGAAACAGTTTGTTCCAGGTGGAAGCTGGTGTGCTCAAATTTGCATTCGTGAATGTCTGGTGGTTTTGGTGGTCGAAATCGAGTATGGGGATCGAAGCGGACTTGCCAGCGTTGGCGACGATGGCCGGAGTTGATCGCGACAGTGGTGCACATGTACGACAGCGAATGGTGTCAGCAAAACTCTAAGTGATGTTCGACGCGAGTTGATTTTCGAGTGGAAAGGGTGATTACTTCGGGTTCACACTCAAGTACACGAGTTTGGGTTACCTGATACATTCGTTAAACTTAAACTTAAGCTAACTGGAAAAAAAAGGAGAAGACGGGTTAGGCCCTACAAAAGTTAAAAATTAATAATGTTGAATAAGTTTTAGTGTTAACCAAGTAATTCATGTTTGACTATTTTGAGTTAAGAATTGGTTTCAAATTTAAATCATTTAAGTAAATACTTAACATTGTTTTTAATCTTAATTAATATTTTAATTGAATGGTTAACTTAAAGATAAGGGTTAAGGTAAATTAACATTAATTTTTTTTATATAATTGTAATAAATTGATTTTCAAAGTGAAAAGAAGATTTTTAAAGCGTTAATTAAGATAAACTATTACTATTAATTAATTGTTTGGAAATTAATTAAGAAGGATTTATTTCTAGTTGTAATTAAAGATTTGGTTAATTAACAATTAAATATTTAATTTATTTGTAATTAAGAATTGTTAATCGGATAATTTAAGCTAATTAATTTATAATTAGTAGTCAATTTAGATAATTGATTAAGGAATAATTAATAAAAAAATTAATTAATTTATCATTAACAATAGTTAATCATTGATTTGAATAAATCAATAAAAATTAGTGATGTGGTTAATTCTTTTTACCTTCACCTTAAATTGAAGATGATTGACTATCATCAAGTGTTGTATACTGGATTGATATTTCTGTTTGTGATTATGATACTATGTGATGTGAATTGCCTTATGCTGAACTATGATTGTAATATGTTTCTGTATGTATATGAAAACCCCCTTTTTGCCCGTAAAATGGCATTTGAATTTCGATGCGACAGGGAGTCGGATTCCAGTTGGTTATCTGAAACCCACATCGAATCGTAATAGTGAATCTTTGTGAATGATAAATTTACTTTATCTATGAATCTGTGAATGAAGATAAGCGTTATGGATTTTGCCGCTTATCGATATTGATTGAATCTTTGGTGATTGATGTTGTGCACTATTGTGTAAAACCCCTAGACTACACTCATACACACACAAATATGGATTTCACATGGAAATCGGTTAAGTCACAGATTTTTAAATAGTTTTGAATTTGAAATTTTAAATTCAAATAGTTTGGAAATAAATTAAGTTTAATATGAAAAGCTTTTGAAAAAGGGTGTTTAAGAATGAAAGTTATTTTGAATAACTAATAGAGATTTGGAATTTGAATAATTCGATTTAAATTGGAATTCAATATTTGAAATTGAATTCTGTATTCGGTATATTTATGATTTTAAAAAAAAGGTATATAAGCTTATATCGATTTAAACCATTTTTTTTAAACGTTGTTTTGGGAATTTAAATTAAACCAAAGATTGTAACTTGTATAAATGGAATCGGGTTTTTCCGAAATAAAACTGTTGTTTCTAAATGATAAAAAGCTTTCATATGAGAAATGAATTTCAAATTGTATTTAAGGGATTTCAAGTTAAACAAAAAATAGTTTTCCAAGATATGAATGAATCTTTGGAAACAGTTTTGAAAGCTATGAGATAAATCTTGATTTTTAGATTTAAATGAGTTAATCCAATTGAAATGAATATTATTTTGAAATCCGTAAATGGATCTTTGTGAAACTAAGGGAACTTTGTGAAATAAATCTTTTTGTTTAAAAGATTTGAAATGGTAATTGGTTTAAACCATTTGAAAGAAAGTTTGGAATCATTAATTTGTGACTTAATTGTAATCCCATATCCATATGTTTTTAAATATTGCGCTCATTATTCGGTTTAGCCGGAAAAGGACCGAATAAATGATACGTCGGTATGGATAGCATTTGAAGACCGGTGGTGAAGACCGAGTATTGGCGAGAACGATAGGATGACCTATCGATTGTCTCTGCACTGAGTTGCTCCGGTATAGAGATTCCCTAAGTGATGGGAAGTCCGATCGGGATTGTGAATACCCGAATTTCAAGGGCTTCTTTGGAAGTGCCTTCGGTTCTGTTCAAACCCAGAACAGATTAGTATGGATTGTGTGTCTGACATTACATTTGAGATATAAAGCAGATTTCTTTCAGATACATTTCTGTTGGTGGCAGAGAATTTATTCTCTTAGCTTAACACCCTTCTCTAAGACGTATGAGCTCAGAGGTTATGTAGTTGATGGTTATCAGTGATATACTCTCAATTTGGTAATGTGGCATGCTGAGTGTTGCTGATCATTTGTTGATCGAAGCATGGCTTTGTGAAAAGCGTAGCTTTGTGGACGAGACTTCTTCGGACCTCACACCCCGGAAATGGTCAAAACAGGAAGGATGCGGTAAGGTTATTAGGGGGTAGCGCCCCTTTAGTGTATGTCATTCCTTCTGGATAGAGGTTGTATCATGGTATGGAGCCCAGATATTTAACCTATGTTGTTGCTGCAAATTTATTACTTTGTGGTTGTTGGTATTGAGGATCCTCATATGAAGGTCGATTACGACCGGGGGATGGCATATTCGTGTCAGTAGTTATCCAGTTAAGGGTAACCCAGCCTTGTGTTGGCAGAGATCCGGTTAGGTTCTCGGGGCGTATTTCCAGAGGCGTTTCCATGTGGCAATGGGAAGTTCCTTGGCCTGACCATTTGTTGGAAATCCAAACTCCAATACGAACTGTGTACGGTATTAGTTGTATAACCTGCCATTTACGTACGATGGTCACCACTGTTTAGATGGTAGCTATAGTAGGCATACGATAATGGTCGTATGTTGGCTAAGATTTATATTATACTTTCGAAAAGTTTTCTGCACTGTGCACTAATAATAATAATATTAACAGATTTTGCGTAGTAAGCATCTTTGACTATCATAAGAAGAAATCTCCTCCACTTCTGCGTTTGCATTGTATGTGTGGCGGGAGGTCTTATGGTAGTTTCATTTTCCAAAAGCATTGTGAATTGACTTTAAAATTCTTTACTATTTGTTTTTAAAAGATAAATTGTTTTTGTTACTCATACCAGTCCCATGACTGATCCAGAGTTTATTGTTTCTTTCCTAAACTCTAGGTGCTCAAAAATTTTCTACACGAGCAGTCAAGAGTTGGGTTTTCAGATAGTCAGATTTGTAGATCATCTGGAGTTAGTTCAGTCTTTGAGATCACACCAGTCTTGCTCATCTTGGTGCATCATTATTGGGAGTTCGAACTATTTCTGGATTGTTGCTTTGAAGATGGAGATTATCCGCTGCTGGTGTCATCTATTTTCTTTTCCGCTGCTATTTCTTTTATCATATCTCTGATGTATATTGATATTCATTGTATCATTCTATTATAACAGATATTGTATATCAATGTATAATTCCTTTTTCTTCCGCTGTGTTATTTACTTAATTGTGTTATAAGCTCCGGCGACTCCGATTCTAATGGTCGAATCTATGGCATTCGAGTACGATGTAAAGTATGGATGTCGATTTTCGAACGTGAAAATTCGTATATTCACATTAATCCTCATTTGGATTGAATTTAATTCCCTAAAATATTATTAACCATTATGCTAGAATTACTCGTTTTAAGTAAAATCATAATCCAGTATCCAGTTGTGACAAAACCTCTAGCATGTAACATATCAACTAGAAAACCCCAGTCCACCAAACCAAAGGCTTTTGCAAAGTCCATTTTTATAATCGCATAAGTAATATTATTCTTACAACAGTGACTAATGTATTTTTGAACAGGAGCCACACCACCGGTGATATTTCTACCCTTAATGGAAGGAGTTTTGTGAATAATCAATTAAATCATTCATTCTTTTACTAAGTCTATTAGGTAAAAAATTTGAAAAAAAATTAATGGAATAGTTAATTAAGGAAATAGTTCTAGAATCTTTTAAATTATTAGCTTCGATTTTTGTATAATAAAATTACATTTGCAAAATTAAATCTTCCTAATTGTAATTTTCCATCATATTCGTTAAACATGTTAATTAATCGAATTTTAAAACATCTCAAAATAATTTGTAAAAGAAAATAGGGAACCCATCAGGACCCAGGGCTTTATCATTAGGCAAACCATTAATGAAGTTTAAAATTTTCTCTTTAGAAAAAGGATTATCAAACTCAGAAAGGTCAATTCTGGATTCAGTAGGATAAAATTCATTCCATCTAGCGTTAATTCTATGATTATTTTTACTACCAAAAATATCTCTATAATAATAGGTAAAAGCCTTATTAAGATCTCTTTGATCGACCAATTCTACATTATTCACAAATATAGAATTAACCGTGTTACTGCATATTCTACCATTAGCCATATTATGAAAAAAAATTGCATTATTATCACCTTCATTAGTCCATTGAATTCTAGATCTCTACTTCCACATAAGCTCTTCTTTGTCTAAAATCGGACTAAGCTCCTCTTTTAAATTAGCAAGAACGTTATGCACACCTAAATTTAGTTGTCTATTTTCTTCTATCTTATTTATTTTAAGCATTTTGGAAAGAATATTTTCCTTTTTAATTTTAATGCTACCAAAGACATTCTTACTCCACTTTTTAAGAAAAATCCTAAGACCCCTAAGTTTTAAAACAAATTTTTTACAGAATTATCCATATTTTTGATATTATAGTAATTAATTGAAGCTCATTTATTCATAATCAGATTTGAGAAATTGGATTCTAATAATCACATTTTTTCGAATTTAAAAGATATATTAATTATCTTATGTTGATTGCACGTAAGAATAATAGGGCAATGATCAGAATAAGTGTAAGGCAAACCCAAATTTCTACAAATAGGATATTTATCCCTGATTTCATCACTGAAAAAAAATCTATCTAGAAGGGCATTAAAGGGGATTCTCTAGTATACTCTAAGTGAACTTTCTATTAGAAAGAGGAATCTCAACAAAATTAGAATTAATGATAAATTGATCGAATTCTTCCATGGAAGAGAAATCACCTTCTCGTGGTGAATAATCTACTAGAAAACGCATAACATTGAAATCACCCCCCATAATCCAAGAACCAAAGCTACAGATCTAAATTCTAAACATTCATTTTATAGAACCC
Organism: Allium fistulosum; assembly: GCA_030737815.1. Taxonomy (NCBI): domain Eukaryota; kingdom Viridiplantae; phylum Streptophyta; class Magnoliopsida; order Asparagales; family Amaryllidaceae; genus Allium; species Allium fistulosum. Next base: position 131,489,787 of record CM060904.1, read on the forward strand.
TATGACTGATTTTTAGTTTGTCCCATAAGCATTAGAGATATCTAAAATTGAATTGTCATTAAGACTGATGAGAATAATGTGTAAAGAATGTTGCTTAGAAATACACTGAAGCAATTTAAAAGAATTTTCCCGCCACCCTATAAGTAAACCCCTAGATTTTCAAACAAAAGGTAAACAAGCCCAACATCTAAAATGATAACTCCCTAATCTTTTATAAAAACGAATGTCTAGACACATAATTTTAGTTTCTTGTAATAATGCAATATCAATAGAATAATCTTAAAAAGGCTTTAATTTTATCACATTTATTTGAATCGTTCAAACCTCTAATATTCCAACTAATAATCCTCATAAACCAAGAGATCTAGCCCTCTCAATTTCTTTACTTCTAATAAAATCAGTATCTAATTCAACATTAGAAAAGACAAAATCGGGGTATCCCTAACTGACTGAAAAAACTCAGTGAATGGCAAACTACCTAGAGCATAAGAAGAATAAATACTGCCAAATCAGAAATCATACCTAAGCCTGAATTTGGAGCACCGCTCATGGCGCTCGAATCAAGAAACTCATCTATCAACTGAAACTGACTACTATGTATCCTGGCACTACGTCGAACATACCCTGTAGTAACATAATTCCTACGTTTACCTATCATTTGAGTGTTCACTTGCTTTAGTTGTACCATTACTATGAGAACATGTAAAAACATCCAATGCCATGCAATCCCTCTTTATCTCAGCACATTTAGATCTACCATTAATATCAAATTGAGTGAAATAGTTACCTCTTTACCAAACTTACTTCCCACAAGAACATCAATATGATCAGTTAAAGCCTCAACATTCTAAACCACAAAATCATTGGAAACATCAGCATTAACAATTTGAGATTCCATATTAGCATTCCCTTGTGTTATTTCTATTTCATATCCAACACAAGATGGAAAGACGTCACCATCCATTCCAGAATTAACAACTGCCTCATCTTTTATAATATCTCTGGTCAACCCCATCTCACCATTAACTACAACAAACCCAACAATGCCATAATCTCTATTCAATCTACCCTTTAATTCACACGTATGTAGCTCATGAACAGAGAATTCCTCCCCTGTATCAATTATATCAACCATAGCAGATGATCCCCATATGAAACAAGCCCACCTTCACAACTAACATTAACAATTTCTTTCTGATTTCCAGAAGTAGTTTTAAAATCATTAGAAGCTTTCCCATAAACATCTTTTATACACTTAACATTACTATTTATGGTAACACATTTATCAACCCATTGTTTATCTACTTCTTCCACTCGATCGGATAAAACAATCTTTCCAACAACACCTTGATCAGCAGCATATTGTCTTAGACATTCATCATCTACAAGGAACATCTTTCCATATTCGAAATTATTTCCATATGTCACTAAAGCACCGTTAAATATCTGCATTTTATCCTTTATTTGTTCACCTAAACATCTTCAAATGATAGTGTAACAACCCGGTAATTCGTACCGATTAATTATCGTCTTTGCACGATTTCTTTTCCTAGCTAATTGCTGTTTGAAATTTTTTAATCAGTTTGAAATTCCTATGATAAAAATCTGTTAATTGTTAGTGGGCTTTAAAAATCATATTGGCCCACGTTTCCTTTGTTGATGCCGTGATAATCCAAAGCTCGTTCCCCTTTTTAATTCTTTCGTTCATTTGAAACATAATTCACGAACAACATCGATCGAGAGAAACGAAAATGGCGGCTTCGTCCTCCTTCCTCTTCGTTCAATAATTAGGGCTCTATAAAAATCGAAAAGGGTCGACTTCAATTGCTCGGGTTAACTCGATTCATTGCTCTATCGGTTGCGTGTCTTTGGGATGCTTCGACACTGGGTTCGAGTTCGTCTTCGTTGCGATTTGGGGTTCTTCGAATAAGGTGAGTGGTTTCTCCCCCACTCACATCTAATTCAAGTACTCTGTTTCGTGACTTGAGATTTAAGTGTTTTAGTAATTGATGATTCACTTAATTAGGGTTTGAACCCCTTGTTTTCGTTCGTATATGATTTTTGAACTGTGATGATTTGAGTGTTCGATTTCGATTTTATCGGGATGTCGCCTTCGACCACTTGAATCCGTTAACTCATATCTGGACCACCTTGGGTCTGACACTTAAATTTCATTGTTTTCGTTGTTTTCGATTTAGTTATGGGATAATAAGAGGAATCGATACCGGTCTTGATTTTCTGGAGATTTTTGTTCTGTAAACTTTTGTTGGCCTTGGCCATCACTTTTGCTTCGGCATTGAATTGATTTTTAGACTGCAGTTTGAGTTGTGATTTCTTTGACTTTGACTTTGAATTGTCTTACTCACCACAGTTTTGATTTTTGGTTAGCTCAATTTTAACTGATGCTCCATTGATTGAATTGCATTGAGCTATATGAAGCTAATTGGATTTCTTGACTTTGTATGCTCTGCATACACTTTTTGATATATGCATATATGTTGAACTGCACACTGCCATGTTTTATTGTGATAGTCTTCACTGTATATTATTGGTGGTCTTTATTTATGTGTCGTCTGCATTTTTCATTGCCTTTGACCTTTGAGGCACATAGGCTACATGTTGTTCACTTGTGCCTTTGGGACCATTGCAGATCGTTTACAGGCAGTTTTGAGTTCACACCACGTTTGATCATTTATGGCAGCTGTCTTGACCATTTGAGACAGTTTGCCTACCTGTTTTTGAAATATTGAGTATATGTAAGGCAGTTTGCATTTGTTTGATGTAAGCATTGTTTCTGGTATTGATTTTGAACTTGTCTGGGTTGAACTGTGGCATTAACTTGATAACGTCTTCAAGTTCATGATTGACGTACTGGAGTCTGCATCCTCGATCATGTATCTGTTGCATGGTCGACATATGCGGTCTATGTAGTTGTAGTATTTGTGTCTGCATTCACATCTGTTGTCTATATGTTGCATTTTCATGTAGTCTAGTTCATGTGCATTGATGAACTTGATTACATTGCTTCGGCCTTGACTTGGAACTTCATTGACCTTGGTACTGATTTGTTCGACTTCTTTGATTTGTTTGCATTGAAGTTGTATGTAGTTGTGTTCATGTTGTTACTGCAATATGTTTTCAGTCTGATAGCACTATGCCCTAGCCTTGCTCTTTGTTGTTGTAGCATGCACTCGAGTCATGGTAGCATTTGCCTCTGTACTGATACATACATTTGTAATCTTCACTGCACCCTGTGGTTGCATTCACCTCATGTTTGCATTTTTTTGGCCCTGTTGCATTTGGTATACTTCATATGCATACTTTGTTTGCTATTTGGTCGCCTATACCTCTGTAAGCTTGAGTTTGCATAGTTTCATCATGGTTTGCATTTTGATGCTCTTTGAGTATCACTGAGTCTTTGGCATTTGGTCATTCTTTGTACTACCTGATCCTTCTGGAGTTTCAGTTTGTACATTCGATTGTTGTATGTTGGCAACTTGTATTTGTGATGCCTGTTTCATTAAGCTTGATAGGTTTGTCTTCACTGTATTCATTTGATTTGGTCATTGTTTGTAGTTGGCCTTGTTTAGTTTCTGGGTTTCACCATAATTTTGTTTGCATATATCAGTTGCTTGTACACGTGTCTGTGGTCTTCATATATGTGTCCTTTGCATTTGTGTACATGTATACCATATATTTGAGTCTGGTTCTTGTTGCACTTCACCTGCTATGTCTTTGTTCATGTTGGTTTAGTGTATGTGAATGTCTACTGTCTCATTTCTAGTTTGCATTGCCTTTGTGATCTTCACTTATGTGTAGTCTGCACTTTGATAATCATGTAGCCAGGCATGTGTATAGATATGTACATATTCTATATTACTTCGACATTAAATCAGATTTTGAGCCTGGTCCTTGATGATGTTTGACTACTTGTTGCATCGAGAGTACATCTGAAATTTTGGCAAGCCAGTGCACGCGAGCGTGTACTGCAGCCACACTTTTTAAATGTGGCGAGGCCGTACACGTTAGCGTGTACTACAGCCACTCAGTATTAATTTTAATTGATATTTCTTTCGTTTTGATTCATTGATTCGTTTCATATTTCGTATGTCGTATTGGCGAGGCCGTACATGCGTGCGTGTACGGCAGCTAATCAAACTTTGATGTTTTTTTAAGTGACAATTTCGATTGTTTTAAATTGATTTAGTCAATTTGATAAATTGTTTGCTTATCTCTGTTGATGATTTAAATTTGCTGATATGTCGTTTAACACTGTTTAGTGTTATACCTGCCGTTATCCGATTCTTTTATCGAGGAGTCGGATATACGAGATTTCTGAGACTGTCGTCTATTTGGTATTTGATTATTACTGCTTCTGTGCATTAATAACTGAGTTTGAATTAGACTGACCCGTGTATTATTTTCTTTTGAATTTAATACTCGGGTCATACCGAGTATTTACAGGTTGTAGATTTTTAGCTTTGGGATGCTGCTAGTGCTATGAAGATTTTTCATATCATTTGAAGCGTTTTGCGTCTTTTTGTAGTAGTCAGTGTACTGATTAGGAGGATGTGTATTCATGTACATTAGATCATAATGTATTTGTGTATATAACTTCCAGTGTCGACAGTTGTAGTTGTATCATATGTACCGTGTCAAATGTATTGTAACTGACATCAGTTATTATATATATGAGACTTTTCTGTTTAATCTGTGTTCCGCATTTATCTATATTATCTGTGTCATTATTATATATTTTGTCCTAAACTAATATAGCCACTGTGTAGTAGCTTTGTGTTTGTATCGGTATGTCGGATTTCCTCTTGAAATAAAAATGCATATTATATTATCTGACATATCGGTGCTCGCACAAAGCAATTACACGGATGGTCGCTCCTCAACAGCCTTATTCTCCGTGCTAGTTGACAGCATTACACCGTAGTGTTCTTGGCTAGCGTGGGTATAGAGGTGGGGTGTCACAGCTTGGTATCAAAGCCTGAGGTTTAGGACAGTTATAAAATATAACTTAGATGGAACATGTATTACAACTATTTGTCGATGTTTTATCTCTCATCTTTACATATGATTATCTTTGATTGTTAGGTATGAATTCCTAACGCTTATTCATGTGCATTTGATTTTGATTCGTGAAAGTATTTTGGCTTTTGCCTCCGTTTTCTTTGCGAACTCAAGTTGGGTTTTTGATGATGAGGATTTTGTTCTTGTGTTTTCGGCTTTGAATTGATTTAGCAGACGTTGATTTTGTTCGAATTTGGCCAATTAAAACTATTTTGACCTCTGGACTTTGTTCCACTTTTGTACTATGCTATGACTGTCATTGTGTACCGGTTACACTATGATGAATCATGGCTCGACCATTTGCAAATTGAGTGATTTTGATTTTCATTCATATCTAGTTTGAGTCTCAGCGATTTTGAACTTGATATTTTGTGTTTTTCCTCGGCTTGATTTCCATTCGACTTCGGTCACTTTGTTTTTGTGTAGTGGCTAATTTCTTGATTTCCAAGACTCTAACTTTGTTTGCCGTTGGATTCTTTGATGATGATGTTGATTCATTTTGTACTTGACAGTGACCATTAATTGTTGACTTCGGCATTGACTTGATTCTTACTTTTGTTGAAGTCATTTATGCATTTCTGCTCGTTTTGCTTTGTTTTTCCAATTGATAATCGATTCTTCTTTTCCAATTAGTTGTTATCACCTTTGTCGACTTTGATAACTTCTATTTCCGGAATTTTTGGGTATTTCCACTCTGATAAATTTGGAATCGAATTCTTTGGATTTCATTCACGTCTTCGAATGTGAGTTTTAGTGAATTGATTTGGTTTCCAAAATTTAAACGATTTGTGATCATTTCCCCGATTTGTTGCTATCATTTATTAGCAACTTTAATGACATTTTCTTTGGGATTTTTGTGAACATACGTTTTGATGGAATCAGTATCGATTTCTTTGGATTCTATTCACATCTTTGTATGTGAATTCTTGTGATTGATTGTTTCTACAATCATTTTTGTGATTTGTCACTTTGAAAATATAAAGGTTTTCTATACTAGTAGTAAATATTAAAATCCTTTTCTCCAAACGATTTCAAAACTGTTTTACTACAAAGCCCTTTTTTCCTAAACCATTTTTCCAATCTATTAGTATATACAAACCTTTATTTCACTCATATGAGAAATTGAATTAAACGGCTTAGTAAAACAAGTGGTATGAAACGCTTGCGTTTACTTCGTCAGTTAACTCCTGGACTTGTTCGATTGAACCTTTTGTGACAACTTTCTAGTGAAGATCTACAGTTTGTTCGTAAATATTTGAGTTAAACAAGTGGTTATGGGACATGAAGTTTAACTCTTATATTCACTAACTTAGTGTAATTGACACTCCTTGATGATCATGACGATCATTTTTGTGATTTAGACTAGCGATTGAGCGATGTCTCTTTGTCTGCGAGGGAGACTAGTCCCCGCTTGTGTGATGTTTCTACTCACATATATGGGGTAGCGCCCCATGGTCTCCGGGCCATTCGTGTGTTCGATGGTTTCCGGGCCGTTCGTGTGTCAAAGGCCTCTGGGCCATCCGTGTGTTCGGAAAATTAAATGGATAGCTTCCATGAGATAGCTTCTCGTCCGTGTGCTTGGAATTCCCCCCTTTTAGTGATTTCTGGATTTCGTGTGTTGAATTCTGGAATTTCTAGTTTCTGGATTTTGTGTGTTGAATTCTGGAATTTGTGGTTTCTGGATTTCGTGTGTTGATTTCTGGAGTTTGTTCTGGATTTCGTGTGTTGATTTCTAGAGTTTGTTCTGGATTTCGTGTGTTGATTTCTGGAGTTTTTTATGGATTCCGTGTGTTGATTTCTGGAATTTGTGCTTCACCAATTTTCGTGATTTTCATTGATATGCTTTATCAATTGTTGTGCATTGGTGAATTTGTGTGTCATTGACTTGTTATGAATACAAGTTTAGGGTATGGTATCCCTTTCTATCTTTGAGAAGATTCTTGTAACATTTTTGATGAATGAAAATTCATTGGTATTATATTTTGATGCCAGTTATTTTGATGAGATTTTGACGTGTTGACTTCATTAACCGTCAATTTTGAAATGGATTTACATGCGGTTCCCCAGCAATGCTGATTTTGTTGTCCGTTTTTACGGTATTTTAAGAAGTGCAACTTCCTTATCAAAGTTACTACTGATATTGCTAATTTAATCACGTGTTTTCAAAATTCTTTATTTAAAAAAAAAGTTGTTTCAAAAATATAAATTGAAATTGTTTTCAAAATTTTTACAGTTTACATTTTCAAAAGAACGAGGAAGCGATTTAAACGTTTCAGAAAAATCGAGGACTATGACCCCTTTCTTTTACTGATTCGCTTAATTCCGGACTTGTCCATTTGAGAATGTGAAATGTTATTTTTTAAAACACACAATCTTGCACTTTCAAGGAAACGATAAAGAGATTTAAACGATTAGCAAAAGTACGGAGTATGGAACCATACTTTTACTACTTCGGTTAATTCCAGACTCGTTAATTGAATATTTCTGATTTCTGATTATCGTTTTTGATAATCGGATATTTCTGTTTTCTGATTATCGTTTTTGATAATCAGATATTTGTGAGATTTGATTATCATTTGTGATAATTAAATATTTGTGTTTCTGATTATCGTTTTTTGATAATCAGATATTTGTGAGATTCAATTATCATTGGTGATAATTGAATATTTGTGTTTCTGATTATCGCTTTTGATAATCGGATATTTGTGTTTCTGATTATCATTTTTGATAATCAGATATTTCTGATTTCTGATTATCGTTTTTGATAATCAGATATTTGTGAGATTTGATTATCATTTGTGATAATTAAATATTTGTGTTTCTGATTATCGCTTTTGATAATCGGATATTTCTGTTCTCTGATTATCGTTTGAGATAATTAGATATTTGATTTGTTTTCTGATTATCGTTTGAGATAATTAGATATTTGATTTGTTTTCTGATTATCGTTTGAGATAATTAGATATTTGATTTGTTTTCTAATTATTGTTTGAGGTAATTAGATATTTGATTTGTCTTTTGATTATCGTTTGAGATAATTAGATATTTGATTTGTTTTCTGATTATCGTTTGAGATAATTAGATATTTGATTTGTTTTCTGATTATCGTTTGAGATAATTAGATATTTGATTTGTCTTCTGATTATCGTTTGAGATAAGTAAATATTTGCGATTTGAAAATTCGATTATCGTTTTTGATGATTGAATATTTTCGATTCTGAGATGTGAGCTTCGTCTTTTTCTCTGGCGATTCAGGTGAGTAATTTGATTTACTCACATTCAATTCGTGCTCAGGATGTGATTTCTGCTCTGTTTTCCTTTTCTTTTAACTGCTGGAACTCGATTGTTCTCGCTTTTGTTAGTCGATGATGATGTTTGGGGTTGTTTATATAGTCGTCTGATTTTGATTCCTTGATCCCCACGATGTTGATTCTTTTGATTTGAAGCAGTCGAACCTTTTGATTTTATTTCCAATACTTCCCCTGCTGACATTTGCTTTGCTTATGCATTCGACATTGCCATGCTCTTTTGGTTGTTACCTTTTGTCCATTTATTCCTTATGATTGCGAGGACGCAATTTCTTTAAGGAGGGGAGTCTGTAACAATCCGGTATTTCGTACCGATTAATTATCGTCTTTGCACGATTTCTTTTCCTAGCTAATTGTTGTTTGAAATTTTTTAATCAGTTTGAAATTCCTTTGATAAAAATCTGTTAATTGTTAGTGGGCTTTAAAAATCATATTGGCCCACGTTTCCTTTGTTGATGCCGTGATAATCCAAAGCCCGTTCCCCTTTTTAATTCTTTCGTTCATTCGAAACCTAATTCACGAACAACATTGATCGAGAGAAACGAAAATGGCGGCTTCGTCCTCCTTCCTCTTCGTTCAATAATTAGGGCTCTATAAAAATCGAAAAGGGTCGACTTCAACTGCTCGGGTTAACTCGATTCATTGCTCTATCGGTTGCGTGTCTCTGGGATGCTTCGACACTGGGTTCGAGTTCGTCTTCGTTGCGATTTGGGGTTCTTCGAATAAGGTGAGGGGTTTCTCCCCCACTCACATCTAATTCAAGTACTCTGTTTCGTGACTTGAGATTTAAGTGTTTTAGTAATTGATGATTCGCTTAATTAGGGTTTGAACCCCTTGTTTTCGTTCGTATATGATTTTTGAACTGTGATGATTTGAGTGTTCGATTTAGATTTTATCGGGATGTCGCCTTCGACCACTTGAATCCGTTAACTCATATCTGGACCACCTTGGGTCTGACACTTAAATTTCATTGTTTTCGTTGTTTTTGATTTAGTTATGGGATAATAAGAGGAATTGATACCGGTCTTGATTTTCTAGAGATTTTTGTTCTGTAAACTTTTGTTGGCCTTGGCCATCACTTTTGCTTCGGCATTGAATTGATTTTTAGACTGCAGTTTGAGTTGTGATTTCTTTGACTTTGACTTTGAATTGTCTTACTCACCACAGTTTTGATTTTTGGTTAGCTCGATTTTAACTGCTGCTCCATTGATTGAATTGCATTGAACTATATGAAGCTAATTGGATTTCTTGACTTTGTATGCTCTGCATACACTTTTTGATATATGCATATATGTTGAACTACACACTGCCATGTTTTATTGTGATAGTCTTCACGGTATATTATTGGTGGTCTTTATTTATGTGTCGTCTGCATTTTTCATTGCCTTTGACCTTTGAGGCACATAGGCTACATGTTGTTCACTTGTGCCTTTGGGACCATTGCAGATCGTTTACAGGCAGTTTTGAGTTCACACCACGTTTGATCATTTATGGCAGCTGTCTTGACCATTTGAGACAGTTTGCCTACCTGTTTTTGAAATATTGAGTATATGTAAGGGAGTTTGCATTTGTTTGATGTAAGCACTGTTTCTGGTATTGATTTCGAACTTGTCTGGGTTGAATTGTGGCATTAACTTGATAACGTCTTCAAGTTCATGATTGACGTACTGGAGTCTGCATCCTCGATCATGTATCTGTTGCATGGTCAACATATGTGGTCTATGTAGTTGTAGTATTTGTGTCTGCATTCACATCTGTTGTCTATATGTTGCATTTTAATGTAGTGTAGTTCATGTGCATTGATGAACTTGATTACATTGCTTCGGCCTTGACTTGGAACTTCATTGACCTTGGTACTGATTTGTTCGACTTCTTTGATTTGTTTGCATTGAAGTTGTATGTAGTTGTGTTCATGTTGTTACTGCAATATGTTTTCAGTCTGATAGCACTATGCCCTAGCCTTGCTCTTTGTTGCTGTAGCATGCACTAGAGTCATGGTAGCATTTGCCTCTGTACTGATACATACATTTGTAATCTTCACTGCACCCTGTGGTTGCATTCACCTCATGTCTGCATTTTTTTGGCCCTGTTGCATTTGGTATACTTCATATGCATACTTTGTTTGCTATTTGGTCGCCTATACCTCTGTAAGCTTGAGTTTGCATAGTTTCATCATGGTTTGCATTTTGATGCTCTTTGAGTATCACTGAGTCTTTGGCATTTGGTCATTCTTTGTACTACCTGATCCTTCTGGAGTTTCAGTTTGTACATTCGATTGTTGTATGTTGGCAACTTGTATTTGTGATGCCTGTTTCATTAAGCTTGATAGGTTTGTCTTCACTGTATTCATTTGATTTGGTCATTGTTTGTAGTTGGCCTTGTTTAGTTTCTGGGTTTCACCATATTTTTGTTTGCATATTTCAGTTGCTTGTACACGTGTCTGTGGTCTTCATATATGTGTCCTTTGCATTTGTGTACATGTATACCATATATTTGAGTCTGGTTCTTGTTGCACTTCACCTGCTATGTCTTTGTTCATGTTGGTTTAATGTACGTGAATGTCTACTGTCTCATTTCTAGTTTGCATTGCCTTTGTGATCTTCACTTATGTGTAGTCTACACTTTGATAATCATGTAGCCAGGCATGTGTATAGATATGTACATATTCTATATTACTTCGGCATTAAATCAGATTTTGAGCCTGGTCCTTGATGATGTTTGACTACTTGTTGCATCGAGAGTACATCTGAAATTTTGGCGAGCCAGTGCACGCGAGCGTGTACTGCAGCCACACGTTTTAAATGTGGCGAGGCCGTACACGTTAGCGTGTACTACAGCCACTCAGTATTAATTTTAATTGATATTTCTTTCGTTTTGATTCATTGATTCGTTTCATATTTCGTATGTCGTATTGGCGAGGCCGTACATGTGTGCGTGTACGGCAGCTAATCAAACTTTGATGTTTTTTTAAGTGACAATTTCGATTGTTTTAAATTGATTTAGTCAATTTGATAAATTGTTTGCTTATCTCTGTTGATGATTTAAATTTGCTGATATGTCGTTTAACACTGTTTAGTGTTATACCTGCCGTTATCCGATTCTTTTATCGAGGAGTCGGATATACGAGATTTCTGAGACTGTCGTCTATTTGGTATTTGATTATTACTGCTTCTGTGCATTAATAACTGAGTTTGAATTAGACTGACCCGTGTATTATTTTCTTTTGAATTTAATACTCGGGTCAGACCGAGTATTTACAGATTGTAGATTTTTAGCTTTGGGATGCTGCTAGTGCTATGAAGATTTTTCATATCATTTGAAGCGTTTTGCGTCTTTTTGTAGTAGTCAGTGTACTGATTAGGAGGATGTGTATTCATGTACATTAGATCATAATGTATTTGTGTATATAACTTCCAGTGTCGACAGTTGTAGTTGTATCATATGTACCGTGTCAAATGTATTGTAACTGACATCAGTTATTATATATATGAGACTTTTCTGTTTAATCTGTGTTCCGCATTTATCTATATTATCTGTGTCATTATTATATATTTTGTCCTAAACTAATATAGCCACTGTGTAGTAGCTTTGTGTTTGTATCGGTATGTCGGATCTCCTCTTGAAATAAAAATGCATATTATATTATCTGACATATCGGTGCTCGCACAAAGCAATTACACGGATGGTCGCTCCTCAACAGCCTTATTCTCCGTGCTAGTTGACAACGTTACACCGTAGTGTTCTTGGCTAGCGTGGGTATAGAGGTGGGGCATCACAGACAGACTTTCTATATTTTCACTGAATCCAAACATCTTGTTAATGCTTTTATCCATACACTTCTCTATAAGACTGAGAGACTCGACTTTGTTTTCAGTCAAAAGATCATCGGATGATGAATCCATATTATTAATATCATAACCCAAAAAATTTATTTCATCTTCTACTAGCAAGGCTAAACTCAAGTCACTATCTTCTATTATAGCATTCAGACAATCAAACATGTTATTGGTGATTAGATCAAACTTTCCCATATCAAAAGATTTTATCTTGAAATTTTTATTACGAACTAATATAAACTTCTTATCTCCTTCACACAAATTAACTGCTTAGTTAGTATTTCTCCCTGTGAGATCATCTTGCTTAAAAACAGATTCGAAATCATTGTCTCTTATAGAATTTAAATCAAGATTATACTGCATCACAACTAGATCCAATAATAATGGATAAGAGATATAAGATTCATCACTATGAATAAAAATTGAAGAACCAGGGTCAACAGTAGCATCAGCAACCAAATTCAAGGCTTCATTATTTTCTCCCTAAAATGGCAGTTGTAACGACCCGTAAATTTTGATTTATAAATTTGTTAGTTTAATTTAAAATTTTGCAATTTAATTTAGGAAGAAATTAAAATTCTAGTAGTTATAATGAAGAAGATGTTAGAAATTTAAATGTAGCAATTGAAATTAAGATTTACAAATTCAGAATGTAATTACAATCAATTGAAATTGTGAATCTTTGTCATACTTGGTTATAAGTTAATATAAGAAACAAACGAGAATACTTAATTTATTAATGAAATGTTATAATCAGAAGTATAATGGAAATGCTACTAATTTAATTTAATAAGAAGGTAAGTAATAAATAAAAGATTGTAAACTTTAGTAAATGAATTAATGTGCAAAGAAATTGAATTAAACATGAATAGCATTAATATAAATAAATGGAATTATGCAATAATTGGTAAATGATGGCATTAATGAACGAAATAAGATTGGTAAGTAATTAGAATTTAATTCTATAAAATTTGGAAATTGAATGTAATATAATGTAATAAGGTTAGTGTAATACCAATTGACTGGCATTCAAATTTATATTAAATAAAATTTCTATAGTAATTGAAATTTACTATTTTGCAATTTAGATGAGAAATCAAATTTAATAAAATCAAGAAATGTAATATAATTCCATGTAAATTTTACCCATAAAGTGTCAATTTATTTAATAGCAAGATTTTAATTAAATAAACGGTTTTATTTAGGTTTCAATTGATAATTAATGAAGTTTAATGTGAGATCAAATTGTAACTAATTTTCTTAATTTGTGTAGTTAGGGTAGGTTAATTTCTCATTGAAGATAGTTAATCCTATAAGATGAAATAAAGGTTAATTTTGATTATAATATGAAGATTTGTTGATTTAAGTAGTGAAACCCAAGATTTATTAATTTATTTGAAATTGAAATTTAATAAGTGGATAAATCGCAAATAACTGGGATATATATTAAAATATTCATAAATGAGGATTTAGATGAAGGTGAGAATGTTAAATATGTTAATAGAATAATTGGAAATTTGATTTACAATTTATAATTTAATAAAATTGAGGTTAATATTGAAATTTATAAATTATTCACCTCTAAATCGACATTTAAATTTGATTGATCATTGTAAATGATTGAGAAATCGTAAGTGATGAAATTTGGCAAATTTTCGAAGTGAAATTTAAAAAGTGATTTAATTAATTTAATTTTAATTTATTTAATTAACTAGAAAATAGCCATTTTGGCGACTGACTCGGATTTCGACGAAACAAGTTTCATCGGATTCTTAATGGTGAATTATTATAGGATTTCAAGTTTCGTAGCGATCGGACTTGTCGTGTGATCGTACGGACTCGAAACGCCTTGAAATTGATAAATTGGAATCAATTGAAATCAATTTGAAAATATTGTTTGTAGCATAACTTCTCCATACGATGGAATTTGAACCTGAAACCTTTTTCATCGCGTTTAAAATATTTTAAAACACCTATTTTGATATATGGGTTTACCGAATTTCGTTCCGGAGTCAGAACGGGCTTTTTGGGCCAATTATTGTTCAGCATGTTTATTTATCTGGTCCATCTACTCTATTTCAACCCTATCTATAAATACCCTGCTAAACCCTAGCCTCCGCCTATTCTCAATTATCTGCGCGTAAAATTTCTTCAGCTCCTCTTCTTCGTCAATGGCTGCAAACCCTAGATCAAATAACAATTCTAAAATCAAACTCAAAATTTCAAACTGCTCAGAAAAATCTGAAAAATATATATATCAAACATCTCGATGATATGAATCAGCGTCTGCTATTTGTTTTTCGAAATTACGCTTCGATCAGCGGGAAATCGTGGTCAAAGTTCTAAATCACGTAACCCATAACGTCGATTTGGGGGTTTTCGATTTTGGCCTCAATCGGAGAAATCAAGATATGGGTTTTGTGGGAAATTGAATTTGGAGTTGAATGATGGTGGTTGCAAGGCCTAAATCAAGGTGTGGTGGCCGGAAATCTGAGATTAGGGTTTCGAAACCCTAGAAAAGCACGGCGGCGGCGCGGCACCGTGGGGGACCGGAGGAGGTGCGTTCTGTAGAGGAAGGGAAGGCGAGTGCAATAGAGGCTCTTTGGTCGACGGCGGTGGCCGGTAGGTGGCGAATTCGGCGGTCAAAGTTGGCGTTTTGGGTTTCGGTCCGTGTTCTGGTTCTTGCACGTGCGCGCTTCCTGGGCTGGGAAAAGATGCGTCCTTTGACGGTGACATGGCGTGTACTTTTGGGTAGGTGAGTTGTTTCTATTTTATTTTTTTGTTTTAATTTAATTTAGATTTCAGCTAGTTTAAATCGAATAACTTTAGCATACGTTGTCCGTTTTAAGCGAAATTTTTTTTGTTAGGATCGTATTGAAATTCCGGACTTGATGATGCTGGTTTGGAAAAATTCTGAAATGGTCAAATTTTTGGGTTTAAATTGGATTTAAATTCAATTTAAATTCAAAAGGTGAGTGTTTTAACCACTCACAACATCTAAAAGTTCTTATGTTTGTTAAATTGATTTATGATGTATTTAAAAATTTATTTATAGCTGTTTGGCATATGTTTCATCATTATCTCAGTTAATTTGCATTTGTTTAACTTAACTTGTTATTTAATTCATTATTGCAAATAAATCGCTAGTCAAATTTTTAGTTAAATTTATTAATTGCATATAAACTGCTAGTTAAACAGTTATAATTTATTTTGAATATAAACTGATAGTTGATACTAGTTATTTATCACCTGTTATATATGGATGTATTGTTTGAATTTGAATGATGTTGTGATAAATAGATGTATGGTTTTGATGGATGAATTGATATTTATTTATATTAACTACAAGTTGTTATGCATTTCATTTCATTCGGTATTGCGGTTTGAAATGATATATAACCGTAATTTTTATTTTAAATTGCGGATTGAAATGATAAATATCCGTATCACTTGACCGTAGGATAGAAAATTTTATACAGGCACCGCGGTATATATATATAAAATTATTTTTGAAATGATTTTTATGGTTTGGATAGGATACGGTTTAATAAATATTAAGTTTTGATATTTCTAAATATTTTTATATACATATATAGTTAAATTGTTGAATTTAAGCTGAGTATAAATCTGTTAAATAAAAATTGAATAAGTTGAAAAATGGAGTTTGATAATTCATATTATATGTTTAAGTACAGGTTTAAGATGTTGTATATATATAGAGTTTTAAATGTTTCAACTCAATTTAAGATTTGAAAGATAAATTGGAAATTTATTTGGAATTGAGCTATTTGAAAATTAAACTCCATAAGTTGATGTAAACTTGTTAAACTTGGAGATTTTAAAGGTATGATATTTATAACTGGATTTTTTTTATTCAAGATAAATTAAGTGAATATTTCTAGTATAAATAAATTGAAGGAAATATTTAGTTGTTAGTAATTTGAGTTTATTTTTAATGATTTAGGATTCATTATGTAAATATTTCAAAACAAAAAAAAAGGGACAATAAATTGTTGAATAGAAATTTTCAACCTTAGTTTTGAAATGGTTAAATACGCAAAGTTTAAAATATATTAAAATCGAAGTGTTTTATTGGAACTGAAAGTGAATCTAAAATTTATGGGTTTAGACTTAATTTAAAGTGAATAAAATTGTAAAGGCATGGAAATTATTTACCTTATAAAGTAATTTAAATTCAACTATTGTCTTTATATACTGTTGAATATCCAAACCATTTAAGTTTTAGAAGTTATGGTTTTAAAGCTATGAATTTCAAAGTATTATGTTTTGAAAGTTATAATTTAAATGTTGGTTTCCAGATATTATTAATTTAAAAGCAGTATGAGTTTGGAAAATAAATATATTTGAAATAAAAATGATATTATTGATTTGGGTTTTATAAAAATAATATCAAAAATGAGCACTACGCCATAAATGACCTACTGCAACACAAAAAAAATGTTGGCTCAGGCCCGAAAAATGTTGCCATAGGTCTATGGCAACACTTTTAGGGTGATGCAATTTTTGCCGTTGCCTTAGACCTCAAAGGCAACATTTTGACTATCTAAGGCAACATAAGTAATATTGTTGCAATAGAACCCTATTTGGATCTATGGCAACACCCATAGGTATCTGTAGCAACATTCCAAAATGTTGCTATAGATATTAACTTTCTGAATTTGTGGGGCCCACAATGTAGAGCATATTTGATTTTTTTTAATAAAAATAAATTTTTATTTAATAAAATGCTATTGCATAGAATTTGATATTTAAACAGTAATTTATTTAAATAAATATTTTATTTCAACATTTGAAATAGTACAAATTCCTGACTCCACTATTTTACAATTCAATGATATATAACACTGATATTCACATATACAGATATTCCTCACTACATCACTCAGTTCACTCATTACATATGCAGTTTCAATTTATACAGACACCGACACTAAGAAATATATGCCGAGCCGAAGGCGAGCCGAGTGCCGAGCCGAAGGCGAGCCGAGAAGCGGGTCCGGGCGCAGCGCCGGCGGGGGTCCGGGGCACCGCAGTGGGCACCGCCCGATTCATCCGATTTCGGAAGATCGAGCCTTCTTTGAAACGACGTAAAATGATGCACCACACATACTTCTAAACCACCAGCCTCCATCCTCTAATTGCCTCACCAACAAACTATTTCAGCTGCCAAATTCGACTTCAGGTTGCCAAATCGCCTAATCACCTAATCACAATCGCTGATTACCCATTCCGACAACCCAAACATCATCAAACTTTCACACTGCAAATTCGCAACAAAACCAAGCACCACCCTTGGCTGATAGCAAACAACATTGCTTCTCACATTGCTTCTAGGTCAGTTCATACATGTACATTAGTTCAAAGCACCAAGCTATATATCTTCAGATTTGGACCATCATTAGCCTACAAAAGAAAAACCAAACTCGTTTACTCAATGTGAAAGAACAAACTGCAGTGAAAAATTTGAAGTATATCAATGTGGAACTACAGGAAACCGGACATTTTGATAACAATACCATTCACACAAAGTATCGAACACTTTTAGTGCATTACAAAATAGCTCTTCCAGTCATTCTCTATTCTATCTTCAAGTTGCAATATGGAAGACCACTCCAATCCAAATTCAACAATAGACCTCAAAATACATAAAGCAAGATGAAATTTGAAACTTACCATTCAGATACAGAAAATGCATAAAATCCACAGTATCAAATATCACAAAATGAAAAAAAAGGTCAAAACAAACCGGAAATTAGACAGCCTGCTCTTCATTGGACTGCAGTGGTATCTCAAGCAACTCAAGAGGCACAGTCTCGACGCTCTTAGGTGTGTTCCTGGCAGCAGCAGCAACAGCAAGAATCGTGTGCCCTAATTTTCACATAGAGAGGAACGAGAAAGAAGAGCTGATGGCGACGACAGCGGTGGCAAAAGGGGTTTGAACGGAAAACTTTGTTTGGCTTCGGGTTTTGGTGTCGTGACGGCGCTCTGGTTGGAGCTAGATGGTGGTGATGGGTCAGGGGGTAGCTGGGGGCGATGGGTCAGGATTTGGTGGCGATGGGTCAGGGGGTAGCTGGGGGCGATGGGTCAGGATTTGGTGGCGATGGGTCAGGGGGTAGCTGGGGGCGATGGGTCAGGATTTGGTGGCGATGGGTCAGGGGGTAGCTGGGGGCGATGCGTCAGGGGGTAGTTGGGGGTGAGGAACGAAAATATGATTTGGAAATTAGGGATTTGGAAATTGGGGGTGAGAACGAAAATGATCTGAAAAGTAAAGCGGGAAAACAAAAATTTGCAGCAAATTGTAGCGGTGATCCAGTTTAACAATCGGATTAAATGTAGACCGTTGGATCGTATTCACGCGGATTGCTAATTTTATTAATTTTTTAATCTGAATACATCTATAGCAACACTATATAAAAATGTTGCATCGTGTTACACTTTTTTAGCTAGAGCAACACATTTTTATGGCTAAGGTAACACCATAAATACAACGTTGCAGTAGGACCAAAATTTTATATCTATCGCAACATTTTAGCTGGCAACACCTTGCAAAAATGTTGCAGAAGGTCATTTATGGCGTAGTGTGAGTTTGTTATGGAAATGGAAATGATATCGTATTTATGGGTTTGAAATGGATAATTATATTCTGGTTTTTAAAGTACAAACTATTTTAAAGACCTCGGTGGTATAATAACGTTTGGTTGTTGAAGAGACCGGGATCTGAAGTTGTCATACTCTCTGCCAACTCCGAAAACCACTTTAACAATTGTGTACGTGGTGGAGATTCCAGAATGAAGTAGGTTGGTGGCGGCATTTCCTCTAAGGTAAATACATAGACCCAACTTCCATGAGTTGTCATAAGGTGGCTAAAACAGGAGCGATCTACGGGTTAATGAGGTAGCACCTCTGAACGGACACTTCCCTTCGATACTAAACTCTAACTTTGGATTGATTCGGTGGCCACCTTCACTTTTGATTTCTTTGATTTGGGGGAGTTTGTCCGAGGTGGGCGGTAGTAGCAGCTACGCGTTTCCACTGACCCGGAAGCGTAATTGGTATATCTACCCTGGCATTGCCTAGTTGTGCCGTGTCACCTACCATACCGAGCCTTGTACGAGTTTGGATTTCTCCCGTAGCCCGTGTGGTATCCTCTGGTGGCTTCCCGATCAGGAGGGACTATGATATTGGATGGACTACTGGGCTATTACGTGTTAAGGTGGAAAATGTAAAGCCTTAATTCTATTTAAAAGTATGTTTATTTTACTATTAGACACTATTATTATAGCGAAATATACTACATAGTAAATAGTTTAACGAATCCTTAAGAGATGTAAATCCCGAGCATCTTTTAAGTTACTGCACTCATATTTATTTCTGTTGACTTAACTTACATAAGATCTTTTAGTTCTGACTCGAGTGTTTTGTCTTTTCAATTCGCTCGGGTCAGTCCGAGCGTTTCAGGATCGAAGACTTTAGCTCTGGATGACGAAGACGGAGATTTCTATTATTTTTATTAATTATATTTCACTACACTCATATTGATCCACTGCATTGTCATATGGTATGTGTACTCTGATATGTATTGTATAAATATAATCAAAGGTTTTGTAAAACAACTTCATGAACTGTATATTTGATTATTATATTTTATCCTTCCGTTGTGAGATTCTATTTTTGTTTTATTTCTTGCTTATTTTTCTTATCTTCCCATAACAATCCGCCCTTCCGTATGGTTTGAATTGGCACGTGTGTCGATTTAAAACGTTCGAAAAGGCGGTCCGTTACAGTTGGTATCAGAGCTTTGGTTTAGCGATAAACCTTAGCTTGTGGGGTTTGACTCTTTACTAATAGGGTAGTAATACCCTATGGGAGTCGCTGGGTGTATATATATGAGAGAGCGTATTTGTTAGTGTTATAAAAGGTTTTGATATTGTGTTAATTTGTTTCGTTTCGTATTTATAAATTCTGGTTGATGCATGGGACGCTGTGACATCAATAGGGGTTTCTAAACACTTAATAGGACAGACCGACACAATATTTGTTTTTAATATAGGTGAATGAAATTTTTTTGCCTATTATATTTTCTATATATAAAATAATTTTTTTAAAGATTATATTTAGTTGTATTATATTGGTTGTTAGGTAATGAAATTTATAAATAATATTTGAAATAAGATTGAAATAAAATAAATGAAAGTTGGAGATTTTAGAACTTAAGTTCTGGGGCTTTTGAAAATTTCTTTCAAATAATTTTGGTATATAATAATATTGTTTATAAGTATTTTCTGATATAAAAATATTTTCAGTATAATTTGAAAGAAATGTTTTAAAAGAAACTTTGAAAAGAAATAAATTTTGTACTACCCTCTCTGTCGCTGGAAAATAATTTCGTTGTTGAGTGCACGCATCATCGACATTCATTTTCGAGTTTCGTAGTGGGAAGGCCACTGTAGTAGTTTTACTACAGATTTATTTTGATAACCAAAAGTGAAATTTTAGTTTACTTTAAATATACTTGGATATAGATAAGTGGTAAGTATATCTATCTACTAGTTTAAAATAATTTGAAATTAAACCCGGTATTTAATTCTTAAGTTTCCATTTATTAATAGATTAATTAATGTAGTGAAACGGAATTTAACTAATAATTGAAACCCTAAATGAAATAAGAGATTTAATGCTAGGTTATTAATGGTATTAAAGGAAATTTAAAATTGGTAACATAGGAAACAAAGAGTGATATTATTGAACATTAAATTTAATTAAAGAATGAGATAAAACTTGTATAAGTTCATTTGCATTTTTCTTTAACATATATAACTTACCAATATAAAAAGTTGAAATGCTAATAAGAATTGTGATAGATATTATACAAATAATAAACTCGAGATAATGAAAGTATTCCATGAATTTGCTGTTATAAATGAGAATTTAATGTTATAAACTTAAGTTATAATTGAAACTTTATTATAAGTAAATACAATTAAAGATAAGCATTATAAATAGAAGATGATAAATTTAAGTAAATAAAATGGAATGTTATTATAATAAAATACGATAAAGAGTGAGTATTGTAAGTAAGCAACTAGGAACTTAAGTATATGGTTGAAGCTATTGTGAATAAATAAGTAGAAAGGATGAATGCAGTAAATATATATTTGTAGACTTAAATTATTGTATTAATGTGATAAGAAATTGATCTGCACATGAATACTATAAACAAATAAAGCTATGCAATATGAAAGTAAAAGAGAGAAATGAATTTTATACATATAAGTATGAGTGCAAACAAGTGTAATAAACACTAAATTAATGGATGGAAATAAAAGTTGTAAGAAATAAATGTAAAGTAAAAAGATAAACCATATATGAAATAAAAGGAGAAAATCAAACAACAAAGGTATGAAATGAAATATATAATAAGTAAAGTTGATTGTTGTTTGGATTTGTTGTTGTTTTGGGTCATGGTTCTTTGGGTAAGATACTTTAAAATTTGGATTGGATGAATGAATAATCTATTTAGTTTATCTAAGGCTATTGAGTAAATGATGCGCTAGTAGTTATTCTTCATTCCAGACAATTTAAAAGTTTTGAACCCGAACAACTATTTGGTTGTTTGATTGAATGGTTGTTTTGTAATGGTTGTGTATGATGTTTGTTGGAATTGATGGTTGTTGTTCGTACTGATTTGTCGATTATGGTTGAACCACTTTAAACCTTTCGTTTTATATATAATTATTAACTCTTTTAGGTTGTATAAGTGGAATACAGGTTATGGAAGCAATTGCTACTGTTTTAGGTTCCATAAAATAAGCGTAAATTGCCCGACAAATAGGTACATTTTCGGATTACGGTTTATAGCGTTATTATATTATATTTGCCCGAGTTGGGATATATTATTTTGAAAAATATATGTGGTATATTGTATATTTAATATTATATTTTCTCCCGAGCCTCCCCGTACAAAGGAGACTCTGCCAAAATTTTTCGTAAATTTTGGACTTAGAAAATATTTTGAAAATGTTTTCCAAACTTTATAAATTTAAGTATAAGAAGATTTAATGGTTATAAATTGGTATATTTTATCTAAATTAATTAATTTTGTAAAATTAAATTTTTAATAAAGTTAATGTTGTGAATACGATATATTGATTTCTAAATTTTTCTTTTCCCTTCTTTTCCTTTTTTGGGACGAAAAGTTTTGAGTGGGGAGAGTGTAACGACCCGTAAATTTTGATTTATAAATATGTTAGTTTAATTTAAAATTTTGCAATTTAATTTAGGAAGAAAATAAAATTCTAGTAGTTATAATGAAGAAGATGTTAGAAATTTAAATGTAGCAATTGAAATTAAGATTTACAAATTCAGAATGTAATTGCAATCAATTGAAATTGTGAATCTTTGTCATACTTGGTTATAAGTTAATATAAGAAACAAAGGAGAATATTTAATTTACTAATGAAATGTTATAATCAGAAGTATAATGGAAATGCTACTAATTTAATTTAATAAGAAGGTAAGTAATAAATAAAAGATTGTAAACTTTAGTAAATGAATTAATGTGCAAAGAAATTAAATTAAACAGGAATAGCATGAATATAAATAAATGGAATTATGCAATAATTGGTAAATGATGGCATTAATGAATGAAATAAGATTGGTAAGTAATTAGAATTTAATTCTATAAAATTTGGAAACTGAATGTAATTTAATGTAATAAGGTTAGTGTAATACCAATTGATTGGCATTCAAATTTATATTAAATAAAATTTCTATAGTAATTGAAATTTACTATTTTGTAATTTAGATGAGAAATCGAATTTAATAAAATCAAGAAATGTAATATAATTCCATGTAAATTTTACCCATAAAGTGTCAATTTATTTAATAGCCAGATTTTAATTAAATAAACGGTTTTATTTAGGTTTCTATTGATAATTAATGAAGTTTAACGTGAGATCAAATTGCAATTAATTTTCTTAATTTGTGCAGTTAGGGTAGGTTAATTTGTCATTGAAGATAGTTAATCCTATAAGATGAAATAAAGGTTAATTTTGATTATAATATGAAGATTTGTTGATTTAAGTAGTGAAACCCAAGATTTATTAATTTATTTGAAATTGAAATTTAATAAGTGGATAAACCGCAAATAACTGGGATATATATTAAAATATTCATAAATGAGTATTTAATTGAAGGTGAGAATGTTAAATATGTTAATAGAATAATTGGAAATTTGATTTACAATTTATAATTTAATAAAATTGAGGTTAATATTGAAATTTATAAATTATTCACCTCTAAATTGACATTTAAATTTGGTTGATCATTGTAAATGATTGAGAAATCGTAAGTGATGAAATTTGGTAAATTTTCGAAGTGAAATTTAAAAAGTGATTTAATTAATTTAATTTTAATTTATTTAATTAACTAGAAAATAGCCATTTTGGCCACTGACTCGGATTTCGACGAAACAAGTTTCATCTGATTCGTAATGGTGAATTATTGTAGGATTTCAAGTTTCGTAGCGATCGGACTTGTCGTGTGATCGTACGGACTCGAAACGCCTTGAAATCGATAAATTGGAATCAATTGAAATCAATTTGAAAATATTGTTTGTAGCATAACTTCTCCATATGATGGAATTTGAACCTGAAACCTTTTCCATCGCGTTTAAAATATTTTAAAACACCTATTTTGATATATGGGTTTATCTAATTTCGTTTCGGAGTCAAAACGGGCTTTTTGGTCCAATTATTGTTCAACACGTTTATTTATCTGGTCCATCTACTTTATTTCATCCTATCTATAAATACCCTGCTAAACCCTAGCCTCCGCCTATTCTCAATTGTCTGCACGTAAAATTTCTTCAGCTCTTCTTCTTTGTCAATGACTGCAAACCCTAAATCAAATAATAATTCAAAAATCAAACTCAAAATTTCAAACTGCTCAGAAAAATCTGAAAAAAATATATATCGAACATCTCGACGATACGAATCAGCGTCTGCTGTTTGTTTTTCGAAATTACGCTTCGATCGGCGGGAAATCGTGGTCAAAGTTCTAAATCACGTAACCCATAACGTCGATTTGGGGGTTTTCGATTTTGGCCTCAATCAGAGAAATCAAGATATCGGTTTTGTGGGAAATTGAATTTGGAGTTGAATGGTGGTGGTTGCAAGGCCTAAATCGAGGTGTGGTGGTCGGAAATCT
Source organism: Allium fistulosum (assembly GCA_030737815.1). NCBI lineage: Eukaryota > Viridiplantae > Streptophyta > Magnoliopsida > Asparagales > Amaryllidaceae > Allium > Allium fistulosum. The sequence goes on from CM060904.1 coordinate 131,514,238, forward strand.
GAGATTAGGGTTTCGAAACCGTAGAAAAGCACGGCGGCGGCGCGGCACCGTGGGGGACCGGAGGAGGTCGGTTCTGTAGAGGAAGGGAAGGCGAGTGCAATGGAGGCTCTTTGGTCGACGGTGGTGGCCGGTAGGTGGCGAATTCCCCGGTCAAAGTTGGCGTTTTGGGTTTCGGTCCGTGTTTTGGTTCTTGCGTGTGCGTGCTTCCTGGGCTGGGAGAAGATGCGTCCTTTGATGGTGACGTGGCGTGTACTTTTGGGAAGGTGAGTTGTTTCTATTTTATTTTTTTGTTTTAATTTAATTTAGATTTCAACTAGTTTAAATCGAATAACTTTAGCATACGTTGTCCGTTTTACGCGAAATTTTTTTTGTTAGGATCGTATTGAAATTCCGGACTTGATGACGCTGGTTTGGACAAATTCTGAAACGGTCAAATTTTTGGGTTTAAATTGGATTTAAATTCAATTTAAATTCAAAAGGTGAGTGTTTTGGCATATGTTTCATCATTATCTCAGTTAATTTTCATTTATTTAACTTAACTTGTTATTTAATTCATTATTGCAAATAAACCGCTCGTCAAATTTTTAGTTAAATTTATTAATTGCATATAAACTGCCAGTTAAACAGTTATAATTTATTTTGAATATAAACTGATAGTTGATACCAGTTATTTATCACCTGTTATATATGGATGTATTGTTTGAATTTGAATGATGTTGTGATAAATAGATGTATGATTTTGATGGATGAATTGATATTTATTTGTATTAACTGCAAGTTGTTATGCATTTCATTTCATTCGGGATTGGAGTTTGAAATGATATGTAACCGTAATTTTTATTTTAAATTGCGGATTGAAATGATAAATATCCGTATCACTGGACCGTAGGATAGAAAATTTTATACAGGCACCGCGGTATATATATATATATATAAAATTATTTTTGAAATGATTTTTATGGTTTGGATAGGATACGGTTTAATAAATATTAAGTTTTGATATTTTTAAATATTTTTATATACATATATAGTTAAATTGTTGAATTTAAGCTGAGTATAAATCTGTTAAATAAAAATTGAATAAGTTGAAAAATGGAGTTTGATAATTCATATTATATGTTTAAGTAACGGTTTAAGATGTTGTGTATATATATATATATATATATATATAGTTTTAAATGTTTCAACTCAATTTAAGATTTGAAAGATAAATTGGAAATTTATTTGGAATTGAGCTTTTTGAAAATTAAACTCCATAAGTTGATGTAAACTTATTAAACTTGGAGATTTTAAAGGTATGATATTTATAACTGGATTTTTTTTATTCAAGATAAATTAAATGAATATTTCTAGTATAAATAAATTGAAGGAAATATTTAGTTGTTAGTAATTTGAGTTTATTTTTAATGATTTAGGATTCATTATATAAATATTTCAAAACAAAAAAAATGGGACAATAAATTGTTGAATAGGAATTTTCAACCTTAGTTTTGAAATGGTTAAATACTCAAAGTTTGAAATATATTAAAATCGAAGTGTTTTATTGGAACTGAAAGTGAATCTAAAATTTATGGGTTTAGACTTAATTTAAAGTGAATAAAATTGTAAAGGCATGGAAATTATTTACCTTATAAAGTAATTTAAATTCAACTATTGTCTTTATATACTGTTGAATATCCAAACCATTTAAGTTTTAGAAGTTATGGTTTTAAAGCTATGAATTTCAAAGTATTATGTTTTGAAAGTTATAATTTAAATGTTGGTTTCTAGATATTATTAATTTTAAAGCAGTATGAGTTTGGAAAAGAAATATATTTGAAATAAAAATGATATTATTGATTTGGGTTTTATAAAAATAATATCAAAAATGAGTTTGTTTTGGAAATGGAAATGATATCGTATTTATAGGTCTGAAATGGATAATTATATTCTGGTTTTTAAAATACAAACTATTTTAATGACCGCGGTGTAATAATAACGTTTGGTTGTTGAAGAGACCGGGATCGAAAGTTGTCATACTCTCTGCCAACTCCGAAAACCCCTTTAACAATCGTGTACGCGGTGGAGATTCCAGAATGAAGTAGGTTGGTGGCGGCGTTTCCTCTGAGGTAAATACGTAGACCCAACTCCCGTGACTTGGCATAAGGTGGCTAAAACAGGAGCGATTGACGGGTTAATGAGGTAGCACCTCTAATCGGACACTTCCTTTTGATACTAAACTCTGACTTTGGATTGATTCGGTGGCCACCTTCACTTTTGATTTCTTTGATTTGGGGGAGTTTGTCCGAGGTGGGCGGTAGTAGCAGCTACGCGTTTCCACTGACCCGGAAGCGTAATTGGTATATCTACCCTGGCATTGCCTAGTTCTGCCGTGTCACCTACCATACCGAGCCTTGTACGAGTTTGGATTTCTCCCATAGCCCGTGTGGTATCCTCTGGTGGCTTCCCGATCAGGAGGGACTATGATATTGGATGGACTACTGGGCTATTACATGTTAAGGTGGAAAATGTAAAGCCTTAATGCTATTTAAAAGTATGTTTATTTTACTATTAGACACTATTATAATAGCGAAATATACTACATAGTAAATAATTTAACGGATCCTTAAGAGATGTAAATCCCGAACATCTTTTAAGTTACTGCACTCATATTTATTTTTGTTGACTTAACTTACATAAGATCTTTTAGTTCTGACTCGATTGTTTTATCTTTTCAATTCGCTCGGGTCAGTCCGAGCATTTCAGGATCAAAGACTTTAGCTCTGGAGGACGAAGACGGAGATTTCTATTATTTTTATTAATTATATTCCACTACACTCATATTATTCCGCTGCATTGTCATATGGTATGTGTACTATGATATGTATTGTATAAATATAATCAAAGGTTCAAAAACTCTCTGCGTTTAACTGAAGAAAATTCTAATTTTGTAATGACCCAAAACTTTAAATTTATTTAAATTGATAATTAATTGAATTTTTGAATAAAAAATTATAAAATTGATTTTTAAATGGAAGCGAGTTTCCCCGATTCAAATAGTATAAAATCATTTAAAATTTAATAATATTGTAAATATTGTATATATATGTGTATATATGTATTTGGGCATATATGAGTGAATTTGAAAATAATAAATATATAGATATATATTTGACTTGAATTTAAATTGTAAATAAATGGTTTAATAATAATAAATAATAATAAAGATTAGGATTGATGGTTAATAATAATTTGAATTTATAAATTCAAAATATAAGACGATAAATAAAATAAAATAAAATGAATACATAGATAAATTCAAATAACATGTTAATAAACTTTGTAAAATATAAAATAAACACATTAGCAAATTCTAACAACATAACAACTATAGGATTTCATTTATATTACAAAAACAAAGTAGTAATGCAAAAGAAATATTATAAAACAAGACAAAGACAAAATAAAATACACTTGAAAACATAACAATATATAGTATATGTAAGTAAACAAAAGATAAAATAAAATATCTACAAGTTTGCAAAATAAACAAAGTAAATAAAATGCATCAACCAGGAAAAGCAAACAAGACAAAAGAAACAAAATATATTAACTGATATTACATCACCACAAAGTAATAAAGCTTAAGACAAAGAAAAATAAAATAAAATAAGGCAAAATAAGTAAACAAGTTAACTGTTTCCATCTTTGCCAGGCAAGTAAAAATGCAGCATCACTTTAGCCACCAAAATATGTAAGTGTAACTTGCAAAATAGGTAAGGTGGAAAAGCATAAGGTACATAGGCATTAAATGCAAGTATCTCTAGCCCATAACTAACATCATCTTCAGCCATGCCCTGTACAAAAAAATTAATACATCACCTTGTACAAGTGTTATATACTGTAAACTTTCTTTTATGTATATCAACCTCATTCATTCGTTCATTCGAAACTGAGAAACAAAAAAAAATGTGAAATAAAAACATCATCTTAAACAAATTTCACAACTTAAATAAATTCAACCAGAAGTTAATCAAGTAATCAAACAAGCTTCAACCCGAAACATAGCAACATCATCAATAAAAGACTGGAAAACAAGATCATAGCTTCATTCTCTGTTCTTTCTTCTGGAAACTACGGTGAGTAACATAAAATTTAAATAGCTTAAGTATATCTTTATGTTGCTTGTTCATCTCTGAAAAGTATGTTTGTGAATGTGTTTTAAGATAGTTTTGTGTAAATACATATGAATACACTGGTATGCATGATATATTTTGATTCTGTTTCTCTGATTCAAATTCCAGGCTAAAATTTATATTTAAAATCTACCTGCTCTTGATCCCAGTTTTGTTAAGGCTTAAGTCCTGAAACAAATATGTTAGTTATACCATAGTTTTAGGTTAAGAACTTTTTTAGGTAAAAACGAATTGAAGTTGTCTCTGTAAATTTAAAACATCAGAGCATGTTAGATAAAGGTAAAAACTCAAACATAATAATTTTTAAATTTAGTATTATAAATTGAAAACTTAAACAAAAATATGATTTTTAAAACTAGAATCATAAATTTAAGTTGGGAATTGAAGCGGCAGTTTTTGTTTAAACAAAAATTGGGTTATAGCTGATTTCTGGTGATCTGAGTATCTGGGAATGCCAGAGATTCTCGAGAAGGTGGAGGAGCCTACGGGGTGTCGGAGAAAAATAGTTGGACGGTGGTCAGGTGATCAGGGAGGTGTCGGCGATCGTATGAAGTTCGTAACCCTAGTTTTAGCTAGGCTTAGTATTTTGATCATCTCGGCATCCCTGGTTGATCGAGTTCAACTAAACTCGAGGGGGTGGAAGCGTAGACGTTGGCGATCGTGTGGTCGAAGTTTCATGACCTCTGGTGGTCTGAGGCGCCGGAACGAGGTGATGTTGTTATTCGAGTTGGGTTCCAGTGTTCATAGAGTGGCTCGATTTTGATTTTGGTCGAGATAGGCGGAGCTGGGTGGTCGTGTTGATTGTCGAAGTTGTCGGCAACTTGTGGATGGTCGGAGACTTGGTCGAAGGTGCTCTGGCGATCGTGCACGTGCACGAGTGGTGATGTGTACCTGTGTTGCATGAATGGTTGAGGAGTAGGGGAATTCTTGAAGTCGATCTCGAGGAAATGGGGTGCAGACTCGAGCTCGAGCTCGAGTATTTTTGGTTTGTCCCGGGTTAACACTTAGAAAAAAAATTAAGTTTAAAGAGGAAAATGGTATCGGGTTAGTTTAGGGGAAAACTCGAAGCATATGGGAGATGGTCTCGGGGGTGACTCGGAGCAGGTCTCGAGCCTGATTTATAAAACAGTTTTACTTTAAAAAAAAAAATCAAACTTTTAAACCCATTTAAACTATGTTTCCAGATGATGATTTGATTTAAGTTTTAAATTAATTCAGGACTAAATTAAGATGTTTTTTTAGGAATTAAATTTTAGTTTATTTAATTTTGATACAACATTTTTATAAAGTTATTTATAAATAATGTAATTTAAAAAGGAATTAAGATTTAATATTGTTTAAACCAATCTTAACCTTTTAAGGCAACTAATGTATAAGGATTATGATTTAACAAGGTTTAAAAGGAAAATCAAGGTAATTAATTTATCTTTTGATTTGATTTAAAATCTTAGGTGTTTCAGAGATCAATTATTTGGTTTAAGTAATTAGGGATAACTTACTTAAAGATTAAAGTTAATTTATTAATTTGATTAATTAATTAAAGCAATTAATTTAAAGATAATTAATAAAAGATTAATTAATCAATGTAAGAGGTTAGGGATGATCACTGATTAAATTTTTATTAATTTAATGGTAATTAATTAATTAAGGGTTAATTTATTAATTAAAGATAATTTATTTAAATGATGAATTAAATAATTAAAGGTTAATTATTTAATAATTAAAGGTTGATGAATTATAATTAAAGGTTAATCAATTTATTATTAATGGTTAATTAATAAATGATTAAAGAATAATTAATCAAAATAATTTGTAATTTATCGATATTAATTAACCAGGATTAGTGATTTATTCATAAGAAATTTATCTGATTTGGATTAATCAGACAATTAATTGACCTTACCTATGGATGTTTGAATTGTATTGAACGTGAATTGTTTGATATCCCTGATATGTGATGCTTTGTGATACACCCTGATTTATGTTGTGATCTGTAATTTACTTATCTGTGATACATACATCTGTGATCTGTGAATGAACGATAAGCGTTATAGTTAATATCGCTTATCAACTATATTTCTGTATTTTGATCTGTGATGATTTATTGATGTTGCACTATTGTGTGTGAAACCCCTGGACCACACTCTTACACAGACAAATATGGATTTCACGTGGAAATCGGTTAAGTCACAGATAATTTAAATTTGATGTTTTTGAAATTGAAATTTTAATTTCAATTGATTTTGAAATTGGAAATTTGGGTTTAAAGTGAAAAACTTTTGAAATAGAATTTCAAAGATAAAAGTTATTTTGAATAACTTAATCGAGTTTTGAAATTTTAAATAATTTGATTTAAATTTTGAATTCAAGTTTGAAATTGAATCCTATAATTTGAAACTAGGGATTAAAGATGTTATACCAGTTATATATGGGTTAAACTATTTTAAATGTATTGATTTGGGAATTTGAATTTAATTCAAGGGTTTTAACTCGTGTAAATATAATTGGATTTTTCCAAAACGAAAACTACTTGTTTTCAAATAATAATAGCTTTCTTTTTAAGAAATGAATTTCCAAATTGTGTTGAAAGGTTTCAAGTTTGAAATAAAATTGAAATGTTTTGAAAACTATGAAATGAGTCTTTGATTCAAAGACCGAATGAGTTAATCCAACTTAAAATAAAATTGTTTTTTGAAAGCTATAAGTTAAATCTTGACTTAATGATTTAACAAGTTGATTTATTTGAAATAGAAATTGTTTTGAAATCCATAAATGAATCTTTGTGAATAGGGTTAACTTGGTGAATTGAATCTTTTTGTTTAAAAGATTGGAAATGGTAATTTGTTTTAACCATTCGAATGAAAAGTTTTGGGTTTTAAACTGTGATTTAACTGAGACCCCAGTATCCATATGATTTTTAAATATTTCGCTCAGTATTCGGGTTAGCCGGGAAAGGACCTTTGGGTCGTATAACCCATTCCGAATGTGTGATACGTCGTAATGGATGGCATTTGATGACCAGTGTTGAAGACCAGATATTTTCGAAAACGAAAGGACAACTCGTCGAATGTCTCTGCATCGACTGGTCCCCGCTATAGAGATTTGATCATCCTTTGTGATGGGAAGTCCGGATGTGATTAGAAAATTATCCGGATTTGCAAGGGCTTCGTAAGAAGTGCCTTCGGTTCTGTTCGAACCCGGAACAAACTTGTATGGTTACATGTCTGACATTACACTTTGAGATATAAAGCCGATTTCTTTCAAATACATTTCTGTTTGGTGGCGGAGAATTTATTCTCTTAGCTTAACACCCTTCTCTGAGACGTACGAGCTCAGAGGTTATGTAGTTGAAATTTATCAGCAATATACTCCCAATTTGGTAATGTGTCATGCTGAGTGTTGCTGTATGATGATCATTGTCTGATCATTTGTGATATGATCATTTGTTTGATCGTTTATCTTTGTGATCATTACTTTGATCATCTGTTGACCCAAAGCATGGCTTTGTGAAAAGCGTAGCTTTGTGGACGAGACTTCGTCGAACCTCACACCCCGGAATGGTCAAAACAGGAAAGTTGCAGCAAGGTTATTGGGGGTAGCGCCCCTTAGGGTATGTACATTTCCTTCTGGATAGAGGTGGTACCATGGTATGGAGCCCAGGTACTTAACCTATGTGGTTGCTGCAAATTTATTTCTTTGTGGTTGTTGGTTGACGGGATCCCGGATAAAAGTTGGTTACAACCGGGGGATGGCATACTCGTGTTAGTAGTTACCCAGTTAGGGGTAACCCGGCCTTGTGTTGGCAGAGATCCAGTTAGGTTCTCGGGACGTCCTTCCAGAGGCGTTTCCATGTGGCAATGGGAAGTTCCTTGGCCTGACCATTTGTTGGAAATCCAAAGAAACAACACGAGCCCTGTACGGTTTTAGTTGTAGAACCTACCATCTAATATGGTAGCTATAGTAGGCATACTATAATGGTACCTATGCTGGCTAAGATTTATATTCTACTTTTCGAAATGTTTCTACACTATGCACTAATAATAATATCAAAAAATGATTTGATTTTGCGTAGTAAGCATCTTTGACTATCATAAGAAGAAATCTTCTCCAAGTCTGCGTTTGCATTGTGTGTGTGGCGGGAGGTCTTATGGTAGTTTCATTTTCCAAAAGCATTGCGAATTGACTTTAAATTCTTTTGTTGTTCGTTTTTAAAAATAAACTGTTTTTGTTGCTCACCCCAGTCCCATGACTGATCCGGAGTTTATTGTTTCTTTCCTAAACTCTGGATGCTCAAAATTTTTCTACACGGGCAGTCTAGAGTTGGGTTTTTCAGATAGTCAAGGTTAGTAGATTTTCTGAAGCTAGTTCAGTCTTTGGATATGGACTGCACTTGCTTATCTTTGTGCATCGTTATTGAGAGTTCAAGCTATTTCTGGATTGGCGCTTTGGAGATGGAGATTATCCGTTGCTGGTGTTATCTATTTTCTTTTCCGCTGCTATTTCTTTTATCATATCTCTAATGTATATTGATATTCATTGTATCACTCTGTTGTATCAGATATTGTATCGGATATTGTATATCAATGTATTATTCATTTCTTCCGTTGTGTTGTTTACTTGATTGTGTTATAAGCTCCGGCGACTCGGATTTGAACGGTCGAATCTATGGCATTCGAGTACGATGTAGAGTATGGATGTCGATTTTCGAGCGGGCAAAATTCCGGGACGTTACAAATTTCATTGAACATGCAGACTTCTTAGGTCCAAAAACTCCACACTTAAAACAACGAACTAGATCTCGGCATTCCATAGCAATATGACAATCCCCCACATCTATATCAAATCTTCTTCCCTTTTCTAGAATATAACCAATTTTCTGCTTTAGAACTTCTATGCAAAGAGTGTTGAACGGAAGATTTGCCTTCTAAAACCACTTGGCATATCAGCAATTATAGAAAGAATCACGACTGTAATTGGGATAGGGTAATTTAGCATATGAAGAAGAATTTCTTGATGAAGAAGAGAAGAAAAAGAAGACAGAAATTGTAGAAACGAAGAAGTATCTATCGCCATTTTTACTCGGTCAAAGGTCTTTTCATTTTTACTCGTTAATTAAAATATAAAATTTTCGATTTCTATTTGTTCACCTTTAAATTCAATATTAAAGGTAAACGATCTTCATTCTTGTTTAAATAAACTTTTAAAATCATTTTAATTTACCTTAAATTTAGAATTCAATTATATAGATAATTTGAATATTAAATTTAAACAATTTAATTATCCGATATTTACATTAATAATCATAAATTTCAAATAATTCAACATTTATTATTTAACTCCAGTTATTAATTATAAACATAGTCAATACATAGAATTTAATTTCAATACCTATTATGGCCAGAATCTTCGAAATTGATTATTTCAAAATTTTATTCAAGTTCATTTTCTTACATAAATAAAACATTAAATTTTTAATTCCAACCATTTTTATTCAATAATCTTATTAAACTTAATAATTTAAAATAATTGAAATACGAGTCATTGCACATAACTTACCATCCAAGGAGGGTGATAAGAGGATAAGCATTGGTGAATTTCAACTTTGAGTTTACCATCCAGGATAGGGAAGAGGAAGATGATATGGTTACACTTTCTCAGTACAAACTACTTGTAGACGGAGCTTCTAATGAATGTATTCCTAGGCCAGGGCGGTACTCATGACTCTAGAAGGACGATCGATTTGCTACGCATAAAATCAAGAGTTTCTCGTGGTAAACGACAAGGCTGAGTACTAAGCGTTAATAGCGGACTCAGGATAACATAGAAACTAGGGGTAATAACATTGCATATACTCCATGACTACGTTTGGTGATTTACCCGACGAAGAAGGAACTCTAGGCCAAGGGTGCGAGACTCACTCCTTACCTAATAAAGACACTGGGAATACCGAATGTATAGAGCATTATACGATAACGCACATCCCTAAAGAGGAGTATATGAAGGCTTATTAACTAATCAAGCTGGCTTACTGTGGAGACAAGCTATATTATCCCCTACTTCAAGGCTTATAAATAGATGCCAACGATGTTGTAGTCATCAGCAGAATCATTTTCTAGTGACAAAATGAGTTCGATATTATATCGCACAACATAAGTAAAAAAAAAGCTAAATGATTTTTTTTCATTACATCAATTTGGTTTACATAATTCATTACATATTCTTTAACCCAAATCACTAGCACGTTATGGTAAATATAAACAAAATATGGATAGAGTATTGATGTGTTCAACATTGAAGATGCGAACACAATATATAACCACTTAAATATCCTGGTTTTACACAATGAAGTTTCAAGATAACTTTTATTAAATAACAAGCCCTCTTCTTCATCTTCAAAATTTATATTCGTCCTTCAAAAGATATCTGTCTAATCTATAAACTCAGCCTACTCGAATGAATAACCATGAGTTTATGAGAAGTAATAAAAACACGGATCAAACATAAAGCCTAGTATGAATAAAATCTTTATCCTAAACATCCATGGTGAGACCATGCCACTAAAACGGGATGGGTTTTCCCCTCACTTCAATGCTAAAGTAAAATACATCACATCAAACAACCAAGCTTAATTATCAATCCATTATAGGTGTGAGAATTCTTCCATACGTACATGACTAACTATTGTATTCTTGTTTTAGATTACAACACAGACCCAACTTTACCGATTCAACATCCAGTTCTTAACACTATAGGTTATTCATAAGTGTGATATCTTTATTATATCATAAACATATAATTTGGTTACCTAAAAAGCTTTACGCATCGCTATTGCAATTTGTCATGAACAAATAACTAGATGTTATCACTACACAAGAAAAGGCTTTTCGTAGGGTTGAAAAAATGCTGCAAAAATTTTTAGTAACGTTTTGGTAAACGCAGCGATACGACATACAACTAAAAGTCTGAATTTTTTTCTAGCGTTACAGGAAATGCTACCAAAATTTGACATATTGTAGGGTTTTAGAAACGCTATAAAATGTTTCAAACTTTTAGTCGCATGTCGTTTTTAAATGTTTACTGAAACGCTACTAGAAGTTTTGGTAGCCTTTTTTCAACGCTACTAAAGTCGTATTGCACCTATTCACATTTATTTCTTAGCGTTTTTGAAATGCTATTAAAAGTAATTACCCATTTTGCTACATACTTTACACGCTATCGTTTTCCATTAATGGCTTGTATCATTTTCAACTGTCATCTGCATAATAGTCTTATTAAAACTAACAATCAACCACATAATCATTGTACTCAAACCAACAATCAATTAATCACATAATCATCATACTCAAACAATTGAAAAAATACATTAATCACATAATCAAATATGATATCCATAACCATTTTGATAATAGTTTTTTTTTTGGCAAAATGGGTAAATTCATATAAATTCCATAACCATTCATAAACAAGTTTACATAACCAGTAATAACAAAATGTTATAATATATAACAATTAAAACCATATTCATTACTTGATTATCGCCAATTCTTTGCTGTGGCTGATCTTTATTCCAAAAAAGCCAATTACCTAAAGACAAGTGTAACGATCAACTAATGATTATGAAATTGTTTTTCATATTTAAAGTATATCACATCCTTAGTTAAACTTTCATTAAATTTAAATATTTTTTTATAAAACTTAGTTAATTTAGTTAATTTTTTTAATTTGGTTAATTTTAAAATGAACTTAGTTAGTTTTTGTAACGACCCGTATTTTTACGGATCGAAACATCGTAAAACAGTTGACATTTGGTTGCATTGTTGATAAGTCGTCTAGAGTCTAAGTCTCAGGTCGTATGGGAGTTTGGAGCAACCTAAGGAAGATGCCGAGTTAAGGATTGGAACGACCTAGGAAGTTAGGTCGTATAGAAGATAGGTCGTGTGGTGGCTTAGGTCGTGGGATAGGTTAGGTCGAGTGAGCGACCTAGGAGATTAGAGCGACCTAAGGTTTGAGCGACTTAAGGACAGGCAACGACCTAAGAGGGTTAGCGACCTATAGAATTTGGCAACCTATAGGAGTTAGCGACCTATAGAAGTTAGCGACCTAAGGGTTAGTAACCTTCAGTATTTAGCGACCTAGTGGTGAGCGAGTTAGCATAGTTAGGTCGTTAGACGACCTAAGGAGTTAGGTCGTATCCTGGCTAAGTTAGTTAGGTCGCATGTGTGTGTTAGGACGCAGGTTTGTTAGGTCGTAGGTCGCGGATGCGCGTAGGCCGTTGGATCTGTTAGGTCGCATGGATGCGCATTGTCTTAGGTCGTGGCATTGTTAGGTCGCGGAAGCGCATTGTCTAGGGTCGTAAGTTGTTAGGTCGCATCGTGTTGAGTCGTTAGGTCGTAGAAGCGCATCTGGTTAGGTTGTAGAGGCTTGGGGCTGTTAGGTCGAAGGTTTTTAGGTCGTAGGGTTTTAGTTCGTAAGGTTTTTAGGTCGTGGACGACCTAACTCCGAGCGAGCGACCTAAGAAGATTTCAACCTATAAATAGGAGGGTTCTACTTCATTTTTTGGGATCCGGATTTTGAAGCGACGAAGTGCTGCCATTTTGAGAGCTCGACTTCTACATTTCTTCACTTCTTTTCTCCACTCTAATCTAGTGATTCCTTCCATCCAAATCGAAGATCAAATTGAAGATCCAAGGGCTTAGGTTGAAGATCTACATCCATCGAAGAGAGATTTCATCGTTTGAAGCAGATTTGTGATAGATCGAGTTAGATCCTTCGCTGTCCAGATCTGAAGTGTGTTGCTTTTAGGGTGTTTAGGTGATTTGGTGAGTGGTGATTATCTCTCACACGGATCCAAAGGAGTATGTCGGATCGTTGGCTTGATTTTGTGCTAAAGTAGAGATTTCTATGCATTTTCTTAATCCTAAGTATAGATCCATATAGATCCATTGTTCATGATGATTTGACAACCATTTTACTACATGTTAACCTATGCAAGTTCATTCATCAAGATTATAGAGATATTGCTCATGTTTTCATGCTTATTAGACTTTTGACTCTTTATTTACGAAATTACCATTATTGCTATAATTGTCTATTTAGATCATATTTGAATGCTTGATTACTTGGATTAATGTTGACTTGATTGATTGCTATGAATTAGATGATTGATGATTTGATTTAGACCGAAGATGATTCAAAAGCTAAGGGAAAGGCTCTTGAATTGGGAAAGCTGCTTGTGGCATATGTGGCGGATGAGGAAGCTCATTTGGATAGATTTGATGATGATGTTGAGATGAAGCTTTGCTATGATGATGATGAGGCGAAGCATGATATGAGATAGTCTTGGTCTAATCCAGACAGGATCATTCCAAGCAGATTGACAACTCGGTGAAATGGTTCGAGTTTGAGGATAATGGTTTGCTCGAGAGGCGCTTGGGCTAGTATGGAAATAGTCGTCGAGGAGGATGACTAGAAGGCTGAGATCTCATCGTTGTTGAAGGTTCTAGCATGCTCAAAGCAAGAGTACATTGGGCAGATTTGATAGTCCCTGAAGGCTACTGATTGGTAGTCAAGTACTCTGGGCAGATTCGATAGTCCTAGGCATGGGTCACGACGACGTGCGGAGTTATGTCTAGAACCGGGGTTTCCATTAGCCCTTGACGGACGGATGAAAGAATGAGCCGGTCATTCAATTAACGATGATATTAAAACAATGATAGCAGTGATAGTCAGAGTCATGGATGTTTGGTTGTATCGTCATTCGGTCTCAAGAGCAGTGTTTTCTGGGTGCTTATCTGATCTTGGTTTAGGCCTTGGGGGTTTGTACTTGGAAAACATCGCCCTTGACTCGAATGATAATTGCTTTACTTTAAATTGCATGCTTTGCTATGTTTGCTTCTGCTTAGTGTGTGTCTGGGGGCTATAACTGTAGAAAGAGGTGGAGTGGGAGGGTTGTATTCCTATTCCTTTTCCTTTATGCTCTTTTGGTATGATGTTAGTTAATTTACCGCTCACTAAGACTGTTGTCTGACTCAAGGCTTTATGTTTTAACTCTTATCGCCTTGGGCTGTTCGTCCATTTTGGGACGGGCAGACTAGGTAGCAGGTGACAGGTGCTGTTCTTGCTTTTCCACGATGCTGATGACGAAGACGAGCTGGAGGATTGCATTTTACTTTCTTACTATATGTACTGGATGTTCCGCTGCTTGTATATTCTCTGAGTGATATGTAGTGAGGCTTGATGTATTGACTATTCAGATGCTTGTATTCAACTATTATGAAGTTTTATTGATGAAATTCTATTATGTGAAGCTTCACTATATATATATATATATATTCTATTGTATTTTGTCCATGCGATGTGAGTAATACGATAGATTCTGCTGTTTTAAATTACCCTGGCAATCGCCCATGGTCGCCTGGCACACTTTACAGTGCATAATCTCTAGGTTCGGTGCAGGGGTCATGGGCGGTCGTCACATTTGGTATCAGAGCTTTGGTTAATCGATTTTACCCAACGCTCGCTGTCGTAACTACGTATGAGAGACGTAATTGTATATTGATGGATGATTACTATATATAATATAGTAGCTTAGTAGAGTTTGAGTCCTTTATGCAGTTGTTTCTCAAGGTGTGCTGACCATTCCTTTTTATAGATATTAAGGATGAGTCGAAGGGGGAGACCAGCTGCTAGGGAAGACCGTGCTACTGAAGGGGCCGCAGATTATGCAGTAATGTTCGAAGCTCTGATGACTTCGATCATGAGAAGGATACCAGTTCCGGGAACTGCAGTTGATGTTGGAGTTCAGTTCCAAACTCCAAAACCGGTGGATTTTGCTAAGTTGTGTAAAGACTATGCTGCTCTTAGAGGGAAGGTTTTCTTGGGAACATAATCAACAATTGAAGTCCAGAGATGGATAGATGCTTGTAGAAGGATTTTTGGAGATTTGGGAATTGAGGATGCAACTAAGAGGAAGTTAGCATCAAGACAGCTTCAAGGAAGAGCTTCTGATTGGTGGAACTCTATCACCATTAATACTCCGGAGGAAGAGATTACTTGGGAGCAATTCCAAACTAGATTTGAAGCTAAGTTCATTTCTACAGCTCAGAAGTTTGTTCTGTTCAAGAAGTTTGTGGAGCTCAAGCAAGGAGGAAGACTAGTTCTTGAGTATGTTTCTGAGTTTGAAGCTTTGTCCAAGTATGCCCGGTCGTATATTGAATCTTCGTACCAGAAGAACGAGAAGTGTGTGACAGGCTTGGACAGTTATCTTAGGAGACAGTTGGTGGATCATTTGGACGATTCGTTCGAGAATCTTGTGGAGAAAGCTCTCAGGCATGAGAATCTGTTTCCTAAAGAGGGGTCTGTTGTTGCTGTAACCAAGGAGGAGTCTAGACCACAGCAGGGTGGAAACAAAAAGAGGAAGCAGTAGCAGAAAAAGGGTAAGGATGGCCAGAAGAAGCCGAAGGGCGAAGTGACCTGCTACAATTGTCAGCAAAAGGGCCATTTCTCTAGAGATTGCAAGAATCCGAAGGTGCCAGTGAAGTTTCACAACTGTGACAAGCTGGGGCATGTTAAGAAGAATTGTCCAGAACCGCGAAGGGACAAGCAGATTGTGCAAGCTTATGCTTTGGGAGCTGTTCCATCGTCTTCGAAAGCTCCTACCGTTGAAGAGAAAGGAAAGAGTGTGGTGGTTCAAGGTACTCTTTCCATATGTGGTGTTCCAGTTAGAGTGTTATTTGATACTGGGGCGTCGCATTCTTTTGTTTGTAATGAACTTGTAGGCCGGTTAGGTTTAGAACCGGATATTGTTGATAGGCCATTGGTTGTGACTAATCCAGTTGGGGGTTCATCTTGTTTGTGTATGATATGCCGTGGTTTGATTGTATCGAGTCATGATTGCTCTTTTGTTTGTGATTGCTTTGTTCTGAACTTTGCGGGGTTCGGAATTATTTTGGGTATGGACTGGCTTAGGAAGTATGCGGCAAAGGTTGATTGTGAAAGGTTGGAGGTGACAGTCGAGAATGTGGAGGGGCGAAAGATTGTGATACGATGTAAGCATGAAGAAGGTGTCTTCATGAGCTTCATGTATTCGTTGGTTGTTCCACGGGATGGACTGTCATCTGTGCCAATCGCTAATGGATTTGAGGATGTCTTTGACGAGGTCAAAGGGTTACCGCCGCATAGAGAGATCGAGTTTCGTATAGATCTAGTTGAAGGAGCCAGACCTGTTGTGATGCCTCTTAGGCGGATGGCGTCTAGGGAACAGCAGAGTTGAAGGTGCAGGTTGATGATCTTTTACAGAAAGGATTCATTCGGCGTAGTGTGTCCGAATGGGGTGCACCAGTTGTGTTCGCAACCAAAGCGGATGGATCGTTGAGGTTGTGTGTGGATTATCGTGAGCTGAATAAGGTGACTAAGAAGAACAAGTATCCATTGCCAAGAATAGATGACTTGTTTGATCAGCTTCACGAAGCGAAGGTGTTTTCTCAGATGGATTTGGCAACGGGATTTCACCAGTTAAGAGTGGCTAAGGATAGTGTGCCGAAGACTGCTTTTAGGACACCATCCGGTTTCTTTGAGTGGCTGGTAATGCCGTTTGGATTGACTAACGCGCCAGCATATTTTGTGGATCTTATGAATAGAGTGTTCAGAGATCAGTTGAGTAAGTTCGTGCTAGTGTTCGTGGATGATATTTTGATTTATTCCAGAACTGAAGAAGAGCACAAGACGCACTTGTGTATTGTTTTGGAAATCTTGCGAAAACATCAACTGAGGGCTAAGTTTTCGAAGTGTCACTTCTGGAAGAGTGAAGTGAGGTTCTTAGGTCATATTATCTCAGGAAATGGAATAGCGGTTGATCCCGCTAAAGTGGCAGCAATCCAGGATTGGGTTAGGCCTAAGAATGCATCTGATGTGAGAAGTTTTCTTGGATTAGCAGGATATTATCGACGGTTTATCAAAGACTTCTCCAAGGTGGCCGCACCGTTAACAGGATTGACGAAAAAGAACCAAGTGTTCAGATGGGATGACAAGTGTGAGCAAGCTTTTAGAATCCTGAAAGAGCGATTGACTAGTGCTTCTGTTTGACTATTCCAAGTGGGAATGATGAGATGGTGGTTTACACCGACGCATGTGGTACTGGACTTGGAGCAGTACTGATGCAGAAAGATAGAGTTGTTGCGTATGCAAGTCGACAACTGAAGCCGCATGAAAGAATTACCCGACTCATGATTTGGAATTAGCGGCGATTGTTTTTGCTCTGAAGATGTGGAGAAATTATCTATTGGGAGTTCGATTCGAGTTGTTTACAGATCATAAGTCGTTGAAGTATCTTTTGTCACAAAAGGATTTGAATCTTCGGCAGCAACGATGGTTAGAGTTTCTGGCATCGTATGATTTTGGTATAGCCTATACTCCGGGAAAGGGTAATGCAGTGGTAGATGCGTTAAGTCGAAGACATGCAGGATTGGGAGCCATGTTTTCAGAATGGAAGAATCTCGAGTATTTAGCTGGTTTTGACTTCAGGCCCAGATGTGACTTGGAACCTGAGATGTTGGCAAACTTATCGATAAGGCCGACTCTTGTGGAAAGGATTGGCGAGAGCCAAAAGCGAGACGATAAGCTAGTCAAGATTATCCGTGATTTGGAATCTGGATTGGATCCAGAAAAGGATAAAGGATTCGAGGTGGATCGAGAAGGTTGGCTTCGGAAACAAGGACGACTAGTTGTTCCCGATATAGATGAATTGAGGAATGAAGTTCTGAAGGAAAGTCATCACTCGAAGCTGACAATTCATCCAGGTGGAAATAAGATGTATCGGGATATGAAGAGAACCTATTACTGGGAAGGTATGAAGAAGGATATTGGAGATTTTATTTCCAAATGCATGAACTGCCAGTTGGTAAAGGCCAAACAGAAGAAGCCAAGTGGGTTGCTTCAGCCATTAGAAGTTCCTGCATGGAAGTGGGAGTAGATATCGATGGATTTTATTGATGGTCTACCTAGAACAAGAACGGGGAGTGAAGGGATTTGGGTCATCGTAGATCGTCTGACTAAGAGTGCAAGATTCATTCCTGTTCGATCGACTAGGACTTCATCAAAGTTGGCTGAGTTGTATGTTAAGTGGATAGTTCGATTCCATGGTATTCCGAGGAGTATAGTGAGCGATCGAGACCCATTGTTCACTAGTGGATTTTGGAAGAGTTTCCAGGAAGTTTTGGGAACCGAGTTGTGTTTGAGTATAGCTTATCACCCTCAAACAGATGGTCAGACCGAAAGAGTCAACCGAGTTTTGGAAGATCTCCTCAGAGCTTGTGTTTTAGATTTCGGAGGATCATGGGAAGATCACCTTCATTTGGTGGAATTTTCATATAACAACAGTTACCAGTCAAGCATTGGTATGGCATCATATGAGGCATTGTATGGAAGACCGTGTAACTCTCCGACATGTTGGTTAGAGACCGGAGAAAAACTGATACTTGGGCCAGAGATGATTCGACAGACTTCGGAATGCATAGAGATCATTCGGCAACGAATGAAGGCAGCCCAAGACCGTTAGAAAAGTTATGCTGATAAGCGTCGTAAGGATTTGGAATTCGACGTTGGTGATATGGTTTTTGTGAAGATTTCTCCACTGCAGAATGTTATTCGATTCGGGAAGAAAGGAAAATTGACTCCGAGATTTGTTGGACCATTCCCGATCATCGAGCGAATTGGAAAGCTCGCCTACAGATTGGAGTTACTAGAGAAGATGTCGGGTGTGCACAATGTTTTTGATGTATCGTATCTACGGAAGTATGTGCACGACTCGAATACAGTGGTTTCTCCTGATAGCTGTGAAGATTTCGAATTTGATCCAGTCGATAAGAGACCTCGTAAGCCGCTTCGTGTTGTGGAAACCGACACAAAACAGCTTAGGAGGAAGGTAGTTAAGTTGCTCAAGATACAATGGAGTGATGATGATAACGACTGTACATGGGAGGTGGAAGAGAGGATGAAAGCAGCTCATCCTGAACTCTTCAAGGTATGGCCCTAAGGTGTCGTGTCATCTAACGACATTGTAACTTGTTATAAGTTTTAGAATTCTGCATGCTAAGCTAGAATTGGATGCATGGTTTGTTGATTGCTATGGATGGTAGGCATGCAGAATAGTCTTTGTTTTCTTTGTTTGTTTGGAATTTCGGGGGTGAAATTCCTAAGGGGGGAAGAATGTAACGACCCGTATTTTTACGGATCGAAACATCGTAAAACAGTTGACATTTGGTTGCATTGTTGATAAGTCGTCTAGAGTCTAAGTCTTAGGTCGTATGGGAGTTTGGAGCGACCTAAGGAAGATGCCGAGTTAAGGATTGGAACGACCTAGGAAGTTAGGTCGTATAGAAGATAGGTCGTGTGGTGGCTTAGGTCGTGGGATAGGTTAGGTTGAGTGGGCGACCTAGGAGATTAGAGCGACCTAAGGTTTGAGCGACTTAAGGACAGGCAGCGACCTAAGAGGGTTAGCGACCTATAGAATTTGGCAACCTATAGGAGTTAGCAACCTATAGAAGTTAGCGACCTAAGGGTTAGTAACCTTCAGTATTTAGCGATCTAGTGGTGAGCGACCTAGTGGTGAGCGAGTTAGCATAGTTAGGTCGTTAGACGACCTAAGGAGTTAGGTCATATCCTGGCTAAGTTAGTTAGGTCGCGTGTGTGTGTTAGGACGCAGGTTTGTTAGGTCGTAGGTCGTGGATGCGCGTAGGCCGTTGGATCTGTTAGGTCGCATGGATGCGCATTGTCTTAGGTCGTGGCATTGTTAGGTCGCGGAAGCGCATTGTCTAGGGTCGTAAGCTGTTAGGTCGCATCGTGTTGAGTCGTTAGGTCATAGAAGCGCATCTGGTTAGGTTGTAGAGGCTTGGGGCTGTTAGGTCGAAGGTTTTTAGGTCGTAGGGTTTTAGGTCGTAAGGTTTTTAGGTCGTGGACGACCTAACTCCGAGCGAGCGACCTAAGAAGATTTCAGCCTATAAATAGGAGGGTTCTACTTCATTTTTTGGGATCCGGATTTTGAAGCGACGAAGTGCTGCCATTTTGAGAGCTCGACTTCTACACTTCTTCACTTCTTTTCTCCACTCTAATCTAGTGATTCCTTCCATCTAAATCGAAGATCAAATTGAAGATCCAAGGGCTTAGGTTGAAGATCTACATCCATCGAAGAGAGATTTCATCGTTTGAAGCGGATTTGTGATAGATTGAGTTAGATCCTTCGCTGTCCAGATCTGAAGTGTGTTGCTTTTAGGGTGTTTAGGTGATTTGGTGAGTGGTGATTATCTCTCACACGGATCCAAAGGAGTATATCAGATCGTTGGCTTGATTTTGTGCTAAAGTAGAGTTCAATGCATTTTCTTAATCCTAAGTATAGATCCATATAGATCCATTGTTCATGATGATTTGACAACCATTTTACTACATGTTAACCTATGCAAGTTCATTCATCAAGATTATAGAGATATTGCTCATGTTTTCATGCTTATTAGACTTTTGACTCTTTATTTACGAAATTGCCATTATTGCTATAATTGTCTATTTAGATCATATTTGAATGCTTGATTACTTGGATTAATGTTGACTTGATTGATTGCTATGAATTAGATGATTGATGATTTGATTTAGACCGAAGATGATTCAAAAGCTAAGGGAAAGGCTCTTGAATTGGGAAAGCTGCTTGTAGCATATGTGGCGGATGAGGAAGCTCATATGGATAGATTTGATGATGATGTTGAGATGAAGCTTTGCTATGATGATGATGAGGCGAAGCATGATATGAGATAGTCTTGGTCTAATCCAGACGGGATCATTCCAAGCAGATTGACAACTCGGTGAAATGTTTCGAGTTTGAGGATAATGGTTTGCTCGAGAGGCGCTTGGGCTAGTATGGAAATAGTCATCGAGGAGGATGACTAGAAGGCTGAGATCTCATCGTTGTTGAAGGTTCTAGCATGCTCAAAGCTAGAGTACGTTGGGCAGATTCGATAGTCCCTGAAGGCTACTGATTGGTAGTCAAGTACTCTGTGTAGATTCGATAGTCCTAGGCACGGGTCACGACGACGTGCAGAGTTATGTCTAGAACCGGGGTTTCCATTAGCCCTTGACGGACGGATGAAAGAATGAGCTGGTCATTCAATTAACGATGATATCAAAGCAATGATAACAGTGATAGCCAGAGTCATGGATGTTTGGTTGTATCGTCATTCGGTCTCAAGAGCAGTGTTTTCTGGGTGCTTATCTGATCTTGGTTTAGGCCTTGGGGGTTTGTACTTAGAAAACATCGCCCTTGACTCGAGTGATAATTGCTTTACTTTAAATTGTATGCTTTGCTATGTTTGCTTCTGCTTAGTGTGTGTCTGGGGGCTATCACTGTAGAAAGAGGTGGAGTGGGAGGGTTGTATTCCTATTCCTTTTCCTTTATGCTCTTTTGGTATGATGTTAGTTAATTTACCGCTCACTAAGACTGTTGTCTGACTCAAGGCTTTATGTTTTAACTCTTATCGCCTTGGGCTGTTCGTCCATTTTGGGACGGGCAGACTAGGTAGCAGGTGACAGGTGATGTTCTTGCTTTTCCACGATGCTGATGACGAAGACGAGCTGGAGGATTGCATATTACTTTCTTACTATATGTACTGGATGTTCCGCTGCTTGTATATTCTCTGAGTGATATGTAGTGAGGCTTGATGTATTGACTATTCAGATGCTTGTATTCAACTATTATAAAGTTTTATTGATGAAATTCTATTCTGTGAAGCTTCACTATATATATATTCTATTGTATTTTGTCAACGCGCTGTGAGTAATACGATAGATTCTGTTGTTTTAAATTACCCTGACAATCGCCCATGGTCGCTTGGCACAGTTTACAGCGCACTATCTCTAGGTTCGGTGTAGGGGTCATGGGCGGTCGTCACAGTTTTTGTAAAACTTATTAACTTAGTTAAATTCTAATAAACTTCACTAATTTGTATAAAGTC
The DNA here is from genome assembly GCA_030737815.1 of Allium fistulosum. Lineage (NCBI taxonomy): Eukaryota > Viridiplantae > Streptophyta > Magnoliopsida > Asparagales > Amaryllidaceae > Allium > Allium fistulosum. The sequence goes on from CM060904.1 coordinate 131,536,406, forward strand.
ATTTAGTTTTTATAAAACTTAGTTAACTTTAAATTTCGGTTAATTTTTATAAAAATTAGTTTAATTTCTATAAGAGTCGATTAACTTATTATCAAACTTAATTAATTTTATCAAATTTAGTTTACTATTATTGTTATTACAACAAATTTGTTAATTTTTATAATACTTAGTTAATTATTATAAAAATATTTATTTTTGTAAAACTTAGTTAATTTATTAAAACCGCTGTTTAATATTATTATTATTAAAATTATCAATTTCTAAAAGTTAAAATGGCATAATTTATATTTTAATTAACTTAAACTTATAAACTATTTCAAACTTAAATTTTAATAACTTAGTTAATTTTTATAAATTATCTCAAACTTGTAAATTTTTCATAAACTTAGTTATATTATGATTATTATTATAATTATTGTATACTTAGTTATTTTATTATTATTAATATAAACTTTATTGATTATTATAAACTCATCTAATTTTTATAAAACCTAGTTAATTTTTATAAACTTGATTTTTGTTATTATTGTTGTTATTATTACTATTCATTATAAAACATATTTGACTTAGTTAATTTATTATTATTATTATAAACTTAATTAATTTTTATCAAATTATAGTTTATTATTGCTATTATAATTATTATTAGAAACTTAATTAATTTTTATCAAATGATATTTTATTATTGCTATTATTATCATTATAAACTTACTTGATTTTTTATCAAGCTTAATTTATCATTATCATTATTATTATAAACTTATTAACTCATATAATACTTAGTTTTTATAAACATGTTTAATTTTTATAAAACTTAGTTAATTTATTCAAACTATTGTTGTTTATTATTATTATTATTAAACTTATACATTATCTCAATTGTTAAACCTTAAAATATCATAACTTATATTTTAGTTAACTCAAATTTATAAATTATCTCAAATTTAAACTTTATTGACTAGCTTGGTTACTTTATTATTGTTGTTGTAGTAAACCTAATTAATTTTTTATTATTAATATAAACTTAGTTATTTTTTATAAACTTATTTAATTTTTATAAAACTTTATTAACTTATTTAATTTTTACAAACTTAATTTTGTTATTATTGTTGTTATTATTATTAATTATAAAACATAGTTGACTTAGTTTATTGTTATTGCTATAAATTTGGTTAATTTTTTATCAAATTGTAGTTTATTATCACTATTTTATAGATTTTTTATCAAACTTAGTTATTATTATTATTATAAACTTGTTAATTTTTATAATACTTAGTTAACTTCTATAAAATTAAATACAATGTCGATTTTACAATAACCAGATAAACAATGTGATAAGACCAAACAAAGAATAACCTCTCAATCTAATATAAAATTGGTTACGCACTCAACCTCATGTATGCAAGCTTCCATACTCAAACTCCTATTATTGAATTACTGAGTTGATTGAGAAAATAAATACCTGTAATGGAGCCAACAATGATGAGGCACTTAAAAGGATAAGAAGACTCCTTCAAGCTATAAAGAAGCGAGCGAGCGAGCACAAAGTGACTAAGATGGTTAACCCCAACGCTCATCTTAAACTCATATGCAGGTCAAATTATGTAATCATTGTATTAGCAGCTCTATGTATATACCAAAAGTGAAAGCACAATCGACATATTTAAATAGGAAAAATCAAACTTAACAATGAAGAATTTCTCAGGAAAACCAAACAATTTATAAGCTCTTAATCTATCATAGACATGACATATTTTAGTCTAGCAAAAAACTGAATCATTATACATAACGAACAACGCATTACAAATGTCATACATTATAGTAAATGACAGACTAAAAACTTCCGAAGGTTGATTTGTTCTCTGTTCACGTAAATAGAGCTTAAAGAATGATACATAATAAGTATAACTGCGAAATCCTACAAAAAAATATTCTCGGCCTCGTTTGTTTGTTGTATGTTCTATTTGGCAACAATAAGTAACTACTAACTTGAACATAAATTACACCCTTCTATGATGTTTACATGTATACTTTTTGTTAAAATGTCTACACTTCTTTATATTTAGTGTGATATTGTAATTCTCATAATTTTCTTTATATTAGTAACTGGTTTGAGCTCATTCTTGTTTCTAGATAAGTACAAACTCATTTATGGTTTCACAAGAGCCTCCATTGGCCAATTGCCATGCATAGAGATATCATCCATTGTTACAAGCAATGGTAAGCATTCCATGATTTAGAGTTATACAATATCTAATTACTTGAGTGTACCATAGGAGATTATTTACAGCTTTTTACTTAAACATAAAGCCTAATTACAAATGATGTTTCTTATATATGAATCGTTGTTTAATTTCTTCATGACAAAACAGGAGCAGTTCATCCATCCGTTAAAATCAAACACTATTAGGATTCTAAATCATATTGTTATAGTTTTATATATAAATCACTTTTTCTCACATTATTTATGAATGTTATATTCAATAAAAATAAAAATCGGATAGCTTATACAATTCTTAGTCTAATTGCTAGACTATAAAATATACATAGACAAAAATGAAAGATCGCAGACCCAAAGTACAAACTAATATTATAAGGGGAAAAATAATGGAATTCTAATCATGTTATTGCATATGATAATGTTGATTCAAATTTATAAAGTTTATTCTATAGTTGTTAGAGAATGACCCATTGTTATTTTCATATGGTAATACAAGGTGGCATCTTGATGCATTAAGATTCCATGCTAACAAATCGATAAGTTTGGAAAGTAAATGGCTAGAAACATAGCTTTTACCTGATTGTATAGATGCCACTACACAAAAGCTTTAGAGCTCATCCTAATCAAATGAGTAGCTAAGTAAACATACTTCATTAATCCATTGGTCTAATCTAACATAAAAAATAGTTTACTTGGTCAATTTAGCTGCTCCAAATATCCATGTGTACAATGTTAACTTAATACAATAAAACATAAAACTTGTGAAAGCTATATGTTATATAAATATCATGGTGTTATATGAAAAACATTAGCTACTCCAAATTCTAACTTATGACTTATGAAAAAAAGTCAGAACACATAATTCATGAAAAGGAGGCAAAAGTTTTGGCAACATAGTAAAAGAGAAAAAAGCATTAGCTGCTCTAAATTTCTGCACTACCCATGAAAACTTCATTGATATGACTACCTTAAAGCAACGAGCACATGTCATATATAGTCACTGAGTTGGACCAAACATTTTCCATGGGACAATACTGAAAGCACTACTAGCAGAATATCAATTTGCATATTTTCAAGTTGAGGATGAGCTGAAATTTAGTGTTTGACTACGATAAATGAAAGATAGCAAAAATTTTGCTTGTAGAATCACACTAATGACTTGATCGAACAGAATTTGTAAAAAAAGCAAAAAACTTTAACTAATAACATTATAGTTCTGTATTTCAAGATAATGAACATATATATTAAACTTATAGCTTTGCACTTATAGTTATTATTTAGCATGAATTTTATATAGTATATTAATGTAAATCAATATTTCACTCGTAATATATCATAATATTTTAGTAATATTTTTTAGTTCTGGTCATTGAGAGAAGAACTATCTCCGCAATTAGAAGACTATAAATCTGTAAAGTTGTAAAAATAAAATGAAAATTTACGAAGTACCAAATTATGCTAGAGCTCTTCATTTGATAAATTAAAGTTATAAATATTTTAGTGGTTGTAGATAACAGATCAAAAATAAAAAATTGCATTACTAGGTCACCTAGTGAATTGAAGAAGATTATTAGACATCGATTATGCATGAGGCATGACCAAAGATAATGCATCGACAAGCACCATTGTCTCAATGGTTAAGTGCTTCTACTTTGATGCAAGAGGTCATAAGTTCGAAACTTATGTAGCGTGATTCAAACATTTATTGACAAAATATGATTTGTGATATGTTGTATCTAAGTACCATTTCAAAAAAAAGATAATGATGATTTGTGTTTCCAGGCATTTCAGTACTTGAGATCGATTGACACGGTAAAGGAGTGGATTGAAAATGGTTATTAAGGATAAGACAATGATTTATAGCTGGAGCGAAAGAAGGGAGGACATTAATATAAAGTTATTTCAAAGAGGAATAAGCGAAAATAAATTTGTAAACTCAAGTATAGTCAAAATCACTGTTGAATCCCGTGTAACTAAGTTATTAATAGCAAAGAAGTAAAGATTTTAGAACCAAAGTAGGAGAAACATTGGGAATAAAAAACTACTTACCTATTTTAAAGCTTACTGGTTTTGCATCCAAAAGGGCACTTGCAAAAGCTCCAATATTTTCATGTAAAGCCACATTCAGGAAAATGTGCCTACAAACATACAAGCGAAGAGAATCAGAATTAGTTATTAGAATTATAGTGAAGTCAAAATTAATATCAATAAAGAGAATAAATATGTTTTATAACTAATTACACAATTTGAGAGTGCAAAAAGCAACTATATTGGCATCTTTGTAAAGTGTTTATCCTGCAATCGGCAATGTGATGTTTATATATCTTGCAAATAACTGATATAATATTTCTCATATAAAAAATAATCTTACTTAACGGATACCTTCTACTTTAGTTGTGATTATTTAAGTGGAAAGAAATACATCTTACATATACAATCGATAAAATGCATATTATGACTAAAATATTCTGCAAATTTTTTTTTGAAATAGTACTTAGATACAACATGTTACTAAGACAACAAACCACAAATCATGTGTCAATAAATATTCGAATCATGCTATGCAAGTTTTGAATCTGTGAGCTCTCGCACCAAAGTCGAATCACTTAACCACTGGGACAATGGTGCTTGTCTACTCTGCAAATATTCACCAAAAGGTTGGCAAATTTAACAATATGTTGTAAACAGTCTAAAAGAATAGCGATGCTTGAGGATGAATTATTAATGTATTAATGTAATTTTGTAAATATTTAGCAAATTTAACAATATATTGTAAACATATACCTACTGTTAAGACCCAAAAGTCGACCTTCGAAAATCGGCACCCGTACTTCACTTGTACTCAAAATGCCGTAGATTCAAATGCCGAATCTGGTTCTTGGGAGCTTATAACACAGTTAAGTAAATAACACAGCGGAATAAAAGAATAATACATTGATATACAATATCGGATACAATATCTGATACAACAGAGTGATACAATGAATATCAATATACATCAGAGATATGATACAACAAATAGCAGCGGAAAAGAAAACGATAACATCAGCAGCGGATAATCTCCATCTTCAAAGCACTAATCCAGAAATAGCTTGAACTCCCAATAACGAGGCACAAAGATAAGCAAGTGCAGTCCGATCCAAAGACTGAACTAGCTCCAGAAAATCTACTAATCTGAATATCTGAAAAACCAAACTCTAGACTGCCCGTGTGGAAAATGGTGGGCACCCAGAGTTTAGGAAGGGAACAATAAACTCCGGATCAGTCATGGGACTGGTGTGAGCAAAAAAATAGTTTATCTTTAAAACAAATAGCAGAGAATTTTAAAGTCAATTCGCAATGCTTTTGGAAAATGAAACTACCATAAGACCTCCCACCACACACACAATGCAAACGCAGAATTGGAGGAGATTTCTTCTTATGATAGTCAAAGATGCTTACTATGCAAAATCAAATCATTTGATATTATTACTAGTGCATAGTGTAGAAAACAATTTCGAAAGTAGAATATAAATCTTAGCCAGCATAGACATTTCGCACTTATGCCTACTATAGCTACCATGTTCAATAGCAGGTTACCACCACATTCTATGGCAGGTAATACAACTAAAACCGTACAGGGCTCGTATTGTTTTGTTTGGATTTCCAACAAATGGTCAGGCTAAGGAACTTCCTATTCCACGTAAGAAACGCCTCTGGCGGGACGTTCCGAGAACCAACTGTTCTCTGCCAAACAAGGCCGGCAACCCCTTTTCCCAAGGGATAAAAGAAACCTCAGATATGCCACCCCCGGTCCTTTGGGACCTTTATCCGAGCGCTCGATAACCAACATCACACATCATAAAGAAAGTGTATCCACATGAGTAAGTATATGGGCTCCATACCATGATACTACCCTTTTCCAGAAGGAATGGTCATACCCTAGGGAAGCTACCCCTGAAAACCTTGCCGCACAATTCCTGTTTCGACCCTTACCGGGTTGTGAGGCTCGACGAAGTCTCATCCACAAAGCTACGCTTTTTCAAAAAGCCACGCTTTGGGTCAACAGATGATCAACCTATGATCACAAAGATAAATGATCAAACAAAAGATCATATCACAAATGATCAAACATTGATCATCACACAGCAACACTCAGCATGCCACATTACCAAATTGGGATATATCGCTGATAAATTTCAACTACATAACCTCTGAGCTCGTACGTCTCAGAGAAGGGTGTTAAGCTAAGAGAATAAATTCTCCGCCACCAACAGAAATGTATTTGAAAGAAATCGGCTTTATATCTCAAAGTGTAATGTCAGACATGTATCCATACAAGTCTGTTCCGGGTTCGAACAGAACCGAAGGCACTTCTCACGAAGCCCTTGCAATTCCGGATAATTCTCAATCACGTCCGGACTTCCCGTCACAAAAGAGTGATATAAATCTCTATACCGGCGCGACTCAGTACAGAGACATTCGACAGGTTGTCCTTTCATTTTTCGAAAAATATCCGGTCTTCAACACCGGTCTTCAAATGCTATCCATATACGACGTATCACTATTCAGAATGAGTTATACGACCCAAAGGTCCTTTCCCGGCTAACCCGAATAGTGAGCGAAATATTTAAAAACATACGGATCTTGGGATTTCAATTAAGTCACAACTTAAACCCAAACTTTCTTTTCAAATGGTTTAACAAATTACCATTTCAAATCTTTTAAACAAAAAGATTCATTTTAACAACCTTCAACGGTTTAAAACAATTTCCACACTTTAATCTTTTAAACAAAAGATTCATTCACAGATTTTCCAAAACCAGTTTCCATTTCAATTGGATTAACTCCTTAAATCTTGAAAACAAAGATTTAACTGATAGTTTTCAAAGACACGTTTCAAAGATTTATTCGTAATTTGGAAAATCATCTTCAATTCAAACTTAAAAATCCTTTATTTCAAATTGGAAATCCATTTCTTGTATAAGAGCATTTATCAGTTGGAAAACAATTAGTTTTCCAAATCATTGAATTCAATTCTAAATATTGAATTCGAATCTAAATCAAATTATTTAAATTTCAAATTTTATTAAGTTATTTAAAAAATAACTTTTACATTCAAAACTCATTTTAAAGCTCTTAATTTCAAATTTCCAAAACCATTTAGATTCAAGAATTCGATCTTTCAAATTGTCAAAAATCTGCGACTTAACTGATTTCCACGTGAAATCCATATTTGTGTGTGTAAGAGTGTGGTCCAGGGGTTTCACACAATAGTGCACAACATCAATCATCACAGATATATCGATAAGCGGTAAAATCAATAACGCTTATCTTCATTCACGGATTCATAGATAAGGTAAATTTATCAGTCATAAAGATTCACTATTACAATTCGATGTGGGTTTCGGATAACCAACTGGAATCCGACTCCCTGTCGCATCGAAATTCAAATGCCGTTTTACGGGCCAAGGGTTTCATATTCACATAGTAATATATCACAGAAACAGAAATCACATATCACGTCAAAACAATTCATAGCACAAAGCATAATATCAAACAGTTCGACAATCAATAGAATTCAACCATCCGTCAGTAAGCTCAATAAATTATCTGATTAATTCAAATCAGATGGGTCAACCATCATCAATTAATTTTCAAATCATTGGATTAATTGTCCTTTAATCATTTTTTTTAAATTAATCAACTTTTAATTAATTATCATTTAATTTATTATTCTTAATTAATTACCATAAGTGATTATTCATAATCACTTATATTAATAAATTCCAAATTAATTTCAATCACTTGATTAATCAATTTTAATCATTAATTACCTTTGATTAAGTAATTTTCTTTAAGTGATTAAATACCCCTAATTTATTATCCTTAATTTATTACACTCAGTAATTAGCTTTTAAATCAATTACGCAAGTAATTAAATTTAATTTAATCACACAAAGTAATTATCTTTTAAATCAATTACATCAATAAATTAACCATAAATTAATCACATTAACACATTATTCTTTAAGTAATTAAGCAAGTAACCTTAAATTAATTACCTTAATTTAATCAATCAATAAATCAACCTATCTTGAATTATCCACCTTAATTAATTGAAGATAAGCCATTTTATCTTAATTCATTACTTAATTTCATCATCTAAATTTAATGCTTTAAATTATTTTATACAAAAATATTGATTTATTAAAGTTCAATACGCTTACCCTAATCACCTTTTTATTCAAACATTATTAAACTCCATTTGAAAATACTTATAAATTTATTCATTAGCATCATATCATTTCTAAATCAATTTATTTTTCAAAACAATTTAAAACATTTAGTCTTAACATTTAACCCTTGAATCTTGTTTTAAAATCTTATTCAATAATTCTAGTTTGGAAACTTATTTGATTTCTTATACTTTAAAATCTTGAATAGAAATTGCTTGAAACTTTGTACATTTTATATTGCCATTAAAACTGAACAAAATTTACATCATAACTTTAAAACTTCGTGTATTTTAAAATGCCTGTATAATCACACAAAATTCCCGAGCCTCTCTCGTTCCACTCACGCGTTACAACTCGAGTGCTTCGAGTCCATTCCCCATTCGCACGCACTCGACTCCGAGCCTCTTCTTCTTCTCCAAAGCACATACCTTCCAGGTGCACAAACGTACACGCGTGCACCTACCCCATCGACTCCAGCCACTGTAGGCCATCGCGAACATCGTCAACGACCACACAAACGCACGCGAGCCTCCTCGAACTCTCAGATCACCCAACCACCACACGAATCAAAATCGAGGAGATAACCCCAAACCTGGAAACAAACTGTAACCCACCATCCGCCTATCAACGCCTCGTTCTCGACGCCTCGGCCACCAGCGTTCATGAAATTCCGGCTACGTCTTCCGCTACCAGTCCACCTCCATTACCCAAAACCCGATAGAACTCGATCGTCTCAGTGAGCCATGGTGATCGATTATTTACGTATAGTAAAAATTAGGTTTAGGAAATTAAATTGCCAACCGCTTCCACCACCATGCTCAGACCATCCACCAGTCATTTTTCCTCGCATCTCCGTTTGCTCCTCTACCACCCCTGGGAACCACGACCTTCCCCATCGACGAGATCGCCTGCAGCAACTCGAAACGCACAAATTCGAACAAACTCAACTACTCTTACATCCCTCATCTAAAAATCATGATTTAAGCTTCAAAAATCATGTTTTAGTATAAAGATTCGACTTGCATACCTGGATTCACAAATTAAAAGATTCGAATTTTGATCAATTCGAGGTTGTATTCAAACGTATTGCTTTCTAGAGATGCTGCCAAGTTAATTTAAGTTGAATTTATTTTTAAAATTCAGTTCAAGGTTAAACAAACACAATTTATTTTAACTCTAAGTCAAAAATATCAAATAGATTGGGTAGAAATGATTTTTGAAGACAAGGCTTGTGATAAAATTCAAAGAAAGGGAAAACAACAGAGAATATTATACAGCCTGCACATCAAACTTTCTTCACATACTCAGTGAATTTCTTCTACATAAACACATATGTTCATAGCTAATACATACCTCAGATTCATATTTAAAGATGTTTCAAATGAAAGTTACTCACCTGGAAATGTTTGAAAACAGAGACTAAATTTGTTTAGCAGCCACAGTTTGATCCTTCTCCTCTTTTTCTTTCTTCAGTAATTTGTTTTCAACTTTGAAATATATAGTGATGTCTTCTTTTCTTTTTTTAGTTTCCTGTTCTTTGTTGGGTTTTACTTTGAACTTGAAGGATATTTGAATTAGTTGGTTTTATTTGGTTTGAACGAACAAGAACTGATATGAATGTATATATGAAGAAGACATATACACAGTGTGTATAGGGGAAGGCTATCAAGCATAGGCTTACTCCTTTTAGTCAGAGATGTTTCTTCTTTTGTTGACTAAAGACATTATGTTATAAACTGAAATGAAGTTTACATTTCAGCTGAGATGAAACCAGTTCGTGCTGAGGAGATGGGCATTAAATGCAAATCCTATTTTGGTTGTATAAGCTTGTACTAGTGTACTTTTTCCTATATTAAAAATCCATTTGATTTTATCATTTTCGTATGTTTGCAGTTTTATGTTGTAGATGTTATATATATTTTCATTCTTTTATCCACTGAGATGACTTTTAACTTGCTTGCTTCCTCTCTTGTTCACAACTTATGTTATTTAATTATGTTTATACAGTTTTCTTTGCTTTGAATATAAACACTTTTACAGGCTTTGTTTATGTTTGCTCAGACCTGATACTTGATTTGTATCAACTAACATCAGGTTTGATAGCTTCCAGGCTACACTTGTTATATTTACTTGTGCAGTTTGTTTTGTACGCAAATGTTTCATGTTTCTATGTATTTTATTTTCTCTTACATTTGTTTTTAGTATTTACTTTATATTTTGTATGTACTTAGATTTTCATTGGTATATAGATTTTCTTTTGTTCATTTACTAGCTAATGTGTTGATTTTTTTATTCAATTCAATTGAAAATATTTAACTTTGAGTTTCAAATCAAATTCAAAAACAAATAAGTAAATACATTTTATTAAATTTGAAAAATCCAAACAAATCCATAATTTAATCCAAAAATTAAATTTTAATTACAAAATTAAATTCGTCTTTAAATCGGGATCGTTACAGACTTCCCCCCTTAAAAAGAATTTCGTCCTCGAAATTCGCCAGAGAGAGATAACAAAGATAGATGAAAAATGTTTCATCAATTCAAATTGAACATCTATTCTGCATTTGGCTTACCAAATCATAATATCAATAGTAGATACAAGAACGAATCTGTTGAATTCTTTCACACGATACTCGGGTTATCCAGGTCTACGAAATATACAGTGGCATCGGTCAGTTTGAAGGAATAACTAACCATTCGTAGAACATATCGGGACCCAAAGAATAGACAGATATATGGATACAATTTCAAAATTTTCAGTTTAGAACTAAAGCATACCTATCAACCATAGCAATCAAAGCAAACAATTCATCCAAACAAACAATTTTGGTCCACCCGGAGTTTACGTCACATTTTAATATATCGAATCTCCTTCCTGGATCTACCACAAATCATCGAAGAATTGAGGAAAAAATGCTGAACAAAAAAGATTGATAGAGAAAAGATTACTTCCTTGTTGTTACAGAGTATTGACCATTTATAATCGTATTTCCCTGTCCCCTATCTCGTCCTCTTCTTGCATTCATACTTACTATCATTAGATAGTAAGAAAATTTACTGAGACGTTCAGACGGATATCTTAGGAATTACTCATTCTAGAGTTTATTTCACTCTATCTCTAATGAGCTACTTAACGTGTTATACTCCTGAGCTAAAGTTCAACCTTAGCTCTGATACCACTTGTCAAGACCCAAAAGTCGACCTTTGAAAATCGGCACCCGTACTTCACTTGTACTCAAAATGCCGTAGATTCAAATGCCGAATCTGGTTCTTGGGAGCTTATAAAACAGTTAAGTAAATAACACAGCGGAATAAAAGAATAATACATTGATATACAATATCGGATACAATATCTGATACAACAGAGTGATACAATGAATATCAATATACATCAGAGATATGATACAACAAATAGCAGCGGAAAAGAAAACGATAACATCAGCAGCGGATAATCTCCATCTTCAAAGCACTAATCCAGAAATAGCTTGAACTCCCAATAACGAGGCACAAAGATAAGCAAGTGCAGTCCGATCCAAAGACTGAACTAGCTCCAGAAAATCTACTAATCTGAATATCTGAAAAACCAAACTCTAGACTGCCCGTGTGGAAAATGGTGGGCACCCAGAGTTTAGGAAGGGAACAATAAACTCTGGATCAGTCATGGGACTGGTGTGAGCAACAAAAACAGTTTATCTTTAAAACAAATAGCAGAGAATTTTAAAGTCAATTCGCAATGCTTTTGGAAAATGAAACTACCATAAGACCTCCCACCACACACACAATGCAAACGCAGAATTGGAGGAGATTTCTTCTTATGATAGTCAAAGATGCTTACTATGCAAAATCAAATCATTTGATATTATTACTAGTGCATAGTGTAGAAAACAATTTCGAAAGTAGAATATAAATCTTAGCCAGCATAGACATTTCGCACTTATGCCTACTATAGCTACCATGTTCAATAGCAGGTTACCACCACATTCCATGGCAGGTAATACAACTAAAACTGTACAGGGCTCGTATTGTTTTGTTTGGATTTCCAACAAATGGTCAAGCTAAGGAACTTCCTATTCCACGAAAGAAACGCCTCTGGCGGGACGTTCCGAGAACCAACTGTTCTCTGCCAAACAAGGCCGGCAACCCCTTTTCCCAAGGGATAAAAGAAACCTCAGATATGCCACCCCCGGTCCTTTGGGACCTTTATCCAAGCGCTCGATAACCAACATCACACATCATAAAGAAAGTGTATCCACATGAGTAAGTATCTGGGCTCCATACCATGATACTACCCTTTTCCAGAAGGAATGGTCATACCCTAGGGAAGCTACCCCTGAAAACCTTGCCGCACAATTCCTGTTTCGACCCTTACCGGGTTGTGAGGCTCGACGAAGTCTCGTCCACAAAGCTACGCTTTTTCAAAAAGCCACGCTTTGGGTCAACAGATGATCAACCTATGATCACAAAGATAAATGATCAAACAAAAGATCATATCACAAATGATCAAACATTGATCATCACACAGCAACACTCAGCATGCCACATTACCAAATTGGGATATATCGCTGATAAATTTCAACTACATAACCTCTGAGCTCGTACGTCTCAGAGAAGGGTGTTAAGCTAAGAGAATAAATTCTCCGCCACCAACAGAAATGTATTTGAAAGAAATCGGCTTTATATCTCAAAGTGTAATGTCAGACATGTATCCATACAAGTCTGTTCTGGGTTCGAACAGAACCGAAGGCACTTCTCACGAAGCCCTTGCAATTCTGGATAATTCTCAATCACGTCCGGACTTCCCGTCACAAAAGAGTGATATAAATCTCTATACCGGCGCGACTCAGTGCAGAGACATTCGACAGGTTGTCCTTTCATTTTTCGAAAAATATCCGGTCTTCAACACCGGTCTTCAAATGCTATCCATATACGACGTATCACTATTCGGAATGAGTTATACGACCCAAAGGTCCTTTCCCGGCTAACCCGAATAGTGAGCGAAATATTTAAAAACATACGGATATTGGGATTTCAATTAAGTCACAACTTAAACCCAAACTTTCTTTTCAAATGGTTTAACAAATTACCATTTCAAATCTTTTAAACAAAAAGATTCATTTTAACAACCTTCAACGGTTTAAAACAATTTCCACACTTTAATCTTTTAAACAAAAGATTCATTCACAGATTTTCCAAAACCAGTTTCCATTTCAATTGGATTAACTCCTTAAATCTTGAAAACAAAGATTTAACTGATAGTTTTCAAAGACACGTTTCAAAGATTTATTCGTAATTTGGAAAATCATCTTCAATTCAAACTTAAAAATCCTTTATTTCAAATTGGAAATCCATTTCTTGTATAAGAGCATTTATCAGTTGGAAAACAATTAGTTTTCCAAATCATTGAATTCAATTCTAAATATTGAATTCGAATCTAAATCAAATTATTTAAATTTCAAATTTTATTAAGTTATTTAAAAAATAACTTTTACATTCAAAACTCATTTTAAAGCTCTTAATTTCAAATTTCCAAAACCATTTAGATTCAAGAATTCGATCTTTCAAATTGTCAAAAATCTGCGACTTAACTGATTTCCACGTGAAATCCATATTTGTGTGTGTAAGAGTGTGGTCCAGGGGTTTCACACAATAGTGCACAACATCAATCATCACAGATATATCGATAAGCGGTAAAATCAATAACGCTTATCTTCATTCACGGATTCATAGATAAGGTAAATTTATCAGTCACAAAGATTCACTATTACAATTCGATGTGGGTTTCGGATAACCAACTGGAATCCGACTCCCTGTCGCATCGAAATTCAAATGCCGTTTTACGGGCCAAGGGTTTCATATTCACATAGTAATATATCACAGAAACAAAAATCACATATCACGTCAAAACAATTCATAGCACAAAGCATAATATCAAACAGTTCGACAATCAATAGAATTCAACCATCCGTCAGTAAGCTCAATAAATTATCTGATTAATTCAAATCAGATGGGTCAACCATCATCAATTAATTTTCAAATCATTGGATTAATTGTCCTTTAATCATTTTTTTTAAATTAATCAACTTTTAATTAATTATCATTTAATTTATTATTCTTAATTAATTACCATAAGTGATTATTCATAATCACTTATATTAATAAATTCCAAATTAATTTCAATCACTTGATTAATCAATTTTAATCATTAATTACCTTTGATTAAGTAATTTTCTTTAAGTGATTAAATACCCCTAATTTATTATCCTTAATTTATTACACTCAGTAATTAGCTTTTAAATCAATTACGCAAGTAATTAAATTTAATTTAATCACACAAAGTAATTATCTTTTAAATCAATTACATCAATAAATTAACCATAAATTAATCACATTAACACATTATTCTTTAAGTAATTAAGCAAGTAACCTTAAATTAATTACCTTGATTTAATCAATCAATAAATCAACCTATCTTGAATTATCCACCTTAATTAATTGAAGATAAGCCATTTTATCTTAATTCATTACTTAATTTCATCATCTAAATTTAATGCTTTAAATTATTTTATACAAAAATATTGATTTATTAAAGTTCAATACGCTTACCCTAATCACCTTTTTAATTCAAACATTATTAAACTCCATTTGAAAATACTTATAAATTTATTCATTAGCATCATATCATTTCTAAATCAATTTATTTTTCAAAACAATTTAAAACATTTAGTCTTAACATTTAACCCTTGAATCTTGTTTTAAAATCTTATTCAATAATTCTAGTTTGGAAACTTATTTGATTTCTTATACTTTAAAATCTTGAATAGAAATTGCTTGAAACTTTGTACATTTTATATTGCCATTAAAACTGAACAAAATTTACGTCATAACTTTAAAACTTCGTGTATTTTAAAATGCCTGTATAATCACACAAAATTCCCGAGCCTCTCTCGTTCCACTCACGCGTTTCAACTCGAGTGCTTCGAGTCCATTCCCCATTCGCACGCACTCGAATCCGAGCCTCTTCTTCTTCTCCAAAGCACATACCTTCCAGGTGCACAAACGTACACGCGTGCACCTACCCCATCGACTCCAGCCACTGTAGGCCATCGCGAACATCGTCAACGACCACACAAACGCACGCGAGCCTCCTCGAACTCTCAGATCACCCAACCACCACGCGAATCAAAATCGAGGAGATAACCCCAAACCTGGAAACAAACTGTAACCCACCATCCGCCTATCAACGCCTCGTTCTCGACGCCTCGGCCACCAGCGTTCATGAAATTCCGGCTACGTCTTCCGCTACCAGTCCACCTCCATTACCCAAAACCCGATAGAACTCGATCGTCTCAGTGAGCCATGGTGATCGATTATTTACGTATAGTAAAAATTAGGTTTAGGAAATTAAATTGCCAACCGCTTCCACCACCATGCTCAGACCATCCACCAGTCATTTTTCCTCGCATCTCCGTTTGCTCCTCTACCACCCCTGGGAACCACGACCTTCCCCATCGACGAGATCGCCTGCAGCAACTCGAAACGCACAAATTCGAACAAACTCAACTACTCTTACATCCCTCATCTAAAAATCATGATTTAAGCTTCAAAAATCATGTTTTAGTATAAAGATTCGACTTGCATACCTGGATTCACAAATTAAAAGATTCGAATTTTGATCAATTCGAGGTTGTATTCAAACGTATTGCTTTCTAGAGATGCTGCCAAGTTAATTTAAGTTGAATTTATTTTTAAAATTCAGTTCAAGGTTAAACAAACACAATTTTATTTTAACTCTAAGTCAAAAATATCAAATAGATTGGGTAGAAATGATTTTTGAAGACAAGGCTTGTGATAAAATTCAAAGAAAGGGAAAAGAACAGAGAATATTATACAGCCTGCACATCAAACTTTCTTCACATACTCAGTGAATTTCTTCTACATAAACACATATGTTCATAGCTAATACATACCTCAGATTCATATTTAAAGATGTTTCAAATGAAAGTTACTCACCTGGAAATGTTTGAAAACAGAGACTAAATTTGTTTAGCAGCCACAGTTTGATCCTTCTCCTCTTTTTCTTTCTTCAGTAATTTGTTTTCAACTTTGAAATATATAGTGATGTCTTCTTTTCTTTTTTTAGTTTCCTGTTCTTTGTTGGGTTTTACTTTGAACTTGAAGGATATTTGAATTAGTTGCTTTTATTTGGTTTGAACGAACAAGAACTGATATGAATGTATATATGAAGAAGACATATACACAGTGTGTATAGGGGAAGGCTATCAAGCATAGGCTTACTCCTTTTAGTCAGAGATGTTTCTTCTTTTGTTGACTAAAGACATTATGTTATAAACTGAAATGAAGTTTACATTTCAGCTGAGATGAAACCAGTTCGTGCTGAGGAGATGGGCATTAAATGCAAATCCTATTTTGGTTGTATAAGCTTGTACTAGTGTACTTTTTCCTATATTAAAAATCCATTTGATTTTATCATTTTCGTATGTTTGCAGTTTTATGTTGTAGATGTTATATATATTTTCATTCTTTTATCCACTGAGATGACTTTTAACTTGCTTGCTTCCTCTCTTGTTCACAACTTATGTTATTTAATTATGTTTATACAGTTTTCTTTGCTTTGAATATAAACACTTTTACAGGCTTTGTTTATGTTTGCTCAAACTTGATACTTGATTTGTATCAGCTAACATCAGGTTTGATAGCTTCCAGGCTACACTTGTTATATTTACTTGTGCAGTTTGTTTTGTACGCAAATGTTTCATGTTTCTATGTATTTTATTTTCTCTTACATTTGTTTTTAGTATTTACTTTATATTTTGTATGTACTTAGATTTTCATTGGTATATAGATTTTCTTTTGTTCATTTACTAGCTAATGTGTTGATTTTTTTATTCAATTCAATTGAAAATATTTAACTTTGAGTTTCAAATCAAATTCAAAAAAAAATAAGTAAATACATTTTATTAAATTTGAAAAATCCAAACAAATCCATAATTTAATCCAAAAATTAAATTTTAATTACAAAATTAAATTCGTCTTTAAATCGGGATCGTTACAGACTTCCCCCCTTAAAAAGAATTTCGTCCTCGAAATTCGCCAGAGAGAGATAACAAAGATAGATGAAAAATGTTTCATCAATTCAAATTGAACATCTATTCTGCATTTGGCTTACCAAATCAGAATATCAATAGTAGATACAAGAACGAATCTGTTGAATTCTTTCACACGATACTCGGGTTATCCAGATCTACGAAATATACAGTGGCATCGGTCAGTTTGAAGGAATAACTAACCATTCGTAGAACATATCGGGACCCAAAGAATAGACAGATATATGGATACAATTTCAAAATTTTCAGTTTAGAACTAAAGCATACCTATCAACCATAGCAATCAAAGCAAACAATTCATCCAAACAAACAATTTTGGTCCACCCGGAGTTTACGTCACATTTTAATATATCGAATCTCCTTCCTGGATCTACCACAAATCATCGAAGAATTGAGGAAAAAATGCTGAACAAAAAAGATTGATAGAGAAAAGATTACTTCCTTGTTGTTATAGAGTATTGACCATTTATAATCGTATTTCCCTGTCCCCTATCTCGTCCTCTTCTTGCATTCATACTTACTATCAGTAGATAGTAAGAAAATTTACTGAGACGTTCAGACGGATATCTTAGGAATTACTCATTCTAGAGTTTATTTCACTCTATCTCTAATGAGCTACTTAACGGGTTATACTCCTGAGCTAAAGTTCAACCTTAGCTCTGATACCACTTGTCAAGACCCAAAAGTCGACCTTCGAAAATCGGCACCCGTACTTCACTTGTACTCAAAATGCCGTAGATTCAAATGCCGAATCTGGTTCTTGGGAGCTTATAACACAGTTAAGTAAATAAAACAGCGGAATAAAAGAATAATACATTGATATAGAATATCGGATACAATATCTGATACAATAGAGTGATACAATGAATATCAATATACATCAGAGATATGATACAACAAATAGCAGCGGAAAAGAAAACGATAACATCAACAACGGATAATCTCCATCTTCAAAGCACTAATCCAGAAATAGCTTGAACTCCCAATAACGAGGCACAAAGATAAGCAAGTGCAGTCCGATCCAAAGACTGAACTAGCTCCAGAAAATCTACTAATCTGAATATCTGAAAAACCAAACTCTAGACTGCCCGTGTGGAAAATGGTGGGCACCCAGAGTTTAGGAAGGGAACAATAAACTCCGGATCAGTCATGAGACTGGTGTGAGCAACAAAAACAGTTTATCTTTAAAACAAATAGCAGAGAATTTTAAAGTCAATTCGCAATGCTTTTGGAAAATGAAACTACCATAAGACCTCCCACCACACACACAATGCAAACGCAGAATTGGAGGAGATTTCTTCTTATGATAGTCAAAGATGCTTACTATGCAAAATCAAATCATTTGATATTATTACTAGTGCATAGTGTAGAAAACAATTTCGAAAGTAGAATATAAATCTTAGCCAGCATAGACATTTCGCACTTATGCCTACTATAGCTACCATGTTCAATAGCAGGTTACCACCACATTCCATGGCAGGTAATACAACTAAAACCGTACAGGGCTCGTATTGTTTTGTTTGGATTTCCAACAAATGGTCAGGCTAAGGAACTTCCTATTCCACGAAAGAAACGCCTCTGGCGGGACGTTCCGAGAACCAACTGTTCTCTGCCAAACAAGGCCGGCAACCCCTTTTCCCAAGGGATAAAAGAAACCTCAGATATGCCACCCCCGGTCCTTTGGGACCTTTATCCGAGCGCTCGATAACCAACATCACACATCATAAAGAAAGTGTATCCACATGAGTAAGTATCTGGGCTCCATACCATGATACTACCCTTTTCCAGAAGGAATGGTCATACCCTAGGGAAGCTACCCCTGAAAACCTTGCCGCACAATTCCTGTTTCGACCCTTACCGGGTTGTGAGGCTCGACGAAGTCTCGTCCACAAAGCTACGCTTTTTCAAAAAGCCACGCTTTGGGTCAACAGATGATCAACCTATGATCACAAAGATAAATGATCAAACAAAAGATCATATCACAAATGATCAAACATTGATCATCACACAGCAACACTCAGCATGCCACATTACCAAATTGGGATATATCGCTGATAAATTTCAACTACATAACCTCTGAGCTCGTACGTCTCAGAGAAGGGTGTTAAGCTAAGAGAATAAATTCTCCGCCACCAACAGAAATGTATTTGAAAGAAATCGGCTTTATATCTCAAAGTGTAATGTCAGACATGTATCCATACAAGTCTGTTCCGGGTTCGAACAGAACCGAAGGCACTTCTCACGAAGCCCTTGCAATTCCGGATAATTCTCAATCACGTCCGGACTTCCCGTCACAAAAGAGTGATATAAATCTCTATACCGGCGCGACTCAGTGCAGAGACATTCGACAGGTTGTCCTTTCATTTTTCGAAAAATATCCGGTCTTCAACACCGGTCTTCAAATGCTATCCATATACGACGTATCACTATTCGGAATGAGTTATACGACCCAAAGGTCCTTTCCCGGCTAACCCGAATAGTGAGCGAAATATTTAAAAACATATGGATCTTGGGATTTCAATTAAGTCACAACTTAAACCCAAACTTTCTTTTCAAATGGTTTAACAAATTACCATTTCAAATCTTTTAAACAAAAAGATTCATTTTAACAACCTTCAACGGTTTAAAACAATTTCCACACTTTAATCTTTTAAACAAAAGATTCATTCACAGATTTTCCAAAACCAGTTTCCATTTCAATTGGATTAACTCCTTAAATCTTGAAAACAAAGATTTAACTGATAGTTTTCAAAGACACGTTTCAAAGATTTATTCGTAATTTGGAAAATCATCTTCAATTCAAACTTAAAAATCCTTTATTTCAAATTGGAAATCCATTTCTTGTATAAGAGCATTTATCAGTTGGAAAACAATTAGTTTTCCAAATCATTGAATTCAATTCTAAATATTGAATTCAATTCTAAATATTGAATTCGAATCTAAATCAAATTATTTAAATTTCAAATTTTATTAAGTTATTTAAAAAATAACTTTTACATTCAAAACTCATTTTAAAGCTCTTAATTTCAAATTTCCAAAACCATTTAGATTCAAGAATTCGATCTTTCAAATTGTCAAAAATCTGCGACTTAACTGATTTCCACGTGAAATCCATATTTGTGTGTGTAAGAGTGTGGTCCAGGGGTTTCACACAATAGTGCACAACATCAATCATCACAGATATATCGATAAGCGGTAAAATCAATAACGCTTATCTTCATTCACGGATTCATGGATAAGGTAAATTTATCAGTCACAAAGATTCACTATTACAAATCGATGTGGGTTTCGGATAACCAACTGGAATCCGACTCCCTGTCGCATCGAAATTCAAATGCCGTTTTACGGGCCAAGGGTTTCATATTCACATAGTAATATATCACAGAAACAGAAATCACATATCACGTCAAAACAATTCATAGCACAAAGCATAATATCAAACAGTTCGACAATCAATAGAATTCAACCATCCGTCAGTAAGCTCAATAAATTATCTGATTAATTCAAATCAGATGGGTCAACCATCATCAATTAATTTTCAAATCATTGGATTAATTGTCCTTTAATCATCTTTTTTAAATTAATCAACTTTTAATTAATTATCATTTAATTTATTATTCTTAATTAATTACCATAAGTGATTATTCATAATCACTTATATTAATAAATTCCAAATTAATTTCAATCACTTGATTAATCAATTTTAATCATTAATTACCTTTGATTAAGTAATTTTCTTTAAGTGATTAAATACCCCTAATTTATTATCCTTAATTTATTACACTCAGTAATTAGCTTTTAAATCAATTACGCAAGTAATTAAATTTAATTTAATCACACAAAGTAATTATCTTTTAAATCAATTACATCAATAAATTAACCATAAATTAATCACATTAACACATTATTCTTTAAGTAGTTAAGCAAGTAACCTTAAATTAATTACCTTAATTTAATCAATCAATAAATCAACCTATCTTGAATTATCCACCTTAATTAATTGAAGATAAGCCATTTTATCTTAATTCATTACTTAATTTCATCATCTAAATTTAATGCTTTAAATTATTTTATACAAAAATATTGATTTATTAAAGTTCAATACGCTTACCCTAATCACCTTTTTAATTCAAACATTATTAAACTCCATTTGAAAATACTTATAAATTTATTCATTAGCATCATATCATTTCTAAATCAATTTATTTTTCAAAACAATTTAAAACATTTAGTCTTAACATTTAACCCTTGAATCTTGTTTTAAAATCTTATTCAATAATTCTAGTTTGGAAACTTATTTGATTTCTTATACTTTAAAATCTTGAATAGAAATTGCTTGAAACTTTGTACATTTTATATTGCCATTAAAACTGAACAAAATTTACGTCATAACTTTAAAACTTCGTGTATTTTAAAATGCCTGTATAATCACACAAAATTCCCGAGCCTCTCTCGTTCCACTCACGCGTTTTAACTCGAGTGCTTCGAGTCCATTCCCCATTCGCACGCACTCGACTCCGAGCCTCTTCTTCTTCTCCAAAGCACATACCTTCCAGGTGCACAAACGTACACGCGTGCACCTACCCCATCGACTCTAGCCACTGTAGGCCATCGCGAACATCGTCAACGACCACACAAACGCACGCGAGCCTCCTCGAACTCTCAGATCACCCAACCACCACGCGAATCAAAATCGAGGAGATAACCCCAAACCTGGAAACAAACTGTAACCCACCATCCGCCTATCAACGCCTCGTTCTCGACGCCTCGGCCACCAGCGTTCATGAAATTCCGGCTACGTCTTCCACTACCAGTCCACCTCCATTACCCAAAACCCGATAGAACTCGATCGTCTCAGTGAGCCATGGTGATCGATTATTTACGTATAGTAAAAATTAGGTTTAGGAAATTAAATTGCCAACCGCTTCCACCACCATGCTCAGACCATCCACCAGTCATTTTTCCTCGCATCTCCGTTTGCTCCTCTACCACCCCTGGGAACCACAACCTTCCCCATCGACGAGATCGCCTGCAGCAACTCGAAACGCACAAATTCGAACAAACTCAACTACTCTTACATCCCTCATCTAAAAATCATGATTTAAGCTTCAAAAATCATGTTTTAGTATAATGATTCGACTTGCATACCTGGATTCACAAATTAAAAGATTCGAATTTTGATCAATTCTAGGTTGTATTCAAACGTATTGCTTTCTAGAGATGCTGCCAAGTTAATTTAAGTTGAATTTATTTTTAAAATTCAGTTCAAGGTTAAACAAACACAATTTTATTTTAACTCTAAGTCAAAAATATCAAATAGATTGGGTAGAAATGATTTTTGAAGACAAGGCTTGTGATAAAATTCAAAGAAAGGGAAAAGAACAGAGAATATTATACAGCCTGCACATCAAACTTTCTTCACATACTCAGTGAATTTCTTCTACATAAACACATATGTTCATAGCTAATACATACCTCAGATTCATATTTAAAGATGTTTCAAATGAAAGTTACTCACCTGGAAATGTTTGAAAACAGAGACTAAATTTGTTTAGCAGCCACAGTTTGATCCTTCTCCTCTTTTTCTTTCTTCAGTAATTTGTTTTCAACTTTGAAATATATAGTGATGTCTTCTTTTCTTTTTTTAGTTTCCTGTTCTTTGTTGGGTTTTACTTTGAACTTGAAGGATATTTGAATTAGTTGCTTTTATTTGGTTTGAACGAACAAGAACTGATATGAATGTATATATGAAGAAGACATATACACAGTGTGTATAGGGGAAGGCTATCAAGCATAGGCTTACTCCTTTTAGTCAGAGATGTTTCTTCTTTTGTTGACTAAAGACATTATGTTATAAACTGAAATGAAGTTTACATTTCAGCTGAGATGAAACCAGTTCGTGCTGAGGAGATGGGCATTAAATGCAAATCCTATTTTGGTTGTATAAGCTTGTACTAGTGTACTTTTTCCTATATTAAAAATCCATTTGATTTTATCATTTTCGTATGTTTGCAGTTTTATGTTGTAGATGTTATATATATTTTCATTCTTTTATCCACTGAGATGACTTTTAACTTGCTTGCTTCCTCTCTTGTTCACAACTTATGTTATTTAATTATGTTTATACAGTTTTCTTTGCTTTGAATATAAACACTTTTACAGGCTTTGTTTATGTTTGCTCAGACCTGATACTTGATTTGTATCAGCTAACATCAGGTTTGATAGCTTCCAGGCTGCACTTGTTATATTTACTTGTGCAGTTTGTTTTGTACGCAAATGTTTCATGTTTCTATGTATTTTATTTTCTCTTACATTTGTTTTTAGTATTTACTTTATATTTTGTATGTACTTAGATTTTCATTGGTATATAGATTTTCTTTTGTTCATTTACTAGCTAATGTGTTGATTTTTTTATTCAATTCAATTGAAAATATTTAATTTTGAGTTTCAAATCAAATTCAAAAACAAATAAGTAAATACATTTTATTAAATTTGAAAAATCCAAACAAATCCATAATTTAATCCAAAAATTAAATTTTAATTACAAAATTAAATTCGTCTTTAAATCAGGATCGTTACACCTACTAAACTCATCATTTCCGTATCAGTTTTCCTTATTATGCTTCCTTGAGGTCCATCAGCTCTCTTCCACACTATACCAGAAAAGGTCTTTTGTAGTGTTGAAAAAATGCTGCCAAAACTTTTAGCATTCGATAAACGCTGCGATACGGCATGCAACTAAAAATCTAAATTTTTTTAGAGCGTTGTAGTAAATGCTACCAAAACTTGACCTAACGCAGGTATTAGAAACACTACAAAAAGTTTCATACTTTTAGTAGCATGTCGTATCGTAGTGTTTACTAAAACACTACTAAAATTTTTGGTAGCTTTTTTCCAACGCTTCAAATGTCGTATCACATCTATTTACATTTATTTTAGTAGCATTTTTAAAACGCTGCTAAAAATTATTAGCTGTTTTGTAGCGTACTGTACATGCTACTATTTCATTTTAATGGCCTGTACACTTTCCAGCCATCGCTTGCATAATAGTCTTATTACAACCAAAAATCAATCACATAATCATCGTATTCAAACAATCGATCAATCACATAATCATCGTATTCAAACAATTAAAAAACACATAAATCACATAATCAAATATAATATCCATAACCATTTCGTTAATTGTTTTTCGACAAACCGAGCAAATTCATAGAAAATCCATAATCATTCATAAACAAGTTTACACAACAAGTAATAAAAAAATGTTATAGTATATATGACAATTAAAGACATGTTCATTACTTGATTACCCACAATTTTTTGCTGCAACTGGTCTTTATTCCTAAAATGCTAACTACATGTAGACAAGTTTAACAAACAACAAATGATTATAAAACTGTTTCATATTTAAAATATATCAAACATCCTTAGTTGAACTTTTCTTAAATTTAAGTATTTTAATAAAACTTAGTTAAATTTTTATAAAACTTGGTTAATTTTTCTAATAAACTTATTTATAGTTAAATTCTAATAAAATTTAATTAGATTTGAATAAATTTATTTAATATTATTAAACATAGTTAAGTTATATAACTCTTAGTTAATTTTTAAAAATTTGATTAATTATAAAAATTAGTTAAATTTTTATAAAACTCGGTTAACTTATTTATAAATTTATTTATATTAACTCAACCTTAATAAATTATCTCAATAGTAAAACTTAAATGTCATGACTTATATTCAATTAACTTAAACTTATAAACTATCTCAAACTTAAATTTTATTAATTTGGTTAATTTTTATAAATTATCTCAAACTTATAAATTTTTCATGAACTTAGTTAATTTATTATTATTGTTGTAAACTTAGTTAATTTATTATTATTATTATTATAAACTTAATCAATTCTTATAAGCTTATTTATTTTTTATAAAACTTAGTTTACTTAGTTAATTTGTATAAACTTAGTTTTAGTTATTGTCGTCATTGTCATCATCGTCGTCGTTGTTGTTGTTATTATAAACTTATTTAATTTTCATCACACTATAGTTTTTTATTATTATTATAAACCTAGTTAATTTTTTATCAATCTTAGTTTATTATTATTAATATTATAAACTTGTTAATTTTTATAATACTTAGTTAATTTATATAAATGTATTTAATTTTTATAAACTTATTAGTTTATTCAAACTATTATTTATTATTATTATCATTATTACTATTATTAAATTAATAAATTATCTCGAAGTTTATTCAAACTATTATTTATTATTATTATCATTATCTTTATTATTGTTATTAAATTTATAAATTATCTCAATTGCTAAAACATAAAATGTCATAACTTATATTTTAATTAACTTAACCTATAAATTATCTCATATTTAAACTCTATTATTTTAGTTAATTTTTATACATTATCTCAAACTTATAATTTTTCATAAACTTAGCTAATTTATTATTATTACTCTTATTATTATAAAATTAGTTCATTTTTATAAACTTATTTAATTTTTATAAAACTTAGTTAACTTAGTTAATTTTTATAGACATGGTTATTTAATCATGATGGATGCCTCTTCTCCAAGTCCCTTTCCATGGCTACACTAACACTTAAAAATTATTTCATATTGTGATGAAAGAATAAAAATTATGCAACTTTTGACTATCATTAAGTATCTAGATTCCAAATGAGAATATCAAGCAAATTTGCAATATTTATCGTTAATTGTGGCACATATCTAATATTTTTGGTTAAATAGTTAAACGTATATTTTCAGAATAATTTGTACCAGTTGCTTTGAAAGATAAATTAATCATTATCTTATTATTGTTTTGAACACAGGAGTAAGCCAAAGCAGTTGTTCATTAAGGACTCAGAACAATATTAATCATTTCCTTATCTATAAATATGATTTCTGATTTGATTGTTTATTTATATTCTGACATTTCATTATAATAAGTTTAAAATTCAGTTCCCATTCGTACATGGCTTTTTAATACAACCCAGATTTACTTTTATCCATCTTCTTGTACAACCAAATGAGGATGAAATCATAATATAATAATAATGCAAACAATTAATTAAAATGTATTTTGTAGAATGTTATTGTTCATCCATTATGAGCAAAATGAAATATGCCATTATTTCTTCAACCTACCTCGAAGTTGTTGTAGAAATGATTTGAGATTTGTTTAGGTTTATCAGTTAGAAATAGAAACTCATTTATGTCAGGTGAACTCAAATTCAATCAAACAGTATAGGTCATTGTGAAAACCTTCAACATAGCGACTTGTGCTTATTGAACCTTAACAAACTTCCCATTGTTTAAACTAACTAAATTTAATAATAAACACCAACTTTCATTTATTTTGCCCGATGTCTCAAAAATAAAGCAAATGTCAACTTGCTCAATCACGTTGATAAACACAGCCAACCCTGTTAGATGAATGACAGCATGCAGTAAATTCTAAGGCGTTAGAAGTGAAAAATACATGAATCATGATGCGACCATATAACAACTTCTAACGTTCAAAAGTAGGAACAGAAATTAACCTCAACATTATGTTTTGCTCCATATACGTATGTGCTCATTCCACATGTTCCGAATTAGTTCTCTTCTTCCATCAGCAATAGGATTGCCAATTGGTAAAGTACAGTAATTGATGACCTGCAAAGCTATAAAGAAGTAACTCAAACCATTTACTGTAGGTGCTTAAAACCACATTAATAGAGCATCTCCAATAGTTATGTCTAATTCTGCATTTTGACAAAACGGAGAATCAAGTACAACTGTATCTTCAATTGTTCGTCCTATTAATTGCAGAGCTCACTCTCCATATTTAATGAAATAGAGTGGCGTTGGCCAAAATGAAGAATCCTATTTTCTTATCCAATTTGGTAAAAGGAAAAACAACTGGTGCTCAAATTTACTGTATTGTCCATTTTTGTTAGAATAAATTACACAAAAAGAGATGCTCTTAGGACTATATAAATGAACATTTAGTGTTATATGAGATTGACCTCCTCTATTTCTGACAACTGCTGAACTCGAACCATGTTCGTAGCTTTCAAGTACCTATGTAAAATCAAAGAAGCAACAGATTATGCAATTGAAAGTATTAGTCAAACAATTATCAATTATCATTTTCTTGTTTACCCATTTACTCTTTATGAGTATACAAAATTCGATAAAATTGATAGTTACCCAATTTATGTTATTTTTCATTTCGATTGCAAGAAAATATCTTAACCAAGCTAACGAATGTTCTAAGAAATTGATTGTCGACTTATTAACTTCACAAAATCAAAAGGCTTTTTTAATAAAAGAAAAACTGTTATTAAAATCGTCTAATTAAATTATCAAACTAATGCGCATAGTTATTAACTTGACAGCCAATATCCTAGAGCGGATGCACTGGTCGTATAGGCTCTTTCCTTTAAGCATGTTGAGTAGGGGTTGGGTAGATATTTTATCGCCATAGTATTGAATGAGAAGGGGTAAAATAAAAATAAGTTGAATTTTGTTACAAAATATTTGCTTTGACAAACCATTTAATCACCATATAATAATAGTTCTATTAGCATTAATTAAATATTCATAAACTGGTTAGAACCATATAATATACGAAAAGATTAGTAAGAAAAATGAATTTTTGACGTGTAAGAAAGTGAACAAGAAAAGGGCAGTATTCATAAACTACATGAATTTTTATGTAATGACCTGTGTTTTTGGCTATTTTAAAATTTTAAATTTAATGTAATTATTGGATAAATTTGGATAAAAATAAAAATTTAATGATTTATTAATATTTTGATTTGATAATTAAATTGTTTAAAATTTAATATTGAAAAGTATTTGAATAATTTAATTTTGGATTTAAGATGATTAAAAATGATATCGGAAATTGATTTAAATTTTATTCAAAATATGAACGAAGATGGTTAACATTTAAAATTGGATTTAAACGTGGATAATAAAAAAAACTCGGTCAAACCATGGTTTCCTTTTCTCTAGCCGTATTTAACTCTCCCTCCCCTTTCTTCTATTCGCACGCACTCTTTAAAAAAAAGGGAAGGCCGATCTGTAAAAAAAACAGAGGAGGAATCGATTTTGGGCCGTACGCGATGGATTCGTACAGGGCTCATACGCGCGCTAGAGGGAGAAAGCACGCGAGCCTAAGGCTCGAACTCGATCCTCATAGCATCGCGTTGGTTGGTGTTGGCGATAGAGGGGAGCAGATGGCAACAAGGTGGGCACTGGAAGATCGGCAGCGAACGGCGATGGCATGAGGAGAATGATCGAGCGACGATTAGGGTTTGGAGTTGGGTTCTTTCGCGTTCGTGCTGCGTGCGCGATAGCATGGGGGTCTGGACGATAGCATCGGTTGGCGATCGTGATCAATCACCGGTTGCTAAAAAATAATAATAATAATTTCACGTACGAAGGTGGAAGTCGTGATCGAAGACGTGGCCTGGTAGCTGTAGATTTGCATAAAGAATGGTAATAGGTCTAGTTTTTTTTTCTTTGATTAATTTAGTTGTAAACTAATATTAATTAAAGACGCTATACTAATTATTTCGTAAATTCTTCTATACGAGGTCTGATTGCGGATGAACGATTTGCATTAGAATCATATCAACACGATCTGCAGTATGGAGCTGGATTCGTGTCTATTTGAATCTATGAAATTTTCCGATTCAAACAGGTGAGTGTTCTACACTCACAATTGATTAAAATAATTTTTGTGTAGTTAATTTATATCGTAAAGTGATTGAAATTTATTGGTTGTGGTTTAATAAGTTTAATCAACATTTAAATTGAAATATGAATCGATTGATAAAAAATTTAATGGACAGTTAAAAAATGAATTACAATTTAACTGCCCGTAAAACAATACACTAATAATTAGGAAAATTGTATGAATTTTATTGACTGTTTGGATGTTTGTTGGTGATGGATGTTATTGGTTGATATTTGAATGTTATTTAATTTTGATATGTCATATTATCTTCCTGTATGTTATTTACTGTGACGCCCCACCTCTATACCCACGCTAGCCAAGAACACTACGGTGTAGTGCTGTCAACTAGCGCGGAGAATAAGGCTGTTGAGGAGCGACCATCTATGTAATTGCCTTGTGCGAGCACCGATATGTCAGATAATAAAACATTGCATTTCATTACTGGAGGAAATCCGCCATACCGATGCAAACTCAAAGCTACTACACAGTGGCTATAATAGTTTAGGACAATAGATATAAAAATAACACAGATAACATAAATGCAGAATAAAGATGGAACAAAAAGTCTCATATATATAATAACTGAAATCAGTTACAATACATTTGACACAATACAAATGATACAACTACAACTGTCGACTCAAGAAGTTATATATACAAGTACATTATCGACTAATATACATGAATACATTATCATCTTAAAACAGACACACTGACTACTACAACAAGACGAAGACCACTTCAAATGATATAAAAAGTCTTCATAGCTCTAGCAGCAACCCAAAGCTAAAAATCTACAACCTGTAAATACTCGGTCTGACCCGAGTATTACATTCAAAAGAAAATAATACCCGGATCAGTCTAATTCAAACTCAGTTATTAGCGCATAGAAGCAATAATAATCAATCTCAGTATAGATGACAGTCACAGAAATCTCGTATATCCAACTCTCGATACGAGAATTGGATAACGACAGATATAACACTAAACAGTGTTAATCCACAAAACAGAAATCCAAAGCAGTTTAAGCAATTGAAATGTCAATTTAAATACATCAAGGCTAATTGGCTGCAGTACACGCTAACGTGTACTGCCTCGCCAATACAGCCTACGAATTACGCAATAGGTCGATGAATTAAGAACAAAAGAGATATCGATTAAAATCTGTCAATTCGGTGTGGCTGCAGTGCACACACGCGTGCACTGCCTCGCCACAACAGAATATAAAGTCACCACAAGGGACAAGGATATAACTGCTATGAAAATGCAGTCACCACTTGTATTTAAGGGCAAGTCTGCATCAGTGAAATGAAACAGTGTACCCAGTGAAAGAGACAACAAGTGAAACAAGTTCAACATGTCGCAAAGCAAGGCACAGGGAAATAGCAAACTGCAGGCGAGAGCACCAAAGATATGGCACTACAACACTCAACAGAAAAGACGCAAATCAGCCTCATTAGAAGATAAGGTCATTAGTGAAGCAAAATGACAAAAATGCAAATGATACAAGGCATCAATGCAATGTATCCGATTCGAGAACAAGGCAGTGCAGCAGGTCAGCAAGTGCTCAGGGATGAACAGATGCAAGTGAAGAATGACACATGAATATGTAGTGTATACCCAGGTACCACTAAAATAGAAACTGCCAAATTCCAAGAAAAAGGAAATACAGCATGTATATAACACGTAATGACCAGTGAAATAGAACTAGTCAAAATCAACGCATGTACACAGCAACCTTCAAGTGTACAAGACAAGTATGCACAGAGCAACATGAAGACTGGAATGAAGGACCCAATTTGTTCGACTACACAGTTGCAATGTCAACAAAGTAAACAGGGAAGTCAAATGTACAACTGCAACTACAAAAGAATGCAACTACAAGCTACAAGTATGCAGCAGGTACAAGTGGCTCAGGCAATGTACAGAATCATACAGTTTCAAAATCCAGAAATCAGAACAGACTACATGAAATACATTGGAGCAATGCAACAGTGAACCACTAATTGAAACCGGACAGTGCCAGCACAATAAAAATAATAATTGTACATCCATAGTGTAGCAGTGTAAGGCATTTACATGAACAAGGCTCGAGAATATACATGCGTGAAGACCAACACTAAGTGGGGTTTGCATCACGAATTCGACATAATGTAACCAGACCTTGAGGCTAAACAGACCAACACTAAGGCTTAGGTGATATTAAGACTCAGTGCAACTAAATCTAAGCGGATAAAGCCAATGAATCTCGAATTGAACAGCCAGAGTAAAGACTACAAGATAATCCAAAACAAGGCTACACATCAAATAAATTAGGTGAAGCAACTAGATTTCAAAGCAGCAGCTCAATTTAAATGGCCAAAAATATTATCAATACAATGGTGATACTACAGAGACATGGGTGATACTACAGAGACATGGCATCACTACTCAAATCAAGTGACCGAAGTCACACAAATCAGAACCGTGATGGTCATGAGATACTGAACAACTCAAAATCACAAACGAGTGAACCAAGTAACACAAAAATATGGGAATTCGAGCAAAGCCCAAGTCAGGAAAACAAACATCAACATCGAAATAAACTCGAACGCCCTAAGAGTGAAGTAGATGTGAGTGATAGTTCACTCACCTTGTTTGAAGCGGAGACGAACTCGAGAGAAGGAGTCGCAAGCACCAACATCACATTCGGCATGGATCCATCGAGTTCAAGTAAGCCAAAATCAGCAAAGCAAAAGGAGCAAAGCACATACCGAAATCACAGAGGAACTCGATCCAAATTGAAGAGCCGTGAGCAAATCAGAGAATATTGAAGTCTACTATCGAGCGGCGCTTCAATTTGTACAAGCCTCAATTCCAGATTCGAAGGCAACAGAGGAACGAAAGCCTTAGCAAGCATCGAAAGAACGAGCGAGGCCAAGCCCTAAATTTCTCAGATCGAAGAAAAATAATCACCGCCATTTTCTTTTCAGAGCAAAAAGGAACGAGTTAGGGAACAAAAGAAATATGGCCGGCTGGTTTAGATGATTATCACGGCAACAAAGAGTATGGGCCACAATAGTTCTCTTTAAAGCCCGTTTCCATAATTACGAAATTTTATTAAAAGAATTTCTACTCGATATAGAAACTCCACCAACCATTTTATAAAAGAATTTCAAATTGATTTTTAATTTCAATAAAAATTTACGAACGATTTAATCACCTAATGGCGATAATTAAATGCTACGAATTTGCGGGTTGTTACAGACTTCCCTCCTTAAAGAAATTGCGTCCTCGCAATCATAAGGAATAAATGGATAAAAGGTAACAACCATAAGAGCATGGCCATGTTGAATGCATAAGCAAAGCAAATGCCACAGGGAAACATTAGAATTATGGAAGTATCAGATAAAAATCAAAAGGTTCGATTGCTTAAAATCAAAAGAATCAACATCGAGGGGATCAAGGAATCAAAATCAGACGACTATCAAAAGCAAGAATCAATCGAGTTCTAGCAATTGAAAGAAAGGAATCAGAGCAGAAATCACGTACTGCATGAATTGAATGTGAGTAAATCAAATTACTCACCTGAATCGTCAGAGAAAAAGACGAAGCTCGAATCTCAAAATCGCAAATATTCAATCATCTAAAACGATAATCGAATTTCACAAATATCTGATTATCAAAAACGATAACCAGAAACACAAACATTCGATTAATCAAATCGAAAAATATTTAATTATCTCAGACGATAATTAAATTGGAAAATATTTAATTATCACAAATGATAATCAAATTTCACAAATATCTGATTATCAAAAACGATAATCAGAAACACAAATATTCGATTAATCAAATCGAAAAATATTTAATTATCTCAGACGATAATTAAATTGGAAAATATTTAATTATCACAAATGATAATCAAATTTCACAAATATCTGATTATCAAAAACGATAATCAGAAACACAAATATTCGATTAATCAAATCGAAAAATATTTAATTATCTCAGACGATAATTAAATTTCACAAATATCTGATTATCAAAAACGATAATCAGAAACACAAACATTTGATTATCAAAACGATAATCAGAAGTCATAAATATTCAATTAACGAGTCCGGAATTAACCGAAGTAGTAAAAGTATGGTTTCATACTCCGTACTTTTGCTAAATCGTTTAAATCTCTTTATCGTTTCCTTGAAAGTGCAGAATTGTGTGTTTTAAAAATAACATTTCACATTCTCAAACGGACAAGTCCGGAATTAAGCGAATCAGTAAAAGAAAGGGGTCATAGTCCTCGATTTTTCTGAAATGTTTAAATCGCTTCCTCGTTCTTTTGAAAATGTAAGCTGTAAAAATTTTGAAAACAATTTTAATTTATATTTTTGAAACAACTTTTAAAAATAAAGAATTTTGAAAACACGTGATTAAATTAGCAATATCAGTATTGCGGGAGAACCGCTTGTAAATCCATTTCAAAATTGACGAATACTGAAGTTAACACGTCAAAATCTCATCAAAATAACTGGCATCAAAATATAATGCCAAATGAATTTTCATTCATCAAAAATGTCACAAGAATCTTCTCAAAGATAGAAAGGGATATCATACCCTAAACTTGTATTCATAACAAGTCAATAACACATGAATTCACCAATACACAAAAATTGACAAAACTTGTCAATAGAAATCACGAAAATTGGTGAAGCACAAATTCTAGAAATCATCACAAGAAATCCAGAAATCATAAAAAGAGGGGGAAAAGAGCCTATCAGAAAACGGGAGTATGAAAACTCCAAAACACCGGTTTCACAAGACGAGACGCTATCTCATGGTGGCTAACCATTAAAGTTTCACACAGGAATGGTCCGAAGACCGTGGGTCGCTATCCCACGCGTGTGAGTCGGAATCACACAGATTGAGGTCTAGGCTAACCTCGCAGAGAAAGAGACATCGCACATTTGCTAGTCTAAACCATAAAAAGGAAAAGGGAAATGCCTATCACAAAATGGGAGCATGAAAACTCCAAAATACCGGTATCACAAGATGAGACGCTATCTCATGGAAGCCATCCATTAAAGTTTCACACAGGAATGGTCCGAAAACCGTGGGTCGCTATCCCACGCGTGTGAGTCGGAATCACACAGATTGAGGTCTAGGTTAACCTCGCAGAGAAAAAGACATGGGTGAGTGGAATCACCCAAATTAAGGTCCAGACTAACCAAAAAGCAAAAAGGTATGTGTGAATGGAATCACACAAGTGGTGTCTAGTCTAACCTTGCAAACAAAAAGACATGTGTGAGTCGGAATCACACTAATTAAGGTCCAGACTAACCAAAAAGCAAAAAGGTATGTGTGAATGGAATCACACAAGTGGTGTCTAGTCTAACCTTGCAAACAAAAAGGTATGTGTGAGTCGGAATCACACTACTGCGGTCTAGTCTAACCTTGGAAACAAAAAGATATGTGTGAGTCGGAATCACACTACTGCGGTCTAGACTAACCTTGCGGACAAAGAG
This sequence comes from Allium fistulosum, assembly GCA_030737815.1. Lineage (NCBI taxonomy): Eukaryota > Viridiplantae > Streptophyta > Magnoliopsida > Asparagales > Amaryllidaceae > Allium > Allium fistulosum. Next base: position 131,571,225 of record CM060904.1, read on the forward strand.
ATATGTGTGAGTCGGAATCACACTACTGCGGTCTAGTCTAACCTTGGAAACAAAAAGATATGTGTGAGTCGGAATCACACTACTGCGGTCTAGACTAACCTTGCGAACAAAGAGACATCGCACAATTGCTAGTCTAAATCATAAAATGATCGTCATGATCAACGAGAAGTGTCAATTACACTAAGCTAGTAAATATAAAAGTTTAGCTTCATGTCCCATAACCACTTGCTTAACTTAAATATTTACGAACAAACTGTAAATCTACACTAGAAAATTGTCACAAAAGGGTTCAATCGAACAAGTCCAGGAATCAACCGACGAAGTAAACGCAAGCGTTTCATACCACTTGTTTTACTAGGCCGTTTAATTCAATTTCTCATACGAGTGAAATAAAGGCTTGTATATACTAATAGATTGGAAAACGGTTTAAGAAAAAGAGCTTTGTAGTAAAATAGTTTTGAAATCGTTTGGAGAAAAGGAATTTGATATTTACTATTAGTATAGAAAACCTTTATATTTTTAAAGTGACAAATCACAAAAATGATTGTAGAAACAATCAATCACAAGAATTCACATACGGAGATGTGAATCGAATCCAAAGAAATTGATACTGAATCCATCAGAAAGTATGTTCACAAAAATCCCGAAGAAAATGTCATCAAAGTTGCTAATAAATGATAGCAACTAATCGGGGAAATGATCAAGAATCGATTAAATTAGGAAACAAAGTCAATTCACTAAAATTTCACATTTGAAGACGTGAATAAAATCCAAAGAATTCGATTCCAAATTCATCAAAGTAGGAATACCAAAAATTCCAGAAATAGAAGTTATCAAAATCGACAAAGGTGATAACAACTAATTAGAAAAGAAGAATCGATCATCAACTGGAAAGACAAAGCAAATCGAGCAGAAATGCATAAATGACTTCAACAAAAGTAAGAATCAAGTTAATGTCGAAGCCAACAATTAATAGCCGCAGTCGAGTACAAAATGAATCAATTATCATTATCAAAGAAACCAACGGCAAACAAAATCAGAGTCTTGAAAATCAAGAAATTAGCAATTTCTCAAAAACAAAGTGATCGAAGTCGAAGGGAAATCCAGATGAGGAAAACACAAAATATCAAGTTCAAAATCGCTGAGATTCAAACTAGATGTGAATGAGAAATCAAAATCACTCAATTTGCAACTGGTCCAGCTATTTTTCATCACAGTGTAACAGGTACACAATGACACTCATAGCATAGAACAAAAGTGGAACAAAGTCCAAAAGTCAAAATGGCTTTAATTTGCCAAATTAAAACAAAATCAACATCGGCTAAATCAATTCAAAGCCGAAAACACAAGCATAAGCATTAGGATTTCATACCTAACAGTCAAAAATAGTCATATGTAAAGATGAGAGATAAAACATCGACAAATAGTTGTAACACATGTTCCATCTAAGTTATGTTTTATAATTGCCCTAAACCCCAGGCTCTGATACCAAGCTGTGACGCCCCACCTCTATACCCACGCTAGCCAAGAACACTACGGTGTAGTGCTGTCAACTAGCGCGGAGAATAAGGCTGTTGAGGAGCGACCATCTATGTAATTGCCTTGTGCGAGCACCGATATGTCAGATAATAAAACATTGCATTTCATTACTGGAGGAAATCCGCCATACCGATGCAAACTCAAAGCTACTACACAGTGGCTATAATAGTTTAGGACAATAGATATAAAAATAACACAGATAACATAAATGCGGAATAAAGATGGAACAAAAAGTCTCATATATATAATAACTGAAATCAGTTACAATACATTTGACACAATACAAATGATACAACTACAACTGTCGACTCAAGAAGTTATATATACAAGTACATTATCGACTAATATACATGAATACATTATCATCTTAAAACAGACACACTGACTACTACAACAAGACGAAGACCACTTCAAATGATATAAAAAGTCTTCATAGCTCTAGCAGCAACCCAAAGCTAAAAATCTACAACCTGTAAATACTCGGTCTGACCCGAGTATTACATTCAAAAGAAAATAATACCCGGATCAGTCTAATTCAAACTCAGTTATTAGCGCATAGAAGCAATAATAATCAATCTCAGTATAGATGACAGTCACAGAAATCTCGTATATCCAACTCTCGATACGAGAATTGGATAACGACAGATATAACACTAAACAGTGTTAATCCACAAAACAGAAATCCAAAGCAGTTTAAGCAATTGAAATGTCAATTTAAATACATCAAGGCTAATTGGCTGCAGTACACGCTAACGTGTACTGCCTCGCCAATACAGCCTACGAATTACGCAACAGGTCGATGAATTAAGAACAAAAGAGATATCGATTAAAATCTGTCAATTCGGTATGGCTGCAGTGCACACACGCGTGCACTGCCTCGCCACAACAGAATATAAAGTCACCACAAGGGACAAGGATATAACTGCTACGAAAATGCAGTCACCACTTGTATTTAAGGGCAAGTCTGCATCAGTGAAATGAAACAGTGTACCCAGTGAAAGAGACAACAAGTGAAACAAGTTCAACATGTCGCAAAGCAAGGCACAGGGAAATAGCAAACTGCAGGCGAGAGCACCAAAGATATGGCACTACAACACTCAACAGAAAAGACGCAAATCAGCCTCATTAGAAGATAAGGTCATTAGTGAAGCAAAATGACAAAAATGCAAATGATACAAGGCATCAATGCAATGTATCCGATTCGAGAACAAGGCAGTGCAGCAGGTCAGCAAGTGCTCAGGGATGAACAGATGCAAGTGAAGAATGACACATGAATATGTAGTGTATACCCAGGTACCACTAAAATAGAAACTGCCAAATTCCAAGAAAAAGGAAATACAGCATGTATATAACACGTAATGACCAGTGAAATAGAACTAGTCAAAATCAACGCATGTACACAGCAACCTTCAAGTGTACAAGACAAGTATGCACAGAGCAACATGAAGACTGGAATGAAGGACCCAATTTGTTCGACTACATAGTTGCAATGTCAACAAAGTAAACAGGGAAGTCAAATGTACAACTGCAACTACAAAAGAATGCAACTACAAGCTACAAGTATGCAGCAGGTACAAGTGACTCAGGCAATGTACAGAATCATACAGTTTCAAAATCCAGAAATTAGAACAGACTACATGAAATACATTGGAGCAATGCAACAGTGAACCACTAATTGAAACCGGACAGTGCCAGCACAATAAAAATAATAATTGTACATCCATAGTGTAGCAGTGTAAGGCATTTACATGAACAAGGCTCGAGAATATACATGCGTGAAGACCAACACTAAGTGGGGCTTGCATCACGAATTCGACATAATGTAACCAGACCTTGAGGCTAAACAGACCAACACTAAGGCTCAGGTGATATTAAGACTCAGTGCAACTAAATCTAAGCGGATGAAGCCAATGAATCTCGAATTGAACAGCCAGAGTAAAGACTATAAGATAATCCAAAACAAGGCTACACATCAAATAAATTAGGTGAAGCAACTAGATTTCAAAGCAGCAGCTCAATTTAAATGGCCAAAAATATTATCAATACAATGGTGATACTACAGAGACATGGGTGATACTACAGAGACATGGCATCACTACTCAAATCAAGTGACCGAAGTCACACAAATCGGAACCGTGATGGTCACGAGATACTGAACAACTCAAAATCACAAACGAGTGAACCAAGTAACACAAAAATATGGGAATTCGAGCAAAGCCCAAGTCAGGAAAACAAACATCAACATCGAAATAAACTCGAACGCCCTAAGAGTGAAGTAGATGTGAGTGATAGTTCACTCACCTTGTTTGAAGCGGAGACGAACTCGAGAGAAGGAGTCGCAAGCACCAACATCACATTCGGCATAGATCAATCGAGTTCAAGTAAGCCAAAATCAGCAAAGCAAAAGGAGCAAAGCACATACCGAAATCACAGAGGAACTCGATCCAAATTGAAGAGCCGTGAGCAAATCAGAGAATATTGAAGTCTACTATCGAGCGGCGCTTCAATTTGTACAAGCCTCAATTCCAGATTCGAAGGCAACAGAGGAACGAAAGCCTTAGCAAGCATCGAAAGAACGAGCGAGGCCAAGCCCTAAATTTCTCAGATCGAAGAAAAATAATCACCGCCATTTTCTTTTCAGAGCAAAAAGGAACGAGTTAGGGAACAAAAGAAATAGGGCCGGCTGGTCTAGATGATTATCACGGCAACAAAGAGTATGGGCCACAATAGTTCTCTTTAAAGCCCGTTTCCATAATTACGCAATTTTATTAAAAGAATTTCTACTCGATATAGAAACTCCACCAACCATTTTATAAAAGAATTTCAAATTGATTTTTAATTTCAATATAAATTTACGAACGATTTAATCACCTAATGGCGATAATTAAATGCTACGAATTTGCGGGTTGTTACATTTACAGTATATAAAACTGTAAATTTCGAACAAATTAAGAAATAGGTTGAAATGAAATATACCTATGACATTTATTTTTGGATTGAAATGATATATATATATATATATCCTTGGAATTAAACTGAAATAATTGCTTCACTTGGCCATAAGGTAGAAAATTATATACGGACACCGGATTGGTTAAATTAAATGAAATTAAAAGTTGTTTGAAATTATTTAAATGAATTGATTTTTAAGAATAAAAATCAAATTTATTAAAATTGAATTATTTTAAATTAAAGCTCAAAATGTTGGAATTTAAACTTAATAAACGAAATTGTTTAATTAATCGAAGTTTAGAATTTTAAGTTAAAATTTGAAATACGGCTTAAATTTTCGAAGTCAATTTGTTTTAAAAGATTGGTCTTTTATTCGAACTTTGAATATTTCTAAGAGAAATTGATATAAAATGATATTTCAAATTTGAGTTTGGAATTGGAAATTTGGATTTAAAATTTGGTATTGAAAGTAAATTTGATTTAAGTGTTTAAATCGATATTTTGAAATTGAATTTGGAATTAGAACTAAAATTGGAAATTTATTTGAAATTAAAATTTGAATTAATTGAAATTGGAAATTAATTTGAAATTGAAAATTTAAATTAATTTGGAATTGGAAATTAATTTGAAAATTATGATTTAAATTAATTTGAAAATGGAAATAGAAAGTGAAAGAAATTTATGGATTGAAATTGAAATTTATAGGGAATCAAATTTATTCGAGTTGAAATCAGAATTGAATCAATTAAATCGAAATGGAATTGACTTGGGTAGGGAATTGGGAAGTTAATCGGTTTGACTTTGGAATTATTTTTAAATGAATATTTAGTTGAAATGATTTAAAATTCTATATTCTTTAAATATTCAGATTATTTTGATTTTCCAAACTATTTTACTATATAAACCATTTTTATATTCAAATTATTTCCATTAAACTATTTTTAACTATTTAACTATTTTAAATTATTTTCAAAAATTCAAACTGGTTAAAGGGTAAATTGTTTATATTTAAATCTTGGATTTAAATACGAACTAGGTTAAAGGGAAGATTATAACTTAAACTGAATTCAAATCAAATTTTGGAAGTGAAATTGATTTATCGGACAAAATTGATAATTTTGAATATATGATGATTTCGAAATGGATTTGATTTTAAAACGAATATATGATGATTTCGAAATGGATTTGATTTTTGAAACGAATATGATATTTTGATATCAAGTGCAAATTGTTTCGAAATGTAAAAAAACCAACCGGTGTGTAAAATGATGATTGGTTGTTAAAGAGACCGGGGCCTCTTATTGGCATACTCTCTGTCAATATTGGAACCACTTTGACAACCGTGTATGCGGTGGATGGTATCCAGAATGTAGTGGTTGAATTGGCAACGTTTACTGGAATGAAGTAAGAGACCGATGATGGATAGCCTTGACATTCGTGTCATAATTAATATGACTAAAACAGGAGCCTACGTCTGGCCATTGAAGTTAGCTACCTCTAGCGACGTTGATCTCTCGTATTACTATTGTGGTTTCGGATTCGATGGGTGCACCTTATTTGTCGTTTGGTTTGATTGTCGCGGTCGGCCACGGATGGGTTACGACCAGCCAGAAAGGGTAAACTGGTAGAATCCTACCTTGGGCATTGCCTCACGTGCCTTGTCATATTTATCCATATACGAGCCCATTACGACTTTGGTTTAAAACTTAAAAACGTGTTAAGGTGGATCAATGTAAAGCCTTAACGCTATTTTGATATTAATTTTACTGATAGACATTATATATTATAGCGTATACTATTATATATAAATAGTTTAACGGATCCTTAGGAGATGGAAAATCCCATAATCTCTCTTAAGTTATTGCACTCATATTTGTGATATTGATTTGACTTACATAAGAGTATTTTAGTCCTGACTCGAGTGTTTTGTTTTTCTCATTACGCTCAGGTCAGTCCTAAGTTTTTTTTCCAGTGTATTGAAGACTATTCTCTGGAGGACGAAGACGGAGTTTGGTATGTTGCTATTATTATTATACCCTATATCATGTTATGTTACTGCATTGATTATTTCTTCTTGCTGTATATTTATAACTCTTATAAATGTGTATAGATTACAATTAAATATATAGTAAATAACTTTATGACTTGTTTATTTGATTATTATATTTTATCGTTTCTGCTGTAAGATTCTGTGTTTTGTTTTCTTATTCTCTTCTTATTTTTCTTATTTAACCCTATTGATTATCCACGTTCCGGATTGTTTAAGTCGAACATGTGTGGATTATTGTCAATTTAAACTTCCCAAAATGTGGGTCGTCACAGTAGGTATCAAAGCGAAGGTTTAGCGATAACCTTGGCTTTGTGGGGTTTGACTCATTAGAGATAGGGTAGTAATACCCTAGAATGAGTCTGTTTGAGTGTGTGTGTGTGTATATATATATATATGAGAGAGCGTACTTGTTAATGTTATAAATTGTTTTATATTGTGTTTACTTATCCGTTGAGTTGTTTATGAATTCTGGTCGATGTGCGGGACACCGTGATATCGATAGGGGTTTCTAAACACTTAAACGAGGCAAGTCGACATAATATTGTTAAAAATAATCGAGTAAATAAAATAATTTTGGTTAAACTATGTTATATATAAAGTGATTTTTAATGAAATTGTTGTTAGGAAATGATAATATTTAATTGTAACAACCCGACATTTCGTACCCATTTAATTATCACCTCTTGACGATCTAATCTGGTTGCTAATAAGCTATTGGCATTTTGATCGAATTGAAATTCTCTTCTTATCCGGTTTGAATTCTTTTCAAATTGGATTGAAATTCAATTATAAGATTTTTGTTAAAAGGATTGTGGGCTTAACAAATCATCTGGGTCCATTCTATCTTGGTGCCGTATTCACCAAAGACAACCCATCCCCATTCCCCTCTTCGTTCAATTGCGTTTCTAACCCTAACCAAAAACAAAGCAAACGAAAAAATGGCGACGATCTCCTCTTCGTTTTCTCGATCAGACTAGGGCTTGGCCTCGTTCGTTCTTTCGATGCTTGCTAGGGCTTTCGTTCCTCTTGCGCTCTGGTTTGTGGGCTTTGTATGTCGAAGCGCGTGATTGGTTCGATCGATTTCGAGATGATCCTTGTTGCTTGCTCCTCCGATCAAGCGTGCTCTTCACTTCGAACAAGGTGAGTGTTCATCACTCACATCTAATTCATACGAAAGTCTGGATTTCGTTTATCTGGGTTCAATCCCCTCCATTTCGTTCGTATATATTATTTGAACTCGTCAATCAAATTATTATGGCCATTGATTTTCGTATTGATGAATGAGATGATTTACGACTTGTTCAAAATCGTATATATTCGTATATTTGATACTTGTTCTCCACGACTTTGAATCTGGACTTGGTTTTGGGATTTATCTCTGACCTTTTCATATGCTTTGTTCGATCATGACACACTTGATTTTGACCTGGTTAACACTTGCATTGACACGGCTTCGGCCATCTTTGTGTTCATCCCTGTCTTCATCTCTGGCCATCTTCTCTGGTCTCCACTTGAACATTGCATTCGTGAATATGATGTTGTCTGGTTGTTCGAACTTGTTCATGCGATTTCATGTATCACTGTACTGATTTTCTTCCATTCTCTGACCTCTGCATTCATTGTCGTGCACCCTGGTTTGAACTATACTTGTTTCGATCTGTTGCATTTGCTTGATTTCCTGATTCATACATGTTCATCCCTGAATACTTTCTCGACCTGCTGTAGTTGTTCATATGCCAGTTAGCTTGCCATTGTATGTATTTATGTTGTAGCTTTTAGTTCAAACTATGATCTTGTTTAAAGTTATACTTTAGACTTAAATCACTTCACTGCCTTGACTTGTTTACTGGTGATCCTGATGGGAGCTTCATCTGACATTAATCTTCACTGCTACAGTTGTTTATATCCCTCTGGTCTTTAACTTGAAATCACATAGCTTTGAATGTGATCATTTTTTGTTCTGCACTTGTCTTGCTGCCTTTGCCTATGTCTGTTCACTTGACACCATACATGTATGTTTATTTTGCCTTAGTTCAGTAGCACTTGCTTTTGTTCTCTGAGTTGACATTGGGTTGATTTTTACTTGCAGCTTGACCATTTGTTTGTGCATGTTGTTTCAGTGTACATTGATGCTTTAACTTGTTTGTAGCCTTTGTAGTTGCAGTTCACACTATGATAATTGTAGCTTCTGTCTTTGAATGATCATGGTTGCAGTTCTCATTTATTCTTCAACATACCATGTTGTCCCGACCTTTGCATACCTTCTCTAAATTGTTGAGCCTGGACACATATTGTTCATGTGTACATATTTCGTATTCTCTTAGTTGAAGCTTTATGCTGCTGCACTGCCTTGTTCTCGAATCTGATACATTGCATTGATGCCTTGTATCATTTGCATTTTGTCATTTTGCTTCACTGATGACCTTATCTTCTAATGAGGCTGATCTGCGTCTTTTCTGTTGTGTGTTGTAGTGCCATATCTTTGGTGCTCTCGCCTTCAGTTTGCTATTTCCTTGTGCCTTGCTTTGCGACATGTTGAACTTGTTCCACTTGTTGCCTCTTTCACTGGGTACACTGTTTCATTTCACTGATGCAGCCTTGCCCTTAAATACAAGTGGTGGCTGCATTTTCGTAGCAGTTTTACCCTTGTCCCTTGTGGTGACTTTATATTCTGTTGTGGCGAGGCAGTGCACGCGTGCGTGCACTGCAGCCACACCGAATTGACAGATTTTAATCGATATCTCTTTTATTCTTAATTCATCGACCTGTTGCGTAATTCGTAGGCTGTATTGGCGAGGCAGTACACGTTAGCGTGTACTGCAGCCAATTAGCATTGATATTTTTAAATTGACATTTCAATTGCTTAAACTGCTTTGGATTTCTGTTTTGTGGAGAAACACTGTTTAGTGTTATATCTGCCGTTATCCAATTCTCGTATCGAGAGTTGGATATACGAGATTTCTGTGACTGTCATCTATATTGAGATTGATTATTATTGCTTCTATGCTCTAATAACTGATTTTGAATTAGACTGATCCGAGTATTATTTTCTTTTGAATGTAATACTCGGGTCAGACCGAGTATTTACAGGTTGTAGATTTCTAGCTTTGAGTTGCTGCTAGAGCTATGAAGACTTTTTATATCATTTGAAGTGGTCTTCGTCCTGTTGAAGTAGTCAGTGTGTCTGTTTTAAGATGATAATGTATTCATGTATATTAGTCGATAATGTACTTGTATATATAACTTCTTGAGTCGACAATTGTAGTTGTATCATTTGTATTGTGTCAAATGTATTGTAACTGATATCAGTTATTGTATATATGAGACTTTTCGTTCCATCTTTATTCCGCATTTATGTTATCTGTGTTATTTTTTTATATCTATTGTCCTAAACTATTATAGCCACTGTGTAGTAGCTTTGAGTTTGTATCGGTATGTCGGGTTTCCTCTAAAAATGAAATGCAATGTTTTATTATCTGACATATCGGTGCTCGCACAAGGCAATTACATAGATGGTCGCTCCTCAACAGCCTTATTCTCCGTGCTAGTTGACAGCACTACACCGTAGTATTCTTGGCTAGCGTGGGTATAGAGGTGGGGCGTCACAGCTTGGTATCAAAGCCTGGGGTTTAGGACAATTATAAAACATAACTTAGATGGAACATGTGTTACAACTATTTGTCGATGTTTTATCTCTCATCTTTACATATGACTATTTTTGACTGTTAGGTATGAATTCCTAACGCTTATTCTTGTGTTTTCGGCTTTGAATTGATTTAGCCGATGTTGATTTTGTTTTAATTTGGCAAATTAAAGCCATTTTGACTTTTGGACTTTGTTCCACTTTTGTTCTATGCTATGAGTGTCATTGTGTACCCGTTACACTGTGATGAAAAATAGCTGGACCAGTTGCAAATTGAGTGATTTTGATTTCTCATTCACATCTAGTTTGAATCTCAGCGATTTTGAACTTGATATTTTGTGTTTTCCTCATCTGGATTCCCCTTCGACTTCGGTCACTTTGTTTTTGAGAAATTGCTAATTTCTTGATTTTCAAGACTCTGATTTTGTTTGCCGTTGGTTTCTTTGATAATGATGATTGATTCATTTTGTACTCGACTGCGGCTATTAATTGTTGGCTTCGACATTAACTTGATTCTTACTTTTGTTGAAGTCATTTATGCATTTCCGCTCGATTTGCTTTGTTTTTCCAGTTGATGATCGATTCTTCTTTTCTAATTAGTTGTTATCACCTTTGTCTATTTTGATAACTTCTATTTCTAGAATTTTTGGTATTCCTACTTTGATGAATTTGGAATCGAATTATTTGGATTCTATTCACATCTTCGTATGTGAATTCTTGTGATTGATTGTTTCTACAATCATTTTTGTGATTTGTCACTTTAAAAATATAAAGGTTTTCTATACTAGTAGTAAATATTAAAATCCTTTTTCCAAACGATTTCAAAGCTATTTTACTACAAAGCTCTTTTTCCTAAACCGTTTTCCAATCTATTAGTATATACAAGCCTTTATTTCACTCGTATGAGAAATTGAATTAAACGGCTTAGTAAAACAAGTGGTATGAAACGCTTGCGTTTACTTCGTCGGTTAACTCCTGGACTTGTTCGATTGAACTTTTTGTGACAATTTTCTAGTGTAATTGACACTTCTCGTTGATCATGACGATCATTTTAAGGTTAGTCTAGACCGCAGTAGTGTGATTCCGACTCACACATATCTCTTTGTTTGCAAGGTTAGACTAGACACCACTTGTGTGATTCCATTCACACATACCTTTTTGCTTTTTGGTTAGTCTGGACCTTAATTAGTGTGATTCCGACTCACACATGTCTTTTTGTTTGCAAGGTTAGACTAGACACCACTTGTGTGATTCCATTCACACATACCTTTTTGCTTTTTGGTTAGTCTGGACCTTAATTTGTGTGATTCCACTCACCCATGTCTTTTTTTTCTGCGAGGTTAGCCTAGACCTCAATCTGTGTGATTCCGACTCACACGCGTGGGATAGCGACCCACGGTCTTCGGACCATTCCTATGTGAAACTTTAATGGATGGCTTCCATGAGATAGCGTCTCATCTTGTGATACCGGTATTTTGGAGTTTTCATGCTCCCATTTTGTGATAGGCATTTCCCTTTTCCTTTATATGGTTTAGACTAGCAAATGTGCGATGTCTCTTTCTCTGCGAGGTTAGCCTAGACCTCAATCTGTGTGATTCCGACTCACACGCGTGGGATAGCGACCCACGGTCTTCGGACCATTCCTGTGTGAAACTTTAATGGTTAGCCACCATGAGATAGCGTCTCGTCTTGTGAAACCGGTGTTTTGGAGTTTTCATACTCCCGTTTTCTGATAGGCTTTTTCCCCCCTTTTTATGATTTCTGGATTTCTTGTGATGATTTCTAGAATTTGTGCTTCACCAATTTTCGTGATTTCTATTGACAAGTTTTGTCAATTTTTGTGTATTGGTGAATTCATGTGTTATTGACTTGTTATGAATACAAGTTTAGGGTATGATATCCCTTTCTATCTTTGAGAAGATTCTTGTGACATTTTTGATGAATGAAAATTCATTTGGCATTATATTTTGATGCCAGTTATTTTGATGAGATTTTGACGTGTTAACTTCAGTACTCGTCAATTTTGAAATGGATTTACAAGCGGTTCTCCCGCAATACTGATATTGCTAATTTAATCACGTGTTTTCAAAATTCTTTATTTTTTTTAAAAAAAAAAGTTGTTTCAAAAATATAAATTAAAATTGTTTTCAAAATTTTTACAGCTTACATTTTCAAAAGAACGAGGAAGCGATTTAAACATTTCAGAAAAATCGAGGACTATGACCCCTTTCTTTTACTGATTCGCTTAATTCCGGACTTGTCCGTTTGAGAATGTGAAATGTTATTTTTAAAACACACGATTCTGCACTTTCAAGGAAACGATAAAGAGATTTAAACGATTTAGCAAAAGTACGGAGTATGAAACCATACTTTTACTACTTCGGTTAATTCCGGACTCGTTAATTGAATATTTATGACTTCTGATTATCGTTTTTGATAAGCAGATGTTTGTGAAATTTGATTATCGTTTGAGATAATTAAATATTTTTCGATTTGATAATCGAATGTTTGTGATTTCTGATTATCGTTTTTGATAATCAGATATTTGTGAAATTTGATTATCGTTTGAGATAATTAAATATTTTTGATTTGATAATCGAATCTTTGTGATTTCTGATTATCGTTTTTGATAATCAGATATTTGTGAAATTTGATTATCGTTTGAGATAATTAAATATTTTTCGATTTGATAATCGAATGTTTGTGATTTCTGATTATCGTTTTTGATAATCAGATATTTGTGAAATTTGATTATCGTTTGAGATAATTAAATATTTTTCGATTTGATAATCGAATCTTTGTGATTTCTGATTATCGTTTTTGATAATCAGATATTTGTGAAATTTGATTATCGTTTGAGATAATTAAATATTTTTCGATTTGATAATCGAATCTTTGTGATTTCTGATTATCGTTTTTGATAATCAGATATTTGTGAAATTTGATTATCGTTTGAGATAATTAAATATTTCTCGATTTGATAATTAAATAATTTTTCGATTTGATAATCGAATCTTTGTGATTTCTGATTATCGTTTTTGATAATCAGATATTTGTGAAAATTCGATTATCGTTTTAGATGATTGAATATTTGCGATTTTGAGATTCGAGCTTCGTCTTTTTCTCTGACGATTCAGGTGAGTAATTTGATTTACTCACATTCAATTCGTGCAGTACGTGATTTCTGCTCTGATTCCTTTTCTTTTAAATGCTGGAACTCGATTGATTCTTGCTTTTTGATAGTCGTCTGATTTTGATTCCTTGATCCCCACGATGTTGATCCTTTTGACTTGAAGCAGTCGAACCTTTTTGATTCTATGTATGATACTTCCATAATTCCTATACTTCCCTGTTGATCTTTGCTTTGCTTATGCATTCGACATTGTTATGTCCTTATGGTTGTTACCTCTTTCCCACTTATCTCTTAGGATTGCGAGGACGCAATTTCTTTAAGGAGGGGAGTCTGTAACAACCCGACATTTCGTACCCATTTAATTATCGCCTCTTGACGATCTAATCTGGTTGCTAATAAGCTATTGGCATTTTGATCGAATTGAAATTCTCTTCTTATCCGGTTTGAATTCTTTTCAAATTGGATTGAAATTCAATTATAAGATTTTTGTTAAAAGGATTGTGGGCTTAACAAATCATCTGGGTCCATTCTTTCTTGGTGCCGTATTCACCAAAGACAACCCATCCCCATTCCCCTCTTCGTTCAATTGCGTTTCTAACCCTAACCAAAAACAAAGCAAACGAAAAAATGGCGATGATCTCCTCTTCGTTTTCTCGATCAGACTAGGGCTTGGCCTCGTTCGTTCTTTCGATGCTTGCTAGGGCTTTTGTTCCTCTTGCGCTCTGGTTTGTGGGCTTTGTATGTCGAAGCGTGTGATTGGTTCGATCGATTTCGAGATGATCCTTGTTGCTTGCTCCTCCGATCAAGCGTGCTCTTCACTTCGAACAAGGTGAGTGTTCATCACTCACATCTAATTCATACGAAAGTCTGGATTTCGTTTATCTGGGTTCAATCCCCTCCATTTCGTTCGTATATATTATTTGAATTCGTCAATCAAATTATTATGGCCATTGATTTTCGTATTGATGAATGAGATGATTTACGACTTGTTCAAAATCGTATATATTCGTATATTTGATACTTGTTCTCCACGACTTTGAATCTGGACTTGGTTTTGGGATTTATCTCTGACCTTTTCATATGCTTTGTTCGATCATGACACACTTGATTTTGACCTGGTTAACACTTGCATTGACACGGCTTCGGCCATCTTTGTGTTCATCCCTGTCTTCATCTCTGGCCATCTTCTCTGGTCTCCACTTGAACATTGCATTCGTGAATATGATGTTGTCTGGTTGTTCGAACTTGTTCATGCGATTTCATGTATCACTGTACTGATTTTCTTCCATTCTCTGACCTCTGCATTCATTGTCGTGCACCCTGGTTTGAACTATACTTGTTTCGATCTGTTGCATTTGCTTGATTTCCTAATTCATACATGTTCATCCCTGAATACTTTCTCGACCTGCTGTAGTTGTTCATATGCCAGTTAGCTTGCCATTGTATGTATTTATGTTGTAGCTTTTAGTTCAAACTATGATCTTTTTTGAAGTTATACTTTAGACTTAAATCACTTCACTGCCTTGACTTGTTTACTGGTGATCCTGATGGGAGCTTCATCTGACATTAATCTTCACTGCTACAGTTGTTTATATCCCTCTGGTCTTTAACTTGAAATCACATAGCTTTGAATGTGATCATTTTTTGTTCTGCACTTGTCTTGCTGCCTTTGCCTGTGTCTGTTCACTTGACACCATACATGTATGTTTATTTTGCCTTAGTTCAGTAGCACTTGCTTTTGTTCTCTGAGTTGACATTGGGTTGATTTTTACTTGCAGCTTGACCATTTGTTTGTGCATGTTGTTTCAGTGTACATTGATGCTTTAACTTGTTTGTAGCCTTTGTAGTTGCAGTTCACACTATGATAATTGTAGCTTCTGTCTTTGAATGATCATGGTTGCAGTTCTCATTTATTCTTCAACATACCATGTTGTCCCGACCTTTGCATACCTTCTCTAAATTGTTGAGCCTGGACACATATTGTTCATGTGTACATATTTCGTATTCTCTTAGTTGAAGCTTTATGCTGCTGCACTGCCTTGTTCTCGAATCTGATACATTGCATTGATGACTTGTATCATTTGCATTTTGTCATTTTGCTTCACTGATGACCTTATCTTCTAATGAGGCTGATCTGCGTCTTTTCTGTTGTGTGTTGTAGTGCCATATCTTTGGTGCTCTCGCCTTCAGTTTGCTATTTCCCTGTGCCTTGCTTTGCGACATGTTGAACTTGTTCCACTTGTTGCCTCTTTCACTGGGTACACTGTTTCATTTCACTGATGCAGCCTTGCCCTTAAATACAAGTGGTGGCTGCATTTTCGTAGCAGTTTTACCCTTGTCCCTTGTGGTGACTTTATATTCTGTTGTGGCGAGGCAGTGCACGCGTGCGTGCACTGCAGCCACACCGAATTGACAGATTTTAATCGATATCTCTTTTATTCTTAATTCATCGACCTGTTGCGTAATTCGTAGGCTGTATTGGCGAGGCAGTACACGTTAGCGTGTACTGCAGCCAATTAGCATTGATATTTTTAAATTGACATTTCAATTGCTTAAACTGCTTTGGATTTCTGTTTTGTGGAGAAACACTGTTTAGTGTTATATCTGCCGTTATCCAATTCTCGTATCGAGAGTTGGATATACGAGATTTCTGTGACTGTCATCTATATTGAGATTGATTATTATTGCTTCTATGCTCTAATAACTGATTTTGAATTAGACTGATCCGAGTATTATTTTCTTTTGAATGTAATACTCGGGTCAGACCGAGTATTTACAGGTTGTAGATTTCTAGCTTTGAGTTGCTGCTAGAGCTATGAAGACTTTTTATATCATTTGAAGTGGTCTTCGTCCTGTTGAAGTAGTCAGTGTGTCTGTTTTAAGATGATAATGTATTCATGTATATTAGTCGATAATGTACTTGTATATATAACTTCTTGAGTCGACAATTGTAGTTGTATCATTTGTATTGTGTCAAATGTATTGTAACTGATATCAGTTATTGTATATATGAGACTTTTCGTTCCATCTTTATTCCGCATTTATGTTATCTGTGTTATTTTTTTATATCTATTGTCCTAAACTATTATAGCCACTGTGTAGTAGCTTTGAGTTTGTATCGGTATGTCGGGTTTCCTCTAAAAATGAAATGCAATGTTTTATTATCTGACATATCGGTGCTCGCACAAGGCAATTACATAGATGGTCGCTCCTCAACAGCCTTATTCTCCGTGCTAGTTGACAGCACTACACCGTAGTGTTCTTGGCTAGCGTGGGTATAGAGGTGGGGCGTCACATTAATTATCATCGATTATTGATTGAATTAAAAATAAAACTAATACTTAGTGAATTTTATTTTATAAAGCATTGATAATTAAATTGAATTGAAATATAATTGCAATAAGAATTGTTTAAAATGACCAACTAGTAAATTAATGGAATATTTCGATAATAAGCTATGGAAATTTGTTCATATTTATAATATAGCTTATATATAGAAATGATTATATAAATTTGAGAATTTTGAATTAAAAATTCTTTTGTTATCAACATTGTTTTCACGCCTTAAAATTTTAATAATAGTATTATATGAAAGAGTCTTTACTAGAAATATATTAAAAAGATTTTTGAAAAAAAACATTAAACTCGCTTGGTTGTTGAGAAATAATTCTGGAGATGACTGCAGCATCGCCAGTATTCATTTCCGGGTTTCAGGGTGAGAATTGCTACTAGAAGAAATTTATTATAAATTAAAACCTTTTTGATTATGAAAGAAAAATACATATTCTTAGTGTGATTTAATAAGTATATGAAAATAATTTTGAACTTAAAATTGGAAATTGTATATAAGAAATAAGTTACAACTTATAAATTTGAGTAGGAAAATAAACCAAATTTAAAATAGTTAAATTTTTTGGTTAAGCAAAAATAATTGAATTAAGAAATATTAAATTGATTGAGTTAGTGAAATGAAATAAATAAAATATAGTTTATCTCGTGAAAGCTAAAATAAAAAAATAATTTGAATTGCATTTGAAATGAAGCAGATAAATTGACAAAATGAAATTATGAATGAATAAATTATATAGTTTATAGGTTTGTGAATATTAAGCTAAACAAATTTAAATTGTTAAATGTGGATGATAAGAAATTTTACTTGAATAAAAAAAGAGCAATAGATTGAAATAAAATAAAGTTTAACTTAATAAATTGAATTGGATATTAAATGAAATTAGATAAACTAGTAAAGTGGATTAATTTCATTTGGGCTATAGAATGAATAAGGACTTGAATTTTTAAAGTGAAATGTAATTTAAGTGTGAAAGAATAAATAAAATAAATAAATTTAAGTAAAATTAATATGGTTAATTGAATTTAATCTACATTGGATATAAATAAATAAAAGGCAAGTGGAGTAGTTAAAAAAAATTGAACGTTAAATAATATAATATGGAATAAGTTATTAAAATAAATTATAAATTGAATTCAACTTTAAAGAGGTTAAATGAATTGATCGTGGAAGGAAATTATATATTTCTTAATATGAATTGAGTTATAAATCAAATTTACTTTAGTAAATTAATAATATGAATTCGAATAAATGAAGTAAAATCGATGAGTTAATAATATCTTAAAATATGAAGTACTAATAATAAACGTGATTGTGTAATATAAAATATTTATAATGAATTTAGATAAGTTATAAATGATGTTAGTATAATAAAAGGAGAAAGATATACCATGTGGAAATAAAACAAATTTAACTTAATCATGGTTAAGTGGAATAATTTTATAAATGATTCACCAATGAATTTATATGAAATAAGTAAACAAAATGGAAAACTACTGGAATTTCACAAATTAAATTGAATAAAATTGAACATAATGAATTTATAATGAATATTAATAAATTGGAAGAAATAAATGGAATGTAAATCAATTAAATGTGGAGGAAACAAATGTAAATAATTGAAACATATAGTTTAAATGTGAATATATCTAATTGTAGTCAATCAAGTGTGAATGCAATGAATATTGGTTGATTGAATAAAAATGGATTGAAACTAAATTAGTTAATGTAAATCAATTAAATGAGAATAGATTGAATATAAATCCTTGGTTTGATTAACGAAATGAATATTAATAAATGAATGTGAATCAATTTTAAATATATGGAATGCGGTATGGAATTAAATTACTTCTTAAGTATAGTTAAGTACACGAATTATTGAAATGAAATAATAGAAGAGAAAAAAACAGTGTAATTATAAACGAGTGTAAATTAATAGAATGTAAATTTATTAATGTTGATAAGTGCATGAAAATCAATCGGAAGTAAATAAATTGAATGAAAATTAATTAAACCTGAATCTAATTGAATAAAAGTTTGTTGAATGTAATAAATTGAATTGAATCAATTAAAATGTTAATGAAATGAATGTTAATAAGGAATGAATGGAATAGATTAAAGTTGACATTGGATAATACTATTCACATGGTTATAAATTAAATTGGATAAATTGGACGGATATTGATAGTTCGATGGTTTCTTTTGTTGCAAACCATTATTATTACCGTTTGATTGCATATGATTGTTGTATGTTATGTATTCATGATTATTTGTGTTGTTTGGATTCAAAATCCATATTAAATGCTTATGTTAGACTTATACATGTTTGTGTATCATTATAAGTAACTAACATTCCAAATTGAGTTGAGATAGGTACATACGAAGAATGTTGGACGTATACGTGGATTATTATATTCTTTGCTTGCTTAATACGAGCGAACTCGCTCGTATTATAAATAATAAGGTACGTATCTCGGATTAAATACCGCGATTTTATATTTTTGCCCTGCGGGATGCCCCATCATTGAGATGAGATGTATATTTGATATATATGGTTATATTTGTGTTATATATTGAATTGTAAAAAATTTCCGATCGAGCCGCACAAAGGAGACTCTGTCGAAATTTTCCGTAATTCCGGGAGTTAGAAAAATTTTGAAGTTTTAAATTTTTTATGACTTATTTCCATATATAAGTATATTTTTCGTAAAAGCATAGTAAAGATTTTCTGATAAGATTGTGAAAATATAAGTGATTATTTGAATAAAATTCATTGTACATTAAATTCTTTACCTAACACCTTTTCGAGGACGAAAAGTTTTGAGTTAGGGAGTATGTAACGACCCGTGTTTTTGGTTATTTTAAAATTTTAAATTCAATGTAATTGTTGGATAAATTTGGATAGAAATAAAAATTGAATGATTTATTAATATTTTGATTTGATAATTAAATTGTTTAAAATTTAATATTGGAAAGTATTTGAATAATTTAATTTTGGATTTAAGATGATTAAAAATGATATTAGAAATTGATTTAAATTTTATTCAAAATATGAACGAAGATGGTTAACATTTAAAATTGGATTCAAAATGTGGATAATAAAAAAAACTCGGCCAAACCACGGTTTCCTTTTCTCGAGCCGTATTTAACTCTCCCTCCCCTTTCTTCTAATTGCGCGCACTCTATAAAAAAGGAAGGTCGATCTGTAAAAAAAAGGAGGAATCGATTTAGGGTCGTACACGATGGATTCGTAGAGGGCTCATGCGCGCGTTAGGGGGAGAAAGCACACGAGCCTAAGGCTCGAACTCGATCCACACAGCATCGCGTTGGTTGGTGTTGGCGATAGAGGGGAGCAGATGGCGACGAGGTGGGCACTGGAAGGTCGGCAGCGAACGGCGATGGCGTGAGGGGATTGATCGAGTGGCGATTAGGGTTTGGAGTTGGATTCTTTCGCGTACGTGCTGCGTGCGCGATGGCGTAGGGGGTCTGGACGGTGGCATCGGCTGGCGATCATGATCGATCACCGGTTGCTAAAAAATAATAATAATAATTTCACGTACGAAGGTGGATGTCGTGATCGAAGACGTGGCCTGGTAGCTGTAGATTTGCGTAAAGAATGGTAATAGGTCTGGTTTTTTTTTCTTTGATTAATTTAGTTGTAAATTAATATTAATTAAAGAGGCTATATTAATTATTTCGTAAATTCTTCTATACGAGGTCTGATTGTGGATGAACGATTTGCATTAGAATCATATCAACACGATCTGCAGTATGGAGCTGGATTCGTGTCTATTTGAATCAAGGAAATTTTCTGATTCAAACAAGTGAGTGTTCTATGTTCACAATTGATTAAAATTATTTTTGTGTAGTTAATTTATACTGTAAAGTGATTGAAATTTATTGGTTGCGGTTTAATAAGTTTAATCGACATTTAAATTGAAATATGAATCGATTGATAAAAATTTAATGGACAGCTAAAAAAATAAATTAAAATTTAACTGCCCGTAAAACACCCGACACTAATAATTAGGAAAATTGTGTGAATTTTATTGACTGTTTGGATGTTTGTTGGTGATGGATGCTATTGGTTGATATTTGAATGTTATTTAATTTTGATATATCATATTATCTTCCTGTATGTTATTTACAGTATATAAAACTGTAAATTGAATTATTTTGAATAAATTAAGAAATATGTTGCAATGACATATACCTATGACATTTATTTTTGGATTGAAATGATATATATCTATCCTTGGAATTAAACTGAAATAATTGCTTCACTTTGCCATAGGATAGGAAATTATATATAGACACCGGATTGGTTAAATTAAATGATTTTAAAAGTTGTTTGAAATTATTTAAATGAATTGATTTTTAAGAATAAAAATTGAATTTATGAAAATTGAATTATTTTGAATTGGAGCTCGAAATGTTGGAATTTAAACTTAATAAACAAAATTGTTTAATTAATCGAAGTTTAGAATTTTAAGTTAAAATTTGAAATACGGCTTAAATTTTCGAAGTTAATTTGTTTTAAAAGATTGGTCTTTTATTCGAACTTTGAATATTTCTAAGAGAAATTGATATGAAATGATATTTCAAATTTGAGTTTGGAATTGGAAATTTGGATTCAAAATTTGGTATTGAAAGTAAATTTGATTTAAGTGTTTAAATCGATATTTTGAAATCGAATTTGGAATTAGAACTGAAATTGGAAATTTATTTGAAATTAAAATTTGAATTAATTGAAATTGGAAATTAATTTGAAATTGGAAATTTAAATTAATTTGGAATTGGAAATTAATTTAAAAATTTGGATTTAAATTAATTTGGAAATGGAAATTGAAAGTGAAAGAAATTTATGGATTGAAATCGAAATTTATAAGGAATCATATTTATTCGAGTTGGAATCGGAATTGAACCAATTAAATCGAAATGGAATTGATTTGGGTAGGGAATTGGGAAGTTGATCGTTTTGACTTTGGAATTATTTTTAAATGAACATTTAGTTGAAATGATTTAAAATTCTATATTCTTTAAATATTCAGATTATTTTGATTTTTCAAACTATTTTACTATATAAACCATTTTTATATTCAAATTATTTCCATTAAACTATTTTTAGCTATTTAACTATTTTAAATTATTTTCAAAAATTCAAACTGGTTAAAGGGTAAATTGTTTATATTTAAATCTTAGATTTAAATACGAACTAGGTTAAAGTGAAGATTTTAACCTAAATTGAATTCAAATCAAAATTTGGAAGTGAAATTGATTTATCGGACAAAATTAATAATTTTGAATATATGATGATTTCAAAATGGATTTGATTTTTGAAACGAATATGATATTTTGATATCAAGTGCAAATTGTTTCGAAATATAAAAGAACCAACCGGTGTGTAAAATGACGATTGGTTGTTAAAGAGACCGGGGCATCTTATTGGCATACTTTCTGTCAATACTGGAACCACTTTGACAACCATGTACGCAGTGAATGATATCCAAAATGTAGTGGTTGAATTGGCGACGTTTGCTGGAATGAAGTAAGAGAACGATGATGGATAGCCTTGACATTCGTGTCATAATTAAAATGACTAAAATAGGAGCCTATGTCTGGCCATTGAGGTTAGCTACCTCTAGCGACGTTGATCCCTCATATTACTATTGTGGTTTCGGATTCGATGGGTGCACCTTATTTGTCGTTTGGATTGATTGTCGCGGTCGGCCACGGATGAGTTACGACCAGCCAGAAAGGGTAAACTGGTAGAATTATACCTTGGGCATTGCCTAACGTGCCTTTTCATATTTATCCATATACGAGCCCATTACGATTTTGGTTTAAAAATGTAAAAACGTGTTAAGGTGGATCAATGTAAAGCCTTAACGCTATTTTGATATTAATTTTACTGATAGACATTATATATTATAGCGTATACTATTATATATAAATAGTTTAACGGATCCTTAGGAGATGGAAAATCCCGTAACCTCTCTTAAGTTATTGCACTCATATTTGTGATATTGATTTGACTTACATAAGAGTATTTTAATCCTGACTCGAGTGTTTTGTTTTTCTCATTACGCCCGGGTCAGTCCTGAGTTTTTTTTCAGTGGTATATTACTATTATTATTATACCCTGTATCATGATATGTTATTGCATTGATTATTTCTCCTTGATGTATATTTATAACTTTGATAAATGTGTATAGATTACAATTAAATATAAAGTAAACAGCTTTATGAATTGTTTATTTGATTATTATATTTTATCGTTTCCGCTGTAAGATTCTGTGTTTTGTTTTCTTCTTCTCTTTTTATTTTTCTTATTTAACCCTACTGATTATCCACGTTCCGGATTGTTTAAGTCGAACATGTGTGGATTATTGTCGATTTAAACTTTACAAAATGCGGGTCTTCACATTTTACCACTGTTGCAAATGTGCCACTAGCACGATATTTTTACTACCCGTACAAATTTTCATCTTCACGTTTATTGGACTTCCTCCTATGGTATAACAACAAACATTAAACTCAGCATTTATAAGTAATATCTCATATAAAACTTGACTTGCAAAAAATTCATGAGATTCATGTATATAAGTTGCAATACCAGAAGACAATTTTTGCATCAATGAATCAAAGAAGTAGGAGACGCAGCAAGTGGCATGGTCATGATGGTGATGTTAGTTCTTTTAGCATAGGTAACATGACGGTGATGTTAGTTCTTTTAGCATAGGTTGGACTGGATCAAAGCTAATAAAACATGATGCAGTCAGCCTAGGATATATATATATATATATTAAGAAGATTCAATTAAAAATAAATAAACATGCAGTAAAGACTTGATAACCAATGCAGTCAGATCTTGTTGATTGTCGAATATACAGACTGTTTAAGGTTCTAACCAATGCAGCCAGATCAACTGCCAAACATTTCCTTGCTCTCTCTACATACGCACGTGCTTCATCATACTGAGAAAACAACAGTACTATTAGTTCAACTGTGAAAAAACCTACACCGGACGTTTCATTTTAAAGAAGTGATACCTTATGGGGACGAACTGAAAGAACAGCTCTAAAGAAGGCACCATTGCTGCTACCATCACCACTTGTAGTGGTATTACCAACAGTTCTAAGTTTTCTTTCGTCTCTATCATCCAATTTAGAAACATATTCAGACATTTGATCCCACTCACCCATGTTCCAAGCAGCATTGGCAGGATAAGTTGAAGAAAATAAATCACTAAAGCGTATTAGTTATAACAAAATGTTTATGTGTGTTGACTGTGGATGCCAATGCATTTGAAACAAAACATTGGTGCCATTTCAAGTCGAGCAGCTGGTTCAGCAGCATTCCATTGCTCCTTTCAAAGATCATTTAGTTCCTCCCAGCGATCTGGTTCCATCACTATACAATCAAGTTCCTTTTCTAGTGCATACTAGCAGGTGATCTCAAGGCCCACTTCAAATATACAATAACGTGATGAAGATGGACTTACCACAATGTACTCATAGTTGAAACTTCTAGATCTTTGGCTTGATGTTCTTTGCCACTTGATATTGTTCGCATTAACAAGTGTCTCTTCATTAAATTTTACACTTTCCTCAATTGAAAGTTTGTTGAATCTCTTCTTATCGTGTTTGATACTTCTTTTCACTTCCACCTTATTTTAAGAAGCATATGAAATTCAATGTTAACATCAAAGTTATGGTATTCATTAAGACAAATGAGCATAGGAGTATTATGGCTGTTTATTCAAAGAGTTTACTTAAATCTTTAACAATGCATTAGGGTGAAAGTAAAATATCATATTAGGCTTGGAAGCATCAATGATTATATGATTAAAGAAATGCAGAAAGTGCATGAAATAAATATATGATTTAATGATTTGCATCAATATTTCATCTAGAACCATCAATTGTTTACAAGGAGATAATAAAATGTCATCTGGCATGAAAGATAACATAGTTTGATTCAAACATTTACACCTAATATAAAAACTTTTAAAGTTTTCTTAGCTTAACATGGACGAAACAAGTCGTTCTTATAATAACAGCTGAAATGACAATAAAGAACATAAACGATGTATAAACCAATACATGCAGTGGCATGAGAAAAGGACAATGCTCATGCACAATGTGATTCCCTGTTTATACGCTTTTACACTATCTCATTTTACTTTCATCTCATTTTACTTTCCTCGCTGACATTTACTACTGATTGGCTGACAAACTAACGCTGCCAAGGATTGAAACTCTACGTTGGAGATTATGTATATGAATCTTCTATTGGAAGCATATGTAGCACCTCAACTTAGCGTAGAGTACACATGGACAACCTTTTAGAGGCCACCAAATCAAGAAAATATCTAGGTGTTATAGGTAAGCTAGTCTAACTTGACCACATCCCAGCAACTAAAAAAAGAATAGCATTTTCAAAATCTTTGTTTGAAGTAGACATACCTACAAGACGAAGTAGAAATGGAGATCTATATAGGTGAAATTATTAAAGTATCGGTTAAGTTACTGACATCCATCCTCATTCCACTCATTAAATTGCCAAACATCAGCTGTATTTTCTCACAACTCTTCACAGGCTGATAAAAAATAAATATACTAACATTAACATTGAAAAATTTAACTTACTTTAAACATCCAATACTTAAATCAGCAAACCAATGGTCTCACCTCTGACTTTAACACCTCTACAGCACTCATAAAATCCTTCATAAATTCTCCCAAATCCTGACAATCCAAATTAACAATTAACGATTAAACCACTGTAATCATATAATTACAGTTGCAAAACAATTATTTATTTAAAAAATAACAAAGAAAGAAAGTTGACCTCTTCCTTGTCAATTCGAATTTTGAACTCTAATGTCATTTAAATTTGAACAAAATTGAAAAACTAATGAATCTTTAAAAAGCTCACCGAAGCATGGCATGGGAGGCTGAGAAGTGAAGCGATGTTGTGAAACCATTGGTTGAGTGGGATGAGCTGAAGACGAAGGAGGTATGTGTTTTTTATTAATCATATTTAAGAGATTTTTTTTATTTCCTGTTGACAGAAGTTTAATTTAGGGATTTGGATGATTTTCACTATAGATGAGTTAATGAAAAAATAAAAAGTGAAGCGGGGAAGGAGAAAGATTTTGCGTAAACTGAAAATGTTGAAGGGATTACACTTTAGCAGCGTTTTTTTTAATTTTTTAATGGATGCACCTAATTAAACGCTACTATATATTGCTACCAATAACATATTTTCTTGTAGTGCTAGTTTATGGCAACAACGCATTGCATCTTGCTCTTTCTATTGTCAGCTTGCTATCAACTCTGGTTGTCATGCTGCATCACCTGCTTTCTGGTGCACACATGTGAAACATTGGCTAATGTCTGTATCTCACCTGCTCCAATAGAGAAGCATTGTCTACCGCCTGCTTGTTGGTCCAATTCATATCACAACATCAAGGTTTGCAGCATCAGAAATTTAAATAAATACATCAGCAGCCTCATATCCATGTTGAAAAACAAAAAAACAAAAATGATTTTGTTCTTGTTTAATTAGGTCCTCAATTATTTTAACTGAACTCTACTTTCATGATGTAAAATAATAAAATCAAGTATCAGGGTAGTTACAAAATATAAATGGCAGTCAGGGAATTGATCACATCACATAGTCAAATGCAGCCAAGATTAATATTCCATATTATGTTCAAGCTTTTATTTATTTATAAGGGACCAAAGCCAAGCTAACGCAAACAACCTACTATATCCATGGCTTATTTCTTCTTGATGTACATAGCCATAGACAATGATCACAGTTGCATACCATTGTATACTGACCATTTGAAAGATAAAAACAAAAATAATGTTCATTATTATGTTCATGTCTTGCTAGCATTTATGTATAAAAATATTGTCTTCTAAGAACTATGCAAGTGTATAAAAATAATGATGTTCATGTCTTGCTTAGATTATAAGATAAAACAACATAATATATTATTAAATAAATAGTGTCTTATAGCTAGTTATTAATAAGATGTTAACTTTATTATGCAATGCAACAATTAAATGACAAACATGTAAAAACAAAATTGGTACGCCATTATCACATTGTTAATTCACTTGCTGCTATATTATAAGATAGACAATAAATGAGAAATTCTTTAAAAAATTTAAATTAATTTTTCCTTACTTCAACATGGTAAATTGCTAACACACAAGACCAATTTATAAGGAAAAACATTTCTGGTGGATGAGAACTAAAGTATAAGTTGAAAAAAAAATTATCTAGCTATAAAAATAGATTATTGTTAGAGCATTTTCCAAACTCTAGACGTGTTATTATGATGAAGCCAACTAAACACCAATGTCTTAGTTTAGAGCATCGCATATATCCCCAAGACTATAAAATGGAAGTAAAAAGGGGTAAAACTACAATGCTCAATGTTAAGATCACATAAACATAATATGGTTTGGTACATAAAGGCAGATAAAGAAAAGAAAATTCCTCCTTAATGATTTTTTTCCTCCTTACTACATGCTTGACATGAGTAGGCCTATCAATGGTACGGGGTTTGGCCCGAACCCGGCCTGAACCCGCCCTATTTATGCGGGTATGGGTTTTGCCATTTACTACCCAAGCCCGACTCAGGCCCGATTCGGGTAGGCTATGGTTTTATCAAAACCCGGACCGGTTAGGCCCGACCCGACTATTATTTTTCCATCATATCAGACCATGAGTGTGTATGTTATTTATTTACCATTTTATTTGTTTACATGTAAATGTTTTTGATATTTTGTTATGAGCTTGACTACATCACCTTCCAATTTATATGTCAACTTTGTTTGTATACCAATTTTACCAAAGTTGTAGTTTTAAAATATGGTTTTAACATAAATATTTTGAGTTAGGTATATAGTTATTATCCAGTGGGCTTAAAAAGCCCGACGGGCCGGGCTCGGATATTGGGTTGAAATATCCTGCGGGTTCGGGCCGGGCTCGGGTTTTAATTATTGTAATTGGACTTGGGTCCGGGTTTTATAATACCCGGATCCAACCCTGCCCATTGACAGGCCTAGTCATGTGTGCTATAGAGTTAGATGAAAATTTTGGTATGCTAGCACAAATATGCTAATCTTCCAATTTCCAACACAATATTATTACAATAAACATAATTCCTTTATAACTGACAATAATTAAGAAAAATACTCAATTTACAGGAAGGTGATAGCTTGCACACATAAGAAAAGTTCTGATATAGATTCAGGTGTGTAAATAACACCAAACAGTTAACACTGAGTATAGAACTAAAAGAAAGTAAAAGATGTGTTTACTCTTAAAGCTTTTAGATATTGAACCCCTCTCTCAGTATCAAATTCAGTGAGGCATTCTCTTCAAAACAAGTTATAACCTAAATAGGTAATTGAACATGGAATCAGAGTAACAATTAACCAAGATGATTTTACTGATGACAAAATAACCAAATATAAGAAAATAAAATAAAACCTAACAAAAAAAAGATACATAAGAACCTAAATTACAAGAAGTTTGTGTGCAAGTGAGAGCGGTATTATTTTTCTTACTGAATACTCAAATTTTAATTTGATTTTCTGTATTAGATTAAAATATATCATATTCTCTTCTTCTGATAAAGCTACAAATCCTAATAAATAGGTTAATTTGCATATCTGATGGTTTAAAGAGAAATTTTCATTTAGTCATCAGCCGACACAATACCGATGTACAATCTTGCAGGTGCTGCTGCAATGAGGACAAAGTAACTATCTACGATATTATAAGTAAAATTAAACAATGATTTCCACTTACGATTTTATATTTCTCGTAGGCAAATTAGCCGATAGATCGCGGCCAAGTAGATCGACAAAAATTGATTTAGGGTTTCCATGAATTATTAGAACGATGGTGATATAGATGCTTCTGAATAATGGGTTTGAATGTGAGGTAGATCGATGATGTGGTTGTTGCGTTATTGTTTGAAGGTTGAGTAAGAAATGGAGATTTGGGGTTTTTGGATGATAACACCGCGAAGTGGAAACAAGAGAGATGTGAGAATGAGAGTTGACGTATTGATTTTTTCACGAATAGTTTAGGCGGGCTACCCAAAAAATAACGCAGCGTTTTGCTGCCTTGGGAAAGAAATTCTAAAAATCTATGGTTGCACTTGGTGTACAAATGAAGCTAATAGGTGCTACTAAAATTAAATTTTCTTTTAGTGTATGCAAGCCTTACTCCACCGTACTCTTTTATTTGTTATGAACAGGAAATATGCCACTAAGGACTTTCATTAATGATACCAATTAGCCACACGGGATTTCATCAATGATACCAATTATAATGTCGTGGGTTTGACATTTGGTAGCCACACAGGCCTTTCATCAACGACACCAATTCTACTATTGTATTTTGATATGTAATTGCCACAAAGGCCTTACATCACTCATCATAAAATAGGAAGTTGGGTTATACCTTTTATTGCTATAAAGGCCTTCCACTTGCATTTATATCCTTTTAAACGGTTTCATTCATCATCATATAGTTTAATCAAGTTTTATATCTTCTTTACTCTTTATTTAAGTTACTAATTCTTAACTTATAGTTTCCTAAGTTCATTTCATACTTAAGATTAATCATCACTTTGCATGAAGCCTACATTCTTAATTTATTGTTCAAACTAATGTTTCGAAGTCATAACATACTAACCAACATAGAGTTATCGTGCGCTAACACTCGCATATTAACCTCAAGTTGCAACCTTAGGGAGGCTTCCCTATAACCATCGCATAGCAACTCCTCCTTAGTCATTATGACGATCCACATTTTGAAAGGTTTAAATCGACAATAAACCGCACATGTCCAACTTAAAAAATCCAGAATATAGATAATCAATGGGGATAATTAAGAAAAACAAGGAAAGAAGAAGAAATCGCATAATCTCACAACGGAATGATAAAATATAATAATCAAATAATAGTTCATGAAGCTGCTTATATCATACATTTGATTATAATTTATACAACATTATCAGAGTTATATATATACATCAGGTATAAATAATCAACGCGGCAGAATAGCATAATGTAGGGAATAATAATAATAGTAATATACCAAATCTTCATCTTCATCCTCTAGAGAATAACCTTCAATATGTTGAAAAAACTCAGGACTGACCCGAGCATGATGGAAAACAAAACAAAACACTTTGTCCTCCATGGATTCGGAGTCATGCATATCATTTAGCTATGTTTGCTATGGTAATAGTTTATCTGTGTCAATACTGGTTATTGCCTCCTTGTGAGTTGCTGGTCTTGCATCGTTGGTTGCAAATGTCATGTTTTATTATGTTAGTTAGTGGTGACCTTTTGCGGTTGTTGTCATGTTTTCACCCGGCATGGTATGTTAATTAGCTTGTATGTGAGTCTCTCATGTGTTATGTTCACCCTGCGTGGTGATGCCGTAAGTTTGTAATATTAGTTTAGTGAGTTTGTCTTAGGTGAGTTGATAGTGGTCGGTCCACTATAAAAACCATATCTGTAGTTTAGGCGTGTGGCCTAACTCTTATGCTATAAGCTAGATTAGTCTCAACTGGTAGTTTAGGCAATCGGTCTAACTCCTGTTTCTTATATGTATTTATTACTTTGTTGTAATAAAAGTGGATGATCCACTATAAAATCAGGTTGGTCTTGCCAAAAAAGGATATCATGAAATATGAGGGTAAATAACTTAAGAGATGTTACGGGATTTTCCATCTCCTAAGGATCCATTAAACAATTTATATATAATAGTATACGCTATAATAGGTCATGTCTATTAGTAAAATAAATATCAAAATAGCGTTAACGCTTTACATTGATCCACCTTAACACATTTTATAGTAGATAGTCTATGTCGGTCTTGTAATACAACCAGTAACATCGGTAGCCAGTGAATCCCTTATAGGTACAATACTAAACCAAAGTCGTAATGAGTTTGTATAAGGATAAAGATGACAAGGCACGTGGGGCAATGCCCAAGATTGGATTCTGCCAGTTTACCCTTTCTGGTTGGTTGTAACACATCCGTGGCCGACCACGACAATCAATCTAAACAAAAAGGTGCACTCATCGAGTCAAAATCACAATAGCAATATCAGGGATCAACTTCACTAGAGGTAGCTAACCTCAATGGCTAGACATAGGCTCATGTTTTAGTCATCCTAATTATGACACAAGTGTTATAGCTATCCATCATCGTTTTCTTACTTCATTCCAGTAAACGTTTTCCAATTCAACCACTACATTCTGGATGTTATCCACCGCGTACACGGTTATCAAAGTGGTTCCAATATTGACAGAGAGTAGGCCAATAAAAGGTCCAGGTCTCTTTAACAACCAAATGACATTTTACACACTGGTTGGTACTTTTACATTTCGGAAACAATTCGTATTTGATATCAAAATATCATATTTGCTTCAAAATCAACTCCATTTCGAAATCATCATATTTATTAAAAATATACCATATCATTTTTACCTTAATATCTTGATATCGCTTTCAAATTTTTTTCGAATTCCAATTTAGGTTATAACTTAATTTTAACCTCATTCGCATTTAAATACAGGATTTAAATAAAAACATTCCACTCTTTTGACCAGTTTGAATTTTAGTAAAATAATTAAATAGTTAAAATAGTTTAATAGAAAATAGTTTGAGTATAAAAAAATGGTTTATATACAAAAATAGTTTGAAAAAATCAAAATAATTTGAATATTTAAAGAAGATAGATTTTAAACAATTTATACTAGAATAATTCATTTGAAAATAGTTTCAAAATCAAACCGGTACACTTCCCAAATTTTCCAATTCAGATCGGTTACAATTTCCATTTCAATTCAATTCCGATTTCAAGTCGAATTTTCCTTCGATTCCAATTTCAATTCAACTAATTTCGATTTCGAATCAATTCGATTTCGCTTTCAATTCTAATTTGATTTCAATCTCAATCCTAAATTAATTTCAATTTCAACTATCTGATTCAATGATTAAATTTTCAACTTAATTCTCAAATTTTAACAATTTTGATTTATATCAATTTCGAGTTCGATCTTTAAAATATCGATTCAAATCACTTAAATCAAATTAAACTTCAATATCCAAATTTAAAATCCAAACCTTCAAATATAATTAAATTCCGAGCTCCATTTTGGATTATCGTTTTATATTACTTTTCTTAGTAATATCCAAAGTTTGAATAAAAGTCCAATCTTTTAAAATGGATCAATTTTTGAAATTCAAATCATATTTCGGTTTTAACTTCAAAATCTCAACTTCGATTATTTAAACAATTCATGTTTTCAAATTTAGATTTCAACATTCCAAGCTGAAGTGAATAGTTCAATTTCAAAAAATTCGATTTTTATTTCTTTAAATCAAATCATTTGAATAATTTCAAATCAAAATTTAAAATCATTTAATTTAACCAACCCGGTGTCTGTATATAATTCTATATTCTATGACCAAGTGAATCAATTATTGTAATTTAATTTAGGGATGGATATATATCGTCTCAATCCAAAATAAATGTCATAGGTATATCATTTCAACATATTTCTTAATTTATTCGAAATAGTTCAATTTACAGTTTTATATACTATAAATAATATACATGATGATAACATGATATATTAAAAATAAATAAACATTCAAATCATCCAAATCTTAATCAATAGCATCCATCACAATCAACATCCAAACAATCAATAAGTCATTACAATTCACTAGTTATTAGAAATCGAGAATTTAACTAACAATTTAATTTTCATTTCAAATTTTAACTGTTAATTCAAATTCCTATCATTTTAATTCATATCAATTTAAATGCCAGCTAAATTTTACCAAACAACAGTCAATAAATTTAAATCACTTCACGATATAAATTTAATTAACATAAAAATTATTTCAGTCAATTGTGAGCATATAAAACACTCACTTTTTTATTTGAAACTAAAAAAATTCAGCTTCAAATAAATGCCACTTCGATCCCAAGCTGCAGCTACATCGATATGGATCCACTGCAATTTGTTTCGTCCAAAATGGGCCTCAAACGCAAAAGATATTGATTTTATTAATATTGATATACTTAAACTAATTAACAAATTAATTAAAATTAACTCCTTGTCCTATCATTCACTGTCATCGACCATCTCCAGATCGAGATGTCGCTGCCCACTTTACAACTGAAATCGCGACCTCAACATTTTTTTATACTAAATGTATGCCCTCCATTACCAGGCCAACCACCAACGTCGTCTCGCCTGCCATCGAGTGTAAAGACCCGCAAATCCGTACTCCTTGATTTAACACTATTCTCCATTGATTAACTCAAAATGCACGGAAATACGAACCCTTATGGTTTAAAAGAAGAAAAAGGTAGAAGAAGAAGAAGATAGAAGAGAAAGAAAAGAAGAACAACAGAACAACATCAGGAAGAACAACTGAAAACAATAACAGAATCTCACATATCGCAGCGGAACAACATATAGTAGATAAATAAATATCATTAAAACAAAAGAATTATATCTGTTATTACATCACATTTTATACATTATCAGAGTTTACAACAACAGAGTAAATACATCAATGGACAGTTATATAAACTTGTCCTCATACAGAATACACAACGGAATAATACATAGTATAATTGATACGTCTCGACATCCAGCTCTTCACTTGAGCTCCAGAGCGCTCCAATCCAATATGACCTGATAACTAAACTCTAGACTGCCCGTGTAGAAATTGGTGGGCACCTAGAGTTTAGGAAGGGAACAATAAACTCCAGGTCAGTCATGTGACTGGTGTGAGAACTTAAAAACAGTTTATCTTTAAAACAAAGAACAGGATAATTTTTGAAGTCAATTCGCAATGCTTTTGAAAATGTAACTACCATAAGACCTCCCGCCACACACACAATACAAACGCAGACTTGGAGGAGATTTCTTCTTATGATAGTCAAAGATGCTTACTACGCAAAAAAAAATCAAATCGTTTTTGATATTATTATTAGTGCATAGTGGAAAACATTTTTGAAAGTAGAATATAAATCTTAGCCAGCATAGGTACCCATATATTATGCCCGCTATAGCTGCCATATTAGATGGCAGGTTCTACAACTAAAACCGTACAAGGTTCATATTGTTTCTTTGGATTTCCAACAAATGGTCAGGCCAAGGAACTTCCCATTGCCACATGGGTACGCCTCTGGAAAGACGACCCGAGAACCAAACCGGATCTCTGCCAACACAAGGCCGGGTTACCTCTGCAAAAATAGGTAACTACTGACGCGCATATGCCATCCCCCGATCGTAACCGACCTTCCCGAGGATCCTCGATTTCCAACAACCACATAAGAGTAATAATAATGCAGCAACAATATAGGTTAAATATCTGGGCTCCATACCATGATACCACCTCTATCCAGAAGAAATGACATACACTAAGGGGCGCTACTCCCTAGAACCTTGCTGCATCCTTCCTGTTTTGATCATTTCCGGAGTGTGAGGTCCGACGAAGTCTCGTCCACAAAGCCACGCTTTATACAAAGCCATGCTTTGGGTCAACAAATGATCATAGAAATGATCACAAAGATAAATTATCAAATAAATGATCATATCACAAATGATCAGACAATGATCA
This sequence comes from Allium fistulosum, assembly GCA_030737815.1. Classification (NCBI taxonomy): domain Eukaryota; kingdom Viridiplantae; phylum Streptophyta; class Magnoliopsida; order Asparagales; family Amaryllidaceae; genus Allium; species Allium fistulosum. Next base: position 131,605,591 of record CM060904.1, read on the forward strand.
TCACAGCAACACTTAGCATGTCACACTACCAAATTGGGAGTATATCACTAATAACCATCAATACATAACCTCTGAGCTCGTACGTCTCAGAGAAGGGTGTTAAGCTAAGAGAATAAATTCTCCGCCACCAACATATATGTATTTGAAAGAAATCAGCTTTATATCTCAATTTGTAATGTCAAACATACAATCCATTCAAGTCTGTTCCGGGCTCGAACAGAACCGAAGGCACTTCTTACGAAGCCCTTGCAAATCCGGATAATTTTCTAATCACGTCAGGACTTCCCGTCACTAAAGGTGATAAAACTCTATATCGGAGATCAGCCGATGCAGAGTAACTCGACGGTAATCCTTTCGTTTTCAAAAATATTTGGTCTTCAACACCGGTCTTCGATTGCAATCCATTTCGACATATCACATATTCGGAATGAGTTATACGACCCCATGGTCCTTTCCCGGTTAACCCGAATAGTGAGCGCTTATTTAAAAATAAGTGTGGCATTTAAATTCAACAAATCACAACAAATACCCATTCAAGGTAATTATTGATAGTCGGTTATTTAACTATCAATAAAGATGTGCAACATCATTAGATTTCAAATAATTTTCCGAATTATTTAATTTCCAAAAATATCATTACTAGATATATGTAACAACCCGTATTTTTACGGATCGACAAGTTCGTCAAAATCTGGAATTCTTAGCGTTGTTAAGTCATTTCAGATTTTAGGCAGAATTTTGCTCAAGTCCTAGGTCGTGAACGACCTAAGTGATAAGTCGTGACCGACTTAAGAGGTAGAGGCGACCTAAGGAAGTGAATTTGGCAACCTAGGTATTTTGATTTAGGTCGTAGGATGGTTTGGGGCGACCTATAGAACCTAACCGAGTTAAACAGTACGAGTTAGCGACTTATAGGAGTAGGCGACTTATAGCAGTTAAGTCGTGAACGAGTTAAGGAAGATAAGTCGCTAGGAGATAGGTCGCGAGATTGATAAGTCGCGTGAGTTTTAGGTTGCGTGCCTAGCATTGTTGAGTCGCTGGGGCGCGCTAAGTCGTAAGTCGCTAAGTCGCGCATAGGCTAAGTCGTTAAGTCGAAGGCTGTTATGTCGCGCGCTATGTTAAAGTCAGAGACCCGGTTGAGTCATAAGTCGTAGGACTGCTAAGCCGTTAGGTCGTGGGTTACTATGTGTTAAGTCGCGAGCGACCTAGGAGTTAGATGGTAAGTCGTATCTCGCTGAGACCTGGTTCGTTAAGTCGCGCGCATTGTTTTAGGTCGAAGGACTGGTAGGTCGTAGAAGCGTAGACACGTTAAGTCATTGGATCTGTGAGTCGCGCGTTTGCGCTAGGTCGTAGGTCGTAAGGTTTGGATAAGTCGAAGTCTTTAGGTCGGTGGGTTTTAGGTCGTAAGTCGTGGACGACCTAACTCCGAGGCGACGACTTAAGGGAATTTCAGCTATAAATAGGAAGGTTGTTCTCACTTTTTGGGATCCGGATCTCGAAGCGACGAAGTGCTGCCATTTTGAGAGCTCGACTTCTACACTTCTTTTCTCCACTCTAATCTAGTGCTTCCATCCATCCAATTTGAAGATCAAATTGAAGATTCAAGAGCTTAGATTGAAGATCTACATCCATTGAAGTGAGATTTCATCGTTTGAAGCGGATTGGTGATAGATCAAGTTAGATCCTTCGCTGTCCAGATCTGAAGCGTGTTGATTTGGGTTTGTTTAGGTGTTTTGGTGAGTGGTGATTATCTCTCACATGGATCCAAAGGAGTATATCGGATTGTTGGCTCGATTTGGTGTTAAAATAGTGATTTCCATGCATTTTCTTCATCCTAAGTGTAGATCCATACAGATTCATTGTTCATGATGATGTTACATCCATTTTATCACATGTTAACCTATGCAAGTTCATTCATCAAGTTTATAAAGATATTGTTCATGTTTTCATGCTTGTTGGACTTTCAACTCTTTAATTACGAAAATGCCATTATTGTTATAATTGTCTACTTAGATCATATTTGAATGCTTGATTGCCTGGATTAATGTTTGGTTTGATTGATTGTTATGAATTAGATGATTGATGATTTGGTTTAGACCGAAGATGATTCAAAAGCTAAGAGAAAGGCTCTTGAATTGGGAAAGCTGCTCGTGGCATATGTAGCGGGATAATGGAGCTCTTATGCATAGATTTGATGATGTGATGTTGAGATGAGGCTTTGCGAGGATGTGATGAAGCGAGGCAATCATGTGATGAAGACTTGGTTTAATCCAGATGGGATCATTCCAAGCATGTTGATAACTCTGTGAAATGGTTCGAGTTGAGGATAATGGATGGATATGAGAATAGTCGTCAAGGAGGATGACTAGGAGGCTTGGGTCTCATCGTTGTTGAAGGTTCTAGCATGCTCAAAGCAAGAGTACGTTTGGGCAGATTCGATAGTCCCAACGACCAACTGTTGATGGTCGAGTACTCTGGGCAGATTCGATAGTCCTAGGCACGGGTCACGATGACGTGCGGAGTTATATCTAGAACCGGGGTCACCATTAGCCCTTGACGGACGACTGAAAGAATGTGCCGGTCATTCAATTAACGGTGAAATCGAAGCAATGATAACAGTGATAGCCAGAGTCATGGATGTTTGGTTGTATCATCATTCAGTCTCAAGAGCAGTGTTATCTGGGTGCTTATCTGATCTTGGTTTAGGCCTTGGGGGTTTGTGCTTGGAAAACATCGCCCTTGACTCGAGTGATAATTACTTTACTTTAAATTGTATGTTCTGCTATGGTTGCTTCTGCTTAGTGTGTGTGTCTGGGGGCTATCACTGTAGAAAGAGGTTGGAGTGGGAGGGTTGTATTCCTATTCCTTTTTCCTTTGTACTCTTTTGGTATGTTGTTAGTTAATTTACTACTCACTAAGACTGTTGTCTGACTCAAGGCTTTATGTTTTAACTCTTATTGCCTTGGGCTGTTCGTCCATTTTGGGACGGGCAGACTAGGTAGCAGGTGACAGGTGTTGTTCTTGCTTTCCACGATGCTGATATCGAAGACGAGTTGAAGGGTTGCATATTATCTTCTTACTATATGTACTGGGTGTTCCGCTGTTTGTATTTTCTCTAAGTGTTGTAGTGAGGCTTGATGTATTTTGATGACTTGACTATTCAGATGCTTGTATTCAACTATTATGAAGTTTTATTGATGAGATTCTATTCTGTGAAGCTTTACTATATACATATGTTCTATTGTATTTTGTCCATGCGCTGTGAGTAATACGACAGATTCTGTTGATTTTATTTTACCTTGGCAATCGTCCATGGTCGCCTGGCACACTTTACAGCGCACTACCTCTACGTTCGGTGCAGGGGTCATGGGCGATCATCACATTTGGTATCAGAGCTTTGGTTAATCGATTCTACCCAACGCTCGCTGACGTAACTACGTATGAGAGACGTAATTGTATTTTGGTGGATGATTACTATATATAATATAGTAGTTTAGAAGTAAGTTAGTCCTTTATGCAGTTATTTCTCCAGATGTGCTAATCATTCCTTTTTATAGATATTGAGAATGAGTCTAAGAGGGAGACCAGCTGCTAGGGAAGACCGAGCTACTGAGGGAACTGCTGATTATGCAGCTATGTTCGAAGCTATGATGACTTTGATCATGAGAAGGATACCAGTTCCAGGGACAGCAGTTGATGTTGGAGTTCAGGTTCAGACTCCAAAGCCGGTGGATTTTGCTAAGTTGTGTAAGGACTATACTGCTCTTGGAGGGAAGGTTTTCTTGGGGACAGAACCAACCATTGAAGTCCAGAGGTGGATAGATACTTGTAGAAGGATCTTTGGTGATTTGGGAATTGGGGATGCAACTAAGAGGAAGTTGGCATCAAGACAGCTTCAAGGGAGAGCTTCTGATTGGTGGAACTCTATGACCATCAATACTCCGGAGGAAGAGATTACTTGGGAGCAATTCCAAGTCAGATTTGAAGCTAAGTTCATTTCTACAGCTCAGAAGTCTGTTCTGTTCAAGAAGTTTGTGGAGCTCAAGCAGGGAGGAAGACCAGTTCTTGAGTATGTTTCTGAGTTTGAAGCTATGTCCAAGTATGCCCGGTCATATATTGAGTCTGCATACCAGAAGAATGAGAAGTTTGTGACAGGCTTGGACAGTTATCTTGGGAGACAGTTGGTGGATCATTTGGACGATTCATTTGAGAAGCTGGTGGAGAAAGCTCTCAGGCATGAGAGTGTTTCCTAAGGAGGGATCTATTGTTGCTGTGACCAGGGGAGAATCTAAACCACAGCAGGGTGGAAACAAGAAGAGGAAGCAGCAGCAGCAGAAGGGTAAGGATGGCCAGAAGAAGCCGAAAGGCGAAGTGACTTGCTACAATTGTCAGCAGAAGGGCCATTTCTCTAGGGATTGCAAGAACCCGAAGGTGCCAGTGAAGTGCCACAACTGCGATAAGCTAGGACACTTTAAGAAGGGTTGTCCAGAACCGCGAAGGGACAAGCAGATTGTGCAGGCTTATGCTTTGGGAGCTGTTCCATCGTCTTCGAAAGCTCCTACCGTTCAAGAGAAAGGAAAGAGTGTGGTGGTTCAAGGTACTCTTTTCCTATGTGGTGTTCCAGTGAGAGTGTTGTTTGATACTGGAGCGTCGCATTCGTTTGTTTGTAGTGAACTTGTAGGCCGGTTAGGTTTGGAACCGGATATTGTTGATAGGCCATTGGTTGTGACTAATCCAGTTGGGGGTTCGTCTTGTTTGTGTATGTTATGCCGTGGTCTGATTGTGTCGAGTCATGGTTGCTCTTTTGTTTGTGATTGTTTTTTTCTGAACTTTGCGGGGTTCAGAATTATATTGGGTATGGACTGGCTTAGGAAGTATGTGGCAAAGGTTGATTGTGAGAGGTTGGAAGTGACAGTCGAGAATGTGGAGGGGCGAAAGATTATGATACGATGTAAGCATGAAGAAGGCGTCTTCATGAGCTTCATGTATTCGCTTGTTGTTCCACGGGATGGACTGTCATCTGTGCCAATCGCTAATGGATTTGAGGATGTCTTTGACGAGGTCAAAGGATTACCGCCGCATAGAGAGATCGAGTTTCGTATAGATCTAGTTGAAGGAGCCAGACCCGTTGTGATGCCTCTTAGGCGGATGGCGCCTAGGGAACAGCATGAGTTGAAGGTGCAGGTTGATGATCTTTTACAGAAAGAATTCATTCGGCGTAGTGTGTCCGAGTGGGGTGCACCAGTTGTGTTCGCAACCAAAGCGGATGGATCGTTGAGGTTGTGTGTGGATTATCATGAGCTGAATAAGGTGACTAAGAAGAACAAGTATCCATTGCCGAGAATAGATGACTTGTTTGAACAGCTTCACGAAGCTAAGGTGTTTTCTCAGATGGATTTGGCAACGGGATTTCACCAGTTGAGAGTGGCTAAGGATAGTGTGCCGAAGACTGCTTTTCGGACACCATCTGGTTTCTTTGAGTGGCTGGTAATGCCGTTTGGATTGACCAACGCGCCAGCATATTTTGTGGATCTTATAAATAGAGTGTTCAGAGATCAGTTGAACAAGTTTGTGCTATTGTTCGTGGATGATATTCTAATTTATTCCAGAACTGAAGAAGAGCACAAGACACACTTGCGTATTGTTTTGGAAACCTTGCGGAAACATCAGCTGAAGGCTAAGTTTTCGAAGTGTCACTTCTGGAAGAGTGAAGTGAGGTTCTTAGGCCATGTTATTTCTAGAGACGGAATAGCGGTTGATCCCGCTAAGGTGGCAGCAATCCAGGATTGGGTTAGACCTAAGAATGCATCAGATGTGAGAAGTTTTCTCGGATTAGCAGGATATTATCGACGGTTTATCAAAGACTTCTCTAAGGTGGCTGCACCGTTAATAGGATTGACGAAGAAGAACCAAGTGTTCAGATGGGAAGATAAGTGTGAGCAAGCCTTCAGAATCCTGAAAGAGAGATTGACGAGTGCTCCTGTTTTGACTATTCCAAGTGGGAATGATGAGATGGTGGTTTACACCGACGCATGTGGTACTGGACTTGGAGCAGTGCTAATGTAGAAGGATAAAGTTGTTGCGTATGCAAGTTGACAACTGAAGCCGCATGAAAGGAATTACCCAACTCATGATTTGGAATTAGCGGCGATTGTATTTGCTCTGAAGATGTGGAGACATTATCTATTGGGAGTTCGATTCGAGGTGTTTACGGATCATAAGTCGTTGAAGTATCTTTTCTCCCAAAAGGATTTGAATCTTCGGCAGCAACGATGGCTAGAGTTTTTAGCATCATATGATTTTGGTATAGCTTATACTCCGGGAAAAAGTAACGCAGTGGTAGATGCGTTAAGTCGAAGACATGCTGGATTGGGAGCCATGTTTTCAAAATGGAAGAATCTCGAGTATTTAGCTGGATTTGACTTCAGGCCCAGATGCGAATTGGAACCTGAGATGTTGGCAAACTTATCGATAAGACCGACTCTTGTGGAGAGGATTGGCGAGAGCCAAAAGCGAGATGTTAAACTTGTCAAGATTATCCGAGATTTGGAATCTGGAGTGGACCCAGAAAAGGATAAAGGATTCGAGGTCGATAGAGAGGGTTGGCTTCGAAAGCAAGGACGACTAGTTGTTCCCGATATAGATGAATTGAGGAGTGAAGTTCTGAAGGAAAGTCATCACTCGAAGTTGACAATTCATCCAGGTGGAAATAAGATGTACCGGGATATGAAGAGAACCTACTACTGGGAAGGTATGAAGAAGGATGTTGGAAATTTTATTTCTAAGTGTATGAACTGTCAATTGGTAAAGGCTGAACAGAAGAAGCCAAGTGGATTGCTTCAGCCATTAGAAGTTCCTACATGGAATGGGAGCAAATATCGATGGACTTTATTGATGGACTACCTAGAATAAGAACGGGAAATGAAGGGATTTGGGTCATCGTAGATCGTCTGACTAAGAGTGCAAGATTCATTCCTGTTCGATCGACTAGGACTGCATCAAAGTTGGCTGAGTTATATGTTAAGTGGATAGTCCGATTCCATGGTATTCCGAAGAGTATAGTGAGCGATCGAGATCCATTGTTCACTAGTGGATTTTGGAAGAGTTTTTAGGAAGTTTTGGGGACTGAGTTATGTTTGAGTACAGCTTATCACCCTCAAACAGATGGTCAGACCGAGAGAGTCAACCGAGTTTTGGAAGATCTCCTCAGAGCTTGTGTTTTGGATTTCGGGGGATCATGGGAAGATCATCTTCATTTGGTGGAGTTTTCATACAACAACAGTTACCAGTCAAGCATTGGTATGGCACCGTATGAGGCATTGTATGGAAGACCGTGTAATTCTCCGACATGTTGGATAGAGACAGGAGAAAAGCTAATGCTTGGGCCAGAAATGATTCGACAGACTTCGGATTGTATAGAGATCATTCTGCAACGAATGAAGGCAGCCCAAGACCGTCAGAAGAGTTATGCTGATAGGCGTCGTAAGGATTTAGAATTCGACGTTGGAGATTTGGTTTTTGTGAAGATTTCTCCACTGAAGAATGTTATTCGATTCGGGAAGAAAGGAAAATTGACTCCGAGATTTGTTGGACCATTCCCGATTATCAAGCGAATTGGAAAGCTCGCTTATAGATTGGAATTACCAGAGAAGATGTCGGGTGTGCACAATGTTTTTCACGTATCGTATCTACGGAAGTATGTGCACGACTCGAATACCGTGATTCCTGCTGATAGCTGTGAAGATTTCGAAGTTGATCTAGTCGATAGAAGACCTCGTAAGCCGCTTCGTGTTGTGGAAACCGACACGAAACGGCTTAGGAGGAAGGTAGTTAAGTTGCTCAAGATACAATGGAGTGACAATGATAACGACTGTACATGGGAGGTGGAAGAGAGGATGAAAGCAGCTCATCCCGAACTCTTCAAGGTATGGCCCTAAGGTCTCGTATCATCTAACAACATTGTAACTTGTTCTAGTTTTAGAATTCTGCATGCTAAGCTAGAATTGGATGCATGGTTTGCTGATTGTTATAGATGGTAGGCATGCAGAATAGTCTTTGATTGCTTTGTTTGTTTGGAATTTCGGGGGCGAAATTCCTAAGGGGGAGAGAATGTAACGACCCGTATTTTTACGGATCGACAAGTTCGTCAAAATCTGGAATTCTTAGCGTTGTTAAGTCATTTCAGATTTTAGGCAGAATTTTGCTCAAGTCCTAGGTCGTGAACGACCTAAGTGATAAGTCGTGACCGACTTAAGAGGTAGAGGCGACCTAAGGAAGTGAAGTTGGCAACCTAGGTATTTTGATTTAGGTCGTAGGATGGTTTGGGGCGACCTATAGAACCTAACCGAGTTAAACAGTACGAGTTAGCGGCTTATAGGAGTAGGCGACTTATAGCAGTTAAGTCGTGGACGAGTTAAGGAAGATAAGTCGCTAGGAGATAGGTCGCGAGATTGATAAGTCGCGTGAGTTTTAGGTTGCGTGCCTAGCATTGTTGAGTCACTGGGGCGCGCTAAGTCGTAAGTCGCTAAGTCGCGCATAGGCTAAGTCGTTAAGTCGAAGGCAGTTATGTCGCGCGCTATGTTAAAGTCAGAGACCCGGTTGAGTCATAAGTCGTAGGACTGCTAAGCCGTTAGGTCGTGGGTTACTGTGTGTTAAGTCGCGAGCGACCTAGGAGTTAGATGGTAAGTCGTATCTCGCTGAGACCTGGTTCGTTAAGTCGCGCGCATTGTTTTAGGTCGAAGGACTGGTAGGTCGTAGAAGCGTAGACACGTTAAGTCGTTGGATCTGTGAGTCGCGCGTTTGCGCTAGGTCGTAGGTTGTAAGGTTTGGATAAGTCGAAGTCTTTAGGTCGGTGGGTTTTAGGTCGTAAGTCGTGGACGACCTAACTCCGAGGCGACGACTTAAGGGAATTTCAGCTATAAATAGGAAGGTTGTTCTCACTTTTTGGGATCCGGATCTCGAAGCGACGAAGTGCTGCCATTTTGAGAGCTCGACTTCTACACTTCTTCACTTCTTTTCTCCACTCTAATCTAGTGCTTCCATCCATCCAAGTTGAAGATCAAATTGAAGATTCAAGAGCTTAGATTGAAGATCTACATCCATTGAAGTGAGATTTCATCGTTTGAAGCGGATTGGTGATAGATCAAGTTAGATCCTTCGCTGTCCAGATCTAAAGCGTGTTGATTTGGGTTTGTTTAGGTGTTTTGGTGAGTGGTGATTATCTCTCACACGGATCCAAAGGAGTATATCGGATTGTTGGCTCGATTTGGTGTTAAAATAGTGATTTCCATGCATTTTCTTCATCCTAAGTGTAGATCCATACAGATTCATTGTTCATGATGATGTTACATCCATTTTATCACATGTTAACCTATGCAAGTTCATTCATCAAGTTTATAAAGATATTGTTCATGTTTTCATGCTTGTTGGACTTTCAACTCTTTAATTACGAAAATGCCATTATTGTTATAATTTTCTACTTAGATCATATTTGAATGCTTGATTGCCTGGATTAATGTTTGGTTTGATTGATTGTTATGAATTAGATGATTGATGATTTGGTTTAGACCGAAGATGATTCAAAAGCTAAAAGAAAGGCTCTTGAATTGGGAAAGCTGCTTGTGGCTTATGTAATGGGATGATGGAGCTCTTTTGCATAGATTTGATGATGTGATGTTGAGATGAGGCTTTGCGAGGATGTGATGAAGCGAGGCAATCATGTGATGAAGACTTGGTTTAATCCAGACGGGATCATTCCAAGCATGTTGATAACTCGGTGAAATGGTTCGAGTTGAGGATAATGGATGGATATGAGAATAGTCGTCAAGGAGGATGACTAGGAGGCTTGGGTCTCATTGTTGTTGAAGGTTCTAGCATGCTCAAAGCAAGAGTACGTTTGGGTAGATTCGATAGTCCCAACGACCAACTGTTGATGGTCGAGTACTTTGGGCAGATTCGATAGTCCTAGGCACGGGTCACGATGACATGCAGAGTTATGTCTAGAACCGGGGTTACCATTAGCCCTTGACGGACGACTGAAAGAATGTGCCGGTCATTCAATTAACGGTGAAATCGAAGCAATGATAACAGTGATAGCCAGAGTCATGGATGTTTGGTTGTATCGTCATTCGGTCTCAAGAGCAGTGTTATCTGGGTGCTTATCTGATCTTGGTTTAGGCCTTAGGGGTTTGTGCTTGGAAAACATCGCCCTTGACTCGAGTGATAATTACTTTACTATAAATTGTATGTTCTGCTATGGTTGCTTCTGCTTAGTGTGTGTCTGGGGGCTATCAATGTAGAAAGAGGTTGGAGTGGGAGGGTTGTATTCCTATTCCTTTTTCCTTTGTACTCTTTTGGTATGTTGTTAGTTAATTTACTGCTCACTAAGACTGTTGTCTGACTCAAGGCTTTATGTTTTAACTCTTATTGCCTTGGGATGTTCGTCCATTTTGGGACGGGCAGACTAGGTAGCAGGTGACAGGTGTTGTTCTTGCTTTCCACGATGCTGATATCGAAGACGAGTTAAAGGGTTGCATATTATCTTCTTACTATATGTACTGGGTGTTCCGCTGTTTGTATTTTCTCTGAGTGTTGTAGTGAGGCTTGATGTATTTTGATGACTTGACTATTCAGATGCTTGTATTCAACTATTATGAAGTTTTATTGATGAGGTTCTATTCTGTGAAGCTTCACTATATACATATGTTCTATTGTATTTTGTTCATGCGCTGTGAGTAATACGACAGATTCTGTTGATTTTATTTTACCTTGGTAATCGTCCATGGTCGCCTGGCACACTTTACAGCGCACTACCTCTAGGTTCGGTGCAGGGGTCATGGGCGGTCGTCACAATATAATTTTCCACACTTCTAAAATAAAATCAGTATTTATTTATAAACAAATTCCCATTTCTTTTATAAATTCCATAGTGAATTTATATTTCAAATATCTACTGATATTCGATTTTCAATCGAATTCAAATATTCACTTTCAATTTATCTTTACAAAGATAAATTCTAAAACGTTCATTTCATATTGGAAAAGCATTTCCACACTTATTTTAAAAATAAGTATTTCACAAATCTATTTATTTTCAACATTTGAAAATATTCGATATACTTAAATCAAAAATTAAGTATATATTCATTCTTTAAGGAAATCATTTACTATAACAACATCTTTTTGAGTCAAAACGAATGTTACGTAAAACATCGTTACGACAACTCAGAATCACTAGTATAGGGATCCGAAAAATTAAGATAGATATATAAATCCCAATACTATATAAAACATTTCCTTTCGGAAATCATTTACTATAACAACAGTGTTATAGTCCACCATTTCCTTATTTTTCGAAAACGTCTATTTCAACAATAAATGTTGAAATCTATGGTTTCGATATTTAACCCATTTTAAAACATCATTACAACAATTAATTTCATTTTTAATATCACTTCTCCAAAACATATCCATTTTATTTAATGATATATTCAATGTCCAAAATCGTGAATATACTTTCTTTAACAAACTATAATAACATACTTATCAAAATAAGTCAAATTTCGAATTTATAAAACAACGTTTATAAATTCTATTTATATTCATTTTCAATATTAACAAAATTCCTTTAAAATTTCATCACTTTGATTTATAAAAATCAAATTTTATAAATCTTCTATATAATGCTTTTATTTCAAAATGGTCCATTTAAACCAATTAAATAAATCCTTATCGATTTATTTAAATCTTCATTCCAAATTCGTAAATTTATTTCCATAATTTAAAAATAAATCAATATTTATTTTTTAAACCAATTTTCCTTATTTCAATTAAATTCATTTTCCAAATATTCACTTTCAACCCCAAAATCAAATTCCAAATTGATTTCTAATTTTATTTCAATACCAAATCAATTACAAATTGATTTCTAAATTTACTTTCAACTCCAAATAAATGTCCATATTGATTTCTCAAAGATTCATTTCCAAATGCTAAGTCAATTACAATTTGATTTCCAAATATTTACCACTTCTAAATAAATTCCTTATTCTTTCTAAATTATTCGATATTCTATTTTTAAATGAATTCTTCAATTTGAAATTATTTTACATTGATTTCCCCAAATCATTTCAATTTACCAATTAAATTTCTAATTGGATTTTCAACTTATTTCTCTTTAAATAAATTCCTTTTAAACAAATTTTCTTTGTCTCTTTCAATCTATTTAAAAATCCAAATTTTAATTAAATTCTTCAATTTATAATCACTATTGTACAAAATCCATTTATTTAACATTTTCACCGTATTTCTGGAATTAATTCGATAATATCATAAAAATCAGCTTTTTTATACTTTAAATTCTTTTCTTCAAATTTATTCAATTTCTAAAATTAATTCACTTAAAAATTTCTACTTGAATTTCAAAAGTTCAATTTCAATTATTTTTGGAATCCAATGATACCAAAATTCTATTCGGCTAAATCTATAGCTTCAAACAATTTCCAAACATCAATATTATCGATTATATTAATATAATCATTCACAGATTATAATATCACAATGTAAATAAATTCAATCAATATGAGGGGTCCAGTTGGATCCCTCCAACCTGTTTTCCTGCATCCAAAGATGTTAGCACAATACCAATTCCACTTCAAGGTGGAATATCGCGGTATATGGGATTTATAAATATCATCCGCTTACTAATGGCGCAATAGGGTCTCATCCGCTATATAATGTGGGAAATCAATCAACTGCAATATATACATATGCCAATATATATATATATATTGCTATATACTACTATATATAAACTATATCAGATATCACAACCAAATAGCCATCAATCAACACATTCAATAATTTTAAATATAACTATTTAAAATTTAAACAAAATCCTTCGAGTGAGAAATTCTCACCTTAGCTTTCATTTTGCAGTCCATTTTTTTTTGTTCCAGTTTGTTTCCTCCAAATTTTGACCTTGTATAAATAATTATACAATTCGTTAATATTCGAAATAAATCGAATAATAAATTTTCTTTTCAATAGATTTATTAAACTAAGTATTTCAATTTCAAACTAATTCTCTTTAACAAATTTATTTAATTAGGAATTTTAAAACTAAATTTCCTTCAATAATTTTAATTAACCAAAAATAAACTAAATTTCCTTTCCATAATATAACATATATATTTTTATAAAAACAAAACTACTGCTTATCTTTCCTTTGCATACATAAAAATTGAAAACTGCATTTTTTTTCTTACTGTATATATATTCATATATATATAAATTTCAAATCTGAAGAATATTAAAATGCTAAAAATTTAAACTACCTCACAAAACAGGCGACCCCAAACCCACGACGTCGCCGACCTCCGATGATCGCTGCCGCCTTCCCGCGCAATCGCGACCCAGATCCCACTCGAGAAATCCCACTGGATGAAACTCGACGCACTCGACATCCCCTTTCACATCGCGTGCGCCTCCCAATCGATCGTCATCGCCGCTCCAAAAACTCCACCAGCTCCGCTCGCGAATCAATCGAATGCGAATCCTACCATGGCCCTTCGCCGCTGTCGCCTAACTTGATTCGCGATACCCTAAAATCACGAAACCCTAGCCGTCGTTTGGTTTGAGCCCTGACCAGCATCGAGCACTCGAGCTCGATCGAATGACTGAGACGAGGCAACCATGATTTTCGAAGCAGCCGCGTTTTTTTCTCTTTTTTTTAAATAGAGCGGCCATTTTTTTTTATTTTGATTTGAACGAGTATGGGTTTTGATTGAAGAAGAAACTATTTTAAAACACTTGGTAGTATGCTCTACACGATTTCATATCCATGATTGTAGGCATAATCTCTGGCTGAAAGGAAGGAGAAGAACGTGCTGATATTGATAAATTTAAATTTCAAATTTAAATTGAATATCGATAAAACTTCAATGCGTTTATATATCGTGTGCTCACATATAAATTCTGAAAAATACAAAATTTGAAATCCGACAATAATTCCATATTACGGACCCAATGGAACTGGTTTCGTCGAATTCCGAGGCTGTGTGAAAAATGACTATTTTAAATATCGATTCGAACGATAAAATTTCAAAACTGAACAAATCACTTTGAAATTTAATTCTGAAGCTTCTATTATTTTCAGTATAATCAATATGAATTTTACAAGCCTTTGAAATATTTTTAATCAGCTCAAAATTGAAGATTCAAATTTTTATTCAACTATCAACAGATTAAATTTTATAATTTAATCGCCGATTTATTATGATAATTTAGAAATTCAAGTCAAACTATCATTAAAATATTTAAAATTAATTAAATATTTTCAAATTAAATTTTTCAAAATTCTGGGTCGTTACAATTTTCCCCCCTTAAAAAAATTTCGTCCCGAAATTAAAAGTAAGAAGAATGCCCTTATCCTGATTTATTATCTTTCCAAAACTAAACAGTTTTATCAAATTCTCAAAACAAATCTTTCTATTTAAAGATTCATTTCACTTCAACTAATTTTTCCAACTCCAATTCTAGGTTCCAAACAACTTCATTTACTTCACAATTCAAATTTAAATTTAAATTTCAAATTTCCAATTTTCAAAATTTTCTCAAAAATTTTCTAACACCCGAAATTTTCGAAAAATTTCGCCAGCGTCTCCTTTGCGCGGCTAGCTCGATACGACTACAAAACGTCCCTACGGACTCCCAATTTCAAAAAAAAAACAAAATGCCAAGTGGCGGAACAAGAAAGTCATCAAATTTCATATTGAAATTCAAATACGTACCTTTTGTCGAGCAATTCAAATTTTATCTTCAAAATCAAAATCAATCCCTTTATAATACCTGTATGCTATTTGACAATCATATCTACTCTCCACGTTTCAAAACCATTTTGCACATTTCCATTTCAAAATTTCCAATATATACTTCTTATACATTTTTACTTCACTATTGAAGTTACATATTCGTTTTCATTCAAGCTTGCATTTCAATTTGAATTTAATTCACAACTTCAATTATATTCGAATTCAATTCATTTTATTATTCCTTTCCAAGTTAGGAATTTTTTCTACTCAATGTGATTTAAATCAAATCTCATTCAATTATTGAATTTTACGTCAAATATTTTTCTGAAACTTTATTTCAGATTATATATCACATTTACAATTTATATTCACAAATTCTATTTGTATATGGATTTTATTTCTTGGTTCTTTGTTTATTATCTCAATATCTTATTCAACAACCAATGATAATCTAATATTATCATCTCCTAGCAACCATGCATCCATATGTCACAAAAATTCACAGAAAATCATTTCTTTTTCAATACAAAAATAGCTTTGGGAAAATTATTTCATTCACCGGTTTAAAAATCAATACTGTGTCAGTTTATCTTGTTTAGAGTTTAGAAACCCCTATCGATTTCAGCTAGCTAGACTGCACCGACCAGAATCCATAAACAATCAACCGATAAGTCAACGCAATACAAAACAAATTTATATTCACTAACAAATACGCGCTCATATCTATTATTACACTCAAACTCATTCTAGAGTACTACTGACTCTATCTCTAATGAGTAACACCCAACAGAGCCATTGTTGTCGCTTAACCATATGCTCTGATACCAAATGTAAAGGCCCACAAATCTGTACTCCTTGATTTAACACTAATCTCCATTGATTAACTCAAAATGCACGGAAATACGAACCCTTATGGTTTAAAAGAAGAAAAAGGTAGAAGAAGAAGAAGATAGAAGAGAAAGAAAAGAAGAACAACAGAACAACATCAGGAAGAACAACTAAAAACAATAACAGAATCTCACATATCACAGCGGAACAACATATAGTAGATAAATGAATATCATTAAAACAAAAGAATTATATCTGTTATTACATCACATTTCATACATTATCAGAGTTTACAACAACAGAGTAAATACATCAATGGACAGTTATATAAACTTGTCCTCATACAGAATACACAGCGGAATAATACATAGTATAATTGATACGTCTCGACATCTAGCTCTTCACTTGAGCTCCATAGCGCTCCAATCCAATATGACCTGATAACTAAACTCTAGACTGCCCGTGTAGAAATTGGTGGGCACCCAGAGTTTAGGAAGGGAACAATAAACTCCAGGTCAGTCATGTGACTGGTGTGAGAACTTAAAAATAGTTTATCTTTAAAACAAAGAACAGGATAATTTTTGAAGTCAATTCGCAATGCTTTTGAAATTGTAACTACCATAAGACCTCCCGCCACACACACAATGCAAACGCAGACTTGGAGGAGATTTCTTCTTATGATAGTCAAAGATGCTTACTACGCAAAAAAAATCAAATCATTTTTGATATTATTATTAGTGCATAGTGGAAAACATTTTCGAAAGTAGAATATAAATCTTAGCCAGCATAGGTACCCATATATTATGCCCGCTATAGCTGCCATATTAGATGGCAAGTTCTACAACTAAAACCGTACAAGGCTCGTATTGTTTCTTTGGATTTCCAACAAATGGTCAGGCCAAGGAACTTCCCATTGCCACATGGGTACGCCTCTGGAAAGACGACCCGAGAACCTAACCGGATCTCTGCCAACACAAGGTCGGGTTACCTCTGCAAAAATAGGTAACTACTGACGCACATATGCCATCCCCCGATCGTAACCGATCTTCCCAAGGATCCTCGATTTCCAACAACTACCTAAGAGTAATAATAATGCAGCAACAACATAGGTTAAATATCTGGGCTCCATACCATGATATCACCTCTATCCAGAAGAAATGACATAAACTAAAGGGCGCTACTCCCTAGAACCTTGCTGCATCCTTCCTGTTTTGACAATTTCCGGGGTGTGAGGTCCGACGAAGTCTCGTCCACAAAGCCACGCTTTATACAAAGCCATGCTTTGGGTTAACAAATGATCATAGAAATGATCACAAAGATAAATGATCAAATAAATGATCATATCACAAATGATCAGACAATGATCATCATAGCAACACTTAGCATGTCACACTACCAAATTGGGAGTATATCACTAATAACCATCAACTACATAACCTCTGAGCTCGTACGTCTCAGAGAAGGGTGTTAAGCTAAGAGAATAAATTCTCCGCCGCCAAAAGATATGTATTTGAAAGAAATCAGCTTTATATCTCAATTTGTAATGTCAGACATACAATCCATTCAACTCTGTTCCGGGCTCGAACAGAACCGAAGGCACTTCTCACGAAGCCCTTGCGAATCCGGATAATTTTCTAATCACGTCCGGACTTCCCGTCACTAAGGGTGATAAAACTCTATATCAGAGATCAGCCGATGTAGAGTAACTCGACGGTAATCCTTTCTTTTTCAAAAATATTCGGTCTTCAACACCGGTCTTCGATTGCAATCCATTTCGACGTATCACATATTCGGAATGGGTTATACGACCCCATGGTCCTTTCCCGATTAACCCGAATAGTGAGCACTTATTTAAAAATAAGTGTGGCATTTAAATTCAACAAATCACAACAAATACCCATTCAAGGTAATTATTGATAGTCGGTTATTTAACTATCAATAAAGATGCGCAACATCATTAAATTCCAAATAATTTTCCGAATTATTTAATTTCCAAAAATATCTTTACTAGATATAATTTTCTACACTTCTAAAATAAAATCAGTATTTATTTATAAACAAATTCCCATTTCTTTTATAAATTCCATAGTGAATTTATATTTCAAATATCTACTGATATACGATTTTCAATCGAATTCAAATATTCACTTTCAATTTATCTTTACAAAGATAAATTCTAAAACGTTCATTTCATATTGGAAAAGCATTTCCATACTTATTTTAGAAATAAGTATTTCACAAATCTATTTATTTTCAACGTTTGAAAATATTCGATATACTTATATCAAAAATTAAGTATATATTCATTCTTTAAGGAAATCATTTACTATAACAACATCTTTTTGAGTCAAAACGAATGTTACGTAAAACATCGTTACGACAACTCAGAATCACTAGTATAGGGATCCGAAAAATTAAGATAGATATATAAATCCCAATACTATATAAAACATTTCCTTTCGGAAATCATTTACTATAACAACAGTGTTATAGTCCACCATTTCCTTATTTTTCGAAAACGTCTATTTCAACAATAAATGTTGAAATCTATGGTTTCGATATTTAACCCATTTTAAAACATCGTTACAACAATTAATTTCATTTTTAATATCACTTCTCCAAAACATATCCATTTTATTTAATGATATATTCAGTGTCCAAAATCGTGAATATACTTTCTTAACAAACTATAATAACTTACTTATCAAAATAAGTCAAATTTTGGATTTATAAAACAACGTTTATAAATTCTATTTATATTCATTTTCAATATTAACAAAATTCCTTTAAAATTTAATCACTTTGATTTATAAAAACCAAATTTTATAAATCTTCTATATAATGCTTTTATTTCAAAATGGTCCATTTAAACCAATTAAATAAATCCTTATCGATTTATTTAAATCTTCATTCCAAATTCGTAAATTTATTTCCATAATTTAAAAATAAATCAATATTTATTTTTTAAACCAATTTTCCTTATTTCAATTAAATTCATTTTCCAAATATTCACTTTTAACCCCAAAATCAAATTCCAAATTGATTTCTAATTTTATTTCAATACCAAATCAATTACAAATTGATTTCTAAATTTACTTTTAACTCCAAATAAATGTCCGTATTGATTTCTCAAAGATTCATTTCCAAATGCTAAGTCAATTACAATTTGATTTCCAAATATTTATCACTTCTAAATAAATTCCTTATTCTTTCTAAATTATTTGATATTCTATTTTTAAATGAATTCTTCAATTTGAAATTATTTTACATTGATTTCCCCAAATCATTTCAATTTACCAATTAAATTTCTAATTGGATTTTCAACTTATTTCTCTTTAAATAAATTCCTTTTAAACAAATTTTCTTTATCTCTTTCAATATATTTAAAAATCCAAATTTTAATTAAATTCTTCAATTTATAATCACTATTATACAAAATCCATTTATTTAACATTTTCACCGTATTTCTGGAATTAATTCGATAATATCAAAAAAATCAGCTTTTTTATACTTTAAATTCTTTTCTTCAAATTTATTCAATTTCTAAAATTAATTCACTTAAAAATTTCTACTTGAATTTCAAAAATTCAATTTCAATTATTTTTGGAATCCAATGATACCAAAATTCTATTCGGCTAAATCTATAGCTTCAAACAATTTCCAAACATCAATATTATCGATCATATCAATATAATCATTCACAGATTATAATATCACAATGTAAATAAATTCAATCAATACGAGGGGTCCAGTTGGATCCCTCCAACCTGTTTTCCTACATCCAAAGATGTTAGCACAATACCAATTCCACTTCAACGTGGAATATCGCGGTATATGGGATTTATGAATATCATCCGCTTACTAACGGCGCAATAGGGTCTCATCCGCTATATAATGCGGGAAATCAATCAACTGCAATATATACATATGCCAATATATATATTGCTATATATTACTATATATATATATATACTATATCAGATATCATAACCAATTAGCCATCAATCAACACATTCAATAATTTTAAATATAACTATTTAAAATTTAAACAAAATCCTTCGAGTGAGAAATTCTCACCTTAGCTTTCATTTTGCAGTCCATTTTTTTTTGTTCCAGTTTGTTTCCTCCAAATTTTGACCTTGTATAAATAATTATACAATTCGTTAATATTCGAAATAAATCGAATAATAAATTTTCTTTTCAATAGATTTATTAAACTAAGTATTTCAATTTCAAACTAATTCTCTTTAACAAATTTAAATAATTAGGAATTTTAAAACTAAATTTCCTTTAATAATTTTAATTAACCAAAAATAAACTAATTTTCCTTTCCATAATATAACATATATATTTTTATAAAAACAAAACTGTTGCTTATCTTTCCTTTGCATACATAAAAATTTAAAACTGCATTTTTTTCTTACTGTATATATATTCATATATATATACAAATTTCAAATCTGAAGAATATTAAAATCCTAAAAATTTAAACTACCTCACAAAACAGGCGACCCCAAACCCACGACGTCGCCGAGCTCCGATGATCGTTGCCGCCTTCCCGTGCAATCGCGACCCAGATCCCACTCGAGAAATCCATCTGGATGAAACTCGATGCACTCGACATCCCCTTTCACATCGCGTGCGCCTCCCAATCGATCGTCATCGCCGCTCCAAAAACTCCACCAGCTCCGCTCGCGAATCAATCGAATGCGAATACTACCATGGCCCTTCGCCGCCGTCGCCTAACTTTATTCGCGATACCCTAAAAACGCGAAACCCTAGCCGTCGTTTGGTTTGAGCCCTGACCAGCATCGAGCACTCGAGCTCGATCGAATGACTGAGACGAGGCGACCATGATTTTCGAAGCAGTCGCGTTTTTTTCTCTTTTTTTTAAATAGAGCGGCCATTTTTTTTGATTTGAACGAGTATGGGTTTTGATTGAAGAAGAAACTGTTTTAAAACACTCGTTAGTATGCTCTGCACGATTTCATATCCATGATTGTAGGCGTAATCTCTGGCTGAAAGGAAGGAGAAGAACGTGCTGATATTGATAAATTTTAATTTCAAATTTTAATTGAATATCGATAAAACTTCAACGCGTTTATATATCGTGTGCTCACATATAAACTCCGAAAAATACGAAATTTGAAATCCGGCAATAATTCCATATTACGGACCCAATGGAACTGGTTTCGTCGAATTCCGAGGCTGTGTGAAAAATGACTATTTTTAAATATCGATTCGAACGATAAAATTTCAAAACTGAACAAATCACTTTGAAATTTAATTCTTAAGCTTCTATTATTTTCAGTATAATCAATATGAATTTTACAAGCCTTTGAAATATTTTTAATCAGCTCAAAATTGAAGATTCAAATTTTTATTCAACTATCAATAGATTAAATTTTATAATTTAATCGCCGATTTATTCTGATAATTTAGAAATTCAAGTCAAACTATCATTAAAATATTTAAAATTAATTAAATATTTTCAAATTAAATTGTTCAAAATTCTGGGTCGTTACATCGAGCCACGCCTCCGGCCTCTCATGCGCTCAGCCTACGCGCTCGAATCCAATCTCCCTAGCATACGCTTGTGACTCAAAACCTAGAACGACGACAAAGCAACCCATCGACAAACCCCATCGCGCCACCTCATGTCTCCACCCCTCGTGTGTGCGGCCGCGCCCCTTAGTCGAACACGATTTGATCGTGTCTTGCTTCTTCTTTTCTGTGGATTTGAGGCAATTTGAAATGAGAGATGAAAGGAGGGGCAACGTGCGATGGGAGATAAGGTTGAGGCAGAATGTTCGATGTTGACCTAAATGGATATATATATATATATATTATTAAAATTAGAAAACATTTCGCTTATATATGTCTGATATTTCGAACTCCAAATGAAGCATGCCGCTAGGCGTTAATATTGTTTTATCCTCATTTCGAATACAATAGAACTAGTTTCGTGGCCTGATTCAATCATATGCAGAAGATAGCATTTCAAAATCAATTTATTTTAATTAAATTCTGAAATTAATTTTTACACGTTTCAACCTCGCACGGCCAAACGACAAGTCCGGTCGCTATGAAGTTTCAAATCCTATAATAATTTACTATTACGGATCCGATGAAACTGGTTTCATTAAAATTCGAGGCAGTGGCCAAAATGGATATTTTTACACGTTAATTAAAATATAAAATTTCTAATTTCTAATTATTTCACTTTAAATCCAATTTCAAACGTTAACAGTCTTCATCATTGTTTAAATAAAACTTAAATCAACTTCTGGTATCATTCTTAATCGTATTAAATCCAAAATTCAACTATTCAAATAATTTCCAATATTAAACTTATATAATTTAATCCTCCAATAAATCACATTAATAATCATTAAATATTTATTTCTAACCATTTTTGTCACGTACGGGAATTTTCGACTTTCGAAAATTCGACATCGATACTCACTTTATCGACTGCCGAGCAATCGAGTGCCGGAAACTCCAATAGTGAGGGTTTTAAAAAGAAGAAAAAGTAGAAGAAGAAGAAAGCAGAAGGAAGAGAGTAGAAAAAGAAAAGAAGAACAACACATCAGAACAGAAACAGAAAACAATATCAGAATCTCACATATCGCAGCGGAACAATATATAATAGATAATCACTAGTCTTTTAAAACAAAGAACTATATCAGTTTATACATACATCAATCAGAGTCATATACAACAATGGACAGTTATATAACTTGTCCTCATACAAAATACACAGTGGAATAATACAAAAATATAGGTGATACGTTTCGCCATCCAGCTTGCTTCCAAAGCTCCAGAATATCCAGAATATCCTGATAACATAACTCTAGACTGCCCGTGTGGAAATTTGTGGGCACCCAGAGTTTAGAAGGGAAACAATAAACTCCGAGTCAGTCATGGTGACTGGTGTGAGATCGTAAAACAGTTTATCTTTAAATTAAACAACAGAAAATTTTTAAAGTCAATTCGCAATGCTTTTGGAAAATGAAACTACCATAAGACCTCCCACCACACACACAATGCAAACGCAGAATTGGAGGAGATTTCTTCTTATGTTAGTCAAAGATGCTTACTACGCAAAAACCAAATCATTTTTGATATTATTATTAGTGCATAGTGGAAAACATTTCGAAAGTAGAATATAAATCTTAGCCAGCATAGGTACCATTATATTATGCCTGCTATAGCTGCCTCCTGAGGAGACAGGTTATACAATTGAAATCGTAAAGGCTCATATTGTTTCTTTGGATTTCCAACAAATGGTCAGGCTAAGGAACTTCCTTTTCCACGATGGGTACGTCCTTGGAATAGACGACCCGAGAAATAACCTAACATTACGGTTAGATCTCTGCCAACACAAGGCCGGGTTACCTCTGCAAAAATAGGTAACTACTGACACGCATATGCCATCCCCCGATCGTCACCGATCTTCCCGAGGATCCCCGATTCGCAACAACCACAAAGTAATAAATTTGCAGCAACCACAGAGGTTAAGTATCTGGGCTCCATACCATGATACCACCTTTATCCAGAAGGAATGACATACACTAAGGGGCGCTACTCCCTAGAACCTTGCTGCATCCTTCCTGTTTTGACCATTTCTGGGGTGTGAGGCTCGATGAAGTCTCGTCCACAAAGCTACGCTTTCTACAAAGCCATGCTTCGGGTCAAACAAAATGATCAACCTATGATCACAAAGATATAAGATCAAACAAATGATCATATCGCAAATGATCAAACACTGATCATTTCACAGCAACACTCAGTATGCCACGTTACCAAATTGGGATATATCGCTGATGAATTTCAACTACATAACCTCTGAGCTCGTACGTCTCAGAGAAGGGTGTTAAGCTAAGAGAATAAATTCTCCGCCACCAACAGAAATGTATTTGAAATAAATCAGCTTTTTATCTCAAATTGTAACGTCAGACACACAATCCATACAAGTCTGTTCCAGGATCAAACAGAACCGAAGGCACTTCTCATGAAGCCCTTGCATATCCGGATAAATTTCTAATCACGTCCGGACTTCCCGTCACTAAGGGTGATAAAACCTCTAAATCGGAGATCAGCCGATGTAGAGTAACTCGACGGTAATCCTTCCGTTTTCAAAAATATCCGGTCTTCAACACCGGTCTTCGAATGCAATTCATAACGATGTATCACATATTCGGAATGGGTTATACGACCCCATGGTCCTTTCCCGGCTAACCCGAATAGTGAGCGATTATTCAAAAATAAGTGTGGCATTCAAATTCATCCAATTCACAACAAATACCTACTCAAGGTAATTATTGATAGTCAGTTATTTAACTATCAATAAAGATGCGCAACATCATCAGATTCCAAATGATTTTCCAAATTATTTCATCTTCCAAAATATTTTTTTCTAGATATAAAATTTCCACACTTAATCATTTGAAAACAAATTTCAAATATTCACATTTCAATTTATCTTTGAAGATAAAATCTCAAAACAATTCATTTCATATTGGAAAAACATTTCCATACTTATTTAAAAATAAGTATTTCACAAATCTATTTATTTTCAACATTTGAAAATATTCAATATACTTAAATCAATAATAAGTATACATTTCATTCTTTAAGGAAATCATAAATTTTAACATCTATTTGAGTCAAAACGAATGTTGCATAAAACATCGTTACGACGACTCGAAATCAATAGTATAGGGATTCGAAATTAAAATAGATATATAAATCCCAATACTATATAAAACATTTCCTTTTGGAAATCATTTACTATAACAACAGTGTTATAGTCCACCATTTCCTTATATTTCTCGAAAACGTCTATTTCAACAATAAATGTTGAAATCTATGATTTCGATAGTTCACACGTTTTAAAACATCTTTTAAAACAATTAACTTCATTTCCAATATCACTTTTCCAAAACCATATCCATTTTACTTAACAATATATTCACTGTTCAAAATCGTGAATATACTTCACTAATTACATTTCACTATTTTCTACACGTTTTATTTCAATGATAATTCGCTATCCAAAATCGCGAATATATCTCCTTTAATAATCTTCTATATTTAATTTATCAAATTCAATCGATTTCGAATTTATAAACACGGTTATAAATTCTATTTCTATTTTAATAACAACCTCGACTTATAAATCTTCTTTTTATCAACTTCTATATTTTTACTTATCAAAATAAGTGATTTCGGATTTATAAACAACTTTTATAAATTTCAATTCTATTTATAAAAACTTAAATCCCAAATCAATTTCGATATTGATTTAAAAATTTATTTATCACTACTAAGTAAATTCCTCATTTCCTTCTCAAATTATTCAATATTCTGTTTTAAAATGGATTCTTCAAATTGAAATCATTTTACATTGATTTCCCAATTTATTTCAATTTACCAATTAAATTTCTAGTTGGATTTCCAGCTTATCTTCTTTTAATAAATTCCTTTTTAAGGAAACAAATTTCAATCGTTTCTTTCAATCTATTTAAAAATCCAAATTCTTAAATTAAATTCTTCAAATTATAATCACTATTTTTCGAAATCCATTTATTTAACATTTTCACTTGATTCTGGAATTAATTCGATAAGATTATAAAAATTAACTTTTTATACTTTAAAATTTCTTTTCTTCAAAATTTATTCAATTTCTAAAATTAATTCACTTAGAAATTTCTATTTTGATTTCAAAAATTCAATTTCGTTTATTTTTGGAATCCAATGATATCAAACATCTATTCAGCTAAATTTTAGCTTTCAAACAATTTCCAGACATCAATTCAATAACATCAATAATCATTCACAGATTATCACATCACAGTAGAAATAAATTCAATCAATGTGAGGGGTCCAGTTGGATCCCTCCAACCTGTTTCCCTGCATCCAAAGACGTTAGCACAATACCAATTCCACTTCGAGGTGGAATATCGCGGTATGTAGGTTTTATAAAAATAATCCGCTTACTAACGGCGCAATAGGGTCTCATCCGCTATACGAGGCGGGAAATCAATCAATCCAATATATACATATGCCAATATGTATATATTGCTATATATATATATATAGATATATCCTACTATATCTAATATCACATCCAAATAGCAATCAATAACTGCAATCCAAATTTAAATCTGAGTGAGAAGATCTCACCTTTGCTTTTAAATTTGCCAATCCATTTCCATTTTGACTCGATTTCTTGATTTATACCTTGTATAAATATTTACACAGTTTATCAATATTCGAATTAAATCGAACTTTTAAATTATCGTTCTATTTATCTACTTAGCCAAAATTTTATATTTAAAAATAACCCCCTTTATATAAATTTTTCTCTAGTAATCCTAATAGTTTTAGATAAATCAATTTAAACAATACATTTATACTTTACTTTCTGTAAATAAACAAGCAGCAACATTTGCTTATTCCATGATTTTATTTTAAACTGTATATATGCATCCTTTAAACTAAAACTTATTTACTGTAACAATGTCCTCTTAGAAATCAAATTTTCTCTAAATTACTTTTCTTCCTTTCTATAAACTTCGGAAAAAATGAAATTTATTTTATTCCACTGTAAATCCAATTTTTATTCGATAATTAAATTAACTTATAATTTTATCTAAACCAATTTCTTAAATTAACTAAGATAGGCATGAGTATATATTTTTCTTTTATTACATATATATATTTAAATAGAAATCTGATTTTATGTAACTTTCAAACCTCATTAAAAATCCATATATATATATACTTACTGTGAAGATATAAATTTATATACACATATTCCTATATGCACTGTCTTCAAATTATTTATTGTAAACTGCATATTGAAAATAAAATAAATTATAATAAAGAAAATATACCTTACTGGCGAAAATCGTGATCGAATGAACACTCTCGCGATTGGAAAAAAAACACTGAACCCTAAGGCCCTGACCTCCTCCATCGACATCTTCCTAGAACGACGTGCACGCCTCGCTCTCGAAGTCGCTCGCGAATCAGACAACGCGCCGCCGAGAATGCCTCCTGACCTTCAGCCCTAGCATCGTGATGAAGTCGCGCGTGCCTTCGACATTCGCCATCACCTGCTTCGCGACCGCCGACCTTGCCCTTGAAAACTCGAGCCGCCATGCTCGCGAATGCCGATCCCAGATGCCCTATGTAATACCCCAAGATTTTGAGGAAAATTCTTTTAAATAAATGATTAAAATTCTGGGGGAAAATCAGAATTATTATATAGGTGGGATTTTCAATGGTGCAAGGTTGTGTGCATGTGTGCACGTGCACACTAGTTATGGCACTAAGAGAAAATCCACAATTCCTGAATAATAAAACAAGGAAGGAAAACATTTAGATAAAATGTTTTAAATAAAGGAAATATAGGCCTAGACATGAATATTAAAATTCCTGAGGATGTGTGTATATATATATATATTACTTGTCTGAAAATTAAGACAGAAGAGAACATTGATTTACAATGAATAAGTGGAATTTTATTTGAATAATAGGTGTAGAAATGCACATAAGTATGCACATGTTTTCTGCAAATAAAAGGTTAAGTTAAATTAACACCCATAGTTGTATAAATGTATATATATATATATCCAGATATTATTTGAGCAGAAAATTAATAAAGGAATCACTAAAATGGTAAGAACCAAAGTGCAAGAAAGCAAATGTACATAGGCAGAAAATAGAAAGTCACACCATTATCATGTTTGAGGTAAGTATAATAAAAATACTTAAAGTAATCATTTTCTGAAAAGAAAAGAAAATGGGCACAATTTAGCCTTGTTTTAAAATATTGGCCGGGACATTAAGGGTTGGGAGGGAAGGAATATGCAATGCCAAATGCATGATTCTGGTCTGGGCTAAAATAGGGATTTTGCATCACCCAAAACCCTAGATAGAACCCTTATTTAAACCAAGAACCTAACCAGAAAACTGCTCTCTCACTAATTAATTAACCTAAGGAAGAAGAGGAAGATAAGGCTAAAGATTTGAGGGGTTCTCTGGATTAAGCTTGTGTAAGCATTTAGGTGAGTATCCTCACTCATACACATGGCATTAAGACCTGGGATTAGGCAGCCAAGCTTTTATATGCTATATTTTGTATGTTTTGATTTACAAACTATGTTGGCTACTGATGGTTTCATGAATGCTTGATGAGATATGATCTGCTATGCTGGATATATAACTTTGTTGTTCTATTTTCATCTCTGTATGTTATACCAAAACCTTAAAGAACATATAATAGAGTATTTGTAACTAGTCTGAATCATGGCTTAAGACAAAGAATGAAAAAAACTATGAGCTGCATATACATTGGTATGGTGCTGAGGCTTGAAATAATTGGTTAAGGGTGCAATGGAGTCTTTCTCTTTAAGTGCTGAGCCCTAAACCAAACAGAAATTTACAAGCCTAAAAACTATGTTTAAACAAGATTAAAAATCTAGCAAAACATAGTTGCTTGCAAAATCAAAATAAACCCAATAGAGCCATGCATTTATTCTCAGTTGCAAACATTCTGGTATATGCTTGAATAGGGTGTTTATATGCTAAATAATGTGAGATGGAATGACTGGGGTGTTATACCTCCAGAAAGTAACCTTTAACTTGCTTGCAATATTATGTCTGCAAGGTAACTAGTATGCTTCATGTGTACAGGTGGTTTGTACACCTAGCTATCATTGATAGAATGAACATAAATACACTTAGTAATATAACTAAGGATTTTGTGCCAAGAAGGCTGCTGGAATGCTTGTCCTATTTGAAGTAGACAAGTTGGCACATGGCTTGTTTAAGTCCTGAGATCTTTGTGCCATGATGTTAATTAGTTCATGGCAATGTGTCCCTTTGATTCCTTATAGCAGATGAGGCCAGGAATTTATAAGAAAAAGAAAAGGCAACCTTAGTAGTTCCAGATAAAAGTTGTTTTAATGCATATGTTTACTCTTATGTATTGTACATGATAATACCTGTTAAGTATGCAAAGTATATTCATGCTGTATCCTTAGCTTAATATCATGGATATGTTAGAAATGCTCACACCAGATCATAGATCTGACCCTTATTGCTCATGGCACATGGGGGTGTCTCATTTATAATGGGGCAGCCACTAATGCTTTTGCAGGTTGTGATGGAGCTAAGTAAGCAAGATTAAAAAGATATGGAATAGAGGATGCTAAGATAATTAGAAATAAAAGCTAGAATGTGTTAATTCATGCATGTATTCCCTGATTGATATGGCTATCTAAATGTATTAAGTAGGAAGAACTTGTAAGAGACATATGCTATGTTGTTTCTGGTTTGGTATGTATTAAGGATATTGATGTTAAACTGATTTGAAAACCTATTTGCTAAAGTTGTTTTGATTTAGGGGGAAAAATCTGGATTTTATAAGCATAATCATTTTATGATGATTTCAGTTAATCCTGAGTTCTTTCAAAAAGAACATAGATATACAGAAAATTATATTGGGAAAACCCAGAAAAGAATTAAACTGCTATATTTTCAATTTATGATATTGATATAAGTCCAAATGCAAGAAAAAGTGTTTATACCCTGAAGATGTATTTTTAAAAGAGAAGTATGGTTAGGAAGAATGATATATATCTGATCACAAGGTGTCTGATTCATACAAATATATATATACATGCTTTTGAAAAGGAGAGGTACCAAAGTTTGTGTATATTCTGGGTTGTAAAATGCAAACAAGAGAATGGTCAGATTAACCACATGGTTAGACCATAGGTTAGGCCAAATGATTCACTTCAAATCAATGAAGCAAGGGAACATTTGAGCTCAGTTTTCTGGAAAATGAGCCAAGACATTGACATGTACATGTATATCTGTGTACATGTTGATATTTGGGCAAAAACATAATTATAAATTCCTAGAACAGTTGTAGGAAAGGATTTCAAAAATAATAAAGCAAGAAATATTGTTTGGTATGATAGATTATATGTAAAAATTGAGTATATATGGGCAGATATAGGTAAGTATCAGATTCCAAACCACACAGGAGAAAATAAAAAGAAAAACAAAAATTGTGTTTGAACCGACCAGCATAGTACTCGAACTCGTGACCTCTCATGTATAAGTTAGGCGCGTTTCCATTACGCCTAGATGTTGCTTGTGTTCACTTATGATCCACTTTCTTTTAACCTGAGTTTGATACTATCCAGACTTTAAGAAAATCATCTATATTATAAGCTTGCTTTCCACTGATTATTGCCTGATCATTTCTTAATTATAATAACAGCCTAAAGTACAATATTTCCAGAGGACACTATAGTCAAAAATCTGGATACAATAAGTAATCTTTTGAAAAGGGAATTTATCACATTTTAATATAGATTTAAAAGGATTTCTACTTATTATCATACTCTGATTCAAGTAGATTATAACATAGATATCTTCATATATGTATGTTAAGAATGATTTAGAATTAAAACAATATTTTTATATTGTGAAAGATCCTGGATATATTTTGTTTATTAGAGAAAGAAAATGACACTGGGAAATATATTTGTAATGGATGATATATCTATATATCATCTCTAAAAAAAAAAATCACCAATTAAATTAGTGTGTAAATAGGAGGGTCATTTCATTTGGTATCAGAGCTATGTTTTAATTAACATAGCAAAATGTTTGTATGCTTATGTTTATACTAGGTTTGTTTGTATATTTGACTGTTTATAAGTATTCCCTGAATGTATGTATGTGTGTGCATGTGACATACACAATGATTAAATAGGAAAGATACAACCAATTTAAAATTAAAGCTAAGTGTTATAAACTAATAAGATGAAATACATATACTTTTAGAAATATGGTAGGAAGAGGGTCTCATCATCAAGGAGGATCTAGCACACCACAAATGCTTGACATGCAGGAATTTGTGAGAGTTTTGAGAGATGGAATTGGGCACAGACCTAAGAACCCATATGAGGAGCTCTCCAAGTTAGTGAAGACTTATACCAACTTGGGAGGCAAGAGCTTTGAAGGAACTGAAAGTGTAATGGAGATTCAAGCATGGCTGAGGACATTAGAGAGGATCTTCACTGATATGCAACTAGATGACCAAAGGAAGAGGCAAGTGGCCTCAAGGCAATTAAAAGGTGCAGCTTTGAGTTGGTGGGAGGTGATCATAGCTGGCCGGAATGAAAATGATATTAATTGGAATCAATTTAAGGAGATGTTAGAGGCAAGGTTTGTTCCAGCCTCAGCAAAAACCACTTTACTTGAGGAGTTCATCAAACTTAGACAGGGGACTATGAATGTCACAGAATACACCCAGAAGTTTGAGGGATTGTCAACCTATGGGGCAATGTTAGTGGCTGATGAAGCATCCAAAAATGATAGATACATCAAGGGATTGAACCCAGGGCTTAGCAGGGCTATACTACCTTATGCTGACAGAACTTTTGATCAGCTGATAGATTTGGCTCTGAAGATTGAGCAGCATGACAAGGAAAGAGATAAGTTTAGGAGCTTCAAAAACAATAGCAACAAGAAGAACAAAGGGAAGTACCATCCTTATGATAAGAAGAAAGGAGAGGCAGATGGTAAGAAGGCAGTAGATGCAAAACCCAATGAAGCCAAAAGAAAAATAGTTTGCAACCATTGTGGGAAAGAAGGCCATATTAAGCCAAGATGCCCAGAGCTTAAAGGGGGAGCTTTCAAATGCTTTCTATGTGGGAAGGAAGGGCATATGAAAAGAAATTGCCCAGAATACAAGCAACAAGGGAAAGTGGCAAACCTGGAAGGTAGGGGCAAGGCCATAATTGAGGCTAATGCTGAAAACCATGGTCAAGTGGAAGGTACACTATTTATTTGTACCATACCTTTAGCTGTAATATATGATACCGGGGCAACCCACTCACTCATTTCCCATGAAATAGTTAAAAGGTTGAAAATGAACTGCAATTTGGCTGAAATACCTCTGTTAATACAAAGCCCTTTAGGAAGTTCTAGTGTATTAGATATGATTTGTGTGGATGTGAATTTGAACATAGGGGGAAACACATTTGTTTCCAATTTATATGTTCTAAATTTCCCAAATATAGGAGTTATATTAGGGGCAGATTGGCTAAGACAATTCAAAGCCATAATTAACCTAGATGCATCCACCATTTCACTACAAAATTCTAAAGGCCAAAGGGTTACAATTCTATGTGAACCTATCAAAGAAAACAGTCTAAATCATTTAATTGAATTAGAAAATAATCCCAAGGAAATAGCTATTAATGAAATCCCCATAGTTAAAGAATACTTGGATGTATTTGGGGAAGTAATAGGTGTCTCACACCATAGACCTGTTGAATTCCGGATTAACCTTATGCCTGGGGCTAGCCCAGTTATCAAAAAGCCTACAAGGATGGGGCCAAGTGAATTAAAAGAGCTAAAGAACCAGCTGGAAGAATTAGAAGCCAAGGGGTTTATAAGGCCAAGTAATTCATGCTGGGGTGCTCCTGTAGTATTTGTTAAAAAGCATGATGGTACTTTAAGAATGTGTATAGATTATAGAGAATTAAACAAAGTAACCATCAAAAACAAATACCCATTACCCAGGATAGATGATCTCTTTGATCAACTCAGTGGAGCTAAAGTGTTTTCTAGGCTAGACTTGGCATCTGGGTTTCATCAGATGAAGGTTGAGGAATCAAGTGTTAAATATACAGCATTCAACACAAGATATGGTTTGTATGAGTTTCTGGTTATGCCATTTGGGCTAACAAATGCCCCTTCTTACTTTGTAGACCTAATGAATAGGATATTCAGAGATTACTTAGACAAGTTTGTTCTGATTTTTATAGATGACATTCTAATCTACTCTAAAACAATAGAGGAACATGAGAACCACTTACATTTGGTCTTATCTAGATTAAGAGAAAAAGATTTGAAAGCAAAGTTCTCTAAGTGTGTGTTCTGGCAAGAGGAAGTACATTTTCTTGGACATGTTGTCTCTGCTAGAGGGATTTCTGTAAACCCCAATAAGATAGTAGCAATCCAAGCATGGAAGAAGCCTAACAATGTTAGTGAAGTTAGGTCATTCATGGGGATGGCAGGATACTATAGGAGGTTTATACAAGGATTTTCTAAAATAGCAATGCCACTCACTAACCTGACTAGGAAGAACCAAAAGTTTATATGGACTGATAAGTGTGAACAAGCTTTCACCCAGATCAAGGAGGCTTTGGTAAAATCACCAGTGTTGAGAGTACCAGAAGGCAATGAGGGATTAGTTGTATATACAGATGCATGTGGGTCAGGGCTAGGGGCTGTGTTGATGCAGCAAGATCAGGTCATAGCCTATGCATCTAGACAACTAAAACCCCATGAAACTAGATATGCAACTCATGATCTTGAGTTGGCAGCAGTAGTATATGCCTTGAAGCTCTGGAGGCATTATTTATTAGGTGCAAAGTTCATTTTATACACTGATCACAAGGCCTTAAAGTATCTCTTTTCACAGAAAGATTTGAATATGAGACAACATAGATGGGTTGAATTTCTTGCTGCTTATGACTTAGATATACTTTATACACCAGGCAAGGCTAATAAAGTGGCAGATGCATTGAGTAGGCAGCATGCAAAAGTGGCCATGTTAATGATGGAGGAGTTTAGAGACTTGACCATGCTCACTGATTTGGAAATAGATGAGAGCAGTGGGATAAATATGGAGATAATTGAGGAAGAAAGGAGTAAAGGAAGGTTAAGTTTAATTACTTTACAATCAAATTTGGCCTTGAAGGTGGCAAAAATGCAAGAAGAAGATCAAGACTTAGCAGAAAAGAGGTCTCTCCTATTAAAGAAGGAGGAAGTGAAGGATTATCACATTAATGTAAAAGGATACTTAAGGTACAAGGGAAGGATATGTGTCCCAAACATCATAGAATTGAAAGAAGAAATCCTTAATGAGTACCATAGGAGCAAATATTCCATACATCCAGGCAGCACCAAGATGTACCAAAACTTAAAAAGGGACTATTGGTGGAAGGGAATGAAGTCTAATGTAGCTAGGTATGTTGCTAAGTGCATGGTTTGTCAACAAATAAAAGCTGAGACCCAAAGACCTTCAGGGTTATTGCAGCCACTTAGCATACTACAGTGGAAGTGGGAAGACATATCTATGGATTTCATAGATGGTCTTCCTAGATCCAAGAAGGGAAATACAAGTATTTGGGTGATTGTAGATAGGCTGACTAAAGTAGCCCACTTCATACCAGTGAAAGCAGACAGAAATGCACCTAGGTTAGCCCAAACTTTTATGAGAGAAGTGGTAAAACTGCATGGTGTACCTAAAACTATAGTGAGTGATAGGGATACAATCTTCACTTCAAGATTCTGGAAGAGCTTCCAAGAAGCTATGGGGAGTGAATTGTGCCTAAGCACTGCTTATCACCCCCAATCAGATGGGCAAACAGAAGTGGTAAACAAGATTTTAGAGGATTTGCTTAGAGCATGTGTGTTAGACTTTGGAGGAAATTGGGAGGACCACCTCCATTTGGCTGAGTTCACATACAATAACAGCCACCAGAGTACAATTGGAATGGCACCCTTTGAAGCCCTATATGGAAAGCCATGTCTATCACCTATGTGTTGGGCTGAGGCAGGAGAGAAAGCTATCCTAGGGCCAGAATATGTCAAGGACATCACAGAGAAAATAGGACTGGTGAGAAAGAGGATGGCAGTAGCTCAAGATAGGCAAAAGAAGTATGCTGATGCAAAGAGGAAGTCAGTGGAATTCAAAGTAGGTGATTATGTCTTCATTAAGGTTTCACCAATGAAGAAAGTCTTGAGATTTGGCAAGCAGGGGAAACTCAGACCCAGATATGTTGGACCATACAAGATTTTGGAGAGGATAGGCTCACTAGCCTATAAGCTGGAGCTTCCAGAGAAGATGAGTGCAATGCACAATGTGTTTCATGTGTCACAACTAAGGAGATGGGTACATGACAAGGAGGAAATCTTAGAAAAGCCTACTGAAGTTCAGATTAATCCAGATCTAATCTATGAGAAAGAGCCAGTGGGAATTGTGGCAAGGGAAGAAAAGAAATTAAGAAACAAGACATTGAAGCTTGTAAAGATTCAATGGAGTATAGATCCTAGTGATTGTACTTGGGAGCTAGAGGATAAAATCAGGGTGGATTACCCTAGGCTCTTTGCAAATTTAAAAGGTAAATTCTTAGATTACTAAGAAAGTATGATATGTATGATAGACAGTGACTAATTGATTTGCTCATGCATATTTGAATAATTTTTTTTCCCTAAGAAAGTAGAAGTACTCAAAGAATATGTTGCAAATTGTGAGGGCACAATTCCTAAAAGAAGGGGTGATTATAATACCCCAAGATTTTGAGGAAAATTCTTTTAAATAAATGATTAAAATTCTGGGGGAAAATCAGAATTATTATATAGGTGGGATTTTCAGTGGTGCAAGGTTGTGTGCATGTGTGCACGTGCACACTAGTTATGGCACTAAGAGAAAATCCAGAATTCCTGAATAATAAAACAAGGAAGGAAAACATTTAGATAAAATGTTTTAAATAAAGGAAATATAGGCCTAGACATGAATATTAAAATTCCTGAGGATGTGTGTATATATATATATATTACTTGTCTGAAAATTAAGACAAAAGAGAACATTGATTTACAATGAATAAGTGGAATTTTATTTGAATAATAGGTGTAGAAATGCACATAAGTATGCACATGTTTTCTGCAAATAAAAGGTTAAGTTAAATTAACACCCATAGTTGTATAAATGTATATATATATATATATATATCCAGATATTATTTGAGCAGAAAATTAATAAAGGAATCACTAAAATGGTAAGAACCAAAGTGCAAGAAAGCAAATGTACATAGGCAGAAAATAGAAAGTCACACCATTATCATGTTTGAGGTAAGTATAATAAAAATACTTAAAGTAATCATTTTCTGAAAAGAAAAGAAAATGGGCACAATTTAGCCTTGTTTTAAAATATTGGCCGGGACATTAAGGGTTGGGAGGGAAGGAATATGCAATGCCAAATGCATGATTCTGGTCTGGGCTAAAATAGGGATTTTGCATCACCCAAAACCCTAGATAGAACCCTTATTTAAACCAAGAACCTAACCAGAAAACTGCTCTCTCACTAATTAATTAACCTAAGGAAGAAGAGGAAGATAAGGCTAAAGATTTGAGGGGTTCTCTGGATTAAGCTTGTGTAAGCATTTAGGTGAGTATCCTCACTCATACACATGGCATTAAGACCTGGGATTAGGCAGCCAAGCTTTTATATGCTATATTTTGTATGTTTTGATTTACAAACTATGTTGGCTACTGATGGTTTCATGAATGCTTGATGAGATATGATCTGCTATGCTGGATATATAACTTTGTTGTTCTATTTTCATCTCTGTATGTTATACCAAAACCTTAAAGAACATATAATAGAGTATTTGTAACTAGTCTGAATCATGGCTTAAGACAAAGAATGAAAAAAAACTATGAGCTGCATATACATTGGTATGGTGCTGAGGCTTGAAATAATTGGTTAAGGGTGTAATGGAGTCTTTCTCTTTAAGTGCTGAGCCCTAAACCAAACAGAAATTTACAAGCCTAAAAACTATGTTTAAACAAGATTAAAAATCTGGCAAAACATAGTTGCTTGCAAAATCAAAATAAACCCAATAGAGCCATGCATTTATTCTCAGTTGCAAACATTCTGGTATATGCTTGAATAGGGTGTTTATATGCTAAATAATGTGAGATGGAATGACTGGGGTGTTATACCTC
Source organism: Allium fistulosum (assembly GCA_030737815.1). Taxonomy (NCBI): domain Eukaryota; kingdom Viridiplantae; phylum Streptophyta; class Magnoliopsida; order Asparagales; family Amaryllidaceae; genus Allium; species Allium fistulosum. The sequence goes on from CM060904.1 coordinate 131,642,061, forward strand.
CAGAAAGTAACCTTTAACTTGCTTGCAATATTATGTCTGCAAGGTAACTAGTATGCTTCATGTGTACAGGTGGTTTGTACACCTAGCTATCATTGATAGAATGAACATAAATACACTTAGTAATATAACTAAGGATTTTGTGCCAAGAAGGCTGCTGGAATGCTTGTCCTATTTGAAGTAGACAAGTTGGCACATGGCTTGTTTAAGTCCTGAGATCTTTGTGCCATGATGTTAATTAGTTCATGGCAATGTGTCCCTTTGATTCCTTATAGCAGATGAGGCCAGGAATTTATAAGAAAAAGAAAAGGCAACCTTAGTAGTTCCAGATAAAAGTTGTTTTAATGCATATGTTTGCTCTTATGTATTGTACATGATAATACCTGTTAAGTATGCAAAGTATATTCATGCTGTATCCTTAGCTTAATATCATGGATATGTTAGAAATGCTCACACCAGATCATAGATCTGACCCTTATTGCTCATGGCACATGGGGGTGTCTCATTTATAATGGGGCAGCCACTAATGCTTTTGCAGGTTGTGATGGAGCTAAGTAAGCAAGATTAAAAAGATATGGAATAGAGGATGCTAAGATAATTAGAAATAAAAGCTAGAATGTGTTAATTCATGCATGTATTCCCTGATTGATATGGCTATCTAAATGTATTAAGTAGGAAGAACTTGTAAGAGACATATGCTATGTTGTTTCTGGTTTGGTATGTATTAAGGATATTGATGTTAAACTGATTTGAAAACCTATTTGCTAAAGTTGTTTTGATTTAGGGGGAAAAATCTGGATTTTATAAGCATAATCATTTTATGATGATTTCAGTTAATCCTGAGTTCTTTCAAAAAGAACATAGATATACAGAAAATTATATTGGGAAAACCCAGAAAAGAATTAAACTGCTATATTTTCAATTTATGATATTGATATAAGTCCAAATGCAAGAAAAAGTGTTTATACCCTGAAGATGTATTTTTAAAAGAGAAGTATGGTTAGGAAGAATGATATATATCTGATCACAAGGTGTCTGATTCATACAAATATATATATACATGCTTTTGAAAAGGAGAGGTACCAAAGTTTGTGTATATTCTGGGTTGTAAAATGCAAACAAGAGAATGGTCAGATTAACCACATGGTTAGACCATAGGTTAGGCCAAATGATTCACTTCAAATCAATGAAGCAAGGGAACATTTGAGCTCAGTTTTCTGGAAAATGAGCCAAGACATTGACATGTACATGTATATCTGTGTACATGTTGATATTTGGGCAAAAACATAATTATAAATTCCTAGAACAGTTGTAGGAAAGGATTTCAAAAATAATAAAGCAAGAAATATTGTTTGGTATGATAGATTATATGTAAAAATTGAGTATATATGGGCAGATATAGGTAAGTATCAGATTCCAAACCACACAGGAGAAAATAAAAAGAAAAACAAAAATTGTGTTTGAACCGACCAGCATAGTACTCGAACTCGTGACCTCTCATGTATAAGTTAGGCGCGTTTCCATTACGCCTAGATGTTGCTTGTGTTCACTTATGATCCACTTTCTTTTAACCTGAGTTTGATACTATCCAGACTTTAAGAAAATCATCTATATTATAAGCTTGCTTTCCACTGATTATTGCCTGATCATTTCTTAATTATAATAACAGCCTAAAGTACAATATTTCCAGAGGACACTATAGTCAAAAATCTGGATACAATAAGTAATCTTTTGAAAAGGGAATTTATCACATTTTAATATAGATTTAAAAGGATTTCTACTTATTATCATACTCTGATTCAAGTAGATTATAACATAGATATCTTCATATATGTATGTTAAGAATGATTTAGAATTAAAACAATATTTTTATATTGTGAAAGATCCTGGATATATTTTGTTTATTAGAGAAAGAAAATGACACTGGGAAATATATTTGTAATGGATGATATATCTATATATCATCTCTAAAAAAAAAAATCACCAATTAAATTAGTGTGTAAATAGGAGGGTCATTTCACCCTAGCTCGCGTTCGCCCAAACCCGATTCGCGATTTCCATTTCCAAAATGCTCAGTCGCCCTTTTCTGTTTTGAGTGGAGTTCGATTGAAAGAAACTAAAGAGGGAAGTTCGATTGAGAGGGAGAACGAGATAAGGGAAAAGATGTCGCCATTTATTTGTTCTGTTTTTTTTTCTTCGTTTGAACTGAGGAATGAAGGAGAGGGAATTTTGATTCGAACGAGATGATTTCGTGATTCTCGGCTTGATTTTGGGCTGAAACAAAGGGCGTGATTCTCTACGTGATTAAAGGAAGAGAACGTGCTGCAGTTGACCAAGTTAAATAAATTTAAATTTAGATTTAAATTGAATTCAATTTAAATTTCAATGCGTTTACCCGCCGTACGGTCACGTATCAACTCCGATTAATACAAAATTTGAAATCCGACAATAACTCAATATTATGGATCCAATGGAACTGGTTTCGTTGAATTCCAAGACTGCGCCTCGGACGGCTATTTTTAAATATCGGTTGAACGATATAAATTTCAAAACTGATCAAAACAGTTTAAATTTCAATTCTGAAAGTTCGATTATCTTCGGTATTATCAATATGAATTTTAAAAGCTTTTGAAATATTTTTCTCCAGCTTAAAATTGAAGATTCAAATTTTTATTCAACATTCAAAAGATTAAATTTTATAATTTAATCGTCAAAATCAAAGTTATATTCGGAATTCAAATTAAATTACCGTTCAAATATTTAAAATTAATTAAATATTTCCAATTTAATTTGTTCAAAATTCTGGGTCGTTACAGACTTCCCCCCTTAAAAGAATTTCGTCCTCGAAATTACAAGTTAGGAAAAAAAAGTCCTTAACTCGTCTACTATTTTCAACATCTAATAGTTTTATCAATTTTCAAAACAAATCTTTCTATTAAAGATTCGTTATCATTTCAACTAAATTTTCCAACTCAAATTATAAGTTTCAAACAACATTGTTTACTTCAAAATTCAAATTTTATTTTAAATTCAAATTTTAACTTTCAAAATATTCTCAAAAATTTTCTAACGCCCTAAATTTCCGAAAAATTTCGCCAGCGTCTCCTTTGCGCGGCTAATACGGCACGACTACAAAACGTCCCTACGGACTCTCAGATTTCAAAAAGAAAAAGAAAAAGCCAAGCGGCTAGACAAGAAATCATCAAAAACTCATATTATAATTGAAATACTTACCTTTTTGTCGAGCAATTCAAATTTATCTTTGAAAGTCAAATCCAAATTCCTTTATAATACCTGTATATCCTACTAGCCATAATATCTAGTTACATATTCAAACCATTTTGCAAATTCTATTACAAAATTTCCAATATTGCTTCTTATACATTTTCACTTCACTATTGCAGTTACATATTCAATTTCGTTCAATTTTACATTTCACATTCATTTGAATTTAATTCACAATTTCAATCTTATTTAAATTCAATTCAACTTCTGAATATTGAATTTCATCGATTAACTTTCATTTACAACTGCTTATTTTAGATTAGTTTCAGTTACTAATTCATCACAAATCCAATTCTCTCTATTCAAATTTGTGTCAACATTCAGTTTGAATTTCATTTACTACCAAATGCAAAACAAGTTTAACATTCAGTTTTAATCTCATTCACTTCATTCAATTAGCTTCACTTACAAATTTTTAGTTTAATACTTCTCAAATTAAATTCAATTCCAGTTTTTATTTACTTACAAATTCAAAATAGATTTCAACTTTCAATCTCACTCTCATTTAATTGGTTCACTTGTACTTACATTTATTTAACTTCATTCTTTTAAGTTAAATTTATTCTATCAAAATTCAAATTGTATAAGTTATCAACTTAATAATATTTCATAATTATCTTTATATAGTATTCCAGAGTCTTACCATCATTCCAAAGCCATTTTGAAAACAATTAAAATCATCCTTTGAATTTCCAAAACAAAAACCCAAATTTTTCAAACAACTTGGCAGCAATTCCTCTTTTGGAAACCCGAAAATGAACACCAACGATGCCGCGGTCATCATCGAAGTTATTTTCCTGCGAGCGAAAAGAGTTTAGAGCTTTCTACTCTCCAAAATACTTTTCAAAACCTTCGAAATTCATTTTTAAATCAAAAAGGATTTAAACTTTCCAAATCTCAAAATTTTCAAATTCTTTTCAAAACATTTCCAAATACTTCTCTGGAATTCCGTTTCAAATTACAAATCACATTTATAATTTATATTCTCAAATTTTCGTTCGTATATGAATTCATTTCCTTAACTTTGGAGTTACGATTCCAATTTCTTATTTAATTTCAATGATAATAGATTAATATTATCACTTCTAACAACCATGCAACCATATACTATAGTAATTCATAGAAAAACATTTCTTTTATATACAAAAATAGTTTTGGGCAAAATTATCTCATTCACCCTATTCAAAACAATACTGTGCCGAATTGTTCTATTCAAGTGTTTAGAGATTTCTATCGATAGGGTTGTCCAGACCATACCGACCAAAATCCATATACCACTCAATAAATCAAACATCACAATATAAAACAATTTTTATATTCAATAACAAATACGCGCTCATATCTATTATTACACTCAACTCATTCTAGAGTACTACTGACTCTATCTCTAATGAGTACCACCCAACAGAGCAGGGTTGTCGCTTAACCATATGCTCTGATACCAGCTGTCACGTACGGAAGTAAGCGGCCACTGGTAGGATTTGCAACCATCCCAGTCCCACCGTGGCTGACAATGGTACCCCAAACTTGCTTTTACGGCTAGCCTCTCGACTGTCACGGCCTCTGCCTAACCAACCCATCCCTCTCAGGGACATGTAGGGGTAAGAGTCTCCCGTTCGCCACCAAACCGCGAAGCGAGAATCCCCTATCATGCTGTAATATAGCAAGACTGGTGTGAGATCGTAAAACAGTTTATCTTTAAATTAAACAACAGAAAAATTTTAAAGTCAATTCGCAATGCTTTTGGAAAATGAAACTACCATAAAACCTCCCACCACACACACAATGCAAACGCAGACTTGGAGGAGATTTCTTCTTATGTTAGTCAAAGATGCTTACTACGCAAAAATCAAATCATTTTTGATATTATTATTAGTGCATAGTGGAAAACATTTCGAAAGTAGAATATAAATCTTAGCCAGCATAGGTACCATTATATTATGCCTGCTATAGCTGCCTCCTGAGGAGACAGGTTATACAATTGAAATCGTAAAGGCTCGTATTGTTTCTTTGGATTTCCAACAAATGGTCAGGCTAAGGAACTTCCTTTTCCACGATGGGTACGTCCTTGGAATAGACGACCCGAGAAATAACCTAACATTACGGTTAGATCTCTGCCAACACAAGGCCGGGTTACCTCTGCAAAAATAGGTAACTACTGACACGCGTATGCCATCCCCCGATCGTCACCGATCTTCCCGAGGATCCCCGATTCGCAACAACCACAAAGTAATAAATTTGCAGCAACCACAGAGGTTAAGTATCTGGGCTCCATACCATGATACCACCTTTATCCAGAAGGAATGACATACACTAAGGGGCGCTACTCCCTAGAACCTTGCTGCATCCTTCCTGTTTTGACCATTTCTGGGGTGTGAGGCTCAATGAAGTCTCGTCCACAAAGCTACGCTTTCTACAAAGCCATGCTTCGGGTCAAACAAAATGATCAACCTATGATCACAAAGATATAAGATCAAACAAATGATCATATCGCAAATGATCAAACACTGATCATTTCACAGCAACACTCAGTATGCCACGTTACCAAATTGGGATATATCGCTGATGAATTTCAACTACATAACCTCTGAGCTCGTACGTCTTAGAGAAGGGTGTTAAGCTAAGAGAATAAATTCTCCGCCACCAACAGAAATGTATTTGAAAGAAATCAGCTTTATATCTCAAATTGTAACGTCAGACACACAATCCATACAAGTCTGTTCCGGGATCGAACAGAACCGAAGGCACTTCTCACGAAGCCCTTGCATATCCGGATAAATTTCTAATCACGTCCGGACTTCCCGTCACTAAGGGTGATAAAACCTCTAAATCGGAGATCAGCCGATGTAGAGTAACTCGACGATAATCCTTCCGTTTTCAAAAATATCTGGTCTTCAACACCGGTCTTCGAATGCAATTCATAACGACGTATCACATATTCGGAATGGGTTATACGACCCCATGGTCCTTTCCCGGCTAACCCGAATAGTGAGCGATTATTCAAAAATAAGTGTGGCATTCAAATTCATCCAATTCACAACAAATACCTACTCAAGGTAATTATTGATAGTCGGTTATTTAACTATCAATAAAGATGCGCAACATCATCAGATTCCAAATGATTTTCCAAATTATTTCATCTTCCAAAATATTTTTTTCTAGATATAAAATTTCCACACTTAATCATTTGAAAACAAATTTCAAATATTCACATTTCAATTTATCTTTGAAGATAAAATCTCAAAACAGTTCATTTCATATTGGAAAAACATTTCCATACTTATTTAAAAATAAGTATTTCACAAATCTATTTATTTTCAACATTTGAAAATATTCAATATACTTAAATCAATATTAAGTATACATTTCATTCTTTAAGGAAATCATAAATTTTAACATCTATTTGAGTCAAAACGAATGTTGCGTAAAACATCGTTACGACGACTCGAAATCAATAGTATAGGGATTCGAAATTAAAATAGATATATAAATCCCAATACTATATAAAACATTTCCTTTTGGAAATCATTTACTATAACAACAGTGTTATAGTCCACCATTTCCTTATATTTCTCGAAAACGTCTATTTCAACAATAAATGTTGAAATCTATGATTTCGATAGTTCACACGTTTTAAAACATCTTTTAAAACAATTAACTTCATTTCCAATATCACTTTTCCAAAACCATATCCATTTTACTTAACAATATATTCACTGTTCAAAATCGTGAATATACTTCACTAATTACATTTCACTATTTTCTACACGTTTTATTTCAATAATAATTCGCTATCCAAAATCGCGAATATATCTCCTTTAATAATCTTCTATATTTAATTTATCAAATTCAATCGATTTCGAATTTATAAACACGGTTATAAATTCTATTTCTATTTTAATAACAACCTCGACTTATAAATCTTCTTTTTATCAACTTCTATATTTTTACTTATCAAAATAAGTGATTTCGGATTTATAAACAACTTTTATAAATTTCAATTCTATTTATAAAAACTTAAATCCCAAATCAATTTCGATATTGATTTAAAAATTTATTTATCACTACTAAGTAAATTCCTCATTTCCTTCTCAAATTATTCAATATTCTGTTTTAAAATGGATTCTTCAAATTGAAATCATTTTACATTGATTTCCCAATTTATTGCAATTTACCAATTATATTTCTAGTTGGATTTCCAGCTTATCTTCTTTTAATAAATTCCTTTTTAAGGAAACAAATTTCAATCGTTTCTTTCAATCTATTTAAAAATCCAAATTCTTAAATTAAATTCTTCAAATTATAATCACTATTTTTCGAAATCCATTTATTTAACATTTTCACTTGATTCTGGAATTAATTCGATAAGATTATAAAAATTAACTTTTTATACTTTAAAAATTCTTTTCTTCAAAATTTATTCAATTTCTAAAATTAATTCACTTAGAAATTTCTATTTTGATTTCAAAAATTCAATTTCGTTTATTTTTGGAATCCAATGATATCAAACATCTATTCAGCTAAATTTTAGCTTTCAAACAATTTCCAGACATCAATTCAATAACATCAATAATCATTCACAGATTATCACATCACAGTAGAAATAAATTCAATCAATGTGAGGGGTCCAGTTGGATCCCTCCAACCTGTTTCCCTGCATCCAAAGACGTTAGCACAATACCAATTCCACTTCGAGGTGGAATATCGCGGTATGTAGGTTTTATAAAAATAATCCGCTTACTAACGGCGCAATAGGGTCTCATCCGCTATACGAGGTGGGAAATCAATCAATCCAATATATACATATGCCAATATGTATATATTGCTATATATATATATAGATATTTCCTACTATATCTAATATCACATCCAAATAGCAATCAATAACTGCAATCCAAATTTAAATCTGAGTGAGAAGATCTCACCTTTGCTTTTAAATTTGCCAATCCATTTCCATTTTGACTCGATTTCTTGATTTATACCTTGTATAAATATTTACACAGTTTATCAATATTCGAATTAAATCGAACTTTTAAATTATCGTTCAATTTATTTACTTAGCCAAAATTTTATATTTAAAAATAACCCCCTTTATATAAATTTTTCTCTAGTAATCCTAATAGTTTTAGATAAATCAATTTAAACAATACATTTATACTTTACTTTCTGTAAATAAACAAACAGCAACATTTGCTTATTCCATGATTTTATTTTAAACTGTATATATGCATCCTTTAAACTAAAACTTATTTACTGTAACAATGTCCTCTTTGAAATCAAATTTTCTCTAAATTACTTTTCTTCCTTTCTGTAAACTTCGGAAAAAATGAAATTTATTTTATTCCACTGTAAATCCAATTTTTATTCGATAATTAAATTAACTTATAATTTTATCTAAACCAATTTCTTAAATTAACTAAGATAGGCATGAGTATATATTTTTATTTTATTACATATATATATTTAAATAGAAATATGATTTTATGTAACTTTCAAACCTCATTAAAAATCCATATATATATATACTTACTGTGAAGATATAAATTTATATACACATATTCCTATGCATTGTCTTCAAATTATTTATTGTAAACTGCATATTGAAAATAAAATAAATTATAATAAAGAAAATATACCTTACTGGCGAAAATCGTGATCGAATGAACACTCTCGCGATTGGAAAAAAAACACTGAACCCTAAGGCCCTGACCTCCTCCATCGACATCTTCCTAGAACGACGTGCACGCCTCGCTCTCGAAGTCGCTCGCGAATCAGACAACGCGCCGCCGAGAATGCCTCCTGACCTTCAGCCCTAGCATCGCGATGAAGTCGCGCGTGCCTTCGACATTCGCCATCACCTGCTTCGCGACCGCCGACCTTGCCCTTGAAAACTCGAGCCGCCATGCTCGCGAATGCCGATCCCAGATGCCCTAGCTCGCGTTCGCCCAAACCCGATTCGCGATTTCCATTTCCAAAATGCTCAGTCGCCCTTTTCTGTTTTGAGTGGAGTTCGATTGAAAGAAACTAAAGAGGGAAGTTCGATTGAGAGGGAGAACGAGATAAGGGAAAAGATGTGTAACAACCCTGGGATTTTTATAACAATAAATTATCGTCCAATAACGAATAATTTGGGGGTTAAGTGCTATTGGAAATTATCAGTTGAAAATCCTTTTAAATGTTGTTCTAACGGTTATGCGGGCTTTAGAGTTGAAGTAGTAGCCCACGCTTTCATTGGTTGTTCTAAGGCCGAGATGATAATAATACCTCGTTTCCCCATTTTCGTTCAATTTCTCATTTCGAAACCCTTATCAAAATAAATCGAACGAGAGAAAAAAAAGGGAAAAAAATGGTGGCGGCTCGATCTTCCTTTCAATCATCTTCCTCTTCGCTCCGAAGCTAGGGGTAGTTAAATCAAGGGTTTCGACTTCAGTAATTCGATCGCTCTATTCGCGGCTGCTTCAAACTGTCGAATGCCTCCAAGTGAGCGAGTCCTTCCTTGCTTCGAGAAAAAAAAGGTGAGTAATCGTATTACTCACATCTAGTTCACTCTTCGTATGATGCTTCTGTAATTTGAGTTAGATTCGACCTTGTTTTATCTCGGTCCTTTTGTTTTCACCTGATATTGGTAATCGATGTTGCTTGGAATTTACTGCTTCGTGAATTTCTTGTTTTGATTTGTTTGATTCACGACTTGTTTTCGTGATGGCCATGGCTCTATTCGTTTTCATTTGTTTTGGTTGGCTTCGACTTTGAATTGATCACTGTTACTTGCTTATGCTTGATGTGGTGATTCTGATACTTCTAACTTGAACTTGTTATTTTTGCCAACTTACCTGCACACAACGTTCAAAACATTTTAGCCCAAAATTGATTTCGTGCTTCCTATTTTGACACGCAAATGAAAAACTGGGCAACACCATTCGCAAGCATTGAATGAGTCAATAAGAATATCCGGACATCAAGTTCTCGTGTGTACATGAATATTCAGGTATAAATTGAAAAATAGAGGGTGGTCTGGACTGAATCACCTTGCACGCGTACTTGCAGTTTATTAACGAAGTAAACAGCTAATAAACCTGGAACTCAATTTTTTTCCACGCGTGCAGAACAATGGTCTAGACTAACGTTGAAATAACACACAGACAACAAGATTTTTTAAATTAGAAATGTGAGTGCTGTTGGCATTGTTTGAGTTGTAGCTGATCATCTTGAACTTGTTGCATTCCATTTTTATGTGTACATCTCTCTGACTTTTACATGCAGTCTGGTTTTTTTGCTTCAAGTCCATATATATGCTCCTGTGTTGAAACCATTTGCACATGACTCTTGTACCTGTAGTGTTGACATTATGTGCATTCCAGTTTAGCACTCATGTTTTGATTCAAGTTAACTGTGCATGCCAGGGTACCATATTTTCCCAATCATCATTTGCGAGTTCACGCTTATGCATATAGTTACTGTACGATTTTAGTCAGGGTTGTTATTTCACTAATATGTGAATTTTACTGGGTTTGAAATTGCTAATGTGCTTTACTCGAACTAGCTACTGATCGCGGTGGTTTTACCGGACATTAATTATTGTGAGTCACTAGTTTCTTGTTCCATAGAGCCACCTGAGTGTGGTCGACTGGAGAACTTTTTGTTCATTGTATTCTGATTGCACACTGCGGTCAGCGTCACTGCATTGTCTTTGGCTTCAAGTATTGTTGCATGGTCTCTCTTAATTGTTTCAGGTGCACTAGAGTATTATGTTGTACCCTCTGGTGCATCCCTGTACATGATTTCCTTCCCTTTGACATCTCTGGTCATGGTTGTCATCTGCACTATCATTTTGTTGCTCCTTTATAGTTTAGTTCCACTATATGCTGTACCATTCGAGTCAGTTGGTAATGTGTGTTGAAGTCACCTGACTTCAACATCCTTGGGCATTTGATTACTTGTGGCCTCGACTTGGTTATACACTGCATATTCATGTGTCATTGTTGCTCGCATCTGCTCATCCCTGTCATACTTGTTGTCATGGTGGCTGCCTCTGTATGTACGTGCAGTCCCACCTGAGCCTTGTTGTATGTTCTTCACTATTTGCCAGTTGTATTTGGGTGCAGTTTTACCCTCGCAGTTCTTTGGTCTATTAGTCGAGTTTGTGTGTATTATTTTAGTGGCGAGGCAGTACACGCGTGCGTGTACTGCAGCCCTAGCAGGATTGACGAATTTAGTTGATATTTCGATTGTTAAATTATTTCGTGGTTCAATTAAATATTTTGAAGTTGTATTTTGAAATGGTTCATTTTGATTTGAGTTGGATCCGTTGGCTTTAGGATTCATTGATCTTCTGAGTATTTCATAGACTGTATTGGTGAGGCAGTACACGTTAGCGTGTACTGCAGCCAATCAGCATTGTTGTTTTTAAAGTGACATTTCAATTGTTTAAATTGATTTGGATTGTTTATTTGCTGTTAAACACTGTTTAGTGTTATATCTGCCGTTATCCGATTCTTTTATCGAGGAGTCGGATATACGAGATTTCTGTGATTATCGTCTATTTGACTATCTGATTATTATTGCTGCTATGCACTAATAAACTGGTTTGAATTAGACTGACCTGGGTATTATTTTCTTTTGAATGTAATACTCGGGTCAGACCCGAGTTATTTCAGGTTGTAGATTTCTTTCTTTGAGTTGCTGTTCGGGATTTGAAGACTTTTCACACCTTCTGAAGTTGTCAGCGTCATTTTGTAGTAGTCGTGTCATTGTATAGAACGATATGTATTCATGTATATTAGTCGATAATGTACTTGTATATATAACTTCTAGAGTCGACAGTTGTAGTTGTATCATATGTATCGTGTCAACTATGTATTAACTATCATCAGTTATATATATATGAGACTTTTGTTTTTATCTGTGTTCCGCAATTATATTATCTGTGTTATTGTTATATCTAATGTCCTAAACTATTATGAACTATCATGGTTTGTTTTATACTGATAATTGGGTGTGTCGATGGGAGTAAATAAATAATAGATGAAAAATAAAAAGTATATACCACTCCTATCGAGATAACCAATATTAGTGTAAGGCCAACTACGGATGGTCGCTCCTATCCAGCCTTATTCTTCGTAATAATAGACAGTATTTCTTTTAATACTCTTTGTTATTATGACCATAGAGGTGGGGCGTCACAGTTGGTATCAGAGCTTGGGGTTTATGGACATAATATAAAACATAACTTGGATGGAACATATGTTACAACTATTAGTCGACGTTTTATCTGTGATTTGAGTCAAAACTAAAGTTTTGAAATTTTGATGAAATTTTTAAATATCGTTATTTAAAAGTGGAATTGTGTTTTGTTGTTTGGTTGAAATTGTGTTCTGATGATTTGATTGATTTGTGTTCTATTTATCAGAGTGCGCAGCGAAAACAGTGAAACTGTCTTCGCTGAGTACAACTGATAATCTTTTTGATTTAAGAATCAAAATAAGAAATTGATATGAATTCCAATTGTTGTTTACATAGCTGTAATTATTTGTTTCTTTGAGAACTTCGAATCCAAATTGAGGATTCGAAGAAATTACAGATATGTGATTTTTGTTGAAATTTCCGCTGACTTTCTTTTGTACTAATCATCTATTGATTAGATTTTTGCTGTTTTGAATTATCTTCATTGAAGATACATTTGAATGATTTCTTTGTTCATTTTGTAGTACGTGCAAAAATTTAAATTGCACGTTATTGCATTTATTTTACGTTGAACCGATGCTTGGTTATGATACGTATTTTGTTGTCGTTATTTTTATAACGGACTTATTACACCAATGCTGAATTTTTGAGGCACGGTGTTTTGTTGACAATTTTAATAAATGAAAATTCACTGATGTCACATTTTGATGTGAATCCTTTGATGAGATATTTGATGTTTTAAAATTACTGTTGCTTTGACTTCAGTAACAATCAAACTTTTAAAAGTGGGTTTTCAAGCGGTTATACCGCAATGCTGATTTGTAACCGTTTTTACGGTATTTTGAGAAGTACAATTTCCTTATCGAAATTGTTACTGATTTGCTGCTTTAATCACGTGATTGGAAAATCGTTTTAAAATGAAAATTGTTTTATAAATCTTTAACAGTTTACGTTTTCAAAAGAATGAGAAAGCGACTTAAACGATTCAGCAAAATCGAGGATTATGACCCCTTTCTTTTACTGTTTCGCTTAACTCCGGACTTGTCCAGTTGAGAATGTGAATTGTTATTTTTACAAAATAAATAAAATTGTTTTCAGAAATTTTAACAGTTTACGCTTTCAAAAGAATGAGGAAGCGACTTAAACGTTTCAGCAAAATCGAGGACTATGACCCCTTTCTTTTACTGATTCGCTTAATTCCGGACTTGTCCGTTTGAGAATGTGAAATGTATTTTTACAAAATACACAATTTTGCACTTTCAAGGAAACGATGAAGAGAATCAAACGATTTAGTAAAACACGTGGTATGGGACATGTGCGTTTGCTATTTCGGTTAATTCCGGACTCGTTAATTGAAATATTTGATGATTTCGTGTGCTTTCGAGCCACTATGAGGACCTTCGGGTCATTTGTTGGGCTTTCGGGCCACTCTGCGGACCTTCGGGTCAAATACCAGTACTAGACCTTCGGGTCACTCTGCGGACCTCCGGGTCAATCTGATGGGCGCCAAAAATTATGTTGAGTACTTGGTAGGCTTCGGCCATTTGTTGTTGCACGTGCGGCGAATTAAAAACTCGCCATCTGATGGGATCGATCCAAGCTTTTATGTTGATTTTCTAGTCTTCTTAATTGATTTCTAGATATTTGTTGCTTCCAATTATCTGCAGGTAATTGGATATTTGTTGATATGAGTTCTGATTATCGTTTTTGATAATCAGATATTTGTTGTTTCTAATTATCGCTTGTGATAATTAGATATTTGTTGATATGAGTTCTGATTATCGTTTTTGATAATCAGATATTTGTTGTTTCTAATTATCGCTTGTGATAATTAGATATTTGTTGATATGAGTTCTGATTATCGTTTTTGATAATCAGATATTTGTTGTTTTTAATTATCGCTTTTGATAATTAAATATTTGCTGATTTGAGATTTAATTATCGCTTTAGATAATTAAATATTTGTTGATTTGAGATTTAATTATCGCTTTAGATAATTAAATATTTGTTGATTTGAGATTTAATTATCGCTTTTGATAATTAAATATTTGCTGATTTGAGATTTAATTATCGCTTTAGATAATTAAATATTTGTTGATTTGAGATTTAATTATCGCTTTAGATAATTAAATATTTGTTGATTTGAGATTTAATTATCGCTTTTGATAATTAAATATTTGCTGATTTGAGATTTAATTATCGCTTTAGATAATTAAATATTTGTTGATTTGAGATTTAATTATCGCTTTTGATAATTAAATATTTGCTGATTTGAGATTTAATTATCGCTTTAGATAATTTAATATTTGCTGATTTGAGATTTAATTATCGCTTTTGATAATTAAATATTTGCTGATTTGAGATTTAATTATCGCTTTAGATAATTAAATATTTGCTGATTTGAGATTTAATTATCGCTTTAGATAATTAAATATTTGTTGATTTGAGATTTAATTATCGCTTTAGATAATTAAATATTTGTTGATTTGAGATTTAATTATCGCTTTAGATAGTTAAATATTTGTTGATTTGAGATTTAATTATCGCTTTAGATAATTAAATATTTGCTGATTTGAGATTTAATTATCGCTTTTGATAATTAAATATTTGCTGATTTGAGATTTAATTATCGCTTTAGATAATTAAATATTTGTTGATTTGAGATTTAATTATCGCTTTAGATAATTAAATATTTGTTGATTTGAGATTCAATTATCGCTGTTAGATAATTAAATATTTGTTGAAAACAAAAATTTGATTATCGTTTTTGGTAATCGAATATTTGTTTTCTGATTATCGTTTGAGATACTCAGATATTTGATTTGTTTTCTGATTATCGTTTGAGATACTCAGATATTTGATTTGTCTTCTGATTATCGTTTGAGATAAGTGAAAATTTGCGATTTTTGAGATTTGAGTTTCGTCTTTTTCTCTGGAGATTCAAGTGAGTAATTTGATTTACTCACATTCAATTCGTGCTCTGTAGGGGATTTCTGCTCTGTTTTCCTTCTCTTTTAGTTGCTGGAACTCGATTGTTCTTGCTTTTGTTAGTCGTCTGATTTTGATCCCTGATTCCCACGATGTTGACTCTTTTGATTTGAATCAGTCGAACCTTTCGATTTCTTATCTAATACTTCCCCTGCTGACACTTGCTCTGCTTATACATTCGACATTGCCATGCTCTTTTGGTTGTTATCTTCTATCCATTTATTCCCTATGATTGCGTGGACGCAATTTCTTTAAGGAGGGGAGTCTGTAACAACCCTGGGATTTTTATAACAATAAATTATCGTCCAATAACGAATAATTTGGGGGTTAAGTGCTATTGGAAATTATCAGTTGAAAATCCTTTTAAATGTTGTTCTAACGGTTATGCGGGCTTTAGAGTTGAAGTAGTAGCCCACGCTTTCATTGGTTGTTCTAAGGCCGAGATGATAATAATACCTCGTTTCCCCATTTTCGTTCAATTTCTCATTTCGAAACCCTTATCAAAATAAATCGAACGAGAGAAAAAAAAGGGAAAAAAATGGTGGCGGCTCGATCTTCCTTTCAATCATCTTCCTCTTCGCTCCGAAGCTAGGGGTAGTTAAATCAAGGGTTTCGACTTCAGTAATTCGATCGCTCTATTCGCGGCTGCTTCAAACTGTCGAATGCCTCCAAGTGAGCGAGTCCTTCCTTGCTTCGAGAAAAAAAAGGTGAGTAATCGTATTACTCACATCTAGTTCACTCTTCGTATGATGCTTCTGTAATTTGAGTTAGATTCGACCTTGTTTTATCTCGGTCCTTTTGTTTTCACCTGATATTGGTAATCGATGTTGCTTGGAATTTACTGCTTCGTGAATTTCTTGTTTTGATTTGTTTGATTCACGACTTGTTTTCGTGATGGCCACGGCTCTATTCGTTTTCATTTGTTTTGGTTGGCTTCGACTTTGAATTGATCACTGTTACTTGCTTATGCTTGATGTGGTGATTCTGATACTTCTAACTTGAACTTGTTATTTTTGCCAACTTACCTGCACACAACGTTCAAAACATTTTAGCCCAAAATTGATTTCGTGCTTCCTATTTTGACACGCAAATGAAAAACTGGGCAACACCATTCGCAAGCATTGAATGAGTCAATAAGAATATCCGGACATCAAGTTCTCGTGTGTACATGAATATTCAGGTATAAATTGAAAAATAGAGGGTGGTCTGGACTGAATCACCTTGCACGCGTACTTGCAGTTTATTAACGAAGTAAACAGCTAATAAACCTGGAACTCAATTTTTTTCCACGCGTGCAGAACAATGGTCTAGACTAACGTTGAAATAACACACAGACAACAAGATTTTTTAAATTAGAAATGTGAGTGCTGTTGGCATTGTTTGAGTTGTAGCTGATCATCTTGAACTTGTTGCATTCCATTTTTATGTGTACATCTCTCTGACTTTTACATGCAGTCTGGTTTTTTTGCTTCAAGTCCATATATATGCTCCTGTGTTGAAACCATTTGCACATGACTCTTGTACCTGTAGTGTTGACATTATGTGCATTCCAGTTTAGCACTCATGTTTTGATTCAAGTTAACTGTGCATGCCAGGGTACCATATTTTCCCAATCATCATTTGCGAGTTCACGCTTATGCATATAGTTACTGTACGATTTTAGTCAGGGTTGTTATTTCACTAATATGTGAATTTTACTGGGTTTGAAATTGCTAATGTGCTTTACTCGAACTAGCTACTGATCGCGGTGGTTTTACCGGACATTAATTATTGTGAGTCACTAGTTTCTTGTTCCATAGAGCCACCTGAGTGTGGTCGACTGGAGAACTTTTTGTTCATTGTATTCTGATTGCACACTGCGGTCAGCGTCACTGCATTGTCTTTGGCTTCAAGTATTGTTGCATGGTCTCTCTTAATTGTTTCAGGTGCACTAGAGTATTATGTTGTACCCTCTGGTGCATCCCTGTACATGATTTCCTTCCCTTTGACATCTCTGGTCATGGTTGTCATCTGCACTATCATTTTGTTGCTCCTTTATAGTTTAGTTCCACTATATGCTGTACCATTCGAGTCAGTTGGTAATGTGTGTTGAAGTCACCTGACTTCAACATCCTTGGGCATTTGATTACTTGTGGCCTCGACTTGGTTATACACTGCATATTCATGTGTCATTGTTGCTCGCATCTGCTCATCCCTGTCATACTTGTTGTCATGGTGGCTGCCTCTGTATGTACGTGCAGTCCCACCTGAGCCTTGTTGTATGTTCTTCACTATTTGCCAGTTGTATTTGGGTGCAGTTTTACCCTCGCAGTTCTTTGGTCTATTAGTCGAGTTTGTGTGTATTATTTTAGTGGCGAGGCAGTACACGCGTGCGTGTACTGCAGCCCTAGCAGGATTGACGAATTTAGTTGATATTTCGATTGTTAAATTATTTCGTGGTTCAATTAAATATTTTGAAGTTGTATTTTGAAATGGTTCATTTTGATTTGAGTTGGATCCGTTGGCTTTAGGATTCATTGATCTTCTGAGTATTTCATAGACTGTATTGGTGAGGCAGTACACGTTAGCGTGTACTGCAGCCAATCAGCATTGTTGTTTTTAAAGTGACATTTCAATTGTTTAAATTGATTTGGATTGTTTATTTGCTGTTAAACACTGTTTAGTGTTATATCTGCCGTTATCCGATTCTTTTATCGAGGAGTCGGATATACGAGATTTCTGTGATTATCGTCTATTTGACTATCTGATTATTATTGCTGCTATGCACTAATAAACTGGTTTGAATTAGACTGACCTGGGTATTATTTTCTTTTGAATGTAATACTCGGGTCAGACCCGAGTTATTTCAGGTTGTAAATTTCTTTCTTTGAGTTGCTGTTCGGGATTTGAAGACTTTTCACACCTTCTGAAGTTGTCAGCGTCATTTTGTAGTAGTCGTGTCATTGTATAGAACGATATGTATTCATGTATATTAGTCGATAATGTACTTGTATATATAACTTCTAGAGTCGACAGTTGTAGTTGTATCATATGTATCGTGTCAACTATGTATTAACTATCATCAGTTATATATATATGAGACTTTTGTTTTTATCTGTGTTCCGCAATTATATTATCTGTGTTATTGTTATATCTAATGTCCTAAACTATTATGAACTATCGTGGTTTGTTTTATACTGATAATTGGGTGTGTCGATGGGAGTAAATAAATAATAGATGAAAAATAAAAAGTATATACCACTCCTATCGAGATAACCAATATTAGTGTAAGGCCAACTACGGATGGTCGCTCCTATCCAGCCTTATTCTTCGTAATAATAGACAGTATTTCTTTTAATACTCTTTGTTATTATGACCATAGAGGTGGGGCGTCACAAGATGTCGCCATTTATTTGTTTTGTTTTTTTTCTTCGTTTGAACTGAGGAATGAAGGAGAGGGAATTTTGATTCGAACGAGATGATTTCGTGATTCTCGGCTTGATTTTGGGCTGAAACAAAGGGCGTGATTCTCTGCGTGATTAAAGGAAGAGAACGTGCTGCAGTTGACCAAGTTAAATAAATTTAAATTTAGATTTAAATTGAATTCAATTTAAATTTCAATGCGTTTACCCGCCGTACGGTCACGTATCAACTCCGATTAATACAAAATTTGAAATCCGACAATAACTCAATATTACGGATCCAATGGAACTGGTTTCGTTGAATTCCGAGACTGCGCCTCGGACGGCTATTTTTAAATATCGGTTGAACGATATAAATTTCAAAACTGATCAAAACAGTTTAAATTTCAATTCTGAAAGTTCGATTATCTTCGGTATTATCAATATGAATTTTAAAAGCTTTTGAAATATTTTTCTCCAGCTTAAAATTGAAGATTCAAATTTTTATTCAACATTCAAAAGATTAAATTTTATAATTTAATCGTCAAATTCAAAGTTATATTCGGAATTCAAATTAAATTACCGTTCAAATATTTAAAATTAATTAAATATTTCCAATTTAATTTGTTCAAAATTCTGGGTCGTTACAATTTTCATCCAACAATCATATTAAATTTTATAATTTAGAATAATTAAGAATACGGGTTGTTACAGCCATCGTGTAATATCACGCCTACAGCCATCATATGCTATTTTACCCTTAGATATCGCATGCTATCACACAATAGCCATCGTGCGTATTCCATATAAATCCATCGTGCCTAATTCAACCTGAGCCATCATGCCTAATCCATTCAAAGCCATTGCTTCTAATCCATAATAGTCATCATTCCTTATCCTTCCAAAGCCATTGCGAGCTATGATATTCATAGCCATCGCATGCTAATTCTATTTAAGCTATCGCATGATAAGTTCTATACTGAGCCTTCGTGATTAGATGGCTTCAACTGCCATAGCCTATAAACAATTTACGGTCGTCGCTTATATTCCTTAATTAGTTTACATGAGAAAGGTATAAATAGGGCTTTCGTATGTTACATGACACACTCGTAATTATTTTGAAAACTGATTTAATTCCTTATGAAATAATCACTATACACCAACTCTCATTTAGTGTCAAATTTTCAGTGGTCAACTCCTTATTTTTCAGTTTTCTTTTCAAAAAAATTTAACCACCTAATTAATTAGTAGTTAAATTTACCTTAATTTTTTACTCACCAAATAATTCACAAAAAAACAAAAACTTATGGCAAAAAGTCAAAAAATTCATCAAAATCAGTTTTATAATACTTTCATTTTTTCTACAACTTTAGATCAAAATAATTAATTTTATTATTTTTAATAATTAATTTACCTAAAATTAACTATATTCCCAACTTAGAAAATATATAAAGTTCCCATGTTAACTCTAAAAATTATGAAACTTGAAATTCATTTTTATTTCATTCTTATGAATGTCATAAAAACTTCATGGTATTTAAATGCAATTTAATAATATTTTGGCCTAAAACATGAAATAGTTCACCTTAATTAAATTCTACACCATAATTAAAGTAAGGATCAATCATCCAAACACGTTAACATCATCAAAGTATGCATTCTCATTGAAATCTAAATTTAAACATGCTAGAGAAGGTTTTAGAGAAAGATTTTTACTCACCTAGATTAGGAAAACTTGTTAATCTTCTTTTCCTTAAAGTTGAAAATATGGATTCCTTATCTCTTAGTTCTTCTCTTTCTTGGCGAGCCTAAGCATCATATTATTGTTTTGTGAATAAGGGGAGAATGAATACTAGTTTGGGAATGTAAGGAGTTATTAATTTTGGCCTTGGGCTAAATTCCCATTTCCCATTTCTAACCTAATATTAATAAACCCTTAATTCATCTTCCTTCATTCCTTCATTCTTTCTTAGGTGCTTTGCTTTCATTTTATTTTGTTATTCAATTAGTTTACTTATTTTTCCATATTTTAACCCTAATATGTTCAATTACATGAGTAATTGATAGGATTGGGGTCCAGTGAAGGATTTATCGGCCCCAAGGATCAACCAGATGGATGTTGACTAGACTTTGGAAACTACGGAGGAAAAGGAGTCATGGATGACTTCGTTAAAGGATTAAATGTTGAAGGGATTCTCTCAAAAGGAATAAATAAGGGTTACAATGCAACAAGATATGCAATACAGTAAAGGTTTCTCAATCCCTTGCTTTAGTGTCTAACTAAGAATAAAGCTAGAAAAATCCTCATGGAAATCCATAATAGGGGTTATGGTAACCACACTAGGAGGCATGTATCAACAAAGGTGATACTTCACCATATATACTTCTGACTAGAAACAAATCGGGATACTGCTGATTACACCAAATGATGCGACTGATGCTTAAGGTTTGTGAAAATTACAAAAGCCATATACATAAAGCAAAAAATGGTTAGCTCATGGCCATTTGCAATTTTAAGAATTGATATAATTAATGTGCTACAGATGTCGAAAGGAGGAGCTAAGTATCCTATTATTTCGATGGACTTTTTCACAAAGTGGGCTGAAGCGAAACTGCTTGCCACGATCACAATAAGGAAAGTGATCAGCTTTGTTACGAATAAAATTGACTGTAGATTTAGAGTACCCTAAAAAATTATAACATGTAACGGAACTTAGTTCAAAGATATCAAGTCCGAGGATTTCTACAACCAATATAAGATCGAGAAAAGATTTTCAATGGACGCACACCCACAGGCAAATGGATAGGTGGAGATGGTCAATAAAATCATCAAATCCATCTTGGAGAAATGTTTAACTAAAACCAAAGGCAACCAGGTCGATGAGCTTCCACTTGCACTGTGGGCTTACACGACGACCCACGAGTCAACAAATGGGCATATACCATTCGCTTTGGCCTACTGACCAGAGGCTAGGACTCTGATTGAATTGGAAATCCCTTCTCATTAAAAAAATACTACGACCCTAAGATCACCAGGAACTTTTGCTAGAGCCCTTCAATTTTATTGATGAAAAGAGAGTAGATGCCAAATTAAGGGTAGCAGCTCGCTAGAAAAGAGTAGCATGACATTTTAACACCAAGGTCCGAAGCCGCACCTTCTAAGTGTGGGACCACTTGTTGAAATAAGTACCACCGAGTATATGGGTTCTTGGTCCAAATTGGGCAGGTGTAACGTCCGCGAATTTTCGACTTTCGAAAATTCGACATCGATACTCACTTTATCGACTGCCGAACAATCAAATGCCGGAAATCCGAAATGTTATGGTTTAAAAAGAAGAAAAAGGTAGAAGAAGAAGAAAATAGAAGAGAAAGAAAGAAGAACAACAGAACAACATTAGAAAGAACAACTGAACATTATCAGAATCTCACATATCGCAGCGGAACAACATATAATAAATAAATGAATAATCTTTAAACAAAAGAACTATATCAGTTTATTACATTACATCACATCATCAGAGTCAATATACAATACAATACATCAATGGACAGTTATATAAACTTGCCCTCATACAGAATACACAGCGGAATAATACATAGTACAATTGATACGTCTCGGCATCCAGCTCGTCACTTTGAGCTCCATAGCACTCCAGTATCCAGAATAACCTGATAACCAAACTCTAGACTGCCCGTGTGAAAATTGGTGGGCACCCAGAGTTTAGGAAGGGAACAA
Organism: Allium fistulosum; assembly: GCA_030737815.1. Taxonomy (NCBI): domain Eukaryota; kingdom Viridiplantae; phylum Streptophyta; class Magnoliopsida; order Asparagales; family Amaryllidaceae; genus Allium; species Allium fistulosum. The sequence continues at coordinate 131,664,630 of CM060904.1, forward strand.
TATACTCCAGGTCAGTCATGGAGACTGGTGTGAGAACTAAAACAATTATTTTATCTTTAAAACAACAACGGGAAAATTTTAAAGTCAATTTCGCAATGCTTTTGGAAAATGAGACTACCATAAGGCCTCCCGCACACACACACAACGCAAACGCAGAATCGGAGGAGATTTCTCCTTATGATAGTCAAAGATGCTTGATACGCATTAAAAAGAAACATTTGATATTATTACTAGTGCATAGTGGAAAACATTTTGAAAGTATAATATAAATCTTAGCCAACATACGACCATTATCGTATGCCTACTGTAGCTACCATCTAAATAGTGGTGACCACCGTACGTAAATGGCAGGTTCTACAACTAAAACCGTACAAGATTCGTATTGGAGTTTGGATTTCCAACAAATGGTCAGGCCAAGGAACTTCCCATTGCCACATAGGTATGCCTCTGGAAAGACGACCCGAGAACCTAACCGGATCTCTGCCAACACAAGGTCGGGTTACCCCTAACTGGGTAACTACTGACACGAATATGTCATCCCCCGATCGTAACCGATCTTCCCAAGGATCCTCGATTTCCAACAACCACATAAGAGTAATGATAATGCAGCAACAACATAGGTTAAATATCTGGGCTCCATACCATGATACCACCTCTATCCAGAAGGAATGACATACACTAAAAGGGCGCTACCCCCTAATAACCTTGCTGCATCCTTCCTGTTTTGACCATTTCTGGGGTGTGAGGCTCGACGAAGTCTCGTCCACAAAGCCACGCTTTATACAAAGCCATGCTTTGGGTCAACAAATGATCATAGAAATGATCACAAAGATAAATGATCAAACAAATGATCATATCACAAATGATCAAACAATGATCATTTCACAGCAACACTCAGTATGCCACACTACCAAATTGGGAGTATATCACTAATAACCATGAACTACATAACCTCTGAGCTCGTACGTCTCAGAGAATGGTGTTAAGCTAAAAGAATAAATTCTCTTCCACCAACAGATATGTATTTGAAAGAAATCAGCTTTATATCTCAATTTTGTAATGTCAGACATATAATCCATAAAAGTCTGTTCCGGGCTCGAACAGAACCGAAGGCACTTCCAAAGAAGTCCTTGCAATCCAGATATTCACTAATCACGTTTGGACTTCCCGTAACTAAGGGTGATAAAACCTCTATATCGGAGATCAGCCGATGCAGAGTAACTCGACGGTAATCCTTCCGTTTTCAAAAATATCCGGTCTTCAACACCGGTCATCAAATGCAATCCATTACAATGTATCACACATTCGGAATGGGTTATACGACCCAAAGGTCCTTTCCCGGCTAACCCGAATAGTGAGGGCTTATTCAAAAATAAGTGTGGCATTCAAATTCAAGCAATTCACAACAAATAACCATCCAAGGTAAACATTGATAGTCGGTTATTTAACCATCAATAGAGATGCGCAACATCATCAGATTCCAAAATAATTTTCCAAATTATTCATTTCCCAAAAATATCTTTACATGATATATAATTTCACACTTCAACTATTTGAAAACAATTTCAAATCAATTTTCACATTTCGAATCCTTTGAAAACCAATTTCAAATCAAATTCCCACATTTCAATTTATCTTTGAAGATAAAATCTCAAAACAATTCATTTTATATTGGAAAAGCATTTCCATACTTATTTAATCATAAGTAATTCACAAATTCTATTTATTTCCAACATTTGGAAAATATTCAATATACTTAAATCAAGATTTAGTATACATTTCATTCTTTAAGGAAAACGTTCTCTTAAACACATTTATTTGAGTCAAAACGAATGTTACGTAAAACATCGTTACGATGACTCAAAACCACTAGTATAGGGATTCGAAATTTAGATAGATATATAAATCCCAATACTATATAAAACATTTCCTTTCGGAAACCATTTACTATAACAACAGTGTTATAGTCCACCATTTCCTTAAATTTCTCGAAAACGTCTATTCCAACAATAAGTGTTGAATCTATGTATTCGATATTTTATACATTTTAAAATGCCTTCAAAACAATTAACTTCGTTTTAAAACATCACTTTCCCAAAAATATCCATTTTATTCAATAATATATATTCACTGTCCAAAATCGTGAATATAATCACTAACCCAATTTCAACAATTTCTACACAATTTATTTCAACAATAATTCGCTATCCGAAATTGCGAATATACTTCCTTAAATAAATTTCTATATTCAATTTATCAAATTCCATTGATTTCGAATTTATAAACAATGTCTATAAATTCTATCCCTATTTATAAATTTCGATTTATAAAAAATCCCTAAATTAACAAATTTAATTCATAACTCGATTTTATACCAAAAATCTAACTTATAAGTCAATTACTTATAAATCTTTTATTTTACAAAATCTATTTATTCTATAACTTCACAATTTATAAATTTTATTCACTTGAAAAATCCATTTCTACTTCATTTTAACATTTAATAAAACTTGTTTAATAATTCCAATATTTTTAATTTATAAAATATCGATTATAGAAACTTTTATATAAATTGTTTATAATAATTCAAAAATTCCAATTTAAACTATTTTATAAATAAATCAACTATTTATTTCAAAAAATAACATTTTGGTCATTTTTCAAAAAAATCACAATTTTTAGTACATTAAAAATTATAACATTTATTTATTTAAAATAAACAAATTCAAAAATTTAATAAAACGTATATTTCTACAAATCACTTTAAAATTCTTTTAAAATCCAAAATCGTTATTTTTAAACTTCAAAAATGAATCTGATGATGCAACAACACCAAATAATCAATCACGGAAATCAAACATCATATATCAATATGATAACCAACAAATATCAAAATATTTGTAATCAACCAATATTGTTGAGGAATCCAGTTGGATCCCTCCAACCTGTCCCCCTGCATCCAAAGATGTTAGCACAATACCAATTCCGCTCCAGTATGGAATATCGCGGTATAAAGGATTTATAAAATATTATCCGTTATTATACGGTGCAATAGGGTCCCATCCGCTATATAATGCAGGAAAATCAACTCCAAATACAATAATAATACCAATTCCACATACGGTGAAATATTTGCGGTATATGTTTTTAATAAATAACCTCCGCTTAATAACGGCGTATAATGTCTATTTCAATCAATAACAGACAAAATTTATCATCCAGGCATACAATCAATAATTTTAAATCTAACTATTTAAAATTAAAATCGAAACTGTTCGATTGAGTGAGAAATTCTCACCTTGATTTTCTGATAGCAATTTGTAGCGTTTTATTTTGAATAAAATTAAACGGACGTTTAATTTTACCCAAAATTTTTGCTAGCTCCAAACGACTTCAATCCAGTTGCATCGCGAAGAGCTCGTCAATACGATCCCATCGAAAAAAATCTCGTCCGAAATGGACCTCGTATGAAAGAGATACATCGTTTTAAAGATACACGAATTAATAATATAAATAATTATACAATTATATTTTATTTTAAAACCCTATCTAATCCAGGCCGTTCGATTTCCAGAGAATAAATCTCGGCCATGTTTCTTTTTCCTCCCAGGTTCGTCATCATGCAAGAACCCATCACCGTGCGATTTTCGTTGAATGCCGCGGCCACCACGTCGATATCTACGACGATCGGCCATAGCCAAACTGTTCGCCTACGCAAGCTCCGCCGTCGACCACGATTTCGTTGAACTCGGTGCCTCCATCACATGAGAAAATGCGTCGAAACGCTTGACGTTCACAAGCTAATTGCCGACGATCCGCCTCTCTATTTTCGATCAACTCCGTAGGGATTTAAAGTTCTCGAGATGCTCTACAATATTCTAGTTGATAATTTCTTGAATTGGTTAGTGGATTTGAAGAAAAAACGAGGTGAAGTCGGTGATTTCCTGGCCATTGATAATAGGGAACGGCGGCTAGGGTTTCAAAACCCTAATTTCTTTTTTTCTTTCTTTTTTTGTGATAATGGGCCTATTTATAGAAGTTTGAACGAACACTATTCATTTCGATTTTTCCGAACTCCGATTTACGCGCGGTGACTTGCGTTTCTGGGGTTTATCCCGCGTTCCGGACACAATGGAATGGGTTTCGGAAGCTAATTCGATCGTTTGTGCGAGTTATGAATTTAAACGATCAATTTAAATTAAACCGATTTAAATCGATTTTGAGGCGTTTTGGCTTGCCTCGGACAAACAGTAAATCCAATTGACACAAAATTTGAAACCATACAATAATATCACATTACGGATCCGATGAAACTGGTTTCGTCGAAATCCGAGACTTTTTGAAAAATGGCTATTTTAACTCGCCAAATTAAAATTAAAATAATTTCGATGCGTTTCGAGCTGCCAGGGTCAAACGATAACTCCGTTAGCTACGAAATTGGAAATCCAATAATAACTAACTATTACGGATCCAGTGGAACTAGTTTCGTCCATTTCTGAGACTGTTCGAAAATTGGCTATTTTTCAATCGATAATTAAATATTAAAATATTCAATTTTCACAGATTAACTCTAAATTCAATTTTAAAAGTTCTATAATATTTATATAACTCTAGTATGATTAAATAAAATTTTACAAATCATTTTAATCATTTTCAACCCAATTTTCAATTATTTCTATAATTTAAATTATTAAATTATCAATTTAATTGTCCAAAATAAATCCAATATTCAAAAAATAAATTATTCGACTTATAAATTCCACTTATAAAGATTTAAAATTAATTAAATATTCAAATTTAAATTATCAGAAATTCTGGGTCGTTACAAACTTCCCCCCTTAAAAGAATTTCGTCCTCGAAATTACCAAGTAAGAAAGAGTTATGGAATCGATTAATTTTCCCAAAACAAATCGCTCAAATTAGATTTTACAAATCTGTTAAGTGTTTAACTTCTCCAAAATTCATAGTTAAACTTCTTTCAACACTTCACTAAGTTTTCAAATCATACTTAGTTTTCAAAATTTTCAAATTTCTCAAAAATATTCTAACGCCTTAAATTTTCGGAAAAATTCGCCATAGTCTCCTTTGCGCGGCTCGATCCGAAAAAAAAATGACAGTGTATATATATCACAAATATACATCTCATCAAGTGATGAGGCATCCCGCAGGGAAAAAAGTGTAAAAGTACGATATTTAATCCGAGATATGTACCTTATATATTTTTAGCGAGCGTATACGGCTAATATAGCACGAAAGCGAGCTCAAATGCGAAGCAAACGCCATCTGCACCTACTAAACACTCAAAAACAACATGAGAAACATGTATACAGAGAGTAATATCAATATACTACATATAGCAACATAACGACTACATATGTGTCAATATAGCAAATGCAACAAACAACAAATGCAACCATCAAAACAACTATCATCCAATAAACATCCAACAAATCCATAACCAAATCAATATTCTCATTAATATTCAATGAATTTGGTTTTCAATTTAAATCACATTTGATTTATTAACATTGGATTTTACTAATCATTCATTTTCAATTCAAATCAAACTCTATTCTGTTTAAATTTACATTCAAGTTAGTCTACTTTCGATTCGAATCAAATTCAATTATATTCAAATTTATTTACTTTCAATTTGAATTCAATTACATAGCTTCCAATTTCGCTAATTCAATTTCATTAACACTTAATGAATTATACACAATCAACCAACATCCATATAACAACCAATGTATATTTAACATAACCAAATTATTTCACTTTGCATTCAATTTGGTTCAACCCTTTAAATTAAATTGACTTCCATTCCATTTATTTAATTAGCTTTAATGAATTTACACTTCATCCATTATTCCATATCAATTCTTTTACATTTGATTGATTAACATTCAATCCATTGATTAATTCAATTGCTAATTCATTTTACATTTCAAGTTGAATTTCACTTATATAACTAAAGTTCACATTCATTTAATTCACTTGATTATTTTACTTCGATACCAAAATCAATTCCATTCAACAACACTTAAGTTATATTCCAATTTCAAACATCATTTGTTTAAATTTAACTTAAATTAAACTTCCACTTATAAGTCCAATTCAGATTCCAATTCTGAAATAAAATTTATTTAACTTTTACTAAAGTCAAATTTTATCACTTAATCAAAATCACAATTCATTTTGCTTAACAAAATTGTTTAACCACTTTAATAATTGGTTTTACTTACATTTCCACATTTAATAAGTTATACAACCTATATTCACTTCCAAATATGACTTAATTTTATTTAACTTCCTTTTAGTTAAATTTCCCACCACATATCTCATAATATAAGTTCAAAACTTATTTCACTTTTATTTATCAACTTCAACTTGGATTTTAAATCAAATCTGCTTATCACAACAAAACTTCAATTTCATTTTATTATGGTAGCAAATCCATCACATAGAAACTCGAAAATGATACTGATGATGCTGTAGTCATCACCGTACTATTTCCCAGCAACAATAGTGAAATCAGTGCTAAATATTCTTTCAAGAAATTTCTTTCTATTATTTATAAATCACATTTACAAACCTTTTCTCACAAAATTTCACTTCTTATATATATAAGATTATTTTACCATTGTAAATCATTTAATTATAACTTCATAATTATAATTCATTTTCTTATACAATTATTCTTTCACAAGTGTTGTTTTTATTTAACTTATTCAACAACCCAAAAATCAATCAATTCATATACGCTTAATAATTCTGAAAAATTATTCCTTTATATACAAAATATAATCCAGGTAAAATTATTTCATTTATCCAATTCAAAACAATACTGTGTCGAATTATTCTATTCAAGTGTTTAGAAACCCCTTCGATACAGTTTTGCAAACTGTGCCGATGAAGGTTCATATACCACTCAATAAACCAATCATCAAAATATAAAACAATTTTATATTCACTAACAAATACGCACTCATATCTATGATTACACTCAAACTCATTCTAGAGTACTACTGACTATATCTCTAATGAGTAACACCCAACAGAGCCATGGTTATCGCTTAACCATATGCTCTGATACCAAATGTAACGTCCACGAATTTTCGACTTTCGAAAATTCGACATCGATACTCACTTTATCGACTGCCGAACAATCAAATGCCGGAAATCCGAAATGTTATGGTTTAAAAAGAAGAAAAAGGTAGAAGAAGAAGAAAATAGAAGAGAAAGAAAGAAGAACAACAGAACAACATTAGAAAGAACAACTGAACATTATCATAATCTCACATATCGCAGCGGAACAACATATAATAAATAAATGAATAATCTTTAAACAAAAGAACTATATCAGTTTATTACATTACATCACATCATCAGAGTCAATATACAATACAATACATCAATGGACAGTTATATAAACTTGCCCTCATACAGAATACACAGCGGAATAATACATAGTACAATTGATACGTCTCGGCATCCAGCTCGTCACTTGAGCTCCATAGCACTCCAGTATCCAGAATAACCTGATAACCAAACTCTAGACTGCCCGTGTGAAAATTTGTGGGCACCCAGAGTTTAGGAAGGGACCAATAAACTCCAGGTCAGTCATGGAGACTGGTGTGAGAACTAAAACAGTTATTTTATCTTTAAAACAACAATGGAAAAATTTTAAAGTCAATTTCGCAATGCTTTTGGAAAATGAGACTACCATAAGGCCTCCAACACACACACACAATGCAAACGCAGAATCGGAGGAGATTTCTCCTTATGATAGTCAAAGATGCTTGATACGCATTAAAAAGAAACATTTGATATTATTACTAGTGCATAGTGGAAAACATTTCGAAAGTATAATATAAATCTTAGCCAACATACGACCATAATCGTATGCCTACTATAGCTACCATCTAAACAATGGTGACCACCGTACATAAATGGCAGGTTCTACAACTAAAACCGTACAAGATTCGTATTGGAGTTTGGATTTCCAACAAATGGTCAAGCCAAGGAACTTCCCATTGCCACATAGGTACGCCTCTAGAAAGACGACCCGAGAACCTAACCGGATCTCTGCCAACACAAGGCCGGGTTACACCTAACTGGGTAACTACTGACACGAATATGTCATCCCCCAATCGTAACCAATCTTCCCGAAGATCCTCGATTTCCAACAACCACATAAGAGTAATAATAATGCAGCAACAACATAGGTTAAATATCTGGGCTCCATACCATGATACCACCTTTATCCAGAAGGAATGACATACACTAAAGGGGTGCTACCCCCTAATAACCTTGCTGCATCCTTCCTGTTTTGACCATTTCCGGGGTGTGAGGCTCGACGAAGTCTCGTTCACAAAGCCACGCTTTATACAAAGCCATGCTTTGGGTCAACAAATGATCATAGAAATGATCACAAAGATAAATGATCAAACAAATGATCATATCACAAATGATCAAACAATGATCATTTCACAGCAACACTTAGTATGCCACACTACCAAATTGGGAGTATATCACTAATAACCATCAACTACATAACCTCTGAGCTCGTACATCTCAGAGAAGGGTGTTAAGCTAAAAGAATAAATTCTCCGCCACCAACAGATATGTATTTAAAAGAAATCAGCTTTATATTTCAATTTTGTAATGTCAGACATACAATCCATACAAGTCTGTTTCGGGCTCGAACAGAACCGAAGGCACTTCCAAAGAAGTCCTTGCAATCCAGATATTCACTAATCATGTTCGGACTTCCCGTCACTAAGGGTGATAAAACCTCTATATCGGAGATCAGCCGATGCAGAGTAACTCGACGGTAATCCTTCCGTTTTCAAAAATATCCGGTCTTCTACACCGATCATCAAATGCAATCCATTACGATGTATCACATATTCGGAATGGGTTATACGACCCAAAGGTCCTTTCCCGGCTAATCCGAATAGTGAGTGCTTATTCAAAAATAAGTGTGGCATTCAAATTCAAGCAATTCACCACAAATACCCATCCAAGGTAAATATTGATAGTCGGTTATTTAACCATCAATAGAGATGCGCAACATCATCAGATTCCAAAATAATTTTCCAAATTATTCATTTCCAAAAAATATCTTTACACGATATATAATTTCACACTTCAACTATTTGAAAACAATTTCAAATCAATTTCCCCATTTCGAATCCTTTGAAAACCAATTTCAAATCAACTTCCCACATTTCAATTTATCTTTGAAGATAAAATCTCAAAACAATTCATTTTATATTGGAAAAGCATTTCCATACTTATTTAATCATAAGTAATTCACAAATTCTATTTATTTCCAACATTTGGAAAATATTCAATATACTTAAATCAAGATTTAGTATACATTTCATTCTTTAAGGAAAACGTTCTCTTAAACACATTTATTTGAGTCAAAACGAATGTTACGTAAAACATCGTTACGACGACTCAAAACCACTAGTATAGGGATTCGAAATTTAGATAGATTTATAAATCCCAATACTATATAAAACATTTCCTTTCGGAAACCATTTACTATAACAACAGTGTTATAGTCCACCATTTCCTTAAATTTCTCGAAAATGTCTATTCCAACAATAAGTGTTGAAATCTATGTATTCGATATTTTATACATTTTAAAATGCCTTCAAAACAATTAACTTCGTTTTAAAACATCACTTTCCCAAAAATATCCATTTTATTCAATAATATATATTCACTGTCCAAAATCGTGAATATAATCACTAACCCAATTTCAACAATTTCTACATAATTTATTTCAACAATAATTCGCTATCCGAAATCGCGAATATACTTCCTTAAATAAATTTCTATATTCAATTTATCAAATTCCATTGATTTCGAATTTATAAACAATGTCTATAAATTCTATCCCTATTTATAAATTTCGATTTATAAAAAACCTCTGAATTAACAAATTTAATTCATAACTCGATTTTATAACAAAAATATAACTTATACGTCAATTACTTATAAATCTTTTATTTTACAAAATCTATTTATTCTATAAGTTCACAATTTATAAATTTTATTCACTTGAAAAATCCATTTCTACTTCATTTTAACATTTAATAAAACTTGTTAATAATTCCAATATTTTTAATTTATAAAATATCAATTATAGAAACTTTTATATAAATTGTTTATAATAATTCAAAAATTCCAATTTAAACTATTTTATAAATAAATCAACTATTTATTTCAAAAAATAACATTTTGGTCATATTTCACAAAAATCATAATTTTTAATACATTAAAAATTATAACATTTATTTATTTAAAATAAAAAAATTAAAAAATTTAATAAAATGTATATTTCTACAAATCACTTTAAAATTCTTTTAAAATCCAAAATCGTTATTTTTAAACTTCAATAATGAATCCGATGATGCAACAGCACCAAATAATCAATCACGGAAATCAAACATCATATATCAATATGATAACCAACAAATATCAAAATATTTGTAATCAACCAATATTGTTGAGGAATCCAGTTGGATCCCTCCAACCTGTCCCCCTGCATCCAAAGATGTTAGCACAATACCAATTCCGCTCCAGTACGGAATATCACGGTATATAGGATTTATAAAATATTATCCGTTATTATACGGCGCAATAGGGTCTCATCCGCTATATAATGCGGGAAAATCAACTCCAAATACAATAATAATACCAATTCCATATACGGTGAAATATTCGCGGTATATGTTTTTAATAAATAACCTCCGCTTAATAACGGCGTATAATGTCTATTTCAATCAATAACAGACAAAATTTATCATCCAGGCATACAATCAATAATTTTAAATCTAACTATTTAAAATTAAAATCGAAACTGTTCGATTGAGTGAGAAATTCTCACCTTGATTTTCTGATAGCAATTTGTAGCGTTTTATTTCGAATAAAATTAAACGGACGTTTAATTTTACCCGAAATTTTCGCTAGCTCCAAACGACTTCAATCTAGTTGCATCGCAAAGAGCTCATCAATACGATCCCATCACAAAAAATCTCATCCAAAACGGACCTCGTATGAAAGATATACATCGTTTTAAAGATAAACGAATTAATAATATAAATAATTATACAATTATATTTTATTTTAAAACCCTATCTAATCCAGGCCGTTCGATTTCCAGAGAATAAATCTCGACCACATTTCTTTTTCCTCCCAGGTTCATCATCACGCAAGAACCCATCACCGTGCGATTTTCGTTGAATGCCGCGGCCACCACGTCGATATCTACGACGATCGGCCATAGCCAAACTGTTCGCCTACGCAAGCTCCGCCGTCGACCACGATTTCGTTGACCTCGGTGCCTCCATCACGTAGGAAAACGCGTCGAAATGCTTGACGTTCAAAAGATAATTGCCGACGATCCGCCTCTCTATTTCCGATCAACTCCGTAGGGATTTAAAGCTCTCGAGATGCTCTACAATATTCTAGTTGATAATTTCTTGAATTGGTTAGTGGATTTGAAGAAAAAACGAGGTGAAGTCGGTGATTTCCTGGCCATTGATAATAGGGAACGGTGGCTAGGGTTTCAAAACCCTAATTTTTTTTTGTGAAAATGGGCATATTTATAAAAGTTTGAACGAACACTATTCATTCCGGTTTTTCCGAACTCCGATTTACGCACGGTGACCGGCATTTTTGGGGTTTATCCCACGTTCCAGACACAATGGAACAGGTTTCGGAAGCTAATTCGATCGTTTGTGCGAGTTATGAATTTAAACGATCAATTTAAATTAAATCGATTTAAATCGATTTCGAGGCTTTTTGGCTTGTCCCGGACAAATGGTAAATCCAATTGACACGTAATTTGAAACCATATAATAATATCACATTACGGATCCGATGAAACTGGTTTCGTCGAAATCTGAGACTTTTTGAAAAATGGCTATTTTAACTCGCCAAATTAAAATTAAAATAATTTCGATGCGTTTCGAGCTGCCAGGGTCAAAGGATAACTCCGTTTGCTACGAAATTTGAAATCCAATAATAACTAACTATTAAGGATCCAATGGAACTAGTTTCGTCCAATTCTGAGACTGTTCAAAAATTGGCTATTTTTCAATTGATAATTAAATATTAAAATATTCAATTTTCACAGATTAACTCTAAATTCAATTTTAAAAGTTCTATAACATTTCTATAACTCCAGTATGATTAATTAAAATTTTACAAATCATTTTAATCATTTTAAACCCAATTTTCAATTATTTCTATAATTTAAATTATTAAATTATCAATTTAATTGTCCAAATTAAATCCAATATTCGAAAAATAAATTATTCGACTTATAAATTCCACTTATAAATATTTAAAATTAATTAAATATTAAAATTTAAATTATCAGAAATTCTGGGTCGTTACAGCAGGTCCTTACGCAATCAAACAAAAGCTTAGAATTAGAACTTTGAAGCTAGATATTGTTGATGGAATGTCGATTCCATGGGCATGGATTGTTGACTTTTAGTGATGCTATTTCACTAAGGTTTACTTACTTTATTTTCTACAAATATGCAACCATAGAGAAATTATGGAAATATAATAAGAAAGGACTTTCCACATTTTCATTTATAAATAAATATATCTTCTTGAACTAATAAAACTGTGTTCTTATAAGCTAAACCATTTGTTGCATGATTAGAAGTACAATCAGGTATCCGAAGATGGGTACTGACTTCTTCGGTCCAGGATTAGGACAAAGAAGTATAATCAACAGTCAATCAGACAATTCGAATATATCCCTTTGTTATTGACTAATACCCAAAGATAGGCAAAGTCAATGAGCGATGCCTAAAATCAAGAACATAAAGCAGCAATTTCAAGAGATAAGCGAGGACAATCAAAGGATACTCTCAATCAATGCATGGTGATAAGTGACACGAGAGCGGATGCTCAAAGATAGCATTTGAAGCACCAATTCTCGGAGATAGGAATTAGTATATGGAAAGGATTTTCAATGAACGCACTTACATCCTAGCAGGAATTTTCTAACCATGGATAAGAAAGGATGGTCAATGGATGTTTTCATTCTACGCCCAAACATACGTGAGACTGAGAACCGGTACCCAGAAGTTGGTACGCTAGACTCCTTCAGTCTAGGATCAAGATCATGAGAGTATAAACAGTTTAGGGACTATCAAACAATTTATCCCATGTTATCAACCTTCCATCGATGCTCAAAGAAAGCCAAGGTGAAGGAGTGATGTCCATATTCTAGCATTTAGAATGCCGAGTCTCGTAGGCAGGTGTAATGACTCGTGAATTCAGTCAAATTTTAAAAGAAATTTTAGTTGAATTTTGAGTTATTTATTTTAAAATTTAAATAAATGTGCATTTAAATAATGATTTTGGGACATTGAGTAATATACTTTCCAATTCAATAAAATGGAAATAATTTGTCAAATTTCAAATTTTGGTCAAGATTAGTCAAAGTTCGACTTTTGGTTGAAAATTTAAATTTATTCTTTTTTTCTAATTCTTGACTAGATTTTTATATGGTCTCCATATTTCATTTCGTTAAAATCCGATTTCTATAGCTTTAAATCCGCAATTTACAGCTTTAAAACCTTGTATATTTTTGTGTATTTTCCCTGTTTTTCTTTAATTTGGGTTTTGGGGTTTGGATTGATTTATTGGGCTTGATATTTGGGCTTGAATACTAAGGTCGCCTAAATGGATACGTACCTTTCCTGAATGGACATGTCTGTTAAGAAAGGAAATGTACGTACTTTTATTCCTGGTTCCTCTTTTTTCTCATTCTTTCTGCCTGAAACAATTTACAGAACTTCATCCCCTTCCTCCTCCATGTCCATCTCCAATCCAATTCCTTAAAAACCCTAGCCTCCTTTTCCCTAGCCTCTCTCTCCCCCCTTAGCCTTGCCGTCGCCTAACAACCCTCCACCCCCTACCCCTCTCAGCCGTACACCCCTTACCACCAAGCATCCACCTTCTTTCGGTTGAGCCTACCCCATCCATACACATACCCTCCACCTCCTCTCGACCACACACCACACCTACACGACCAAACCACTCAGCCGTGCACATACACCATACACCCCTACCCACCTTCGGACTCCACCCCACATGCCACCCCAAGCCACAACCTCATACTTACCTTTGGCTGCACCCTTGCACCAATAGGCCGAGTGCACCAAGACTAAGGCCGAACCCCCTTTGCATTTTCTCTTCTTCATTTTATAAAAAATATTATTTTCAAAATTTTTGATTTGTCATACTCGCATCATTTTAAGTTTGGATCGTTGTTGCTTGGCTTGTGGTCTCCATCTCTGTGTTGTATGCGCTTCGTGTTTGTTCGTTGTAGTTGTCACCGTCATTAGCCACAAAAGGTGAGAACCACTCACAACTAACTTCTTATGACTAAGTGAATGGATATCTTGTGAAATGTCAATTGAAATGTTGTTATAATTAGATTTTCTTAGTTAATATTATATGATATGATATGATGCTCACCTATGACATGATATGATTTATTATATGATATGTTCTGTGATATGTACTAATATGTTGCGTTATTCATTTATTTATATCACACTACAAGTTCCCTAACTATGGGTTGAAATGATACATACCCCAACGATCTTATAGATTAGAAAAAATAATTATGGGTGGAAATGATAAATCCAAACGATTTTATTGATTTGAAATTATTAAATTTGGGATATGGGTTGAAATGATATACATCCGAAAATTTAATTATATATACCCAATCGCTTGACCATAGGGTTGAAAATTATATATAGACACGGTTGGTCCGTTTTAAATTATTTTATAAATTATAAAGTATGTTTGATTTAATAAATTAAAATTTTAAATTTAATTAAAAATTTATATTTGGAAAATAATAATATTCTATGTGTTTTATAAAGTTAAATTATAAGCTAAATATGGTGTTACATGTAAGATTTTTAACTTATAATTTTATTTAAGTTTTAAAATATATTTTTAGTTTAATTTAATATAATAAATAAATATATATATATATATATTAAATTTAATTTAATATAATAAATATAGTTTTAATTTAATATAATAAATAAAGTTTTATTTTAATATAATATACATAGTTTTAATTTAATATAATAAATATATTTTATTTTAATATAATAAATATATTTTTAATTTAATATAATAAATATAGATTTTATATAATAACTATAATAAATAAATTTAAGAAGTTATGTAGGGAATATTTTGTAATTAAATTTTATTTAAAGGATTTAAATTCAAATAAGACTTTATTTAAGTTTAAAGATGTGAGTTTGGAATGTAATAATTTGACTTAATGTGAATTGTAAAATAAATGTTTTAAATCTAAAATATAACTGATTAAATTTATAATTTGGGATTTATTATTTAAATGTTTTATAAAATGACCACGGTGTGAAATAAGTGTTTGATTGTTAAAAGCACCGGGTCGGATATTGTCATACTACCTGCCGATTTCGAAATCACTTTAACAACTGTGCATGTGGTGGAGAATGCAAAACAAAGTAGGATAGTCTGGCGGACGCTATTGGTATGAGGTATGAAACGCAGCCCCGACCTTCTAATCAGCTTGATATGACTAAAATAGAAGCTATACCAGGCCAAGTGAGGTCGCTCCTCCGATCGAGCACACTTCTTCGAAATCATCTCTATTACTTTGTGATTTGATTTGATTTGATGCGCATCTTTGATTATGGGAGTGTGTCTCGAGGTGGGCGACAATAGCTGCTATGTGTTACCACTAGTCCGGGAGTGCAAGACAGTAGAATCCTACCCTGAGCATAGCCTCGGGTGCCTTGTCATATGCCTTATCAAGCCCACTGCTATTTTGGTTTGTATCGTACGTATAGGGTGCTCCTTGATAGCCCATCGGGTGGTGGAGTTTACAGTACTCTATAGACTACGGCACACATAAAAATGTGTTAAGGGGGATATGGGTAACACCTTAACGCTATTTTCAATATTATACTTTACTACTAGACATAACATATATAGCGTATATTACTACATATGTAAATAGCTTAATGGATCCTTAAAGGATGAGAATCCCAAACATCCTTTGAGTTATTGTTGCATTTCATTTGTTACATTTCACTTAAATTGATTTACTTACATGAGAATGTTAGTCCTGACTCGAGTGCTTTGCTTTACTTTATGCTCAGGTCAGTCTGAATTTTATAGCATTCAAGACTCACCTTTTGGCGCTGGATACTATGCTAGAGATATATCTATCTATCTACTTAGCTATTTCAGTTATTTCTATTCAGACATTTGTCATTTGCTTATGTATTAGCGAACTTCTTTGTATTTGGATATCTGTCGTATTTGCTTCTGACTCTGTTGTTCTATAATAGCTTCATAAACTACTCTGTTTTGTTTATTCCACTGCATATTTTGTGTCTGTGATTCTATGTTCGATTTTATTTCATAAATATATAACAATCTGTTGTTTTGAATGATTCAAGTTGGACATGTGTGGTTTTATTGTCGACTTGAATAGTTTGGATTAGCGAGTCATTGCAGTTGGTATCAGTCCCTTGGTTTTAGACAAACCTTAGCTTATGGCGTAAAAAAAACTCATTAGAGATAGGGTATTAATATCCTAGAATGAGTAGAATTAATTACAGAATCACTCTAGTTTCTACTTGATTCTTAGTTAGAGCTCTATTTGATTAAAATTTCTTTGAATTTGAATCTCTTCCTTTGTTCTAAAGTCCATCCTTGAATCTTCTGAATGAATCGTAGGAATGCCAGCGATAAGGGTCGAGGGATTGCCCAGCACCAAAACCCGTTCGACCAGTCAGATTCACTACTTTTGTAAGGAGTACACTCAGCTTGGTGGTACTAAGTTTACTAGAGCAGAGAGCATCATTGAGGCTCGGCAATGGATAAGGAGTTTAGAAAGGATTTTCTTAGGTCTTGAAATCATCGATGCTCAGAAGCATCAATTAGCCGCTTGGCAGTTGCAGGAGGCTACCCAAGACTGGTGGGAGTCTGTTACAGCCCACGCTATTGAGGCAAATGTCACTTGGGATCAGTGTAGGTATAAATCTTGAGTTAGATTCAAATTTGGCTAAGTAATCTCTTTGGAATCTACCCTAAATCTTGAATACCATATTTTCAGGGATGCTTTTATTGCTAAATGGATGCCCAAAGCTAGGAAATCTCAATTATATAGAGAATTCATGGGCCTTAAGCAGGGGGATATGTTATTTTCTCAGTATGAGAGGAAGTTCAAAGAACTGTCCAAGTTTGGTCCTAGCTTGACTGATACACCTCTTAAGAAGAATGAGAAGTTTATAGTTGGAGCTCACTTGAAGTATTATGATCGTTTGATTGCTCATGTGCATAGCCATTTTACTGGATTGATGGGTATGGCTATTAGATATAAGAACCCACTTCTAAGGAAGCAACTGTTGTTCACACACCTCCATCTCAGCCTTCTTCTAGCAGCTCCAAGAAGAGGAAGTCCAACTTCCTTCAGTAGAAGAAGAATAGAAGACTCAGGGTATTGGATATTCTTCTCAAAGGCATCCTATCGACTTATCTTCCATCACCTACTTCAAGTGCTACCAGAAGGGGCATTATGCTAAAATTTGTCCATCTAGGGCCACTATACCTTCAGCCCACATGACTAAGAACAATCTTTGCCACATTTGCTTACATCCTGGCAACTTCAAGAAGGATTGTCCCACTCAGTTGAAGGGCAAGGCATATGGAATCTTAGCAGTGACCTCTTCCACTTCGCCTACTCCTAGTGATACCCAAGTTACTCTCCATGGCACATTTTCTTTGCTTGATTTTCCTGTTTGTGTTCTATTTGACACTGGAGCATCTCATAGCTTCATTTTTGTTGATCTTTGTAATAAGTTTGAGTATATCTTGCAACCTCAGTGTGCATATGTACCCTTTTGTGCATCTAATCCTATCGGCGATCTGACCAACCTCAATATGATTTATAAAGGGTTTAAACTCCTTTACAATAAGCATCGATTCATAGGGAATTTCTGTGTCCTTGGTTTTGATGCATTTAATCTCTTGCTCGAAGGTGATTGGTTAAAGAGATTTGATGAAGTTGTCTCTTGCAAAGCCTGAACCATTTCCTTAGTATACAGCCAGGGTAATTCTTTGGTGATTGCATTCCGAATGCCTTAAGATTATGTTGACAGCTTTATATTTTCTCTTGATTCTCATCCTAGTGACCTTGACTCCACTCCTATTGTCAAACTCTTTACTGATGTTTTTGGTGAAGTCTCTTCACTTCCTCCTAGGTGGGAAATTGAATTCCACATTGATCTTATTCCTGGATCCTAACCAGTAGTTCTTCCTCCCAGAAGGATGGTACCCAGGGAGAAAGTCGAGTTGAGGAAGAAAATAGAAGACTTATTTTCTAAGGTTTTGATTAGGCTAATTCATTCGGAAGGGGAACAACTGTGGTACTTGTCACTAAATCTGATGGTTCTTTGAGGATGTGTGTTGATTACAGGGAGCTGAATAAGCTCACTATGAAAAATAGATATCCTATCCCACGAATCAACAATATGTTCGATCTGCTCTACGGAGCTAAATTTTTCTCTCAGCTTGATCTTGCCACCGGTTTTCACCAGCTCAGAGTTGCTGAGGAGAGCATTCCCAAAACAACTTTCCATACTGAAAATGGTTTTTGTGAGTAATTAGTTATGCCTTTTGGTTCGACTGATGCACCACCCTTCTTCGGTGATCTTATGAATCGTGTTTTCCATGATGTTTTCAACAAGTTCGTTCTTGTCTTCCTCGATGATATCCTTGTCTTTTCTAAGTCAGAGAGGAAGCATGAATCGCACTAGAGTTTTATTCTTAAGACCCTTAGGATTCATCGATTGAAAGATAAGTTTTTCCAAATGTCATTTCTGGAACAATGAAGTCTGATGCTTGGGCATATTGTTTCGAAAAATGGGGTTTAGGTCGATCCTTTTAAGGTCGCTGCAATTAATGTAAGTCTATCCACCTTTCTTCCTTTGTAATTTGATTATCTTATATTTCTTTGAATTCAAACACCCTATTCCGTTTTAGGATTGGGAAAGACCTAAAATTCCTTCAAATGTTAATAGTTTCTTAGGCCTAGCTGGTTATTATTGAAGATTTATTGAGAATTTTGCTCGGGTTGCTACACCTATCACTGCTTTGACTCATAAAAATACTAATTGTAATTTGGAATGATAAGTGTGAAGCTGCATTTAATGAGTTAAAGTGAAAACTTACTTCCGCACCAGTTCTTATCATTCCAAATGGAAGTGCAGGATTAACTATATACACTAATGTTGTCCAGAAGGTTTGCGAGCTATCTTTTATGTAGAATGGGAAGGTTATTGTTTATGCCAGTCGTCAGTGGAAGACTCATGAAGCCAATTATGCAACTGGAATTGCTTACTGTAGTGTTTTCTCTGAAGTTATGGAGGCACCATCTTTTAGGAACTAAGTTTGAGCTCTTACGGATCATCAGTCGCTGAAGTATATTTTCACCCAGAAGGATTTGAACCAAAGGCAAGTTAGACGGGACGAATTCTGAGTAGCTTATTACCTTGACATCAACTACACTCCAGGGAAGGCTAATATGGTAGTTGATGCCTTAAGTCGGAAAAAGGCAAAGTTTTGTCAGATTATGGTTTCTTCGTCTGTTTTGGATCGTATTGCGACCAAGAAAGATGAAGACAAGATTCTTAAGGTCATGAAAGATAATTTTTGTAATCGGTAAGGTGGTAGACAAGGTGAATTAAGAGCATAAATCAATCAAAATGGAATTCAAAGGATTAATTATCGAATTTGTGTTTCGAATGTCGATGGATTAGGGCAAGAAATGATTAAGGAAAATCATCATTCCAGACTCTCTATTCATCTAGGGTTTATGAAGATGTATTAGAATATAAAGAAGATGTCTTGGTGAAGTGGTATGAAGCAAGATATCTCCTTTTATGTTAGTAGATATTCCACTTGTCAACAGGTTAAGGCTGATCATCAGAACACTGATGTATTATTGCAACCCCTTAAGATTCCCAATTGGAAGTGGAAATAGGTTTCTACAGATTTTATAGATGGGTTACTGAGGACGAGAAGGGGTAATGAGAGTATATGGGTAGTTTTTGACAGACTGACCAAGTCGGCCTATTTCATTCTGGTCGGGTCTAATGGCACTTACTTCGAGTTTAGCTGAGATTTATATATGAGATATTGTCAGGCCTCATGGTGTTCCATCCAGCATATTTTATGATCGAGATCCTATCTTTACTATCCAGTTTTTGAAAACATTTCAGGAAGCTTTTAGTACTTGTCTGGATCTGAGCACAAGTTATCATCCACAGACCGATGGTAGACGGAAAGAGTTAATCAGATTATGGAAGATCTTCTTAGTGCATGTGTTATTGATTATGAAGGATCTTAGGAAGATCATCTCTAACTCGTTGAATTCACTCACAATAAAAACTATCAGATATAATCTTATTTTTTTTAATTAATGGTACTGTAAGCATCTATCTATTTAATCCCTTCCTTTGAATTCAGGCTAGTATCGCAATGTCTTCGTTTGTCGCTCTTTACGGACGACCTTGCAAATCTCCATCTTACTGGATTGAATCCAATGATCGTTTGGTTCTTAGACCTGATATGATTCTAGAAGCTTCCTGTAACGACCCGCCATCCTACGTCCAGGAAGACGCATCGTTTTGAAGAAAAGAAAGAGGTGAGAAAGTAGAAAAGAAAGAGAAGAAGAAGAACAACAACAGAATCTCAAACAGCGGAACGAATAAATTATATTAATAACAAAAGTATTACATAATATACAACACTTATCAGAGTTATACAACATATACATCACATACTAGACAGTTATAAACATCTGTCTAGACATTACAACTCAAATACAATACAAACACTATCACAGAGATCTACACAGCGGAATACTATATCTACGAACGCCGAAGCCTCCTGCTCCATTGCTCCTCCAGAATAACTTGTCAAAGCTAAACCTGAATCCCTTGGCTACTCGTAAAAATTTGAGTACCCAAGAGTTTATAAAACAGAAATAAACAACTTGGGTCAGACATGGGTCTGGTGTGAGTAACAGGTTAAACTTGTTTAACTTCAAAACCTTTTGAAAGAAAAGGTATCACGTAAGACTTCCCACAAATAAACATGGGTAAGTTTTTACCTTACGCTAACCAAAACATTTGATAGGAAATTCGATTGTATTATAATAGGGTCTAGGGTTTTCAAGTAAAATACAGAAATAGCTGAAATGCTTACATCTCACATTCCAACATAGTTGGGCACAACTAATACGTACGGCACTTATTGGATTTTGGATTCCATACAATGGCAGGGCTACCGGGGTACCGCCCGTCACAGTACGTGGCCTAGATCACCGTACCGAGGATCACTCCCAATCCCCTGCAACACAAGGCCGGAACATCCCTTACTGGATAATTCCCGCACAAGATATCCCAGCAGTTGTTGCAATCAACTGCCCACACAACCGAATAATAAGAAGGGACCTCTAGACAGGGATAATCTTGTCCTACTTGGGTGCTACCCACTAACCTTGCTGCACCTCCCCTGTTTTAGCCATTCCCGGTTTGATGAGGCTTGAGGCTACGATTACCTTTAATCAGAACACATCACTTAGAATGCTCATCGTCCACCTGACGATGTTTTGAAAGCATTCAATCCATACAAGTTCGTTCCGGGTTCGAACGAAACCGAAGGCATTATCTCGTTACACTCGTATTGGAATCACCCTCAGAGTTAACGACCATAACCCTTGCACTCTGAATCTTCATCTTCACTTGAGATTCACGACCTATCGTTAATTTGGATCGATGTGGTATTCGGGTCTCCAGACCTGGAAATCCGGTATACGGAAACCCGATCCCGGTCTCATCGAAATCCAAAGCGTATCTTTTAAGGCCAAGTTGTTTTAAAGGTTAAAACAATTTAATTCTACTATCTATTAACACACAGATAGATAATTCACAGATTCATAATAGATAATCAACATTATCATTATAAGCAGATAATTCTTATCATCTTTACTATGCAACCAATGCATCCAAATCATACAGTATCAATTATCTCATATCTGAGATTTCAAACCATTCAAGGTACACAATATCATCCATTCATAAGCAATGATTTATTTATCACCATCTATAATTAATTTAAAATGAATTAAATTAATTATTTCATCTTTAATTAATTTAAAGTAAATTAAATTAATTACTACATCTATAAATCCTGCTTAAATCATTATTAATTAATTATCAATCAATTAATCAATCATCATCCAATTATTCAATTTAATTAATCATCCTTGATTAATTATTTAATTACATTCAAGTAATTAGTATTAAATTAATTATACAAATTAATTATTCTTAACCACTTATAGTAATTAACCTTTAATTACTTCTTTTATTAATTAACTATAATTAATTACATTACTCCTTAATCCTTAATTAATTACATTAATTAATCACTCAGTTATTAATTATTCCTTAATTAATTAATTCTTAATTACATCATTAATTATATTAATTAATGATCCTTAATTACATTTTATCATTACTTAATTACATTAAGTAATTGATCTTTAATTAAACCAAAACTTATTTAATCACTATTGATTAATCACATTCAGTAATTAACTAACCTTAATTACTTCTTAAAATAAATTAATTATTCCTTAATTAATTTCTTAATTAATCCCTTGATTAACTTCCATTAAGTAATTAACTACCCTTAATTGCTTTATTAATTACATCAGTAATTATCCATTAATTACTTTCCTAAGTAATTATACCTCCTTAAATTACATTAAGTAATTATACAAATCATTAAATGATTATCTTAAATTAATTAAACTTAATTAATTAACTTAACTAATCAATTCAACCTCAATTAATTACAATGAGTAATTAATTTCCTAATTACTTCCATTAAGTAAAACAATTCACAAATGATTAACCTTAATTAATCTATTTAATAAATAAAATTAATCATATTAATTAATTATTTAATAACCCTTAGTTAATGATCCATATTAACTATTCTTTAATTATTTTTCTTAAATAATTAAACTTTATTTAACCATTATTGATTACAATTTAATCAATTCCAATTACCAATAAATTAATCTTTCATTTCTTAATTAATTAAGTACCTAACAATAACTTAATTAATCCTTAATTACTTAAATAATTTATTCCTAACTATTAATTAACAATCTTAACTTATCAATTAATGATTCTTAATTTCAAATTAATTACCCTTTAATTAATTTAATTAAATCTTAATTAATCAATTTAACCCTTAATTACTAATTTATAAATCCAAATCATAAATTAATTAAATTGATTAATTATCTTTTAATTACCTTACTAATTTATTTTATATCATTAAATCTTAATTATCTTTAAGATAACACTTTATTCCTATTAATGATTAAAATATCATTAATAAAGTATTTAAACCAATTTAAAAACTTCTTTTTATTTCAAAATTGAAATGCATATTAACTTTGATTCCAGATTAATCTCTAGATTTAGAAACCTATCTTCAATTTAAAACTTTATTTTTAAAATTCAAACTACTTAACCCTTTTTAAAGTAGTTAAATAAATTCAAATTTAAAAATATTATCTTATTTAAAAACTGAGATTTTAACTTAAACTTCAGATAACAACTAGATTTAAACTTATTTAAAAATTTACTTTTAGATTTAAACATCAGTTTTAAATTTCATTTTAAATTTTAAAAACTGGAAACAGTTCTCTGTTAAAACCTGTTATAAATAATATACCCGAGACATTCCTTCAAATCCTCGAGTGTTACTTCGAATCTTCCACCCAAAATTCACGAGTCTCCTTCGAGTCTCTTCTTCCCCAAAACACCCAGATACCCAGACATATACGTGCACGTGCACGGTCGATGAAACGAACGCCGACCATCACCGAGGTTCCCCACACGTCACCGATGATCTCCTAATGCCATCTCCCTTCACGCGATTTCGAAATCGATAAAGGAACGAAATCGAGCATCCCCACCTTTAACACAAACTAACCCAGTCACCATTCACGACCTCGAACTCAACGCCTCGACCATCTGAAACTCCCTAACTCTGGCCGATGGTTCGTCATCCACCCAGCCTCCTTCTCCCAGGACCATGCGTCGCTCGATCACCTGTAGAGGTTGAACGAATCGCACAAAGACAGTGGGCCAAAAACTAGGTTTCCCTACTTCATTCGCTACCCACCGCCGCCACGACCATCTTCAGACCTCCGCACCATTTTTCCTAGATACCCCTCAAGCTCCTCTACCCTCTCGCGAAAACCCGGCCTCCCTAGCGCCTCCGGCCATCTCGAATTGACCAAAAACCTATTTCCAATCAACCACAAACTGCTCTCGAATCGCTTGCTTAAAAATCATGATTCGATTACTAAAATTCATCAATTTACAATATGAAACTGTTTATGCAATCGAATCATATAATTATGAACATTGATTTTTTTGACATATATTTGTTTGTTATTGTAATTTCCTGATCTCGAAATAAATGCAAACTTTTAACTCTTGAAACTATTTTTGAAATTGATATTACATTGTTATACTCATTTTTATTTAAAGATCTTAGCCTAAAATTGACTAGATGAAGAGCAATTGAATTTTTCTTTAAGGGAGTTGAGCCTGTAATCCAAACAGAACTTATATATACATATATTCACAGGCATATCATATTTATATACAAGCATTCACATCCATACACTCATGCAACCATTATTCACTATATTTCTACAGAAATTCATCACATACATCAAAATATATACCCAGATTTAAGCTTTTAAATTTGTTTGCTTATATGAAAACAGGAACAGAGGAATTTCAGGCATGCATACATTATACATAATAAATTCACAAACATACTTCACAAATCAATATCGATCACAGCAATAACATGCAACCAAAATTTACTTTTAAGTTTAAAAGTGAAGTTACTCACCTTATTTTTGAAGAAGACAGAGCCTTCATTTTTGAAAATAGCTTGAATCTTTAAAAGTTGAGTTGCTGGCATATCTTTTGCTTATGAAAATCTTAAACTTGAATTACTGGAAAGATGCTTGCAAGCTTTTGAATTTGCTTTCAGATTCTACAATTTGCTTTCATGTTTCCAGGTGAAAAATGCAGGCATGGATGAAGTGCCGTTGCATGTTTGCAGAAATTGCTTTTCAGGTTACTGATTTTTGAAGAGAGCTTCAGACAATTTCAGAGTTGAAGAAGATTACAGGCTAATGAAAATTTGAATAGATATTTGTTTGAGGAGGAGGTAAATTACAGATTATAGAATTTATTTCTGGTTTGGAAGTATTGATTTCCAGATTTGTTGTTTTGAGGAATTTGTTTGAGGAAATATGATTATCAGATTTTGGTTTGAGTTATTCTTGGCTTTGAATTGGAAAATATAGGAAAGAAATGAATTAAGATCTGTTTTGAGATTTTATACGGCTGAAACTTTTTCTTAGTTTTGGCAAAAGAAATAGAAAAAGAAAGGAAGGGTTGAAGCAATGTTTATATAAGTGAAAATGTGATTTATCAAAATAAAAGAAAAATAAAATTAAAGATGACATTTGTCATCATATTCACTTATCAATTAACACTTGTCTCATTGCTTAATTCATGACTTAACACATGTTATATTAGGGTGTTAAGAGGCTTACACATGTAATTTAAGTATTTCATTTTAATTTAAATTATTTACAAAAGCTTTTAAACCTTAATTTATTATTTCTTATGTATAAATAAATGAATTTCTTTATTTTTCTTTTATAGAAAAATAAAACAAAACAAATTATAAATAAAAGCCTATTTAAATACTTTAAGTATTTATTCTTTTAAATTTCACAACATCAAATTCAAATTCAAATTTAAATTAAATTAAAACTCCAATTAAAAATCAAGTTATATATATGCATATATAATTACCATTTAAAATAACAATTCTATTTTATCAAAGTCTATTCATATTTATAAAAACAAAGTATTATAATTATTATTTGAAAATATCAAATTTGACTATTTTAAATAATTTATAAAGGAGATTATAAATTACTTCTATTTTAAAATCATATATATCAAGTAAAGAAATAAAACAAATCTTTTATTTAAATTTGAACTTAAGCTAAAAATCTATTTTAACAATTAAACATTTATAATATGTATTTTAAACTATATAGTTATTTATTAAATGTCTTTGGAAAGCTTAATATTAATTTAAATCATAATTTCCAAATTACCAAATATTTGAAAACATAATTTCATTTGTTAAATTCAAACCAACTCATCTATTTACAATATATACAATTATACATATATATTATAAATAGAAAATATTTTATTAAACTTTTAAAAGATAAATCACTAATTAAATATTTATTTAATTAGATTATTAAATTAATTCAATTTATTACAAAGATCATCAAATCAATTTAATTTTAAATACAGATTATTAAATTGATATTGTCCAAATTCCCGGGATATCACATTCCTCCCCCCTTAAAATAATTTCGTCCCCGAAATTTAAACAAAGGTAATTTAATAATCTATTCAATATTTAACAAGCATATATTATCAACCATATGCTAACAACCATAGCAAACAATCATCCAATCAAACAATTCTAATTATCCAGACAAAATTCTGGATAAAATTTCCTCGAGTTTCCCCAAGTATATATATATACCGGGACACTCGCTCTACAAACAATCTAAACTACGAAGCTACAGGGTTCCTACTCATCTAGATCCATAGAACTAGACAGGATATCAGACTACAGACGAGTCTGACTCAACAACCAAGTATACCAACTCTACTCCTCAAACATCAGAAGACTGAACTTACTTCTCTTATCCGGAAAAGACAACAGATACACTCCCAAACTGCTTCTGCTGCACAACTCTGATCTGAAGTAGATAAGAATGCTGATGAAGAACACAAGCACAGACTGGATAACTTATCCCAGAAAAATGATTCAACAGATCCAAAAAGAAAACTCAGATACTCCATCAAATCCTGAACTGCTTCATCAAACTCTAACTCTAGGAAACATCCTTCAACTAGACTGAACCACCGGTACCACTCCTGGAATCCTGTCGATAAGAAAACTCATCTCCAGATGCGGACAACTTCTGACTTCCCTGAAGACATCCATAAAATCTTCAATAACTCAAAGATCACTCAAACTATCGCAAGTCACTTTTGCGATCAACCCAGTCCAGTATCCAAAGATACTATTCTCTCTTAACAAATCAGAATAGCTTACACTTATCTATCCAATTCATCGAAGAAATGGATTCCACTTTACTGCTTCTGAACTCCATTTCAGAAAAACTGCTCAACCAGAAAACTTCCTGCTAATACACAAAACATTCCGAACTGCACTGCTGCCACAGATGCCAAGGACTTCCTAATCCAAAGCTCTTCGAGAAACTCGAACCTCAAACAGAGACGCTATGCTGAACTCATCCACAACACCGAAGCAGACTTACTCCTTAAACTTGTTCCAAAGAAAACATCTTCGGAAACATCCATGGTCATTGTATCTCATCATACAACTACTTCTTCCAGAAGTTACCAAGATACCATCACTCGCTTCTACTTAACTGGTAGATCCAAACTCTACTCATCCAACTGCACTTCAAAGATTGACTCCGAACCTTAACAGTTTCCTTCGGAGATCGATGAAATCCTTTACCACAGCAAAGCTTACTCGAGACGGTATTTGGGTCTACAGTCTCATCAGATACACTTCTAACTCCAAACATTCAAACTCCAATCAATGGTAGTCATGTTACACACAGCCTACCTCATCTACCCTTATAACTTAATTTGGAAAACCCGAACAGGTAATCCAACAATAGGTAGAAAAATTACAAATACGCTCTCTCAAGATAGACGCCACTCCAGAGCCTAGGTATTCACTCAACCTAATGCTCTGATACCACTGTAATTTCCTGATCTCGAAATAAATGCAAACTTTTAACTCTTGAAACTATTTTTGAAATTGATATTACATTGTTATACTCATTTTTATTTAAAGATCTTAGCCTAAAATTGACTAGATGAAGAGCAATTGAATTTTTCTTTAAGGGAGTTGAGCCTGTAATCCAAACAGAACTTATATATACATATATTCACAGGCATATCATATTTATATACAAGCATTCACATCCATACACTCATGCAACCATTATTCACTATATTTCTACAGAAATTCATCACATACATCAAAATATATACCCAGATTTAAGCTTTTAAATTTGTTTGCTTATATGAAAACAGGAACAGAGGAATTTCAGGCATGCATACATTATACATAATAAATTCACAAACATACTTCACAAATCAATATCGATCACAGCAATAACATGCAACCAAAATTTACTTTTAAGTTTAAAAGTGAAGTTACTCACCTTATTTTTGAAGAAGACAGAGCCTTCATTTTTGAAAATAGCTTGAATCTTTAAAAGTTGAGTTGCTGGCATATCTTTTGCTTATGAAAATCTTAAACTTGAATTACTGGAAAGATGCTTGCAAGCTTTTGAATTTGCTTTCAGATTCTACAATTTGCTTTCATGTTTCCAGGTGAAAAATGCAGGCATGGATGAAGTGCCGTTGCATGTTTGCAGAAATTGCTTTTCAGGTTACTGATTTTTGAAGAGAGCTTCAGACAATTTCAGAGTTGAAGAAGATTACAGGCTAATGAAAATTTGAATAGATATTTGTTTGAGGAGGAGGTAAATTACAGATTATAGAATTTATTTCTGGTTTGGAAGTATTGATTTCCAGATTTGTTGTTTTGAGGAATTTGTTTGAGGAAATATGATTATCAGATTTTGGTTTGAGTTATTCTTGGCTTTGAATTGGAAAATATAGGAAAGAAATGAATTAAGATCTGTTTTGAGATTTTATACGGCTGAAACTTTTTCTTAGTTTTGGCAAAAGAAATAGAAAAAGAAAGGAAGGGTTGAAGCAATGTTTATATAAGTGAAAATGTGATTTATCAAAATAAAAGAAAAATAAAATTAAAGATGACATTTGTCATCATATTCACTTATCAATTAACACTTGTCTCATTGCTTAATTCATGACTTAACACATGTTATATTAGGGTGTTAAGAGGCTTACACATGTAATTTAAGTATTTCATTTTAATTTAAATTATTTACAAAAGCTTTTAAACCTTAATTTATTATTTCTTATGTATAAATAAATGAATTTCTTTATTTTTCTTTTATAGAAAAATAAAACAAAACAAATTATAAATAAAAGCCTATTTAAATACTTTAAGTATTTATTCTTTTAAATTTCACAACATCAAATTCAAATTCAAATTTAAATTAAATTAAAACTCCAATTAAAAATCAAGTTATATATATGCATATATAATTACCATTTAAAATAACAATTCTATTTTATCAAAGTCTATTCATATTTATAAAAACAAAGTATTATAATTATTATTTGAAAATATCAAATTTGACTATTTTAAATAATTTATAAAGGAGATTATAAATTACTTCTATTTTAAAATCATATATATCAAGTAAAGAAATAAAACAAATCTTTTATTTAAATCTGAACTTAAGCTAAAAATCTATTTTAACAATTAAACATTTATAATATGTATTTTAAACTATATAGTTATTTATTAAATGTCTTTGGAAAGCTTAATATTAATTTAAATCATAATTTCCAAATTACCAAATATTTGAAAACATAATTTCATTTGTTAAATTCAAACCAACTCATCTATTTACAATATATACAATTATACATATATATTATAAATAGAAAATATTTTATTAAACTTTTAAAAGATAAATCACTAATTAAATATTTATTTAATTAGATTATTAAATTAATTCAATTTATTACAAAGATCATCAAATCAATTTAATTTTAAATACAGATTATTAAATTGATATTGTCCAAATTCCCGGGATATCACACTTCCGAGAAGGTTGAGGAGATCAGGAGGAAGATGAAGATTTCTTAGGACAAGCAGAAGAAGCATGTTGATAGGTGGAGAAGGGATTTGGAATTTTCTGTAGGCGATCAGGATTTTCTTAGGATCTCACTGCTGAAGAATGTGATTCGCTTTGGTAGGAAAGGGAAGCTTTCTCCTACATTGGTCTTTTCCTCATCTTATGGAGAGTTGGTCCTTTAGCTTATCGACTGGATTTGCCAGAGAAGCTATTTGGAGCGCATAAGTATCTTCATAATCCATCTTTTATTATCCATCCTGCTTTACTTGAGAGTTTGAATGTTGAGCCAAACCTCACTGTCGAGAGGAAGCCACTTCATATTGTTGATAAAGGTATGAAGCAGTTAAGGGGAAAATCTATCAACCTGGTCAAAGTACAATGGAGTATAGATGATCGGAATTGTACCTAGGAAATGGAGGAGAGCATGCGTGCTTCAAATCCTAAACTGGTTGCATTAGGTACTATTCATTTCGAATCTATCTTATCTTTTGTACCTATTCTATTCTCCTTTTTCATTTCTTTTTGGGGATGAAAAGTTTTGAGTGGGGGAGAATATAATGACCCGTGAATTTAGTTAAATTTTAAAGAAAATTTATTTGAATTTTTGAGTTAGATATTTTAAAATTTAAATAAATGTGAATTTAAATAACGATTTTTGGACATTGAGTAATATACTTTTCCAAATTCAATAAAATGAAAATTTTGGTGAAATTTCAAATTTTGGTCAAAAATAGTCAAAGTTTGACTTTTGGTTGAAAATTTAAACGTTTTAAAATTTAAATTTATTCTTTTTTTCTAATTCTTGATTGAATTTTTATATGGTCTCTACTTTTCGTTTCGTTAAAATCCGATTTCTATACCTTAAATTTTGCAATTTACTGCGAAAACGGGCGTATATTTGTGTGTATTTTGCCCATTTTCCTTTTATTTGGGTTTTGGACTTTGGATTGATTTATTGAGCTTGGTTGTTGGGCTTGGATACTAAAGCTTACCTAAATGGGTACTTACCATTTCTAAACGGACATGTCTGTTGATAAATGAAATGTACGTACTTTTATTCCTATTTCCTCTTCTTTCTTGTTCATTCTGCCTGAAACAATTTACAGAACTTCATCTCTTTTCTCCTCCATCTCCATCTCCGATCCAATTCCTAAAAAACCCTAGCCTCCTTTTCCCTAGTCTCTCTCTCCCTTTAGCCTTGCCGCCGCCTACCAAGCCTCCACCCCCCTACACCTCTCGGTCGTACACCCCTCACCACCAAGCCTCCACCTTCTTTTGGTCGAGCCTACCCCATTCACACACGCCTCCACACACACACACACCCTCCACCTCTCGACCACACACCACACCCACATACCCAAAACCACTCGGTCGAGCATGCACACGCACCACACACCCCTGCCTACCTTCATACTCCACCCCACACGCCACCCCAATCCACACCTTCCTACCTACCTTCGACCGCACCTTTGCACCTATAGGCGGAGCCCACCAAGCCTAAGGCCAAACTCCCTTTGCATTTTTCCCTCTTTATTTCATAAAAAAATTATTATTATCAAAAGTTTTGATTTGCCGTACCTGCATCGTTTTGAGTTTGGATCGTTGTTGCTTGGCTTGTGGTCTCCATCTCCATGTCGAATCCTCTTCATGTCTGTTCATTGTTGTTGTCGCCGTCATTAGCCACGAAAGGTGAGAACCACTCATGACTAACTTCTTATGATTAAATGAATGGACGTCATTTGAAATGTCAATTGAAATGTTGTTATTGTTAAATTTGCGTAGTTAATATTATATGATATGATATGATCCTCATTTGTGACACGATATGATTTGTTATATGATATGTCTGTGATATGTACTGATATGTTGCATTATTTATTTATTTTTTATATCACACTATAAGTTTCCTAACTATGGATTGAAATGATACATACCCAAACGATCTTATATAGATTAGAAAAAATTGTTATAGGTTGAAATGATAAACGCAAGCGATTTTATTTATTTGAAACTATTAAATTTGGGATACGAGTTGTAACGACCGGGATTTTCGACCCTTGAAAATCGACACTAATACGTCCACTGTATTACATGCCGAGGAATCGAATGCCGAAAAACCCGATCGTTAGGTGAAGAAGAAGAAGAAGAAGAGATAGAAGAAGAAACAGAAACAACAATACAGAATCTCACCATCACAGCGGAACAAAATATAATATATAATAATAGATCTTTATATAAAGGAACCATAACTATAATATATATAATCATCAAAGTACAATAGTCGACAATCAATCTTGACAGTTATAATAACTTACCCTCAAATGTACTGAATATATAGAACAACACACAGCAGAAATAAATAAGTACGTGTAATATGCCTGAAATCCTCCAGCTCGTCTCCTAAGCTCCGTGGCATCCTAACCTGAATCTGCAATACTCGGTCTGACCTAAGCATTACAATAAAATAATACCCCAGTCAGTCTGAAAAACCAACGTGAGAAAACACACTCAATTTTGAATTTAATTATTTTCAAAAATCCTTTTGAAATCAAAGTTATCTCGTAAGACCACGCCACACATAAACACGACGGGTTTTTGCCTTATGATAACCAAAACACATTTTTTATAAAAATCATCTGATGTTATAATAGTGTCTAAGTACAACTACTTATTAAAATAGCCGTTACATTAATTAAATTCCAGCATACCAGGCTCTACAATCAAAACTGTAAACACAAGTATTGGAGAATGGATTCCATACAATGACTAGACATTGGGGTGCCACCTATCACAGTACACGTTTAGAAAATGTATTAAGGACCTCGCTGAGATCCCCTGCCAATACAAGACCAACCTATCCGTAACTTGGATAGTACCGAATATCTCATCACCCCGGTTGCTTTGCAATCATTTTGAGATCTCATGCACAACCAATCCATAAATATGTAGATGTAGGATATTTAGAAAGGTGACAACATACCCTAATGGGCGCGACCCACTTAACCTTGCTGCTCTCCCCTGATTTTTAGTCATTCCCGGGTAATGAGGCTTGAGGCTACGATTACCTTTCAACAAAGTTTACACTTAGAAAGCTCATTGCCCTCCAATGACAATGTGCTGATAGCATTCATTCATACAAGTTATTCTAGGTCTGAACAAAATAAATCTCTAAAATCACCATCTTCATTATCTTCACGATATCACAATTTGCAACACTACAATCGGATCAAAGAGGTTTTCAGATAATCAATCTGATTTCGGTCTCTTTGAAACGATCAACGAATTTGGTCAGATTTGATATTTGGTTACTTAACTATCAAATTACACACATAAACAATCACTAGGCCATATTATAAATCTTTCAAATATTTATCTCAAAATATCTTTACAATTTATATATTCAATATCTTCCGACATTTCAGTATTTGAAATAATTTCAAATACTTAATTCCATAATAGGATATTTCAACCCATATCATCACTTAGAAATATTTCAAATTTCCAATGTGTAATTCATTACTTAGAAAATTATTTCTATATAAATCATTTCTTCGCTAAAATATCTCCAAAATATTTCATTCCAATACTTAGGAAAATATTATAATTCCTTTTCCCAAAATCATTCCTAATATCCATGCTTAGGAAATATTCAGTACTTATCTCATAAATCTCCGAATTTATATTAATTCCTTTTTACAATTTCCAAAAATTATCGATTATACTTATTTATAATTAAACTAACAATTTATAACTCCTTTAATGAATTCAGATTCATTTTCAAAGTTCCCATATCTAAATAATTTGGAAATTTCCAATTCTTAAAATTTCTTAAGTTCCCAAATTCCATTACAAGATTTTCTCTTATAAAATCACATCCATTAAATAAAAACCCAGTTCAAAAATCTCAAGAGCATTTATAAATAAATTTCAATCACTTACATTTAAACTATATATATATATATAATAATTTCAAAAAACAGTAAATAATTATTTAAAACGTCAAAGCACTTTTTAAAATAAACGTCAATAATTAATTCCAATTCATTTATAAAATTCCTAATCGATTTACAAAACTTGTTTATAAACTTAGAATTCATTCCAACAAATTCAAATATTTAAATAAATAACTTTCTGAAATATTTTAATCTAATTAATAGTTTTTAAAACTTCATAGTTTAATAAATAAAAATCCTTTTATGAAATAAACCTTAACTTCTTATGAAACCCATTTTTGAAATTCAACATACCCATTTTTATACTTATAAATCTCTCTCAATTTATCAATAATCGATTTACGTTTCCAGTTTCATGACTATTTCCAATTTCCAAAATAGAATTTACTATTTCTTCCTAAACCGATTTCCATATCTCATTATAAATTCATGCTATGAATTTATATTCCCAATATATCGAATGATAATTATTCCACTTTATTTATAAACATTGTTTATAAATTTCATAAACTCATTCCTAGTTATACAAGTTTATGTTACAAAAATCTATTTATAAATTGATTTCTAATTAAAATTCCATTTATAAATTTATTTCTTAAATAATTCAAACCATATTCCAAAACCATTCAAATCTCGAGTTCGACTTCCATTTCATATTTTAAGAATTTTATTTAAAATCCATTGTTTGAAAATCCTCAATTTAAATTCTCTATTTGAAACCATTTTATGAAATAGCTAAATAAATATCCAAAATCCAATCATTTATTTTATCCAATTCAATCCCTTTATAAATAATCCCAGAATTGAATATAAATATTTGCACTTCCAAAATTGCCTTTGAACTTCCTTTTCAAATTCAAAATATTATTTGTGGTATTTATAATACCAAAATTAAGGCCAGTGCTACTGCAGCATCCAATAAATCAGTCCACATAATATCTATAATAGATTATTCTAACACATCATATATCAGTATATATGAAATTAAATTCAACATTTTTTAGCAATCCAGTTGGATCCCTCCAACCTATTTCCCTGGAACCACAGATATTATATGATCACAAAAATATAAGCACTGCTTCGAGGCGGGACATCACAATAAAAAAGGGTCATCCGCTATAATGCGGGGCACATAATGTCTCAACGAAAATCCTCTATACACGTACGAATAACCAAAATTTGTCGTGCACGATCTTCAAGCGATACAGAGCTAGACACAACGAAAATCGACTCCGTTTTCGACAATAGTCTTCTCTCGACGAACCACACCTACCTATGCCTGAAAATCAAAGTTGGAATGCCCTTGTAAGTCGCGACCTACTCAAGCATTCCCAGGCAGTACGATGTGTCACGAACCCCTATTGTTGACCGAGCACCACCAATAATCAACCGCAAGTGCTACTCGCCTTCCCGAAACCAAATATGATATCCAAAACTCGAACCGAGCACTAAATCATCAGATTTTCCAAACCCTAGTTTGGTGCTCACAAACGCCCACTTCCAAAACGCGATCAGGCCACACCAAACCCATACCAACATAAAGCCCTCGACGAATCACGATTTTTAAAGCTGGTTTCATTTTTTTTGTAGAGTAAAAGTGGTGATATAAATTTTTTGAAGTTTGAATTCCATTTTTTTTCTTTCTTGGGTGTGCTTTGTTAGCTGCAGTATTTAAAAGAAAGAGGGACGATAGGGTGGATTGTAGGATGGGCTGGAATGAAGAGTAGAGTGGATAAAACGAAAGAATGTAGGTTTCTAGTCAAATTAATGCAAATAAATTATTTAAATATCAAAAATATCAAGATATAAATTATGGATCCCAGTCGAGGCATGCTGCCTAGCATTCCTAATGTTATACCCCTATTCTGAATGCAATGGAATAAGTTTCGAGACCTAACTCGATCATATGTAGAAGATAGCCTTTTGAACCCAATTATTATATTAAATTTTCGATATTAATTTCAACGCATTTCTATTCCATACGACCAAACAGTAAGTCAAAACGCTATGAAATTTGAAATCTTACTAGAATCTGAGACTGTGCCTCAAAAAGCTATTTATACTCGTTAATTAAAACGGGTTATTTTAAAATCAGTTAAATCATTTTTGAATCAAATTTAAAAGTTTGCATATCCTCATTTTCATTAAATAGATTTCAAATCAACTTTGACTTATTTTTATCAAGCTTAAAACCCAAGTTTTAATTATTTCAGCAATTTCAATTATTAAATTTAACGATTAAATTATTTAATAAATCATTATATTTGAAATTCAAGTTATTAAATCTATAAAATTAACTTTTCAATATTAAAATATTCAAATTTCAAACCACTAAAATTTGGGTCGTTACACGGGTTGAAATCATTTATACCCGAAAATTTAATTATAATTTTAGGTTGAAATAGTATATACCCAATCAATTGACCATAGGGTAGAAAATTATATATAGACACTGTTGGTCAGTTTTAAATTATTTTAGATTATTTTAAATTATTTTCTAAATTATTAAGTATGTTTGATTTAATAAATTAAAATTTTAAATTTAATCTAATTTAATGATTTTAATTAAAAACTTATATTTGGAAAATAATAATATTTTATGTGTTTTAAATAGTGTTACATGTAAGATTTTTAACTTAGGATTTTATTTAAGTTTCGAAATATATTTTTAATTTAATTTAGTATAATAAATATAATATATTTTTTAAATTTAATTTTATATAAATAAATATAGTTTTAATCAAATATAATAAATATAGTTTTCTTTTAATATAATAAATATAGTTTTAATTTAATATAATAAATATAGTTTTATTTTAATATAATAAATATAGTTTTAATTTAATATAATAAATATATATTTTATATAATAATTTTTGTAAAAAAATTTATGAAGTTGAGTAGAGAATAGTTTGTAATTAAATTTTATTTAAAGGATTTAAATTTAAACAAGACTTTATTTAAGTTTAAAGATGTGATTTTGGAATGTAATAATTTGATTTAATATGAATTTTAAAATAAATGTTTTAAATCTAAAATATAATTGAGTTAAATATATTAGTATTGAATTAATTCATAATTTGGGATTTGATATTTAAATATTTTATTAAATGACCATGTTGTGAAACAAATGTTTGGTTGTTAAAGAGATCGGGATCAGATATTGTCATACTCTCTGCTAATTCTGAAACAACTTTAACAACTGTGCATGTGGTGGAGAATCTAGGACGAAGTAGGATAGTCTAATGAACGCTATTGGTATGAGGTAAGAAACGCAGTCCTGACCTTCTAGTCAGCTTGATATGACTAAAACAGGAGCTATACTGGGCCAAGTGAGGTCGCTCCTCCAATCGAGCATGCTTCTTCGAAACCATCTCTTTACTTTATGATTTAATTTGGTGCGCACCTTTGATTATAGGAGTGTGTCTTGAGGTGGGTAGTAGTAGCTGCTGCGGGTTACCGTTGGTCCGGGAGTGAAAAATAGTAGAATCCTACCCTACGCATAGCCTCTTATGCCTTGTCATATGCCTTATCAAGCCCACTACAATTTTAGTTTGTGTCGTACCTATGGAGTACCTCATGGTAGCCCGTCGGATGTTTACAGTATTGTACAGACTATGATACTTTTAAAAATGTGTTAATTGGGATATGGGTAACGCCTTAACACTATTTTCAATAATATACTTTACTGCTAAACATTACATATATAGCGTATATTACTACACATGTAAATAGTTTAACGGATCCTTAAAGGATGGGAATCCCAAACGTCCTTTGAGTTATTGTTGCATTTCTTTTGTTACATTCACTTGATTTGATTTAACTAAATGAGAACATTATTTCTGACTCGTGTGTTTTTTTTTTACTTTATGGTCAGGTCAGTCTAAGTTTCACAGCATTGAGGACTCACCTTTTGAAGTTGGAGACTTTGCTGGAGATCTATCTATCTATCTGCTTAGCTATTTCAGTTATTTCAATTATTTCTGTTTGGATATTTTTCATTTGCTTATGTATTAGCGAACTTCTTTGTGTTCTGATTTCTGTTGTATTTGCTTCTGACTATGTTGTTCTGCAATAGCTTCATGAACTACTATGTTTTATTTATTCCGCTGCATATTCTGTGTCTGTGATTCTGTGATTGATTCTATTTACCCTAAAAATATATAACAATCTATTGTTTTGAATGATTCGAGGTGGACATGTGTGGTTTTATTGTCAACTTTAATGGTTCCAAAATAGCGATTCGTTACAGCAGAACTTATTGTGTAATGGAATTACAAGAAAGTACAACCTCACTCGTGGCCCAATGGGATGGGCTTGATCGAGGTAAAATGGAGAAGGTCGATGGATAATATCGATCAAACCTGGTTATTGTTAAGGTCGAAGATGTTAGGATATAGACTTCCAAGCTATTATTTCTTGAAGATAGGAAACGACATAGAACTCAATTTATTCACAAATGAGTAAAGGAATTTCGATCAAGGGTAAATAGGAATAACCAAAGAGTTGGTCAATTATTAGTTTTGTTTAGCTAATAGGAAACTCTTTGGTAGCAGTAAACAAACTAAATAATGAACGATAACTAAAGCAACAATAGGAATTATAAATTCATGAGTTGTATTAAGTAAAAGCAGTGCACAGACATAAGCATGTATAATATGGATGAATTGCAATATAAGAATTTATATTATATATGTAGGAAGGTTTATATGGCATGGAATATACACACACATATATATAATTCGGACTTGTAAAATAGTTTAGAGATTGAAACAAAAAAAGCAATAGTTCGTTGCATTCATTTTTGTGTACATCGGCTATAATGGCCCGTCTCGCACAAGCATGGTATATACAAAAGGAAAAGAAAAGGTAGGAAAAATG
Source organism: Allium fistulosum (assembly GCA_030737815.1). Taxonomy (NCBI): domain Eukaryota; kingdom Viridiplantae; phylum Streptophyta; class Magnoliopsida; order Asparagales; family Amaryllidaceae; genus Allium; species Allium fistulosum. The sequence goes on from CM060904.1 coordinate 131,703,591, forward strand.
AGACAACAAGGGATTGTCTAATCATCACTAAAGGCTAAGTGAAACTTAATTCTTCAACACCTTCTTCTTCTTCTTGCTCTTGCTAGCTTTTCCACCCAAACTATTAGGAGGTCTCTTTGAGCCCTTGTTACGCTTGAGTGTGATGCATTCGAAGGGAGTAGTATCTCCTTTGGTAATTCTAATGGTCAGATCCTTGGGAACGGGAGGCTCGGATGCCTCTGTAGTGGTGTCGACGCTTCTACCTTTAGAGGCTTAATGGTAATAGGAAGGATTCTTGGAGAAGGCTTTGGCTCTTCGGTGCTACTTGATTTTCTAATTCGAGTTTGATCTTGATATTCACCTTTGAAGCATCTTCAACCTATACACAAAGAAATAGGACCCATTGTGCCTAAAATGCTAGTAATGGAAATATCTTCCTCTAAGGACTTCAAAGTATCATCCAATCCCACCAGAGCTTCCATTTTCTCTGAGTTAGGATAAGGGATGGTTTGGAGCTAAGGATTGGAGCAACCCAACCCATGGAAATGGAGGTAGACTTGGTTGAGATAGTAGTAGTACCTAACATTTGTGCAAGTGGCGAAGAAGGAGGTGGAAGAGATAGGTGATCTATGAGTTCGCAAACAGAGAAGTATAGATTAGAATGCTCTCAAGTGAGAATTGATGTTTCTCGAATGTAGGAGAAATATGGGAGATACCTTCTCTAGGAGGAGTTTATTGAACACGGGTCTTGTAAATCTCCCCCTCTTTGAATGCGAGCTACATCACTTAATTAAAAATGGAGGAATATATGGTTCAATGAAGGTGACCACTGCAAAAACCAGGATATTTTTTAGGTGGCCTCAGACTTGGCCCTTTCGGATGTTGTATGTTCACTACAAGCTCTTATGTTTTAGGATATTATTCTATGTATCCCGATGTGCTTGGGCCAGTAGGAGCTCTAGTGGAAACTTCAGCAGCAATGGTGTCCTATGCAGCTAAATTGCCTTTCCCTCTTCTAGCTTTATAATGTCGTCAGCATCAAGATACTTAACTTTTAATTCTTCTTAAGCGAGGCCTTCAATGAACACAACCATGTGATATACTAACTCTTCTCAAGAATCGGCAAGAGTGATAGAATGTGTACTTCATAATCACTTCAGGTACTTGAATTAGACAACATTCATGAAGAATTGTCGAAGGGTGGAATTCAAGTCTTCTTTTTCTTTAGTTACCTTCTCTTTTAACTCAATCATCTCACTTGCTATAGTAGAGTGTTAAATTAAAGCCTCAAATTTCTCCCCTTTTCTAGTAGTAAAGTGGAATAAAGCTTCTCGATTTTGGCTTACAGTTTCTTAATATTGGCTTCCTTAGCCTGATGCGCCATGTCCTTTTCTTAGAGAGCCAGGTATTTGCTCTTAGTCTGCATATTTAGATGAGAAATTCTTTGAGATTTTGGTCTTTCATAATAATTTTGAGCTTATTTTAGCAATTTATCTCTCATTGATAAGATCTTTGGAGTTCTTAGCTAATGTATGTGTTGTATCTCGTCCTTCTATATCTTTAACCAACTTCTTGTGTTTATTTGTAATTCTATCGTAGCTCTTCTTCTCTAACTCAAATGATTATATGTTTGTCTAGTGGATTTTATAAATGTTAGAGAGGGTGAACCAAGTTACCTCCACTCAAACCCTTAGACTATCTGGTTCTGGATTCCTCCGACCCTGCAATTTGCCTCATCCTTATAAATGTTTTTAAAGTCACGGTCGAATAGGACCCTAGTCAGGAGCATATTTAGGAAGGTGTCTTGCATTGTTCTTATCAGGAATAGAGGAGAAGATAGGTGAATAGAGACCCCTTTGGATCGATAGGGGAAAGGAACAGGGGTGACCAAAGAGAGCGATGCTAGAAGTTGTTGGAGGGAAAGATGTTGTTGAGATCAAGGTAAGGGAAGGCTAGAGGAGGAACCATGGCGGTCATGCTAGTCTTTGTGCCTTTTCCCTTGGTTGTAGGATTCTTTGTCCTCTACATGCCTTTTTCTATATCTCTTTCCACCTGGCAGTTGCTTTCCATTTGGCATTCTTTGTCCTTCCTCCATGCACTCTCTTCTTTTATTTCTCTTTCTCTGTAAGAACTAGTTGGATATGAGTATAGATCTGGAGTACATCTCCTTTGCTCGGATAAATTGGAGTGAAGGTAGTTGAATTGCTCTTATTCCTTCATACCAGAAAAGAATGAAAGAATTGGATCGGTTTTAGAATAATGAAATAAGAGCTAATGCAAGTGAGTTTTAGTGATCGTAGAAGTATGTGGAGTGTTGATGTTGCCCTAAGTACTCTATAGACCATGTTTAGAAGGTAGTAAAGATGGAGTCCCACCTCCATCAGTTAGGATGCCCTTAGACGATAAGCAAAATCTAGGAGAGCACCCCTTAAGTAGATCATCGATTGGAATGTCGAGATCACTCACTAAGCCAATGATGTTTTCAAAGAGATCGGTTGGAGGAGTCACCTCAACTATTAGTGCTATGCTCGATTCTGCAGACTATTGGGAAGTCTTAATGACTATTTGGTTTAAACATAATAAGACAATTTTTTAGTACCTTTTCAAGAAGTCTCTTCGTACGAATCATCTTCTCCTTGACCGAAGTCCTCATCATCATCATTCTCTTCATCACCTTCTATCCTTCTTTCTCTAATTCTCCTCCTCTTATTCCTTCTCCTCCCTCGTGTATTGCCTCCATCTCAATTCTTTCTTCTCCTTTCCCTTATAACTCACGGGTTGTATTTTCTTCCACTGCTCTATCAGAAATTTCATTGACATTTGCTGTCCATGATCGGCCTCTATTACCAGTTTGGATATCCTTTTTAGAGCTGGAAATGAGGGTAGAAGACCTGGTAGGCATCCTAAAACCTCTTGGTGGATCTTCAGCGAGAACGACGAAGAATTCTGGATGTAAAAGGCCATCATTTGTCAATAAGTAAAAGGTGGCACAAAACCTAATACTGATTCTTTTAAGGGTCTAAAAATTCTTAGAGTGCACTTCGCTCCTGCCTTGAGTAGGAAGATCTATAAAGAGAGTGGGAAAAGAACTAGATACCCGGATGATAAGTGTCCAAGTATACGAAGAGTGGAAAGGAATAAGTTTTACTTCTGGGGATCCAGATCCAATCGAAGCCATATGGACATCGAACGAAGAAATATTCGTTCTTGAATTATGGGAGCTTGTTGTCGAGCACATCGATAACTCTACATCGGCACCAAGCTTCTATGATCATGGAAGAGTGTGATTCTCTCTTCTATTTATAGCTCAGTAGGTGTGTTAGCTCCTTAAAGCTTGAAGGAATTGAAATTGATTCATGAATATAATGTGCAAAGAGCTCAACAAGGCTAACCATTGTGGTAGACTTGAGTAGGAGCAAGCCCAAGCTCCTAAAGTTACATGTAGAGGAATGTATCGAATGGTGGTACAACACTGCCTAGGCACATGTACTTGTTGCAAGTTGTGTATCTTAGTAGAGGATTATGCACCCATTGGTTAGTTGTCGAGAACATGACATCGCTCTTTTGCAATCCATGTTGGAAGCATATAGTAAAGAGCGACTTAGTAGTTAGAATTGTTGGCATTTGTTCGGGAGGATCATCTAGGATTCTTAGGCTAACTTGTTCATTAAGAGGAGGAGGTTGTTTCTGGACTAGAGCTGATTGACCTCCCATAGGTCGACTATAATTGAGCGTCTGGTTTCAGTGGGCATGGATATCAAAGTTTGAGCCGAAAGAGACTTGACATTAGGAGGAGTTGATAGCCCAATGTAAATGTTTAATCTAGATGGACATGTCATTCTAGATTGGAAAGCTTAATATTAAACATGGAAAGGCATGTTTTGTTTTGAAGTTCTATTTTAAATGTAATCCCGTGTGACCGAAGCTTTGAATCCAATGGATGCACATATGTGTTGACAAATCGGACTCTGAATGCTGAATAGAGAAATTGGAAGTGTCAATCTGTAGTGTATCATAGGTTCTTGGAATGAACCATTTTGTGTAGGTAGCTCACTCATGTTGGAAAATGAGCCCCATCGCATGATGGAGCTATGTGTTAGATCTTACTTGTTCTCATCGAAAAATGATAATGGAACCACTATCGAGAGCAACGCAGGGCATTCTTTTATAGGAACACTGAATTATGCAACAACTGAGAGGAGCTATGCAATGGAATTGTTCGAATGCCATAGTGCGTTCGACGCGACCATTGGAAGAAAACCAATGCAATAAAAACTTAAATCAATGAAGAGTGATAGACCAATCTTGGTAAGAATCAATTCATGCATTTTAAGAGCAAATTATTTTGGTTATGGTAAGGCTTTGAGTCCTATTATTCAACCCGAAGTGGAATGAGAGTCGATGCCAAGTAAACCTAAGGCAAGTAAATATTTTAGCATTATGAGTGTCTACTTCGGGTCAAGCTTGTGTCTAACCTAGGAGAAACCTAGTACAAGTTGCAACCAAGAAATTTTATGGAAGGTCAATCATGAATCAAAACTAGTAACAACTCATCAGCCATTCAATGGCTGTGGGTGACCTCAGGCCATAACCCATGATAGGTCTCGCCACCATAGCAATAAACTTCGGTAACACACCATGGTCAATAGATAAGGACTTAAGCTTGGGTGCACTCAGGGTCACCTTCTTTCAAGAAGGCAGGGATGGGCAAATTGGAGGTCTGGAGATGGAAGCTGCGAGGAGAAGGCGGTGGCAGCTTTGGGTGGCCAATGATGATTGGTTTGGGCTTGGACATTCAAGTCATAAGGGGTCGACATCGGAAAACTAAAAGAGAAGAGAGTAGGAAGATGAAGGCACATAAAATTGACTAAGTGTTGGTCTTATAGGAAGTTCTAATTTAGATGAATAGTTTGGTACCGACTTGATCGGATTGATATCGACATGAAATTTCCATCAAAACTGAGTAGAAAAATGAGAGAAATGGGAAAAATAGGTTCTCATGTGGCTAGGGCATGAACAATCTTCAGGATAATGTGGATCTTGACCTTGGCATGGAAGGTGATAAAACTACTATTTAAAGTAATGGAGCATATGTTTTTGGAATGGAGATGACATTTGGAAACAACTCTTGGATGATCAATGGACTTGCTTGGATAATGGTATATGCTTGCCTTGTTCAAAGCTTGCTCTATTTCTAATAGAGGCATGCCTTAAGTGGCAAGTGTTTTTTGGTTTTTAGACCAATCGGCTTTCAGATATCTAGACGTCGGGACGAAGACGAAGTGTTTCAGGGACCTAAAGGCATGCTTGTAAGGATAATTGGAGAGATTCCAATAGTTTGGGGTGCATGAATACACAAGGAATTAGATCGGTATTGACCTCATTTTAAGTCGATACCTTCCTGTTTTATTGCACCATGGTTAACTCTGGGATGATAGTTAGTGAGTAGCAGGCTCGGTGATTGTCCTAAGGCCTATATTTGAAGCGGTAGGTGAAAAACTCAAAATAAGCTCTAAAGAAATGGAAATTGTCAAACCCTCTCAACAACAACTTGTTTTCTAAGAAAAAATGCATGGAACTTGATGGATCAAAGCTAAAAGACCAAGTAGAAGAAGATAATACGATTTGTAATTGATAAATCAGATCGGTACCGATCACTTTTGATCGGTAGCGATCTAATTTTATATTCTTAAGGACTTCATATCCCCTCCTAATTTCTTGTATCTGAAGTTTGAATTGGTATTTCATGATCCGACGACGTTGTTGGGAAATTTCTCTACAATTATCAAGCATATGGAAAATTACAGAGGACTTTCAACATTTCATCTTCTTCAATCCCTCTCTCGTTATTTTGGCTTGTCATAACGGAAGCAAATTTTTGCTGTTCTATGTTGTTAGAACCGTAAATCCCATATATTTATGACAAAAACTCTAAATAATAACAAGTATACATAGGTCTCTCTTTATTTTTGTGTCTCTCTGTTTATTAGTTTATTTATACTAGATCTCTCTACTTTAATTTGGATTTGGGACGCTGTGCAATTTTTGGCCCAACACATGTTTGTTTTTTGATACCTATATATGTACATTTAAGGCTATATAAGTCTTCAGCAAAAACTTCTCTTTATATGTCTATATAATTATATAAAAACTGAGATGCTTTTGGCTTCGCAGATGGATGAGATTTGACCAGTTAATTTGAGGGAAAAGTACTTTTACCTGTTTTCATATATGGAAAATAATAAAATGGTCTTGCATAATGGATGGTCGGATTTCTGAGTTGAAACTTCTCCTTTGGTAATGTTGATAGTCAAATCCTTAAATTTGTCAGTGAAAAGCTCAGATGCATCCATGGAGGCGCTCGCGCTATTGCCGCTTGGAGGCTTAATGGTAATAGAAAGGATTCTTGGAAAAGACTTTGGGTATTTGGTGCTAATTGATTTTCAAATCCAAGATCTATCTTCATATTCACTTTTGAAACTTTAATCTTCAACCTATGCACCATAGAAAGAAGACCCATTGGCCTAAAGAGTAATGTCTCCCCCTAAGGACTGAGAAGTGTCATCCAATCCCTCTAGAGCTTCCATTTTCTCCGAGTTAGGACTAAGGATGGAGTCGAAGGCAAGGATTGGAGCAATTGCTCCTATGGAAATAGAGGTGGACTCGATAAAGATAGTAGTGGGACCTAACCTTTGTGTAGGTCGTGATGGAGGAGGTGGAAGATATGCGTGACCTCTGAGTTCACAAACAGAGAAATATGGGTTAGTAACACTCTTAGTGAGAGTTGAAGTTCCTTGAAGAAGGAGAAACAAGATAGATACCTTCTCTAGGAGGATTTTGTTGAATACGAGTCTTGTAAATCACCCCATCTTTGAGTGCGGGCTACAGCAATTTATCAAAAAGAGGGGATATACGGCTCCAAGAAGGAGATTGTTATAGAAGCTAGGATGATTGTTTAGGTGGCCTCGGAGCTAGCCATCTCGAATGTTTGTATGTTTGTTGCAAGCTCTTAGATTTTAGGAGATAATGATTCTACGTGGCTGAATGCGGTCGGCCTAATAGGAGCTTTAGTTGCAACTTTAGTAGTAGCAGCGTCATGTGCAACAAGAATCGCCTTCCCTCCTCTAGATTTAGAATGTCATTGATGTCGGCCTTCATTAGATGCAGCATTGCAACATACTAACTCTTCCTAGGCATCGATAAGAGTGACCGAATGTGTACTTCCTGAATACTTTAGGTTCTTGAATTGGACAACAGTCATAAAAGAACTGGCAAGGGTGGAAAGTCTTCTTTTTCTTTGCCTGCCTATTTTTTAACTCAATTAGCTCGCTTGCTACTATAGAATGGTCAACCTAAGCCTGCAATTTCTTAACTTTTAAGTGGACTCAAACTTCTCGATTTCGAGCCAGAGTTTCTTAATATCGGATTCCTTGGCCTGAAGCGCCCTATTCTTTTCTTGAAGAGCCAGTACTTGGTCTAAATATTCATCTTCAGATGGGCATTTTCTTCATGATCATTTTTAACTTGGTCTTTCATAACAACCATGAGCTGATTGCAGGATTTTATCGACTCATCGATAAGATCTCTAGAGTTCTTAGCTAATTTTTGGGTTGCATCTCTATCTTTTATAGCTTTGACCAACTCCTTGTATTCATCTATAATTCTATCATATATATTCTTCTATAACTAAAATGATTAAATATCAATTTGGTGGATCTTATAAATGTTAAATAAGGTGAAGGCGAGTTTCTTCTACTCGAACCCTTGACCAGCGATTGGCCTCTTCCTTATAAATATCTTTAATGTCATTATCGAATATGACCATAGTTAGGGAAATATTTGGGAAGGCAGCTTGCATTCTAATCAGGATTAGAGGTGGAGCTGAGTGAATAGAAACCCCTTTGTATTGATGGGGAAAAGGAACAGTGGTGGCCGAAGAGGGTGACGCTAGAAGTTGTTGGGAGGAAAGATGTTGTCTAGATCAAGGTGGGTTAAGACTAGGCGAGGATCCATGGCTATCGCGTGAGTCTTTGTGCCCTTTCCCTTAGTCATAATATTCTTTCTCCTCTGCGTGCCATTTTTCACTCTTTCCACCCGGCGGTCGCTTTTTGCTTGGCGTTCATTGCTCTTCCTCCATGCATGCTCTTCATTTATTTATCTTTCTATAACTAGTAGGAGATAGGTATAAATCAGAAGTTTGACTCCTTCGCTCGAAGACACTGGAGTGAAGGTAGCTGAATTGGTCTCTTCCCATCGTACCTCAAATAAAAGAAAGGATTGTATCGATTTTAGGACAATGAAATAAGGGCGAATGCATGGTGTAAGTGTTCGTGATCCTCGAAGTGTGTGGAGTGTTGTTGCTGCCTTAAGTACTCTACAGACCGTGTTTAAAAGGCAGTAAAGATGGAGTCTCGCCTCCATCTATTAGGATGCCCTTAGATGGAAAGCTGAATCCAGGAGAGCACTCCTTGAGAAGATCACTGATTGGAATGTCTATTGGATCTTGAGTTTTGATTGCTGACATGATACAACAATACATGAATCTGCGACTACTACAATAACTGGACTCAATGACTTAATATATGGTTCATATATTCTATGTATTTTAACTGGAGTCATGAATTATGTGTTAGAGTCTAGTTTAGTTGCTTTGTTAATATCTTTCCTTAAGAATCATCACTCTCATTCATATACTCACATAAACTTGCACTCGATTGAAATATAATCACTTTCTAACTCAAATGCACCAAAGTTTCATGAACTGCACAGTTCAGTTGACTGAACTGATGCCCTCGGTCAACAGAACCTCTACATCATGTTTTTTTTAAATATACACGGACCAGTCGATTGACGGCATCATTTAGTCGACTGAGTCTGTGCATTTTAACATATATGTGCATGTTTTTGAATTCAGTCAACTGAATGATCAAAGTCAGTTGACTAAATCCTGCAACTGTCATTTTTTTATGAAAAGACACTTCTTTTCTGGATAATTTCTTCCTCCCCAATGGTTGCAGCCATTGCTGTTCATAGAGAACTCTTCACCATTAGTTACAACTCATTATTTACTATAAATATACTTCAGTTTTATTGATCAACTAACTTAATTTTCTTCTCTCTCTTGATCTAATGTGAATAAAATTTTTCGAATCTATTGCTTACACAAGTTCATACATTATTTTCTTACAATTTCACTTCCATATCTTATGAGCAATTCCAATCTTCATACACGCACAATCATACACATTATTCTTGAGGAAAAGATCATAGGAAGGGTGTACATTATTGACTTATCTGTGCTATTCAAGAGCATACTCAGTCAGAAACAACTTTACTATTTGTATTAGAAGTCATGTTCGGTTGCTCAGTCGGTAAAAGTCCTATTGATTGTCTAGGGGGTAGAAGTGTTGTTCAATTGTTCAAGTGGAGTAATACCTATTCCTCTGGGTTAAGTGAGGGCTGCTAGTTTTAATTCGAAAAGGAGTCTGGGACTGGACGTAGAATGAGAAGTTCAAACTAGTATAAAAATCCCTGATATCATCTTTACTTTACTTCTTTTTACTATTATATTTTATTCCGCACATATATATTGTATTTGCTTATATTCCATATTGCACGATCCTATAGAATAGTCACTTTCATTTGGTATCAGAGCAAGGTCATCATATAACCGTAACATAGTTATCTGATATTTTTTAAGTATGGAAAACAACACTACCACCATTATTAACACTAGCTTTCTTGAAGGTCAATCTACTGCACGACCACTATTTAATGGAATGAATTATAACTATTGGGCTACTAGGTTGAGAATTTATATACAAGCTAATAGTTATGAAACTTGGAATATTATGCAAAATGAATATACCATACCTACCACTGAATGTTCGCAATGGTCTAACACACAAAAATGGGATGCTACTGCAAATGCTAAAGCTATGAATATGTTATATTGTGCACTAGACAAGAATGAGTTTAATAGTATAAGCATGTGTAAAACTGCTTATGAAATTTGGCGTACACTAAAAATTACACATGAAGGCATTAACAAAGTAAAATAGAGTAAAATCTCTATGCTCAAAAATTAGTTTCGGAATTTCAAGATGAAGCAAGACGAAACTATAACTTAAATGTACTCTAGATTTCAAGATATATATATATATATATATACATCATTCTCGTTTAGCCTTAGGAGAAAATATATAAACTTTGATATTGTTTCAAAAATCCTCAACTCTCAAACGGATGAGTGGGAACAAAAAGTCTTAGCTATCGAAGAAGCTAACAACATTTCAATCGTTAAACTAGAAGAGTTAATAAGAAATCTAATGTCTTATGAAGTTAATCTCTAAGCAGAATGAGCACAGACTCAAGATAAGAAGAATATAGCATTCCAAGCAGAAAAAGATGATTCAGATGAAGAAGATATGGCTTTCATTGCTAAAAGTTTCAAAAAGATTTTGAAATATAGAAAGAGCAACAAATTTAGAAACAATAAGAATAGCTCCAACAACAATAACAACAACAAATCATCAGCTTCTACTCTAGAATGTTATGAATATCACAAGAAATGCCGCATAAAGAAAGACTATAATGATTGATAGAAAGACAAATTTAAATACAAGAAAGACAGATTCAAAAAGAAAGCCTTCTCTGTCACTTGGGACGATTCAGAATCATCTTCCTCATGAGATAGTAACTCAGACAGTGATAGAAACAAGCCAATATATGTTTTAATGGCCACAAATGACGAGGTGAATGATCTAACTTTTGATGATTTATTGGAAATAAGCTCAGAATTACTTGAAAAACTAAAAGACATCAAAAGAAAGTGCAAAGAATCTCTTGAAAAACTAGATAGAACTAAAACTGAAGTAGATATGTTAAGAGATGAGAAACAAATCTTAGAAGAAGAACTTGAAGTCACTCAAGAATCTTGTTCTAATATGGCATCTCAACTCTCTATGTTAATTCAGGAGATAGAAACTCAGAAAGAAAAGAATGATGCTCTATTAAGTGAAAATCATGATCTTAAAGCTAATTTTAAAATATTGGAATTAGATAATTATAGTCTTGAAAAAGAATTAGATGATATTACTAAAAATGTTTCTAATTTTAACAAAGGTAGAGAAAATATTTCTAAAATTATAGAAAATTCTCATACTGTTTCAAATAAAAGAGGACTATGACATAAGCATGCTTCTAAAGTTATTCCAAAGAAAAAGAGTTCATCATATAACAATTTTAAAAGGAATAATAATAAAATTGAAAAGCCTAGTTTAAAAGTTACAAATATTTTTAGATCAATTAAGATTTGGGTTCCTAAAACAAATAATTCTTTAATGAGAGATAAATATATAAATACTTTATAAAAATTGTTCATAAAAACAAAGATTTTATTTTCAAAAGGAATTCTAAACCCTTGTGGGTTTGGCTTCCTAAGACCTAACTCTTAGGACCCAAATAAAATGGTGGGTACCAATGTTAATTCTATATTTTTTGCAAGTACCACCTTAAAAGAGAGGAAAATTTATGTTAGACAGTGGTTGCTCAAAACACATGACAGGAAACAAAGAGATGCTAACGAACATCACCTACTTAGATGGAGGTTCTGTCATATTTGGAGACAATTCCGAAGGACATATCATCGGCAAAGGCAATGTGAGCAATAATGGTATATCTAATTTGCCTCTTATTACAAATGTTTTATTAGTTAAAAATTTAAAACATAATTTACTTAGTATTAGCCAACTATGTGACAAAAGGTACAATATTTTTTTTTCTGAAATTAAGCGTATCATTTTTGATCAAAATAAAAATTTTATTTTTGAATGTTTTGGAGATAAAAATATATATGTTTTGAATATGAATATAAATTACAATACTAATATGTGTTTAATAGCCAAAGAAAATGATCCTTGGCTATGGCACAAGAGATTTTGTCATATAAATTTCAAAGCTATAAACAAATTATCTAAAAATGAATTAGTAAAAGGTTTACCAAAAATGAATTTTAAAGTAAACATGATGCTTTTCAATTAGGAAAACTATCAAAATCATCCTTTAAATCAAAGAAAAATATTTCTACCATACAACCACTTGAACTATTGCATTTGGATCTCTTTGGTCCAACTCAAGTTCAATCTATAAACCATAGCAAATATGTATTTATTATAGTAGATAATTTATCGAGATATAATTGGACTATTTTTTTGAAAAATAAAAGCGATAATTTTGAAAATTTCAAAATTTTGCTAAAAGAATTCAAAATCTCAAAAAACTTTAAGATTAAAAATATTAGAAGTGATCATAAAGGAGAACTCAAAAATGAAGTTTTCGAACATTTTTGTTATTATAATTTTTCTTTTCCTAGAACACACAACAAAATGGAGTTGTAGAAAGGAAAAAGAGAACTTTACAATAATGTGCAAGAAATTTATTAAATGGAAGTACTTTACCAAAACATTTTTGGCCAGAAGTTGTAGCAGCTGCCTATTATGTTATGAATAGTGTTTCCATTCGATCACTAATAAAACATACTCCATATGAACTATTTCATGAAAGAAAACCAAATATTTCATATTTTAAAGTTTTGGTTCAAAATGTTTTATTTGAAACACAAAAGATCAGCTAGGAAAATTCGATCCAAAATCCGATGAAGGAATTTTCATTGGATATTCGGAACGAAGCAAAGCTTATCGAATTTTTAATAAAAGAACTAAGAAGGATATTTTAATTATGCAAATTTATGCAGATGATATTAATTTTGGTTCTAAAAATGAAAAATTATGTCAAGAGTTTTCATATATAATGACCAAAGAATTTGAAATGTCATATATTGGAGAGTTATCTTATTTTCTTGTTTTACAAATTAAACAATTAGAAAATGGAATTTTTATTAATCAAGAAAAATATTGTAATGATCTAATTAAACGCTTTGGTATGGAAAATACTGCTGCCAAACCAACTCCAATGAGTACAACAATACTTCTCGGTAGAGATGAAGATGGCAAGAGTGTTGACCAAAAATTATATCGAAGTATAATTGGACCGTTACTCTATCTAACTACTAGTAGACCTGACATAATGATGAGTGTTTGTTTATGTGCTAGATTTCAAGAAAATCTTAAAGAATCACATATGCGAGTAGTGAAACGAATATTGCGTTATCTAAACAAAACCAAAGATTTCGGACTTTTCTATCTGAAAGAATGTCCTTTCGAGTTAGTATCATATAGTAACGCTGACTTTGGAGGATGTCGGACGGATCGAAGAAGTACTAGCGAGACTTGTCACTTCATTAGACAATCCTTAGTCTCTTGGTTTAGAAAGAAACAAAATTGTGTTTCACTATCGACGTGTGAAGCAGAATACATTTCTGCTGCTTTAGCATGTGCTCAAGTCATTTATATGCAACAAATACTCCAAGATTTTGGTATAAGTTTATCTACATCAACTATTTTCTATGATAATACAAGTGCTATAAACTTATCTAAAAATCCTCTCAATCAGTCACAAACTAAACATATTGACATACGTCATCATTTTCTTCGTGATACTATTGAAAAGGATTTAGTCAGATTGGAATTTGTATCCTCTGAAAATCAACTGGCTGATATATTTACAAACCCGCTAAATGAAAATATTTTCATAAAATTAAGAAGTGAATTAGGAATTGTATCATTAAAAGATCTATAATTATTTTTATAAAAAAAATTCAAAAATATAATTTTTTTACAAAAATTGAAGTTTGCAAGACTCAAACTCGAGACCTCTTACTTGATAATATAGTGCAATACCACTACACTACACTTTACTTCACACCTACACTTGTTTTTCAGTTCATATCATATTTCGATTATTGTCTGTTTGATTTTTCACGTTCCATTTGTTTTAACTCTTTAGAACCTATCCTTATTTTTCTATGGTTTGATATTTATTTTCTTTCCAACTTTACTTTGTTGTCTAGTCTCCATTCTCTAGTTATTTATAATCCCTTGTTTACATCTTTTTTTAGCTTTGCTCTTTCCTATTAATTCAGCTTTACTTATGACTTTTATCACCATCTCCTAATCTTCAAAGTTAACAAAAAAATTCCACATCCTCCAATATTTTTAAACATATTTACCATGGCATCCTAAGAAAACTCTTAATCCTCCTCTCTTTCTTACACATCACCAAGCTCAAACTATGTTAATTTATCTACACCCACACCAATTTACGAACCAGTTCCGATCGTACCACCTTCAACTCACACCGGCTACACTCCTCCTGGCAAAAGAGCTAAATGCTCTTTATTCTTTGAGTCGATATCTATAAAAGAAAAGATAGATTGTCTACCACTATCAACAGGAAACGCTAGAGTTACGCGTGAACTGTATTACGAACAGAAGGTTAACGCTAAGCGTTTAAGCTTTTTGGATAAGGTCGCTTAAAAATTCTTCGTCTCCTCATCCCGAAACACGGTTCATCAACCGAATCTTGTCCATTCCCCTTCCCAACATAATCCTTAGGAGCTTCCAACGCAGCATCCACCAGTATCTCTGAACTTGTGGGAATGTGGCAATGGATGGTCGCCACTCAGGCCACTTCAAGAGAATACAAAAATAGAGCCGGATGAATATCACACTCCAAGCTCCTCATCCAAATCTGTTTTTTTATATTATCCGTTGTATTCTATATCTTCTTGTTTATGCATATATGTATGCTCTTCCTTCAATAATAATATTATTTGCTATTTGTTTATTTTCTATACTTGATAAAAAATACATTTAGAATTCTACATTTTTTCAACACTGACTCACACTATCAACCCAAGAACAGAAAGCTATGAAAAGATTTACAGACAAGATTTCCAGTCTCTATATTCCATATGGGGAGGACGTCATGTTTTCTAAGATGATTTTGGAAGAATTTCAAACTTTCAATGAAGGACGAATGCGAACAATCCATTATGGTGCATAGATTATGAGGATACTAAAGCATTTTGATGTTCCATTCCTCGACTTGGAATTCTCTACAATTGGATCACTGAACACCAAAACACTAAGTTTGATGAATCTGCCGAAATAATATAGTAATCACACGATTATCACCTACGAGCATTAGCTAGAGAAACCAAACTTTCGAACAACCACAACCATCCTCTAGACCACAAGCTCCCTATATAGAAGCTTCAACTTCTTCTCGACCTCCACCACCGCAAAGAGAAGTTAGCGAGATTTGAGAGATCGGTTTGCAAGCTCAATCTCAAGAAGCCTTAACCATTATTTCCAGAAATCAAAGGCTTCTAGATCAATGTCTTTCTCATGTCGAGTCGAAGGTCTCCCGTGTTGAGAAACTTGTAACAAAGGTGAACAAAAAGCTCAATCATATCAAAGGTTTCCTTAAAAATATTTGGGAAGCAATCTCGTGCCCAACCCACTTCTACATCTGTTCATGTGCCAACATCTCAAGGAAAAGGACCTGCAGAACATTTTACTTAGTCGACCTCTAACAAATAACAAGAAGAAGAAGAAGAGAAGGAGAAGTAGGAAATCAAGGTGGAGATTCTATTGGCGAAGGAGAAACCGAGGGAGATGATGAAGGAGATAACTCCGATGAAGAAGGTGATGGTAATGAGTAGGTTTTTTTCTTTCTATCTTCATTATTTTGAAAAATTGATATGTTATTATGTGGAAAACAATGGTCGGTATTATGTTTTAGTTTGACAACGTAATATTTGTTGGACAATGGTTATGTAGTAGTGACTTGTACTTTGATTTTCTATTATTGCTATCATTGTCCATTATTATCAATATTGTTCATAGACTATAAATATTATTTGTTTTGAAAATACTCCTTTTTATCGATGACAAAAGGGGAGAAAATATATTTCTCAATTACTATTTACAGGGAAATATAAGCATAGATTCAGAGGGAGAAACAATGAGCATAATAGAAAGTATAAATATAGAGGGAGATATAGATCAACAAAGCTTGTCGAGATTCATTTATAACAAATGGAGTTGTCATCATCAAGAAAGGGGAGAATGTTGGATCTTGAGTTTTGATTGCTGACATGAATCTCCGACTACTCCAACAAACGGACTCAACGACATGACATATGGTTCGTATAGTCTATATATTTTAACTAGAGTCAATAATTATGTATATAGAGTCTAGTCTAGTTGTTTTGTTAAGATCTTTCCTCAAGAATCATCACTCTCATTCATATACTCACATACACTTGCTCTCGATTTAGATATAATCACTTTCCAACTCAAATGCACTCAGGTTTCATGAACTACACAGTTCAGTCGACTGACCCGATGCCCTCAGTTGACTAAACCTATGCATATTGTTTTTTTAATGACCAGTCGACGGACGGCATCATTCAATCATCTGAGTCTGTGCATTTTAACATATATGTGCATGTTTTTGAATTCAATCGACTGAATGATCAAAGTCAGTCGACTGAATCTTACAACTATTATTTTTTTAAAAGACACTTCTTTTCTGAATAGTTTCTTCCTCCCCAAGGGTTGCAGCAATTGATGTTCATAGAGAGCTCTTCACCGGTAGTTGCAACTCATTATATACTATAAATATACTTGAGTTTTATTGATCAACTAACTTAATTTTCTTTTCTCTCTTGATCTAAGGTAGATAGCATTCTTTGAATCCATTGCTTACATAAGTTCATACGTTCATTGCCTACAATCCCACTTCCATATCTTATAAGCAATTCTAATCTTCCTATTCTTCATACACGCACAATCATACACTATTAGAACCAAAATTGGTCACTAACACCCAAATCCAGATGAAAGCACCAAATCACAGTCACAAATCACAGATAGAATGTATGTATAGAGTATGAATGTGAAGAACAGTAAAAATTAAAAAGAAAGCACCAATAACACAGGATTTATGGTGGTTCGGCTAACTTCAGCCAACGTCCACTCCATAAATTTCCTTTCTATTGATATAAGAATCAATTACAGTTACAATCCAAGTTTTTAAAGAAATAATGGTAGAGTAGCCTTAGTGGGGAAGAAGGAGGAAATTAGAATCCAGATCCCCTTTTCTAAACCCCCACATGCTGTATTTATAAGCAAACCCTGAGTCATTAGGATTCCAAAGTGGTCCGAGCCCACAAGACCATAGCCGATCCAAACCCCAAACATCATAACCGACCCTGAGTTCAGAATACATCGACCTGATATCCCCTAGGCATGACCGAAGCATGCCTACTCATGACTCGGAGTAAACTAGACTAGAACTCAAAGCAAGATGATGCCGATCCCATCCTTTAACATGCCGACCCAGGGATGCCAACCCGATCCATTCCCTTCCATGCCGATCCCATCTCAGAATACTTGTCGACCCGAGCACTCCTCGATGCCGACCTGATCTATTTCCTTCCATGCTGATCCAAGAATGAGACATCGATCCAAGACCAACCACTCCATGGCCCGAAGCGTATTAGGTGCCGACCCAAAATCCTTATCGATCCGAGGCGAATATGCCAATCCATTCCATCATAACCGAACCACCTTTCTACCGACCCAAAGCATTCCGATCCACTCCGTCATTACCAAACCACCTTCACAACACTGATCCTAAAACCAAACTGTCGATCACTAAGAAACCTGAAGTAAAGCCTGGAATGACCCGAAGTATGTGCTTCCCTGACCCGAAGCAATCCCTTCAATGACTCCAAGTATCCCTTCAAACTCTACCGAACCATAGTTAGCAGATCCATATTACCTAGACCCAAGTTATAGCCGACCCAACTTTATCCAGTCCAATATCCATCTTCCAAGCGCTCTCCATCATCTATCCATCCATTCGACTCAAACCTATCATATATATCCTCAATAACCGAGCAATCGATTTAGTTAAATCTGCCTGCTTACAGCCTTGCCAAAAGGCGGGTTAACATTTGCCCCTCAAAACATGCCTTGCGGTAGGAAGGCGTGTTTTGAATAGCTTTTAGTCTGTCATCCAAAGTCCATATATGTTATCCATAGCCATACCATCCGAATCATAATTCGGTCCATTTTATCCAAGTACCATCATCGTATCCTCATCCAAACCCACGACTACTCCGAGTCGATATCCAATCCATATCCAGTAACCAAACCCTGATCCAATTCCACATCCATCCGAACCTAATAACTGAGTTCTAATCCATCCATATCCAATAACCAATAACTAAATCCATGACCTTTTCGGGTCAATATCCAAATCTAAGACTGCTCCGGGTCCATACTCAAATCCTTAGCTGTGCATAGCCAATATCCAAATCTGTAACCTCTTTGAGTTCTTACCAAGCATAATCCATACTCGGCGACCAGTGTTTAGCGATGCCTTGGTGTTCTTGGTCCAATGTCCCTGAACAGTGAGTAATGCCATGGCTTAAGTCCTAAGCTAAATCCCGATTGCTTCAAACTTTTGTCGAGCATAATCCATGCTCGATGACCTGTATAGTAGATAATATGGGGCCTAAGTCCTAGGCCAAATCCTGGTCTCTCCGGATCCTTGTCGAGCATAGTCCATGCTCAACGACCTTTTGGCCAAAACCAGACAAAAAGTTAATCAAAATCCATCTGAAATCCAGATCAAACCAGAAATCCATATCAAAAGTCCAAATAAAAATCCAAATCAAAGATCAAGCATTCAAACCAAAATCCAAACCAGAAAACCCAGCAAAACTGGGAGATCAAACCGAATTTCAAAACCAAAGCAGAAAAAGAAAGTGTCTAAGCCAAAAATAAAAAACAGATTTCATAAACCAGAGCATCATGGTCTATCATCATCTTAGAGCATGTCTAAGGGTTATCTTCGTCCCCTTACATGAGTAAGTGATTTAGCCATTTTCCCAAAGCCTGTTAAAACCATCACGATTAGTTGATGACCAACCGACCACCATTCCTAGGGCTCACGCCATCGTCATTTAAGGTAGGCGGTGGCTGCTCATGTTCCACCGCCGCATTTCTAGTTTTGACATATTGCCATAACTAACCATTCCTTACATGCTCCTCGATTATATCCTTTAGATGCCTGAAGCAGTTAGTATCATGCCCCTCTAGGTCATGAAAGAGACAGTGCCTTCCCGATGCACTTTCACGTTCTAATGGTTCCCTCCTTGCTGGTGTTCGATAAGGGAGGGATCCCGAATATCCAAGTATATCCGTTCCAATGTCTCATTCAGTCCTATATAAGTGGAGAATTTTTGTTCTCCCCAGCGCTTCCTCTTCCCTTTATCCTTATTTTACCTGAGCTTTCACCGGACGGTTCTCCATCCTTAACCATGTTTACTTCCTTTGACTTCATATCCAAACATGCATCCTCTTATCGAAGAAATCTCTCAGCTTCATGAAAGAATTCCCCGAGATCCATTGGTGAACCCGTATCAATGATACTTTGAAATTTGAATCATCCCTGACCCCTAACACTACCGCCATCAGAACCATTGATGGATCCGGTGGATCCACCGAAGCAACTGCTGCATTAAACCGAGTTAAGAAAGTCCAGAGTGATTTTTCATCCCTCTACTTAATTGACGTCAGTTTCATCACATTCTTCAGCCTTTTTATGTGAACTCGAAACTGCTTCAAGAACATATCCACCAGTTCTGTTCATGTTCTAATAGATTCGTCTTCCAGCTGTCTGAACAACATAGAAGCTATATCAATCAAGTACAAGGGAAAACACCTGGCCATAACCTCTTCTAATGCCCCCAGAACTTCCATATTTCTTGTGTACCTCATCAAGTGGTCAGTGGGATCCATTTTACTGTTGTATACTTCCAGATTGGGTAGCTTGAAATCGGGTGGATTCCTAGCTATCCTGACGTTACGAGTAAACAGACTTTTGTTGACTCCCTCCAAATCTATGTTTGTCAGACCTCCACGAATCGTTTTCCTGATAATGTCGGCTAGTCCAGTATTACCTACCAAGAGTTTCCCCCCATCCACATTTCCTAACTGCCCTCCAAATCCATGAGGAAATTCAGGCACATACTCCTCATCATGTACTCCTGTATTCCTGTTGCCGCCAGGCTGCACAGTGTCATCTGGTATCCCTCCATGGATTGGTCCATCATTATCTGGTGGTGTGTCCTCGAGTTTAAGTCCATCCAGATTAATAGTTGTTTGTTGATTGGTGGCTGGCCCTGTTGAACCGCTCCATCTGCTTGCTTGTTGAGTCCTTCGGATCCAGCTCCATGGATCTGAGCTCCTGCAGTTCCTGCTTGTCCAAATTATCTGAAAAGTGTCTACACCATTTTCTCTTGCTTTTTCATCAATTTCTCCTGCATATAATTCATTATGACCTGCATCTCGTCCCTAGCGATGTAGACTGAGGCTTGATTAGCTCTAGAGGAAGCCTCCCGACTTCCCTCTTGCTGACTCCTTTCTATCCTCTGTCCTCCAGTTGATTGCTTTGCCATAGTCTCTAGAATCCAAGTTCCAAAGCCTTTAAATCCAAAATCCAAGCTTTTGAATCCCTGAGTGCTAGCTTTCTCAATGAAAGCACCAAAATGTTAGCGCCAAAATTGGTCACTAATACACAAATCCAGATGAAAGCACCAAAATGTTAGCGCCAAAATTGGTCACTAATACACAAATCCAGATGAAAGCACCAAAATGTTAGCACCAAAATTGGTCACTAATACACAAATCCAGATGAAAGCACCAAATCACAGATAGAATGTATGTATAGATTATGAATGTGAAGAACAGTAAAAATTAAAAAGAAAACAGTAATAACACCGGATTTATAGTGGTTCGGCTAACTCCAGCCTATGTCCACTCCAGAAATTTCCTTTCTATTGATATAAGAATCAATTACAGTTATAATCCAGAGTTTTTAAGGCAATAATGGCAGAGTAGCCTTAGTGTGGAAAAAGGAGGAAAAAAGAATCCAGATCCCCATTTCTGAACCCCCACATACTATATTTATAGGCAAACCCTGAGTTATTAGGATTCCAGAGTGGTCTGGGCCCACCAAAACCACAGCCGATCCAAACCCTAAACACCATGACCGACCCCGAGTTCAGAATATGCCGACTCGATATCCCCTAGGCATGACCCAAAGCGTGCCTACTCATGACTCGGAGTAAACTAGACAGAACTCGAAGCAAGATGATGTCGATCCCATCCTTTAACATATCGGCCCAAGGATGTCGACCCGATCGATTCCCTTCCATGTCAATCCCATCTCCAAATACTTGCCGACACCAAGCACTCCTCGATGTCGACCCAATCCATTTCCTTCCATGCCGATCCCAAAATGAGACACTGATCCAAGACCAACCACTCCATGGACCGAAGCGTATTAGGTGACAACCCAAAATCCTTACCGATCCCAAGTGAATATGCCGATCCATTCCATCATAACCAAATCACCTTCCTACCGACCCAAAACCTTCACAACACTGATATAGTTTATATGCCCGTCCGACCCAAAGCATGCCGATCCACTCCATCATAACCGAACCACCTTCCTACCAACCCAGAACCTTTACAACACCGATCTTAAAACCAAACCGCCGATCGCTTAGAAATCCAAATTAAAGCCTAGAGTGACCCAAAGTATGTTCTTCACTGACCCGAAGCAATCCCTTCAACGACTCCAAGTAGCCCTTCAAACTATACAGAACCATAGTTAGCCGATCCATATTTCATAGACCCAATTTATACCCGACCCAGCTTTATCCAATCCAATATCCATCTTCCAAGCATGCTGCATCATCTATCCATCCATTCGACTCAAACCTATCATATCCATCCTCGATAACTGAGTAATCGATTTATTTAAACCCACCTTCTTACGGCCTTGCCAAAAGGCGGGTTAACATACACATTATTCTTAAGGAAAAGATTATAGGAAGGGTGTATATTACTGACTTATCTGTGTTATTCGAGAGCATACTCGGTCAGAAACAACTTTACTATTTGTATTGAAAGTCATGTTCGGTTGCTCAGGCGGTAGTGGTCCTATTCGGTTGTCTAGGAGGTAGAAGTCCTGATTGATTGTTCAAGCGGCATTATACATGTTCCTCCGGGTTAAGTGAAGGCTGCTAGTTTTAATTCCAGCAGGAGTTTAGGAATGGACATTGAATGAGAAGTTTGAACCAGTATAAAAACGCTGGTGTCATATTTACTTTACTGCTTTTTAATATTATATTTTATTCCTCGTATACACATAGTATTAGCTTATATTCCATATTGCATGATCTTATAACATAATCACTTTCAATGTCAAGATCACAGTGAGCCGAAGACATTTTCTAAGTAACTGGTTGGACGAGTCACCTTGTTTGTTAGTGTCATGCTCGATTCTATAGATTGTTGGGAGATCTTGATGACTATTTGGTTCAGACATGATAGGACAAGATTTTTGGTACCCTTTCTAGATGTCTCTCCATATGACTTGTCTTCTCATTGATCGAAGTCCTCATCATCATCGTCCTCTTTATCTTCTGCATCTTTTTGTGTATATAGCCCACTCATGTTGGAAAATGAGCCTCATCGCATAATGAACTATGTGTCAGAGCTTACCCTTTATCATCGGATATTGATTATGAAACCTCTATCGAAAGCAACGCAGAGCGTTTTTTATAAGAACAATGGATTGTGCATCGACTGGGAGTGTTGTGCAATAGAATTGTTCGAATGTAGTAGTGCATTCGACCCAACCATTCTTTGAAAGAAAACCATATCGGCAAAAATGTATATCAATGACTAGTGATTAAGCAACTTTGGTAGGAAGTAATTCTTGCATTTTAAAGAGCAATGTATTTTGGTTGTGACAAGGCTTTGAGTCCCATTGTTCAACTTGAAGTGGAATGAGAGTCGACACCAAGTCGGCCTAATTTTGAGCATTATGGGTGTCTACTTTGGATAAAGCATGTGTCTAACCTAAGAGAAAACTAAGACAATTTGCAACCAATAAATTGTTTGGAAGGTCGGTCATTAAATAGAAGCCCATTACAACTATCACCATTCGTATATTATGGGTGACCTTAGGCCATAGCCTACAAGAGATCCCACCACCATGGCAATGAACTTCGATAACCCAACTCGGTTACTAGATCTAGACTTACACTTGGGTGTACCGAGGGTCGACTTCTTTCAAGAAGGAAAAAATGGTCAAAGTGAAGGTCTGTTGATGGTAGCTATAGGAAACACTGGCTTTGGGAGGTCAGTGACGATTGGTTTAGGCTTGGAAGTTGAAATTGAAAGGGGTTCGGCACCAGAAAGATGAAAGAGAAGTGAGTAGGAAAATGTAGGCACTAAAATGGCTAAGTGCTAGTCATGTAGGAAGTTCTTACCCAGCTAAACAGTTCGGTATCGACTTAATCGGGTTTGTATCGACATGAAATTTCGACCAAAACTAAGTAGAAAACAAGAGAAATGGGAAAAGGAGGTTATCACCTGGCTAGAGCATGCAACGATCTTTAGGATAGAGTGGATCTTGACCTTGGCATGGAAGGTGATAAAACTATTATTTGAAGCTATGGAACATATATTCTTGGAATGGAGATGGCATTACAAAGCAACTCTTTGATGATTAACGGACTTGCATGGGTAACGTATATGCTTCTCATGCTTCAAAGCATGCTTTGTTTCTAACAGAGGAGTACTTTTAGATGCAAGTGTTATCTAGCTTTTAGACCAAGCATCTCTCAAACGAATATGGACGTCGGGATGAAGGCAGAGTGATTTAGGGACCTAATGCAATGCTTGTAAGGATAATGGGAGAAGTTTCAATATTTTGGGGTGCATGCATATGAAAGGAATTAGATCAATATCGGCCTCAGTTTATTTCGATGCCTTCTGATTTTATTGCACCAAGGTTAACTTTGGATGATGGTCAGTGAGTAGCTAGCTAGGGTGATTGTCCTAAGGCCGTATTTGAAGTCGTAAGTGAATAACTCTAAGAAGCTCTAAAGAAAAGGACAAGTGATGAAGGAGTCAAAACCTCTCGACAATAACTTGTTTTCTAAGATAAAAGTGAACGGAACTCGATGGATTGAAGCTAGAAGATTAAGTCGAAGAAGACAAAATGATTTGCAATCGACAAATCGGATCGGTACCGATCACTTTTGATCGATACAGATCTGATTTTATCGTCTTGGGGACTTCATCTTTCCTACTATTTTCCCATATCTGAAGTTTGAATTGGTACTTCATGATCAGATGACTTTGTTGGAAGATTTCTCTATAAATATCAAGCATATGGATAATTAGAGAGGACTTTTGACACTTCATCTTCTTTACACTCTATCTTTATTTTACCTTGTCATGATGGAAGCTACCTTTTGTTCTTCTAGATTGTTAGAGCCGTAAATCCCTTATACTTATGACAAAAACTGAAAATAATAACATTAAAGTATACGTAGGACTTAGAATTACCAAACCATTATAAAAATTCTTATATCTCTCACTTTATTTTTTTTATTTATAGCCAGATCTCTCTACTTTAGTTTGGATTTGAGGCGTTTGGCTAAAATGTGCCATTTTTAGTCCATTTTAGCCATTTTTAGTCCAACGCATATCTATTTTTTCATTCATACATACATACATATACAAACAAACACACACACACACACACACACACACACACACACACATATATATATATATATAACAATATATATATAAGTCTCCAACAAAAACTTCTCTTTATATGTCTATATGATTATATAGAAACTGAGATGTTTTTGGCTTGGTAGACAAATGAAATTCGATCAGTCGATTTGAGGGAAATAAATTTCCTTGTTTTCATACATGGAAAATGATAAGATGGTCTCTCGTAAAATAGGACTCTTTCGAAAATATAAACCAGTTTTACACTATTTTTCTAAGTGGAACATATTTTACAAAAATTGGCTAAGTTAAATATGTACAACTCTTATCCTTTTAATTATTTTCGTCCTTTTTATTAATGACAAATGGGAAAAAAATTAAGCATATTGATAAGGGGAGTATATGATCTGAGGGTAGGGGGTAAACATTAAGGGAAGAAATATGATATAAAGTTTAATTATATAAAGTCGTGTAGTTGTCATCATTAAAATGGTTAGGAACATATACCTCTTGTTTTGATTATAACAACCATATGACAATGATGCTAATGATTCCACCATGTTTTTCAGGTACACCAGACAGGGGAATGCGACTATGACTTCATAATTCAAAGAAAAAATGTTAGGTATTTCAAGACAAACAAGTTATCAAACTAATGGGGTATAAGGACAAGCTATAAATGATCTAGTGGAGTTTAAAAAGTATTAATGGTATGCAATGACATAAGAAGAAGAGCATTGAAGACAAAATGCAAAGAGTATGTCACTTTTGTTATAATCAGTTATGCATAGAGTTTAAGTAGTAAACTATTATCAAAACCATGCAAACGATCTCCATATCATTTCAAATGTGGCTACAATCTCCATCACATGTTATAGTATTTTCTATGAAAATATTGAGAATTTTCAAAGGCTCGAAGATGGATGAAAAACCATAGTATCAATAGCCCCAAGTCTATTATGACTGAAGTAGGCCCACTAGTCGACCATGGCAAGTCGATCGATGGACCTACTACTGGTCGACTCTGATGGTCGTGCGTTAGGCCTAATAAAAAAATGTGTAAAAAATATAGTTTTACATTCAAATTTTCAATCATGTTGCTCTTCCATTCGAAGGTCGTATCTCTTTGTTTTCTTTCGGAGGTCATGTCTATTTATTAATGGTTGAAATGAAAAGGAAACAACTCCTAGTCACACCTATTCACCTCTTATATAAACCAAGTCCCTCTACATTTGCAAATCACCTTTCTAAGCTTCTATTCTATAAATTCTAAAAGTAATTTGTGCATTCAATTTCTTAAAACATAGCATTCGATTTGTGCATTCAATTGCATATTCTTTGCTAAAAATACAATCTTAAACCTACCCCTTCAATTCCTTAATTATCGAAGCGATTATAGGATTTTTATAAAAAGTCCAAAGAATACAATTAGTTTGTGTTGAAAAAAAGGTGCAAAAAAGAAATTTTGATCGAAAAAGAGAAGTCCTATGTTAGTCAGATAGTGTGTTGAAGACATATTCAAAGTTTAGGCGGAGCCTATTTACCTATTCTCCGGATTAGGAAGGGTTGTTTTAGTGAAAATCTAGATGGGTAGATCTGGGACTAGTGTAAGAAGGTGCACAAATCTATGTAAAAATTCTGCTTTGCATTACTCTACAACATTTATTTATATTTTAGGCTTAGTTCAAACACATGCACATGCACACACACATATATATATATATATATATACATATAATGTGTATGTATGTACATATGCACACAAATATACTTATACATATACATACACACACGCGCGCGCGCACACACACAGATACATACATACATACATACATACATATATATATATTTGCAATACACACTATAAGTCATTACCTAGATTGTTGTAGCAACTTTAGTTTATTTGGATATAATGCTTGTACTCTTATGACTCCTTATTTTCCAAAAATAAATTAACCGCTTAAAAGAAAGATCCCTAGGCCTTCACATTACTCAATCTCAACTTTTACACCTCTTGACTGCTCAAATTGCGCCCCAAACTTGATATATATGGAAATAAATATATTAATGAAAACTTCCTAACAAATGCCAAAGCACATATAAAGGAAATATTTTGACATCATCTGTAAAATAAGGGGCCAACAGATGCAGAAATGAAGAGGTTTAAAGATATGCCGAAACCACATGATTTTCCCCTAAATTGTTTACATATATTCTTCTTCTCCATTAAAAATCTCTTATACCTCTGAATACTTTGAATTAAGAAGTTATAGTACAAACAAATAATGAAGCCAACAGTAAATTTAGGAAAAAAAATAGTCAAACCACTATAAAAATATCTTCTTCCTTTCCATTATGTTTCTCTATCTCTCTCTATGATGTGTTTTTATTTACTTAGTATTTGAATTTTATTTTTCATATATTTGCCTAAGCATAACAAAATCAAGTGGAAATCCAATGTAATAGCCTTTGAATTTGAAAATAACTTTAGGACAGACAATTTTCTATCGATGCCAAAAACAAAAGTAAACCGTGATGCTCACCCTTTTTTCTTTCATGGTGTTTTTACTATTATACTATATTTTCTCTCGATTCCATCTTTAGTGCAAGGACATTTGACCAATTCTTTACTTTTTTATCATAATTTCTATATCTATCAATTTCTCTTCTTATAAATATTAAGTTTATACAATGTATAATTTTCTTAGAATAATTATGGTACTTTATTCAAGTAAAGAGCTTATTTAGACGTCTCAATGGTTCAAACTCTTGATACTTAGAACCATAGTCTAGAGTTTCATACCACTTACTTGACTAGTGGTCCTTAAGATATATATAATGTATATTTTTTATCTTGATTATTCACAAGCGACAAAAGAAGACCTTCAAAAAGCATATAACAGGATAAAAGGAAATTCATAACACAAGTCATGGAAAAATTGGGATTTACCCCTCAACTTGTAGCCCCCATTAATTGGTGTGAATCGATATCCACTTTTTCTATCATCATCAATGGCACTCCTAGTGGTTTTATTTAGAGTGATCGAGGAATCAAAAAAAGTGTCCCCATACTTATTTGCTATAGCGATGGAATATATATCAGCAAGGTCGGAAGGTGAACGACTATAAGGTATTTAAGCCCATCATACAACATAGATCTAGTGCTAAATCACTTGATTTATGTTGATGATCTGCTTATGTTTTCAAAAACAACTATAGAAAGCACAACTTCTTTAAAAAAAAGTGTTAAATGACATAGAGATTGTAACAACCTGAAATTTAAGCTATAATAATTAATTAACGAATTAATTAAATAATAAAATAACTTTGTGAAATTGCCAGAATCGATACACAGGAGTTGTACCAATGTGTTCGTGGTAATTTTTAGGTCAATTTTCATATATAACTTGTTATCCTATACAGTATGAAAAAGATACGAAAGAAATAAGAAATCAAAGGAAAAAAATATAAAGGTTAGGTCGATCCTAATATGCATAAGTCAACCTATTGGTCGACCTTCAACATATATAGGTCGACCCCCAAGAAACCTAGGTCGACCCTCCTTTTTACTTGGATTTAAATTCGTCCACATTAGAGCCAATCTTCGTATTTTGCAAATTTCTTCGAATCATATGTGTTCGTGCTTCCATCCGATGGTTCCAAACGAGCCTATGACATGGTTGCACCAGATTTAATCTTCAAATCCAATGGTCTGAGATCTCTAAGTAACCTAAAATAGAACCCTAGGCCTAGCTATTTTTTTCATTTAGATTTTCTCCTAATTGGGTTCATTTCCAGTGGCTGGACCCTAAATAGAAATTTTTTCTAAGGAGGAAACCTTTTTGGTAAAAACATTCTATGTTATAGAATGGACCAAGGAAGACCAACAACTAGAAATAAGGACCACAGGTGAGTGTTTAGTAATTATTTTAGATTTTTAAGTAATTTAAATAATAAGGTTCTCAATAGTTGTAGTTTTTCTTCAATTTTGAGGCAACTTTTATATAAGTTTATTTACAGTCTATTTTTAAAAAAAGTTTAGACTTTCTTTTCAGTTTATTTTTATTTAGCTACCTTTATTCAGTTAATTATAGTTAAATACAGTTATTTACAGTTCTTTACAATTTTTACATCTATTTTTAAGTTAAAATTTATCTTGTAAATATTAGTTTCTTTTTATTCCTTTTTACGTGAATAAAATAATTAAAAAGAGAAGAATTTGCAAACTATGGATTAAATTAGAAGACATTAAATTTACAGAAATTAACTGTAAAATAAGAAAAACTGTAATAAAATGAACATATACTGAAATAGGCAAATTTGAGACATTTGCAAGCATAATTATAACAAGTAGTTATAACTAAAAAGAGAAAATAAAAGAGGCTTATTTTAAGACTTAAATTAAGTTAATAAGCAAGTTATAACACATAGGTTATAATTAGAAATGAAAGAAAAGAGGATTATTTTAAAACTTAGAATAAGTTAATAAGAAAAATAGCAGAAATAATAAAAGAGGCTTATTTTAAAACTTACATTAAGTTAATAACCAAAACATAGAACTAGGTCCCGTACCAACAACATTCCCTTTTAGTCAAGAACTGATGGTATCACAATAGTTATGTGAGGTCATGCTTATGCCGATTAGGGTAAATAAGTGCCGATAGTTAAAGGCTCAAGTCTAGGGATTTGAGAAAGGGGCAAAAATTAGAAATTGTTTGTTAGGACCAGTACCGCCAGCTTCCCCTTTCAGGTCTAGGACTGATGGTCTCACAACACTTAGGTGAGGCTGGACAGCATTCCCTTTTAGGACTAGGTTTAATGGTTTCACAATAGATTAGGTGAGACTGGGTACGCCTATGCTGATTAGGGTAAATAAGAGGTCACAATATGGGTGACAATTAGCATGTCCCAGCGATGGCTGAGCGTGCGACATTGATTAGGGTAAATAATTCACTACTGTGTTCCACGCGCTACGGAGTTGTCTTCTACTGTAACCAGCACGATTGGTTCATAGTGGCACAACAGAGACATAAGGCCGATCAATGGGTAGAATTAGGGTTTCAGTCTAATTAAACTAGGATTAGGATTTCAGCCTGATAACAGCAATTTCAGACAAGTGCAAACAATCCAGACAATCAAGTCAACTAAAGCAGATAATCAAACAAATAGTCAAACAATATTTTATACCATTTTTATCTTTCCTTTATTTCTCTTTTATACTAGAACTGTTGCTAAGTCTATTATCTTTATCTTGCTTAAAAATGCTAGTAATTACTTTCACTCACCAGAGTTATAGTCTAACCCACTCCTCTCTTTCCCCTTTTCCCCCATAGGCTAGCAGATGCAAGGACAGTAGATTCAGACCGCTTGGAGATATACTCTTGGAGTTTTCCATATATTCTTCTTCTTTTCAGTTTTCTTTCATTTGACTTTAGATGTACTGGTACTTTATAAGATGGATGATTTTATTGTTTATGTACTCTGATGATGTGACTGAGATTGTATTTTTCACGAGACATGTGTATTTGGTATTTGAGACATATTTTGTTTTTATGACACTATTTTATGAAGTTTTATTTTGAATAATGAGTTTCTATTTAAAATTTTTATGCTATTTATTTATTTGTCATGTGAATCTTAGTCTCTGTTAAGTTTAGCTATACCTATAATGCACCACATTCTTTAGTGTGCCTATTTGGGTATACTAAGGGGTGTGGGGTGTTTCAGTTGTTATCAGAGCCTAAGGTTACAGGATTCCTAAAAACTAGTTTTAAAAGTAAAATATTTTTCAAAAGTAACATATTTTTAAAAGTATTTTTTAGAAAGAAACTCTTATTATAGAAATAGCTTTCAAGTATAAGAGAGTTTTTATAAAAATACCCTCAAAGTCCAGTTCAACCTTCTTTTGATACTTTCGAACCTAAATTCTCTTTTCTTTGCATAGAATGGCCGATGCTCCAAATATTCTAGAGTGTATCCAAGTCCCTAGCTGGTTTCGTAGATACCTCTAAGCTAGAACAACAGAGGTGCAAGGGAAAGCACCCAATGCAGCACCAGTGGGTGGAAACCCATTAATCCACCTACAGCAGCCAATTTTTTTTGAGCAATGCAAGGACTTCACTAATTTAGGAGGCAAGACCCTTTTTAGCATTGAGGATTTTATGGAGGCACGAGCTTGGTTGAGGAATACGGGGCGGATATTTTGGCTGTTAGGATTGGGAGACTAATAGAGAGTTCAGCTTGCATCTTGGCAGCTGAAGGGAGAGGCTTCTTTCTGGTGGGATATTGTTGAGATGAAAGGTAGAGACATTTGTTAGAGTAGATTTCGAGAAAGGTTTAGGAGAAATTTCTTGTCACAAGCTAAGGAAAGCATGCAGTTGGAGAAGTTCATTAGTTTGAAGCAATGGAGTCTTTCAGTGAAGGAGTGTATTAATCAGTTTAATAAGTTATCTCGGTTCGAGATAGATCTTGTCAATACACCACATAAGAAGGCCATTAAGTTTGCTAAGGGTATGAATTAGCCCCTCCAAGGGTTGGCATTGACACATGTACCTATGGGAGCGATGTATGAGTCACTTATGGAGATAGCCCTCACGTCGGATGCTGCTAAGGAAGGAGAGCTTGAGGAAGTTCCCAGGTCAGAAAGCTCTAAGAAGCAGTGGTGGAACAACAATAAGGGTAAGGATAAAAGGAAAGGAGGAGGACCTCAAAAGGGACAGACCAAGAAGGGCGAGAAGTGCCACAGTTGTGGATTACTTGGTTATTACATAAAGGACTGCAAGAAGGACATAATGAAGGGAAGGTGTTACAGTTGTTGACAGCCTAGTCACCTTAGTCGAGCTTGTCCTCAGAGGATGGGGTAGAGAGCAGGCGTACCTATAATGCTAGTATAGGATTTGGATGCAGCACCTTTGAGTAGTGGACCGAATCGAGGTAGGAAAATATCTGTAAAAGGTATGATATCTGTTTCGGATTTTCCTATTCGAACTCTCTTTGACTCTGGAGCATCACATTCATTCATTTCTAGTTCCTTGGTTGATTGTTTGCCCTTAGATATTTCTCTAGTAGTAGACCCTATAGTTGTTTCAAACCCCATAGGAGGATCAACACATTTATCCATGATTTGTAGGGGTTTGAAATTTCTTATACTAGGCATAGATTTTTATTGCGATGCCTATGTATTAGGATTTTCGAGGTATGAGATGATTTTGGGGATGGATTAGTTATCCACTTATGGAGTAATACTGGACTGCAAGAGGAGAGTTGTTAGACTAAAGACATGTAGCAGACAAACTCTCAAGGTTTCTTGCGACCCACAGGGGTCAGTCTTGTTGAGCTTCCTTTATTCCCTTGATTCATCACTAGGAGAGTTAGATTCAATTACAGTCGTCAGAGATTTCCCACACGTCTTTGAAGAGATTAGGGGACTACCCCTTAAGATAGAGATCGACCTTAGGATCTATTTGAATGACAATGCTAAGCCAGTGGCATTTCCCATAAGACATATGGCTCCTAAGGAGAGGAAGGAGTTAAGTAAACAGATTGCTGAGCTACTGGAGAAAGGCTTCATCAAACGAAACATATCTAAGTGGGGAGCGCCAGTCGTCTTTGCTAAAAAGGCAGATGGTTTCCTTCGACTTTGCGTAGACTATAGGAAGTTGAATAAGCTCACGAAGAAGAACCATTACCCACTTTCTAGGATAGATGATCTTTTCAATCAGTTGGTTGGCTCTTCAGTGTTTTCTTAGCTTGACTTAGCCACTGGATTTCATCATCCAAGGGTCGCTGACGATTGCATCAATAAGACAACATTTAGGACATCCAATGGATTCTTTGAGTGGTTGGTTATGCCATATGGGCTGACCAATGCCCCAGCCTATTTTGTAGATTTGATGAGGTGTGTTTTTCGAGATGTCCTAAATAAATTTGTGGTAGTGTTCATGGACGACATCTTGGTGTTTTCCAAGAGTATGGAAGAGCATGTTATTCATCTTGAGGAGGTTCTTCTTACACTTCGCATTCATCGATTAAAGGCAAAGTTTTCGACGTGTCACTTTTGGCGTACGGAGGTGCGTTTCTTAGGGCATGTAGTCTCAAGAGAGGGTTTAGATATTGATCCATCTAAGGTAGTAGTAGTACAAGATTGGAAGGCCTCTAAGAATGCTACCGAAATTAGAAGCTTTCTAGGTTTGGCTAGCTATTATAGGAAGTTTATCAGAGATTTCGCTAAGATTTCAGCACCGCTTACTTGCCTCACTAAGAAGAATGCGGCATTCATGTGGGACGTAGATTGTGAGGATTCCTTCACGATGCTAAAGAGGGCCCTTACTAGTGCACTAGTAATAGTTTTACCCAATGGAGCTAAGCCTTTTACATCATACACTGATGCATGTAAGACGGATCTTGGACTCGTATTGATGCAAGAAGGGAGGGTAGTATGCTATGGAAGTAGACAGTTGAGAACTCATGATAAGAACTACCCTACCCATGATTTGGAGTTAGCTGCTATTGTTTTCGCTCTCAAATCTTGGAGACATTACTTATTAGGAGAGAGGTTCAAGCTTTTCACTGACCATAAATCATTGAAGTACCTATTCTCACGAAAGGATTTGAACTTGAGGCACTAGCGTTGGATGGAGTTTTTGGCATCATATGAACTTGAGATAGCTTACACCCCTCGTAAAGGAAACGTGGTTGCAGATGCACTAAGTAGGAAGAAAGAAACTCTTAGTCCAATGTTCGTCGGGTGGAAAAGCCTAGAGTTTATTTCCACTTTTGATTTTAAGCCCTCTACGGACATTGCCCCTAGATTATTGGCAGCACTTGAGGTTAAGCCTACCCTCATAGATTAGGTTGGCTCAAGGCAGTGAGAGGATTCAAAGCTTGTGGATATTTTGGATATGATTAGCATAGGAAAGGTCTTTAGACATCTCCATTGATATTCCATTGATAGTAAAGGGTCGCTAAGGAGAGATGGAACCGCACTAGTGATTTGACGAGAGTCGTTTTAACGAAAGCACACCATTCTCGAATTACTATTCATCCGGATGGTGATAAGATATATAGGAACATGAAGAGAATGTTTTATTGGAGCGACATGAAGAAGGAATAGCAGAGTTTGTAGCTAGGTGTCTTGTATGCCAAAGGGTTAAAATAGAGCAGCAGAAGCCTGGCGGATTACTTAAGCCGTTGGATGTACCCAAATGGAAATGGATAGTGTTTTGATGGACTTCATAGATGGTTTACCCCGATCTAGGAATAGGAATACTAGTATTTGGGTGATTGTAGATTGTTTGACTAAGAGCGCCCACTTTATTCCAGTCAAGAGTAAGAGGATGGCACCTTATTTGGTATCCTTATATGTTCGTGAGATAGTCTGAATTCACGGAGTTCCCTCTAGCATAGTGAGCGACAGAGACCCTATCTTTACTAGCGAGTTTTGTAGAAGCTTGCAGGAGGCTTTAAGTAAATAGCTTTGATTAAGCACGATCTATCACCCTCAGACGGATGGCCAAATGGAGAGAGTTAATAGAATTCTTGGGGATTTGTTGGGGATGTGCATTCTTGATTTTGGAGGAACTTGGGAGGAGCATCGTGGAGTTCGCATATAATAATAGCTTTCAGACTAGCATTAGGATAGCACCTTTTGAAGCACTTTATGGAAGACCGTGCAAGTCGCCTTCATGTTGGCTGGAGTCTTCAGAAAAATTGATACTTGGTCTCGACATGATTAGAGA
Organism: Allium fistulosum; assembly: GCA_030737815.1. Lineage (NCBI taxonomy): Eukaryota > Viridiplantae > Streptophyta > Magnoliopsida > Asparagales > Amaryllidaceae > Allium > Allium fistulosum. Next base: position 131,737,888 of record CM060904.1, read on the forward strand.
GACTTCGAAAAAGATTGATTTGATTAGAAGAAGAATAAAGACGATCCAAGATAGATAGAAATCTTATGCAGATAAGCAGAGAAGGGATTTTGAGTTCAAGGTAGGAGATTTGGTTTTCAATAAGGTATCTCCGCTAATAAAGGTAGTGAGATTTGGATCGAGTTGAAAACTAGCCCCTAAATTCGTAAGACCGTTCCCCATTGTAGAAAGAATAGGGAAGATGGTGTATCAGATAAAGCTGGCTCAGGGGAGTTCCTAATGTTTTTCATGTTTTTTACTTGAGAAAGTGCTTACATGATTCAGCAGAGGTAGTAAATACTAGCCAACTTGAGGAAGTGGAAGTGGAGAGAGAAGCATTAGTTCGTTGTATTTCTAGCAAGATCATTGGACATGATATCCTGAAGCTTAAGAATAAGGAAGTCCCTTTGGTTAATGTGCAATGGGAAAGTATTATTGAGGACACTGCATGGGAGGCTGAGTAGAAAATACGTATCTCTTATCTACATATCTTCGATGGTACCTCTTGAATTTCCTATTTCCACCTTTAGTTTTGAATAGGTTCTTTCCTTTAGTACCCTTTGGGAGGGTAGATCTTAGGATTTAACCTATGGATGATAGGACTGAATGTAAACATGTTACTAAAACATGTTATGTATGTTTGACGCAAGTGGTTGCAAGTGTTTGCTGTGGATGCTAATGGACGCATATACACACATTAGGAACTAATATCTCTTAGAGATCGGTCTAACTAGGTCACTAAAGCATATGCATATGGATGTGTGTGCACTTCCATTTTTATTTCATGGTTGCTATGAATGGGTGATTATCATATGATTATTGTATTTGGATGATGATTGTAGCACGCATATAGAACTCTCAGTTGTCATTAGGAAATTTGCATTTATTTAGATACATGGCACGGACATGAGTGCATAAAATGAGGTCGATTAAATTAGTAGACCTCGTAATCTTTTGCATTAGTTAGGTACATTAACACTACATTATTACATATATATCATAAATTGCATGAGCGCGTAAAAAAAAGTTCATGATGTTTTTCATGTTTCGCACTTGAGAAAGTGCTTGCACGATTCAGCAGAAGTAGTGGAGCCTAGTCAACTTGAAGAAGTTGAAGTGGAGAAAGAAGTATCGGTTCGTTGCATTCCTACCAAGATTGTTGGACGTGATATCAAGAAGCTTAGGAATAAAGAAGTCCATTTGGTTAAAGTGCAGTGGGGAGACAGTATTGAAGATGCTACGTGGGAGGCTGAAGAGAAGATACATACCTCTTATCTGCATCTCTTTGAAGTAAGTCTTGAATTTTCTATTTCCATCTTTAGTTTTGAATAGGTTTTTTCCTTTAGTATCCTTTGGGAGGGTAGATCTTAGGATTTAACCTATGGATGGTAGGATTGAATGTAAACATGCTACTAGAACGTGTTATGTATGATGGACGCTAGTGGTTGCAAGTGTTTGCTAGTGGATGTTGATGGACGCATAAACATAAACTAGGCACTATTATCTCTTAGAGATCAGCATAACTAAGTCACTAAAGCATATGCATATGGATTTGTGCGCATTTGCATTTTTATTTTATTTCCATGGTTGCTATTAATGGATGATTATCATACGATTGTTGCATTTAGATGATGATTGTAGCATGCATATAGAACTATCAGTTATCATTAAGGAAATTGCATTCATTTGGATACTTGGCACAAACATGAACGCATAAACAGGAGATCGATTGAATCATTAGACCATCTAATTTTTTTGCATTAGTTAGGGACATTGACACTACATTATTGCATATATATATATATATATATATATCATAAATTGCATTGAAAAGCCTAAGGACAATGGACGTAATGGATGATCGTTGAATATTTGGTTGTAGAATTTGGATGAAAATATTTATTTCATTCTTATGTCCTTGGAGATTTCGGGGACGAAATCATTTAAGGAGGGGAGAATGTAACAACCCAAAATTTAAGCTATAATAATTAATTAACAAACTAATTAAATAATAAAATAAGTTTGTGAAATTTTCTGAATCCATTGTGTTAGTGGTAATTTTCTGATAAATTTCCATATATAATTTGTCAAAATCCGAGACAGTATGAAGAAGATACGAAAGAAATAAGAAATCAAAGGAAAAATATATATAAAGGTCAGGTCAATCTTAGGGTCGGCCTTTAATATGCATAGGTCGACCTATAGGTCGACCTTCAACATATATGGGTCGACCCCCAAGCAACCTAGGTCGAGTCGCCTTTTTACTTGGACGTAAATTCGTCCAGATTCGAGCTGATCTTCGTATTTTGCAAATTTCTTTGAACCATGTGCGTTTGTGCTTCCATTGGACGGTTCCAAGCAAGCCTATGACGTGTTGCACCAAATTTAATCTACAAATCCAACGGTCTATGATCTCCAAGTAACCCTATAAATAGAACCCTATGCCTAGCTATTTTCTCACTCAGATTTTCTCCTAATTGGGTTCATTGCCAGAGGTTGGACCTTAAATAAAAAAAATTCTAAGGAGGAAATCTTTTTGGTAAAAATATTCAATGCTCTAGGAGTGGATCAAGGAAGACCAAGGACTAAAGCTAAGGACCATAGGTGAGTGTTTAGTAATTAACTTACATTTTAAGTAATTTAAAATAATAGGGTTCTCAATAGTTGTAGTTTTTCTATAATTTTGGGACAATTTTTATATAAGTTTATTTACAGTCTATTTTTAAGTAAATTTTAGACTTTCTTTTCAGTTTGTTTTCATTTATCTATCTTTATTCAGTTATTTATATTTCTTTACAGTTTTTACATCTGTTTTTAAGTTAATTTATCCTATAAATGTTAATTTCTTTATATTTCTTTTTATGTGAACATAATAATTAAAAAAGAAGAATTCACAAATATGGATTAAATTAGAAAACGCTAAATTTACAGAAATTAGATGTAAAATAAGAAAAACTATAATAAAATGAACATAGACTGAAATAGGCAAATTTAAGACATTTGCAAGCATAATCATAACAAGTAGTTATAATTAAAAAGAGAAAATAGAAGAGGCTTACTTTAATACTTAAATTAAGTTAATAAGCAAGTTATCACACATAGGTTATAATTAGAAAAGAAAGAAAAGAGGCTTATTTTAAAACTTAGAATAAGTTAATAAGCAAATATAGATGAAATAACAAAAGAGGCTTATTTTACAACTTACACTGAGTAAATAAGCAAAACATAGAAGTAGGGCCCGTGCCAACAGCATTCTCTTTGAATCGGGAACTGATGGTCTCACAATAGTTAGGTGAGGCTGGGACATGCTTATGTTGATTAAGTTAAATATGTGGCAAATAGATAAAGGCTCAAATCTTAGGATTTAGGCAAGGAGTGCAAATTATAATTTATTTGTTAGGACCAATACCGGCAGCATCCTCTTTCAGGTCTAGGACTGATGGTCTCACAACACTTAGTGAGGCTGGGCAGCATTCCTTTTTAGGACTAGGTCTGATGGTCTTATAACAGATTAGATGAGGCTGGGCATGCTTATACTGATTAGGGTAAATAAGAGGTCACAATAGGGGGCGACAGTTAGCGTGTACCGGCGATGACCAAGCGTGCGGCATTGATTAGGGTAAATAGTTCGCTACTACGTTCCACGCGCTACAGAGTTGTCTTTTGCTATGACCAACAGGATTGGTTCACAATGGCACAACAGAGACAGAAGGCCAATCAATGGGTAGAATTAGGATTTCAGCCTAATTAAACTAGGATTAGGATTTCAACCTAATCACAGCAATTTCAAACAAGTGCAAACAATTCAAACAATCAAGTCAACCAAAGTAGATAATCAAAGCAAACAGTCAAACAGTATTTTATAGTAGTGTTATCTTTCCTTTATGTCCCTTTTATACTACAACTATTGTAAATCTATTATCTTTATCTTGCTTAAAAATGCTAGTAAGTACTTTCACTCATTAGACTTATATTCTGACCCATTCCTCTATTTCCCCTTTTCCTCCGTAGGCCAACAGAGGCAAGAACAATAGATTTAGACCGCTTAATATATTCTTGGAGTTTTTCATGTACTCTTCTTCGTTTCAGTTTTCTTTTCATTTGACTTTGGATGTACTAGTACTTTATGAGAGGGAGGATTTTTATTGTTTATGTATTTTGATGGTGTGACTAAGATTGTATTTTTCACGAGACATGTGTATTTGGTATTTGAGATATATTTTGTTTTTATGACACTATTTTATGAAGTTTTATTTTGAATAATAAGTTACTAATTAAATGTTTCCGCTATTTTATTTATTTATCATGTGAATCTTATTCTCTGTTAAGTTTTAGCTATACTTATAACGCACCACATTCTTTAGTGTGCCTTTTTGGATATACTAAGGGATGTGGGTGTGTTTTAGAGATATTTATAAACCTAACTGCTAACACCTCCAAAACTAGAATACTTTTATGGGAAGAAGTAATAGTTGAGGAGAAAATTATATAATTACTTGGTGTACAAAGTGGTAGCCCACCCATTAAGTATCTAGGAATCCCCTTATCACTAAATAAATAAAAAATAACAGATTTTTGGGCCTTAATTAATAAAATTAATGGTTGGCTAGACTCATGGAGTAGCAAGTTTCTTAAAACTAGAGGTTGATTGGAGCTTATTCAGACTACAACTTACCTTATCATGTAGTTTTGGATGTAAATTTATCAAATTCCTAAAACCATTCTACATAAAATTGAGCAACATGCTAGGTGTGGCTTGCATTTGAGAGTACGTAGGTTGAATATTAAGTCCTGCATAAGGAATATGGCACATAATGTGGTATATATGTGGGTTGGTGACACATAACATTGGGAATTCCTTTTGTTACAAGCAAGTGTGGCTAAGACCACGTATATGTCCATTTTGAGAGGCGATGGAGGGATGTACAATCAGGATGTCAGAACATCGAAAGCTTCATTAAGATGGAGCCGTTACGGATCAATGAAGCCCACGTCCATGGAGACATGTTGATGTGCCGAAACACAACATATCAGAGCTGATAGTTTGATGGATAATTATACAATGTGAGATTGACCGAAACAAACACTCCTTGAGGCTTGGAGATATATAAGCAGCCTGACCTCACTGCTAGATACGCAGCTTGCTCTCTTGTGTGGTTGATTCTCCAAGATGGCTTTAGCGGAAGTACTCACCTTAAGGTGGAGATTTGGTAATGTAGCCTCTTCAATTGTGCAAAGAAGTGGAAGTGGCTTCGCCAACTGCAGAGCTGTTTTAGTATGCTCTAAATGAAGGTTATACATCGGAAGGTTCATTAAGATGGTGCCATTACGGATCAATGAAGCCGGCGTTGGAGTGTCAACTAACAACACAATAATGCTCCAATTTATTATGGAATTGAAAATAACACAATGAAACTAGGCAACCATCTGCAAATAAAAATTAGAAGATAGATTAGGCTTAAGAAATATGGAGGAGCTTCAACAATTATTCGCTATAAAATTAGTATAGTGCTATAAAATTCAAAACTCGTTATGGGAAAGATGGATTCAGAATGGATATTGCATGAACAAAATAATTTTAGCAAACAAACTAGATAACAATGCCTTGTTCACATGGAAATTAATAGTAAGAAATAGGGAATTGTGCACCAAAATAATGTATAGAAAAATCGCAAATGTCGGAAACACAAGTATATGGTTTAACCCCTGGATAGATGGGAAATCTCTAACTCAATCCGAAAAATTAGTATTCACGGTGGTAATAACTACGAGTAATGGGTATGGAAAGTAAACAAAGGAAAATCTTCGCTCAAATCGTATGGAAAGTAAACAAAGGAAAAATCTTCGCTCAAATTGGCTTGAAAGGCAACCATAATTAGGAGGAAGCATTTTCAGTAGTGTGAAAAGGTATAAAATCAAAACTGCTTTATAAAAATGTCCATAACTACATATTTCATAGTTCTAAATAGACTTCCTACAAAAGACCATCGCCAACACAAGATAAATATAGAAAATGAAACATGTAACTTAAGTAACAAGGTGGAAAAGTCAAGTATGCAACTGTTTTTTAATTGTAAATATTTAAAATATATATTGGGCAAGATGGATTCCAAGCCGAAACTAAAGTTATAAACACAAATAACTACGACATGCTATCACTATTTGAAATTATGCCAACTCCAATCCACAATGGAGTATCCAAAATAATGTAAGAGACATCCCCATTAATATGTACTTTGGCATCTATAGTAAGAATGAAATCTTAGAATTTTCAAGCTGTAAATTTTATTAGAGCAGACCAGATACAAACTGATTCTAATGGACAACAAAATCTTCCAGTTAAGAGATCAAATGAAGGTTTCGCCACAATTTGCTTCAACTGTCAATAAGATTGAGGACAAGCTAAAAGGTTGTGTAGTTGTAGATAATATAGATTAGGGTAGTAATGTAGCATAGTTATGATAAGTGGAAGAGCACAACATCAATTGTAAGAGAAGAATGAATCACTTCCAGTCGTCATAGTAGCTAATGCAGTTCCGAGGTTTAATGAAATGTGGTGGGAGTTAATGTAGTAGTTAGTTTAATAATATGTGGGTCTTGTTGGGTCAGGTAGTGGATAGATTAACATCCATATGAGAATTAGTTTTACTTGTAGTAGAATGTGGTGTTTTCTTTCTTGTTTTGGGTGTTACTATCTCTTGTACCCAACAACTTGATCTCTTGTTTGTTAATAAAGTATCTCTTTCTAAAAAAATCTTCTATCCCATGGTAGTCTATTCGAGTCCTTAGAGAAACTTCTATTGTTCGGTTAGCCATATACTTCGCATGTTTTCTAGAAATTCACATGGTATCATCATGATTTATCGAAATTGGACTTCAAAATCAGAAAGAAATAGATACAAAACTCACAGGCGATCATGTGCATGGCAGTACAAGAGAAAAAGAAAGAAAATATGCTAAGTACATTGATCAATAAAGACCCATAACATGAAACAATACGAAATAATAAAGTATGCTCCAAATGAAGATTGGAGGAAATGCTCGCCAACATGGAGATCTATTAGGTGTGGCTTTTGAGATTGTGTGGGTTGAAAGTTAAGTCCTGTATCATAAGAAATATAGTGCATAACATGGTGTATATATATGGATTAGTGGTACATAACATTGGGAATTCCTTTTGTTACAAGCAAGTGTTGCCAAGACCACGTATGTGCCTATTCTGCCAGGCGATGGAGGGATGTTCAATCGAGACGCTGACACATCGAAAGCTTCATTAAGATGGCGCTGTTACGGAATGAAGTCCGCATTCATGGGGACACATTGGGGTGTCGAATAACAACACAATAATGCTCAAATTTATTATGGAATGGAAAACATCACAAATAAACTAGGCAACCGTTTGCAAACAAAAAGCAGAAGATAGATTAGGCTCGACTAATATGGAGGAGCTTCAATAATCATTATAAAATTAGAATGGTGCTATAAAATGCAAAACTAATTGTGAGAAAAGTGGATTCACAACAGATATTGCATGAACAAAAAATTTTGAACAGACAAACTAGACAACAATGCCTCGTTCACATGGAAATTAATAGTAAAAAATTAAAGAATTGTGCACCAAGATAATGTATAGAAAAATCGCAAATGTCAAAAACACAAGTATATGGTTTTACCCCCTGGATAGATGGGAAATCTCTAACTTAATCCAGCAAATTAGTATTCACGGTGATAATAATTATAACGAATGGGTATGGAAAGTAAACAAAGGAAAATCTTCGCTCAAATCGGCTTGAGAGGCAACCATAATTAGGAGGAAGCATTTTTTGTAGTGTGAAAAGGTATAAAATCAGAACTACTCTATAAAAATGTCCATAACTACATATTTCGTAGTTCTAAATAGACTTCCTACAAAAGACCATCTCCAACACAAGATAGATATAGAAAATGAAACATGTAACTTAAGTAACGAGTTGGAAAAGTCAAGTATGCAACTGCATTTTAATTGTCAATATTAAATAAATATTAGGCAAGATGGATTCCAAGCCGAAACTACAAGTTATAAACACAAATAACTACGACATGCTATCAATATTTGAAATTATGCCAACTCCAATCCACAATGGAGTATCTAAAATAATGTAAGAGACATCTCCATTACTATGGAATTTGGAATCTACGGCAAGAACGAAATATTAGAATTTTCAAGTTGTAGATTCTATTAGAGCGGACCGGATACAAACTGATTCTAATGGACATCAAAATCTTCCAGTTAAGAGATTAAATGGAGGTTTAGCCATAATTTTCTTCAACCGTCAACAACATTGAGGACAAGCTGAAAGGTTGTGTGGATGTAGATAATATATATCATGTTAATGATGTAGCATAGTTATGATAAGTGGAAGAGCACAACATCAATTGTAAGAGAAGAAAGAATCACTTCTATAGTAGTTAATGCAGTTCTGAGGTATAATGAAGTGCGGTGTGAGTTAATGTAGCAATTAGTATATTAATATGTGGGTCTGGTTGAGTCGGGTAGTGGATAGATTAACCATATTGTCACGACCCAAAATTCATCGTTCGAAAATAGACATCAAATACTTCACTTGTATTCGACTGCCAAATTTCAAAACGTCAAATTTTAGTTCGGATGGAGCTTATAACAACAATTAGATGAATATAAAACAGCGGAACAGAATCAATATCATAAATATCATCACAGATACAACATCGACATAATCCATACTTCATCAGAGTATTTAATACATATACTACAACTCCAAATACAACATCATGATAATACAACAGTAATCATATATCCAAAAGTCTCCAGATGAAAGAAGTGATAACGGACTCCCAAAAGCTAAACACCTGATATCTCCAAAAAGCTCCTAAGAATATCTCCAAGATAAGAGCTCCAAATATAGCTAACTCCAAAATACGGAAAACCTGCTACTAGGCTGCCCGTGTGGAAATAATGGGCACCTAGAGTTTAGGAAAGAAAACAATAAACTCCGGATCAGTCATGGGACTGGTGTGAGTAAACAAAACAGTTGTCTTTACATAAACTAGATTTTCTAAAAGAATTTTCGGTATGCTTTTGAAAATGGAACTACCATAAGACCTCCCACCACACACACACAATGCAAACGCAGAATTGGAGGAGATTTCTTCTTATGATAGTTAAATATGCTTGATACGAGAAAATTTCTTTGATATTATTACTAGTGCATAGTGTAGAAAACCTTTCAAACGTAGAATATTAATCTTAGCCAACATAGACATTCCGAACTATGCCTACTATAGCTACCATCTAAACAGTGGTGACCACCATAAGTAAATGGCAGGTTCTACAACTAAAACCGTACAGGGTTTCGTATTGGTAATTGGATTTCCAACAAATGGTCAGGCCAAGGAACTTCCCATTGCCACATGGAAACGCCTCTGGAAGGACGTCCCGAGAACCTAACCGGATCTCTGCCAACACAAGGCCGGGTTACCTCTGCAAAAATAGGTAACTACTGACACGAGTATGCCATCTCCCGGTTGTAACCAACCTTTAACCGGGGCCCCGAGCAACAAATCACAAAGATAATAAATGTATATCTGCGATATCCACATAAGTAAAGTATCTGGGCTCCATACCATGATACCACTTCTATCCAGAAGGAAATGAACATACACTAAGGGGCGCTACTCCCTATAACCTTGCCGCATCTTTCCTGTTTTGACCATTCCGGGGTGTGAGGCTCGACGAAGTCTCGTCCACAAAGCTACGCTTTGTCATAAAGCCATGCTTTGGGTCAACAGATGATCAACCTATGATCACAAAGATAAATGATCAAACAAATGATCATATCACAAATGATCAAACACTGATCATCACACAGCAACACTCAGCATGTCACATTACCAAATTGGGATATATCGCTGATAAATTTCAACTACATAACCTCTGAGCTCGTACGTCTCAGAGAAGGGTGTTAAGCTAAGAGAATAAATTCTCCGCCACCAACAGAAATGTATTTGAAAGAAATCGGCTTTATATCTCAAAGTGTAATGTCGGACATGTATCCATACAAGTCTGTTCCGGGTTCGAACAGAACCGAAGGCACTTCCAAAGAAGTCCTTGCAATCCGGATAATTTTCTAATCACGTCCGGACTTCCCGTCACAAAAGAGTGATATAAATCTCTATACCGGAGCAACTCGGTGCAGAGACATTCGACAGGTTGTCCTTTCATTTTTGAAAATATCCGGTCTTCAACACCGGTCTTCAAATGCCATCCATATACGACGTATCACTATTCGGAATGGGTAACCCGAATAGTGAGCGTTAATTTCAAACGTGTGGATATGTTGTTCACAAAAAAATTCATAAATTCGATGTGGGTTTCGGATAACTACTGAAATCCGATCCCCTGTCGCATCGAGGTTTAAGTGCCGTTTTACGGGCAAACAGGATTTTCACACCAATACAGAACAAACCATAATCACAATACAGTACATGGCAATATATATCACACAGTATCACTATCAGAACAGAAATATCAATACAGTGAACAGCAATAGTTAATTATTTTCCAATGTGGTTTAAATATATTTACCACAAAATTATTCGTAGTGATGTTCAAAATCAAGGGTTAAAATTTTGATAAAGAAATTAAATCTTGATTAACTCGATTAATTGTTTTCATAATTATTATTTAATCATCCGTCAACTTTGATTAGTCGATTTTTAAATTATCTGCATAACAATTTCTTAATTTACAAATGAATTTTGAACTCTTAATTGTTTATAAATCGATTGAATTAAAAATTGTTAATCATTTATTAATATAATTATTTACTTTAATTATCATTTGAAGATCTGCTTTACAGTTTGGAAATCAATTTATTTTAATTATAAAAAGTTTTAAGGTTAATTTACTAAAAATTAAATGCTAAATTTAAATATTAGTTAAGGTTTTTATAAGCATTTATATTTATACTTAGTCGATAACTTAAACAAATTCTCAACTTAAAAATGGTCAACTTTATTAAATTTGACATTATAAACTTTAATAATTTGGGCTTAACCCAATTTCAAGCCAACCCGAGTAAAATGATAATTGACACGAGTAAAACTCGAGTGTTCCCAGCAATATTCCCGCGTCTTCCTCTCCTCCCCTCGTCCCTGTTTCCTTTCTCTTTTTTTTTCTTAGTTTAAATTAAGCTAAAACTTAAAACTGCAGCACTATACCACAAACACACGCAGGCACCCAGTCTACTTCGAAGCATCCCCTCCATTTTCTCGAGTTTCCTTCGAGTCGAAGCGCCCTCCCATATCGCTGACACACTCACGCCACCGTGCACGTGCACGGTGGTTCGTCGCGACTCCGATGATCATTACGATCATCGGCAAGTCGGAAATCCCCCATCAACACGTAAACCAAAACCCAAATCGCCTTCAACAATCCAAATCGAATTTTAGCCTCCTGGTCGAAACTGAAGTTCAACCAAAACGAGCATATCCCCCTCGCCATCGCCGCACAGATCACCTGCGACGCCGTAACTTCGGCCATGTCTTGTCAACACCCCACGCTACCTTCCCCCATCGTCGCGTGTCACTCGGTCACTCCTAGGTGATGAAATCACCTCACTTTCGACCCACTGCAAAACTCCATCTTAAACCCTACTTTGGGTTCGAACGGCAATTTCATCCATACGAAAAATCATTTGTTATTTTTCTCATCATTATTGAGGTTCAAACTAGCTTCAATTCAAATTTCAACATTTATCATTAACTAAATTAGTGGTAATTCGAAAAAGTGTTATTTTTGTTCAAAAACCAAATACTCTGTGAATACTCAACTAAAAATCACTATCTTTATTTCAAAAATCTTATTTCTTTATGTTTATTCAAGTTATACAATCTATTCAACAAATTAAAGTATTCGAGTTTCTCATAAAAATTTCTTTTTACAGTAAATTTGAAGTTTACAGTAAATTTGAAGTTTACAGTGATGACAACTTACTGTATGTCTAATTAACCTTACAAAATCTTGTTTGAGGATTAAAACAACTTGATTTATTTGAAAAACCCAAACTTGTCAGTGATTAAAGCAAATAAACTTTAGTTTTGAAACAATTATAATTCCTGTATAAATGTTTACAGGGAACACAGAGCATTACTGGGATATTATCACACTGAAACATGAATAAGTAGTTTATAATTAAAGTTCAAACTGTTTTAAATAAACTTGAAATTCTTTACCAAATCATGTTTACTCACTTGTAGATCTGGAAACAGAGAGTTGCTTGTTATTTCTTTTGAAAGCCTGCAGTTTGAAGTCTGTCTTTGTTTTGCTTAGGAGATGATAATACCTTGACCTCCTTGGTTGCTGATAATATTAGTGTACTTAGTTTTTTTTTCTTTTTCTTTGTTGAGTTGTTTTGAACGAAAATAAACCAAAGCTTTATGAATGTGTATGTATATATGGGGAAGGTTGTGTACAGGGAGTACAAAAATTTCTTTTATTTGGTCAGAGGATTTTGAAATTTGGAGGCTGAAAATCTTGCTTGATGTACTAAAGGCAATGGCATTAAATGCCTTGGTCTCTTCTTATGTTTACATATAAATTTTTTCTTCTTGCAAGTACATTTCGTATATAATCTTTTCTTCCTTCCTTGCTATTTGCTGTTTTGTTCCTTCTTATATATATGTACTTACTTTTTATTTGGTTACTTTATCCCCTTAGTTTATTTTGTTTTAGCAAATTTCTTGAAGTTTGAACACTTTTGTTATCTTGTTGTTTTGCTAAATGAAAAGGTTTTGCCTTAGTTTCTTATTTATGTGATCATTTGTATAGGCCTGGTATGTATTTTTCTCTTACAACTTGTTTTAATTTCTTTGCTAAAAGAAAAGTGGTTTTAATTATAGTCCTTAACATTTTATAACTAGGTAAATTTTTATCACAAAATTTGTTTTAGTTCTATTTAAAAGTTTTAACTAAAGAGATTAAATTTATTCATATTTTATTTTATAACTCATAAATTTTTTTTTTATAATATAAATCTTAACAATATCTTCATTGCTTTCGGAATCCTCAAATTTAAATCCAAAAATTCAAACAATTTAACGAATTAAATTATTTCAAAATTCCGGGATGTTACAATATCCCCTCCTTAAGAAAATTTCGTCCTCGAAATTGAAAGAGAGAGAATGCAACAAAGAATACGCGAATTCAGAAACAAGGAAATGACTTACAGTTTAAGCCAAGATGTCAATTCTGCAGTTGGGATATGATTTCTTCATATTATCTTCAGTCTCCCAAGTACAGTCCTTTGGATTGCCACTCCATTGAACTTTGACTAGCTTCACAATTTTGTTTCGCAATCGCTTTTCCTCACGATCAACAATTTTTATCGGTTCCCTCCTTACTGCCAAATTAGGAGTGATTTCTAGATCCTGCTGAGCAGCTTCTTCAATAATATCATCTGGGTCGTGCACATACTTCCGAAGATTAGAAATGTGAAACACATTATGCACGCCAGACAACCAGTTGGGTAGCTGGACTCGATATGCTAGAGGACCAATCCTTTCCAGAATAGGAAAAGGACCAATATACCGCGGTGCTAGCTTTCCAGTTTTCCCGAATCTTAATACACCCCTCATCGGAGATACTTTCAGAAATACAGAATCTCCAACTTGAAATTCCAAAAATCTTCTTCGGCGGTCATAATAACTCTTATGACGGCTTTGGGCAGTTAATAACTTCTTGCGAATAAAATCTACCTTCTCAGTGGCTTCTTTGATCATATCCGGTCCTAAGACAAGTCTGTCACCTGATTCTATCCAGCATATAGGTGATCGACACGGACGACAATATAAAACTTCGAAAGGAGCCATTTCCAGACTGGCCTGATAGCTGTTATTATATGAGAATTCAACCAGATGCAAATGGTCCTCCCATGAACCACCAAAATCATGAACACAAGAACGTAATAAGTCTTCTAGAATTCGGTTGACCCTTTCAGTCTGTCCATCTGTTTGCGGGTGATAAGCAGTACTAAAATTTAATTTCGTTCCCAAAGCATCCTGAAATGCCTCCCAAAATCTACTAGTGAAGATCGGGTCACGATCACTCACTATACTACTGGGAATACCATGGAGGCGAACAATTTCTTTTACGTATATACCTGCTAAGCTTTCTGCAGTTCGAGTGGATTTTACTGGAATAAAGTGAGCAGTTTTGGTTAAACGATCCACTATAACCCAAATCGCTTCATTTCCTTTCTTGGTTCGTGGCAATCCGTCGATGAAATCCATCGATACCTGATCCCACTTCCATTTCGGTACTTCCAAAGGTTGAAGTAAACCGGCCACTTTCCTTTGATCGCTTTTGATTTGCTGACAAGTAGCACAGCGACTCACATATATCGATATGTCTCTCTTCATCGTCTTCCACCAGAATGTTCTTTTAATATCTCGATACATTTTATTTATTCCTGGATGGATACTGAATTTGGATTTGTGACATTCATCTAAAACTTCATGCTTCAGATCAGGGAAATCTGGAACACAAATCCTGCCTTTCAATCTTATAACTCCTCTATCATCCATCCCAAAACTTGTATCTTCTCCTTGGCAAATTCTTTTATAAATTCCCCGAAGAAACTCATCCTCGTATTGCTTGCTCGCGATCTTCTTAAGAAGAGTAGGAGTGATAATTAGATGAGCAAGAATAGCGTGCTTTCTACTTAAGGCATCAGCAACTACATTGGCTTTTCCCGGAGTGTATAGAATATCCAAGTCATAGGATGCCAGAAATTCCAACCAACGTTGTTGTCGCAAATTCAGATCCTTCTGGGTGAAAAGATATTTCAAGGATTTATGGTCGGTGAATAATTCAAAATTTTCACCTAAAACAAGAAGAGTTTATTAAGTATATTTATTTAGTTAATTTCGTAAATTGTTAAGAAGCTGAAAAGATTCTTACCCAGAAGATAGTGTCGCCAGATTTTTAAAGCAAAAACAACAGCCAAAAGCTCCAAATTATGTGTTGGGTAGTTTTTCTCGTGCGGACGTAATTGTCTACTCGCGTAGGCAACTACCTTTCCATTCTGCATTAATACTGCACCTACCCCATCACCACACGCATCAGTATAGACAGATAAGCCTTGGTTCCCATTAATAATAACGAGAACAGGAGCAGTAGTCAATCTCTTTTTCAATTCCTGGAAAACTTCATCACATCTTGAAGTCCAATCAAATTTAGCATTCTTCATTGTCAGCTTAGTCAATGGGCTAGCCAACTTAGAAAAATCCTGTACAAACTTTCTATAATATCCCGCTAAACTGAGAAAACTTCGAACTTCTCTAGGAGTAGTGGGTTGCTTCCAGTCCAGGATTGTAGAAATCTTGCTTGGATCAACAGAAATTCCTTCTTCATTAATAATATGACCGAGAAATTTGACCTCTTTGACCCAAAAGTGACACTTAGAAAATTTAGCGAATAAGACATTCGTCTTCAATATTTCCAAAACGATTCTGAGATGTTCAGAATGCTCCTCTTCAGTTTTGGAGAAAATTAAGATATCATCAATAAATACAAGGACAAATTTGTTCAACACTTCTCGAAATACTCGGGTCATTAAATCCACGAAGTACGCAGGAGCGTTGGTCAGTCCGAAAGGCATAACTAACCACTCGTAGAACATATCTGGACCTCTAAAAGCAGTAAAATGAACACAATCCTCAGCTATTCGCAGTTGATGGAATCCCTGAGCTAGATCCATCTTAGAAAAGAATCGAGCGCCATGAAGTTGATCAAATAGATCGTCAATTCTAGGTAAAGGGAATTTGTTCTTGAGAGTTTGTTTATTGAGATCACGGTAATCTACACACAATCTCAAAGATCCGTCTGATTTAGCTACAAATACGACGGCTGAACCCCATTCGGAAACACTAGGGCGAATCAATCCTTTCTTCAGCAAATCTCGAGTTTGATTGACTAATTCAATTTTCTCCTTAGGTGCCATCCTGCGACTTGCGTGAACAACAGGACGAGCATTGGGTATTAAGTCAATTCGGAATGCTATTTCTCTGTGCGGAGGTAAGGAATTTACTTCTTCAAATACGTCGGAAAATTCCCGAACAACAGGTATAGACAGCAAAGTGGGTTCAGGATATCCCAAAGTATACATCAATCCCTCTCTTCTTGGACTCGGATTCTCACAAGAGATTTCAATAAAATTTCCAAAGTCCGTTTTGACCAAAGCGGTCCGATCATTACACTCCAATATAGCTTCATATTTCGATAACCAATTCATTCCGAGTATGATTTCAAATTCATTAAATTCGAGGATATAAAGGTTGATAGGAAATCGATAACTATCATATGAAATAGGAACTTTCTTGCAATATAAACAAAGATTTGCGGGACCTCCAACCGGATTTTTCACGCAAATAGGATCGACAGAAAATCTAGCTTTAAGTCCTAATTCTTTTACGGTTTGTTGGGAGATAAAACTATGTGAAGCTCCCGAGTCAAATAAAACTCTAACAGTTCTACCATTAATAGTAAGGTTACCTTCCAGAACACCTTTTCCTTTATCAGCTTTCGAAGTGGAAGGATCTTTCTTTATCGCGTAAACATTTGCCACCTGTGCTTGCTTCATCATTGGGCAGTTTTTGATAACATGTCCCTCTCCCTGACAGGCGTAACATTTCCTGGGCTTATATTGCTCATTCTTCACCGGTTGTTCCTTGTTAACTTGCTTCTTTGGTTTTGTGCAGCTGTTTGAATAATGGCCCTTCTCATTGCAATTGTAACAAGTTATGTTGCTAGCCGAATTTCCTTGATTGCTCTTTTTATCATTGCCTTGCTGTGGCTTCTTGCCCCCAAACTTTCTTTTCTTCCAGTTCTGATTATTTGAATTTCCTCCTTCCTTTGGAATCTCCTGCATATCCAATGTGGCATACCTGTATCCCATATCAATAAGACCCGAAAAAGATTCCTTGACGTGAGCTGTCATCCTTTCGTGATACTTCTGGTTCATTCCCCGGATAAACCTTTCATTCTTCTTAAGAGGCATGCTTAACAATTCTGGACCAAAACGGGATAGTTCGTTGAACTTGTTTAAGTATTCTTCAAATGTCAGGCTTCCTTGCTTTAAATCCAAAAATTCTTGATACATTCTGGAAATTCCCGCCGAAGGCATATAACGCTTTTCGAACACCTCCTTAAAACGATCCCAAGAAAACTCTTCCTCGGATTCATCAACAATGACTATTTCCCACCAGGCTGAAGCTTCCTCTTGGAGTTGCCAAGAAGCTATAAGTCTCTTCTGCTCGTCTTGCAGCTTAAGCCCTTTAAAAATTTTCTCACATAATCTGACCCAAGCTTGAGCCTCAATAAATGACTCTTTTCCAGTGAATGGTTTGCCACCAAGCCTTTCGAATTTCTTATTCAAATCAGCTAGATCAGGCTGCTGCTGGATATCCATTGCTGCCACTACTGCTGGAGAACCTTGATTTGGTGCTGCGGCATTTACTTGACCCCTTGATCTTCCTCTGCGTCCGCTCATTCTTACTTATCTGAAATTAGTAAGAAAATTGATTTAGATATACGGACGAATATCTTAAGGAATATCAGCAGTAAAAGAAATAGACTAACAAATTTTTGAGTTACAGTCTTGGTTATACTCATTCTAGGATATACTTCACCCTATCTCTAATGAGCCATCTAATGTGTTATACTCCGTAGCTTAAGTTCTTACTCAACCAAAAGCTCTGATACCAATTTGTCACGACCCAAAATTCATCGTTCGAAAATAGACATCAAATACTTCACTTGTATTCGACTGCCAAATTTCAAAACGTCAAATTTTAGTTCGGATGGAGCTTATAACAACAATTAGATGAATATAAAACAGCGGAACAGAATCAATATCATAAATATCATCACAGATACAACATCGACATAATCCATACTTCATCAGAGTATTTAATACATATACTACAACTCCAAATACAACATCATGATAATACAACAGTAATCATATATCCAAAAGTCTCCAGATGAAAGAAGTGATAACGGACTCCCAAAAGCTAAACACCTGATATCTCCAAAAAGCTCCTAAGAATATCTCCAAGATAAGAGCTCCAAATATAGCTAACTCCAAAATACGGAAAACCTGCTACTAGGCTGCCCGTGTGGAAATAATGGGCACCCAGAGTTTAGGAAAGAAAACAATAAACTCCGGATCAGTCATGGGACTGGTGTGAGTAAACAAAACAGTTGTCTTTACATAAACTAGATTTTCTAAAAGAATTTTCGGTATGCTTTTGAAAATGGAACTACCATAAGACCTCCCACCACACACACAATGCAAACGCAGAATTGGAGGAGATTTCTTCTTATGATAGTTAAATATGCTTGATACGAGAAAATTTCTTTGATATTATTACTAGTGCATAGTGTAGAAAACCTTTCAAACGTAGAATATTAATCTTAGCCAACATAGACATTCCGAACTATGCCTACTATAGCTACCATCTAAACAGTGGTGACCACCATAAGTAAATGGCAGGTTCTACAACTAAAACCGTACAGGGTTTCGTATTGGTAATTGGATTTCCAACAAATGGTCAGGCCAAGGAACTTCCCATTGCCACATGGAAACGCCTCTGGAAGGACGTCCCGAGAACCTAACCGGATCTCTGCCAACACAAGGCCGGGTTACCTCTGCAAAAATAGGTAACTACTGACACGAGTATGCCATCTCCCGGTTGTAACCAACCTTTAACCGGGGCCCCGAGCAACAAATCACAAAGATAATAAATGTATATCTGCGATATCCACATAAGTAAAGTATCTGGGCTCCATACCATGATACCACTTCTATCCAGAAGGAAATGAACATACACTAAGGGGCGCTACTCCCTATAACCTTGCCGCATCTTTCCTGTTTTGACCATTTCGGGGTGTGAGGCTCGACGAAGTCTCGTCCACAAAGCTACGCTTTGTCATAAAGCCATGCTTTGGGTCAACAGATGATCAACCTATGATCACAAAGATAAATGATCAAACAAATGATCATATCACAAATGATCAAACACTGATCATCACACAGCAACACTCAGCATGTCACATTACCAAATTGGGATATATCGCTGATAAATTTCAACTACATAACCTCTGAGCTCGTACGTCTCAGAGAAGGGTGTTAAGCTAAGAGAATAAATTCTCCGCCACCAACAGAAATGTATTTGAAAGAAATCGGCTTTATATCTCAAAGTGTAATGTCGGACATGTATCCATACAAGTCTGTTCTGGGTTCGAACAGAACCGAAGGCACTTCCAAAGAAGTCCTTGCAATCCGGATAATTTTCTAATCACGTCCGGACTTCCCGTCACAAAAGAGTGATATAAATCTCTATACCGGAGCAACTCGGTGCAGAGACATTCGACAGGTTGTCCTTTCATTTTTGAAAATATCCGGTCTTCAACACCGGTCTTCAAATGCCATCCATATACGACGTATCACTATTCGGAATGGGTAACCCGAATAGTGAGCGTTAATTTCAAACGTGTGGATATGTTGTTCACAAAAAAATTCATAAATTCGATGTGGGTTTCGGATAACTACTGAAATCCGATCCCCTGTCGCATCGAGGTTTAATTGCCGTTTTACGGGCAAACAGGATTTTCACACCAATACAGAATAAACCATAATCACAATACAGTACATGGCAATATATATCACACAGTATCACTATCAGAACAGAAATATCAATACAGTGAACAGCAATAGTTAATTATTTTCCAATGTGGTTTAAATATATTTACCACAAAATTATTCGTAGTGATGTTCAAAATCAAGGGTTAAAATTTTGATAAAGAAATTAAATCTTGATTAACTCGATTAATTGTTTTCATAATTATTATTTAATCATCCGTCAACTTTGATTAGTCGATTTTTAAATTATCTGCATAACAATTTCTTAATTTACAAATGAATTTTGAACTCTTAATTGTTTATAAATCGATTGAATTAAAAATTGTTAATCATTTATTAATATAATTATTTACTTTAATTATCATTTGAAGATCTGCTTTACAGTTTGGAAATCAATTTATTTTAATTATAAAAAGTTTTAAGGTTAATTTACTAAAAATTAAATGCTAAATTTAAATATTAGTTAAGGTTTTTATAAGCATTTATATTTATACTTAGTCGATAACTTAAACAAATTCTCAACTTAAAAATGGTCAACTTTATTAAATTTGACATTATAAACTTTAATAATTTGGGCTTAACCCAATTTCAAGCCAACCCGAGTAAAATGATAATTGACACGAGTAAAACTCGAGTGTTCCCAGCAATATTCCCGCGTCTTCCTCTCCTCCCCTCGTCCCTGTTTCCTTTCTCTTTTTTTTTCTTAGTTTAAATTAAGCTAAAACTTAAAACTGCAGCACTATACCACAAACACACGCAGGCACCCAGTCTACTTCGAAGCATCCCCTCCATTTTCTCGAGTTTCCTTCGAGTCGAAGCGCCCTCCCATATCGCTGACACACTCACGCCACCGTGCACGTGCACGGTGGTTCGTCGCGACTCCGATGATCATTACGATCATCGGCAAGTCGGAAATCCCCCATCAACACGTAAACCAAAACCCAAATCGCCTTCAACAATCCAAATCGAATTTTAGCCTCCTGGTCGAAACTGAAGTTCAACCAAAACGAGCATATCCCCCTCGCCATCGCCGCACAGATCACCTGCGACGCCGTAACTTCGGCCATGTCTTGTCAACACCCCACGCTACCTTCCCCCATCGTCGCGTGTCACTCGGTCACTCCTAGGTGATGAAATCACCTCACTTTCGACCCACTGCAAAACTCCATCTTAAACCCTACTTTGGGTTCGAACGGCAATTTCATCCATACGAAAAATCATTTGTTATTTTTCTCATCATTATTGAGGTTCAAACTAGCTTCAATTCAAATTTCAACATTTATCATTAACTAAATTAGTGGTAATTCGAAAAAGTGTTATTTTTGTTCAAAAACCAAATACTCTGTGAATACTCAACTAAAAATCACTATCTTTATTTCAAAAATCTTATTTCTTTATGTTTATTCAAGTTATACAATCTATTCAACAAATTAAAGTATTCGAGTTTCTCATAAAAATTTCTTTTTACAGTAAATTTGAAGTTTACAGTAAATTTGAAGTTTACAGTGATGACAACTTACTGTATGTCTAATTAACCTTACAAAATCTTGTTTGAGGATTAAAACAACTTGATTTATTTGAAAAACCCAAACTTGTCAGTGATTAAAGCAAATAAACTTTAGTTTTGAAACAATTATAATTCCTGTATAAATGTTTACAGGGAACACAGAGCATTACTGGGATATTATCACACTGAAACATGAATAAGTAGTTTATAATTAAAGTTCAAACTGTTTTAAATAAACTTGAAATTCTTTACCAAATCATGTTTACTCACTTGTAGATCTGGAAACAGAGAGTTGCTTGTTATTTCTTTTGAAAGCCTGCAGTTTGAAGTCTGTCTTTGTTTTGCTTAGGAGATGATAATACCTTGACCTCCTTGGTTGCTGATAATATTAGTGTACTTAGTTTTTTTTTTCTTTTTCTTTGTTGAGTTGTTTTGAACGAAAATAAACCAAAGCTTTATGAATGTGTATGTATATATGGGGAAGGTTGTGTACAGGGAGTACAAAAATTTCTTTTATTTGGTCAGAGGATTTTGAAATTTGGAGGCTGAAAATCTTGCTTGATGTACTAAAGGCAATGGCATTAAATGCCTTGGTCTCTTCTTATGTTTACATATAAATTTTTTCTTCTTGCAAGTACATTTCGTATATAATCTTTTCTTCCTTCCTTGCTATTTGCTGTTTTGTTCCTTCTTATATATATGTACTTACTTTTTATTTGGTTACTTTATCCCCTTAGTTTATTTTGTTTCAGCAAATTTCTTTAAGTTTGAACACTTTTGTTATCTTGTTGTTTTGCTAAATGAAAAGGTTTTGCCTTAGTTTCTTATTTATGTGATCATTTGTATAGGCCTGGTATGTATTTTTCTCTTACAACTTGTTTTAATTTCTTTGCTAAAAGAAAAGTGGTTTTAATTAATAGTCCTTAACATTTTATAACTAGGTAAATTTTTATCACAAAATTTGTTTTAGTTCTATTTAAAAGTTTTAACTAAAGAGATTAAATTTATTCATATTTTATTTTATAACTCATAAATTTTTTTTTATAATATAAATCTTAACAATATCTTCATTGCTTTCGGAATCCTCAAATTTAAATCCAAAAATTCAAACAATTTAACGAATTAAATTATTTCAAAATTCCGGGATGTTACACATATGATATTTATTTTTACTTGTAGTAGAATGTGGTGTTTTCTTTCTTATTTTGGGTGTTACTATATCTTATACCCAACAATTTGATCTCAGGTTTGTTAATAAAGTACCTCTTTTCTAAAAAAATCTTTTCTCCCATGGTAGTCTACTCGAGTCCTAGAGAAGCTTCTGCTGTCCGGTTAGCCATATACTTCGCATGTTTTCTAGAAATTCACATTGTATCATCGTGATATTTTGAAATTGGACTTCAAAGTAAGGATGAAATAGATACAAAACTCACAAGCGATCATGTTCATGGCAGTACAAGAGAAAAAGAAAGAAAATATGCTAAGTACATTGATCAACAAAGACCCATAGCATGGAACAATATTGATTCATAAAGTGTTCAAATCTCAGCGAACCTTTCTGAGTCCAACTTTGCATGAGGAACAAGGTCAAAACATTATGTGTTGATGCATAGATGGACAAAATGAAACAAAACATAAGAAACTGCACAAGTCTGTCCATCAGTACCTATCCATGGGCAAAGTCAAAACCATCGCTAATATTTCTAAAACGAATTTGGATCAAGAAGGGCCTATTTTGTTCAACTTTTTAGTGGGAAGATGTCGACTTTGAGGCCAAAATTCAATATTCTATGTCAATAAATATTGGGATACATTCAGGTATATGATTAAAGTACTTTCACAACATGAGTTTCTATTATTTTCTTATCTTAAACCAGGCTTTGATTTAAGGATTTGTATTATAAATACCTTTGAATATCAGTGAAAAAACATAATAAAATCATATTAAAGTTTTCGTAGGCACATGCTAAAATAATATAAGTTATTTTCTTGTTTTATTCTAACTTCTCCACGTATTTATTATTTTTTATGTATTTTCCTTATTTTATCAATCTAGATTTGAGTTTCAAAAGTTAGAAGTCGCAAATTATGTAGGATGGAGACCAAATCCACACTATACTAGGGCTTTCAATGGGTACCCATAAAATCCAAAGACTAATTCTATTCATGCACATATAATATCTTAATGTAGATCAGAAAATATAATAAACTAGCATACAATAAAAATTTATTTACATAAACATTGGCTTTACAGTATTACCCTTCTTTTCATTTTCATCACCTTCGCTCTCTAAACCTTAAAATTCATTTACACAAAACTAGGAATTCCTAGAAATAAATTTAGTTAAAATTTGATAAAATAAACTTTAATTTTTTCTAAGAATACTATAAACCCTTTAATTATTTAGAAAAACTAATATCATCAAATTAATTGTTATTTTGGAAGAAAAATATTTAAACATTTTTTGAATTAGAGTAATTAGTTATAAAAGTTGTCTTAACTGATATTTTAGATTTCATCGACTTTATAAGAGTTGTATAAATTTGATCAAATGTCATTAGTTTTAATGTTTTTATTATATGAATTATAAGAAAAAGAATAAATATGCAATTAAGAAGAAGAATAACTTAATCATAGATTTCCTTGGCAAAATAATACTGAATGTTATGTTATTTTTGGTGTATGAATAAAATTTGACACTCAAAATATATCTGCATCTGTATTTGAAAATTAAAAAAATAGTCAAAAATTCAAAAAATGTATGCAAATATAGATACGATAGTATCCGAGTCCAAAAACTACTTATTTGATTTTATCATGATAATAGTTGATATTATGCATATTTCACTCCATAAAATGACTGATATATAATATTTTACCATGGTAATAATTCATATTACGCATATATATAAATGAATATTTGATACAAAAAATTGATTATTATCATTGTATTTTTATTTTTTATATTTATGTTAGCATTATTATTGAAAAGAATTTTTGTTAAATCAATAATTTTCATTTATTTTATTACTCTATTAATCAGATAATCTGATATCCTTTTGTATTTGCAAATACAGATATCTGGTATTCAAAAATGATTTCGGATGAGGATACAGATATGACGGACCTAAGTTATATTATAATCAACAACAACATAATGAATCATTGGTTCTTCATAGTCTCCTTAGGCCAGTTTGACCAATTTTTGGTGTAGATATATCTATATATATAGCAAGGTTCATTTTCAAAAAAATATAACAAGAATTGGCTACGCTTCACTTTTGTTATAATTCAAATCCCCCTGATTTCAACCATATTTTCTAATTTAAATAATTATACTTTCTCTCTCTTGTCACTTCATTCTATTATTTAATTTGAAACATGTGGTTGAAATCAGAATAAATTTTAGGTGTAGCAAAAATGAGGAATAGCCAGTCCATGCCATTATATATTTATTTATTTGTATGTGCGTGTGTGTGGGTGCTGGATATTTTGTGAAACGCCATTCATAAGTTTCAAAATTTGTTTTCGTCCATTTCTAGAAATATGTTCCACGAAAAACCCCTATGGATATTTTTAGCAAAAATGCACGGTCTACACAATAAATATTTATAGTCTACACTGTAAATATTTTTCTTTATAAAAGATTATAGTCGGAACTGTAAATATTTGTCGTTCTAACCGCAAATATTTAAAATATAAACTACACATTTTCGCTAAAAATTAATTGCACGGATATTTCGTGAAACAAACTTTGGAGAAGGGTTTTTATGTATTAAGTTTGAAAATAAAAGACAAATCTTAATTTCCTATACTTACACAAACACACATACATACATGCATACATACATACATACATACATACGTACGTATACATGATTTGAAATTATTTAGGGATCAAGGAGTGATGTCCCTCAATTTTTTGTCTTGCAAATTATTAAATGTTATTTATGTTCGAATGTCGATACTAATACATGCACCATGTTCACATTTCGAGCACCCAAGTGCCGAAAAGACCGATTGTTAGGGTAAAAGAAAAGGAACAAGAAAGAGAAGAACAAAAATATTAGAATCTTATAGCAAAATGAAAACATATAATATCAAAAGATAGTACAAAGTATTACTCTAATGTACATAACAATTCAGAGTTACTAATCTAAGTACTATCATCAGCCTATATAGTTATAACAACGTGTCCTTATAATTGCTAATATATACATACATAACATAATGCTGCAGAAATAAATACTATGGGAGGTAATAATCCTGCCTGTCTCTATAAGTTCCAAAGCGTTCGATCAACTATTATTAAATAAAATTCGTTTATATATAGATGATTTTCGTTTACATTATCGATATTTCTTAGAACTACTTATTATTGTTAAAAAAATCAAAATTAATTTTTCCTTCATTAGTTATTGGTCCATAAGTTTATAAATTCATACTTATTCACCTTAACTCATAGATAGAAATATTTAAATAATTCAGATATTTAGATACGAAGTGTTCGAAATTCAGGGTCCTTACATTCTTCCCCTATAATATTTCATCCTCGAAATTTCTACACGAGCAATCAAACAAAAAATGATACAACTATACTTAACAGTATTAATTTACTAGCAAACATAAATTAAGTAATTAAGTTTTCCTTAGTTCGAAATTTCTCTTATAGCACAAGATGAAAAACAATCTACTAAGCATACATTTCGCTCAACAGCCTTAGATTATTACTTAATCGACTATTCATGCTACCTTAGAACAAATTAAAGATTCTTTCCTAGAACTCTACATAAGCAAACAAACATAGTATAAAAATGTACTAAAAGCCTGTACGATGTTGTGAAGTTAAAACACTTGGCAGTTCTATAATGACGGAGGTGCAAAAAGTAATAAGGGGGATACAGCGGATGTGCAAAAAACTTCATTGTATATAAATCAAATATTTAAAGTTAATTTATTTTCATTCTCACATCATTTTTGTTGGAAAAATAAACACTTTTTTAATCTTATATAACAAAACTGAAGAATATGATCGTTTATGGAAAATAGATTTGGTGACTACAATGGATATCTAACTTATATAAAGCCCTTATGCCTTAAAATTAGGTCTTTAACCTAGCTGTGTTGATTCAATTTAAAAAGACCATTCAAATCAACCTTTGTATATTAATGTTGCTAAAGTGAATGCTAAAATGCCTTGATTTAGCGGATATATCGGAATATTATAGGGCTTAAACGGATCTACTATTTAACAGCACTAAACTGAGATAGCTAGCGGTTGAAGAGTACTATACACTACAGCGGGAATTTTATAAGGCTTTAACTGCATATATATGATGTACATATGTCATCCGTATGCAATATCATACTTGATCACTTGCCCCATCACATGGATTTCACTTCCAAACTAGCATAGTCTACTTGATCTCTTTAGTGCAGACTCTGATTAGGTTTCTTGATTAAAGACATTTGTTCATTTTACATAGCCATATATTATGATAGAAAACCTCGAAATCATACCAAGAATCTATATCAAGTGTTCGCCTTCAAGAATTGAGTGAAAAAAATTCCTAGCTCGGACCGATGTATATCACCTCAAAATCATGTACTCGAACCCTAGATCAAAAACTATCATGCAAATAAAATGATCTACATATGACTTATGTACTTTATCCTATTGATTTCTTAACCAAGCTAGTGTATTTTCAATTCACGTTTACTTTCATATATAATATTTCTTATTTAATTATTAAAATCATTTATGAGCCATTTTATAGAACATTACTTAAGTTTTTTAAATATTTTATTAGGTCATATCTTTAGTTATAAAGCATTTCATTAAAACACAATTTCATTTTAAAACTTTTCAAGATATAATTTCATTACTTATAATACTCCACTACGTCTTAAGCGTATATACTAAACATTTATATTTATCTACTTAATAAGGGTTATAAATTTAAAACTTGTTTTAGATTAGTACCTTCTCGATTTAAGAGCTATATAAACTTATCCTTTATATTTTAAAAAACATTTAAATTTTTATACCAGTTCAGAAGTTTTCGACTATCCAAAATTGTCAAAAGTTCCACCTTTTATTTCGACAATTGAAAACTACTAAATAACTTATCATAAAAAGAACCATAAAACAAAATACCGTAATGCATAGGATACATGAATGTAATAAAACTTAACATTAAATTTTAAAATTAAATATCGGGTTTCACTTCAAATCATCTTGAAATAATATGTTCATATAATTTTTTATACAAAATCATAATTTAGAGATTTAAATCAAAATCTATTTTACCAAACAACTTGTAGAAAATTACTATAGTAGCTTTCTCCACTTTAAAACTCAAAAATGAATGCCAATGATTCTACAGTCATCACCAGAATTACTTTTCAACGATGGAAGTGTATTCAGTACTTTCTATCTCTTTCAAAATCATTTTATTCAAATATTTATATTCATAAATACTTTTAAATACTACTATTTTTATTTTCACCAAAACCTTGGATTTTTTTTCTTGAAACATCGGTATTTGAGTTCTCAAATTTTTTGTTTGAAATCCTTTTTATTTATAATTTTTTTTATATAAAGTAATTTCCTTATCTAAATCATTTCACAAATGTATATCTTTGTTTAGATTATAATTTTTTTTATCAAAATTGAATTTTAACCCAACGTTATCATCGAAATCTTATAGTCAAACTCTGAAACCTAATTCACAAGGTGTTTATTTCAAAGTTTCTATAATTACTATCTATCCAACCCATGCAGTGAAAAGATAGAACTGCTTATAAATTGGTCGAACTCAACTAATCAAATAATATTTGAATATTATCATCTCCCAATAAAAAAATACATCATAAATAATTATATTAATTTTGAAAATTATTCTTTTATACATAAAATATAGTCCTAGATAAAATTATTCCATTTACCAATTCCAACATAATATTATGTTGGTTTGTCTTGTTCAAGTATTTAGAAATATCTATCAATAACATTAGCAACTCGTATTGATCAGAATCCTTATATAACTCAACAAAACAAATAACATAATATAAAATATATTTATAACAATAACAAATGCTCACTCTCATATATAGAATACACTCACCTCATAGTTGGAGATTTCATTCCACTATCTCTTAATGAATCATACCCAACCAAAGCCAAGGTGTTCGCTTAACCTCCAGCTTTGATACCAACAGTAATGATCACCCTTTTCAACCCTAAATGTCCACACAAATACATCCATGTATTCAGGCATTGAGCGCCTAAGGGCCAGAAAGACCGATAGAGTAAAATAAAAAGTAGAAAAGAAAATGAAAAAGAAAGAGGAGAACTTAAATATCAGAATCTCAAAATAGAGTGATAACATATAATATCAAAAGATAGTACAAAATGTTGCTCTAATATACAATTTCGAAGTTACTAATTGGAGCAGTATCATCAGCTTGGACTGTTATAACAGCATATCCTTATAATTTTATATATATATATATACATAAAGTAATGGAACAAAAATAAATACTATGGCAGGTAATCATCCAATCCGTCTTCATAAGTTCCAAAGCGTTCGAACAACTTTTTTAAATAAAAAGTCATATTTCGATAAAACGATTTTCGATCACATAATCGATATTTCTTCAAGTTATATAATTTTTTATAAATAAAATTCAAAAATATGTTTTTATTCATTAGTTATTGGTTCATAAGGTAATAAAATCATATTTATTCCCATTAAATCCTAGATACACATATTTAAATAATTCAGATATATAAATACGAAGTGTTCAAAATTCCGGATCGTTACATATTTCATCTATTAGTATAGATCATGTTTTTTCGTTCATTATAACAAATGACTTTGCATAAGTACTGCCTAACCCTGAAGATAAAATTGAACTAATTCATGCTAGGATAATGGAAATAGGGATGGGCGGGTCTAGGGTCTAAATCTGGTAGAGCCACCCCTATGTTGATGCCTAAGACCCGCTCCATCGAGTCATCGAGGCTGGTAAACCCATGACCCGTTTTTGGGAGCTTCGAGTCTAGGGTCGGGTTGGGGCTTGGTTGAGCCGCCCTAACTCGACCCGCACTACTAATATATCATAGAGTCGCTTTATTACTACCAATATTTATGGCATGGGTAACGACCCGATTTCTCGACGCCCGAAAATCGACATCGATACGTCCACTGTATCAATTGCCGAACAATAGAATGCCAGAAAACCGAACCATTAGGCTTAAAGAAGAAGGAGGTAGAAGAAGAAATAGAAAACAATATCAGAATCTCGCAAATGCAGCAGAATAATATATAATAGATAAATGACTAATCTTTGAAACAAAGAATTATATCTGTTTTATACATTACATCATCAGAGTATAATATCAAACAGTAACACAACATAATTCAGGACATATAATATCTTGTCCTTCCAAAGCTGAATATACAACTTACACTGCACAGCAGAAATATAAATCTACCAAAATACGCCTCATCATCCAGCTCGTCTCCTGAGCTCCACAACAGTCCATCCCAAAATCTGTACACTATAATGCTCGGTTTTCTACGCTCGAAAATCGAGTCGTTATAGAATGTTAGTTGGACGTATCCAAAAAAATGTGAGTTAATTATCTTTTAGTGCAATATATGTACAAACTACCTAAAACTCAATGTATCAAATATATGCATAAATTTAGTTATTGTGTAAACACAATGGAAAAAAAATATTATGCATAAAATTAATAAAATAATCAAAATACATGTCAATGTGGTCATGAGAAACATGAATATTTAGAATAAGTTAACGAAAATAAAACATCCATCGTCTAGCATATATAAATGATGGCAAATGGCAATCCATTGCCACATTTATTTTTTCTTTTAAAAATTTGGTTTCCGTTATTAGTACATGGCCATATGATACGAAGGAGGTCGACAGTATAATATCATTCAAACGTCGGGTATTAGGAAGTACGTACTTGGAGGTAAATAACATGATTCTTTCAAAAAAATTATGTATGTACGATCCTTTCATCCATTGTTAAAAATCATTTTTAAACCATATCACCAAAATCCTAAAGCATGAAATGCTACTGAAAAACATGTTGGATGCTTTCCTCCAGTGTTTGGTTTTCCTTGTTCATGAAGATATTCACCTTTAAAAGGAATATTATCAAACAAAACGATAAACCATATATTATACTCTTTGGACCATGGTAATGGAAGCTCACATAATGCATGTATCAAATATATTCATATTGAAATCATAATGGATAATTATATTAACTTTCATGCTTTAAATTCTTAGTAGGAAATAATAGGTTTCTTAACGTAGCTACACTTTATTTCTAAAAACAAAAGTGTAACGACCCTAGATTTTAAATTAATTTAAATTAATAATTTATTGAATTTTCGAATTAAATTTGTATAATTTATTATAAATGGAAGCGAGTTTCCCAGATTCAAATAGAATCTATATTAAGTCATATGATTTAAAAAATTGTATATGTGTGTATATATTGGATTTGAAATTAAAATTTTAAATAAGCGACTTACAAAAAAAATTGTTGATGGTTAAGACTTTAAAACAAAGTATCGTTATACAAAATAAATTTTTGTTAATAGTATTTTCTTTTAAAATAATGTGTATAGGGTAATAATAAGAAAGATAAAATATAAATACCTTTTGCTTACAAAATAAATAAAGTAGAAATAAACAAAACCCATAAATAAATATCACTTATATTTAATATAGGACTTTATTCATATCACAAGAAACAAAATACATTTTTAAAAAAATGTATAGTGTGAAACATAACAAAGAGGCAACTAGTTACATAGTATAATAAAAAGACTAAAACAAACATAATAAAAGCAGCCACCACTTTAAAAACAAAAGAAATAAAATATACTCAAGTATATAAACAAAACCTTTCAGCCGAGACAAGCTTGTAAAGCAAGTACAAATAAAAAACCTTTTAGCCGAGACAAACAAAGTAGTAATGCAAGACAACATATATTTTTCAAAACATGATAAGTATAAACAAATCAAACAAGACAGCAAACTATCTCCATGCTTTGTATAGCTGAAATGTAGTATGGGAAGAAAGTATACATGGTACAAGTAATAAATGCAAGCATGGACAAACTTGTAAACAAAATAAAATTTGCTGTACATTTCTTTTCTTATATGTACAAGCCTAATTTATGCAGCACGAATTGGTATCTCATCAGCCACTCTATGGAAAGAAAATTACTGATCCTATATTGTATAAAAATAAATCAATGTTACCTGATGTACAAACATAAAATATATATATAACCGTGAAACAAATTTGTACATCCTGTAAACCTGTCTACTTCTCTTTTCTTTTATATATACCAATTTCCCCATCTTATTTCGTTCATAAGCTTAGAAAAGGATCTGAAATGATATCATCTTAAAACATCAAAACAAATCATTTACAACCAGAGCATCAAGGTAGGAGTTTCCAGGCAAAACATTTTGTCTCTGCCTTTCTCTGTTCTTTCTAAACTTCAGGTGAGTAACTTTCTTTTAAAATAAATAAAAATTTTAAGTATCTTGATATCTGACTACATATGAATTACTGGAAATAAAATAGTATTGTGTGGATGTATTTGAGTTAATTCACTGTGTATATACATGAATGTATGATGGCATGCTTACTGATTGTGATTTATCCTTGCCTATTCTTAGTTTCTAGTCTTAAAATCTGATCAATAATCATTACCTCCAAATCTAATCTATGTTAAGGTTTAAATTTCAAACAAAATGTGTTAGATGTATTATAGATTATGGTTTTAAATTTTATTCAAGTTAAATAAATTAGTAATACTTCTGGAAATCAAGAAAAACCTGAGCAAATCAAATATGGGCCAAATTTCAAACATCTTGATTCCTGAATCCAGGAATGTGAACTGAATTTTTAAATCAAAAGATGATTTTTAAAACTGAAATCATGATTTTTAGAGATAGATTGAGGTTGTAGTTCTCGGTTGAACAAAAAGTGGGGTAGAGGCAATTTTTGGTGATTTTTGGGTTTGGAGTGGTCGGGGTTCTCTGATGTGATGGAGGGATGATCAGAGGGCTTGGGGAAAATATTGGATGGCGGTGTAGTTGGTCGTGGTGGTGGTGGCATTCATTTGAAGTGTGTAAACCTAATTTTGGCATGGCTAAGAAATTTGACTCGTTCTTCGTCGGTGTTAACCCCTAAATTTCTACGACTTATGGCCTCACGACTTACGAGCTGTACGACTCATGGTCTTACGAGTCATGAAGTAAACGACTCATGGACTTTACGACTCATCAGACTTGGAAACATACGACTCATGGTGCGTACGACTCATCAGGTTCAACGAGTTATGAAGTATACGACTCATGGTCTTACGAGTCATGGAGTAAACGACTCATGGACTTTACGACTCATCAGACTTGGAAACATACGACTCATAAGGTCTTACGACTTATGGTGCGTACGACTCATCAGGCTTACGACTTAAAGGCTATCGAAACTAGAATCCAAGGCCCGGGCCTGTACTATTTTGATCTAATGAGTCGTCTACGACTTAACACGTCTTCCAACTAAGCCGCAAGATGGACCATAAGGCGCCCACGAGACATCATGAGTCGAATACGAGTCACGACTTACCATGAGTCGGATACGACTCATGACTTGGTCGGATTGAAAGCTCAGGAATCAGCTCCTATAAATACCCCGTCACTTCCAACATTGAGGGGACTTTTGGCAAATCATTTCTACAGCACTGTTACTCCGTCGAACTCTTCATTCATTCAGTAATCAAGGATCCTTCAAGCATTCGCGACACTACAACAAGCTTCGAGAGAAATTCCTCACATCCGACATGGATTCATCGAGTTTCACCGTCGAAGATTGAGCTAGTAGTCTAGATTGTTTCTTGTGATCAAATTGTACTGTTTCCTGAAGAGATTTGTATCAAATTATAATCAAATCAGCAATAAGAGACTATAAAGTGGACGTAGGCTCAATTACGGGCCGAACCACTATAAATCTGTTGTTCATTTACTGCATTTCGGCTATTTTCCTGCTTATTTTCTGTTCCCGTCACACGGGTGGTGCTTTCACGATCTTATTACAC
The DNA here is from genome assembly GCA_030737815.1 of Allium fistulosum. Classification (NCBI taxonomy): domain Eukaryota; kingdom Viridiplantae; phylum Streptophyta; class Magnoliopsida; order Asparagales; family Amaryllidaceae; genus Allium; species Allium fistulosum. The sequence continues at coordinate 131,771,293 of CM060904.1, forward strand.
ACACTGGGTGTTATCGTTCGTATTTTAACGTTAACATTTTGGTGCTTTCACTGAGAACCCAACTCAGGCTACCATCCATCATTGCTTCGCACAAGTTTGTTGAAAAGATTTCCTACAGAACTAGAAGTCTATCAGACATAATGGCTCCTGGAAGGAAACGAAAGGTTGTCAGATCTGAAAATGTTCATGATGATACCGCCACCTCTGCTTCACCAAGTCAAGCAGCTCCAAGCGTTGGGGTGACGCGAGAGGAGCTAGACGCTGCTGTATCCGGACTATACCAGCAGATTGAGACTCAAAACAATCTGATGATGGAAAAACTGAACGCTTTGCTTGGCGCCAACCAAAGACCAGTGGGTAATGAAGAAAACACCGCTGATGCCCTTCACAACTCCGAAGGGAGGAATATTCCTCAGGGGGGATCAGGTGCTGCTGAAGGGGCACCCCTCCGAGCTGAAGGATCTAGACCATCGCCAATTTTCCACGAAAATCTGCCCGGGCAAACGTCTGAGAAAATGGCAGAAGTCTACTCTGCAAAATCTTTGAACAATGAGGAATATCTTTCTGGCATGATCAAGCAAATAATGAAAGAGAGCATGCAGAGAGGTGAAGATGAGAGTGAATGGGGATTCGCGCCAAGCAAGACTCCATTTACCGAGAAGATTCTAAAGGCTGAATTTCCTAGAAAATTTGTTCCCCCTACCATTCCTGCTTATCGGGGAACAAGTGATCCAAACCAATTCTTGTATAAGTATGATTGGCACATGACCGGTGCGAGGGCAACTAAAGAAATCAAGTGCCGGTATTTCCCAGTATATTTGGAAGGAGTGGCACTTCTCTGGTTCACCAAACTTCCTGTCCGATCAGTAGATCAGTTTTCCGATCTGACTAGAAAGTTTAAAGAGCAATTCAGGCTATACGCTTCAAAGGCAAAGGACATAATGTCATTATCCAGTCTTGAACAGAATCCGGGAGAACCTATTAAATCATTCCTGAACCTTTTCAATATAGCTCTGGCGGAAGTTGATAACGCAGAGCCACGGATGATCTTGACCTATTTGATGCGTGCTATCGACAAATCGAGCGAATTTGGAAAATGGCTGAAGATGAAAGAGCCAAATTCTCTCGAGAAATTCTACAAGAAAGCCGATGAATTCATACGCTTGGAAAATCTTCCAGCATCAATGAAGGTGGTAGCAACAAAGGTGGAAAATAATATTGCCGCTTCGGAAAAGAAAGATTCCGGAGGTCAGAAAAGGGAAAATCACGAGGGGAAGAAACAAAAGGATATAAAGAAACCTCGCTTCTTCAAACCCTCAGATTTCACTCCATTGACCGACACTCTGGAAAATATCTTCTTCGCCACCAAAGATGCCGTGGATTATCCCAAACCGGCTGAGATAAAACCAGGAAAGGGCGCTATGAGAAATGGAAAGTTCTGTCGTTTTCACAACCAACCTGGTCATGATACCAATGACTGTCGTCACTTAAAGAGCTTAATTGAAGAATTATTGAGAGAAAACAAGCTGCAACAATATGTCAAGAAAAACAGGAGTGATCCATCTTCGTCTACTCAGAGACAACAACCCTCTAATCAGCCGTCAGACTCAAGTAAAGGTGCTGCGGCACAAGAATCTGAGAGGCCCGTTATCAACGTCATTTCAGGGGGCCCACACCCAGCAGGCAAAAGCTGGGGTGAGATGGAACGATATGCTCACGCTTTGAAGTATATCCCGGCAGAAGAAGATGTTTTTGCTGTAGAAAACACAGTACCCTTAAAACAGCAAAAGATTTCAGATAATGATATTTTGTTCAAGGCTCGGGATTCTATTGGTATTGAAGCTCCGACCATTGACCCCTTAGTTATCTCTGCAGGAATTGGGCCAGCAATAGTAAGACGAGTACTCATTGATTGCGGTGCTTCCTGCAATATACTTTTCAAGAAAACATTTGACCAGATGAAGATCCCAATGGCCGACGTTCAGGCTTCATCACAAAAGATCGTTGGTTTTACTGGGGAACCACAGCAACCAATCGGAACTGTCGATTTGTTCGTGGAACTTGGTGAAGGGCAGAAAAGGGTAACTCGAAGACAAACCTTTGTGATTGTCGATGGATTTTCTGCCTACAATGCTTTCCTAGGCAGGCCAGCTCTAGCTGCATTCAAGGCCATTTTGGCCCCGTGGTGCTTAACTATGAAGTTTCCCACAGAAAATGGTGTTGGTGTCATCAAGGGAGATCAAAATGCTGGACGTGAATGTTATCTTATAGAGCTTCGAGAAGCCAGAAAGAGAGAGATGGGTAAAGATGCGGCAGCTCCCCTCCGCATCAAAAACCCAACCTTATAGCAAATACAGAGTGGCCCCTGCACTGGAGAGCATAGTGGTGCAAGGCGGGAAATGGACCCCAGAAAATCCAGTGCAGAGGAAAATAGAGTGGTGCCTGTGGAAGTTACGGTACCAATACCTGTCGACTCCAAAGACCCAAATAAAGTGCTTAATGTGGGTTCGCAACTAAGTACAACAGTTCAAAATACACTGATATCATTTCTAAAAGCAAATCTGGACGTGTTCGCTTGGTGTCATGCTGATATGTGCGGAATCTCTCCAACAATTGCTGTTCATACTCTGAATATTGATCCGAAATTCACACCGGTAAAACAGAAAAGAAGAACTCAAGGTCCAGAAAGATCAGCAGCTTTAAAGGAAGAAGTAGATCGCCTCTTAGAGAATAATTTCATCAAAGAATCCACTTATCCAAATTGGGTTTCGAATCCAGTACTGGTTAAGAAGGCAAATGGAAAGTGGAGAGTATGCATTGATTTCTCAGATCTGAACAAAGCTTGCCCCAAAAACTGCTTCCCGTTGCCTAGAATCGATCAACTAGTAGATGGGACGGCTGGACATGAGTTGTTATCTTTTATGGATGCCTATTCCGGATACAATCAGATTATGATGAATGAACCAGATCAGGAGGACACAAGCTTTATCACAGATGTGGGACTCTACTGTTACAAAGTCATGCCATTCGGGTTAAAGAATGCAGGGGCAACATACCAAAGACTTGTCAACGCTATGTTCAAGCCACAGATCGGCAAAACAATGGAAGTCTATGTTGATGATATGTTAGTAAAGTCAAAGAAGGCAGTAGACCACATGGATCACTTGGCAGAGATGTTCTCAATTCTTCGGAAGTACGGAATGAAGCTCAATCCATTGAAATGTTCATTCGGAGTAGAGTCTGGGAAATTCCTGGGTTTCATTGTGAGCGCTAGGGGCATCGAGGCCAATCCTGCTCAAATCACAGCTCTAAGAGAAGTTAAAGCCCCTAGAACAAAGAAAGAACTGCAAAGTCTCAATGGAAAGGTTGCCGCTCTTAGTCGCTTCATTTCCAAGGCCACAGACAAATGCATTCCCTTCTTTGATGCTCTAAAGAAAGGAAAGAAAAATTTCGAATGGACTCCTGAATGTCAGAATGCTTTCGATCAACTGATTCATCATATGAGAACTCATCCGGTCCTCTCCAAGCCTAGTGATGGCGAAGACCTCTTCATCTATTTAGCAATTTCATCCCATGCTTTAAGTGCAGCACTTGTACGAGAAGATATGAAAATACAACGTCCAGTTTACTACATCAGCAAACGGTTCGCTGGAGCTGAAATGAATTATTCAAAGATAGAAAAACTTGCTTATTGTCTGCTAATCGCTTCCAGGAAGTTGAGACCTTATTTCCAATCTCATCCTATCAAGGTCCTGACTGATCAACCTTTGAAGCAAGTCATGTATCGTCCTGAAACTTCGGGTCGTCTCTTGAAGTGGAACATAGAGCTCAGTCAATATGACATCACTTACCATCCCCGAAGAGCAATTAACGGACAAGCCTTAGCAGATTTCATTGCAGAATCCACTGATAAAGGTGACAGTAAGGAAGAAACAACTGACTGCATTCCGATACAGTGGAAGTTGTATGTTGATGGCTCGAGAAATGACTATTGTTCTGGGGCAGGAGTTGTGTTCGAAACTCCCGAAGGACGATCACTATGTTATGCATTGAGACTGGAATTTCCTTCGACAAACAATGAGGCAGAATATGAAGCCCTTATTGCCGGATTGAAGATCGCCAAGGAATTGAATATCAAAGTAATACAGATTTTCAGTGATTCTCAGCTTATTGTCTGCCAGGTGAAGAAGGAATTCCAAGCCAAAGGAGGGAATTTGCCTGCATATTTGACAAAAACTTCCGAACTCCTCAATGATTTAGATCACTACTCAATAAGCCACATACCCCGAGAGGAAAATATGAAGGCGGATTCTTTGGCAAAGTACTCAAGTTCCGGAGAAGCTCAATTGCTGGGATTAGTTCCTGTAGAAGTTCTGTCAGCTCCAAGCATTGATGAAATGGATATTGATTGGGTTATGACTACGTCTCAAGAGCATGAATCGTGGATGAGTCCAATCAAAGAATACTTACTCAGTGGTTCTCTGCCAGAAGATTCTAAGGAACGTCGAAAATTATTGAGAAAAGCGTCAAGATATGTGATTCAAGACGGCCGATTATACAGGCGAGGATTTTCAATCCCACTACTCCGATGTGTAACTAAAGAAGAATCCAAGACAATCTTAGCAGAGGTGCACGGAGGAGAATGTGGAGACCATTCAGGTGGTCAAACACTTGCAAAGAAAATTCTCCGATATGGGTATTTCTGGCCGGATATTAATCGAGATGCTGCAGCTTACTCCAGGAAGTGTGACAAATGCCAAAGATTTGCAAAAATCCCAAGAGCACCTTCCACCGAACTCACACAAATGGTCAGCCCATGGCCATTTGCCATTTGGGGAATAGACCTAATTGGACCATTACCGATCGCTAAATCAGGAATTAAATATGCTATTGTCGCCGTTGACTATTTCACCAAATGGGCCGAAGCTGAACCTTTGGCCACCATCACTTCTAAAAAGATGATAAATTTTGTAACAAAGAATATCATTTGCAGATATGGTGTGCCACAGAAGATAATCACCGACAATGGCACTCAATTTGAAAGTGAAGAATTCCAGGATTTTTGCAAACGGTTCAGAATTCGAAAAAGCTTCTCAGCAGTGGCTCATCCGCAGGCAAACGGGCAAGTGGAAGCAGTTAACAAGATCATCAAGTCAACTATCAAAAAGCAACTTGAAAGAGCAAAAGGTGGTTGGGTTGATAAACTTCCATTAGCACTATGGGCGTACAGAACTACTCACAAAACTGCAACTGGGCACACTCCATTTTCACTGGCATACGGATCTGAGGCAATGATTCCAGTAGAAGTAGAGGTTCCTTCGCATAGAAGAGTTCATTTCAATGAAACCGAAAATGAAAAACTGCAACTTGAAGCGCTTGATTTTCTCGATGAGAAAAGAGAGGAAGCTAGGCTCAGAGTTTCAGCTCATCAGCAAAGAATAGCCAGGCATTTCAACTCCAAAGTTCGCCAACGCAGCTTTGAAATCGGAGACTTGGTTTTGAAAAGGATCATGACAGCAACTGGTGTGTTTGGGCCAAACTGGGAAGGGCCATATGTTATAGGCACTAAACTTCTTGATGGCACTTTCAAACTCATAACTGTTGAAGGAGATCCAATTCCAAGGGCCTGGAACAGCAATCATTTGCGCCCTTATTTTACTTGAAAGGAGCTCTGCTCAAAATTGTAAAATGATGATAAATGTATCAGTTGTATTGTGAAACATTGTAAATCAGTGTAAATGAATGAAAGCTATAAAGTGGACGTAGGCCCGATTCTTGGCCGAACCACTATAAATCTTGTGTTCTTTACTATTTCATAATGCCTGTTTTATTTCGATATGTAAATACTTTAAATGTATCGCTAAAATATCGATTCAAAATTGCAGGACATTATAACAAGGCTTGCTCATCACAAAGCTAAGCGACCTCTATAAATCAGCTAATGCACAAAGCAAAGAACAAAAATTCCAAACTCAAATCCTACGCAAGGAAAACTTCACATAAAGAGTTGGCGACTTTACTGGGACAAACCTTCGTTCACTAGTTGAGATTGTCGTTATGAACGGGCATCCAACTAGATAACTCGCGTTTGTCTCGTGAAGTCATTTAACGGTGAAGAACACTCCTTCGGATGAAGTAATTTACTCGCAAAAGGAAAAAAGATGTGCTTGGAAATGATGATAAGAGATCCCTAATGGGCAAATGATGAGAGAAAATTGCCAAGCAAACAAAGAAGCAGACAAAGGGAGGTATGCCTCTCAACAGGAAGGCCGAGAGATCCACTAAAGGGACGCCTTCCCAATCGGAAGGAACAAGACCCTCGCTAACTGGTCGTGATGCATCCGACCAGATAGCGTATGTCCGCCCCATGGATCCACTCGCCCCTGAGACGCAACCTACCTGGCACACCAACAGACCAAAGCCCTCTAACAAGGCACGCCAATAAATGGGAATGCTTTACTCAATCAAAAAGATCGGTGGGACTACCAAAGGGGCACCTTGTTAGTTAATTGCGATCGTTTGTGCAAGCAAACATCCAATCAAGCAACTTGCGTTCGCCCCGTAGACCTCTGACCATGAGAAAGTAGCTTCCAGGCAATCACAAGCCCTCTTCGGAGGCACAAGCCCTCTTCGGAGGCACAAGCCCTCTTCGGAGGCACAAGCCATCTTCGGAGGCAAAAGCCCTTTTCGGAGGCACAAGCCCTCTTCGGAGGCACAAGCCCTCTTCGGAGGCACAAGCCATCTTCGGAGGTAAAAACCCTTTTCGGAGGCACATTTCATCAGGGTAAAAGTGCAAAATGCTTCTCTTCGGAGACCCACTTCACCCGGGTAGAAATACAAAAAATTGCTTCTCTTCGGAGACCAAAATCAAGACTTCTTTGGAAGCACAAGACCTCTTCGGAGGCACACCAATACCCCACAAAGCATAATGCTACTCTTCGGAGTCCACATGCTACTCCTCAAAAATACCAAAATAAAGCCCTCCTTAGAGGCACACTTCGGTTCTTAAGGAAGATCTACTTGTTCATCTAAAAAAAAAACTCTTCCCCAGAAATCGAAGTGCTAAGTAATATCTTCTTCTGAGATTCGCTTTACCGCGTAGGAGAATTCACTTCTCAAAAACATGAAGTAAACATCTCCGAAGGTTGAAGTGTGAAAACTTATCTGAAAATGAGACACACTCCGTTTAAGTAGAATAATCATTCCCTCAAAGATGGAATAGTTATTCTATGGAAAATAAGAGTACGGGTCTCGCTAAAAGCAAAAGATATTGTAAAGCACTTGTGGTATAGGGGCAATATCATATGATACGGCTACAACAATAAAAAGCAGTATTCAAGCAACATACCACAAGCACATAACAATATCACGCGAAAAAGCTGTGGAATAAATGCATTCTTAAACACAAACAAAAAGTTTGTACAAGTGAAAAGAATCGTTTGTTCTACATTAAAAATAAAAAACAAATGCATTCTCACATACACAAGAGTTTGTACAGGTAAAATAATTGATTTATTTAGCACTACAAAAATTCTTTACATGTGCAGATATCTCGAACAAGCAAAAGCGGGGACCGGTACCCGCACAATCCCCGGTCAATACATGCAAAGAGAAAAAATAATAAGTAGAAAATCCAGCTTGATTATTCCTTCTTCTCACCACCCTTGGAGCTCTTTCCCGGCCTAATGATTAGCTTTTGAAGTCGTTGCGAACGGGCAGGGGCAGAAGGAGAAAGTGGTACAGCCGGATCAACTACTGCTTCCTCTTCAGTGGAAGTCTTCTTCTTTTTCCTTACAGCACGCTTCCCCTTCCTCTTTGAAGAAGACTCGCTCCCCGGAGTAGCAAGCAATGTTGAAAGCTTCGTATCGTCGTCAAGAGACCGCTCCGGGGTCTTCTCGATGTCTTCAAAATCCTCCGCCTTCTGTTCCTGAGAAGCAGCTGGATCATCCAAGCCTTGAAGAGCTTTGATTTTCTCTGCCTGTGATCCCGGTTGGGAAGCAGAAGGAGGAGTAATTTGGGAAGACGGAGGAACGGCAATCGAAGGAGTGAAAGCTTGTGTAGTGCTTGGTGCCTCCGCTGTAGAAGAAAAGAAGTTAAAATCAGCATCCCCCAAAAATAAAGAAGGCATTGGTTCATCAAAGTTTAAGTAACAAGTAAGAAGGTCATCGAATTCAGCTAAGTCAAATGACTGGTTCATTAGACCCGAGACGACATCAAGAGTACCTGGAGGAGTTGGCTTTGCAAGATCCACCTCAAACTTCTCGGCTTCAATATCATCCAGTGCCTCATCTTCAGTAGGAGTAGTTGCAGTTTCCTGGGCAACTTTAGCTAGTTGTAAAGAATGAGAGCTGGAATCTATAATATTAACGTCGGCTGAAGTGGAAGTTAGAACGGGGGCAGTTAAAGGAGTTTCTTCTTTTGGAGGCTCTTCTCCCATTGTTTCAGCTCGTATTTTGGCAAGTTGCTCCTTCCCCCTAACAAGAGCGGCACGAGCCTCATCATCGAGATAGCGCTCCTCAAGTTCCAACTCATTATAGCCAGCCCCGCCAAGCATATCCATTGCGACTTCCCACACTTCAGCCAATGTAATTTCATAACCGGGACCAAGAAAAGAGAGGCTCCCACGACCCAGAACGCTGTGTAAGTAAAAGTCGAATAAAGTAGAGCTGATGTCTGCTTTCGTCGCCTCATGTGATTGCTCAGCCGCTTCCTTTTCGGCAATGGCAGCAACCCGACCAGCGGTAGCCTCATCACGCTCTACCTCAGCTTTAGCGAGTCGAGACTTTAGTAACTCAATCTCTACGTTCTGGGAAGTGACTTTTTCCCGCAAATCGGCGTTTTCTGTGCGGTATTTCTCAGTAATATGCTGTTCAGCGGCAAGCTTCATTTCAACATCTCTCTGTGCAGCATGGGCATCCCGCACTTGTTTTTGAAAGACCTCTTCTTTTTGGATATGAGATGCAGAAGAAGAGGCAAGATCTTCTTTAAGTTTCTTAACCTCGGACTCAAGTTTTGCATAACCATCAGCAATATTTGTCATCTCGAGATTATGCTGTTTGCAAACTTTGTCCCACTCCGCCTTGTCGTTTTCCATAGTCAGCATTGCCTCAAGGTTTGCACGATTAACCCTTTGGAGTTCATCGACAAGCTTCTGCCACTGCGACATCCTCTCGATATTAAGCCTGACTGCGTCAAGACTGCTAAGCATGTCTGATTTATCAATCGGAACTATGTCCAAGTCAAAGCGCACCCCTTTTAGGCACCAATTCGGAAAACGGCTCTGAAGTGTTGGGGGGCCGTCCTTGACTTGATATTGCGGTCTGTTAATGATAGTCTGAATGTCAGATTTCTTCAGAGGAGGAGAGCTAGCCAGAATATCGGAAGGAATTGGAGCGTCAGTCTTTTCAGAGATTTCAGACGCGTCGATCGGTTTAGATCGTTTGCTCGGTTCGTCGGCAATCTGAGTTTTTCCCTTATCATCGTAAGACTTCCGCTTATGAGAGTAGTCACTCCTGTGCGAAGAGTCATATCGCTCGGCATCTTTCCTTCTTTGCCACTGATCATAATCCCGTTTCTCCTGGGCTTTCCTTCGAGCCCTCTCTTCATCTGTTTCTTTTGGAGTATCAAGGTACTTTCTAAAGTCATAGGTGCCGCGGCCACCACGGTACTTGAATGAGTCATAATATGAACCTGTACGTCCCATTGGAGAACCTGAAAGCAAAAAAGGAGTAAAGTTTAGAGATTTCCAGGAGAAAGAGGATAAAAGTTTATAAGTGCTGAAAAATCCTAAGTGTGTGTGGCGTGCAAGCTACATGCGTCAAACTACAGACCACGCTTTAGTGTGGAAACAGAGACGACTGGCGTAGTAGGCGTCTGGGTTTCTTTAAAGGTAGAAGTCGCCTCGACAACGGAAGAAGTTGCTTTTGGATTGTTATCCCCAAAAAGCTCTCGAGAAGTTATCATGATATCGCTCAAGCCATCAAAGGTGTCATCACCCAGGAGTTCATCAGACTTCTCTTTCTCAACCTCTGTATCAATGGATTTCTCAGGAACTCGAAGATTCTCTTCCTCCTCAGTAATTGGGGTAAGCGCCGACTTGCTGACTAACCCTACGACATTGATGGATGCGGAACATTTTACCAAAGCAGCCTCCGTGACGGGTGCTTCTGATGCAGTTTCTTCTACAAAAGCTGGGGCATTCAAGTCCTCCGCTTGGGAACCTGAGACAGCTAACGTTTCCGCATCAGAACTCGAGATTTCATGAATTTGAGTCGATCTAGAAGGATGTAAAAGTCCAAACTGGTGGAGAAACTCATCTTTCAACAAGAATTTCACATCCCGTTCTTCAGTCGGAACAGCCATGAGCTTCTCCAGAGTTTGCTTATGACTAGGATCCCTAGAGGGAGACAGGAGCGCTGAAATGAGAAAGCAAAGTTAAAACACTTGGTGATTCGGACTGCAAGATACTCAGAGAACAAGGAGAAGAAAGGATAGGCATTCTTACTTCCTTCTCTCCACACGGCATAAAAACCAGGGGGACAGCGAACATAAAAATACTGAGTCAAAAACCCGTGAGCAGTATCAGGGAGGCCGACAACCAGTTTGCGATTCCTGGCACTTCTTATAACAATGATCGAAGGATGATCTTTGATTCTGACGAAAGAGCATAGATAACAGATTTCGTCAACACTAGGGAGACGGTCAAGCGTTCTGCTAAATAGTACGCATAGCCCCATTAGAACAGCATAACCATTGGGGTGTAATTGGAATGGAGCGATTGCCAGTTGGCGGAGAAGGTGTTGAAGAAAGTTGTTGAAAGGAGGAATGGCTCCGCACGAGCACATTTGTCGGTTGACTGCTACAAAGCCAGAAGGCGTTACATCAGCAGTGTTGTTCTTCTCAGGAAGGATAGCGTCGTCCTCAGCAATGCCAAATTGAGTGCATAACTGCCGAAAAGTTTTGTATACTAGGGTGGAAGATGCTCTCTCTGGGGGATTGACTAAAGGAGCTGGAATGAGAATGGATTCTCCAGTCTGAACTGTTACATCTCTTCGTTGAGAAGCCATTCTACACAAGCAACTGGATATTCAAATATGAAGGTGCACGTTTCCTAAATAGTGTGAAGTGTTGTGCAAAACTAATAAACATAACAAATAAATACAAGCTGGAATTAAGATAGTCGGTAATTGATCGATTATCAAATTTCAGGAATTGTTAATTTAAAAGTTCAGGTACGGCATTAGTGCAAACCAGACATTTTCAGTTGATTAGTTCAATGTTGCTTTAATACTTTGCTTGAACTTATTGATTTAAAGCACTTCGTTCACACAATCTATTTATGTTAACTATCTTTTATTGACTAATCTGTCACTTGATGTGGGCAGTCGGTGACAGTATATTTGTCCCAATTTTCTGTGGATATTGTATTAGGCAGGTTATTAGTTTGCAAGCTAGAATGATCTGTGGGAAAATGCAGCAGTTCAAAGTTCATGAAAAGCTTAAGGCATGAGTCGTTCACGACTTATATTCAAAGTTCATCCATGGCAGTTCAAAACTCATACAAAGTCTAAGTCATGAGTCGCCCACGACTTATGTTATGACTCGTCTACGACTTAAAGGTTACAGGGCAGGTTAGCAGTACTTCAGGTCTTAAGTCGTGAGAAAATAAGAGAGGCTACAGTCCAAAGCGGCATAAAATCCTAAGTCCTGAGTCGTCCATGACTCAAGAATTATGTCTTAGGGGGCTTGACTCGTGAATCGTACAAAGTTACTGAACCATGGCCATGCCAGCACCTCCCTCGATTTGAACCCATTGACTTTTCTTCTAACCCATCTTCATCCAAACCCGATAACCCTATAATCAAACTACTATCCTTATCCCCATTCCAAGACACCATTAAGCCATCCATTGAGTTAAGTTCAGATCCTCAAAACCTCGCCAACCTAGTCCATTAACGCCTGAAGCGCAATAACCTTACATCTCCATCGCCCTATTCATCTAAAAGATGAAATCGAGCAAAAATCAAGCTCATGAACTACCGGTATGGAAGAATTCACAACAGAGCATTGCACGAGGGGATGGGTTAGGTATAGGGGGGAGAGTTCACGAATCAATGATGATTAAAGGTCGAGGATGGGTCAGAGGCACTTACGCAATGAAGAATCGAGAATCGAATTGGTTGACTGACAAAAAAGGATGAAATTGCCTTGAGAAAGCTTGAAGAAACAGCAATGGCGAGTATGACTCAGAATATGGGTAATGGATAGAGGAAACGACTCAAGCATTTTATACCATTGGGCAGCGGAACACGAAGAGGTGTATACGAGTTAAGATGAGTCGAAGCACACGACCCGCGACTTAGGCGTGTACTTCGAGGGGCAAATGTTAACCCCTAAATTTCTACGACTTATGGCCTCACGACTTACGAGCTGTACGACTCATGGTCTTACGAGTCATGAAGTAAACGACTCATGGACTTTACGACTCATCAGACTTGGAAACATACGACTCATGGTGCGTACGACTCATCAGGTTCAACGAGTTATGAAGTATACGACTCATGGTCTTACGAGTCATGGAGTAAACGACTCATGGACTTTACGACTCATCAGACTTGGAAACATACGACTCATAAGGTCTTACGACTTATGGTGCGTACGACTCATCAGGCTTACGACTTAAAGGCTATCGAAACTAGAATCCAAGGCCCGAGCCTGTACTATTTTGATCTAATGAGTCGTTTACGACTTAACACGTCTTCCAACTAAGCCGCAAGATGGACCATAAGGCGCCCACGAGACATCATGAGTCGAATACGAGTCATGACTTACCATGAGTCGGATACGACTCATGACTTGGTCAGATTGAAAGCTCAGGAATCAGCTCCTATAAATACCCCGTCACTTCCAACATTGAGGGGACTTTTGGCAAATCATTTCTACAGCACTGTTACTCCGTCGAACTCTTCATTCATTCAGTAATCAAGGATCCTTCAAGCATTCGCGACACTACAACAAGCTTCGAGAGAAATTCCTCACATCCGACATGGATTCATCGAGTTTCACCGTCGAAGATTGAGGTAGTAGTCTAGATTGTTTCTTGTGATCAAATTGTACTGTTTCCTGAAGAGATTTGTATCAAATTGTAATCAAATCAGCAATAAGAGACTATAAAGTGGACGTAGGCTCAATTACGGGCCGAACCACTATAAATCTGTTGTTCATTTACTGCATTTCGGCTATTTTCCTGCTTATTTTCTGTTCCCGTCACACGGGTGGTGCTTTCACGATCTTATTACACACACTGGGTGTTATCGTTCGTATTTTAACGTTAACAGTCGGCGAGTGATCGAGTGTTACGAAACTCGAGGGGATGGACATAGGGAAGTAGACGAGGTGGTGGCCGAAGTTTCGCACGTTCAGATGGTCTGAGCTGCGTGAACGTGGAATTGCCAGGTTTTGTGGTGGGGTCGCTGTCGAGTGTTCCAGGTTTCCGGGTTTTGATTTATACTCGAATTCGAGTTCGAGTCGAATCGGAGGGGTTTGGATGGTCGTTGTTAGATCGGGGGATGATAGTCGACTTGTTGATGACGTCGGCGATGACCGGAGTTGGCCTGAGGGGCTGTGCACGTGCACCGTGAAATTGTTTGGAGGTCTGGAAAATATTTGGAAGTGGGGAAGAAGCTAGGTAAACTCTCGTGTGTTGACTCGAGTGTTTACTTGAGATTTTTGGGGTTGAACTCGAAGAAAGAATGGGTAGGGCTCGGGTATGTCTGGGTAGTAGGTTTTAAGAACCTGATTTGTTTCTAAATTTAAAAACAAAAAAAAACTGAATTTAATTATTAAGCAAAGTTTAAATCTAAATTTGAATTTGAATTAAAGATAGTTTGAATCTGAGTTAAAAAAAAGTTTTTTTTTAACAACCTTAAATGTTTAAAAAGTTTAAATTGTTTAAATAGTTTAAAATTGAAAATAATGTTTTCAAACACATTGTAAATAATAATTTAATCATAAGTATGAATGAGCTATACTTTATGTAATAAAGATTTAAATGATATATAATTAAGTTAATTAAAATGAATAATTTAATTATTTAATTTATTAATGATTGGATTAATTGAAGAAGTAATTTAAGGGTTGAAGAAATTAATCGGTGATTGAGGGTTATAAATTAAATATTAATTAATGATTAAAATTGATTAATCAAGTGATTAAGCAAAAATTAATGTAAGGATAACGTGATAAATTTATTTGGTAATAAATTTGAGAATAATTAATTTATTAAAGAAATTAATTTATTTAAAGGATAATTAATCAATGGAAGTGATAAATAAATAAGTATTAATTATGGAGTAATTAACTAGTTATTGAAATTAATAAATTCAGGTAATTGGTAAATTAGTTTATCTCAAATGACCTGGAATTAATAAATCAGAATTGGATAATAAATTCATAAGTAAATAAATTTGATTGGAAATAAATTGAATCAATTAGGATAAAACGATTAATTAATCCTGCTTATAAATGATTATTAAATACTTGACCTTACTTATGGATGATCGTATTATATGTGATGCCTTGAATTGATTGCCCTAGCTGATTCGTGATATTTTGTTCTGTGGATTGAGCTGTGTATAATTTATCCATTCATTTACATTGATATACATATCTGTGATTTGTACGATAAGCGTTATAGTTTATATCGCTTATCAACTATACTTCTGTGTTTTAATCTATGATGGTCGAATGATGTTGCACTATTGTGTTAAACCCCTGGACCACACTCATACACACACAAATATGGATTTCACGAGGAAATCGATTAAGTCATAGATTTTGAAACGATTTTAAATAGACAATTTGAATTCAAATGTTTTGGAAATAGATTGGGTTTAAATGTGAAAAGCTTCTGAAATGGAATTTCAAAGATGGAATTTATTTTGAATAACTCGATAAAATATGAAGTTGAATAATTTGATTTAAATTTGAATTCAATATTTGATATTGAATCCTATGATTTGAAAATCTGGGACATTACATTTGGTATCAGAGCTACGGTAAAACTTTAGCTCAGGAGTGTAACACATTAAGTAACTCATTAGAGATAGGGTGAAGTATCCCTAGAATGAGTGTATCCCTAAAATATCAGTTTGAACGCCTCAGTAAATTATCTTAATATCCACTGATAGTGAGTGTGAGTGCAAGAAGAGGACGAGATAGGGGACAGGGGAATACGACTATAAATGGTCAATACCCTACAACAGTGGAAATAATTTTCTCTATCAATTTTCTTTGATTCGATCTCAAATTCTTTAGATTTCTTCGTACCAGCTACAAGAAGAAGTTTCAGTGTAATGATGGCTCTACGAATCATTGTAGGAAATCCTTACTTCGTATTTCACCGGTTTCTTATCAGTTTTTGATTTAAACTCTAATGAATATGAATTTGAAATTGGAAATTTTAAATTGAGTTAAATTGAATAATAGAATATGAAGCTAAATTTGAATTGAATCGATAAAATGATTTCGTTTAAAACCAAATTTGAAATTCTATTATAATTTCACGGGTTAATTGAAGTCCGAAGAAGGACAAATTAGTATATATATTTTGAGATATTCCGACTTGAATTTGGAATCCATATCCTGTGTTTGAGGAATTATAGGAGATCGAATTTGTCTATCTCTGTCTTGTTTTTGTGCCTGCGAATTTCGAGGACGAAATTCTTTTAAGGGGGGAAGTTTGTAACGACCCTAGATTTTAAATTAATTTAAATTAATAATTTATTGAATTTTCGAATTAAAATTGTATAATTTATTATAAATGGAAGCGAGTTTCCCAGATTCAAATAGAATCTATATTAAGTCATATGATTTAAAAAATTGTATATGTGTGTATATATTGGATTTGAAATTAAAATTTTAAATAAGCGACTTACAAAAAAAAATTGTTGATGGTTAAGACTTTAAAACAAAGTATCGTTATACAAAATAAATTTTTGTTAATAGTATTTTCTTTTAAAATAATGTGTATAGGGTAATAATAAGAAAGATAAAATATAAATACCTTTTGCTTACAAAATAAATAAAGTAGAAATAAACAAAACCCATAAATAAATATCACTTATATTTAATATAAGACTTTATTCATATCACAAGAAACAAAATACATTTTAAAAAAATGTATAGTGTGAAACATAACAAAGAGGCAACTAGTTACATAGTATAATAAAAAGACTAAAACAAACATAATAAAAGTAGCCACCACTTTAAAAACAAAAGAAATAAAATATACTCAAGTATATAAACAAAACCTTTCAGCCGAGACAAGCTTGTAAAGCAAGTACAAATAAAAAACCTTTTAGCCGAGATAAACAAAGTAGTAATGCAAGACAACATATATTTTTCAAAACATGATAAGTATAAACAAATCAAACAAGACAGCAAACTATCTCCATGCTTTGTACAGCTGAAATGGAGTATGGGAAGAAAGTATGCATGGTACAAGTAATAAATGCAAGCATGGCCAAACTTGTAAACAAAATAAAATTTGCTGTACATTTCTTTTCTTATATGTACAAGCCTAATTTATGCAGCACGAATTGGTATCTCATCAGCCACCCTATGGAAAGAAAATTACTGATCCTATATTGTATAAAAATAAATCAATGTTACCTGATGTACAAACATAAAATATATATAACAGTGAAACAAATTTGTACATCCTGTAAACCTGTCTACTTCTCTTTTCTTTTATATATACCAATTTCCCCATCTTATTTCGTTCATAAGCTTAGAAAAGGATCTGAAATGATATCATCTTAAAACATCAAAACAAATCATTTACAACCAGAGCATCAAGGTAGGAGTTTCCAGGCAAAACATTTTGTCTCTGCCTTTCTCTGTTCTTTCTAAACTTCAGGTGAGTAAATTTCTTTTAAATTAAAAAAAATTTAAGTATCTTGATATCTGACTGCATATGAATTACTGGAAATAAAATAGTATTGTGTGGATGTATTTGAGTTAATTCACTGTGTATATACATGAATGTATGATGGCATGCTTACTGATTGTGATTTATCCTTGCCTGTTCTTAGTTTCCAGTCTTAAAATCTGATCAATAATCATTACCTCAAAATCTAGTTGTAACGACCCGAAAATTTCAGTGGTTTTATTTATTTAATTAATTGAATTTTTTGAAATTTTAAACAGTAAAATTTTGAAATATAAATTTGATTTTTGGAATGCGTCTAATTAAACATAGCAACTGGTAAATTTTCATCCGAAAATATGAAAATTTATTTCGCGCGTAAATTTACTTCAATTTAATCAGTTAAAAATTGGTGATAATAAAATGTTTTCCAAACCTAAATATTTTACATAGAAAATTTGTAAATCATCTTCTGAGTGAGACGTCATCTTTCGTTTCGTCAAATTTGGACATCTATTGCTCCGTTTATCTTAATTCTGGCTGAATAGCAGCATTTTCGGTACCGATTATCGACTTTTGATCGGATGATCGTACCACAAATATCTGTGTACCGTTTTGATCGTCTCGTCATGCTAATCTCCACGGTATATTCAACTCTGTATTTTGAGGTCTGGTACGCGACAGAAACAATAAAACAGTGCGTCGTACCGGTACCCTGAATTGTAAACGTATAAAGTTGAACGGGTCCTTTTTTCTTCTCCTAGCATTTATTATAGCATTCAAACTTTATACGTTTTTTTCTCATCAAACTGAACAGCTACTTTATTTACCTTTTGAACTGTTCAATATTTAATTTATAATAAGTGGCTTCAGTACCTTACCTTCTTTTGCAAACAATTCTCCTATGCGTCTCTTCTCCTCTGTCAAGAGCCACGTGAGCCAATGAACAACTTGCCTTCTCCTCTTCCTTTACCTACTCCTTTATTTCTTTTCCGCACCCTTCACTTTTCCCACTGCATCTCGCTCGAAACTCCACCCAGGCAACCTCCGCCGTGAAACGCCTCACACTCATCCAACCATGTTCATCTTCACCCTTCCCTTCGCCCATGCTCTTCGTCCCACCGCCACCATAACGACCACCCAACGCCTGCTGACCATCTCCCTCTGAGCCTCCACCGAACAGCAGATCCGTGCCTCTACCTTCCTCTTCGTGCACAAACACCCCACCGAAGCCATCATCACCTTGGCCTCTGCGTGCTGTTCCAGATCTCCGCCCTATTAAATCCCTCCCCACCGCATGCAACCTTGCCTTCCGACGCACGCAAACCAAGGCCGGAGCCTTCCCACGCAAGCAACACTCCAACCTCGCCAGGCCTTGCTCCTCCTCTGTGCTTATATAAGTGAGTATATATTAATATATTGTTATAAAGTAAGGTTATTAAGGGTTATATTAGCTTTACAGTTGGATTTGTATGTATATAATCTGTTAACAAATATGTATATCTAACTAAGTTATATATTTTATCTGTTTATATATGAGTTGGGCAAATGATTGTTATCAATATTGTTTATATACCTTACATATATATATGCAAAGTATGCCATTTTATCTCAGCCGAAAGAAATGGTTTATATATATATTATATATGTTGTAAAAACTAGTTGTTTACTAAGTATTTTTCTGTTGGATATATATATTAAGGATTTATGCTTTCCGTCCTGTTTATAGAATATTTATATGTATGGTTTACTAAGTTTTCGAAATCTTATATAGATATGTATATAATATAAGGATAGCTTTCGTGTATATATGTTGAAGTAACAGCCAGTTTTATTTAGCTTGTTAAAGTCATAGTAGATCTACATATATATAAGCCTCAACAGCAAATTTTGTAATGGAATATATGTATACATATATAGTTTCTATGTATGTTTAGCTTTAGTTATATATTTACTATTTTGACAGATATATTAATATATATATACGAATGTTTATATATTTATATAGTAATTGCTTGTTATGAAAGTATATAAGTATGTTATATGTATAAGTTTAAAATCAGTTGTCTTATTTTATATATTGTATATATAAGCAGGTAGTCGCATATGTTCTTTTCAATCTGAAAGCAACTTTATTCTTTGTTTTACATTTTTCAGTTTTATTTGTGTAATATACACTTATTTTGAAATGAAGATAGATTTCGTAACCACTGTGTGTATATATATAAATTGTTGCTTATATATTGGTTCTTATATATGTATATTTGTTACATTTGTATTCTCTTCAATCTGACAATGTTTTCCAACTTTTTCTTTATAGTATACTAGTGTAGTGATGCATGCTTTATATATAGACTATTTTATAATATAGGACATAAAGTCAAGCCTGCATAATTGTTTATACATCTTTAATTGTTCGCATATACATCATGCCTGCATTTTTATGTAGTGTCTGAAATTGTATATTGTTTATATATAGGTCTTAGTGTATATATTATGGCAGTATGGTTTTAAAAGTATGTTAAACAATATTAAAATTTTAGATTTTAACATGCATGTAAGTTTGGATATACATTAGTTTATATATTTGAAAATTTGTTTTTTTTTTACGAATATTTTTATATGTTGGGATTAAATATTGATTTGAAATTTAATATGTGTTGAAATTTGAAAAGAGTGATTGTGTATATATATATATATATAGTTATATATGGTTATATATATTCAATTATATCATTTATCTTCATCGATCCGATTCTGATTTTATTTCGTTAATTTCTATCTATCAGCTTTGTCTGTCGTATTCGTGTCAATCTAGCTTTGCTTGGGAATTCGTACTTGGATTCGTAACTCATCTCATCCTAGTTCGTCTCTAACCACGAAAGGTGAGCAATCACTCACGATTAATGTTCTTATATTTATTAGATTTAATTTCAATTGAAACGTCAATTGAAATATGCTACTGTTAGTTGTTCACATTGTTATATATATATGTCATTAACTGTATCTGTTCACCTGTGACATCTGACACCATTATATATATTGTTGATATATGCCTGTTTCTGTTGTTATTTTATTTTCTTATCTGTTATCACTCTGCAAGTTCCCTGTTAGTATAGAATCACTATGGGTTGAAATGATACATACCCGAACGATCTGTAGAATAGGAGAAAATCGTTATGGGTTGAAATGATAAACCCAAGCGATTTTCATTGAATTGAATTTGGGATTTCGGGTTGAAAAGATATATACCCGAATATGTTTTAAATTGCGGATTGAAATGATAAATATCCGTATCACTTGACCATAGGATAGAAAATTATATACAGGCACCGTTGGTCTATATATAAACGTTTGAAAATGATTTCTATGGTTTTGAAAAGAATATAGGGTTTTGATAAATATTGATTTAAAAGATTTATTAAAGTTGATTTAATAAAGTTGATAAATAATATGTTTAAGTATTTATTTAATGTCTATATTTTCAAATATAGAATTTGTAATGATTTGAAATTTGATTGAAATTGTATTTAAGAATTATACTTAAATAAGTTTGATTTGAAATGTATTGAATTTGAAATTTAAAGAAGTGATTTACAACTTGATTTGAGAAGGTAACTTAAATGGATATTTCAAACGTATAAATATTTAAATGAGATATTTGTTTATTTAAATTGTAAAATTGAAATTGTATTCAAATGTTATGGAAATGTTAAGCTAATATTTCAAACTAAATAATTGTAAAGTGAATCTGATATGTATATAAATTTACCGAACTTAGTTTTGAAATGATGAATATTTAAAGCTTTGATATATATTAAAATTGATATGGCTTATTTTATGGTTCAGATATGTATTTGAAATCGATAATTTGAAATGGTTTATTTAGAAGCTAAATCGAGTTGAAACGGATGATTTGAGATTTGATTAAAATAAATTAAATTTTTGGAATTCGAGTTAATTTGAATCGATTTGTGAAATTTGAGGAAACTAATTTATTTTATAACGAAATTTTATTATCTAAACCGTTTAAAAAGGAAAGTGTTATGATTGCCAAAATACTGTGATTTCCAGACTATGTGTGACGTCCTAGGCTTTTCAACCTTCAGCAACGGTTCACGACCGGTAGGCTTTTCAACCATCCCAGCCCCGCTGTGGCTCACAGTGATACCTCGGGTTTGCTTTTACGGCCACCCTCTCGAGTCGCAACCAACCCCAAAAGGCCTTATACTACCCCCGGGGGCATGTAGGGGTAAGAGTCTCCCGTTCGCCACCTAACGCAAAGCGAGAACCCCCTATCACGCTGTAATGTAGCAAACCCGATCCCCGTTAAAATAATTTCGTCCCCGAAATTTAAACAAAAGTAATTTAATAATCTTAATTTTAATTAATCCAAATGATTAATTAATCAAATTAAATTAATTATCTATTAAATTTCCTTATAAATTTAATGAACATAAATCTTTAAATTCTAATTTACTTTAAGATAAAACTTTGTTCTTATTAATAATCAAGTTATCACTTACAAAGTATTTTAAATCAATTTACTTTAATTTTACCTTCAAAATTTCATTTTAAATTTAAAGATTTTAAAATGAAAACAAATTATCTTAAACAACGTTTTAAACAACATTTCTAAAACTCTTTTATTTTACAAGTTAAAGAAATACTCATTCAATAAAGAAATTTAAAAAGGGTTCTAAACAAATTCATATTTAAATTTATAAAACTTATTTATTTCCAATCTAAAATTCAAAACCAAACTTGAATTCATATATTAAAAACTTTGATTTCAAATCCTGTCTTAATATTTCTTCATAATTTAAATTCAGTTTAAATTTAAACTGACAGGCTTTTAAAAACCTGGCAACACATAATTACCCGAGACCTTACAAAATTACTTCGAGTTTTCTTCCGTCCCTACTCCTTCGAGTCGAACGCAAAGAAACATCGAGCCAAACCTGTTAAGGTTCGGAGTTCATCTTTGAAGTTTGGATGGGTAGAGTTGGATCTGTCGGAGAACAGAAGCGAGTGATGGTATCTCAGGTAATAGTAGCTCTGTGATGAGATGCAGTGACTATGGATGTTCCAAAGAAGATTTTATTATAACTCGGGTGAGTATCGGGTGAGTATTTGATAGTATATGCTTGTGATTTAAAATTAAAATCTTTAATAAGATTATTAAATTACCTTTGTTTAAATTTCGGGGACGAAATTATTTTAAGGGGGATCGGGTTTGCTACATTACAGCGTGATAGGGGGTTCTCGCTTTGCGTTAGGTGGAGAACGGGAGACTCTTACCCCTACATGCCCCCGGGGGTAGTATAAGGCCTTTTGGGGTTGGTTGCGACTCGAGAGGGTGGCCGTAAAAGCAAACCCGAGGTATCACTGTGAGCCACAGCGGGGCTGGGATGGTTGAAAAGCCTACCGGTCGTGAACCGTTGCTGAAGGTTGAAAAGCCTAGGACGTCACACTATGATTTCGAAAGCATTATAACTTTGGAAAGTAATATGATTTTGAAAATGGATATTTGAAGTGAAATGATATCGTATTAAATTGGGTTTTGAAATGATAATGATTTTGGTTTAAAGTATAAACTATTTTTGAAACGACCACGGTGTTATAATAACGATTAGTTGGCAAAGAGACCGGGATCGGATATGGACATACTCTCTGTCGATACCGAAAACCACTTTGACAACCGTGTACGCGGTGGAGATTCCAGAATGAAGTAGGATGGTGGCGGCGTTCTTAAGGTATGTTACGTGGACCCAACTCCCGTGAGTTGGCATAAGGTGGCTAAAACAGGAGCGATCTCGGACCAGTGACGTAGCACCTCTTCTCGGACGCATTTCTTCGATATTATACTCTTACTTGTGATTTGACTAGATGGCCATCCTCCGATTGGGAATGTTGTTCGAGGTGGAACGGTAGTGGCTGCTATGCGTATCCATCAGTCCGTGTGCGTAATTGGTATATCTACCCTGGCATTGCCTAGTTGTGCCGTGTCACCTACCATATCGAGCTTTACTACGATTATGATTTTAAGATCCGACCGCGTTAAGGTTCTCCATCCCCTTAACGCTATTTTCCGATATGATTATACTTTACTTATTTAGACACTACTGTATATAGCGTATATTACTACATAGTAAATAGTTTAACAGACCCTTAGAGGATGGTTATCCCAAACATCCTTTAAGTTACTTGTATTTCAGTTGATATTTCACTTGAGTTGGATTTATTAATATAAGAATGTTAATCCTGACTTGAGTGTTTTGTGTTTTGCTTTACGCTCGGGTCAGACTGAGTGATACAACATTGGAGACTCACCTTTGGAGTTGGAGCTTCGCTTGGAGATCCAGCTATCTATCGATCCTGCTTTCAGTTATTCCGTCGATCTAGTGATGTATTCAGATCTGATATTTGATTATTATATTAAGACATCTATTGTATTCGAGACCTCTGTTGTATCTGTTTAACTCTGTTATATATATAGTAGCTTCATGAACTACTATCCTTTTGTTTCCGCTGCATTATCATTATTGTTATATTACTCTGTGTCTGTGATCAGTAATTATTTTATTTACTGTATATGCTGAGTTTTGCCAAATTTTATTTACAACACGGTATTTTGAGCAATTCAACTCCGGCATGAGTGTCTACCTATACACTTATAATGGATGCGAATGGTTGAAAATACTGGGTCGTTACACTAATCAATGTTAAGGTTTAAATTTCAAACAAAATGTGTTAGATGTATTATAGATTATGGTTTTAAATTTTATTCAAGTTAAATAAATTAGTAATACTTCTGGAAATCAAGAAAAACCTGAGCAAATCAAATATGGGCCAAATTTCAAACATCTTGATTCCTGAATCCAGGAATGTGAACTGAATTTGTAAATCAAAAGATGATTTTTAAAACTGAAATCATGATTTTTAGAGATAGATTGAGGCTGTAGTTCTCGGTTGAACAAAAAGTGGGGTAGAGGCAATTTCTGGTGATTTTTGGGTTTGGAGTGGTCGGGGTTCTCTGAGGTGATGGAGCGATGATCAGAGGGCTTGGGAAAAATATTGGATGGTGGTGTAGTTGGTCGTGGTGGTGGAGGAATTCATTTGAAGTGTGTAAACCTAATTTTGGCGTGGCTAAGAAATTTGACTCGTTCTTCGTCGGCGAGTGATCGAGTGTTACGAAACTCGAGGGGATGGACATAGGGAAGTAGACGAGGTGGTGGCCGAAGTTTCGCACGTTCAGATGGTCGGAGCTGCGTGAACGTGGCGTTGCCAGGTTTTGTGGTGGGGTCGCTGTCGAGTGTTCCATGTTTCCGGGTTTTGATTTATACTCGAATTCGAGTTCGAGTCGAATCAGAGGGGTTTGGATGGTCGTTGTCAGATCGGGGGATGATAGTCGACTTGTTGATGACATCGGCGATGACCGGAGTTGGCCTGAGGGGCTGTGCACGTGCACCGTGAAATTGTTTGGAGGTCTGGAAAATATTTGGAAGTGGGGAAGAAGCTGGGTAAACTCTCGTGTGTTGACTCGAGTGTTTACTCGATATTTTTGGGGGTTGAACTCGAAGAAAGAATGGGTAGGGCTCGGGTATGTCTGGGTAGCAGGTTTTAAGAACCTGATTTGTTTCTAAACTTAAAAACAAAAAAAAACTGAATTTAATTATTGAGCAAAGTTTAAATCTAAATTTGAATTTGAATTAAAGATAGTTTGAATCTGAGTTGAAAAAAAGTTTTTTTTTAATAACCTTAAATGTTTAAAAGTTTAAATAGTTTAAATAGTTTGAAATTGAAAACAATGTTTTCAAACACATTGTAAATAATAATTTAATCATAAGTATGAATGAGCTCTACTTTATGTAATAAAGATTTAAATGATATATAATTAAGTTAATTAAAATGAATAATTTAATTATTTAATTTATTAATGATTGGATTAATTGAAGAAGTAATTTAAGGGTTGAAGAAATTAATTGGTGATTGAGGATTATCAATTAAATATTAATTAATGATTAAAATTGATTAATCAAGTGATTAAGCAAAAATTAATGTAAGGATAACGTGATAAATTGATTTGGTAATAAATTTGAGAATAATTAATTTATTAAAGAAATTAATTTATTTAAAGGATAATTAATCAATGGAAGTGATAAATAAATAATTATTAATTATGGAGTAATTAACTAGTTATTGAAATTAATAAATTCAGGTAATTGGTATATTAGTTTATCTCAAATGACCTGGAATTAATAAATCAGAATTGGATAATAAATTCATAAGTAAATAAATTTGATTGGAAATAAATTGAATCAATTAGGATAAAACGATTAATTAATCCTGCTTATAAATGATTATTAAATACTTGACCTTACTTATGGATGATCGTATTATATGTGATGCCTTGAATTGATTGCCCTAGCTGATTCGTGATATTTTGTTCTGTGGATTGAGCTGTGTATAATTTATCCATTCATTTACATTGATATACATATATGTAATCTGTACGATAAGCGTTATAGTTTATATCGCTTATCAACTATACTTCTGTGTTTTAATCTATGATGGTTGAATGATGTTGCACTATTGTGTTAAACCCCTGGACCACACTCATACACACACAAATATGGATTTCATGAGGAAATCGATTAAGTCACAGATTTTTGAAACGATTTTAAATAGACAATTTGAATTCAAATGTTTTGGAAATGGATTGGGTTTAAATGTGAAAAGCTTCTGAAATGGAATTTCAAAGATGGAATTTATTTTGAATAACTCGATAAAATATGAAGTTGAATAATTTGATTTAAATTTGAATTCAATATTTGAAATTGAATCCTATGATTTGAAAATCTGGGACGTTACAAAAAGAGTAAATGACATATTGTTACATGCATCTTTGTTTGCTTTAACAAAATGTACAATATCCTTCAATTCATTTCATTTTATGAAAACGACCTTTGTTAATTATATTCCATTTTCTTGTTGAGAAGGATAACTTTATGAATTTCAAAGCCTCGATACAAAGTATCTCATGTTTTTTCATAAATGTATATTTTTTGTAAAAAAGTGACTAAATTGGTAGCAACATATTAAGTAAGAACTAATTTGGGAAAAAGTTAGAACTAATTTTATAATCACATCAAAAACTGCACATCCATATTGTATAACATATCAATTCTTTCGAAATCAAAAACCATGCTATCTACTAAAATGAAACCAACAGATATTTAAGTACTATGAAAGCATGCTATAGGTGGAAAAATAACATGCTTTGGCATAACATAGAATTGTTTAGTACTGCCTTTGGTACTAAACAAAATAACATGGACAAAGTAGTGGGAAAATATTTATCTTGCTTCTTAGAAATTCTAGTAAGTTCACATCACTTTTTATTAAAGAATCACATAAGCAAATGTTGTATAAATATGCTATATATAAACTTAAATACCATATTTTTATTATTTAGTATTAATATGAGACTATAGAGAACTAAATCTAAAGTGCGCATGATAATATTTAAATTAATTAACCAACCTCTTCATTGAATACCATAATTTATTATATATAATAAAATACAATAGCAGTTATGATTGGCAAGGACCACAATTTGTTAAATTAGGTATACAATCCTAATAATAGTACGTGTTGCGATGAAACAAAAGCTGTGAGAAGCAAAACATATATTAGTATAAATTTATTTTGAATGCTCTTTTAATTATATTATACAACTTTTGACATAAATGAGATCACTTCTTTTCAATAATACAACTTCTAACATTTATTCTAAATGCCTATTTAATTGTATATCATATGCATTAACTCTAGTTATCAATTGGATGTGGAAACATATACTCAAGCAACAAACAAATAAACAAAGGATTGCACCAAAAATTGAATTTCCAGTCGACACTAAGACCATTCCCAACCATGGGTTGGTTGGGAAGGAACCGACCCCCAACGGGGGTCGGTTGGCCACTTCAGGGTTGCTTTGGCAAACCTAAAGGTTGCCAAAGCAACCCTGAAGGTTGCTTCTTAGCCGGTCAAAATAAGGTCGGCTAAGTATAGCCAGCCTTATTTTGGCCAGCTAAGCCAACGGCTACTTTATAGCCGTTAGGCAATTGTCAGCCAAAAAATAGCCCGCTAACTTTGCTCAGGTGACCGTTGCTTCTCCCCCTATATAATATTTTCATTCAATCATTCTGTTTACACCATTTCCACTTCAATTTTCTCTCTTGTCAACACATTTTCTTCAATCAATATTAGCAATGTCAAAAAATTCTAAAGGAAAATCACAGAAGTCTTCATCTCCTAGATTTCTACCTCTGCAAAGGCCAGATAATCAAAATCCAGTGCAATTCAGTCGGCATATGTATAATTCTCAGCACGGTCAGAATCAATTTCATTATCAACAGGAGCTAATTTCATATCAACCTCAATAAAATCAGATTATCTACCATTCTCAACAAGACTCGAATCGGTACCAAAATTCTCAAAATGCAAATTATTCGCTAAATAGTTCTTTTCAACAAAACTATCGGTATGATCAAAACTACGTGTCTCCCGATAGCTAAAGACGGTCAGTAATGCCTTATCGCTCACAAAATATATCGAGAAATCTCACTACTCATTTGGAGGAAACAGATATAAAAATCAGGAAATGCAATTTGATATCAATGAAATATCCGATGAAGAAGACAATTGCAGGATTCCTACTTTGTCTTCTGGTCAAACTTAGGGAATCAAGCATCAAGAATCAATATTTCAGAATCTGGAACCATGGAACTAAAAGGTGGGAAGATGGTAAAATGGTCACTAGATGAGCAAGCTGAATTAGCATTCTGCTGGGTTGAATGCTCTAGAGATAATAAGAAAGGTATGAGCTAAAGCGAATCCTCGTTTTGGACTACTGTACGCAATATGTTCAACCTTCGAACTCCAAACAGCCCCCCGAGATCGATGGATTATTTGAAGCATTTGTGGAAAAGAATAAACACCGCTTGTCAACGTTGGAAAGAAATAATGGCTGGCCTGCATTCTAGACAGCAAAGCAGTGCAAACGACTTGGATTTGGTAAATTTTTTGAATTTTGGACTTTGAAATGACAAGTTTTAAGTTTAATTCATCTAATAGTACTTCTTCCTCTACAACTAAATCAAGCAAATGCATTGTATATGTCAAAACATAACAATCAACCTTTCAACTTTCAACATTGCTACGACATACAAGAAAAGGAAGGAAAATGGAGCCGGGTGCGATAAGAACATTTAGCGCTGTGCTTTCTTCCTAGAAAGATGAGCGATGAATCCAGCCTCAGTAGTTCTGATCCACATGAGGACAACCCCTTCACAACTAGTTCAGGTGGTCGGCCTCCTGGAAAGTTTAAGGGGAAGAAAAAACCGCCCTCCATTACAGCGCACATTACGAAAATGTTGGACAGCGTATGGCGGCCGCGATAGATGCAAAAAAATTATATCTAGAAACAAAAGAAATAAAGAGAAAGGGCAATGGAAAAAAATGGTGGCACGATGAAAAACTGAAGTTAAGAAATGATGAGCTAGAGTTAAGAAAATAAGAACTAGCTCGACAACAAAGAGCTGATGATATTGCTCTTTTAACTTGCAACTTAAACAAACTCAATCCAGTTCAGATGATGTTTATGGAAAAGCAAGTTGAGGAGCACCATAGACGTCAAGGGGGGATGTAGTTTTGGTTATAGTTGCTATTGTTATTGCTAATGTAAGTGTTGGTTGCAGTAATCGTAAGCGTTGGTTGTAAAAGTGTTGGTTGTACTAATGTAAGTGTTGATTGTAACAATAATAGTAAATTAAGTTGTTATTGCTATTGTTACTCTTGAATACTCGTAATTTTTCAAAATCAACTTGGTAAAGTAGACATAATAAATTCAAACACAAATAATAATACAAACTGGATATAACCACTTAATATTACAATAGATAAGCTTGTGGACAACCACTTAATAATACAAACTGCCAACAACCACTTAATAATACAAACTATCAACATCAACAATCATTACTTCTACTAATTGTTTCCTATATGTTCCCTATAGTGTTCCACTAATTCTTCTCTTAAACCAAAATGAGCTTGTGGATCTCGAATATCTTGTACTTTACGCAAGTATTCAGCAAAATTATTTAGGTCCTTATAAGCTTTTTTTGAAACGCTACAGTAATGTCTGGATAGCTTCTCATTTGAAGTTCGTACCCACCTCGTTCTTCTTCGACAGTCATGTTATGTAAAATTATACAGCAGTACATGATATCCAATAGTACCGCGGATCATGGTAGTATACCTCTTTTCGTAAAATATGAAACCTACCTTGAAGCACTCCAAATGCTCGTTCTACATCTTTTCTCAAGCTTTCTTGTTGTTTGATGAACCTAGCTTCTTTTCTGTTATTTGGCCTTTTGTAAGCTTGCATAAGTGTTTTCCATTTTGGGCAGATTCCATCTACCAGATAATAACATACTGAATGATCTTTGTCTTTGATTTTGTAATTTCATGGAGGTGAGATGTCATTACCTAAGTCGTTAAATAAATATGACTGTCGTAGAACGTTAATATCATTAAGTGAACCTGGCTGTAACGACCCGATATTTTGGACCATTCGCGTCCATTATAAGTGTATAGGTAGACACTCATGCCGGAGTTGAATTGCTCAAAATACCGCGTTGTTAATTTAAATTTGGCAAAACTGAACATATACAGTAAATAAATATAATCACAGATCACAGACACAGAGTAATAAATGCAGCGGAAATAAAAGAGATAGTAGTTCATGAAGCTACTATATGAATATATAAAAATACATCAGAGTTTACAATAGAAGGGAATACGATACATCAGATACAAATCAGAATACATCACTGGAATCATCGAATACTGAAAGCAGAATAGATGGCTGGATCTTCAAGCAAAGCTCCAACTCCAAAGGTGAGTCTCGAATACTGGTACACTCAGTCTGACCCGAGCGTAAAGCAAAAACACAAGACACTCGAGTCAGGATTAACATTCTTATATTAATAAATCCAACTCAAGTGAAATAGCAATTGAAATACAAGTAACTCAAAGGATGTTTGGAATAACCATCCTTTAAGGATCCGTTAAACTATCTACTAGGTAGTAATGTACGCTAAGTAGATAATGTCTATCAGTAATATAAAGATATCAAAGTAGGGTTAAGCAGGGCCCATACACCTCTTAACCTGTTTATTCCCAAAAGCATATACAAGACCGTAGTTTCCCCAAAACCGGAAGTCACCAGAGGGCAATCCATATACTAAAGGTACAAATCAAAATCGTAGTGGTCGCGAATAGGATAATCAGTATGACAAGGTACATGAGGCAATACCAACTAGGATACTAGTAGTTGCGTGATCCGGACTGATGTTGGGCATAGCAGCTACTATCCCAACACCGCGAAACAACACTCCCAAATCAAGGGGTGCACCCAAATCGAATCACAATAGTAATAGATATGGTATCGAAGAAGTGTGTCCGCTAGAGATGGCGATCCTCAATGGCCCGGCGCGGCTCCTGTTTTAGTCATGTCAAGGGTCATCCAAAATCGTTCTCTTTCTTCAGTCAACGCGTACATCATTCCATCCACTTCATTCTGGATCATCACTCCGCGTATAGTTATTAAAGTGGTTTTCGGTTTAGATAGAGAATATATCCATAACCGAATTCCGGTCTCTTTAATAACTTTCGAAATTATTACACCGATTGGTCGTTTATATATTTCAAAAACCAAATCAATTCAATTTCAATTTCAATTCGTAAATCAACATTTCACTTGTTTTTCAAAAACCAATTTCCATACTTTACGTTTCAAAACTTCCAAATCATAATTTCCAAATCTTATAATTCAATTTCAAATTTCTATTTAAAACGATTCAAATATTTATCCAAGTACATATATAAGTTTCATTCCGAAATCATTTAAATTAGTCTACTTTAACATTCAAATCAATTTCAAATTCATTTATCGATTTCATTCAATATTCGTTAAGTTACTTTATCATTCAAAACAATTTCAATTAAATTCCCAATTCATTAAATCAATTTCTTAAGTTCAACTTCATTAAATCAAAACTTACAATTTTGAATTAAACTAAATTCGTCAAATTAATTCTTTCAATTACAAGTCTTACATTAATTCCAAAAATATCACATTTTCATTTCTTGTTAAAGAAATTCCATTTCACTTATTTACTTTCTAAAATAATTTTCAAAACTTACTTAATCAAGAAAACTCAATTTCAATTATTTACGAAGTAAAATTCACTTATTCAAAAGTTCAATTTCTCTTATTAAAGAATCCAAATCAATTTAATCATTAAATAATTCAATCTTATTTAATTAGTAAATAATTCAAAACTTAATTATTAAATAATTTCAAAGTTTAATAATTTCAACTTAATTATAATTTCAAACTTAATTATTAAATCATTTCAAAGTTTAATAATTTCAACTTAATCAAATCATTTCTCAAATTAAACAACATTCTTACATCAATTACATTGTTAATATTTTATTTCATATTTTTAAATATTAACATTTCCCTTCGTTAAATTCAAATTTCAACTTCATTTCAAAACCATCTTATTTATTCAAATAAAATCTTCGTTTTATTTTCAAATCAAATTATTTGACCAATCGGGTTTTATTTAATTTTCTATCCTAGGTCAAAGTTCAATTTGGGTATTTATAATTTCAACCCGATTCCAATTCAATTCAAAAATCAAGCACAACAAAGGGAACTTGCAGTGTGATAACAGGGATGGTGTCAAAGTAAATAAACAAGCAATAACAATAATCACTATCAATCCAATAATCAATTCAAATAATCCCGAAATAACCGTATTAATTCGCATTGTTATTTGTACGAATTAATATAATTATTTCTAGAATCTACACTATCATTTCATGTAGATTAAAGATTATTACATTACGGTTTCACTTGTCATTCAATTTCAATTTCATACATCATCAATTTAACAATCATACATTCAGTGGTTCAAAGTGTAATTAAACAAATCCTACGTGTCAATAAATTTAACAGTTAAAGGGGTCATATTATACAAATGTCAGTTAATCAAATTTAACATTTAACTATCCTATACCAATTTCAATTTCATACTAATTATCATTTTAACATTAACAATTTAACGTCCAATATAAACATCAACAATCAATCAATTATCAACCAAACTGTATTATCATCACATAAATAATTAACAGAGAATGGTGTCAGATGTCACAGGTGAACTGATACAGATAATAGCATATATAACAGTGTAATTAACTAATAGCAGCATATTTCAATTGTCGTTTCAATTGAAATCAAATCTAATAAATAAAAGAACGTTAATCGTGAGTGATTGCTCACCTTTCGAGGCTAGAGAAGTTAGACAATGAAGTTGAGTTATCAAATCTAGGCACAAATCTCAAAACAAGGCAAGATTGAACTCGAATCGACGAACGAAGCTGATAAATAGGATTTGACGAAATCAAATTAGACTAGATCGATGAAGATCAATAGTATAAGTGAACATATATATAAAATTATGTACATAAAATCATATTTTATATTCAAACACAAAATTTTAAATTTAAATATATATGTAAAACTTTCATACGTAAAATACTTTGAAATCAACAAATATGTATATACAAATATGAAACAGTGTTTTATAAACTTACACAAACCATATATATAAACTAACAGTAATATTTATATATGAACTAACAAATATGCATTGTAAACTTTTAGAAAACAAATATATACATTCAGTTATATAAACATACATATTGTATGACCAGATTTGTTTATACGGCTTATATTAAAATATTTTGCACATATTTCTATATATACCTACAGCATATATACCTTAATATATATATATATAACTCTTCAAAAAGACCAGCACACTTATACAGTTTATAAAACTTTTATATGTAACAGATCGTAATTTACAAAAGTAGTTTTATATATGTACAAAACAACAGATCAAAATATACATAAACTAATATATATAGAACTAAAACAAGAGATAAGCTGCACTTACATTTGTCTAAACTCCTACTTTACTAACATATATAAAGCATATATTAACCTATGTACGTATAATATTATATAAAATCTCTGTAACCAGTATAAAATCTATAAACCAGTATATAATCTATGTCTGTAAACCTGTATAAAATTTATGTACATAAAATCAATATGTCCTCGTATATAGAAATAAATCAAAATATCAATATAATATGTATATTTTACCAACTATATATGCACATTTCCAAGTATCCCAAAATAAAAAAAAAATTTGACATAATATCTATATACTGTAACTAAAGCAGATCAAAGATATAGAATAGACTAACCTATATATCACAACCTGTATAATACTTAGCCCAAACATATATATTACTTTATAAAATAATACACGGTCATTGAATAAATATAACATTTCCAACAAATACATAGCAATAGGATATCTTATAGCAATAAATCTGTAGAGTATAATATAAATGTATGGACAAAATATGGTAGCCACAGACATTTATAAATATAGACTTACAAATATAAAACAGTAACAACTTACAATATACAATGAAAAAGGCGAGAAGCTACAAGGAAGAGTTGCCGCGGAGGGAGGGAAGAAGGCAGAGGGCAGAGGTAGCTGTGCTAGGCTAGCTTGGGCTCGGAGGAATGGGTGCAAACGACAGTTGATGGAGATAGGTGGGTCAGTGGAGCAAGGAGATGAATGAGAGAGGGGTTTCTCGACGGAGGTTGCAAGCGAGGCGGGAGGCGATGGTGAAGGCGGCAGCCGAGATGGTGGGGAAGAAGTAGGAGGTGGAGGTGGCAGCGGTGGATCCGGGCTGGCGAGGACATGAAGGCTGAGATGCCTTCGGTCATGTGGATAGGCGGTGACCTTGGGCGTGGATGCTGCCGGAGGTGGAGCGGTTCTCGTGAGGGGACAGGTTTGATAGTGGTGGCGGTTGCTGTGTGGAAGGCGTGAAGGCGAGGTTGTCGAGTGGGATTCGCGTGATGATGTTTTTGGTGAGTGACATGGTGCGCTGGGTTGGAGGTAAGTGAGAAAATGGAGGGTGGAAGTTTGGGTACAGGCGGACGAGGGACGTGAGTCACAGGCTAAAGAATAAATGCAAACATTGCCTTCTTTTTCTTAGAGCAGGGATGAAAAGAAGATATATGTGTATTGAAATGTGAGAAATAGAATTTGAACAGGGCCAAATATTTGAACGAACGAGGAACATTGAATGGATAGAAATAATAAAAGTCCAGGGAATGTTGAACGAACGAAACTTTAAATTTTGAAGGTTGGGAACAGTGAAAGATGAACAGTAACTATAAAAGTAAAATAAGAGCAACGGTCACAAGCTAAGATTTTGGCTGAGCAATCAAAGCAATTAATTGATGCGTTTAAAATTTGAACGCAAAAGAAATTAAATGTTCACGGATGGTTTATACCATTACACGAACCATTTTATTGTCTTCGTCGCGTACCCGATTTCAAAATACAGAAATAAATATACCATGATGACTAGCACGACGAGACGATCAAAACGGTATATAGATATCAGTGGTACGATCATCCGATAAAAAATCGATATCGGTACCAGAATACTGTTATTTTGCAGAAAATAAGAACGACGGAGCCAAAGATGTCCAAATTTGGAAAAATGACAAACTGACATCTTGCTCAGAAGATGGTTTAGAATTTTTCTATGTAAAATATTTAGGTTTCGGAAACATTTTATTTTCACTGCTTTTTAACTGATTAAATTTGAAGTGAATTTACGCGCGAAATAAACTTTCATATTTTCGGACGAAAATTTACCAGTCGCTATGTTTAACTAGATGCATTCCAAATATCAAATTTATATTTCAAAATTTTATCTTTTAAAATTTCACAAAATTTCAATTAATAACGTTATTAAAACGGTTAAAATTTACGGGTCGTTACATTCTCCCCCACTCAAAACTTTTCGTCCCCGAAAAGGAACGAGGTAGGAGAATAGAAACAACCAGAAAGAAAGCAGATTTGAAATACAAAATAACAATTAATTTAAACCATATAAATTCAAATTTAAATTAATTGATATTCAATAATTTGATTTAATCCATTTGATTTCACTAAAATCAATCTCACTATTTCTAAATTCATTATTTTATTATCCCATTTCTTCAATTTACAATTTCTAAAACCACAAAATTGAATAGTCTTTTATTATAATCATATTTTCTTCAACAATTTTAAATTCTTCTTTAGTCCAAATTACTGTTAAATTTATTCTACTTAATATATCTACTCACATAAGTTTAACCCATGTAAATTAATTTAAAAAGGTCTCGATTTAAATTAATTTACATTTACTAATTGGTTTAAATTTAAGGTATTTCCATAAGTTGATCTAATTTCAATTTATTTATTGACCTTCAAAACAAAATTTATTTTTCAATTATCTTATTATTCTATTTATCTCTATTAACATTTTATAATTAAAATTTAAGTGTATAACATTTATTATAACCACTCAAATTTTATTTATAAATTCAATTTATATTATATATTATCCAATTACATATTCAACTTCTGAATGGTTTAGGTAAGTGGTATTAGAATGCAGTTGAACAATATACAAATAAAAATTTCCAATTCAATTTTTCAAGTTTAAATATTTATTCCAAATTTTTGGTTTTAGTTATAATAAAAATCATCCTTTAACAAAATTTAAGAATTAGATTTCCGATTCACTTTAAACAATTAAGAGATATATATAATATATTTATATCAAATCAAATTAAAATTTTAAAATAAGATACCTATATATATAAAAATCAAATTATACTGAAGAAATTCAAATCAAAATATTTTTCAAAACAAAACCGTAGCAAAGCTACAGAATAGTATCTCCACTTCGAAACTCGAAAATGAATGTCGATGATGCGGCCGCCATCACCGAAATTATTTTCCAGCGACAAAGAGAAGAGTACTGATTTCAATATTTAAATTCTTTGAAAATGATTTCTATTCGAAAATACTTTCAATAATATATACTTTAAAAATTTAAAACCAAAGTTCGAAATCACCGGAAACTAAATTCTCAAATTTCTGAATTAAATTCATTTCAAATTCCAAATCAATTTATAAACCATATTTATAAATTCATTTAGAAAAATAAATGATAATCAAATATTATCATTTCAAACAACCAATTTAATTAACCTATTAAATTCCAAAAAATTTTACTTATATTTTCACAATATAATCAAACAAATTTATTTCATTTACCAATTTGAAAATAATATTGTGTCAGTTTGCTCTGTTCAAGTGTTTTGGAAATCCTATCGATAGCGTTGATCAGACGAATCGATCAAAAATCCAAATCCACATCAACAACTCAAACAACACAAATATTTTTAAAACATTTAAATATAATTTTACAAATACAATTCCTCACTCGACGATACAAGAATAGATTTTCAAAATAAGGATAGGGATTCAATTTTGATAGAAATCAAATCAAAGAGAATTTTTGATTCAAAGATAAGTCCGAAACGGAAGATAAGATGATTTAAATAACAAATGAGAAGTTGGATAAGTTTATATAAATCGCGGCAACCTTAACTGGATCAACCGTGACTTCAAGAATAAGATCGATGCTGAATTCCGAGGTAAATCGACATTCGATCTCAAGAATTAGAATTCAAATATAGCAGGAGATAGATAGCATCGTAAACCGAGGATACAGAAATCTCCGGTAAATCAATGCCTATTATAAAGGAGTTTTGCCCCTTTACGAATCATTCGAAGATTTGCGAGACCACCGATTCACTATAAGGGTCATTCGAAGTGGAGTTATGTGATGCTCCAGAATTGAAAGAAGACGAATAGTGAGGGACACGAATGAAATTTGGAACCGTAGGGAACGTTCCAAAATTCAAAGAAATCGAGTCGAAAGGAAGAGATTGAAACTCGAAATGAAAGTGATTCTGTAAATACATTTACTCTACATGTTGAGTTTTGCCTAGAGCTACCAAAGCTCTGATACCAACTGTAACGACCCGATATTTTGGACCATTCGCGTCCATTATAAGTGTATAGGTAGACACTCATGCCGGAGTTGAATTGCTCAAAATACCGCGTTGTTAATTTAAATTTGGCAAAACTGAACATATACAGTAAATAAATATAATCACAGATCACAGACACAGAGTAATAAATGCAGCGGAAATAAAAGAGATAGTAGTTCATGAAGCTACTATATGAATATATAAAAATACATCAGAGTTTACAACAGAAGGGAATACGATACATCAGATACAAATCAGAATACATCACTGGAATCATCGAATACTGAAAGCAGAATAGATGGCTGGATCTTCAAGCAAAGCTCCAACTCCAAAGGTGAGTCTCGAATACTGGTACACTCAGTCTGACCCGAGCGTAAAGCAAAAACACAAGACACTCGAGTCAGGATTAACATTCTTATATTAATAAATCAAACTCAAGTGAAATAGCAATTGAAATACAAGTAACTCAAAGGATGTTTGGAATAACCATCCTTTAAGGATCCGTTAAACTATCTACTAGGTAGTAATGTACGCTAAGTAGATAATGTCTATCAGTAATATAAAGATATCAAAGTAGGGTTAAGCAGGGCCCATACACCTCTTAACCTGTTTATTCCCAAAAGCATATACAAGACCGTAGTTTCCCCAAAACCGGAAGTCACCAGAGGGCAATCCATATACTAAAGGTACAAATCAAAATCGTAGTGGTCGCGAATAGGATAATCAGTATGACAAGGTACATGAGGCAATACCAACTAGGATACTAGTAGTTGCGTGATCCGGACTGATGTTGGGCATAGCAGCTACTATCCCAACACCGCGAAACAACACTCCCAAATCAAGGGGTGCACCCAAATCGAATCACAATAGTAATAGATATGGTATCGAAGAAGTGTGTCCGCTAGAGATGGCGATCCTCAATGGCCCGGCGCGGCTCCTGTTTTAGTCATGTCAAGGGTCATCCAAAATCGTTCTCTTTCTTCAGTCAACGCGTACATCATTCCATCCACTTCATTCTGGATCATCACTCCGCGTATAGTTATTAAAGTGGTTTTCGGTTTAGATAGAGAGTATATCCATAACCGAATTCCGGTCTCTTTAATAACTTTCGAAATTATTACACTGATTGGTCGTTTATATATTTCAAAAACCAAATCAATTCAATTTCAATTTCAATTCGTAAATCAACATTTCACTTGTTTTTCAAAAACCAATTTCCATACTTTACGTTTCAAAACTTCCAAATCATAATTTCCAAATCTTATAATTCAATTTCAAATTTCTATTTAAAACGATTCAAATATTTATCCAAGTACATATATAAGTTTCATTCCGAAATCATTTAAATTAGTCTACTTTAACATTCAAATCAATTTCAAATTCATTTATCGATTTCATTCAATATTCGTTAAGTTACTTTATCATTCAAAACAATTTCAATTAAATTCCCAATTCATTAAATCAATTTCTTAAGTTCAACTTCATTAAATCAAAACTTACAATTTTGAATTAAACTAAATTCGTCAAATTAATTCTTTCAATTACAAGTCTTACATTAATTCCAAAAATATCACATTTTCATTTCTTGTTAAAGAAATTCCATTTCACTTATTTACTTTCTAAAATAATTTTCAAAACTTACTTAATCAAGAAAACTCAATTTCAATTATTTACGAAGTAAAATTCACTTATTCAAAAGTTCAATTTCTCTTATTAAAGAATCCAAATCAATTTAATCATTAAATAATTCAATCTTATTTAATTAGTAAATAATTCAAAACTTAATTATTAAATAATTTCAAAGTTTAATAATTTCAACTTAATTATAATTTCAAACTTAATTATTAAATCATTTCAAAGTTTAATAATTTCAACTTAATCAAATCATTTCTCAAATTAAACAACATTCTTACATCAATTACATTGTTAATATTTTATTTCATATTTTTAAATATTAACATTTCCCTTCGTTAAATTCAAATTTCAACTTCATTTCAAAACCATCTTATTTATTCAAATAAAATCTTCGTTTTATTTTCAAATCAAATTATTTGACCAATCGGGTTTTATTTAATTTTCTATCCTAGGTCAAAGTTCAATTTGGGTATTTATAATTTCAACCCGATTCCAATTCAATTCAAAAATCAAGCACAACAAAGGGAACTTGCAGTGTGATAACAGGGATGGTGTCAAAGTAAATAAACAAGCAATAACAATAATCACTATCAATCCAATAATCAATTCAAATAATCCCGAAATAACCGTATTAATTCGCATTGTTATTTGTACGAATTAATATAATTATTTCTAGAATCTACACTATCATTTCATGTAGATTAAAGATTATTACATTACGGTTTCACTTGTCATTCAATTTCAATTTCATACATCATCAATTTAACAATCATACATTCAGTGGTTCAAAGTGTAATTAAACAAATCCTACGTGTCAATAAATTTAACAGTTAAAGGGGTCATATTATACAAATGTCAGTTAATCAAATTTAACATTTAACTATCCTATACCAATTTCAATTTCATACTAATTATCATTTTAACATTAACAATTTAACGTCCAATATAAACATCAACAATCAATCAATTATCAACCAAACTATATTATCATCACATAAATAATTAACAGAGAATGGTGTCAGATGTCACAGGTGAACTGATACAGATAATAGCATATATAACAGTGTAATTAACTAATAGCAGCATATTTCAATTGTCGTTTCAATTGAAATCAAATCTAATAAATAAAAGAACGTTAATCGTGAGTGATTGCTCACCTTTCGAGGCTAGAGAAGTTAGACAATGAAGTTGAGTTATCAAATCTAGGCACAAATCTCAAAACAAGGCAAGATTGAACTCGAATCGACGAACGAAGCTGATAAATAGGATTTGACGAAATCAAATTAGACTAGATCGATGAAGATCAATAGTATAAGTGAACATATATATAAAATTATGTACATAAAATCATATTTTATATTCAAACACAAAATTTTAAATTTAAATATATATGTAAAACTTTCATACGTAAAATACTTTGAAATCAACAAATATGTATATACAAATATGAAACAGTGTTTTATAAACTTACACAAACCATATATATAAACTAACAGTAATATTTATATATGAACTAACAAATATGCATTGTAAACTTTTAGAAAACAAATATATACATTCAGTTATATAAACATACATATTGTATGACCAGATTTGTTTATACGGCTTATATTAAAATATTTTGCACATATTTCTATATATACCTACAGCATATATACCTTAATATATATATATATATAACTCTTCAAAAAGACCAGCACACTTATACAGTTTATAAAACTTTTATATGTAACAGATCGTAATTTACAAAAGTAGTTTTATATATGTACAAAACAACAGATCAAAATATACATAAACTAATATATATAGAACTAAAACAAGAGATAAGCTGCACTTACATTTGTCTAAACTCCTACTTTACTAACATATATAAAGCATATATTAACCTATGTACGTATAATATTATATAAAATCTCTGTAACCAGTATAAAATCTATAAACCAGTATATAATCTATGTCTGTAAACCTGTATAAAATTTATGTACATAAAATCAATATGTCCTCGTATATAGAAATAAATCAAAATATCAATATAATATGTATATTTTACCAACTATATATGCACATTTCCAAGTATCCCAAAATAAAAAAAAAATTTGACATAATATCTATATACTGTAACTAAAGCAGATCAAAGATATAGAATAGACTAACCTATATATCACAACCTGTATAATACTTAGCCCAAACATATATATTACTTTATAAAATAATACACGGTCATTGAATAAATATAACATTTCCAACAAATACATAGCAATAGGATATCTTATAGCAATAAATCTGTAGAGTATAATATAAATGTATGGACAAAATATGGTAGCCACAGACATTTATAAATATAGACTTACAAATATAAAACAGTAACAACTTACAATATACAATGAAAAAGGCGAGAAGCTACAAGGAAGAGTTGCCGCGGAGGGAGGGAAGAAGGCGGAGGGCAGAGGTGGCTGTGCTAGGCTAGCTTGGGCTCGGAGGAATGGGTGCAAACGACAGTTGATGGAGATAGGTGGGTCAGTGGAGCAAGGAGATGAATGAGAGAGGGGTTTCTCGACGGAGGTTGCAAGCGAGGCGGGAGGCGATGGTGAAGGCGGCAGCCGAGATGGTGGGGAAGAAGTAGGAGGTGGAGGTGGCAGCGGTGGATCCGGGCTGGCGAGGACATGAAGGCTGAGATGCCTTCGGTCATGTGGATAGGCGGTGACCTTGGGCGTGGATGCTGCCGGAGGTGGAGCGGTTCTCGTGAGGGGACAGGTTTGATAGTGGTGGCGGTTGCTGTGTGGAAGGCGTGAAGGCGAGGCTGTCGAGTGGGTTTCGCGTGATGATGTTTTTGGTGAGTGACATGGTGCGCTGGGTTGGAGGTAAGTGAGAAAATGGAGGGTGGAAGTTTGGGTACAGGCGGACGAGGGACGTGAGTCACAGGCTAAAGAATAAATGCAAACATTGCCTTCTTTTTCTCAGAGCAGGGATGAAAAGAAGATATATGTGTATTGAAATGTGAGAAATAGAATTTGAACAGGGCCAAATATTTGAACGAACGAGGAACATTGAATGGATAGAAATAATAAAAGTCCAGGGAATGTTGAACGAACGAAACTTTAAATTTTGAAGGTTGGGAACAGTGAAAGATGAACAGTAACTATAAAAGTAAAATAAGAGCAACGGTCACAAGCTAAGATTTTGGCTGAGCAATCAAAGCAATTAATTGATGCGTTTAAAATTTGAACGCAAAAGAAATTAAATGTTCACGGATGGTTTATACCATTACACGAACCATTTTATTGTCTTCGTCGCGTACCCGATTTCAAAATACAGAAATAAATATACCATGATGACTAGCACGACGAGACGATCAAAACGGTATATAGATATCAGTGGTACGATCATCCGATAAAAAATCGATATCGGTACCAGAATACTGTTATTTTGCAGAAAATAAGAACGACGGAGCCAAAGATGTCCAAATTTGGAAAAATGACAAACTGACATCTTGCTCAGAAGATGGTTTAGAATTTTTCTATGTAAAATATTTAGGTTTCGGAAACATTTTATTTTCACTGCTTTTTAACTGATTAAATTTGAAGTGAATTTACGCGCGAAATAAACTTTCATATTTTCGGACGAAAATTTACCAGTCGCTATGTTTAACTAGATGCATTCCAAATATCAAATTTATATTTCAAAATTTTATCTTTTAAAATTTCACAAAATTTTAATTAATAACGTTATTAAAACGGTTAAAATTTACGGGTCGTTACACTGGCGCTCCAAAAAAAGCATTCCATATGTAAAAATTGTACGAAGCTACAGCTTCCAAGATCAGAGTAGCCTTTTTGCAACGTCCTATATATTGTTCCTGTAATGAAACTGGACAGTTTTTCCATCTCCAATGCATACAATCTAGGCTACCTAACATACCTGGAAATCCCCGTTGAGATCCCATTGCCCAGCAATCTATTAATGTCTTGTGCTGTTAAAGATCGAAGATATTCTTCACCAAACATACAAATGATGGTTTTGCAAAAATCTTTCATACATAATATTGTCGTTGAGTCTCCAATCCTCACTTTTTCGTCTTGTGAATCTCCAGAAGTTCCATATGATATCATGCGAAGAGTAGCCGTTACTTTTTGCGGGGGAGAAATAACAAATTCGCTGATTCCATTTCTTCTATGCGTAAAAAAAATGTTTTTTTCGTTAATTTTTCGAGAACCCGATTAAAGATATTCTTAGACATCCGGAATCTTCGTCTAAAATCCATGTCCCCATACACTGGGTTTGCCGTAAAATAATCCTTGATCGATTGATTATGCCCAATAGCATAGTCATGTGCATAATGCAAGTCTCTTCTACCCACAATGCTACCACCTTGAGAAGTCACAGATCCATCGGCAATTTCATGGGTCATTAAATTTATTGTTTCGGTAGTGAACATTCTTTGTTGAGTAATACAATGTTCAACAAAGTCGTCGAAAGAAGATGACGATGAGGAAGACGAGGATGAGAAGCACCACAACCGTTTTAGAGCACTCATGGAATATTGGTGGAAGAAAGGTGTGTAATATTTTTTGTTTGTGAATGAATATGTTTTACAATATTTTGGCCTCTATTTAAAAGCTTGTGTTGATTAAAGTTGCGGTGTTCATAAGGTCTGGTCATGTCACAGACAGACATAGAGCAGACGGGTCCACCTTTCGTACTGCTTGAAGATGCTCTTGATGATTAAAGCTACGGTGGTCAAGAGGCCTGGTCAAGTCACAAACAATCATAGAGCAGACGGACCCACCTCTAATACTGCTTGAAGTTGCTCTTCATGACTAAAGTTGAGGTATTTAGAAGGTATGGTCTTGTCACAAACAGAGATAGAGCAGACGGGTCCATCTATTATACTGCTTGAAGATGCTCTTGATGATTAAAGTTGCGGTGGTCAAGAGGAATGGTCAAGTCATAAATAGAGATAGAGTAGATGGGTCCACCTATCGTACTGCTTGAAGATGCTCTTGATGATTAAAGCTACGGTGGTCAGAAGGTAATGTCTTGTCACAAACATTTGCCCTGCTTCTCTTCAAGGTCTATTCATGTCATAAACAGATGCTCTTGTCACCATTATCTGGTGTATAAATATTGGTTCACTTGCCTATCTTCACTTCATCATAGCTTTAGTATAAAAATGGTTGACTACGACCATATTTTATTATCATCCTCAATTCATACGAAGGTCCTTTAGAGCACAATAGCCCACCGAATACCTCATCCCTGCAACATCTACTGAGTGGTATATTGAAATGGAGGAGAGACATAACGCTGATGTAAGAGAGCATGAGATGCAAGTGCAAGAGATCATGTTGCTAGACAATGGACGATGTCAAAGACAAGATCGACATAGCCATAACAGAAACAGAGCTCAAAGAAATGGAATACGAAATCAACTGCCTCGCACAAATCAAGAGGTTAACTCTAATGAGATTTACTATAACTGTGGAGTTTCTGTTCTATACGCTATTCTACCTAATGGAACAGATATCGGCCGGCGTCATTATAGATGTTGCAATTCTCCTGATGGTTGTGGCCTTTGGTAATGGCTAGACGATCCTCTTCCTCATCGTGCAGTTGTTTATGCCAACGAACTTGAAAACCAAATGCTTCAAAGGACATTGGGTTCAATTAACTTATCTAGTGGTCGAAGGAATTTTTTTTTTATTATCTGTTGTCATGTTTGCTTTAGAGTTCTTTTAATATATTGTTCTCAAGTTTTCTTTAGTTTGTTGTCATGTTTGATTTCAATGAGATTTGTTATTTATTCTTTTCTTATGTTAAGTGTTGTTGTTTATGATTCCCAACTATTTATATACTGGTATTATGTTAAGTGTAGAGTAGATTATGAGAATGAAAATTTTACTAGAATTTGAAATTACATTTAAATTACTGATAGTCGAAACAACAAGCAGAAGGTAATAAACTTAACAAATATACTTAACCAACCAATACTTCATTCAAATTGTCTAATATATCTAACCCAGAGATTGTATGCGGCATGTCCAATAAAATCAACGTGATAAT
This sequence comes from Allium fistulosum, assembly GCA_030737815.1. Taxonomy (NCBI): domain Eukaryota; kingdom Viridiplantae; phylum Streptophyta; class Magnoliopsida; order Asparagales; family Amaryllidaceae; genus Allium; species Allium fistulosum. The sequence goes on from CM060904.1 coordinate 131,816,049, forward strand.
CCCACAAATAATGGGAATCGTACGTGGCTCGTGTTAGCTGAAATAAATCTTCTTCTTTCACTTCATTTATAACTTGTCTATATCGTCAACGTGCCCTTGTAAATTTTACAAAAGTGCTGCAAGTTTCCAAAATACTTCCAATTAATCTGCAAACTGGATGACTATTAAAAGTCTCGTTTAGAGTGACCCAAAAATCTCGCTCCATCTCCTCTTCCACGTGTCTACGGTCAGTTTCTATGTAAGACTTGATTAGAACAAAATAATCATCAGCGTTCTAGTTTTCATTCGACGTTGAATCTTACTTAAGAAGGTGAGAATAAATGAAGTTGTTATGAATTTTCAATACAGAAAGCTGCCTTATATAGAAAGTTCATGATCCGCGTCTCATGAATCAAGTGTCTTATAATCACACACGTGTCAATCATCCACAAAGGTTTGAAAGAACAAACACATATATGTTTGTTCTTTCAGATAGTGATTTACACATATGCAAGCAAAATATTAAATCCATAGCTGATACACAATACATATCAATAATAATACTCAAATACAACCACTACTACCACATGCAAACCACTGATAATACAATCATACAAACTCTGCTACAGAATACATAACAATGATAATACTCATATACAACCAATGCTAACACATACAAATCACCGATAATGCAATCATACAAACTTTGATACACAATACAGAACAATGATAATACTCATATACAACAACTACTACTGCATACAAACCACTGAAAATACAATCATACAAACTCTACTACATAATACATAACAATGATAATACAATAGTACATGATAACACTAAGGCTCATCAAACTGATACTAATCATTAAAAAGATTGGCTGCTTCGCCATCTTCGTCGTCGTCGTCATCAGCTACTCTGGGCGTAGGATGATATCGTTGCTTATCAGTTGTAGTAAGCTCATTAATATAAGTAGTCAACTCATCTATACTACGTCGATGCTCGACGTACATGACCTGGCAGAGTCCCAACTGCATATGAAACAAATCCCCATACGAAAATGCTGCTGGATCGGGATATTGGGAAATCTCTGGCCGAGAAATATCAACGTATCTATCAACCCCAAACGTTGTCGACACACCTACTGTCCAACCATAATCTCCTACCTAGGAGGGTTGTGGAGCATGATACACTTGAGTACTCTATGTAAGGTTGGGCAAAATAAGAGGGCAACACCACTATATATGCCTGAAGGCCCAACCAAATCAACAGATGCAGCATGAACAATTGTAGCCGTATGCGATGGAGTGTAAAAGCGACGCCAAAAGGATACATAATCTACATTCATTACAATGAAGTAATTCGCGGACCACCACTCTCCTGCGTACTGCTGTAATGCAGCGCTATCATAAACCATCAAAAAAGGAGTATCTAGATGTGGATCATCGGGAACGAAATCACCGTCTAAGTTCTGTCTCCAACTACGCTCACCGAGGAACTAGTAGCATCCTAGGCTAGCTGGCGCTGAAACCAGTGGCAAACGTCTCGTAGATAGGAAAACAGCATGCACTACAACGGGGTCGGTCATAAAAGGTGATCCATCATATGGATGCCAAACAACACTCTCTCGTGTGGTCCGTAACTCGATCTGATTTCGGACCACTGCAAAAATATGACGTGCCTCCACTCCTTGCACTATTATGCGGTTATCCCATTCCCATGCTCTAACTCAAGGAAAGAAAATGGGTAATATGGAGTCCAAAGTAGGATAAGTCATGTTATGGAAATACTCGTAGTACCAGTACTGTAAAACCTTCCAAAACCCTGTGATGGACAAGGATCTACCCATAACAACACACTAATGATCCAAAGAGCAATACAGATACGTTAATATCGGAGTCCTCCAGTCATATGCGACCGGACTATCATATGACAACTCCGCTACAGCTGCTACATAACCGATCGGCAAGGTGTTAATGCATTTGTAAAGAATAGGTTCCCCATCATGTACAAAATAAAAATTCGAGCTATCTCCAAGCGGTTATCAGAACTATGTACACGTATCAATTCCATTATTTCTTGCCTAATGTAAGAGCTTCTAAGTTGCCATCCGGATGATAGTCCGTCATGCAAATCAAAATATGGAATAACATTAGATAAACGATGAAAATGCTGGTATTCCTCATCATAAGGTAAGGTCTCCCCCCAGCTAATGCCTATACCGGTCAACATAGTAAAGTCTAATGGTGTAATATCCAGCTCTCCAAAAAACTAAGGTGAAAGGTATGACTGCTCTTCCACTAACATGCGGCTAAAGCACCGCATAACTGAACATTCGAATTTAATAAATTATCGATACCTATTAAAGAAATTTAGCATTATTTAAACCCTAAACATCAATAATAAAATAAACAGTAATTATGTAATTACGTACTCAGAAAGTCTCCAAATCCTATCTCTTGCAGCAAAGCATGTATAATACCATCAGTATCGTAATCTCGGATAATCCTATAAAGTCGTATCATGCTAACCCAAGATCCAAGAATGCGTTTACGACAAGCCTAAGTTAAAATATTTTGTATTCAATTTTTATTGTAGAATTTGAACTAATATGAAAAAGTAGAGGTAGATAACTTACAAAATTATCAACACATGTGCTAACGTGTACTTCTTCGTCTGACAATATCTTGAAATTGACCAAATCTTTGTCCGAACCCAAATTTTGGTCGATGTGGGGGTCCAAAACTGTAGCTCCTATATTTATCCCTGTGCGTCTTCGTCTAATCACCATGCTTCTTCACCCTTCAACGAACGCGGATGCGCTACCTTCGACAGGCACGTTTTCCACAAACGGTGGAACATTTCCTGCGCTGCGATTGCCGCTACCTCGGAGTCTCCAGAAAGCTCTTCTCATTTTTTTTGGAAAGCATATGTTTGCGAGCGGTAGAAGAAATGATGAGCGGAAGGAGAAAGGATGAAGGAGGAATGGGAATAATGAGCATAGCCGGCTAATTTATAGTCGGTTGTGCTCTGTCCCCCTAGCAGGCCAAAATAAGGCCGGCTAAGGGGACGGTTTGGATTGCAATCCACACCTCATTTTGGATTGCAATCCAACGGATGTGGATTGCAATACACACCTTATCCCCTTAGCTAGCCTTATTTTAGCCGACTAAGGGGAAGCACACTATGTGTGCTTTATCCCCAGTTGAGGTTGCTTTAAGGGTCGATTGCCTTGAATCGACCCCAAGCAACCACATACATTGGGAATGCTCTAAGCTACTAATCAAAATTTATGGAAAACCATACATAAATGCAAAATAATAGCACACATCAAAATATGAGTACAATATTTCTTATCATAAGGAAGAAGTTCATATCAATAACATTAATAAATCACCAAATATCATAACATGGAATCTAAACATATCTGCTTGAAATGAAAGTTGGCCAAGTGGAGATATGTGAGTGTGCATTATCTGCTCCTACTTCTTTATAGTGAAACCATCTGCTTTTGGTTTGCCATACTCAACCTATAAAAAAAATTAAATCCATGTTAGCATAGGAAGAAGAGCCTATAACAAAACTTGGTTTTTGTATGCAAATTAGATAATTTTATAACATTCGAATAAATATTGCACTGTTTACTTTAAATTCAATAGATTTGAAAAAAGAAGACCGGATGCTAAAAATTAGATGCGGTTAAAGGAAGGAGCTGAGAGTGGAGAGAGAAAAAAGAAGAAGCAATGAGAAACTAATTCTTAATAAAAACACGGATAACAATTGCAACTAAATGTCTAGAACGTCATCGACTTCAGATGCATTCAAAGAATCAAAAGAGTAAATTTGTGATTTCAAAAGCTTCATTCAAGGGTTTTTCCTATTAAATATAGAAAGATTAGTTATCAAATATGAATTGTTTATATTCCATTAATTTAAATTTGTTAACAAATGCTTCATGCTCCATTGTGAATTTTTTTTGTATTTATAGCTCTAAAAAGCTCATGAAAATGATAGCTACCAAAAACATCTAATTTGGCCACCCTAATAGGCCTTATCATTTCTTGCTAGCTCAAAAGATACATCTAATTTTCCAATATTTAAAATTTATAACCACTGGATTAGCATAAAGTATAACATGGTTCACTTAAAGACATTGATTGTTTGATCTTAATTTAATCTCTAGGATTTGATATCTAGTAGAAGAAGAAACAATAAACAAAAAGAAGAAAAAATAACATTCGTTCTTAGATTATTTTTAATGTTCATCCCGTTCTGTGATTTTCATATAGAGACCGACTTATGGGTGAGCTATCTCGGTATTTTCTTAAAAGATGTAGATAATCCTTTCTTACATTAATGGAGACATTGATATATCAACCTATCAGCCAATCTATTTTGCATTATATCTTAAAATATTAAGTGCAAAGAGAAACGGCTGTTTACCAACTCGTATTTATGTTAGGCAACTCAATTTTTATACACAGTCAATGGTTTAGTGAATGTTAATCTTAGTATATATACTCGGAATACTTGCTATAGTTATGCACATCTTCCTTTGTATATTCAGTTAAGGCGGGGGGTAAGCTTGATAATTCTGGACCACTCATGTTTCAAACTGGTTGCAGCTCTTCTCTGTATACCCAGTTAATTTCATTCAATTATATATATATTGCATTCATAAAATGTAGCATGATGCTATGTACCACCCATACCCTACTTATATACCATGCAAAACTTAAATAAAATCTCAACGCACTCACTTAGTTTCCCAAGCAAAATGCACAAAACTACATTCTCAAAAAGAAAAGGAACGGTACTAGTTTCGAATGGTTTTTTTAACCGTATTTGATATAGAGTGTGATATAGAAACATCTTAAATTTATCCTTGACGATTCCGGATGTAAACGGTTTTATATCTATTTCACTCGAAGTATAATCAACATGTAATTACACAATTTAATTTCTACCTAAATTCCAACTACAACCAAATATGGTATTCTTTTCAACTTCAAATAAGTGATTGGTATGTATAAATTTCTTGATATATATTATACTATAATTTCTAGATGCATGTTAGCATACCAATAAATTTAAGAGTTTTATCACCTATACTTGAAGACCCTGTCATGAATTATGTTAAAGATTTGGTCGTTTTCAAACCTATTGTCATTTATTGTATCAGAGTGAGAAACTGTTGCACCATAAATGAATGCATAAAGTGCAAATTCACATAAAAACCATATGTAGCATTCATATAGTAAAATTCACTATTTAAATTGGACAAATTGCGAAATAAAGCTTCAGGGGTAAAGGTTTAAACTATAGTTTTAATGTGTAGATACCCATAAAAATAAAAATTCAAAAGGAAAAAGGGAGATTAAATAGATTAACTATTTGAGGGCAATACATAATGTTTTTTACATTCTTGTAATCTTTTTATTTTGTAGTATTCTTTATAAATCTATATTTACTTTCTAGATTTAGATAATGCTTTAAAAGTCTAAGAATGTAGGAGTAATTATAGTTTAAACTGACCCTTAATTTAAATAACATTTTGTTATATATAAGGACCTTCACATTTAAAAATGGCTATTATTAATGGGTATTAATATTTTTATAACTTCTTGAAGCTTAGCTTTAAAGTTAGATTAGAACACCGTTTGATAATGATGTGTTTTAGAGTGTGTGTAAGCACTATAAAAAAGAAAAAAATTGTATAAAAGGAAACATATGCCAAAAAAATTGGCACTATATAAAGTTTGAAATCCAAAAAAAATGTGAAAGTAAGATTTATGCAGTTCTGTTAAATATATCACATTAATGTCCAACAATCGTTATAGCATGATGCTACCTCGTTATTTGGGTAGCAAAATATATCAGAGAACTAAAAGTAAAACACATATTATGTATATTTAATTTTTTCCTGTGATTAAAATAATGAAATTCCTTGTAGCTAATATACTTGAAATTGCGTACACGTACCTCAGGACACTACAAAATGATGCATGGCATACTTAGTACTTGGACAGTAATGTCACATGACTATGTGCTACATATTTGTTGTGCAATACCACCTTTGGAGAATTCATGCAATAGCTAAGGTATCCATGACCGATCACTAGTAAAAGACGGGTACTGCAAATCCAGGTACACTTTTAACCATAACAGGTATTTATACTAAGCTAAGGAAGTCCAATGGACATGCTATGCATACTGGCACAATATTAAAGGATGAAGAAATTAGTTAGGTTTGATATTATTTTTTATTACATAAGAACTCTATGCTCAATGCTCTTTGTGAATTCTACATTTCGATTTCATTTATTCGATCATAAGTAAAAATTATTTGAGTTAAACAAATTGAATATTTGGTTAAGCAATGATACATGATATGTGATTGATATTGCAACATCTAAAGTAAAACAAATGCATTTGTACTATATAAGCCAAATTATATGACAAAATCTTAGCTTGATGTGGTCCAACTACTCTCCATGTAAATAAATAGTGGATACTACCATTGTAACAGCCTTTTTACCCAGTCTGCTTCTACCACTACACATCAGACATGGAAATGCCTAAAGCTTATAATACTCCTTTCCAATACAAACTTTTCTTTTAGCATAATTATTTCTTCTTCAAACTACCACTATATTATAAACTCCTCAAATTCAAATTTTTTTCACTTGTAAACTCTTTCCACTTACATATAAATTGGTGCAATTATTTGAATAAGTCCCTCTACAATGATCTCATTAGAATCTAATTATTAATACCTTCCAATGAATAAATTACTCACATTCATTTCTTAAATTTCTTCCTATGTTTATTACGATTCAAAGATTTTAAATAAGATGACTCAAAACTCTTAAAAAATCATTTAAAGAATTGAAGCTCAAATCCATAACAACCTTTACTTTAAATAAACTACTACATACACTCAAATCTACACCCAGTTTCCCGATCGAACTTGAGCTAGTAAGACAACTCCTCCTGCTCGTAGGGGATGTATCTGAGTGGATGTATAATAGTCATCGGTGTGTCCTCCACCAAACATGGGTTGTCGCCCATGCAACATACATGGGCCAATTAAATAACCATTGTCTCTCCTCCAACTCACTACTCAAAGGGAAAAAATCATTGTGTGAATCCATGGGTTCATTAAAAAGGAGTATTGGTGACTCTTAGAGGAAAACATACCTAAATCCATAGAGCCCCTTGGTCCTACGTTGGATGACCTTCTATTGAACACGTTAGTTTCTTATTGTGTGCCAATGAACTCTCTGGAAGAATCTTTTTAGTCTTCTGCTTTCCCCACCACTCCCACGTTTGCTAAAACTGAGTGGTGATCCATATTTGGTTCAAAAATTCCATGATTCAAGTTAAATGGTATATAATAAAGGAATTTAGAATGATTTTGATTTTAGATCTTGTATGAAGAACTCGTTGAGAAAAGAGTAATTTTAGGCAGTGGGAGAGTCGGGGGATATTGTCTCCTTTCGTGAATGTAGGAATCCCTAATGACATAAATATCCTTACCATACAGTAGAAGGTTGGAAGGATGTTTTGCACATTTCAAAAGCTTTATTTTGAGGTATTCTCATTATATATAGATAATTGTGATTATTGGAAATGAGAAAAGAATAGGTCAAAGCCAATTTCATATTATCAGCAATTGTTTTGGTTCAAGTATAATGAACACTTGAAGTTTCCACAAAAGATAGTTTTCTTCTTGGGGATGAACAATGATCAGCTGACTTGTGGACTAGACTATCTTGATTAATCTTTTAGTTTCTTCTACAACTTGTTGCTGAGAGTTTGCAGTATTTTCAGAAGTTACTAAGTTGTCATTTTCGTCGGCCATGATGAATCAACATAGAGATAAATAAACGTATGGTCTCAAAATTTGACAAATGCAAGATTGCTTAAAAAATGTAGTGTGATCAAGTATGCTGAACCAAAACCAAATGATGAGAGTGATCTTATGGGTTCTTGGAGAGCCAATTGCTCTCTTTCTACTTTTGACGACTTTCTTGGTTTCTACTTTAAATTTTTCGAGTCTTCTTATTATGAATTTGCTTATCTTCTTGAAAGAAAGCTTATTGCAGCCAGAAATTTAACAACTTTCTTTGGCATGGAACCTATTTTCGTAAGTAAATCCACTAATAACCCAAATGATGAAATTTCTCTGATAGGTTATCTGAATATCACGTGATGAATCTGATTCTACTGATACCTTTGTTTCTCTATCTTTGTTTTAATAGACAACCTTTGATGTTCTTGTATTTGATAGAACTGCTGTTAAGCTTGAGTTGGCTCTAATACCATATGAAGAAATAAAGAATTTGGTATTGTGATTCAATAGAATGAAAACACAAAGGATTTTCTTTATTGATGATATTTATGAAATGATACTACTGACTAAAAGAATATGCCGTACATAGTTTTCTTCTACAATGTGCGATATTATTTATTTAGGCTGAATTGTGTGTGAGGCCCAAGTCTTCAAGTCGAAACCGTTATTCAAGAATATGGCCTTGAAGGGTTTGTTATTGGTACTATGTCCATCCCAGCAAGATCCATTACTGGTCAAAAAACAAGATGATTAGTAATAAAGAATACATAAAATATCACAGGCAAGAATGATTAATGAGTTCTTGGCTACTTTCGTCGATTAGCACAAATCAATTATCACAAATGATTGGATGCAAATCATTTAATGAAATTTGGACCACAATTGAAAGAATATTCAACACACAATATATTGCCAAAGTTATGCATTACAAGAGATAATTTCAAAATATCAGAAAAAACAATCAACCTATGAGGGAATACTTACCACTGGTCAAGACAATATGCAACTTGTTAGAGGCTGCAGGACATAAAGTGTCAAAGAATGAGCAAGTTCTAACTATTTTAAATGGATTTAATGAAGAATATGAAGTAGGGGTAGCTATATCATCACAAGAAACTTTAACACCTATGTAGTATGTACACTCAACTTTGCTTGCACATAAATCAAAAATTGATCACAAGAAGCCATAAGATTAGGGTTTATCAATCAACTATGCAACCAATTTTAATAACAAAAGTCAAAACTATAATAAACCGGGCCAGTCTTATCAAAGAGATAGATATTCAAACAGATCAAGAGATAGAGGAATATGGAACAATAATAGTAATGGACCAAAGGATCAGATTTGTGAAAAAGTACGTCACACAGCATTCAAATATTATTTCAAATTATATTCAAACAGATCAAGAGGTAGAGGAAGACGGAACAATAATAGTAATAGACCAAAGGATTAGATTTGTGAAAAAGTATGTCACACAGCAGTCAAATGTTATTTCAGATTCAACCCGAATAATATTCCAAATCAGAATACAAGCAACCAAAGAAATCCTAGTGCAAACATGGCTCAAGCACAAGAAGACACAAGTATTCGGTCAAATAATAACAAAAACCACAATCTGAATGAAATCACAAGGCCTGAGCACATTCAAGATGAAAGCTGGTACCCTGATTCAAGAGCAACCAACCACATATGTAACGACCCGCCTTTTTGGACAGTTTAAATCGACAAATCAAACACACATGCCGATTCTAAACCATTCAAAAGGGCGGATGGTTAATGGGTTAAATAAGAAAAGAAAGGAAAAGAAAGAACAAAAACAAACTCAGAATCTCGCAGCGGAAGGAACAAGATATAATAATAAAATAACAGTTCATGAAGCTGTTAAATAAATAAATTTGATTATTATTATACATCATAAATCGGAGTTACATACATATCAGAGATAATACAATAATGCAGCGGAAAAATAATATGGTAGTAGAATACCAATGATGTAATACCAAACTCCGTCTTCGTCCTCCAGAATAGATCTTCAACCTTATCTGAAATGCTCAGGCTGACCCGAGCGTAATGAAAAGGCAAAACACTTGAGTCAGGACTAAAATATCTCATGTAAGTCAAATCGAATAAGAAAATATGAGTGTGACGGCGTCAGAGATGTTTACGGGTTTTGACATCTCCTATCCAGTGTCAACGTGAGTGCAATAACTTAAGAGATGTTACGGGATTTTCCATCTCTCAAGGATCCGTTAAACTATCTACTATGTAGTACAATACGCTATTATAATATGTCTACATTAAAGTAAAAGTATTAAAATAGCGTTAAGCCATGGCCCATTCCACCCTTAACACAGTTTATATTCCCAAGAGCATATACAAGACCGTAGTTTCCCCAAAACCGGAAGTCACCAGAGGGAAATCCATATACTAAAGGTACAAATCAAAATCGTAGTGGTCGCGCATAAATGGAATACAAGTATGACAAGGCACATGAGGCAATACCCAAGGTAGTGATACTACCGTTCGCCTGATCCGGACTGGTGAGAACGCAACGCCGCAGCGCCCGCAACACCGTGAAACAACACTCCCAAAATCAAGGGTGCACCAATCGACAACATATAATGAGTAGTTCGAAGAAGTGTGTCCACTTGAGGTAGCAAATCCTCCATTGGCCCGGCACAGCTCCTGTTTTAGTCATTTCCAATTTGACACAAGTGTCAAGGCTATCCATCATCGTTCACTTTCTTCAGTCATCAACGAACATCATTCCAACCACTTCATTCTGGATCATCACTCCGCGTATAGTTATTAAAGTGGTTTTCGGTTTAGATAGAGAGTATATCCATAACCGAATTCCGGTCTCTTTAATAACTTCCGTAATTATTTCACCGATTGGTCGTTTATTTATTTCAAAACCAAATCAATTTCAATTCAATTAGAATTTATAAATCAACATTTCATTTGTCTTTCTAAATCAATTTCCACAATTTACGTTTCAAAACTTCCAAATCAAAATTTCAAAATCTTATAATTCAATTTCAATTTCAATTTAAACAATTCAAATATTGATTCAAGTTCGTATATAAGTTTCATTCCGAAATCATTTAAATTAATTTAATTCAACATTCAAATCAATTTAAATTCATTTATCGATTTCATTTAATATCCGTTAAGGTACTTTATCATTCAAAACAATTTCTATTAAATTTCAAATCCATTACACTACCTTTTTAAGTTCAACTTCATTAAATCAAAACTTACAATTTTGAATTAAATTAAATTCGTCAAATCAATTCTTCCAATTACAAGTCTTACATTAATTCCAAAAATTTCACATTTTCATTTCTTGTTAAAAAAATTCAATTTCACTTATTTACTTTCTTAAATAATTTTCCAAAACTTAATTAATAAAGAAACTCAATTTCAATTATTTATGAAGTAAAAATTCACTTATTCAAAAGTTCAAAATTTTCTTATTAAAGAATTTCAATTCAATTTAATCATTAAATAATTTAACCTTATTTAATTATTAAATAATTCAATAGTTTCAATTTAGTCCAATTCACAAATTTCTTTGAATTTCAATTAAATTCCAAATTAATTAAATCTCAATTTTAAATAAATTTTCAATTCCAAACTCAAACTTGAAATATCATTTCATAAAAATTTTCTTAGAAATATTCAGAGTTCGATTAAAAGTCCAATCTTTTAAAACAAATCAACTTTCGAAAATTTACGCCGTATTTCAAAAATTTTCTTAAAAATCTAAACTTCGAATAATTAAACAATTTCATTTACCAAGTTTAAATTCCAACATCTTGAGCTTCAATTCAAAATAATTCAATTTCCATAAATTCGATTTTATTCTTAAAATCAATTCATTTAAATAATTTCAAAACAACTTTTAAAATCATTTAATTTAACCAACCCGGTGTCCGTATATAATTTTCTAACCTATGGCCAAGTGGATAATAATTTCAAATTTAATTTCAATGATGGACATATATCATTTCAATCCAAATAGATGTCATAGGTATATCATTTCAACCTATTTCTTAATTTATTCGAAATGATTCGGTTTACAGTTTATATGCAATAAACAATATACATGATGATAGCATGATATATCAAAATAAATAAACAACCAATATCGACCAATAGCATCCATCACAACCAATCAACCATAAAGCCAATAACATTCACAACAACTTCATAATTATCAATATCAGGAAATTTGATCGCAATTAAAATTTAACTTTAATTTGACTGTCAATTTAATTTTCAACGGTGAATTCAAATGACAATCTATATGACAATTAAATTTTTATCAAACAACGACAAATAAATCCATATCACTTCATAATTTCAAATTTAACTACCATAAAGATATTCAGTACGTTGTGAGCGTTATAAAACACTCACCTTTTGAATTTAAATTGAATTTACATTCAATTTAAACCCAAAAATTTGACAGTCTCCAAATCCATCCAAACAAGCGTCAAAGTGTCCGGAATTTCGATACGATCCTAACAAAAGAAACCTCGCCCAAATCCGAGTCCGTATGCAAAAGTTATGAAAATTTGAAGATTGGAAAATTCTGGTGCTGAGTCGACTTCGAGTTCCCGCCTCAAATACCCGATGCCTGCTTGGAGTTTTTTGCGAAATCGACCCGATGACCCGAGTAGTTTTCTTCCCGACTCGAAGTAGCTCCAGGGTTTTTCCCCCTGAAACCCGAAGCGCGACCCGAAGCGCGTAAATCTCGAATATTTTTTTTTTTTAGATTTTGGAATTTGGGAATTAGGTTTTGTCTGCCATTGGAATGAGAAGCTAAGAAGAAGATGAATTGTACGTACAGACAAAAAAAATTAGGGAGGCTAGGGTTTATAACTGTGTTTATATAGGTATGTTAGAGATAGAGTAGATAGACTGGATAGATGAACGTGCGGAACAAACTATGGCCCGAAAAGCCCGTTCTGACCCCGGAACGAAATTGGGTAAACTCATATATCAAAATAGGTGTTTTAAAATATTTTAAACGCAATGGAAAAGGTTTCAAGTCCAAATTCCATCGTATGAAGAAGTTATGCTAAAATCAAAATTTCAAATTGATTTTAATTGATTATAATTGCATTTATTTCAAGGCGTTTCGAGTCCGTTCGATCAAACGACAAGTCCGATTGCTACGAAAATTGAAACCTTACAATAATTCACTGTTACGGATCCGATGAAACTGGTTTCGTCGAAATCCGAGACAGTTGTAAAAATGGCTATTTTTACTGTTTAATTTCAATATAAAATTCCCAATTTTAAATTATTAACTTTTAAATCAAATTTCAATTGTTCACAAATTTTATTTTTAATTTCACAGTAATTAACAATCTTTTACAATGCAGTTTTCCATTATAAATCCAGTATAAAAGATTACATCAGATTCAGCGTTCAATTATATTGTAATTCAAATTCAAGTTATTTAATTCCAATTGAATTCTTTTATTTCGATTTACACTTTCATTATTGCATCAACCATTTACTTATACATTATTATCAATAGTTTATAATTCATTTACTTTCATTTTCTTCAGCTATCATCTTATTTAAATTCACAGTAATATTAAATTACATTCATTTACGTTGATTTCCATATTATAACTTCAATATTAAATGTACATTTTATTTATTTCGTTGTTTACAATCAAATTCAATTCAATTCAATTTCTTGTTACATTCAAATTTAAATCTTTACTTACGTTCAATTACCAGTTAACATCTTTATCAAATTACAGTTTCGGTTATTATTTGATTTCAATCAACTGTAATATTAAGTTACATTTATTTATATTAGTTTCAATAACATAAACTTCCACTATTAAATCTACCGTTTTATTTATTCTTTGTTTACAATCATAACCAATTTGGTTTACAATCAAACTCAATTCATTACTTACATTCAATACAGGTTAACATCCATATTTAATTTACAAATAAGTTATTTCAGAATTCAGTTTTGCATTTTAACTTGTAATTCACATTTAACAACACAAAATTTTATTTCCTTCGGATTTTTATCCAAAATTTTTATTTTAATTTGTATTTTTAAAGTGTTAAAAATACAGGTAGTTACAACATAATAAGCAATCTGGACAACATGCATCTTGAAAATAAAGAGTACAGAGGTAAACAGTCAATATGCATGGGAAATAGTAAGTCTACTAAGATTACTCATACTAGAAATGCATATATCAAAGGTGAAAGGCAATTATTTTAAACAATCTTTTAAAAGTGCAAGAAATAAAGAAAAATAATATGAATGTATCTCAATTTGCAAGAGATAATATACTGTATAATTTGAATTTTATCCTAAGTATTGTTTAGTTAGAGAAATACTGACCAAAGAAATTATCTTACAAGGTAATGCAATCAGAGAGTTGTGCAAGTTCAATCTAGTTAGCTGCAGCACTCATGTGTGATGGCAAAAGTTTTGTAATCTGTTTGAAATAACTCAAACTAAAAGAAATATGAGTATATTTGATTTGTGGCACTATAAACTTGGTCAACCCAATGCAAATGTTGTAAAACAAGTGCTTACAGAAAATAAAATTGCCTTTGATAATATTTCACAACCATATGTTTGTACTTATTGCCAGATGGGTAAAGTCGCAAGTTAGCATTTAATGATTCCTTAAATGAATATATAAAACCATTAGAATCAGTTGTTACTGATCTATGAGGTCCAACACCTATAAGTTTTGATTATGGTTATAGATATTATATATCATTTGTTGATGCATATTCTAGGTACACTTGGAATTTTTCTAAAAGCAAAATCAGAAACATATAATATTATAGTTCATTTTATAACCTTAACTGAAAACAAACTAATTCCCAAGTGAAGATTATGCAAACAGATGGTGGCAATAGTATAAAGAGCTCGGTAATATCTTTAATAGAAAGGGAATAATGCATAGAACAACATGCCCTTATACATCTGAGCAATATGGTTTAGTCGAAAGAAAACATAGATATGTTGTTAAATTTTGCCTAACTTTACTTGTACAAGCATCATTACCCTTAAAATTTTGGCATGGTCCATTCAACATAGCAGTATATCTAATTACTAGACTGCCAACAAAAGTGTTGAAGGGAATCAGTCCAGCAGAAAAGCCAGATTATTAAAACTTAAGAGCCTTTGGGTGTCTACATTTTCCTTATCTAAGACCATATAATACTAACAAATTGAATTTCAGATCAAAGCCATGTACAATTTTACGATATGGAGTTAATCAGAAAGGGTATGAGTGTCTAGATGCAAATGGAAATTTTTTTATAAGCAAACATGTTGCATTTAATGAACATGTATTCCTTTTTAGTGGCACAGATATAAAGACAACCAAAAAGATATATAATCTAAATTTTTCATTTCCAGAGATTGGTATACATTCAGATGTATGGGATCAAAGAAAAGCTGAGAAGACTATAGAAGGTCTTGATTCGTAACTATATAATCAACCAGATTATGAATCAACAGAGCAACCTAGTCATCTCAACTAATCACTTGCACATTCAATCAGCCAAAGCCAACATTTAGTGAAGGAAATCCAGATGACCAAGAAGGCAGTTCAGAAAATAACATTGATCAAGTTAATAGAGAAGAACCATCACATGATGGGCCATAAGTGAGATCAAGACACCCCATGATCACAAGGGAAAAGAGTGGAAATTTTAGGCCAAAGCCATGTACTACAGTCATAATGCATGAAGAGCCAAAGACCTCTGAACAAGGTGTTAGAGACAAAAACTGAAAAACAGCTTTGGATGAGGAATACATTGCACTTAAGAAATAAAACATTGGATCTAGCGTATCCACCAGACAATAAGAACATAGTTGGATGCAAATAGACTTGTAGATTGAAGAAAAATCCTGATGGAACTATTGTTAGATATAAAGCAAGGAAAGTTGCCAAGAGATATACTCAACAACATAGTTTGACTTTAATGAGACATTCTCACTATTGTTAAGCCAACTACAATTAGAGTTGTTCCCACTATTGTTATAAACAGAAATTAGGGCATTAGACAGTTAGATGTTAATAATGCCTTCTTAAATGGTATTCTATAGGAGGAAGTTTATATAGAGCAACCACAATGATATAAACAAAACATGAATTATGTGTGCAAGCTAAACAGAGCAATATACGGACTTAAACAAGCTCCAAGAGTTTGATAGGCTGAAAACCACATTAGTTAATTTGGGTTATCAGTCTACCAAATCAGACAATTCGCTTTTTACTAAGATGAATCAAATTTCAGCTATTTACATCCTCATATATGTTGATGACTTATTTATTACAGGTGATGTGGAATCTAAAATCAACAATCTCATTCAATATTTGAACAAACGGTCCTCAATCAAAGATTTTGAAAGCTTAAATTATTTTCTGGGCATAAAAGTCAAGAGGAAGTCGAATTTAGAGATAATTCTAAGCCATAAGAAGTATATCACAGAGCTACCGATCAAGTCTAAAATAGATGGGCCAAAATCACAGCCAACTCCAATAATAACCAACCAACATTTATCTAAAAACAGGGGAGAACCCATAACTAATACTAAACAATATAGAAGCATTGTTGGATTTTTACAGTATACAAAAATTACTAGACCAAACATCTCATTTAGTGCTAACAAAGTGTGCCAATTTATGTAGGAACTATTGGATGAGCATTCGAAAGCAATGAAACGAATACTGAAATATCTAAAAGGAACTGTAAATTATGGTCTATCTTTAAAAGTATGCAACAATCTCAATATAATTGGTTATGCAGATGCAGATTGATCTACTGGTCCGAATGATAAAAAATCAGTAAGTGGATATTGTATTTACATTGGCAATAATCCAATATCATAGTGTTCAAAGAAACAATCAACCATTTCTAGATCCAACGGTAAAGCTGAATACACTAGTGTAGCAAGTGCACCAGTAGAAATAATGTGGATACAATCATTTCTATGTGAATTAAAAATCGGATCAAAGATCAAACCGATATTATGGTATGATAATCAGAGTATAGTTTATATGTTTGAACATCTCATATTACACTCAAGAACAAAGTACATCGAAATAGACTTTATTCTGTTCGAGAACAGATTCTAAAAGAGAAACTACAAGTAAATCATATACATGTGCCTTAGTGCCAATGTTCTCACAAAAGCATTGTCACCACAGAACTTAATCAGATTCCGAAGTGACTTGTGAATTGAAGAGATCAAGATCTAATTTAGCCGGATTCAAGTAACTTCAGCATGGAACTTTCAGAAGCTCGCAAGTCAGAAATCTAATTGTATCAAGGCAGCTCAATCATCGTAACAAAATAGCTGATAATCTCACTGAAGATGCTTAGATCTCACAAGTATTCAAGTTGAAGAATGCCCGCAAGCCAGAAACTTCACTCAACTTACTGAAAATCGAAGAAAGAAAATTGAAGTGGCAATGAAAATTGAAAATCGCCATAACCCTAACCTTAATATCAGTTTGGAGGGTTGAGAAAAGAATAAGTCAAAGCTGATCTCATAGTATCAGCAATTGTTTTGGTTCGGGTATAATGAAGACTTGGGCTGAAGACTTAGGCCTCACACTATAACAGAAAACTATGTACAACATATTCTTTCAGTCGGTAGTATCATTTCTCAAATATCATCAATAAAGAAAATCCTTCCTATTTTCATTCTATTGAATCACAATATCAAATTCTTCATTTTTCATAGTGATTTGTTAACCTTTACAAATGAGTGGTTATATAATGGATGTTATAATGTTCATTTAACAAGTTAAGTTATAGGATGGTTATAGCATTAAATTGCATTATTGATAATTATATAATAACATATGCATATTTTTTGAATTATTATTCTACACCTCATTTTTATTATTTTCTCGGTATCATTGTAAACATATTATAATTTATATTTAATGTATCATTTAGTGACAATTTCAGTTACAAATAAAATAAATAAATATATGTACATTAATACACAACTATGAATGAACATATAATGTCTCACCGAGTCTTGGGGCGGAGCAAATCTACCATAACCCGTACGGATTTCGATTCGGGGCAAAAATCCAGACCAACTGAGTCTACGCGGCGGGTCTAGATCAGGGTTTGAAAAACCCAAGACAGGTTTGGGATAGAAAAATCTCATCCCAACCCGCCCTATCGCCATCCCTAAATGGAAATGGGTTAAGGTTAGGGTTACATGGGTTAAGCGTGAATCAATTCCCTTTTAATGGCGACAAATCTGGCGGCTCTCGCCTTCATTTCGTAACTTTCTCGGTTCTGGTTCTTCCGCCGCCTCCCCCTCATTTTCGCCCCTCCTTTCTTTCGCCCGCCTCTCCTCATGCCCTTGAAGAAGACTTCGTCATTAGATCTGGTTTGCAATTCTGGTGAGCTCTTAGCTCCTGCACGCGCAATTGCTTCGGCTCGTCCTGGTGCCACTTGTTCGTATCGCGACTGCGCCTCGCCTAGGGAGGTTCTCGTTTGCCCTTTGGCTCGTATTATGTCAGATTTTATATCCCTAGTTTCGACTGCTCCTACTGTTCATGGCACCAACCCGATTTTTGGTACGTCCCCTCTGTCGCCTTTTTTAGCTTCAACTTCTGATACTGCTTGGTCGTTATTGGAGGTGGGACTACCTATTGACTCTAATTTGGTTGTTGTTGGATCTGAGATTCCTGATAATTGTTTGGGGGGTAAGTCTGCTCCAATTGGTGGTGCCGAATGCGATGTTAATTTGAATGTTAACCGATCTATAGTGGTGCCGAATGGTGGTGTGGTGGTAGATGATGAATGTGTTGATGCAGTTGTGTTCTCTAAGGCTAATAATGGGATAACTTTGGGTAGCTCAATAGGTGCTTGTTGTAATGCCTATGATAATATTCCCTTGTCTGTAGTTTCTCAACCTAATACGTTGGACCCCTCATTGTCGCGACCTGCTCCAAAGTGGTCATCTTTGTTTTCCAAGCTGCCTAGTAATGCCGGTATTCATTTGCCTCGTCGCTTTGATGTTGTTGAGAATGAGGGTGTGATGATTCCGCCAATGGAAGTGATTGAGGCCGGCGTGGATTTTTGGAAAGAGAAATTGGTTGGTTTCTTTCTTGACTCCAATCCTCCCTATCATTTAGTTAAGTCGAGGTGCAACATGGCGTGGAAGCCCGGGGTGGGTTAAGTGTTCACTTTGATAATGAAATGTTTATTTTTAAGTTCCCGCGTAGTGATGAAAGGCAACGTATTCTGGAGGCCAACCCTATTCTAATTGATGGTAAACCATTCATTATCACAACGTGGAGTCCTTCTGTAGATCGAGCGAAGGAGCAAGGTTTATCCATTCTTGTCTGGGCCCACTTTTCTCATATACCTTTTGTTCTCCAGCCTCATCGACTGGCTAGCTGGTCTAGTAGGTAAGGTGATATGTTATGATGCTAATACTGTGGCCAGAAAGAAGCTAGTTTATGCCAAAGCTCTAATTGAGATAACTCCAGACAAGCCTTTGCCTATGGTTTTAAAGGTCAGACTAGATGAGAGCCATGTCGCTGAGGTCAGAGTTTGCTATAGTTGGAAACCTGAGATTTGTACGTGTTGTCAGTCCTTTGGCCATTTTGCTGATGCCTGTTCTGGTGAGATTGCTCCCCTTGTTGACCGGATTCCTCTTCCACGTCCACCTGTCCGGAAGTGGGTTAAGAAGGTTGCTCCTTTTATACCCTTAGTTGATGCTCCTGTAGCTTCCATTGTTGTACCTCCCATTGTGGATCCTCCTGCTGTTTCACCGATTATCGTAGCTCCTATTTCAGTGCCTGTTATAGCCCCATATATTGTTTCTCCTCCTTCGTCCCTGGAGGTGGATCTATCTGCTTCCTCTTCTGATATCATTTCCTGGAATTCTGATGAACGTGCTTGGGTTCACGCTCCCTCTGATATGAGATATTCGCTTGAGAGGGACACTCTCTATGCATTCATCAGTGAAATTGGGGGCGAGAGTCGTTTTCTTATATACCATATTGAGGGAGATGGTTAATGCCTCACTGGGGTTGGTGAGATTGGTGAGGATAACAAAAGTAAGTTTTATGATGTCACATGGGATAAGAAATATATTTACTCTCCTGGCTCAATTAGTTATGATCCTCATCTGGCTGCTCTCTTCTTTGGGGATTCTCATGTTTTTGGACCTTCTTCGGCTGTTGATCGGGATTGTTCTTCCTCTTCTGAGGAAGATTAGTTTTGCTGTTGTAGTAGTTTAGGCTCTTTTGTCTAGCTCCTGTGCTTTCATTTTTCGCCTGTTTAGTTGCTCTGTGCATGTGCAGAGCACCTGTTTTCTCATTTTATATACAGTGGCACGGCCCACTTTAAAACCGGCTAGCTTTGCTAAAGAAAAGAATAATGACACTGTTATTCATTTTAATTGCTGGCATAGAAGAATGATACTATTATTAGTTTTAATTGATGGCGAGGTCACGTGACCTCCAGCTTTCATGTGGCTACGCCCCTCTTTATGCATATGCGTATGAATGTGTCTAATCTGCATTTAGTTATTAATTATTTTGTAAATTTCATTCTCTTAATATTCTCATCATTTGTTTCTAATACAGCAAATGACTTTATCTTCCAAACATGGTAAAGACGCATTTGAAATTAATGAACAAACGATTTATTTTTATTTTTTCATAATCATACAATCAAACAATCTATTTCTACGCTATCGTACAATTCTACAAATTTTATCGCCTTTCGGTCATCAAAATAACAAGGAGGTAGATTTGAGATATTTGTGGAAAGAATCATGTAGACAATTTGAAATATTTAAGCAAATATGTCCAAGGCAAAATCTTTAGAGAACATTGGTTCTCTTTTTTGTTTTTAGATGATCTCATTTTCCATCAATATGGCAAGCTGATCCTCTCTACCGACTGATATCCGTCGTTCAATTTCCAAACGAGTAAACACTAAAATACATTGGAAAACATGTTTTCAAGTATTAAAAAAACCCATAATCATACTGGAGGATTGTATCTTGGACCAGTCTATTCTACCGGTGGGTCTACCCAGCGTCCATGATCTTTTATCAGCTGGATCAATTCATCAGTTGCTTGCTCCATCGCAATATCCATCTTAACCAATTTCTGTAATATAGAAATCTTTATTATTTATTTCTATATATTTAGATGCATTTGAATTTTAATAACAGTTAATATACCAAACATGAGCATCTTGTAAAACTAACTCATTTTTCAGAAAAAACAAGAGGCAGTAATTATTCAGCGGTATACCACCGATCTCAGTGTAATTTTTTTATTTTACCCTGATGTTCGGCCGGCTGTATACCACTGCTCAAACCGGGTAAAATGGATTTCATACCGTATGCTCTGAGAGTCTGAAATATGAACATACCTCCCTTACAAAAAGGTTAATCGTTCCAGGTAGAAAACCACCAAGATATCCAAAATCTTCATCAACCATCTCAAATTGCCCATTCACTGAGCAACCCATAATAGCAATCTATACAAGTGATGCGTTAATAATTTCCTCAAATTATAAACTTGTAAATAATTGAAATTAAAAACATATATTGTTAATTTTTTTCACTTACAGACACGCCAGGCAGATGCGAAGTTTTATCCCTGATCTCAGCACTAACCATCTGAAGATCAAACTCTGTATGTCTGCATGATGGGCATGAAGCATATACCTGTGGTACATCATAATTTTTCAAATGGGTTATTTGTTAACTCTAAGCTGCATGTATGTATATATGCATGTATATGCCCACTTTATGTTGTTAATCATCAACACTGTTATATTGCCCCTTCCCTTAACGCGAAATAAATCTGCAGCTACCTTTGGTTTTTCGGTGGTCTATTACCGTTTTCTCACCTTTTTTCCGACTAGACCCCACCGAAAATGGTTTTCGACGAACCGTCTCATTTTTTTTCTTTTCGATTTTCGACAGATTGTTGCTGACTTTTGCATTATACAATAAGTAAAATTGTAAACTGTTTTATTCGGCTGAAGTCCCAATAATCGTTTTTTAGCTGGAACCCTTAAAATTTACTTCTTATCCGAAAATAGAGTCTCTTTAACAATGTCCTATGTAAATCATTGGAACATACCATTCTAAACAGTGTTTATAGCATTAGACATGGTTTGAGGTATCGGATGGTATCTCGAAATTTCGATGCTATCATAACGGTATCCACGGTAACAGAACCGAAACCAAAGGAAAATATCAATTTCGGTTAGGGGTTACAAAAAAATTTGAAACCAAAATATCATCTAAATCAGCATACTCAACCTCGATTTCTTCCTTGCCCTAGCTTCGTCGACTCAATTTCTTCCTTGCCCTATCATCGTAAACTCAATTTTGAGAGTGGAAGCTTTGTCTTCGGCTATCTAGTAGCATCGCGGCAGTCGGTTTCGAGAGCGACAGTCGGTTTTAAGAGAAAATTTAGTTTTTTTTCTCTTCTAAAGGTTCGGCGATTGGTTTTGAGAGCGGCAATCAATTATGAGAGAGGGAGAAAATTCCTAAGAGTGACAAGAAATGGATTTGGATTATTATTAAGTTGATTGGACTGTGTTTTAACTTGGGCTATTTTGTGTAAGATTATTTTGTGTTAGGCTGGACATTTTATTATTAAGTTAAAATTCTTGTTTAATTAAGTTTAATTTATTATTAAATTGAATTTATTGTTAATTTTAATTTGCTTAGGATTTAGTAAAATTCAATTTTTTGTTTTACTTTTACAAAGATTTTAGTTGCATTTTCAATAAAAAAACCGTTGAAGATCAAAATTGGGACTGAAACGAAACCAAAACCGAAATTTCCAAAATCGTATGAAACTAAGAAAATCTTAAATGAGCGAAACCGAGTACTTGAACCTTTGTATTAGTAGCATTTTTTCTTTCTTTTTATATTTTTCCATTTCATTATATAAGCAGAAATCATTGAAGGATGATATGAAACATAAGTAACAAATAGCTTACTGTTTTTGTGTTGCGCATTCTGCAGCCTTGAAGTAAATTAAAAGAAGTATTTTTCAAAAAGTCAAAATCTTGATCAGGAGCCTCAAGCATTAAACCATCACCGAGTCCATCAACGAGAAGAGCACCAACATTGCTTCCAGCCTCAATTAGCAGATCATCAATGTATTTGTGTGAAAAAGGTGTCAGGGATAAAAATTTCACATTATGTTATACAGTGGCATTTTAAAACTTACTTATCGGTTCCTTCAGGATATTGTAAATGATGAATTACTGGGAAATTCAGAGCTTTATCTTCTAAGTAATCAAAAAGCCTGAAAAAAGGAGGAGAAATTCAAGCTAAAGCATTTCAAACCGAATTTTTTTTTCAAAACAAAATATATTTATGATAAAATACTACCTTCTTGCTGCATGAACCCTGCTTATTTTATCTTCAGTGTATGGCAAGTTGTGCAGTAACATGATGATATCATTAACTTCTTTAAGTACATTGAGATCTTCGTAGGGTTCATCGCCTCTTAGCATCACAGCTAGTCTAGAGCCTACATTAAAAAAAATTAAAAAGTATCAAATGAAACAAAATTTAATCCTTTTGTAAGAATGTTGGGAAAATCCGAGGTTTTGTTTGATGGATAAAGGACCAAAATTTAATGGTTTCATACTTCGCACATTATGATTCAATGAATTTTAAAAGGTTTTACCTTCAGGCAAGAGCTTGTAGGCGCCAGACCAAAGTTCTTGAAGATTTACTAGTGCAATAGCATTAGGAAGTTGTTTAGTAAGCAGTTCGGATAAAGGTACCAAAACTCCCATACCGACATCAATCAATCTTTTTAGAGCCAATCTCTGGAATAAAAGATTAAATTTTTAACCACTTCATGAAAAATTATTAAACTAAAGAAATTAATGTTAGGATTAACAGATCAAATTTACACACAGAATTAACATCTTCCGAAGGAGGAAGCTCTCTAAGCAAAATTGAATCAACCGTTGCCAAATCCTGACTTCTCAGTAGTCAGAAAAGTGCAAAATTCTTCTGTTATTATAAAATAAAAATATAAAATAACTTATCAAAACAGACCTTAAATGGCATGCCAACCACGAGTTTAGCTGCAAGAGACTTGTATAGAAGTTTCGGTGTCTGACAGTGAGGAACAATCATCAATACATGTTGGAAAAGTTTTTTAAATTTTAACTGAATTATTAAAAATTTGACACTCATATATGTATGTGTGTGTGTATGTATATGTGTGTGTGTGTATATATATGTGTGTGTGTGTGTATATATATGTATATGTGTGTATATATATATATGTATGTATATGTGAATGGTCTCACATTGTAGGACAATAGGAATTCTCAAAGGCTAAATTGGACCCTTTGGGTACCCAATGATGCTCTTTTGTGAAGAGGGAGACCATGCTTGACCACCACACACGCGCGCCGACCGACCGGCTCGACCCGACCCAGGCCTTGTTGTGGTGCAGCAGTTATATCTTTGGACGAATTGGTAAACGTTTTCTGACATTTATTTTTTTGAGACGGTATCCGTTTTTTGAGTCAACGATCACCCCACGACTCAGTAAAATGTTCGACTTTGTAACGAACGACATTTTTTCTTCTACAAGCCATTCTTCCTCTTCTCTGCGAAACTCTTTTTTTCTAAAAACCGAGCAGTGTTTTTTGAGTGCAATTGAGTCGACTTCGTTTGTATAGATGGATCGATACTACGAAACCAAACAAAAAAAGGCTACTTTATCCTAGAAGCGGCGGCGATTGTTTGACTACTTGCACCCTTGAGCAAAATGCCGAAACGTCTTCAATACGGTCTCAGAGTACACGACTCAGCCAAAGTTCATTTGTTTCCAACAAATTAAAGATGACACTGACAACAATAATTTCTGCTGCTGATTCAGATGTCGCCGCCCCCGCATCGCTGTTTCAGGTCCCCATGGTGTCTGTTGCGCCCTTTAGATTCGAGGGCCTCCATTTCAAGCGATGAAGATAGAAGATGGAGTTCTTTCTGACAATGAGGAAGATAGCCGCTATGCCGACAACCTATAAACCGCAGCTGCCAGACAGACCCTGCGAAGCAGACGCGGATCTACTGAAAGCTTTGACAAAGAAATCGAAGGAGTTGCAGATCTAGACAGAGCATGATTATCTCTGCAAGAACTTCATCATTAACAACGATCTCTACGACTATTACAACCCCAACAAAACAACAAGGGAAATTTGGGAAGCGCTACAAAAAAACTACGATTCAGAGGAAGCAGGAGTAAAGAAGTTTGCCGTCGGTCGCTACCTCAAATATCAAATGACAGGTCCGCAGAGGTGCAGTCTCATAAGCTTCAGAAAATAGTTCATGAGATCATCTCTGAAGGTATGAGTTTAAATGAACGATTTCAAGTGGCAGTTTTGATTGATAAGTTACCTTCCAGTTGGAAGGATTTTAAAAATAATCTTAGACATAAAACTAAAGAATTTTCATTAGAAAGTCTAATAATCCGTCTCCATATTGAGGAGGAACCTCATAAACAGGATATGAAGGAAGAAGTGCTTGCTGTTTCAGGCAACACTAAGAAAGCTGCAGTTCTGAAACCAACTCACAAAAGCTTTAAAAATCGAAACTGCAAGCCTAATTAGAACCGCAACAAACAGAATTTAAACAAAGGTCAACAGAAACCACCCTAAAAGAATGACACTTGACAGTTGTTTCTTTGTTACAACTGTGGAAAACCGTGTCATATGGCACGAAAGTGTCAGAATAGGCCAAGCTCTGCACCGCAAGCTAACCTGACCGGAGAGCCTCTTACAGCTATGATTTTTGATGAGATTCATCTTGTCGGCGAATCAAAGGTTTGGTGGGTAGATACTGGCGCTATACGTCATGTCTGTTATGACCGTGCTATGTTCAAAACATACACGGAGACTGAGGACAAGAAAGTGTTGTTGGGAGACTCTCACACCACCATTGTTGTTGGGATTGGAAGCGTAGAGCTGAAGTTTACCTTTGTAAAAACCGTCATTCTGAAAAACGTAAAACGCACACTCCAGAGATGAGAAAGAATCTTGTTTTGGGTTATCTTCTTAATAAGGCTAGGTTTACACAGACTATTGGAGCTGATATGTACACCACCCTATGAATGGTATGTTTGTGGATATGGGTTATGCAACCGATGGAATGTTTAAAGTGAATGTTGAATGTAATGAAATGTCTGCTTCTGCTTATATGTTGTGTGATTTTAATATCTGGCACTCTATAGACTATGTTATGTTAATAAAAGAATTATAAAGTACATGAGTAGCTTAGGTATAATCCTTAATATGTCGCTAAATGATTTTGAAAATTGTTATTTTTGTAATCAAGCAAAAATAACTAAAATCCCACATAAATCTGCAATTAGAGAATCATAACCCTTAGACTTGATTCATTCTGATATATATGAGTTTGATGGCACTCTGACTAGAAATGGACACCGCTACTTTATCACTTTCATTGATGATTGCTCTGATTTTACTTATGTATATCTTATGAAAAATAAAAGTGATGCATTTGAAATGTTTAAATCTTTCATAACTGAAATTGAAAATCAGTCTAATAAGAAAGTTAAAAAATTACGTAGTGATAGAGAAACTGAATAAGAATCAAGTTTATTTATTGACTTTTACAACTCATATGGAATAATACATGAAAGAACTGCACCATATTCATCCGAAATGAATGTTAAAGCTGAAAGGAAAAATAGAACATTAACCGAGTTAGTAGTTGCTATTTTACTTAATTCGGATGCATCATCACATTGGTGAGGGGGAAATCTTACTGACCGTGTGTTATGTTTTGAATAGAATCCCTTAGTCAAAAAGCAAAATTTTCACCTTTGAAATTTTAAGAAACTATAAATCGAATGTGTTTTATATTAAAACTTGGGGATGTTTGACATATGTTCGTATATATGACCCTAAGAGAGTAAAATCAGCAAATAATGCATATGAATGTGTATTTATTGGTTATGCTGTTAATAGCAAAACATATAGATTTTATGATCTGAATACACACAATATAATAGAATATAATGATGCTGATTTTTATGAATTGAAATTTCCTTTTAAATTAAGGAATAGTGTGGGCACACATCAAGTAACATTATACATATTAGAACAGAACAAAATGAATCTTCTAAAAACGAATCTAGAGGAAGTAAAAGAGCAAGAATTACAAAAGATTACGGTTCAGATTTTTGATGCCGATTTTTGGCAAGAGACTATAAATGATGAGATGAATTCTTTGCAATCCAATAAGAATTGATACTTGGTAGATTTATCATCTGGTTGTAAGTCTATAGACTATAAATGGGTACTTAAAAAGAAATTAAAGCATAATGGAACAGTTGATAAATATAAAGTTTGTTTAGTAGCTAAAGGGTTTAAGCAAAGAGAAAATATAGACTTTCACATGTAACTAGAATTACATTCATTCGAGAACTAATTTCACTAGCATATATTCTAATTTAATAATACACCAAATGGATGTTAAAACTGCATTTTCAAATGGTAAATTATAAAAGGAAATTTATATGGACCAATCTGAAGGCTTTGTAATTTATGGTCAAAAACATAAAGTTTGCAAGTTAGATAAATCATTATATGATTTAAAACAAGCACCTGAGCAATGACATGAGAAATTTGATAACAATCTCACATGGTTTTAAAGTTAATGAAAGTGACAAATATATTTACTATAAATCTGAGAATGACATTTGCATTATTATATGTCAGTATGTAGATGATTTTCTTATCTTTAGATCAAACAATCATGCTATAAATAATGTCAAATCTTTGTTAAGTGCCAACTTCGATATGAAAGATCTAAGTGAAGCGAGTGTAATCCTTGAAATTAAGATTACATAACTAGATCAGAAAAGAGAATTTCTTTGGATCAATCTCATTACATTGAGAAGATACTAAAGAAATAGAAGACGGTAAACCTGCACGTACACCATATGATCCTAGTGTAAAACTATTTAAAAACACTGGTGTTGATGTAAATCTCATTATGCGAGCATCATTAATAGCCTTCAGTATGCCAGTGATTATACTAGACCCGACATTGTCTATGTAGTGGAATTATTATGCAGGTTTACTAGTAGACCTAGTATAGAGCACTGACATGCTAACGAAAGGATCATGAGATACCTAAAATGAACTATGAATCTTGGGTTACATTATGAAAAGTTTCCAGCTGTCCGTGAAGGATACACCGATGCAGACTGGAATACTTTATCCGATGATTCGAAAGCAACCAGTGACTATATATTTAGCATTGCTGGTGGAGTTATTTTTTGAAAATATAAGAAACATACTATTTTGGCTCAGTCTACTATGGAGTTTGAGATGATAGCACTAGCCACAGCTAGTGAAGAAGCAGATTACTTAAGAAATCTACTAACTTAGATCCCTTTAAGGAAAAATCGATACTAGAAGCGTTGAACTGTTGCGATAGTACCACAGTTATCGCAAAAGTACAGAACGTTATTATAACAGTAAAAGACGACAGATACGTCGTAAGAACAGCACTGTTACAGGGCTACTCTTTTTAGAAGCTGTTCGAGTGGATTACATACGCAGTGATGAGAATGTGGATGATCCTTTGACGAAAGGATTAGCCAGAGAAAAAATCCTTAAAACCTCCAAAAGAATGAGACTACTGCCCTTAGATTGTTGAATCACATAATGGTAACCCGACCTAATGATTGGAGATCCTAAAAACTATGTTCAATGGGTAAGAACAAGTTGTAAAGTGATATGAGTTGAAGGAATGAATTAATAGAAATTATTAATGAGATCTATACTCTATATAGAGTGGAGTACCTATCTTCAGAGGTACTCTTGATAGACTCACCTATGTGCATGTGGAAATGTGACCGTTTCTATGGAATTTTGGGCAAAATTCTTATAGCATTCACTAAATTGGGATAGATGTGCATGACCATAAATGCACGGCTATTTGATTGCATTCTAGAAAGATTGTATGTAGTTTGATGACAGAAATAGAGTTCAAGATTACGTGTCACTCTAGTAAAAACTGAATCATATCCACTATGCAATGCTTCAAGTCGAAAGACACATTTGTTTATGCACAATTTTATGTTTTTGAAAGCTGCTCGAAAAAAAAAAATTTAAAAAAATTCAAGTGGGGGATTGTTAGAATTTTTTTAAAATTTTAGGTGAATTATTAAAAAATTGATTAAGTGTGAAAGACTCTTATATATGTGCATAGTCCCACATTGTATGACAATAGAACAAATCAAGTATTTATACTTGATTCTTAAGGTTAAATTGGACACTTTAGGCACCCAATGATGCTCTTTTGTGAGAAGGAAGACCAAGCTTGACCGCCATACGTGTGCGCCGACCGATCGACTCGGCCCGGCCTCGAGCTTGAGCTGTTGTGGTGCAACATTAATATTTTTGGACGAAATTGGTAAACGTTTTTTGAGGCCTCGAGCTTGAGCTGTTGTGGTGCAACATTAATATTTTTGGACGAAATTGGTAAACGTTTTTTGACCGTTATTTTTTTGAGACGATAAAACTTCAGATCCGTTTTTTGATCCAACGATCACCCCACGACTAAGTAAAACATTCGACTTGGTATTCCATTTATTAAAATTGATTGTTAGACGAAATCAAAAATATAAATGACATAAGCCATTCTTCTTCTCGACGAAACTCCTTTTTCCTAAAAACTGAGTAGTGTTTTTTAAGTGCAAATAAGTCGACTCCATGTGTGCAGATGGATCGATACTACGAAACCAAACAAAGAGATGTTGTCTTATCCTAGAGGCGGCGGTGATTGTTTGGCTGCTTGCACCCATGAGCAGAACGACGAAACGTCTTCAAGACAGTGACAGAATACACGACTCAGCCAAAGTTCATTTGTTTCCAACAATACAACTTAGCTATCATGAAAAAATAAGTTGGGGGCATGCAATTATAGATAATATTCTTCGTACCGCAAAACTTCTTAAGAACAAGGCTAATTTAAAACTTACCTTCAATTTATCGAGTGATACAGACACAAGAACCGAACCATCCCTATGTAGAACTCCACTGTAATCAACCTCTTCTCCCTATAAATCGAGAAATTATAGTTAGAAGTGAGTTATATATAACATCTGTATTGAAAGTTGAAGTATACTTCTTTCTGCAAAGGAAGTTGCCCTGTTCTTCTCCGGAAAGTGTAATAACGTCTGTGCTTCTCAAAAGGAAGCTGTTCAAATTACAACTGATTAATTCTTAAATTCTTGTTCCTTTTTTAACATGTTCCTCAAATTGTGTAGAACGAACTAGAGTTGAAAACTTACCACTCTTTTTTGAAATTTAGAAGCCAGCATTCCCAGGTTAGCTAATTTTCTACTGAGAACAATTTCATCTTCAGGTGGTTCCGTGAGTGAAACACTAATTGTATCACCTAATCCATCCTGTAAAATAAAATATATTAATAAACTACATCATTCCTCTCTATTTTGTACCAGTAGCCTATATTCCAAAATTAACAAAGAAACGGTAAATTTTCCTTGTCCAAACATGCTTGCGCATGGAATCATTTAATATATGTACTGGGATAGTTTAAATGAATTATATTGTAAAAATTTCCTGATTGGATAGACTAACGACACATGACAAAGTTACATTATGCATCATTGGATGCCAACCAAATTTTAAAATGCTATTCAATACAGAAAAGATGATAAATAAGTTCATACATATGTCAAGTTGCCAACATTAATGTCGAAAAGAGTGCACAAAACATTTTGATCGTCACAATGTCAAAAAGTACTTGTATTATGCTGAATTGAATAATGGCATTCTTCTACTCTAAATATTTTTTTTAAGAAACATACCAAGTGGGAGAAGAGGACTAAATATGGTTTGACAGATAATGAAGGGCTTAAAAAAATCAACTTGCACCAAGCTATCTTGAAAACTACGAACTATAGCAATGATATTGGAAAAGAATATTACCTGAAGAAGAGCTCCAATTCCAATTGCAGACTTCATTCCTCCATCTTCACCTTCCTCAGTAACTCCTAGATGCAATGGATAATCCCAACCGTCTGGATAATCCCAACCGTCTAGATACCTTTCAGTCACTAGTAAGCGATAAGCTTGAACCATGATGACTGGATTGCTGGCTTTCATTGAAAAAACAAAATTATGGTAATCCAATTGCTGGCAAATTAATGCAAATTCAATTGCTGACTGAACCTGTTTGATGATCATTTGTATAGATTTCACCGTCATATTCTAGATAAGGAAATAAAATAGTTATGTAAAACATAATCAATTACCATTCCACTCTGAGAATCGCCGTGGTAACTCATCATTCGATCAGATAAACTTCCATGATTTGTTCCAATTTGCAGTGCTCTTCCATACTTCTTGCATTTTCCACTAATGGGGTGAAAGCCTGGCTCAATATTGAAAAGAGAAACAAAGGTCAATGCTACAAAGACATACGTAACAACTTTGTAGTTGATAACAACTATATGAAAGATTCAACTATAAAACTCAACAAGGTTTTCCAGCAGGAAAATATCAAAGACGGTTAATTTCTTCAACCTTCAGAACGTGCCCATACTCTTTGTCATAATCATCGGTGTACTCTAGTATCTCAAATTGAGGCTGTCCATCAGCTGAAAACAATACATGGAACTCAATGGTCCGTAATTGAAGTTGTAATAATATACAGAAGTTATGGTAGTACATACCAAAATTCCCAGTATTGACACAAATTTTATCAAAACATTCAGCTACTCTCAATGCAACTGAAGGGGCAGAGTGAATATCTGCCACCAGAGGAATATTGTAACTAGAAAAAAGAAGTGTTGAATCAGAATCTTAAATAAATTAGGTTAAAAACATAATCTCCAAAATTACGTATACAAGGTTGAAGATGTACTTTTTCTGAACAAGAGTGTTCTTTATATCAAAGCAGGCATCTGCTTCTCTCTTTCCCTGAACTGTAATACGAACCAAATCTGCTCCTCTGTCCGCTATTCTCATAACCTGGTCATAAAACATTTACACCTCACATTAGAGAAATTTTGTCCATGGAACTTGTTATTTTTGAAGATCTTCTTTGTGAGATTTACAGACCATGCCCGTGCATCTTATCAAGCTTATAGAAAAAGTATGAATATTTAATATTTTCCGAAAATTTTGATAACTTATTCCCTTTGGGCTTTGTTACTGAACTTATGTACTCCAAATTTGATTATACAAATATTTTTCCAGCGTGTTACATCTTTCAGACTTGACTTAATATTTCCCTTCATGTCTTTCTTCTTATCATCACAGCAGTATCTCCATAATGGATCATAATAAGTATGCATCCATACATGTTATTAACATGATTTAGTTTATTTCTTAACCATAGTTTATTATGTGGTTAAGCAATAAAATAAAAATACTGAGAAAACCTCTTTGACTGTCTGGGCCACGTTCTTGGTGTCTGAAGTAGTCATTGTCTGAATTTTTATCGGATGATCACTTCCAAGTGCAACATTTCCAACCATCACAGTTCGGGTTTTTCTTCTACCAGTCGTGTGCCTTGGAACTGCAGATTAAAAAAAACAATTTGCAAATTAGCAAACATTTCTTCACAAATAGCAAGACAAAACAGTCATGAGTTAAGAGGGTACTTTGGCAACAGCTTATAAGTAGAAAAAAATAGCTTATTGATATGTTGGACAACAGCACAACTTTTTGACTCAAAAGTAGTAAATGAGTCAATAAGTCATAAGCAAGAAAAACACACCGATAACCTGTCTATGTGGCACTATTGTGTGATCTCATTTCAAAATAATCGATTCCTGTTTCCTCAGCACATTTTTTTAACCAATCGAAACTAATTCTTTCCCACCATCTCTTCCCATTTTTTCTCACTTTCTAACCGTTTCGACTGCACTGATTTTGTTTTAATTTATCACCGTCTTCAAATGACGAATTCGGTACTTCAACTTTACATTTACTTTCTCTTCATAATCCGTACCCACAATTCCACACGCTATGTGTAGTCTCCATTCCTTGATCTCCCCCATCTCAGCAACAAATTGCATCGTTTCATATGTCACTGAATTTTGTTTCTTCCAATATCAGATCTACCTTATGCTCAGATCCATATACCACCTGCGAAGTAAATTATCTTTATTTTTCTTACCTATTGTGTAGCGTTAAAGTCAAACCATTATTGTCATTTCTTTGTAACCTTAACTTTATATGTGCGCACTTTAGATCTGATGTTTTTGGTCAGTTTATGCCTTTAGCTGGAAGAGATTGGTCGTAATCTGAGGTAACTCGATTCTTCACTGCAATTGAGGTATTCATCTGAGTTATCGCAACAGTGCTATCACCATTATGTTATTCCTCCCTCCCTCCCTCTCTAAAAAAGGACGTGAATGTGGAAATTTTATTTTAAGTGACCGTATTTTCTTAGTTTTAACCCAGATATGGAAGATAAAATTTATGTAACTATTTTTTTTTGATAGTGCTAAGCAAGGTCTATGTTTTAGATATTTGAGATCGTCAAATTAGCACTGATTATTTGATGTTCATGGTAATTTCACTTATGATTTTGTATTTTTATTACATCTTATAACAGCAATTTAACCTTAAAACACAACCATAGAGCAATTTAACTTTGAACGGTGTACATGAAACCCAACATGATAAATTTATTTAAAATGGTTATCAAGTGCTTTTCTTAAGTGCCAGGGCTATTGTTCAGATGTACGTAACCAAAAGTTTTATTTCCAACCTGAAACAGGCAGTATCCTTTTCTGTTATTGGTTGTTTCATAATTAGGTTCGTCGTTGTTTCTTATTTTGGGAATAAAGAGTGCATAGTTATATGGGTAATACTGGGGCAAAGATAATGAATTCATGGATCATCAAGATTTCGCTAACATTTTGTATGTTGATCCATGTTTAAATGTGTTGCACACGTTTCTTTCTTATTGGTAGCAAGATGAACGGAATTTTTGGTAATTAACATTATATGGAACCATTGGTATTACGATGTAAATAGTGAATATAATGAGAAACAACTTGAATTAACAATATCAACTACTAAGAAATATGTCAGTACTCTGCAGTATATGGAATGAACTCCATGTGCATGGCCGGGTTCGTCTTGTATTCTTGACTAGACATTGTTTATTAAATCGTCGTTGCCCAACATTGATTAGCGTAACACATACATGCGTCCGATGGATTAAAACCAATATTTCATAACAATAGCGGTATAACTAACAATAAAGTAATTGGACAGTTATAAACATAATAAGTTAAACGGTAACAAAGATAGAACAATTAATAACAACAAATATATTAGAGCCGGTGCAATAATGCAGTATTAAAAATACATTTTGTCCATATAATGCAGGATAGTAACTATCAATGCGATAAAAACAGATATTCAATTAAGTCACAACAATTAGTTCATCCCTTATGTTACCTCGAACCATTGTCATTTCATTTCCAACAATCATTTGAAGTGGTTTATTCTCTCTCAGCGGTAGTTTGAGCTTTTCAATATTCTTCAAGATATTCGGGATGAAATCAAGATCATCATCAAATGTTACAAAGTTGTCGTCTCCACTGTCGTGCTTTTGTATGAAGTTGTGAATAGCCATTGTAGTAACAACCACTTATGCTTGAATTGGAAATCGAATAAAAAAGACATATTACTTAAGTTGAAATATCCATTGAAGTATTTCCGTACTTAAGTCCATCAAGAAATTCCTATTCGAATCAGCGTCGGACATTGTGTTTGCAAGAAGTGACGTGAAGAGAAGGAGAACAGCCGAGGAATTTAAAGGGGGGTAATTAGCAACTGGCAGCTGACTCGTTGGCCAATACTTCGGACGCCAACGGTACATCCCCTCCCCCCTCCTCCTTTTCCACAATTGAACTTGGCTTGGTAGTTGTACCCCAATTCAGACGTCTGACGTGTTTGAAGCATCCGATTGAAAAAGCCTACGAATGCACCCTTAACTACACTAAGTTTGGGAATTCCAAATGTTAAAATATTTATTATCAGTCCAAAGATAATTTTTCTAGCTTAGCTGCATAAAGCTTAGTTTGCTTTCTTATCACTTTATTTTTTTATTGTACAGTTGTCTAATTTCTAACTGCACTATACGTGATACTGGGTGAAATAGTGCTTTATAATTGCAGTAACAAAAAATTATATACGTCATTGCATGCTTTGGTTGATAATATGTTTCATTCAACTTCAATAGATGAGCTGCTTAGTATATCATGCGTTAGTTCTTGAGATGATGGTTTTGATGACAAAAAACCTTAGAACTTGTTATAAAATATAAATATTAATATTCTTTTATATATATTTGTATGTATGTATATGTATATGCAGGGTATATATATGCAGGTAATGTGAATAAAGAATGTACAGTATAGAAATTCAAGACTGACGAATTCAAGGTTGAAGAAATCAAGACTGAAGACACGTGAATATCAAGAGTTCAAGATATCAAGATAAGTAATAGAGTCTAGATTTATGTTAAAACTTCATAATAGCACTAAAATCTTTATTCGGATTTTAACTGTGGAATGAAATCCACCTTCTCACTTTAATAGTGGGATAACCCACGACCTTCTCTAGTGGATGGAATCCACGAAATTTTCAAAATAATTTGTTTTAACTATTTTTTCAAAAACTATTTTTAGAAGTCATCTTTATCAATATAAATATTTTAGTCTTAATTCAAAAACTATTCTTACCATCTTTCTATCTCAAAATCACCTTTTGTTTTTAACTATCTTTTGATTTCAATATATAGCTTTAAATCTCAAAAATATATTTTAAAGAAGTCTATACTTAGTTTTAATATCACTTTTATATTATAGATTATGTATTTAAAATTACTTTCTAAATCTCTCTTATAAGTTTAAATTATATCCAAAATGGTTTACAAAGTTTAGAAATTGTTTTGACAAGTTTTAGAATAGAAATCGTTTTAAAGCAAAAATTAATTTTCAAATTTAACATAGGCATGTCGACATCCCTCATCCCCATGTCGACATGGTTGTCGTATAATTTAAAATTCAATTTTTCAAAAGAAGTGTCTATTCATCATAATCTTTCATGAATGGACATGACGGTTATTTTCTTATAAATACCAGTAGTTTTCAACGAATTTTTACTAGATTTTTCTTTGTTTCTCTCCTCTTTCTCTTTCATTCTTATTTTCAAACATTCTTAATAAAACTCTGCCGAAATCCTAAGTGAATCAAACTCGTTTGTCTCTAGTTTGATTCTCTGCCACTCTCTCTCAAAAATCTTAGTGTTATTCAGAGTTATAGGATCATTTATAATCAAAGATCAAGAGATCGAAGTGTCTCGACCGTCTCTCTATCTAAGTGTGATTGGAAACGGTGTGATTGTGGCCTGTAAATCAATTGAGTGTGATTGTATCCCGTAAATCAATTAGGTGATCTTGTAGTCTGGTTAAATCAAGAGAGTTTTCCCTGGACTCGGAGACAGGAGGGTGTATCTCGTGGCCTTGAAATTGAGGTTGTAACATTGACTTTATATTTGAAAAAAAATCTGCACAAAAAATTGTGTGGGGCTGGATGTAGGGTTACTCCGAACCAGTATAAAATTCTGGTGTGTTTTTTCTTTTATTGTTTTTATTTACTATTTGCATCTGTGTCTGTGATTGTCTTTGCGTTTGTAAACTACATCTGCTTGTGTTTAATTTCAAAAGATTTCAAAAATTCATTAAACACTATTCACCTTCCTCTAGTGTTAATCCAGCCATAAAATCCGTAATCTGCATTTCCAACATTACGAAGTTAATTGTAATAATATACAAGCTATGCTTATTTGTTGTGATCTAACAATTAACTGCATATATCTCAAGATCGAAACACTAATCTAGGGCTAGAATGACAGTTCCACTTCTTGGGAGGTACCAAATAAATGACTACAAGAATTAGGAGTTTCAGCATGAAGATTACATTACCCGTAAGAAGTGGTTCTAATCTTTGGGAACATGGTAATACATCTAAAAAATTATTCTATCTACGAACTTTCCCCTATATTCAAGCATAGCGACATGAACTAAATGTCTTGTCCAAGCCGAGGAGCTTACTCACAAAATTCCAACAAAAGGTCTTTGTTTAGGATGCTTCAAAGGTATTTATAAGATATGTGGAATGTAATAGCAAAGAAGGAAGTTCCGATGCATATATCTTTATTATAAAGCGAATATTTGGTCAACCAAGTCAAAGTGAAGCCTTTTTAGCATTCGTTGAAATGACTTTTTCTATACTTTCCATATCTAAAAAAAGTAACGATATTTACGTCATTAATCTTCCCACGTTAGGCCGTTTACCCATTTTTCCATGATCCTCTATTTTGGCTTATCGTTCTTCTCTGCCCCATTATCGAACTTCCCACTTTCACAAGAGAAAGTGTTTTCTCATTGGGTTGCT
This sequence comes from Allium fistulosum, assembly GCA_030737815.1. Taxonomy (NCBI): domain Eukaryota; kingdom Viridiplantae; phylum Streptophyta; class Magnoliopsida; order Asparagales; family Amaryllidaceae; genus Allium; species Allium fistulosum. The sequence continues at coordinate 131,853,430 of CM060904.1, forward strand.
CCCAAATACTCCACTTCTCTTATTTTTCCTACATAAAGTATCATCTCCAATAGTCTTAAACGATTTTTGTGTTTATCCAAGTTGTGAATTGAGTTTGATTCATTTCCTCTTTAATTTTTACACAAGATTCAAGTTCCAAAATTTAATATTTACTTTCGCTATCCATTAAGCGATTTAATTATGAACATAACTTTCTGTTAAATCCATAATCATAACTTCATCTACTTTGATTAATTTTTGAATCTTAGATGTGCTTTGAAGGCGTCTTTGTTCTATATTTGAAGCTCTCATCACTTGAAGTATCTATAGTTAAGCAAAACTGTCTCTAATGATGAAGTTTAAAGGTAACTACCTTATCATCTATCCATAATACCACTCCAGGTTTTAACTGTATTTATTACTATTTGTTGCCTGTATTTATTGCTCCACAAAGAACACAATGCAGTTTGAACTTTTAAATTTAGATATGTTTTATTATGTTGCTTTATAAACCCTGAGTTCATTAGAATAAAGGCATGAATATAGAAGTATAGGTGATTGGAACTAATCTATTAATATATTTTGATTGTCTAATTGTAATGGTTGATTGAGGATGTTTTATTCTCAGCTGTTGTATTCGTAAGATTTGATTTGTAGATTCTATTATATGGTTGAGATAACATTTTAAATTGTGCATTTGAATACAAATTTGTTAAAATCCTGAAGTATATTAGTAGTTAACTAAATTTTTGTTTTTAATCTTTTTATTTTGTCATTTTGTTATTATAGGTGCATGTAATTCTACATTCATCCCATTATTAAAGATGAGTATAATATATATCATACTCTGTCTGAAGAGATTGCATTTAATATGGAACTAAATGGCTAATTCAAGTTAATATATATATATATACATATGAATGTATCATATTTTTTAGTTCATATGTGCTAAATTATGAGATGGAGCCTTGGTGCAACGGTTGAATCACCCACATGGTGATCTAGACCCAGGTTCAAGTCAGAAAATGGCATTTTCACAATGTGAAAGAAAAACTACCTACATTATCAACCTCCGTAGAGCCCGCAAGTGCGAGAGCCTTGTGCACTGGGTTCCACCATGTTGTAGGTAGAGGACGCTGCCCAAATTGAATCATCTGCTACTTAATACTTTATTAAGACATGATTATTCAAAAGCTTGAGCAGCAGTTAGAAAAGTTATATTATTTAAGTATTAGTTATCCATTTTTTACGACGCTAATATTTAATGAATTGACCTTTGCAAGTAAATCTCTTAACTAACAGCAATAATTTTTGTTATGGTTGTATGTAAGGAAATAAATGTACGTGAATCAATTATATTTATTCATTTTATTATATGTAGTATATTGCTCTAAATTAGTTGTAACAGGATAAATAAAAAAGTTTTTTTTTAGTATCGTTAGATCATTTGAATTTTGGTTTATATTTTTCTTCCCTTTTTGCAATATAACATAGTTGGGAATTATTGATCAAGAAGATTTACTTGTAAAAGTAATCTTTTGTGATCACGATTGTCACCAAATTTGGAATTAGTTTTTAATGAAAAAGTCTTAAATAAACAATCTTAAAATTTTGCAAAGGCTAAAATATAACCGGGCAAAGAGAATACCCTCAAAAATGGCAAAATCCATCATTTACAAGATTGGATTATCAAAAGGATTGATTGACCAATGTTGTGCTCAGGCTTTTAATGGTGTGTTATATGATATTTCTACTTCTATGGTCATTATTCTGGTCTATAATATTATTATATAATATAGCATGTGGATTTCACTACTTATATTTTCAGTTTTATAACTAATACATATCATTTCTAATTGCATTTATGTAACTTTCTTTTTTATCAGATAGTACAACCTAGAATGTCTCAAATAATATTTAACAATATGCACAATGAATAAAACCCCTTTTGCGCATTTCTTTTTTTCCAATGGAGAATCAGTTATACTTTCTATTTATGATTATTTGCCTCATAGCCTATATATATACTAGGAATAACATGATTGTTACACATTGTTTTCAAATGTCAAAAATTCCTTTTTAAGGCAATATTTCTCTTACAATTAAGTTTGCCTCGCTACTTTAGCGACTCAAATCAAACTTCTATGTATTCTATTACCATTTAATTGTCGATCAACTGTTCTTACATTGTAAATAAAATTTTATCTATCTTATGAATCAACTGGCAATCATATTTCATTTTTGCCTTTGTCCATTATCCTTAAAAAATAAATGTGAATGAAGTGACTTCTCAAATTACTCTAGATACAAAATATAGTCTTTTAGGGTCGCAATAATACTGTTTTTAGTCTACAATTTTTGACGATATCTAAATGATTTTATGTCTTTTCAAATATGGAAATGTAAGTTGTATTCTTGAAAACATAGCCTTGCTTTGACCCATTACATATTATCTTCATGTTTTATGTCAATTGGGTATCAGACAAAGCCTATGGATACTAATGGGAAATAATAATTAAGAGCATAAGTACATTAGCCAATCCTTTGTCATCATCCCTAATTCAGATCCTACATTATATTGAAGCTTCCACCAGTCCGATCTTGGAGATTGAAAGTCGGTTTGGTAATCTACTTATATTTACCTCTAGTTTCATGTAATACCAATATTTTGTTTTATATTTGAAAAAATTATGTATTTCTTACCGTTTAGTTTTAATATCCACCTTAAAAAAGAAGGTTTTGCTGTCAGTTGATAAAAAATTTCCAGTCTAAGATTCAAAAACAGTAATAGATAATTCATGCATATAAGAATCTTAACATAAGATTGCAAAAGACTAGAATTCAAAGCCGTCCAAATGCACAACTATAGTAAGTTTTATTTTTATTCATAACAAATAATAAACTCTAATAAAAACCGATTTCATTTTTTTAGTAAATCATCTCGCATCACTTGCTTATCTATCACATAAAACTTGTATCATTTTTTATCTAGCGCTGTCACGTACCGAAATTTTCGACTTTCGAAAATTCGACATCGATACTCACTTTATCGACTGCCGAGCAATCGAGTGCCGGAAACTCCAATAGTGAGGGTTTTAAGAACAAGAAAAGGGAGAAGAAGAAGAAGATGGAAGAAAGAAGAGAAGAACAACAACAGAACAACATCAGAATAGAAAACAATATCAGAATCTTACACATCGCAGCGGAACAATATATAATAGATAATCACTAGTCTTTTAAAACAAAGAACTATATCAGTTTATACATACATCAATCAGAGTCAATATACAACAATGGACAGTTATATAACTTGTCCTCATACAGAATACACAGCGGAATAAGTACTAACAGATACAAATACTACGTCTCGTCATCCAGCTTATCTCCAAGCTCCAGAATATCCAGAATATCCTGATAACCTAACTCTAGACTGCCCGTGTGGAAATTGGTGGGCACCCAGAGTTTAGAAGGGAACAATAAACTCCGAGTCAGTCATGGTGACTGGTGTGAGATCGTAAAACAGTTATTTTTCACAAAGAAAATAAAACAAATTCGCAATGCTTTTGAAAAATGAAACTACCATAAGACCTCCCACCACACACACAATGCAAACGCAGAATTGGAGGAGATTTCTTCTTATGATAGTCAAAGATGCTTACTACGCAAAATCAAATCATTTTTGATATTATTATTAGTGCATAGTGTAGAAAACATTTCGAAAGTATAATATAAATCTTAGCCAGCATAGACATTTCGAACTATGCCTACTATAGCTACCATCCAAACAGTGGGGCGCCACCATAAGTGAATGATAGGTTCTACAACTAAATCCGTACAAGTGTCGTATTGTTTCTTTGGATTTCCAACAAATGGTCAGGCCAAGGAACTTCCTATCCACGATGGGTACGTCCCTGGAATAGACGACCCGAGAACCTAACCGGATCTCTGCCAACACAAGGCCGGGTTACCTCTGCAAAAATAGGTAACTACTGACACGCGTATGCCATCCCCCGATCGTAACCGATCTTCCCGAGGATCCCCGATTTCCAACAAACCACATCAAAATAATAATGCAACAACCACATAGGTTAAGTATCTGGGCTCCATACCATGATACCACCTCTATCCAGAAGGAATGACATACACTAAGGGGCGCTACTCCCTAGAACCCTGCTGCATCCTTCCTGTTTTGACCATTTCCGGGGTGTGAGGCTCGACGAAGTCTCGTCCACAAAGCTACGCTTTCTACAAAGCCCTGCTTCGGGTCAAACAAAATTGATCAACCTATGATCACAAAGATATAAGATCAAACAAATGATCATATCATAAATGATCAAACACTGATCATTTCACAGCAACACTCAATATGCCACGTTACCAAATTGGGAGTATATCGCTGATAAATTTCAACTACATAACCTCTGAGCTCGTACGTCTCAGAGAAGGGTGTTAAGCTAAGAGAATAAATTCTCCGCCACCAACAGAAATGTATTTGAAAGAAATCAGCTTTATATCTCAAATTGTAACGTCAGACACACAATCCATACAAGTCTGTTCCGGGATCGAAAAGAACCGAAGGCACTTCTCACGAAGCCCTTGCATATCCGGATAATTTTCTAATCACGTCCGGACTTCCCGTCACTAAGGGTGGTAAAACCTCTAAATCGGAGATCAGCCGATGTAGAGTAACTCGACGGTAATCCTTCCGTTTTCAAAAATATCCGGTCTTCAACACCGGTCTTCGAATGCAATTCATAACGACGTATCACATATTCGGAATGGGTTATACGACCCCATGGTCCTTTCCCGGCTAACCCGAATAGTGAGCGCTTATTCAAAAATAAGTGTGGCATTCAAATTCATCCAATTCACAACAAATACCATTCAAGGTAATTATTGATAGTCGGTTATTTAACTATCAATAAAGATGCGCAACATCATCAGATTCCAAATAATTTCCCCAAATTATTTTATCTTCCAAAATATCTTTTACTAGATATAAAATTTCCACACTTAACCATTTGAAAACAATTTCAAATCAATTTCCACATTTCATTTTATCTTTGAAGATAAAATCTCAAAACAGTTCATTTCATATTGGAAAAGCATTTCCATACTTATTTAATAATAAGTATTTCACAAATCATTTATTTTCAACACTTGGAAAATATGCTATATACTTAAATCAAAATTAAGTATATATTTTCATTCTTTAAGGAAATCATTTACTATAACAACATTTATTTGAGTCAAAACGAATGTTACGTAAAACATCGTTACGACGACTCAAAATTACTAGTATAGGGATTCGGATTTTTAAGATAGATTTATAAATCCCAATACTATATAAAACATTTTCTTTCGAAAATCATTTACTATAACAACAATGTTATAGTCCATCATTTCCTTATTTCTCGAAAACGTCTATTTCAATAATGAATGTTGAAATCTATGTATTCGATACTTAACACGTTTTAAAACATCTTTTAAAACAATTAACTTCATTTTATAATATCGCTTTCCCAAACATAACCATTTTTTTCAATAATATATTCACTGTCCAAAATCGTGAATATAATTCACTTAACCAAATTTCAATCATCTCTACACATTTTATCTTAATAATAATTCGCTATCCAAAATCGCGAATATATCTCCTTTAATAATCTTCTATATTTGATTTATCAAATCCAATTGATTTCGAATTTATAAAACAACGTTTATAAATTCTATTTCTATTTTCTAACAACTTCAATTTAATAAATCTCCTTTATTAACTTCTAAAATTTCACTTATCAAAATAAGTGATTTTCGGATTTATAAACAACGTTTATAAATCACATTTCTATTTATAAAAACTTCAATTTATAAATCTCCTTTGTTAACTAATTCAATTCATAACTACATTTTTTTATACCAACTATCCATATTATAAGTTGAATACTTATAATTCATTTATTCTACAAAATCATTTCCATTTATAAGTTCACAATTTATAAATTCCATTTATTTATAAATTCTTAAAAATTCATTTCAACGCTTATAAAAACTCGTTTTATAATCCCAATCTTTTAAAGTTAAAAATAACAATTTTGTACATCTTTTACATACATCGTTTTTAATAATTCAAAAATTCCAATTAAAACCCTTTTATAAATTTCTTAACTATTTATTTCAAAAGAAATTACCTTTTTGTTATAATTCACAAATCTTAACTTTTATAACTTTAAAGTTTGAACGTTTATTTATTAATTCAAAAATTAAATAAAACGTCTACTTCCAAAAATCACTTTAAAATTCTTTTAAAGTAAAAGTCGTTATTTTTAAACTTCAAAACTGAATCCAATGATGCCACAACACCAATTAGTCAATCACAACAACAAACATCATATATCAATATGATAACAGAATATACATCAATATCTGTAAATAAATAAATACTGGTGAGGAATCCAGTTGGATCCCTCCAACCTGTTTCCCTGCATCCAAAGACGTTAGCACAATAACCATTCCACTTCGAGGTGGAATATCGCGGTATATGGGTTTTATAAAAATATCCGCTTACTAACGGCGCAATAGGGTCTCATCCGCTATACGAGGCGGGAAATCATCAATCCAATATATACATATGCCAATATGTATATATTGCTATATATATAGATATATCCTACTATATCTAATATCACATCCAATATAGCAATCAAATAATAACTGAAAATTCCACTTTTCAATTTGAGTGAGAAGATCTCACCTTAGCTTTTATTTTGCAATCCAATCCAATCCTTCTTTTGTTTTCTCGACTTTAACCTTGTATAAATAATTTTATACAGTTGATCAACATTCGAATTAAATCGAACAATTCAATTTACCATTTAAAGATTTCAATTCGACTAATAATTTTATTTTATTTTTTATTTTCTTTCTGCACATAAATATTTTACACAGATTTTATATAAATCTATTTTACATATAGAATTTCAACATTACTGAAATTCCTATATATATAAAATTATATGTTCATTTTTCTATGGATATCGAGATTCAAATTAAGGGAAAAAAATCTCAAATATACCTATCTGTTTTACTTCTTACTTTACATACATATATTTAGATTAGATTAAATTGAAAAATTAAATACAGACTTATACCTTAACCTGTACTCGAACACGCCACCATCGCAACTCTGCCCTAAACATCGCCGAGCCCTCACCGCAAATCGAAGCCCCAATACTGTCGTGACTGCAGCAGCTCACGCGAGAACAAGTCGCGAGCCTTCACTGCACCAGAATGGAACTCTAGCTCCAACCCAGATCTCCCAGTGCTCCTCCTCGCCTCGCATCGGCCTTGCCCACGAAACTGCTGCACTGAACTTCGACCACCTCATCTCGCAAACGCCCACTTCGCCCCTCCAAATACCCACGTACGTGAGCTTTCCACTTTGCCGCGATCGCACTCGAGTCGCCGGAGCACACGACCAACAGCGGCCCCCCGATTCCACTTCGAGATGCTCGAAATCGAGCTCCCCCTTAATCGCGACCACCGGCATCAAATTCGCGACCAAGCCCTACGCGAGCCCCCCCGGCTGCTGCCTCGACATCGCGCTCGCGAGAAACTCCTCACCGTGAAACCATCGTCCCTGCTCGTGCTCGCCTCCCCTATTATCGAACGCGAGTCGCTCGGTTTCGCTTAGAACGAGAAGGATTTTCGTTTTGTAATTTGATTTGAATAGGAAAAGGGATTTTCGGCTGTTATAAGTTGAAGAAGACAGATGAAGGGAGCGATACAATTTTGTTTTCTCTTCGTTTGAAATGTTTTAGCCGAGTAATAAAGAGAAAGGTTGCGTGAGAAGAGATAGGGGACAAGAGTACGTGATTATCAGCTGGAAAGGAGGTACAAGGAAAAGATGGTTACGTGCTTTTAGGCGTGAGATAAGGAATGCTGTCCAAAGTTTAAATTTTTAAATTTAAATTTAAATTCAATTTGTTTCGGTAAAATTCTTTAACGCGTTTATGTGTCGTATTCTCACCCAACAACTCCGAACGATACGAGATTTAAAACCCGGTAATAATTTAACGTTACGGACCCAATGGAACTGGTTTTGTCAAAATCCGAGACTGTGCCTCGGACGGCTATTTTTAAATTCAATTTTAAACGATATAAATTTAAAACCGAACAAATCACTGAACAATTCAATTCTGAAGCTTCTATTATTTCCGGTATTGTCAATACGAATTTTAAAAGCTTTCGAAATATTTTTCTTCAACTTTGAATTGAAGATTTAAATTTTTATTCAACTCTCAATATATTAAATTATATAATTTAATAGTCAAATTCAAATTTATATCGGGAATTCAAATTAAATCATCGTTCAAATATTTAAAATTAATTAAATATTCTCAATTTAATCTGTTCAAAATTCTGGGTCGTTACAGACTTCCCTCCTTAAAAGAATTTCGTCCTCGAAATTACAAGTTAGGAAAAGTGGTCCTTAACTCGTCTATCATTTTTCACAATCAATAGTTTTATCAAATTATCAAAACAAATCTTTCTACTAAAGATTCTTTATCATTCAACTAAATTTCTAAACCTTTAATAGTTTTCAAACAATATTGTTTTCTTAACAATTCAAATTTAAATTCAAATTCAAATTTTAAATTTTCAAAATTTCTCAAAAATTTTCTAACGCCCTAAATTTCCGAAAAATTTCGCCAGCGTCTCCTTTGCGCGGCTAATATGGCACGACTACAAAACGTCCCTACGGACTCTCAAATTTCAAAAAGAAAAGAAAAAGCCAAGCGGCTAGAGAAGAAATCATCAAAAACTCATATCGAAATTCAAATACTTACCTTTTGTCGAGCAATTCACTTTATCTTTGAAATCAAAATCCCAATTCATTTACACCTGTATATCCTACTAGCCATAATATCTAGTTACACATTCAAACCATTTTGCACATTTTATTACAAAATTTCCCAATATAAACTGCTTATATCATTTTTAGTTCACTATTGAAGTTAATATACATTATCATTCAATTTTACATTTCAAATTTTATTTGGATTCAATTTACCATTTCAACTCTATTTGGATTTAGTTTATCTTCTGAATATTGAATTTCATCAATTATGGTTCATTCGACTACCAATATTTTAGATTAGTTTCAGTTACTGATTCATTACAAATTACAATTCACTTATTCAAATTTGTTTTCAACATTCAGTTTAAATCTTATTCACTTCATTCAATTAGCTTCACTTACTAATTTTAGTTTAATAGTTCACTTTGTTTTCCACAAATCTGAATTCAATTTAGTCTTACTTACTTACAATTTCAAAATAAATTTTAGCATTCAATCTGATTCAACACCTTTCAATTAGCTTTAATGAATTTACACTTACATTCATTCTTCCATATCAATTTACTTTCATTAGATTGATTAACATCCAATACATTTATTTATTCAATTGCTAATTCATTTAACATTTCAAGTTGAATTTCACTTATATAACTCAAGTTCATATTCATTTCAGTAATAAATTTTGATACCCAAAATCAAATTCATTCATCATTTCTTAAGTTATATTCCCATTAAACATCATTTATTTCACTTACATTTTCTCATTTTATAAGTTATACAACTTATATTCAACCTTTCAAAAATCATTTTGAAATCAATTCTAATCATCCTTTGAATTTCCAAAACAAAACCCAATTTTCCAAACACTTTTCATTTACAAACAATTTAGCAGCAATTCCTCTTTTGGAAACCCGAAAATGAACACCGATGATGTCGCGATCATCATCGGAATTATTTTCCAGCGACCTAAAAGAGTTTAGAGCTTTTCATTCCTTCAAAATTCTTTTCAAAACCTTTGAAATTCATTTTCAAATCAAAAAGATTTAAACTTCCCAAATCTCCAAAATTTTCAAATTCTTCTCAAAACCTTTCCAAAAACTTCTCTGGATTCCGTTTTAAATTACAATACACATTTATAATTTATATTCTTTAAATTTCATTTGTATGTGGATTTATTTCTTAACTTTGGAGTTACGATTTCAATTTCTTATTTAATTTCAATAATAATAGATTAATATTATCACTTCTAACAACCATGCAACCATATACTATAGTATTTCATAGAAAAACATTTCTTTTCTATACAAAATAGTTTTGGGCAAAATTATTTCATTTACCCTATTTAAAACAATACTGTGTCGGTTTATCTTGTTTAAGAGTTTAGAAACCCCTATCGATTACAGTTAGCTAGACTGCACCGACCAGAATCCGTAAACAATCAACCGATAAGTCAACACAATACAAAACAATTTCATACTCACTAACAAATACGCGCTCATATCTATTATTACACTCAACTCATTCTAGAGTACTACTGACTCTATCTCTAATGAGTAACACCCAACAGAGCAGGGTTGTTGCTTAACCATATGCTCTGATACCACGCTGTCACGTATCGAAATTTTCGACTTTCGAAAATTCGACATCGATACTCACTTTATCGACTGCCGAGCAATCGAGTGCCGGAAACTCCAATAGTGAGGGTTTTAAGAACAAGAAAAGGGAGAAGAAGAAGAAGATGGAAGAAAGAAGAGAAGAACAACAACAGAACAACATCAGAATAGAAAACAATATCAGAATCTTACACATCGCAGCGGAACAATATATAATAGATAATCACTAGTCTTTTAAAACAAAGAACTATATCAGTTTATACATACATCAATCAGAGTCAATATACAACAATGGACAGTTATATAACTTGTCCTCATACAGAATACACAGCGGAATAAATACTATCAGATACAAATACTACGTCTCGTCATCCAGCTTATCTCCAAGCTCCAGAATATCCAGAATATCCTGATAACCTAACTCTAGACTGCCCGTGTGGAAATTGGTGGGCACCCAGAGTTTAGAAGGGAACAATAAACTCCGAGTCGGTCATGGTGACTGGTGTGAGATCGTAAAACAGTTATTTTTCACAAAGAAAATAAAACAAATTCGCAATGCTTTTGAAAAATGAAACTACCAAAAGACCTCCCACCACACACACAATGCAAACGCAGAATTGGAGGAGATTTCTTCTTATGATAGTCAAAGATGCTTACTACGCAAAATCAAATCATTTTTGATATTATTATTAGTGCATAGTGTAGAAAACATTTCGAAAGTATAATATAAATCTTAGCCAGCATAGACATTTCGAACTATGCCTACTATAGCTACCATCCAATCAGTGGGGCGCCACCATAAGTGAATGATAGGTTCTACAACTAAATCCGTACAAGTGTCGTATTGTTTCTTTGGATTTCCAACAAATGGTCAGGCCAAGGAACTTCCTATCCACGATGGGTACGTCCCTGGAATAGACGACCCGAGAACCTAACCGGATCTCTGCCAACACAAGGCCGGGTTACCTTTGCAAAAATAGGTAACTACTGACACGCGTATGCCATCCCCCGATCGTAACCGATCTTCCCGAGGATCCCCGATTTCCAACAAACCACATCAAAATAATAATGCAACAACCACATAGGTTAAGTATCTGGGCTCCATACCATGATACCACCTCTATCCAGAAGTAATGACATACACTAAGGGGCGCTACTCCCTAGAACCCTGCTGCATCCTTCCTGTTTTGACCATTTCCGGGGTGTGAGGCTCGACGAAGTCTCGTCCACAAAGCTACGCTTTCTACAAAGTGTAACGACCCTGAATTTCGAACAAATTAAATTTAGAATATTTAATTAATTTTAAATATTTGAACGACGATTTAATTTGAATCCCCGATTGAACTTTGAAATTTGCGATTAAACATTAAAATTTAATCTATTGAACTGAATAAAAATTTATATCTTCAATTTTAAGTTGATTTAAAATATTTCGAAGGCTTGTAAAATTCATATTGATAATACTAAAGATAATAGAAGCTTCAGAATTGAAATTGAAACTGTTTTGTTCAGTTTTGATATTTATATCGTTCAACTGATACTTAAAAATAGCCGTCCGAGGCACAGTCTCGGAATTTGACGAAACCAATTCCATTGGGTCCGTAACGTTGAATTATTGTCGGATTTCAAATTTCGTAGCGTTCGGAGTTGTTACGTGAGCACACGATAGGTAAACGCATTGAAGTTTTATAGAGATTCAATTTAAAATTGAAATTTAAATTTATCAACATGAGCATGTTCTTCTCCTTCTTTTCAGCCAGAGATTACGTCTAAGAGCACGAACGAGATCGTGCAGACCATACTTCCTTCGAACGAATTTAAATATCTCGTTTCGCCTCCTTAAATCAAAACTGAGTATCTCGTTTGAAATCATTTTCCTCTCGTCACTTAAAAACAAAATTTCCATCTCCAGTTAAAATAAAGAAATGGCCGCCCCTCAAATCAAATTCACTCGAAGGAAAATATATACCAAATCGCGAGTTCATTCTATTTTCCCCCCTCCGTTCAAACATTTTCGAAATCGCGACCTAGGAAATTGATCGCGCGAGTTAGGGCAAATTCGTTCGAGTGGAGTCATTTTGGGCAGGGGGATGTCGCGTTGTTCAAGCGAAGCAGTATTGCGATGGAAGTTTGAGGCTGGGGTTTCGATTCGAGCGGCATAGCCAGGTTGGAGGCGATGATAAAGGGGGTTCGCAGCTCGTTCGCGTGGGACTGTTTGACGTAGGGTTCACGATGATGGAAGTCGCGAGCTAGACATGGCAATAGCCTTGGTAGCAGTAGCGATCGCAGATTTCTGGAGGGCGCGGCGGCACGAGGGGAAGCGAATGGCTTCGATTTTCGAGTCTGTGGCGATGGTGGCGAATCGCGATGAGCGGGGGCTCGATGTTTTTGGGTTCGAGTTCGATCATGGCGAGGCGATCGAGAGGAGCTGTTCATGGTTTAGGGTTTTGGGCTCGAGCTAGAGCTCGTCGAAGTCACCTGTTGTCTAAGTTCGACGAAGTCAGGTTGCAGTTGTCTGATGAGTTAGCTTCGCTGGTGGTGGCCTCAGTCGTGAGTGAGGATGTTTTTCTTCGAAGCTCGGCAGGGCTGTGGCAGCAAGACGTCTTGGCAGGGTTCGATCGAATTTGGGTTTCAAGTTCGAATTTGGGTTGTGATGGATTTTAGCAGTAAGGTATAAACCCATTTTTAAACTTTAATTTTATGTATATATATGCCTATATAGGAATATGTTACTGGAAAATAGAAAGAAACAAAATAAATATTGTACAGTAAGTTTTATAGGATAATTTGTTATGTATAAATATATATACAGTTAAGAAAGATAATAGAATACAAAAAGAAAAATTTAGTTTTAAACTAAAATTTTAGTTAAATAATTTTATTTAAAAGAAACTGGTTTAGAATAAAATCATCGGTGAATTGAAATTGTCAAATAAAAATTTAATTATTCGATTTGTTCGGATATTAATAGATTGTATAAATTATTTATACAAGGTTAAAGTCGAGAAACCGAAAGAAGAATTGGATTGGATTTGCAAAATTTAAAGCTAAGGTGAGATTTTTCTCACTCAAATTTAAAGTGGAATTTTTGCAGTTATTGATTGATTTGTTTGAATGTGCTATTAGATATGATAGGATATATCTATATATATAGCAGTATATACATATTGGCATATGTATATATTGGATTGATGATTTCCCGCCTCGTATAGCGGATGAGACCCTATTGCGCCGTTAGTAAGCGGATTTTTATAAAAACCCATATACCGCGATATTCCACCTCGAAGTGGAATGGTATTGTGCTAACGTCTTTGGATGCAGGGAAACAGGTTGGAGGGATCCAACTGGATTCCTCAACTGTATTTATTTATTTACAGATGTTGATATATATTCTGTTATCATATGATGATATATGATGTTTGATGTTGCGATGGACTAATTGATGCGTTGCATCATTGGATTCAAATTTTGAAATTTAAAAATAACGATGTTGATTTTAAAAGTGAAATTTTAAAAGTGATCTTTGAAAATATACGTTTATTTAAATTGTTGAATTGATTTACTTTAAATAGATAAACGTTAAAACTTTTAAGTTATAAAAGTTAAGATTTTGTGAATTTTAACAAAAAAAGTAATTTCATTTGAAATAAAGAGTTAAGAAATTTATAAAATGGTTTAAGTTGAGATTTTTGAATTATTAAACCAGTTTATATAAAAGATGTATCAAATTGATATTTAAAAATTAAAGTTATCGGAATTTTAAAATGAGTGTTATAAGTGATATGAAATTTATAATTATAAAATGTGAAGATATGAGATTTATAATTATAAAATGAGAAGATATGAAATGTATAGAATTATAAATTGTAAAGATATGAAATTTATAGATTTATAAAGTATGAAGTTGTAGAATGAATGATTATAAGAAATTTACTTATAAATTGGATTTTTGCTTTTAAATGGAATATTGATCGGATTGTTAATAAAGAAGATTTATAAATCGAAGTTGTTATAAAATAAAATTAGAATTTATAAACGTTGTTTTTTATAAATTCGAAATCAATTGAATTTGATAAATTAAATATAGAAGATTGTTAAAGAAGATATATTCGCGATTTTAAATAGCGAATTTTTATTGAAATAAAATGTGTAGAAAAGACTGAAATGTGGTTAGTGAAGTATATTCACGATTTTGGACAGTGAATATATTTTTAAGTAAAATGGATAGGGTTTTGGGAAAGCGATATTATGAAATGAAGTTAATTGTTTTAAAAGATGTTTTAAAACGTGTGAACTATCGAAATCATAGATTTCAACATTTATTGTTGAAATAGACGTTTTCGAAAAACAAGGAAATGGTGGACTATAACACTGTTGTTATAGTAAATGATTCCCGAAAGGAAATATTTTATATAGTATTGGGATTTATATATCTATCTTAATTCTGAATCCCTATACTATTGATTTCGAGTCGTCGTAACGATGTTTTACGCAACATTCGTTTTGACTCAAATAAATGTGATTTAAGAATGATTTCCTTAAAGAATGAGATATATACTTAATTTTGATTTGAAGTATATCGAATATTTTCTAAGTGTTGAAAATAAATGATTTGTGAATTACTTATTTTTAAATAAGTATGGAAATGCTTTTCCAATGTGAAATGAACCGTTTGAGTTTTTATCTTTTAAAGATAAATTGAAAAGTGAATATTTGAAATTGTTTTCAAACGGTTAAGTGTGGAAATTTTATATGTAACGAAGATATTTTTGGAGATAAAATAATTTGGAGAATTATTTGGGATCTGATGATGTTGCGCATCTTTATTGATAGTTAAATAACCGACTATCAATAATTACCTTTAGATAGGTATTTGTTGTGAATTGGATGAATTTGAATGCCACACTTATTTTTGAATAAGTGCTCACTATTCGGGTTAGCCGGGAAAGGACCATGGGGTCGTATAACCCATTCCGAATATGTGATACGTCGTTATGAATTGCATTCGAAGACCGGTGTTGAAGACCGGATATTTTTGAAAACGGAAGGATTACCGTCGAGTTACTCTACATCGACTGATCTTCGATTTAGAGGTTTTATCACCCTTAGTGACGGGAAGTCCTGACGTGATTGAAAATTATCCGGAAATGCAAGGGCTTCGTGAGAAGTGCCTTCGGTTCTGTTCGATCCCGGAACAGACTTGTATGGATTGTGTGTGTGACGTTACAATTTGAAATATAAAGCTGATTTCTTTCAAATACATTTCTGTTGGTGGCGGAGAATTTATTCTCTTAGCTTAACACCCTTCTCTGAGACGTACGAGCTCAGAGGTTATGTAGTTGAAATTCATCAGCGATATATCCCAATTTGGTAACGTGGCATACTGAGTGTTGCTGTGAAATGATCAGTGTTTGATCATTTGTGATATGATCATTTGTTTGATCTTATATCTTTGTGATCATAGGTTGATCATTTTGTTTGACCCGAAGCAGGGCTTTGTAGAAAGCGTAGCTTTGTGGACGAGACTTCATCGAGCCTCACACCCCGGAAATGGTCGAAACAGGAAGAATGCGGCAAGGTTCTAGGGAGTAGCGCCCCTTAGTGTATGTCATTCCTTCTAGATAAAGGTGGTATCATGGTATGGAGCCCAGATACTTAACCTCTGTGGTTGCTGCAAATTTATTTCTTTGTGGTTGTTGCGAATCGGGGATCCTCGGGAAGATCGGTTACGATCGGGGGATGGCATACGCGTGTCAGTAGTTACCTATTTTTGCAGAGGTAACCCGGCCTTGTGTTGGCAGAGATCCGGTTAGGTTCTCGGGTCGTCTATTCCAGGGACGTACCCATCGTGGATAGGAAGTTCCTTAGCCTGACCATTTGTTGGAAATCCAAAGAAACAATACGAGCCTTGTACAGTTTTAGTTGTAGAACCTGCCATCTAATATGGCAGCTATAGCAAGCATACTATAATGGTACCTATGCTGGCTAAGATTTATATTCTACTTTCGAAATGTTTTTACACACTATGCACTAATAATAATATCAAAAAGAATTTGATTTTTGCGTAGTAAGCATCTTTGACTATCATAAGAAGAAATCTCCTCCAAGTCTGCGTTTGCATTGTGTGTGTGGCGGGAGGTCTTATGGTAGTTTCATTTTCCAAAAGCATTGCGAATTTGACATTAAAATTCTCTGCTGTTTATTTTTAAAGAATAACTGTTTTACGATCTCACACCAGTCACCATGACTGACTCGGAGTTTATTGTTTCCCTTCTAAACTCTGGGTGCCCACCAATTTCCACACGGGCAGTCTAGAGTTAGATTATCAGGATATTCTGGAGCTTGAAGATAAGCTGGATGACGAGACGTAGTATTTGTATCTGATATATTTATTCCGCTGTGTATTCTGTATGAGGACAAGTTTATATAACTGTCCATTGATGTGCTGTATTGTATTGAGTTGTATATTGACTCTGATTGATGTATGTATAAACTGATATAGTTCTTTGTTTTAAAAGACTAGTGTTTATTTATTATATATTGTTCCGCTGCGATATGTGAGATTCTGATATTGTTTTCTGTTCTGATGTTGTTCTGTTGTTCTTCTCTTCTTTCTTTTTCTTCTATCTTCTTCTTTTACCTTTTTCTTCTTTCTTAAAACCATAACTTTTCGGGTTTCCGGCATTCGATGGCTCAGCAGTCGATAAAGTGAGTATCGATGTTGAATTTTCGAAAGTCGAAAATTTTCGGGATGTTACATTTGGTATCAGAGCATATGGTTAAGCGACAACCCTGCTCTGTTGGGTGTTACTCATTAGAGATAGAGTCAGTAGTACTCTAGAATGAGTTGAGTGTGATAATAGATATGAGCGCGTATTTGTTATTTGAATATAAAATTGTTTTATATTGTGATGATTGGTTTGTTGAGTGGTATATGGATTCTGGTCGGTATTGTCCGTACAACTCTATCGATAGGGATCTCTAAACACTTGTATAGAACAATTCGGCACAATATTGTTTTAAATAGGGTAAATGAGATAATTTTGCCCAAAACTATTTTTGTATAGAAAATAAATGTTTTTCTATAAAGTACTATAGTATATGGTTGCATGGATGTTAGGAAGTAATAATAGTGAATTATCATCAATGAAATTGAATAAGAAATTGAAATCATAACTCCAAAGTTAAGAAATAAATTCACATACAAATGAAATTTAAGAATATAAATTATAAATGTGAATTGTAATTTAAACGGAATTCCAGAGAAGTATCTGGAAATGTTTTTGAAAAGAATTTGAAAATTTTGGAAAAGTATTTTGGAGGGATAAAAGCTCTAAACTCTTTTCGGTCGCTGGAAAATAATTCCGATGATGATCGCGACATCACCGGTATTCATTTTCGGGTTTCCAAAAGAGGAATTGCTACCAAATTGTTTTAAATAGAGGTGGTTTGAAAAATTTGGGTTTGGTTTTTGAAATTCAAAAGATAAAATTTGAAAGTATAAATTTGAATTATGGAAGTAAATTGTGAATATAGATTGTAAATGAATTTATAATTTGAAATAGAATTCCAAGAAGATAATTGTAATTAAAATTCATTAATGAAATGAAATTGTAAATGTGAATGTATAAATGATTTTATCAATTGGAATTGTAAATTGAAATATGGATGGAATCCGAATAAGCTACCTTGATAATTAATAAATTCATGAAATGGAAGTTGAATCAATTAAATTAAAACTTGAATTGTGAACTAAATAAAAGGGATGGTTCGAATTTAAAGATAAATTCAAGTAAGTATAAATAAATTTTCAATGAATGGAATTCACAATTGTACGTGAATAAGATTAAAACTAAATGTTAAACTTGTTTTGAATTTGGTAGTAAACGAAATTGAAACTGAATGTTGAAACCGAATTTGAATAAAGAGAATTGGATATGTAACTTCAATAGCGAATTTAAAGAGGATATAAGCAGTTTATATTGAAAATTTTGTAATTGAATGTACGAATTGTTTTGAATGTTATAACTAGATATTATGGCTAGTAGGACATACAGGTGTTATAAAAGGAATTGGATTTGATTTTCAAAGATAAATTTGATTTGCTCGACAAAAGGTAAGTATTTCAATTTGAATATGAGATTTGATGACTTATTTCTCTAGCCGCTTGGCTTTTTCTTTTTCTTTTTGAAATCTGAGAGTCCGTAGGGACGTTTTGTAGTTGTACCATATTAGCCGCGCAAAGGAGACGCTGGCGAAATTTTTCGGAAATTTAGGGCGTTAGAAAATTTTTGAGAAAATTTGAAAGTTTAAAATTTGAATTTAAATTTGAATTGTTAAGCAAACAATGTTGTTTTGAACTTAGAGTTGAAGTTGAAATTTAGTTGATGAATAACGAATCTTTAGTAGAAAGATTTGTTTTGATAGATTGATAAAAAAACTATTGGATTGTGAAAAATAGTAGACGAGTTAAGGACTTTTTCTTCCTAACTTGTAATTTCGAGGACGAAATTCTTTTAAGGAGGGAAGTCTGTAACGACCCTGAATTTCGAACAAATTAAATTTAGAATATTTAATTAATTTTAAATATTTGAACGACGATTTAATTTGAATCCCCGATTGAACTTTGAAATTTGCGATTAAACATTAAAATTTAATCTATTGAACTGAATAAAAATTTATATCTTCAATTTTAAGTTGATTTAAAATATTTCGAAGGCTTGTAAAATTCATATTGATAATACTAAAGATAATAGAAGCTTCAGAATTGAAATTGAAACTGTTTTGTTCAGTTTTGATATTTATATCGTTCAACTGATACTTAAAAATAGCCGTCCGAGGCACAGTCTCGGAATTTGACGAAACCAATTCCATTGGGTCCGTAACGTTGAATTATTGTCGGATTTCAAATTTCGTAGCGTTCGGAGTTGTTACGTGAGCACACGATAGGTAAACGCATTGAAGTTTTATAGAGATTCAATTTAAAATTGAAATTTAAATTTATCAACATGAGCATGTTCTTCTCCTTCTTTTCAGCCAGAGATTACATCTAAGAGCACGAACGAGATCGTGCAGACCATACTTCCTTCGAACGAATTTAAATATCTCGTTTCGCCTCCTTAAATCAAAACTGAGTATCTCGTTTGAAATCATTTTCCTCTCGTCACTTAAAAACAAAATTTCCATCTCCAGTTAAAATAAAGAAATGGCCGCCCCTCAAATCAAATTCACTCGAAGGAAAATATATACCAAATCACGAGTTCATTCTATTTTCCCCCCTCCGTTCAAACATTTTCGAAATCGCGACCTAGGAAATTGATCGCGCGAGTTAGGGCAAATTCGTTCAAGTGGAGTCATTTTGGGCAGGGGGATGTCGCGTTGTTCAAGCGAAGCAGTATTGCGATGGAAGTTTGAGGCTGGGGTTTCGATTCGAGCGGCATAGCCAGGATGGAGGCGATGATAAAGGGGGTTCGCAGCTCGTTCGCGTGGGACTGTTTGACGTAGGGTTCACGATGATGGAAGTCGCGAGCTAGACATGGCAATAGCCTTGGTAGCAGTAGCGATCGCAGATTTCTGGAGGGCGCGGCGGCGCGAGGGGAAGCGAATGGCTTCGATTTTCGAGTCTGTGGCGATGGTGGCGAATCGCGATGAGCGGGGGCTCGATGTTTTTGTGTTCGAGTTCGATCACGGCGAGGCGATCGAGAGGAGCTGTTCGTGGTTTAGGGTTTTGGGCTCGAGCTAGAGCTCGTCGAAGTCACCTGTTGTCTAAGTTCGACGAAGTCAGGTTGCAGTTGTCTGATGAGTTAGCTTCGCTGGTGGTGGCCTCAGTCGTGAGTGAGGATGTTTTTCTTCGAAGCTCGGCAGGGCTGTGGCAGCAAGACGTCTTGGCAGGGTTCGATCGAATTTGGGTTTCAAGTTCGAATTTGGGTTGTGATGGATTTTAGCAGTAAGGTATAAACCCATTTTTAAACTTTAATTTTATGTATATATATGCCTATATAGGAATATGTTACTGGAAAATAGAAAGAAACAAAATAAATATTGTACAGTAAGTTTTATAGGATAATTTGTTATGTATAAATATATATACAGTTAAGAAAGATAATAGAATACAAAAAGAAAAATTTAGTTTTAAACTAAAATTTTAGTTAAATAATTTTATTTAAAAGAAACTGGTTTAGAATAAAATCATCGGTGAATTGAAATTGTCAAATAAAAATTTAATTATTCGATTTGTTCGGATATTAATAGATTGTATAAATTATTTATACAAGGTTAAAGTCGAGAAACCGAAAGAAGAATTGGATTGGATTTGCAAAATTTAAAGCTAAGGTGAGATTTTTCTCACTCAAATTTAAAGTGGAATTTTTGCAGTTATTGATTGATTTGTTTGAATGTGCTATTAGATATGATAGGATATATCTATATATATAGCAGTATATACATATTGGCATATGTATATATTGGATTGATGATTTCCCGCCTCGTATAGCGGATGAGACCCTATTGCGCCGTTAGTAAGCGGATTTTTATAAAAACCCATATACCGCGATATTCCACCTCGAAGTGGAATGGTATTGTGCTAACGTCTTTGGATGCAGGGAAACAGGTTGGAGGGATCCAACTGGATTCCTCAACTGTATTTATTTATTTACAGATGTTGATATATATTCTGTTATCATATGATGATATATGATGTTTGATGTTGCGATGGACTAATTGATGCGTTGCATCATTGGATTCAAATTTTGAAATTTAAAAATAACGATGTTGATTTTAAAAGTGAAATTTTAAAAGTGATCTTTGAAAATATACGTTTATTTAAATTGTTGAATTGATTTACTTTAAATAGATAAACGTTAAAACTTTTAAGTTATAAAAGTTAAGATTTTGTGAATTTTAACAAAAAAAGTAATTTCTTTTGAAATAAAGAGTTAAGAAATTTATAACATGGTTTAAGTTGAGATTTTTGAATTATTAAACCAGTGTATATAAAAGATGTATCAAATTGTTATTTATAAATTAAAGTTATCGGAATTTTAAAATGAGTGTTATAAGTGATATGAAATTTATAATTATAAAATGTGAAGATATGAGATTTATAATTATAAAATGAGAAGATATGAAATGTATAGAATTATAAATTGTAAAGATATGAAATTTATAGATTTATAAAGTATGAAGTTGTAGAATGAATGATTATAAGAAATTTACTTATAAATTGGATTTTTGCTTTTAAATGGAATATTGATCGGATTGTTAATAAAGAAGATTTATAAATCGAAGTTGTTATAAAATAAAATTAGAATTTATAAACGTTGTTTTTTATAAATTCGAAATCAATTGAATTTGATAAATTAAATATAGAAGATTGTTAAAGAAGATATATTCGCGATTTTAAATAGCGAATTTTTATTGAAATAAAATGTGTAGAAAAGACTGAAATGTGGTTAGTGAAGTATATTCACGATTTTGGACAGTGAATATATTTTTAAGTAAAATGGATAGGGTTTTGGGAAAGCGATATTATGAAATGAAGTTAATTGTTTTAAAAGATGTTTTAAAACGTGTGAACTATCGAAATCATAGATTTCAACATTTATTGTTGAAATAGACGTTTTCGAAAAACAAGGAAATGGTGGACTATAACACTGTTGTTATAGTAAATGATTCCCGAAAGGAAATATTTTATATAGTATTGGGATTTATATATCTATCTTAATTCCGAATCCCTATACTATTGATTTCGAGTCGTCGTAACGATGTTTTACGCAACATTCGTTTTGACTCAAATAAATGTGATTTAAGAATGATTTCCTTAAAGAATGAGATATATACTTAATTTTGATTTGAAGTATATCGAATATTTTCTAAGTGTTGAAAATAAATGATTTGTGAATTACTTATTTTTAAATAAGTATGGAAATGCTTTTCCAATGTGAAATGAACCGTTTGAGTTTTTATCTTTTAAAGATAAATTGAAAAGTGAATATTTGAAATTGTTTTCAAACGGTTAAGTGTGGAAATTTTATATGTAACGAAGATATTTTTGGAGATAAAATAATTTGGAGAATTATTTGGGATCTGATGATGTTGCGCATCTTTATTGATAGTTAAATAACCGACTATCAATAATTACCTTTAGATAGGTATTTGTTGTGAATTGGATGAATTTGAATGCCACACTTATTTTTGAATAAGCGCTCACTATTCGGGTTAGCCGGGAAAGGACCATGGGGTCGTATAACCCATTCCGAATATGTGATACGTCGTTATGAATTGCATTCGAAGACCGGTGTTGAAGACCGGATATTTTTGAAAACGGAAGGATTACCGTCGAGTTACTCTACATCGACTGATCTTCGATTTAGAGGTTTTATCACCCTTAGTGACGGGAAGTCCTGACGTGATTGAAAATTATCCGGAAATGCAAGGGCTTCGTGAGAAGTGCCTTCGGTTCTGTTCGATCTCGGAACAGACTTGTATGGATTGTGTGTCTGACGTTACAATTTGAAATATAAAGCTGATTTCTTTCAAATACATTTCTGTTGGTGGCGGAGAATTTATTCTCTTAGCTTAACACCCTTCTCTGAGACGTACGAGCTCAGAGGTTATGTAGTTGAAATTCATCAGCGATATATCCCAATTTGGTAACGTGGCATACTGAGTGTTGCTGTGAAATGATCAGTGTTTGATCATTTGTGATATGATCATTTGTTTGATCTTATATCTTTGTGATCATAGGTTGATCATTTTGTTTGACCCGAAGTAGGGCTTTGTAGAAAGCGTAGCTTTGTGGATGAGACTTCATCGAGCCTCACACCCCGGAAATGGTCGAAACAGGAAGAATGCGGCAAGGTTCTAGGGAGTAGCGCCCCTTAGTGTATGTCATTCCTTCTGGATAAAGGTGGTATCATGGTATGGAGCCCAGATACTTAACCTCTGTGGTTGCTGCAAATTTATTTCTTTGTGGTTGTTGCGAATCGGGGATCCTCGGGAAGATCGGTTACGATCGGGGGATGGCATACGCGTGTCAGTAGTTACCTATTTTTGCAGAGGTAACCCGGCCTTGTGTTGGCAGAGATCCGGTTAGGTTCTCGGGTCGTCTATTCCAGGGACGTACCCATCGTGGATAGGAAGTTCCTTAGCCTGACCATTTGTTGGAAATCCAAAGAAACAATACGAGCCTTGTACGGTTTTAGTTGTAGAACCTGCCATCTAATATGGCAGCTATAGCAAGCATACTATAATGGTACCTATGCTGGCTAAGATTTATATTCTACTTTCGAAATGTTTTTACACACTATGCACTAATAATAATATCAAAAAGAATTTGATTTTTGCGTAGTAAGCATCTTTGACTATCATAAGAAGAAATCTCCTCCAAGTCTGCGTTTGCATTGTGTGTGTGGCGGGAGGTCTTATGGTAGTTTCATTTTCCAAAAGCATTGCGAATTTGACATTAAAATTCTCTGCTGTTTATTTTTAAAGAATAACTGTTTTACGATCTCACACCAGTCACCATGACTGACTCGGAGTTTATTGTTTCCCTTCTAAACTCTGGGTGCCCACCAATTTCCACACGGGCAGTCTAGAGTTAGATTATCAGGATATTCTGGAGCTTGGAGATAAGCTGGATGACGAGACGTAGTATTTGTATCTGATATATTTATTCCGCTGTGTATTCTGTATGAGGACAAGTTTATATAACTGTCCATTGATGTGCTGTATTGTATTGAGTTGTATATTGACTCTGATTGATGTATGTATAAACTGATATAGTTCTTTGTTTTAAAAGACTAGTGTTTATTTATTATATATTGTTCCGCTGCGATATGTGAGATTCTGATATTGTTTTCTGTTCTGATGTTGTTCTGTTGTTCTTCTCTTCTTTCTTTTTCTTCTATCTTCTTCTTCTACCTTTTTCTTCTTTCTTAAAACCATAACTTTTCGGGTTTCCGGCATTCGATGGCTCAGCAGTCGATAAAGTGAGTATCGATGTTGAATTTTCGAAAGTCGAAAATTTTCGGGATGTTACAGCCCTGCTTCGGGTCAAACAAAAATGATCAACCTATGATCACAAAGATATAAGATCAAACAAATGATCATATCATAAATGATCAAACACTGATCATTTCACAGCAACACTCAGTATGCCACGTTACCAAATTGGGAGTATATCGCTGATAAATTTCAACTACAAAACCTCTGAGCTCGTACGTCTCAGAGAAGGGTGTTAAGCTAACAGAATAAATTCTCCGCCACCAACAGATATGTATTTGAAAGAAATCAGCTTTATATCTCAAATTGTAACGTCAGACACACAATCCATACAAGTCTGTTCCGGGATCGAACAGAACCGAAGGCACTTCTCACGAAGCCCTTGCATATCCGGATAATTTTCTAATCACGTCCGGACTTCCCGTCACTAAGGGTGGTAAAACCTCTAAATCGGAGATCAGCCGATGTAGAGTAACTCGACGGTAATCCTTCCGTTTTCAAAAATATCCGGTCTTCAACACCGGTCTTCGAATGCAATTCATAACGACGTATCACATATTCGGAATGGGTTATACGACCCCATGGTCCTTTCCCGGCTAACCCGAATAGTGAGCGCTTATTCAAAAATAAGTGTGGCATTCAAATTCATCCAATTCACAACAAATACCATTCAAGGTAATTATTGATAGTCGGTTATTTAACTATCAATAAAGATGCGCAACATCATCAGATTCCAAATAATTTCCCCAAATTATTTTATCTTCCAAAATATCTTTTACTAGATATAAAATTTCCACACTTAACCATTTGAAAACAATTTCAAATCAATTTCCACATTTCATTTTATCTTTGAAGATAAAATCTCAAAACAGTTCATTTCATATTGGAAAAGCATTTCCATACTTATTTAATAATAAGTATTTCACAAATCATTTATTTTCAACACTTGGAAAATATGCTATATACTTAAATCAAAATTAAGTATATATTTTCATTCTTTAAGGAAATCATTTACTATAACAACATTTATTTGAGTCAAAACGAATGTTACGTAAAACATCGTTACGACGACTCAAAATTACTAGTATAGGGATTCGGATTTTTAAGATAGATTTATAAATCCCAATACTATATAAAACATTTTCTTTCGAAAATCATTTACTATAACAACAATGTTATAGTCCATCATTTCCTTATTTCTCGAAAACGTCTATTTCAATAATGAATGTTGAAATCTATGTATTCGATACTTAACACGTTTTAAAACATCTTTTAAAACAATTAACTTCATTTTATAATATCGCTTTCCCAAACATAACCATTTTTTTCAATAATATATTCACTGTCCAAAATCGTGAATATAATTCACTTAACCAAATTTCAATCATCTCTACACATTTTATCTTAATAATAATTCGCTATCCAAAATCGCGAATATATCTCCTTTAATAATCTTCTATATTTGATTTATCAAATCCAATTGATTTCGAATTTATAAAACAACGTTTATAAATTCTATTTCTATTTTCTAACAACTTCAATTTAATAAATCTCCTTTATTAACTTCTAAAATTTCACTTATCAAAATAAGTGATTTTCGGATTTATAAACAACGTTTATAAATCACATTTCTATTTATAAAAACTTCAATTTATAAATCTCCTTTGTTAACTAATTCAATTCATAACTACATTTTTTTATACCAACTATCCATATTATAAGTTGAATACTTATAATTCATTTATTCTACAAAATCATTTCCATTTATAAGTTCACAATTTATAAATTCCATTTATTTATAAATTCTTAAAAATTCATTTCAACGCTTATAAAAACTCGTTTTATAATCCCAATCTTTTAAAGTTATAAATAACAATTTTGTACATCTTTTACATACATCGTTTTTAATAATTCAAAAATTCCAATTAAAACCCTTTTATAAATTTCTTAACTATTTATTTCAAAAGAAATTACCTTTTTGTTATAATTCACAAATCTTAACTTTTATAACTTTAAAGTTTGAACGTTTATTTATTAATTCAAAAATTAAATAAAACGTCTACTTCCAAAAATCACTTTAAAATTCTTTTAAAGTAAAAGTCGTTATTTTTAAACTTCAAAACTGAATCCAATGATGCCACAACACCAATTAGTCAATCACAACAACAAACATCATATATCAATATGATAACAGAATATACATCAATATCTGTAAATAAATAAATACTGGTGAGGAATCCAGTTGGATCCCTCCAACCTGTTTCCCTGCATCCAAAGACGTTAGCACAATACCCATTCCACTTCGAGGTGGAATATCGCGGTATATGGGTTTTATAAAAATATCCGCTTACTAACGGCGCAATAGGGTCTCATCCGCTATACGAGGCGGGAAATCATCAATCCAATATATACATATGCCAATATGTATATATTGCTATATATATAGATATATCCTACTATATCTAATATCACATCCAATATAGCAATCAAATAATAACTGAAAATTCCACTTTTCAATTTGAGTGAGAAGATCTCACCTTAGCTTTTATTTTGCAATCCAATACGATCCTTCTTTTGTTTTCTCGACTTTAACCTTGTATAAATAATTTTATACAGTTGATCAACATTCGAATTAAATCGAACAATTCAATTTACCATTTAAAGATTTCAATTCGACTAATAATTTTATTTTATTTTTTATTTTCTTTCTGCACATAAATATTTTACACAGATTTTATATAAATCTATTTTACATATAGAATTTCAACATTACTGAAATTCCTATATATATAAAATTATATGTTCATTTTTCTATGGATATCGAGATTCAAATTAAGGGAAAAAAAATCTCAAATATACCTATCTGTTTTACTTCTTACTTTACATACATATATTTAGATTAGATTAAATTGAAAAATTAAATACAGACTTATACCTTAACCTGTACTCGAACACGCCACCATCGCAACTCTGCCCTAAACATCGCCGAGCCCTCACCGCAAATCGAAGCCCCAATACTGTCGTGACTGCAGCAGCTCACGCGAGAACAAGTCGTGAGCCTTCACTGCACCAGAATGGAACTCTAGCTCCAACCCAGATCTCCCAGTGCTCCTCCTCGCCTCGCATCGGCCTTGCCCACGAAACTGCTGCATTGAACTTCGGCCACCTCATCTCGCAAACGCCCACTTCGCCCCTCCAAATACCCACGTACGTAAGCTTTCCACTTTGCCGCGATCGCACTCGAGTCGCCGGAGCACACGACGAACAGCGGCCCCCCGGTTCCACTTCGAGATGCTCGAAATCGAGCTCCCCCTTAATCGCGACCACCGGCATCAAATTCGCGACCAAGCCCTACGCGAGCCCCCCCGGCTGCTGCCTCGACATCGCGCTCGCGAGAAACTCCTCACCGTGAAACCCTCGTCCCTGCTCGTGCTCGCCTCCCCTATTATCGAACGCGAGTCGCTCGGTTTCGCTTAGAACGAGAAGGATTTTCGTTTTGTAATTTGATTTGAATAGGAAAAGGGATTTTCGGCTGTTATAAGTTGAAGAAGACAGATGAAGGGAGCGATACAATTTTGTTTTCTTTTCGTTTGAAATGTTTTAGCCGAGTAATAAAGAGAAAGGTTGCGTGAGAAGAGATAGGGGACAAGAGTACGTGATTATCAGCTGGAAAGGAGGAACAAGGAAAAGATGGTTACGTGCTTTTAGGCGTGAGATAAGGAATGCTGTCCAAAGTTTAAATTTTTAAATTTAAATTTAAATTCAATTTGTTTCGGTACAATTCTTTAACGCGTTTATGTGTCGTATTCTCACCCAACAACTCCGAACGATACGAGATTTAAAACCCGGTAATAATTTAACGTTACGGACCCAATGGAACTGGTTTTGTCAAAATCCGAGACTGTGCCTCGGACGGCTATTTTTAAATTCAATTTTAAACGATATAAATTCAAAACCGAACAAATCACTGAACAATTCAATTCTGAAGCTTCTATTATTTCCGGTATTGTCAATACGAATTTTAAAAGCTTTCGAAATATTTTTCTTCAACTTTGAATTGAAGATTTAAATTTTTATTCAACTCTCAATATATTAAATTATATAATTTAATAGTCAAATTCAAATTTATATCGGGAATTCAAATTAAATCATCGTTCAAATATTTAAAATTAATTAAATATTCTCAATTTAATCTGTTCAAAATTCTGGGTCGTTACATAGCAAATATTGAATACTTTATTTCTGCATTTACATATGTGAAGTATTAGTTTGTCTTAGACTTTATATTTCTTTTGATTTATTCTTTAACTACAGTTTTGGTTCATGAATTAATAGTTTCTTTTATGTGCTTTTATCTCAATTTTAGTATTTCTTCCGTTCACCTACATACATAAACTGATTGTACTTACAGTTGAACTTATCAGCGTCTTCAAATCAGAGTTGTAAAAGTTTCTTTTGTACACGAAAGATTATTGAAATAATTTGTATCACAGGCTGACAAATGTTTGTCCTTACTTTACATAGATTACTGATGTACTCAGAAGAAAAGTTGAGAATTTGATATATTTGACTTCCTATATGCAACATTCTTCCTTATGTCATATAGTTTTCTTCAGTTGATGAAGTAATACGATGCATGAAACAGAGGATTAAATCAAAATTTTATACTTGGACACCATGGGCCATTTTGCTAGCACTGCTCAGAGCATGTAATATTGGAACCTACAAATGGCAGCGAAAGCTTAGGAGAGCCAATAAGTGGTCATCAACATTTGATGCCTAGAGCAGGTTCATGGCATAATGACATTTACTTTCTATTGGTGTCACTGTTACAAAGATTATGTTATTGTTATGTATATAATTTTGTAATATTGTTATATTAATTTGTTTCTATTTTGTTAGATGAACAAAAATCGTTCATTTTTGCCATTTTTGCTTAGAATATAGTTATATGAGGGTTATGTTCTCACTGTGCGCATGTAGGTGATAAGAACAACTTGGAATTTCTCAAAAGACAAAGATAGACCAAATATGGTGATTAAATTAATCCAAGCCTCAATCATGGGGCTGTAATTGTACTTGGCAAATGGAAGTATGTTGTAAAAATATGAGGGCCATTACCTGAGTTATCTTCAACGCATGTCCTTATTGGATATTTCCAGTGAATATGAAATACAACTAAAATCACATAAATAAATGGAAATAACCAAATTTCATAAATGTAAATTACTAATCAATAAATTTTAGTATGTGTCTCCAATAATAGCTTGAAATTTGATAGTTTAAAGAAAATATAATACAATTGATCCTAATGATATCACAAAAACAATTCATACAATTATCTCTATGTTTTAGTTTATTTTTTAAATGTCTGTTTTCATTTAATTGTTGAGCAAGCTTCCATGTAAAGGCCAGTTAATTATAATAATAAAGTTCTACGTTTTAGATTTAACTAAAATTTATGTTTAAATTTACAGTGTTACAATGACGTAATTATAGCATTTTTAGATGTATTAACATGTTAAAAAAATTCATTCATGGAACATTTCTTTTTATGGTATTGTGTTCATCAAATATTGTTATTAGGATAATATAATGACATATGAATGCATATCAGTTTATAGCCATATGATATTTGTACCTGTAGTTACAACGTCTTTGAATACTTTACCTACACAGCTCCATGTTTACTTTTTAGTATTGATATGCAAAATCGAAAAGTGAAAACTACAATAAGTCGTGTATTATCCATATGAATAAGACCTTACATGACAGAAAATACTAATGTTCATGGTGTCGGTTGGAAACAAATAGAAACAATTCTTTATTTCAAAGTATCCATATTATGAAATCCACCTTCCAATTGATTAATAAGCTTTGATATGTAAAGTCTGACATTTAACTAACACGATAATAATCAACAAAATTGAAGAGAAAATACATAAAGTAGCTATTGCAACCATTTGGAATATGGTTACTGTCTTTCAAAGAAAACCAATTATATTGAAAAAAATTGATTTTTATAAAAAGCAATCCTAAGAATAAATATTAATATAATAATTAACATTTAAACATAGCATCATATTACTATATGTCTCACATCTTCCACTCATCAAAAAAATGAAATGTTTCTAACATTTAATGCTCCTCAAATACACATGTAAATATACCATATTTATTTTGATTATACAAAAATCAAACTAAATATGTAAATCTCAGCATGTCTTTATTTATTGCATGTTTGGTTGTAAAAGCATACAACATCATTCCATATATTTAAACAGTATTTCCCCTTCTCAATACTAATTACTCTACATCAGTTTTGTTCATTAGATGTTTATTGTACTGATTATACATCCTAAACATATGATGCTTTTACATATTATTTATCTATACCATACAAGGCAAAATCATTTATACAAACTGTTCCCCATACACCAGACTAATGTGTTTTATTGTATAAAAATATCCATCACATGCAAGTCGCTGGACTTTGAAGTAGATGGTTATCCCTTTTTTCTTGTAAAATAGAGTAATGTTTTGCCTGATCGAATTATTCTTCGATGATTCTTTGACATTTATGGCATGTTTCATTCTAAATATCAAAATTCTAAACCTTTTAGTTTTCTAATGACAATGTTGACTTTTACTTTACATGTTCTTCGCTCTGTTAGATTGGCATGTGATTCCTTATACATTTGTTCCTGCTATGCTTTATAAAGTAATACCTATTGATATTTATCCAAGTTATACATACTGCAGTGAAATTTATTTTGATTTGAGCGGAAGCGAATTATGTGATCAGGATCTAATATTTTCTATTTAGATATCAATGGAACTTAAAAAATCAATTATGCAATCTTACAGACACAATAGCAGAAATAAGAGACACATAATATTTAAGGTGGTTCGGATATGAACATCCTATGTCCACAAAGACCCAACAACTAATTTTATTCCACTGAAGAAGAAAAAGAATACAAAAGAGAGAGAGGAGGAAAATGATAGATGCTCTAAGACACTCACATACATATGAACATGAAATTCCTTCATTTAAATAGGCTTGAGAATGAAGAGTTGCTTGGAGATTAAGAAAATCAATTTTCTGATTATCCAAATATCTTTTCAAATTGCATGATTTGATTTTAGTACAAATAGATGACGTAATCTTGGTTTTCATATCTTTCGATTGATCGATTCTCCATGCCTAATGATTTATTTTTTCGTATAACGAATGCATTGACTAATTAATTGATTGGCTAATTAATTAGTTTCCTTCCAAAATATCTTCTCATACTTTTCCATATATAAGCCAAATTAATTGATTGAACCAATTAATCAATTTCTTTCCTTCTCAACAAATATTTGAATCTTCTAAATTTAACACACTTAATATTAAATTAACGTTGTTTTTAGTGTAATCCATGGTGACATCAATTTTTTTTTTGCTGATGCGTCCTTTTTATACAATTGGTGAAAAGGAATCAATTTGATTACTAGCAAACTAATGCTTCTAGGCTCTTACAACTATATTGTACTTGAGTTGGACTTTTAAACCAAATTTGTTTGGTGCTTTATTAGCTTTTAATAAGGCTGCTATTTACAAGGATAAGATTATCTTTGTAGGAGCTCAAGACATAATTCCTTTAAGATTGTACTCATACTAATTATTTTAGTAATAGCATTCGCTTGTACAATATTTTCTACATGTACGTTAACCAGATTTGCAATAATATTTTCTTGCTGAAAACATCAACCATCTGCAAGTTAAAATATATGTCTAAAGATGAGATCGGATTAGTATATGTTTCAGTTCAAAATATTGACCTAAGTTATCTTTTAATCCAAGATATATAATCAAATCAATTATCATGTTTCATTTCTAAATAAACCATTGGTACATTCTTCATTTTAAAATCTATAACCAAATCTTTTGTAGTCTCAATTCATTGGTGAAAGCTTTGCACGTACGCCTTTTTAATGTAGCCGTAAGAAGGCGATGCGTCAATGAATATCTAAATGAGATCACAATTTTTGAAATACAAAGTGCAATCTAACTTGCACTTTTTAGAAAAATTAAGTTGCACTTTTTAGAAAGATTGAGTTAGATTTACAAATAGATTTAAGCTGTTCGCAAGGATGTATAGTTATTTACTACTTAGTAAAACTACTCAAGATTTACAAATCACACTCACTTTAAGCAGTTAAGGAAAAAAATGTCACGATATAGACTCTTACTCTCATAAACATTTTGAATTTCTCCTATCGTATAATGGAGTAAAATGAAACAGACATCAAAACTAATATAGTTTTGGACAACACAGGTTATATCATACGGTTTTCTATGATTCAAACATTGTTTAAGAGAAGGGGAAAAAAATTACCTAAAGAAAGACTCCAATCTGAAACGGGTTGCAGTTCAACGGTATCCGAACCCGAATTAGAACGGTTAGTCACAGACAAACGCTTAATTCTCAAGGATTTGCTTCTACGAGAATCTGGGACATATGCAACCTTCCTAAAATCCACGCTCTCGGAGTGGCTTAATCCTGAACACCTACTCTTAAGAGTTGGAAAAGAAACAGGACTGGTTTCAGAAGCCATTTCCAACGCTGCAACAGTGAAATCAAGCTCATCAAAATTATATGTTGTAGACAACGACTGAATATGAAACTAAATTACGCCCATTCTTCGCTTTACCCCCAAACGATTAAAAACAGAAATGGTTGGTGAAAAGGAATAGAATTGGCCATTAGATGAAGCAGTTTTCTGATTTGATACTGAAAATAAATACTACTCAAATCAAATCAAAACAACTCGAAACAACTCTAGAATTTGAAATTTTCAGCTCAAGTTCAAATCATTCGCAAAAAGAATGAAATTTTGAGATCGGTAACAACGAAGAAACTCACCAAAAATATAAAGGGCGAACTCAGAAGAGATTGACAAGAAGACAATAAGACTGAAGACCGAGCTCTATCTATAAAATAATACGAGAATTTATTATTAAACATCAGTTATTCATTTATTAAAGATGAGTTATTAATTGCTTCTCACGTTATTTCATGGTTCTTAAAGATGACTTATTTACCTTATATAAACTTCATTTTATCCCCTCTCTCTTTTATCCAACAAAATATTTTTTCTGTCTTATAATTAGCCGCATGTTACCCATATCATCGATTGAACTCCGAATCTCACTGTCCGGTTTCATACTGTCATCCGACGATACAATGTCGTATGATTTGAAGGCTGACAATTTCATAATGCCGTATGAATCACTTACCCAAACAAATTTTTTTGAATCACACTGTCCGGTTCCATACTGCCGTCTGGCGATACAACATCGTATGGTTTGAAGACCTTGACAATTTCATAATGTCGTATGAACCAGTTACCCAAACAAATTTTTTAAAATTCCACTGTTCGGTTCCATACTGCCGTCTGGTAATATACTGCCGATCGAAAGTACTATTTAAAAAAAACTATGTTACTCCGAACGGCTTAATACTGCCCTTCGGTAGTATGCTGCCGTCCGCGTTGAGTAAAATGTAACACCGTTCCTATTTTTTTAATTTTTTTTTTTGGTAAAATAAAGTATATTGCGGTGCATTTAACACTACTCTTTATTAAAGACGAGTTATTCATTTTCAAATGTATGGTAAATTCTTGGTTGATTCTCGTTAGTTCTTTGCCATTATTGCTATTGAAGGTAGGTTATTCGTTTATTAAGAGCGAGGCTAAATGAACACTAAAAATCTCTTATTTTTACCCACCGTCGTCGATCGGCACCACTTCATCAAACACCGCCACTTCTTCCATGAACCTCTACCGACCAAGCTCAAAAACAACGATTTCGATGTTGTTTCGACACTGTGTTGTCGTGATCTGTGTATGGTGGTCGGCCATGATCCGTCGATCGGTAGGGTGGGTAAAATAAATTCGATTTTGGAATTCATATAGAAGTGCTCTTTATTAAAGATGATTCAAAGATGAACTTTTTCATTTTAACTCTCTGTTCTTTCTTTAATAGGTAAATTCATTGTGGCTTATGTTAATTATGTTGGTCATTAAATTCTAAAAACGTGAATAGGTTTCATCTATTCTTCTTGCATTCGTGTACTATTTGTTGCATATTACAAAGAAACATTTATTTTTGTTTATTCGTCCTCTTTTGTTTCTTATTTCTTTTCTATTCATGCGACTTTATTAACACTGCTTGGCTTTCTCTTTTATTCTTTCGCTGCACATAACCACTATCTTTGGTTTCTACCAAATTTATTTTTTCTTAACTAAAAATTCCAGCCTCAATTAAACCAAAACATCAATATTCATGTCGTAAGATTATGTCTTAGCTTCATTCTTGATTATTTTATGTCGTATACCAAAGACTTAAATCCAATACCCACCTCATGTCTTTCAAATTCGATCTTTATATCCTCAATGTTATTTCATAAAGACGCCAATGAATGGTCTTCTTCCAACTACATGAAAAGAGGATCGCAACTTCATTTTCCAAATCATTTTGAGTTAGGCTTTATCGTGTTCTAGGCACAATAGGATCACAAAGGAGATAGTGGCAAACAAGCTTTCTTAGCTCTATGTTTGCTAATCGGATTTCTACAATTTTTATTTGATAACAATACATATACGTAAATCTATTTGTTATTGGTTGAAAATTTGATTAATTTGTAAATTAAATATTTTGTATTGATTGTTTTATTTAGATTGAGTAAGCCAAACTTATCGTATTTGTACGAACATGGTGTTTAGTATTCCATAACCAAGTATTTTATAAATATTTACTAACTGATTTACATGACTAAACTGACTATGCTGAATTGATCGATTAATTTGACCGATTAAATATTTATGGCAATAAATTTGTAACCTTAAAAATTGACCAGCATTGATTTAATTAATTGTATTTGTTATACCACTTTTCATAATACTGTGAAATATTATTATTTATAAGAACATCATTTTGGTACTCATGAGAAAGTAATAGATTGACTGATTAAACTTTGTGAAATCAATAGTATTTCGTTGTATATAACATTTATGTGAATATTTCACTATCTTTAACAGGAATATAAACAAATACAAAAGAATGTGATAGACAACATAATTGGTAAAATAATATCTCAATAAGTATATTGGGAGTATAAACAAAATATGGATAATGAAATGTAGGCCTGTCAATGGATACCCGAAAAATCCGAAATTCGTCCGAGTCCGTATCCGAAAATACGGATATTATCCGATATCCGAAAAACGGATGCGGATATCCGATATCCGAAAGAGATTTCGGATGCGGCTACAGATATGAGCATATCCGTATCCGAAAAACATCCGTCCGATCCGAATTAATTATGATAAAAATTGTTATTATTATTGATTTATTATTTAAATGTACCCATAAGTTTTGTTTAAAATTTATTTGAAAATTAAAGACAACGGCCCAAGCCCACCAAACAAAATTAAAGGCAAAGGCAACGGTCCCTAAGGCTAAGTACGCAGGTGATAACTGGTAATTGGTATTCGCTTCAAAGTTCAAACGTCAATTACTAATTTCCTCAATTCAATTCTTGCAGTCACAACCGCCGCTAATAAAAGAAATATCAAAACCCTAAATCGCAGATTCGCAGTAACCCTAAATCGAAACAACCATCACAAATCGCTCCGCCTCGCAGTCGCAGCTTCGGATCCGGCCTTTGTTCGAAACCTCGCAGCTCACCTGAGTCACCTCACTGCTCCGCCTCGCAGCTTCGGCTCGCAGTCGCAGCTTCGACTCTGGCCTTTGTCATGTTATTTACGCCTATTTAGTTCATCAAACAAAGTTTCATCTTCCCAGCAGTAAGTTTTTCATTAATTTTTCTTTTTTAGATTTGTGATGTTAAAATTTACAACAATTTCATCCAAAAAATGGGTTGAAATGATCAAACTGCAAGGCCTTCGAATTAGTACATGAAAATCAGATCAATCTAAGATATTCGATATTCGATTTAAGTGTACATTCACATGGTGCTGCTGTATTAATTAATTTATATGTACACACATCATTTAGAAATATGAATAAATGGTAAGGAACACCGAAAGAAATAATCACGTAAGTATCACATAGGGTATATTTAATACTTTAGCCTAAATTATTTCAAAATAAGCATTGTTTATTTAAGTTCTTGTTTATTTGATTATTTTTATTCAGACCTTGTGTTTATCAAGCACAGGTATTTCATGCATGTTTCTTCTCATCTGGGCATATTACTATTTTAATCGTTTATAATTATTTTATCTACTTTATTATTCGAATGAAAGGAAAATTCCCATTTAATTTTCTGAAAATAAAAGCAGCAATTACTGCACTATTTTTGTATTCGTTTTGGGAACTCCGACTAAAGGATGTTTCAGATGATGGTATCATTATCTGCAACAGAAAGAAATGCATTATTTAGAAGTGAATTTACAAAAGAAAGAAATGCTACAGTGCGTAGCGTGAATTTTGCAGTGGACAATTCACTGTGACACATATTTCCATGTGTCAAAGCAGAGTTTTATATTTAAAAAACATCCATTTCTTATTTTATAAATTAATTAAGGAAAACATTGATATTGTTGAATGTTGACATCCTTTTTTCAGTTTGTCCTAAATTGAAAAGGTAGTTGCCCATTTAAATCATATTTATTGACCTGGAACTTCTCCTCATTTGATGATTTACATATTAATCTGTTTAATCTTCCTTACAATTGTTCTATGAATATTTACAGATTTTTAAAAATGGAAAACGCCTCGTCAAGTTGTAGCAGTAAATCTGTTGCATGTGCTACATCAAATGCTTGTGTCAAAGATAACATAGTTGTGCTAGAAACCACGGACTCTAGTACGCCACCAACTCAAATTATTCCAGCTAATGAAGAAATATCTGCACCTTTGAATATAAAGCCCTTAAAATCCGAGGTATGGAAAGATTTTGATAGAGAAGTGTTAGAGGGTAGTAACTGTATTAAGGCAACTTGTAAACATTGTTTAAGGATATTCAATGGAGCCACTTCATTGGGAACAACACATTTGAAAAATCATATAAAAGTTTGTCCCAAAAATACTACCAATAAAAGATTATCCGGACAACAACTTTTGACTACTAAAAAGTCTCCCAATAAACCATTCAAATTAGCTAGTTGGAAGTTTGATCAAAGTAGGACTCGAATGTGTTTTGCTCGTATGGTTGCCAAACATGATTATCCATTCAATATGACTGAACATGTTTACTTTCAAGAATTTGTTAAGAGTATTAATCCAACCGTTCAGTTCTATTCTAGAAATACAGTTCGTTGTGATGTGTTGAAACTTTATGCTAATATGAGAACTGAATTACAACAGATGTTTGATAGTTTGTCTACTCGTGTTAGTCTTACTACTGATTTATGGACATCTGAACATCAGAATATAGGTTATTGTTGTATAACTTGCCATTACATTGATGATGAATGGAAATTGCAAAAAAAAGATAATTGCTTATCATGAAATGCCTTCTCCACATACTAGACTTGCACTTAGTGCTGCTCTTAAAACAAAACTATTGCATTGGAATTTGGATAAGAAATTATTTTCAATTACTGTCGATAACGCAT
The DNA here is from genome assembly GCA_030737815.1 of Allium fistulosum. Taxonomy (NCBI): domain Eukaryota; kingdom Viridiplantae; phylum Streptophyta; class Magnoliopsida; order Asparagales; family Amaryllidaceae; genus Allium; species Allium fistulosum. The sequence continues at coordinate 131,891,512 of CM060904.1, forward strand.
CGAAAAATGATGTTATGATAAGAGATCTCAAGGCATGGCTAGATGGTAAAGGGGTCTTGATTTCAAATGGTGATTTGTTTCATATGCGTTGTTGCACTCATGTCTTGAATTTAATTGTGCAAGATGGGTTAACGCATTCAAATGGTGATTTGTTAATTTCACAAAGTCTTCACAGTCTAGAAAACAAAATTGGGAAAACGCATTGGCACAAACTAGATTAGTTGGAAAAGGTGTTTCTTATGATGTTCCAATGCGATGGAACTCAACATACCTTATGCTTGAAAGTGCGATTGAATTGCGTCCCGCGTTTGAGCGATTAGTTGAGTTAACTTCAGATTATATAAGTTTGCCTTCTAGAGAAGAATGGGAGATAGGAAAAAAAATTTGTGAATGTTTGAAAATCTTTTATGATGTAACTCTCAAATTTTCAGGTGTTAAATATCCAACAGCGAATTTGTATTTTAAAAGCGTGTGTGATATTTATGAAAGTATAACTAGTTGGGAGCTAAGTGAGCATGATTATATTTGTTCCATGGCACAAATGATGAGAGTTAAATTTGAGAAATATTGGAATACTTGCAATTTAATGATGAGTATTGGAATGGTTTTCGATCCTCGTTATAGAATGGCTTACATTGAATTTTTCTATGATTTGATTTATGGGGAAGAAGCACAAGTTCATGTTAGGAAAATCAATGATTGTTTGAAATCTCTTTTCTATTTATATGAAGAAGAAAGTGCATCCTATAAAAATGTATCTTCTTCTTGTGCATTGGATGATAATGTAAATCATGGTTTAAAAAAGAGTTCAAAAATGGATCTTAAGTGGAAAAATTATAGAGAACAAAAAATTGGAAGTTTGCAAAGTTCAAAGACCGAGCTTGACAAGTATTTGAAAGATGAATTATTGCCGATGGATGAGGATGACGACAACTTTGATATTTTAATGTGGTGGAAAACAAATTGTCCTACATTTCCTACTCTCGCAAAGATTGCTCGTGATATTTTAGCCGTTCCCGTTTCCACCGTAGCATCCGAATCATCGTTTAGTAGCGGTGGTAGATTAATTACTGAAAGTAGATCCTCATTATCTCCTGACATAGTGGAAGCATTGAGTTATATTAAGGATTGGTTACCATCGGACATAGGTTAGTTATTATTACATACTAAAATTATTTTAGAATTTTAACCATTTAGTATAATCAGTTTTTTTTATTTAACAGGTAAAGATATAGAGCTTGTAGATGAAGCATCAACCCTAACATAAACCATCTATCGCACAAGGTAATTATTTTTCATGTGCTGCAGCGGCACTTTCTATGTTTATTTGTCATTTTTTGCGATTTTGATTAGAATGATTTTCCACATTACTGCAGTCAATATTTTTAATTGCAAGACCCATGTTTAAAAAATGCAAGTTACGAGTTTTTTGGTAGATTTTGAGAACAATGACTGAAGTGCAAAGGTGTAAACATGAAACGCATTTAGATATATGCGAACATACAATGACCATTAAAAATCTATACAAAATGATCAAAGACAAAAAGGTGGCAGTTGCATGCATACTTGGTTGGTTTTCTTCTTGGTTGGTTTTCTTCTTAAATAGCACTATCGATAGTTAAGATTGTATAATTTTAGAAATAAATATTTGTTGCAACTTTTTCTAGTTTTAGTTTAATACATAATAATACTATACTGAACAAAATATTATTTGTATTATTTAAAACAAATAGTAAAGCTATTAAAGAAAACCTGAAGTTGTATACTTTTTTTATTTAATGTAGGAATATTCATTTAGTGAACAAGATGATAACATATGATGAATGATCACACTTGCACCAAGTGTTGCAGTGCAGCACTTGCACCAAGTGCACTGCTCTGACTGTCTGACAGCAGCACTTGGTAGTGCTGCTGCTGCACCAAGTGCACTGCTCTGACTGTCTGACAGCAGCACTTGGTAGTGCTACTGCTGCACCAAGTGCAGTAGCACTTTCTGACTGCTCTTGTTCAGGTATGCACTTACAGACTTACTGTTCTCCACCATGTAGTTTTCATCCCTTTCATTCTGCTTGAATGTTGATTGCTGCCTCAATCGTTCCTGCTTGGTCACTTGCATTTTTTATTCATCCTCCCCTCAGTTTTAAGTTGGAATTTTATTCTTGTGGTTTCTATGTAAACAAATTTCATTGCTGCCTCTCTTTATGTTGTATTTTCTGACAGCAGCAGCACTTCTAGTGCAAAATAGAATATGAGTTTGAAGTTCGATATATTGGAATCATTGGATCATATTTTTGCTATGTTTTGTTTTATAGGATCGTGTGGAAAGCTCATGAGTTTGAAGATAGAACAAAGAATTGGATGTTCATTCTTCAATTTTGCAAAGAAATCGAATGCTTATTCGTCACCTTAGCTATGTTTATTTAGGTTTTATGGTTAATTATTTAAATTGTATAAGCTAATTAATTATGCATTTTGTAACTGTATTATGATTTTGTGTGGATTGTTTGTTGTTAACTTAGAAACTGAAGTATATTAGTTTGTCGACTGATTGTTATTTGAATGCTATGAATTGTAATTTTTTTGATTAAAATTTTCACTATATTATAATTCTCAATCTAGTTTTCGGATGCGGATTTTCGGATATTTTCGGATATTCGGAAATATCCGCATCCTCTTTTCGGATGCGGATATTTTCGGATATCCGAAAATATCCGCGGATGCGGATACGGATGTTAACTTTTGAATATCCACGGATATCGGATGCGGATGCGGATGTAGATTTTAATTTACGGATACGGATGCAGATATAGCCATATCCGCATTCGTTTGCATCCGTTGACAGGCCTAATGAAATGTGAGTAGTGACTCTTTGTTTCCAATTCCATCATTTTCCATTTTCTCTAATAACGTTACGTATTACCCACTTCGTATATTTATATTTCATATTTTTATTTAGTATTATTATTTGCCTATGTGTATTATAAAACTTTTATCCCTATCAATAGATGGTAAGCCACTCAAATTGAGTTCAAATTTCTCCATTAGAAAAATAATATAACTAATAGATAGTAGGTTCAACCTCTATGGGTACTAATCTAATTTCACTCTTTCACAATGAACAATGACATTAATTTAGCAATTAATGTTTTACGCGTCTTTCATCTTTAAGATCAAATCTAAAAAACATTTTCGCATATATCAAAAATGAAATTTAATCAACATTAATCATTTCTTCATGTTTCCGTTTCTTACTGAAATTACTTAACATCCTTCCATATATTATGTTTGTTAGAAGCTTGAATTTTGATGTTTTGGTTGTGACAACTATATAAGTAAATATTAACCATATTTGCAGGAGAAGATATGGTTTACTCGAGAAATAATCCAACAGATTGCATACCAGATTCCAACTAGAAGCTTCAATAATATATTTAATTTATGTTCTGAGTCTAGTAGTGAATTCATATTAAATTCTCTCCAAAGTGGTATATGCATGCACACGCAATTTAAAGATTTTCACAACATCGTTCATATGCTAACACTACAACAAAAATACCCTATCAAAACTGTATTTTTACAACTGTCACAAATAGTCAGTTGTAATAAAGGTTTTTTACAACTCTTTTTATCTGACAGTTGTAGTAAACTTACTTTTAACAACTCTTTTATTTTGTCAGTTGTAATAGATGCCTATTACAACTATTCTTTTTTGCGAGTTGTAATAAATGCCTATTTTTAACAACTCTATCTTTTTGCCAGTTGTAATAGATACATATTACAACACTTTTTGCTAGTTGTAATACATGCCTATTTTTAGCAACTTATCTTTTTTTCCAGTTGTAATAGATGCCTATTACAACCTTTTTTGCCAATTGTAAGCTTTGAAACCAAATTTCCCTTTGGCTTCAAAACCAAATTTCTAGGCTCCAAACCTAAATTTATACTTTAATCAAATTAAGAAGCCCGCCACGGTTTGCCATTATAATTTTCATTTGCCCCAAAATTTTGTTCCTACCTCTCCAGTTCAAAGCCCTAATTCCCAAATCACTTCTACTCACCACTCACATAGCTCACGCTACTCGAGTTCCGTCACCTGCAGCCAGGCGACTGCTCCAAAGTGACCGCATATGTTGCATAAGTCGCAGCCATCCTTGCCAATCTGTCCTCTGTTTCCTCTCTTATATCTCCTTGTCGTTCTATCTCGCTTCAGCCATTGTTGCTGCATCTTCCCTCAACATTTCACCGCCGTCGCAAGCTAATTCTTTGAAGTTTCATGTTTGACATATGATCTGATCCAGAACCGTTTTGGCCCAGTGGCAGCAGGGCTCAAGCATAGGGCATAAAACCATGGAATCCATGTGCACAACCCCAAGCCACGATAGACTTATACTAAAAGAAGCATGACGAAAAAGAGCTCCTTGAAGTAAAAAAATCATTGGATTGTTTGCTCATAATCGGAAATTATTTGGTAATTTCAAAGATCTATATTTTTCTAAAAAATATATGTTTATCAATCATCACCATTCCTTAATAAATTCTATTTTAGAATTTTTAACAAGTATGGCAATTAATTTAAGTCTTGTTCCTTTTTACAAACAATTTAATGCTTTCAACTATTCTGATGTAACACATGAATCTCTAATATACCTAAAACTTATGATTTTGTGAATATATGTAAGTTTATATTTGCAAATACGGTGTTAGTAGAATTGATTAATAAATTCCCTTTGTTAATAACCATCTTCATTTGTACTCGTTTAGTTATTTGGTGTGAAAATAGTACGCACATTATATACCTGTTCACTCATGAAGATTACAGTAAATTTGTAAGCAATTCACTTGTTCTATGCTAAAAAATGAATTCACTTTTATTATACTTTTCTTCACTCGCCTTCTTATTGTCTCTCTCTAATGTTAAATCGCAAGTCGCTAAATCCATTTACGTTGATATCAATGGTAACGGAACTTCTGTTATGGCTCTTGGATGAAAGAGTTCCTGTGATGGATGATGGCAGTCAACTGTTGAAAGCACTTAATGTTTTGATGCTTAAGATTCTGGATAATGCTGAAAGGACATCATCTTTTGTTGTTTTAATCAAATTATTAAAACCTTTGGATTCCTCAAGGTGGCCAAGCCCTGCATCGGATGAGAGCGTTGTCACCAGGAATCAGAAGTTTTCTGACTTAGTTGTTAAATGTCTGATTAAGCTGACTAAGGTCCTCCAAACTACAATATATGAAGTTGATCTCGATAGAGTTCTTCAAAGCATTCACATTTATTTGCAAGATTTAGGAATGGAGGAGATACGGAGAAGGAGTGGAGCTGACGATAAACCATTGCGAATGGTAAAAACAGTGTTGCATGAACTTGTTAAGCTTCGTGGTACTGCAATTAAGGATCATCTCTCCATGGTTCCAATAGACATGGAACCTCCACCTATAATTCTTGCTTACATAGATCTCAACCTCCAGACACTTGCTACTGCCAGAATGCTGACACCATCCGGCCCCATGGGGCAAACGAATCGAAATGATTCTGGATCAAACAGCCCGACAGCACATTCTGCAGATGCTCAACTAAAGCAAGAGCTTGCTGCTGTATTCAAGAAGATTGGTGATAAACAAACCTGCAAAATTGGTCTATATGAGCTTTATCGGATCACCCAACTGTACCCTATGGTTGACATATTTTCTCAGCTTCAAAATGCTAGTGAGGCTTTCCGGTCATATATAAGGGATGGATTGGCCCAGATGGAAAGTAATGCAGCAGCTGGGATAACACCTTCAAGCCTTCCATTGGCAACCCCACCTCCTTCTGCTTTAAATAATTCATCTCCCGAATTCGCCCCACTTTCTCCTGTAGCTACAAAGATGCATAATAGTAAATCTGAAAATATAACTTCTATGGAAGATGATCGTGTTACAGCTGGAGTAACCTCTTATAGAGCACAGGCTAATATGTACGATCATAATGATAGATATACATCTGCAGGGCTGGAACTGCCGTCAGGAACATTGGATGCAATAAGAGAAAGAATGAGAAGCATGCAAGTGGCAGCAACCAGTGGAAACACAGAAGCTGCACCACCAAAACCAATGATAAATATGAATGGCAATATGACGAAATAACTTCCACAGATTCGTTGTATATGAAAAATCAGGAGCGGAATTCTTGTATTTTAGCAGTGTTGATGGTGAGTTGATTTCTGTATTAAAAAAAATGGCCACGGTAATTACAAAAGTATTCAAGATGCCATCAATGCAATTCCATTTGGAAATTGAGAATGGACATTTATAAAAATAAAGTCGGTGTTTACAAGTAAGTTTATCCATTCACTACATATATACAATGGAACCCATAACATGTATATAATTGATTATTCACGTAGGGAGAAAGTGACCATACCTATAGGCAAAGGATTTGTGATGCTAGAGGGAGATGGCTCATCACAGACGTCAATCGAGTGGGATGACTTTGTTTCACAATACAACATGGGTTTACATGGTATGGTTAACTCAGCGTTTGATACTGGTACTTTAACCGTTCTAGCTGGTAACGTAGTCTTGAAAGGGCTAACTATAAAGGTACTAACTTCCTTTTTGGTTCTCACTTTCTTCCATATTAATAGTGCATTCATGCATTTGTACTTATTGGTTTGTTTATGTCAATTTTTGCAAAACCGATCCTTATAGAATTTGCGAGGAGTCGGTCGTGCAGTGGCGTTGCTTCTAAAAGGTGACAAAATGGCTGTGTACAAGTGCAGCTTTATAGGAGTTCAGGATACACTATGTGACATGAGTGGCAGGCATTACATTGCTAATTGTTACATTGAAGGTGCTGTGGACTTCATTTGGGGCATGGGTCAGTCCATTTACGAGGTATACACATGAATTTGACCTATATTATTACAGAGTTGCTTGCTATTTGAGTCCTTTCAATGTACTAAAATATGTTACTGTACTATGTGAAAAAAAAAACAGTACTGCACGTTATCGACAGTACCAAGTGGTGCAGCAATAGGGTGGGTGACCGCTCATCAAAAATCAAACAGCAGCAATTCTACTGGATTTGTGTTTAAGAAATGTAGAATAGTAGAGAAAGCAAATACATATCTAGGCAGAATACTGACTCCTGAATAAAGGGTCATATTTTATGACTCATGGATGGATTCTATTGTTGTTCCTCAAGGCTGGGATGCTAACCAAGATCCTTACTCTGGGTAAACAACATAAACATTTATCGATTATGAACTATTTTATTTATTAATTTATTTATTGGCGATTGTATTGATATTAATGGAAATTTGATTGCATGGTACATGTCTCTTACCACGTATGTAGAGCTTTCATGTTCGTGGCCAGGATCGGATACTTCAAGGAGAGTAACCTAATGTTATTCACATTATATATTTATTAAGATATAAGCGTCGTAGTTGACCAAGTTTACTAGCCAATGACCGTACCAAACCCATGGTATCCAAAATAATTGCAAGCCGAAAGTTGCACAATTTGCTACACAGTTAAAACAGTAAGATTTACATATTTGCTTGTAACTCATTTTTTAATTGCATGAAACTTCGATTGGTAGTTCCCTTATATCTTTTCATACTAGCAGTTTTGATTCTGCACTATTTTTTCATACTAGCCCTTTGCAAATAAACAGTAACTTCGATTGGTAGTTCCATTATATCTTTTCATACTAGCCCTTTGCAAAAAATAAAAAAGGTTTGTTGTTGTCTCTTTTTATACTAGTAGTTTTAATTCTGCACTATGTAGTTTCGTGCTATGGAAGGTTCCTCTCAAATCGTGCATTGATGCCTCACCTCTTGTCATATACAAAGATGGGCACTATCAATGTATTTATTGGATCACATTCGCACATGTTTCTCTGCATAGAAGCTGTTAGGTAAGTTTAACTAATTTTTTGCATGCTGATATATGTCTCTTTCTAAACTGTACGCTATATTTATGCCCACTAATTAGCTATCTAAGTCTCTTACGGTCATTGTGATCAAAGTGGAATCTAATGTATTCTGTTCCACAGAGTAATCTAACACTAGAAAATATGCACGTTAGAATATAGTGTTGTAGAACGTTTGTTTTATTTCATAAGGAATTGGTGGTATAGGGAAGACAGGCACCTCCTATATTCACACCTTGTTATACTCACTGTTCCCCATAGTTTAGCACTATTTGGCAATGTTTGTGTCTTTTTACATAGTGGAATCGTGCAATGGGAGGTCAAGCTGGAAGGTCGTGTAGAATGTTCAGCTACAATCACTGGAGATGCTCTTCATGTATGATTTTTCTTCTTCTCTTAATTAATGAAGCACTTCTATTATTACATGATAAGTTTTTGTCCTAAATTTGAATTTCATACGATTATTTTGGGAGATTGAACTAGTGTTTTTTAATGTATTTGTATAGCTGATAGTTGGCTACTACAAAGGAAAAATATATTTTCTTGATGTATGATTTATAGTTTGTATTTAAGTTGTGATGTCTTCTCTGTGAATGGATCATGATGCCTTTGAATTTATATCAGTTTTTTCCTGTTGCTTATCTGTTTCTTACTGCACTTGTGAAACGTGTTTAGCAAAAAAATTTTATTTTACATTCCTTTTTTACAACTGCCAATCGCAGTTGTAAAAAAGTCTTTTATAATAGCCAATCGCGGTTGTAAAAAGGTCTTTTACAACTGTCAAAAGTAGTCATAAAAGACATTTTACAACTGCTTTAGGCAGTTGTAAAAAATTATTTTGCAACTGTCGTACACCGTTGTAAAAAATCATGGTTCTATTACAACTCAGGATATCACGACAGGCGACGGCCCGTTGTAATAGACCTATTACAACTGTTTTTGACAGTTGTGAAAGTGTGTTTTTGTTGTAGTGTAAAAAAATTCAAAGCATAGTTCATATACTAATTTTTTTCAAAGCATTCCTTGATATGCCAGAAAACAAGCAATTCAACCGACTAAACAGTTTAGTTCAGTCGATTGAATGTTGTGCATGTGCACAACTTATCTTGAATATTCAGATGGTTGAAATTGATAATTCAGGAGGCTGAATTGGGTCATTTTTGAACCGTATTCTTGCTGCGTCAATTGTTAGTCCATTCAGCTGGCTGATTTGAGCTACTCAGAGGGCAGAATCTTCATAACAACTATATTTTGAAAAGAAACTTCAATTCAATGAAGAGAAACTACTCTTGATTCAAGAGTTGTTTCCATATTCTTTCATCGCTACCTTTCACGAATAATTGCAACTCTTAATCACTATATATAGCCATGAAATCCATTGTTTTAATCACCAATTCCGATTTTAATTCTCATTCTTATATTTTGAACTATCTGGCTATCTAAACATTCAATACTTCGTTTCAATCACTTGTTCATTCAAGAAAACTTCATTAGTGATTACATATCTTCATGAATTATACAGTATACCATAAAGGAGAAGATTATATGAAGGGTGTATATTACTGACTTATCAATGCTCTTTGTATTGCAAGTCCTATTTGTTTGCTCGGGCGGCTGAAGTCCTATTTTATTACTTAGGCGGTTGATGTCATGTCCGGTTGCTCAAGCGGTGTAATACATATTCCTTCGGGTTAAGCCAGACTTGATAGTTAAATTGTAGAAGGATTCTGGAACTGGACATAAAACGGGAAGTTTGAACCAGTATAAAAATTTATGGTGTCGTTTACTTTATTATTTTACTTTTATATTTATATTCCGTACAAGTAAATAGTTTAGTTAATATTCCATATTATACGATCCTTAGTCACTTCCACTTGGTATCAGAGCAAGAACATCATAAAACCGTAACAAAGTTTATTGATAATCATGTAATATGGAACATACTGCTTCATCTAGTTTCATTGAAGATCGATCCACTATACGATCACCACTATTTAATGGTTTGAATTATAACTATTGGTCAACTCGTATGAGAATCTATAAGCAAACAGATATGACACTTGTAATATAACTCAGGAACAACATATCATACCAACCACACCATGTGCACAGTGGCCAAACGCTCAAAAGATAGATGCTACTTCAAAATGTAAAAGCCATGAATACGCTATGTTGTGTTTTAGATAAGAGTGAATTCAATAGAGTTAGCATGTATACAACTGCTTATAAAATTTGGCCAACTCTTAAAGTTACATATGATGGAACAAACAACATTAAACAAAGCAAGATTTCTATGCTTAAAAATAAGTTTCAAAATTTCAGAATGAAACAAAATGAGACTATAAATGAAATGTATTCTAAATTTCAAGACATATATCATTCACTATTGGCACTAGGAGAAAAATGCACTGATTTTGATATTGTCTCAAAAATTCTGAACTTTTTGATGGATGAATGGAAACGAAAAGTCTTAGCTATAGAAGAAGCTAACGATATTTCTACCATCAAACCTGAAGAGTTAATATGAAATCTTATGTCGTACGTATGAAGTAAATTTGTAGGAAAAATGAGATCAAGCCCAATACATAAAGAACGTAGCATTCCAAGCTGAACAAGAAGATTTAGATTCGGATGAAGTTGACAAGGCATTTATAACAAAGAATTTCAAAAGGTTTTTGAAATTTAGAAAGAACAATAAGTTTGGAAGTAACAAGAACACCAACAAACCATCAGCTTCAAATCTCGAATGCTATGACTGTCACAAAAAGGATCACATAAAGAAGGACTGTTCTGATCGAAACAAAGACAGATACAAGAATAAAAAGGACAAATATAAGAAGAAGCAAACATTCTCTGTTACATGGGATGATTCTGAATCGTCTTCATCATCAGTCAATATGACAATGACAGTGATTCTGAACAAGCCAATATTTGTTTTATGGTTTCAACTGACGATGTAAGTGATCTAACTTTTGATGATTTAATTGATATAAACTCAGAGTTATAGATAAACTAAAAGAAGTTTAAAGAAAATATTCAAATGCTTTAGAAAAACCGAACATAAGTAAAACAGAAGTTGATATGCTCAGAGATGAAAAGAAAATTTAGAAGAAGAATTTGTCAAAACACAATAATCATTATCTAATGTATCTTCTCAACTCACGATCCTATCAAATGAAATTGAAGTTCAAAAAGAAAATAATATGACATTACCTGTAGAAAATCACGATTTAAAATCTAATATCAAAATTCTTAAATTAAACAATACTAGTCTTAAAATCAAGTTAGAAAATATTGCTAAAAATGTTTCTAACTTCAATAAAGGTAGAGTAAATCTCTCTAAAATTATTAACAACTCTCAAACTGGTTTTAATAAGAATGATTAGGATATACAAATTCATCAAAATCTAGTTCAAAGAGGAATAATTCACCATATAAAAATTCCAATGTATATAAGAATTTTGTAAAACCAAAGGTATTCACTAAAAATAAGGATATTTGCAACACAAATACTATAAAGATTTGGCGGCCAAAAACTAATAATAATTTGATTAGAAATAAGAATATTAAGTCTTTTATAAATTCAGTTTGTAAAAATGAAAATTTCACTAAAGGGAATTCTAAATCCACTTGGGTTGATTTTCTAATATTTAACTCTTAGGTCCCTAATAAAAAATGAGTACCAACGTCATCTTTATATTTTTCTGTAGGTACAAACTAAGAAAAAAGAAAAGTGGATACTGGATAGTGGTTGCTCAAAACATATGAAGGGAAACAAAGATATACTGACTAATATTATCTACTCAGACGAAGGATCTATCACATTTAGAGATAATTCCAAAGGATATATCGTCAACAAATGCGATGTAAGCAATGACGGTACATTTAACTTACCACTTATTACAAACATTTTACTAGTTAAAAATTTAATATATAATTTGTTTAGTATAAGTCAACTATGCGACAAACACTACACCATATTGGTAGTTTTGCAACTCCTCCATGCGGAAGAATCACAACGGCTCAAAGCCGTTGCTAAATAGCAGCGAGCCGTTGTATATGATTTAAGAACGGTTATTGACTGTTTTGATTTCGCAACGGCTAATAGCCATTCTGTAGATTTCCTTTTTTTTCAATTTATTGACCACGCAAACTTGCGTACAGAACCCCCCGTTCCCAAAACTAAACGCCCCAAATTAGTTTCATTTCCCTCCTTCGCCACTTTGCCCTAATTAATTGTGCCCCCATTTCCCTCCTCTACCTTAACACTACACAAATCGTCATCGACCGCGACTGCAAATCATCATCAACCTTAACCACTGCAAATCCATCGACCATAGATCAAGCATTGAAACCCTCGGCATTTTGAAATTGAGCAATCAAGTTCGTTCTCTTTTGATTTTTATCATTAGAAATACATGGGTTATGTAGTTTGGTTGTCTCTGTTTTAAATGTTATTTGATTTGATTTAGTTTATACTTATTTTATCTTGATATTTTTTCTAAAAGACGTTGACTTATTAATTTGATGTTAAGGTGGATATAATTATAATAGTCAACTGATTTTTGTTCTAGGTGTGTTTGTGGTAGCGGAGTAATATCTGGCTATCTATTTGGAAGACTGGTTTCTTTGATTCATGTTGTAGCAATGAGTGAACCTCTGCATTCTTTTCTCCATTATGATGTTATATTAAATCTTAATCTTTCAAGGATTTGTTGTGTGATCAAGCACCAAGTTGTATGAAGAAAGTCACAGAGTTTGAACATAGCGAAGAGTAGACATATGCCCTTTGCAGTTTATTTGCCGGTCATTCATTTCATTAAGATTATATCATACTCTACAACCCATATTCTTAGCCTTTGTATATTTATCAACTTTTTGTATAGTGCCTATTTTTTTCTCAATAAAAAGAAAAGAAAAAAGTTTGCATTTTTGTTTGTTTTTCTAAAGAGGACGTCTTAACACGACAGTCAGACCTATTAAATTCTCACTATGCTCCGTATAATATAATATACAACTTTTAGTAGGAAATGAGAAAAGGGCAATCTTATATTTTGTGTGAAATGAAGTATTATTCTTATGCAGCGGTCTTTGTAATAAATGCACAGTATTTAGTGAATACTGTGCAAAAGAATCTAATTCCTACCATGGTGGAACTATATCTTTGTAAATTTGATAAATACAAAGCATGCTCGGTAACTGTGGAACATAAGAAAAACTTCAATAAAGTTGATTTTTAAATTGTGATCAGTATGCCTATTTTAGTACTACTAATGATTGTGACGGACCATAAATCCTAGTCCTCCATCCATTCTATTATTAGACATCTGTATTGTTAATAATGGCAGCTGGATTAGCTTCAATTTTTTGGAAGTATACGATTCGTCTATTCCCAACCATTCAAAATCAGCAATGCTTAGCTCATTGTTAAAATTGTGTCTAACTTCATTCCAACTCATGCATCGACAAGATCATAGCTGTTTATCTCCTATGAGCATGCAACTTGAAAACATATTTAATATTTTTACTTAATACCTAATAAACACGAGTATATACGCGCGTCCAGGTGGCCTGCATCTAATCACAACGTGCATGCATAATTCAACATCATGCTTTTAATCAAAATATTTATTTAATTTTTTAAATCTATTAACAATTTAAATACTAAAAATGAGATTATATTTAAAAATCAGTTTCTGCATGGATGTATGATTAATTATTAGTGGAATTTCTCATTATTTAATATGTCCACTTTCTGTCTCCATCTTACGTAACTTAAGTGACTTTTCTAACTGGTATACCAACTTATTTTGGAATTATTGAGACATATGCTATTAAATTATTTTATTTGGTTGCAATTTTTTGACTACATGATTTTTTATTAAAATTTATTATGTTCTAAAAGTACTTTAATAGAACTTCATGTGTTGTAATATTACGAAGTGTGAATATGCTATACAATGTTTATTATATTTTGTTTAGTCCCACATCATGGGATAGGTCCAATGCTATGCTCCATTGCTTATACATAAAGGAGTCTATGTAATGTAAATCTATAACTAACATCTGAGTAATAACATTTTCTCCTATCTCCTCTCTCTCTCTAGTGACTTCTACTTTCTTCATTTTATAACACGTTATCAGCACGATCTTTAAGAAGAAAAAAGTTACAGATCTACAATTGTGATAATTCATGAAATCATATCTATTCTTTTCCAGATCTAATTATAGATCTCAAAACGGTAAGTCATTTTTCTGATGATTTAATCATCCAAATCATTTTTTATATCTCATTCCATTCTAGATCTACTTCTTCAGATCTGAATATGTTGTCTTATTTTTTAAATTTTATTATATTAATCTTATAATTTTAGATCTTATATAGATCTAAACTTTGAGATCTGATTTTTTTGTTGCTATTTTTCTGATCTTGTTATATTGTAGATCTTAATATCATGCTTAATTTTATGTTTTTGAGTTCATTTATTCGGGAATGCAATTTTGAACTTGACAAAATTTGATATTGTTGATTCAAGAAAAATTTATTGAATTTGATTGTATTTAGTTTGGACATGGATTTGAGAAATTATACATGGGTTGGTAAATGGAGTTTTCATTATGAAAACCTTTTGATTTGATTTAGATTTGAATGAAGGCTTTAAAAATTATTTTAATATATGATTTATGTTTCCAGAAGATATATTTAATTGTTTCTTAGAGAAACAAATATAAAAATAATACGTATCTAGAAGATCGTATTAAGTTTAGATCTAACATTGACTTTGATTTAGCACATCTGACGTGAATGAAAACATTAATAAAAGCTTACATGATAAGCTTAATATCTTCTAATATTCCCTTTAAAAAAAGGGGAAAATGAAACAAGAATTGAGAACCTGCAGTTTTCATATGTCAGTGAATTACAAGTTTCCTCAAAATAAAGAACCAGAAGTTCTAACTAAAAAGAAGAAAAAAAAAGAAAAAAAGGAGGATAAAGGGATACAAGCTCATTTTGATCATCTGTTAAAATATACAATGATGCAAAATATTAAGTAACCTGAATAAATTATCAGTAATATCCCTAGTAGACTTTCTCCAATATAGATTTGAATCCCTGAAGGATCAAAATGTGTAAACCACATCTGAAATGTGGTACAAAAGTCAGTTTGAAATATTTTTGGAGTAAGTAATAAAGATGAAAATAATGGAGGCGAGTGTTCTTGAAGAAACAATAAGGGTGCTCTTGAAGAGACCAATGACATAATTGTCAAATTGCCCTAGAGGTGGTTTAGATACCTAAAAACATAATTAAAGAGATCTCAATAAATCATGTCTAGAACTGAAAAGAAATAAATATCGATGATAAATTTGTAAATAATAAAGCGCTTATATTTATAAATAGATTAAAGATCTTGAATTAGAGGAAAACATGACTGGCCATCATGAATTCTTTAATAGTAGAGAAATATGGACATGTAGTCCGCAAAGTACCGAAAGTACTTGAAATGCTTAATATACCCCGAAGGTATAAATGTGGTTTAAATTATATTAAATAATAAAAGTATACAAATTCTTGAAGAATATAAATAAATTTCATTGTTATAAAGAATGCAAAGAACAAGGAGAGTAGATTTCAGCCTACTTTTAAGTATTGTTGTAATGAAAATCTTGATATAATTCATGATGAGTAGATTACTTCCTATTTTTAAGTATTGTTGTATTGAAACTCTTAACATCCATTGAAGTGTTACTTGCGATATGCAAAATTTATTAAAATATATAAGTTCCTAAAGAATTTAAATAACTTTGATGATTATAAAGAATGGAATGTTGATTACAACCTTCTTCTAAGTATTGTTGTAATGAAAATCTTGATGCACTTCAAGATGAGTAGATTACTTCCTGCTTTTAAGTATCGTTGGAATAAAACTTTTAATATTCATCAAAGATGTAGTTGCAATATGAAAAATTGATTTGAAGCACAAGAATGAAAGCACATGATGTGTTTTTCAGAAAGGTAGCAAACAAAATGCATAAAATGCAAATCATATTTGGAAGAAACAATCTTGGAAAATTTTGATTGTATCGAAGGAAACTATTAATAAATTGTATTATTAATGAGATTCATATTTATGGATCCAGAAATACCTATAACCAATTTGAGTTATCGAAAGATGAATATGAATTCAGAGGAAAATTTTAAATCAGGGGGAGCATCCATAAGTATTTTATAATGCACTTCTTTTTCTTAACTAAGATTTTTCCCACTGGGTTTTTATTAGTAAGGTTTTAACGAGGCATTATCTTGATCCAGAAGTTTCAACTCCCCAGTAACATTTGAAATAAGCTATAATGTACTCCTTTTCCTTTTTTAAGATTTTTCCCACTGGGTTTCTCTTATTAAGGTTTTAATGAGGCATTATCTTGATCTAGAAGAATCAAAGTCTTTGCAAGAAATAACATCTCAAATATGTTATTTAAGTTAAATTATATTTTTATCATTGACTAAGGTTTTTCCCATCGGGTTTTCCTTTGTAAGGTTTTTAATGAAGTATTAAATTGATCCAGAAGTATCAAACTCAATTTGATGCAGTAAATTATTAAAATATGACATACTATATTTTACTCTTTTTCCTTCACTAAGATTTTTCCCATAGGGTTTTACTTAGTAAGGTTTTAATGAGGCATTAGTTTGATCCAGAAGTATTAAGCTTCATTTAAAGAAATAAGAAAATAAAATATGTCATTATACTCTTTTTCCTTCACTAAGATTTTTCCCATTGGGTTTTTCTTAGTAAGGTTTTAATGAGGCATTATTTTGATCCCGAAGTATCAAACCCTTAGAAAGAAAATCATTTTTAATATGATTTTACAAGTTGCACTCTTTTTTCTCGTTCAAGGCTTTTTCCCACTGGGTTTTCCTAACAGAGGTTTTTTTAATGAGGCAACAAACAATATCTATATAGCAGAATGGATATATGTAAGCAAGATAATAATGAGAGAGAGAAATTATCATATATGTTTCAAAAGCGACAACTTCAAGTTAGAAGAGCATTCAAAATTTTGAAGACGCATATTCAAGGGGGGGTGTTGTAATATTACAAAGTGTGAATATGCCATACAATGTTTATTATATTTTTTTGTCCCACATCATGGGATAGGTCCAATGCTATGCTCCATTGCTTATATATATAAAGGAGTTTATGTAATGTAATCTATAACTAACATCTGAGTAATAACATTTTCTCCTCTCTCCTCTCTCTCTCTCTAATGGCTTCTACTTTCTTCATTTTATAACATTAGGTATATTATTCATCTTTTTTAGCTTCTTTCAATCCTAGAAACAAATTCCTTTCTCACTTTTGTTCTCCATTCTCACCTCCTTTCATTTTTTATATGTAAACACCTTTTGTTTTGTCCTAAAATATACCTGAAATGTATTGTTTTGTTTTGTCTCAAAATCCCACCTCCTTTTTTTTATATGTTAGGAACTTGTTTGGCATTCTTACAAAAATTAATTATGTTAGTGACAAAGGTTGCTCTTGTGTAGTATGTATGGTTCTTTTTCGTGTCTTAATTTTGTTTATTAGGATCTTCATCATGTTGCTTAAATGTTAGTAACAATAATTATACACATCTTTGAAGGAAAATTCATATGTTTTATATTAGACCTCATCCCCATACAAATGTATATTACCTTGAATATTTGATTAGATATGAAGAAGCAAGGTGATTCGTGACCGTGCTCTTTTCAAAGCAATTGACACAACTTCATTTAAGATAGAAACTCATCTCCAAAACACATGAAGAAAATTAAAAAATATAATCGAACATTCAAATCCATGAAGAGCACTTGCCCCTTTCTTTTGAGTAGTGGCATGGAAAAAAGAAGACCAACGTTGACGAAATTAGGATTATTTAATTAATAAAAGAAGGCTAATTGAATATATTTTAATGAAATCGTAATGAAACTTGTAATATTTTCATGCATTTGTTAGCATAAAGATGAGAAAAATATTAAAATGCTATTTTTATTAAAAGTTAGTCATGATAACCAATATGAAATAAAATCCAGATAGCTCCTTAGAGTCTGAACAATCCTATTGAGATTTCTTTTTTTATGTCGGGAAGAACGGTTTAATATGTGGCTCCTAAAATATATAAATATGAGATTGGACGTCTTTCAACTATACTTTACATATATTGCTTGTAAGATATGATGATGAGTACCCATCATAATTTAAGACATAAGTTCAGCTGGTAAGGGCATGATGAAATTACACTGTCTTAGACCAAAACAAGTAAACCAAGAATAGTCGTATTATAGTATGATGCAAGTTCCAATTGACTTGTAATAACTGTATTTCGAGAAAGCAAATGCACAAAAAAGCAACACCATTACATATTCTGAAAACATAGAGGGTAGTATGTTTATAACCAAATTTAAGTTGCATGATTAAGAGGGAATGAAAAAACTGTTGTTATATTTTGTCTAAATATTAGCCACATTGTTTGTAGTAAATAATGTAATAAACGCTGATCGTAAACAACCCTTATATTAAGCACGACTGCTCTATAAATAAATAAAATCACATTAGGTATTGAAGCATAGCGTAGTATAAAAATTATCAAAATAACTTAATAAATATAAAATATCATTATCTAACTATAATCCTAACACAGATCTAATCACCTCGACATTCTTAGCATTAGCAAATTCAAATTAGTGTCAACTTTTATGGTGATTTGCAACAATAAGAGCAGATTTGTGTAGCTACAACCTGTGTAGTTAATGCCCCGCTATATCCCCGCTATAACTCCGATATATCTTATAGCGGACTCCTACCGCTACGATTTTTCCATATATCCCCAACATATAGCCTTTCCGCTTTAATCCCCGCTATTTCCGCTATATCCTGTTATTTCCGCTATATTCCGCTATTTCCGCTATATCTTCTATAAAAAATTGGATTGAAAAATGATATTTATACGCTATAAAAATTATGAAATTAATTAATTTCATTGAATTTTTTATATATGTTTAGAAATGATAATACTCTAATATTCTACTAAATTAAATTAAGTTATATTACAGTTTTACGTTCATTTACAATACATTTGCACATATTTTTATTTAAAATTATTTTTGTATTAATTATAATTCAATTGAATGTTAATTTTTCACATAATTACTATCTATATATTTGTAAAAACAACAAGTATGGGATTTATATGCTATTTTAGAGTAATCCGATATATCCCGCTATATCTTCGCTACATCCCCGCTATGACTTTTTGCACCTCTACCGCATTGAATCCACCGAGCGCTTTAACTGCACAGGCTACAACATGGATCAAAGATTCAAGGGGTGTATTATCATCTGTTCTATATCATTTTCTGAGTTCAGGTGGTTGAATATTTGGGTGATATGGAAATGGATCCTTTTTATTACATGTCATCTCCATAATTCTTTGCAAAAACTACTTATGTAAATCAAATTAAGCTATGACATGAATAGTATAACCATTCATTTTTATATCTGTCACAATAGCCATTGCCATATAAATATGGTAGTTACATTAAAGCTTTTATGCACAATTAATGACTCAATAGAAGGAAATAAAGTGAACAAATTGAATAATAAAATCCCATAGCAAGATACCCGCACTTATTATCGTTGCAATAATCCATACATCTACCATGAGCCACTCGCTATATACAGACTTATTTCTTTTGCTTGGAGGATATAGTTTTTAATAATAAAAAAACCTAAATTGAACTCATGAAAGGTAACTAAAAATGTAGAAGACATCAACAAATTTGGGCATAATTAAAAAAAATACCTAAGTTTGATATCAGTTAGTCCCTAGTCTACAAATGTGGGCGATGAGCTCCTTATGGGCGTATCCTGCTTATTCAAGCATTTCGATCAGTATAAAAGAGATCGAATTTTTACTATTTCTCTTAAGTTATAAACAGACCCATCATCATAAATCAATGTCATTTAAAATGTATGAAGAAACAAATGGAAGGATCAAATGAATTCAGACCAACAATAGTTGAGTCATGTGTTAATTGTCTGGCATATTAGGCACGCATATTTAAAGAATGCATGATCATCATACTTATTGTCAAAGCAGTGACTTAAATACTTTGAAACATATTTTGTTCCTAAATTGTTAAGGTTGAAAAATAAACCAGAGTTCATCATAATAGATTGGTTTCAACAGGGAATGCAAGCATCACATTTCAACAGGTACAAAAGTCAAAAAGTTGCATTGGTAATGAAAATGCAAGCAATCAAGTCAAATTTCAAAACCATTATGCAATGTCCCTTTATTTCTTCATATAAAATGTTGGTAAAAGAATATACAGGGTTAAAGCACAACCAAATTGATTGGAAACATAACTACTTTTCCAAAAATCAGAACACCGTCATTTCCGTACAAAGGGTGTTTACTACAGTAAGAAAAATTAGAGTAAAAAATACCTGTTGAATACACACACACATAAAGTTAATGTATTAGGGTCATAATCATCATAAGATTCTAATATATGTTCAGATTTTGCTTGCTAATTTGGAAAACTGAATAGTAACAACAACAGATAGTTTATTCGACAATTTGTATGATCATCAAATATTTGCAATCATCAAGAAATAAAATGTATCTGATCACATGAAGTATATCAAACCATTAAGGAATAGGTTTAATGTTACCATATCGATTGTCAGCAATCGTTAAGAAATCAATATAACCTATCCATATTAAAAATTAGCAATAATCAATAAATTAAACTCAAAACATGTTATTTAAGTTTAAACCTTTGGTTATTATGTCCAAGTCATGAAAAACTATTCATTATGCTATGCTTTCCTCTTTTCGTTGCACTTTCCTCTCTTACATCCACTTCTTCCCTCTAAACCTGATAAATGTTGTAAGTAAAAGAATTATTATGCATTTGAATTTTATAAATAACCTTTAGAAAGAACTTAAGGAATTACAGTAACCGCTGTTTTTTGTTTTAAAGAGCAGCCGGTATCTACTAAAATAAAAAAGTTATACATTTTTTTCACGTATGACAAAAGCAATCTGTTGTGTTCTTCTTGAGGTATTAGTAGCAAATAATTTTTAAATCAAAACGCATTACTATCCAATATTTATAAGGAGAATTAAAATTTACACCATCATAATCAAGAACCATGTCATTAGTGCATAAAAGAACAAAACTACT
Source organism: Allium fistulosum (assembly GCA_030737815.1). NCBI lineage: Eukaryota > Viridiplantae > Streptophyta > Magnoliopsida > Asparagales > Amaryllidaceae > Allium > Allium fistulosum. The sequence goes on from CM060904.1 coordinate 131,912,667, forward strand.
TTTTTTTTTGGAAAAAGGTACTTTATATATAAACAGAAAAATGACATATACTTCCATGATATGCCTCATTAAAACCTTTTAACCCCCCTAACCTAAATGGGTGCGTTGTAAAGGAAAAAGAGTACATATCAGTTCCGTATATTAACAGTACAACAATCCGGATTCTGTGCCAAGCTGTCAAACAGATGGAGGAGTAAAACAAGATGAAGAACACACTCAAAACCATCCGTACGAGCAGCTTGCAACAGAAAAAAACAAATAAAGAACAAGGCAGACACAACACCTACCAAGTAAGACACTAAAACAACAGAACAGTTAAAAACTCAAAGACCGTCTCGACTTCACATACAACCGTCTGGAGGAGAGAGAAGTTCGATTCCCAAAAACATGGATCTACGTTCACAAGCCAGCAAAGAAATTGGAAGAATCGGAAAACGAGAGCTATAAGGAGCAATTAACACTAGTTACTAATGCTAATCAGACACTAGAAAGGAATCAAAGAGGGCGAAAGCAATCTTGAAGTCCAGTCTCCAGATTGAGCTTCATGATGATAAGTTTTTCTTCTATGTTTAAATTATGAGCTTGAAATCTTTGTTGAATGAGGTGTTTGCTGTCAAGAAGTATTTGCTTAATTCTTAGCTTGAACGGTTGTTCGACTCCTTTAAAAACACAATTATTTCCTTCACACCAGATGTTCCATATGATAGATGTAAAGATGATGCTAAATATACATTTTATTGGCGAATTAATTTTTTTCTGAGCTTGATTAACCGAAGCCAGTAAAAAACTGAGGTCATAGTTCGAATCTAGCTTTATATTTAGCTTGGGCATGAGATCATCCAGTATATTCCTCGAATATATGCATTGAAAGAAAAGATGATTTTTATCCTCGTTGTAATTAGCACAAAGCACACATTTTTGATTTATGGTAGGGGACCACTTACTAGTTCTGATCTTGGTTTGTAATTTATCTCTAATGGCCATCATAGAACATGTAGACATTTTAGGGGCACATCCTTTGTCCCATATGATTTTGGTCCAGTCAAACTCGCTATGTCTGGTTCTAAAGATATATCATGCAGATTTTAAAGAAAATTGACCTTGTTTGTTAGGCAGCCACCACCAAAAATCATGTTTCATGTGTTGATATATGAGAACTTTTCTAAAATCAGTATGAGAGCTCATGGGAATAAAACTGAGACTTTGTTTCCAATTGTTATTAGATATGAGCCTCCAAACTGTTTTGTGATAGCCATCCATAATTTTCATGCTGTTCCAGCCATATATATCAATTAAGTTGGATCCTTGTAACCATGGATCAAACCATATATCAGTATTGGCTCCATCTACGATTTTTCTGTCTATATGTCCCTTGCACCATTGTCTAGCACGTAGTATGGTCTTCCAAGTATGTGAAGCATTATTATCCATTCTGGCAATCCAGAAATTTGCCTTTCTGCAATATTTGTTGCGAATCCACTTTGCCCATAAAGAGTCTCCATTAATATAATTCCATAATAATTTAGTTGCAATGGCTTTTGCAATATCCTCAATTTTCCTGATTTCCCAACCTCCTTCACTTTTGGTTTTTCACACCTCATCCCAGATCATTTTACGAGACTTTGATTTCCACAAAAAAATTGCACATAAAGAATTGATTTTTTGTATAACAGATGTAGGAAATTGAGAAATCTGAAGCCAGAAATGTAACACAGGATGAATTACAATTTTGATGAGTTCTAGTCTCCCACTTATGTTGAGGAGTCTGCTTTGCTAATTACTGGATTTTTTATTGATTTTGTCGATAAGCAAACCAAAGTCTCTAGCTTTCAAAGAGTTATTAGAAAGAGGAATGCCCAGATATTTGATTGGCAGGTTATCAAGCTTAATTTTAATTATATCAACAATTTGTTGCTTAAATTTTGCACCTTTGTTGAAGAATAAGCTGGATTTTTCTGTGTTTAGTTCGAGGCCAGTAAGATTTTTCATGCTTTGAAAAATGTGACGAATGGTTTCTGCATTTTTAGTGGTAGCTTTAGCCAGGACTAAAATATCATCAGCATACAGTAAATGAGTAATAATTGGCTCAACTTGATATATAGGGCTAAGGTTTCCTTTGAGGAACTATGTCCAAATTCAAAGTCAAGAATTCCATAGCAATAGAAAATAAATAAGGAGATAGAGGGTCCCCTTGTCTGAGTCCTCTCGAGCTATTTATGAAACCATAAGAGGATCCATCTATTAGAATAGAAAACGAAGGAGTGGATATACACTCATATATGAGATTAGCAAAGGAAAGTGGGAATCCCATAGAAATCAACATATGATGAATAAATTCTCTATTGATCTTGTCATAAGCCTTAAGTAAGTCAATTTTCATACAAACATTATTTGAGTTTTACCTGTTAAAGCTTCTGACCGTCTCATAACCAAGTAGTAAATTTTCAGAAATTAATCTATTTGGGATGTAAGCATTTTGATTATATGAGATTAAATCATTCATGTAAACTTTCATTCGATTGCAAAGAAGATTAGCTAGAATTTTGTAAGTAACATTACACAGAGAAATTGGATGAAAATCTGACATGTTAGTAGCATTTGGGATTTTAGGAATAAGGCAAATGAATGTATGATTGATTTCTTTAATGATTTTACCAGATTGAAGAATACCATTCATAGCTTCCCAAATATCCACTTTAATGTTGTCCCAATGAACTTTATAAAATTTAGAGTTGAAACCATCTAGACCAGGAGAACTATTATCATTAATCTTAAAAACAGCCTCTTTGATTTCTTCCATCTGAAAAGGTTTACACATATTTATTCTTGCATTCTCTGTTAGAATTTTCTTGCAAGTAATGTTAGGAAATTGATTTGAGGCTTGTGACGAATGAAATAAATTTGAAAAATAGCGAGTAGCTTCTTCAGCAATTTTTCTGATGTTGAAATCCACATTCCTTTGCTATTATAAGTAAAATTGTTTCCTCGAAAAGGATTAATATCAGAGATTTTATTGTAAAAGAACTCCGTAGGTCTGTCCCCTTTAGTAAGCCAATTAAATTTCATTTTTTGTTCATTGTCGATGGCAACTTTTCTCATCATATTATGCAAATAATCACAGTTAGTAGAATAATTTTCCAAGAGATTTTCATCAAGAGGATTATTAACTAATTGATTATAGATTCTGTTGTTTTGATCTTTCAGTCTATTGATCATTGTTTGCACATTTCTTTAATTACTTGACCAGTTCTTCAGTTTACTCTTCACTCTTTTCAGTTTTCAAATCAGCTTATAAAGTGGACTACCAATGCAGCAAAAAGCCAGAGCCTCATGAATTACTTAGTGATAATCATCATATACATGCCAAGAATTTTTATATTTAAAAGGTATCTTCCTCTTTCTATTATTTTGCAAATGAAGGTTAATTAAGATTAGGGTGTGATCACTCAGAGAATGATTATCAAAACTAATACCAAAATTGTCGAATTTGTCAAGCCATAGAGAATTAACAAACACACGATCTATCTTACTATGTATAGAAAATGAATTACCTCCTCGCCAAGTAAAAAAATTGCCCGAGTAGTCAGGCTCCACTAGCTTTGATAGAGTTATACATTCAATGAATTTTTGATCTCCAACTGAATTAAATCTACCATTGTTCATCCTTTCACTGTTATAAAGAATCGAGTTAAATTCACATGCCAAGATCCACGGCAGATTGACTTTCTTGGATTGGGCGATGATGTAATCCCATAATGCTTTGTGATTCTCTTCCTTATTATATGCATAGACCACAGTGCACACTATACTAAAGTTATTCGCACTATAAAGAATACTAGTTATGAATTGCTCATTAGTGTGTAAAATAATAGTAGTCCATATAGACGAGTCCCAAATGATAAGGATTCGACTTCTTAGATCATCAGAAATATTGTGAGAAAATTTCCATTTTTTATCAATTTTAGTCGTAAAACTATCGGTAGAATAGAGAGAGTTTATTCTCAAGAATCCCAATGAGGGAAAACTTATTCGAATTAAGAATATTTAGAACTTCCGACTGTTTGTAGTGGGCATTCATCCCCTGAATGTTCCAAATTAGGAACTCCATTAACAATTATTATTTGGAGTCTACTTTCTTCCGGGAGAGTAGCTTTTCCCATGGTCTTAGCTTTCTTGGACTTTTTGTTTTACCTTTCAGCTGATTAACAAGGTTTGACCATGCAGGATTATCCATTACTTCAGAGTTCGAAGAGGCTTTGAATTCAAACGAAGCTTCCTCTGGTCTTGTTTTGCTAGTTGGTTTTTGTCTGGCGAAAGTTGAAAGTTTTGGATTGGAAGAGACTTCCCTCTGACTCGAAGATGGATCAACTGTCATTTTTTCTGAGTCTTCTTTGGAAGATTTATCAATATAGTTTGTGTGATGTATCTCATTATGAGGATCTGTATAGATGGTATCATTCGGAGTGTTCAAATTATCAATCACATTATGATCTGCTGTTGTAATAAGAGTCGAACTAGAAATAGTTGACTGGACTGTTTGTAATTTGAGCGGAGTATTTTGAATAAATTTTGAAATTACATCTCTTATCTGAGGATTATAATAAATATTCTAATCTGAACCATTTGGCAGGTGTTGATCTTTATTAGTTTCATTAATCGAAATAGAAATCTTATTGTTTGGTTTTTCACTTGTCACACAGTTATTTGGTAGGGATACATTGGAGTCAATATTCATTTCCGAAAGATCATTTACTGTGTTCTGATTTGCTTTAGGTACCCACACTTTGTTGAATTGACATTGGATTTCCGCATGTCCAAAATTCAAACAATTAGAGCACGTACTAGGCTTCCATTCATAAACAACTTCTTGCCATATAATCTCATCTTTCTCATTTAAGATAGGAATTTTATTAGGGTATTTAAAAGAATTATCAATTTCTATTAGAACCCTAGCAAATGCAATCTTAATATACCTTTAGTGAATTTGTCAAGTTTGATAGGAGATCCAAGCACGGAGGAATACGACTTATCCCCTCTTCCGTCCAAAAGTCAAGTGGCAAATTGGGAAGACGGATCCAAATCGGAATAGAATGAAGTAACTCTTTGTTGAGTTGCATTCCTGAGTGCCATCTCTTCATCATCATAAGTTTCTTGTTATAGTAATAGGGTCCACCTTCCAGAACATTCATACAATATTGTTCTTTGCTGAACTTAATCACATAGAATCCATTTTCCATCGAAAAGATCGAAAATTCCTCGACTGGTTTCCAAACTCTAATGATGTAGTCCTTAAAATATGGATAATACGGTTTAGGGCCAACTACATATACCACGATGGCGTTACTCCATTGTTTTCTGGCATCCATAATCACGTCAGCGGACATTTTAGCACATTTCAAAGAGTTAACTTCGCATGGGTAATAAAATTGCAGTGGAACAGGGACTGGAATATTATTGCCTTTGGCAACCTCGTTCCACGCTTTACTTGAAGTAGACGTAAAGTTTCATTTAGAAGAAGCAGGTTTATTGTTCAGAGGGGTTGCACGAGTATCAGAAACAATAAGTCAAGGGGTCCTATTCTGATTAGGTGGTAAGTTAGATTTTGTTGAGGGAGGGATCAGATCTGTACTTCTCACGTCTTTGAAGCGAAAATTTGTTGAAACGGTTTTAAGTTGTCTTTTCCATTTGCACGACATAACTAGAGTAAAGCCATCATTAGGGACGGGATAGTTGGCCATTGTTTCACAGGGTTCAAATCCCGGTGGATGATCTGGGGTAATCGGCGGAGGGTCAGGAGGCGGAGATCCCTAATGACTGATAGGAATTGAGGAAAGCATTACATATCCGAGCGAAGGAAATCACGGGCAGAAAGAAAAGGAGAAAGCGAAAGCAAAGGGGAAGAAGCAGATGGCGGCCGCTGAGAACAAAACTACTTATATGCACCAGATTACATACATACATAATCTCTGTGTGTGAGAGAGAGGGATCTACCTTCTGGCTTTTTTGCATCCAGATTTGAGCAAAAATCGAGTTATGTAATATATGACTATTAGAATCTGATACTTTTATGCTGGTGTGTTCCACTTAGCATCATATCATCTACACAAAAATTTACATTATTACGACCAGCTAACCTAGAATAAGAGTTGACATAAGATAATGATTTAGGCTAAATCAATACGAATGACATGACTTTATATGAATTGTATGATGCATTTCCAATTAGTGACTGAAAATCTGCATATCCAATTGATTCCGTGGTTAGTGGAATTGGTGGATAGTGGACAATCAAAGCTTCAGATCTAACCTTGGTTGGTAGAAGATCAGAAATCATAGTTTAATGGACTGATGTTGGCTGATAATCAATTGGTCGATAATCAGTAGATCTGGAATCGAGTTGGAGATGAAATTGTTGATGGAGATGCTCGATAATCGCAGGCTGAGACGTTAGATTTGGAATCGTTGATGGAGACGAAGGAGATGAAATCGATTTGCGGCGATGAAGGAATGAGAGTTTGGGTTTTTTTAGTTTCATGAAGAAGAAGTAAAAAGAGTAAAAAATGCGCAATTGAGGAATTGAATGATAGTAACCTAGTGAAGTTGAGGGATTTGACCAAAGTTATCTTAACGTAGGCTGCACAATCATTCGATTGAGGACGAAATTTATCTAACTTGCAGCAATTGAGGAATTAAATGATAATAAACCGGTGAAATTGAGGGATCTAACCATGGTAGGTTTAACCTAGGCTGTAGAATCATTTGATTGTAAATTGCGATGCTCGTTCGATTGGAAACTGCGATGCAGTGGAGGAGCTATAATTTTTGGCAATGGATAGCTTCGGCGTTTAAGAGACACAGACAATAGACTATCGACGATGGCGACATTAATGTTTGGCTGGTTAGGATTATTTATGCAGTAATTGGAGATGCGAGATGTGAGATGTAAGATGGAAGAAAACACGAAGGGTAGAAGATTAGGTTCAGGGGTATTTTTGGAAATCCTAAAAGACACGGTTGAAAACTGCATTCTGAATGCATATTCATTCAAATAAAGTTGGTGTACGCCTCGGTGGACCTGCATCTAATAATAATGCACATGCATTAATTCAACAATGTGAATTATCCAATTTGGCAAATATAGCCAGGATTGCATGTATCAAGCATTTATAGGAGGATTCAAGGAAATTCATTCCTATCATACTTAAAAGACATAACTGATAGAAGAAACAGTCCAACAAAACTTTTCTTACCTAGATGTACCTGACCCAACAAAACTTCCAACTCGACCCATTCCAACTATCTATATCTGCCTGTGCGCTTTCATTAACCGTCTTTTTAGTAGTGAACATACATGTAATGCTTAGTTTAACTCAATTATTTGGATAATTTTATGTCGTCTCTTTCAAAAAATCTTCACAGCACTATTTATAAATGGTATGATCAAACACATAAAGCATGTTTTTTTCAAGTATTGTAGCTAGCATTCCGCTATCCTTTGTTGTGTGTTGTGTTTTTAAAAAAATTTCCACGAAGCTAGCTATCCAAAGGTATAAATTATTAATACCGAGAATACTGTTTTGGTGGTTCACGACTTTTCAATATTCATTGTTATATCAATGCTTTGCGATAGCCTTTGGAGGCATGTCACATATACCAAGATATGATCATGATTAAATATTCATATAAAGAAATGCGAGCATATTCGATTATTTGTTCACATATCATTTCCAACTTTTTTCTGAGTGTTGTTTCTCTATCATTTCATAAACTTCAAGTCAAAAGTATAAGTGGACTATCTACTGACCTTATTTGAGAAGTGACTAGCTTTTAACCTGGTGCATCTTACTTCAAACTCACTTCATTGCTCTTGAAAATTATTCTAGTATTCACATGATGTTGTCATTTATAAATGCTCTTTGTAAGTTCCTAGTTGTAAGTTCAAACAAAATCAATTATTATTTGGTGGCCTGGATACATATAGGCTTACCTAGCTCTAACCTGACCCAACAAACATTTCTGACCTGGCCCATAATTCCAGCTATCTATAGTCTACACGTGCACTTTCAACAATTGTCTTTTAGTGGTGAACATATACAGTGTTGCCTTGTTTACCTTAACAATTCGGATAATTTTCTGCTGTCTCAGTTGAACATATCTTCACAGTTCTACTCATAAATATTATAATCTAACACATAATGCATGTCTTTTAAGTATTGTAACTACTGGCTTCCTATCTTTTTTTTGCACTTGACATTCGATTACAAATAATTATTTTAGCTTCCAACAAAAAAATATGATGGCAACAAATTCTATAAGTTTCGCTCAGCCACAACACAGGAAACAGTTTCAACATAGGGACGTGTTCTTAATTTACTCATATATAATTGACTGAATTTTTAGAAAGTTCAAATCTAATTAACAAAGCTCGGACTTTAAGCATCTCTAGTTTAATCATGTGAAGTACACGATCACGATTATAAACATGTTAGATCTTTCATCAAGCTCAAGCATGAGTAAATTTATTATTCGAAAACTAAAATTAATCTTAAATACGACTAACAAACAATTATCACAATCATAAATTCTAACCAAAATTAAACAACATCAACCACAAATCATGCCCTCCATCATCTCAATAATTATATTAATATCCTGACTCATCTCATCTCTTTCAATCGCTTTCAGCTCCTCCTTCGTAGACCTAAAACACTTAGAGTGTTTTTTCAAATCCCAAAATTACTGCGTTTCCTTTGTCTTGCAATAACTTCATTAAGCACTCGAGCTGCAATTCTATGAACTTTATGGTCTTTGAATCGTCAAATCGATTGTTCTCCTTGAAACTATGCCTCAATTTTATTAGTGTTTCAAGGAGACCGATGTTGCTTTCTGAATTGATGGTTTCGGCGGCGTTTAATTGCTGCTGTTCTCTTAGTAGAATGATGATGTATTGAATATCAAGAAAAGGATGTGATGGGGAAAGAACGATGTGAGGAGGGTATTTCGGGTATTTCAAAATGACACGGTTGAAAGTGCATGGATGGAATTTACATTATTAGTAGTATAGATATGCATTATTTTTAAAGCTTATTTTCAGTAAGCTCTTATTGTGCAAATCTTGAAGCATTGAATCCTTCATTTCACTTTTTTCTATTTGTTTTACCCATTTGTACAATTCATGTAATATACATAAGAGTCACATGATTGATACAACTTTTGTTTTTTCCCATTTGTGCAAATCTTGGCTTTGGCCTCCTCATACTACTGACTAAAGTTCGCCTTAATTATCGAAGCATTTTCGCTTAGAAAATCAAAAGAGAAGGGTAGCCTTAGTTGTGGCTCTTTGTTTAAGTGTTAAACAAAACTATAAAGGCCTTTAGTATACCCACCTTTTCATCTTTTTCTTAAGTCATGAGACCTTCGATCTATTTCTTGGCTTCAGCCAATGCAGCCTTCATCTTGGATAGCTAGTCTTCCCTGATTTTCAAATTGGCCTCAAGCATAGCCACTTCATTTTTGAACAAGGTCCCCTTGTCCTCAGCATCCTTAGTTACCTTCTCCATAATCTCCTCCATGCCTTCACATTATTTTCAAAGGGTGGCCGCCTCTTCCTTATCATCTTTGGCATCTTGATGATTTTCTTTAAATTTTCATTTTTATAACTAAGAACCGATAGCTCGGCCATAGTCTATAAAGTTAGCAGGCTAATAAGTTTTCAAACAAATTTCAAAACACACGATTAGTAAAATAAAATTTCTCATACGTTAATGCTTTTTTGAAGGCTATAATCTAGGATCTTCTCAATGTTGCATGTAGTCTAGGGTATCTCCACCTTAGCATCAGCAATAGTTGTAGAAACACGATCTTAAAAGTCCAATCTGTAGAATTTCAAACTGAAACCGTCCGAACCTAGAGAACTGTTATCATCAATTTGAAACAAAATCTCTCTAACCTCTTCTATTTCAAAAGGCTTATCCGGTGCTATTTTGGCTTTATTTGTAAGAATTTTCTTACAAGTGATTTGTGTGAAGGGTGTAGTCAAAGAAGAAGAGTTAAATAAGTTGGAAAAATAATATAATGCTTCCCTGTGCAATTTATCATTAGCATTCACCCAATTACCTTGTTCATCCATTGTCATGTTGTCATGGAGTCTTGCTTTTGTATCCAAAAGCTTGGAGTGAAAGAATTGGAATGTTCTATCCCCCTTATGTTAGACACTTTATTTTTGAGTGCTGGAGGTTTTATTTAGCTTGTTTAACCTGGGTGTTTAAAAGCACTTCAAAAATTTTATATACTAATTTAGAATATGAGCATCGTTTGGCTAAGTAATTAAATTAGAATAGATCATATGCAGAATACCAATCATTAGAATGCTCAAGATTCTTATGATTTTAATTTTTTTTATAGAAGTATATGTCGTATTTTGAAATTGACATTTTTTTTCTAAGGTTTATAGTGTATCAATTACAGAACTTGTTTGGAAAATAATTATGACAGGTTTCATTTAAAGAAGTTCAGCGTACTTTTGGTAACATATCTCACAGAAGTTGAGCTATAACTTTTAAGAAGTTTTTAGTTGTATGGTTAGTAGTTCTGATTTTTTATTTATATTTATTTATTTATTATTGACGTGGTGCCTTGACACAACGGTTAAATCAACGTGCAGAAATGGACTGTGCAGTTCATGAGGATCCTTGCAATGCAGCTGCCATGCTTCGCCTTCACTTTCATGACTGTTTTGTTCAGGTCTGTTAAACATTTTTCAAACTTGTACTACGAGTAGATGAATATTCATCGTTTGCAGATAATAGTTCTGTGATTACTTATAACTATTAGGCATTGAACACTAGGCCTGCTTATTGAAAATTTTAATGCTTAGTTATTGCATTATAATAACTCTCGTTTTGTATTATATTTCTAATTGTAAATGAACATATTTAAAACTAAACAGCATTCATCAACAGTCAAACTTATTATTTAGAACAAACTCAACCATAGAAAACTGCAGGGATGTGATGGATCGGTGTTACTGGACGACACATATTCGATAAAAGGTGAAAAGGAAGCATTACAGAACTTGAAGTCATTAATCGGGTTCGAGCTTGTGGATCGAATCAAAACCCAACTGGAGTCCAAATGCTCAGAGACCGTGTCCTGTGCCGATCTTCTTGCTGTAGCTGCTAGAGATGCAGTTGTTCTCGTATGTTACTTTATAAATTTTATTCATCTTTTTTTATGAATAATGAATTTTCATTATGTAAGAATGAATTTTGGCGATTGCAGGTTGGAGGACCTTACTGGGATGTACCAGTAGGCAGGAAGGATTCGAAAACTGCGAGCTTGGAATTAGCACTACCATCGATTGTCCTCTTAAAATCTTAATCATCATAAAAACATAGAAATAAAACACACTGAAACAATGCTGGAAAAAAGTTACAGACTTTCCATAATGAACTGAATTGTATGGTCTAGAATATGTGCTATTTTAATTCATCTCATCTCTTTACAACTCTTAGCAGTCCATTCTTTCATTCTTTTTCTCAAAAAGAAAACATGTAATATTGATTATTGATCGAGATCTCTTTAAATATTACTCTATGTATAATTCTACGAATTTCATTGGTGAATAAACAACAGTGATCGGAGGGGGTTATAATTGTTCATCTCATTAAGAGATACCATAATATACATAATTATGCATATTAAGTGAATTGTATTGAAGTTTAGTATCTAAATAACAAGTGTTTTTCTATATTTACCTTGTTATTAGAAGCCAATGTTCAGATATGTTACATCTTACAGGCTTATTCACCACTTGGCTCACCCGGTACAAAATGGGTTAGTGGCAACGTATTAGCACACCCTATCATCGATGAAATCGCAAAAGAATTAGGCAAAACTGCAGCTCAAGTTTGTCTACGCTGGGGTATTCAAATGGGACACAGCGTGCTTCCTAAAAGTACAAATGAAGAAAGGATCAAGGCCAACCTTGATATCTTTGATTGGTCCATTCCTGACCAACTTGTTGCTAAGTTTTCTGAAATTGAACAGGCAAGTATTGCTATTTTTGCTACCATTTACTATAAACTAGTATTGCTTTAATTTCATTTCTTCTCAACTAGTATTGAACAACCACTATTAACAGACTGCTGCCAGTGAAATGGAGAGTGCGATTCAAGAAATGGAAAGTCAAGGCGTCCAGTCATATATTCTTGATCTTCAAAATAACCCTGTCAGTATGATATTATATTAACATATCATATACTTGGGGAGAATTATCATAAACTAACATGACACATGCATGATGCATGTATGATATATTTACAGGGAGGTCTAGTGAAAGCTGGACTGGATGTTGCACAAATATGGTTAGATGGGGAAGAAACTTTGGTAAATGCAATTGATAGAGAAGGAAACATGTTACCCATCACCATGGAAAATGGTCACGCTTTAACCCATGATCCACTTGTTGTTCTTGTAAGTCGTTGCTTGATCTTATTTATAGTTAATCCAGATTAGTGTTGATGCTTATGGTTCAACCTGTGTTTGAATTACACTCTCAGATTCTTTTATGCAGAGCATTCCTGATTTAATTATTGTCTTTTGTATAACAATTCTCTTAATTGCAGGACTTTGTACGAGACGGTTCTTATAACCAACAAGAGATAGACGAGGTTCGAGAGAATTTAGCTAGGTATATCATGTATAATTGGATGTAGTTGTTTTTTGTTGTGTACGCTGATCTTTTGTAACGTACGTTGGTATTTTGTTATGTACGTTATGTTTGTGATAGATTATATTCTATTTTGTTCTATAAACAAGAATTATGTTGATGGATAATATAATTATATTTTTTGTTCAATCAGTTCATAGTAACGTTCGTTTATAAAAAATTAAAATTCAATTTCAAACTGTTTTTATAATCTTAAATGGTAATAATATTTTTTTTTTGCTTCAGATATAACTTGTGTCGGTTGTTACTTCAAAGAGAACCGATACAACTGCATATCAATTGTGTCGGTTGAAAAAACAAACATAACCGACACAAATATCAATCATTTGTGTCGGTCGTCAATAAGGAACCGACACAAAACAAGCAACAGTTGTGTCGGTTTTTCTTAAAGGACCGACACAATAAACGGCGGTTTGTTTCACTATACAAGCTGATTTGTGTCGGTCCTATTAGAAAGACCGACACAACTGTTCATAGTTTTGTGTCGGTTCTCTATTACCAACCAACACAAATAATTGATATTTGTGTCGGTTGTACAACCGACACAACAGAAAAATGTCTTTTGTGTCGTCTTCATTTGAGTCGGTTGTAAAACCGACACAACAGGGGTTACACAACCGACACAAATGACCAGTTTTGTACTAGTGTCCATTGCTCTAATCGGTAAGTAGTGTATACAAACTTCTTCCTTAATTATTGTTAATTGCACTATATTGTAATCTTTCATGCATTATTGGATCTTAAGTAAGTACTGTATGTTTCATTTTCAAGAATCTTGTCATAGTCAGTTTATGCAATGCTTGTAGACAACCATTTCCCACTTTCCTAAGCCATCCAAAATCTATATAGTACACGAATGCTAATGCATACAAATTTAAATATCAAGAAATAACATATTTGATACAATTGTGATTCATCTCTCTTTGATTGTAATAATCCAGTTATGATAATTTTATTTTTATGATGGCAACTGTCTATCTAAACTGAAATCAATTGGTTTAAATAGTTTTTTATTCGACATTTGTTCGATGCACTCATCTGAATTTTGTAAGGACATGTTGATGATGCTGTAACGAAGAAAAACTCTTTTCTATATGTTAATCAAGAATATTCCTCTACTCTAATAACTATAAATATATAATTAAAAAAGTTATACTGATTTATTGGTTAGGCTCATGATAACTAGGAAGCTAAAGTGCTTGAATTCCTAGAAATAGAGCAATCTAACTCCCTGGGTAGGTGGTGCGGTTTATATTAAATATCATTATAAAACTAGCTTGATAACAAAGCTGCATGCATCTTGTTACTGTCTCTTATGTATGATTCTTCAATTCCTCATTCAGTTAAAGTCAGTCGATTACACTATAAAAGAGACTTCTCATCTTTCAATATTTCCTTCAATTCAGTCAATATTTATCGATTATTATCATGATACTATATTAGATTGGTATCATGATATTTCAATATTTAATATCATGTTGATGATGCTGTGATGAAGAACAACTCTTTTCAATTCAGTCAATATTTAGACATGTTAATGATGCTGTAATGAAGAACAACTCTTTTCTATATGTTAATCAAGAATATTCCTCTACTCTAATACCTATAAATATATAATTAAAAAAGTTATACTGATTTATTGGTTAGACTCATGATAACTAGGAAGCTAAAGTGCTTGAATTCCTAGAAATAGAGCAATCTAACTCCTTGGGTAGGTGGTGCAGTTTATATTAAATATCATTATAAAACTAGCTTGATAACAAAGCTGCATGCATTTTGTTACTGTCTCTTATGTATGATTCTTCAATTCCTCATTCAGTTAAAGTCAGTCGATTACACTATAAAAGAGACTTCTCATCTTTCAATATTTCCTTCAATTCAGTCAATATTTATCGATTATTACCATGATACTATATTTCTATTTATTTTAGTTTTTATTTTTGAATTTTGATATAATATATGTCTAGCGCCAAGACCTTTGATTAACAACTTGAGCGTCTTTAAACTATAATAGTTAATTCATCATTGTAGCTGTCCATTTATATTTTTACTTGTATGTTTGCAGTTCTAATGTTAACGAGCTTGAGAATGGGTTGGCTGCTCTTAGAAATCCCTGAGTCATGTACTAGTTTATATCTTTTACATTCTCGTTAAAAGGTTAACAAATTAATCTTCGAAGTCTGCATTTACAAGTTGAAGTATTCAATTATGTGAGCCGCAACAATTTTCTTTCTTTCATTACTTTTTTTTGGCTTATCAGTAAATATACACTGCTATACTGGCACTATTTTCTTTGGTATCATGGACTGCCATTGTATTTATAGTTTCAACCATATTTAGTGTGTTTTAGTAAAGAGTGCAGATTTTAAAATTATATATTTGATTACATAATATGAGTTGGTAACATAAGTTGTTAGCATAATAATCAGATTACACGTTGTTAACAAAGATTCGTTATTATATGGTAATGTGTGTACGGAAATATACATATTTATTATTTCTAACACTTAATGTTAATTGTTCTCAATTGTATATTTTCTTTAATATTTTTGTTTTTTGTTAAATTTATTTGTCAAACATATTGAATTATTTGAGTGATTGAAATCAATGTAAAATTATAATAAATGTTTTGTTTATTCCAAATCTTATCACTAAGCGGTTGACTTTACACTGTTGAACTTCAATAGAAGCTTATATAAGAGGACATATAGGAAATTCTTTCAAACAGTCTACAACAGTGCGATAACAGAGTCTTGTTGGGCCACATTAGAGCTTTGCCTGTTTTGTTACAATTTCTAGGCGCACAACATGGGATGTCAATCCTGTCCTCAGCCAAACTTGGGGCAATTGTCCCTACACTTCCATTGGGAGACTGTTGACTTGCGATAATAATACGATTCACCATTATGTATAATAAAAAAGCATTCAATAAACATATATATCAACCTACTAGTCAATGTCTTTGGTTTACTGTAGACAAGGAGCGATAAAATTCATCTGCTAGTGTAAAAACTATAAACAGGGACACATCACGTGATAAAGGATTCTTTTCTTTTTCTTCTATTATTAGTAATAGTTGAAAATTTTATCTTTTTAGTATAAAAAATAAAACCTAAAGCATGTTAGGATTCTAATATCAAACCATGTATTGCATGACTTGTTTTTTTTGCCTTTGATTTGTGGCACTATAAACTTGGTTAACCCAATGCAGATGTTGTAAAACAAGTGCTTACAGAAAATAAAATTGCCTTTGATAATATTTCACAACCATATGTTTGTACTTATTGCCAGATGGGTAAAGTCGCAAGTTAGCATTTAATGATTCCTTAAATGAATATATAAAACCATTAGAATCAGTTGTTACTGATCTATGAGGTCCAACACCTATAAGTTTTTATTATGGTTATAGATATTATATATCATTTGTTGATGCATATTCTAGGTACACTTGGAATTTTTCTAAAAGCAAAATCAGCAACATATAATATTGTAGTTCATTTTATAACCTTAACTGAAAACAAACTAATTCCCAAGTGAAGATTATGCAAACGGATGGTGGCAATAGTATAAAGAACTCGGTAATATCTTTAATAGAAAGTGAATAATGCATAGAACAACATGCTCTTATACATCTGAGCAATATGGTTTAGTCGAAAGAAAACATAGACACGTTGTTAAATTTTGCCTTACTTTACTTGTACAAGCATCATTACCCCTAAAATTTTGGCATGGTCCATTCAACATAGCAGTATATCTAATTACTAGACTACCAACAAAAGTGTTGAAGGGAACCAGTCCAGCAGAAAAGCCAGATTATTAAAACTTAAGAGCCTTTGGGTGTCTACATTTTTCTTATCTAAGACCATATAATACTAACAAATTGAATTTCAGATCAAAGCCATGTACAATTTTACGATATAGAGTTAATCAGAAAGGGTACGAGTGTCTAGATGCAAATGGAATTTTTTTTATAAGCAAACATGTTGCATTTAATGAACATGTATTCCTTTTTAGTGGCACAGATATAAAGACAACCAAAAAGATATATAATCTAAATGTTTCGTTTCCAGAGATTGATATATATTCAGATGCATGGGATCAAAGAAAAGCTGAGAAGACTATAGAAGGTCTTGATTCGTAACTGTATAATCAACCAGATTATGAATCAACAGAGCAACCTAGTCATCTCAACCAATCACTTGCACATTCAATCAGCCAAAGCCAACATTTAGTGAAGGAAATCCAAATGACCAAGAAGGCAGTTCAGAAAATAACATTAATCAAGTTAATAGAGAAGAACCATCACATGATGAGCCATAAGTGAGATCAAGACACCCCATGACCACAAGGGCAAAGAGTGGAAATTTTAGGCCAAAGCCATGTACTACAGTCACAATGCATGAAGAGCCAAAGACCTTTGAACAAATTGTTAGAGACAAAAACTGAAAAACAGCTTTGGATGAGGAAAACATTGCACTTAAGACATAAAACATTAGATCTAGTGTATCCACTAGACAATAAGAACATAGTTGGATGCAAATAGACTTGTAGATTAAAGAAAAATCCTGATGGAACTATTGCCAGATATAAAGCAAGGAAAGTTGCCAAGAGATATACTCAACAACATGAGTTTGACTTTAATGAGACATTCTCACTATTAAGCCAACTACAATCAGAATTGTTCCCACTATTGTTATAAACAGAAATTGAGGCATTAGGCAGTTAGATATTAATAATGCCTTCTTAAATGGTATTCTATAGGAGGAAGTTTATATGGAGCAACCACAAGGATATAAACAAAACATGAATTATGTGTGCAAGCTAAACAGAGCAATATATGGACTTAAACAAGCTCCAAGAGTTTGATAGGCTGAAAACCACATTAGTTAATTTGGGTTATCAGTCTACCAAATCAGACAATTTGCTTTTTACTAAGATGAAACAAATTTCAGCTATTTACATCCTCATATATGTTGATGACTTATTTATTACAGGTGATGTTGAATCTAAAATCAACAATCTCATTCAATATCTAAACAAACAGTCCTCAATCAAAGATCTTGAAAGCTTAAATTATTTTCTAGACATAGAAGTCAAGAGGAAGTCAAATTCAGAGATAATTCTAAGCCATAAGAAGTATATCACGGAGCTACCGATCAAGTCTAAAATAGATGGGCCAAAATCACAGCCAACTCCAATAATAACCAACCAACAATTATCTAAAAACAGGGGAGAAAATCTACCATAACCCGTATGGATTTCGCTTCGGGGCAAAAATCCAGACCAACTGAGTCTACGCGGTGGGTCTAGATCAGGATTTGAAAAACCAAAGACAGATTTGGGATAGAAAAATCTCATCCCAACCCGCTCTATCGCCATCCCTAAATGGAAATGGGTTAAGGTTACATGGAGCAAAGAATAATGACACTGTTATTCATTTTAATTGCTGGGAGAGAAGAATGATACTATTATTAGTTTTAATTGATGGCGAGGTCACGTGACCTCCAGCTTTCATGTGGCTACACCCCTCTTTATGCATATGCGTATGAATGTGTCTAATCTGCATTTAGTTATTAATTATTTTGTACATTTCATTCTCTTAATATTCTCATCATTTGTTTCTAATATAGCAAATGACTTTATCTTCCAAACATGGTAAAGATGCATTTGAAATTAACGAACAAACGATTTATTTTTATTTTTCATAATCATACAATCAAACAATCTATTTCTACGCTATCATACAATTCTACAAATTTTATCGCCATTAGGCCATCAAAATAACAAGGAGGTAGATTTGAGATATTTGTGGAAAGAATCATGTAGACAAATTGAAATATTTAAGCAAATATGTCCAAGGCAAAATCTTTAGAGAACATTGGTTCTCTTTTTTGTTTTTAGATGATCTCATTTTCCATCAATATGGCAAGCTGATCCTCTCTACCGACTGATATCCGTCGTTCAATTTCCAAACGAGTAAACACTAAAATACATTGGAAAACATGTTTTCAAAAAAAAAACCATACTGGAGGATTGTATCTTGGACCAGTCTATTCTAACGGTGGGTCTACCCAGCGTCCATGACCTTTTATCAGCTGGATCAATTCATCAGTTGCTTGCTCCATCGCGATATCCCTCTTAACCAATTTCTGTAATATAGAAATCTTTATTATTTATTTCTATATATTTAGTTGCATTTGAATTTTAATAACAGTTAATATACCAAACATGAGCATCTTGTAAAACTAACTCATTTTTTAGAAAAAACAAGAGGCAGTAATTATTCGGCAGTATACCACCGATCTTAGTGTAATTTTTTTATTTTACCCTGATGTTCGGTCGGCTGTATACCACTGCTCAAACCGGGTAAAATGGATTTCATACTGTATGCTCTGAGAGTCTGAAATATGAACATACCTCCCTTACAAAAAGGTTAATCGTTCCAGGTAGAAGACCACCAAGATATCCAAAATCTTCATCAACCATCTCAGCTATCTCATTCACTGAGCAACCCATAATAGCAATCTATACAAGTGATGCGTTAATAATTTCCTCAAATTATAAACTTGTAAATAATTGAAATTAAAAACATATATTGTTAATTTTTTTCACTTACAGACACGCCAGGCAGATGCGAAGTTTTATCCCTGATCTCAGCACTAACCATCTGAAGATCAAACTCTGTATGTCTGCATGATGGGCATGAAGCATATACCTGTGGTACATCATAATTTTTCAAATGGGTTATTTGTTAACTCTAAGCTACATGTATGTATATATGCATGTATATGCCCACTTTATGTTGTTAATCATCAACACTGTTATATTGCCCCTTCCCTTAACGCAAAATAAATCTGCAGCTACCTTTGGTTTTTCGGTGGTCTATTACCGTTTTGTCACCTTTTTTCTGACTAGACCCTACCGAAAATGGTTTTCGACGAACCATCTCATTTTTTTCTTTTCGATTTTCGACAGATTATTGCCGACTTTTGCAATATACAATAAGTAAAATTGTAAACTGTTTTATTCGGCTGAAGTCCCAATAATCGTTTTTTAGCTGGAACCCTTAAAATTTACTTCTTATCCGAAAATAGAGTCTCTTTAACAATATCCTATGTAAATCATTGGAACATACCATTCTAAACAGTGTTTATAGCATTAGACATGGTTTGAGGTATCGGATGGTATCTCGAAATTTTGATGCTACCATACCGGTATCCACGGTAACAGAACCGAAACCAAAGGAAAATATCAATTTCGGTTAGGGGTTACAAAAAAATTTGAAACCAAAATATCAGCATACTCGACCTCGATTTCTTCCTTGCCCTAACTTCGTCGACTCAATTTCTTCCTTGCCCTATCATCGTAAACTCAATTTTGAGAGTGGAAGCTTTGTCTTCGGCTATCTAGTAGCATCGCGGCAGTCGATTTTAAGAGAAAATTTAGTTTTTTTCTTCTTCTAAAGGTTCGGCGATTGGTTTTGAGAGCGGCAATCAATTATGAGAGAGGGAGAAAATTCCTAAGAGTGACAAGAAATGGATTTGGATTATTATTAAGTTGATTGGACTGTGTTTTAACTTGGGCTATTTTGTGTTAGGCTGGACATTTTATTATTAAGTTAAATGTAACGACCCACTATTTTGGACCATTCAAATCGACAATAATCCACACATGTCTGGCTTGAATAATTCAAAATAACAGATTGTAAATAAATTTGGAGCAAATGAAATCAAATACACAGAATCATAGACACAGAACATATCAGAATAACTCGCAGCGGAATATAAAAAAACCATAGTAGTTCATGAAGCTACTATAACAAACTCTCAAAACATAATACATAATATCTGCTTGAAAACATATACAATAGACATCTTAAATAAATAGAAGTTTATGAATACCAGAACTGAAATAGAACAACTGAACTGAAAGGAACAGATAACTAGACAAGCAGAATCTCCAGCGATTCCTAGCTCCAGAAAGAAATCCAAAGTTAAGCTGTAAATACTCAGGCTGACCCGAGCGTAAAGTAAAACACAAAACACTCGAGTCAGGACAATATATACTTATATAATGTAAACCAACTCAAGTGAGCTGTAGTAGAAATGCACAATAACTCAAAGGATGCTTGGGATCGCCCATCCTTCAAGGATCAGTTAAACAATAAATTAAATACACCCCGTGGTTAAAATTTCAAAATGGTATTTTATTCTTCGAAATCAAATATCATTTCAAAATTCAATATCCTTCAAAAATCCATTTCAAAATATCAAAATATCATATTTCAAAATAGTTTATATTTCGAAACAAATTACTTTATTTTAAATCATAAAAATAAAGTTATTATTAATAATTAAATTATTAAATTTCCAAAATTTTAATCTTTCATTCGTTCACTTAAATTAATTAAAACAATGAAAATTCAACTTTTGCAGCATTTAGAAAATGCTACGGAAAGTCACATTTAAAACAGTTCAATTTAACAAAAGACAGCATTTAAAATGCTGTAATAGGGTTACATTAGTTTCAAATAAACTTAGTTAAATTCAACCATTATAACATTACAAAAATGCTATAATAGCCTTTAATTAAATTTAGCCATTTGGTTCATTATTATCAACTACAGCATTTACAGATGTTGTATTATCATTTACATTAGAATTAATAGCATTTCAGAGATGCAGTTAATTAACTTCAAATATTCAGTATAATTTCACAAACAATTATATTTTTATATAAATCATTTTTAACTTATAAAATCATATATAATCATTCAAATACCCTTATATTCATGATTTTATAAAGTTAAACCTCCATTCAAAAATCAAAATTTAATAATAATTCACTTATTAAATTCCAATTTTAAATTATAAATTCATTAAATTAAATTAACTTAACACTTAATTTTAAAATTTCAAAATAACTTAATTCCATTTTTATTTACTTAACTTAAAGTTCACTCTTAAGCCAAATTCACAAATTTCCAATTTTAGTTATATTTCAAAATTTCAACTTAAATATTCATTCATTTCACATTTTAACTTTATTCAAAATCATTAATATAATATAAAAATCATTTAAATTCACTTTAATCCAAATTATCATGAAGTTATCACATTTCATATTTAATTTAAATTCCAATTATCACCCAATTAAAATTTCCCAAAATAACTTACATTTCAAATTTTCTAGTTTTACCAATAATTTATTTCACTTATAAATTTTCAAAAAAATCAATAATGCTTACATAAATCATTTTTTATTTAGTTTAAATCAAATATTATAATATTTACATTTCAAAAATATTTTTAAGATTTTTATAAAAACATATTTTAACAACGGGTCTGTATTTCGTTTCTAGTCTAAGTAAAGTGATACGGGTAATATATCATTTCAACCCGTAATTTACAAAGATACCCGGGTTTGATCATTTCAAACCCACAATCCCAAGTAAATGAAAATAATTGAAAATCATTCAGGCCTATCATTTCAGCCCATAACGATTTTCTCCTATTCTAAAGTCCGTTCGGGTATGTATCATTTCAACCCATAGTGATTCTAATCTAAAGGGAACTTGCAGTGTGATAAACTGATAAAAATAATAGAACAGCATAATATAACAGTAACATATAATATAATAGTTGTTTAAGCATGGGTGAACATCATAAAATCATAACATAGCAAGTGTAACATGATAATGCATTTTACAGATTCAAAAGGGGTCAATTCACTAGTTATATATGTACATATTGTCTGGTGAGAATAACTCACCTGTATAAGCTGGAGATGACAACCAAATGCACAAATAAGGAACTTCAAAAGCACGATAACACAACAATGATTTGAGAGTGGGAGAGCCAAGGCTAATTGCCTTGTTAAATATCAAACAAAACAAAAACAAACATGAATTACAAACCAAAATATTACAAACAATGCTAGGAATAACTATACAATTCAAAGCTAGAGCTTTTGCACTTGCATTCAACCACTTATACTTCAGCTATGGCCTGGAAAGACACTGTAATGGGATTGTTTTGGATCAGGTTTGGATCAAGTTCAGGTCATATAGGGGTCGCCATAGCAATATAAAGAGGAGATGAAGGATATGTGCTTGAATTTCAAAACAAGGCAACACAACTACAAGCAACAACAAGATTTCAAGGCCTAAATGGGTTCGACCAAGGGACTATTGGGCATGGCCTGATCTGGAAGGATAAACTACAGGTGCTACAGAGGTCCAAGGCTCAGGTTATGGCTGGTGGTGGTGGTGTTTGGCCGGCCAAAGTGGAGGAGAGAGGTGGTGGAACAAGTTAGGCTAGGCTATGAACATTAAGGTGGAGTTTTGTTTATTTTTAGGTGGATCTTCTTCATCAAGGGGCATGGCCATGGCTTGGGGCTGGGCTGGAGGAGGTGTTGACCAGATGTGGTGGTGGTGGAGGAGGCCAAGGTGGAGGAGGAAGGAGGAGCTGAGCATAGAAGGTGAGAAAACAAGTGCAAAATCATAAGAAAACAAGTAGAAATTGCATAGAAAAGAAGAAATTTTTTTACCAAGCTTTACTTCAGGTTAATGGCCGAATTTTTTGGTGATTGAGAATTTTAATTTTCGTGAAAATGAAGTGAGGAAGTGGCTGAAAGAATGAGAAAAGAATCGGCCAAAATTGATTACAAGTGGAGGTTGAGAAAATGAAAAGGTGGAAGGTAAAAGGACTTGGAATTTAAAAAGTTTAAAACCTTTCAAATTTCTATATTTTCTTTTCATAAGTTTAATTATCTAAAAATACATATAATTTCAGTTAAAATTCGAATATATAACAAATATACAAAATATAAATAAATAAATATTAATTATATATGATTAAAATAAGAAAATAGTATAAAATGAAAACTAGTCTAGAAAATTTGAAAATAAACAGAATAAACTTTGGAAGATTTATATGGACTTAGAAAATATTTATAAATAAATATAATAACACAAAAATAAAATGCATTCACAAAAATAAATAAATAAATTTTAATTAAATATAATTTAAATGAAGAAAATAGCAGAAAAATGGAAACTAGCCTTTAAAAATAGAAAATAAATGCAATATATTTTGGAAAATTTTTATTATCACTTTAAAAATATTAAAAGATAAAAATATACATAAAATAAAATATTAACACATATTAAAATAAAATATAACAAAGAAAATATGATTTATATAATTTAAAATAGGCAAAATAAAACAAATTATACTCAAAATTGAAATGTACGTAACTTTTACAATTTAACTCCGTTTTCAATGAAAAGAAAAGTAGTATTCAAGTTATTACATCTATTTTCATAATAAAAGATAAAATTTAAGAATTTAAATAATTTAAATTTGAAGTTTAAAAGTCAAAGTTTGAACAGTTTGACCAGAAATTCATTTTACAGTAAAATATTCAAATTATACTAGTTTGAACTATAAATCACTTAATAATCAACATTTATATTTAAAAATGAAATATTTGAAATAAACCATTTTAAAAATAATTTAAATAAAAGAAAGTCAAATTTAAAATATATACAAAAATCTAGGGCTGTTACACTCTCCCCCACTCAAATCTTTTCGTCCTCGAAAAGGAAGGGAGCGGAGAAACAACTAGAAAGAACAATAGGTTGGAAGACATCCCGAAAGAAGGTAGGGAAGAAAAGTAGCTAGGAGGGAAAGCAGGTTGAAAGAGAAGGATGAACCATTATTTTAAATTGTTGGTTAAAGAGGTAAAATATTTAAAACACTTTAAAATCCTTTAGGAAGGAAAATAACTGATCAAAATATCCTTTATATAATATTTTATCAAAATACTTTTATAACTCGATGTTTCAACAAGTTTATCCTTGTTCCTGTAGACTCTGGTAGTGCGTTGATCAGGCGCAAAACTGGAATTCTCCAGGTACTTAGTAGACCTGTTTCAACACCTAGTGAAAATACTGGGAAAACCTTTAAAAACAGATATGGAAAGTACAATCCAAACAAAAACGAATCAAATCATGGATCGCAGATACACAATGGTTACGCCTGGGTCCCCCAGGAAACATCCGTACCTTTTAAGCATTCACTGCCTTGCGAATTTCGCCATGCAACAAAACGGTGGACCGCAGGATACATAAAAATGGTTACGCCTGGATCCCCCAGGAAACATCCATACCCCTTAAGCAATCTCTGCCTTGCGGATTACGCCACTAACACGACCATAGATCGCAGATACACAATGGTTACGCCTGGATCCCCCAGGAAACATCCGTACCTTTTAAGCAATCACTGCCTTACGAATTACGCTATGCAGTCGAGTTCGTAAGACCATGGGTAACGCCATGGAATTCGAAGGACACTCGAGTATCATATCCGGAAAACCAAAATCAGAGAGAATAATATCGATAGAATGAATCCAAGATGTGGCCACAAATCGGATATCAAGCAGAAGGCACTTTCCATATCTTTACTTCGAAAATATGTATCATATAGTACCTTTTCAAATCACTTTCAAATATCGTACTTATATAATATCCATTATATATAAGATTTCACTTTCAAATTGAGTACCTTTTCAAATCTATAGTTTTCGAATCAATTTCATACTCATACAAATCAATTTTATATAAGTTCGACAACTTCCAAATCAAGTGTTTAGTAACATAAGGTTCTCAAATTTCAATTTGTTTCAATATCAGTTCAATTTCAAAATCATATACAATTTCACCGAATTATTTCTTCTCAAATTAATTATCTTTAGTTTCAACGTTTCCAGAATAATAGATTTAGAAAATAAATCCAAATTTCCAAATCAATAATTTAAGTCAACCAATTCATTTCCAAAATCAAATGTTTTCAAAATCATCTTATACTTATGTAAGGTCCATCTTATATAAGGATCAAATTTTTCAAAATAAATTTCGCTGTATGAAGAGCCATATGGGATTTGAATATCTTTGCTTTTATAGGTTATATATCTTTGTAATTTAAATTGGAAAAGTAAGCAAAGATATTCTAACCCGACAGCTTTCAATTTCAGTGTCAAAATATATCACTGATATTAGAATATAAGATGTACACACGTCATCATTTCGCAAAATCACATTTGATCGCTCGCTCGATCACACAAGTTCGCTTTCGAACTAGTATTGTCCATTCGATTTCCCTAATGCGGACTTCGATATGGTTTCTCGACTAGAAGCCATCAGTCTCCTTGCATAGCCATATACTATGATAGAGAATTCTGGAATCAAGCCCAAAATCCATATCAAATATTCGCCATCAAGAATCGAATGAAAAATCCTAACACGAAATGGTGTAATCCATCTCGAACTTGTGTACTCAAACTTGGATCAAATTAATTATGCGAATAAAATAGCATACGTACAATTTATATATTTATTTCAACTTGTTAAATATATAGTTTCATAAAGATGTTACTAAGTTAAAACATTTAAACTAAATTTTATTCAAAATATTTTGAAGACCAAATTCTTTTCAAAACATTTCAAATCTAAATTTCATATTAGAAAATTTTAAAATAGCCTTATTCATTTACTTAACAAAACAGTTTCAACTTATTTAAATCATATTACTTCATACTTAAACATTCAAAACAAACTTATATACTTTATCAAATTACTTTTCAAAATTTCTTAGCTTTGAAAAGTTAACCTTGATTTGGAAGTGCTCGAACCTTTAAAATAGTTGAAGAAATCATATTTCAATCCAAGAGTTGGAAATCACAATTAAATCAGTAAATCCATTCCAAAAATAGGGTTATATCAATCAAATCCAAAACTCAAGGACTGAACACCGGCTCATTTCAAATTTTACAAATATATTTACATATATCTTTCGAATATCACATCACACTTCGGAATTTGAAATCTAAATTGGTTTCACAAATCAATCGCATAGCAATGCTACCGAAGTGGCCTCTCCCTCACTCAGAAACTCGAAAATCAATGTCGATGATGCGTGCACTCATCACCGAAATTATTTTCCAGCGACACAAGTGAGTTCTGGACTTCCATTTACTTTGAAAACTTCTTTGAAATTCCTTCAAAATCATTAAAACCCATTAAAATCATTGACACATTACTTATTCGAAAAAATAATTTCAATCATATTATTTATTATTTCAAAATCTTAAAACCAGTTCCAAAATGCCGGAGTTCAATCACTTAAATTCAGATTCAAAACCTTCAGTTATAAATCATTTTATATGAAACCATTTCTTATAAAATTTTCACAATTTCAAATCCTTTCAAAACTTCAAATTCTCATTTTTTTTAAAAAGGTATATAATCCTTATCAAAAACATTTCATCTTTATATAAAAATATGGTCATCCTTATCAAAATAAAACTACGATGAATACAAAATTTTTAAAAGACAATCAACCACAAACTTTCCAAGGGACGATTCAAGGATGGATTTCAAAGCAAATCAGAGATTCAAATTTAGAAGGACTCTAATCAAATAGAATTCTAATTCAAAGATAGGCTCAAACGAAGATAAGATAATTAAATTACCAAATAGAAGATGGATAAGCCTATATGAATCGCGGGCGACCTTAACTGGTCAACCGTGACTTCAGGAATATAATCGATGCGAAAATCTAAGGCAAATCGACCTTCGATTGCCAGAGATAGAATCTAAATATAGCAGAAGATAGAAAACATCGTAAACCGAGGATACAGAAATCTCCGATGAATCAATGCCAATTATAATCATTCAAAGATTTGCGGAATCGCCACCCTATAAAGGTCATACAAAGTGGAGTGATGCAATGCTCCAAAATCAAAAGAATACAATTAGGGGAGACAGGAATGGATTTCAGAACAAGTGGGAGCGTTCCAAAATTCAAAGGAATCTTATTCGATAAGAATCCAAACGAAGATTAGAGATATATAACCTATATCGATACAGAAAAATTCCCATAAAAATTTGGAAAGACTCGAATTCATAACATACGAAAACAGAAGCATAAATATCTTTAGTTGGACAACTTTAGCTAAGCAAAAGATACAACAGAGTTTACTCAAAGCATCCTAACAAACTACTGATTTTGCCATACCCAAAATAGATCCCTATCAACAATGGATCTAGATCAATCAAGAGAGAAGTTCAAAATTTTAGAGGATCCTAATCAAAGAAATTACTAACAAGGTGGATACGAAAGGAATGTAGTTTAAGAAATATTTTACTTTTAAAGCAAGGAAATTTATATCAAAATAATCTTTCAAAATTCTTTAAAAATCATTTGAAAATCATTTTATACTTCGAAAATACGTTCTCTCACAAAGAAATGATTCTGAGATTGATTTCACTCATTCTAGGGTATTTCTACCCTATCTCTAATGAGTTTTTGCTCCGCAGGCTAAGGTTTGCCTAAAACCAAAGCTCTGATACCAACTGTAACGACCCACTATTTTGGACCATTCAAATCGACAATAATCCACACATGTCTGGCTTGAATAATTCAAAATAACAGATTGTAAATAAATTTGGAGCAAATGAAATCAAATACACAGAATCATAGACACAGAACATATCAGAATAACTCGCAGCGGAATATAAAAAAACCATAGTAGTTCATGAAGCTACTATAACAAACTCTCAAAACATAATACATAATATCTGCTTGAAAACATATACAATAGACATCTTAAATAAATAGAAGTTTATGAATACCAGAACTGAAATAGAACAACTGAACTGAAAGGAACAGATAACTAGACAAGCAGAATCTCCAGCGATTCCTAGCTCCAGAAAGAAATCCAAAGTTAAGCTGTAAATACTCAGGCTGACCCGAGCGTAAAGTAAAACACAAAACACTCGAGTCAGGACAATATATACTTATATAATGTAAACCAACTCAAGTGAGCTGTAGTAGAAATGCACAATAACTCAAAGGATGCTTGGGATCGCCCATCCTTCAAGGATCAGTTAAACAATAAATTAAATACACTCCGTGGTTAAAATTTCAAAATGGTATTTTATTCTTCGAAATCAAATATCATTTCAAAATTCAATATCCTTCAAAAATCCATTTCAAAATATCAAAATATCATATTTCAAAATAGTTTATATTTCGAAACAAATTACTTTATTTTAAATCATAAAAATAAAGTTATTATTAATAATTAAATTATTAAATTTCCAAAATTTTAATCTTTCATTCGTTCACTTAAATTAATTAAAACAATGAAAATTCAACTTTTGCAGCATTTAGAAAATGCTACGGAAAGTCACATTTAAAACAGTTCAATTTAACAAAAGACAGCATTTAAAATGCTGTAATAGGGTTACATTAGTTTCAAATAAACTTAGTTAAATTCAACCATTATAACATTACAAAAATGCTATAATAGCCTTTAATTAAATTTAGCCATTTGGTTCATTATTATCAACTACAGCATTTACAGATGTTGTATTATCATTTACATTAGAATTAATAGCATTTCAGAGATGCAGTTAATTAACTTCAAATATTCAGTATAATTTCACAAACAATTATATTTTTATATAAATCATTTTTAACTTATAAAATCATATATAATCATTCAAATACCCTTATATTCATGATTTTATAAAGTTAAACCTCCATTCAAAAATCAAAATTTAATAATAATTCACTTATTAAATTCCAATTTTAAATTATAAATTCATTAAATTAAATTAACTTAACACTTAATTTTAAAATTTCAAAATAACTTAATTCCATTTTTATTTACTTAACTTAAAGTTCACTCTTAAGCCAAATTCACAAATTTCCAATTTTAGTTATATTTCAAAATTTCAACTTAAATATTCATTCATTTCACATTTTAACTTTATTCAAAATCATTAATATAATATAAAAATCATTTAAATTCACTTTAATCCAAATTATCATGAAGTTATCACATTTCATATTTAATTTAAATTCCAATTATCACCCAATTAAAATTTCCCAAAATAACTTACATTTCAAATTTTCTAGTTTTACCAATAATTTATTTCACTTATAAATTTTCAAAAAAATCAATAATGCTTACATAAATCATTTTTTATTTAGTTTAAATCAAATATTATAATATTTACATTTCAAAAATATTTTTAAGATTTTTATAAAAACATATTTTAACAACGGGTCTGTATTTCGTTTCTAGTCTAAGTAAAGTGATACGGGTAATATATCATTTCAACCCGTAATTTACAAAGATACCCGGGTTTGATCATTTCAAACCCGCAATCCCAAGTAAATGAAAATAATTGAAAATCATTCAGGCCTATCATTTCATCCCATAACGATTTTCTCCTATTCTAAAGTCCGTTCGGGTATGTATCATTTCAACCCATAGTGATTCTAATCTAAAGGGAACTTGCAGTGTGATAAACTGATAAAAATAATAGAACAGCATAATATAACAGTAACATATAATATAATAGGTGTTTAAGCATGGGTGAACATCATAAAATCATAACATAGCAAGTGTAACATGATAATGCATTTTACAGATTCAAAAGGGGTCAATTCACTAGTTATATATGTACATATTGTCTGGTGAGAATAACTCACCTGTATAAGCTGGAGATGACAACCAAATGCACAAATAAGGAACTTCAAAAGCACGATAACACAACAATGATTTGAGAGTGGGAGAGCCAAGGCTAATTGCCTTGTTAAATATCAAACAAAACAAAAACAAACATGAATTACAAACCAAAATATTACAAATAATGCTAGGAATAACTATACAATTCAAAGCTAGAGCTTTTGCACTTGCATTCAACCACTTATACTTCAGCTATGGCCTGGAAAGACACTGTAATGGGATTGTTTTGGATCAGGTTTGGATCAAGTTCAGGTCATATAGGGGTCGCCATAGCAATATAAAGAGGAGATGAAGGATATGTGCTTGAATTTCAAAACAAGGCAACACAACTACAAGCAACAACAAGATTTCAAGGCCTAAATGGGTTCGACCAAGGGACTATTGGGCATGGCCTGATCTGGAAGGATAAACTACAGGTGCTACAGAGGTCCAAGGCTCAGGTTATGGCTGGTGGTGGTGGTGTTTGGCCGGCCAAAGTGGAGGAGAGAGGTGGTGGAACAAGTTAGGCTAGGCTATGAACATTAAGGTGGAGTTTTGTTTATTTTTAGGTGGATCTTCTTCATCAAGGGGCATGGCCATGGCTTGGGGCTGGGCTGGAGGAGGTGTTGACCAGATGTGGTGGTGGTGGAGGAGGCCAAGATGGAGGAGGAAGGAGGAGCTGAGCATAGAAGGTGAGAAAACAAGTGCAAAATCATAAGAAAACAAGTAGAAATTGCATAGAAAAGAAGAAATTTTTTTACCAAGCTTTACTTCAGGTTAATGGCCGAATTTTTTGGTGATTGAGAATTTTAATTTTCGTGAAAATGAAGTGAGGAAGTGGCTGAAAGAATGAGAAAAGAATCGGCCAAAATTGATTACAAGTGGAGGTTGAGAAAATGAAAAGGTGGAAGGTAAAAGGACTTGGAATTTAAAAAGTTTAAAACCTTTCAAATTTCTATATTTTCTTTTCATAAGTTTAATTATCTAAAAATACATATAATTTCAGTTAAAATTCGAATATATAACAAATATACAAAATATAAATAAATAAATATTAATTATATATGATTAAAATAAGAAAATAGTATAAAATGAAAACTAGTCTAGAAAATTTGAAAATAAACAGAATAAACTTTGGAAGATTTATATGGACTTAGAAAATATTTATAAATAAATATAATAACACAAAAATAAAATGCATTCACAAAAATAAATAAATAAATTTTAATTAAATATAATTTAAATGAAGAAAATAGCAGAAAAATGGAAACTAGCCTTTAAAAATAGAAAATAAATGCAATATATTTTGGAAAATTTTTATTATCACTTTAAAAATATTAAAAGATAAAAATATACATAAAATAAAATATTAACACATATTAAAATAAAATATAACAAAGAAAATATGATTTATATAATTTAAAATAGGCAAAATAAAACAAATTATACTCAAAATTGAAATGTACGTAACTTTTACAATTTAACTCCGTTTTCAATGAAAAGAAAAGTAGTATTCAAGTTATTACATCTATTTTCATAATAAAAGATAAAATTTAAGAATTTAAATAATTTAAATTTGAAGTTTAAAAGTCAAAGTTTGAACAGTTTGACCAGAAATTCATTTTACAGTAAAATATTCAAATTATACTAGTTTGAACTATAAATCACTTAATAATCAACATTTATATTTAAAAATGAAATATTTGAAATAAACCATTTTAAAAATAATTTAAATAAAAGAAAGTCAAATTTAAAATATATACAAAAATCTAGGGCTGTTACATTAAAATTCTTGTTTAATTAAGTTTAATTTATTATTAAATTGAATTTATTGTTAATTTTAATTTGCTTAGGATTTATTAAAATTCAATTTGTTGTTTTACTTTTACAAAGATTTTAGTTGCATTTTCAATAAAAAAAACCATTGAAGATCAAAATTGGGACTGAAACGAAACCAAAACTGAAATTTCCAAAATCGTATGAAACTAAGAAAATCTTAAATGAGCGAAACCGAGTACTTGAACCTTGGTATTAGTAGCATTTTTTCTTTCTTTTTATATTTTTCCATTTCATTATATAAGCAGAAATCATTGAAGGATGATATGAAACATAAGTAACAAATAGCTTACTGTTTTTGTGTTGCGCATTCTGCAGCCTTGAAGTAAATTAAAAGAAGTATTTTTCAAAAAGTCAAAATCTTGATCAGGAGCCTCAAGCATTAAACCATCACCGAGTCCATCAACGAGAAGAGCACCAACATTGCTTCCAGCCTCAATTAGCAGATCATCTCTGTATTTGTGTGAAAAAGGTGTCACGGATAAAAAATTCACATTATGTTATACAGTGGCATTTTAAAACTTACTTATCGGTTCCTTCAGGATATTGTAAATGATGAATTACAGGGAAATTCAGAGCTTTATCTTTTAAGTAATCAAAAAGCCTGAAAAAAGGAGGAGGAGAAATTCAAGCTAAAGCATTTCAAACCGAATTTTTTTTTTCAAAACAAAATATATTTATGATAAAATACTACCTTCTTGCTGCATGAACCCTGCTTATTTTATCTTCAGTGTATGGCAAGTTGTGCAGTAACATGATGATATCATTAACTTCTTCAAGTACATTGAGATCTTCGTAGGGTTCATCGCCTCTTAGCATCACAGCTAGTCTAGAGCCTACATTAAAAAAAAATTAAAAAGTATCAAATGAAACAAAATTTAATCCTTTTGAAAGAATGTTGGGAAAATCCGCAGTTTTGTTTGATGGATAAAGGACCAAAATTTAATGGTTTCATACTTTGCACGTTATGATTCAATGAATTTTAAAAGGTTTTACCTTCAGGCAAAAGCTTGTAGGCGCCAGTCCAAAGTTCTTGAAGATTTACTAGTGCAATAGCATTAGGAAGTTGTTTAGTAAGCAGTTCGGATAAAGGTACCAAAACTCCCATACTGACATCAATCAATCTTTTTAGAGCCAATCTCTGGAATAAAAGATTAAATTTTTAACCACTTCATGTAAAATTATTAAACGAAAGAAATTAATGTTAGGATTAAGATTGAATCAACCGTTGCCAAATCCTGACTTCTCAGTAGTCAGAAAAGTGCAAAATTCTTCTGTTATTATAAAATAAAAATATAAAATAACTTATCGAAACAGACCTTAAATGGCATGCCAACCACGAGTTTAGCTGCAAGAGACTTGTATAGAAGTTCCGGTGTCTGACAGTGAGGAACAATCATCAATACATGTTGGAAAAGTTTTTTAAATTTTAAGTGAATTATTAAAAAGTTGACACTCATATATGTATATATGTGTGTATGTATGTGTGTGTATATATATACATATATATATATATATGTATATGTGAATGGTCTCACATTGTAGGACAATAGGAATTCTCAAAGGCTAAATTGGACCCTTTGGGTACCCAATAATGCTCTTTTGTGAAGAGGGAGACCATGCTTGACCACCACACACGCGCGCCGACCGACCGGCTCGACCCAACCCGGGCCTTGTTGTGGTGCAGCAATTATATCTTTGGACGAAATTGGTAAATGTTTTCTGACATTTTTTTTGAGACGGTATCCGTTTTTTGAGTCAACGATCACCCCACGACTCAGTAAAACGTTCGACTTTGCAACGAACGACATTTTTTCTTCTACAAGCCATTCTTCCTCTTCTCTGCGAAACTCTTTTTTTCTAAAATCCGAGCAGTGTTTTTTGAGTGCAATTGAGTCGACTCCGTTTGTATAGACGGATCGATACAACGAAACCAAACAAAAAAAGGCTGCTTTATCCTATAAGCAGCGGCGATTGTTTGACTACTTGCACCCTTGAGCAAAATGCCGAAACGTCTTCAAGACGGTCTTAGAATACACGACTCAGCCAAAGTTCATTTGTTTCCAACAAATTAAAGATGACACCGACAACAATAACTTCTACTGCTGATTCAGATGTCGCCGCCCCCGCATCGCTGTTTCAGGTCCCCATGGTGTCTGCTGCGCCCTTTAGATTCGAGGGCCTCCATTTCAAGCGATGAAGACAGAAGATGGAGTTCTTTCTGGCAATGAGGAAGATAGCCGCTATGCTGACAACAGATAAACCGCAGCTGCCAGACAGACCCTGCGAAGCAGACGTAGATCTACTGAAAGCTTTGACAAAGAAATCGAAGGAGTTGCAAATCTGGACAGAGCAGGATTATCTCTGCAAGAACTTCATCATCAACAACGATCTCTACGACTATTACAACCCCAACAAAACAACAAGGGAAATTTGGGAAGCGCTACAAAAAAGTACGATTTAGAGGAAGCAGGAGTAAAGAAGTTTGACATCGGTCGCTACCTCAAATATCAAATGACAGGTCCGCAGAGGTGCAGTCTCATAAGCTTCAGAAAATAGTTCATGAGATCATCTCTGAAGGTATGAGTTTAAATGAACGATTTCAAGTGGCAGTTTTGATTGATAAGTTACCTTCCAGTTGGAAGGATTTTAAAAATAATCTTAGACATAAAACTAAAGAATTTTCATTAGAAAGTCTAATAACCCGTCTCCGTATTGAGGAGGAACCTTATAAATAGGATATGAAGGAAGAAGTGCTTGCTGTTTCAGGCAACACTAAGAAAGCTACAGTTCTGAAACCAAATCACAAAAGCTTTAAAAATCGAAACTGCATTAGAACCGCAACAAACAGAATTTGAACAAAGGTCATCAGAAACCACCCTAAAAGAATGACACTGGACATTTGTTTCTTTGTTACAACTGTGGAAAACCGTGTCATATGGCACGAAAGTGTCAGAATAGGCCAAGCTCTGCACCGCAAAGTAACCTGACTGAGGAGCCTCTTACAGCTATGATTTTTGATGAGATTCGTCTTGTCGGCGGATCAAAGGTTTGGTGGGTAGATACTGGCGCTACACGTCATGTCTGTTATGACCGTGCTATGTTCAAAACATACACGGAGACCGAGGACAAGAAAGTGTTGTTGGAAGACTCTCACACCACCATTGTTGTTGGGATTGGAAGCGTAGAGCTGAAGTTTACCTCTGTAAAGATCGTCTTCTGAAAAACGTAAAACGCACACTCCAGAGATGAGAAAGAATCTTGTTTTGGGTTATCTTCTTAATAAGGCTGGGTTTACACAGACTATTGGAGCTGATATGTACACCACCCTATGAATGGTATGTTTGTGGATATGGGCTATGCAACCGATGGAATGTTTAAACTGAATGTTGAATGTAATGAAATGTCTGCTTCTGCTTATATGTTGTGTGATTTTAATATCTGGCACTCTAGACTATGTTATGTTAATAAAAGAATTATAAAGAACATGAGTAGCTTAGGTATAATCCCTAATATGTCGCTAAATGATTTTGAAAAATGTTATTTTTGTAATCAAGCAAAAATAACTAAAATCCCACATAAATCTACAATTAGAGAATCAGAACCTTTAGACTTGATTCATTCTGATATATATGAGTTTGATGGCACTCTGACTAGAAATGAACACCGCTACTTTATCACTTTCATTGACTATTGCTCTAATTTTACTTATGTATATCTTATGAAAAATAAAAGTGATGCATTTGAAATGTTTAAATCTTTCATAACTGAAATTGAAAATCAGTCTAATAAGAAAGTTAAAAAATTACGTAGTGATAGAGGAACTGAATAAGAATCAAGTTTATTTATTGACGTTTACAACTCACATGGAATAATACATGAAAAACTGCACCATATTCATCTGAAATGAATGGTAAAGCTGAAAGGAAAAATAGAACATTAACCAAGTTAGTAGTTGCTATTTTACTTAATTCGGATGCATCATCACATTGGTGAGGGGGAAATCTTACTGACCGTATGTTATGTTTTGAATAGAATCCATTAGTCAAAAAGCAAAATTTTCACCTTTGAAATTTTAAGAAACTATAAATCGAATGCGTTTTATATTAAAACTTGAGGATGTTTAGCATATGTTCGTATATATGACCCTAAGAGAGTAAAATTAGCAAGTAATGCATATGAATGTGTATTTATTGGCTATGCTGTTAATAGCAAAACATATAGATTTTATGATCTGAATACACACAATATAATAGAATATAATGATGCTGGTTTTTATGAATTGAAATTTTCTTTTAAATTAAGGAATAGTGTGGGCACACATCAAGTAACACTATACCTATTAGAACAGAACAAAATGAATCTTCTAAAAACGAATCTAGAGGAAGTAAAAGAGCAAGAATTACAAAAGATTACATTTCAGATTTTTGATGCCAATTTTTGGCAAGAGACTATAAATGATGAGATGAATTCTTTGCAATCTAATAAGACTTGATACTTGGTAGATTTATCATCTGGTTGTAAGTCTATAGACTATAAATGGGTACTTAAAAAGAAATTAAAGCATAATGAAACAGTTGATAAATATAAAGTTTGTTTAGTAGCTAAAGGGTTTAAGCAAAGAGAAAATATAGACTTTCACATGTAACTAGAATTACATTCATTCGAGAAGTAATTTCACTAGCATCTATTCTAATTTAATAATACACCAAATAGATGTTAAAACTGCATTTTCAAATGATGAATTAGAAGGGGAAATTTATATAGACCAATCTGAAGGCTTTGTAATTTATGGTCAAAAACATAAAGTTTGCAAGTTAGATAAATCATTATATGGTTTAAAACAAGCACCTGAGCAATGACATGAGAAATTTGATAACAATCTCACATGGTTTTAAAGTTAATGAAAGTGACAAATATATTTACTATAAATCTGAGAATGACATTTGCATTATTATATGTCAGTATGGAGATGATTTTCTTATCTTTGGATCAAACAATCATGCTATAAATAATGTCAAATCTTTGTTAAGTGCCAACTTCGACATGAAAGATCTAGGTGAAGCGAGTGTAATCCTTGAAATTAAGATTACTAGATCAGAAAAGAGAATTTCTTTGGATCAATCTCATTACATTGAGAAGATACTAAAGAAATAGAATTATTTTGACGGTAAACCTGCATGTACACTGTTTGCGCCAAAAATGGTCACAAACCCCAAGTATTGTGAAAGCACCAGTGAATGAATACAGATCAGCAATATTCAAACACAAATATCAGATCTAAGCAAGCAACAAACAACAATCCAGAAATAATGAACAGTGACACACAATTTATAGTGGTTCGGCTATCTCTGGCCTACGTCCACTTCAAGGTTTTTATGATTTTATTGCTCGATGCTTGAAGATTACAATTTCCTATCGCGTAGTACAGCAGATTTTATGATTATAATCTGAATCTAAGGCAGCAATGGTGATCTGGAGTAAATCTGGCAGAGTCTGGGTGCTCTTTAGCTCTTAGAATTGTCCGGCCCCTTTTCTGAATGACCAGGGGCTCTATTTATAGGCGTAGGAGGCTGATATTTCGCCTAAAATTCGGGGAGACCAGTTCTGGTACGTGAGGGGGGGTCCATATGCCTGCTTTCAGGAAATCCGGGCCCACTTCGGGATCGATTCAAACTCAACTTCGAATCGATCAAGATTTGCTCCGATTGAGATGAAATTTGGCATGAACACTCTTCTATGCATACGCAAGCTCCTGTGAAAATTTCATAGCATTTGGACATGTAGATTGTGAGATATCATCGATTCGAAATAGTGTTCTTCGTCAGGCTGCTTCATTCGAATTGATCCCTTCGTATCGATTCCTTCGAATCGATGGTGGCACGTGATTCTGTGGTGACGTGGAGCGCAGCTTTCGTATCGATCCGCCTTTCTTGCCGAGTTTATCGAGTCACTCCGGGGATTTCGCCGTGTTCGTATCCATGCTTACCGTGTCGACTCGGGTCTTTCTGATCCGATGGATTCGAATGAGTTGCCTTCTGATGGATTCGAAGGACTTCAATCCGGTGGTTTCGAAGTGGAGTAATATCATGGATTCGAAGGATCTCAATTTGATGGATTCGAACCAGATGGGTGTGAGGTCTCTGCCATTCTGATTGATGCGGAGGCGATGGATTCGAACATAGCTCCTGCCGATGGATACGAAGATGTTGGTGCGAAGTCCATGGATTCGAACCGAGGCGTGAGGATGGATACGAAGATGAGGCCACTTCCTACAATTTGCATCGATCATAACTTGATCAAACGAACTCGGATTAACCTGGAATTTGAAATGTAGCCTTTTCTAGCATTGATCATCATCTCTAATTGATTCTGTCCCGATCGGAGCCTGGTAAAATTTTGACGTCATCCATTGCAGCCTTGTTTCCAATTGAACTCAAATCCTGATATTCATCATTCCTTGCCAATTTGTTGATATTCCAGCCTTGACCAAAAGGTGGGATAACATTTGCCCTCCAAAATATGCCTTATGATAATAAGGCGTGTTTTGAATAATTCCGTATCCGATATCCAAAGTCTATAGCCAATTCCATGCCCATCCGAACTCGAAGACTGAGTTATTAGTTCATCCTTTTCCAACAACCGAATCCAAGACCTCTTCGGGTCGATATCCAAATCTGTAACCTCTCTGGGCTCTTGCCAAGCGCAATCCACACCTGACGACCGTGGTCCAGTGTCCCTGGACGTTGAGCTAACCTCTCCGGGTTCTTGCCAAGCGCAATCCACACCTGACGACCGTGGTCCAGTGTCCCTGGACGTTGAACTAACCTCTTCGGGTTCTTGCCAAGCACAATCCACACCTGACGACCGTGGTCCAGTGTCCCTGGACATAAGTAATGCCGTGGCTTAAGTCCTAAGCCGAATCCTGGTCACTCCGGACCCTTGCCGAGCATAGTCCATACTCGACGACCTAAAACAATAATCGATAATAGGGGGCCTAAGTCCTAGGCCGAATCCTGGTCACTCTGGACCCTTGCCGAGCATAGTCCATACTCGACGACCTTAATGAGTCAATTTACCACATTCGGGCAAAAAGACTCACCCCTTGCCAGGCGTAATCCACACCTGACGACCGTTTATCAAAAACCAAAAAGAATCCAATCAAAATCCAATCAAAAATCCAAATCAAATCGGAAAACCAGAAATCCATACCAAAAATCAAAATCATCATCCAAAACGGAGAACAATCATCCGAATGAATGCCAAAACCAGAAAAGCAAGCAAAATCAGGAGTTCAATCCAAACTCCAAAAACCAAACCAGAAAACCAAGTGTCCAATCCAAAAACAAAAGACAGATTTCACAAACCATGGCTTTGCGGTTTATCATCATTCAGAGCATGCCTAGGGGCTATCTCCGTCCCTATACATGTGTAAATGACTCGGTTGCTCGCCAATGGTCTGTTACTTATTTCATATTATCCTGATCAATTGATAACCAATCGACCACCATTCCTGAGCCTCATGCCATCCTGGCTTGAGGTGGGCGGTGGTTGCTCCTGCTCCACCGCTGCATTCCGAGCCCCAACATACTGCCTTAATTGTCCATTCCTTGCATGCTCCTCAATTATGTCCTTTAGGTGCCTGCAGCTGTTGGTATCATGCCCGTCCAAATCGTGGAAGAGACAGTGCTTTCCTGATGCCCTTTCTCGTTCAGAGGGTTCTCTCCTAGCCGGCCTCCGGTAAGGAAGACGATTCCGGGTTTCCATGAATATCCGCTCCAGTGTCTCGTTTAATTCTGTGTATGTGGAAAACTTTGGATCCCTCCATCGCTTCCTGGCTTTTCCTGAATCGTCGTCCAGCTTCCTTTTTTCCTTATCTTTATCCGAGTTTCCGTTGGATGGTCCTCCACCCTCAGTCACATTCACCTCCTTTAACTTTAAGTCCATACATGCGTCTTCTTGCCGAAGGAACCTTTCAGCTTCGTGGAAGAATTCCTCGAGATCCAGTGGCGGGTCTCATACTAAAGATACCTTAAAATCTGAATTCTCTATGACTCCCGACACTACCGCCATCAAAACCATTGATGGATCCGGCCGATCCACCGAAGCTACCGCCGCATTGAACCGAGTTAGAAAAGCCCTAAGCGATTCATCCGTCCTTTTCTTTACCGATGTTAGCGTCATTACGTTCTTTGGTCTTTTGATATGAACCCGAAATTGTCCCAAAAACCTATCCACCAATTCCCTCCAAGTCCTGATAGATCCTTCTTCCAATTGTCTAAACCACATTGCAGCTAGATCTATCAAATACAACGGGAAACATCTGGCCATCACTTCCTCCGATGCCCCCAGCACTTCCATGTGCCTAGTGTATCTCATCAAGTGATCAGTTGGGTCAGCCTTGCCATTATATGCTTCTACGCTAGGTAACTTGAACTTAGGTGGATTCTGAGCTATCCTGATTTCCCGAGCGAACGGACTCCTGTTCACTCCTTCCAAGTCTCTATTGGTCAAACCTCCATGCATAGTCTTCCTAATGATTTCCATTAATCCAGCATTGTTTGTCAGGGGTTGCCCCCCGTGCTCCCGAGGGAACTCCGACACATATTCTTCATGTGGCTCACTAGCAGCAACATTGGCCCTAGCCTTTTGAACTCCTTCCAAAGGTCCTCCTGTATTGGATCCTGCGGGCCTGCCCCCAAGCCCTTGTTGATTACCTTCTGGTTCTGTATTCTGTCCTCCGTTGGGTTCCATAATCCTAGCTCCTTGTTCCATATTTGCAGTTGCTGTAGTTGGTCCAAAGTTCTGTGTTCCTGCAGCTCTCATCTGCTCGAAGAAAGTCTGCATTATTGCATGTTGACTCTTTAGCAACCTCTCGTGTAATGAATTTGCCATAGCCTCCATTTCGTCTCTGGTAATGTAAATCGGAGCTCGTCCTTCTCCAGCTCCGGAGGATGCCTCTTGACTTCCTCCTTGTTGGCTTCTCTCAGCTCTTTGTCTTCTACTTGTTTGTCGAGTCATTGTCTTTCAAATCTGAATCCTTAAAATTTCAAACCTGAACTTTGAATCTGGTGTAGCGGGTGCTAGTTCTTCTCAGTGAAAGCACCAAAGTGTTTGCGCCAAAATTGGTCACAAACCCCAAGTATTGTGAAAGCACCAGTGAATGAATACAAATCAGCAGTATTCAAACACAAATATCAGATCTAAACAAGCAACAAACAACAATCCAGAAATAATGAACAGTGACACACAATTTATAGTGGTTCGGCTATCTCCGGCCTACGTCCACTTCAAGGTTTTTATGATTTTATTGCTCGATGCTTGTAGATTACAATTTCCTATCGCGTAGTACAGCAGATTTTATGATTATAATCTGAATCTAAGGCAGCAATGGTGATCTGGAGTAAATCTGGAAGAGTCTGGGTGCTCTTTAGCTCTTAGAATTGTCCGGCCCCTTTTCTGAATGACCAGGGGCTCTATTTATAGTCGTAGGAGGCTGATATTTCGCCTAAAATTCGGGGAGACCAGTTCTGGTACGTGAGGGGGGTCCATATGCCTGCTTTCAGGAAATCTGGGCCCACTTCGGGATCAATTCGAACTCAACATAGAATCGATCAAGATTTGCTCCGATTGAGATGAAATTTGGCATGAACACTCTTCTATGCATACGCAAGCTCCTGTGAAAATTTCATAGCATTTGGATATGTAGATTGTGAGATATCATCGATTCGAAATAGTGTTCTTCGTCAGGCTGCTTCATTCGAATCGATCCCTTCGTATCGATTCCTTCGAATCGATGGTGGCACGTGATTCTGTGGTGACGTGGATCGTAGCTTTCGTATCGATCCGCCTTTCTTGCCGAGTTGATCGAGTCACTCCGGAGATTTCACCGTGTTCGTATCCATGCTTACCGTGTCGACTCGGGCCTTTCTGATCCGATGGATACGAACGAGTTGCCTTCTGATGGATTCGAAGGACTTCAATCCGGTGGTTTCGAAGTGGAGTAATATCATGGATTCGAAGGAGCTCAATTTGATGGATTCGAACCAGATGGGTGTGAGGTCTCTGCCATTCTGATCGATGCGAAGGCGATGGATTCGAACATAGCTCCTGCCGATGGATACGAAGATGTTGGTGCGAAGTCCATGGATTCGAACCGAGGTGTGAGGATGGATACAAAGATGACGCCACTTCCTACAATTTGCATCGATCACAACTTGATCAAACAAACTCGGATTAACCTGAAATTTGAAATGTAGCCTTTTCTAGCATTGATCATCATCTCTAATTGATTCCGTCCCGATCGGAGCCTGGTCAAATTTTGACGTCATCCATTGCAGCCTTGTTTCCAATTGAACTCAAATCCTGATATTCATCATTCCTTGCCAATTTGTTGATATTCCAGCCTTGACCAAAAGGTGGGATAACATACACCATATGATCCTAGTGTAAAACTATTTAAGAACACTGGTGAAGATGTAAATCTCATTATGCGAGCATCATTGATAGCCTTCGGTATGCCAGTGATTATACTAGACCCGACATTGTCTATGTAGTGGAATTATTATGCAGGTT
Source organism: Allium fistulosum (assembly GCA_030737815.1). Lineage (NCBI taxonomy): Eukaryota > Viridiplantae > Streptophyta > Magnoliopsida > Asparagales > Amaryllidaceae > Allium > Allium fistulosum. Next base: position 131,955,388 of record CM060904.1, read on the forward strand.
TACTAGTAGACCTAGTATAGAGCACTGACATGCTAACGAAAGGATCATGAGATACCCAAAATGAACTATGAACCTTGGGTTACATTATGAAAAGTTTCCAGCTGTCCGTGAAGGATACACCGATGCAGACTGGAATACTTTATCCGATGATTCAAAAGCAACCAGTGACTATATATTTAGCATTACTGGTGGAGTTATTTTTGAAAATCTAAGAAACAGACTATTTTGGCTCAGTCTACTATGGAGTTTGAGATGATAGCACTAGCCACAGCTAGTGAAGAAGCAGATTACTTAAGAAATCTACTAACTTAGATCCCTTTATGGGAAAATCGATACTAGATGCGTTGATCTGTTGCGATAGTACTACAGTTATCGCAAAAGTACAGAACGTTATTATAACGGTAAGAGACGACAGATACGTCGTAAGCACAGCACTATTAGAGGGCTACTCTCTTTAGGAGCTGTTCGAGTGGATTACATACGCAGTGATGAGAATGTGGATGATCCTTTGACGAAAGGATTAGCCAGAGAAAAAATCCTTAAAACCTCCAAAAGAATCGGACTACTGTCCTTAGATTGTTGAATCACATAATGGTAACCTGACCTAATGATGGGAGATCCTAAAAACTATGTTCAATGGGTAAGAACAAGTTGTGAAGTGATATGAGTTGAAGAAGCAATGAATTAATAGAATTTTTAATGAGATCTATACTCTATATAGAGTGGAGTACCTACCTTCAGGGGTACTCTTGATAGACTCACCTATGTGCATGTGGAAATGTGACCGTTTCTATGGAATTTTGGGCAAAATTCTTATAGCATTCACTAAATTGGGATAGTTGTGCATGACCATAAATACACGGCTATTTGATTGCATTCTAGAAAGATTGTATGTGGTTTGATGTCAGAAATAGAGTTCAAGATTATGTGTCACTCTAGTAAAAACTGAATCATATCCACTATGCAATGCTTCAAGTCGAAAGACACATTTGTTTATGCACAATTTTATGTTTTTAAAAGCTGCTCGGAAAAAAAAAATTATAAATTCAAGTGGGGGATTGTTGGAATTTTATTTTAAATTTTAGGTGAATTATTAACAAATTGATTAAGTGTGAAAGACTCTTGGATATGTGCATAGTCCCACATTGTATGACTATAGAAAAAATCAAGTATTTATACTTGATTCTTAAAGGCTAAATTGGACACTTTAGGCACCCAATGATGCTCTTTTGTGAGAAGAAAGACCATGCTTGACCGCCATACGTGTGCGCCGACCGATCGACTCGGCTCGGCCTCGGGCTTGCTGTGGTGCAACAGTAATAATTTTGGACGAAATTGGTAAACGTTTTTTGACCGTTATTTTTTTGAGACGGTAAAACTTCAGATCCGTTTTTTGATCCAACGATCACCCCACGACTCAGTAAAACATTCGACTTGGTATTCCATTTATTAAAATTGATTGTTAGACGAAATCAAAAATATAAATGACATAAGCTGTTCTTCTTCTTCTCGACGAAACTCCTTTTTCCTATAAACCGAGTAGTGTTTTTTGAGTGCAAATAAGTCGACTCCATTTGTGCAGATGGATCGATACTACGAAACCAAACAAAGAGATGTTGTTTTATCCTAGAGGCGGCGGTGATTGTTTGGCTGCTTGCACCCATGAGCAGAACGCCGAAACGTCTTCAAGACAGTGACAGAGTACATGACTCAGCCAAAGTTCATTTGTTTCCAACAATACAACTTAGCTATCATGAAAAAATAAGTTGGGGGCATGCAATTATAGATAATATTCTTCATACCGCAAAACTTCTTAAGAACAAGGCTAATTTAAAACTTACCTTCAATTTATCTGAGTGATACAGACATAAGAACCGAACCATCCCTATGTAGAACTCCACTGTAATCAACCTCTTCTCCCTATAAATCGAGAAATTATAGTTAGAAGTGAGTTATATATAACATCTTTATTGAAAATTGAAGTATACTTCTTTCTGCAAAGGAAGTTGCCCTGTTCTTCTCCGAAAGTGTAATAACGTCCGTGCTTCTCTTCAAAAGGAAACTGTTCAAATTACAACTGATTAATTCTTAAATTCTTGTTCCTTTTTTACATGTTCCTCAAATTGTGTAGAACGAACTAGAGTTAAAAACTTACCACTCTTTTTTGAATTTTAAAAGCCAGCATTCCCAGGTTAGCTAATTTTCTACTGAGAACAATTTCGTCTTCAGGTGGTTCCGTCAGTGAAACACTAATTGTATCACCTAATCCATCCTATAAAATAAAATATATATAAATAAACTACATCATTCCTCTCTATTTTGTACCAGTAGCCTATATCCCAAAATTAACAAAGAAACGGTAAATTTTCCTTGTCCAAACATGCTTGCGCGTGGAATCATTTAATATATGTACTGGGATAGTTTAAATGAATTATATTGTAAAAATTTCCTGATTGGATAGACTAACGACACATGACAAAGTTACATTATGCATCATTGGATGCCAAGCAAATTTTAAAATGCTATTCAATACAGAAAAGATGATAAATAAGTTCATACATATGTTAAGTTGCCAACATTAATGTCGAAAAGAGTGCACAAAACATTTTGATCGTCACAATGTCAAAAAGTACTTGTATTATGCTGAATTGAATAATGGCATTCTTCTACTCTAAATATTTGTTTTAAGAAACATACCAAGTAGAGAGGAGAAGAGGACTAAATATGGTTTGACAGATAATGAAGGGCTTAAAAAAATCAACTTGCACCAAGCTATCTTGAAAACTACGAACTATAGCAATGATATTGGAAAAGAATATTACCTGAAGAAGAGCTCCAATTCCAATTGTAGACTTCATTCCTCCATCTTCACCTTCTCCAGCCTCAGTAACTCCTAGATGCAATGGATAATCCCAACCATCTGGATAATCCCAACCGTCTGGATACCTTTCAGTCACTAGTAAGCGATAAGCTTGAACCATGATGACTGGATTGCTGGCTTTCATTGAAAAAACAAAATTATGGTAATCCAACTGCTGGCAAATTAATGCAAATTCAATTGCTGACTGAACCTGTTTGATGATCATTTGTATAGATTTCACCGTCATATTCTAGATAAGGAAATAAAATAGTTATGTAAAACATAATCAATTACCATTCCACTCTGAGAATCGCCGTGGTAACTCATCATTCGATCAGATAAACTTCCATGATTTGTTCCAATTTGCAGTGCTCTTCCATAATTCTTGCATTTTTCCACTAATGGGGTGAAAGCCTGGCTCAATATTGAAAAGAGAAACAAAGGTCAATGCTACAAAGACATACGTTAACAACTTTGTAGTTGATAACAGCTATATGAAAGATTCAACTATAAAACTCAACAAGGTTTTCCAGCAGGAAAATATCAAAGACGGTTAATTTCTTCAACCTTCAGAACGTGCGCATACTCTTTGTCATAATCACCGGTGTACTCTAGTATCTCAAATTGAGGCTGTCCATCAGCTGAAAACAAGACATGGAACTCAATGGTCCGTAATTGAAGTTGTAATAATATACAGAAGTTATGGTAGTACATACCAAAATTCCCAGTATTGACACAAATTTTATCAAAACTGAGAAAAGAAATGGTGAAGAAAAATGAAATTTTACTTTCTGTCTCTCGAACCATCAAATATAAAGGAGTATATATATACAACCGAAACAAACAAAATACAAAACAGTAAAAAAAACAGAAAACAACAAAAGTACAATACAATATATCTCTCTACATCCCCCCCTCAAGCTGGACTTGGTGGTTTAGAAACAAGGCCAAGCTTGGATGAAAGAAAAGCATGCTGATCAGCTCCCAATGGCTTCGTAAGCAAATCTGCTAGCTGAAGAGCAGATTTAACATGAAGAATGGTGATAAATTGTGCATCTACATAGTCTCTTATAAAATGACAATCAACTTTCAAATGCTTGGTTCTTTCTTGAAACACCTTGTTTTCTGCAATGTATTTAGCTGCAATGTTGTCACAAAAAAGATTAATAGGAAGAGATACTTTCACTTGCAAGTCTTCAAGTAAACCTTCGAGCCAAATCAATTCACTTGTGGTATAACTCATACTCCTATATTCAGCTTCACAAGTACTCTTGGATGTAGTTTTCTGTTTCTTTGTTTTCCAAGATATTAAAGAATTACCTAAGAAAATAGTATAACCAGAAAGAGATTTTGCAGAAAAAGGAAAACTTCCCCAATCAGCATCACAATATGCTGTAAGATTCAAATCAGATGTGGAGGAATAAAACAGACCAACATCAATAGTACCTTTGAGATACTTAAGAACATGTAAAGCAACATCAAAATGTGACTTTGCAGGAGTATTCAGAAATTGACTAAGCTGTTGAACAGCATATGAAATATCTGGCCTAGTCATGTTAAGATATAGAAGTTTACCAATGAGTCTTCTGTATGTCTCAGGATCCATAGGCAAAGGAGTATCAACTGTGCTTAGTTTCAAATTTCTGGGCAAAGGGAAAGAAACTGGTTTGCACTGTTCCATATTTGTGTCCTTTAAAAGGTCCAAAATATATTTCCTTTGATTCAACAAAATACCTTCTTTTGTTCTAAACACCTCTATGCCTAAGAAATATTTCAGGTGGCCCAAGTCTTTAATTGTAAAAGCAGAATTAAGAACATTCTTAACAGATTGAATCTCAACTGAAGAATTTCCAGTAATTAGTAAATCATCAACATAGGCAATAACATCAGTGAAAGAATCATTACCAGACTTAATGAAGAGAGAATAATCTTGTTTTGACTGTTTATATCCCAAACTGATCAGTTGTTTACTAAGTTGAACATTCCATTGTCTTGCAGCTTGTCTTAACCCATACAAGGATTTCTTCAATTTACATACTTCTCCTGGTTTAGCTTTTATATATCCAGGTGGAGGTTGCATATACAATTCTTCATCAACATAACCATGCAAGAAGGCATTATTTATGTCAAGCTGATGAAGGTCCCAATTTTTTGCAGCAGCTAAAGCAATAAGCACCCTAACAGTAGTGAATTTTGCAACAGGACTGAAAGTGTATTTGAAGTCTTTACCTTTGATCTGTTTATCACCTCTTGCAACAACCCTTGCTTTGCATTTATTTAAACTTCCATCTGGATTAAATTTTGCCTTATACACCCATTTACTTCCAATGGCAGTCTTATTAGGAGGTAAAATAGTCATTTCCCAAGTGTCATTATCTTCAAGTGCTTGTAGTTCTTTTTGCATGGCCTCAATCCATTTAGGATCATTCTTAGCTTGAGCATAAGAATTAGGTTCATGAATAGATAAAGCATTTGCTAGACTGGCAATGTATTCTGAGTTTAAGTGCTCCAGTTCAGAATTAGAAAGAATTTGTTGAACAAAAGAACAATTTGTAGGAGGTTTATGATGTTTATCTAGAACAAACTCTTCAAATTTTTTAGGCAGTTGAGTAGGCCGAGTGGATTTTCTAATAGGTACAAGAGTGTTTGAAGGTGAGGACTTTTGTGGAATAGAAGAAGGTACAAAATCTGGTTGAACATTATTTGGTGGTGAAGTTAAGATTGGAGATGAAGGTGCTTCAGGGAAATTTTGAATGTTATTTTGAGGTGAATGAACAACATTTTCTATTGGAGATGTGAGGAAGGAATCAGGTGATAAAACTGGATTAACAAGAGGAAAGAAAACATGTTCATGAGGATCTGAAATAGGAGGAGTAGTAGAATGATAAGGAAAAATGTCTTCCTTGAAAAAGACATCTCTGCTAAGTAAAACCTTGTGATTTTCAAGATCATAAAGTTTATACCCTTTTTGAGCATAAGGATATCCAATCAGAATACATTTCTTTGCTCTAGAGGCCATTTTGTCACTGGTTTTGATAGCAGGATAACATAAACATCCTATAACCCTTAAATGAGAGTAATCTGGCATTTTGTTCATCAAAATTTCATATGGTGTTTTCCAAGAAAGAACTGAACTAGGCATAAGATTTATTAAATAGGTTGCTGTGAGAAGACAATCACCCCAAAATCTGTTAGGTAAATTTGCATGAAGTTTAAGAGCTCTAGCAGTCTCAGCTAAATGTTTGTGTTTACGTTCAAGTCTTCCATTTTGTTGTGGGACTCCTACAATACTTTTTTGATGAATTATCCCTTCTGATGCAAATAAGATTGAGCAACTTTCTTGAACAATCTCTGTTCCATTATCAGATCTAATGATCTTAACAGATTTTTGAAACTGATTCTTAACATATGCTAAAAAATCAGTTATAATTTTAGGAACTTGATCTTTATGATGAACCAGATGTGTCCATGTAGTTCTAGAATGATCATCTAGAATAGTTAAAAAATATCTAGCACCAGGTAGAGAAGGTATTCGATATGGACCCCACAAATTAATGTGAATTAATTGAAAACATGCATTTGCAATAGAATTTGATACAGGAAAAGGTAATCTATGATGTTTTGCAGAAATACAAGATTCACAATGAAAATTACTATCATTCTTTATTAATGAAGAAAAGAAAGGTACATATTTCAACTTGTCTAAAGAGGCATGTCCAAGTCTTGCATGAAAAAGATGAATGGAATTTATTTTATTAGAAGATAAGGTAACAATACCTTGACCAGAAAGAACATTATTTGTGAAATGAGGATGAGGATTATTAGGAATGTCTTTAAGAAACTTATACAAACCTCCTTGTCTCAAACCAATGGCCTTCACCTGTTCAGTTGAAAGGTCCTGGAAAGAGCAAGAATGTTGCTCAAATTTAGCAACAAGATTATTATGATCTAATAACCTTCCAACAGATAAAAGGTTATGTTTAAATTCTGGTACATAGAAAACATTTTTTAGGACAATATGAGAATTGATAGTGATGGTTCCAATGATAGTAACAGTTTTGTAAGTACCATCTGGCAAAGCTATTTGAATGGGATGTTTTAGAGTATGTGTTTTATCAAAGATGTTAAAATCGAATCCCATATGATCACTAGCTCCTGTATCAATTATCCATGTGTTTGCATGTTGAATTGAGGAAAACACATTAAATGCAGAGACAATACCTGCAAAATTCACTGCAGCATCATAAGGATCAGATGAAGAACATCCTTGACTTTGTTGCATCATCTTCATAAACTCCTTGTAAAATGCAGAAAACATTTGTGGATCAACACCAGCCGATGACATAGGAGAATTAGCTGCATTAGAATCACTTTGCAAAGTAGAAGCAGTAGGATATGCACCAAGAATTCCAATACCAGCAGAGTTCTCTTGAGCATTTGCAACTAATTTTTGAGAAGTTTGATTAATTTTTCCTTTCCACCAATCTGGATAACCAACAATTTTAAAACATTGATCCTTAGTATGCCCTTTATATTTGCAATGATCACAAAATTTGTCCTGTTTAGCCTTCTTGTAATCTTTTTTTTTGGAAAGATGACTTGAAATTGTGAAGTAACTCTTTATTCTTAGCAGAAAAAAGAGCACTCATCTCTGTAGATTGACAAGCTACATTAAGAGCATTCTGTTTTTCAATTTGTTGAAGCATGTGATAAGCTCTGTTCACATTTGGTAGCGGATCCATACTGAGTAGATTTATCTTAGCTTGATCAAAAGATTTATTCAAACCAAAAATAAATTGGATAAGTTTTGTAAGCTGATCTCTCTCAAGAACCTTAGCTAACAAACGACATGAACATTTATCGATTGCCCCACAAGTACAAACAGGAATTGGTTCTATAACTTGCAATTGATCCCAAACTTGCTTCAGATTAGTATAATAAGTGGCTATGTTATCATCATTTTGTTGAATACTCATCAAATTTTTATGAATTTCATAGATCTGAGGAGCATTCGAATGACCATACCTTTCTCGAATCTCATTCCAAAGTTGTCTTGCAGAAGAATTGAAGATAAAACTCTCAGAGATCTTCTTCTCCATGGAACAAAGAATCCAAGCAGTAACCATATAGTCATTTCGAATCCATTTTTGTAGATCTGGAGATTCATCAGATGGTCGAAGAAGAGAATCATCGATAAACCGAATCTTATTCTTCACTCCAAGTGCCAAACGAACACTATGGCTCCAATTCAGATAGTTATCTCCATTGAAGATAATTTGACCTAATTGAGAATTAGGATTGTCCCCATGAGAAAGAAAATACGGATCGTTGTAGTTAATCGCAGAATTTCCATGATTATCTGGATTAGGACTCGAAATATCACTTGAATCAGGAATTTTAGGAATTTGAGGAAAGAGTTAGGGTTTTGGAAAATCGCCTAAGCTCTGATACCATGAGAAAAGAAATGGTGAAGAAAAATGAAATTTTACTTTCTGTCTCTCGAACCATCAAATACAAAGGAGTATATATATACAACCGAAACAAACAAAATACAAAACAGTAAAAAAACAGAAAACAACAAAAGTACAATACAATATATCTCTCTACAAAAACATTCAGCTACTCTCAATGCAACTGAAGGGGCAGAGTGAATATCTGCCACCAGAGGAATATTGTAACTAGAAAAAAGAAGTGTTGAATCAGAAACTTAAATAAATTAGGTTCAAAACATAATCTCCAAAATTACGTATACAAGGTTGAAGATGTACTTTTTCTGAACAAGAGTGTTCTTTATATCAAAGCAGGCATCTGCTTCTCTCTTTCCTTGAACTGTAATACGAACCAAATCTGCTCCTCTGTCCGCTATTCTCATAACCTGGTCATAAAACATTTACACCTCACATTAGAGAAATTTTGTCCATGGAACTTGTTATTTTTGAAGATCTTCTTTGTGAGATTTACAGACCATTCCCATGCATCTTATCAAGCTTATAGAAAAAGTATGAATATTTAATATTTTCCGAAAATTTTGATAACATATTCCCTTTGGGCTTTGTTACTGAACTTATGTACTCCAAATTTGATTATACAAATATTTTTCCAGCGTGTTACATCTTTCAGACTTGACTTAATATTTCCCTTCGTGTCTTTCCTCTTATCATCACAGCAGTATCTCCATAATGGATCATAATAAGTATGCATCCATACATGTTATTAACATGATTTAGTTTATTTCTTAACCATAGTTTATTATGTGATTAAGCAATAAAATAAAAATACTGAGAAAACCTCTTTGACTGTCTGGGCCACGTTCTTGGTGTCTGAAGTAGTCATTGTCTGAATTTTTATCGGATGATCACTTCCAAGTGCAACATTTCCAACCATCACAGTTCGGGTTTTTCTTCTACCAGTCGTGTGCCTTGGAACTGCAGATAAAAAAAACAATTTGCAAATTTGCAAACATTTCTTCACAAATAGCAATACAAAATAGTCATGAGTTAAGAGGGTACTTTGGCAACAGCTTATAAGTAGAAAAAATAGCTTATTGATATGTTGGACAACAACACAACTTTTTGACTCAAAGGTAGTAAATGAGTCAATAAGTCATAAGCAAGAAAAACACACTGATAACCTGTCTATGTGGCACTATTGTGTGATCTCATTTCAAAATAATCGATTCCTGTTTCCTCAGCACATTTTTTTAACCAATCGAAACTAATTCTTTCCCACCATCTCTTCCTATTTTTTCTCACTTTCTAACCGTTTTGACTGCACTGATTTTGTTTTAATTTATCACCGTCTTCAAATGACGAATTCGGTACTTCAACTTTACATTTACTTTCTCTTCATAATCCGTACCCACAATTCCACACGCTATGTGTAGTCTCCATTCCTTGATCTCCCCTATCTCAGCAACAAATTGCATCGTTTCATATGTCACTGAATTTTGTTTCTTCCAATATCAGATCTACCTTATGCTCAGATCCATATACCACTTGCGAGGTAAATTTTCTTTATTTTTCTTACCTATTGTGTAGCGTTAAAGTCAAACCATTATTGTCATTTCTTTGTAACCTTAGCTTTATATGTGCGCACTTTAGATCTGATGTTTTTGGTCAGTTTATGCCTTTAGCTGGAAGAGATTGGTCGTAATCTGAGGTAACTCGATTCTTCACTGCAATTGAGGTATTCATCTGAGTTATCGCAACAGTGCTATCACCATTATGTTCTCCCTCCCTCCCTCCCTCTCTAAAAAAGGACGTGAATGTGGAAATTTTATTTTAAGTGACCGTATTTTCTTAGTTTTAACCCAGATATGGAAGATAAAATTTATGTAACTATTTTTTTTTTTGATAGTGCTAAGCAAGGTCTATGTTTTAGATATTTGAGATCGTCAAATTAGCACTGATTATTTGATGTTCATGGTAATTTCACTTATGATTTTGTATTTTTATTACATCTTATAACAGCAATTTAACCTTAAAACACAACCATAGAGCAATTTAACTTTGAACGGTGTACATGAAACCCAACATGATAATTTTATTTAAAATGGTTATCAAGTGCTTTTCTTAAGTGCCAGAGCTATTGTTCAGATGTACGTAACCAAAAGTTTTATTTCCAACCTGAAACAGGCAGTATCCTTTTCTGTTATTGGTTGTTTCATAATTAGGTTCGTCGTTGTTTCTTATTTTGGGAATAAAGAGTGCATAGTTATATGGGTAACACTGGAGCAAAGATAATGAATTCATGGATCATCAAGATTTCGCTAACATTTTGTATGTTGAACCATGTTTAAATGTGTTGCACACGTTTCTTTCTTATTGGTAGCAAGATGAACGGAATTTTTGGTAATTAACATTATATGGAACCATTGGTATTACGATGTAAATAGTGAATATAATGAGAAACAACTTGAATTAACAATATCAACTACTAAGAAATATGTCAGTACTCTGCAGTATATGGAATGAACTCCATGTGCATGGCCGGGTTCGTCCTGTATTCTTGACTAGACATTGTTTATTAAATCGCCGTTGCCCGACATTGATTAGCGTAACACATACATGCGCCCGATGGATTAAAACCAATATTTCATAACAATAGCGGTATAACTAACAATAAAGTAATTGGACAGTTATAAACATAATAAGTTAAACGGTAACAAAGATAGAACAATTAATAACAACAAATATATTAGAGCCAGTGCAATAATGCAGAATTAAAAATACATTTTGTCCATATAATGTAGGATAGTAACTATCAATGCGATAAAAACAGATATTCAATGAAGTCACAACAATTAGTTCATCCCTTATGTTACCTCGAACCGTTGTCATTTCATTTCCAACAATCATTTGAAGTGGTTTATTCTCTCTCGGCAGTAGTTTGAGCTTTTCAATATTCTTCAAGATATTCGGGATGAAATCAAGATCATCATCAAATGTTACAAAGTTGTCGTCTCCACTGTCGTGCTTTTGTATGAAGTTGTGAATAGTCATTGTAGTAACAACCACTTATGCTTGAATTGGAAATCGAATAAAAAAGACATATTACTTAAGTTGAAATATCCATTGAAGTATTTCCATACTTAAGTCCATCAAGGAATTCCTATGCGAATCAGCGTCGGACATTGTGTTTGCAAGAAGTGACGCGAAGAGAAGGAGAACAGCCGAGGAATTTAAAGGGGGTAATTAGCAACTGGCAGCTGACTCGTTGGCCAATACTTCGGACGCCAACGGTACACCCCTCCCCCCTCCTTTTCCACAATTGAACTTGGCTTGGTAGTTGTACCCCAATTCAGACGTCTGACGTGTTTGAAGCATTCGATTGAAAAAGCCTACGAATGCACCCTTAACTACACTAAGTTTGGGAATTCCAAATGTTAAAATATTTATTATCAGTCCAAAGATAATTTTTCTAGCTTAGCTGCATAAAGCTTAGTTTGCTTTCTTATAACTTTATTTTTTTATTGTACAGTTGTCTAATTTCTAACTGCACTATACGTGATACTGGGTGAAATAGTGCTTTATAATTGCAGTAACAAAAAATTATATACGTCATTGCATGCTTTAGTTGATAATATGTTTCATTCAACTTCAATTGATGAGCTGCTTAGTATATCATGCGTTAGTTCTTGAGATGATGGTTTTGATGACAACAACCTTAGAACTTGTTATAAAATATAAATATTAATATTCTTGTATATATATATATATGTATGTATATGTATATGTATATGCAGGTAATGTGAATAAAGAATATACAGTATAGAGATTCAAGACTGACGAATTCAAGATTGAAGAAATCAAGACTGAAGACACGTGAATATCAAGAGTTCAAGATATCAAGATAAGTAATAAAGTCTAGATTTATGTTAAAACTTCATAATAGCACTAAAATCTTTATTCGAATTTTAACTATGGAATGAAATCCACCTTCTCACTTTAATAGTGGGATAACCCACGACCTTCTCTAGTGGAATGGAATCCACGAAATTTTCAAAATAATTTATTTTAACTATTTTTTCAAAAACTATTTTTAGAAGTCATCTTTATCAATATAAATATTTTAGCCTTAATTCAAAAACTATTCTTACCATCTTTCTATCTCAAAATCATCTTTTGTTTTTAACTATCTCTTGATTTTAATATTATAGCTTTAAATCTCAAAAATATATTTTAAAGAAGTATATACTTAGTTTTAATATCACTTTTATATTATAGATTATGTATTTAAAATTACTTTCTAGATCTCTCTTATAAGTTTAAATTATATCCAAAATGGTTTACAAAGTTTATAAATTGTTTTGACAAGTTTTAGAATAGAAATCGTTTTAAAGCAAAAATTAATTTTCAAATTTAACATAGGCATGTCGACATCCCTCATCCCCATGTCGATATGGTTGTCGTATAATTTAAAATTCAAATTTTCAAAAGAAGTGTCTATTCGTCATAACCTTTCATGAATGGACATGACCATTATTCTCCTATAAATATCAGTAGTTTTCAATGAATTTTTATTGGATTTTTCTTCGTTTCTCTCCTCTTTCTCTTTCATTCTTATTTTCAAACATTCTTAATAAAACTCTGCCGAAATCCTAAATGAATCAAACTCGTTTGTCTCTAATTTGATTCTCTGCCACTCTCTCTCAAAAATATCAGTGTTATTCAGAGTTATAGGATCATTTGTAATCAAAGATCAAGAGATCGAAGTGTATCGACCGTCTCTCTATCTAAGTGTGATTGGAAACGGTGTGATTGTGGCTTGTAAATCAATTGAGTGTGATTATAGCCCGTAAATCAATCAGGTGATCTTGTGGTCTAGTTAAATCAAGATAGTTTTCCCTGGACTCGGAGACAGGAGGGTGTATCTTGTGGCCTTGAAATTGAGGTTGTAACATCGACTTTATATTTGAAAAAAAATCTGCACAAAAAATTGTGTGGGACTGGATGTAGGGTAACTCCGAACCAGTATAAAATTCTGTTGTGTTTTTTCCTTTATTGCTTTTATTTACTATTTGCATCTGTGTCTGTGATTGTCTCTGCGTTTGTAAACTGCATCTGCTTGTGTTTAATTTCAAAAGATTTCAAAAATTCATTAATAACTATTCACCTTCCTCTAGTGTTAATCCAGCCTTAGGATCCGTAATCTGCATTTCCAACATCACGAAGTTAATTGTAATAATATACAAGCTATGCTTGTTTGTTGTGATCTAACAATTAACTTCATATATCTCAAGATCGAAACACTAATCTAGGGCTAGAATGACAGTTCCACTTCTTGGGAGGTACCAAATAAATGACTACAAGAATTAGGAGTTTCGGCATGAAGATTACATTACCCGTAAGAAGTGGTTCTAATCTTTGGGAACATGGTAATACGTCTAAAAAATTATTTTATCTACGAACTTTCCCATATATTCAAGCATAGTGACATGAACTAAATGTCTTGTCCAAGCCGAGGAGCTTACTCACAAAATTCCAACAAAAGGTCTTTGTTTAGGATGCTTCAAAGGTATTTATAAGATATGTGGAATGTAATAGCAAAGAAGGAAGTTCTGATCGTATACCTTTATTATAAAGCGAATATTTGGTCAACCAAGTCAAAGTGAAGCCTTTTTAGCATTCGTCGAAATGACTTTTTCTATGCTTTCCATATCTAAAAAAGTAACGATATTTACGTCATTAATCTTCCCACGTTAGGCCGTTTACCCATTTTTCCATGATCCTCTATTTTGGCTTATCGTTCTTCTCTGCCCTAGAGAGAACATAACAAAAAAGTCATTTTTTGTTATGTTCTCCCTCTCCTATAAGCAGGAACATAACAAAAAGTGACTTTCTTATAGTAACCCTTTTATACAATCTTAAAAGAGCATTTATACCTTTTGTCTATAAGAAAGTCACTTTTTGTTGTGTTCTCTCTTTCCTTCGCTATCCAGACAAGAGTCTTTAACGAGGTACGCGAGGGGGAAAGGGTTTATGAGCACTACCAAAGGCGACCAACGGGAGTTGTTCTGCGTAAAACTAGGTTTAGGGGGGACGAGACCAATGTGACCAGTTCGCAGGGGGCCAGATTGCACATTTCAGGACTGCGGTACTAAATGAACCACACGCTAGGCTGTTGGCTTACTTTCTTTGCCCTTGGGAGTAGTGGTTTAGAGCGGTTTCTGTTATTCCTCTGCCAGGGGTGGGATCGTGCCCAGTAGACGATAAAGAGAGGAATTAGATACATAACCTGTTGTAGTAATATATCCCCTCGTTCCCCACTCATTCGTCAACTGCTACGTGTCCCTTGGTTATTCTTTCATTGATACCGGGACTTTGGTAGAAAGGTAAGTCGACTTGGTGTCTTCTTCGCGGATCAAAAGTATACTGTTCAGATTTTATAAGCAGGAACAGAACAAAAAGTGACTTTCTTATAGTAACCCTTTTATACAATCTTAAAAGAGCATTTATACCTTTTGTCTATAAGAAAGTCACTTTTTGTTGTGTTCTCTCTAAGAGCATTATACCTTTTGTCTATAAGAAAGTCACTTTTTGTTGTGTTCAGAGAGAACACAACAAAAAGTGACTTTCTTATAGACAAAAGGTATAAATGCTCTTTTAAGATTGTATAAAAGGGTTACTATAAGAAAGTCACCTTTTGTTATGTTCCTGCTTATAGCTCCTATAAGCAGGAACATAACAAAAAGTGACTTTCTTATAGTAACCCTTTTATACAATCTTAAAAGAGCATTTATACCTTTTGTCTATAAGAAAGTCACTTTTTGTTGTGTTCTCTTTATTTTCTCTTTGTTTGTTTTCTCATTTTCTTTTGTATGTTCTTGCTCAGAGAGAACATAACAAAAAAGTCATTTTTTGTTATGTTCTCTCTTATCCAACTTCCCACTTTCACAAGAGAAAGTGTTTTCTCATTGGGTTGCTCCCAAACACTCCACTTCTCATATTTTTCCTACATAAGGTATCATCTCCAATAGTCTTAAACGATTTTTGTGTTTATCCAAGTTGTGAATTGAGTTTGATTCATTTCCTCTTTAATTTTTACACAAGATTCAAGTTCCAAAATTTTATATTTACTTTCGCTATCCATTAAGCGATTTAATTATGAACATAAATTTCCATTAAATCCATAATCATAACTTCATCTACTTTGATTAATTTTTGAATCTTAGATGTGCTTTGAAGGCGTCTTTGTTCTATATTTGAAGCTCTCATCACTTGAAGTATTTATAGTTAAGCAAAACTGTCTCTAATGATGACGTTTAAAGGTAACTACCTTATCATCTATCCATAATACCACTCCAGGTTCTAATTGTATTTATTACTATTTGTTGTCTGTATTTATTGATCCACAAAGAACGCAATGCAGTTTGAACTTTTAAATTTAGATATGTTTTATTAGGTTGCTTTATAAACCCTGAGTTCATTAAAATGAAGGCATGAATATAGAAGTATAGGTGCTTGGAACTAATCTATTAATATATTCTGATTGTCTAATTGTAATGGTTGATTGAGGATGTTTTATTCTCAGCTGTTGTATTCGTAAGATTTGATTTGTAGATTCTATTATATGGTTGAGATAACATTTTAGATTGTGCATTTGAATACAAATTTGTTAAAATCATGAAGTATATTAGTAGTTAACTAAATTTTTGTTTTTAATCTTTTTATTTTGTCATTTTGTTTTTTTATTATAGGTGCATGTAATTCTACTTTCACCCCATTATTAAAGATGAGTATAATATATACCATACTCTGTCTGAAGAGATTGCATTTAGTATGGAACTAAATGGCTAATTCAAGTTAATATATATATATATATATGAATGTATCATATTTCTTAGTTCATATATGCTAAATTATGAGATGGAGCCTTGGTGCAACAGTTGAATCACCCACATGGTGATCTGGACCCAGGTTCAAGTCAAAAAATGGCATTTTTGCAATGTGAGAGAAAAACTACGTACATTATCAACCTCCGCAGAGCCCGCAAGTGCGAGAGCCTTGTGCACTGGGTTCCACCTTCTATATGTGTCAAATTATATTTTTATGTTGTAGGTAGAGGACGCTGCCCAAATTGGATCATCTGCTATCATCTGCTACTTAATACTTTATTAAGACATGATTATGCGAAAGCTTGAGCAGCAGTTAGAAAAGTTATATTATTTAAGTATTAGTTATCCATTTTTTACGACGCTAATATTTAATGAATTGTCCTTTGCAAGTAAATCTCTTAACTAACAGCAATAATTTTTGTTATGGTTGTATGTAAGGAAATAAATGTACGTGAATCAATTATATTTATTCATTTTATTATATGTAGTATATTGCTCTAAATTAGTTGTAACAGGATAAATAAAAAAGTTTTTTTTAGTATTGTTAGATCATTTGAATTTTGGTTTATATTTTTCTTCCCTTTTTGCAATATAACATAGTTGGGAATTATTGATCAAGAAGATTTACTTGCAAAAGTATTCTTTTGTGATCACGATTGTCACCAAATTTGGAATTAGTTTCTAATGAAAAAGTCTTAAATAAACAATCTTAAAATTTTGCAAAGGCTAAAATATAACCGGGCAAAGAGAATACCCTCAAAAATGGCAAAATCCATCATCTACAAGATTGGATTATCAAAAGGATTGATTGGCCAATGTTGTGCTCAGGCTTTTAATGGTGTGTTATATGATATTTCTACTTCTATGGTCATTAATCCGGTCTATAATATTATTATATAATATAGCATGTGGATTTCACTACTTATATTTCCAGTTTTATAACTAATACATATCATTTCTAATTGCATTTATGTAACTTTCTTTGTTATCAGATAGTACAACCTAGAATGTCTCAAATAATATTTAACAATATACACAATGAATAAAACCCTTTTTGCGCATTTCTTTTTTTCCAATGGAGAATCAGTTATACTTTCTATTTATGATTATTTGCCTCATAGCCTATATGTATACTAGGAATAACATGATTGTTACACATTGTTTTCAAATGTCAAAAATTCCTTTTTAAGGCAATATTTCTCTTACAATTAAGTTTGCCTCGCTACTTTAGCGACTCAAATCAAATTTCTATGTATTCTATTACCATTTAATTGTCGATCAACTGTTCTTACATTGTAAATACAATTTTATCTATCTTATGAAT
The DNA here is from genome assembly GCA_030737815.1 of Allium fistulosum. Taxonomy (NCBI): domain Eukaryota; kingdom Viridiplantae; phylum Streptophyta; class Magnoliopsida; order Asparagales; family Amaryllidaceae; genus Allium; species Allium fistulosum. The sequence goes on from CM060904.1 coordinate 131,972,908, forward strand.
CAACTGGCAATCATATTTCATTTTTGCCATTGTTCATTATCCTTAAAAAATAAATGTGAATGAAGTGACTTCTCAAATTACTCTAGATACAAAATATAGTCTTTTATGGTCGCAATAATACTGTTTTTAGTCTACAATTTTTGACGATATCTGAATGATTTTATGTTTTTTCAAATATGGAAATGTAAGTTGTATTCTTGAAAACATAGCCTTGCTTTGACCCATTACATGTTATCTTCATGTTTTATGTCAATTGGGTATCAGACAAAGCCTATGGATACTAATGGGAAATAATAATTAAGAGCATAAGTACATTAGCCAATCCTTTGTCATCATCCCTAATTCAGATCCTACATTATATTGAAGCTTCCACCAGTCCGATCTTGGAGATTGAAAGTCGGTTTGGTAATCTACTTATATTTACCTCTAGTTTCATGTAATACCAATATTTTGTTTTATATTTGAAAAAATTATGTATTTCTTACTGTTTAGTTTTAATATCCACCTTAAAAAAGAAGGTTTTGCTGTCAGTTGATAAAAACTTTCCAGTCTAAGATTCAAAAACAGTAATAGATAATTCGTGCATATAAGAATCTTAACATAAGATTGCAAAAGACTAGAATTCAAAGCCGTCCAAATGCACAACTATAGTAAGTTTTATTTTTATTCATAACAAATATTAAACTCTAATAAAAACCGATTTCATTTTTTTAGTAAATCATCTCGCATCACTTGCTTATCCATCACATAAAACTTGTATCATTTTTTATCTAGCACATATTGAATACTTTTTATTTCTGCATTTACATATGTGAAGTATTAGTTTGTCTTAGACTTTATATTTCTTTTGATTTATTCTTTAACTACAGTTTTGGTTCATGAATTAATAGTTTCTTTTATGTGCTTTTATCTCAATTTTAGTATTTCTTCCGTTCACCTACATACATAAACTGATTGTACTTACAGTTGAACTTATCAACGTCTTCAAATCGGAGTTGTAAAAGTTTCTTTTGTACACGAAAGATTATTGAAATAATTTGTATCACAGGCTGACAATTGTTATTTGTCCTTACTTTACATAGATCACTGATGTACTCAGAAGAAAAGTTGAGAATTTTATATATTTGACTTCCTTTATGCAACATTCTTCCTTCTGTCATATAGTTTTCTTCAGTTGATGAAGTAATACGATGCATGAAACAGAGGATTAAATCAAAATTTTATACTTGGACACCATGGACCATTTTGCTAGCACTGCTCAGAGCATGTGATATTGGAACCTACAAATGGCGGCGAAAGCTTAGGAGAGCCAATCAGTGGTCATCAACATTTGATGCCTAGAGCAGGTTCATGGCATAATGACATTTACTTTCTATTGGTGTCACCGTTACAAAGATTATGTTATTGTTATGTATATAATTTTGTAATATTGTTATATTAATTTGTTTCTATTTTGTTAGATGAACAAAAATCGTTCATTTTTGCCATTTTTGCTTAGAATATAGTTATATGAGGGTTATGTTCTCACTATGCGCATGTAGGTGATAAGAACAACTTGGAATTTCTCAAAAGACAAAGATAGACCAAATATGGTGATTAAATTAATCCAAGCCTCAATCATGGGGCTGTAATTGTACTTGGCAAATGGAAGTATGTTGTAAAAATATGAGGGCCATCACCCGAGTTATCTTCAACGCATGTCCTTATTGGATATTTCCAGTGAATATGAAATATAACTAAAATCACATAAATAAATGGAAATAACAAAATTTCATAAATGTAAATTACTAATCAATAAATTTTAGTATATGTCTCCAACAATAGCTTGAAATTTGATAGTTTAAAGAAAATATAATACAATTGATCCTAATGATATCACAAAAACAATTCATACAATTATCTCTATGTTTTAGTTTATTTTTTAAATGTCTGTTTTCATTTAATTGTTGAGCAAGCTTCCATGTAAAGGCCAGTTAATTATAATAATAAAGTTCTACGTTTTAGATTTAACTAAAATTTAAGTTTAAAGTTACAGTGTTACAATGATGTAATTATAGCATTTTTAGATGTATTAACATGTTAAAAAAATTCATTCATGGAACATTTCTTTTTATGATATTGTGTTCATCAAATATTGTTATTAGGATAATATAATGACATATGAATGCATATCAGTTTATAGCCATATGATATTTGTACCTGTAGTTACAACGTCTTTGAATACTTTACCTACACAGCTCCATGTTTACTTTTCAGTATTGGTATGCAAAATCGGAAAGTGAAAACTACAATAAGTCGTGTATTATCCATATGAATAAGACCTTACATGACAGAAAATACTAATGTTCATGGTGTCGGTTGGAAACAAATAGAAACAAATCTTTATTTCAAAGTATCCATATTATGAAATCCACCTTCCAATTGATTAATAAGCTTTGATATGTAAAGTCTGACACTTAACTAACATGATAATAATCAACAAAATTGAAGAGAAAATGCATAAAGTAGCTATTGCAACCATTTGGAATAAGGTTACTGTCTTTCAAAGAAAACCAATTATATTGAAAAAAAATTGATTTTTATAAAAAGCAATCCTAAGAATAAATATTAATATAATAATTAACATTTAAACATAGCATCATATTACTATATGTCTCACATCTTCCACTCATCAAAAAAATGAAATGTTTCTAACATTTAATGCTCCTCAAATACACATGTAAATAGACCATATTTATTTTGATTATACAAAAATCAAACTAAATATGTAAATCTCAGCATGTCTTTATTTATTGCATGCTTGGTTATAAAATCATACAACATCATTCCATATATTTAAACAATATTTCCCCTTCTCAATACTAATTACTCTACATCAGTTTTGTTCATTAGATGTTTATTGTACTGATTATACATCCTAAACATATGATGCTTTTACATATTATTTATCTATACCATACAAGGCAAAATCATTTATACAAACTGTTCCCCATACACCAGACTAATGTGTTTTATTGTATAAAAATATCCATCACATGCAAGTCACTGAACTTTGAAGTAGATGGTTATCCCTTTTTTCTTGTAAAATAGAGTAATGTTTTGCCTGATCGAATTATTCTTCGATGATTCTTTGACATCTATGGCATGTTTCATTCTAAATATCAAAATTCTAAACCTTTTTAATTTTCTAATGACAATGTTGACTTTTACTTTACATGTTCTTTGCTCTGTTAGATTGGCATGTGATTCCTTATACATTTGTTCCTGCTATGCTTTATAAAGTAATACCTGTTGATATTTATCCTAGTTATACACACTACCGTGAAATTTATTTTGATTTGAGCAAGCGGATTATTTGATCAGGACCTAATATTTTCTATTTAGATATCAATGGAACTTAAAAAATCAATTATGCAATCTTACAGATACAATAGCAGAAATAAGAGACACATAATATTTAAGGTGGTTCAGATATTAACATCCTATGTCCACAAAGACCCAACAACTTCTTTTATTCCACTGAAGAAGAAAAAGAATACAAAAGAGAGAGGAGGATAATGATAGATGCTCTCAGACACTCACATACATATGAACATGAAATTCCTTCATTTAAATAGACTTGAGAATGAAGAGTTGCTTGGAGATTAAGAAAATCAATTTCCTGATTATCCAAATATCTTTTCAAATTGCATGATTTGATTTTAGTACAAATAGATGACGTAATCTTAGTTTTCATATCTTTCGATTGATCGATTCTCCATGCCTAATGATTTATTTTTTCGTATAACGAATGCATTGACTAATTAATTGATTGGCTAATTAATCAGTTTCCTTCCAAAATATCCTCTCATACTTTTCCATATATAAGCCAAATTAATTGATTGAACCAACTAATCAATTTTTTTCCTTCTCAACAAATATTTGAATCTTCTAAATTTAACACACTTAACATTAAATTAACGTTGTTTTTAGTGTAATCGATGGTGACATCAATTATTTTTTGCTGCTGCGTTCTTTTTGTACAATTGGTGAAAAGGAATCAATTTGATTACTAGCAAACTAATGCTTCTAGGCTCTTACAACTATATTGTACTTGAGTAGGACTTTTAAACCAAATTTGTTTGGTGCTTTATTAGCTTTTAATAAGGCTGCTATTTACACGGATAAGATTATCTTTGCAGGAGCTCAAGACATAATTCCTTTAAGATTGTACTCATACTAATTATTTTAGTAATAGGATTCGCTTGTACAATATTTTCTACATGTACGTTAACCAGATTTGCAATAATATTTTCTTGCTGAAAACATCCACCATTTGTAAGTTAAAATATATGTCTAAAGATGAGATCAGATTAGTATGTGTTTCAGTTCAAAATATTGACCTAAGTTATCTTTTAATCCAAGATATATAATCAAATCAATTATCATGTTTCATTTCTAAATAAACCATTGGTACATGCTTCATTTTAAAATCTATAACCGAATCTTTTGTAGTCTCAATTCATTGGTGAAAGCTTTGCACGTACGCCTTTTTAATGTAGTTGTAAGAAGGCGATGCGTCAATGAATATCTAAATGAGATCACAATTTTTGAAATACAAAGTGCAATCTAACTTGAACTTTTTAGAAAAATTAAGTTGCACTTTTTAGAAAGATTGAGTTAGATTTACAAATAGATTTAAGTTGTTCGCAAGGATGTATAGTTATTTACTACTTAGTAAAACTACTCAAGATTTACAAATCACACTCACTTTAAGCAGTTAAGAAAAAAAATTGTCACGATATAGGCTCTTACTCTCATAAACATTTTGAATTTCTCCTATCGTATTATGGAGTAAAATGAAACAGACATCAAAACTAATATAGTTTTGGACAACACAGGTTATATCATACGGTTTTCTATGATTCAAACATTGTTTAAGAGAAGGGGAAAAAATTACCTAAAGGAAGACTCCAATCTGAAACGGGTTGCAGTTCAACGGTATCCGAACCCGAATTAGAACGGTTAGTCACAGACAAACGCTTAATTCTCAAGGATTTTCTTCTACGAGAATCTGGGACATATGCAACCTTCCTAAAATCCATGCTCTCGGAGTAGCTTAATCCTGAACACCTACTCTTAAGAGCATCTCCAACAGGTTGCAAATTCTCGAATCCGCACTCGAAATCATCTCCAACAGAGGGCAGGAATTCGCAATAGTGCAGAAAGAAGGGGCTTCGGGTTGGGAAAGTAGGATAGAGTGAGGCGCCTGTTCAACAGGCGCCTGTTTGCCAAGCGCCTGTTGAACAGGCGCCTCATATTCAGGCACCTGTTCAACAGGCGCCTGGCAACAGGAGCCTGTTGCAATGAGGCGCCTGTTAAACAGGCGCCTACTCAGCCCCAACGGTCATCTTTTTTCCCTCCAACGGTCATTTTTCCATCTTCAAATATTACTCTCCCCTCTTCTTCCATTTCCAACCAATTTCCTTCCTCCATTGAAATTTTTTCCTGCCACTAATCTCAACATAAAATATACTCCGATTTCGACATTGTTGCTGCAAGGTCCAGTTTTGACGAATACGACTTACAAGACGTTACGATTCCGATTGGGGGAGAAGTAACTAATGCAAGTTGGAGCGCTGCGGAAGACTACGATCTTTGCTACATTTACTGTGCACTCTCAGTCGATCCTATTCGAGGGACCGATCAAAGTGGTGAGTCTTTTTGGGGCAAAATTACTAATTGCTATAATCGGAAGAACATCAATCGGAAAAGAACGCTATCTTCAGTCAAAGGTCATTATGGAAAAATAAATCGTCAAACGCAAACGTTCGATTCTCAAATGTTCAAGTTGAAGCAAACGAATCTTAGTGGATTTGTGAATGAAACGCATTTAGTAAGCTTTAATATAATTTCATTGTATTTTTTTATCATAGTTCTTTAAGTGCACTAGTTATTTTTTGAACAGAGAATGGCCGCAAACAAGTTGTTCAAACAAATCTATAAACCTGATAGTAAACAAGCACCATATTTTTATCAGTTCATGCATGTTTATGATATGTTGGTCGAGCACGTTAAATGGAAATCATCGCTTTAGAAAACCGTTCAACAAGTTCAATCAAACAGTGGTCGGGGTAAAACGCCTAGAGTTGGAGAAAGCTCCAGTCCTATGGAATCTCAAGGAAGCTTCGGTTTAGGATCAGAAGAAGGCCCATCCCCAACCGAAGATCATTTTGTTAGGCTACAGGGAGCAAAAGCGGCCAAAAAGAAGCAGACTGCTGCAGCGGATCAAGAGGAAATTAAAAAACTCATGCTTGAATCTGAAGAAGATTTAACCGGGCAATGGACACTCGAGCAATGCAACACCAAGAAAAGTTATCAAGAATGGATCAACTTATTGCTGGAAACCGGCAAAGAGATGAAGATGCAATAATGTTCATGGATACGTCACACATGTCTGTAGAACAACTGTAGTATACGGAGCAAAGAAGGAGAGAAATTATGAGGCGTAGACTTGAAGAGGGTCATTAAATGAATTACCGTTTTTACAACCATTGTATCTTTAAGTACCGTTATTTGTATTGTGTTCTTAATGCAAGCAATTATTAATATAAGTATTTTCATTGAAATTGCACTACATTGAAAAAAGATTTTAACAACATTAGGTTAATTATACATAAACAGATTACAATAACCGTAATAAGTAACAACAACATAAACAACAGTAGAAAACGTAAGAACAGAAATATAGTTTCACTGATTTCCAGAAAACCCCCAAAGATGATCTATGAGATCATTTTGTAGTCTTCGATGAAGTTGAACACTACGGTATGACATTTGGCTTTCTACATGAAACTCGAGTTCTAGTGCGCTTCCAATCATATCGTTGCGCCAAACATGCGGTGGTGTAGGAGCACCCTCGTAAAAGTAATCTTCTTCCATGTCTCTTTCATCCTCTATAATCATATTATGTAAAATAATACAAGTGTATATTATTTTGGTCATTTTAACTGGTGACCAAAGTCTGCATGGATTACTAACTATGGCAAATCTAGACTGAAGAACCCCAAATGCTCTTTCAACATCCTTCCTCTGGCCTTCTTGCATCGCTGCAAACTTTGCTTGTTTATTGTTTTGTGGGTTAGGAATTGTCTTGACAATGGTACTCCATTTAGGATATATACCATCACCTAGGTAATATCCATGATTGTACGTGTTACCTCCTAAAGTAAAGGTACAAGGAGTTGATCTACCGTTTGCTAAATCATTGAACAACGTAGATCGTTCGACCACGTTAAGATCATTGTTCGAACCTGGCATTCCAAAAAATGCATGCCATATCCATAAGTCATACGACGCTACAGCTTCAAGAATAATAGAGGACCTACGAGATTTACTCTGATAAGCTCCGGCATACGCCTTTGGACAATTCTTCCACTCCCAATGCATGCAGTCTATACTACCTAACATTCTAGGCCAACCTCTACTACCATGCATATTTAATAACTTAACTATATCCGCCTCGTTTGGTCGGCGTAAGTATTGATCAACGTAAATGTCCACGATAGCTTGACAGAAATGTTCCAAACACTCTAATACCGTGCTTTATGCCACTTTCAAATTTTCATCAAGCGCGTCCGCCGGTCCTGCATATGCAAGCATTCTGAGTGCAGTTGTCATTTTTTGAATTCCAGTCAAACCCATTGTACGAGATGCATTGGGTTTGAAGATAAAGTATTTGTCATGCTGCTTGATACAGTGGAGGATTCGAAGAAATAGAGGATGCCGCATGCGGAATCTTCTTCTAAAATCAACATCTGTGTAAGTAGGATTTGGAACAAAGTAGTCTTCCATCAGTCTGTCGTTGTGCCATGAATGTCTACGATTTTTATACCGACGACCAACAACTGATCCACCGTGTTGCCTGCTCGATTGACCAACCTGTAGCGCAGCCATACTTAGAAGATCCTTTTCGCGGCGAAAATGATCTTCCATCATTTCATCAAATTCGTCGTCGCTAACATCAAAAAATATATAATCTTCTACCGCCATTTTTTATATTTGAAATTGTATGATAAGAATGAGCAATAATACTTCTCAGCATCTAGCAAGCCTTTTATAACGTAAATCACATGCTGGCTTTCATAACAAAACAAACAACTGTAGCAATAATACTTTATTTATTGTTGAAGCAGTGTTCTTATCATACAACTGTAGCAATAATACTTTATTTACTGTTGAAGCAGTGTTCTTATCATACAACTGTAGCAATAATACTTTATTTATTGTTGAAGCAGTGTTCTTATCATACAACTATAGCAATAATACTTTATTTACTGTTGAAGCGGTGTTCTTATAATACAGCTGTAGCATCCCATCATACAACTGTTGATGCGGTGTACCATCCCATCATGCAACTGTAGCCATTTTCTTAACGCAATAATACAGAAAGAAACAAGTCAATGTTACTGAAACACCCAAACATTAATACAGTCAACGGCAATACATACACTCCACAGTAATACACTCCACAGTAATACAACCAACAAAAAATACCACAACTAGGAATTAGAACTGACACTAAGAAACTCAACGAGAATACACTCAACTTATGGATATCCAAATCGTTCTAGCCAATTTTGACGTATGATATAAGCCTCATGTACAGTGAATGTGCTCTGATATTTGAGAAAGTAACGACCTTCAAATGTGGAACGGGTTGGTTCGAACAAATTTTCAAATATAACCTCATTGATAACTATACTGTACCGCGTACAGGCGTTGCAGAAGTTCGCATAAGCAGTCCTCAACTCTACCTTCATACGTCTACTTCTCCACTCAATATTGTTATTGTAAAGTTCAGCAATGGTGTCCCAAAACTGAGTTGCCTTTATCTCTTCATCGTCGCACATCTGATCAGTTTGTATAAAAAAATTTACTAACTATTTCAATTCCGTAGCCGAAAATATTATGTTACACATTGATTGAATATACTGAACTTTTAAATGTTGTGACATTAGAGTATAAAACTTTCTCTTAAATAAACATCCATAAACTGTTTGACATACATGTCGTGATCCGCATCAATAAAATGAAGCATGAGATTAACGTCCACGTGTCAAACATCCATAAACTGTTTGACAAACAAACACAAATGTGTTTGTTACTTCCAAATCGTCACACTTTCAGTACATATACGCTCAATAATAAACAAGCGTAAATTAAATTCAACAAAATGCAATACTCAACATAAAATATAATCGCCACAATGCCATAACATATAGACAATCACATATAACAGTAGCATCATCACCAACATATAGACAATCACATAATAACACAGTCTAAAACATCTAAATGCAGCACATCAGTCTATGTGATCAGAACCGCTATCAATCTCCTCATCGTCTCCACTATCGTCGTCACTGTCGTCATTGATGTCATCAAAGTCGTGAGGCTGAGGTCCGGCATGGAGCTGCTCCTGAAGCTGCTGAATTTGGGTCTGTAATCCCTATATCTGCGCATCATACTGAGTCTGCTGCTGTTGGACCGCAGTCTGGTAACTCTGATACATCATCCCTGTATAATCGAGCGTCATACGCTCAAATGCAGCAATCATCCGTCTATCATAATCCATGTACTGAGAAAACTGATATTCGCACACAAAAAATTATACGTAGGTGGATAATATAATGACAAGTAAATTAAATAAAATTTAAAACTCATACAAACCTGATGAGGCTGGTACAATCCAGCGGATGGTATACCCGTAATAGCGTCGTCTGTAGGATACTGCAAGGGATACTCCACAACCTGACCGTGTACATCATACGCTCTAAATGAATGAGGGGGGTCGAAAGTAGGAGGCTGCGTGTACTGAGATGATGTAGGCTCAAAGGTGGTAGGCGGTAGTGGAACTCTACTAGAAGAGGTACGCAGACCAATATGATCGGAGTTCAAACCCCGAATATAATTAGGCAAAGCGTAAGCACGTGGGGCTACTCGAGCCCAATATGAATCAAAGTCTCCTAGAACTGTAAATGGCTCACCATCCACCCATCCCGCACCCCTCATCACATGAATATAAGCTGGTCCAACCCGAATATCACCATACATATCATCTCATGGTAGCGGATCTGATGGAATGCGAACTATACCATACAACTGTAGCCAACACCGATCCCCTAAATACCATATGAATGGACATGTAGGAACCTGAAAGCAAATCCTGCATCGCGACATGGATAAATGAAAAGTGAGTGGATGATCAGGACCGGGCTCTAGAAACTGTAAGTACTGATCCCATGGACGAATGATAATGTTACCACGCCGCCTCATATCCATCTGCTGTTTAACCTCCATCAACTCATTGTGCACCCCTTGTGCAACATGGGACAAATGCATAGGAGGACCCCAACGATGCAATCTAGGAAAGTAAATATAAGGTGTGGCATTTGCCTCTATAATAAGTCGGGGGTGCATATTGGCAGTATACTCGTAGTACCAAAATGGAAGAATGTACCAAAAGCCATACATCTGTCTAGACTGTTGAAGCGCATATGTATCTAATGCTACGTACAAATAACCAATAATAGCGGTACCGTAATCATATATATGTTGTCCATCCACATCTACTAACCCAACCAGAAAACCAAGTCTAATAGCACCCTTATTGTTACTAAAAAATGTAGACCCAAAAAGGTATAATATGAATGCACGGATAACGGGAGTGTGCATATCCTCAACGGCCATGTACTCTACTATATAACGCTGCAAACAAGGGAGAGTAACAGCTCCTCCTCTAACCTCCTCATCGGCCAAAGTCGGTAAATAAGCTGAATATGACTCGAACTCCTCAAATGAACTATCAAATGGAACAGGGAGACGGTCGGGTCGACCAACCTCTATGCCAGTGAGCATATAAAAATCTAGAGGAGTCAGTCCTAGCTCAAAATCAGGGAACTGAAATGTGTGAGTGGTAGGCCACCATCTCTCAGTGAGGGCCTCTACCAGACAACGATCTACATGTGCGAATCTAGGTAAAGCAAGAAATTCACCAAAAGGTGACGCATGTAGCCTATCCAAAACCGGCTCCGGTAACTGATCAAAATATTCAGACATACACCTATACCAACTACCTCGCATCGCTACGTGACGAACCTAAATATATGATTATTTAATGTTAAAATAAACAAAGAATTATTATACATATATATTTACTGGGTCGTTCATCAAGCAATAAATAAATAAACGTATACCTGTGGCGTCGCTATAGCTGCAGTAAGTCGATGCGAAACAGTAAGGGGCAAGTCATGCAAAGATCGAAGATCGTCTGGAGTCACGGTAGCATCAGGAGGGACATGAACAGGTCCGATATTAACATCGGTCGTATATCGAATGGCGCGTCTACCAGTTTTGACCGGACGGGGCGGCATTTGGACGCAAAGTTGAATTAAAAAAATTTGCAAAAAGGAGGATGGAGGAGAGGAAAATGAGTGGAATGGGAAAGAAAGCGCCTGATATAGGCGTGTTAACCAGGCGCCTGTTGGACAAGCGCCTGGGCATTAGGCGCCTGTTCAACAGGCGCCCGATGTATAATAAACACAGGCGCCTGTTGAACAGGCGCCTGATGCCCAGGTGCCTGTTCAACAGGCGCCTGCCCTCATTTCTGTTGTAGAAATGAGGGCTCCAACATTTTGGAGTGCGGAAAATCGAATTTCTGCACTCCAAACTATTGGAGATGCTCTAAGAGTTGGAAAAGAAACAGGACTGGTTCCAGAAGCCATTTCCAACGCTGCAACAGTGAAATCAAGCTCATCAAAATTATATGTTGTAGACAATGACTAAATATGAAACTAAATTACGCCAATTCTTCGCTTTACCCCCAAACGATTAAAAATAGAAATGGTTGGTGAAAAGGAATAGAATTGGCCATTAGATGAAGCAGTTTTCTGATTTGAAACTGAAAATAAATACTACTCAAATCAAATCAAAACAACTCGAAACAACTCTAGAATTTGAAATTTTCAGCTCAAGTTCAAACCATTCGCAAAAAGAATGAAATTTTGAGATCGGTAACAACGAAGAAACTCACCAAAAATATAAAGGGCGAACTCAGAAGAGATTGACAAGAAGACAATAAGACTGAAGACCGAGCTCTATCTATAAAATAACACGAGAATTTATTATTAAACATCAGTTATTCATTTATTAAAGATGAGTTATTAATTGCTTCTCACGTTATTTCATGGTTCTTAAAGATGACTTATTTACCTAAATGCATTGTTATATAAACTTCATTTTATCCCGTCTCTCTTTTATCCAACAAAATATTTTTTCTGTCTTAGAATTACCCACGTGTTACCCATATCATCGATTGAACTCCATACTGTCATCTGACGATACAATGTCGTATGATTTGAAGACTGACAATTTCATAATACCATATGAATCAATTACCCAAAGAAATTTTTTTGAATCACACTGTCCGGTTCCATACTGTCGTCTGGCGATGCAACATCGTATGGTTTGAAGACCTTGACAATTTCATAATGCAGTATGAACCAGTTACCCAAACAATTTTTTGTAAATTCCACTGTTCGGTTCCATATTGCCGTCTGGTAATATACTGCCGATCGAAAGTACTATTTAAAAATAATTGTGTTACTCCGAACGGTACTGCCCTTCGGTAGTATGCTGCCGTCCGCGTTGAGTAAAATGTAACACCGTTCCTATTTTTTATTTTTTTTTGGTAAAATGAAGTCTATATTGCGGTGCATTTAGCACTACTCTTTATTAAAGACGAGTTATTCGTTTTCAAATGTATGGTAAATTCTTGGTTGATTCTCGTTAGTTCTTTGCGATTATTGCCATTGAAGGTGGGTTATTCGTTTATTAAGAGCGAGGCTAAATGAACCCTAAAAATCTCTCCTTTTTACCCACCGCCGTCGATCGGCACCACTTCATCAAACACTGCCACTTCTTCCATGAACCTCTACCGACCAAGCTCAAAAACAACGATTTTGATGTTTCGACACTGTGCTGTTGTGATCTGTGTATGGTGGTCGGCCATGATCCGTCGATCGGTAGGGTGGGTAAAATAAAGTCGATTTTGGAATTCATATAGAAGTGCTCTTTATTAAAGATGATTCAAAGATGAACTTTTTCATTTTAACTCTCTGTTCTTTCTTTAATAGGTAAATTCATTATGGTTTATGTTAATTATGTTGGTGATTAAATTCTAAAAATGTGAAAAGGTTTCGTCTATTCTTCTTGCATTCGTGTATTATTTGTTGCATATTACAAAGAAACATTTATTTTTGTTTATTCGTCCTCTTTTGTTTCTTATTTCTTTTGTATTCATGCGACTTTATTAACACTGCTTGGCTTTCTCTTTTATTCTTTCGCTGCACATAACCACTATCTTTGGTTTCTACCAAAATTATTTTTTCTTAACTAAAAATTACAGCATCAATTAAACCAAAACATCAATATTCATGTCGTAAGATTATTCTTAGCTTCATTCTTGATTATTTTATGTCGTATACCAAAGACTTAAATCCAATACCCACCTCATGTCTTTCAAATTCAATCTTTATATCCTCAATGTTATTTCATAAAGACGCCAATGAATGGTCTTCTTCCAACTACATGAAAAGAGGATCGCAACTTCATTTTCCATATCATTTTGAGTTAGGCTTTATCGTGTTCTAGGCACAATAGGATCACAAAGGAGATAGTGGCAAACACGCTTTCTTAGCTCTATGTTTGCTAATCGGATTTCTACAATTTTTATTTGTAAGTTTGTTATTTGATAACAATACATATACGTAAATCTATTTGTTATTGGTTAAAAATTTGATTAATTTGTAAATTAAATATTTTGTATTGATTATTTTATTTAGATTGAGTAAGCCAAACTTATCGTATTTGTACGAACATGGTGTTTAGTATTCCATAACCAAGTATTTTATAAATATTTACTAACTGATTTACATGATTAGATTGACTGTGCCGAATTGATCGATTAATTTGACCGATTAAATATTTATGGCAATAAATTTGTAACCTTAATAATTGACCAGCATTGATTTAATTAATTGTATTTGTTATACCACTTTTCATAATACTGTGAAATATTATTGTTTATAAGAACATCATTTTGGTACTCATGAGAAAGTAATAGATTGACTGATTAAACTTTGTGAAAAAATTAGTATTTCGTTGTATATAACATTTATGTGAATATTTCACTATCTTTAACAGGAATATAAACAAATACAAAAGAATGTGATGGACAACATAATTGGTAAAACAATATCTCAATAAGTATATCGGGAATATAAACAAAATATGGATAATGAAATGCGAGTAGTGACTCTTTGTTTCCAATTCCATCATTTTCCATTTTCTCTAATAATGTTGCGTATCACCCACTTCGTATATTTATATTTCATATTTTTATTTAGTATTATTATTTGCCTATGTGTATTATAAAACTTTTATCCCTATCAATAGATGGTAAGCCACTCAAATCTAGTTCAAATTTCTCCATTAGAAAAATAATATAACTAATAGAAAATAGGTTCAACCTCTATGGGTACTAATCTAATTCCACTCTTTCACAATGAACAATGACATTAATTTAGCGATTAATGTTTTACGCGTCTTTCATCTTTAAGATAAAATCTAAAAAACCTTTACGCGTATATCAAAAAAGAAATTTATTCAACATTAATCATTTCTTCATGTTTCCGTTTCTTACTGAAATTACTTAACATCCTTCCATATATTATGTTTGTTAGAAGCTTGAATTTTGATGTTTTGGTTGTGACAACTATATAAGTAAATATTAACCATATTTGCAGTAGAAGATATGGTTTACTCGAGAAATAATCCAACAGATTGCAGACCAGATTCCAAATAGAAGCTTCAATAATATATTTAATTTATGGTCTGAGTCTAGTAGTGAATTCATATTAAATTCTCTCCAAAGTGGTATATGCATGCACACGCAATTTAAAGATTTTCACAACATCGTTCATATGCTAAAAAAATTCAAAGCATAGTTCATATACTAAATTTTTTCAAAGCATTCCTTGATATGCCAGAAAACAAGCAATTCAACCGACTAAACAGTTTAGTTCAGTCGATTGAATGTTGTGCATGTGCACAACTTATCTTGAATATTCAGATGGTTGAAGTTGATAATTCAGCAGGCTGAATTGGGTCATTTTTGAACCGTATTCTTGCTGCGTCAATTGTTAGTCCATCAACTGGCTGATTTGAGCTACTCAGAGGGCTGAATCTTCATAACGACTATATTTTGAAAAGAAACTTCAATTTAGTGAAGAGAAACTACTCTTGATTCAAGAGTTGTTTCAATATTCTTTCATTGCTACCTTTCACGAACAATTGCAACTCTTAATCACTATATATAGCCATGAAATCCATTGTTTTAATCTTCAATTCCCATTTTAATTCTCATTCTTATATTTTGAACTATCTGGCTATCTAAACATTCAATACTTCGTTTCAATCACTTGTTCATTCAAGCAAACTTCATTAGTGATTACATATCTTCATGAATTATACAATATACCATAAAGGAGAAGATTATATGAAGGGTGTATATTACTGACTTATCAATGCTCTTTGTATTAAAAGTCCTATTTGTTTGCTCGGGCGGCTGAAGTCCTATTTTATTGCTTAGGCGTTTGAAGTCATGTCCGGTTGCTCAAGCGGTGTAATACATATTCCTTCGGGTTAAGCAAGACTTGATAGTTAAATTCTAGAAGGAGTCTGGAACTTGACATAAAATGGGAAGTTCGAACCAGTATAAAAATTTATGGTGTCGTTTACTTTATTATTTTACTTTTATATTTATATTCGGTACAAGTAAATAGCTTAGTTAATATTCCATATTATACGATCCTTAGTCACTTCCACTTGGTATCAGAGCAAGAACATCATAAAACCGTAACAAAGTTTATTGATAATCATGTAATATGGAACATACTTCTTCATCTAGTTTCATTGAAGATCGATCCACTATACGATCACCACTATTTAATGGTTTGAATTATAACTATTGGTCAACTCGTATGAGAATATATAAGCAAGCAAACAGATATGACACTTGGAATATAACTCAGAAACAGCATATCATACCAACTACACCATGTGCACAATGGCCAAACGCTCAAAAGATAGATGCTACTTCAAAATGTAAAAGCCATGAATACGCTATGTTGTGCTTTAGATAAGAATGAATTCAATAGAGTTAGCATGTATATATCTGCTTATAAAATTTGGCCAACTCTTAAAGTTACACATGATGGAACAAACAACATTAAACAAAGCAAGATTTCTATGCTTAAAAATAAGTTTCAAAATTTCAGAATGAAACAAGATGAGACTATAAATGAAATGTATTCTAGATTTCAAGACATATATCATTCACTATTGACACTAGGAGAAAAATGCACTGATTTTGATATTGTCTCAAAAATTATAAATTTTTGATGGATGAATGGAAACGAAAAGTCTTAGCTATAGAAGAAGCTAACGATATTTCAACCATCAAACCTGAAGAGTTAATATGAAATCTTATGTCGTATGTATGAAGTAAATTTGTAGGAAAAATGAGATCAAGCCCAATACATAAAGAACATAGCATTCCAAGCTGAACAAGAAGATTTAGATTCGGATGAAGTTGACATGGCATTTATAACAAAGAATTTCAAAAGGTTTTTGAAATTTAGAAAGAACAATAAGTTTGGAAGTAACAAGAACACCAACAAACCATCAGCTTCAAATCTCGAATGTTATGAATGTCACAAAAAGGATCACATAAAGAAGGACTGTTCTGATCGAAACAAAGACAGATACAAGAATAAAAAGGACAAATATAAGAAGAAGCAAACATTCTCTGTTACATGGGATGATTCTGAATCGTCTTCATCATCAGTCAATGACAATGACAGTGATTCTAAACAAGCCAATGTTTGCTTTATGGTTTCAACTGACGATGTAAGTGATCTAACTTTTGATGATTTAATTGATATAAACTCAGAGTTATTAGATAAACTAAAAGAAGTTAAAAGAAAATATTTAAATGCTTTAGAAAAACCGAACATAAGTAAAACAGAAGTTGATATGCTCAGAGATGAAAAGAAAATTTAGAAGAAGAATTTGTCAAAACACAATAATCATTATCTAATGTATCTTCCCAACTCACGATGCTATCAAAGGAAATTGAAGTTCAAAAAGAAAATAATATGACATTACCTGTAGAAAATCACGATTTAAAATCTAATATCAAAATTCTTAAATTAAACAATACTAGTCTTAAAATCAAGTTAGAAAATATTGCTAAAAATGTTTCTAACTTCAATAAAGGTAGAGTAAATCTCTCTAAAATTATTAACAACTCTCAAACCGGTTTTAATAAGAAAGATTAGGATATACAAATTCATCAAAATCTAGTTCAAAGAGGAATAATTCACCATATAAAAATTCCAAAGTATATAAGAATTTTGCAAAACCAAAGGTATTCACTAAAAATAAGGATATTTGCAACACAAATACTATAAAGATTTGGCGGCCAAAAACTAATAATAATTTGATTAGAAATAAGAATATTAAGTCCTTTATAAATTCAGTTCGTAAAAATGAAAATTTCACTAAAGGGAATTCTAAATCCACGTGGGTTGATTTCCTAATATTTAACTCTTAGTTCCCTAATAAAAAATGAGTACCAACGTCATCTTTATATTTTTTTGTGGGTACAAACTAAGAAAAAAGAAAAGTGGATACTAGATAGTTGTTGCTCAAAACATATGAAGGGAAATAAAGATATACTGACTAATATTATCTACTCAGACGAAGGATCTATCACATTTAGAGATAATTCCAAAGGATACATCGTCAACAAAAGCGATGTAAGCAATAACGGTACATTTAACTTACCACTTATTACAAACATTTTACTAGTTAAAAATTTAATATATAATTTGTTTAGTATAATTCAACTATGCGACAAACACTACACCATATTGGTAGTTTTGCAAATCCTCCATGCGGAAGAATCACAACGGCTCAAAGCCGTTGCTAAATAGCAGCGAGCCGTTGTATATGATTTAAGAACGGTTATGGACCGTTTTGATTTCGCAATGGCTAATAGCCATTCTGTAGATTTCCTTTTTTTTCAATCTGTTGACCACACAAACTTGCGTACAGAACCCCCCGTTCCCAAAACTAAACGCCCCAAATTAGTTTCATTTCCCTCCTTCGCCACTTTGCCCTAATTAATTGTGCCCCCATTTCCCTCCTCTACCTTAACACCACGCAAATCGTCATCGACCACGACTGCAAATCATCATCAACCTTAGCGACTGCAAATCCATCGACCATAGATCAAGCATTGAAACCCTCGGCTGTTTGAATTGAGCAATCAAGTTCGTTCTCTTTTGATTTTTATCATTAGAAATACATGGGTTATGTAGTTTGGTTGTCTCTGTTTTAAATGTTATTTGATTTGATTTAGTTTATACTTATTTTATCTTGATATTTTTTTCTAAAATACGTTGACTTATTAATCTGATGTTAAGGTGGATATAATTATAATAGTCAACTGATTTTTGTTCTAGGTGTGTTTGTGGTAGCGGAGTAATATCTGGGTATCTATTTGGAAGACTGGTTTCTTTGATTCATGTTGTAGCAATGAGTGAACCTCTGCATTCTTTTCTCCATTATGATGTTATATTAAATCTTAATCTTTCAAGGATTTGTTGTGTGATCAAGCACCAAGTTGTATGAAGAAAGTCACAGAGTTTGAACATAGTGAAGGGTAGACATATGCCCCTTGCAGTTTATTTGCCGGTAATTCATTTCATTAAGATTATATCATACTCTACAACTCATATTCTTAGCCTTTGTATATTTATCAACTTTCTGTATAGTGCCTATTTTTTTCTCAATAAAAAGAAAAGAAAAAAAGTTTGCATTTTTGTTTGTTTTTCTAAAGAGGACGTCTTAACACGGCAGTCAGACTTATTAAATTCTCACTATGCTCCGTATAATATAATATACAACTTTTAGTAGGAAATGAGAAAAGGGCAATCTTATATTTTGTGTGAAATGAAGTATTATTCTTATGCAACGGTCTTTGTAATAAATGCACAGTATTTGGGGAATACTATGCAAAAGAATCTAATTCCTACCATGGTGGAACTATATCTTTGTAAATTTGATAAATACAAAGCATGCTCGGTAATTGTCGAACATGAGCAAAACTTCAATAAAGTTGATTTTTAAATTGTGATCCGTATGCCTATTTTAGTACTACTAATGATTGTGACGGACCATAAATCCTAGTCCTCCATCCATTCTATTATTTGACATCTGTATTGTTAATAATGGCAGCTGGATTGATGGATTAGCTTCAATTTTTTGGAAGTATATGATTCGTCTATTCCCAACCATTCAAAATCAACAATGCTTAGCTCATTGTTAAAGTTGTGTCTAACTTCATTCCAACTCATGCATCGACAAGATCATAGCTGTTTATCTCCTGTGAGCATGCAACTTGAAAACATATTCAATTTTTTTACTTAATACCTAATAAACATGAGTATATACGCATGTCCAGGTGGCCTGCATCCAATCACAATGTGCATGCATTAATTCAACAGCATGCTTTTAATCAAAATATTTATTTAATTTTTTAAATCTATTAACAATTTAAATACTGAAAATGAGATTATATTTAAAAATCAGTTTCTGCATGGATGTATGATTAATTATTAGTGGAATTTCTCACTATTTAATATGTCCACTTTCTATCTCCATCTTACGTAACTTAAGCGACTTTTCTAACTGGTATACCAACTTATTTTGGAATTATTGAGACATATGCTATTAAATTATTTTATTTAGTTGCAATTTTTTGACTACTTGATTTTTTATTAAAATTTATTATGTTCTAAATGTATTTTAATAGAACTTCATGTGTTGTAATATTACAAAGTGTGAATATGCTATACAATATTTATTATATTTTGTTTAGTCCCACATCATGGGATAGGTCCAATGCTATGCTCCATTGCTTATATATAAAGGAGTTTATGTAATGTAAATCTATAACTAACATCTAAGTAATAACATTTTCTCCTCTCTCCTCTCTCTCTCTCTAATGGCTTCTACTTTCTTCATTTTATAACATGTTATCAGCACGATCTCTAAAAAGAAAAAAGTTACAGATCTACAATTGTGATAATTCATGAAATCATATATATTCTTTTCCAGATCTAATTATAGATCTCAAAACGGTAAGTCATTTTTTTAATGATTTAATCTTCCAAATCATTTTTTATATCTCATTCCATTTTAGATCCACTTCTTCAAATCTGAATACGTTGTCTTATTTTTTAAATTTTATTATATTAATCTTATAATTTTAGATCTTATATATATCTAAACTTTAAGATCTGATTTTTTTTGTTGCTATTTTCTGATCTTATTATATTGTAGATCTTAATATCATGCTTAATTTTATGTTTTTGAGTTCATTTATTTTGGAATGCAATTTTGAACTTGACAAAATTTGATATTGTTGATTCAAGAAAAATTTATTGAATTTGATTGTATTTAGTTTGGACATGGATTTGAGAAATTAAACATGGGTTGGTAAATGGAGTTTTCATTATGAAAACCTTTTGATTTGATTTAGATTTGAATGAAGGCTTTAAAAATTATTTTAATATATGATTTATGTTTTTTTCAGAAGATATATTTAATTGTTTCTTAGAGAAACAAATATAAAAATAATACGTATCTAGAAGATCGTATTAAGTTTAGATCTAACATTGACTTTGATTTAGAACATTTGACGTGAATGAAAACATTAATAAAAGCTTACATGATAATCTTAATATCTTCCAATATTTCCTTTAAAAAAAAGGGAAAAGGAAATAAGAAGAAGTTTCCTCAAAATAAAGAACCAGAAGTTCTAACTAAAAAGAAGAAGAAAAAAGGAGGATAAAGGGATACAAACTCATTTTGATCATCTGTTAAAATATACAATGATGCAAAATATTAAGTAACCTGAATAAATTATCAGTAATATCCCTAGTAGGCTTTCTCCAATATAGATTTGAATCCCTGAAGGATCAAAATGTGTAAACCACATCTGAAATGGGGTACAAAAGTCAGTTTGAAATATTTTTGGAGTAAGTAATAAAGATGAAAATAATGGAGGCGAGTGTTCTTGAAGAAACAATAAGGGTGCTCTTGAAGTGACCAATGACATAATTGTCAAATTACCCTAGAGGTGGTTTAGATACCTAAAAACATAATTAAAGAGATCTCAATAAATCATGTCTAGAACTGACAAGAAATAAAGATCGGTGATAAATTTGTAAATAATAATCTAGTTATATTTATAAATAGATTAAAGATCTTGAATTATAGGAAAACATGACTGGCCATCATGAATCCTTTAATAGTAGAGAAATATGGACATGTAGTCCGCAAAGTACCGAAAGTACTTGAAATGCTTAAGATACCCCGAAGGTATAAATGTGGTTTAAATCATATTAAATAATGAAAGTATACAAATTCCTGAAGAATATAAATAACTTTCATTGTTATAAAAAATGCAAAGAACAAGGAGAGTAGATTTCAGCCTACTTTTAAGTATTGTTGTAATGAAAATCTTGATATAATTCATGATGAGTAGATTACTTCCTATTTTTAAGTATTATTGTATTGAAACTCTTAACATCCATTGAAGTGTTACTTGCGATATGCAAAACTTATTAAAATATATAAGTTCTTGAAGAATTTAAATAACTTTGATGATTATAAAGAATGGAATGTTGATTACAACCTTCTTCTAAGTATAGTTGTAATGAAAATCTTGATGCACTTCAAGATGAGTAGATTACTTCCTGCTTTTAAGTATCGTTGGAATAAAACTTTTAATATTCATCAAAGATGTAGTTGCAATATGCAAAATTGATTTGAAGCACAAGAATGAAAGCACATGATGTGTTTTTCAGAAAGGTAGAAAACAAAATGCATAAAATGCAAATCATATTTGGAAGAAACAATCTTGGAAAATTTTGATTGTATCGAAGGAAACTATTAATAAATTGTATTATTAATGAGATTCATATTTATGGATCCAGAAATATCTAATGGCTTCTACTTTCTTCATTTTATAACATCATGTATATTATTCATCTTTTTAGCTTCTTTCAATCCTAGAAACAAATTCCTTACTCACTTTTGTTCTCCATTCTCACCTCCTTTCATTTTTTTTTATATGTAAACACGTTATGTTTTGTCCTAAAATTCACCTAAAACATATTGTTTTGTTTTGTCTCAAAATCCCACCTCCTTTTTTTATATGTTAGGAACTTGTTTGGCATTCTTACATAAATTAATTATGTTAGTGACAGAGGTTGCTTTGGTGTAGTATTTATGGTTCTTTTTCATGTTTTAATTTTGTTTATTAGGATCTTCATCATGTTTCTTAAATGTTAGCAACAATAATTATACACATCTTTGAAGGAAAATTCATATGTTTTATATTAGACCTCATCCCCGTAAAAACGTATATTATCTTGAATATTAGATTAGATGTGAAGAAGCAAGGTGAGTCGTGACCATACTCTTTTCAAAGCAATTGACACAACTTCATTTAAGATAGAAACTCATCTCCAAAACACATGAAGAAAATTAAAAAATATAATCGAACATTCAAATCCATGAAGAGCACTTGCCCCTTTCTTTTGAGTAGGGGCATGGAAAAAAGAAGACCAACGTTGACGAAATTAGGATTATTTAATTAATAAAAGAAGGCTAATTGAATATATTTTAATGAAATCGTAATGAAACTTGTAATATTTTCATGCATTTGTTAGCATATAGATGAGAAAAATATTAAAATGCTATTTTTATTAAAAGTTAGTCATGATAACCATTATGAAATAAAATCCAGATAGCTCCTTAGAGTCCGAACAATCCTATTGAGATTTCTTTTCCTATGTCGGGAAGAACGGTTTAATATGTGGCTCCTAAAATATATAAATATGAGATTGGACTTATTTCAACTATACTTTACATATATTGCTTGTAAGATATGACAATGAGTACCCATCATAATTTAAGACATAAGTTCAGTTGGTAAGGGCATGATGAAATTACACTGTCTTAGACCAAAACAAGTAAACCAAGAATAGTCGTATTATAGTATGATGCAAGTTCCAATTGACCTGTAATAACTGTATTTCGAGAAAGCAAATGCACAAAAAAGCAACACCATTACATATTCTGAAAACATAGAGGGTAGTATGTTTATAACCAAATTTAAGTTGCATGATTAAGAGGGAATGAAAAAACTGTTGTTATATTTTGTCTAAATATTAGCCACATTGTTTGTAGTAAATAATGTAACAAACGCTGATCGTAAACAACCCTTATATTAAGCACGACTGCTCTATAAATAAATAAAATCACATTAGGTATTGAAGCATAGCGTAGTACAAAAATTATCAAAATAACTTAATAAATACAAAATATCATTATCTAACTATAATCCTAACACAGATCTAATTACCTCGACATTTTTAGCTTTAGAAAATTCAAATTAGTGTTAACTTTTATGGTGAGTTGCAACAATGAGAGCAGATTTGTGTAGCTACAACATGGATCAAAGATTCAAGGGGTGTATTATCATCTGTTCTATATCATTTTATGAGTTTAGGTGGTTGAATATTTGGGTGATATGAAAATGGATCCTTTTTATTACATGTCATCTCCATAATTCTTACAGTAATATTGATCTGAAAGAGTTAACCAACGTGCGCTCTAGATTAATCAATAATGAAAAAGCGCATGATGTGGAGAAATGTATAATATGCAGAAGCATGTTCAACATGCTCCACGTTTATTTCTTTAGCAAAATGACAAACATACAGTGCGTGAAAGCATACAGATTATGAAAACCGTATTTAGAAAATTTCTTAGATAAACAAATCAATTAAAAGTACAAACAATTTTATTTTGTTGAAGTATGACAAAGTACTCATGACTATGTCTTTTCAAATTATTACCACTAACAAATTATGCAATTAAGAGAAATCATAATTACATAACCGAGTAGTTAAACAAAAAATGCAAATTAGGCATTCAAAATTATATTTCTTTGTTGAACTATACTATTCTATAGCTAAAGGTAATTGAAACCTAAGCAGTCACTACATTCATGACATGACTGGGTCTAACTACAGTGTACACACAATGAGGACAACAGTCTTTTCATTTAAATTTCAATTTGTTCAATTGTATTGCATACTTAGTTATTTCAAAACCTACAGCCAAGTTTCACTCGATGCCCTATCAATAATCAATATACATTACAGTCTGATATAATAACAAAAACACAACTCGTCGAACCTGTTGACATACATAGCTGATGTAATCATTCCTAGTACAACATATGTTGCATATACCCACACTTGTTATCTTTGCAAAAACTACTTATGTAAATCAATTAAGCTATGACATGAATAGTATAACCATTCGTTTTTATATCTGTCACAATAGCCATTGCCATATAAATATGGTAGTTACTTAAAGCTTTTATACACAATTAATGACTCAAAGAAGGAAATAAAGTGAACAAATTGAATAATAAAATCCCATAGCAAGATACCCGCACTTATTATCTTTGCAATAAGCCATACATCTAGCATGAGCCACTCGCTATATATAGACTTATTTCTTTTGCTTGGAGGACATAGTTTTTAATAATAATAAAAACGTAAATTGAACTCATGAAAGGTAACTAAAAATGTAGAAGACATCAACAAATTTGGGAATAATTAAAAAATACCTAAGTTTGATATCAGTTAGTCCCTAGTCTACAAATGTGGGCGATGAGCTCCTTATGGGCGTATCCTGCTTATTCAAGCATTTCAATCAGTATAAACAGACCCATCATGATAAATCAATGTCATTTAAAATGTATGAAGAAACAAATGCAAGGATCAAATGAATTCAGACCAACAATAGTCGAGTCATGTGCTAATTGTCTGGCATATTAGGCACGCATATTTAAAGAATGTATGATCATCATACTTATTGTCAAAGTAGTGACTTAAATACTTTGAAACATATTTTGTTCCTAAATTGTTAAGGTTGAGAAATAAACCAGAGTTCATCATAATAGATTGGTTTCAACAGGGAATGCAAGTATCACATTTCAACAGGTACAAAAGTCAAAAAGTTGCATTAGTAATGAAAATGCAAGCAATCAAGTCAAATTTCAAAACCATTATGCAATGTCCCTTTATTTCTTCATATAAAATGTTGGTAAAAGAGTATACAGGGTTAAAGCACAACCAAATTGATTGGAAACATAACTACTTTTCCAAAAATCAGAACACCATCATTTTCATACAAAGGGTGTTTACTATAGTAAGAAAAATTAGAGTAAAAAATACCCGTTGAATACACACACACACACATAAAGTTAATGTATTAGCGTCATAATCATCATAAGATTCTAATATATGTTTAGATTTTGCTTGCTAATTTGGCAAATTGAATAGTAACAACAATAGATAGTTTATTCGACAATTTGTATGATCATCAAATATTTGCAATCATCAAGAAATAAAATGTATCTGATCACATGAAGTATATCAAACCATTAAGGAATAGGTTTAATGTTACCATATCGACTGTCAGCAATCATTAAGAAACCAATATAACTTATCCATATTAAAAATTAGCAATAATCAAAAATTAAACTCAAAACATGTTATATAAGTTTAAACCTTTGGTTATTATGTCCAAGTCATGAAAAATTATTCATTATGCTATGCTTTCCCCTTTTCGTTGCACTTTCCTCTCTTACATCCACTTCTTCCCTCTAAACCTGATAAATGTTGTAAGTAAAAGAAATATTATGCATTTGAATTTTATAAATAACCTTTAGAAAGGACTTAAGGAATTACAGTAACCGCTGTTTTTTGTTTTAAAGAGCAGCTGGTATCTACTAAAATAAAAAAGTTATACATTTTTTTCACGTATGACAGAAGCAATCTGTTGTATTCTTCTTGAGGTATTAGTAGCAAATAATTTTTAAATCAAAACGCATTACTATCCAATATTTATAAGGAGAATTAAAATTTACACCATCAAAATCAAGAACCATGTCATTAGTGCATAAAAGAACAAAACTACTTTTTTTTGGAAAAAGGTACTTTGTATATAAACAGAAAAATGACATATACGTCCATGATATGCCTCATTAAAACCTTTCAACCCCCTAACCTAAATGGGTGCGTTGTAAAGGAAAAAGAGTACATATCAGTTCCGTATATTAACAGTACAACAATCTAGATTCTGTGCCAAGCTGTCAAACAGATGGAGGAGTAAAACAAGATGAAGAACACACTCAAAACCATCCGTACGAGCAGCTTGCAACGAAAAAAACAAATAAAGAACAAGGCAGACACAACACCTACCAAGTAAGACACTAAAACAACAGAACAATTAAAAACTCAAAGACCGTCTCAACTTCACATACAACCGTCTGGAGGAGAGAGAAGTTTGATTCCCAAAAACACGGATCTATGTTCACAAGCCAGCAAAGAAAATGGAAGAATCGGAAAATGAGAGCTACAAGGAGCAATTAACACTAGTTACTAATGCTAATCAGACACCAGAAAGGAATCAAAGAGGGCGAAAGCAATCTTGAAGTCCAGTCTCCAGATTGAGCTTCATGATGATAAGTTTTTCTTCTATGTTTAAATTATGAGCTTGAAATCTTTGTTGAATGAGGTGTTTGCTGTCGAGAAGTATTTACTTAATTCTTAGCTTGAACGGTTGTTCGACTCCTTTAAAAACACGATTATTTCCTTCACACCAGATGTTCCATATGATAGATGTAAAGATGATGCTAAATATACATTTTATTGGCGAATTAATTTTTTTCTGAGCTTGATTAAACAAAGCCAGTAAAAAAACTGAGGTCATAGTTCGAATCTAGCTTTATATTTAGCTTGGGCATGAGATCATCCAGTATATTCCTCGAATATATGCATTGAAAGAAAAGATGATTTTTATCCTCGTTGTAATTAGCACAAAGCACACATTTTTGATCTATGGTAGGGGACCACTTACTAGTTCTGATCTTGGTTTGTAATTTATCTCTAATGGCCATCATAGAACATGTAGACATTTTAGGGGCACATCCTTTGTCCCATATGATTTTGGTCCAGTCAAACTCGCTATGTCTGGTTCTAAAGATATTTCATGCAGATTTTAAAGAAAATTGACCTTGTTTGTTAGGCAGCCACCACCAAAAATCATGTTTCATGTGTTGATATATGAGAACTTTTCTAAAATCAGTATAAGAGCTCATGGGAATAAAACTGAGACTTTGTTTCCAATTGTTATTAAATATGAGCCTCAAAACTGTTTTGTGATAGCCATCCAAAATTTTCGTGCAGTTCCAGCCATATATATCAATTAAGTTGGATCCTTGTAACCATGGATCAAACCATATATCAGTATTGGCTCCATCTACGATTTTTCTGTCTATATGTCCCTTGCACCATTGTCTAGCACGTAGTATGGTCTTCCAAGTATGTGAAGCATTATTATCCATTCTGGCAATCCAGAAATTTGCCTTTCTGCAATATTTGTTGTGAATCCACTTTGCCCATAAAGAGTCTCCATTAATATAATTCCATAATAATTTAGTTGCAATGGCTTTTGCAATATCCTCAATTTTCCTGATTCCCAAACCTCCTTCACTTTTGGTTTTTCACACCTCATCCCAGCTCATTTTATGAGACTTTGATTTCCACAAAAAATTTGCACATAAAGAATTGATTTTTTGTATAACAGATGCAGGAAATTGAGAAATCTGAAGCCAGAAATGTAACATAGGATGAATTACAGTTTTGATGAGTTCTAGTCTCCCACTTATGTCGAGGAGTCTGCTTTGCCAATTACTGAATTTTTTATTGATTTTTTCGATAAGCAAACCAAAGTGTCTAGCTTTCAAAGAGTTATTAGAAAGAGGAATGCCCAGATATTTGATTGGTAGGTTATCAGGCTTAATTTTAATTATATAAACAATTTGTTGCTTAAATTTTGCACCTTTGCTGAAGAATAAGCTGTATTTTTCTGTGTTTAGTTTGAGGCCAGTAATATTTTTCATGCTTTGAAAAATGTGATGAATGGTTTCTGCATTTTTAGTGGTAGCTTTAGCCAGGACTAAAATATCATCAGCATACAGTAAATGAGTAATAATTGGCTCAACTTGATATATAGGGCTGAGGTTTCCTTTGAGGAACTATGTCCAAATTCAAAGTCAAGAATTCCATAGCAATAGAAAATAAATAAGGAGAGAGAGGGTCCCCTTGTCTGAGTCCTCTCGAGCTATTTATGAAACCATAGGAGGATCCATCTATTAGAATAGAAAACGAAGGAGTGGATATACACTCATATATGAGATTAGCAAAGGAAAGTGGGAATCCCATAGAAATCAACATATGATGAATAAATTCTCTATTGATCTTGTCATAAGCCTTATGTAAGTCAATTTTCATACAAACATTATTCGAGTTTTTCCTGTTAAGGCTTCTTACCATCTCATAAGCAAGTAGTGAATTTTCAGAAATTAATCTATTTGGGATGAAAGCATTTTGATTATATGAGATTAAATCATTCATGTAAACTTTCATTCGATTGCAAAGAAGATTGGATAGAATTTTGTAAGTAACATTACACAGAGAAATTGGACGAAAATCTGACATGTTAGTAGCATCTGGGATTTTAGGAATAAGGCAAATGAATGTATGATTGATTTCTTTAATGATTTTACCAGATTGAAGAATACCATTCATAGCTTCCCAAATATCCACTTTAATGTTGTTCCAATGAACTTTATAAAATTTAGAGTTGAAACCATCTGGACCAGGAGAACTATTATCATTAATCTGAAAAACAGCCTCTTTGATTTCTTCCATCTGGAAAGGTTTACACATATTGATTCTTGCATTATCTGTTAGAATTTTCTTGCAAGTAATGTTAGGAAATTGATTTGAGGCTTGTGACGAATGAAATAAATCTGAAAAATAGCGAGTAGCTTCTTCAACAATTTTTTCTGATGTTGAAATCCACATTCCTTTGCTATTATAAGTAAAATTGTTTCTTCGAAAAGGCTTAATATCAGAGATTTTATTGTAAAAGAACTCCGTAGGTCTGTCCCCTTTAGTAAGCCAATTAAATTTCATTTTTTGTTCATTGTCGATGGCAACTTTTCTCATCATATTATGCAAATAATCACAGTTAGTAGAATAATTTTCCAAGAGATTTTCATCAAGAGGATTATTAACTAATTGATTATAGATTCTATTATTTTGATCTTTCAGTCTATTAATCATTGTTTGCACATTGCTTTTATTACTTGACCAGTTCTTCAGTTTACTCTTCACTCTTTTCAGTTTTCAAATCAGCTTATAAAGTGGACTACCAATGCAGCAAAAAGCCAGAGCCTCATGAATTACTTGGTGATAATCATCATATACATGCCAAGAATTTTTATATTTAAAAGGTATCTTCCTCATTCTATTATTTTGCAAATGAAGGTTAATTAAGATTGGGGTGTGATCACTCAGAGAATGATTACCAAAACTAATACCAAAATTGTCGAATTTGTCAAGCCATAGAGAATTAACAAACACACGATCTATCTTACTATGTATAGGAAATGAATTACCTCCTCGCCAAGTAAAAAAATTGCCTGAGTAGTCAGGCTCAACTAGCTTTGATAGAGTTATACATTCAATGAATTTTTGATCTCCAACTGAATTAAATCTACCATTGTTCATCCTTTCACTGTTATAAAGAATCAAATTAAAGTCACATGCCAAGATCCACGGCAGATTGACTTTCTTGGATTGGGCGATGATGTAATCCCATAATGCTTTGTGATTCTCTTCCTTATTATATGCATAGACCACAGTGCACACTATACTAACGTTATTCGCACTACAAAGAATACTAGTTATGAATTGCTCATTAGTGTGTAAAATAATAGTAGTCCATATAGACGAGTCCCAAATGATAAGGATTCGACTTCTTAGATCATCAGAAATGTTGTGAGAAAATTTCCATTTTTTATCAATTTTAGTCGTACAACTATCGGTAGAATAGAGAGAGTTTATTCTCAAGAATCCCAATGAGGGAAAACTTATTCGAATTAAGAATATTTAGAACTTCCGACTGTTTGTAGTGGGCATTCGTCCCCCTAATGTTCCAAATTAGGAACTCCATTAACAATTTTTATTAGGAGTGATACTTTCTTCCGGGAGAGTAGCTTTTCCTATGGTCTTAGCTTTCTTGGACTTTTTGTTTTACCTTTCAGCTGATTAACAAGATTTGACCATGCAGGATTATCCATTACTTCAGAGTTCAAAGAGGCTTTGAATTCAAACGGAGCTTCCTCTGGTCTTGTTTTGCGAGTTGGTTTTTGTCTGGCGAAAGTTGAAAGTTCTGGATTGGAACAGACTTCCCTCTGACTCGAAGATGAATCAACTGTCATTTTTTCTGAGTCTTCTTTGGAAGATTTATCAATATAGTTTGTGTGATGTATCTCATTATGAGGATCTATATAGATGGTATCATTCGGAGTGTTCAAATTATCAATCACATTATGATCTGCTGTTGTAATAAGAGTCGAACTAGAAATAGTTGACTGGACTGTTTGTAATTTGAGCGGAGTATTTTGAATAGATTCTGAAATTACATCTCTTATTTGAGGATTATAATAAATATTCTGATCGGAACCATTTGGCAGGTGTTGATCTTTATTAGTTTCATTAATCGAAATAGAAATCTAATTGTCTGGTTTTTCACTTGTCACACAGTTATTTGGTAGGGATACATTGGAGTCAATATTCATTTCTGAAAGATCGTCTACTGTGTTCTGATTTGCTTTAGGCACCCATATTTTGTTGAATTGACATTGGATTTCCGCATGTCCAAAATTCGAACAATTAGAGCACGTACTAGGCTTCCATTCATAAACAACTTCTTGCCATATAATCTCAACTTTCTCATTTAAGATAGGAATTTTATTAGGGTATTTAAAAGAATTATCAATTTCTATTAGAACCCTAGCAAATGCAATCTTAATTTCAGTGAATTTGTCAAGTTTGATAGGAGATCGAAGCACGGAGGCAATACGACTTATCCCCTCTTCCGTCCAAAAGTCAAGTGGCAAATTAGGAAGACGGATCCAAGTCGGAATAGAATGAAGTAACTCTTTGTTGATTTGCATTCCTGGGTGCCATCTCTTCATAATCATAAGTTTCTTGTTATAGTAATAGGGTCCACCTCCCAGAACATTCATACAATCTTGTTCTTTGCTGAACTTAATAACATAGAATCCATTTTCCATCGAAAAGATCGAAAAGTCCTCGACTGGTTTCTAAACTCTAATGATATAGTCCTTAAAATATGGATAATACGGTTTAGGGCCAACTATATATACCACGATGGCGTTACTCCATTGTTTTATGGCATCCATAATCACGTCAGCGGACATTTTAGCACATTTCAAAGAGTTAACTTCGCATGGGTAATAAAATTTCAGTGGAACAGGGACTGGAATATTATTGCCTTTGGCAACCTCGTTCCATGCTTTACTTGAAGTAGACGTAAAGTTCCATTTAAAAGAAGCAGGTTTATTGTTCAGAGGGGTTGCGCGAGTATCAGAAATAATAGGCCTAGGGGTCCTATTCTGATTAGGTGGTAAGTTAGATTTTGTTGAGGGAGGGATCGGATCTGTACTTCTCACATCTTTGGAGCAAAAATTTGTTGAAACAGTTTTAAGTTGTCTTTTCCATTTGCACGACATAACTGGAGTAAAGCCATCATCAGGGACGGGACAGTTGGCCATTGTTTCACAGGGTTCAAATCCCGGTGGATGATCTGGGGTAATCGGCGGAGGGTCGGGAGGCGGAGATCCCTAATGACTGATAGGAATTGAGGAAAGCATTACAGATCCGAGCGAAGGAAATCACGGGCAGAAAGAAAAGGCGAAAGAGAAAGTAGAGGGGAAGAAGCAGATGGCGGCCGTTGAGAACAAAACTACTTAGATGCACCATTACACATAATCTCTGTGTGTGAGAGAGAGGGATCTACCTTCTGGCTTTTTTGCATCCAGATTTGAGCGAAAATCGAGTTATGTAATATATGACTATTAGAATCTGATACTTTTATGCTGGTGTGTTCCACTTAGCATCAATATCATCTGTACAAAAATTTACATTATTACGACCATCTAACCCAGAATAAGAGTTGACATAAGATAATGATTTAGGCTAAATCAATATGAATGACATGACTTTATATGAATTGTAAGATGCATTTCCAATTAGTGATTGAAAATCAGCATATCCAATTGATTCCGTGGTTAGTGGAATTGGTGGATAGTGGACAATCAAAGCTTCAGATCTAACCTTGGTTGGTAGAAGATCAGAAATCATAGTTTAATGGACTGATGTTGGCTGATAATCAATTGGTCGATAATCAGTAGATCTGGAATCGAGTTGGAGATGAAATTGTTGATGGAGATGCTCGATAATCGCAGGTTGAGACGTTAGATTTGGAATCGTTGATGGAGACGAAGGAGATGAAATCGATTTGTAGCGATGAAGGAATGAGAGTTTGGGTTTTTTTAGTTTCATGAAGAAGCAGTAAAAAGAGTAAAAAATACGCAATTGAGGAATTGAATGATAATAACCTAGTGAAGTTGAGGGATTTAACCAAAGTTAGCTTAACGTAGGCTGCATAATCATTCGATTGAGGACGAAGTTTATCTAACTTGCAGCAATCGAGGAATTAAATGATAATAAGCTGGTGAAATTGAGGGATCTAACCATGGTAGATTTAACCTAGGCTGTAGAATCATTTGATTGTAAATTGCAATGCCCGTTCGATTGGAAACTGCGATGCAGTGGAGGAGCTATAATTTTTGGCAATGGATAGCTTCGGCGTTTAAGAGACACAGATAATAGACTATCGACGATGGCAACATTAATGTTTGGCTGGTTAGGATTATTTTTGCAGTAATTGGAGATGCGAGATGTGAGATGTAAGATGGAAGAAAACACAAAGGGTAAAAGATTAGGTTCGGGGGTATTTTTGGAAATCCTAAAAGACACGGTTGAAAACTACATTCTGAATGCATATTCATTCAAATAAAGTTGGTGTACGCCTCGGTGGACCTACATCTAATAATAATGCACATGCATTAATTCAATAATGTGAATTATCCAATTTGGCAAATATAGCCAGGATTGCATGTATCAAGCATTTACAGAAGGATTCAAGGAAATTCATTCCTATCATACTTAAAAGACATGACGGATCTAGAAAACAGTTCAACAAAACTTTTCTTACCTAGATGTACCTGACCCAACAGAACTTCCAACTCGACCCATTCTAATTATCTATATCTGCCTGTGCGCTTTCATCAACCGTCTTTTTAGTAGTGAACATACATGTAATGCTTAGTTTAACTCAATTATTTGGATAATTTTATGTCGTCTCTTTCAAAAAATCTTCACAGCACTATTTATAAATGCTATGATCAAACACATAAAGCTAGTTTTTTCAAGTATTGTAGCTAGCATTCCGCTATCCTTTGTTGTGTGTTGTGTTTTTAAAAAAAATTCCACGAAGCTAGCTATCCAAAGGTATAAATTATTAATACCGAGAATATTGTTTTGGAGGTTCACGACTTTTCAATATTCATTGTTATATCAATGCTTTGTGATAGCCTTTGGAGGCATGTCACATATACCAAGATATGATCATGATTAAATATTCATATAAAGAAATGCGAGCATATTCGATTATTTATTCACATATCATTTTCCAACTTTTTTCTGAGTGTTGTTTCTCTATCATTTCATAAACTTCAAGTCAAAAGTATAAGTGGACTATCTACTGACCTTATTTGAGAAGTGACCAGCTTTTAACCTGGTGCGTCTTACTTCAAACTCACTTCATTGCTCTTGAAAATTATTCTAATATTCACATGATGTTGTGATTTATAAATGCTCTCTATAAGTTCCTAGTTGTAAGTTCAAACAAAATCAATTATTATTTGGTGGCCTGGATACATATAGGCTTACCTAGCTCTAACCTGACCCAACAAACATTTCTGACCTGGCCCATAATTCCAGCTATCTATAGTCTACATGTGCACTTTCAACAATTGTCTTTTAGTGGTGAACATATACAGTGTTGCCTTGTTTACCTTAACAATTCAGATAATTTTCTGCTGTCTCAGTTGAACATATCTTCACAGTTCTACTCATAAATATTATAATCTAACACATAATGCATGTCTTTTAAGTATTGTAACTACTGGCTTCCTATCTTTTTTCTGCACTTGACATTCGATTACAAAGAATTATTTTAGCTTCCAACAAAAAAAATATGATGGCAACAAATTCTATAAGTTTCACTCAGCCACAACACAGGAAATAGTTTCAACATAGGGACGTGTTCTTAATTTACTCATATATAATTGACTGAATTTTTAGAAAGATCAAATCTAATTAACAAAGCTCGGACTGTAAGCATCTCTAGTTTCATCATGTGAAGTACACGATCACGATTATAAACATGTTAGATCTTTCATCAAGCCCAAGCATGAGTAAATTTATTATTCGAAAACTAAAATTAATCTTAAAAAAACGACTAACAAACAATTATCACAATCATAAATTCTAACCAAAATTAAACAACATCAACCACAAATCATGCCCTCCTTCATCTCAATAATTATATTAATATCCTGACTCATCTCATCTCTTTCAATCGCTTTCAGCTCCTCCTTCGTAGACCTAAAACACTTGGAGTTTTTTTTCAGATCCCAAAATTACTGCGTTTCCTTTGTCTTGCAATAACTTCATTAAGCACTCGAGCTTCAATTCTATGAACTTTATGGTCTTTGAATCGTCAAATCGATTGTTCTCCTTGAAACTACGCCTCAATTTTATTAGTGTTTCGAGGAGACCGATGTTGTTTTCTGAATTGATGGTTTCGGCAGCGTTTAATTGCTGCTGTTCTCTTAGTAGAATGATGACGTATTGAATATCAAGAAAAGGATGTGATGGGGAAAGAACGATGTGAGGAGGGTATTACGGGTATTTCAAAAAGACACGGTTGAAAGTGCATGGATGGAATTTACATTATTAGTAGTATAGATATGCATTATTTTTAAAGCTTATTTTCAGTAAGCTCTTATTGTGCAAATCTTGAAGCATTGAATCCTTCATTTCTCTTTTTTCTATTTGTTTTACCCATTTGTACAATTCATGTAATATACATAAGAGTCACATGATTGATACAACTTTTGTTTTTTCCTATTATGACAAGCTATTTCTTATTAATTGGTGGGATTGCTCGTGACATCAGCATAAGTGGATTATCCATTGCTCTAATCGGTGAGCAGTGCATACAAACTTCTTCCTTAATTATTGTTAATTGCACTGTATTGTAATCTTTCATTCATTTTTGGATCTTAAGTAAGTACTGTGAATTTCATTTTCAAGAATCTTGTCATAGTCAGTTTATGCAATGCTTGTAGACAACCATTTCCCACTTTCCTAAGCCATCCAAATTCTATATAGTACACGAATGCTAATGCATACAAATTTAAATATCAAGAAATAACATATTTGATACAATTGTGATTCATCTCTCTTTGATTGTAATAATCCAGTTATGATAGTTTTATTTTTATGATGGCAGCTGTCTATCTAAACTGAAATCAACTGGTTTAAATAGTTTTTTATTCGACATTTGTTCGATGCACTCATATGAATTTTGTAAGGAAATGTTGATGATGCTGTAATGAAGAACAACTCTTTTCTATATGTTAATCAAGAATATTCCTCTACTCTAATAACTATAAATTTATAATTAAAATAGTTATACTGATTTATTGGTTAGACTCATGATAACTAGGAATCTAAAGTGCTTGAATTCCTAGAAATAGAGCAATCAAACTCCCTGGGTAGGTGGTGCAGTTTGTATTAAATATCATTATAAAACTAGCTTGATAACAAAGCTGCATGCATCTTGTTACTGTCTCTTATGTATGATTCTTCAATTCCTCATTCAGTTAAAGTCAGTCGATTACACTATAAAAGAGACTTCTCATCTTTCAATATTTCCTTCAATTCAGTCAATATTTATCGATTATTATCATGATACTATATTTCTATTTATTTTAGTTTTTATTTTTGAACTTTGATATAATATATGTCTAGCGCCAAGACCTTTGATTAACAACTTGATCATCTTTAAACTATAATAGTTAATTCATCATTGTAGCTGTCCATTTATATTTTTACTTGTATGTTTGCAGTTCTAATGTTAACGAGCTTGAGAATAGGTTGGCTGCTCTTAGAAGTCCCTGAGTCATGTACTCGTTTATATCTTTTACATTCTCGTTAAAAGGTTAACAAATTAATCTTCGAAGTTTGCATTTACAAGTTGAAGTATTCAATTATGTGAGCCAAACAATTTTCTTTCTTTCATTACTTTTTTTTGGATTATCAGTAAATATACACTGCTATACTGGCACTGTTTTCTTTGGTATCCTGGACTGCCATTGTATTTATAGTTTCAACCATATTTAGTGTGTTTTAGTAAAGAGTGCAAATTTTAAAATTATATATTTGATTACATAATATGAGTTGGTAACATAAGTTGTTAGAATAATAATCAGATTACACGCTGTTAACAAAGATTCGTTATTATATGGTAATGTGTGTACGGAAATATACATATTTATTATTTCTAACACTTAATGTTAATTGTTCTCAATTGTATATTTTCTTTAATATTTTTGTTTTTTGTTAAATTTATTTGTCGACCATATTGAATTATTTGAGTGATTGAAATCAATGTAAAATTACAATAAATGTTTTGTTTATTCCAAATCATATCACTAAGCGGTTGACTTTACACTGTTGAACTTCAATAGAAGCTCATATAGGAGGACATCTAGGAAATTTTTTCAAACAGTCTACAATAGTGCGATAACAGAGTCTTGTCGGGCCACATTATAGCTTTGCCTGTTTTGTTACAATTTCTAGGCGCACAACATGGGATGTCAATCCTGTCCTCAGCCGAACTTGGGGCAATTGTCCCTGCACTTCCATTGGGAGACTGTTGACTTGCGATAATAATACGACTCGCCATTACGTATAATAAAAAAGCATTCAATAAACATATATATCAACCTACTAGTCCATGTCTTTGGTTTACTGTAGACAAGGAGCGATAAAATTCATCTGCTAGTGTAAAAACTATAAACATGCACACATCACGTGATAAAGGATTCTTTTCTTTTTCTTCTATTATTAGTAATAGCTGAAAATTTATCTTTTTAGTATAAAAAATAAAACCTAAAGCATGTTAGGATTCTAATATCAAACCATGTATTGCATGACTCGTTTTTTTGGAACTTAATTCCTTTGTTAAAAATATTGTAAGTTGATTTTATGTGCTATTATACTACCATTGATCTAAATTCAGATTGTTGTGGTACGAAGATAGGTGAATATTTTTATCTGCTAATACACTTTATTTAGATTATGAAAGAAAATAATATGTGGATATCATGTTTTTGGTTCTTACTCAAGTATGTGCTCATGAAATAAAACATTATCTAAAAATCATTGCAACCTGTAACTTTGAAAAATAATGCATGCCATTTTACATGAATATGCTACTAAGAAAAAAAAAGATAAACTCTATACACAGATTTTGACTTACATTCATAAAGGGCAGAAAAGATTGAAAAAACAAGAAAGTATATGATTATGTAACTTGATGTCTTCATTAGGTAAAGCGTAGGCCAAAGAAATTATTTTCTTACATATTTATAGTGAAACAATGTTGCTAATGACGTTAAGAGAATTTATGCTTCGCTAGAGTAATTCTACTTATTAATTAACTACGGTTGTGTATCATACACCATTGTTATATACCATGGATTTTCATTAAATAAATTAATTCTAAGTTAATTCCTATCCTACTTCAGTTATTTTATGATATTATTTTGTAGAATAAGTTCCATTATATGATGAGAGATAATCGGTTATTTTTGACATATGGTGTCATTAGTCATCAAAATATTAATAGATGAACTCCTACGCTACAAGGAACGTGAATATAAAACGATATATATATATTTTTTTATTGGGCTAGATCTCCACGTAAGTGAACATAAGAATTTATACATCAAAATAGTTTTAGTTGTGTTATGTGTTTGTATATGTCATAGGATAATATAATGAGCTGATAGAAAAATAATTGACAACATATCGTATATGATATAATAGGTCAGTATGTCTTCTAGCATAGACAAACAGTGGATGAAAGAATTCGATCAAAGAACTGCATGATATGTGGAAGGAGTGCAGAAGTTTATTGATTTCGTTGTGGAAAATGGTGGTAATAAGAAAATATATTCTTGCCCTTGCACACATTGCAAAAATATGAAAATGAAGATTAAATTAGAGGACATTCATTATCGTCTATTTAGATTGGGAATTGTTCAATCATACACAGTTTGGCATTTTCACGGGGAAGAGTCAGCGAGGAAGCAAAAACAACCCGTTAGTCAAGCCATAAGTAGCAATGAGTCTGAACTTCCTAGGAGGAAGATCTTGTCAATGATGCCGATAGATTTCATCATTTTCAACCTATAAGTTCGTTGCCCGATAATATTGGAGAATCACCTACAGTTAATGTCGATTGGCAGGCCAATCAAAGTAGGAAGTATAAATCACTTTTTTAGTGCAAAAGAGCCATTGTATCCTTAGTGTCCAAAGGAGATAACAAAATTGTATGCCATTGTGAAGCTGAATAGTTTGAAAACTCAGTACGGTTTTTCTGACAATGATTTGATTGTACTCCTCGAATTTATAAATGAATTACTCCTTGAAGGTAACTCACTACCAACAAAGTACTCCGACATGAAGAAGATGATTAAACAAGTTGGAATGGATCACAAAACTTACGATGCATGCATTAATGACTGCATTTTATACTGGAAAGATGATGCAAACAGAGTTTCTTGTCCAATTTGCAAAGAACCAAGATATAAGACAACATTCAACGAAGAGAAAAGAGCCACCAAAGTACTTTAAAAGACGTTGAGACATTTCCCTTCAATTTCTAGATTGAGGAGATTGTATACTATACCATGGATAGCAGATGCTATGACTTGGCATAGCCGTACCAAGTCTAATTCAGTTGTAATGCGTCACCCATGTGACACTTCTCAATGGCGAGCAGCAGATTCTTTTGACAAAACATTTATTGCTGAACCATGAAATGTCAAGCTTGGAATAACAACGGATGGTTTCAATCCATATGCATCTCTAGCTAACTGTTACAGTTGCTGGCCAGTAATTGTAGTACCATATAATCTTCCTCCATTAATGTGCATGAAAAGGGAGTTTTCAATGTTAACATCGTTGATTTCTGGGCCAAAACAACCATGGAAGGATATTGATGTTTATTTGCAACCATTGATAGATGAGTTTAAGCAGTTATGGGAAGGAGTCATTGAATTTGACTCATTTAATAAATTTGAGTTCACAATGAGAGCTAAGGTGTTGTGGACAATTCATGATCATCCTGCACTTGGGACTTTATCGGGGTGCACAATTCATGGTGTCCTATATGTGGGAAAGACACTTGTGCTTATTATCTTTTCGAAAGTAAGAAGATGTGTTACATAAGACATCGAAGATTTCTTCCTTCCAAACATAAGTTTCAAGACGAAAAAACAAACTTTAATAACAAATAAGAATATCATCGTCCTCCATGGCCATTAAATGGTTATCAAGTTGAAGAGAAGGTAGCGAATATCAAGATGAAAGTTGGTAAAAAAAACTGGAAATTGGTAGAAAATGGAAAAAGAAAACCAATGAGGAAGAACTTGCCAATGTTCAGGCATGGTATAGGAGATCTATCCTCTTTGATTTGCCATATTGGAAAGCAAATTTGGTCTGACATAATGTTGATGTTATGCATACAGAGAAGAATGTCACTGAGCATCTCATAGCACAAGCATGGGTCATAAAGACAAGTCAAAAGACGACATCAACGCACACAAGGATTTAAAAACCATGGGTATAACACAAAATTGCGGGTGATGGAAGATCCTGAAACAAATAAAATAACCATACCAGAGGCAACTTTCATCTTAAGCAAATAAGAGAAATTACGATTTTGCACCATTTTGAAAAGCCTGAAAGTGCCTAGCAAATTCTCTTCCAACTTCCATAACAATGTGAACATCAATCATCCTAAACCAACAAATATGAAATCGCATGATTACCACGTCATAATGCAACAATTACTTCCGGCATTGCTTCAACATTCTTATCCACAACATAAGGATTTACGTAATGCTATAAATCATATAAGTCTATTCTTCGACATTTTATGCTCAAAGGTGATCAACAGGGAACATCTTTTAAAAGCAAAGGCTAGTTTGGTAGAATCAATGTGTGTGTTTGAAAAACATTTTCCACTGCTTTTTTGATATCATCATCCATCTTATGGTTCATTTAGCCGATGACGCATTGATTTACGGCCCTATTAAATATAGGTGGATGTATCCTATTGAACGGTAAATTACTAATTTTAGTTTTGTTCATCATTATTCAAGTTAAATAGCTACTGGTTATTTATAATTGATTACCTTCATAGGTTAATGAAAACATATAAAGGATATATGTGCCACAAAAGATATATTGAAGGATGTATTGCAGAAGGATATATCATATAAGAAGCTAGTCTTTACCGCATGGAGTATATGCCAGAAGGAGGTGATGGCACTCATAAGCATACTCGTGAGGCTTTTTTGACGAGGATGATGAGTTTGCTAGTGAGATGCCTCTAGCTATTGGTTAACATATTCGTAGATGGGTCCTTAATAAGTATGATGGATTGGAGGAATGAGAGAAGTAAGTTCACGAATAACTCCTAAATTCATATTATTGTAAATCAACTCATTTATATGTTTTGAAACGTGCATGTCAGAGGAGTTATAACATCTATGTGAAAAGTACTAAATCTTAAAGATTTTTTAAGATTTAGTGGGGTTGCATCCGTGGAAGCTTGTCAAAGTTTTACTCTATGGTTA
Organism: Allium fistulosum; assembly: GCA_030737815.1. Classification (NCBI taxonomy): domain Eukaryota; kingdom Viridiplantae; phylum Streptophyta; class Magnoliopsida; order Asparagales; family Amaryllidaceae; genus Allium; species Allium fistulosum. The sequence goes on from CM060904.1 coordinate 132,014,168, forward strand.
CGTGGCGAGGTATATATTGCATCTTATTAAATATTTCACGTGCTCTTAAGTGGATCATACACCTTCATGAACAAACTTTTGATTTTGTTTTTTAGTTGGTGAAGGCCAACGATGTTGACTCAAGTCTTTGACCGCTTGGTGAAGGGGCCAAAGTTCAAGGCGCGTAGTTATATGAAGTACCAAGTGAATGGGTTTACATTTTCTTCGGAAAGTTACGAAGAGCAGATGATAACACAAAACAACGTTGTATGTATGAGAGAAATTACAAAATTTAGAGCGAATGGAAAGGATAAAAATGATAAGGAAGCAGACACAATGTATTACGGAGTTGTTCAAGAGATAATTGAGTTAGATTACATCGACTTTAAACAAACAGTTTTTTATTGTGATTGGGTAAAGGTCGAAGACAAGGTCAATGGTTGTCGGATTGATCCTGTTTCAAACTTAATCACAGTTAACTTAGAGAAATTAAAGACCGAAGATCGAGTGATTGATGAGCCATTTATTCTTGCATCGGAAGCGAGTCATGTGTTCTACTTAAAAGAGTTAAACAATAAAGGATGGTTTGGGTATTGCACACACCAAAATGGTTGACTACAAACGTTGATGACTTTGAGTTTCCTACTGCTTATCAATCACCTTTTGAAGATAATAGAAAACTAGAAGACCTTACCAAATGCATATGTTAATATAAGATATATTTCTTAATTGAATTGAGTTGAATTTCAAGCGTGACTGTATAATTTTTTCACTATGGATATTATTCGGCGTTTGTAATGTTTGTTTCGTGGTGGTTATTGGTTTTGTTTCAAAACATTTATAAAATACTCCAAAAAAGCATGTCCACATTTTAACTATTTGCTTGTTAAGTTGTTAAAATTTAATTAGTTGTTAGTTGTTTGTATCAAGGCTTGGAGATTATATTCCCTATATTTTCGTATTAAATTGGCTTTGGTTTTTAAACGTTGGTTGTTACTTTTTGTTCGAATAATTGTGGTATTCTCTTTAGAGAGAGAAACGATGAGGAAATTGTTTGTGAAAAATAAGGTTATGTCATGGTCATGCACATTTACAGTTTGTGGAATATTAATAATGTATTGCTAGATGCTAATGAATTTAAAATGGTTTTATTTCTTTTATTATTCGCATATCTAATTATACTCATATATATTTTACCAACCAAGGCTTGCTTACCTCATCCTAGGAAAGGACATGTATTTTATACTTAACTATAAATTTATAAGTTATTTTTGATGTATATAGGCCATTGTAATGAATTTATAAATTTATCATAGGAAAGGGCATGTGTCCTAAGAAAGGACATCATATGCAGCAAAAACTGTGGTATGCTATCACAATATATGACAAGCTCTTCTATGCTTGAAAAAATAGTTAAATACTTTTCCATTAAGTGGATTCTTAGCTTTATTGACATATTTAGTGAGTACCATCTTTAAGGTCGTCATTGCTGCATATTCTGACCTGGGAGACCAGAATTATTATCTTTGTATGAGAAATCCTGTTTAGTTTTGTGCACATATATTATTGCACACTCTTAGCATCAACTTTCTATGGAAAAAGCTATGCATATCCATACTGTATTCGTAATGTATTTCATAAAGAAATATTAACATGACATTGAAATCCACTAATAAAGTGGCAAGAGGCTATCCAAATTTTATAGCCTGCTAAAAATCAATGCACTGATTTGCCAATGAACCAAGTATTTATAGCATCATAATATAAAGCTAAGAAAATCAAATTTATTTCTTTTGCTTTAGTTTCAAATTTAAATTTTTCTAGATTTAGTTTCAACATCCATTAATGAAGTGGTAAGTGGCTGTTCAAATTTAGTAGCATGTTAAAAATAAATTCATTCTAGGGTGAACCCATGCTTCGCACACGGACGGAAGTTAATTTCTATGTAGTTAATGATGAATTTGATCAAAACAAGGATAAAACCTTTTGAACGAATGGAAAGTTTAAGTTTTATCCGTTGAATCACTCAAATAATCCTTGGAACTCTATGGATGATTAATGTAGACAAAAAAGTATGATATGTACCAAACCTAAACTCATCAAAAAGTAACTTAAAAATAAAGATGTTGTGTTGAAAAACGTAGGTTTTGCGGTGAAAAACGCAGATATTGTGTTGTTTGCAGTAATAAAGATTGAACATGGGTTGTAAAGTTAAATTATAGAACCTGGACGCCAAAAATTCAAGTTATCCTCGAGCACATAGCAAAGGAGATATAATTTAAAGCACAAAAATGATATGACATAAAAATGGAAATAAATAATATATAAAGAAATATTTGTATTATTTCTTGTTCACGTAAAAGTCAATATTATGACAGTGGTTGATGATGATTCTAAATTGAAATGATACAATTTGCACATATAAAGAGCAAATCAGGACAAAGAAAAAAGACTGTACAAACTCTATAGAAACTGCTTCTATATGGCATACAACATGTCTAATCATCATTCCACTCCAGCTGAAAGTAAGAAATGTACTCTGTCAGAAAATTGAAGTAATCAGTTCATTTAAGTGTACAATAAAGATAAAAAAACTTTGTAAACTGAAATTTATTTATAGGCCGAATGCCATATGAATTTAATTGTAATAAATATCATATAACAGTAACCTAGTTTGACTATAGCTGGAATGTAACAGGCATGGAGTAGAAGAAGCAAAAGTCCTCACTATGTTATATTAAAACAATGTTGGAATCAAACATATGTCCAAATGCATCCATTGCAATTGATGAATTTAAAGGTTTACTTTGATCAAACATAAACGTAATATACTATTTGACTAATATACTATTTTATTTTGTCATTTAAACAACCAAAAGGAAATACATGAAAGTGATCCATAAAAAGAGCCAGAGCCTGTATATTCACTAAACAGAATGAGTGACTGAAAAGCAGTGATCAAATTAGACGATTGAATGTAGTCAATCCACTAAAAAACTAATTTGTTTTACTTATTCGGTTAAAAGAAATAAAATATTAGTATGTGAGGTATGTAGATAGCTGAAGCCATGGTATGGCCCATAGTGCTATAGACAATCGATTCCATTATAGGTGACGCGAAATAAAGTATAGGATAGTTAATAAACCATCTTCAACCCAAGTAGTCAAAAAATCACAAATTTCATTACTTAAGCAATTACTACTTTTTATCAAGTGTCCATCACTATATAAATAATAACCATAACAATCTTCAATCTTAGAAGAACAATTGTTCAAGTAGAGCGATTAAAAATTTGCACTTTATATTAATAGATCATGTGTATAAGAACAAACTCTTAACTAAGATCCATTCGCCATACAAATTACAAAATCTACAAACAATATATTACAATAATATGCAATGTTTGTAGTACAAAGTAAATATTCTCCAGTTTTCCTATTGGACCTTATAACCAATCTCATACTAACCCATAACTAACTCTATAAGTTTGCGAACCCTTTTTAGAACTTCATATTTGGTTTCCATCGGTAAACCTGAATTATAAACTTTCCTTACCATAGGTGATGCTTCTGGTCTCTCCGCTCTTCTCAACAATTTCTGAAAGATGCTTTTACCTTTCTCATTCGTCTCTGCATCTTCAATCTCTTCTACAGTTGTGCCATATTTTCTGAACTGGTTTGAAATCACTTAATGTTTTGTCCATTGGTTTTCAACTCTAGTATGACAAACATCTTGCAATCTAAAAATTATATAATATTAGATCTAAAAACTTGATAATTTAAACACAAAGGATTGTACATTAATGATATGAATTTTCATTGTGATGAAAAAATACATCTTATTCATGGTTGTGGTTTAGACAATCTTGTATAAAAGCTCTTTTATGTTGCAAACTTTACATAAAGTTGGATCCAGTGGAATATCAGGAAACTAATGTACTGTTATGTCTTAGATTGTCCCACATCCTATACCTATTTAGACTATTGTATTATAGGGTAGATAATAACATTTTGTTTGCATGTGTAATAATATCCATATATCCAAATCAGGCAAGAGTTTATATTTACACATATATATGGACCTATACCATCATAGTTAATATCATGCACCAGGTCAATGGCATTCAAATTTAGATGATACCATCTTGTACAAATTAAGACTCCATCTCTAGGTTGGCATAGAGTTATAAGTGCGAAATGTGACATTGTATTTAACCAATTAGACTACAATACTTCGATTTGTTAACATGCAACCACTGTATGTGCACAATGCAATATTTTAGGTACAAACGATTTTTTAAATAGTGACATGGTTCTCATACATACTTGATAGATGGTTATAAAATGGACTCAGTTAGACAATTGGATTACATCTCTAAAGACACTTGATTATTTTGCTCACCATGAGCATAGTTAAAGGATACTTAATTTTATGGCATAAAGGTTCATGAAGTAATTTTTAAGAGAATGGTCTAACGAATGTGCAAATATTCTTGATTTAGAAATAGGACTTCATTAGAATACAACTGTATCGTGATGAATCCTAAATATTATAGCAATTGCATCACTGTCCTAACTTTAATATATCACCTGAATTGATTATAAAAATTGAAGAACCAATTTATCATCACACAATTCTTGTTGAAGAATACCAGAATTGATGAATCAAAATAGTGTTCAGTATGAGTAAAATTGTATATGCTACATTCGACAGTTGGTAATCCTTTCTTGAGTGTTATTTAATTTAAGATCAACATATTGCAATCAACGCTGCCTATCCTAAAAACATGTGAGGAATTATAATTAACTTATTCAGTACTTTGTAATGAAACCATTTGTAGACTGTATCTGAGAATAAATCATAACCAAAATCTTACTTTGTTTGCACCAGTTGTGTACATTTATACAACAACTACCTTAAATATAGTAAATGAGAAAGACAATAATTGTGCATTATCAACATGGGTAGTTATTCTAATACTCAGGATGTGTTAAAAATTAAGTGAACATATTTTAGAGTGAACCAAACTCAAACAAAGTGAATCTATGTCGAATAAATAATAGGAATGTGAAGTGTGTTGGAAGCATGGTAGAGTGGTAAGCTTCCTTTCCAACATAATTATGGCAGTAAAGGTAGTTACTGTTTTGTCCGTACAGTACGTTCATTGTACTAACACAAAGATGATTAATATCCTAGATTTACATGAAGGAAATGTGTGGATGAATATCTGGAAGTATATTATAATTTCAAATTCTAGTTAACTCGATATTATGTAATTAAAAGATATAAGTGAGGAAATATAAATTATGCATCATCATTTTTTTAGAATGTACCATAATAGGCAATATAACACATTGAAGTGCGATAATCATCTTGATAAGGTTATGTGGTAAGTCTAGAATCCCATTAAATTACACTGCACATATAAATTTATCTATAAAAAAATTATTTACACGGATTTGATATATTAATATGCATAAACCAAGTGTAAAACGTTCAAGTACCATGTGCAATATAAAACATGATTTGAAAGTCGATGATTCATTGCTAAACCAAATATAGTTGAAATAATTTGTTAACTTTGATATACCAGCACACACTACAATGGATTGGAAATAAATGCTAGCTGCAAATTGCATATATTTATGTCATGAATACGTGAGAGTGCAAAAATTCACACGTGCATTTATTGTTTAATTATAAGCATCATTCACTATCTTAACAACTTACATTTCACTACTATTATCAGGTTTGTACTATATACTACCTTTCATAAATTGTGAATTTTAGAAACCAAGTACTTAGAAGATTTAGGTCAGTGCATGCATGCATAATCTTCCTAATGATGATTGTTGATATGTAAACAAAGTACCTGCAGATAAAGATAAATGTTCAGATAATCCTTGAAAATCAGGCAAATCACTTTCATCCTTAACTAAAAATCTTCTAAAACTACTTAAAGAAATTATATCATTTAGTTGAGGGATCCAAGTCTCAAAACCCATTATAACAATAAAAAGATAAATCCACATTACTCAAAAAATGATATATTAATATCTCTTGGTTTCTATGAAGGAAAAAGTTATGTTACCTAATTATGGGCGCCACATCAAACTCAAAGAAATATTGCTAAAGTATTAAGCTTTCACAAGTACCTGGACTATGAACTATAAACTCAATTATTTTCATTTAATTTGAACACATAAAACAAAAATTTTACACTCCTCTGCAAACACTATTATAAAACACACCTTTTCCAAAACACTGTTCTAACATATAACAGTGCATTCTTATATTTCTTATTCATTTCAATAAACCCTAGGTAAAATCATATAAAATACCTTTGTCAAAACTCAATCCTAAAATATGATGATGTTTTCTCTTTTCCCATCTAATTCAAAAAACTCGTGAGTAGAAATATGTTGGATGGATTATAATTCAAAATTTTGTAATACAACATAATTTATTTAATACCTTGACATCACGCATATTACTATTTTAGACTCTATTGCAATTTAAACTTTTGTAATGAAAGATGAGCTGAGATGAAAAATTGATGGTACCTTATTCTCTAGCCTAACACTTCAAAGGTTCTTTTATCTCTCATAACACCACATATGCCTTCTTTGACTCATTGATCGAAAGTCAACATAGGAAATGCTCTTCCTACAAAACAATATAGGAAATCATTACTTCAAAATCAAAAGCATATTGGCAAATCTCACATGATAGTGTAATATCTCATTTAAAGTTTATTAGCATATACAATGCAAGATAAAATGCATATAAAATTTAGAATAAAATTTCTTAAATGTATGGTTCTAACAGAATGCAACCACCTTGGTAAAGTATACAAATTAGGCATATTATTTATGAAAGGTTAGTCCTTTTACTACATATTTAAATAATCATGACAGCATCTAATACTTACAATACTTACAATACAACTCAAATTTGGGATAATCATACTAAGGAAATAACCTGAACCAAAGTAGGAGAATCCTGCTCTGTGATGACGATGGGATGAGAAGAGGGAAATCGCTACCACATCGAAGTAAGCTATCAAAATATTTTACGACCTAAACTAAACTTGGAGATGACCGATTTTCGATGACGATGGGAGGAGGAAGGTCGAAACTGCTAGCGCATTAGAGAAATATGTAAACTAATTCCTAGGAGGTAAACACTTCATCAGCGACAAAGAAAGAGGCGACCAAAATTATTGTTAGCCGGCTTGTAGATGGGAAAAAATAGGGTAATTTAGGAGAAAAGATGAAATAAAGGCTAGGGCATAGAAGGAAAAGCAAGGATGAAGGGATACAAATCAAATTATTTGGGAGGCAGCAGACATGAGATTGGATTAAGGTTATTTGGGAGGCAGCAGACATGAGGAAGAAGCGAAATGGGAAAATTATTTACTGTCGGTAGAGAAGATTGAAAATAAGAAATTACTTGACAGGTAGAATTGGAAGATGATCTTATGACCTTTCGGTTCTAAATTTGAGGCGGGCTTGTGTGAGTTCCAAACTGAACTCAGCTTTAACATAATAGTATAGATCAATGCATTGATTTGCGAATAAGGAAAATACGTATAGCCTTAAAATATAAAGCTAAAAACAATTATTTGTTACAAAAAATTGACTTTTTATTCACTATTTCAAAATGTTATCCAAAATTATGTTTGTTCTTTTGATTTCTTATTGATAAATTGAATTATGCTTAAGAAATAATTACACCAAAAACACCGTATTCTATAATATATGTAGATTGAGCTATATGCATTTGTATTGATGCATCCAGTTTCACCGTTTTTTTTGAATAAAAAACTTGTTCGTACTAAAAATATACCATATTTGAAATATATTTCTCATCGTTTATATTATAATTTGAAGTTGAATTTCAGGAACTATATATAATACATTTGATCAGGCAAAGTGCTCCTGGGGTCTTTGTGTCATAAATTGTTAGTTTTTCTTGTAGATAATTTGGAAATGCTTAATTAAATTATTATGATATTTGGCAGGAATAAAAATATTAGAAGCTTATTCAAATATAAGCTCTTTCCTAAATATTTGAATGTCATAGCTCAATCCATTTAATATTCCAATAATTTGATGCATCTAAGAGTTAAATGAGAGTGAGGTCCCATTACGCTCCTCTAGTTTATATAAGAAAAGATTAAAAAAACATGTTTATTAGGAGAGTAGGAGTCTGTGTTAAATAATACAAAATGACAAGTTTAACCTTACATACCAGATCCTTCATTTCCAAGCAGATTGATGCATTTTGGTTAAAAACACAACAAAGACAGCTAAGTAGTAGTACCATGGGCATGGTCTGTTTCCTCGTATTAGTCCTTTAGTTAGTATCTCATAGCTAATGATAAACTTTTGGAAAGGATCCTTTGTAATGATTTGGTTGGAGTTTTCTACAAAATATACAGAAAAAGTTCGCACTAATTTTTAGAAACATTTTAAATTTATGGTACAATGTATAGAAAAAGTTCACATTAATTTTTTTAGGTGAATATTTACTTACTGTTATGAATGCTTCCTTAGTTTAGTTTTTCTTTATTTTTTTTATTTTTTTTATAAAATATGATTTGAAGTTAGCATTTGAGGTGGTATTTTGTTGTTCAAATTAATTTATTATAAATACGCTCCTCTCGTGATTTATTTTTCATTTTTTATCTTTAGATATTCATAGGCACTCATTATTCTGAGGATGATCTTGTGTAAAGGTACATTCCTAGTTTGCACAACATCAATTCATACTTTATTTGCTTGTTGAGCTTGAATTGTTCTCTTTTTGATAAGCCTTTTTATTATACCAAGTATATAACAATGCAATCAATAGATACACCTGTAAGATATGAAAATTTGTACTCAACGCTTATCCATACTTTATTGTTGAGCTTGAAATATTCGTTTTTATCCATATTTTATTTGTACTCAACGTCAAGCCTCCTTAAGATCTCAAAATTTTGTAAGCAAAGTGGATAAACATGAATCTATATTTAATGATTTATGGGATAAACATGAAATAGTGAATTAAAATTGTTCATATTAAACACCCAGCTGTTTTATCCAACTGTGAGTGAAAAAATTATTATATATGCAAGGAGGTGTTGATAGTGCTATAGAAGAGAGTAACAATGTCAAAAGCTTAGAAGCGTCAATCCATTCAATAACGCAATCATCATCTACACAACTGAAGAAAGTTGAGGCAAATGCATTTCGTGCTCCAATTTCAGATAATGCTGGAAGAATATGCAGTCGAGTTGGTAAATTGGTACGATTGCATGTGCCAATCTCATATGAAAGTTGGGATAAAGTACCCAAAAAATATAACGATGACGTTTGAGCTGAATTATAGGTAAGTTCAAATATATAAATTTCGGTTTTCTCTGTTATTATATTTTTCCATATTGATTTTTTAAGTAAGCAACTCTTAATTTTCACAGACTTTTTTGAACTAGTGTCAGATGCAAAAGAGTTTTATTTAAAAAAATGTGTGAGTCATTTAGGAGATACAAGAGCAAATTGAGGACAAACTACTATGACAAATTTGATAATGATGAAGAGAGGAGGAAAAATTATCCTTCAAAAATCAACCAAGAAGATTGGGATGGTTTCTTGAAAAACGAAGCCAAACCTGGTGCACGTGAAACAAGAGATCTAGGCAAAAAAATAGATCATTATACAACTATAGCCATCACACTGGTCGTACAAGTCACGTTGTAGTAGAACATAAAATGTTACGTTTGTTTCGTCTTTTTTTATTAAATATTCTTGGTTTGTAGCGTTTGCTCTAAATTTCAATGACATTTGGATAATGTCAATATGTGAAATGCAAAATGGATAAAAATGCATGTAGGATTGTTTGCTTTCTTCACGCATTTGTCTGCAATTATTTCCAAATAACGTGTTAAATAAATTGTATTAGGTTATTGGTCCAAAAATTTTGGAATCACAAGTAATGAAAACTCAGGAATTTCTATTGACATCCATAAACAATTTCAAGTTTTTAAGCCAAATTTATCAAAGATTTGTATTCTAAACATAAGAATGAGATGAACTAAACCCAAATATTAACATTATTTCAAAAACAAAGAGCTGGCAATAAACTTCAAAGCCTACTTTATGAAACAACAATTGAGTTTTGTTTTGTTTGATTCCTGTAGTTATAACACAGAGTTACAGAAAACTATTTTGCTTTAGCCGAAATTCCTTCTGTTTTTTTATTTACAGCAATCTTTGTGGTTGTAGTGTGTTTGGTTGGTTGGTTGGTGCTTTGTTTTCTTGTGCTTTCTCTGTTGAACACCAGGAAGGCATTATTGATTTTTTGCTTCTTTTATTTCCTTAGTAATCATTTTAGGTAGTACTATTTGTTTGTGATATCCCGGGAATTTCAAAGAAATTAAATATGATAATCTCTTTAATAAATTAATTAAATTAGCAATATTGTTATATTAAAACAATAAAAATGTATTGTATATATATATATGTGTGAATATAGATTTTAAGTAGAATATTTATTTCAAATTGAAATTATGGATGTTTAAATATATATATCAAATTAAAAGTAATATTGACTTTGAAATTTTATTTAATAATTGGTTTAAATTTTTAGTGTGGATTTAAAGTTATGTATAAATGTTTTTGTATAAAAATAGTTGTTTCATTCCATTTCTTTAAAAAGATTTTTCAATATGCATTAGTTATTAGGAAATAAATTATAAAATCTTTATTTAATAAATGTAAAAGTATTTATGCATGAGAAAATATGTGTTAACATTTAAACACTTTAAAATACATGTGTTAAGATATTAAGAGGGTTTAGTGACAAGTGTCACAATTTCATTTTTATTTTCTTTTTAAATCAAAAACCAAATTCTATATATATCTACTTCTCATTTCTTTTTCCCTTTCCTACCTCTTTCTCTAAACATTCAAGCCAGCACGTTTTCAAAACTGAAAAGAAAATTATCAAAAGCCTTTAAACATTCAAACTAATTTCTCTCCAAAATTCTAAAATCTGAAATCAAAATCCAAGTTGAAACTTCCTCAAAATCTAAAGCTGTAAACTATTTTCAAACTGAAGAACAAAATCAGAGATCAACAAAACAACTGCTGCAAGTTTTCAAGAATCAACAATCTCAAATCTAATCAAAACAATTCAAGTTCCAGATTCAAAGTTTAAAGTTTTCAAACATCTCAGCTCTGTTCAAAACATCTCAAATTCGAAGCTCTGTTCAACATCATAAAACAAGTGAGTAAACAAAATGTTTTAAAAACAGTAATATAGTTGCTATTTGCATGTGATAATCCTATATGGAAAAGTAGTTTGAATGATTGATCTTATCTAGTTATATATGAATTACTATGATCTTATGAGAATATACCTGTATATGTATAAAATCTGCTCTGTTCAAATGTTCCAGTAAACAAAACAAACCTTAGATCTACCATATTATCTTGAGACTATATTTAAGTGTTGTTGTATGAATGTAAATAGGCCTACATGTATATATTTATTAGTGTAAGATCTGTTTATTGTTTGTTTGAAATATGCATGTCTGTTTTTAAGTTACAGAGTTAAAAATAAATCAAGAAATCAAATTTCTCTTTATCTATTCTGTGATTATCTTTTGTTTTCAAATAAAATAGGATCGTTTAAACATAATCTAACTTTTAAAACCATAGTTAAGTATTCAGGTTTGAGATCTGCCTGGAGTTAAGAAATATACAGTAAGAACCTTGATAAATGTTGAAATCAAGTGTTGTTATCTGGGGATTTAATTATATAATAAGAATCCACTCAAGAAAATAGGATTTTTAAAATGAATCTGGTAATTTTTAATTTAGTGAATTGAGAGCAGTTTGGTGTTGAACGTGGAATGGGTTTTCACCAAATTCTGGTAATCCTCAAACAATTGATACTCGAAATTCTTGTAGTAGCTTGGTTAGTGGTTAGAGATGTCGAGAAAAATGCCTGATGATTTTATCATCCTTTGTGGCATTGGCGATTAGACGAAATAGGGTTTAGGCATTTGGTTTGGTCGTGATTGGAATCGTGATGTCTGAAGCATCTATGATGGATCGAGCTTCATGGGAGTGAGGGGGATGGATGCGTGAAGGGCTTTGGAAGTTATTGCCGGAGTTTCAAGTGGAATGGTGATCGGAGACGTGGTGGCGAAACGTTCGTCCCAGGCGATGTCGAACTGCTGTTCGAATTGATGTCTCGTTTTCGATTTAGGCTAGATGTTTGCAATTTGATGCTCGAAGTTGAATGGCGAGTTGATTTACGATTTGCCGGAGATGAGCGAGTTCGTCGGAGTTGGCTGGAATCGCCGTGCACGTGCACAACGGTGAGGTGTGTGTCAGGGGAGATGGATGCATGGGCGACTCGAAGAAGCTCTCAGGAATTAGATGGCCAGACTCGAAGTTTCTCTCGTGTGCGTGTAGTATAGTTTAGCAGTTTAGTTTAAAAGAACTGAGGGGAGAAGAAGTAGACGCGGGAAAATCTCGAGTCGATCTCGAGTAAAATACGTGGATGACTCGGAGCAGGAATCAGAGAAGTGTAGCACGTTTTAAAGTTTTAAAAATAATAAAAGCTTGGAATTTTAAAATGTTTCTATGTTTAAACTTTTCTAAACTTCTTTTTAATTGCTTTTAAACTCTATTTTATTGGTAGGTTTGTTAAATTTAAGTTTGTTAAAACTTAAATAAAATGTTTTAAAACTAAATCATTTTATAGTTATAATTAAATGTTAATTAAAGGTTAAACTTAATAATGTGATTAAGTAATTAACAAAAGAAAATGATTTGTTAAAAGATATTTAAGAGTTTGATAATTTAATAAAGAGTAATTAATTAATTTTAATTATTAATTAAATAATAATAAATCAATAGTTAAAGATTATAATTAATTAGAGTTTAATTAATTTGTAATTAAGAATTATTAATTAGATAATTAAAGTCAATTAATTAATAAATTAATAGTTAATTAATTAAGTAATTAATTGGTAATTAGTAATAAATTAATTGATCATTAAGGGTTAATTAATCAAGTATTAAGGATTACTTAATTTAAAATTAAGTTTTATTAATTAATAATTTAGGTTTATTAATTAATAGTTAAAGGATAATTAATCTCTGATTAAGGTTAATTAATTTACTTATAAAAGTAATTAAGGTTTGATTAATTAATTAAATGATTGTAATTAATTAATAATTGATTAAGCAGAATAAGTGATTAGTTCTTAAGTAATTAATTTAATTTAAGATAATTAAATTAATTATAATATGGATTAATAAATTCTGTTTGGATGATTGTTGGAGTAGGATGTCTGGATTGATTGATATCTATTGGGTGATATTCTGTGATACTCTGTGATAAGTTTTGGATATATCTGTGATGGATGTATGGATTATCTATGATAAATGCTATGTGAATTCAAAGTGATAAATTGAATTGTTTAACTTTAAAACAACTTGACCTTAAAAGATACGTTTTGGATTTCGATGAGACCGGGATCGGGTTTCCGTATACCGGGATACCAGGTCTGGAGACCCGAATACCACATCGATCCAAATTAACGATAGGTCGTGAATCTCAAGTGAAGATGAAGATTCAGAGTGCAAGGGTTATGGTCGTTAACTCTGAGGGTGATTCCAACACGAGTGTAACGAGATAATGCCTTCGGTTTCGTTCGAACCCGGAACGAACTTGTATGGATTGAATGCTTTCAGAACATCGTTAGGTGGACGATGAGCATTCTAAGTGGTGTGTTCTGATTTAAAGGTAAATCGTAACCTCAAGCCTCATCAACCGGGAATGGCTAAAACAGGGGAGGTGCAGCAAGGCTTCGTGGGTAGCACCCACTGAGAGTAAGGTCATCCCTGTCTAGAGAAGTTCCTTTTATTTCGGCTTAGTGGTGCAGTTGGCGACGGCCATCTGTGGGGTGATTTTATTCGGGATTATCCAGTAAGGGATGGTTCCGGCTTTGTGTTGCAGGGGATTGGGAGTGATCCTCGGTACGGTGATCTAGGCCCCGTACTGTGATGAGCGGTACCCCGGTAGCTCTGCCATTGTATGGAATCCAATTTCCAATAAGAGCCATACGATTTAGTTGTGCCCAACTACGTTGGAATGTGAGATGTAAGCATTCCAGCTATTTCTGTATTTTATTTGAAAACCCTAGACCCTATTATAATATAACCAGATTTCCTATCAAATGATTTGGTTAGCATAAGATAAAAAAAACTTACCCGTGTTTATGTGTGGGAAGTCTTATGTGATACCCTTGTTTCCAAATGATTTTCAAGTTAAACAACTTAACCGTTTACTCACACCAGACCCATGTCTGACCCAGAGTTTATTTCTGTTTTTCTTAAACTCTTGGGTACTCAAATTTTTATGAGTAGCCAAGTGATCAGGTTTTGCTTAGACGAATTTTGGAAGGACCTGGAGATGGAGACTTGGCGTAGTTATATATGTATATGTATCTTTCCGCTGTGTATTAACTCTAAGATGTATTTTGTGGGTGTAATGTAATGACAGATACTTATGACTGTCTTGTTTTGGATGTTGTATATATGGGTAACTCTGATATGTGTAAAAACTATGTAATGGATATGTGATATATTATATTTTGTTCTGTTTCCGCTGTGAGATTCTGATATCTGTTAGTTCTTTCTTCTATCTTTTCTATTTCTATCTATTTCTTTCTTATTGATGATACGATTTTCTGTGGAATGAAAGTCGGGTCGTTACATTGTTAGTGCCTCATCCTCCTAATAAAATAAAATTATCTTTTATCCTAACCATTCCTAACTTAAATTAACAGGAACAAGTCCTTCGGGACATTGAAATGTATTCCTTGTTACAATATATGAATATAAATTTTAGATAGAGTAATATCATTTATATGTTGACATTGTCATTGGAAAGAAGCTTCAAAGATAAGATGTTTGTTACAATGAAGCTTTGATGACTTAAATTAACCAAATCCAAGACAAAAATAAAATATATTCCACTGTATCATTAAACTACTTAAGAGTGATTGTATCTTTCTTCATCAAAAATATATATTACTGTAATGATTCAGAAACTTATGAGAATAAATTGTTACTTTCAACCATATTTTGTTCTGTACAGTAAATACAGTAGAACTAGTGGGAATGTTAATTAGGGCTCTGCACATAGACTTGCATTGCCTCCAAAGATTTTAGCTATAATCAGCAGCCTGAAAACAAACAAATTTACTAAGAAAATATGATAAGAATAATTAATATACTAATATATTTAAAATGTATAAATACACTGTGCATCTACTTTTGTTTTGCTGTGGTAACAATGTAGAAATTAAAGCTTAAAGATTTAACACTAATACACCATTTTTTATTAATTTTCGAATCAGAAATCTTCACCATAAAAGATAATACTATAGACCATTTATTTGGTTCCCTAAAACAGATAAGTAATTATACAAATTAATCATCAGTTAAGAATTTTTGCTGTTTGTTATAAATTTTACATCCACATGAAAGTAAGATGGTTGCAATTCTAGTTAGTATTAAGTAGGGCACTACACTAAATCGAAACTGAGATTTAATTATCATCTTGACTTAATTAGGATAGGAAATGAACTCACCTTAACTCTTTTATATTTGATTTAATAGTCACGACATATATATGAGTGCATAACAGTGTCAATGGAGCCGAATCCAAAATTTTAAATTCTCACTTTGGCTTCTTCTCATTAGATGAATCTTGATGGTTCCAACCTCATACAAATGCATTATTATATTTTGAAATACTCTTATAATTAGTTTTCAAAAGAAGCATGAGTGAATTAGATTAAGTCTGTGTAAGACATTATTGCCCCTGGCTTCCTGAAAACTTATTTCTTCCCACAAAACCAATTGATCGCCACTAAGATGTAATTTTAATCAAATTGATTAATTTTGTCATAATTAAACTAATTGATATTAATTTGAAAGATTCGAGTCAGATGCCTATGTATTGATGATATTTGAAACTAATAAAGAGTGAAAGGATGTATTATGTACCTATTCTATAATTGAGTAGCATAAGTCTACAATTCTTTCAACATGTTTGAATTTCGAGGAAACTGCGGTAATAGATGCACTAATTCATGTTAAAGCTTCATTGTATAGGAATTATTGCACACTATATATGTTGATTCAACTTATCCTCCTCTTGAATCTTACAACCTTTAAACCTGTAAAAGTGAAATCAAATACTAAGTTTGTATTGGAAATTACTCCAAATTAAACACAATTTTACAATCAAACTGGACAGGTTATTAAAAATGACAAAATGAAATTTCTTCAAAACAAAAAAAAATCAAATTTCAAATTTACTCAAAAAATGGAATTTTATGATCCTGGTAACATCTTGGATGTTTAATTGTGCCAAATCCAGATTCTCTTGCATATGTTTAATTTTTTATGTATCAAAGGTAACATTACCATAAAATTTAAATGTACATTACCAAAGTAGATATAAATATTTCACATTAACTTATATAACTTCACATGAAGCAATCTAAAATTTAAATGATATAATAAAATAAATAAAGAGAATAATCATTCAGTTAGTGCAATTTAAAATGATACGATGAACTAATCGCTAAGAACAATTTATGTAGTGGATGCACTATATATAAAAAATAAAGATTGTTATGCGCTGGAACCTACATTTATTTCATGTGTTCAAGTTTTTAATCCCTAGCTTCTACTTTACATCTTGCATGCATTTATGCAATTGATATGCAATTGATACAATATGAAATAGAAAAAAATATATTATCAATGCATTTCTCATTGAAAGAAATATTTTTTAACTACTCTATTTCTATTTGTACAAAGCACATTAATTGTTATCAATGCATTTCTCATTGAAAGAAATTTCTTTCAACGAGAAACGAGAAATGAGAAATGCTTAAAAACATATTATCAATTCCATTTGTACAATGTGCTTTTAGTACTAGGAGGTGAAGGAATTTAGAAGCAGGTGCTAACAGAATCAATTTTTTGCACTGATCACTTTGAAAAGCAACTTTTGCATCATTTGATTTATATTCTCTTAGATCATGGATTGTGAGTATGTGATAACTTTCCTTTTAATTAGCATGCTTTTCTCTTGAAAAGCACAAGATACTCAAGTTAGATCGAAACATGATAAGTACTATATTATTTGGCTTAAACCCGCAATGTGAGTCTCTAGACTGAAAGAATTAATCCAAAAATGCGTTAGATGTACTAATTAGTTGTTCAGTCAAATTAAAGCAATTTTCCTCTCTCACAGATGCGGTAACTGATTTTTTAACTTATTCAGTTACAAATAAAGAAGCATTTCATGCATTATTTTTCTTTTTTATAGTTTGCACTGTCTTGAGAACTGCTACTAAAGTGGTAATATTTCTAATGTGTAGATTTATCTATCTTGGGTTCAAGTCCACGACTTCAAAAACAAAGCTCTGCACTTTTGTTTGATCCATGTACAGCTCCCATGTTTTTGTAAAAATGAAATAAAATTAGTACCTATTGATACAAGAAAAGTAGAAGTACTGGCATAAGTCAAAGCACATTGTACAGATGAAAAAATGTATTACCAATGCATTTCTCATTTCTCATTGAAAGAAAATATCAACAAATGGAATTGTTAAGAAATGTGGATATCATCTAGCTAGTGTGATGCATTAATTATTTCCTCTTTGGTTGCAAGCCAGTGAAAATCCAGAAAAAGAAATCACACATCGTCAAGTATGGGAGAAAACTCACACAAAAAAGGATGGTACCATATCGACTTCTTCCTACATCGTAAGTTAAACAATCTATTGTTTTAGATGAAAAATTAATAATGATTTATTATGACATTTATGTTTATATGTTTTATCAGTCTACTATTTTAGATTAGTAACCTATCAATTAATAGTAATATCTCAAGTATTATCATAATTTAGGGTAAAATTGCAAAAGCGAAGGAAGCAATCAGTGACAATGATGAAGAAGATTTGCCATTGGATGAAGACATCTTATCACAAGTGTTTGGCAAGGATACAAGTGGCCGGACTCGCAGTATTGGAACCAAGATATCAAGAACACAAGTAAAGGCTTATACTATTGCACCTAAACAAATCAAAAGGACCAAAGTAGACTTAGAAGACTTGAAAGCTAGGATGGACAATATGGAGGATACACTGAAGTTGTTGGTCGACTTGTTCAAGGGATACATGGATAACGGAAAACACATACCAGACATTCCTTCCAACGAAGGAGGAAGTGGGATACGATAGAAAATTGTTGGAAGATTGTCGAACAACGAAGTTAATAATCCATTGAGTTCGTCTAGTTCGACAAATCAAAAATGTGAAATCCTGAATTTTGATCTAGAGGTCATTGCAACAGGTTCTATATGCAGAGATTCGACATCATCCATTATACATGGGAAGTCTGTACCTCCAACACACGAGAAGTTGGTTGTGGATAGCATACTACTACGAGATGAGAACATAGCCAAACAAAATCATCCTCTTGTTACGACCTTTAGTGAAGTTGGAAGCGGTGGTTTTGCATGCCATCCAAAGTTTTCAATTCGATATCTTTGGACACGAGATCGGGTAATAGTCTAATTTTAATCTGTTTAAACTTATCTTTGTCCGTCGTAAACTATTTCTTGATACTCAATGTTTTTTAGTCTAATTTTAATTGGATGTGTTTGATAATCCTATGTTAGTATGCCTTAAGCGAAATTCCGATTGACTTTTTATAAACTCTTTTGACACTTCATGTTTATAAATATCGTTGAACATTTATCAATGAATCAATGTGACACTAAACATTTACAATCTGTTGTCACCTTTTTTTTCCTCTCGGTAATGCATCATTTGAAATTTGAAATATTGTTTTTTTATTTTAAATATTGTTTTTTTACTTTTATGTACTTTAAAATTTGAGAGTCAAAGTGTTAATGAAAAACAGTTGGTATTGTTAAACCTGTTATTAGAAGGAAAAATTTACGATTAACGAGCTTATAGATGAATACAAAATTTCAGCCTCTTAGGCATTTAATTTATACAAAACATATAATATACATGTATACTAAGAATACGATTCGAGTCATATATACTGCACATAACTCTAGAACTTACGTGTTCATATCGATTGCATTAATCGCCTGGTTTGCCAATTCATAGATCTCGAGTTTAAAAATATAGTGGGCTATATATTACAATGCAAGAGAATATAAAATTAATCTGACGAATTACAATTAATCAATTCATAACATGTTAATTAACTATATTGTAATGAGTAACATGAAATGTTGACATTCATTAAATTTCAGTTTTCGGATCACCTTATATAGTTAACATAAAGAAAGATCAATGCGTAAGATTCACTTTTCTAATTGGTCTCACTCATTCCCAAATATGTTTTTATTAATTGCTTTTTCATTTAATTAACCATAGTCCATCTATGTTAATTAATTTCAATTGCATTATTTTATACGGTTGACTTGTAAAAGAAATGTGTTTTAAACTAGCTTTTACATTGTAGTTTAAGATTTCATGTGAGGTAGATAAGAGACCATGTTTAATATGGTATTTACAGTTGAATATGCTTTTTCAACACTTATATCATAAAATTTTCAACCGTTTCTGTGTTAATGTTTTAAAGTTTAACAACACAGTCAGCAGTTCTACAAAGATGATCTCTAGTTAGTAAATATTATGCATGCATCCGTATACATTTTACAAGCACAATTAACTTGATTAGTAATGAGAAATAATAGTGTTTAATTCGATGTGGCGAAATGTTCTCTTGTTAGACTTTACATGCTAGATTTCAAAAATCCAGTGAAAAGCTGGACCGCAACTGCCAGCTTACCTTAGTTAATTTTCTTTCCTGTGTACATTAATTTTATCTAATTAAATGGCCCGATTGTTAAGATGCTACAGCTGATTGTACTATATAAGCACTTCTTTAGAGATCAAGACAAATAAAACATGTAATTTCCCGATTTTGAAGTAAATACATATTTTGAAACAATCACAGTAATTTCCACCCTCTTCAGACTGTGGTTATTTAAGTCTACAATCATGACATATAAATAAATTTAACGATACTAACAAACTAAATACATGTTTAAGGTCATACAGTCCATTCGACATATGACTAAACGTAACTTAGTACAACATAGGCACCTCATACTGATCGATGGTTATGAAGTAACTCTACTTTTAGAACATGAAAAAACTAAGAATGAACATCTTTTTAGGTAATTGACTGAACAGATAAGCCAAATAAACAAAATCTAAAATCAATCATGCAAGTTCAAGATATTTTGGGTTTAATTTTACGTTAAACTCACTTCTCTCTGCCAGAATGCAAACAATATACTACCAATGGATCCAAATGCATAAAAAACAACCGGCCATCCAAATTTGTGTATTAGAATCGAAAAAAAATTCTAATCCAGTAATAGAACCAAGATACATTCCACTATACACTAAACAAAGTTATCTGCTTCTTTCTGAAACAAAAATCCATTTTGAAATTATATCGTTCATAGTTGGCATTGCAATACCCTGTAGTGAGAGGGAAATTGTCCAATGGAGCATGGACGAACAACGACATTAAATTCATACACACTAAATGATTTTAAAAGAGACGTACAAAGAAAGAGGGTGCTCATAATTTCTTAATGTTTGATATTAGGTACACTGTTATTATGTTAGATTAATCATTGCGAAAAACAAGGATCTAAATAGCATAGTCTTAAGGGCGCCTTAGACTATTAAGATTTACAAGAAATATGAAAAATGATCTTTACTCAAATGGTATGTATTTGTATTTATTAGGGATACGGATGCAAGGTACACCAATTAATCCAATGTATGTATTTAATTTGTCTAATTGGTCTTTTCAGGATCAAACTTTAAGGATTAAATATGCTATGGAGACATTTGAGGATTCAAATGCAAGTACATTTTTTTGAGATAACAAAACTCTTATAAACATTAACTTGGCATGTAAGCTTGCCAATTTTACATTTCTTGTCTGACATATTACTATGCAGACCTATTAAGTGTTCTGTTGTAGGTTAGCTTAATAATATTGGATAAAGGGGATTTTCACTTCAAGGGCTTATTTGTGCAGATAATAAGTTTTAAGGACACTATTTTTAAAAAATTAGTTTTAAGGACATTTTACAGGAAAAAGATAAAAGAATTTATCATTTTCAATTATACAGAAATAATGATAAAAAGATTTATCATTTTCCTGTATAACTTAAAAAGATAAATGAATTTATCATTATCCTGTAAATTGTCCTTAAAACTAATTATTTATAAATGTTGTCCTTAAAACTTATTACCCTGAAAATAGAAGCCCTTCAACATAATTTCCACTTGGATAAATTTGTAAGTTTACTTACCTTTATGCTTTAACTAACTACATGTTTGTTCATAATGCAGATGATGCAGAGAAAAAGATTAGCCTGAAGTGAGGAATGAGAGGTAGTTCTGGATTTCTGGGTTCTTCTGTAATATTAGTTGGCTTGAAGAAACACTTTCTGATATACGGTTTTATGGTGTTTCTGTAATATTAGAATGTAATACTAGTTGTTGCCACTGTTGAACTATGTAGTGTTTGCATTGTTGCTACTACTGTTGAACTATGTAGTGTTACGTATTGTTGCTGTTATTGTTGTTGAACATTGTAATTAAAAGATTTGTTACGTTTGGTTTTTGTGTTGAATCTATGAAAAATATTTGGTTTAATGATCTATCTTTTGTGATATTGTGTTAAATTTGCAAATGTTTGTATTGAGTATGATAATGAAATGACTGTTACTGTAGACGGGGCAGGGAAAGCAATAAATTTTTAAATATAATAATATTAAAATTAGCAATGGTTTTGAGCCGTTGCAAAACAAAATGAATAAAGTTGCACAGTAAGACTTTAAAATGGCTTTAGGCCGTTGCAAAATTCAAATTAACAGCGGCTCTTAGCCATTATAAAACAGAAATTTAAATGGTTCAGAGCCGTTGCTAATTTTAATTTCGCAACGGCTGAAAGCTGTTGCTAAGTTTTTACCACTACAAATTTTGCAATGACTCAAAGTCGTTGCAAATTCCTTTTGTAACGGCTCTGAACCATTGCAAAATGACATTTCTGGTGTAGTGAAAGGTTTTAATATATCCTTTTCGAAAAATAAATGTAAAATATTGATCAAAAAGATAATCTAATCTCTGAAGGAACTAGAGAACGTAATATACACAGATTAAATATGAAAGTTAACCATAACACAAATATGTGTCTAGTAGCCAAAGAAAATGATCCTTAGTTATGGCACAAAAGATTTTGTCATATAAACTTTGAAGCAATATGCAAATTATCTAAAAATAATTTTGTAAAAGGTTTACCAAAAATGAATTTTAAAGTAAATAGTATTTGTGATGCTTGTCAGTTAGGAAAATTAACTAAATCTACTTTTAAACCAAAGAAAATTATTTCTACATTACAACCACTTGAGTTATTACATTTAGATCTTTTTGGACCAATTCAGGTTCAATCTATAAATTATAATATAGAGGTTTTTGTAGTTGTAGATGATTTCTCAAGATACCGTTGGACAATATTTATGAAAAATAAAAGTGACACTTTTGAAAATTTTAAAATCTTTGCTAAGAGAATTCAAAATATTAAGAATATAAAAATTAAAATATTCAAAGCGATCACAATGGCGAATTCGATAATGATACTTTTGAAAAATATTGTGATAAGAAAGGAATTTTTCACAATTTTTCATTTCTTCGAACTATGCAACCAAACAGAGTTGTGGAAAGGAAAAATTGAACACTTCAAGAATGTGCTAGAAATTTATTAAATGGAAGCACTCTACCTAAACATTTTTGGGCAGAAGGTGTAGAAACTGCTTGTTATATTTTAAATTGAGTCTCCACTAAACTATTAACAAAAAATACCCCATATGAACATTTAAATGGAAGAAAGCCTGATATGTCATATTTTAAAGTTTTCGGTTCAGAATGTTTTATATTAAATACAAAATACCAACTTGGTGAAATCGATCCAAAATCTGATGAAGGAATATTCTTTGGATGCTCAGAACGAAGCAAGGCATTAGAATCTATAATAAAAGAACTAAAATAATCGACGAAACTCTTAATGTGTCATTCGAGAAAATTTCAAACTTAATAATAAAAATGAAGATGAAGAAATAATTCCTAAGTCAAATAGCACAGAAGATGGTATTGAAAATATTGAAAATATTGAAAATAATGTTGAAATTGAAAACAACAATTTACCAACTGAAAATGAAATTTGAACTCTACCAAGACTTCTAAGAAATCACCCAATTGAAAATGTTATCGGAGAAATCAATTCTAACATAAGAACTCAAAATCAATTAAATCAAATGGGCCATGTAGCTTTCCTGTCGAAGAGTGAACCCAAAAATGCTAAAGAAGCCTCAATTATTGATTTCTGGATTATAGCTATGCAAGAAGAGTTAAATCAATTTGAACGGAGCGAACTTTGAGACTTAATTCCTAGACCGAGTAATCAAACAGTCGTCGGTACTATGTTTTACAAAAATAAAGCCGATGAGCAAGGAAATGTTATTCAAAATAAAGCTAGATTAGTTATTCAAGGTTACCATCAAGAAGAAGGAATAGACCACGATGAAACATTTGCTCCTGTAGCTAGACTAAAGGTTATACGTATTTTATTAGCTTATGCATGTTTTCATAACTTTAAACTATATCAAACGGATGTAAAAAGTGTTTTCTAAATAGTTTTATAAAAGAAATGTGTATGTAGACAGCCACTCTATTTGCACATGAATATTCCCAGACCATGTTTATAAGTTAAAGAAAGCTTTATACGGTTTAAAACAAGTACCTTGTACTTGGTATGATCGTCTCAAAAGTTACCTTATCAATTCTGGTTGTAAAATTGGAAAAGTAAATCAAACTTTGTTTATAAAAGAAAGATAAAAATGATATTTTAATAACACAAATTTATGTAGATGACTTCATTTTTGGTTCCACGAACGAGAAATTATATCAAGAGTTTTCGAATATTATTATAAGAGAATTGAAATGTTTCATATGGAAGAACTTTCATATTTTCTTGGATTACAAATCAAACAATTAAATAATGGAATTTTTATTACTCAAGTAAATATTGTAACGATCATATAAAACGTTTTGGTATGGAAAATACTTTTGTTAAACCAACACCTATGAGCACTACGGTATATTTCAGTCGAGATGAAAATGGCAAAAGTGGTGACCAAAAACTATATCGAAGTATGATTTGATCGTTGTTTTATTTAATTGCTAGTCGTTTTAATATAATGATGAGTATATGCTTGTATGCATGGGTTTAAGCAAATCCCAAAGAAGCACATTTATGGGTAGTGAAATGAATTTTGCTACTTAAGAGAAAGTAAAGACTACGATCTCTTCTATCCGAAAGAGTGTCCTTTTGAGTTGGTATCATATGGTGATGCTGAATTTGGAGATGTCAAACGGATCGAAAGAGTATAAGTGGTACTTTTCATTTCATTGGACAATCTT
Organism: Allium fistulosum; assembly: GCA_030737815.1. Lineage (NCBI taxonomy): Eukaryota > Viridiplantae > Streptophyta > Magnoliopsida > Asparagales > Amaryllidaceae > Allium > Allium fistulosum. The sequence continues at coordinate 132,038,785 of CM060904.1, forward strand.
TAGTATCTCGGTTTATTAAGAAATGAACTTGTGTTTCTTCGATGTGTGAAGCAGAATATACTTCTTCTGCTTTAACATGTGCTCAAGTAATACATATGCAGCAAATTCACTATAATATTTTGGTATAAATCTATCTAAATCAACAATTTATTATGATAATATGCTATAAATTTATCAAAAAATCCTATAAACCACTCTAGAACTAAACAAGTGACATTCGACATCATTTTCTTCTTGATAACATAGAAAAATGTAATATCTCTCTTGATTTTGTTTCATCAGAAAACCAAATTGCAGACATATTTACTAAACCTTTAAATGAAAATATTTTCATTAAATTAAGATGTGAAATAGGAATTATGTCTTTACATGATTTACAATTTGATTTTAAAGTGTAGAAAAGTTATAAATAAATAAAAAAATTAATAGAACAAAACTTGGAGATGATAGGACTCAAACTCAGCACTCATGGGAGGAAGTCATATGTCTTTCCAATGTTCTATTGTGTTACTTGACTTAAGATCTTACATCTCTTTTATTTTATGTACGGCTAAAATCCTTTCACATTTTTTCACCTTACATTCTTTCTCTTGTCTGAAGTTTTCTAAAGAATGTTGACTATAAAATAAAAACCTTTAAATATAAAATCAAAACGATATATATATATATATATGAACATAATTTTTTAATTCAAAACTTTAAGTGCATATACATTGTCCTTACAACATGTCATCTTAAGAAAGTTCCGATCTCTCATCGATCGTTTTCATCACTTCTACTACGGATTGATCAAACAAATCTTTTCCTGTGTATATTCCAGTGGGTATTACTCCATCTCCAAATCATCATACTGGATATACACCGAATGAAAAATGAGCTAAGAACTTAGACTTTGGCTCATCTTCTACCAAAGAAAAAATTGATGATATCCATCACTATCAACGTGAGATGTTAAGTTTACAACGTGATATGTATTATGAACAAAAACACCATGGGAGACGTTTAAATTTTCTTGAGCAATTCGCTCTTAAATTCTGTGGAATGATGTAACATCCCCCTACTTGGAGGCCCAAACTAATGGCTGGGGATCCTGCAGTCATCCATAGTTATTAATTCTTGGCTACCTAATACGGTGACATTAGGTACATTAATACATAGAAACACAAGAATATCAAAGAATTTTAAATAGCAAGTAAAATCAACATTCCAATTCAAAATATTTCAATTTGATTACATAATCCCACTCGTAGAGCACGTTTAGATAACATATAATAACCAAATACGCCAAGTGCGACATATGTAGATGCCCCATTGGTTGATCAGAGTACATACTAAGGCATAAAAATAGTTTTCCTTTACAGTCAAGCATACAACAGAAATGAAATAACTATAGATAAATATCTGCCTCCTATATGCATTCGGAAGCTTTATTCGTCTAAAGAGAAAACCTTTAACTCTTAATCTACTCAAAGTTAATTGAGTATCCGAGAGTTTAAGGGGAAAATAAAAACTTCGAGTTAGACAAAAAGCTCGGTATGAAATATGAATAATAATTTACCATCTCAAACCATTTGGATATCTAGTGAGACCATACCGCTTAGCAGAATGGGTTTTTTCCCTCACTAGTATCGCAAAACATTTACAAAACCATATACTATACTTCATGCATCCACAATGGTTAAAAACATAGTATTTCAAAACATTATGATGATATGCAATATAAATAAATCAATTTTGGAATACCCATCCCCATTCATTATGACCAGCTCTATAAATTATAGTTTCTAGGATTACTATTAACCTGTTAAATGTTCATAGACTATCTGTCCAATTACTTAGTTTTCATAGAATCACTAAGAACCTATTGGTAACTCCAATATCATATCACTTATCCTAGTTTTCATGGGCTAACTAGGAACCTACCGGCTGACTGCCAATATCTTAATCCAATATAGTTTTCATTGGTTGAATATGAACGTATTGGCCCTTGCCAATATCACACAGTTTTCATGGGCTTACTGTAAACCCTTTGGCCCTTGCTAATACCTATAAATTAAAAATTTAACATCTGTTAAGTTGTATTCACTACTGAGTTAACCTAACTGGTTATTATACCCTTTCCCAAAATTCAGTTATGGGTTAATAACAATGTGAATACAATTTCTAAAACCTATTATTTATGCCATAGTTCTTCCTTAAAATTGAGAATGGTCTATTAATTTTGAAACCTTAAAACATCACTTTTGAAACTCCTAGGTGACCTCCTTCGAAAGCATAGAAAACTTCTTTCCAAAACATTAAGTATATATACCTTACGAAACTATTAAGACCTTTCGATGGTATCAAGAAAAACGTTCTTTGAAACATAGGTTTTGAAAAAAATGAAATACTTTTTGGAAGCATTGGGTTTTACTATTAAAAATTTATTTAGGATGTCAAGATGGTTGTATGCAAAAGTATCTCTTTCGAAACCAACATAAACTAGTTTGGGGAAAAATTGATGGTGTCAGAACCATCTTATCGAAAGCAAAAGACTTTAAAATCAAAACTTCGAAGGTTTAGGTCGAAACCCCCTTTCGACTCCATCTCCTTCTAAACCCTAACCCCTTGAGAAAGCAATTAAGAAAAAGGTTTGGTTTAAAATAAAGTAAGGGCAACTATTCGAAAGCAATAATGGACAACATCGTCGAAAGATAGAGTGGTTAGGCTTCGACTAGGTTGAAACCATCTCTTTCAAAAGCTTTTATTTGAAGAAAAGCGGAACTCCTTCGAAAGCTAATACCTTTAGTATAACATGGCAACCTTCTTTGAAATTTAAACATACACCCTTTCGAAAACAATGTTTTGACTAAGTTGCAAACTTTCAGGTAAAACAAGGCAAGGATTTTTTCTTTAAAAAACAAGGTAGGGTTCCGACCCCTTTGGAGGCTTACCCTTCGACACCAATGCTTCCGCCTGTCTTTCGATCCATTACATATCTTCATGAAGATATCATATGCATTGATTTCGATTATGAAGGTTTCAACCATGGTAAAGTGGAATCAAAGGGGTCAGAAGGTCCTTTCCATTAAAGGCGAAACACCTTTTTCTGATTAAAGTCTGAATGATGACAATTTAAGCTAATTTCTTTTTAACAACTTGCCCTATTATTAAATGCTGATTGGCTGCTATAAAACTTTTTAATTGCTTTACTTCTGAAACTGCTGCATTAATTCAGATCCTAAATTAAAATATTAAATGCTAAAACCTTACCATATAGCGTAAAACCGACATTTTTAGGAAAGCCCTTCTTTTAAAATAATTTATTTCCCCAAATAAATCAAATGGGAAAAATCGCCAAAAATCATAAAAATTTGAATTTATCGTGTAATTAAACATATTAAATTTAGACCCAAATTCTCCCTGAAATTCACAAAATAAATATTTAACCCAATTTTAACATATTTTCTATCAAAAATTCATAATAAAATTTCCATAACTCGAAAAATTCTAAAAATTAAAACTCATCTCCAAAATTATGTTTTACTTAACTCAAAAAAAATCATGGAATTTTAGAACCAATATCTTACGGTTTTACCCTAAAAACCATTCGGAATTCATATAAATTTAAAGGTTTAAATCAAACAATCCATAAATTCGAGCATATCATCATCCAATATATCATGGAACCAAATTAAATATTCAAATCTAGAATCACATGATTATAAAACCAAAAGAGATGGTAAGAATTATTATTTACCGTAAACTTGATAAAGAACTTGAGATTTGATGTTAATTAATCCTTCCTTGCTTGATTCGTAGCTTTAAATTAAAATTTCTATTTCTTCATCCTTGGTAATGGCCGGCTTTGATTTAGGTTTTAGATTTTGTGACCGTGAGAAAAATGAAACATGAATAGACATAGAGGAGAAGTAATAGCCGTGTAAAACAATAGGAAGGCTATTTTACTAATATGCCCATGTGTAACTAAATTAGCCTTTAAACCAAATTAAAGCCCATTTATCTTATTAGTAAGCACAACCATATATTAATTTAATCAAATCTCAATCTCCTTATCATCATTATTCTATTTAATTTTATCTAATTAAATTTCTTGAGTAATCTTCTCAAAAATTAGGGATGTTGTAGGTCCCACCTTAAAGAATTTCGTCCTCAAAATTCAGTAAGAACTAAACACTAAACTTAGTAATCATCTATAACAAATCCTAACAATAATGCCGATCTAACTGACTAGCAACAATCTATATAAATCTAATATTGACATGCCCTCTAAGTAAATCAGGAAAAGTATCTCTAATCTTGTCCTCTGTCTCCCAAGTACACTTCTTCTCATTTTCGCTCCACTGAACTTTCACCAACTTGACTGTCTTGTTCATTAACCTTTTCTCATCTCTATCTACAACCCGAACTGGTTGTCTAACAATACTCAAATTAGGCTCTACTTCCAAGTCATCCAACCCTATTGGAGGAATGAAAGTCTTTGGATCATGCACATACTTTCAAATATGAGACACATGAAATACATTATGAACACCTGCCAAATTTCTTGGCAACTCTATTATGTATGCGAGCTTTCCAATCCTTTCCAAAATCTGGAATAGACTAACATATCTCAGAGCTAAGTTCCCTGACTTTCCAAATTGTACCACACCCTTCGTAGCTAATACTTTAATGAAAACCTTACCTCCAACTGAGAATTCTAGGTCTTTATGCCTCTTATCCGCATAACTCTTCTATCTAGGTGAGCTTCCTTCATCCTCTCTCAGATTAACTCAATCTTCTTTGCCTCCTCTCTGACCAAATATGAACCTAGGACTAATCTGTCTCCAGTCTCCAACCAACATGTTGGTGATTTGCATGGTCTTCCATACAATGCTTCAAACGACGCCATTCCTATACTAGTCTGGTAACTATTTTTATAGGAAAACCCAAACAAATGTAGGTGATCTTCCCAAGCTCTACCAAAGTCCAATACGCAAGCTCTCAATAAATCCTCAAGTACCTTATTAACTCTCTCTGTTTGCCCATCTGTTTGAAGGTGATATGCAGTACTCATATTAAGCTTGGTGCGCATTACTTCCTATAGACTCTTCCAGAATTCACTAGTATATAAAGAATCTCTATCATTGATTATACTACTAGGGATTCCATGAAGTCTAAATATGTTCATCATGAACAACTTAGCTAAAATAGGTGTCGTCCTGGTTGACTTAACTAGAATGAAATGGGCATTCTTGGTCAATTTGTCCACTATAACTCATATACTTTCATTACCTCTATTTGACCTTGGCAACCTGTCTTTAAATTCCATGGATACCGAGTCCAATTTCCAAACTAGTATCTCTAAAGGTTGAAGCAATCCACTGGGCTTTTGATGTTCAGCTTTCACTTGCTGACAGTTTACACACTGTCTAACCCACAAGCCAACATTACTCTTCATACCTTTTAAATAGAAGCTCCTCTTTAATCCTGAAACATCTTGGTTCCTCTAGGATGAATCGTAAACTTGGATCGGTGACATTCTACAAGAACTTCTTTCCTCAGGTCCTTCACATTCGGAACTTCCTTCCTTAAGTCTTTCATAGCCGTCCGTTCTAATAAAGGCTAAAATCCTTTAAATCATCGACCTCTGTTCCAACCTCAAGTCTTCTGATCCTCTCAGCTAGTACTGGATCCTTCTTCTTTTTAGAAGCAATTCTCTCAATCAACACTGGTCGAACTTCCAACCAAGACAATCTGGCAGAACTCTGGCTAGAACCAGCAGTTGACTTAACTACACTCCATAACTGGCCAAAGCTTCCAAATCTTTCCATTCTACCAACATAGCTTATACCACATTCTGATGTTTCTTATTAAGAGCATCTGCTACCGTATTACCTTTTCTTGGTGTTACTCTATACCAAAATCATAAGCTACCAAAAACTCCAGCCACCTTTGCTGTCTCATATTCAAATCCTTTTGAGAGAATAAATGTCGTAAACAATATAATAAAATGAACTTTTGGTAGCATCAATCTATAGGGTTTATGCATATCACCTTTGGTAAGCCATGCAAGTTAGGGTCTCCAACGCTATTTGCCAGGGTAAATTCGGTATAACATTATTCAATAAAATGGCAAGCGGGAAACAAAATTTGTGTGGGAACTAAATGAGCGTGTATTACTTTATCACTTCCTCTCCTCTGGAAAATATTCGTCCTTTCACTTATCATCATAATCTCCAGAAATCCCAATCGCGTAACCCTAACAGTCGATCGATGTCATAATGTCTCTCTACACAACCGACCCAGAGCCCTAAACCTAGACCAACGTCTCTGATATATTCTATGCGAACTTGATTGATATGCTGTGTGAACTTGTTGTGTGAACAAGCGTCTCCAGAAATCCCGAACGAACTTTGATGAGAGTTATCACTATATATTTTTCATATAATTTTAATTATCATTACTATGTGAACATGATTGGTATGTTGAAATTTGATAACATGAGTATGTTTGTTGATATTTGATAACATGTTTGATTTATGTTGTTTGGTAATGAAAAAGAAACAGTTCACAAGCTCCGAAAGGGGAAAAATGAGAGGAATGGATATGGTGAAGGAATTGTATTTCACATTTGTTTGTACCAAAACTGGGCACAACACTCTTCAGACGTATTTGAAGAGATCAAAATGAAGAATGTAAATGAAAAAGGAGGATAATCTAACAAATATGTCAAAATAGACAAACAGAAAAGCAAGAACATAAGTGTTTAGAGTGTTTCAGCATTGTAGCCTACATCCACTATGGAAATTTTGCTATTTTATTGACTTTGCTAACTGATTACAACTGATTGCAACTCAAGCACTCAAGTTACAAAGGAGTATCCGACATAGTCTTGGTGTAGAAGAGTCAAAAGTCCATTTTCTAGAGGCATCGGGCTGCTATTTATAGGTGTTGGCCAGAAAAATCTGACTTAGATCTCGGAATACTTCTTCTATCTCGCATGCGGGCCCACCAGATCGATCCATGGTCATTTGGGATCGATCCATGATCGATACATGCACCGTTCGTATCAATCAAAAATAACTCCATCTGGGCTGAGATCGATCAAGGACATTCTTGAGACAGTACGAAAGCTCCTGTGACAATTTGGTGGCATTTGGACTTGTAGATTTTGAGTTATGATCAATTTAAGTTTGGATTTTCATCTAGTTAGTGTCTTCATATCGATCATACTCAAATCGATGGTTTTTCGTATTGATCATTCTTGAATCGATGCCATGGCTCTATATCCCAAGATCGATCACTTTTCATGCCAAGTGACCAGGTCTTCCACTTTTATGTGCATTGTTTATATCGATCCGGTGTAATTCCTTTCATATCGCTCCTAATGAGTGTTCTTCGTATCGATGCTTTGCATCCTCTTCGTATCGATCAAATGAGTGGTCGATATGAAACATGCTGCCTATGAATGATGGATACGAATTGCAGAGCCTTGACGGATAGATACGAACTGAAGCTCATGGGCCGATGGATACGAATAGGATGGTTGCACGGTAATGGTTACGAACTAGATGAATACGAATAAAACTCGCTTCTCATGAAACTTGATCGACCCATATCTTAAGAATACGAACTCTGATTGACCTAAAATTTGGAATGTCGGCTTATATAGCTTTGCTTTTCATATCATGTTAATTGTAGTACGATTCAAAATCAGACAAAACTTTCCAGCATCCATAGTAGACTTATGTATAACCGATCTTCGAGATGGACTGTCCTTGGTTTCCAGTCAATTTCTTGGTGTCACGGCCTTGCCAAACAGTGGGATAACATTTGTCCCCTAAAGTACGTCTTATGTGAACATGACGTGCTTTGAAAAACTGCAATCTTCATTCTGAAAAGTTCTATTCGATTCATTGAATAGTGTGTCTTTTTGTCAAAAGATGTAATCTTTGATCGATTTCCAGTAATATAAATGCTAAATTGTTGACTGCCAATGATCATGCAGTTCATTATTGTAACTGAGTGTCAAGCGCTAGCAATCTGATGTTCACCGTTGTAATTGTCATTAGGTGAGCATTCAACTCCTATGAATTGTGAAAATTTTCATACATGCACGTATGTCAACCCGACTCCCGTTAACATTTGCACGTCCACGAGTCATTATCAAGTTTTTTTTTGAATCGAGTTTCGTATCGATCCTTTCCTGGATCAATGTGAAATTTGAGTTGTAACAATGGTTGATGGTTGTTTTAGAGCATCCCTTTGTATCGATCCTCTCCTGGATCAATTTGAGAATTTGGAAAATACGCTTCATATTAATGACAATCGCTAGTTCTCTGAAATATTTCGTATCAATGGATATGAATTTCCGGTGGTCTTCAAACTAATGGATATGAAGTTGTCACTTCGATCGATGGAGTTGAGTAGTTCAAGTGAGATTTGGTTGTTATTTTCATATGATATACGAACGGATATGAACTAGCCGAATATACTTGCTTTGGTGGATATGAAGTTTTGCTTTCATATTGATGGAGGCAACCGGTTATCTTGGTACAATAATTGGGATACGGAACGTCTTTCTCCCTTGGACACGAACACATAAAAATACCATTCGTGCTTAAAAAAATGTCGCACTTGTTCTTGCTTTATTCTTGCCTTCATATCGATTGAAAAAATTGAGAAATAAATATATCTTTCGTCCCCAAATTAATACAACTCCTTAATCCCTTGAATCTACACTTCGATTTAGGTAATTAATCAATGAATTTATGTTAAAACGTTGAGACTTGAGTTCAATTACTAACCCATCCACATTCATGGCCGATTCTGGTGATGTGGATGCTAGAATTAGGCCAGAGCTTGGTTGAGGAAGGTCGCAATGGCCTTCTTGTTGATTGGAGAAGATGAAGTATGAGGGGATACGAAGTAGTCACAGAAGGGATTCTCGATTTTGACCTCATATCGATGAGAGAAGGATGGAAAAAGACTTTCGTATTGATCTAGGATGAGGAGTTTGTATCGATCTAGAACTGATGGGTAGCGGAAGAACTTCATATCGGTCTGGACTTGTAGAACTTCATATCGATCTAAAGCCATCGATATGAAGTGTTGACAATGCGATCGATACAAAAAGGAATTATGCGATTGGTATAAATTCCTTGTGGGCGATCGATACGAAAGTGAGAGTCTTTGATAAATACGAAGCCTGTCTTTCCTTGATTGATAAGAATTAGGCTTCTGGTGATCGATCCAAGTCTAAACCTTGATGGATATGAAACTTTGTGCATACTCGAACATTTGACTTCGACGAGCTTCCGCCTTGCATAATTGAACGTAATCGTTTCATTGCATATTTGATTTCCTTTCGAAGCTCGTCGATGGAACTGTAATTTGAAAAATTTGACAAACTTTAACTTGGATCGTTCTCTGGAGTCTGGATGGTAGGTTGTGACGGTCAGTGGTGATGGCCATTCCAGTCAATTCTCGAAGTCTCATTATTTGAACATCTCACAAATTCCATAGAACTTGTTAAGTACTATGTAGCGTTGCACTGTACAACACATTCATGCACTCCACACTGGGGGAACACCAATTTATTATCATCTAATGGTGGTTTTTACCGAGTTCAATAGCAATGGAACCCGGAAGTTCACAGTCAAAGGACGTTCAGAGTCCACCTCTTCCTATAATCGAAATGCCGGCTATCACGGCTGAAGTTATCAGCCCTGCTCCGGATGAGCTACCAGGAGCAACTTTCATCACCAATCCACAAGATTCTGTCCACTCTAATATTTTTGAGGATATGTTAGGCTGAATTTGTCTAAGGCATGGGTTGTCGTTGGATGATGTCTTACTTTCGAGGCCCGAAGATAGACCCTATAACCCCTCGAATGGGTACACAACCTCCAATAGATTTATGTGTGTAGCCGGGACACTTCCCCCTTTCAACTAGTTCATCCAGGAAGTTCTACTTTTCCTAAGGATTGCTTCATCCCAGCTACATCCAAATGGATATGCCTTGCTGAATAGCTGGTTTATCATCTTTATGGAGTACCTCTTCCGGCCTCCGACGGTAGAGGAGATTAGATTCTTATTCAACATAAAGAGTCGCAGGAACAACCATTCCTTCACTTTCCTCAAAGCAGTTAGGAACTGTCAAGTCATGGCCGGGGCCTGGAGCAAGCTGAGCTATTTCAAGGCCGAATGGTTCTTCGTTCGGTATACACCAGGGTTCACTAGACAGTGGCTAGTAAGATTTAAGTGGCCTAGCTTCTTTGCTGATTAATGGGATAATAGTAGTCGATGCCGAGTCTAACACTTTCTTTCCTTTGCAACTTCAATTCCACGACCAAAAGGTGCTCAGTTTAAGGAAATAGTAAGGTTTCTCAAAGAGGTACCCGTAGTGGAAAGAGAAATCGAAGAAGTCCCCACGGATGAAAAGTTGATTGTCGTTGGATTAATATACAGTGACCCAAGCATAGGATCAATGATAGGTCTTAGAGCGGATCCAGTGAGGCAAGTTCGAAGGAGAGTTTTCAGGATCGTAATTATCGAACAAGGCGATGATGAGAGCTCGCCGGCTAGAAATGAATCTGTAGGTATGCCTATACCAGACTCCCAAGTATCGAGAAAGAGAAAAGGCAAGACCGTTGCCCGCAAATCCATAAGGTGCAAAAATGTTATAATGTCTTTGCCTACTACTGGTTAGGTGATTCCTCCTCTATAGGTGGGACAATTCTTTTGAGGGATTTTTGAGGGACTGGCGGACATCCCTATTCCGATTGACTTGTCCTTACATCAAGACTGTGGATTGGGCACCGACGCTGGCATTAGCGCATTATATGTAGGGGGCCGACTCATGTGGGTGAAGGCGCCACAACCGGTCGGTTGGGTGGTTTACACATGCACACACACTCCACCACATAACTTCTAAGCACATGCTTTTTCGACTTCAGGAGATGACTAATTCGACTTTTCTTTTCACTTTACAAATGAAATGGTGAAACGAGGATCTATGCTCGGTAGTCTTCGATCTGCACGCCACTCTTCCAGCTCATATCAAGATTCTTATAGGCATGATTTTGATAGAGAACACGATCGTGGGATCTCCAACCAGGAGAGTGACCATTATGAAGGGGAAAGAGATAGGGAGAGAGAGAGAGAGGTAGAGACAATATAGGCATGATTCTCGGTCCTGCTCTCTATCACTCAAAGGTCCCTCTCAACCCTCCAGCTCTATAAAACATACTACTGAACCTTCACGCCAGCCAATGCCTCTACAAACTTCAAGGTCTAGTGAACAACACTGCATGACTAAGGAAGATGCTCCTGCAATCACTACATCTGTTGTATTGGACCCCATAGGGGAAGGAGCTATCCGGATAACCGAATTGAAAAAATATTTTTCTAATATCTGCTTTGATGGCTTCCACTTTCCCTCGAAACTGAAGCGAATTCCTCATGGGGCTAAACAAACCGAGCACTATTATGTGTACAATGCCTATTACCAGTATTGAGAGTGGATGAAAGCTGCAAAAAAGCTTTAGCAGTGGCGTTTTATTGGGCAAAGACTATTAAGAAGCTTGAGAAGGACCTTGCCTAAAAAGACAATATTGCGCAGGTGCTCACTACCGAGACTGATACTTTAAGAAAGTCGGAGACAGAGGCCCTGAAGAAATTCAATGAGACAAGCAAGAAGATGGAGCAGATGCGGTAGGAGCATCTGACCTTGGTCGATTATATGGGCCACAAAAATGCCACCATCATGGCAGAAAGAGACAATGTGCTTAAAGAGCTCGAGAAGTTGAAAACCAAATTTACTAAAGCCATCAGGGAAAAATATGATACAAATAAGGCTGCCCAAGAAGCGTGTGAGCAGACGATGGCTTTCTGGGGTGAAAGGGATGCGGCTGTGTTAAAGGCTCAAGAGGCAGAGGCCAGGATTGAGACGAAGCTAGAGCGGTAGAGGCCAGGCTAGAGGGTGACATTGAAGATCTCCTGATCACATATAATGTCAACGTTTCAAAACATCGCAACCTGAGATGGCTTGATGATTACCCTCTACATTTACACAATGCCTAATGCTACTTGATAGAGGATGAAAAGGCAAGCCACCATACTACATCTATTGACGAGTTTGAGCTGGAGAACCAGGTACTAACCGAAGATGAGAGGAGAATTCACCATGAAGCCATTCATCTCTTTTGAAAAAGAGAAGCTTGCCCTCAGCATCCAGATGTCGGAGAAGGGTCTGGAGTTGAACATCATGAAGCAAGTTCTGCAATATCTACATCAACTCAACCCGAACTGACTTTTACAGTAGATCCTCCACTCTGCCTGCTTATGACCATGATAGGTAACTTCTGTCTCCTGTTCTGAAGGTGCTCTGGCTCCACCCACGAGTCAATTTGAGGAAGGTATTCTGAACACTTCTCGTGTTTATTCACAGTCAGGAGCATTGTATGAAGAAGTCACTAACATTTTTTCTTATCTTCATTCAGTTTTAGGAGCTGCACCGACCGAACCTCCTGCAACCCAAGAGCTGCATAAAGACTAGGAGGCCATTATGACGGAGGCCACAATCACTACAGCTGCCACATCGACCAGGGAAGTTCATAAGAGTTCTTTTATTCTTGATAAACAAATAATGGAGGAACTCCTCGGTCACCAAAGCGATCCACTTACCGACTTGCCTTTTGTGATGGGTGAGGGCGTGTTTACGACTAGCTCCTCGGGTCCATCAAGCAACATTCCTGTGGATGCCTAAGAAATTTATATAGAAGAGGTAATGGCGTAGATTAATGCTAAGGTGGAAAAAGTCGCATAAGCTAGTGGCACCGTAGGTGGCATGGCGGGTCCTGGTCCGACCCCTCTACGTATGATTTCTCTTGGGGCACTGTTGTTGATACCAGCATCCTTCCTTCACCTTCTAATATTGAAACGTTGACATTCCTTCAAATCCACACCCAAAAAGCATTCTGATCTCTATTAGCTCGAAGGAAGAGGTTACCATAGTTCCCCCGAAGGGGGATCAACCAATGAAAGGAGGCCGGGAAGGCAAAGGCTCGAAGAGGCATCCGAGCGATAGCTTCAGTGAATCAACATCGAGCAAGAAGAGAAAGAAGAAACATAGGGAGTAGATATGTCTTCATGTTTTCTTTTTTTGGTAGATAGGCAGGATAGGACTTCCTTTTGTTTTTGGTTGGCCATGTATAGATGCGGGTTCGACCCCTACTGATAAGAATTTTGGAAATAATTTTTGTACCATCCTTTCCTTTTGAAGAATAGTTGAAATGAAATCTCATTTTGTTATCTTCATAAGTTTGTGTATATTTACTTAAGTGATTTAGCGCTCAAATTTCCACTCAATGTACTTGAGGCTTTAGTCTCTAAATCTGATTTGAGTTTGGTTGTTAAGTCCTAAAGTCATGGCTTTAGGTCATAACCAAACGTCAAGTCGAGTCCCAATATTGTGCTGTCTCGGTTAGTAGCTTGTACTTGAGTTATACCCCTAGTTCTAGAGAGAGTTGAAGTAGTTGGTCGGTAGTCATTCTCTGCCATTCATCAATTGAACTTAACTAAGTCGAAAAAAGTTAAGGCGAGATGAGTTCGAGTGGTCGGATCACACTCGCTCATTTGTTAGTAATCATATCCACACTATGGGGATTGAAGCTGTATGTCGGCGATTAATCACGACTGTTTAATGTTTTAAGTTATGTCCATGCTTTGGGGACTTAAGTTATTTTACGGACGATCAGTCACACCCGCTCAGTACTTAGAATTACGTCCACACTTTGGGGACTTAGGTTGATTCGATAGCGGTCAGTCGCACCCAATTTATGTTTATACTCCGGCTCGCACTATGGGGACTTAGAGTTTGTTGATGTTTATATTCCAGTTCGCACTCTGGGAGTCTGGAGTTAGATGATGGGTGGTAAGTCACACCCATTTGGGATTTGTTCTCCAGTCTACACTCTCAGGACTAGAGTGAGTCAGTGGGTGGTCAATCACACCCGGTTATGTTTATACTCTAGTTCGCACTCTAGGAATCTGGAGTCGGCCGACAGATGGTCAGTTACATATGTTTAGGCTTTAGGATGTCGTTCACACTTTGGGAACAAAAAGTCGATCAGGTATGTGGATGGTCGTATCACATCCATCCTGAGTAGAAAAGCGAAATTGTAGATGGACGGGTTCATCCTTCTCGAGCTTGTAAAAATGGAGATGAGGTTGTGGATGGACGGATCCATCCTCCTCGAGTTTAGATTGTACATGGGCAAGGTCGTGGGTGGAGAGGTTCACCCTCCTCAAGCCCATGTTTTGATTTAAAGTTTATATTCCATCTCGCACTCTGGGAGTCGGAGTTCGTCCGAGGATTGTCGTGTATTAATCCTTTTTGGCTTTTGTGTGGTTGCTTGCCCCTAGCTCAAGGTTTCACTCAGCGAGTGGCTGGTCGTATCATAGTCACTCCCTATTTGAATAAGTTCCATTGTCGGATGGAACTTGGCTCTCTGTGCATCGTGATGGTCGCATGACGCATTTCAAGAATTGCCACTCTGGCTTGAAGAGATTGCATTTTACTACTGAAATAAGAAAGTATGGAAAAGTCAGTTTCCTTATTACAAGTTCAAAATTCCGAAACGCATAAAAGATTTCAAACGAAAAGCAGATTAAATGAATAAATAAAGCCTGTGATGTGTAGTAGCGATGGAGATTTTCGCTATTCTAAGCTCTTGGCAAAGTGAGACCGTCGACAGTTGATAATTTGAATATGCCGTCTCCAAATCTCCATTCGATAATATATGGTCCCTCCCATGTCAGTTTCATGTGTGAAGGAACCTATTAGATTTGTTTGAGTATGAGATCGGCAAGTTCAAAGGTTCTGGGTCAGACCTTGGCATTGTATAATCGGGCGACTCGACTTCGGTCTGCGGTTGCCCTCAAATCAGCCTCTTCATGCTTTTAATCCAATAGATCCAGGGATTCAGCAAGTAAAATGGCATTTGTCTTCGAATCATAGTAGGTTATACAGTAAGAAGGTACTTCTAGCTCGACTGGAATGATGGCCTTGGAGCCGTAGGATAATGAAAATGGAGCGTGGACGGACACAGACTTGTGGGTAGTTCAGTACGCCCATTGGGCCATTGGAAATTCATTAACTCATCTGCCTCTGGCATTTTCCATTCCCTTCTTTAGAATGGGCTTGATAACTTTATTAATAGCTTCGATGTCCATTCGGTTGAGGGTGAGAAACCGCTGATAACTTCTTTTGTATATGGAAACGTTGATAGAAGTTATTGAACTTAACACTGTCGAATTGGATTCCATTGTCAGTGAAGATTGTATACGGGAGACCAAATCGGTAGATAATGTAGCGAACAACAAAGTTGATTACTTTCCTCGTCCTGATTATGGCAAGGGGCTCAACTTCTACCCATTTAGTAAAGTAGTCAACTGCAATGATGGCGTACTTCGCACCACCTTTAGCTAAGAGTAGAGACACTATTATATCGAATCCCCATATGGCAACCAGCCACGAACTGACCATTTGAGTAATTTCAGTAGGCGGAGCTCTCGGAATCCTAGCATGCTTTTGACATCTGTCACACTTCTTAGCATAAGATAGCGCGTCTCGATTCACGGTCGGTCAGTAATATCCGTATCTCAATGTCTTTTTGGCAAGGGCTTGCCCCCTTGTGTGATCGCCACACTCCCTCTCATGCACGTCATGTTGCACTCGTTTGATTTCATCGTGGGTGATACACCGGAGTAACAGAACTGAATACCCCCTCCTGTATAGAACTCCATTATGAATAAGGAATCATGAAGCTTTTTGGAGAATTCATCTTTTCTCACTTCTTTGCTCTGGTAAAGTTCCATGCTCGAGATAATTTCTAAATGGAGTCATCCATGACTCCTTCTCGAGTGTTGCCTTATGTACCCAGCTGGTATTTGTGCGATCAACACTCGGTGTGGTGAGTGTTTTAACAGGAATGAGTCCCATTTGCTACGCTCCACCGGTGCTAGCCAGCTTTGCTAAAGAATCAGCTTTTTGATTGATCTCTCGGGGTATACAGTGGATGGCATAGTAGTCGAACTGATTCAACATTTGCTAAACCTAAGCAAGATATGCAGCCATCCTTCGATCCCTAGCTTGATATTCTCCCAGAACTTGGCATACGACCAATTGCAAGTCACGATGAATCTCCACAGCAATAATTCTCAAGTCTATAGCAAATATGAGTCCTACGAGTAAAGCTTCGTACTCGAACTCGTTATTAGTTGCACGGAAATCAAACTTTAATGCGTAGCATATGGATCAACCTTCCTGGGTTTCAAGTACAATCCCAATGCCTGAGCAGCGGTCGTTTAATGAGCCATCTATGTATAGCTTCCATATGTATTTGGGAGATTCACTGGTTTCGGGCAAGTCCTCCGGCATAGTAAACTCAGCTATGAAGTCTGCCGGGACTTGTCCTTAAATGGTTCACCTAGGTATATAAACGATGTCAAGCTGAGTAACCTACCTAGGCATCCCTTTGTAAACTTAGCTATGAGTAACTTACCAGACGTTTCAGGCCAAGTGAGGACCTGTCATAATAGCTGGTCGGTATAGACTATGATTGGGTGAGCCTACAAATATGGTTGGAGCTTTCTCGAAGCAATGATGAGACAATATGCCAACTTTTCCAATCTTAGGTAGTTCCTTTCTTCCCTAGTCAATCGCTTGTTAATATAATAGACCAACCGTTGGATCCGATCCTCTTCTCGAATTAGAGCAGCACTAATCGCATTTACTGAAACCAATAAATAGATGTATAATCTCTCATGGTCGATAGGCTTCGACAAAATGGGAGGCGTAGCCAAATGTTGAACTAGTGCCTGGAATGCGCCTTCATATTCCTCTATCCAATTGAAGTTCCTCTTTCCTTTTTTGATGAGATCAAAGAAAGGGATGCACTTGTCCGTTGATTTGGAGATGAATCTTCTTAGGGCTGCAACCTTCCCATGAGGCTTTGCACTTGCTTTATGGTCCTGGGAGTCTCGAGATTCCAAATCGCTTGGATTTTCTTAGGATTAGCTTCGATCCCTCGTGCATTGACAATGAATCTAGGAAACTTTCCGAATGCGACTTCAAAGTGACATTTCAGTGGATTGAGCTTCATTCGGTATTATCGAAGGATGTTGAACATAGCTTCCAAGTCTTTGACTTGATCAGTGGATAGTCATGATTTTACGAGCATATTTTCCATGCATACTTCCATGATCTTCCCAATCTAGTTAGCGAACATTCGGTTTACGAGCCTCTGGTAAGTTGCCCCAGCGTTCTTAAGTCCAAATGGCATGAGTTTGTAGCAATAAATTCCCAGATCGGTAACGAAGCTTGTATGTTCTTGGTCAGGCAAGCGCATTGGGATTTTATTGTAGCTAGAGCATGCATCCATGGAAGATAAGAGCTCATGTCCGGTTGTTGAATCTACAAGCTAGTCGATTCTAGGGAGTGGAAAACTGTTTTTAGGGAAAGCTTTATCAAAATCTAAGTAGCCCACCCTAGTTCTCCATTTCCCATTAGATTTCCTAACAAGCACTGGGTTGGATACCCACTTCGAATATAACACGTCACGAATAAACCCATTCGTTTTGAGCTTATCCACTTCCTCTCTAAAGGTGATAGATCTCTCTGGATCCATACCACACCTTTTTGTTTGACTGGGACATGCCATATGTCAATATTCAATGTAGGGCTCAGAATGTTCACATGTCTGAGTGCGTTCAAGCAAACATATCGAGGTTTTCCTCGAGAAATTCAAGCAATTCCTCTCTCATTCGGTGGCTTAGCTAAGACTCGACCTTTATCATTCTGGAGTCGCCACTACCATCGATCAGGACATCGATCGTCAACTTTGCCGGGAAAGCCTGCCTATCTTTGACTTCCTCTTCATTATCGTTATCTCATGGATCTAGATCTTTCAGGAACTGGTTGTGGCACCCGGACCTAGGCCCAGGCGTTAGCTCTCAAATATCAGTAAAACAGATGCAGAGAGATTCCTCCACGTCCTTACCCTTCTATTTCCGCTATGCCTCCCATAGCTCAGCAATATAACAGGCGCGTCCAGCTGCCTAATCTCCATGAACAACTCCTATCATGTTATTAGTGGGGAATTTTAAAGTCAAACCCCATGGGATAATGACTGCCCCAAATTCAGCTAGTGCTGGTCGGCCTAAAAAAGGATTATATGGAGAATTAATATCCAAAATAATAAAATGCAGTGTCTGGACTCTCCGGCGATCTCCGATTCCCAACTTCACTGGTAATTCCACCATTCCAATGGGTATCATGGCACTTCCATTAAAGCCATGTATACGAGACTGACACGGCTTCAAGTCCTTCGCCTCTATTTTTATCTAGTCATAAACTCGCTTAAAAAGAATATTCACAAAGCTTTCACTATCTACCAAGATCCTCTTCATCCAAGCATGACCTATTTGAGCTGATATGACTAGTGGATCGATAGCGGGGGCTTCGAATCTATCAACATCCCTATTTCGAAAAACGATGTCGTCTGTCATCATTTTCTGTTGTTTCACCGGAGCCCCATTGTCAACATTACTACAACACTCGAAGTCCACATGCTTAATCGAACTGACATATGACTCCATTTCCTTCTAGCTCCGATCAACGGGATGATCGGCTGAATGAGGACCACCACTAATAGTGTTAATAATTAACCTTCCACCAGTACGTGCGGGTTCCTCCTGTCTAGCCTGGTTCTGACTTTGATTCAAATTTGAAGGGCCGTACCTTCAGCCTGCGGCATCCGAATGAACTATTCTAACTTTCTTTCTCTGATTAACTACTCTATGATGTCTTGTAATTAACGACACTCATTGGTATTATGGCCATAGCTATCATGAAATCTATAGAACTTTCTAATTTGAATTTGCCTCTCAGATGACTGTTTCAGAGCAGGCTTCTTATACGGTCCAGTATTACAGGTTTGCAGATAAACGTTGTCTAGAGACGTATTCAAATGAGTGTAACGGTCGAATATGGAAGCTCTGGTTCTAGGTCCATGGTTCTGATCTCTCTTCTTACCCTGACCTCCATTACCCTTATGTTGACTTTGCTTGTTCTATATATTCAATTACACTTTACCAGAGCTCTCACCGGTCTGTTTCACAGCCATATTGCTTTGAATGCCTTCGATGCTGAGGCCCGCATCATCCTCCTTCCTAGATTGTCTAGCGTCTTCTCTTCTCAAAAACTTAGCCGCCTTAGCATAGAAACTATTCAACGATGTGGGTGGTTTCCCAGCCAACCAATTGCCAAATTCGGAAGGATCGATTCCCTTAGTCAAAGCCATTAAAATCGAATTATCATTTGGATTGCTGATCTCAGCATAGGCAACATAAAACCTTTCCAAATAACATCTTAGGGTCCTTCCCGGAGCTTTGGTGACATTGGATAAGGTGTTAACATCCTTAGGCCTCGTAACATGCATTCGAAACTGCTTAACGAACTTGGTATCCAATTGGTTAAAGCACGAAATGGATTGGGGTGGCAGACGAATAAAGCACATGGTCGCGATGCCCTCTAGAGAAATAGGAAAACCTCTACATTTGACCTCATCATCAGCTCGACTGGTGTTCTTGAGCCATTCATACTTCAGGATGTGCTGATTGGGATCTGAACTTCCTTCATAAATAGGCAAAGTTGGAATATTGAACTGGCAAGGCAGTTCAGCATAGAGGATGTCATCAGTGAATGGAGTATGGCTTCGGGAGTTTCCCCTATTGTCACTAGTGAGGCCTTGACTTTCACAAATCATATGATGAATCATGGTTGGAATGTCTAACATTTGGACATTTTGGGCCAAGGTGTGGTCGGGCTCCAAAATGTGAGGACTGTCCGGGCGCAGTCGACGGTCCATGTCTCGCCTCCTCGGCTCTAAATCTTCGAGCGTATAGGGTTTTGGAGCATGATTGCACTGGCTAAAAGCTAGATCTGGCCGAGTCTGAAGTCGGGTTTCCATGTTCGCCACTGCAGCAACTGCATGGTCGCGAACAATATGGTAGGGTAGCGCATCTCCTCGGGAGGAGGGTCCAGCTTGTTGACCGGAAGAAGGACCAGCTCATACTTGTCTAAGATTCAGAGTGCGCTGATGCTCTGGGCTTGCGCGTAGCTTCCATCCAGCCGTGGGTGTGTAGATCCGTGGTTAAAATCAGAAGAAGCCGAACTTTTGGTGGATGAATAGGAAGCACGATGCCTTCTGGATCTTCTTCGTCTCTCTTCGTTCAATCAGTTGGTTAGCTCTTTATTGGCACAGATCTGTTGGGTGAGCTGCTGGAGGCTCTGAGTTAGTTCTTACATTAACATTTGGAATTCCTCCTTGGTGACAGGGCATTATGGAACTGGGTCCAGCTGAATTCTAAACTATAGTAGGCAGCTGCGCGGAGTTCTGTCTGCCCCATCCTTTCGGATCTGCAGCAGTTGAAGCAATCCTAGTAGTAACCATGGAGAATGACGTAGCTCTTACCTAGATCTGATGCAATCTGAATAGGATGGAATGAACTACTAGATGTTCGATCTGGATCTTATTTTTAGATTTTGCAATCCTACGACGACAGTAGATCCAATGAGAAGAAGAAAAGATGATTTTTCTCAATGAACGCACCAAAATGTTATCCCGTCTTTTGGCAAGGCCATGACACCAAGGAATTGACCGGAAACCAAGGACAGTGTCCCAAAGATCGGTTATACACAAGTCTACTATGGATTCTAGTAAGTTTTGTCCAAGCCCGGATCGAGCTACAATTAACATGATACAACATGCGAAGCTATGTGAGCCAACATTGAAAGTTTCAAGTCAATCGGAGTTCGTATGCTCTAGATATGGATCGATCAAGTTTCATGAGAAGCATGTTTTATTCGCATCCATCTAGTTCGTAACCATCACCGTGAAACCATCCTATTCGTATCCATCGGCCCACGAGCTTCAGTTCGTATCCATCCATCAAGGCTCTACAGTTCATATCCATTATTCATAGGTGGCGTGTTTCGTATCGATCACTCATTTGATCAATACGAAGAGGATGCAAAGCATCGATACGAAGATCACTCATCAGGAACGATATGAAAGGAATTACACCGGATCGATATGAACAATGCACGTAAAAGTGGAAGACCCGGTCACTCGGCATGAAAAGTGGATCGATCCAGGAATATGGCGCCACATCATTGATCCGAGAATGATCGATACGTATGTAATCGATATGAAGACGCCAACTAGATGAAAATCCAAACTTAGATGATCATAACTCAAAATATACAAGTCCAAATGCCACTAAATTTTCACGAGAGTTTGCGTACCATCTCAAAAATGTCCTTGGTCGATCTCAGCCCAGATGAAGTTATTTTTGATCGATATGAACGGTGCACGTGTCGATCATGGATCGATTCCAAATGACCATGGATCGATCTGGTGGGCCCATACACGAGAGTGAAGAGGTATTCCAAGTTCTAAGTCAGATTTTTCCAACCAACGCCTATAAATAGCAGCCCGATGCCTCTAGAAAATGGACGTTTGACTCTTCTACGTCGAGACTCTGCCGGACACTCCTTTGTAACTTGAGTGCTTGAGTTGTAATCAGTTGTGATCAGCTATCAATGTCAATAAAACAACAAAATTTCCTTGGTGGATGTAGGCTACAATGCCGAACCACTCTAAACACTTGTGTTCTTACTTTTTCGTTTGTCTATTTGGCGTATTTGTTAGATTATCCTCCTTTCTCATTTGCATTCTTCATTTTGATCTCTTCAAATACGTCCGAAGAGTGTTGTGTCCAATTTTGGTATAAACAAAATTATTTACTCTAACTAGATCATGGGAGAATTTCCAACTAATAGTTAAATAATTTTGATTTCAGGTTCTCAGGATATGTTTAAATAGTTAAATAATTGTGAAAACTATGTATCATATTAAATCGTCATTGAAACAATATCTCCAATGACTCTTCCACCTCCAGCTCTTAATTTAGCACCCGATGGTTGGTTGGTTTCGTTGGATTCATTTTCAAAATCTGTGTTGATTTGGAAGGATAGACTGTTATAAGTATGATAAGTTTGGTAAAATGAAGCTAAATCTTCATGACTGTGTTATATTAGACAAACCTACTCCACTTTCCATTTTTCCATAATTTGAAATTAAGTTGTTGTTTTAGGATATTTTAGTTTATGTGAATATAAATCATTTAATATGATTTGGGTATTTTGATTTATGTAGATGAGTAATAATTTAGAAAAGCACAATATGTTGTACCTAACCTTTGTTATTATTATATGACTGGCTTTCAATTAAAGTGAAAATTGCTACAAGTTACTACTTGCACCTATAGCATAGACTGCCTTGAAAATAGTAGGATGTTGCACACTTATATTTCGCCTATGGTACAATGCTTCTTAGGTGATAAATTATGGAACAAAACATGTGGAGGCATTTGTTGATAGAAAATGGTGTTTGTGTATGATTAATTGAATTTGGTACATGTGTATCAAAAATTAATACTAGTACAATATTCTTCATTTTGTTTTACTTCGAATATTATCAGTCCTTGAAGCTAGTTACATCACTGAACCCTATAATTGCTTGTTTACATCATTACTTGAAGATTTTTTTAGACTATATTTGCTTTTTAGCTAATCCATAGTAAATTTCAATGTTGTACTTATATTGTTCATGTGGTTGTTGAAAATTAGTTATGATAGGGCTGTAGAAATTGCTAAAAGAGTTCCTAAGTAAGGGACAACTTTGAGGTAAAGATGCAAACTTCCAAGATTCTATATAATATTTAGCATATCATATTTTATACTTCATATAGTTACATCTGTTGTCTACAAGGTAGATAGCTAAAATTGCATTTCATGAATAAACTGGTTTGATGTTTGTGAGAACCAAGTAATTCTACGGTTTGCTCAATAAGAATTAATTAGCCCACACTTACATGTTATAGTTATGTTACATAATCTTGAGAATGATCAGTAACATTTCTTGAATTGACAGGGGAACATCTAAATCAATAAATGGAATTAACTACATGTAATGCACTAGGAAACCCTTTGATATTATGTTAGTGAATCAGGTTCTGACATGATCATAACTTATTGATTTTGATGGGTATACGTAGTTTACTGTTGAGTTTAGGTGGAGATGTGTGCTACTTTAGCTTCATGAGTGTAAGTATATTGTGTGTATTAGTACAGTTGTTTTGCCTTGTTTTTCTCCGCGTGTCAGGTGTTTAAAAGTGTATATGTCTATGATATTGCGTGCGTGTGTACCTAGTCAGCTATAGTCGAGATGAATATATGTGTAGTGAGTGCGTATATATGAGTGTTTGGTGTTTGTGAACGAGGGTTATAGTAGGGAATATGACTGACAGTGTGTGTGTTTTATATGTATTCTTTTGTTATAGCTATAATTACTATGAATACATTCAATCAACCTGTAATTGTTACCTCATTGTTCTGACTTTCAATTTCCTATCCGTACTTTTATTCGTCGCCATCTCCATAGCTGTAGTTGGAAAGTGATGAGTTTTAGAAGGATCAGCAGGTGCCGCCGCCGCCATTGTTCCACTATTTGCTTTATCCAAATCAGTCTGATTCTTCTACCCCAGCAGCTCTTTAACAAAACAAATACAATAAAATTCAGCTTAGTATTCAAAGAAGAAAAAAATCAACTGACATATATCATTGCTTTTTGCTTAATTATATGATTGTATAGGGGTATATGCAGTTTCAACTTGTTTTCTTTCTTTAAAATCTGGATCAAAGATCTTAAGTCACATGAAAATGCTATGAAATTATAGTTTCTCAATATCAAAACCTTGTGAAATTGGTAGTTACATTTGTAATTCCTTTATAACACTCCTTGGCTCTTTTATGGAATTGAAAGAAAGTTCTCAATTTTATAGGCAGGCTTCATGCGCCCAATAACTCTTCTAGGGAGTTACGTATCCAATAGGACATATGTGTAACTCTTATATGTTTATTTATTTTCAACTACAATGAATCTCTACCCTATGTACCCATTATTAGATATATGTATGATATTATTAACAAGTAATTAGAAGGAGGAATGAACGCTCTTGAAAAAATAGGCTATATACCAAAATTAGTATAAGACCATATAACAACCTACAATATATTCAAGTTGATTTTTAGTATAAATTGTTAAAAGAAGGATTCTTTATATGTTGGTATTTAACCTATATTAGATATGAATACATATAACCCATATTAATTCAATTGAGAAATAAGTATATGAAATTAACAGCGGAAGGTGTACAAAATCCATCGGTTCTTAATTGATGTGAAGATTAATTTGGATTAGATCTTCCAAATTGACACAAGCTTAGATTTGTAAATTTTCTTTAGAAGATGATAGAGAGAATATGATAAGACTTGTATAATTTGGGGACCATTACCCCATATATATAGTGTGTGACATTTTTCAATTCGTCCCTTCAACAAACGAAAATTATCACTCCGGTATCTACACGTTATGATTTTATATGACGAATATACCCCTTAAGTCTTAATATGTTTATCCTAAAAATAGATCACGTAGTTAGGCTTAATTACAAGATAGCCCACACATTCAAACATTAAAATATGTGGCTTTATTATGCTAAATTATTCCAAGAATCTTCCCCTGGGCCATATATGTAACTTTATAGAATGTATTCAACTTTATGAGCTCTTAAATAGCTATCTTGATAATATGGTATATTCAAAACAATCTCATTCATAGATTGTGTAAACATAGAACCAAAGTGGCTTTCATTACTGTTTTTTGTAACTAAACCCAACAATGGTCACAGATATCGATACAATCAAAGGACACAGATCAATCATGTATGTGTAGCATGTAAATTAAATCAAATGTGATCTTTACATGTCTATTTTCAACTAGTCCTACTTTACTTTAATGAGATCAAAATTCCAAATAATATATATAAACAATTGAAGTGCAAAAGAAAACTTTATTTTTGATTAGAAAAACTAAAGCATGTCCAAAATCAAAATATAGAGCAGTGTCGCGAAATAAGTGACTAAGTACAAACTCCCTCTAAACCAAAATATCCTTATATAAAAGACACACCCATTTTAGCAACATGCTCATGAAAGACCTTGGGTGGTACTCTGTAACAACCCGGGGTTTTATAATTGCTGATTATCGTCAAATGACGATTTAAATTGTTTGACAATTGCAATTGGAATTATATTCGAGTTGAAATTCGTTTATAAAAATGTTAGGTGTTTTTATCGGTTGCAAATCCTTTTATAAAAATTTGTTAAAGGGTATGGGCTTTATATATAATCTTGGGTCTGGTTTAATTGGGGCAGTGATGATTTGCTCAAATAGGGAACCGTTCCCATTTTTATTTCATTTTTTTTCCATTCAAGAACGAAACCCTAAATCAGAGCAAACGAGAATAAATGGCGGCACGAATTCATTCTCCCTCGTTCCTCTTTTTAAAATAAAGAAAAGAAACCGATCCACTCTCTTTCATCTTCGATTCGATTCGAAGACTATAGCATAGCGAACGAGATAAATCAATGGCGGTCGTCCTGGCGGATTAGGGCTTTAGATTCGAAGTCGCTGCTGGCCGTAGCTCCACCTTCTCGCGTCGATCGGTATCGCATCTCCTTCCGTTTGGCCGTGCTCGTCTTCGTTCGAATGCTAGGGTTTTAGCTTCACTGCCTCGTCGAAAATGGTGAGTGCCCCACTCACATTTAATTCCTTCTCGTGTTATTAGTGTCGAATCCCTTGAGTTTTGTTCGTATTCGATTGTTAGTTCGTGGTTGTTGAGCTTTGAATTTCTGAAGGCTTCGATTATACTCTGTGAATTTCTCTGACTTGATAAATTTCGAATGATTAAATTTTGATGCTCACGGCCTTGAAATGTGTCTTGGTCATTTTGGCTTTACTTTGGCTAAGACCACCTTTGCGTCCCTCTCTGAGTATTTTCGATTTGCTGTTGTATTGAGTAAATTATACTACTCACATCCAATTCAAGCATATATCTGTGAGTTGTGATTTGCACTACTTTTAATTCTTGGGTTTTGTTCGTATACGAACGTTTGGGTTAATATATCTGTTAACCCATAGATTTAGTTTAAAGTTTTATTCAAGATAAAACAAATTTAAACTTTGTTTGAAAACCAAATTGTTCAGACTTTCAACCTATCTGTTTTTTTCCCAATCAAAGAAGCTGATGGAAATTGTTTTAAAACCCAGGTTGGTCTGAGTTTCTAAAGCAAGTCTAAAATATAACACTAAGTTACTATTATGTCACTATTTACTGACTTAAGCAAGTCCAAATGCAACAGGCATGAGATCTGATCAGTTGGATGTGAAGTTGTTCATCCTAATTTGTTTTATTTTCTTGCATCATTGATTGTACCTGTTGTCCCATTCACCTGTGCTTGCCTTCATATGTTGTCTGTGCACTCACAAATGTAGCACTTGAGTCTTGTTCAAACTTTATGTATTGTCCACTGTTTATTTGTTATACATGCCCTTCACTGTGCCTGGGTTGAACTTTGAGTTGTAGGCTGAGGCTGTTGTACACTTCATTGTGTAGTCCCTTGATCATGGTTAGACTGTGATTATTGTTGTGCGGGTCTCCATTTTGCATTGTGCAGTGGGGTAAGCATTAAGATTGTAGTTTGTGTTATTAAATTGAGGAAGAGACATTGCTTTGTGGTCTGCACATCTGAAATGGTCACTGACCCGGATTTTGTTGCATTGGTTATCCTACTTGATTTTTGTTGAGCCTATCTTTGTTATCTATGACTTGGAGCCAGTAGGACACTGCCATTAACTTGAGATTGATTTGTAATTTCATGCTAGTAATCTTCCTTTGCCTATACTCAGTGTGGTCTGACTTCATGTTTGTTATGATGCTAAGGTCTTTAACTTATGAAACATCGAGGCCATTCTATTTGTTTGAATTTGGTTAGATGGCGGTGATGTTGATGATCACTGCCTCGGCCTTGGATTTATGCGAACTTGGTTGATTTTGTTAACATGCGACGTGAACTATGTTATTGGGTATCTGTGTCTTCGGCACCGTTTGTTCGACCTTGTTTTTCGTGGAAAGTTGGTTTTGATGTTTTTGCACTAGCACCATGACTTTGCTATTCACTGACCTGTTGTACCCATGATTCCTTTGCCATGTGCAGTTTGTTATGTACCATCACTTGTGTACATATTTCGTATTCTTCTAGATAAAGCTTTATTATTCTCTAATGAGGCTGGTTTGCGTCTTTTTCTGTTGAGTGTTGTAGTGCCATATCATTGGTGCTCTCACCTTCTGTTACTATTTCCCTGTGCCTTGCTTTGCGACATGTTGAACTTGTTCCACTTGTTGCCTCTTTCACTGGGTACACTGTTTCATTTCACTGGTGCAGCCTTGCCCTTAAATACAAGTGGTGGCTGCATTTTCGTAGCAGTTTTACCCTTGTCCCTTGTGGTGACTTTATATTCTGTTGTGGCGAGGCAGTGCACGCGTGCGTGCACTGCAGCCCCCCCCGAATTGACAGATTTTAATCGATATCTCTTTTGTTCTTAATTCATCGACCTGTTGCGTAATTCGTAGGCTGTATTGGCGAGGCAGTACACGTTAGCGTGTACTGCGGCCAATTAGCATTGATGTTTTTAAATTGACATTTCAATTGCTTAAACTGTTTTGAGATTTCTGATTTGTTGATTTACACTGCTTAGTGTTATGTCTGCCGTTATCCAACTCTCGTATCGAGAGTTGGATATACGAGATTTCTATGACTGTTATCTATATTGAGATTGATTATTATTGCTTCTATGCGCTAATAACTGAGTTTGAATTAGACTGATCCAGGTATTATTTTCTTTTGAATGTAATACTCGGGTCAGACCCGAGTTATTTCAGGTTGTAGATTTTCTTCTTTGAGTTGCTGTTCAGGATATGAAGACTTTTCACATCGTCTGAAGTTGTCAGTGTCATTTTGTAGTAGTCGTGTCATTGTATAGAACGATATGTATTCATGTATATTAGTCGATAATGTACTTGTATATATAACTTCTAGAGTCGACCGTTGTAGTTGTATTATATGTATTGTGTCAACTATGTATTAACTGACATCAGTTATATATATATATGAGACTTTTGTTATTATCTGTGTTCCGCATTTATATTATCTGTGTTATTGTTATATCTAATGTCCTAAACTATTATGAACCGTCGTAGTTCGTTTTATACTAGTATTGGGTGTGTCGATGGGAGTAAATAAATAATAGAAGAAAAATAAAAAGTATGTACACTCCTATCGAGATAACCAATGTTAGTGTAAGGCCAATTACGGATGGTCGCTCCTATCCAGCCTCATTCTTCGTAATAATAGACAGTATTCCCTTTAATACTCTTTGTTATTATGAGTATAGAGGTGGGGCGTCACAGTTGGTATCAGAGCTTGGGGTTTATGGACATAATATAAAACATAACTTGGATGGAACATATGTTACAACTATAGGTCGACGTTTTATCTGTGATTTGAGTCAAAACTAAAGTTTTGAAATTTTGATGAAATTTTTAAATATCGTTATTTAAAAATAATAGTGAAATTGTGTTCTGATGATTTGATTGATTTGTGTTCTGTTTATCAGAGTGCGCAGCGGAAACAGTGAAACTGTCTTCGCTGAGTACAACCGATAATCTTTTTGATTTAAAAAAAAAATCAAAATACGAAATTGATATGAATTCCAATTGTTGTTTACATAGCGGTAATTATTTGTTTCTTTGAGAATTTCGAATCCAAATTGAGGATTCGAAGAAATTGCAGAAATGTGGTTTTTGTTGAAATCTCCGCTGGCTTTCTTTTGTACTAATCATCTATTGATTAGATTTTTGCTGTTTTAAATTATCTTCATTGAAGATACCTTCGAATGAATTCTTTGTTCATTTTGTAGTACGTGCAAAAATTTAAATTGCACGTTATTGCATTTATTTTACGTTGAACCGATGCTTGGTTATGAAACGTATTTTGTTGCCGTTATTTTTACAACGGAATTTTACACCAATGCTATATTTTGAAGTACGGTGTTTTATGGCATTTTGATGAATGAAAATTCTCTGATATTACATTTTGATGTAAATTGTTTTGATGTGATTTTGACGTTTTAAAATTACTGTCGCTTTGGCTTCAGTAACCGTCAAATTTTAAAAGTGGATTTTCAAGCGGTTATTCCGCAATGCTGTTTTGTGACCATTTTTACGGTATTTTGAGAAGTACGATTTCCTTATCGAAATTGTTACTGATTTACTGTTCTAATCACGTGATTGGAAAATCGTTTTAAAATGAAATTTTTTTTATAAAATTTTAGCAGTTTGCGTTTTCAAAAGAATGAGAAAGCGACTTAAACGATTCAGCAAAATCGAGGATTATGACCCCTTTCTTTTACTGATTCGCTTAACTCCGGACTTGTCCAGTTGAGAATGTGAATTGTTATTTTTACAAAATAAATAAAATTGTTTTCAGAAATTTTAACAGTTTGCGCTTTCAAAAGAATGAGGAAGCGATTTAAACGTTTCAGCAAAATCGAGGACTATGACCCCTTTCTTTTACTGATTCGCTTAATTCCGGACTTGTCCGTTTGAGAATGTGAAATGTAACTTTACAAAATACACAATTTTGCACTTTCAAGGAAACGATGAAGAGAATCAAACGATTTAGTAAAACACGTGGTATGGGACATGTGCGTTTGCTATTTCGGTTAATTCCGGACTCGTTAATTGAAATATTTGATGATTTCGTGTGCTTTCGAGCCACTATGTTGGACCTTCGGGTCATTTGTTGGACCTTCGGGTCATTTGTTGGGCTTTCGGGCCACTCTGCGGACCTTCGGGTCATTTGTTGGGCTTTCGGGCCACTCTGCGGACCTTCGGGTCAAATACCAGTACTAGACCTTCGGGTCACTCTGCGGACCTTCGGGTCAATCTGATGGGCGCCAAAATTATGTTGAGTACTTGGTAGGCTACGGCCACTCTGAGATGCACGTGCGGCGAATTAAAAACTCGCCATCTGATGGGATCGATCCAAGCTTTTATGTTGATTTTCTAGTCTTCTTAATTGATTTCTAGATATTTGTTGCTTCCAATTATCTACAGGTAATTGGATATTTGTTGATATGAGTTCTGATTATCGTTTTTGATAATCAGATATTTGTTGTTTCTAATTATCGCTTGTGATAATTAGATATTTGTTGATATGAGTTCTGATTATCGTTTTTGATAATCAGATAATTGTTGTTTCTAATTATCGCTTGTGATAATTAGATATTTGTTGATATGTGTTCTGGTTATCGTTTTTGATAATCAGATATTTGTTGTTTCTAATTATCGCTTGTGATAATTAGATATTTGTTGATATGAGTTCTGATTATCGTTTTTGATAATCAGATATTTGTTGTTTCTAATTATCGCTTGTGATAATTAGATATTTGTTGATATGTGTTCTGGTTATCGTTTTTGATAATCAGATATTTGTTGTTTCTAATTATCGCTTGTGATAATTAGATATTTGTTGATATGAGTTAATCGGATATTTGTTGCTTTTAATTATCACTTTAGATAATTAAATAATTGTTGATTTGTTGTTTTAATTATCGCTTTAGATAATTAAATATTTGTGCTTTGAGATTTAATTATCGCTTTAGATAATTAAATATTTGTTGATTTTAGATTTAATTATCGCCTGAGATAATTAAATAATTGTTGATTTGTTGTTTTAATTATCGCTTTAGATAATTAAATATTTGTTGCCTTGAGATTTAATTATCACTCTAGATAATTAAATATTTGCTGATTTCGAATTTAATTATCGCTTTTGATAATTAAATATTTGTTGAATTGAGATTTAATTATCGCTTTAGATAATTAAATATTTGTTGCTTTGAGATTTAATTATCGCTTTTGATAATTAAATATTTGCTGATTTCGAATTTAATTATCGCTTTAGATAATTAAATATTTGTTGAATTGAGATTTAATTATCGCTTTTGATAATTAAATATTTGCTGATTTGAGATTTAAGTATTGCTTCTGATAATTAAATATTTGCTTATTTGAGATTTAATTATCGCTTTTGATAATTAAATATTTGTTGAATTTGAAATTTGATTATCGTTTGTGATAATCGAATATTTGTTGATTTGAGAAATCAGATATTTGTTTTGTCTTCTGATTATCGTTTGAGATAAGTAAATATTTGCGACTTTTGAGATTTGAGCTTCGTCTTTTTCTCTGGCGATTCAGGTGAGTAATTTGATTTACTCACATTCAATTCGTGCTCTGTATGGGATTTCTGCTTTGTTTTTCCTTCTCTTTTAGTTGCTGGAACTCGATTGTTCTTGCTTTTGTTAGTCGTCTGATTTTGATCCCTGATTCCCACGATGTTGATTCTTTTGATTTGAAGCAGTCGAACCTTTTGATTTCTTATTTAATACTTCCCCGCTAACACTTGCCTTGCTTGTACATTCGACATTGCCATGCTCTTTTGGTTGTTACCTTTTATCCATTTATTCCCTATGATTGTGTGGACGCAATTTCTTTGATAATTGTGTTCTCAATTCTTATTTTTCTAGCATAGCTAGTTTAGGTTAGAAGGAAATTGTTATAGACAATCTTGATTAGGAAAATTGCGGGGACGCAATTTTTATAAGGAGGGGAGTCTGTAACAACCCGGGGTTTTATAATTGCTGATTATCGTCAAATGACGATTTAAATTGTTTGACAATTGCAATTGGAATTATATTCGAGTTGAAATTCGTTTATAAAAATGTTAGGTGTTTTTATCGGTTGCAAATCCTTTTATAAAAATTTGTTAAAGGGTATGGGCTTTATATATAATCTTGGGTCTGGTTTAATTGGGGCAGTGATGATTTGCTCAAATAGGGAACCGTTCCCATTTTTATTTCATTTTTTTTCCATTCAAGAACGAAACCCTAAATCAGAGCAAACGAGAATAAATGGCGGCACGAATTCATTCTCCCTCGTTCCTCTTTTTAAAATAAAGAAAAGAAACCGATCCCCTCTCTTTCATCTTCGATTCGATTCGAAGACTATAGCATAGCGAACGAGATAAATCAATGGCGGTCGTCCTGGCGGATTAGGGCTTTAGATTCGAAGTCGCTGCTGGCCGTAGCTCCACCTTCTCGCGTCGATCGGTATCGCATCTCCTTCCGTTTGGCCATGCTCGTCTTCGTTCGAATGCTAGGGTTTTAGCTTCACTGCCTCGTCGAAAATGGTGAGTGCCCCACTCACATTTAATTCCTTCTCGTGTTATTAGTGTCGAATCCCTTGAGTTTTGTTCGTATTCGATTGTTAGTTCGTGGTTGTTGAGCTTTGAATTTCTGAAGGCTTCGATTATACTCTGTGAATTTCTCTGACTTGATAAATTTCGAATGATTAAATTTTGATGCTCACGGCCTTGAAATGTGTCTTGGTCATTTTGGCTTTACTTTGGCTAAGACCACCTTTGCGTCCCTCTCTGAGTATTTTCGATTTGCTGTTGTATTGAGTAAATTATACTACTCACATCCAATTCAAGCATATATCTGTGAGTTGTGATTTGCACTACTTTTAATTCTTGGGTTTTGTTCGTATACGAACGTTTGGGTTAATATATCTGTTAACCCATAGATTTAGTTTAAAGTTTTATTCAAGATAAAACAAATTTAAACTTTGTTTGAAAACCAAATTGTTCAGACTTTCAACCTATCTGTTTTTTTCCCAATCAAAGAAGCTGATGGAAATTGTTTTAAAACCCAGGTTGGTCTGAGTTTCTAAAGCAAGTCTAAAATATAACACTAAGTTACTATTATGTCACTATTTACTGACTTAAGCAAGTCCAAATGCAACAGGCATGAGATCTGATCAGTTGGATGTGAAGTTGTTCATCCTAATTTGTTTTATTTTCTTGCATCATTGATTGTACCTGTTGTCCCATTCACCTGTGCTTGCCTTCATATGTTGTCTGTGCACTCACAAATGTAGCACTTGAGTCTTGTTCAAACTTTATGTATTGTCCACTGTTTATTTGTTATACATGCCCTTCACTGTGCCTGGGTTGAACTTTGAGTTGTAGGCTGAGGCTGTTGTACACTTCATTGTGTAGTCCCTTGATCATGGTTAGACTGTGATTATTGTTGTGCGGGTCTCCATTTTGCATTGTGCAGTGGGGTAAGCATTAAGATTGTAGTTTGTGTTATTAAATTGAGGAAGAGACATTGCTTTGTGGTCTGCACATCTGAAATGGTCACTGACCCGGATTTTGTTGCATTGGTTATCCTACTTGATTTTTGTTGAGCCTATCTTTGTTATCTATGACTTGGAGCCAGTAGGACACTGCCATTAACTTGAGATTGATTTGTAATTTCATGCTAGTAATCTTCCTTTGCCTATACTCAGTGTGGTCTGACTTCATGTTTGTTATGATGCTAAGGTCTTTAACTTATGAAACATCGAGGCCATTCTATTTGTTTGAATTTGGTTAGATGGCGGTGATGTTGATGATCACTGCCTCGGCCTTGGATTTATGCGAACTTGGTTGATTTTGTTAACATGCGACGTGAACTATGTTATTGGGTATCTGTGTCTTCGGCACCGTTTGTTCGACCTTGTTTTTCGTGGAAAGTTGGTTTTGATGTTTTTGCACTAGCACCATGACTTTGCTATTCACTGACCTGTTGTACCCATGATTCCTTTGCCATGTGCAGTTTGTTATGTACCATCACTTGTGTACATATTTCGTATTCTTCTAGATAAAGCTTTATTATTCTCTAATGAGGCTGGTTTGCGTCTTTTTCTGTTGAGTGTTGTAGTGCCATATCATTGGTGCTCTCACCTTCTGTTGCTATTTCCCTGTGCCTTGCTTTGCGACATGTTGAACTTGTTCCACTTGTTGCCTCTTTCACTGGGTACACTGTTTCATTTCACTGGTGCAGCCTTGCCCTTAAATACAAGTGGTGGCTGCATTTTCGTAGCAGTTTTACCCTTGTCCCTTGTGGTGACTTTATATTCTGTTGTGGCGAGGCAGTGCACGCGTGCGTGCACTGCAGCCCCCCCCGAATTGACAGATTTTAATCGATATCTCTTTTGTTCTTAATTCATCGACCTGTTGCGTAATTCGTAGGCTGTATTGGCGAGGCAGTACACGTTAGCGTGTACTGCAGCCAATTAGCATTGATGTTTTTAAATTGACATTTCAATTGCTTAAACTGTTTTGAGATTTCTGATTTGTTGATTTACACTGCTTAGTGTTATGTCTGCCGTTATCCAACTCTCGTATCGAGAGTTGGATATACGAGATTTCTATGACTGTCATCTATATTGAGATTGATTATTATTGCTTCTATGCGCTAATAACTGAGTTTGAATTAGACTGATCCAGGTATTATTTTCTTTTGAATGTAATACTCGGGTCAGACCCGAGTTATTTCAGGTTGTAGATTTTCTTCTTTGAGTTGCTGTTCAGGATATGAAGACTTTTCACATCGTCTGAAGTTGTCAGTGTCATTTTGTAGTAGTCGTGTCATTGTATAGAACGATATGTATTCATGTATATTAGTCGATAATGTACTTGTATATATAACTTCTAGAGTCGACCGTTGTAGTTGTATTATATGTATTGTGTCAACTATGTATTAACTGACATCAGTTATATATATATGAGACTTTTGTTATTATCTGTGTTCCGCATTTATATTATCTGTGTTATTGTTATATCTAATGTCCTAAACTATTATGAACCGTCGTAGTTCGTTTTATACTAGTATTGGGTGTGTCGATGGGAGTAAATAAATAATAGAAGAAAAATAAAAAGTATGTACACTCCTATCGAGATAACCAATGTTAGTGTAAGGCCAATTACGGATGGTCGCTCCTATCCAGCCTCATTCTTCGTAATAATAGACAGTATTCCCTTTAATACTCTTTGTTATTATGAGTATAGAGGTGGGGCGTCACATACTCCTTTTGTAAGCGGATCTACTAGCATGGAATTTGTCCCAATATGCTCTATGGATATTAACCCATTCTGCACTCTCTCCTTTATAACTAGAAACTTGATGTCAATGTAATTTGACTTGCTTGAGCTTCTATTATTATTAGAATATAATACTGCAAATCTATTGTCACAATATAACTTTAATGGTCTTTCAATATTACCAATAATGCGCAGCCCAGTGATAAAATTCCGCAGCCATTTCACATAGTTAGATGCCTCATAACAAGCCACAAACTGTGCTTCTATGGTGGAAGAAGCTATGAGCCTTTTTAACGCTTTTCCATGATATAGCCCCTCCACTTAATCGAAATATGTATCTTGAAGTGGATTTTCTACTATTTGGGAATCCAGCAAAATTAGAATCAGAATACCTAATGATCTCCAACTCATCTGATCTTCTATATGTAAGCATATAGTCCTTGGTTCTCCAAAGATACCTCATAACCCTTTTTGTTGCTTTCCAATGATCCTTTCCAGGGTTACTAAGATACCCGCCCAACACTCCTATGACGTACGCGGTATCCGAACGCATACACACTTGAGCATACATTAGATTCCCTATAGCAGATGCATAAGGGATCTTCTGCATTTCTTTATCTTCAAGTATGTTATTAGGGCATTGTTCAAGACAAAGTTTATCTCCTTTAGCGACTGGGGTATCACCCATTTCATAATCTTGCATGCCAAACCTTTTAAGCACCATTTCTATATAGTTCTTTCGTGATAATCCAAGAATACCCCTTGAGAAATCACGTTACATTTGGATTTCTAATATAAAAGAAGCATCCCCAAGATCTTTCATTTTAAAATTATTTGAAATAAATATCTTGGTTTCGTGCTAAATAAGTAATTTATTACAGACAAGCAATATATGATCAACGTATAAAATCAAAAATATGAATTTTCTCCCACTGAACTTGTGATACATACAGTTATCAATTATGTTTACCCCAAAACCAAATGAGGTAACTACTTTATGAAACTTGTGGTACCGTTGACGAGAAGCTTGTTTGAGCCCATAAATGGATTTCTTTAGTTTGCAAACATATTCTTTAGATCTTCAAATGCAAAGTTTTCTTATTGCAGCATATATATTATTTCCTCAATATCTCTATTGAGAAACACAGTTTTAACATCTATTTGATGTAACTCAAAGTCAAAATGTGCAACAAATTCAAAATTATTCTAAAAGAGTCTTTCAATAAAACCGAAGAGAAAGTCTCTTTAAAATCGATGCCTTCCTTCTGAGTAAAACCTTTTGCTACAAGACGAGCCTTATATATTTTCATATTACCTTTTGCATCCCTCTTGGTTTTAAATATCCATTTACAACAAATGAGTTTTTTACCTTCAGGTAAAGAGACAAGATCCCAAACTTTATTGTCTTACATGGATTTATACTCTTCGTTCATCCAATTTTGGGAATTATCATCTGTATGGCTTGGTGAAAGTTGATAGTCATTTTTCCACCAATCCATTATTATCCTCTCTTTCTTGAAGAAATACCACATAATCATCCGAAATGACATCTTCCCTCTCTCTAGTGGATCTCCTTAGCGGCAATTCATTTTGAGGCTGTTGAGTTTGTTCTTGTGGAACATTGTCCTCACCTTATAGAGGGTTTTCTTCAATATTGTTTTGTTGTGGTTCCGAATTAACTTCTTCATTAATGACAGGAATGATAATCTGTACATTTTCAGAAGAAGTGACTGCAGTAGGTATCATAGATGATGATTCCTCCTCAAAAACAATGTTCCTTACTTCATTTCTCCCTTCTAACTTAACATCCTCAAAAAATGTTGCAGCTCTCATCTTAAAAATTTTCTTTTGTGTGGGATCATAAAATTTATAGTCTCTAGATTGCTCAAAATAACCAATAAAGCAGCTGCTCACTGTTTTAGAGTCCAATTTTCTTTCATTTGGCTTATAAGGCCTTGCCTCAGCTGGACATACCCAAATATGCAAATGCTTTAGAGTGGGTTGTTTGCCTATCCAAAGATCATAAGGTGTCTTAGCAGCTTCTTTAGTGGGTATCCTATTAAGGATATAAACCGCTTTCTTTAATTCCTCCCCTAGAGTGATTTTGTTAAGGTAGAATGGCTAATCATACTCCTTGCCATGTCTTTAAGAGTTCTGTTTCGTCTCTTAGCAACACCATTCATGCTAGGTAAACCTGGCACGGTGTACTATGGGACTATTCTACATTCCTCTAGGAATTGGACAAATGGTCATAGACGTTGTCCACCTGATCCATCAGATTTATCATAATATTCGTCTCCACGGTCAGATCTGACATCTTTAATTCTTTTATTGAGTTGGTTCTCAACTTCTATCTGAAATTTCCTGAACATGTCTTAGGATTCTAATTTATCATGTATAATATATAGATAGCCATATCTTGAGTAGTCATCTATGAATGTGATAAAATATTGTTGATCATTCCATGATGCTATAGGGAATGGTCCACAAATATTCATATGTATCAATTCTAATATGTCGGTTGCTCTATTGGCATCTTTTCTTATGTTTGGTCTGTTCTCTCTTGATGCTCTCTACACGGATATCGAAGTTTGAAAAATCAACAAATTCCAAAATGCCATCTGACACAGGCCTTTGAATTATAGTTTTAGATATATAACCTAAGTGCTTGTGCCACAATGTGGCTGAATTTTTCATATTAGCTTTTCTTTTAGTACCACGCGATTCCACATGCAAGGCTTCATAATAAGAGGTATTAACATCAAGCATATATAAGTTTTCACAAATACTAAGAGAACTAATTCTAACAAGATTTGAATTTATTGGTAAACTAAAAATACCATTCCAAAATGGATAAGAATAACCAGATTT
The DNA here is from genome assembly GCA_030737815.1 of Allium fistulosum. NCBI lineage: Eukaryota > Viridiplantae > Streptophyta > Magnoliopsida > Asparagales > Amaryllidaceae > Allium > Allium fistulosum. The sequence continues at coordinate 132,076,724 of CM060904.1, forward strand.
GTCAACTTAGAAATAGAAACCAAATTCCATCTAAATGATGGTATAACAAAAGTATCAAATAAATCCAAATAAAACCGAGTTCTTAATAAAAACTTAAAATGCCTAATAGCCTCCACTTTAACCGATTTTCCATCACCCACATAGATGTATCTTTCATCATCAGTTGGATTTGGGTAGCTCAAGCAACCTTGCACAGAAATACTTATGTGAGTAGAAGCACCAGAATTAACCACTAAGTGTTTTTATGTACTGTAGCTAAATTTACTTCAGAACAGACCAAAGGAAAGAATGTACCTTTCTCAACACGCCATGTGTGATATTTGGTACAATTTTTCTTTAAGTGTCCAGCCTTCTTACAAAGTAACAACCATCAGCTTCCTTATGTTGTTTCTTTTCCGTTAGACCCTTAGCAGTTTCCTTATCCTTCTTTCTCTTTTTGTCTTTTCCCTTAGGGGTGTATGGCAAATGAGCACTTTCAGTTTTATCATGATTTAATCTCTCTTCTTCTTGTACATAATATCAAATGATCTAATTAAGAGTCCGTTTCTCCTTTTGACAGTTATAACTGATCTTAAAATGGTTGTATTATAAAGGAAGAGAGATCAACACCAAATGCATGAGCAAATCATCCGAAAGCTCAAGCTTAAGTGCCTTAAATTTTGAAGAAACATTAGACATTTCTATAATTTACTTCCTTATGTTCCCTATGCTTTGATACTTCATGGGAATCAAGCGCTGCAAAAGCATGCTTGTTTCCATCTTATTGTTTTTCGTAAAACGTTTTTCAGTCTCAGCAATAGCATTAGTTATCTTTTCATATACCACACCCTTAAATGCCTCTGGAATGCCACGCTTTATGATCATTAGACCCATGTGATTTAAACGATCCCATTCTCAAAGTTCATTATTACATCAGAAGAACTTCCATCCGTAAGAGGGGTTGGTGCATCCATCCTAAGTGCAAGGTCAAGATCCATGCAGCCGAGAATGCAATATGTTCTCTTTCCAATCCTTAAAGTTTGTTCCAGTCAGAATAGAAATGTTGTTAAGATTGCCAAATACTGTAGTTAAATTAGCTATAATTTTAACATAAGAATCAATCAAATATGCTAACATTGTAAAACAAAACTGTAGTGAATTCAAATAATTGGGAAGTCTCTTCTCAAGATACCTATCACAATATCAAGTCTTTGGATAGTAATATTAATTGTAAGCGGTATTATTGTTGTAATGATCAAACATTGGCAATAAGTTCAAGTAAAATATCAATCTTCCTTTGGGCCAATTAGATATTCACTTGCAAAACTATATGATTATCACATATTTAACCTCATACGCGTATAAATGATTTGGCCAAATATTAGCCGTCCTCCGGGTCAGCTAATATCCGCATGAATAAATACACACAATCATCAAACATTTTTCATGAATAACTAGAATAAGAGAGGCCACTTTGGTAACATGTTATTTCAATTAATTCACTTGTAATGTAAGATATTTACAACTAGTTTTCAAAGAGACACCAAATAATATTTGAATTGGTTTATTTTAACTCATTCATTTATGCGTATTCCATAAATTTCAATTCTCAATTTTATACATATTCAAAATATGGTTTCATAGCTAGAATAAAAATAATTTCGACAATAACTAAAACTGTAACAATACATAACAAATGGTAATTGCAAAAACAATTAATGATAAAATATTGCATACTTTTTCTAACTGTCAATATTTAAGACAGAAGATAAAACAAAATTTAACATATCATGCTCCATACATGTGATATTGCAAGAAAAATGAATAGCTAAAAACTGCAGCAGTGGTTGATCCCAAACAAAGTGGAAAGAAATGAAAATAAATAGTCCATGTCAAAATAGCTTATTATATCAGTGCGGTAGGTGATTAGCTTTCGATGAAAGCTTATTTGAATAAGCAAATATTAATACATGTAATATTATAATAGATCCAAAACAAACTATAAAGTCTTAAAGAAAAATTAGTCCAAAAGTACAAATCAACATCACTGCACATGATGAGTAAGCTGTACAAAAAACTAGATAATGGCACCATCCTTACGTGTTCCTTTTATATATATATAGGACAATACATATTATAAAAACATTAAAAGGCATGAAGATGCTTCCATATGTGCGAATGAAACAAAACTTAACATGGTTAACCATCTATAGCAATAAAAAAATTGTATAGTCGTAATACTACTGACAATAAAATATGAATAATATGAGTAGCAACAATTAGAGGCACTAGATCCGAACAAGTGGAATTAATTCATGAATTATTTATATAAATCTGAACCAAAGGCATTGGATGAATCAACCAAAATAGTGAATCTCACAACCTTAATTTAATATATACTTAAAATCAGGAAATTTCTCGATAAAATCAATGATGGGTGGCTCTGATACCACTTGCTAGTGTTTAATCTATATTAGATCAGAATACATATTGTTAGCACCAAAATGGTCACTAAAACCCATAGAATTCCATGGATATCATAAAATTAATGAAATCTAAAGAACATAGCATAGAAGTAAATAGACATGAGGATTTTATAGTGGTTCGACAATCTTGGCCTACGTCCACTTCAAATTTCATTCACTCTTCATTTGATTACAATTACATTAGTTGTTGGATGGGCTAGAATCCATTGATACAAGTTTATAAGACGTTTTTAAGAGGAAAACAGCCATGGCCGAGCTTCTGGAGTAGCTAGAAGGAGAAGCAACATAAGTCCCTTAAAAGAGAGTCCCCAAAAATGAACCCTGCCCCTCTATTTATAGACGAAGATAGCCTGGCATCCCTGTCCAGGCCCATGACTAAGAGATCTCGGCCCACAGTTGTTAAGCTGGGTAGACTGAGCCGGGTATGCCAATTCCTCACCGGCGATCCACTATTGCTAAACCTATCAAGGTCGACACACAAATCCATTACCGAATCCACATAAACATGCCGATCATATCAAGACCAACCCTAATATAGTCTTTCATTATAGTCAACCTACTTTGACCGAACCATAGTTGTCGATTCGACCTAGTGCATATAGCCGACCGAGAATAACCTACCGAGAGTAGCCGAACCACACTCCAAGTACCGACCCATCATCCATCACACATCGACCCTTATTCATCGAGGCTGACTCAGAGTAATCGCCATTATGACTCAAAGTGGACCAATCCTTGACTTTACGCTCACTTACGTTTAATTACAACTTATGCAGTCTCTGTTTTGTAGCTGAGCCAAGGTGTCGAGTAACATTTTCCCCCCAAAGTACGTCTTGTTGTCTACATGACATTCTTTGAATCGAAGCAAGCTAAAATCTCCATAAAGAAATCCATCATGTTCCCTTAATAGTCGTTATCCTTCAATTTCATCCTCCCAAAATGTCGTATCTCTCTTTGGTTGTCATGACGCTTGGTCAATTCCCACTAGTATAAATTCAAGATTGTATTCAATCAATGGCCATCTGTTTCCGGTTCTATAGGACTAGTAGGCTTTGGTTATCTAATCTAGTCTTTTCTTTAATAACTCCAAGTGAATATTCAATTTCTATCGATTTCAAAAAGTCAAATATTTTGAAGATACACATGCATGTGTAGGCACACGTTCTTGCCATTGGCTCCTTCTAGTTTAACTGCAATTCAATTGCAATTCTTTATTTACATTTCCTATGAAATAAGGGTTGCAATCAGCCACTCGATGAGAGGGGGCTTTAAATTCTTCATGGATAACGGCCTTGGAGCCATAAGTAAGGATGAATGGAGTATGAACAGTTGCAGACTTGCGGATGGTTCTGCAAGCCCATAATGTTATTGGGAGCTTATTCACCCATTTACCTCTAGCCTTTTCCAAACCACTTTTTAGAATAGATACTATGATCTCTTTCACAACTTTAACCTATAGATTCGCCTGAGCGCGAGCAAATACCGCAAATCTCTTTTCAATATGATGGTGATGGTAGAAGTTTTCAAATTTAGCTTTGTCAAATTGGGCTTCATTATCGGTTATAATGGTTCGTAGGAAGTCTGATGACAGATGACATTCCAAACAATGAATTTGATTATTTTCTTTGTCTTAGTCATGTCTAAAAGTTCTGCTTCTGCCCATTTGATGAAGTAATCAACTGCTAATATGGCGTATTTCGCACCACCTTTAGGATAGGCAAGAAGACGATGATGTCAATTCCCCCAAGTGGAAAACGACTACGGACTAACCACTTGAGTAATTTCCATCGGTGGGGCTCTCGGAATTCTTGCAAACATCTTGCACTCGTCACACTGTCTAGCGTGATCAGCTGCGTCTCAATTGACAGTTGGGCAGTAATACCAATAGCAGAGTATTTTCCATATATTGGTTAGTTCTCCACTACTCTTTGAGTAGTCGCGTAATGTGGTGAATTTAGATATAAGGCTACTAATTTATGTCTTGGATATCTCTTCGAGGGAAATAAGTGATACCGAATTGGCTTAGTTTGATATTCCATTTGAGTAGTCTTCTAGACATCTCAGGTTGTTATATGACCTATCGTATCGGCTAGAAGGTATAGACGTTAATAAGATGAGCCTATCAATAGCTTAGTTACATCATATATTGGTCCTTTGGATCTATTTCTCTTCACATGGTATTTCGGTGCTGATGGCTTGTATCGACTGTCTTTGGTACCTAGTCGTTTCAGATTGCTTGAATCTTCTTGGGATCGACTACGATTCCATGAGAGTCGATGATGAAACCCTGAAATTTCCCAAACGCAACGCCGAAAGAAATATTCAAGAGATTTAGTTTCATTTTATATTTCGGTAGAATACTGAACATCTCTAATAAGTTATCGATGTGGTCGTTTGATCGTCATGACTTCAAGAGCATATCATCCACATATTCTTCCATCAATCGCATGATCTGGTCTTTGAACATCCTGTTGACTGGTCTTCGACGAGTAGCTTCAGCATTATTTAGTTCAAATAGCATCATAATATAATGGTATAATCCTGGAGCAGTAATGAAGTTGGTTTGTTCCTGGTCGAGGACATGCACCAGGATCTAATTGTACTTGGAGTACACAACTGCAAATAAAAGTAGTTTATATCCAGCGGCTGAGTCTACCAGCTGGTCGATCCTTGAAAGTGGAAAGCTGTCTTTTGGACATTCCTTCTTCTGGCCTTGGTAGTTGACGCATAACCGCTACTTTCCTATAGCTTTATATGGATTTGATACCTATTTTAGCAACGAGTGTCTCGGGTAAGCCTATTGTTTCTGAGTTAATCCACTCTCTCTTTAAGGGTAGCAAATCTTTTATGATCCATGTCCCATTGCTTTTGTTTCACTAGGACATGCCTTGGGTTCGATATTCTATGAATGGCTTGCAATAGTCGGTAAAATCACATGCATGCCAGAATGGGTCCAGGCGAACACATCAAGGTTCATTCAGAGAAGGCTAGCTAAATCCTTTCATCATCGTTACACTGAGCTATGGTCCAACCTTCAGTACCTGTAATGGGTCGCCGTAGATGACTGTAATGTTGACTTTCAGCTCAGTACCTGTGTTGGGACGGTCAATGATGATGGTTACTCCAGTTGAATCCTAGAGTCTTGTTATAAGTTATGAAGTCTGATCATAAAGGGCTCTAAATGCTTTGAGTGATTATTTGCAAAGGGCCAAAGATCAAGCTTAGAAGCACACTGAAGAAAATGTCGAGTTGGAGTCAACCTCGAGTTGCATGCAGCTGTATAGCTAGCTTTTGCTTTGAGTTGGATCTGCTTATGTATTCAAGTAACGTGTTTTCCATTCACCGTACTCGCAAAATTTGCTTGTCGCCCAGGTCAGAATGATAATCAGTTGTCTATAAGCTTGGGCATCGATTCGATAATTCTAACTCTAGGCATCTTTTCAGTCATGGCCTCGAGTTGTTGAAATACTCTATATAAGCCACAATATTGAGCTATCGCAGCCAGTCTTTGGATGATCATGCTTCTGCTCACAGTCTCAGGTTGATAAATGTACTGCATGGATGGTTGAGTCTCATCCTGTTAGGAACTGAGATGTTGGTTTTGATGACAACAACCTTTTTAACTTATCTTACTATAAAATATATACTAACACTGTTGTCTAGATAGATATGTATATGCAGGATATATAGATATATATATATGCAGGTATTGATTATTGAAGACTGATCAGTATAAAGACTCAAGACTCAAGATTGAAGACTCTAGAGTATCAAGATCAAGATTTCAAGATAAGTGTCCAGTTTTTGTTAAAACTTCATAATAGCATGGAAATCTTCATCCTGAATTTCATTTAGGACGGAACCCATTTCTACCTTCTTAGTGGCTTACAAACCCACGACAAGTAGCTTACAAACCTACGACAAGTGGCTTACAAACCCACGAACATCCTGGTTTTGTACAAGTTCTCGAGTCCTGATGTGATGAGATACTCTGCAGGAAGAAGTTTGCAAAACTACTTCAAAATGATTTTCAAAATTGCTTTTCAAAATGTTTTAGCTTTAAAAATTATATTTTCAAATGATTTTCAAAAAGATGCTTTAGCCTTAAAATATTCTTTGTTTTTGTTTTTAAATAAACTCTTGTTTTAAACTTCGTTTGTTTTTAAAACTATCTTCTGATTTTTAAATATTCCTTATAATATATATATATATACTTGAGATTTAAAATCAAATTTATATTACATTCTAAAAATATATTTTTCTACTCTTCTTTATTTTAAAACATAGGAAAATTAGTTTATTTTACTCCAGAATCATTTTATGTTGTTTTCCTTTCAAAGCTATTTTCAAAACAAATTTTACATTGTTTTTAACTAGGGGATGTCGACATCATGGGATACCCCACATCGATGGCCGTTAAATTCAAAAGTTTCAATTTTCAAAAGAAGTGTCTATTCGTTTAAATCTCTTCACGAATGGTTATGACCGTTACTTGTTTATAAATAGCCTTCACAAATGATTTTTTTAACTAACTATTTTCTTATTTTCTTCACTCCTTCTTCTCCACAAATCCATATTCTAAAATTTTCATATTTTTTAGATCGTGTTGAAATTCTGCCAAACTCTCAAGTGAATCAAATTAGAATCTCATTCTTACTTGATTCTCTGCCCTATCTCGAAGATCATACTGCTATTCAGAGTTATAGGATCAATTTTAATCAAAAGTTTATCGAGTCTCTCTATAAGGTATGGTTGTGCCTGGAAATAAATTGGTGATCTTGTGTCCCGTAAATCAAGAGAGTTTGCCCCGGACTCGTGAGACAGGAGGGTACCTCAGGCCTTTAAAAATTGAGGATTGTAATCTCGACATTGGTATAATAAAAATCTGTATGTGGTGGTTTGCCTTGGTACAGGACTGGAGTAGAGTAACTCTGAACCAGTATAAAATCCGGTGTGTACTTTCCTTTTACTGCTTTTTATTTACTTTTTGCATCTGTGTTTGATTCTGTGATTGTTCTGTGATTAAGTTCTGCATTTGTTTTGTGTCCTAATTTTAATTTAGTCCATATAAATCTTAGAATCCATTAAACACTATTCACCCCCCTCTAGTGTTAAATTAGCCTTAAGATCCTTAATCCGCACTCCCTTTCATATCCTTGCTATGTTTATACTCCCACCTAAGCTCTAAAGACATATAGTAGATCGATGAATAGTCGATTCACATTTATCTTGTTTCTCGCTCGTGCCCCTAAGTCTGGGATATACATCGATAAGTAAGAAGGTCAGCCATGCCACTTTAGCTTTGCACTCTTTCCCCTTGAACCGTGGGATTAGATCAGTTGATGAAAGGCCGAGTCTTGCCTATCTTGAGCTGTATTCTAGTTTTTCCTTCCAAGGGGAATGCTTTGATGCTTCGTCAGTTTCCAAGCATAAGTTGGGTACTAGATGGTGAGCCACATCCACTTTAGTTCATGTTCTGTAATCAGATGTATGAGTAAAGCAGGCTCAAGTATAGGTGGGTGATGCTCATCCAGTTTCATACTCCTCCCGATGAATCGAAGGAGGGTGCTGGAGAATTAATAATCAAGTCTTCGTGGTTTATTCTCCTTTCCACACTCTAGCGGTCATAGGTTTTCGAGGAACATCCGAGTCACATTTGTTTGTGTTTGGTGCAGATCGATATTGACGCTAGAGCCAAGGTACGATAAGGTCGGTCGTGACATTTCGATTGGTTTTGTATTGAGGCCTCCTTGCAGTCGTTGCCTGAAGTTGTAAAGAAACCAAGCTAGAGCTTGTGTTGTGCCATCGTATTCAGCTTTTAGTGATTTGTACTCCTACCCCCAGCATTGATTTGGCAAGGCCATAAGTCGGACGGTCGAACTCCACCCTTAGCGAGTTAATACTCCTCCTGTCGATTTCTAGCCGAAGTTTGCGGAATAGAGGACGGTCAGAGTCCACTCATCTATTCATCGATGTTTATGCCACTTTGCATTTTGTGGACTTAGAGTTATCCTTCCCCACGTTGACCCGTGCCCAATTTGTGTTCATGCTTCGGTCCGCCCTTTAGGGATTTAGGGATTTTGTCGAATAGTTTATACTCTAATCCACAGTCAAGAACGTAGAGATTTTTCTCAAGTCGTTTATATTCTAATATGCACTTTGGGCACTCAAAGTACTCTAGTCCTCTTCAAGGACTTAGAGGTTTTTCTCAAGTCGTTTTTACTCTAGCCCATGCTCTGGGGACTCAGAGTACTCTAGTCCTCTTCAGGGACTTACAGGTTTTTCTCAAGTTGTTTACACTCTAGTCCGCACTCTGGGGACTCAGAGTACTCTAGTCCATTTCAAGGACTTAGAGATTTTTCTCAAGTTTTTAACACTCTAGTCCGCACTCTGAGGACTCAAAGTACTCTAGTCCTCTTCAAGGACTTAGAGGTTTTTCTCAAGTCGTTTATACTCTAGTCTGCACTCTGGGGATTTAGAGTACTCTAATCCGCACTCTAGAGATTTAGAGATTTTAGAATCATTTATACTCTAGTCCGCGCTCTAGGGACTCAGAGTACTCTTATTCGCACTATGGGGACTTAGAGATTTTAGAATCATTATACTCTAGTCTACGCTCTGGGGACTCAGAGTACTTTAATCCACACTCTGGGATTTAGAGATTTTAGAATAGTTTATACTCTAGTCCGCGCTTTGGGGACTCATAGTACTCTAATCCGCACTTAAGGGATTTAGAGATTTTAGAATCATTTATACTCTAGTCCATGCTCTGGGGACTCAGAGTACTCTATTCCGCACTCTAGGGATTTAGAGATTTCAGAATCGTTTATAATCTAGTCCGCACTCTGGGGACTCAGAGTAGCCTAATTCGCACTTTAGGGATTTAGAGATATTAGAATCTTTTATACTCTAGTCCATGATCTAGGGACTTAGAGTACTCTAATCCCCACCCTGGGGATTTAGAGATTTTTTGTCGAGAGCAGTCGTATTTCCACCCGTTTGATTTGTACTTCATTTACTTTATCGAGGATAATGGTATCGAATGAATGGTCCACGTTTGCTCATGGAATAGGATTCTACCCCCAGCATCAAGGATGAAACTTGAAAAATGGATGGTCGATACTCGTCCGCTTGGTGATTATAGCTCTTCCAATCAAGTCAAGAAAAAAGGTATATGATAGATGGTTGATCACATCCATGATGAGATTGGATAATCAAGTCTTGCACAATTTCTTCGTATCTCTTTCTAGAAAATGAGGATAATGGATTATTGAGTAGACAAACTAAGTTGCATATGCTTCAGGGTGCAGTCGTGTCCATGTATTGAGAGCGATGGTTGACGAGCAGGCAATCCATCATAGCTACTTTAGGTCGGGCTTTCGAACTACCTCTTGTGTTCTGCAGAAGTTGATGTGTAGATGATTAAATCACATCCACTCTAGACAGATCCCGGTATTACCGAGCTTCAACGAAGGCATTTGTATTTTGTCTAACTTTATTTTATGACTCGAGGAGTGGATGATCGAGCCATATTAATTCCAAGCCTTGTTTAGGTCTCCAAATCAAATATGGAGGTCGATGAATAGACGATCAGTCATGTCTACTTTGTATTGGACTCTGGCTATAAATAGCTTTTCCATCTCTCGTCCTTGGTCCTAAATCAAAGGAATATGGTTGATGATGAGTGGTCGAATCATGCTCGTCTTGATGACACTCCACATGTTCGATTACGATCTACATGGGTTGGAGGCAGCCAACTTTGAGTACTTGGTCACCTCATTGATAAGTGAAGCAGTATCGTGTGCTCAATATTCAACTCTGCCCCTGGCCCCTTCTAATGGGATGTCGATTGTCAATGGTCCAATTGATAATTAGAGTTCTTTATTAATGGGCATCGGAAGTTCCCTACTCACCATTCTATAAGGCTTGCATAAACAGCTGAAGCTTTCCTCTTCGGATCAACTTTCCGACTGAATCACAGAGGTGTTTGTAATCGCCAGTGCTAGGACCGTATGCATCTTGGAATATACAATATTCCTTAGATTTTCTTTGGGCCTCGGTGGATTCCCTCGAGGTTGGTTTTCAGCACTACTTTGAGTCCATAGCCGGTGGTCCCATATTGTTCTTTCTCCTAGTCTGCTCTACCTCCTCCTTGCTCTGGTTCTGATTCACTTTAAAACGGAAAAATCCAAGGTCATAAGAGGCTCTCCAGCTAACTATATTACATCCTTGGTGTGAGTTGCATGCATTCTAAACTGCTCGACAAACTTCTAATCCGGTTGATTGAATGAGGAGATAGGTTTGGGTGATAATCGCATAAATCACATGATCGATACACCTTCGACGAGTATAGGAATTAATGAGACATAGTCTAGGGTTGGTTTCTTTAAGTAAACTGATATGATTGGTACATTGAGTCTCCTCAGATATATTACACACTGAATGGCTTTAATGAATAGGCTTCGACTATGGGAGATGCTTCAATCATCATCAATCTGGTTCATTTTTAAGTGACAGCTACTTGTCATGTTGTGAATGATGTATGCATGCCCAAGATATTAGCAAAGTAAGATGGTCTGGTATTGATGGATCAGTTGTAAGTCACTTGGTGTGGAACCCGGGAAAATCTACAATTTTCTTGGAGTCAACAATTGGTTTACTTGCAGTCACTGAATTCGAAGTGTTGGGTCATTGAAGAACGATGCTTGGAGCTATCCTGGTGTTTTCTTGGAGAGAATATTGATTTTACTCGAGTCAGGCTTTGGGCCAAAGTTTCCTGCATTTGCCTAGAGTCATATCATCTATGTTCTCCAACCTTTGGGAGTATCATTTTATTAGTAGTTCCTTGCCCATTCCTTGATTGTAATTCAGCATCTGCTATTTTAATCCCCTATGTCCTGTTCAGTTATGGAACGATCACGAGAGTGGATGGAATGTTCCTTAATTATGTTGAGTTTAAACTTCACTATGTGGGTGCACTGAGCTACGGCTAGGGTTCTACCTGAGTTTTATTTTTTAAAAATGGATTGTACCTGACCTAGATTTTTTTGAATAGGGGCCGGTCAAATAGAGCTTCTGAGAGAAGGATCGGTAGTATAGGGATTGGCATACGCTAGAGGGATCGGTATACACTGAGTCGGTATACAAGCTATCAATAACACTAGATGGATCGGTATAAACTGGGTCACTCTATATGCGATCGGTAACACTGGATGGATCGGTATACACTGGGTTAGTGTAAATGCGATCGGTAATACTGGATGGATCGGTATACACTGGGTCGGTATACATATGATTGGTAACATTGGATGAATCGGTATACACTAGGTCGGTATACATGCGATCGATAACACTGGATGGATTGGTATACGTTGGGTCGGTATACATACGATCGATAACACAGGATGGATCAGTATACACTGGGTTAGTATACATGCGATCAGTATAACCGTTTTTAAGGCGATAAGTATAATTGTTTTTGAGGCGATAGGTATAACTTGAGGCGATCAGTATAATTGTTTTTGAGGCGATTAGTATAACTGTTTTTGAGGCGATCGGTACAACTTGAGGCGATCGATATAACTATTTTTGAGGTGATCGGTATAACTATTTTTGAGGCGATCGGTATAACTTGAGGTTATCAGGACATATGGTTTTTAAGCGATCGGTACACAAGCTTTTCAGAGGGATCGGTATGTAAGCTTTTTTAAGAGGGATCGGATATCCGCATTGAGTGAGGGGTCGGCTATATGAGAGATTGGTTGAATTGCCTTCAGAGAGGGGTTGACCATCATATAACTTCAGTGCAAACTTCAACATCTAATCCAAAAAACTTGCATACATAAGTGAATCCCATCCCATGGCTAATAGCTTCCTTTAGATCTCTTTCAAATCTGAGTAGAATAGGAAGTTTTCTGGTAAACAACCGGATTTATCTCGCGAATATAGAAATCCACCAGTAGACAATGAGATCCAATCAAGTTGAGAATTCAATTCTCAGTGAAAGCACCAAAATGTTAACACCAAATTTTGTCACAACACTCGTAGAATTCCATGGATATCCTAAAATTAATGAAATCTAAAGAACATAGCATAAAAATAAATAGACACGAGGATTTTATAGTGGTTCGGAAATCTCGGCCTACGTCCACTTCAATTTCATTCATTCCTCATTTGATTACAATTACATGAGTTTTTGGATTGGCTAGAATCCATTGATACAAGTTTATAAGAAGTTTTTCAAAAATAGCCATGGCCGAGCTTCTAGAGTAGCTAGAAGGAGAAGCTCCAGAAGTCCCAAAAAGAGAGTATCCAAAAATGAACCCCACCCCTCTATTTATAGACGAAGATAGCATGGCTTCCCTATCCAGGCCCATGACTAAGATAACTTAGCCCGCAGTTGATAAGATGGGTAGACCAAACCGGGTATGCTAATTCCTTACCGCCGATCCACTTATTGTTGAACCTATCAAGGCCGACCCTCAAATCCAATATTGAATCCACATAAACATGCCGATCGTATCAAGACCAACCCCAATGCAGTCTTTCATTATAGCCGACCTACTTTAACCGCACTATAGCTGTTGATTCGACCTAGTGCATATTGCCGATCGAGAATAACCGACCGAGAGTAGCCGAAACACACTCCAAGTACCGACCCATCATCCATCATACATCGACCCCTATTCATCGAGGCCGACTCAGAGTGATTGCCATTATGACTCGGAGTGGACCAATCCTTGATGTTATGCACACTTACATTCAATTATAACTTCTGTAGTCTTCGTTTGTAGTCAGGCCAAAGTGTCGGGTAACACATATAACCCATATTGATTCAATTGTGAAACAAGTATATGAAATTAACTGCGGAAGACGTACTTGAATCCATCGATTCTTAATTGATGTGAAGATTAATTTTGGTTTAGATCTTCCAAATTGGCACAAGCTTAGATTTGTAATTTCTCTTTAGAAGAGGGTAGAGAGAATATGATAAGACTTGTATAATTTGGGAACCATAACCTCATATATATATCATGAGACATTTTTCGGTTTGGCCCTTCAATAAAATTAAATTGTCAATTTGTATCCACACATTATAATTTTACATGACGAATATACCCCATATGTCTTAAAAATAGATCAAGTAATTACATTTAATTACAAGACAGCCTACACATTCAAACACTAAATTATGTGGCCCCATTATGTTGAATTATTCCAATATTATAAACCATGCCAATCATACAATATGCATATTTTCTTTTTCAGTAAAGAATCACGAACCATTATACAATGTCATGCATCTAACATCTCCTTGTATAATTGCTCTCGGGGTCCTTATCAACTACTAGCTCTAATACTGCTAAATCTTTCTTAGCATTATCCAGGTAGGCATTATCTCTAGCTCTTGATTTATCACATAGTTTTAGTTCATGCTTGCATGTTTGTAATTTGTACTGAAATTAGTAACATGGAAAACCCCAAGCTACTACTTAAGCCTTTTGATATGCACGCTTGATATCCTTCTTTTAAATACCAATGTATCTAAATGGAAACCCTTTTTTCCTTGTGCACTTGAACTGCTGTACTATTATTTTGTCCGTAATCACTAGTGGGAATTGCTGTACTATTATTATGTGCCTCTTTAACCTCTCCTGTTTTTCTTTATTTGATATAGCACCATCAATAACTTCATAAAACTGTAAATATTAACTAATTTATGTTTATGTACATAAATTATGACAATTGTTGATATTTCATTATATTTGATTTAGTGACTTGCTTTCATCAAATTTGATTTAGAATCATTATCAAGAGTGTTTACTATTCGTAAATCTGATACTTTTTTCCATTTGAAAAGATAAGAAATGATGGATAAAGACTAGGTACGTCTAAACACGTAACTATATGGTACTTAAGTATAATATTGAATTTAAAAGATATTTTAATATCTAAGGTTATTATTTGTTTTTTTGTTTTTTGTCATAGAACTACTAAAGAGTACAAGAAAGCAGCTTGGAATTTTGTAAACGATGCAAAGCTAAAGCTGGGAAATATGGAAAAAAATTATGCCCTTGTTTAGATTGTAGAAGTCTTACCTGTCTTCGTGGTGAAGTTATTATCGAGCATTTGATTATAAGAGGAATGGATCCTAAGTACGCGGACAATAAGTGGTACAATCACGGCTAGTGAATAAAAAAAATACAAAGTCTGATGATGCGTATGATTTGCTTAAAGCCATTATCTACTTTCTTTGATGATGATATATGTGAAAATGATGCACAAAGACAAGAGGATGAATTACACAAAAATTTATAAGACATAGAGACTCCATTGTATCCTGGTTGCAAGGATCAAACAAAGTTATCTACTATATTTGCCTTGTATAACCTTAAATGTGAGATTGGATTGTCTGATAATGATTTCGATAAGCTTCTAAATGTGCAGTAGTTGTTGTTTCCAAAAAATAACATACTTCCCAAGTCATTATATGAACTATAAAAAATTCCTTAAAATATTTGACATGGGTTCGAGAAGATTCATGCATGTGAGAAAGATTGCGGTCTTTTCAGGAATGAATATAAAGATATAAATGATTGTCCAAAACATGGATTTTCGAGGTGGAAGATAAATCAACAAACAAAGGAGATTATGCATGGCATTCCAGTTAAAATGTTGCGTTATTTTCCAATAATTCCGTAGTTTAGAAGAATGTTTAGATCTAAAAGGATGGCAGAAGATTTATGATGGTATTTCAATAACAAAAACATCGATTGAAAAATGCGACATCCAGTAGATTCTATAACATGGAATGTAATGGATGAAAAATAGAAACCATTTTCAGCAGATCTACGCAATCTTAGGCTTGGCCTTGTAATAGATGGTTTCAATTCTTTTCCATGTTAAGTTCTAAATATAGTTGTTGGCCTGTAATGCTCGTGACATATAATCTTTTACCTATGTTGTGCATGAAGAAAGATAATATTATGTTAACATTGTTGATTCCTGGTCCGAAGCAAACAGGAAATGACATTGATGTATATTTAGCGCCATTGGTAGATGATTTAGATCATTTATGAAATAACGAAGTTGAGGTTTATGATGCATATAATCAATGAATCTCTAATATGAAAGAAATTGTACTTTGGATAATAAATGACTTTCCAACATATGGTAGCCTCGCTAGATGTTGTGTAAAAGGTAAAAAAGCTTGTCCATTATGCGGTGTCAAAACTTATCATCGATGGAAAAATCACAGTAGAAAGACCCTCTACATATGCCATAGAAGATTTCTATCTCCTTCAAACCCTTTAAGAAAAACAGAAGGCCTTGTTTGATAACATCGTGGAGGAAGGGTGTAGGGCCAAAGATTCTAACTGAAGAAAATTTTCTATCATTTTAAAAGAAATTCGAATAATTTTGCAAATGTAAAGAAGAATAAAAAAAGAATTACAGAAAAGGTAAACAAAGATATGAGAAAAACAAAATAGGGAATAAAAGAAGAATTGAGCATAGTAAGAAAAATGAAGATGATGAGGACAAAGATCTTGTGAGAATGAACTATTAAGGTGGAAAAAAAGTCTATCCTTTTTCAATTGCCATATTGGGAGGGTAGTGCATATGTTTTATTTTATTCTATTAGACTAACATTATGGAATTATACAACTAAAATGTTCCATTATTAATTCTTATAGGAACTTCCATTACGTCATAATGTAGATGTAATGCATATCGAGAAAAATGTTGGTGAATGCATGACAAGAAATCAAAAGATGGAGTTAACTCTATAAAGGATTTGAAGGATTGGGGAATTCGACATGATCTTCATACAGAATCCCATGGGAACAAGACATATATTCCACCAGCTCCATATACATTATCAAAAGTAGAAAATATATATTTTTCAAAAGTTTGTATGATTTTAGAGGACATGATGGTTATTGTTCAAATTTTAATGGTTGCGTATCGTTGGATGACTACAAAATTAGTGGTTTGAGGGCTCATGATTATCATATTTTAATGCAATAATTATTACCCGTTTTAATAAGAGGATTGCTTCCAAAAAAGCCAAGGAAAACAATAACTTGTTTATGTTCATCCTTCAATAAATTATGTCAGCGTATTACCGATAGAGAGAAACTACATTTACCTGATGATGAGATTATTATAAATTATGCGAGTTTGAAAAATACTTTCCACCTTCTTTTTTTGATATAATGTACATTTGACAATTCATCTTGCAAGAGAAGCATGATTGTGTTTGGCCAGTCCATTTCGTTGGATGTGCCCCTTTGAAAGGTAGATGAAGACACTTAAAGATTACGTAAGAAATCATGCTCATCCGGAAGGTGTATTCCAGAATATTATCTTGTAGAAGAATGCATGAGATTCTTTGGTGAATTTTTAAGAAAATCACAGGAGAAAGAAGTTAGAAATGAAGATTACCAAAGCAATGTAATACTTAAAGGACGTCCAATATCAACTTGTAAGACAATCACATTGTCTTCTAACGAGAAAGCATCTACTCATTTGGCTGTGCTAATGAATATGACCGTGGTAGAACCATTTTTAGAGTAAGAGCATATTCCCTTTTTTAGTGTTTGATTGTCTGTAATTTTAAATATAACATAACATCTCTTGATATATGCTAGTTTGCATTTGGAGGAGTTACAAAATTCAGACAAGTGCATGGAAAGAAATGCAACGTTACTTTGGAAAAATCATATAACTACATTCTCCGATTGGAGTAAAAAGAAGGTCAATTGAATTCTTAAATATTACTAATTAATTTAAAACCATATCATGATTATCTTTATTAAATGAAGTTATTTTTTATAGGTATCTATTAGCATCAAAGATCACGACGACGTGTTAAAATGGATTGCTTATGGTCCGAAGAACGATGCTTTGTCCTACACAGGATATATCATTAATGGACAACGTCTTCACACAAAAGATGTTGGGAGAGAAAACCAAAATAGTGGAGTGATTTATGATGCAACAACCATGTGTAGAGCAAGAACAAAATATGTTTCTCAAGTGGTTGATGTTTTCACATATTATGGGACGCTTAACGATATAATTTTGTTAGACTATAACGTTTTTTTATTTTCTGATCTTTAATTGTCATTGGGAAAACATAAGAAATGGTGTGAAGGTTGAGGATGGATTTACGCTTGTCAATTTACATCAAAATCAAGCTTCATTTTCAAAAGATCCATATATACTTGTATCTCAAGAAAAACAAATTTTTTTATTCAAGGGAGAATGATTCTTCAAATTGGTATGTGACAATGAAAACACCTTCGAGAGTTTTTAATGATCTAGAGATCCACGACTCCTTTGAGGAAGTAAGCCATGTTGAGGAAGATTGCTAAGAAATCAATATGAATGTTGATGATTATTTTGAGGACATTTCTTTTGTTAGAGAAGATTGTGAAGGCTTGCTCGAGTAGTTTTGAGATTTGTTACTATCAAAAATATATACTGTCATTAGTTGCATCTACTATACTGTTTTCCGATTTTGTAAGCTTTTTGTTAAGATCTGTTACTATCAAAAATCTATCTTCAAATCTATTTTCTAATGAAGAAAACTTTCAATGGTACTTTGCTGTTGTTACTCTGAATTATAGCGTTGTGTCCGATGACTTCTCTACATTTCCCCCCTCCCTTACATTTTAGTACTAAAAAGGAAGAGTTTTGCATTTGGTTTACTGTCCTTTAATAATATGTTGGTTGAAAAATTAAATGAATAACTTAAATATCTGCTTCTATGTAGACTTTCCAATCAACTAAATTTCATACTTTAAGAATTTTATTCTGCAAGTTTTATTATAGATTATGAGTTATCACATACTTAATTTTCAAGCTGAAATTACCTACTAAAAAAATAGAGTTATGGCACTTTTTTGTTGTTGCTTTTTTCTTCTTTTAAATTTTATTAACTGAAACTTGTACATTGAGATATTAACTAAAAACCTATTAACTGAAACCTGTGCCTGAGAATTAGTCTACTTAACTATACATGAGAACTAGTCTCCTTAATTTTCAAGTGCAATATTGTTACGATCAACTATTGTGGAATATGTGAACAATCGACATTTGAGCATTTAAATTTCAAATTATATTCTTTTTTCTTTCATGCCTAGAACAAATGCCATTTGTAGTAATTATTTTGCCTTTTTTACATGTAGAGCATGTACTGAGTGGACTAATTATTTTGGTTTTAACAAGCAGAGCGAGCATCTTTATACTAATTATCCTACTTGTGTAACATTTGTACTCAGTTTTAAAGGAACGGCTTTTTTAGGAGTTTCAGTTCTGATGATTTTTTCTTCTTCCCCAAAATGTAACCTTACCAGCAGTCTATTTGATCAAATAAGAGGGATATAATGATTTTTTTGAAAGGAAAGCAGGGTTGGATGGACCCTTACCATATTTATTAAACAGAAAAACAAAAAACAAGAAAACAAGCGAGCACTAACAAACTAGTACTCACAAAAGAGAAAACAGGGAAACAAATGGAAGAAGAAAGAAAAACTAAAACAGAAAAAACAAAACCAAAGACAGGTAAAAGAAAAACAAGGCCCTAAACTGCAGAAACATACACACGGTAATGATCAGACTTTTCTTTGACCTTGGAAATGATTAAGTTTATTAAAGAACTTTCAAGATTCATCTTGTTTTCAAAGACACGGGCATTTCTCTCTTCCCAAATCACATGCACAAAAACCTTCAGGATGAGTAGCAGCTTGTAAGTAGTGGCATTCTTCCATCTTGTTCTCGTAAACAACCTATTCCATTCAGCATCACCATGCAATACCATCTCATTATAACCATTACTGATAAGAATAGTCTCCCAGATTCTTCTTGTGATCAAACAATCAAAATAGAGGTGAGCACCATCTTCAACAACATTATTGCAGTATACACACTTCAGGTCAACATTATAGCCTCTCCTACATAGTTTAGATTTAGTCATGATCGCATTACAAAGAACTTTCCAAAGGAAGAAATTCAGTTTTTGTGAGGTAAGATAGTTCCAGACTCTAGCATGCCATCGAAAAATGGGGCTACTATCATCTTGTCTCAAAGCTTTATAAACCCCAGCAATGGAGTGCTGACCTTGACTAGTAAACCAAACATACCCATGATCACCAGAGGGGATGTTCATGCACTGCACATCAGTCCATATTTGCTGGATGACAGGATTAGATGTGTATGGCAGAGTAACTTCACCATTCTGACAGTAATCAAAGGCATTGGCATTCGAAGGAATGCCAGTTTGATACCTCTGTTCATAGGTGAGCAGATTGGACAGGATTATTCCTCTTCCAACCCAAGGATCATACCAGAATTTGGCATTGCAGTAAGGGCCAAGCACAAGCTGTACAAATGGGAGTAAAATGTCTCTGATCTTGAGAATAGATCTCCATACCCAACCACACAGAGGAGATGGTTCCATGGACCAAAAATTTTTGTTGCCAAGATGATGATGCCTAGCCCACTTAACCCACAAATTTGGCTTATCATTAATCAGATTGTCAAAATGCTTAGAGAAAGCAGCTTGATTCCAGGTTCTCATACACTTTATTCCCAAACCACCATATATTTGTGGTTTCTCTAATTTATCAAAGGCAATAGGAATTAGATTTTTAGAATACATACTCCCTGTCCATAAAAAATGATTCATAGCTTTTCTAACACTAGATAGAAGAGACACAGGTAAGATGAAACATTTGCACCAATAAACAGTCATTGCATGGATTATAGAATTAATGATGGTGATTCTGCCTGCTTGGGTTAATTTATTGCTGGCCCATCTATTCATTGCTACAGTAATTCTTTCAAACAGAGGTAAACAAGCAGTGACACCAATTCTTCTATTGCACAAAGGAATACCAAGATGCATAGTACCCACAGGAAGATTTGGCAGTTGACTATAATTGTGTATGTTATGATTATCACTCTCAGTGAGACCAGCCACCAAAAGGGAAGACTTGCTTATATTAACCTGTAGACCAGTGCATTTCTCAAAGGTGAGAAGGATACTATTGACACATTCCATAGTTGACATAGTAGGCTTGATAAAAAGTAAGACATCATCAGCAAAAAGGAGAGTGGTAATGAGGGGATTCCTGCATTTGGGATGAAGGTCATAGTTTTTGTTCATAAACTGTTGGTTAACAAGTTGAGTAAAAAATTCCATCACAACAATGAACAAGTATGAAGACATGGGGTCACCTTGCCTTATGCCCCTCTGACTTTTGAAATAACCAACTGTACCCCCATTATAGCATAAAGAGTAGTTAACAGTAGATATGCAAGAGTAGTTAACAGTAGATATGCAAGGATATAATGATTTCAATCTGAGTAATATATAAGGCATAATTATACTAAATATGACTGGATGGATAATAGAAATTTTGTAATAATTCTTAATGAGTTTAAAATTTTCTCTTTGGACTTCTATATTTGTTTTTGGTATTCGGTTTTTTACATACGAGTTGTATAGTATGTATGTCTTTTTTTCTTTTTTTTAAACTCACCCATTTTATAATATTGGATTTAATTTCATAATGTTCATTTATTAGATTTATCTTTATATACAATGTATGAAATAAACATTGTCTAATATTTGATTCAATTTTGTTAAATTTTTGTCTAATTTTTGGAAAATGATAGGGAAGTCTAACAGGAACATTGAATTTAAGTCTAACATCTCTGTCATGATTAGTGATTGGTCCAAAAAACAATATAATATATCATGATTCAAGGACCCAAAATATCTGTGAACATTATACAAGATACAGATGGTCTTCTAATTACTTACTCATACTCTTTTGTGTATATTATATGGGAAAGACTATTGAGACACATATATGACATGTTATGTGATACAATAAATCTCAATCATTAGATTTAATTGTGTCACTCATTGAATATTCTCTTTATATCTGTTACATACGTTTGTTCATATGTACACGCGGTCACATCTACACACACATATAACTTCTTATACTACATCTCATTATTTTTAAATCAATACAACTAATAACGAAACCAAGTGTTATGGGTATATTCTTGTACCATTTGAAGTTATATTTAGAGAAATTGAGTTTGTTTGACTAATCTCAAATACTCAAAATAATATGTTAGGTTGATGATTAAATTCAATGGTTAATGTTGACTTGACATTCTGTATACATCATAGATATTAAAAGGTTATCAAATTTTTTGAAATCGATTTTATTTGGTATAAGGACATATTTACAAAGTTTGGTTTAATTCAAATTGTGCAACTGTAACCATTCTTAGGGACAAGTATTTATGGCTTCCACCGATTCCACCAAGTTTCAAAATTTCCATATATTTTACACCACACTATTATATTCTGTTATGTTAGTATAACATTTTTTCTTTCTAACACTTTTAATTAATTAATAGTATTGGTAGATCATGAAATTACTAATTAATAATAATCAATGCACAATTACCGTTTATTTTGATAAGCGACGTTGATTATGATAATACCAACTTCATGTAATCAACAAGTACCAAGTTTTGATACATGGAGTTATTCAGTATATTTGTTACAGTAAGACGGATTATTATAAGCATAATCATGTTTATATGCTGGTTGTTGTTTAATTTGTGAACCATTATATGTAGAAAAACTAAAGATGCTTGGCTATCAACTCTGAAGGTATAGAAAGACCCCATGTGGTTCTAAAACACTTCCAAATTTAGAGCCCCCATACGATCGCAATATACAGGTATCAGATTTTTTTCATGTTTCCCACCTTATTCATTCACTTGTTGAATTTTTTTAATTTTATAACATATTAGGAGTAGCTCCTTAAACTCCTGTCCGGAAGTATTCTGTTATGCTATGTTCCACAATTTTGTTCAGGGACTTCCTATCTTTAAAATAAAAGCTAACATACATTCATTTTTTTATTAGATTAAAAACTTCACTATTTAACTCCATGTACTCATATTCTATTTTTTTTTGCTTTAAATTGCGGTGCTAGCTTGCCGGTGATAAGGTTTTATATTTTCCAAAGACTTTACAACACATATTTTAGACGTTTAATTAGATTGACATTAAAGTTTCTCATTTTCCATATGTTTTACTAGATGGATCATCGAATGGTATGATTCCTTCTCAAATATGTGTGATGATATTCACTTAACCATTTTTTAATTAACTATATACGCATGTGGGAGAATATTGATCCTCCCATACACATAATTATTTCCGTATTAAGTGTTTGTGTTGAAGTGCATTTTTTCCCACTTGTTGTCATGGGGATATAGTACCATTCCACTATTATTCGTTGACTTTAGGTTATAGGTTGATTCTCATATTTGTTTCTAATCTGTATGAAATAAGGTAAAGTGAAATTTAAGAATGAGATTTTTGTTTTTCCATTTAAAGAATGTATTTACATTTAATAATTATTGGATAGTTTAGTACATATGAATTTGAAAATAATATTAACATGCAAAGAAAGTTGCTATCGTTATTAACTGTTCTTAATTTAATTGTTTTGGTTTGTTTACATGTCTCGATCTTTTTACTAACTACTTATCATTGACTCACATATATCTTTTTACTAACTACAAGATATGGCAAAGAAAAGGAAGCTTACTCGCAAACAAAAACAAGCTGAGGATCCAAATGAACAACTTGAAGCAAATAACCCAATCTACAACCCGAACCAATTTTAGAAAACAATGAGCAACGTGACGCAAATTTAGAAACCAATGGGCAAGGAATTGAAGCATGTAGAGACAATATGATGCAGTGTGAAGAAAATATTGAAAACAACGAATTTTAAATTGGAAACGATGCGATGGAGAATGAGACTGATATTCAACACATAGATGAAAGTCTGATTCAAAAGAAAAGGCTAGAGGTCAAACTAGAATGAAAAGACTTCCTTCGGATCATGTTTCTTGGATTAACATTGAATTCAATGAGAATGTTGTACCAATAGGAGAAGGTTCTATAAAAATATCTTCTTATTTAGGACTAGGCCTGTCAATGGTATGGGTTTTGGTCTGAACCCGGCCCGAACCCGCCCTATTTATGCGGGTACGGGTTTTGCCTTTTACTACCCAAGCCCGACTTAGGCCCGATCCGGGTAGGGTACGTTTTTATCAAAACCCGACCCGGTTAGGCTTGACTCGACTATTATTTTTTCTTCGTATCAAACCATGAGTGTATATGTTATTTATTTACCATTTTATTTGTTTACATGTAGATGTTTTTGCATACTTTTGTTACGAGCTTGATTACATCACCTTCCAATTTATATGTTAACTTTGTTTGTATACAAATTTTACCAAAGTTGCAGTTCTAAAATATGATTTTAACATAAATATTCTGAGTTAGGTATATAGTTATTACCCAGCGGACTTAAAAAGCCCGACGGGCCGAGCTCGGATTTTGGGTTGAAATACCCTGCGGGTTCGGGCCGGGCTCGGGTTTTAATTATTGTAATTGGACTTGGATCCGGGTTTTATAATACCCGGACCGGACCCTACCCATTGACAGGCCTACTTAGGACTGCTCGTCTAGGAGTATGTTCCATTCACGATTTATGATTGGCGGAATATTAGCGATGATTTAAAATATGTGTTGTGGAGTTCCATTCAGGTATCACTTCGATATACTTCATTTTCTTTATTCAGATTATTAGTATATATGTGGCATCAGTTAATTTTTTGACATGGCATATTAGGTAACCATATCACAAAAATCAATGCATCCCAAGGATATTTGTTGATCACTTTTGTAAATTAGATTTTCTCTGCTTGATCATTTTTTATCAAAGTCTATCATAATATTTGTTGCTCTTAGAGAAAAAAGAACGATGCAACATCATTTAGCTATTGTTATATGCAGCTGAACTGCAGCAGCAGTATTATCTAAATGCTAACTATAAAAATAAGCCTGAATTAATCCTAACCAAATCAAGAGAAAAAAAATAGCCAAAGATCAGTGGAAGCATACCAGAATCCATTGAATCAGTTGTATAAAGATTACGATCTTCCAAGAAAACAAAATTTCCTTATTTACGTTATTTCTCTCTGATAGGGAAGAAGAGAAAAAAAAGGAAAAATGTACATACAGTTTCTTTGAAAACACAACCACATATTTTTAACTGATAATCAGTTATGGTATATTTGCAATTTGACCCCTCATCAAATTGCAAATACAACTTTTGGTTTCTACACATTTATTCCATATCACCAAATATCCTATGATAATTATAACATAAATGGTCACTTTATTTTCTATCAAACTTTATAATACCATCATACATTAAAACATATGTGCCCATAATAGGATTTTAATCCAACAATCTCCCACTTGGGCAACATATGTTTCCTTATAAATGTATAACTTTATGAGCTCAAAATTTGCTATTGAACAAAGGTATTATTTAACAATCTCGTCTATCAACCATATCTATATAGGATCAAGGTGATCTTCACCATATTAATCATGACTAAACTCGTCAATGATCACATACATATATACAGTCAAATGACATAGATCAATCATGGATGCGTAGCATGAAAATAACATGCAATGTGAACCAAATATGTCTATTTTCAACTGGTCCTTCTTAAACTTAAGTGAGATCAGAATCAAAAAAAATAAAATGGAGTGAACGAACTGAATACTTCACTTTTGATCAGAAAAACAAATACATAAATGTCTTAAAACGAACATTAAGGAAATAAAATACAAACTCCCACTAAATCATAATATCTTCTAGTGATACAACACCCATATGAGCAGTATGCTCATGAAAGACCTTGGGTGGTAAACCTTTTGTGAGCAGATCTGCTATCATGAAGTTTTTCTCAATGTGCTCTATGGATATCTGTCCACTTTGCACTCACTCTTTCACAACTACAAATTTTATGTAAATATGCTTTAATTTAGTCGAGCTTCTCTTATTGTTGGAATACAACACTGCTGACTGATTATCACAAAACAACTTCAGTGGTATTTCGACATTTTCTAAAATGCACAGCCTAGTGATAAAGTTTTGCAGCCATATTCCATGGTTTAATGCTTTGTAGCATGCTACAAATTCTTTTGCCATAGTGGAAGAAGTTATGAGTGTTTTTTGAACACTTTTCCAGGATATAGCTTCTCCAGCTAACGATAAATATAGCCTGATGTAGACTTTCAGCTATCTTGACACCCAGCAAAATCAGAATTAGAATACCCTACGACTACCAAATGATACGATCTTCTATAAGTGAGCATATAATCTTTTGTTCTCTCAAAATACCTAATAATCCTCTTGGCTACTTTCCAATGGTCTATATCAGGTTTGCTTAACTATCTGCCTAACATCCCAACAATATATGCAATATCCAGACGGGTACATACTTGAGCATATATTAGACTCCCAACAGTGATCATATGGAGTCTTTTTCATTTCTTGAATTTCAATATTACTTTTAGGGCACTGACTAAGACTGAATTTATCTCCTTTACCAACAGGAGTATCTCCTGGTCTATAATCTTGCATGCCAAACCTTTTGAGTACTTTATCAATATAGCTCTTTTGTGATAATCTAAGAATACCTCGAGAACGATCTCGAAGTATCTGAATACCTAATACAAAAGAGGCATCCCCAAGATCTCTCATCTCAAAATGTTTAGATAGAAATTTCTTTGTTTCGTGCAATAAGCATAAATCGTTAGTAGCAAGCAATATGTCATCAACATATAGAACCAGGAATATATGTTTACTCCCACTGAACTTGTGATACACACAATCATCAACAATATTCATCTCAAACCAAACGAGATAATTACTTGATGAAATTTGTGGTACCATTGACGATAAGCTTGCTTAAGTCCATAGATGGATTTCATTAATTTGCAAACCATATTCTTTGGATCTCCAGACAAAAAGTTTTCTTGTTGTACCATATAAATTGTCTCATCAATCTCTCCATTAAGAAACGCCGTCTTAACATCCATCTGATGTAACTTAAGGTCAAGATGAGCAACAAGTGCCATAATTGTCCTAAAAGAGTCTTTCGATAAAACTAGAGAGAAAGTCTCTATAAAATCGATGCCTTCTTTCTGAGTATATCCTTTTGCTACAAGATGTACCTTATACCTCTCCACATTACCCTTTGCATCCCTCTTGGTTTAAAATATCCATTTACAACCAATTGGTTTTTCACCTTCTGGTAATGGGACAAGTTCCCAAACTTTGTTGTCTTGCATGGACTTATACTCCTCATTCATGGAATCTATCCACTTTTGAGAGTTAGAACTTTCCATGGTATGAAGAAAGTTGATTGGGTCATCTTCCATCATTCCATTGTCATTCTCATGTTCTTGGAGAAATACAATGTAATCATCTAAAGTACCACTTCACCTTTCTCTTAGGGACCTCCTTAATGGCACTAGTTCTTGAGGTTGTTCTTCTGGAATAATTATTTCATTTTGAATAAAGGGTTGTATAACATTATCTTGTTGAGTTTCCAGATTCACTTCTTGATCAATGATAGGTGTAGGCAACTGAACATTGTTAAACATGATAATAGGAACTGGGTTTTGAATCCAAGTCCTCCTCAAAAGCAATGTCTCTAACTTTATTTCTCCCCTCAAACTTAATATCCTCAAAGAGTATTGCAGTTCCCGTCTCAAAAATATTCCTAGCTTTGGAATCATAAAACTTATAGCCTCTAGAACGTTTAGAATAGCCAATAAAGTAGCTGCTCACTTTTTTGGAATCCAGTTTCTTTTCATGTGGCATATATGGCCTTACCTCAACTGGACATCCCCAAATGTGAAAATGTTTTAAACTAGGCTTTCGACCTGTCCAAAACTCATAAGGTGTTTTTGCAGCTGCTTTAGTTGGTACTCTATTGAGAATATAACTACTGTCTTTAATGCTTCTCCCCAGAGAGACTCAGGTAAGGTGAAATGAGCAATCATACTCCTTACCATATCCTTAAGAGTCCGATTTTTCCTTTCAGCAACACCATTTATGCTAGGTGATACTGGCATGGTGTACTATGGGATAATACTGCATTCCTCTAGGAATTTAGCAAACGATCCTGGACATTGTTCACCTGAGCCATCATATCGACCATAGTACTCACCACCACAATCAGATCTGACACTTTTAATCCTTCTATTGAGTTGATACTTGATTCTCAACTTCAACTTTATAAGCTTTGAACACATCCAATGATTGTAAATTTTCATGAATGAGATATAGGTACCCATAACGTGAGTAATCATCCATGAATGTTATGAAATATTATTGACCATTCCAAGATTCCATAGGGAAAGACCCACAAATATCTGTACGAATTAATTCTAAGACGTCTGAAGATTTATTAGTACCCAATCTTTTAGTTTTAGTCTATTTTCCCTTGATGCAATCTATACAAACATCAAAGTTTGTGAAGTCAAGAGATTCTAAAATGCCATTAGACACTAAGCGCTCAACTTTACCTTTTGAGATATGACCTAAGTGCTTATGCCACAAAGATGTTGAATTTTCCTTATTTAATTTACGTTTAGTACCACGTGATTCTACATGCAAGGTTTCATTATAGAATGCAACTGTTTCCAACAAATAAAGATTGTCATAAGCATTTAAATAACCAGTTCCAACAACATTTGAATTCAAAGACAATGTAAACTGATTGTTTCCAAATGAAAAACAATATCCAAATTTGTCCAACATAGAAACAGAAACCAAATTCCATCTAAATGATGATACAACAAAAGTGTCTTTTAAATCCAATTAAAAACCAATTCCTAACAACAATCTAAAATGTCCAATTGCTTCCACTTCTACCGATTGTACATCACCCACAAAGATGTGTCTTTCACCATCACTTGGCTTTCGGTAGCTCAGGCAACCCTGCATAGAAACACTTAAGTGAGTAGTAGAACCAGAATCTATCCACCAAGTGTTTCTAGGTACTGAAGATAAGTTAAACCTAGAACAGACCAAAGTAAGAAACATACCTTTCTTTACACGCCATGCATGATATTTGGTACATTCTTTCTTTATATGTCCAGGCTTGTGACATAAGAAACAACCTTCCATTTCCTTCTGTTGTTTCTTTCGAGCTGGGTCTTAGCAGCTTCATTCTTAAATTTCTTTTTCTTTCCCTTATCCTTAGAGGTGCTTGCCAAATGAGCACTCTCAGTCTTGTCTTGCTTCAGCCTTTCTTCCTCCTGAACACAAAATGAAATGAACTTATTTAGAGTCCACTTCTTCTTTTGACTATTATAACTGACCTTGAATTGACTGAATTGTGGAGGAAGAGAGATAAGCACTAAATGCACAAGCAAGTCTCCCGAAAGCTCAAGCTTTAGTGCATTCAGCTTTGAAGCAAGATGAGACATTTCCATAATGTACTCCCTTATGTTTTTCTTGCCCTTGAACCTCATGGAAATAAGTTTCTTTAAAAGAGTACTTGTTTCCACCTTATCGCTTTTTGCAAAGTGTTTCTCAATTTCAGCAAGGAAAGTTGTGGCATCGGTGATCTCCTCAGACACCGCACCTCTAAAAGCCTTAGGTATGCCTTGCTTGATGATCATAAAACTTATGCAATTTGAATGATCCTACTTCTCAAAAATCCTCCTTTCCTTGGAGGAACTAGCAACCGTAAGAGGAGCAGGCCGATCTATCCTAATGCAAGGTCAAGATCCATGCAGCCAAGATGTAACGATCCTAGTTTTAAAGACGAATTTAAATTTCTAATTTAATTAAAATTTTAGATTAAAGTATGGATTTGTTCGAATTTTTCAAATTTAATAAGAAAAGTATACTTATTTGTTTTTGAATTTGATTTGAAACTCAAAATAGATATTTTCAGTTAAATTAAATTTTATGAATAAAATTTTGATTTGGAAATTAAATAGAAACCAAATTTAAGCATTTATGTTAATAATAAAACTATAGAATAATAACAAAAGAAATACAAATAAAATTTTATGGTTTTAAGGCAACATTAAACTAAATTAAACTACAAAATAAAATGTGATAAAATAATAACAATAAATATAAATACTTAAATAAATAAAACCAAAATGTATGTAGGCAAGAAGATAGTAGAAAGTATCAAACTAGGAAAGCAAGTCCAAAGTAAACAAAGAAAAAAGTATATGTAGATTGTACAAAGCAAAAGTACAAAACAAACAAAGTGTACATGCTTATACAAAGCAAAGGAAACTGTACAAACATGACAAATAGTATAAGGTCGTAAACAAAGACACATTGCATTTAATGCCCATCTCCTCAGCACGAACTGGTTTCATCTCAGCTGAAATGTAAACTTCATTTCAGTTTATAACATAATATCTTTAGTCAACCAAAATAAAAACATCTCTGACTAAAAGAAGTAAGCCTATACTAGCAAAACAATATGGTCACACTGTACAAAATTAGTACATCACCAGTTAACCTACCCTGTACAAACCCTTTTATATATATGTACACATCCATATACATTTAGTTCTTTCAAGAAAACATAATTTAGCAGGCAAAAGAAAATAAACATCATTCAATTTTTGGAAAGCAAAACAAGATTGAAAGAAGATCGGTACTGCAAATTCAAAACATAAAGCTGCCTCTGTTCTTCAAATTTAACTATGAGCAAACCATAAATCCTTAAAATTATATATATATATATATATATGTTGCATGTGAATACTATTTGATGATTGCTTTGCTTATATGTACATATGTGAGCCTGTGTGTTTTCAGTTGATTTTATCATCTCTGTGATGAAAAGTACAGTGGTGATGTTAAAATCATATTAAATCAAATATTGTAATTCATTATTTCAGAGTTATAACTTGAATTTATGTAGCAAATTATGATTTTTAAAACTGAAACGAGGATTTTTAGTATGGGATTTTAAGAGCAGTACGCATTTGAATAAAAATTGAATTTTTACCAATTTCTCGAAATTAAATCAGTAATAAATGATGAAACTTGAATTGAAGCAAGTGTAAACGATTGTGATCTCAAGAAAAATATGCAATAATTTTTCCATTGCATAAATTAAACGAACGAGATTATTTTAGGGTTTTTGTTCGAGTTTTTGGACGTGTTTGAAACGAGGCGAGTTCATCTCCTATGTTTGATCGAGTTTCACGAGACTCGAGGGGATGGAAGAATAGGGTGTTGACGTGGCATGGACGGAGGCGCGGCGGTTTCGGTGGCGTGTAGTGGCGAGTCGGAGGAGTTTTCAGTGGAGCGTGTGTTCCAGGAAATGTCAGTTAGTTCGAAAATTTACCTCGATTTTGATTTCGTAACAATTTTGAGTTTTAGGTTAATTGAATCGATTCCAGTGACAAACGATGGTGCCACGGTGGTCTCGAAGACCATCAGCGATGATCGATGTGGTTGTGCACGTATACGTGCATCGCATTCATACCTGGGGTTCATGGAGTCGGGGAAGAGAGGCGGGGCTCGGGTGTAAGCGTGAATGAGCAGGTGATTTTTCTCGAAGCAAATAGAAGGTGGTGAAACCCGAAGTCGTGCTCGGGGTTTTCAGAGATGGGCTCGGGGAAACGTTTACCCAGTTTTTAAGGAAAAATAATTTACTTGATTAATAAATGATTAAGGATTAAAGGTTAATTAATTTAAGATTAATTAAATTGTAATTAAAGATCATTAACTAAATTATAAATTAATGATCAGAGCTTAATAAATCAAGTAATTGAGTGTTTAAATCTAATTGTAATTACAAACTGTTAATTAGATGATAAATTTATAATTAGTAGTTAATTGAGAAATTGATCAAAGAATAATCAATTTAAAATTTAATTAATTCATCATTAAGAATAGATAATCAATGATTTTGATAAATCAATAAAAACAGTTATGTGGTAAATTCTTGTAAAAACACCTTTACCTTAAATTGAAGGTGATTGACTATCATCGAATGTTGTGTATTGAATTGATATTTCTATTCATGAGTGTGATATTGTGATTGCCTTTTGCAGAGTTATGATTTGTGACTTGTTACTGTATGTATGTGAAAACCTTTTTGCCCGTAAAACGACATTTGAATATCGATGCGATAGGGAGTCGGATTCCAGTTGGTTATCTGAAACCCACATCGAATTGTAACGATGAATCTTTGTGATTGATAAATTTATTCTATCTATGAATATGTGGATAAAGATAATAGTTATGAATATACCGCTTATCGATATTGATATATCTATGATGATTAATGTTGTGCAATATTGTGTAAAACCCCTAGACCACACTTATACACACACAAATATGAGTTGCACGTGGAAAACGGTTAAGTCACAAATATTCGAATTTAATTCAAAATAGTTTTAAAAATTGAATTTTAAATTCAAACAGCTTTGGAAATGAAAATGAATTAAATATAAAAAAGCTTTTAAAAAGGGATTCCAAAAATAAAAGTTATTCTCCATCACTTAGTTAAAATTTGAATAATTTGATTTCAATTGGAATTCAATATTTGAAATTGAATTCTATATTTAGCAATAATGATTTTTGAACGATATACAAGCTTATATGGGTTTTAAACTATTTTTAAAGTGTTGTTTTGGGAATTTGAATTAACCCAAAGATTTTAACCTGTATAAATGAAATCGGATTTTCCGAAATGAAAACAGTTGTTTTCAAATAAAAGCTTTCGTATAAGAAACGAATTTACAATTTGTATTAAAAAGAATTTCAAGTTTGAATTGAAATAGTTTTCCAAGTTATGAATGAATCTGTGGAAACAGTTTTGAGAGCTATGAGATAAATCTTCGATTTAAAGATTTAAATAAATTAATCCAATTGAAATTGTTTTGAAATCCGTAGAGGGATCTTTGTGAAACTGAGTAAAATTTATGAAGTAAATCTTTTTGTTTAAAGGATTTGAATGGTAATTGGTTTAAACCATTTGAAAGGAAGTTTGGAATTATTAAGTTGTGACTTAATTGAAACCCCATATCCATATGTTTTTAAATATTGAGCTCATTATTCGGTTTAGCCGGGAGATGACCTTTGTGTCATATAATCCATTCCGAATAAATGATACGTTGTTATGGATAGCATTTGAAGACCAGTGGTGAAGACCGGGTATTTGCGAGAACGATAGGATGACCTATCGATTGTCTCTGCACTGAGTTGCTCCGATATAGAGATTCCCTAAGTGATGGGAAGTCCGATCGGGATTGTGAATACCCGGATTACAAGGACTTCTTTGAAAGTGCCTTCGGTTCTGTTCGAACTCAGAACAGACTTGTGTGGATTGTGTGTCTGACATTACATTTTGAGATACAAAGCAGATTTCTTTCAAATACATTTCTATTGGTGGTGGAGGATTTATTCTCTTAGCTTAACACCCTTCTCTGAGACGTACGAGCTCAGAGGTTATGTAGTTGATGGTTATCAGTGATATACTCCCAATTTGGTAATGTGGCATGTTGAGTGTTGTTGATCATTTGTTGATCAAGCATGGCTTTGTGAAAAGCATAGCTTTGTGGACGAGACTTCATTGAACCTCACAAACCCGTAATGGTCGAAACAGGAATTGTGCGGCAAGGTTTCAGGGGTAGCTTCCCTAGGGTATGACCATTCCTTCTGGAAAAGGGTAGTATCATGGTATGGAGCCCAGATACTTACTCATGTGGACACACTATATTATTTACTGTGTGATGTTGTTGGTTAGAGAGCTCTCGTTTAAAGGTTCCAAAGGACCGGGGGTGGCATATTTGAGGTTTTGTATATTCCCCGGGAAGGGGGGTAGCCGGCCTTGTTTGGCAGAGATCCGGGTTGGTTCTCGGGGCGTCCCGCCAGAGGCATTCCCATGTGGCAATAGGAAGTTCCTTAGCCTGACCATTTGTTGGAAAAATTCAAAGAAACAATACGAGCCCTGTACGGTTTTAGTTGTATAACCTGCCATGGAATGTGGCGGTAACCCGCTATTGAACATGGTAGCTATAGTAGGCATAAGTGCGAAATGTCTATGCTGGCTAAGATTTATATTCTACTTTCGAAATGCTTTTCTACACTTTGCACTTATAATAATAATATTTAAAAGAAATTCTCTCTTATCAAGCATGTTTGACTATTATAAGGAGAAATCTCCTCCGATTCTGCGTTTTCATTGTATGTGCGTGCGGGAGGCCTTATGGTAGTTTCATTTTCCAAAAGCATTGCGAATAGACTTTAAAATTCTCTTGTTGTTTGTTTTTTTAAAGATAAACTGTTTTTGTTTGCTCATACCAATCCCATGACTGATCCGGAGTTTATTGTTCCATTCCTAAACTCTGGGTGCTCAAAATTTTCCACACGGGTAGTCTAGAGTTTGGTTTTTCAGATAGTCAGGTAGTAGATATCATTTTGGTAGCTTCAGCTTTCTGTTTGATGCATTTTGGAGTCTTTGGAGTTGTGGACGAGACTTGCTTATCTTGGTGCAAATCTTGATGGTGGATCGAGCCAAGAGTTTTGGAGCTTTGGATCAGAGTTGCAGTATTGGATTCTGTGAAGACTTATCTCATATTGTATTGTGTTCCGCTGTATTTTCTGTATTGTATATTCTCTGATGTTGATGATTATCATTGTATCAAATTGATGTATCGGATATTGTATTCATGTTGTATCAGTGACATCATCTTTTATTTCCGCTGTGTTATTTATCATTTAATGGCGTTGCAAGCTCCCGCGATACGAATTTGATGTTGTTGTCGGACATTGAGTTCGGGTCGTGACACAAGAGCAATGAAAATGTTCTCCTTCCAGTCCTTAAAGTTATCACCATTGAGAGCTGGTACTGAATTAAGGTTAGCAGATATAGTAACAGCAGCTGAAAAGAGAATGTTACAATTTTATAAATAACATGCTCATATAAGAATTCATATAAACAATAAATTCAAATAATGGTTTTCTCATCTCATGATACCAAATACATCATTAATATCAAGTCTTTAGACAGTAATATTAACTGTAATCGGTACTCTTGTTGCAGCGGTCAAACATCGACAATAAATTATGTCAAAAAATATGCAAACTTTGGACTAACATATCGCTCACATAAAATATCTTATAGTTGTCACACATTTATCACCACAAGTATGCATGAAATCCGACCAAATACTAATTTACCTTTGGGTTCGTTAATAAATGCATGAATTACATACCCACAATTAGTTTGATATTTTAATTACATTAATCTACACAAAAGTGATCACTTTGCCGATATTTTTTTATGCATAGATGGATAATCCAACCTTTGCTAAAAGTACTTTTACTGGACAATAGCACATGAATATCAAAGGTGTGAATAACAAAACCTAACATGATAGCCATCATTAATATCAAAATCTGTGAAAGGATTGCAACCGCAATATATTGTTTGTATCAGTATCATCATATCCAGGCATATAGATTTAAGCTGCAATATTATAACACATTGTATGTGAATATGATATCGTACAGGTTTGTATAAATGACAATTTTGGTATATGCATCGAATCAACCCAAATATGGAAAAAAGTTGTATATGGCATTCAATAAACTACCGCCATAGAAGAAAAGAAAACAATTCTGAATTGGGTTGCATATCAAAAGTAAAACAAAAAAAAATTCATGGAAGATCATAACGGTACTACAGTAACTCAAGAATTAATTTAGGGTAGCTCCGATACCAATTGTAAAAATAAGCATGAATTAACCCTAGTCAAATCAAGAGACAAATAAACAAATAATAGCCAAAGATCAGTGGAAGCATACCAGAATCCAATGAAGCGATTGTAGAAAGGTTACAATTTTCCAAGAAAATAGTTTCTCCTTATTTACGAAGTTTCTCTTTGATGGGGAAGAAGAGAAAAAAGAAAAAAAAATGTACGTACTATTTCTTGGCGACCATATATTTTTAACTGATAATAATCAGTTATGGTATATTTGCAATTTGTCCCCTCATCAAATTGCAAATACAACTTTTAGTTTCTACACATTTATTCCATGACACCAAATATCCTATGATAATATGGTCACTTTATTTTCTATCAAACTTTATAATAGCACCATACATTAAAACATATGTGCCTATAATAGGATTTTAACATCATGGAAGCATAGGTCTTGAATGATTGGGTTATTAGCTACTAGAACAAAGCTACGAAAAAACAATAATGCTACATTAGTTATAGTTTTTTTAGAACTACTTTTATTTACAGTATCAAGTCAAGGTAAAGTTACATATCTTGTTCATTTTTTATTTTATTATATGAATATGATTATACCTACTTTCAACTTTATAGTAATTGCAAGTGTTTATTTTTTTTATGGCTGTTAAGGCAATATGTTTAGCATAAGGGGATTATGATTGGAATATTTTCTAGTATTATGTGAATAATTTGGTTGATTTATTTTTTATTTTATTATGTGAATATACTCACTATAATTAAAAGTATCAATCAACAACAAGCTACTACTTAGCAGCAGCTCAAGCTGCTATTATGTAGCCACATAGACTGTGAAGGAAAACATAGACTGTTAAAAGTTTACAAGTTTAAGGAAAACATTGATATAATAATAAACGCAAATTTTTTTCAATTATTCTGGATATATCAATTAAGGGTATGTACAGTCTAATTAGTAATGTCATACTTCAAGCGCTATCCAAACTAAAGTTGGATCTCACTAAAGTGATGATAGTGTGAAAATAAAAGAAAAAAAAGGATTGTGTTACGTTATTAAATAAATTAATTGATATGCACGCTCATGAGACCGACTCGGTAATAAATAAATAAAAACTAGTTTGAACAAGAAATCTTGAATGCAGAAACCGTCAATGTGTGAATATAACACCATATGCAAACAACTAAAAATGGATTGAAGATTGTTTCCACATACAAATTAAATTGTTACACTTAGTAAACAATATGTAAAGGTGAAGATTGAACTTAAACCGACACCATTGAAATTTTTTTCAACTATGCCGTGCGCTGTTGCATGTAGCACTTGTAAGTCTAACGTATGGTGGATCGATTATACAAATGACAAGTATATGACAAATTTAAACTATAGTGTAACAATAATAAAGTATGTAAATAAGAATAATCACACCAGAGATTTTATACTAATTCGGACCTCCCGTCCTACGTCCAGTCCCGAAGCTCCTCTTCGGAATTTCCTTTTAACTAACCCTCACTTCACCCAGAGGAACAGGTTTACAATAGCAGAGTTTCTTTGTCAACTATGTGTTCTCAATTACATGAATTTTGACTATATAGTACAATTAAACTTCCTATATCTCTTGAATGATTGAATACAATATTGCTCGAGAGAATATAGAAGTGTATGATCTCAGATTTATAGATTGGATAGCAAGTAGATGATTAGAATAAGAGATGATTAAAATAGAAAATCGAGTTGTGTTTTGATCCTTCTTGATTCTTGTTTATATAGTTGTAGAGTGTTGCTTCTAGTAGTCACATCTCTTCTCTTTCAGTCTAGAGTCGTCACTGTTCACTGGTGAAGAGTTGCGGAGGAGAGATGTAGTTGTGTCTCTTCGGAGATGACAGTTGTAATTTGAATATCAACAACCAAGTGCAGTTTCAGACGTCTGGAATATGTCTTAGATGTCTGGCTCTACATATTTTTTGTATATAGTAGATTTTTAGACGTCTGAGTGCTACTTCCAAACGTCTAGTTTAGTCTGTTTGTTGTTCCAGAGGACTTTTCCAGACGTCTGGCTTGTGCACCCAGACGTCTAATATTGTGCATATCAGTTTTTGTCCTCTTTCTCTTGTGCTTCTTTGCTCCTATCGACTTGTAGTCTCTTGTAGTGTCCTTTGGGTCTCTTTCTTGTCTTTCTAGTGATGTTGCTCTAGCAAGTACCTTCATATATAAATATATATATGTATATTCGATTCCCATTGTATAGTTGTTGCCATCGAAACCATAGATTTGATTTCCTAACAATCTCCCCCTTTTTGATGATGACAACTATACAATGTACTTAGATATAATTTTATAAATCTTCCCCTGAATATGTGCTTTCCATTATTTCTCCCCCTTTGGCATTATCAAGAAGTATTAATATGTTTAAAACTCCCCTTAAGCATAACATCTCCCTCTAAGTATAATATCTCCCTCTATCAATATTTGTAACGACCCGTAAATTTCAACTGTTTTAATAACGTAAGTAGTTGAAATTTTGTGAAATTTTAAACGATAAAAATTTGAAATAAAAAAATTTGATATTTGGAATACGTCTAGTTAAACATAGCAACTGGTAAATTTTCGTCCGAAAATATGAAAGTTTATTTCGCGCGTAAATTCACTTCAATTTAATCAGTTAAAAAGAAATGAAAATAAAATGTTTTCGAAACCTAAATATTTTTACATAGAAAAACTTTAAACCATCTTCTGAGCAAGATTTCAGTTTGTCATTTTTCCAAATTCGGACATCTTTGGCTCCGTCGATCTTATTTTTCAGCGTTTTTCTTGCATTTTCCGCCAGTAGAAAATTCGAAATTTTACAATTCGATCGTACCACTGATATCTGTATGCCGTTGATCGTCTCGTCGTGCTGATCTCCGCAGTATGTTCAATCGTAAATTTCGAAGTCCGGGAAACAGCGAAATTTACGGAACGATTTTTCCGTATCGGTATTTATTTCGAACCTCTTGGTTCTTGTGTCCATTCGTATATCCTCCTGGAGAATCTAAACAACTATCTGTTTTTCGTATTCCCAAAAATTTAATAATTCGACTTTTTCTATTCTCTGATTTTATTATTCATGTTGGTATGTCTGTTCACTTCCTTTTGCTCTGCATTTCTATTCGTTCTGCCTCCTCCATTTGCATCTACTATTTCCCTTCACTTTGCTCTGTCATTTGTATATAAAACAAAAAGAAAACAAAACTTCTTCCACTGCTCCTGTCTTCGCCTACACCCAACTTCACCATCCACCCAGATCCGCGCCTATCACCACAGCAACCACCCCTCCCACCAAACGAACCTAGCACCTATCCTTGAACCAAAACAGCCGTACTCACCAGCCTCCCTCCCCACTTAACTTCGGTCCACCATCCCTCCGACAACTCGCGTCCCACCCCGCAACCGTCACGTCCCCGTCTCCAACCCATTGGCTGACAACCCACCGAAACCTAAACTACAGCCTCGTCCTCCATTCACCATCTCCTGAAACCATCCGCCACCATTCCCTAACCCATGTTTTTCATCTCCCTGACCGAAGTTCTGTCCGAGTCCTCCCATCCTCTGCCCGAAGCCAACCCATCGCCACTACCTCTCTCTCTCCACTCGGTAGCAGCCCATAGCCCAAGCCTGCCACGTCAGCCGACCCGCTCCTCCCCTTACCTCCACAAGAGTGCATGCGTTCGTATGATTATATTTTGGTTTTGTCTCACTTAAATATAGGTTTGTGTTTATATGTATATCTACTTTGTTATAGGCTACATACCAGTTTGCAATGTTTATAAAGCTATATTTTTATACAACTGATAATTGTATGGGATATAAAATAAATAAGTTTATATATATAATTATATGAAAGTTTTGTGCCAGTTATATCAAGATTTTCCTTTGGTTTATACATTTTATAAAGTTATAAAGTTCTCATATGATTTGGTACTGCGTCAGCCTTCATTTTCATATACAAAGATATATGCGTATAGGCTGGTAGATTTGTATGTTGTATTTGTTGGTTATATAAGATGTATACATTTTCTGTTGTTTACAATACATCAATTATATAATTTACTATATACATATGTTTGGGTACAGTGTGAGGTTATACATATATAGTTTATACTAGTCGCTGTTTATATATGACATGTGTATTTTATATAAGTTCTTTTAAGTTGAAATCTATGAATGTTGACAGTCTCGTATAGGTATAGTTTTA
The DNA here is from genome assembly GCA_030737815.1 of Allium fistulosum. Classification (NCBI taxonomy): domain Eukaryota; kingdom Viridiplantae; phylum Streptophyta; class Magnoliopsida; order Asparagales; family Amaryllidaceae; genus Allium; species Allium fistulosum. Next base: position 132,116,122 of record CM060904.1, read on the forward strand.
TTTTATAGTAGTTTATATCCTATATTAGTTGTTTCGTTATATGTGTCTAGTATATTACTGTTATATAATATATATTACTTACATATTTTGAGATAATACGTATGATATATATTTGTATACGTGAGATAAATAATGTTTAGACTCTTTAGAGTACCGTTTTACTTTTGGTTTATTTATTGGGTAAGAGTACTGATCGCATGTTGTATATATATAGGTTTATATAAGTTTAAACTGGTTGTATATAAGTTTATATAATCGTGTGTTAAGAGTATTTTTATGCATTATGTCCAAATGTTTGAAATCTCAGTAAAGCATATTACATAATATTATATATATATAAGTTATATAGAGGCTTACAGCAATTTATTTTATAATATGATCCAAAGAGTATATATAGATAGGTTATATGTGACTCCCCACCTCTATGCTCATAATAACAAAGTGTATTAAAAGAAATACTGTCTATTATTACGAAGAATAAGGCTGGATAGGAGCGACCATCCGTAATTGGCCTTACACTACTATTGGTTATCTCGATAGAAGTAGTATATACTTTTTATTTTTCATCTATTATTTATTTACTCCCATCGACACCCCCAATACTAGCATAAAACGAACTACGACGGTTCATAATAGTTTAGGACATTAGATATAACAATAACACAGATAATATAAATGTGGAACACGGATAAAAACAAAAGTCTCGTATATATAACTGATGTCAGTTAATACATAGTTGACACAATACATATGATACAACTACAACTGTCGACTCTAGAAGTTATATATACAAGTACATTATCGACTAATATACATGAATACATATCGTTCTATACAATGACACGACTACTACAAAATGACACTGACAACTTCAGAAGATGTGAAAAGTCTTCAAATCTCGAACAGCAACTCAAAGAAGGAAATCTACAACCTGAAATAACTCGGGTCTGACCCGAGTATTAAATTCAAAAGAAAATAATACACGGGTCAGTCTAATTCAAACTCAGTTATTAATGCACGGTAGAAATAATAATCAATATCAAATAGACGACAGTCACAGAAGTCTCATATATCCAACTCTCGATACGAGAATTGGATAACGGCAGATATAACACTAAACAGTGTTAAATGACAAATCAACAATCCAAATCAGAATACAACTCCAAAACATTGAAATTAACCCACGAAACAATTCAACAAATCGAAACATCAATTTAAAACTGTCAAATCGGATAGGGCTGCAGTACACGCACGCGTGTACTGCCTCGCCACTATCGTAGGAGAAACACAAAAGCTCAACGAAAGTCACAAATGATCACAAGGTCAAACCCCGAATCCGGGTTCAACTCAAGTGCGATAACAACACAAATGACTAAATTGCAACTGCATGCAAACAGCCTCAAAACCCGAATGAACGAATTGCAACATAATATAGTACTGTAAACTGGACAGTATTAACATCATAATCATACCGCAGTAATAACCACAATGGCATCAACTCGAAACAATGAACCAACAAACCAAGCTCACCTAATTCGAGCAAATGAAAACTTCCAAAATGTCAGACTCGAAACAGAGACAAGTACAACCAGTGCCCAAGTTTATATGCAAATAATAGTGTAGTTATGTACAATAGCATAGGACCAGAGCCATGCAAGATTGACCATACAACTAAGACTTTACAGTGCACTAAGTAAGTGGCGATAGCATGAAGCTCCAACCAAGTAATTATTGGATATGTACACAAGGATGTACAAAACCAACTGTACATGGCAAAATGAATCAAAGGTGAACAAAGAAATGGCACAGGCATGTGCAGGTCTGAAACTACAAGGACAATGATAGCATTTTCATGTAATACTAGTTAAATGTGAGTAATGTGCCTGGCAACAACTTCAAGTGGACTAATGCAAAATGGATAATACATCAAGACCAAATGCAATTGCAATATGGACCTGTCAGTATACAAGTAATACTGTCTCGAGGTAAATAGGCAGTGCCACTAAAACAGGCGTAACTACAAATTATAAAGTGACACAAGGATGAACAGTCGACAAGTATAAACTGCACCTAAGACAACAACTACGTGAAGACCCGACCACATTTTTAATTAACATGGTGTGTATGTCACTTAAGCCAAGATTCAAGTGTCAACCAAACTACAAATTCAAGTGACCGAAGTCAATCAGTTCAATGCCAAAGAAATGGTAAAAATTGAACAATCCCAAAACCAACACTGTAATGACCATGCAAATAAAATCAGCTCGAAGTCTAGAGAATTCGAAGAAACAATTTCTAACAAAAATCAAAACCATGGGAATCAAATCGTATGACTTTAAATTAGATGTGAGTAATAAAATTACTCACCTTGTTCGAAGAAATTAGAATCAGCCGTGAGCAAGAGGAAGATGAGCGAAGATTGATCGAAGAATCGAACGAACGCCGAAGCCCTAAATCTGGAGACGAAAATCGAAATTGAAGCCGAGGCCACCAAAAATCGAGCGAGGTCGAATTCGAAACCTAGCTGCCATTATTCTCTCGTTCCATTTTGGTTTTTGGGGTTAGCAATAAAAAAGGAAGTGAAGGGAACGGTTTCGAATTGAGTAAGAAGGGAACGACCGCCATTTATTTTCGTTCGTATTTTGTTTGATTTAGGGTTTGAAATTCCAAATGGAAGAGGGGATCGGTTTATACCCTTATCACGGTAACAAGAGAAAGATTTGGGCCAATTAAATTTTTAAAGCCCACAATCCCCTTTAACAATTTATAAAAGAATTTCACTCAAATTTAAAACTTCATTTGCAATTGCTAATCGAATTAAATTGTCATTTGACCAGATTCAACGGCTATAAAACTCTAGGTTGTTACAGACTCCCCTCCTTATAAGAATTGCGTCCCCGCAATTTTCATAATGAAAGTCGTCTATAACGATTATTCTTCTAACATAAACTGGTTAAGCTAGAAAAATAAAGATCGAGAACACAAACACCAAAGGAATCTTTTACTTTCATAAAAGAAATTTACAAATTCTCAACGAAATCTAATTAACAACAGAGATGAATAGAAAGCACAAATCACCATTCGCAAAACTGCAAATATCTAGTTGTCGAACGGATAAATAGAAAACACGAACTTCATAATCAGCATATTCTAGAATCAATTGGAGACTAGAAAATCTCATATCAATAAAATCAGCAAACATCAATTTATCTAATTATCTCAACCGATAATAAGAAAACAAATCAGCACATATCTAATTACTACAACCGGTAATTTAAAATTTCAAATCAACAAATATTCAATTATCAAAAACGATAATCAAATTTTAAATTCAACAAATATTTGATTATCTCAAGCGATAATCAAATTTCAAATTCAACAAATATTCGATTATCAAAAGCTGTAATCAAATTTCAAATTCAACAAATATTTGATTATCTCAAGCGATACTCAAATTCCAAATTCAACAAATATTCGATTATCAAAAACGATAATCAAATTTCTCAAATCAACAAATATTCGATTATCAAAAGCGATAATCAAATTTCAAATTCAACAAATATTTGATTATCTCAAGCGATAATCAAATTTTAAATTCAACAAATATTTGATTATCTCAAGCGATAATCAAATTCAAATCAACCAATATTTAATTATCTCAGGCGATAATTAAATTTCAAATCAGCAAATATTTAATTATCTCAAGCGATAATTAAATCTAAAATCAACAAATATTTAATTATCTCAGGCGATAAGTAAATCTCAAATCAACAAATATTTAATTATCTCAAGCGATAATTAAATCTAAAATCAACAAATATTTAATTATCTCAGGCGATAATTAAATCTCAAATCAATAAATATTTAATTATCAAAAGCGATAATTAAAAGCAACAAATATCCGATTACTGAAAACGATAATCAGAACTCATATCAACAAATATCTAATTATCACAAGCGATAATTAGAAACAACAAATATCCGATTATCAAAAACGATAATCAGAACTCATATCAACAAATATCTAATTATCACAAGCGATAATTAGAAACAACAAATATCCGATTATCAAAAACGATAATCAGAACTCATATCAACAAATATCTAATTATCACAAGCGATAATTAGAAACAACAAATATCCGATTATCAAAAACGATAATCAGAACTCATATCAACAAATATCTAATTATCACAAGCGATAATTAGAAACAACAAATATCCGATTATCAAAAACGATAATCAGAACTCATATCAACAAATATCTAATTATCACAAGCGATAATTAGAAACAACAAATATCCGATTATCAAAAACGATAATCAGAACTCATATCAACAAATATCTAATTATCACAAGCGATAATTAGAAACAACAAATATCCGATTATCAAAAACGATAATCAGAACTCATATCAACAAATATCTAATTATCACAAGCGATAATTAGAAACAACAAATATCCGATTATCAAAAACGATAATCAGAACTCATATCAACAAATATCTAATTATCACAAGCGATAATTAGAAACAACAAATATCCGATTATCAAAAACGATAATTAGAACTCATATCAACAAATATCCAATTACTTGTAGATAATTGGAAACAACAAATATCTAGAAATCAATTAAGAAGACTAGAAAATCAACATAAAAGCTTGGATCGATCCCATCAGATGGCGAGTTTTTAATTCGCCGCACATGCATCAACAAATGGCCGAAGCCTACCAAGTACTCAACATAATTTTGGCGCCCATCAGATTGACCCAAAGGTCCGCAGAGTGACCCGAAGGTCTAGTACTGGTATTTGACCCGAAGGTCCATCAGAGTGGCCCGAAAGCCCAACAAATGACCCGAAGGTCCTCATAGTGGCTCGAAAGCACACAAAAACATCTAAATATTTCAATTAACGAGTCCGGAATTAACCGAAATAGCAAACGCACATGTCCCATACTACGTGTTTTACTAAATCGTTTGATTCTCTTCATCGTTTCCTTGAAAGTGCAAAATTGTGTATTTTGTAAAAATACATTTTACATTCTCAAACGGACAAGTCCGGAATTAAGCGAATCAGTAAAAGAAAGGGGTCATAGTCCTCGATTTTGTTGAAACGTTTAAATCGCTTTCTCATTCTTTTGAAATCGCAAACTGTAAAATTTCTGAAAACAATTTTATTTATTTTGTAAAAATAACAATTCACATCCTAAACTGAGCAAGTCCGGAGTTAAGCGAAACAGTAAAAGAAAGGGGTCATAATCCTCGATTTTGTTGAATCGTTTAAGTCGCTTTCTCATTCTTTTGAAAACGCAAACTGCTAAAATTTTATAAAACAATTTTCATTTTAAAATGATTTTCCAATCACGTGATTAAAACAGCAAATCAATAACAATTTCGATAAGGAAATTGTACTTCTCAAAATACCGTAAAAACGGTCACAAAACAGCATTGCGGAATAACCGCTTGAAAATCCACTTTTAAAATTTGACGGTTACTGAAGCCAAAGCGACAGTAGTTTTAAAACGTCAAAATCACATCAAAACAATTTACATCAAAATGTAATATCAGAGAATTTTCATTCATCTAAATGTCATAAAACACCATGCTTCAAAAATTTAGCATTGGTGTAAAAATCCCGTTATAAAAATAACGGCAACAAAATACGTTTCATAACCTAGCATCGGTTCAACGTAAAATAAATACAGTAACGTGCAATTCATTTGCACGCACATTACAATATAAACAAGGAAATCATTAGAATGTATCGTCAATGAAGACAACTCAAAACAGCAAAAGCTAATCAATAGATGATTAGTACAAAAGAAAGCCAGCGGAAATTTCAACAAAAATCACATAACTGTAATTTCTTCGAATCCTCAATTCGGATTCGAAATTCTCAAAGAAACAAAATAATTACAGCTATGTAAACAACAAATGAAATTCATATCAATTTCGTATTTCGATTTGTAAATCGAAAAGATTATCAGTTGTACTTAGCGAAGACAGTTTCACTGTTTCCGCTGCGCACTCTGATAAATAGAACACAAATCAATCAAATCATCAAAACACAATTTTATCAAAATTTCAAAACTTTAGTTTTGACTCAAATCACAGATAAAACATCGACCAATAGTTGTAACATATGTTCCATCCAAGTTATGTTTTATATTATGTCCAAAAACCCCAAGCTCTGATACCAACTGTGACGCCCCACCTCTATGCTCATAATAACAAAGAGTATTAAAAGAAATACTGTCTATTATTACGAAGAATAAGGCTGGATAGGAGCGACCATCCGTAGTTGGCCTTACACTAATACTGGTTATCTCGATAGGAGTGGTATATACTTTTTATTTTTCATCTATTAATTATTTACTCCCATCGACACACCCAATTCTAGTATAAAACGAACTATGACGGTTCGTAATAGTTTAGGACAATGAATATAATAACGACACAGATAATATAATTGCGGAACACAGATTAACAAAAATCTCATATATATATATAACCAATGTCAGTTACAATATAGTTGACACAATACATATGATACAACTATAACTGTCGACTCTAGAAGTTATATACACAAGTACATTATCGGCTAATATACATGAATACATATCGTTCTATACACTGACACGACTACTACAAAATGACAAAGACAACTTCAGAAGATGTGAAAAGTCTTCAAATCTCGAACAGCAACTCAAAGAAGGAAATCTACAACCTGAAATAACTCGGGTCTGACCCAAGTATTAAATTCAAAAGAAAATAATACACGGGTCAGTCTAATTCAAACTCAGTTATTAGTGTACAGAAGCAATAATAATCAATATCAAATAGACGACGATCACAGAAATCTCGTACATCCAACTTCTCTATACGAGAATCGGATAACGGCAGATGTAGCACTAAACAGTGTAAATCAACAAATCAGCAATCTCAAAAAGATCAATCAAATCAAATTTCTATGTGGCTGCAGTACACGCACGCGTGCACTGCCTCGCCACACAGTACGTGAGATCATCACGACGGTGAAAACTAACAGCAATCAAAACGGTAGAAGTCAACATAAATAACTTACAGGATCAAACCCGAGTCTTGGAGACCAGATTCAACTCGCTGTAAAATTTCACAAATCAACTTGAAACAATCAAGAACCAACAAACCAAACTCAACCAACTCAAGCGAAAAGGAAGCGGTGAACAAGTTCACGCTTCAGATCAAAACTGGGATATCGAACAAGCCTGGTCAAGAAACCAGAAACAAGGCCATACATGAACCAGTATGGATCCAGACTCAAACTCATACAAAAACTGATACAAGTGAAAAGTGGAGCAACTACTGTGTGAAACCAGTCAAGAAACCAAGCTACATGAAGATCAGACTTCAAGTAGTGATCACTTGTATACATATACAAGCAATTCAAAGATACTAATTACAACATAAATGAACTAACTTGAACAACCAGCAAGAAACATAATACGGATACAGCAAAGTACGAAACTCAACATGCATTAACAAGAAGCACTTACAACACATAGCACACAAGTACTAAGCATCATGAAAATGCCAAGTATAAAGGACATATACAAATGAGACCAAAGAATGATTACAACGTCTGTATAAAATCTTGAATTCATATGAAGGCAAGCATACAGGTTCAGTGAATACTTTGAATGATGACCAAATTGAGCAGAGATAGATATATGCTTATATATACGTATATAAACATACACATATCAGAGATTCCTGTCTTCACAGAACACAAGATTGAATACAGCAGACACATGCATAGAACTCAGGAGCAAGGGACACTCAACTGACCAAAGTCAGTGAAGCTATTCATGTCACCAGTAGTCACAAGCATGAGTAATGCAACCAGGCAAACCAAATTCAACTAGAAGTGCACATATAAACACTTAAACATTCATGACTACAAAAATAGAGGCATGGATTTAAGCATGAAACAGTGGCAGGGACCACGTGCAGATATATTTAAAAGAGTGCAACATGATCAGCACCAAGGCTATAACCATACAACGCTTCAATGATCAGCTTAGGATAGACCAACTAGAGAACAACCTCATACGACATGCAGACCAACTAGTTCAAAACTACAATTATTTCACTGACTCAACAAGGCAAAGGTCAGAATGAATAGACTCAAGTCCAGATGTTCAAGTGGAACTGCAAATGACATATCAAAATAGTTCAATCTCAAAACACTAACAATGGCCGGAGCCACAAAATTCATAACCACAAAACAAAATTGAATGCGAAGCATAGCAAAATACGAACAAGCCAATGTCACATAAGAGATTCACATAACACCATAAATTTTCAACATCGAACAAAATGAGCTACCGAGGTAAACAAGTGACAAGAAATCAAACCACAGCAAACTCAAATTCAAAATCAAAGTCACCCTGGCCTCAGTCAGAAATGCCGAAGCCACTATTAGAATGTATTAGACATTATCAGTTCAAGGCAGTAAGTAATGGACAGAGAACGAAATCAACACATCGAAATGAGTGAACAACCCAGAAATCAACCCCAATACTCAAACGAAATCGAATAGCCAAGAAAACCCAACGTCTGAAGTATGAAATAGATGTGAGTAAACTCACCTCAGTTCGGTCGAAAGTTGAAGTTTTGAAGCTTCAATCCAGCTGAAATCATCTCGCGATTTAGGGTTACGAACTTGTTCGAAGCGAAGACGAATTCGACCAGATAGAAGCGTCGCTCGCCAAAGCAAGGTTGAGGTCATCGATGGAACGAGTCACAAAAGTTGGCGTCTTCAATTTTGAAGAAGCCCTAGCTTTGAAAGAGGGACGAACGAGAGACAGAGCCACCATTTTTTTTTCTTTTAATCGTTTGTTTTCTAGGGTTAGCGAAATTGAATGGGGAAAAAAACGAGTACTGTCCTTATTAAATTATCACAGCACCCCACAACTTGGGCCAGGATTCAAAGCCCACAACCCCTAATGAATTGTAGAAGAATTTACAACCGATTCAAACATTTAACAACAATTAACCAACAGATTAATCGTTTACTGACAAAATTAATTACTGCAAAACCTCGGGTTGTTACAGACTCCCCTCCTTATAAAAATTGCGTCCCCGCAATTTTCATAATTAAGGTTGTCAATAACAATTGTTTTTCTAACATAAACTGGTTATGCTAGAAAATTAAGATCGAAAATCCAACCACCAAGAAATCTTTTTACTTTCATAAGGGAAATTCACAAATCTCAACAAAGTCTAATTACCAATAGATAACCAGAAAACAGCAAAGCTAAATAAATGTAAACATCAGCAATATTCAATTACCAATAAATAATTAGAATATAGAAATCACGAGACAGCAATATCTAATTATCACAAACGGTGATCAAATTTCAAATCAATAAATATTCGATTATCAAAAACGACAATCAAATTTCTCGAATCAACAAATATTCGATTATCAAAACGATAATCAAATTTCTCAAATCAACAAATATTCGATTATCAAAACGATAATCAAATTTCTCAAATCAACAAATATTCGATTATCAAAACGATAATCAAATTTCTCAAATCAACAAATATTTAATTATCTCAGGCGATTAGTAAATCTCAAATCAACAAATATTTAATTATCTCAAGCGATAATTAAATCTAAAATCAACAAATATTTAATTATCTCAGGCGATAATTAAATCTCAAATCAATAAATATTTAATTATCAAAAGCGATAATTAAAAGCAACAAATATCCGATTATCGAAAACGATAATCAGAACTCATATCAACAAATATCTAATTATCACAAGCGATAATTAGAAACAACAAATATCCGATTATCAAAAACGATAATCAGAACTCATATCAACAAATATCTAATTATCACAAGCGATAATTAGAAACAACAAATATCCGATTATCAAAAACGATAATCAGAACTCATATCAACAAATATCTAATTATCACAAGCGATAATTAGAAACAACAAATATCCGATTATCAAAAACGATAATCAGAACTCATATCAACAAATATCTAATTATCACAAGCGATAATTAGAAACAACAAATATCCGATTATCAAAAACGATAATCAGAACTCATATCAACAAATATCTAATTATCACAAGCGATAATTAGAAACAACAAATATCCGATTATCAAAAATGATAATCAGAACTCATATCAACAAATATCTAATTATCACAAGCGATAATTGGAAACAACAAATATCCGATTATCAAAAACGATAATTAGAACTCATATCAACAAATATCTAATTATCACAAGCGATAATTAGAAACAACAAATATCCGATTATGAAAAACGATAATCAGAACTCATATCAACAAATATCCAATTACCTGTAGATAATTGGAAACAACAAATATCTAGAAATCAATTAAGAAGACTAGAAAATCAACATAAAAGCTTGGATCGATCCCATCAGATGGCGAGTTTTTAATTCGCCGCACGTGCATCAACAAATGGCCGAAGCCTACCAAGTACTCAACATAATTTTGGCGCCCATCAGATTGACCCGAAGGTCCGCAGAGTGACCCGAAGGTCTAGTACTGGTATTTGACCCGAAGGTCCATCAGAGTGGCCCGAAAGCCCACAATCCCTTTTAACAATTTATAAAAGAATTTCACTCAAATTTAAAACTTCATTTGCAATTGCTAATCGAATTAAATTGTCATTTGACCAGATTCAACGGCTATAAAACTCTGGGTTGTTACATTATATAAGATTAATTTTATGGTATATATATGTGAGATGTTATATCTACATAGGTAAATAACTTTTCAATAGACGTATAGATGAGATGTACGTATATGCTGCGTTAGTTTTGCATTTTATAGGTTAGTTTAGTTTTTTCGTGACATGTTTATAGTGTATATATATGATTGGATTAGGTTTCTATTATAAGTTTTATAACAGTATTGATATATATATATATATATTTCAAATATGTATTGCATAAATGTTGATTTTATAAACGTAATGTGTAGATTTGTCCACTAATATGTAATTTAAATTGAATATTGGTTTTAAGAAAAATAATAATATAATATACTTTTGCTTTGATTTTTATTTGCATCAATCCAATTCTAATTCGATTTATTCTATTTCGTATCTATCAGCTTTGTCGAATCCGTGCCAATCTCGCTTTACTTCAGAATTCGTGTTCGGGTTTGTTACTCAATTCTGTGTCATATTCTGTATTCTCTCTAGCCTCGAAAGGTGAGCACTCACTCACGATTAACGTTCTTTTATTTATTAAATCTGATTTCAATTGAAACGACAATTGAAATATGCTGTTGTTAGTTAATTACACTGTTATATATGCTATTACCTGTATCAGTTCACCTGTGACATCTGACACTATTATCTGTTAATTATTTATGCGATGATAATACAGTTTGGCTGATAATTGATTGATTGTTGATGTTTATATTGGACGTTAAACTGTTAATGTTAAAATGATAAATAGTATGCAATTGACTTGATGTAGGATAGTTAAATGTTAAATTTGATTAACTGACATTTGTATAATATGACCCCTTTAACTGTTGAATTTATTGACACGTAGGATTTGTTTAATTACATCTTGAACCACTGAATGTATGTTGTTAAATTGATGATGTATGAAATTGTAAATTGAATGACAAGTGAAAACCGTAATGTAATAATCTTTAATCTACATGAAATGATAGTGTAGATTCTAGAAATAATTATATTAATTCGTACAAATAACAATGCGAATTAATACGGTTATTTCGGGATTATTTGAATTGATTATTGGATTGATATTGATTGTTGTTATTACTTGTTTATTTACTTTGACACCATCCCAGTTATCACACTGCAAGTTCCCTTTACTATGTTTTGATTTTGAATTAAATTGGAATCAGGTTGAAATGATAAATACCCAAATTGAACTTTGACCTAGGATAGAAAATTAAATAAAAACCCGATTGGTCAATAATTTGATTTAAAAATAAAATGAAGATTTTATTTGAATAAATAATACGGTTTTGAAATGAAGTTGAAATTTAAATTTTAATGAAAGGAAAATGTTAATATTTAATAATCTGAAACAAAATATTAACAATGTAATTGATAAAAGAATGTTGGTTAATTTGAGAAATGATATAATTAAGTTTGAAATTATTAAACTTTGAATGATTTAATAATAAAGTTTGAAATTATAATTAAGTTTGGAAATTTTAAACTTTGAAATTATTTAATAATTAAGTTTTGAATTATTTAATAATTAAATAAGATTGAATGATTTAATGATCAAATTGAATTGAATTCTTTAATAAGAGAAATTGAACTTTTGAATAAGTGAATTTTACTTCGTAAATAATTGAAATTGAGTTTCTTTATTAATTAAGTTTTGGAAAATTATTTAAGGAAGTTAATAAGTGAAATTGGATTTCTTTAACAAAAAAAAATGAAATGTGATATTTATTGGAATTAATGTAAGACTTGTAATTGAAAGAATTGATTTGACGAATTTAGTTTAATTCAAAATTGTAAGTTTTGATTTAATGAAGTTGAACTTAAGAATTGATTTAATGAATTGGAAATTTAATAGAAATTGTTGAATAGAATATTTACTTAACGAATATTGAATAAAACCGATAAATGAAGTTAAATTGATTTAAATGTTAAATCAAATTAATTCAAATGCTTTTCGAAATAAAACTTATATACGAACTTGAATCAATATTTGAATGGTTTAAAATAAAGATTGAAATTTGATTTATAAGATTTTGAAATGGTAAATTGGAAGTTTTGAAACGAAAATTTTGGAAATTGATTTCGAAAGACAAATGAAATGTTGATTTACGAATTCTAATTGAATTGAAATTGATTTGGTTTTGAAATATATTATATGACCAATCGGTGTAATAATTACGAAAGTTATTAAAGAGACCGGGATCGGTAATGGATATACTCTCTATCTGAACCGAAACCACTTTAATAACTATACGCGGAGTGATGATCCAGAATGAAGTGGTTGGAATGATGTACGTGTTGACTGAAGAAAGAGAACGATAATGGATAGCCTTGACACTTGTGTCAAATTGGAAATGACTAAAACAGGAGCTGTGCCGGGCCAATGGAGGATTAGCTACCTCAAGTGGACACACTTCTTCGAACTACTCATTACTTGTTGTCGATTGGTGCACCCTTGATTTTGGGAGTGTTGTTTCACGGTGTTGCGGGCGCTGCGGCGTTGCGTTCTCACCAGTCCGGATCAGGCGAACGGTAGTATCACTACCTTGGATATTGCCTCATGTGCCTTGTCATACTTGTATTCCATTTATGCGCGACCACTACGATTTTGATTTGTACCTTTAGTATATGGATTGCCCTCTGGTGACTTCCGGTTTTGGGGAAACTACGGTCTTGTATATGCTTTTGGGAATAAAAATGTGTTAAGGGTGGAATGGGCCATGACTTAACGCTATTTTGATATCTTTTTATATTACTGATAGACATTATCTACTTATCGTACATTACTACATAGTAGATAGTTTAACGGATCCTTAAAGGATGGTTATTCCAAACATCCTTTGAGTTACTTGTATTTCAATTGCTATTTCACTTGAGTTGGATTTATTAATATAAGAATGTTAATCCTGACTCGAGTATCTTGTGTTTTTGCTTTACGCTCGGGTCAGACTGAGTAGTTCAGCTTTCGAGACTCACCTTTGAAGTTGGAGCTTTGCTTGAAGATCCAGCCATCTATTCTGCTTTCAGCATTCGATGATTCCAGTGATGTATTCTGATTTGTATCTGATGTATTGTATTACTCTTCTGTTGTAAACTCTGATGTATCTTATATATTCATATAGTAGCTTCATGAACTACTATCTCTTTTATTTCCGCTGCACTTATTACTCTGTGTCTGTGATCTGTGATTATTTATTTACTGTATATGTTCAGTTTTGCCAAATTTAAATTAACAACGCGGTATTTTGAGCAATTCAACTCCGGCATGAGTGTCTACCTATACACTTATAATGGATGCGAATGGTCCAAAATATCGGGGCGTTATAGTTGGTATCAGAGCTTTGGTAGCTCTAGGCAATACTTAACATATAGGGTAAATGTATTTACAGAATCACTTCCATTTGAGTTTCAATCTCTCCCTTTGACTCGATTCCTTTAAATTTTGGAACGTTCCCCTCTGTTCCGAAATTCATTCGTGTCCTTCACTATCCGTCTTCTTTCAATTGTGGAGCACCCCATAACTCCATTTTGAATGATATCTATAATAGATCGGCGGTCTCGCCAATCTTCGAATGATTCGTAAAGGAGTAAAACTCCTTTATAATAGGCATCGATTTACCAGAGATTTCTATATCCTTGGTTTACAATGCTATCTATTCCATGCTATACCTGAATTCTATCTCTTGAGATCAAGTATTGATTTACCTCGGAATTCAGCATCGATCTTATTCTTGAAGTTACGGACGACCCGGTTAAGGTTGCCCGTGAATTAAATAAACTCATCCATCTCCTGATTGTGGTAATCGAATTATCTTATCTTCTGTTTCAAACTTATTTTCGAATCAAAATTCTCTTTGATTTGAGTCCATCAAATTTGAATCTCTATCTTTGCTTTGAAATCTATTCTTATATAGTCGAGCGAGGAAGTGTATTTGTAAATTAATATCGTTTTCAAATTTGGTAAATGGAATAAATTTGTATGATTATATTATAAATATTTATAAGTAAAATTTTCTAAAAATTTAATAGGTTAATTAAATTGTTTGTTTGAAATGATAATATTTGATTATCATTTATTGTTCTAAATAAATTTATAAATATGGTTTATAAATTGATTTGAAATTTGAAATGTATTTAATTCAGAAATTTGAGAATTTAGTTTTCGGTGATTTCGAACTTTGGTTTTATAATTTTAAAGTATATATTATTGGAAGTATTTTCAAATAGAAATCGTTTCCAAAGAATTTTAAAATGTTGAAATCAGCGCTCTTCCCTTTGTCGCTGGAAAATAATTTCGGTGATGGCGGCCGCATCATCGACATTCATTTTCGAGTTTCGAAGTGGAGATATTATTCTGTAGCTTTGCTACGGTTTTGTTTTGAAAAAAATATTTTGATTTGAATTTCTTTAGTATAATCTGATTTATATATATATAGGTATCATATTTTAAAATTTTAATTTGATTTGATATAAATATATAATATATATCTCTAAATTGTTTAAAGATTAATTGGAAATCTAATTCTTAAATTTTGTAAAAGGATTATTTTAATTATAAATAAAACCAAATTTGGAATAAATATTTAAACTTGAATAATTGAATTGGGAAAATTTTATTTGTATATTGTTCAACTGCATTTTAATACAACTTACCTAAATCATTCAGAAGTTGAATATGTAATTGGATAATATATAATATAAATTGAACTTATAAATAAAATTTGAGTGTTTATAATAAATGTTATACACTAAATTTTGATTATAAAGATGTTAATAGCGTTAGATAGGATAATAAGTAAAACTCAGTTAATAATGAAATAATTTTGTTTTGAAAAGAATTAATAAATCTATTTTGAAAGAATTAATAAATTGAAATTGATCAACATACGAAATACCTTGAATTTAAAAGAAATTAATAGATGTAAATTAATTTAAATCGAAACTTTTATGTTTTAAATTAATTTATATAGGTTAAATATACGTGAGTAGATATATTAAGTAGAAAATTTAACAGTAATTTGGAATAAAGAAGAATTTAAATTTGTTGAAGAAAATATGATTATAATAAAAGACTATTCAAATTTATGGGTTTAAAAATTGTGAATTGAAGATAATTGGATAATAAGATAATGAATTTAGAAATGGTTGAGATTGATTTTAGTGAAATCAAATGGATTAAATCAATTATTGAATATCAACTAATTTAAATTAAATTTATATGGTTTAAATTAATTGTTGTTTTGTATTTCTAATCTGTTTTCTTTCTGGTTGTTCTATTCTCCTACCTCGTTCCTTTTCGAGGACGAAAAGTTTTGAGTGGGGTAGAGTGTAACGACCCGTAAATTTCAACTGTTTTAATAACGTAAGTAGTTGAAATTTTGTGAAATTTTAAACGATAAAAATTTGAAATAAAAAAATTTGATATTTGGAATACGTCTAGTTAAACATAGCAACTGGTAAATTTTCGTCCGAAAATATGAAAGTTTATTTCGCGCATAAATTCACTTCAATTTAATCAGTTAAAAAGAAATGAAAATAAAATGTTTCCGAAACCTAAATATTTTTACATAGAAAAATTTTAAACCATCTTCTGAGCAAGATTTCAGTTTGTCATTTTTCCAAATTCGGACATCTTTGGCTCCGTCGATCTTATTTTTCAGCGTTTTTCTTGCATTTTCCGCCAGTAGAAAATTCAAAATTTTACAATTCGATCGTACCACTGATATCTGTATGCCGTTGATCATCTCGTCGTGCTGATCTACGCAGTATGTTCAATCGTAAATTTCGAAGTCCGGGAAACAGCGAAATTTACGGAACGATTTTTCCGTATCGGTATTTATTTCGAACCTCTTGGTTCTTGTGTCCATTCGTATATCCTCCTGGAGAATCTAAACAACTATCTGTTTTTCGTATTCCCAAAAATTTAATAATTCGACTTTTTCTATTCTCTGATTTTATTATTCATGTTGGTATGTCTGTTCACTTCCTTTTGCTCTGCATTTCTATTCGTTCTGCCTCCTCCATTTGCATCTACTATTTCCCTTCACTTTGCTCTGTCATTTGTATATAAAAAAAAAGAAAACAAAACTTCTTCCACTACTCCTGTCTTCGCCTACACCCAACTTCACCATCCACCCAGATCCGCGCCTATCACCACAGCAACCACCCCTCCCACCAAACGAACCTAGCACCTATCCTTGAACCAAAACAGCCGTACTCACCAGCCTCCCTCCCCACTTAACTTCGGTCCACCATCCCTCCGACAACTCGCGTCCCACCCCGCAATCGTCACGTCACCGTCTCCAACCCATTGGCTGACAACCCACCGAAACCTAAACTACAGCCTCGTCCTCTATTCACCATCTCCTGAAACCATCCGCCACCATTCCCTAACCCATGTTTTTCATCTCCCTGACCGAAGTTCTGTCCGAGTCCTACCATCCTCTGCCCCAAGCCAACCCATCGCCACTACCTCTCTCTCTCCACTCGGTAGCAGCCCATAGCCCAAGCCTGCCACGTCAGCCGACCCGCTCCTCCCCTTACCTCCACAAGAGTGCATGCGTTCGTATGATTATATTTTGGTTTTGTCTCACTTAAATATAGGTTTGTGTTTATATGTATATCTACTTTGTTATAGGCTACATACCAGTTTGCAATGTTTATAAAGCTATATTTTTATACAACTGATAATTGTATGGGATATAAAATAAATAAGTTTATATATATAATTATATGAAAGTTTTGTGCCAGTTATATCAAGATTTTCCTTTGGTTTATACATTTTATAAAGTTATAAAGTTCTCATATGATTTGGTACTGCGTCAGCCTTCATTTTCATATACAAAGATATATGCGTATAGGCTGGTAGATTTGTATGTTGTATTTGTTGGTTATATAAGATGTATACATTTTCTGTTGTTTACAATACATCAATTATATAATTTACTATATACATATGTTTGGGTACAGTGTGAGGTTATACATATATAGTTTATACTAGTCGCAGTTTATATATGACATGTGTATTTTATATAAGTTCTTTTAAGTTGAAATCTATGAATGTTGACAGTCTCGTATAGGTATAGTTTTATTTTATAGTAGTTTATATCCTATATTAGTTGTTTCGTTATACGTGTCTAGTATATTACTGTTATATAATATATATTACTTACATATTTTGAGATAATACGTATGATATATATTTGTATACGTGAGATAAATAATGTTTAGACTCTTTAGAGTACCGTTTTACTTTTGGTTTATTTATTGGGTAAGAGTACTGATCGCATGTTGTATATATATAGGTTTATATAAGTTTAAACTGGTTGTATATAAGTTTATATAATCGTGTGTTAAGAGTATTTTTATGCATTATGTCCAAATGTTTGAAATCTCAGTAAAGCATATTACATAATATTATATATATATAAGTTATATAGAGGCTTACAGCAATTTATTTTATAATATGATCCAAAGAGTATATATAGATAGGTTATATAAGATTAATTTTATGGTATATATATGTGAGATGTTATATCTACATAGGTAAATAACTTTTCAATAGACGTATAGATGAGATGTACGTATATGCTGCGTTAGTTTTGCATTTTATAGGTTAGTTTAGTTTTTTCGTGACATGTTTATAGTGTATATATATGATTGGATTAGGTTTCTATTATAAGTTTTATAACAGTATTGATATATATATATATATATATTTATTTCAAATATGTATTGCATAAATGTTGATTTTATAAACGTAATGTGTAGATTTGTCCACTAATATGTAATTTAAATTGAATATTGGTTTTAAGAAAAATAATAATATAATATACTTTTGCTCTGATTTTTATTTGCATCAATCCAATTCTAATTCGATTTATTCTATTTCGTTTCTATCAGCTTTGTCGAATCCGTGCCAATCTCGCTTTACTTCAGAATTCGTGTTCGGGTTCGTTACTCAATTCTGTGTCATATTCTGTATTCTCTCTAGCCTCGAAAGGTGAGCACTCACTCACGATTAACGTTCTTTTATTTATTAAATCTGATTTCAATTGAAACGACAATTGAAATATGCTGCTGTTAGTTAATTACACTGTTATATATGCTATTACCTGTATCAGTTCACCTGTGACATCCGACACTATTATCTGTTAATTATTTATGCGATGATAATACAGTTTGGCTGATAATTGATTGATTGTTGATGTTTATATTGGACGTTAAACTGTTAATGTTAAAATGATAAATAGTATGCAATTGACTTGATGTAGGATAGTTAAATGTTAAATTTGATTAACTGACATTTGTATAATATGACCCCTTTAACTGTTGAATTTATTGACACGTAGGATTTGTTTAATTACATCTTGAACCACTGAATGTATGTTGTTAAATTGATGATGTATGAAATTGTAAATTGAATGACAAGTGAAAACCGTAATGTAATAATCTTTAATCTACATGAAATGATAGTGTAGATTCTAGAAATAATTATATTAATTCGTACAAATAACAATGCGAATTAATACGGTTATTTCGGGATTATTTGAATTGATTATTGGATTGATATTGATTGTTGTTATTGCTTGTTTATTTACTTTGACACCATCCCAGTTATCACACTGCAAGTTCCCTTTACTATGTTTTGATTTTGAATTAAATTGGAATCGGGTTTAAATGATAAATACCCAAATTGAACTTTGACCTAGGATAGAAAATTAAATAAAAACCCGATTGGTCAATAATTTGATTTAAAAATAAAATGAAGATTTTATTTGAATAAATAATACGGTTTTGAAATGAAGTTGAAATTTAAATTTTAATGAAAGGAAAATGTTAATATTTAAAAATCTGAAACAAAATATTAACAATGTAATTGATAAAAGAATGTTGGTTAATTTGAGAAATGATATAATTAAGTTTGAAATTATTAAACTTTGAATGATTTAATAATAAAGTTTGAAATTATAATTAAGTTTGAAAATTTTAAACTTTGAAATTATTTAATAATTAAGTTTTGAATTATTTAATAATTAAATAAGATTGAATGATTTAATGATCAAATTGAATTGAATTCTTTAATAAGAGAAATTGAACTTTTGAATAAGTGAATTTTACTTCGTAAATAATTGAAATTGAGTTTCTTTATTAATTAAGTTTTGGAAAATTATTTAAGGAAGTAAATAAGTGAAATTGGATTTCTTTAACAAAAAAAATGAAATGTGATATTTATTGGAATTAATGTAAGACTTGTAATTGAAAGAATTGATTTGACGAATTTAGTTTAATTCAAAATTTTAAGTTTTGATTTAATGAAGTTGAACTTAAGAATTGATTTAATGAATTGGAAATTTAATAGAAATTGTTGAATAGAATATTTACTTAACGAATATTGAATAAAACCGATAAATGAAGTTAAATTGATTTAAATGTTAAATCAAATTAATTCAAATGATTTTCGAAATAAAACTTATATACGAACTTGAATCAATATTTGAATGGTTTAAAATAAAGATTGAAATTTGATTTATAAGATTTTGAAATGGTAAATTGGAAGTTTTGAAACAAAAATTTTGGAAATTGATTTCGAAAGACAAATGAAATGTTGATTTACGAATTCTAATTGAATTGAAATTGATTTGGTTTTGAAATATATTAAATGACCAATCGGTGTAATAATTACGAAAGTTATTAAAGAGACCGGGATCGG
Source organism: Allium fistulosum (assembly GCA_030737815.1). Taxonomy (NCBI): domain Eukaryota; kingdom Viridiplantae; phylum Streptophyta; class Magnoliopsida; order Asparagales; family Amaryllidaceae; genus Allium; species Allium fistulosum. Next base: position 132,136,589 of record CM060904.1, read on the forward strand.
TAATGGATATACTCTCTATCTGAACCGAAACCACTTTAATAACTATACGCGGAGTGATGATCCAGAATGAAGTGGTTGGAATGATGTACGTGTTGACTGAAGAAAGAGAACGATAATGGATAGCCTTGACACTTGTGTCAAATTGGAAATGACTAAAACAGGAGCTGTGCCGGGCCAATGGATGATTAGCTACCTCAAGTGGACACACTTCTTCAAACTACTCATTACTTGTTGTCGATTGGTGCACCCTTGATTTTGGGAGTGTTGTTTCACGGTGTTGCGGGCGCTACGGCGTTGCGTTCTCACCAGTCCGGATCAGGCGAACGGTAGTATCACTACCTTGGGTATTGCCTCATGTGCCTTGTCATACTTGTATTCCATTTATGCGCGACCACTACGATTTTGATTTGTACCTTTAGTATATGGATTGCCCTCTGGTGACTTCCGGTTTTGGGGAAACTATGGTCTTGTATATGCTTTTGGGAATAAAAATGTGTTAAGGGTGGAATGGGCCATGACTTAACGCTATTTTGATATCTTTTTATATTACTGATAGACATTATCTACTTATCGTACATTACTACATAGTAGATAGTTTAACGGATCCTTAAAGGATGGTTATTCCAAACATCCTTTGAGTTACTTGTATTTCAATTGCTATTTCACTTGAGTTGGATTTATTAATATAAGAATGTTAATCCTGACTCGAGTGTCTTGTGTTTTTGCTTTACGCTCGGGTCAGACTGAGTAGTTCAGCTTTCGAGACTCACCTTTGAAGTTGGAGCTTTGCTTGAAGATCCAGCCATCTATTCTGCTTTCAGCATTCGATGATTCCAGTGATGTATTCTGATTTGTATCTGATGTATTGTATTACTCTTCTGTTGTAAACTCTGATGTATCTTATATATTCATATAGTAGCTTCATGAACTACTATCTCTTTTATTTCCGCTGCACTTATTACTCTGTGTCTGTGATCTGTGATTATTTATTTACTGTATATGTTCAGTTTTGCCAAATTTAAATTAACAACGCGGTATTTTGAGCAATTCAACTCCGGCATGAGTGTCTACCTATACACTTATAATGGATGCGAATGGTCCAAAATATCGGGGCGTTACAATATTCATATGAATTTCTCCTCCATATTTTCCAAAGTTCATATTTCATTGTAAGCACGTAATTCTTTTTAAATGTACGGAACATCCTTTGAAATTCCAAAATCTATTCGTTTTCTTTTGTTTCTCCGAGTACCTGCAATAAATAATAATCATTTTGGTACCCACTTACTATGTTAGGGTCTAGGGGGTTAATCATAGGATGAAAACCTTACCAAAATAGGTGTGGTTGTATCAAAAAATAGTGAATCAATCTTAAAATAACTATTACTTATAATCTAAGGTATCCGAATTTTTTTAACATTTAAAGCATGTGATACCCATGTTTCTTATAATTTCCTAATTTTTAGGAAACCATACCCATTTGGGTGTGGTTAATCCTTTATAGATATAGTTTTCATTACAAATCACATTCTTATAATAGTTGCTAATATAAAGTTGTTTATCATGATCAATCATATTAGCTGGAATCCATATCTTAATATTGTTAGTCATTAGCTTAGTACTTGAAGAATAATTTCTATCATTTCCAAAATAAAGTACTATTATGACTATAAATGGTTTTAAAACTATCTTGGTTACTAGTACTAGCACTAAAATTAGTATACATGAATGCATATCCAGTACTATTTTTACTTTTAGCTTGTTTATAGCCTAAACCGCTTTTATCATTGTGAGCTTTTGAATTTGTAACTAAGGAAGATAAGATATCTTTACCTTTGTTAAAATTTATGATTTTTGTATTTAATCTTCCAAAATTTGCTTTAGAATCACAAACATCTTTTTGAAAAATATTATTATTAACTTTTAAAATCTCACATTCTTTAGATAATTCTAAATTCTTTTTAATTAAAGCTTCATTCTCTTTTTCACGAGACAAAATGAAAGAACAAGAATTGTTTAAAGAATTTTCCAAAAAAGTATTTTTATTTAGCAAAATATTGATTTCCTCCAAAAGATCATTTTTTTTATCTTCTAACTGCTCATTTTCTTTTTGTAGGACATCTTTTTGCAAAACAAGTTCTTCTATGGTATTTTCAAAACATTTGGTTTGTTTTACCAAAAATTTATTTTCCTCTTTTAAATTGGAAATTTCTTGCTCACAATCTTTTAACTTAGCTAAAGCAATTTTATTAACTTATTTAAAGTTTTACAATCTTTTAATAATTCATCATGTGCTAACAGAAGGTCTTTATATAAAGAATCTAAACATATCGATTGTGATCTGAGTTTAGCCATGAAGCATTTGTTTGTTTGCTCCTTTGATTTTTCTTTATCGTTCTTCCTCTTCTTATTGCCTTGATTAGATCTCTTTGTAGCCATTTATTCTAGGATGTTGTTATGATCTCTAGAATCCCTTGCTCTGATACCAATTGTAAGTCTAACGTATGGTGGATCGATTATACAAATGACAAGTATATGACTAATTTAAACTATAGTGTAACAATAATAACGTATGTAAATAAGAATAATCATACCAGAGATTTTTTACTGGTTCGGACCACTAGTCCTACGTCCAGTCCCGAAGCTCCTCTTCGGAATTTCCTTTTAACTAACCCTCACTTCACCCAGAGGAACAGGTTTACAATAGCAGAGTTTCTTTGTCAACTATGTGTTCTCAATTACACGAATTTTGACTATATAGTACAATTAAACTTCCTATATCTCTTGAATGATTGAATACAATATTGTTCGAGAGAATATAGAAGTGTATGATCTCAGATTTATAGATTGGATAGCAAGTAGATGATTAGAATAAGAGATGATCAAAATAGAAAGTCGATTTGTGTTTTGATCCTTCTTGATTCTTGTTTATATAGTTGTAGAGTGTTGCTTGTAGTAGTCACATCTCTTCTCTTTCAGTCTAGAGTCGTCACTGTTCACTGGTGAATAGTTGCAGAGGAGAGATGGAGTTGTGTCTCTTCGAAGATGATAGTTGTAATTTGAATATCAACAACCGAGTGCAGTTTCAGACGTCTGGAATATGTCTCAGACGTTTGGCTCTCTACATTTTTTGTATATAGTAGCTTTTCAGACGTCTGAGTGCTACTTCCAGACGTTTGGTTTAGTCTGTTTGTTGTTCCAGAGGACTTTTCCAGACGTCTGGCTTGTGCACCCAGACGTCTGATATTGTGCATATCAGTTTTTGTCCTCTTTCTCTTATGCTTCTTTGCTCCTATCAACTTGTAGTCTCTTGTAGTGTTCTTTGAGCCTCTTTCTTGTCTTTCTAGTGATGTTTCTCTAGCAAGTACCTTCATATATAAATATATATGTATATTTGATTTTCATTGTATAGTTGTTGTCATCGAAACCATAGATTTGATTTCCTAACAGAAATAGCCATGCGTTGGTTATTGTAGCAGCTACACTGTCTTTAAGCTTACGATGTCATATACAACTACAAATTGTGTTTTTACTATTTTGAATTTGGAATGGCGGCCCAACCGGTCCAGACGAAGTGATGCTATTCCAGATGGGACAATGGCTAAGACTAATTTTCCCTAAGGATGTTCTAAAGTTATTATTATGCACAACAAAAGTGTTTTACTTATTCATCACTACCATAGACAAAGAAGAAACTGCCTTTCTTACCAATGACATCATTAAGAGCCATGATATAAATGTTCATCTGATCAATGTTTTGAATTTTTGTTAATTCTTCACTTTCATCTCTATAACACTAATTTATTTTCTTTGTTCATGTTTCAAAATGCTTAGACCTATTATAGTCTTTTTATATCAAGAAAGATATTTGCTAACATTTTCAATTTCAATTTTACACAAATAATTAAATTGAAGCTTCTTGTATACTAATTTCATGGGTTGGACATTTTGAAATTGGTACCATTGAATGTCTAATTGTGACATTATATCTCAAAATGAAACAACTATTTAATTATATTTAGATTATTGTACTAATATGGAGCTAAAAGTATTATTCATGATTTGTTTTTCTAAAAAACAATTAGTAATAAATGCAAAAGGTATTCCCATTAAATATTATTACAATGTGCAAGGATGGTGTTTTGGATAGGCTAGATTATTATTGTGGAGTTAAGATATTCTTTTTATTTATTTATTTTTATTTATTTTATCTTTTTTGCATTTTGTAGGCTAAATTTAAACTGGACGAGGAGTGGCAGAAATGCCTATTTTTCAGCAAATGGGATGCATATAGAGGGCTTCAAAAAGCCAGTTTGTTAGGCAAATATTGGAAGCGAAGAACATAGAGGAAATGATTAAGCTCAAACCTATTAATGTCGAAAATATAAAGGATTGGAGGAATTTTCTAAAAAAGAAAACAAATTCAAAGTTTAAGGTAAATAAATACTAAATTAAATTGTATTATGTAATAGTTATAATTAATCAGTGTATTAATCTTTCATCTTAAGCACAAAGTGATCAGTTCAAACCTATTAGAAAGTTTCACATACAATAAATCGCAAAGGAATGACTCGATTAGCGGAAGATAATGTGAGAAAGTACAATTAGTATAATTAATGTAACATGTTACAATTGTGTATTTAATACAACCATATTCACTTTATTTATCATTCTTAATATGAAGAAAGGACAGTGGTGGTCACATCCTCATTTCTAAAACTCAAATTTGGATTAAATCCCGCATTCGAAAAAATGGCGAAGTAGTTAACACAAATGTTCTAGAGACTATTATAAGACACGCAGTATTGATAAAAATTGTACAATACCATCTTTCTATCATTTGTTGGCATTCTATGTAATACTTATATGTGAAAAACGTTAACTTTTGTAGGAAAAGGTTAAAAAATTGAAATTGAATTGCAATCAAACTCAACCAGTAGTTCTTTGAAAGAAGATGCCCTCTCCTATGTTTTGGGATAGGTTAGACCTAGACGACTATGAGCAATGGGATGAGGTGCAAACTATACCAAGTTATTGCTCTTACGAGCTAAAGATGATAGAATTTCATAGTTGGAAGAGGAGGTCTTCATGTTAAAGGAAAATTTGGTATATAACATATCAATCTTTATTTGTTATTCTACTTGTGTGGTAATATTAGAGATAACGTTTGATTTTTTTCATATGGTTTTTTAATCCATAGTCCACATGCTTGATTTTTTAAGTTAATGCATGTTGGAGAGAAGAATCCATGTCTCAGGTAAACATCAAATATTAGCATATGCATAATTTCATGTTTACATATGTGTGCATATGATACTTTGATATTAAAAATCAAATATATTATCATTGTGATATTATTTAAAAATTAATTTTTGATATAGTAATTAACTTAAGACGCTTCTAATTAATTACAGAGCAATTATGGATCAAACACATTTATAATGTGATTTATGGATTGGAATGGAACTGATGGAATAGTTGTTGAAGGAAGAGTCATGTTAAGTCATCCAAAATGAGCTTGTATATCGAATTCCTCTAGGACCAAATGCAAAGGTACTTTTGATTGAGTTTCCAAGGAAATTGGATGCTTTTCTATAGAGAGCCGTGTTTAATACGATACATATTGGAGAGATTGCGGGTATGTTAGTAGCATGGCCTGCTGATAAAGTTACTATGCATAAGCAAGATTAAATCGACAACACGATAAATTAAATATCACCTTATTTATATTTTAATATATAATTACTAATTTCATAAATACATATTCTTTTTGAATAGAGTAAAACTAGCAGCATAATGCCTTCATCCAAGCTATATGATTGGCCGGAGGTGAAGAAGTAGTTACTAAAGAATGCTTGTACTTTAGCGATCCAAACCAGCTTGTGAATGACATTCCTATTGGACCATTGGCTATGTTAGTTTCTATTGATAATCCAAAGAACCCTGATGCCTTTTTGTGGACACAATAAATAATATGATATATGTTGGAGCAGCTGTTGGTAATAAAGTTGCTTGGCCAAAATCAAAAGTGATTATCGAAAAAGTTAAGCAGCATCATTTCTTTCTAGTCATGACAACATAACATCTCATATAGTAATATGTTTAAACATAATTGTAGCAACTTATTATCAAATTTATTAGTTAAATATATATTAAAACCATCACTTTTCTTTTCTTGTTTGATAGAGTGGAAGGCCAGCCCCCAAAAGCAAATGCAAGCTAATTGATGTTGGTGGAACATCAAAATAGTTACCAAAGGAGTTGTGGCTTCAACCGATCCAAATGAAGTGGTCCATTTTTTTCAATTTGTAAGAGACACCGTTAAAGTTTGCGTAACGATTACTACAGTTCCCAATATAGTTCTATGGAGACCAACTTCTGATCTTGTCTGCATTGAAGATGCTGTAGGCCCTACAGTGGCATGGCCAGCCTCAAAAGTTGTGATAGATACAAGTTCTAGTAAGTATCTTTTATATATACAAAATTTAAAATGTATTCATATTTGATTGCATGATTTAATTCTGATGTTGTACTGCTTTCTTTTATATAGGTAACCATTGTTAGATTTGTTAACTGATCAAAAGAAAAGAAAGCTCTTTTTATCCTAAATGTAAGTTTAAAATTCTCTCTGTTTTGTTAATCTTTTTTTAAGCCACTGTTTAATTTTATTTTATTATGAAAAACCTGGGTTGAAAAGTTTAGTCCACAAGAACTGAAATAATGAGAGTATAGTGTAGTTAAAGGTCGATGAATCTCTGGAAGTTAGAAGTACAAGTAATAATAGTCAGGATAGGGGATGTGATTGGAAGTGTAGGGACATCATTTGAGATGTGATAGACATATTCCATTTGGTAGGTAATGTGAACTGATATTACCATTTGATGTGACAAGGTTGTCTACAACTAAATCTAAATTATTGGATAACTGATAATAATGTACATGTAATAAACAGAACCATTCATTGACCCTAAATCTATGAAATTTGGTAGGTAATGTGAACCGATAATAATGTACATGTAATAAAAAAAACAATTCACCGACCCTAAATCTAAATGGCTTTCAAGCTTAATTATTGGATCAAAAAAGCGTAACCAGGTTATCTACAACTCAGTAATATAAGAAATTGCTATGTATGAAATTATATGGTACATTAACACAAGTTATATGGTACACTAGGGGCTTGAAGTTCCCTGCTAAGAAACTTGATTTGATGCATATGTTAAATGGTAGTAGTTATTCTTTCATTAGTTTAATGAAAATAAGCTATCATCAAACAAAATCAGTAACTTAGTATATATGATAGGTCCTAAAATGGAAGTTAGTGGATTCTATACTATAGTTTATGGCTCTAACTTAGTTGATCAAAGGTTAGATCTACAGAAATACAATAGTGGTTTGTAATTTTCATATAAGATATAGCTTTTTTCCTCAAAATACACAAATAGACAAAGGCCATCATGTCAATAGAGTGTGGTGGTGATGAAGTGGTTTTTTGTGCCCATCTCATCAGGTTGTCTATGTTTAAGGTAAGATCTTATCTGTATGTCATATTATAGCTGCTATGGATTAACAAGACTTTCAATAATCTTAATTTATTACTGTTTAAGGTACATTAGTAATTATGATGGATTATCATATTCGTTTATCTTTACGTGAGGATGGTTACTATTATACTGCTTCTGCCTAACAAATTTTTTCTAGAGCGAGTCCATTTGTTTGTGGTTTCATTGGTAAAAATGCACACAAATTATATATATTTTGCAGCTTTTTTTTAAAATTCATCATTTGCATTTTTTTACAGGGTAGATGTGTTGAGTAAGCTTGTGTAATTAAAAAATTATAACCATTTGTCGTTCACATAAGCTTGATCCTCCAACAATTTTCACTTAATAGTAGATCTGTCGAACAAATTACATTAACATTGGGTTTCCTTTCTGCACTTCACATGCAGTTTAGTTTTCTAATTTCCTAACATGTCGTGGTCTAAGATGTGTTTACATACATGTAGTCGTTCAGTCTATTGCTTTCCCAGCTGATAGCCATTTTCGTTGTTGCGCTTTAGCTGTGGTTCAGAATGCCATCTCCCTACATGTATGCCTGCTTGTTTTCCCACTATATCTACTGTTGTTCTGGATCTAGCGAGTCATGTGATATGTTTTGGCAATTTTTTATGTGTTGCACTCTCTTTTCCATATGGATACTAGCTAATAAGTTTTAATATTTTGTTCTATTGTGCTCATTGCATGTTCTGGAAAGTATAAAAAAAATCATTTTTTCACACTTCTGAGTTTGATACCTTTTGCGGCTATGCTCAAGGAAAAAGTGTTGAGCGTAAGAATTTAAAAAAATTCCAATATAGACACATTAGGTCCTCTTTGGAAGTGGTCATAGATGATGGTCGTATTCTTAAACTACTCCTCTCATGAATATAACCGATGGGAAATAAATCCTTATTTATGTACTGATTTTCTACTTTATAGAATTGTGTGCTATAAAATAGTTATTCATGGTTTAATTTAGGGGTGGACAGTCTTGAAATATTTGCAATGTTTACTTGAGTTTCTTAGTAATGTATTTGTTGAGTTTTAAAGAACAACCTGATGGTGGTTGAATTATTTATATGAAATGCTTAGTGTGAATATGTGAAATTGTTTGAGTGATCTGTATGAAATATTATGCTGCAATTTAACATATTTGTTGTCTGCGATAAGAATGTGAAGATATATATATATAATAAAAAGATGAAACTGAAACTGATAAATGTTATAAATTTGTATTACATGGAATAGCGTTAGATTAACGCTATTGATTAACAAATGCTATAGAAGTTGTGTATGAGATTTAAGAATTATGCATAAAAATCGCTATAATATGACTTCATAAACGCTATATAAACATGAATAACTCTATACAAATATGATAAGAAAAACTGTCGAAATAGAAATGAAACGCTATACAAATATGATAAGAAATGCTATGGAAATAGAAATGAAATGTTATAAAGTATGATAAGTAATGCTATTGAATATAGCCTTAATGCTATAAAATAGTATGATAAAACGCTATTAATGTGCCCAACAAATGCTATAAAAATGAAATGCTAGATAATATTTCCTACAGCGCTTTGGTCTAGTAACAGAAGAAAAACGTTAAAGAAAATAAATTTTCATAGCGTTTTTGTTTATGCTACGTAAAGCTAAAGGCCTATCATAGCATGTCGTTCCATGGCGTTCTCTGAAAGGCTATGGTAGGTAATAATAGCGTTTTCTAAATGCTACAAAATCCCTTTTTTGTTGTAGTGAAAGACTTATGATCCGTGTGACGACTCGGGTTTTTCCCACTCGAAAATCAACATCCGTACTTCACATTGTACTAGAATGTCGCAGATTCGACCGTTCAAATCCGATTCGCCGGAGCTATAACACAATTAAGTAAATAACACAGCGGAAGAAAAGAATAATACATTGATATACAATATCTGATACAACAGAGTGATACAATGAATATCAATATACATCAGAGATATGATACAAGAAATAGCAGCGGAAAAGTAAAGATAACAACAGCAGCGGAACAATATCTCCAATAGAAATGATAACTCCAAAATGATCTTCAGACAAGAATGAATCCACAACTCCAAGATAAGCAACTCCGATGAATGAACTAGCTCCAGATAATCTACTAAACCTGAATATCTGAAAAGAAACCCAACTCTAGACTGCTCGTGTGGAAAATTATGAGCACCCAGAGTTTAGGAAGGGAACAATAAACTCCGGATCAGTCATGGGACTGGTGTGAGCAACAAAAACAGTTTATCTTTAAACAATCAACAAAAGAATTTTAAACATTAAAATCCGCAATGCTTTTTAGAAAATGAAACTACCATAAGACCTCCCGCCACACACACAATGCAAACGCAGAATTGGAGAAAATTTCTTCTTATGATAGTCAAAGATGCTTACTACGCAAAATTAAATCATTTTTGATATTATTATTAGTGCATAGTGTAGAAATCATTTCGAAAGTATAATATTAATCTTAGCCAGCATAGGCATTCCGCACTTATGCCTACTATAGCTACTATGTTCAATAGCAGGTTACCGCCACATTCCATAGCAGGTAATACAACTAAAACCGTACACGTCGCATATTGTTTCTTTGGATTTCCAACAAATGGTCAGGCTAAGGAACTTCCTATTCCACGATGGGTACGTCCCTGGAATAGACGACCCGAGAACCTAACCGGATCTCTGCCAACACAAGGCCGGGTTACCTCTGCAAAAATAGGTAACTACTGACACGCGTATGCCATCCCCCGATCGTAACCGATCTTCCCGAGGATCCCCGATTTCCAACAAACCACATAGTAAAAATGCAGCAACCACATAGGTTAAGTATCTGGGCTCCATACCATGATACCACCTCTATCCAGAAGGAATGACATACACTAAGGGGCGCTACTCCCTAGAACCTTGCTGCATCCTTCCTGTTTCGACCATTTCCGGGGTGTGAGGCTCGATGAAGTCTCGTCCACAAAGCTACGCTTTGTTCACAAAGCCATGCTTCGGGTCAAACAAATGATCAACCTATGATCACAAAGATATAAGATCAAACAAATGATCATATCACAAATGATCAAACACTGATCATCACACAGCAACACTCAGCATGCCACATTACCAAATTGGGATATATCGCTGATAAATTTCAACTACATAACCTCTGAGCTCGTACGTCTCAGAGAAGGGTGTTAAGCTAAGAGAATAAATTCTCCGCCACCAACAGAGATGTATTTGAAAGAAATTGGCTTTATATCCTAAAGTGTAATGTCAGACATGTATCCATACAAGTCTGTTCCGGGTTCGAACAGAACCGAAGGCACTTCTCACGAAGCCCTTGCAAATCCGGATAATTTCCAATCACGTCTGGACTTCCCGTCACTAAGGGTGATAAAACCTCTATATCGGGGATCAGCCGATGCAGAGTAACTCGACGGTAATCCTTCCGTTTTCAAAAATATCCGGTCTTCAACACCGGTCTTCAAATGCTATCCATATACGACGTATCACATATTCGGAATGGGTTATACGACCCAAAGGTCCTTTCCCGGCTAACCCGAATAGTGAGCGCAATTTAAAATCATATGGATATGGGATTTCAATTAAGTCACAACTTATTAATTCAACTTCTTTTTTTCCAAATGGTTTAACAAATTACCATTTTCAAATCTTTAGACAAAAAGATTCATTTTAAACAACCTCCAATGGTTTAAACAATTTCCACATTTAAATCTTTTAAATAAAAGATTCATTCACAGATTTTCTAAATCAATTTCCATTTCAGTTTAACTCGTTAAATCTTTAAATCAAAGATTTAACTTATAGCTTTCAAAACAATTCCATTTCCAATGGTTTAAACAAAACATCATTTTAAATCTGTTAAAATAAACCGATTTAATTCATAGCTTTCAAAAAAAGAATTCATTTATAATTTGGAAAAACCATTTTTCAATTTGAACTTGAAACTCCTTTAAATTGGAATTTCATTTCTTATATATGTGAAAGCTTATATCATTTGAAAACAAACAGTTTTCATTTCGGAAAATCTGATTCAGTTATACGAGTTGGAATCCTTGGGTTAAATTCAAATTCCCAACTTATACTTTTAAAATGGTTTAGATTCATACAAACACATTTATATCATCTTTAATCCCTAGTTTCAAATCATAGGATTCAATTTCAAACTTGAATTCAAATTTAAATCAAATTATTTAAATTTTCAAAACTCGATTAAGTTGTTCAAAATAACTTTTATCTTTGAAATTCCATTTCAAAAGCTTTTCACTTTAAACCCAAATTTCCAATTTCAAAATTAATTGAAATTAAAAATTTCAATTTCAAAAACATCAAATTTAAATTATCTGTGACTTAACCGATTTCCACGTGAAATCCATATTTGTGTGTGTAAAAGTGTAGTCCAGGGGTTTAACACAATAGTGCAACACAATGAATCATCACAGATCAAAATACAGGATATAGTTGATAAGCGATTTAACTATAACGCTTATCGTTCATGCACAGATCACAGATATATATAAATTTTAGATAAATAAACTGCAGTAAAGATTACACACAAATCAGAATATATCACAAAGCATCATAGATCAGAATATCAAACAATTCAATCATCCAATCAAATCCAAATATTCATAAGTAAGGTCAGTTAATTATCTGATTTATTCAAATTTGATTAATTACTTATGAATTTCTAATCTGGGTTAATTAATCGTTAATTAATTACAATAAGTGATTATCCCCAATCAATTCCATTAATTAATTAATTAACCTTTAATTAATTATCCTCAAATTAATCACCTTAATTAATTTATCACATTAATTAATTATCCTTTAATTAATTATTGTTCAATCACTTAATTTATCAACCTTTAATCAATAATTAATTTCTTTTATTACTTCTCTAAGTAATTTTTATTTTCCAAATCGTCAAGTGATTATTAATTTAAACTTTAGTTAATACATTTAAACTTATAATTTACAAATTATCAATTACCACTCTAATTATCTTAAATAGTTAATGAATTTAAATCTTAATCTTCATTACTTAAAAAAAACCCATTTTCCATTTATTTATTTAAGTTTTCACTTAAATATGTTTGGAAACATTTATTTCAAATTTTCTTTGAACTCTCATTTTAAATTTCAAGTTACTTTCTATATATCTAATTATATTTCCAAGTCATTTGAAACAAATTGAATTTCAAAACTTATTTTATATTCAATAGTAAATTCCAATTCAATTTGAAACATATTTGTGTTTTGATTTAAAATTTGAATTTAGTTTTAATTTCCAGACAACAGACTCAGGTTTAACTTGTTTCAAAATCTTTTGTTTTAAACTCCTTTTACACTTTAAATTTATTTAAGTTTAAAAGCTTAAACACTGACAGGTTTAAACAGAAACTCAAAACAACAATTCATTCGAGTCAGACAGAATGACTTCGGGTAATTCGTTTTAAAACTTCGAGTAGAATGTCAGATTACCCGAGCCAAATTCGCGAACAATCTGAAACACCCAAACAAAACAGCCCAAATCCAACCAACGTGCTCGTGCACGTGTACACCTCCGTTCGCCACCTCCGTTCAACGCGACATCGACGAGCAAATCGACGCTGACCCACTAACCAAGCTCCGACCATCCTACGTCATAAATTTGCTTCCAAACAAAATCGAGCATAGCTCGAGTAACTTCCACCCAGACTACCAACCCAAAACGCTTCGTGATCACAACTCCGGCCACCAGAGTACCACCACCTCCGGCTACTGCTTCGCCAAACTTCCCTCTACCGATCCCCAAACCCAGGTCGAACTCGATCCCCTGTGTCATTCGAACGAGACCAAAATGTATTCACGACAAAAACTAGGTTTATAGGAAAGACCTCGTCGCCGTTGCCACCACGACGATCTACAGCGTCTCTCTTCATTTTTCCCGGCCTCTCCATTCACTACTCCATCATCACAAGAAACCCCAAACACTCCAGTTTACGTGATCACCCAAAATCGACGAAAACTCGTTTCCTGTTCTACTCAAAACTGCTCCCTCAATACTATGTTAAAATTTATGATTTCTATTTTAAAAATCAAGTCTTGTGTTACTGATTAAATTTACATGCCTGGGTTGTTGAATTAAAAAGTTCGAATTTTAACAAACTTAAGCTTTCCCGGTTCTATTTTTTATTTCCAGAGCAACTTCAATTTTGTTTTACTTAAATAAATTTTAGCTTACAGTCATGATTAAACAGACAGGTTTGTTCAGATACTATGTACAAAAATAAATAGATTAGGCAAGTTGATTTTGTTTTGAACTTGAGCTTCAAGGTTTATCACAGAGATGTTTTCCAGACTACAAACAGACAGACAGACATCAAGACATATAAAGAATTTCATAAATATGTTCATACAAACACATTTTTTTCAGACATAAGAACATAGCAAATATACTTAATAGGTTTAAATTTAAGTTACTCACCATCGTTTGAAGAAAGAACAGAGACTTGTTTTTGAAATCTGTTTTGAATTTGAAAACTGGAAACATGTTTCCACCTTGATCATTCTGCCAAATCATCTTGCTCTCTGCCTTTTTGAGTTGCTTGATGATTGTAGAATGTGGTTTTGGTTTTAATGGAGTTTTCAACTTAGTTTTGTATTTAGCTCGAATGGAATGAAAAGGTGATATGGGAAATAGTTTACAGAGTGATGTTTATACAAGCTACAGGTAATAATATCTTATACAAACAGTGTACACATTTGTACAAATTATCAGAGAAAATTTTATATTTTGGTGGCCGAGATTGTATACTATTGTACTAGAGGAGATATTATCTTAGCAAGCATTAAATGGCATTGTCCTTGATGTTTTTATTTGCAATAACAGTTGACTTCGGCTGATATGTTGTTTTGGGCTAAAGATTTCTTTGTTTATTCTTTTACTTGCTTTACATAATCACTTACAGGTTACATACAAGATTCCTTTACTTAGTTTGTTTATGTACTTGCCTACATTATTTGGCTTGGCTGAGATGATTTGTTGTGGAGGCTAAAGATATTATTCTATTTTTATTTGTTGACTAACAATGCTTGTTCGGCTGAGGAGATGGGCATCAAATGCAAATCCTATTTTGTTTACACTTATACTATTTGTTATGTATGTATATGTACAGTTTGAATTGTACACAAATGTTTTGTTGTTTCTTGTCTTACTTTCCCAGGTTGATACATTCTTTTGTATGTTCACTTTATATTCTACAAAGTTTATTAAACTAATTACTTGAAACTCAAATTCAACATATACAATATTTAAATTTAATTGATTTAACACAAATTTATTCGTCTCGGGGAAACTCGCATTACCTTATCATTTAATTCTACAAATTTTAATTCAAAAACTCATTTAATTAGAAATTTATATATTTAAAAATTCGGGGTCGTTACAGACTTCCCCCCTTAAAAGAATTTCGTCCTCGAAATTGCCAAGGAGACAAAAAGATAGATGAAGGATATTTCATCAATTCAAACTGAATATCTATTCTGCATTTGGCTTACCAAATCAGAATATCAATAACAGATACGAGAACGAATCTGTTTGACACTTCACAAGATACTCGGACTATCCAGATTTATGAAATATGCAGTGGCATCGGTCAGTTCGAAAGGATAACTAACCATTCGTAGAATATATCCGGGTTCCAAAGAATAGACAGATATAGGGATACAATTTCAAATTTTTTAGTTTAGAACTAAGGTATACCTATCAACCATAACAATCAAAGCAAACAATTCATCCATACAAACAATTTTGGTCCATCCGGAGTTTATGTCCCATATTAATATATCGAATCTCCTTCCTGGATCTACCAGGAACTATCGAAGGATTCAGAAAAGATGACGAACAAAAGAGATTGATAGAGAAAAGATTGTTTCCTTGTTGTTACAGGGTATTGACCATTTATAATCGTATTTCCCTGTCCCCTATCTCATCCTCTTCTTGCACTCATACTCACTATCAGTGGATAGTAAGAGAATTTACTGAGGCGTACGGACGGATATCTGAGAATTACTCATTCTAGAGTTTACTTCACTCTATCTCTAATGAGCTACTTAACGTGTTATACTCCTGAGCTAAAGTTCAACCTTAGCTCTGATACCACATGTGACGACTCGGGTTTTGCCCGCTCGAAAATCAACATCCGTACTTCACATTGTACTAGAATGTCGCAGATTCGACCATTCAAATCCGATTCGCCAGAGCTATTACACAATTAAGTAAATAACACAGCGGAAGAAAAGAATAATACATTGATATACAATATCTGATACAACAGAGTGATACAATGAATATCAATATACATCAGAGATATGATACAAGAAATAGCAGCGGAAAAGAAAAGATAACAACAACAGTGGAACAATATCTCCAATAGAAATGATAACTGCAAAATGATCTTCAGACAAGAATGAATCCACAACTCCAAGATAAGCAACTCCGATGAATGAACTAGCTCTAGATAATCTACTAAACTTGAATATCTGAAAAGAAACCCAACTCTAGACTGCTCGTGTGGAAAATTATGAGCACCCAGAGTTTAGGAAGGGAACAATAAACTCCGGATCAGTCATGGGACTGGTGTGAGCAACAAAAACAGTTTATCTTTAAACAATCAACAAAAGAATTTTAAACATTAAAATCCGCAATGCTTTTTAGAAAATGAAACTACCATAAGACCTCCCGCCACACACACAATGCAAACGCAGAATTGGAGAAAATTTCTTCTTATGATAGTCAAAGATGCTTACTATGCAAAATCAAATCATTTTTGATATTATTATTAGTGCATAGTGTAGAAATCATTTCGAAAGTATAATATTAATCTTAGCCAGCATAGGCATTCCGCACTTATGCCTACTATAACTACTATGTTCAATAGCAGGTTACTGCCACATTCCATAGCAGGTAATACAACTAAAACCGTACACGTCGCGTATTGTTTCTTTGGATTTCCAACAAATGGTCAGGCTAAGGAACTTCCTATTCCACGATGGGTACGTCCCTGGAATAGACGACCCGAGAACCTAACCGGATCTCTGCCAACACAAGGCCGGGTTACCTCTGCAAAAATAGGTAACTACTGACACGCGTATGCCATCCCCCGATCGTAACCGATCTTCCCGAGGATCCCCGATTTCCAACAAACCACATAATAAAAATGCAGCAACCACATAGGTTAAGTATCTAGGATCCATACCATGATACCACCTCTATCCAGAAGGAATGACATACACTAAGGGGCGCTACTCCCTAGAACCTTGCTGCATCCTTCCTGTTTCGACCATTTCCGGGGTGTGAGGCTCGATGAAGTCTCGTCCACAAAGCTACGCTTTGTTCACAAAGCCATGCTTCGGGTCAAACAAATGATCAACCTATGATCACAAAGATATAAGATCAAACAAATGATCATATCACAAATGATCAAACACTGATCATCACACAGCAACACTCAGCATGCCACATTACCAAATTGGGATATATCGCTGATAAATTTCAACTACATAACCTCTGAGCTCGTACGTCTCAGAGAAGGGTGTTAAGCTAAGAGAATAAATTCTCCGCCACCAACAGAGATGTATTTGAAAGAAATCGGCTTTATATCTCAAAGTGTAATGTCAGACATGTATCCATACAAGTCTGTTCCGGGTTCGAACAGAACCGAAGGCACTTCTCACGAAGCCCTTGCAAATCCGGATAATTTCCAATCACGTCCGGACTTCCCGTCACTAAGGGTGATAAAACCTCTATATCGGGGATCGGCCGATGCAGAGTAACTCGACGGTAATCCTTCCGTTTTCAAAAATATCCGGTCTTCAACACCGGTCTTCAAATGCTATCCATATACGACGTATCACATATTCAGAATGGGTTATACGACCCAAAGGTCCTTTCCCGGCTAACCCGAATAGTGAGCGCAATTTAAAATCATATGGATATGGGATTTCAATTAAGTCACAACTTATTAATTCAACTTCTTTTTTTCCAAATGGTTTAACAAATTACCATTTTCAAATCTTTAGACAAAAAGATTCATTTTAAACAACCTCCAATGGTTTAAACAATTTCCACATTTAAATCTTTTAAATAAAAGATTCATTCACAGATTTTCTAAATCAATTTCCATTTCAGTTTAACTCGTTAAATCTTTAAATCAAAGATTTAACTTATAGCTTTCAAAACAATTCCATTTCCAATGGTTTAAACAAAACATCATTTTAAATCTGTTAAAATAAACCGATTTAATTCATAGCTTTCAAAAAAAGAATTCATTTATAACTTGGAAAAACCATTTTTCAATTCGAACTTGAAACTCCTTTAAATTGGAATTTCATTTCTTATATATGTGAAAGCTTTTATCATTTGAAAACAAACAATTTTCATTTTGGAAAATCTGATTCATTTATACGAGTTGGAATCCTTGGGTTAAATTCAAATTCCCAACCTATACTTTTAAAATGGTTTAGATTCATACAAACACATTTATATCATCTTTAATCCCTAGTTTCAAATCATAGGATTCAATTTCAAACTTGAATTCAAATTTAAATCAAATTATTTAAATTTTCAAAACTCGATTAAGTTGTTCAAAATAACTTTTATCTTTGAAATTCCATTTCAAAAGCTTTTCACTTTAAACCCAAATTTCCAATTTCAAAATCAATTGAAATTAAAAATTTCAATTTCAAAAACATCAAATTTAAATTATCTGTGACTTAACCGATTTCCACGTGAAATCCATATTTGTGTGTGTAAAAGTGTAGTCCAGGGGTTTAACACAATAGTGCAACACAATGAAT
This sequence comes from Allium fistulosum, assembly GCA_030737815.1. Lineage (NCBI taxonomy): Eukaryota > Viridiplantae > Streptophyta > Magnoliopsida > Asparagales > Amaryllidaceae > Allium > Allium fistulosum. Next base: position 132,155,008 of record CM060904.1, read on the forward strand.
CATCACAGATCAAAATACAGGATATAGTTGATAAGCAATTTAACTATAACGCTTATCGTTCATGCACAGATCACAGATATATATAAATTTCAGATAAATAAACTGTAGTAAAGATTACACACAAATCAGAATATATCACAAAGCATCATAGATCAGAATATCAAACAATTCAATCATCCAATCAAATCCAAGTATTCATAAGTAAGGTCAGTTAATTATCTAATTTATTCAAATTTGATTAATTACTTATGAATTTCTAATCCGGGTTAATTAATCGTTAATTAATTACAATAAGTGATTATCCCCAATCAATTCCATTAATTAATTAATTAACCTTTAATTAATTATCCTCAAATTAATCACCTTAATTAATTTATCACATTAATTAATTATCCTTTAATTAATTATTGTTCAATCACTTAATTTATCAACCTTTAATCAATAATTAATTTCTTTTATTACTTCTCTAAGTAATTTTTATTTTCCAAATCGTCAAGTGATTATTAATTTAAACTTTAGTTAATACATTTAAACTTATAATTTACAAATTATCAATTACCACTCTAATTATCTTAAATAGTTAATGAATTTAAATCTTAATCTTCATTACTTAAAAAAAAACCATTTTCCATTTATTTATTTAAGTTTTCACTTAAATATGTTTGGAAACATTTATTTCAAATTTTCTTTGAACTCTCATTTTAAATTTCAAGTTACTTTCTATACATCTAATTATATTTCCAAGTCATTTGAAACAAATTGAATTTCAAAACTTATTTTATATTCAATAGTAAATTCCAATTCAATTTGAAACATATTTGCGTTTTGATTTAAAATTTGAATTTAGTTTTAATTTCCAGACAACAGACTCAGGTTTAACTTGTTTCAAAATCTTTTGTTTTAAACTCCTTTTACACTTTAAATTTATTTAAGTTTAAAAGCTTAAACACTGACAGGTTTAAACAGAAACTCAAAACAACAATTCATTCGAGTCAAACAGAATGACTTCGGGTAATTCGTTTTAAAACTTCGAGTAGAATGTCAGATTACCCGAGCCAAATTCGCGAACAATCTGAAACACCCAAACGAAACAGCCCAAATCCAACCAACGTGCTCGTGCACGTGTACACCTCCGTTCGCCACCTCCGTTCAACGCGACATAGACGAGCAAATCGACGCTGACCCACTAACCAAGCTCCGACCATCCTACGTCATAAATTTGCTTCCAAACAAAATCGAGCATAGCTCGAGTAACTTCCACCCAGACTACCAACCCAAAACACTTCGCGATCACAACTCCGGCCACCAGAGTACCACCACCTCCGGCTACTGCTTCTCCAAACTTCCCTCTACCGATCCCCAAACCCAGGTCGAACTCGATCCCCTGTGTCATTCGAACGAGACCAAAATGTATTCACGACAAAAACTAGGTTTATAGGAAAGACCTCGTCGCCGTTGCCACCACGACGATCTACAGCGTCTCTCTTCATTTTTCCCGGCCTCTCCATTCACTACTCCATCATCACAAGAAACCCCAAACACTCCAGTTTACGTGATCACCCAAAATCGACGAAAACTCGTTTCCTGTTCTACTCAAAACTGCTCCCTCAATACTATGTTAAAAATTATGATTTCTATTTTAAAAATCAAGTCTTGTGTTACTGATTAAATTTACATGCCTGGGTTGTTGAATTAAAAAGTTCGAATTTTAACAAACTTAAGCTTTCCCGGTTCTATTTTTTATTTCCAGAGCAACTTCAATTTTGTTTTACTTAAATAAATTTTAGCTTACAGTCATGATTAAACAGACAGGTTTGTTCAGATACTATGTACAAAAATAAATAGATTAGGCAAGTTGATTTTGTTTTGAACTTGAGCTTCAAGGTTTATCACAGAGATGTTTTCCAGACTACAAACAGACAGACAGACATCAAGACATATAAAGAATTTCATAAATATGTTCATACAAACACATTTTTTTCAGACATAAGAACATAGCAAATATACTTAATAGGTTTAAATTTAAGTTACTCACCATCGTTTGAAGAAAGAACAGAGACTTGTTTTTGAAATCTGTTTTGAATTTGAAAACTGGAAACATGTTTCCACCTTGATCATTCTGCCAAATCATCTTGCTCTCTGCCTTTTTGAGTTGCTTGATGATTGTAGAATGTGGTTTTGGTTTTAATGGAGTTTTCAACTTAGTTTTGTATTTAGCTCGAATGGAATGAAAAGGTGATATGGGAAATAGTTTACAGAGTGATGTTTATACAAGCTACAGGTAATAATATCTTATACAAACAGTGTACACATTTGTACAAATTATCAGAGAAAATTTTATATTTTGGTGGCCGAGATTGTATACTATTGTACTAGAGGAGATATTATCTTAGCAAGCATTAAATGGCATTGTCCTTGATGTTTTTATTTGCAATAACAGTTGACTTCGGCTGATATGTTGTTTTGGGCTAAAGATTTCTTTGTTTATTCTTTTACTTGCTTTGCATAATCACTTACAGGTTACATACAAGATTCCTTTACTTAGTTTGTTTATGTACTTGCCTACATTATTTGGCTCGGCTGAGATGATTTGTTGTGGAGGCTAAAGATATTATTCTATTTTTATTTGTTGACTAACAATGCTTGTTCGGCTGAGGAGATGGGCATCAAATGCAAATCCTATTTTGTTTACACTTATACTATTTGTTATGTATGTATATGTACAGTTTGAATTGTACACAAATGTTTTGTTGTTTCTTGTCTTACTTTCCCAGGTTGATACATTCTTTTGTATGTTCACTTTATATTCTACAAAGTTTATTAAACTAATTACTTGAAACTCAAATTCAACATATACAATATTTAAATTTAATTGATTTAACACAAATTTATTCGTCTTGGGGAAACTCGCATTACCTTATCATTTAATTCTACAAATTTTAATTCAAAAACTCATTTAATTAGAAATTTATATATTTAAAAATTCGGGGTCGTTACAATCCGTACACAACTCAAACCTCTCTCCTAAGAGATAATGTCTCCAAATTTTCAATGAGAAAATTACAGCTGCCAACTCCAAATAAACAGTAGGACATCTTCATGCGGTCTAAGCTGCCTGGATGCGTTGGTAATAACCTTACCATTCTACATTAATACGGCTCCCAATCCAATTCCACATGCATCACTATATACCACCAAACCTTGGATTCCATTTGGAACTACTAACATGGGTACATTATTCAATAAATGCTTTAACTTAAGGAATGCTTCCTCACATTTGACAGACCAAACAAACTTCACCTCCATTTTGGTCAGCTTAGTTAAGGGTGCTGCTATCCGCGAGAAATCCTTAATGAATCTCCCGTAGTAGCCATCAAGTCCAAGAAAACTTCTAATCTCAGTCACCATCTTCAGTCACTTCCAATTATTAACAGCTTGGATCTTATCTAGATCGACTGATAATCCTTTCTCTGAAACCACGTGACCAAGGAATTTAACTTCCTTCTTCCCAAAACGATACTTGGTAAACATCACATTTAGCTAATTCTGCCTTAGCTTCTCAAGCACCATTCTAAGATCAACTTCATGCTGCCTTTCATCCTGAGAGTATAATAGAATGTCATCTATGAACTCTTGAGCAAACCATCCAAGTACTCTCGCAAAACTCGGTTTATCATATCAACGAAGAAAGCAGGTGCATTGATCAATCCAAATGGCTCACCAACCACTCATACGAACCATATCTAGTTCGAAAGGCTGTCAAAGGAATGCTATCCTCTGCTACTCTTAACTGATGGAAACATGTTGCTTAATCTGACTAGGAGAATACTCTAGCTCTATTCAACTGATCGAACAGATCAACTATTCTAGGCAAAGTATATTTATTCTTAATTGTCCTTCCATTCAGATTATGATAGTCAACGAACATCCTTAACGACTCATTTGGTTTCTTCACAAATACCGCAGCCGCTCCTTAAGGCGAACTGCTTGGTCTGATAAAATTCTTTCCTTTTAGATCCACTAGTTGCACCTTCAATTTCTTCATCTCAGTTGGTGTCATTTTTATAGGGGTCTACTAACAGGTTCAGCTCTGGGTATAAGATCTATTCTAAACTCAACATCTTTATAAGAGGGTAATCTAGTGACTGGCTCAAAGACATCTGGAAACTCTCTTGCTACCCGAACCTAACTTAACTCATCACCTTCTCCATAGCATTAAGCAAAGCACTAACACTCCGGTCAGTATTCTATACAGAGAGTATCACTTGGTTATGACTATTAGGGTATCTCAGTGATATCTCTCTATCATAGAAAAATACTCTAGTCTCATACCTGCTCAACCAATCCATTCCCAAAATGATCCCAAAATCTAAAAAATCAATAGCATACAAACTGCATGCAAATTTATGACCTAACAAATTAAGTTCTAACTGCTCGCATCTCAGCCCCAGAGTTTCATACCCTCCTATAGGATGCACAACCCTTAAAGAAGTAATAAGACATGTAGGTTCTAGGTATAATCTATCAATCAAACACTGAGATATAAATGAGTGTGATGCATCAGTATCAAAAAGTACTCTTACCGAAATACTCTAAATCAAAAGCGTACCTTCCATCACCGTCTTTCCCTTATCTGTCGCAGTTGGCCTAGCTAATCCAATAGCAAAGACCTTTCCTTTATCCTCCCTAACTGGCTCTGGACACTGATTCTTGTAATGCCCAACTTGATCATAGTTGAGGCATTTCACATTCTTCGTAACTACTGCCTTCTTCCCATTTCATGACCGTCATTCATTAGCACAGTGACCCTTCTCATCAAACTTATAACATATGACATCATCCTTCAATCTCTTAGCTGTGTCTCCATTTTGGGCTCCCTTCTTTGTAAAGAACTTCCTCTTTGATGCAGCAGCGGAAATACAAATTGTATGATTCTGTGAAAGTAGCAATCGATGGAATAAAAGATACCGAATGGCCCAAATCCATTGATCGAATGATACCGGATTCTAGCTTATCCCAAACACGTTGATAGCGCACTATACCGTGTTTAAAGATCTATGATTCTTCGTACGTTGATCTAGCGCACTAGATACCGTGAATCGGCTTCAGCAATCGTTGAATCGAGCGCACTCGATTAACCGAGAGTGGAGATAGGAGATTACACTCAGCTACCAATTTAATTGAAAGCACAAAGCTAACAAACAAAAGTTTTCATTCAAAATTAACCAACCCTTACAAATGACCCAACCCGCCTATTTATAGGCTTACAACTCAACATGCCAAAACAGCAACACATAGGTCGTTGCCGACCTAACAACTCCACATGACTCAACTTAGGTCGTACGCGACTTAACAGACTCACCCGGTTCATCATTACAACACAGTTATACGCCCTATACAACTCACACGACTTATACAAAACGACCTAAAACATAGGACTTAACAATATGTTCAACGATTTAAACCAGCTACGACATAACATCCTCCGCGACTTAAAAATAATCAACGGCATAGAGTAAAGCGGCATAAGGAATCCACGGCTTCAAGCTTTAGTGACCTAAGAAGTTAGCTTCTGGGATTTTTCTCACGACCTAATGCTCCTCGCGACTTATCATAGGTCGTAACTCAATCCTGCGACCTAACCTTGACCGACCTAAGGCCTCGCGACCTAAGGACACAACATCTTCACGCGACTTAAAAACATCAGCCTCTGAAACCTCTTCATGCGACCTAACTAGGTCGTAGGTCGTTGAACGACTTAAGGCTTCTCTGCGTAACTTGTTTCCTCTGTCCTCTTCTTGTCTCTTGCTAGGTCGTTCCTTATAGGTCATATGCGACCTATAATGAGGCGACTTACTGATTAACGCGTTAATCAACTGTTGCACTTCTCCCTTCTTCTCTTTGGATCGTGGACGATCTAAAGTCATTCCGTTAGGTCGTGGATGACCTATAATTTCTTCCTTAACACTGATCTCATTAGCTCGGAGGCGACCTTCGCTAGGTCGTGAACGACCTAAAACTGCACTAGGTCGTGAGCGACCTAAAACTTCACTAGGTCGTGCGCGACCTAAAATTTCTGTGCGACTCAAATCCGATGACTTGGTGGATCGCGCTGCATCACTCTTCTTCTCATGAGAAACCTAGGTTTCCACAGACTTCTCTTTATCTAGAACAACGAGACACTCCTCATGGCGAATAGCCATCTCTACCATGATATTACAAGGATCACGGACATTTGTCATGGTCATCCTAGCAAGTCTGAGCCTTAGTCCCCGAATGAACTTCTCATTCCTTTTGATGTCGGTATCTATAAGTGCATACCTATATCTAGATAACTCCTCAAACTTAGTAACATATTCAACTATTGACATCTCCGCTTGCACTAAATCCATAAATTTTCTCATCTGCTCAAATTTGGTAAACTATGATACAAACTTCTGCTCAAATCTCGTCTTAAATCAGCCCAAGTTAAATGCTCTTCTGGCACACCAGTAGTAACAATGTTTCAGCAGTGTAATGCTGACCCCTGTAACTGTCTAGAGGTCGACCTTCTCTTTTATGCATCATTCAGACCTATATCAGTAAATATTCGCTCATGATGGAATAGCCAAATCTGAAACTCCACAACACTTCTATTCTTAACAATAGCTTCCCACTCAAACTGGTTTAATCTCTACTTAACAAAGCAAAATTCCTAACTAAAGCCATATGATTAGCTTCCCCAACATTTCCATCAACACCAGCAGCAACTCCAGCTTGCATCAAATTGGCAATGAACTGATACATCGCTCCCATATCCATTGGTGGATTTGCATCACTCACATTGGCTTTAGCATTTGGGTTGCTAGCATTAGCCGGTCGACTAGGGTTTCTCCTAGTAGTGGGTCGAGCATTTCCGTTTGTTGTGGTGCTTCCTCCATTGAGATTTCCTCTTCCATTTTCTACTTCAGTATCTCCTTTCTCATAAATCTTCATACAATCCCTAGTAAGATATAGAAGAACGACCTAAGAGAGCAGGGTACACATACTTATATATAATACTAAATATATCAATTACAAGTACGTTATTATAATGTTAACCCAAACCCCAATCTTATTATTTGATTCATTGGATTATGTTTTAAAAAAATCTTTTAGGTTTAAGTTTCTTTTAAAGTTTCATAAACCATGCTCTGGTACCAAATTGTAACATCCTCCTACTTGAAGGCCCAAAACTAACAGCTACGGATGCTGCACTCATCTATAGTTATTAATTCTTGGCTACCAAATACGGCGATATTAGGTACTTTGATACACAAAACACAAGAATATGGAAGAATTTTAAACAGTAAATAAAATCCACATTCCAATTCAAAATATTTCAATTTGATTACATAATCCCACCCGCAGACCACGTTTAGATAACATATAATAAAAAATATGCCAAGAGAGACATATGAAGATGCCCTCTTGGTTGATCATAGTACATACTAAGGAATTAAAACAGTTTTCCTTTACAATCAAGCATACATCGGAAATGAAATAACTATAGATAACTATCCGCCTCCTGCATGTCTTCAGAAGCTTTATTCGTCTAAACAGAAAACCTGAAAACCTTTAACTGCAACCTACTCAAAGTCAATTGAGTACCTGAGAGTTTAAGAAGAAAACAAAAACTTCAAGTCAGACAAAACCTAGTATCAATAACAATCTACCATCTCAAACCATTTGGATATCTAGTGAGACCATGTTGCTTAGCGGAATAGGCTTTCCTCTCACTAGTATCTCAAAACATTTACAAAACTGCATATTGTGCTTCCTTTATCCACAATGGTTAAAAACATAGTATTTCAAAACGTTATGGTAATATGCAATATAAATAAATCAATTATGGATCACCCATCCCCATTCATTCTGACTATCTGTCTAAATTATAGTTTCTAGGGTTATTAACATGTTAAATGTTCATAGACTATATGTCCAATTACTTAGTTTTCATGAGATCACTAAGAACCTATTGGTAACTCCAATATCATATCACTTATTCTAGTTTTCACAGGCTAACTAAGAACCTATGGGCTGACTGCCAATATCTTAATCCAGATATAGTTTTCGTGGGCAAACTACAAAACTACTAGCCTCTGCTAGTATTAAATCATAGTTTTCATTGGTGGACTATTAACCTATTGCCCCCTACCAATATCATACATTTTTCATGGGCTTATTGTAAATCCATTTGCCCCTGCCAATATCTTTAAATTAAGGATTTAACATCTGTTAAGTTGTATTCACTGCTAGACCAACCTAACTGGTTATTCTGCCCATTCCCAAATTTTAGTTATGGGTTAATAACAATGTGAATACTATTTCTAAAACCTTTTATTTATGCCATGTTTTTTCCTCAAAAATGAGAATGGGTTATTAGATTTGAAACCTTAAAACATCACTTTCGACACCCCTTGGTGACCTCCTTCGAAAGCATAGAAAGCCTCTTTCCAAAACTCTAACTATATATACCTTACGAAACCGATAAGACCTTTGAATGGTATCAAGAAAAACGTTCTTTAAAAAATATGTTTCGAAACAAATGAAATACCTTTTCAAAAGCATTAGGTTTTAATCTTAAAATGTTATTTGGATTAAGATGATTGTATGCGAAAGTATCTCTTTTGAAACCAACAAAACTAATTTAGGAAAAATTAATGGTGTCGGAACCATCTTAGTCGAAAGCAAAAGACTTTAAAATCAAAACTTCGAAGGTCTGGCTTGAAACCCCCTTCCAATTCCATCTCCTTCGAAACCCCAACCCCTTTCAAAAGTAATTAATAAAAACATTTGGTTTAAAGTAAAGTAGGGGCAACTATTCGAAAGCAATAATGCACAACATGGTCGAAAGGTAGAGTGGTTAGGCTTCGACTGGGTCGAAACCATCCCTTTATAAAGCTTTTATTTAAATAAAAGTGGAACTCCTTCAAAAGAAATGCTTTGACTAAGTCACAAACTTTCTGCTAAAACAAGGCAAGGATTTTTACCATATGAAAACAAGGTAGTACTTTGACCCCTACAGAGGCTTACCCTTTAACACTAATGCTTTTGCTTGTCTTCCAATCCATTATATCTTCCCGAAGATACCATGTGTATTGGTTTCGATTATGAAGGTTTCGACCATGATGGTTTCGACTTTGATGAGGCAGAATCAAAGGGGTCGGAAGGTCCTTTCCATTAAAGGCGAAACACCTTTTTTCGATTAAAGAGGTATTATCGCAATTTAAAGCAATTTCTTTCTAATAACTTTCCTTGTTGTGAAATGCTGATTGACTGCCATAAATCTGTTTAATTACTTTACTTCTAAAACCACTGCATTAATTCAGATCCTAAATTAAAGGATTAAATGCTAAAACCTTACCATATAGCATAAAACCGACATTTTCAGAAAAGCCCTTCCTTTAAAATAATTTATTTCCCCAAATAAATAAACTGGAAAAATCCCCAAAAATCATAAAAATTTAATTTATCATGTAATTAAACATATTAAAATTTTAGACCCAATTTTTTCCTAAGATTCACAAATAAATATTTACCCAATTTTAACATATTTTACATCAAAAATTCAAAAAAAATTCCCATAACTCGAAAAATTTTGAAAATTAAAACCATCTCCAAAATTATTTTTTACTTAACATAAAAAATTTCCATGGCATTTTAAAACAAATATCTTTTGGTTTTACACGAAAAAAAATTCGAATTTCATGTTATTTTTATGGTTTAAATCAAACAATCCATAAATCCGAGCATATCATCATCCAATATATCATGGAAACAAATTAAATATTCAATCTAAAATCGCATGATTATAAAATCAAAAGAGATGGTAAGAATTATTATTTACCATAAACTTTATGAGGAACTTGAGATTTGATGTTGACTAATCCTTCCTTGCTTAATTTTTAGCTTTAAATTAAAATATCTCCTTCTTCTTCCTTGGTAATGGCTACTTTGATTTAGGTTTTATGTTTTGTGACCCTGAGAAAAATGAAACGTGAATGGACATAGAGGAGAAGTAATAACAATGTAAAATAATAAGGAAGCTATTTTAATATGCCCATGTGTAACTAAATTAGCCTTCAAACCAAATTAAAGCCCATTTATCTTATTAGTAAGCACGACCGTATAATAATTTTATCAAATCTCAATCTCCTTATCATTATTACTTAATTTTAGCTAATTAAATTTCCTGAGTAATTTTGTCAAAAATTTGGGATGTTACAAACGACTCCTAAGCAAGGTGTGCACAATCCATCTTCTCAACGACCTCACATATCTCTGAATTCTTGAGAACAACGTGCTCAACGTAATGTTTGGTATCTTATAAATCCATTATGTGATGTTACCAAAGTCGAACTAAGCTCAGAGAAATCCGAGACTTCGGAGAATTACAATCCAATTTTTTTAATATAGATGTTCATAAATTTATTATTGCAATTTGGATATGTGACATTTTATTGAAATAAAAAATTAGATTTATTTTAACTCGCGAATAAAACCAGAGAAACCAAATATATAGCCTGTTGGTTAAACTATTTAAGAATGAACTACAAAAAAGTTGTATCTTAGGAAAACGATAGTTTCAGCCGACTAAGCATTGGAGTTCAACCAATTAAAAATTCATATGCATTTAAACAGCTTCTAGAATTTAGTTGACTGTATACCCCAAGTCAGCTAATTGAATAGTGCCAAATTTGAATTATATACTTAAGGGTTGTATTTCTGACCACGTCAGCCGGCTGCCTCCATAATTTTAGCATGCCGGTCCATCTGATATTTATTTTTTAAAATAGTCTTGCACAAATTTCAATGCAAATACCCAATCAAACATACTTAATATTCCTATCTACCCCTTCATTCTCAACTTACCTAACCATTCTCTATTCAAAAAAAACCCAAAAAACGCTAACTTTATCAAAAAATTCAATTTTTCATCCATTTTCATAAACCAAATAGCTCCAAAGTCAAAGTGAGCATGGGAATCAACTACCGGACCTTTCGAAAGCCAAATTCGAGCATGGTTACAATGAAACGGTGATTACTAAAATCAATAACATGAGAAGTTCAAAGCTATTCGAATGAGCATTGTAACGACCCAGAATTTCTGATATTTGAAATTCGTATATTTAAATAATTTTAAATATTAACAAGTTGAATTTATAAGTCGAATGAATTTAAATTCGAATATCTGGATTTAATTGGATAATTAAATCAACAATTTAATATTTGAAATTCCAGAAATAATTGGAAATGGTTTAATGTGAATAAAAATGATTTATAAAATTATAATAAATCATATTTGAGTTAGAATGATGTGATAGAACTTTTAAAATTGAATTAAAAGTTAATTTGTGAAAATTGAATATTTTAATATTTAATTGACGATTAAAAATAGTCATTTTTCAAACAGCCTCGGATTTCGACGAAACTAGTTTCTTTGGATCCGTAATGTTTAATTATTGTAAGATTTCAAATTTCGTGTCAATCGGATTTACCGTTTGTCCGAGGCAAGCTAAAACGCATAGAAATTTGTTTAACCGATTTAATTTTAAATCTGATCGTTTATTTCTGTAACTCACACATATGACCGAATCAGCCTCCGAAACATATTCCATTATGTCCGGAACGTGGGTAAAACCTTAGAAACGCCAGCCGGCATGCTTCGTTTGGAGGTCGGAAAAATTCGGGTGAATAGTGTTTTGGCCATTTTTCTATAAAAGGACTTCACTTCTTTAATTTTTCACAAACCCTAAATTCTTAAGCCCTAGCCGCCGGCTATAATTCAATAGCCAGAAACTTTCAATCTTCTTCTCCTAATCTCTTTCAATCCGTGCAACATTTCAACAAACCTCCAACTACAAAATTAAAGAGATTCGTGAGAGCTTTAAGTCCATACGGTGATGATGGGTTTTCGAGTATTGTGAGGGGAGAAAAGTGCTTCCGTTCGCACGTCATTTAGGCATGAATTTTGAGAGGGAGGCAACGCTGGGGGGCTGCGTGCGTGGGCTAGGGGTGGAGACGGTTGCGAGCTTCGCTGCGGTGGTGCTTGATCGACGTCACGTCGCCGTCAGGAGGTGCGGCGATCGAAAAAAGTTAGCGTGTGATGGGTTTGAGCATGCGCAACTTTAACTGGGAAGAAGAAACAAAAAGTGCGGCCACGATCTGATGGCAATGAAATGGACGGCCCAGATGAAGAGTAGGTTTAGAAATAAAATAAAAGTTGAAATTATTATATTATAAATTCGTACGATCTTTATAAAATGCGTATCTTTTTCATACGAGGTCGAAAAATTACGAAACAAGTTGCGTTGGAATCGTATTGTCGAGCACTAAGCAATGAAGCTAGTTTGGAATCGTTTGGAGCTAGTGATAATTTTGGGTAAAATTAAACGTCCGTTTAATTTTATTCGAAATAAAACACTACAACTGTTATCGGAAACTCAAGGTGAGAACTTCTCACTCAATCGAAATTGTTCGGTTTAAATTCAAAATAGTAAAATTTAAAATTGCTTGCTTGTGTGATTGGATGAAAAATTGTTATCTATTGTGCTGAATAGACATTATATGCCATTTATTAAGCAGAGGTTATTTATTAAACACATATACCGCGATATTCCACCTTGAAGTGGATTGGTATTATATATGTATTTGGAGTTGATTTCCCACATTATATAGCGGATGAGACCCTATTGCACCGAATAATAGCGGATAATATTTTATAAATCCCATATACCGCGATATTTCACCCTGAAGTGAAATTGGTATTGTGCTAACATCAGTGGATGCAGAGAAACAGGTTGGAGGGATCCAACTTGATTCCTCAAACATTTGAATTTATTTCATATGTTGTGTGTTGGTTGATTTATAATCCGTGTGATTATCTTTGTGATTGAAGTTGTTGAAGTCTATAGGTTAGCCGAATATATTTTTGGTATCGTTAGATACCGAAAATAAATAAAATTGGATTTTTGAAAATTCAAGTTGAAAATTTATTTTAAAACTTATTTTTGAGAATTGGATTAATTAAAAAGGAGTTTTAAAAGGATGAAGTTTTATTTTTAATCTTATTGAATAAAAATTCCAAATATGGAAAAAGGGCTTAAAAATGGATTTCGATTAATATTATTATAAGTTGAAGAATTTATTTAAAATTTGGATTTTTAAATAGATTTGAAGAGATAAAGAAATTTATTTAAAAATGAATGATTTTGTAAATTCATTGGAAATTTATAAGTAGAAAATTAATTAAGAATAATTAATTAAGTATTAATTATTAATTAAGAGTTAATTAATGATCAATTCAAGGATAATTTATTAAATTTTTTATAATTTATTGATTTTAATTTACCATAACTAGCAAAATTTATCCATAGAAATTTATTTGATTTTAAGTAAATCAGATTATTTAATTGATCCTATTTATGGATGTTTGAATTTTATTGGATGTTGAATTGTTTGATATCCTTGATATGTGATGTTTTGTGATATATCCTGATTTGTGTTGTGATCTGTGATTTGTTTATCTGTGATATATATATATATATATCTGTGATCTATGAATGAAAGATAAGCGTTATAGTATACCGCTTATCAAATATATTGTTATGTTTTGATCTGTGATGATTGAATGTTGTTGCACTATTATGTTAAACCCTTGGACGACACCGTACATACACAAATGTGGATTTCACGTGGAAATCGGTTAAGTCACAGATTTTTATCAAATTTTGAAAATTGAATTTGTGAATCCAAATTAGTTTTGGAATTGGGATTGAAAGCTTTTGAAAATGAGTTTCAAAAATAAGAGTTATTTTTAAATAACTAAATAAAATTTGAATTTAAATCATTAAATTTAAAATTTTGAATTCAATATTTTGAAATTGAATTCAATAATTTGGGAACTATGTCTAAAATATTATATAAGTTATAAAAGGTGTTTATATGAGTTTTTAACCATTTAAAATATGGTTTTGGAAATTTAAATTTAAATTCAAGTTTGTACTCAGATGGCTTTAACTTATGTAATTGTAACCAGCTTTTCCCAAAACGAAAACTATCCATTTCCAAATAACAATAGCTTTCACATAAGGGAAGAAATTCCCATTTGCGTTAAAAGGATTAATTTGAAATTAAGCTGTTTTGAAGACTATGAATTAATCTTTGTGAAAGATTGTTGAATCTTGTTTTGAAATAAAAGAGTATTTCAAATGGTGTATCTTTTATATTATAAAAGATTTGAATTGTGAATTGTTTTGAAAGCTATCAATTAAATCTTTGATTTAAAGATTTGATGAGTTAATCCAATTGAAATGGAAATTGATTTGGGGAATCTATGAATGAATCTTTGTGAAACTGGGTGAATTTTGTGAATTTAATCTTTTTGTTTAAAGATTTAAAATGGTAATTTGTTTAAACCATTTGAAAGAAAGAGTTTGGGTAATAAGTTGTAACTTAATTCAAATCCCAATATCCACATGTTTTAAAATATTGCGTTCACTATTCGGATTAGCCGGGAGAGGACCTTTGTGTCATATAACCCATTCCGAATAAGTGATACGACGATATGGACTGCATTGAAGACCGGTGGTGAAGGCCAGGTATTTGTGAAAATGATAGGATGACCTATCGATTGTCTCTGCACTGGGTTGCTCTGGTATAGAGATTTCCTAAGTGATGGGAAGTTCGATCGGGATTGTGAATACCCGGATTTGCAAGGGCTTCTTTGGAAGTGCCTTCGGTTCTGTTCGAACCCGGAACAAACTTGTATGGTTACATGTCTGAAATTACATTTTGAGATATAAAGCAGATTTCTTTCAAATACATTTCTGTTTGGTGGCGGAGAATTTATTCTCTTAGCTTTAACACCCTTCTCTGAGACGTACGAGCTCAGAGGTTATATAGTTGAAGGTTATCAGCGATATATTCCCAATTTGGTAATGTGGCATGCTGAGTGTTGTTGTGTGATGATTATTTATTGATCATTTGTTGATCAAAGCATGGCTTTATGCCAAAGCATAGCTTTGTGGACGAAACTTCGTCGAACCTCACGACCCGGTATGGTTGAAACAGGAATCATGGCAGCAAGGTTATTTGAGGGTAGCTCCCTCTGAGGGTATGTCCATTTCCTTCTGGATTATAAGTGGTATCATGGTCTGGAGCCCAGATACTTACTTTGTGGTTGCTGCAAACTTATTACTTTGTGGTTGTTGGTTGAGAGGATTCTCGGATAAAGGTCGCAAACGACTGGGGGATGGCATACTCATGTCAGTAGTTACCTAGTCACAGAGGTAGCCCGGCCTTGTGTAGCAGAGATCCGGTTAGGATCCGGGGACGTCGCTCCAAAGGTGTTCTATTTTATGTGGGAAGTTCCTTTGCCCGACCATTTGTTGGAATCCAATCATCCAAATACGAGCCATTTACGGTTTTAGTTGTAGAACCTGCCATTTAATATGGTAGCTATAGTAGGCATAGTATAATGGTACCTATGCTGGCTAAGATTTATATTATATTTTCGAAAAAAAATTCTGCACTATGCACTAATAATAATGTCAAAAATGATTTGTTTTGCGTAGTAAGCATGTTTGACTATCATAAGGAGAAATCTCCTCCAATTCTGCGTTTGCATTGTGTGTGTGGCGGGAGGCCTTATGGTAGTTTCATTTTCCAAAAGCATTGCAAATGTCTTTTACTTCTTTTTTTGTTGTTTTAAAGATAAATAATTGTTTTAAGTTCTCACACCAGTCCCATAATTGACCTGGAGTTTATTGTTCCCTTCCTAAACTCTAGGTGCCCATCATTTTCCACACGGGCAGCCTAGAGTCAGGTTATCAGGTTATTTTGGATATTTAGGAGATGCTGTGGAGCTCAGGAGGCGAGCTGGATGGCGAGTCATATCACTAGTATACTATTATGTATTTCGCTGTGTATTCAGATTGTAGGGACAAGTTTATATAACTTTCCATTGCCTAGTTGTATTGTGTTGTATATTCACTCTGATGTTGATGTAATGTATAAACTGATATAGTTCTTTGATTTAAAGATTATTTATTTATCTATTATATGTTGTTCCGCTGCGATTGTGAGATTCTGATATTGGTTCTGTTGCTCCTTCTTCTGTTGTTCTTCTTTCTTTCTTCTTCTTTTTCTTCTACCTCTTCTTTTTAACCCTAATAATTCGGTTTTCCGGCATTCGATTATGCGGCATTTGATACAGTGGACGTAAGAGTGCCGACCTTCAGATCCCTACAAAATCGTGTCATTACAAGCATTCATGAAATTTCCTGACTTCAACGGTTACACGATTAGAGAAAAAGCCAAAGCTCACGGATTCGATTCTCTTATAGGGTATGATTCCAATAATATTAAGATCTACCCTCTTCTTATTAATCTTTTCTATGCAAATATGAATCTTGACCATCAAGATCCCTGAAACAAAGATGATTGTATATGAACATTGGTTTGTGGAGTAAAGATTTATTTACCTCTCCATTATTTGGGCTATGTTCTACAATGTCCATCCAAAGGGTTAGATATTAACGATGTTGATATTGACATGTACAATCGTAATGAAGTATCCCATCTCTTCTTATCGAACGATTTAACCATTTTAAATCTAGTGCCTTACGTTCGAAGGCAAGAATCATCTATCGTGCACTTATTCGATCTTTACAACCCCGGAACTGGAAGTTATGAAAGGTCTACCAAAGGGATTTTCAAAAAACATTTGAACATATGTTTTTATGCATCTTATGGAAATAAGCTTGAAGAATGTCATAATTTATGCGATTTACTAGGTAACTTTATGTTTCATAGAATTTACGTTATATGTATTCTTCAATCTGTTACATGAACTGCGATTAATTACAAATTAATCAAATTCTAAAGTTAATTTTCTTACTAGTATAGTGTTAAGTTATATTCAAAAACATTTTAGTTCTCTAAGTATTTAAATATAACTCAACGTCATAATATGCAAATATTTATATCGTAATTTATCAAGTCTTCTATTTTTTATACAGTAGCTATAAACCATAGGATATTGTCTTACTGATTACTTAATTAAAACTAACTGTATTGATTAGTACCACTGTCCCAAAGGTTAGGTGTTTCAACCTTAGTGCGAGAGGTCACTGTTCTGAAACGTATATTACATGATTCGAACATATATTAACATGTAATATGTTGTATATTGCCTAGACTTGTAGCGCTAATACTTATAACCATTTAAGTATCCAAATTCAAAAGAAGAAAAAAAAACTAATTGTATTATAATGTAAATATTACGGCAATAAAGTCTTATCATAATTAGTAGTGTACTAAAAGACAATTTGCAACATCGCATAATATATATAATTTTATTTTCTTCTTATTATTCTCTAAGTTAATATGATTACGACTTATTTCCTTGATTTAATTTGTAGAAGGTTGTTAGATTTGTTAATGCATTGGTACCATATAATCTTTAAGTGTTTGGTAAAATATATTGTAAGTTAGAAGATATATTTTCTATTGTCAATTTTTGTATCTGTGTCAACCTTATTTGATTTTTAATCTATTAGCATGATTATGAATTTTGTCTATCAATTTTATTTGGTGGGGCATAGTTCATTTATTAATATATAGATACCATATGATTTTCAAGTTGTATGGTTAATTAGTGATAAAATTGTTCTTTTTCCATTCTTAAACGTATGTACATAACAAAATCAAGCTGTGGAAGAAGTGAAGTAATTCAAGCGATAAATTCCATGCCATGTTTTGTGAAATTGTATGGATGCATAAACATCCCATTTGTTTCAGTTATAGTAGATAACTTTGATTTTGAAAAATATGCTATTTAAACTTATAATTCTTACTTGAGTGTTTTATGTGAACTTACTTAACCAAGGCTTATTTTATGTAGAATCTAATAATATCTATCATAATTAATCTATAGATTAACAAATATTTATATGGTGTTATTAAATAGACCATCAAATATTCATCTGTGAATTTCCATTGATTGCATGATTATTATCGATTTTTCGGATACCATACAAAATTGCAAGATAATTAATAGTGATTTCTTAAAAAGTGTGTTTGTTATTGTATTATTTTGAATCAATGTAGTTTAAAATATTTATAGCTAATTATGATTAAAGATTTACTTATCTGGAATGTTTATAAGATAACAAAATTAAAATGGGAAGGATCATACCAAACTATATTGCCAAATAAAATGAAATTATTATTAGTCAAAAGAAATGTAATTGAAATATCATCTTAAATATATCCTAAAACAACATTTCAAAGTAGTAGATTAATGTTGGATGTCATATTAATGCTGCTATCAAAAAAATATAACATGATGTCATGGCTATGGCCCGATTTCGAAACAAGAAGTAACCGAAATCAGTGAATGATGTCGAAATGATCTAATTTTTTTTATGAAAATATAAAGTATATGAGTGGTTCATGAATATGGCATACGATAACTATGACACAAGTTAGTATGTCATGTAAAATTCGAACCATAGCATTAAAAACAGTTACCGAAATAGAATAATAACAAATAGTGAGGATATTGAATTCATATCATAACTTTTTCAATTAATTCCGAACTAATGAATAGTTCATTCCCCTCTAGTTAGTTATCGAAATGATAAAGGTCTCGCATTATAAAAAATTTCTAAGTTTTGAATGGGTTGTGGAGACAATAATAAAAAGGGTAAGACCATTTGATGTCGAACATCACGTTGATGTCGTAAGGCAACGATAATTGAATCAAATACCTTAATAGCAAGTTCCAGGTTTAAATAAACTATTTATTTCGCTTTGAAACTGGAAAATTCTAAGTAACTAAATCAATACTGCCAAGCTTTAATTAATTCATTAATTCCCCCAACGACATGGTAGTTCGAAGTCTAATTCATTTATACGCATAGTAAATTTGTTATCCAACTTACCAATTCAAAGATTAATAACAAAAACCTAATTGATAAACCACAGGAATCGATTTGGACTCAAAAACCTCCCAGTTAAAACCTTAGCAGCAATTCGAATGTTAAATTTCTTAATTTAGCTTGTTGACTTAATCGATTAAATAAAAACAAACCCTAATTTAAGTTGTAATGCTGAAAGATTAAAGATTGTTGAGTAATTTTGAGGATTTCAAAGTTTTTTGCTTGAGCTTTCAGTTGTGGGTAAAAGAAGAAAGAGTGAAGGCGCTCAAGTATTTATAGGGAAGAAGAAGAAATTTAGTCATCGTTGGATTAGATTTAAATGAACAGTCCAATCTGGAAAGAATGCCGATAGGTGCCAAGCTCCATTATCGAGGCAATGACTTGAAAAGACATTGCTTCCTTCATATTAGAGGAGGAAAAATGTTACTACCATTTATGATTCCAAAATGATGAAGGCATGTCAACAATAAGAGTATCAAAATCAAAGGATCTCGTAGTCAAGATAAAGGGAATGTTGAACCAAAGGAGAGCAGGTTGTCGAACAAAAACATGTCACACCATTGAAAGAATCTTGTATGAATATATGAATGGTTAATGCCAAACCTATTGCAAGCAATGCTATGTCTTAAGAGATATCGCATGTCATCATTATGATATGGAATGTCGGACATCAAACAATATCAAATGCCATCAATACACATGACATCAATATTATATTACCGTCAACAAAAGTAAGAAGGTTATATGCAAATTGATGTCATAGGTTAACTACATGGAAGGATGATGCACTCCATTAGTATGAAAGCTAACACTGAAGAATAGCAAGTGAAAGGATATCTAAAATCTAAAATGATATTGCATACCATCGATTCCCCAATCATTCAATAAAATAATGGATGATGTCGAAGGGAAACATATAACAAGTCATCATGTGCTTGGGGATGTCATATTTCATTGATGACACATCTTATCTATATCACATATCACTAGTGAATGAAGTCACAGTAAGGCAATGTTTTACTTCATTAAGACAAGGATTGATATCAAATTCTAGGTGATGCCGCCTCCCTTTGATATCGAAAGTTATCAGCCTTCAAAGAATGTCGCTAGGCGGAATTAATGTCGAAGTTCATCATATTTTCAATGGTTATCTTGTGTTACTGATGTAGCACATCATCAAAGCAAGATGGATGTCATAATCCTTCAGAGGAAAGCATATTTCACATGTCGTAAGGCCGTAATACAAAATAAAAAGTTATTAAGAGAGGGTTTTCGTATTTAAATAAAACACAAAAGGCTGTCGCACATTATCAATTCAACGAGGGATGTCATAAGCCAGCAGCGTAAAAAGGATGTCATATACATTTACTTCTTGAGGTGATATCAGAAGTTATTAAGACAGATATGATTTGTTAACCCAGTATGATGCCACATATCAATCAACCCTAAATGGATGTTGAAATTCAACAACATAGCAAATGATGCCAAAATCTTCAATTTCCAAAGAATTGTCGCATACCATCGAGATAGCTATTGATTCCAAAAGCCACGCATGCTAGAAGGGACATGTGGCACCCATGAAGCACCTCTCAACCCATATTAATAGAGACCTAAGGGACGATTAATTATTCTCTTGTTTCTTATTTTACAAATTTGTAATCCTAAATCAATTTGGAGATTTTAATGCCATTTGTAATCTTACAACCCTTTTTACAAAAAACGGCTTGCATATGTACAATCATACAGTATATTAAATAAAGAGACATGATTCCGTGACTTATGATTCTCATGCACTTATGATTACAATATGACCTTAACTTTGCCATTGAAATACACATTTCTAACAAGTCGACATAAAGTTTCCTCAGAGAGAAGAACACTTGAATCATGACTTGTTTCTAATTCTCAAGCACTTGTGATTTCGATCATAAATTGTTTTGAATTTCCAAACACTCATAGTTTCAAGTTTAATATGGATTCGACATTGGACATGTGACTTCTTAGCTAATTAGGCTAGGACTGCCTTAGTCTTTCCTCAACAAAGTTCCATTTTCCTCACACTTTTTAGTGTTAATGTAGAAATTCATTAATAAGAACCAATACATATAGACTCAGAGTCCTACTAACTATGGGCATGGAGCCATATAGCACTACGTAGTACCTCACGCTATCCACTCTACTCCCGTCACTTCAGTGTCATCTACTACAATGAATAACCAAATAAATATCACCATAGCATCTCATACCATCGCGTGATACTTAAACATTTGTTCATTATTTATAAACTCCACTCAATCTACTCATTATTTTATATAATAGTTCCAAGGAATAACCAAAAAATATTACTTAATGCCCTATCCTAAATGGTATTATAACTCTGTTTATTCAGATTCCCCATTACATAGAATTTAATACCACGAAATAACATGGAAAGATATCATCACCATACCAACTTAAATCATCAATTAAATCAACATCAATGGTGAATTATTTATACAATTCAATACAATATATATATATATATAAAGAAGACAACAAGATAAAATAGATTAATCAAAAAGACATGTATGAATAGAACAAAACAAATCAAAATTCAATAATATATCAATTGCGACATATATTTTTATATCTCAAAATTAATACTTAGAATTGAATAATAAATAATAATAATATATCCTATGCTTAATTATATAATTAACTAAATAAATGTCAATGGAATCAATAAAGAAAAGATGAGAAATCAAAGAGCATAGAAAACTAATATAAGTGATTATTCCTAGATAAACTACTATAAATATATGTATATTTGATGAATTAATATTTAATCATGAATTCTTCATATCCTATAATTTTATTTAACAAAAATAATTATTTATAAAGTAGTAATTTTATATTCTAGAATTAAATCTATATTTACTAAATTAAAATATAACGTACATTGTATAAATAATATCAAATTTCATGAGTTTTTTATACAATTAGACAATTGTCAAATATCCGTTAAGAATATTAGAAAACTCAATTTATATTCCCAAAATAGTTTATAAAGATAAATGTTACATATAAATATTATTTTATGAAATCCAATCCAATAAACAAGAAAGGATTTATCAGAATAATAACATAAAATAAACGATTCCAATATATATAAATATAACAAAAAATAAGTAAATATAGTAATAATCATCCATAATTTATATCCTTAATGTAACATATTTAGATACTTAGAAATTGTTAATTAATTAAATCAGATATTTGTAATAATTATAAAATAAATAATATAACATGTTCATAATAAACCAACTGCTTCTTTTAATCCTTAAATTGTAAAATTAGAATTTCATAATAACATACATTGAAATCTATAAATATCAATTAAAGATCATTTTATACTTTTACATTAAGTAGTTCTATTAAAAAAATTTATCACACTTTCAACGATTTTCACCTATATATATTATGATGACATGTCTCCTCGACTCTCGAAAATCGACACCAATACATCTACGGTATTTACGTGCCGTAAATCCAAGTGTTGGGAGGTAGATTTTCAGGGGTAAACAAAAGTTAAAAATAGAAACAAAAATTCTCACATTACGTTAAAGAAGATAAATAGTGCATACAATCGCCAACACTAAGGTACTCTGCTTTTTTGAATGAATTAACCCAGCCAGGAACCGTTATAATTGCCTACTCCGACACTTATTGGTACCGACTAACTTAGACATAGCAGAAAAAATTAGATAGATAGATATCACCATCGGGTGCTCCATGCTCCACAAATCTCTTCCATCATGCTCCTTCCTAAAATACTCTAAATAGAATTCTAACGACTTGGCTGTTCGGAAAAGAAGGGCACCCAAAGTTTAAAGGGAAGACAAAATAAACTCCGGATCAGTCATGAGACTGGTGTAAGAACTCAAAATACGTATTTTTTTGAAAACAAAAGGTATCTCATAAGACCATGCCACACATAGACATGAATGGGTTTCTATCTTAAGATAACCAAAACATTCTTACATAAAGTATGAGATATTATTTTTAATGACATAGCTTTGAAGATATTTGCAAATAAACTTATTAATCTTAGCCGAAATTGTCACATTGAGTAAATTCCATCAATACTAGCCACAAAAAACAAAATGACAGGCACTATTGGAGAATGGATTCGATATAAATGACCAGGCTAAGGGACTACCTTTAGGTAGTACATCTCTAGAGGAATGTACCAAGATTAACAAAACATCAACACCTCTACCAACACAAGACCGACCTACCTTTCTCACTAGGTAGCACCGAGTATGTCATCCCTTGGTCATTACTGACCTATCCGAGACGTCTCTTAGCATGCACCACAGTAATTTAAACTCGAACGTCATAGCGGGTAGAAATCTATCTAAAAGAGGATGATCACACTCTATTGGTTGCGAACCACATAGCCTTGTCGCATCAATAATGTTTTGACCATTTCTGGGTATGAGACTTGAGGTAATGATTACCTTTATCATAACACATCATCTTCATTTGAATGCCACGCTGCCATTACATCGACCTATATTGACTTTCACAAACATACAACCCCATAGCTCGTATGTCTCAGAGAATGACGTTATGCTAAGAGAAGTTGTCTTCTCCACCACCGAACAGATGTATGTTTATAAAAGTTAATGATGAAATCTCAAGAATGCAATGTCAGACATCCATCCATACAAGTTCATTCTAGGACTGAACGAAATCGAAGGCACTCTCCTGCTACATCCTATCGAGAAATAACCCTAGGATTAGTAGCGAGAAGTCCTTGCATATAAGATCTTAAATGAAGAACTATTGCCACATAATATACTATGGGTAATTTCCCACGAGGGTCAGTGAC
Source organism: Allium fistulosum (assembly GCA_030737815.1). NCBI lineage: Eukaryota > Viridiplantae > Streptophyta > Magnoliopsida > Asparagales > Amaryllidaceae > Allium > Allium fistulosum. The sequence continues at coordinate 132,178,846 of CM060904.1, forward strand.
AAATAGCCCTACATTCTATCTTCCATAATTATCTTCGTGTCTTCACCTCAAATACTTAAATTGGTTTGAAGTGGTCTTGGGACAGGAATTATCTAAATCCGACCCCGATTTCTCCGAATTAATCATCGATAACAGAGGTCAAGTGAATAGGAAATCATTCTTTAATTGATTTAATCCTTTTATCAAAACCTCTTTTAGAGATATATATTCCAGTATTTAAGGAAATATTAAACCTCTCTTATATAACCCTGTGATAACCTTTTAAACTCCTTTTTTCTAAGAATAAATTCAAAATTGTTTCATTTTTTATTTAGGAGAATATTGATCCGAGTAAACTTAATTCACTATCCCCTTTGTCGAGTTAGTCTAGATAGCCAAGGAGAGCGGGAAATAGGTTTTCCAAACTCAAGCGTAGACACTATCTCTGGGACACCTATAAGGCGGTTAAGTTATTTGATCGACTCTAAATCTTTTATCATTCCAAAAATCCTTCTAATAATCTTTAAAAGACTTAAAACATTTAAAAATAAGTATAAAATAATTGGAAAAGAATCATTAAGCTTAAAACTATACTTCAAAAGTTATAGAAATGTGCTGTGAAAAAGTGCGGCGGAAAGTGCCTTTTTAAGCTATATTGATCAAAACAACTTTTTATTATTTGAAAGTCCATTTTTATTACTCAAATCATTTTAAAAACATATTATAAATTTTATAAAATTTATTTCATATTTATAAAAAAATCTTAAAACATCATTTTTAAAGAAATCTAGTTTTGGATTCTGAACTGCAAAATCGGGATTTTTCCCAAAACTTGCTATACTCATATTTCAAAACCTACTTGTTGAAATCTCAATTTTACTTCTTTGGTTTAAAACTATGAATATAATAGTTTAGAAAATTCATATCTTGAAGAATTCCGAGCTATATACCAACTTTTACACTCGTTTGACTTTTATGATGTGAAATGGCGAACTGCCGTTACGCAACGCGCTTATTTTTAACTAAATTTTCCATCCTCATCCAAACTTCACCAAAACACTTTTAAATGTTTATACAACATTTAAAATACATTTTAAACAAATACAAAGAGGTTTAACAACTCCATACACACCATTTAATTAGTTCAAGTAAAGTGATTTCCTTTGTGCTTACCGATGTGTATTTTCGTGACTTGCATATATATTAAATATTCATATGAAAACAACCAAACTTGATGATCAAAGCATTTTAAACATCCATTTGCAACATCATATCATCTTCCAACATATAGTATAATAGTTTAGGAGTTCTCACCTTGAGGTTTAGACGATTTACTTAAAAAATTGCTATAACACCACTATTCGAGTTCCAAAGCTCACTATTCTTTGGATTTTAGCTCCTAGATGCCTCATGAAAAGGCTGAGGGTGCACAGCCTAGAGTGTAGGGCTATGATAAAGTGAGGTATAATTTGTGTAGAACAAAGAGAAAATGAGGAGTTTTGGGATCGTTCTGAGATGTTTTATGATATATAACTATATACTATAATTTAGTTTCTTTTTGAAATAAATTTTAAAATTATTTCCCTTCGGATGGAAGCCATTAAAGTAGAAGGAAAAACTTAGGAATATAAAGAAGAAGATGAACGAAAAATAAGAAAAGATGTAGGGTATTTATAGGAAAGGAAGAGTGTAAAAGTATCCATGCACACATTATCGATTCATCACCATTTCTAGGCTTCTCCAACACACCTCCCCTCTTCCAACGCATGGCTAGAGCCTCCCTCCCATATGCACATCGCTTCCATCTTCTCATGTATACATATGTTGAGCTATAAAAGCTTAAGAAGCAATTTTTCTACAAATCTTATATTTTTTATATTATATTCTTATACTTAATTTTTTTATGTATGTTTATGTGCATATTTTCATGTATGCACATGTATATGTATATGTAACATATTCTCACAACGTTCCACAACTTTCACACGTTGTATTGTTACAAATCCATATTTTGATTTTCGGTCATATTTTCTCTCTTAAATTACTATTGAAAATAAATGTTCCTATTGTTCTTAACTAATAGAAATGATCATATTTTATTTATAAAACCATAACAATTAATAATAAAAATCGTTTATAAAATTGTTGTTATATCGATAAGGCTAAACGATCATTTATTTAAAGCGATATATTTACGGCTCGTTACAAACTTCTGTCCTTAAAAGAATTTCATCCTTGATATTTAGATAAGAAGAAAATAGCTCAAAAGGGAATATATTCGATATGATGGAACATATACAAAAGTATGGATAAGTGACTACACCACAAGTGGTGAGTAGACTATAATGATAAAGTTCATTTTTCAATTCTAAACTTGAGATGTGCCTTTTTAGTTCCATCTTCCGTTTACCAAGTGTAATCCTCAGCATCCCCACTCCATTGAACTTTGACTAACCATACTATCTTCCTCCTTAATCGTTTCTCATCACGATCAGCGATTCGATAACTGCTAAATTCGTTTCCACCTCCAAATCTTCCTAAGCAGCTGTTTCTATGATTTGCTCGGGGTCATGCACATGATTCCTTAAATGAGACACAGAAAAGACATTGTCCACTCCTGGCAACTTCTCTAGCAATTGCACTCGATTAGCTAGTCGGCCAATTCGTTCAAGAATGATAAATGGTCCAACATATCAAGGTGCTAACTTCTCCGTTCTTCCAAACCTCACTACTTCGCTCATCCGAGAGACTTTCAAAAAGGCTGAATCTCCAACTAAGAATTCCAGATTTCTATGCCTTTGGTCTGCATAACTTTTTTGTCTACTCCGGGCTCCCTTTTGCTTCTTTCTAATTATATCGACCTTCTCTGAAGCTTCTCATACCATATCAGGACTAAGTACTAACTTATCTCTGGTTTCGATCCAACATGCTGGTGACTTCCACAGACGACCATATAGAGCTTCATACGGTGGTATGCCTGTAACAAGAATTCCAATGGGTCTGGATTTTTCACAAAAATGCTAAAACCCAAGCCCATTGAAGCCCAAGTTGGGTATTTGGTATCCTGCAAATAGGCAATGACAAATATATCAGAGCTCAATTTATTATCTCACAATGGAATTTACTAAAATATAATAGTAAGTAAATACTCACCAATATAATAACACTCTCTAAACAAGTGTCTTATAGCTTGGAAGTCTCTGCTACCTACTTTACTTGTAGGATGTTATGAGGAGGGGGTCCGAACTAAAGTTCTGGCCAATGGATAAGTTATAAACTTCTAAGCTTAATTCTACATATACCATTTTATTTACATTTACTGTTATATTAGGTTTATTAGGTTTGCAATACTCTCATCTCTATGCGTGAATCGTACCCATCTACTCCTTAGTAGATTAAAACCTAATAACTATATATATGTAGCTATATACCCAATGACTGCATCGATCCTAAGTACTACACATAGTACCTTTCGTATCCTCCTCGAAAAGGACTCCTTCTTCTTGCTCGGAGAGCGTTCTGTAACTACATCTATAAAGGACAACTTCATGAGGTCTACAATACAGATGTTCCATCATTTAATATGAAACATAAAACTGCGTCCGCACTAGTATACACTAATGCTCGGACATCCACAATGTACCACTTAGTGCGTACATTGAAGACTATATGTAGTCATTTTGGCTACTCTCTGAATCCCGCCAACAAGGTCTACCTTATACGAAACTCAGTCGGAGATTTTCTATATCTTTAAAAGACAGCTTCGTTAGGCCTACAATATAGATATTCTAGTTGGTCTGTCTCTTTTCTCATCGTGGCTATGGCCCCCACAGCCACTCCTCAACTAATCGAAAGACCTCTAAAGAGTTAAGTGGTCGTGCCCTACTGCAAACAATCTAACATCCAATTCGTGGTGCCCCTTATCCAATGTCTCGATAGTGAAAGAATCATTGGATTTTTGGTTTTAACTCTAGTCTTTCCCGAAATCGCTCTTGGTTTTGATGTTGGCCAATATCTGCATGTGACTATGCTTTTGGGTCCTGCCCACTAAACTTACTTGCAAGTACTAGGACATACGAATATCCTACTCCGAACATCAACCTCTTCTGACTGCGTACAATGGTCCTGCCTTGTATAAAGCAGTCAAGGCATGCTCTCTTAATGAAACACCTACAGATCTGCCTCCGAGGATGCAGCTTCGTTAGGCCTACCCAGAGGGCCATCCTAGAGTATCCTCATGTTCCATTGAAGTCTCGTACTTCCTTCTAGCCCAAAATAACTAAGTTGTACATGCTTCTTCTTTGCTGAAATCTTTCATGAACTGCTTCGTTAGGCTCTTCATCCTTTGGGCTGCTCCAAACGCATCTTACTCTTTTATTAGACCCTAAGTCTAATCTGTTATTTTTGCGTTTAGTTTACTTTTCTTATTCTGTTGGCTACTTATTTATCCTAATTAGCATATTCTTGCCCTCGTCTCACTTGTGGATATTGTGAGACCACCATTGACTAATAGGGAATGCTATTGGTATTACCACTTCTATTACCTTGCTTATTAACTCAATTTAGGTCTTATGTTTATTAAATAAGCATCTTCTATTATTTTTTTTCTATTTGCTTATTAACTTAATATAAATTGTTTTAAATAAGCTCTACTATTATCCTTGCTAACATTGCTTATTTATTCTAAGTATCAAAATATGCCTTTCCAATCTTTTAACTTAATTATATCCTATGTTATAATTTTACTTGTAATTGTCACTTTTGTATTCTTTTATAATCTGTATATAATTACAAGTGCCTCTTCTCTATTCTTGCATGTCTTATTTTATTATGATATAGAATTCTCTTTGATTCCCTTATATTGTATACTTTACTTATCATAATAACTGTCTTATTATATACTCTGCGCAGTAAATGCAGATCCAGGTTCATTATCGTTTACAGCTTCAAATTTTTATCTAATAATTTACTTGATTCCTTTCATACTTTACATTATTTTCTACTATTCTAGGAAGTAATTTTATTTATTTAGTTCGTGATGAAAACTATACTAAAAATCCATTTTCATATTTTAATACTAGATAATACTATAAACAATAATTTGTAACTACAAGATATTTCTTTTATTATTTTATGGTAGTGTAAAATACAGCGGTTCACTATTTTACATAAGTTCCCTTTTTCTTTCTTTCATTCTTGTAGTGACGTTTATCGTTATCTATTAAATATTAAATTATAGAAATGTATCATATTTTCTAAACCAACTAATTAATCTATTACTTACTTTCAAATCAATTTATTAGATTTATTATTCCTGCTTTAGCATAATTTATTGCAAAATTCCATTTTTTAGCTTTATTCCAATTTTTCTTATTTTTCATCTAATTTCATAAAATCTAGTATTTCTCCCACTTTAATCTATAATTGCGAATTCTCTTTCTAACTATATTATTCGCTTAAATAGGGAATAAAAAGAAATTAGCATTTAGACTAATTTATAACTTTAAAATAGATGTAAATAACTATGGATTTCTTACAGTTCATCATAACTAATTGACAAGTTTAATTACTGAAATACCGAATAAAATTATTTAATGGGAATCTAACGATAATATATCATAAACGTAAAAGAAATATAATTAATCCACTCACATGTCGTCCTTAGCTTCAATCTCCATCCCTTTTAATTTGCTACGCTTTTCTCCGCTTTTCCCCTTTTTTAATTCGCTATAAATTCCCTGATTTGTTTGCGCAATTCTCTGATTTGCTTGTATGTATATCCTTGCTTAAATTAATTTTTTGTATGGAGAAAGATTTGTTTGATAGAGGAGAAAGGAAGAGGGAGAAGAGAAGAGGAGTTTGTTGTAAATGACAGCAGCTGATTTAGAGAAAATAGTATGGGCTAGAGTTAAGTTATGATCAATTTATAGGTGTAGTGAATAGCTATGAACCATCCGATTAACCCTAAAAACAATCCTCACCATCATTTATTGATTTGTTACGTTAGCTTATAACGTAAAATTCTCCAATGTTATTCATTTATTCCTCTATTATACGAGCCTATTAATTCATTTTTTCTTCTAAATAAGATTCTCCCATTAATTATCCAATTAATTAGATCATACATATATGTCTGTATATCCAATATTAATTGATTCTTATATGTTATAATTTCTTACCTATTTGAACACGTCAATTAATACATCTATTAATTGATTGTATATAAAAGTTCTAATTTTTAATTTATTCTTATTAACTTACCTTCATCATAAACTTAATTACTCCATTTGTTTTTCGTACGCATTTCAATTCTTTTTTTCTTATTTTTAACTTGGAAACAAATAATCCGATAACTGGTGGTTTCTTCTAGCTAATTAATTTACATTACTAGCTATTGTAACAAGGACATATTCTTTGATTAATCGACACCCTTTTTAAAACGCTCAACTAATTGCCAATTAATTAATTGACATGTTTTCCCATTTTAATCGATATCCAGATTAATTCCTATGCATCACTTAATCACACATTTATTAGTTGTATATATTTAAACTGCCAATTCATACCCAATTAATTAACATATAAGTTTCCCTCTTTTTATTAATTAACATTTACTTAACGTCTTTAATTAATTTCTTAATTAATTAATTGCGTCAATTATAAATTAATATATGTATGTTATCATTTAATTTATTTTCCACATACATTTCCCTTTATTAGAAGATCCCTTAATTAAGTAATGTTATAAAAGTGACATATTCTCTGACTAATTGATGCCTCTATGTCTCTTAATTAATTTCCCTTTTAATTGATTGATGCGTCGATTAACCACACACTAATTGCTTGCATAAATCTATGTAACCTCTTAATTCTTAAATGCATATATTTGACATTTATATTCGGTTTTGCAATTATGTTAATTCAATTGATTTTATTTAATTATATAAAAATGCGGGGTGTTACATGCTAATACTAGCTTGATAACTGTTGTTATAAGAGAACCCAACTAAATGCAAATGATTTTCCCTAGAGCCTCTAAAGTCCAAAATATATGCCCTAAGAAGATCTTCCAAAAAGGTTGACCCTTTACATTTGTCCATCAGTTTGGGGGTGATAGGCAGTGCTAATATTCAGCCTTGTTCCCAAATCTGTCTGTAATGCCTTCAAAACTGACTAGTAAAGATTGGATCTCGATCGCTTACTATACTTCTTAGAACTCCATGCAATCGTACAATATCCTTCTATATATCTCCAAGGCTTGCAGCAGCCCTTGTTGGCTTAAATGGAATGAAGTATGTACCTTTAGTTAATTGGTCTATGATAACCCAAATGCCTTCATGCCCTTTCCTCGTTCGAGGTAAGCCATCAATGAAATCCATTGATATTTAATCCCACTTCTAAACTGGAATCTCTAGTGGCATAAGTAACCCTAAAAATTTCCGTTGGTCCTTTTGACTTGTTAACAATTCATGCATTGGCTAGCATAAATAGATATGTCTCTTTTCTTACTTCTCCACCGAAATACATGCTTTATATCTTTATACATTTTGTTAACTCCCAGATGAATACTGAGTTTGGATTTGTGACATTCAGCTAACACATTCTGCCTTAGATTTTGCACATCTGGAACACAAATTCGCCCATTCAACCGCAATACTCAATGGCTATATATTTCAAAGCTTGAATTCTCCCCTTTGTATATATTTTTAAATTTTTTATTTAGGAATTGATCTTCTTTTTGCTTGTTGGTAATTCTTTCCATAAGTGTTGGAGTTACTACCAAACAAGAAATAACAGCATATGTCCTACTTAATGCATCAGCTACTACATTGGCTTTTCCGGGTGTATATAAAATATCTAGATAATAAGATGCATGAAATTCCAACATTGCCGCCTCATGTTTAAAACTTTCTGAATGAAAATATTCTTCAAAGATTTATGATCCGTAAAGAGCTCAAACTTTACACCAAGTTAAAAGAGGAATTTTATTTATTAGGATCAATAAACTACGAAAACTTCTTACCCGGTAAAGAGTGCCTCCATATTTTAATGCGAACACCGCTGTTAATAATTCTATGTCATGTGTTGGATAATTTTTCTCACGAACCTTCACCTGTTTGTCCACGTAAGCAATCACCTTCCCTTCCTTCATCAAAATTGCACCAACTCCTTCTCTACAAGCATCTATATAAACGGTTAACCCACTATTTCCATTTATAATTACTTGAAGTAGAGCGGTTATTTACCTCATTTTGAGTTCCTAGAATGCTGCTTCACATTTAGGAGTTTATATAAATTTAGCATCTTTCATGGTCATTTTGTTAAGTAGTGGGAAACCTTTGAGAAGTCTTGAATGAATCTTCTATAATACCCTGCCAAACCTAAGAAGCTACAAATTTCCATAGGAGATTGTGGTTGCTTCCAATTTAAAACAGCCGTAACCTTTACAGGATCTACTGAAACCCCATCCTTCGATATTATATGCCCAAGGAATCTTACCTCATTTTTTCAGAAATGGCATTTTGAGAATTTGGCTTTAAACACATTATTTATCAATATCTCTAACACAATTTCTAGATGCCTTTCATGTTCTTCTTCTATCTTAAAGTATATAAGGATATCATCGTAAGAGTAACATGAATTTATTGATTACATCTCTAAATACTCTATTCATAAGGTCTATGAATAAGTGGGTGCATTAGTTAGCCCAAATGACATAACCAGCCACTTGAAGAAAGTGTATGGACCTTTGAATGTAGTTAGATGGATGCATTCTTCGGTGATTCTCAACTGATGGAATACGGTAGCTGTCGATCTGGTCCTTCCAGGTCAATAGGAATGTCGACCTGGGCCATCTTAGGTCGACATGGGGGTTAACATGCATGTCGACCTACATGTAGACCTCTGTGTGTAACGACCCGACTTTCCAGACCCGGAAAATCGAACCATTTTAGTTAAGAAGAAGAGGTAGAAGAAGAAAAATAGAAAACAACATCAGAATCTAACCATCGCAGCGGAATAAAATATAATATATATTAACAGATCTTTACACAAATCAAAACTATATCAGTTTTATATAATATAGCATCAGGGTATACACCAGAGAACACATAACATACAACTGGACAATAACCATATCATGTCCTCAATATAACAGAGTACAACAATCAACACAGCGGAATATATATATATAAACAAGTACGGGAGATACATCTCGCCATCCAGCTCATCTCCTGAGATCCACAGCATCATAACCTGAAATCTATAATACTCGGTCTGACCCGAGCATCATATAAAACAATACCCGAGTCAGTCTGGAATACCAGCGTGAGAAAATCACACTCAAATTGATTATTAAAGTTTCAAAAATCCTTTGAAAACAAAAGCATCTCGTAAGACCACGCCACAAATAAACATGTCGGGTTTTTACCTTACGATAGCTAAAACACTTTATATCAAAATCCTCTGATATTATAATAGTGTCTACAGAAAGTAAAATAGAATCTAGCTGAAATGCTTGCATCTCACATTTCAACAATAGTTGGGCAAAATCAAAACCGTACAGGCACGTAGGGAGAATGGATTTCCAACGAATGACTAGGCACTGGGGTACCACCTGTCACAGTACGTGGCCTAGATCACAGTACCGAGGAGTACGCCCGCTCCCCTGCAACACAAGACCGGAATCATCCCTTACTGGATAATTCCAAGTAAAATCACCCCACGGTTGGGATCAGCAACCGCACCACTAAGCCGAAATAAAGGGACATCTAGACAGGGATGACCTTACTCTCAAGTGGGGGCTACCCACGAAGCCTTGCTGCATAACCCCTGATTTTCAGTCATTCCCGGTTGATGAGGCTCGAGGCTAAACGATACCTTTATAGCACATATCCCTTAGAATGCCCATCGTCCACCTGACGATGTCACGAAAGCATTCGTCCATACAAGTCCGTCCCGGGTCCGAACGGAACCGAAGGCACTATTCCTACTACATCCATTTTGGAAATATCCTCAGGATTAGTAGCGACTAGCCCTTGCACTTCACTGCTCCATCTTCGACTCTGAACACGTTACACGAAACGTACAAACCGAATCGAAGTGGTATTCGAGTCTCCAGACCTAGAATCCCGATATACGGAAACCCGATCCCGGTCTCTTCGAAACGATCAGCGCATTTGACCAATATTGATAGTCGGTTATTTAACTATCAATTAACATCCACAAGCAACCATCACACAATAAATAATTTTCCACATTATTTATTTGTCTCAAATATCCTTTACAAGATATATTTCCATTTTCAAACTCCTTTTGAAAACAATTTCAAACAGTTTCCGCTTACGGAATACATTTCCCTAAATATTTATCTCTCCGAAACACCAAGTACAAAATACTTTAGATTTAAAAATAATTTAAAAGCACTTATCATAAATATATTTTAAAATATTGAACTTAAACTACTTTAATACTTTATTAAAATATATACTTTAAAATAAAACCATTTATAAATACAAACTAAATTTCCCTCTTTAAAACATAATACCAAATCACTTTCATATAATTACTACAATAATAGATTTTTGAAAGTACTACTTTAGACTTTAACATTTAGAAATAATCAATTTTCTAAAATATGCTTTTTTTAAAACATATTAAAACTTTTAACTTATATTTAAAATTGCCTTGGGAAAACGTACTTGGCTATCCAGAGAAATACACTTCTCATTTCCATCTTTTAAAAATAAATCAACATTTATTTTTAAACCAAACCATATCCTTTATAAATTCCCATCTTGAATTTGTATTCTCAAATATCCACTGATATTTTATTTTACTTTATAACCCAGTTTCCAAAATCTCACTTCTCTTTAAATTTCAAATTCCCAAAATATTTAAATCAATTTACAATTGATTTTCCAATTTATCTTACTTTGAAATAAATTTCCTTACTTAATCCATTTATTTCCAAATTCATTAACTTCCAGATTTTATTACTCATTATGATTTTAAATCTTTAAACTGAACACAAGTTTCAGATTTCCCAAATTCCTTCTTTCTTATTAATTACATTTAAACATTGAATTAAAATAAATTATTTATCCCTTTAAATAATATCACATAAGTTTTCTTTAAATTCAATATTTCTCTGTTTATTCAAAATTCCTCTTTTCCATATTTATTTTATTCGAATTCACTAGAATTACTTAACTTAAATTTTACTCTTTTATTTCTCCCCTAAAATCCAATTCAATTGCTTTTGATAACTCATTATACTGGGAAATTCAATCCAACCAGATTATCCAATATAAATCATCACAGGACATCAACAATCATATCACAGAATATTTAAACAAAATTAAATATTTTGAGGAATCCAGTTGGATCCCTCCAACCTGTTTCCCTGCATCCACAAACGTTAGCACAATACCAATTCCACTTCAAGGTGGAATATCGCGGTATATGGGTTTAATATAAAATCATCCGCTATTATGCGTCGCATAGGGTCTCATCTGCTATACAATGCGGGAATATCAACAACTCCAATATATACATATGCCAATATGTATATATTGCTATATACTACTATATATATAGCACATCAATCAATGCAATCATCCAATCAATTATTTAAATTTAACCAATTAAATTTAAATTATAATTTAACTGAGTGAGATTAACTAACCTTTGCTTTTCTATTTGCAATCCAATCCTCCTTGACTTGTTTTTTCTCGATTGTGACCTTGTATAAATAATTATATGATTTATTAATACTTGAACTAATCTGATACTTTATTTCTTTTTAAATAATTTAATTTGTTAACAGTTTAATTCCAACTAAATAATTTTTCCTTACTGCATATATTTTCTTAAATAATACTCTGTATAGATTTAAAAACTAATTCATATAAATCCTTATATTTTCTGAATCATAGACATATACTAATTCCACTGTATATACATATATATATATATATATATATATATATATATATATATATATATATATATATTCAAACTGAGCGAAAAACCAATTGAAATAAAATTTCTCTAACTTATAACAATTTCGTGGTTAAAATTATATATATATATATATTTTGTTTTACTGTATATATTTTCTAAACTATATGTATATGTATAGCAAATTAAAACAGGATTGTTTTATCTACTTTACTGGAAAATATATCATATATTTAACTAAAAATTTATTTTCAGAACTGAACTAAATAAGATAACCCCTTGTAAAAATTTGAATAAGTTTCATTAAATAAAACTACCTTTATAATATATATATATATATAGACTGCATTTAAAATCTTTACTAAAATCAAATTTTTATTTCTGCTTACATATTAAAACTGAAACTGTATAACAGTATATAACTATTATATATTTTTCAACATTAACAAATTTTATCTTCAAAAGCTTACATATCTTCATATATGCATAGATTTTAAATTGATTTAAATCAAAAGAATAAATCAGCAATATATATATATTAAATAACCTAACCAAAATTTTATATTCTTATATACAATTCCCTGTCAAATAAAAATGAACAATTTGAAAACGTTTTAAGTTTACTTAAATGGAAACAAGATGATTACCTTACTTCAAATCGGAGGCACAAACTGCCTCGTGAATCCCTCTGCAGTCGCCAAGACACACGCCACCACTCCAGTTCGTGCACGCGACTTTCTCGACTTTGGCCAACAACTCATGCTCCGGCCCCTCCATCGAAACCCTAGTCGCACTTTAGAAAACTGCCTCGCGAGCGCCACCTTCCAGATCAAAATCGATTCGCACGCCACCTCCATCGAACAACTTCTCGCGAGTCCCCCAGTCGACTTCGCGAAGTATAACGAGATTCACGAATTCACTCGTGAACTAGACCCACTATCTCCAACATCGTAAGCACCTATACCATTTCTGCCCACGCTGTCATCGCGAGCATTCATCACCTCACGACATCGCCTGATCGATTTCGAGTTCAACTATGCCTACAGCTTCCCCTTCCCCCCGTTCCACTAAACATCGGCGCCCCTCCAACTACGCAACCCAGCCTCGCGTAAAGCCATCGAGCAACCCAAGCTGTATGCGATTTCTTCTAGAAATCGAAATCGAATTCGTTCGATTTGAATTAGGGAAGCGGCTTCGATTTTTGATTGCTGAGAAAAAGAGAGGGTACGAATAATGAAAAGCTCGGCTATTATTTACTTTAGTTCTGCCATTTTTTTTCGAATGGAGTTGATTTCGTTCATCCTGCTTTTATTTTATTTTCTGAGGGCCGAGGATTTTTAATTAGTAGAGAGGACGAGAGGCACGATATTTCTCTTCGTTTGCTAGCTTCTGAAAGAAGCCACTTTAATTTCGAACAGCTTCTCAAAGAAGGAATCTGGAAAGAACGAGGCCACGAGATTAAACGATTATTATTATGTATTCTTTATTTGTTCTTTCGGCTGATGTCACGTTGATGGAGGGAAATGCTTGCGTGCTGGACTATATCTGCTACCGTGACATTTGAATTGAAGGAAACAATGCTGATGTTGATATAGCTTTGACTGATCAATGTATATACATTGTATATTTTTTATTTCCAAATCGTCTTCAATAATTATTTCAAAGCGTTTATATACCGTACGCTCACACAACAACTCCGATCACTACGAAATTTGAAATTCTGTAATAATGCAATATTACGGACCCAATGGAACTGGTTTCGTCGAATTCCGAGACTGTGCCTCGGAAGGCTATTTTTAAATTCAATTTAAACAATAAAATTTCAAAACTGAATAAAACAGTTTGAAATTACATTCTGAAGCTTCTATTATCTTTAGTATTATCATTACGAATTTTACGAGCTTTCAAAATATTTTAATTAGCTTAGAATGCCAGATTTACTATTTTATCCAACTTCAAATAAATTTAATTTAATTATTAAATTACTCAATAAACAGCGATATTTGAAATTTAAGTTTATAATTAACCTCTGAATATTTAAAATTAATTAAATATTCCAATTTCAAATATACAAAAATTCCGGGTCGTCACATTCCTCCCCCCTTAAAAGAATTTCGTCCCCGAAATTACCAGTTAGGAAGAATGATCCAATACCCATTACTATTTTCCAAAACCAAACAGTTTTAACAACACCCAAACAATCTTCTATTAATGATACACTAATCATTTTTTTAACTTCCCAAACTTATTCATAAGTTCAACCCATACCACCTACTTATCCATTCAAATTTAAATATGAATTCAAATTTTGAATTATCAAAATTTTTCAAAATTTTTCTAACTCCTTAAATTTCCGAAAAATTTCGCCAGCGTCTCCTTTGCGCGGCTAGCTCGGTACTACTACAAAATGGCTCTACGGCCTCCCAATCTCAAAAAGAAAATAAAAAGCCAAGTGGCTGGATCAAAAACCCAATCAAATTTCATACAGAAATTTAAATACATACCTTTTGTCGGGCCATTAAATTTTATCTTCAAAAATCAAAATCCCAATTATCCATTGCTTTTATACACCTGTATATCCTACTAAGCAATAATATTCAATCACAATTCCAAAGTCATTTTATACTTTCCTTTACAAATTTCCAATATTTGTTTTACTTAAGCCTGTACGATGCACATATATCATCCGTACGCAATATCACATTCGATCGCTAAATCGATCACACAATTTCACTTCCGAACTAGTATCGTCCACCCGACTTTCTAGTGCGGACTCAGATTTGGTTTCTCGATCAGAAACTGTCATTCTCCTTGCATAGCCACCAACTATGATAGAGAATATCCAGAATCAATCAACAATCCATATCCAGGTTCGCCGTTGAAAATCGAGTGAAAAATCCTGATTCGGATCGATATATCTATCTCGAAATTATGTGTTCGAATCCGGATCAAATAGCTATGCGAATAAATAATATACGTACACCTTACGTATTAATTTCAATTGATTATCAGTTATATCAATTCTCTTTTATTCACATTCCCTTTGATTGTTATTCACTTATCCACAATCATCCATTTCACAACTTCCAGTTTTAGTCTTCATTCAACTATTCACTTAGTATATTTTTCCATTCCAAAATTACTAAGTATATTTCCAATACCAGTTTTCTTAAGTTCAATTTATTTTATAATTCAAGTTTGGATTTATTAAAAATTAAGATTGCTCATCTTAGTCGTTCCCATTTGATAATTACAATTTCAAATTATAACTCTTAATGGTTCAAAGTAATGGATTCCCATTTATGACTTACAATTTCATTTCTATTCATAAGTTTAACTTACTTACTTAAGATCTGGGACTATTCATTTAAGTCCATTTCATCTTTATAATCAAATTTCAAATTATTACACTTAAGAACTTAAGAATATGAATTTCTCTACACAATTATAAGCATTTTACATTACCTTTATATCCAATTCAATTCGACTTCAACTTATTTACCTTTAATTCAATTCCAATTCTCAATTTTATTTAACTTATCTTAAGTTAAATTCAAATATATTTTATTCACCTTCATATACTCAAATTAAATTTTAATTCTAGGATACAATTTTATACAAGTTTTACAATTCATTCACCTTCAAGTTCTCTAACTCTTTTATCTACCAACTTATATTACTCATTGAGTTATTTTCATCTCATAATTATAATCCCAGAGTTAAACTTTCATTCCCTTCTTATTTCAATCAACTTCATTCTATACTTTATATTGTTGATTCATTTAAATTTTCCACATTTATATTTTAAATAGAATTCCCAGAATTCAATTGCCCGGTTTTATTTCAAAACCATTTTGAATCCATAAATAACTCATACATATCTGGTATATCACCTCAAATCCCAATTTCCAAAACAATCTGCTTTTACCAAACAATTTTCCCTTTGAATTTTCAAAACCAACCCAGTTCACAATCATTTCCAATTTTAAAACAGTTTGGTAGCAATTTCTCTTTGGAAACTCGAAAATAGACATCGATGATGCTGCAGTCATCACCGAAATTATTTTCCAGCGACCGTAAGAGAATTTAATGCTTTTATCACTCTAAAACTTTTCAAACATTTTTAAATCCCAAATCCCACCAGATTTCAATTCAATTTCAAAAATATTCATGAAATAATATCACCATTATTTGCCCAAAACCTTTAAAACTATTTTTAAATCCAAAGGAATTTAAACCTTTCCCAAAACTTCAAATTCAAAATCCATTCAATTTTATATCCAAACATTACTCTGGAATTCTATCACATTTTATTTCAAGTTATAAGTCACATTTACAATTTACATTTACAAATTTCATTTGTTTATGAATTTATCTCATTTGATTATAAATCACATTTGTAATTCACATTTGTATATAAAGTCTATCTCAATTTATAAATTTCATTTATAGTCTATATTTCGAATTCCATTTTGTTATATAAATTTATTCTTCAACTTAGGTTATAAGTTTTCAATTTCTACTCAATAATGAGACTAATTCATTATGGTCATTTTCTAACAACCAAGCATCCAAATATATAACCATAATAATTTTCGAAAATTTTTTCTTTTATATACAAAATAATTTGGGCAAAATTATTTCATTCACCCTATTTAAAACAATACTGTGTCGAACTGTTCTATTCAAGTGTTTAGAAACCCCTTCGATACAGTTGTCCAGACTGTGCCGACGAAGGTTCATATGCCACTCAATAAACCAACCAACACAATATAAAATCATTTTATATTCACTAACAAATACGCGCTCATATCTATTAATACTCTCAAAATTCCCACCAGAGCCAAGGTTATCGCCAACCTTCGCTCTGATACCAACTGTAACGACCCGACTTTCCAGACCCGGAAAATCGAACCATTTTAGTTAAGAAGAAGAGGTAGAAGAAGAAAAATAGAAAACAACATCAGAATCTAACCATCGCAGCGGAATAAAATATAATATATATTAACAGATCTTTACACAAATCAAAACTATATCAGTTTTATATAATATAGCATCAGGGTATACACCAAAGAACACATAACATACAACTGGACAATAACCATATCATGTCCTCAATATAACAGAGTACAACAATCAACACAGCGGAATATATATATATATATATAAACAAGTACGGGAGATACATCTCGCCATCCAGCTCATCTCCTGAGATCCACAGCATCATATCCTGAAATCTATAATACTCGGTCTGACCCGAGCATCATATAAAACAATACCCGAGTCAGTCTGGAATACCAGCGTGAGAAATCACACTCAAATTGATTATTAAAGTTTCAAAAATCCTTTGAAAACAAAAGCATCTCGTAAGACCACGCCACAAATAAACATGTCGGGTTTTTACCTTACGATAGCTAAAACACTTTATATCAAAATCCTCTGATATTATAATAGTGTCTACAGAAAGTAAAATAGAATCTAGCTGAAATGTAACGACCCGCATTTTTGACCGTTCAAGTCGACAATAATCCACACATGTCCAACTCAACCGTTCAAAAGGGCGGATGGTTATTGGGGTTAAATAAGAAAAGGAAAGAAAGAACAGAAGCAAACTCAGAATCTTGCAGCGGAAGGAACAAGATATAATAATAAAATAACAGTTCATGAAGCTGTTAAATAAATAAATTTGATTATTATTATTATACATTATAAATCATAGTTCATACATATCAGAGATAATACAACAATGCAGCGGAACAATAATACAGTGGTAGAATACAAATGATATAATACCAAACTCCGTCTTCGTCCTCCAGAATAAGTCTTCAACCTAAACTGAAATGCTCAGGCTGACCCGAGCGTAATGAAAAGACAAAACACTCGAGTCAGGACTAAAATATCTCATGTAAGTCAAATCGAATAAGAAAATATGAGTGTGACGGCGTCGGAGATGTTTACGGGTTTTGACATCTCCTATCCAGTGTCAACGTGAGTGCAATAACTTAAGAGATGTTAGGGGATTTTCCATCTCTCAAGGATCCGTTAAACTATCTACTATGTAGTACAATACGCTAAGTAGATAATGTCTATCAGTAATATAAAGATATCAAAGTAGGGTTAAGCAGGGCCCATACACCTCTTAACCTGTTTATTCCCAAAAGCATATACAAGACCGTAGTTTCCCCAAAACCGGAAGTCACCAGAGGGCAATCCATATACTAAAGGTACAAAACAAAACGTAGTGGTCGCGAATAGGATAATCAGTATGACAAGGTACATGAGGCGATACCAACTAGGATACTAGTAGTTGCCTGATCCGGACTGATGTTGGGCATAGCAGCTACTACCCCAACACCGCGAAACAACACTCCCAAATCGCGGGGTGCACCCAAATCGAATCACAAAAGTAATAGACATGGTATCGAAGGAGTGTGTCCGCTAGAGATGGCGATCCTCAATGGCCCGGCGCGGCTCCTGTTTTAGTCATGTCAGGGGTCATCCAATATCGTTCTCTTTCTTCAGTCAACACGTTCATCAAACCATCCACTTCATTCTGGATCAACGCTCCACGAATATAGTTATTAAAGTGGTTTTCGGTATCGACAGAGAGTATGTCCATATCCGATCCCGGTCTCTTTAATAACTACGTATTATTACACCGGTGGCTCTTTTATATTTCAAATCGATTCATAATTGATATCAAAATATCATATTCGCTTCAAAATCAAATCCATTTCAAAATCATCATATCTACTCAAATATACGATTCCATTTCAAAATCATTTTTCGCCTCAATATCTCATTTCGATTTCAAAATCATTTTTCGCCTCAAAATCTCATTTCGATTTCAAAATCATTTCGAATTTCAATTTAGGTTACAACTTCATTTAACCCAATTCATATTTAAATTCAAGATTTAAATATAAACATATTACTTTAAATAAATCCATTTCCAAAATCGTATCACTTTCCAAAGTTATACCGCTTTCGAAATCATAAGTCTTTTAAAATCAAACACTTTGGAAATCAAACACTTTATATAAAATATAGCTTCCTCAAATTTCACAAATCGATTCACATAAACTCGAATTCCAAAATTAAAATTTAATCAAATTTCAAATCATCAATTTCAACTCGATTCAGCTTCTCAATAAACCATTTCAAATTATCAATTTCAAATACATATTTGAAACACAAAATAAACAATTTCACTTCCGATATATTTCGAAACCTTAAATATTTCATATTTCAAAATAGTTCATATATTTATATAAGAATATAAGATTCGCTTTAAAACCATTTCGTATGCAAATTAGAATATACTTCAAATTAAACATCCGTATTAAGTAGTTTACTTAATTTCTGGAACAATTCCAATTCAATAAACTTAGATTAACATTCGGATTTCAAGAATTCATTTAAGTATTACATTCCAAATCGATTTCAGTTCAAATCCTATTCAAATCAATTTTATCTTCAAATTTAATTCAATAGTTTCAATTTAGTCCAATTCACAAATTTCTTTGAATTTCAATTAAATTCCAAATTAATTAAATCTCAATTTCAAATAAATTTTCAATTCCAAACTCAAACTTGAAATATCATTTCATATAAATTTTCTTAGAAATATTCATAGTTCGATTAAAAGTCCAATCTTTTAAAACAAATCAAACTTCCGAAAATTTACGCCGTATTTCAACTTTTTCTTTTTCTTCAAAATCTAAACTTCGAATAATTAAACAAATTCATTTACCAAGTTTAAATTCCAACATCTCGACTTTCAATTCAAAATAATTCAATTTCCATAAATTGGATTTTTTTCTTAAAATCAATTCATTTAAATAATTTCAAAACAACTTTTAAAATCATTTAATTTAACCAATCCGGTGTCCGTATATAATTTTCTATCCTATGGCCAAGTGATTTTATTTTTTTCCGATTAAATGTCAGGGATGAATATATATTACTTAAACCAATCACAGTGTCATATGCATGTATAACAGGATATATATATAAGCAAATAAACATCCAAACATTTAAATATCAACCAATAGCATCCATCGAAATAGATCATCCAATAGTCAATACAATACACGGCAATTTCATAGTTATCAATGTCAGGTAATTTAATCGCAATTCAAATTCCTATTTAATTTAACTGTCAATTTTAATTTCTAACATTAAATTCAACGACGATCTAGATGACAATTAAATTTTTTATCAACAACGACTAATAAAAATAATATCACTTCACAATATCAAATTTAACTAGCATCAGAATATTCTAGTACGTTGTGAGCGTTATAAAACACTCACCTTGATTTTTACGATTTTAAATCAAATCGAACGACGTTCGATTTAACTCAAATTTTTCTCTAGCTCCAAATGATTCCGATCTAGCTGCATAGCGTAGAGCTCGTCCATACGATTCCAACGCAAAAAGTTTAGCGCGTTTTCGACCTCGTATGAAAAAGTTATGAATTTTAGAAGTTACACGATTTTATATTCATAAATTTACAACATAATTTAATTTTTCACAACCTAAATCAATCTAAGCCGTGAGATCCATCACCCTGCAATCCAGCCCGTCCCTTGCTTCTCCCCCAAACTCACGTTCGCATGCTCCAGGAAATCACGCACGAAGACAACCCAAAGCCGCCTCTCCTTCATGAATTTCGCACCCCACCACATCGACTTCTAGGACGATCAGGATACACCATATCGAAGGCCTCGGCGAGAGCTACCTTCAGCTATAATAGGGTGGAGCTCGGCCATCTCAGCTGCACGCAAAACGAGGACAAACACGGAACTTTAAATGCAAATTCCCGTTGATCCGATGCTCCGATTTTGATCATCTCCGTATGGATTTGAAGAGCTCGCCGAGATCTACAACTTTGCTTTTGGAATTTTTCGATTTCGCTGAACGGATTGAGAGATATTAAGGGAAGAAGATGGTGAAATTCTGGCCTTCGAAATTTCAAGTGGCGGCTGGCAATATTAGGGTTAGGGTTTTGCTAATGAAATGATAAAGGGGTCCTTTTATAGACATTTACCGAAAATCACTATTCACTCGATTTTCCGAACTTCGATTTACGCGCGGTGACCGGCGTTTCTAGGGTTTATCCCACGTTCCGGACACAATGGAATAGGTTTCGGAACCTAATTCGATCGTATGTGTGAGTTATGGCAATAAACGATCGATTTAAATTAAACCGATTTAAACCGATTTCGATGCGTTTTAATTCGTACCGGACAAACGGTAACTCCGATTGACACGAAATTTGAAACCATACAATAATATCACATTACGGATCCGATGAAACTGGTTTCGTCGAAATCCGAGACTTTTTGAAAAAAAGACTATTTTCTCTCGCCGAATTAATATTAAAAACAATTCGATGCGTTTCGAGCTGCCACGGTCAAATGATAACTCCGATTGCTACGAAAATTGAAATCCGACAATAACAAACTATTACGGATCCAATGGAATAAGTTTCGTTCAATTCTGAGACTGTTCGAAAAATGTCTATTTTTCAGTCGATAATTAAATATTAAAATATTCAATTTTCACAAATTAACTTTAAATTCAATTTTAAAAGTTCTATAACATCACTATAACTCCAATATGATAAGATAAAATTTTACAAATCATTTTCAATCATATTCAACTCGATTTTCAATTATTTATGAAATTTAACTTATTAAATTATCGATTTAATTGTCTAATTAAATCCAATATTCGAAAGATAAATTATTTGACTGTTTAATTTCAATATAAAATTCTCAATTTAAATTATTAACTTTTAAATCAAATTTCAATTGTTCACAAATCCCATTTTTTTATTTCACAGTAATTAACAATCTTCTACAATGCAGTTTTCCATTATAATTCCAATATAAAAGATTATATTCGATTCAGCGTTCAATTATATTGTAACTCAAATTCAAGTTTTTTTTTATTCCAAATGAATTCTTTTATTTCGATTTACACTTTCATTACTGAATCAACCATTTACTTATACATTATTATCACTAGTTTATAATTTATTTACTTTCATTTTCTTCAACTATCATCTTATTTAAATTCACAGTAATATTAAATTACATTCATTTACGTTGATTTCCATATTATAACTTCAATATTAAATGTAACATTTTATTTATTTCGTTGTTTACAATCAAGTTCAATTCAATTCAATTACTTGTTACCTTCAAATTTAAATCTTTACTTACGTTCAATTACAAGTTAACATCTTTATTTAATTTACAAATAAGTCATTTCAGAATTCAGTTTTGTATTTTAACTTGTAATTCACATTTACCAACACAAAATTTTATTTCCTTCGGATTTTTATCCAAAATTTTCATTTTAATTCGTATTTTTAAAGTGTTAAAAATACGGGTCGTTACATTCTCCCCCACTTAAAACTTTTCGTCCTCGAAAAGGAACGGAGAAGGGGAAACCATCATTTAGATATAATTCATTCAAAATATTCTACTTATTTGCAAAATTTAGTTATAGGATTTTTTTTTTCACAAAATTTTCTAACTCCCGGATTTTTGAAAAATTTCGGCAGCACCTCCTTTGCGCGGCTAGGACCGAAAAATTTCACAGTGATAATAATTGCATGATATACATCTCATTACAAGAATGAGGCATCCCAAAACATGGGGAACACAATAATATACCACAACATAAACCGTAATCCGAGAACGTACCTTTTATTTAGCGTTTATTAGCATTTTAACTTACATTTTGCATTAAGCGCAGAAGCGAGCTCCACAAGCGAAGCGCAACCCCTTTGCTACCTACTAAAATTCTCAATAACCAAGTTAGAACCATGCATATAAAGATAGATCGATATACTTATCATAAACAACATACATATAACATGTTTAGCTTAAAAACTGCAATTCCAATTCCAGGACAGCAAACGAATCTCAGTTTTTGGTTACCTGAACGATAAAATTTGGCAGTGGAATCTAAACAAAAGTTGTTGCATTCATTTCAGGCTTTCCGGAATGTCCAAAATCATCGAATTCGGACCATCCGTTCAAAAGTTACGGCCGTTTTACTAAAAGGATACGCCTCAGCCTGGGCAATGAATTGCGCAGGTCAGCGATGTTTACTTACGTTTTCGACCCTCTAAATGACAGAATAACACAAAACATTTAACACAAAAGTTTTAGCTTAAGTTCTAAGCTTTCCAGAAAAGGCAAGATCATCAAAATCCGATAAACCAGTAAAAAGTTATGGCGAGAATACTAAGGTGCTTCAGATTTTCTACCTCGCACAGGCCAGCGACTAATATTGGTGTTTTAAGCCTAGTGGATGAAGGTATTTATCAAAACATTCTAAACAAAAGATGTAGCACAGTTTCTAGGCTTTCCGAAAAGTCCAAGATCGTCAAATTCCGTTCAACCATTTAAAAGTTATGGTTGTTTTCGTTTCAGCATATATTGGACAATTTTGGATTTTTCAAAAATTTGCTTTTATTATTTCACAGTACAACCATCAACTTCAAATTTTCTAAAGAAACAATCATAAACACAAAGTCGTTTATTTTCTTATATATCCATGAAATAAGTTTACATTCGATTTGTTTCCAATTTATTCAAGTTTGTTTCATTCATAATTTAAATTCAAGTCAATTTGCTTCAATTTAATTTGAATTCGATTATATTTAATTTCACTTTGCTTCAAATTTGAATTTAATTATTTAAAATTTTTATTCCATTTATTCAATTCCATTTACACTAATGAATTCTATTTAATCAATTATCATCCATCTAACAACCAATGCATATCAAATATTAACATCCATCCATAATCTACACTAAATCAATTATACATTTCCAAGTCAAAATTTTAATTTCATACACTTCCAAGTTTATTGACATTTAGTTTTATTCAAATTTAATTAGTTTCCATTTACTAATCTTATATTTAATTAATTTTAAATTTAATTTTACAACTTAAATTTCCTTTATATTTACAACTATCAATAGATCTTCACATTTTTATTATTTGCAATCACACTTGTATATTGTTCATTTACTTATCCTTATTAGCATTTTAAACTTTTTAAGTATTTGGTAAGTTATAACTATGCAAATAGAATGTAGTTAAACAATATACAACTTCTTTTCATTCAATTTGAGTGTTATACCTATTAAATAAATTTCCAATTTATTATTTTCCAAATTAAGGGTTACTACTACAATTAAATTTTTTTTTTCACTTAAATTCAATTTCACCCCTTTCAATTCATAAGTTTCTAACAATTCAAGATTTACTTTAGTTTAATAATTAAAATCATTCTTTATTAGAGAACTTAAGAATTTCAACTCCGGTTTCATTTCAAATCAAGTTTGAAATAATATATACTTATATTAATGTGTATCAAGTCATACTATAGAGAATACAAAATAAAATTCAATTTTTAATCAAAACAGGGTTTAGAAAAACTATTAAGTGATCTCCCCCACTTGGACTCTCGAAAATAAAGTCGATGATGCGTGCACTCATCACCGGAATCATTTTCTAGTGTCAAGAGGGGAGTATAACACTTACTTCATTTGAAAATCCTTTGAAAACAATTTCTAATCAAATATACTATCATATAATACTTATATTATACATTTCAAATTTTTGATAATAAATTTTCAAAACACCGGAATTTAAATTCTCCATCTTAATTTAAATTCATTTTTATTTTATTTTATTTACCATTTATATTCATTGTCAGTCATATTTACAAGTTTCATTCCTTAAAATCATCCATTAGTCAATAGTTAGAAATATTGACTAATCAACAATAAACGATGATAATCTAATATTATCATCTCCTAACAACCAATACAATCAAAATTTATAAATTTTCAAGATAATTCTTTTATATATAAAATATAATCTAAAACAATATTATGTCAATATGTCCTATTCGAGTGTTTAGAAATTCCTATCGATGCCTTGGCGTCCCAAGTATCAACCAGAATTCATAAATACTCAACGGAACAAATTAACACAATATAAAATCATTTTTATATCAAAATTACAAATACGCTCTCTCATATACACTCAAACTCATTCGTAAGGTTTAACCCTATTTCAATGAGTTATTCCCCACTAGAGCCAAGGTTTATCACTAAACCAAAGCTCTGATACCAACTGTAACGACCCGCATTTTTGACCGTTCAAGTCGACAATAATCCACACATGTCCAACTCAACCGTTCAAAAGGGCGGATGGTTATTGGGGTTAAATAAGAAAAGGAAAGAAAGAACAGAAGCAAACTCAGAATCTTGCAGCGGAAGGAACAAGATATAATAATAAAATAACAGTTCATGAAGCTGTTAAATAAATAAATTTGATTATTATTATACATTATAAATCATAGTTCATACATATCAGAGATAATACAACAATGCAGCGGAACAATAATACAGTGGTAGAATACAAATGATATAATACCAAACTCCGTCTTCGTCCTCCAGAATAAGTCTTCAACCTAAACTGAAATGCTCAGGCTGACCCGAGCGTAATGAAAAGACAAAACACTCGAGTCAGGACTAAAATATCTCATGTAAGTCAAATCGAATAAGAAAATATGAGTGTGACGGCGTCGGAGATGTTTACGGGTTTTGACATCTCCTATCCAGTGTCAACGTGAGTGCAATAACTTAAGAGATGTTAGGGGATTTTCCATCTCTCAAGGATCCGTTAAACTATCTACTATGTAGTACAATACGCTAAGTAGATAATGTCTATCAGTAATATAAAGATATCAAAGTAGGGTTAAGCAGGGCCCATACACCTCTTAACCTGTTTATTCCCAAAAGCATATACAAGACCGTAGTTTCCCCAAAACCGGAAGTCACCAGAGGGCAATCCATATACTAAAGGTACAAAACAAAACGTAGTGGTCGCGAATAGGATAATCAGTATGACAAGGTACATGAGGCGATACCAACTAGGATACTAGTAGTTGCCTGATCCGGACTGATGTTGGGCATAGCAGCTACTACCCCAACACCGCGAAACAACACTCCCAAATCGCGGGGTGCACCCAAATCGAATCACAAAAGTAATAGACATGGTATCGAAGGAGTGTGTCCGCTAGAGATGGCGATCCTCAATGGCCCGGCGCGGCTCCTGTTTTAGTCATGTCAGGGGTCATCCAATATCGTTCTCTTTCTTCAGTCAACACGTTCATCAAACCATCCACTTCATTCTGGATCAACGCTCCACGAATATAGTTATTAAAGTGGTTTTCGGTATCGACAGAGAGTATGTCCATATCCGATCCCGGTCTCTTTAATAACTACGTATTATTACACCGGTGGCTCTTTTATATTTCAAATCGATTCATAATTGATATCAAAATATCATATTCGCTTCAAAATCAAATCCATTTCAAAATCATCATATCTACTCAAATATACGATTCCATTTCAAAATCATTTTTCGCCTCAATATCTCATTTCGATTTCAAAATCATTTTTCGCCTCAAAATCTCATTTCGATTTCAAAATCATTTCGAATTTCAATTTAGGTTACAACTTCATTTAACCCAATTCATATTTAAATTCAAGATTTAAATATAAACATTTTACTTTAAATAAATCCATTTCCAAAATCGTATCACTTTCCAAAGTTATACCGCTTTCGAAATCATAAGTCTTTTAAAATCAAACACTTTGGAAATCAAACACTTTATATAAAATATAGCTTCCTCAAATTTCACAAATCGATTCACATAAACTCGAATTCCAAAATTAAAATTTAATCAAATTTCAAATCATCAATTTCAACTCGATTCAGCTTCTCAATAAACCATTTCAAATTATCAATTTCAAATACATATTTGAAACACAAAATAAACAATTTCACTTCCGATATATTTCGAAACCTTAAATATTTCATATTTCAAAATAGTTCATATATTTATATAAGAATATAAGATTCGCTTTAAAACCATTTCGTATGCAAATTAGAATATACTTCAAATTAAACATCCGTATTAAGTAGTTTACTTAATTTCTGGAACAATTCCAATTCAATAAACTTAGATTAACATTCGGATTTCAAGAATTCATTTAAGTATTACATTCCAAATCGATTTCAGTTCAAATCCTATTCAAATCAATTTTATCTTCAAATTTAATTCAATAGTTTCAATTTAGTCCAATTCACAAATTTCTTTGAATTTCAATTAAATTCCAAATTAATTAAATCTCAATTTCAAATAAATTTTCAATTCCAAACTCAAACTTGAAATATCATTTCATATAAATTTTCTTAGAAATATTCATAGTTCGATTAAAAGTCCAATCTTTTAAAACAAATCAAACTTCCGAAAATTTACGCCGTATTTCAACTTTTTCTTTTTCTTCAAAATCTAAACTTCGAATAATTAAACAAATTCATTTACCAAGTTTAAATTCCAACATCTCGACTTTCAATTCAAAATAATTCAATTTCCATAAATTGGATTTTTTTCTTAAAATCAATTCATTTAAATAATTTCAAAACAACTTTTAAAATCATTTAATTTAACCAATCCGGTGTCCGTATATAATTTTCTATCCTATGGCCAAGTGATTTTATTTTTTTCCGATTAAATGTCAGGGATGAATATATATTACTTAAACCAATCACAGTGTCATATGCATGTATAACAGGATATATATATAAGCAAATAAACATCCAAACATTTAAATATCAACCAATAGCATCCATCGAAATAGATCATCCAATAGTCAATACAATACACGGCAATTTCATAGTTATCAATGTCAGGTAATTTAATCGCAATTCAAATTCCTATTTAATTTAACTGTCAATTTTAATTTCTAACATTAAATTCAACGACGATCTAGATGACAATTAAATTTTTTATCAACAACGACTAATAAAAATAATATCACTTCACAATATCAAATTTAACTAGCATCAGAATATTCTAGTACGTTGTGAGCGTTATAAAACACTCACCTTGATTTTTACGATTTTAAATCAAATCGAACGACGTTCGATTTAACTCAAATTTTTCTCTAGCTCCAAATGATTCCGATCTAGCTGCATAGCGTAGAGCTCGTCCATACGATTCCAACGCAAAAAGTTTAGCGCGTTTTCGACCTCGTATGAAAAAGTTATGAATTTTAGAAGTTACACGATTTTATATTCATAAATTTACAACATAATTTAATTTTTCACAACCTAAATCAATCTAAGCCGTGAGATCCATCACCCTGCAATCCAGCCCGTCCCTTGCTTCTCCCCCAAACTCACGTTCGCATGCTCCAGGAAATCACGCACGAAGACAACCCAAAGCCGCCTCTCCTTCATGAATTTCGCACCCCACCACATCGACTTCTAGGACGATCAGGATACACCATATCGAAGGCCTCGGCGAGAGCTACCTTCAGCTATAATAGGGTGGAGCTCGGCCATCTCAGCTGCACGCAAAACGAGGACAAACACGGAACTTTAAATGCAAATTCCCGTTGATCCGATGCTCCGATTTTGATCATCTCCGTATGGATTTGAAGAGCTCGCCGAGATCTACAACTTTGCTTTTGGAATTTTTCGATTTCGCTGAACGGATTGAGAGATATTAAGGGAAGAAGATGGTGAAATTCTGGCCTTCGAAATTTCAAGTGGCGGCTGGCAATATTAGGGTTAGGGTTTTGCTAATGAAATGATAAAGGGGTCCTTTTATAGACATTTACCGAAAATCACTATTCACTCGATTTTCCGAACTCCGATTTACGCGCGGTGACCGGCGTTTCTAGGGTTTATCCCACGTTCCGGACACAATGGAATAGGTTTCGGAACCTAATTCGATCGTATGTGTGAGTTATGGCAATAAACGATCGATTTAAATTAAACCGATTTAAACCGATTTCGATGCGTTTTAATTCGTACCGGACAAACGGTAACTCCGATTGACACGAAATTTGAAACCATACAATAATATCACATTACGGATCCGATGAAACTGGTTTCGTCGAAATCCGAGACTTTTTGAAAAAAAGACTATTTTCTCTCGCCGAATTAATATTAAAAACAATTCGATGCGTTTCGAGCTGCCACGGTCAAATGATAACTCCGATTGCTACAAAAATTGAAATCCGACAATAACAAACTATTACGGATCCAATGGAATAAGTTTCGTTCAATTCTGAGACTGTTCGAAAAATGTCTATTTTTCAGTCGATAATTAAATATTAAAATATTCAATTTTCACAAATTAACTTTAAATTCAATTTTAAAAGTTCTATAACATCACTATAACTCCAATATGATAAGATAAAATTTTACAAATCATTTTCAATCATATTCAACTCGATTTTCAATTATTTATGAAATTTAACTTATTAAATTATCGATTTAATTGTCTAATTAAATCCAATATTCGAAAGATAAATTATTTGACTGTTTAATTTCAATATAAAATTCTCAATTTAAATTATTAACTTTTAAATCAAATTTCAATTGTTCACAAATCCCATTTTTTTATTTCACAGTAATTAACAATCTTCTACAATGCAGTTTTCCATTATAATTCCAATATAAAAGATTATATTCGATTCAGCGTTCAATTATATTGTAACTCAAATTCAAGTTTTTTTTTTATTCCAAATGAATTCTTTTATTTCGATTTACACTTTCATTACTGAATCAACCATTTACTTATACATTATTATCACTAGTTTATAATTTATTTACTTTCATTTTCTTCAACTATCATCTTATTTAAATTCACAGTAATATTAAATTACATTCATTTACGTTGATTTCCATATTATAACTTCAATATTAAATGTAACATTTTATTTATTTCGTTGTTTACAATCAAGTTCAATTCAATTCAATTACTTGTTACCTTCAAATTTAAATCTTTACTTACGTTCAATTACAAGTTAACATCTTTATTTAATTTACAAATAAGTCATTTCAGAATTCAGTTTTGTATTTTAACTTGTAATTCACATTTACCAACACAAAATTTTATTTCCTTCGGATTTTTATCCAAAATTTTCATTTTAATTCGTATTTTTAAAGTGTTAAAAATACGGGTCGTTACATGAAATGCTTGCATCTCACATTTCAACAATAGTTGGGCACAATCAAAACCGTACAGGCACGTAGGGAGAATGGATTTCCAACGAATGACTAGGCACTGGGGTACCACCTGTCACAGGTAGTGGCCTAGATCACAGTACCGAGGAGTACGCCCGCTCCCCTGCAACACAAGACCGGAATCATCCCTTACTGGATAATTCCAAGTAAAATCACCCCACGGTTGGGATCAGCAACCGCACCACTAAGCCGAAATAAAGGGACATCTAGACAGGGATGACCTTACTCTCAAGTGGGGGCTACCCACGAAGCCTTGCTGCATAACCCCTGATTTTCAGTCATTCCCGGTTGATGAGGCTCGAGGCTAAACGATACCTTTATAGCACATATCCCTTAGAATGCCCATCGTCCACCTGACGATGTCACGAAAGCATTCGTCCATACAAGTCCGTCCCGGGTCCGAACGGAACCGAAGGCACTATTCCAACTACATCCATTTTGGAAATATCCTCAGGATTAGTAGCGACTAGCCCTTGCACTTCACTGCTCCATCTTCGACTCTGAACACGTTACACGAAACGTACAAACCGAATCGAAGTGGTATTCGAGTCTCCAGACCTAGAATCCCGGTATACGGAAACCCGATCCCGGTCTCTTCGAAACGATCAGCGCATTTGACCAATATTGATAGTCGGTTATTTAACTATCAATTAACATCCACAAGCAACCATCACACAATAAATAATTTTCCACATTATTTATTTGTCTCAAATATCCTTTACAAGATATATTTCCATTTTCAAACTCCTTTTGAAAACAATTTCAAACAGTTTCCGCTTACGGAATACATTTCCCCAAATATTTATCTCTCTGAAACACCAAGTACAAAATACTTTAGATTTAAAAATAATTTAAAAGCACTTATCATAAATATATTTTAAAATATTGAACTTAAACTACTTTAATACTTTATTAAAATATATACTTTAAAATAAAACCATTTATAAATACAAACTAAATTTCCCTCTTTAAAACATAATACCAAATCACTTTCATATAATTACTACAATAATAGATTTTTGAAAGTACTACTTTAGACTTTAACATTTAGAAATAATCAATTTTCTAAAATATGCTTTTTTTAAAACATATTAAAACTTTTAACTTATATTTAAAATTGCCTTGGGAAAACGTACTTGGCTATCCAGAGAAATACACTTCTCATTTCCATCTTTTAAAAATAAATCAACATTTATTTTTAAACCAAACCATATCCTTTATAAATTCCCATCTTGAATTTGTATTCTCAAATATCCACTGATATTTTATTTTACTTTATAACCCAGTTTCCAAAATCTCACTTCTCTTTAAATTTCAAATTCCCAAAATATTTAAATCAATTTACAATTGATTTTCCAATTTATCTTACTTTGAAATAAATTTCCTTACTTAATCCATTTATTTCCAAATTCATTAACTTCCAGATTTTATTACTCATTATGATTTTAAATCTTTAAACTGAACACAAGTTTCAGATTTCCCAAATTCCTTCTTTCTTTTTAATTACATTTAAACATTGAATTAAAATAAATTATTTATCCCTTTAAATAATATCACATAAGTTTTCTTTAAATTCAATATTTCTCTGTTTATTCAAAATCCCTCTTTTCCATATTTATTTTATTCGAATTCACTAGAATTACTTAACTTAAATTTTACTCTTTTATTTCTCCCCTAAAATCCAATTCAATTGCTTTTGATAACTCATTATACTGGGAAATTCAATCCAACCAGATTATCCAATATAAATCATCACAGGACATCAACAATCATATCACAGAATATTTAAACAAAATTAAATATTTTGAGGAATCCAGTTGGATCCCTCCAACCTGTTTCCCTGCATCCACAAACGTTAGCACAATACCAATTCCACTTCAAGGTGGAATATCGCGGTATATGGGTTTAATATAAAATCATCCGCTATTATGCGTCGCATAGGGTCTCATCCGCTATACAATGCGGGAATATCAACAACTCCAATATATACATATGCCAATATGTATATATTGCTATATACTACTATATATATATAGCACATCAATCAATGCAATCATTCAATCAATTATTTAAATTTAACCAATTAAATTTAAATTATAATTTAACTGAGTGAGATTAACTCACCTTTGCTTTTCTATTTGCAATCCAATCCTCCTTGACTTGTTTTTTCTCGATTGTGACCTTGTATAAATAATTATATGATTTATTAATACTTGAACTAATCTGATACTTTATTTCTTTTTAAATAATTTAATTTGTTAACAGTTTAATTCCAACTAAATAATTTTTCCTTACTGCATATATTTTCTTAAATAATACTCTGTATAGATTTAAAAACTAATTCATATAAATCCTTATATTTTCTGAATCATAGACATATACTAATTCCACTGTATATACATATATATATATATATATATTCAAACTGAGCGAAAAACCAATTGAAATAAAATTTCTCTAACTTATAACAATTTCGTGCTTAAAATTATATATATATATATATATTCTGTTTTACTGTATATATTTTCTAAACTATATGTATATATATAGCAAATTAAAACAGGATTGTTTTATCTACTTTACTGGAAAATATATCATATATTTAACTAAAAATTTATTTTCAGATTGAACTAAATAAGATAACCCCTTGTAAAAATTTGAATAAGTTTCATTAAATAAAACTACCTTTATAATATATATATATATATATAGACTGCATTTAAAATCTTTACTAAAATCAAATTTTTATTTCTGCTTACATATTAAAACTGAAACTGTATAACAGTATATAACTATTATATATTTTTCAACATTAACAAATTTTATCTTCAAAAGCTTACATATCTTCATATATGCATAGATTTTAAATTGATTTAAATCAAAAGAATAAATCAGCAATATATATATATTAAATAACCTAACCAAAATTTTATATTCTTATATACAATTCCCTGTCAAATAAAAATGAACAATTTGAAAACGTTTTAAGTTTACTTAAATGGAAACAAGATGATTACCTTACTTCAAATCGGAGGCACAAACTGCCTCGTGAATCCCTCTGCAGTCGCCAAGACACACGCCACCACTCCAGTTCGTGCACGCGACTTTCTCGACTTTGGCCAACAACTCACGCTCCGGCCCCTCCATCGAAACCCTAGTCGCACTTTAGAAAACTGCCTCGCGAGCGCCACCTTCCAGATCAAAATCGATTCGCACGCCACCTCCATCGAACAACTTCTCGCGAGTCCCCCAGTCGACTTCGCGAAGTATAACGAGATTCATGAATTCACTTGTGAACTAGACCCACTATCTCCAACATCGTAAGCACCTATACCATTTCTGCCCACGCTGTCATCGCGAGCATTCATCACCTCACGACATCGCCTGATCGATTTCGAGTTCAACTATGCCTACAGCTTCCCCTTCCCCCCGTTCCACTAAACATCGGCGCCCCTCCAACTACGCAACCCAGCCTCGCGTAAAGCCATCGAGCAACCCAAGCTGTACGCGATTTCTTCTAGAAATCGAAATCGAATTCGTTCGATTTGAATTAGGGAAGCGGCTTCGATTTTTGATTGCTGAGAAAAAGAGAGGGTGCGAATAATGAAAAGCTCGGCTATTATTTACTTTAGTTCTGCCATTTTTTTTCGAATGGAGTTGATTTCGTTCATCCTGCTTTTATTTTATTTTCTGAGGGCCGAGGATTTTTAATTAGTAGAGAGGACGAGAGGCACGATATTTCTCTTCGTTTGCTGGCTTCTGAAAGAAGCCACTTTAATTTCGAACAGCTTCTCAAAGAAGGAATCTGGAAAGAACGAGGCCACGAGATTAAACGATTATTATTATGTATTCTTTATTTGTTCTTTCGGCCGATGTCACGTTGATGGAGGGAAATGCTTGCGTGCTGGACTATATCTGCTACCGTGACATTTGAATTGAAGGAAACAATGCTGATGTTGATATAGCTTTGACTGATCAATGTATATACATTGTATATTTTTTATTTCCAAATCGTCTTCAATAATTATTTCAAAGCGTTTATATACCGTACGCTCACACAACAACTCCGATCACTACGAAATTTGAAATTCTGTAATAATGCAATATTACGGACCCAATGGAACTGGTTTCGTCGAATTCCGAGACTGTGCCTCGGAAGGCTATTTTTAAATTCAATTTAAACAATAAAATTTCAAAACTGAATAAAACAGTTTGAAATTACATTCTGAAGCTTCTATTATCTTTAGTATTATCATTACGAATTTTATGAGCTTTCAAAATATTTTAATTAGCTTAGAATGTCAGATTTACTATTTTATCCAACTTCAAATAAATTTAATTTAATTATTAAATTACTCAATAAACAGCGATATTTGAAATTTAAGTTTATAATTAACCTCTGAATATTTAAAATTAATTAAATATTCCAATTTCAAATATACAAAAATTCCGGGTCGTCACATTGTGTGTGTATTTCTGGGCAATCTCCATCATATTTCCTGTAGCTTTTTGTCCCTTTGTGCTATGCTTTCACCACATGTTCTTGTGCACTTTTGAGATGTTTTTGAATGTGATTGAGGCCTATGATGCCTATCAATAAGCTAGCTAAGATTTGGTGAATTTGAAATTCAAATTTGAATTAAATTTGAATTGAATTTGAATGTCGGTTTTTGAGTATTTTCTATGTTTTCTTCGATTTCGAGCAATGATTCTTCCAAACAAATTTTGAAATAATTTTTAAAATAAATTGGATTTTGAAATTATTATTATATAATATTTTGAAATTATTTTTAAGTTATTAAAATATATTTATTTCCTATAATAAGGAGAATTTTCAATAAATTGTTTTCGAAATGATTTTGAAAAATTGTTTTAAAATCCTGTTTTCTCAGGTAAATTATTTTATAAATAAAATAGACTGTTTTACACTCTTCAAACATACGAGGAAGCGAATTAAATGATTTAGTAAAACAAGTGGTATGGGACACATGTGTTACTTTTTCGGTTAATTTCGGACTTGTCCGTTCAAGGCTATTGATTTTTGAGTTGAATTGCCATTTTATGCGTGTTTTGGGATTTCTAATTCCTGTTTTAGGAATTGTTTGAGATGGCCAATATTGGTGAGTTTTGATGTTTGAGATCTCCTATTGCTAGGAGTTATGGTCGATGAGAACCATTACGGTGTTTTTATACTTGTCGAGGATATGACGCAAGTCTTCAGTTGAGTTTTCCTATTTTAGGAATTATGGTTTATGAGAAATCTTCACGAGGTCTAATTGTACTTGCCGGTCATACGAGGCAAGTTATGAGTTTTTTGAGATTTTTGAGATTTGTGATTTGTTTTATGACGTGGAATTGGCTAGTGGTTAGTAAACCGATAAATGCGAATGTGTGGTATAGGACACACGTTAACACTTCTCGGGTTCCTACCTGAGAGTTTGTGACACATCCACGAGTTATGCCAGTACTATAGACCTTTGGGTCATCATGAGGACTTTATGACTTCGGTCAAAACGAGTTATGTGACTTCAGTCACCACGAGTTATGTGACTTCGATCACCACGAGTTATTTGACTTCAATCACCATGAGTATGACCTTCGGGTCCACGAGATAGGTACCATATATATATATAGTGCTGGATATGAGTTTGGAACGTGCAGCATTACTTCGGCATGCAATCGGGGATCTGCCAATCCGGAGTTTTCTGAGTTTTGGATTTATTATGATTTCATCATTTTTTAGATGATGATTTTATTTATTTATAGTCTTGAGTTAAATGAAGGGTTATTTATATATGGTGATTTCATTATGAGATTTTGAACTCTTTTTAAAGTTCCATGAGTTATGAGTTTTTGGAGATTCTTGAGTTTCCATCTATGGATTTGTGTGATTGTTATTTTCATTCTATTATGAACAACCTTTAGGTGGAAACCTTTATATTGAGTTAAAATGATTGGGTAACCTTGAAACGTTATAGAATTTCCACTTTTGGAATTGTGTGTATAACCATATTTATCGCATTCCTTACCAATTAAAGGAATGTCTCCTTATGAACTTATATCCTTTTATCTATTGCTAATTTTAATGTTCTAGTTAGCCTGACCCATGTATTTATTACTCGGGTTAGACCAAGTTGCAGGTTATGACATTTGGACTTTTGCTAGCTGTACCTTTTGAATTCCACTATCGACCCTTGGATAGGAGATACAGTTTTTGTTGTAGTTATCTTGTCGTAGACTTTGATATGTATATCATTTTATGGGGGTTATGATGTATGTATATATAGAGGTTGCAATACCACTTATGACACGTTGCATTACATTTGATGTATGTGTATATATAT
Source organism: Allium fistulosum (assembly GCA_030737815.1). Lineage (NCBI taxonomy): Eukaryota > Viridiplantae > Streptophyta > Magnoliopsida > Asparagales > Amaryllidaceae > Allium > Allium fistulosum. The sequence goes on from CM060904.1 coordinate 132,215,278, forward strand.
CCATCCGTGTTTCCTGTTCTATGATTTGTAATTTTTATTATTATTGTGTTTTGTTCTGAATCGATCCTGTAGCCACATAGTAGTGTATTCGATAGATATTAATTATGTCGATCCACTTATGATGAAATGAAAAAAAATCAAAGCACCTTATCAACATACTTAGCATTTATCTAGTACAAGACAATGATGGTCGCTCCTAAATAGCCCTATTCTCTACACTAACAGACGGTATTACCTAGTAATACTCTTTGTTAGTATGGGTCTCGGGTGAGGTGTCACAGCTTGGTATCAGAGCCAGGTTTAGAACAAATTATAATAAACACAGAACAGTACACGCAATTACTATACATCAAGTATAATACAAGTGAAAACATCATCCCCAAATCGTAGTTGAACCCGACCTTGCCCTTAACCTTCTCAAGTCCTTTGGGGGTAGAAAGAGGGAATATGTCTAGGAATGTTAATTTTAAATTCCGTAGTATCCCTTATTTAATGAATTTCAATTGCTAATATCCATCCCTATGAATAGTCCCGTCTTATCTTAACTTTTAGCTTATGGCTAAGCTGAAAGAGGAAGAGGTCACACTTTAAAGGTGGGGCCATCTTGTGGCTCTCATCTCGAAGGAGTCCATATGTCGACCGATCAGATTCTTGAGCTTCTTAGGAGCACTCGGTCTCCCGCTCTAGCTCATTAATTCCTCTCCTCCATGCAAATCTCCATTTGCGCGGATGTGTAGGACTTCACCTACCTTGGAGGAAAGCCATTCAAAGGCGCTGAGACCGTTTTAGAGGTTCAGGCTTAGCTCCGAACATGCGAGCGTATCTTTACTCGCATGGAGATTTCCGATCATCACCGTGTTCTTGTAGCATCGAGTAAGTTGCAAGAACGAGCACTAGACTGGCACGAGATCCTTATAGCTGAGATAAATGAGTCTACCCTTGCATGGCAGCATTTCAAAGACCGCTTTGAGCTTAAGTTCATGCCAGAATTCGAGAAGGCTTTCCTTGCTCGTCGTTTCCTTGATTTTAAGCAGGGAAAATCATTTGTTTCAGACTATGTATCCTCTTTTGAGTCCTTATCCAAATATGGGCTCGAGTTCATTAGCACTCCATATAAGAAGAACTTTTTGTTTTGGGCTCGAGTTCATTACCAACTTAAATCATCAATTAAATCAACATCAATGGTGAATTATTTATACAATTCAATACAATATATATATATATATATATAAAGAAGACAACAAGATAAAATAGATTAATCAAAAAGACATGTATGAATAGAACAAAACAAATCAAAATTCAATAATATATCAATTGCGACATATATTTTTATATCTCAAAATTAATACTTAGAATTGAATAATAAATAATAAAAATATATCCTATACTTAATTATATAATTAACTAAATAAATGTCAATGGAATCAATAAAGAAAAGATGAGAAATCAAAGAGCATAGAAAACTAATATAAGTGATTATTCCTAGATAAACTACTATAAATATATGTATATTTGATGAATTAATATTTAATCATGAATTCTTCATATCCTATAATTTTATTTAACAAAAATAATTATTTAGAAAGTAGTAATTTTATATTCTAGAATTAAATCTATATTTACTAAATTAAAATATAACGTACATTGTATAAATAATATCAAATTTCATGAGTTTTTTATACAATTAGACAATTGTCAAATATCCGTTAAGAATATTAGAAAACTCAATTTATATTCCCAAAATAGTTTATAAAGATAAATGTTACATATAAATATTATTTTATGAAATCCAATCCAATAAACAAGAAAGGATTTATCAGAATAATAACATAAAATAAACGATTCCAATATATATAAATATAACAAAAAATAAGTAAATATAGTAATAATCATCCATAATTTATATCCTTAATGTAACATATTTAGATACTTAGAAATTGTTAATTAATTAAATCAGATATTTGTAATAATTATAAAATAAATAATATAACATGTTCATAATAAACCAACTGCTTCTTTTAATCCTTAAATTGTAAAATTAGAATTTCATAATAACATACATTGAAATCTATAAATATCAATTAAAGATCATTTTATACTTTTACATTAAGTAGTTCTATTAAAAAAATTTATCACACTTTCAACGATTTTCACCTATATATATTATGATGACATGTCTCCTCGACTCTCGAAAATCGACACCAATACATCTACGGTATTTACGTGCCGTAAATCCAAGTGTTGGGAGGTAGATTTTCAGGGGTAAACAAAAGTTAAAAATAGAAACAAAAATTCTCACATTACGTTAAAGAAGATAAATAGTGCATACAATCGCCAACACTAAGGTACTCTGCTTTTTTGAATGAATTAACCCAGCCAGGAACCGTTATAATTGCCTACTCCGACACTTATTGGTACCGACTAACTTAGACATAGCAGAAAAAATTAGATAGATAGATATCACCATCGGGTGCTCCATGCTCCACAAATCTCTTCCATCATGCTCCTTCCTAAAATACTCTAAATAGAATTCTAACGACTTGGCTGTTCGGAAAAGAAGGGCACCCAAAGTTTAAAGGGAAGACAAAATAAACTCCGGATCAGTCATGAGACTGGTGTAAGAACTCAAAATACGTATTTTTTTGAAAACAAAAGGTATCTCATAAGACCATGCCACACATAGACATGAATGGGTTTCTATCTTAAGATAACCAAAACATTCTTACATAAAGTATGAGATATTATTTTTAATGACATAGCTTTGAAGATATTTGCAAATAAACTTATTAATCTTAGCCGAAATTGTCACATTGAGTAAATTCCATCAATACTAGCCACAAAAAACAAAATGACAGGCACTATTGGAGAATGGATTCGATATAAATGACCAGGCTAAGGGACTACCTTTAGGTAGTACATCTCTAGAGGAATGTACCAAGATTAACAAAACATCAACACCTCTACCAACACAAGACCGACCTACCTTTCTCACTAGGTAGCACCGAGTATGTCATCCCTTGGTCATTACTGACCTATCCGAGACGTCTCTTAGCATGCACCACAGTAATTTAAACTCGAACGTCATAGCGGGTAGAAATCTATCTAAAAGAGGATGATCACACTCTATTGGTTGCGAACCACATAGCCTTGTCGCATCAATAATGTTTTGACCATTTCTGGGTATGAGACTTGAGGTAATGATTACCTTTATCATAACACATCATCTTCATTTGAATGCCACGCTGCCATTACATCGACCTATATTGACTTTCACAAACATACAACCCTATAGCTCGTATGTCTCAGAGAATGACGTTATGCTAAGAGAAGTTGTCTTCTCCACCACCGAACAGATGTATGTTTATAAAAGTTAATGATGAAATCTCAAGAATGCAATGTCAGACATCCATCCATACATGTTCATTCTAGGACTGAACGAAATCGAAGGCACTCTCCTGCTACATCCTATCGAGAAATAACCCTAGGATTAGTAGCGAGAAGTCCTTGCATATAAGATCTTAAATGAAGAACTATTGCCACATAATATACTATGGGTAATTTCCCACGAGGGTCAGTGACAAATAGCCCTACATTCTATCTTCCATAATTATCTTCGTGTCTTCACCTCAAATACTTAAATTGGTTTGAAGTGGTCTTGGGACAGGAATTATCTAAATCCGACCCCGATTTCTCCGAATTAATCATCGATAACAGAGGTCAAGTGAATAGGAAATCATTCTTTAATTGATTTAATCCTTTTATCAAAATCTCTTTTAGAGATATATATTCCAGTATTTATGGAAATATTAAACCTCTCTTATATAACCCAGTGATAACCTTTTAAACTCCTTTTTTCTAAGAATAAATTCAAAATTGTTTCATTTTTTATTTAGGAGAATATTGATCCGAGTAAACTTAATTCACTATCCCCTTTGTTGAGTTAGTCTAGATAGCCAAGGAGAGCGGGAAACAGGTTTTCCAAACTCAAGCGTAGACACTATCTCTGGGACACCTATAAGGCGGTTAAGTTATTTGATCGACTCTAAATCTTTTATCATTCCAAAAATCCTTCTAATAATCTTTAAAAGACTTGAAACATTTAAAAATAAGTATAAAATAATTGGAAAAGAATCATTAAGTTTAAAACTATACTTCAAAAGTTATAGAAATGTGCTGTGAAAAAGTGCGGCGGAAAGTGCCTTTTTAAGCTATATTGATCAAAACAACTTTTTATTATTTGAAAGTCCATTTTTATTACTCAAATCATTTTAAAAACATATTATAAATTTTATAAAATTTATTTCATATTTATAAAAAAATCTTAAAACATCATTTTTAAAGAAATCTAGTTTTGGATTCTGAACTGCAAAATCGGGATTTTTCCCAAAACTTGCTATACTCATATTTCAAAACCTACTTGTTGAAATCTCAATTTTACTTCTTTGGTTTAAAACTATGAATATAATAGTTTAGAAAATTCATATCTTGAAGAATTCCGAGCTATATACCAACTTTTACACTCGTTTGACTTTTATGATGTGAAATGGCGAACTGCCGTTACGCAACGCGCTTATTTTTAACTAAATTTTCCATCCTCATCCAAACTTCACCAAAACACTTTTAAATGTTTAGACAACATTTAAAATACATTTTAAACAAATACAAAGAGGTTTAACAACTCCATACACACCATTTCATTAGTTCAAGTAAAGTGATTTCCTTTGTGCTTACCGATGTGTATTTTCGTGACTTGCATATATATTAAATATTCATATGAAAACAACCAAACTTGATGATCAAAGCATTTTAAACATCCATTTGCAACATCATATCATCTTCCAACATATAGTATAATAGTTTAGGAGTTCTCACCTTGAGGTTTAGACGATTTACTTAAAAAATTGCTATAACACCACTATTCGAGTTCCAAAGCTCACTATTCTTTGGATTTTAGCTCCTAGATGCCTCATGAAAAGGCTGAGGGTGCATAGCCTAGAGTGTAGGGCTATGATAAAGTGAGGTATAATTTGTGTAGAACAAAGAGAAAATGAGGAGTTTTGGGATCGTTCTGAGATGTTTTATGATATATAACTATATACTATAATTTAGTTTCTTTTTGAAATAAATTTTAAAATTATTTCCCTTCGGATGGAAGCCATTAAAGTAGAAGGAAAAACTTAGGAATATAAAGAAGAAGATGAACGAAAAATAAGAAAAGATGTAGGGTATTTATAGGAAAGGAAGAGTGTAAAAGTATCCATGCACACATTATCGATTCATCACCATTTCTAGGCTTCTCCAACACACCTCCCATCTTCCAACGCATGGCTAGAGCCTCCATCCCATATGCACATCGCTTCCATCTTCTCATGTATACATATGTTGAGCTATAAAAGCTTAAGAAGCAATTTTTCTACAAATCTTATATTTTTTATATTATATTCTTATACTTAATTTTTTTATGTATGTTTATGTGCATATTTTCATGTATGCACATGTATATGTATATGTAACATATTCTCACAACGTTCCACAACTTTCACACGTTGCATTGCTACAAATCCATATTTTGATTTTCGGTCATATTTTCTCTCTTAAATTACTATTGAAAATAAATGTTCCTATTGTTCTTAACTAATAGAAATGATCATATTTTATTTATAAAACCATAACAATTAATAATAAAAATCGTTTATAAAATTGTTGTTATATCGATAAGGCTAAACGATCATTTATTTAAAGCGATATATTTACGGCTCGTTACAAACTTCTGTCCTTAAAAGAATTTCATCCTTGATATTTAGATAAGAAGAAAATAGCTCAAAAGGGAATATATTCGATATGATGGAACATATACAAAAGTATGGATAAGTGACTACACCACAAGTGGTGAGTAGACTATAATGATAAAGTTCATTTTTCAATTCTAAACTTGAGATGTGCCTTTTTAGTTCCATCTTCCGTTTACCAAGTGTAATCCTCAGCATCCCCACTCCATTGAACTTTGACTAACCATACTATCTTCCTCCTTAATCGTTTCTCATCACGATCAGCGATTCGATAACTGCTAAATTCGTTTCCACCTCCAAATCTTCCTAAGCAGCTGTTTCTATGATTTGCTCGGGGTCATGCACATGATTCCTTAAATGAGACACAGAAAAGACATTGTCCACTCCTGGCAACTTCTCTAGCAATTGCACTCGATTAGCTAGTCGGCCAATTCGTTCAAGAATGATAAATGGTCCAACATATCAAGGTGCTAACTTCTCCGTTCTTCCAAACCTCACTACTTCGCTCATCCGAGAGACTTTCAAAAAGGCTGAATCTCCAACTAAGAATTCCAGATTTCTATGCCTTTGGTCTGCATAACTTTTTTGTCTACTCCGGGCTCCCTTTTGCTTCTTTCTAATTATATCGACCTTCTCTGAAGCTTCTCATACCATATCAGGACTAAGTACTAACTTATCTCTGGTTTCGATCCAACATGCTGGTGACTTCCACAGACGACCATATAGAGCTTCATACGGTGGTATGCCTGTAACAAGAATTCCAATGGGTCTGGATTTTTCACAAAAATGCTAAAACCCAAGCCCATTGAAGCCCAAGTTGGGTATTTGGTATCCTGCAAATAGGCAATGACAAATATATCAGAGCTCAATTTATTATCTCACAATGGAATTTACTAAAATATAATAGTAAGTAAATACTCACCAATATAATAACACTCTCTAAACAAGTGTCTTATAGCTTGGAAGTCTCTGCTACCTACTTTACCTGTAGGATGTTATGAGGAGGGGGTCCGAACTAAAGTTCTGGCCAATGGATAAGTTATAAACTTCTAAGCTTAATTCTACATATACCATTTTATTTACATTTACTGTTATATTAGGTTTATTAGGTTTGCAATACTCTCATCTCTATGCGTGAATCGTACCCATCTACTCCTTAGTAGATTAAAACCTAATAACTATATATATGTAGCTATATACCCAATGACTGCATCGATCCTAAGTACTACACATAGTACCTTTCGTATCCTCCTCGAAAAGGACTCCTTCTTCTTGCTCGGAGAGCGTTCTGTAACTACATCTATAAAGGATAACTTCATGAGGTCTACAATACAGATGTTCCATCATTTAATATGAAACATAAAACTGCGTCCGCACTAGTATACACTAATGCTCGGACATCCACAATGTACCACTTAGTGCGTACATTGAAGACTATATGTAGTCATTTTGGCTACTCTCTGAATCCCGCCAACAAGGTCTACCTTATACGAAACTCAGTCGGGGATTTTCTATATCTTTAAAAGACAGCTTCGTTAGGCCTACAATATAGATATTCTAGTTGGTCTGTCTCTTTTCTCATCGTGGCTATGGCCCCCACAGCCACTCCTCAACTAATCGAAAGACCTCTAAAGAGTTAAGTGGTCGTGCCCTACTGCAAACAATCTAACATCCAATTCGTGGTGCCCCTTATCCAATGTCTCGATAGTGAAAGAATCATTGGATTTTTGGTTTTAACTCTAGTCTTTCCCGAAATCGCTCTTGGTTTTGATGTTGGCCAATATCTGCATGTGACTATGCTTTTGGGTCCTGCCCACTAAACTTACTTGCAAGTACTAGGACATACGAATATCCTACTCCGAACATCAACCTCTTCTGACTGCGTACAATGGTCCTGCCTTGTATAAAGCAGTCAAGGCATGCTCTCTTAATGAAACACCTACAGATCTGCCTCCGAGGATGCAGCTTCGTTAGGCCTACCCAGAGGGCCATCCTAGAGTATCCTCATGTCCCATTGAAGTCTCGTACTTCCTTCTAGCCCAAAATAACTAAGTTGTACATGCTTCTTCTTTGCTGAAATCTTTCATGAACTGCTTCGTTAGGCTCTTCATCCTTTGGGCTGCTCCAAACGCATCTTACTCTTTTATTAGACCCTAAGTCTAATCTGTTATATTTGCGTTTAGTTTACTTTTCTTATTCTGTTGGCTACTTATTTATCCTAATTAGCATATTCTTGCCCTCGTCTCACTTGTGGATATTGTGAGACCACCATTGACTAATAGGGAATGCTATTGGTATTACCACTTCTATTACCTTGCTTATTAACTCAATTTAGGTCTTATGTTTATTAAATAAGCATCTTCTATTATTTTTTTTCTATTTGCTTATTAACTTAATATAAATTGTTTTAAATAAGCTCTACTATTATCCTTGCTAACATTGCTTATTTATTCTAAGTATCAAAATATGCCTTTCCAATCTTTTAACTTAATTATATCCTATGTTATAATTTTACTTGTAATTGTCACTTTTGTATTCTTTTATAATCTGTATATAATTACAAGTGCCTCTTCTCTATTCTTGCATGTCTTATTTTATTATGATATAGAATTCTCTTTGATTCCCTTATATTGTATACTTTACTTATCATAATAACTGTCTTATTATATACTCTGCACAGTAAATGCAGATCCAGGTTCATTATCGTTTACAGCTTCAAATTTTTATCTAATAATTTACTTGATTCCTTTCATACTTTACATTATTTTCTACTATTCTAGGAAGTAATTCTATTTATTTAGTTCGTGATGAAAACTATACTAAAAATCCATTTTCATATTTTAATACTAGATAATACTATAAACAATAATTTGTAACTACAAGATATTTCTTTTATTATTTTATGGTAGTGTAAAATACAGCGGTTCACTATTTTACATAAGTTCCCTTTTTCTTTCTTTCATTCTTGTAGTGACGTTTATCGTTATCTATTAAATATTAAATTATAGAAATGTATCATATTTTCTAAACCAACTAATTAATCTATTACTTACTTTCAAATCAATTTATTAGATTTATTATTCCTGCTTTAGCATAATTTATTGCAAAATTCCATTTTTTAGCTTTATTCCAATTTTTCTTATTTTTCATCTAATTTCATAAAATCTAGTATTTCTCCCACTTTAATCTATAATTGCGAATTCTCTTTCTAACTATATTATTCGCTTAAATAGGGAATAAAAAGAAATTAGCATTTAGACTAAATTATAACTTTAAAATAGATGTAAATAACTATGGATTTCTTACAGTTCATCATAACTAATTGACAAGTTTAATTACTGAAATACCGAATAAAATTATTTAATGGGAATCTAACGATAATATATCATAAACGTAAAAGAAATATAATTAATCCACTCACATGTCGTCCTTAGCTTCAATCTCCATCCCTTTTAATTTGCTACGCTTTTCTCCGCTTTTCCCCTTTTTTAATTCGCTATAAATTCCCTGATTTGTTTGCGCAATTCTCTGATTTGCTTGTATGTATATCCTTGCTTAAATTAATTTTTTGTATGGAGAAAGATTTGTTTGATAGAGGAGAAAGGAAGAGGGAGAAGAGAAGAGGAGTTTGTTGTAAATGACAGCAGCTGATTTAGAGAAAATAGTATGGGCTAGAGTTAAGTTATGATCAATTTATAGGTGTAGTGAATAGCTATGAACCATCCGATTAACCCTAAAAACAATCCTCACCATCATTTATTGATTTGTTACGTTAGCTTATAACGTAAAATTCTCCAATGTTATTCATTTATTCCTCTATTATACGAGCCTATTAATTCATTTTTTCTTCTAAATAAGATTCTCCCATTAATTATCCAATTAATTAGATCATACATATATGTCTGTATATCCAATATTAATTGATTCTTATATGTTATAATTTCTTACCTATTTGAACACGTCAATTAATACATCTATTAATTGATTGTATATAAAAGTTCTAATTTTTAATTTATTCTTATTAACTTACCTTCATCATAAACTTAATTACTCCATTTGTTTTTCGTACGCATTTCAATTCTTTTTTTCTTATTTTTAACTTGGAAACAAATAATCCGATAACTGGCGGTTTCTTCTAGCTAATTAATTTACATTACTAGCTATTGTAACAAGGACATATTCTTTGATTAATCGACACCCTTTTTAAAACGCTCAACTAATTGCCAATTAATTAATTGACATGTTTTCCCATTTTAATCGATATCCAGATTAATTCCTATGCATCACTTAATCACACATTTATTAGTTGTATATATTTAAACTGCCAATTCATACCCAATTAATTAACATATAAGTTTCCCTCTTTTTATTAATTAACATTTACTTAACGTCTTTAATTAATTTCTTAATTAATTAATTGCGTCAATTATAAATTAATATATGTATGTTATCATTTAATTTATTTTCCACATACATTTCCCTTTATTAGAAGATCCCTTAATTAAGTAATGTTATAAAAGTGACATATTCTCTGACTAATTGATGCCTCTATGTCTCTTAATTAATTTCCCTTTTAATTGATTGATGCGTCGATTAACCACACACTAATTGCTTGCATAAATCTATGTAACCTCTTAATTCTTAAATGCATATATTTGACATTTATATTCGGTTTTGCAATTATGTTAATTCAATTGATTTTATTTAATTATATAAAAATGCGGGGTGTTACATGCTAATACTAGCTTGATAACTGTTGTTATAAGAGAACCCAACTAAATGCAAATGATTTTCCCTAGAGCCTCTAAAGTCCAAAATATATGCCCTAAGAAGATCTTCCAAAAAGGTTGACCCTTTACATTTGTCCATCAGTTTGGGGGTGATAGGCAGTGCTAATATTCAGCCTTGTTCCCAAATCTGTCTGTAATGCCTTCAAAACTGACTAGTAAAGATTGGATCTCGATCGCTTACTATACTTCTTAGAACTCCATGCAATCGTACAATATCCTTCTATATATCTCCAAGGCTTGCAGCAGCTGTCACGTCCTCAAATTTTCGACTTTCGAAAATTCGACATCGATACTCACTTTATCGACTGCCGAGCAATCGAGTGCCGGAAACTCCAAGAGTGAGGGTTTTAAGAAGAAGAAGAAGAGGTAGAAGAAAAGATAGAAGAAGAACAACAGAAAACATCAGAACGACATCAATAGAAACACAGAACAGAGACAATATCAGAATCTCACATATCGCAGCGGAACAATATATAATAAATAAACACTAGTCTTTTAAAACAAAGAACTATATCAGTTTATACATACATCAATCATCAGAGTTAATATGCAACAATGGACAGTTATATAACTTGTCCTCATACAAAATACACAGCGGAATAAATACTATCAGATACAAATACTACGTCTCGCCATCCAGCTTGCTTCCAAAGCTCCAGAATATCCAGAATATCCTGATAACATAACTCTAGACTGCCCGTGTGGAAATTTGTGGGCACCCAGAGTTTAGAAGGGAAACAATAAACTCCGAGTCAGTCATGGTGACTGGTGTGAGATCGTAAAACAGTTATTTATCTTTAAAATAAATAGCAGAGAATTTTAAAGTCAATTCGTAATGCTTTTGGAAAATGAAACTACCATAAGACCTCCCACCACACACACAATGCAAACGCAGAATTGGAGGAGATTTCTTCTTATGATAGTCAAAGATGCTTACTACGCAAAAGAAACAAATTCTCTTTTGATATTATTATTAGTGCATAGTGTAGAAAACATTTCGAAATTACAATATAAATCTTAGCCAGCATAGACATTTCGAACTATGCCTACTATAGCTACCATCCAAACAGTGGGGCGCCACCATAAGTGAATGATAGGTTCTACAACTAAATCCGTACAAGTCACGTATTGTTTCTTTGGATTTCCAACAAATGGTCAGGCTAAGGAACTTCCTATCCACGATGGGTACGTCCCTGGAATAGACGACCCGAGAACCTAACCGGATCTCTGCCAACACAAGGCCGGGTTACCTCTGCAAAAATAGGTAACTACTGACACGCGTATGCCATCCCCCGATCGTCACCGATCTTCCCGAGGATCCCCGATTTCCAACAAACCACAAAGTAATAAACTTGCAGCAACCACAGAGGTTAAGTATCTGGGCTCCATACCATGATACCACCTTTATCCAGAAGGAATGACATACACTAAGGGGCGCTACTCCCTAGAACCTTGCTGCATCCTTCCTGTTTCGACCATTTCCGGGGTGTGAGGCTCGCTGAAGTCTCGTCCACAAAGCTACGCTTTCTCAAAAAGCCCTGCTTCGGGTCAAACAAAATGATCAACCTATGATCACAAAGATATAAGATCAAACAAATGATCATATCGCAAATGATCAAACACTGATCATTTCACAGCAACACTCAGTATGCCACGTTACCAAATTGGGATATATCGCTGATAAATTTCAACTACATAACCTCTGAGCTCATACGTCTCAGAGAAGGGTGTTAAGCTAAGAGAATAAATTCTCCGCCACCAACAGAAATGTATTTGAAAGAAATCAGCTTTATATCTCAAATTGTAACGTCAGACACACAATCCATACAAGTCTGTTCCGGGATCGAACAGAACCGAAGGCACTTCTCACGAAGCCCTTGCACATCCGGATAATTTTCAATCACGTCAGGACTTCCCGTCACTAAGGGTGATAAAACCTCTAAATCGAAGATCAGCCGATGTAGAGTAACTCGACGGTAATCCTTCCGTTTTCAAAAATATCCGGTCTTCAACACCGGTCTTCAAATGTGATTCATAACGACGTATCACATATTCGGAATGGGTTATACGACCCCATGGTCCTTTCCCGGCTAACCCGAATAGTGAGCGTATATTTAAAAATAAGTGTGGCATTCAAATTCATCCAATTCACAACAAATACCTATCTAAAGGTAATTATTGATAGTCGGTTATTTAACTATCAATAAAGATGCGCAACATCATCAGATTCCAAATAATTTTCCAAATTATTTCTTCTTCAAAAATATCTTTACCAGATATAAAATTTCCACACTTCAAAAATAAATCAACGTTTATTTTTAAACAACTTCCCTTTCTTTTATAAATTCCATATTGAATTTATATTTTCAAAATATCTACTGATATACGATTCTCAAGTCGATTTCAAATATTCAATTTCGATTTATCTTTAAGAAGATAAATCTCAAAACGTTTCATTTCATTTTGGAAAAGCATTTCCCTACTTATTTAATAATAAGTATTTCACAAATCATTTATTTTCAACACTTTGAAAAATATTCGATATACTTAAATCAAATTAAGTATATATTTCATTCTTTAAGGAAATCATTTATTTTAACATCTATTTGAGTCAAAACGAATGTTGCGTAAAGCATCGTTACGACGACTCAAAATCACTAGTATAGGGATTCGAAATTAAAATAGATATATAAATCCCAATACTACATAAAAATATTTCCTTTCGGAAATCATTTACTATAACAACAGTGTTATAGTCCACCATTTCCTTATTTTTCGAAAACGTCTATTTCAACAATAAATGTTGAAATCTATGTATTCGATATCATAATACCTTTTAAAAACATCTCTAAAATGTTTAACTTCATTTTCAATGTCACTTTTCCCAAAACTATCCATTTTACTTAACGATATATTCACTATCCAAAATCGTGAATATATCTCCTTCAACAACCTTCTATATTTAATTTATCAAATCCAATTGATTTCGAATTTATAAAACAACGTTTATAAATTCACCTTTATATTTTCTAACAACTTTGATTTATAAAATTCTCCTTTTATTAACTTCTAAAATTACTTATGAAGATAAGTGACTTCGGGTTTATAAACAACGTTTATAAATCACATTTATATTTCATGACAATTTCAACTTATAAAATCATTTTATTAGCAAATTCCGTTCAAATCTCATCTAAGTGCAAAAATCTAATTTATAAGTAAATTCCTTATAAATCTTCTATCCCACAACTTCTATACAATTTATACTTCACAATTTATAAATCTATAAATCTCGTTCACATATGATTTTTATTATCACTTCATTTTCAACACTTATAAAAACTCGTTTTATAATTCCAATATCTTAATTTATAAAATGTCAACTTTATAAACCTTTTTAAGTAAACCGTTTATAACATTTTAAAAATCTCAATTTCACCCATTTTATAAATCAATCAACTATTTATTCCAAAAATCACTTTTCGATTATATTTCACAAAGATCTTAACTTTTATAACTTTAATATTTGAACGTTTATTTATTTAAAATAAATCACTTCAAAATTTAATAAAACGTATAATTTCAAAGATCACTTTAAAAATCCTTTTAAATATAAAGTCGTTATTTTAAAAACTTGAATCCAATGATGCAACGCATCAATTAGTCCATCACTACATCAAACATCATATATCAACATATGATAATCAACAAATATCACAATATCTGTAAACAATAAATACAGTTGAGGAATCCAGTTGGATCCCTCCAACCTGTTTCCCTGCATCCAAAGATGTTAGCACAATACCAATTCCGCTCCAGTACGGAATTATCGCGGTATATAGGTTTTTATAAATCCGCTTACTAACGGCGCAATAGGGTCTCATCCGCTATACGAGGCGGGAAATCATCAATCCAATATATACATATGCCAATATGTATATACTGCTATATATATAGATATATCCTATCATATCTAATATCACATCCAATAACCATCAAATCAATCAATAACTGCAAATAAATATTTTCCTTCGAGTGAGAAAATCTCACCTTTGATTTTTAATTTGCCATCCATTCCAAACCCAGATTTATTTTTCTTCGTTGTATTCGACCTTGTATAACAATTATATAAATTTATTAACACTTGAATCAAACAATTTATTATCATTCACTTATTTAATTTAACTTATAATTTAACTTAAATTCTTAAACTAAAATTTTCCTTAAACCAATTATTTTTAGTCCAAAATTTAAATAAGTTAATTGAAACAGTTTAACCATCACACCTATCATTTTCCCATTTAAAAATATCTTTTAGTACCAAAAAGAATTTTAATAAGTAGATTAAACAATTAATCACTCAATCTATTAAATTTTAAAGTGATATCTTAAAATATGTGTACATATTTTATTTTCTGAAGCTAAACATATATATAATTTTAAATTAACAGTGAATTCCTTTATATAACTTTATATAGAAAAAATTAAATTTAAAACATACTAAAATAAAATAACCTATATATATTACTGTCTTAGTTTAAATGTATATTTGAATGTGTGTATGTAATTACCAGATTAAAAGTAAAATTATGTTTTATTGCAAATAATTCTTTTTCTGTTTTCAGCTTCCTGTATATATATAATTATATGAATTGAGAACTATATTCATATATATATATATCCTATTATATAATTATATTGTCTATATTCACAAATTCAGAGTGAGTTACCTCCAACGCAGATAAATCGAGCGACGAAGATGCTGCCTTTCCCAAAGCCCTCGCCATCGCCGACGTATGCCACTCCCCCAGAACAGCAAACCCTAACTGACTTCGCCTCAGGGGCACGAACCTCCACTTGCTCGAACCCCTATCGCCATACTCCCATCATCAATCGCGACACAGTATCCTCGCGAACAACCACCAGCGACACTCTCGCGAGCGCCTCCGCCCTCATCGCCGCCACCTACAAATTGAACACGAGCCAACCCAACTTCCCTAAATCCCAGTCGATCCCAATTCAATTTCGCCTGCCTCCAATCGCGAGCTCACGCGAAATCGAAATCGCGACCCACGTTACAGCTTCGACCGCCTGCCCTATCCTCACGTCGTCGCCCACCCACGGCGACTCAACGACACGCGACACCTTTTTGCTCGTCGCCTGCCACCCCTAATCTCGTCACGATACCCTATGCCTCCTCCTACTCGCGATTGAAGAACGAAATGATTTCGTTCGAGCAGATAAAAGATTGGGAGGGGGGAAACGAGATTTTATTTTATTTCTTCTGTTCTGTTTTTGAAATCAATGAGGAAGAGGGAGATTATAAAAATGGAAGGAGGCATGGTGTTCACGATTTTCTCCGTGATTATAGGCTGAAATAAAGGGAAGGAAACGTGTTTTGATATTTGACAAATAAAAATTTTAAATTCAAATTGAACTCGATTAAATTTCAAAGCGTTTACCTACCGTACGGTCACATATTAACTCTGAAAAATACGAAAATTGAAATTCGACAATAATACAATATTCCGGATCCAATGGAACTGGTTTCGTCGAATTCCGAGACTGTGCCTCGGACGGCTATTTTTTTTAATATCGATTCGAACGATTTAATTTCAAAACTGAACGAAACACCTTGAAATACAATTCTGAAGTTTCTATTATCTTCAGTGTTATCAATATAAATTTTATAAGCTTTTGAAATATTTTAAATCAGCTTAAAATCGAAGATTCAAATTTTTATTCAGTATTCAATAAATTAACTTTTATAATTTAAATCGTCAGTTTCAAAGTTATATTCGGGATACAAATTAAATTATCGTTCAAATATTTAAAATTAATTAAATATTCTCAATTTAATTCGTTCAAAATTCTGGGTCGTTACAAACTTCCCTCCTTAAAAGAATTTCGTCCTCGAAATTACAAGTCAGGAAAAGTGGTCCTTAACTCGTCTACTATTTTTCAACATCCAATAGTTTTATCAATTTATCAAAACAAATCTTCCTACTAAAGATTCGTTATCATTTCAACTAGTTTTCTAACTTCAATTATAAGTTTCAACAGCATTGTTTTACTTCAAAATTCAAATTTAAATTCAAATTCAAATTTTAAACTTTCAAATTTTCTCAAAAATTTTCTAACGCCCTAAATTTTCGAAAAATTTCGCCAGCGTCTCCTTTGCGCGGCTAATACGGCACTACTACAAAACGTCCCTACGGACTCTCAGATTTCAAAAAGAAAAAGAAAAAGCCAAGCGGCTAGACCAGAAATCATCAAAAACTCATATTAAACTCAAATACATACCTTTTTCGAGCAATTCAAATTTATCTTCGAAATCAAATTCCAATTCCTTTATACCTGTATATCCTACTAGCCATAATATCTAGTTGCATATATTCAAACCATTTTGTACATTCAATTACAAAATTTTCAATATAACTGCTTATATCATCTCTAATTCACTATTGAAGTTATATATTCAATTTCGTTCAATTCTTCATTTCTGTTCGCTCCCAAAATTCATTTACAACTCACTATTTTGGTTTATAACCACTTGTATTAAACTGGATTTCAATTCGAATTCAATTTACATTCATGTACTTGCAATTGCAAATTGATTCATTCATTCTCAAATTTTATTTTCATAATTCAATACTCAACTCCAGAGTCTTTTCAACTTTTCAAAACCATTTTGAAAACAATTCAAATTCCATTTGAATTTTCTAAAACAAAATCCAAATTTTTCCAAACAACTTTCATTTAAAACAATCGGCAGCAATTTCCTCTTTTGGAAACCCGAAAATGAACACCAATGATGCCGCGGTCATCATCGAAGTTATTTTCTAGCGACCGAAAAGAGTTTAGAGCTTTTCATTCCTTCAAAATACTTTTCAAAACCTTTGAAATTCATTTTCAAATCAACAGATTTAAACTTTTCAAATCTCCAAAATTCTCAATTTCTTTTCAAAACATTTCCAAAAACTTCTCTGGCATTTCGTTTTGAATTACAATTCACATTTATAATTTATATTCTTAATTTTCATTCGTATGTGAATTTATTTCTTAACTTTGGAGTTACAATTTCAATTTCTTACTTAATTCCAATGGGAATAATTTAATATTATTACTTCTAGCAACCATGCAACCATATACTATAATATTTCATAGAAAATCGTTTCTTTTCTATACAAAAATAGCTTTGGGCAAAATTATTTCATTTACCCTATTTTAAAACAATACTGTGCCGAATTGTTCTATTCGAGTGTTTAGAGATCCCTATCAATGATCGTTAATTACTCGTATTGACCAGAATCCATATACCACTCAACAAATCAATCATCACAATATAAAACAATTTTTTTTATATTCACTAACAAATACGCGCTCATATCTATTATTACACTCAACTCATTCTAGAGTACTACTGACTCTATCTCTAATGAGTAACACCCAACAGAGCAGGGTTGTCGCTTAACCATATGCTCTGATACCACTTTGTCACATCCTAAAAGAAGCGGTCACAACCGGTAGGCTTTTCAACCATCCCGGCCCCACCGTGGCTGACAATGGTACCCCAAACTTGCTTTTACGGCCAGCCTCTCGACTGTCACGGCATCTGCCTAACCAACCCATCCCTCTCAGGGACATGTAGGGGTAAGAGTCTCCCGTTCGCCACCAAACTGCGAAGCGAGAATCCCCTATCATGCTGTAATATAGCAAGACTGGTGTGAGATCGTAAAACAGTTATTTATCTTTAAAATAAATAGCAGAGAATTTTAAAGTCAATTCGCAATGCTTTTGGAAAATGAAACTACCATAAGACCTCCTACCACACACACAATGCAAACGCAGAATTGGAGGAGATTTCTTCTTATGATAGTCAAAGATGCTTACTACGCAAAAGAAACAAATTCTCTTTTGATATTATTATTAGTGCATAGTGTAGAAAACATTTCGAAATTACAATATAAATCTTAGCCAGCATAGACATTTCGAACTATGCCTACTATAGCTACCATCCAAACAGTGGGGCGCCACCATAAGTGAATGATAGGTTCTACAACTAAATCTGTACAAGTCACGTATTGTTTCTTTGGATTTCCAACAAATGGTCAGGCTAAGGAACTTCCTATCCACGATGGGTACGTCCCTGGAATAGACGACCCGAGAACCTAACCGGATCTCTGCCAACACAAGGCCGGGTTACCTCTGCAAAAATAGGTAACTACTGACACGCGTATGCCATCCCCCGATCGTCACCGATCTTCCCGAGGATCCCCGATTTCCAACAAACCACAAAGTAATAAACTTGCAGCAACCACAGAGGTTAAGTATCTGGGCTCCATACCATGATACCACCTTTATCCAGAAGGAATGACATACACTAAGGGGCGCTACTCCCTAGAACCTTGCTGCATCCTTCCTGTTTCGACCATTTCCGGGGTGTGAGGCTCGCTGAAGTCTCGTCCACAAAGCTACGCTTTCTCAAAAAGCCCTGCTTCGGGTCAAACAAAATGATCAACCTATGATCACAAAGATATAAGATCAAACAAATGATCATATCGCAAATGATCAAACACTGATCATTTCACAGCAACACTCAGTATGCCACGTTACCAAATTGGGATATATCGCTGATAAATTTCAACTACATAACCTCTGAGCTCATACGTCTCAGAGAAGGGTGTTAAGCTAAGAGAATAAATTCTCCGCCACCAACAGAAATGTATTTGAAAGAAATCAGCTTTATATCTCAAATTGTAACGTCAGACACACAATCCATACAAGTCTGTTCCGGGATCGAACAGAACCGAAGGCACTTCTCACGAAGCCCTTGCACATCCGGATAATTTTCAATCACGTCAGGACTTCCCGTCACTAAGGGTGATAAAACCTCTAAATCGGAGATCAGCCGATGTAGAGTAACTCGACGGTAATCCTTCCGTTTTCAAAAATATCCGGTCTTCAACACCGGTCTTCAAATGCGATTCATAACGACGTATCACATATTCGGAATGGGTTATACGACCCCATGGTCCTTTCCCAGCTAACCCGAATAGTGAGCGTATATTTAAAAATAAGTGTGGCATTCAAATTCATCCAATTCACAACAAATACCTATCTAAAGGTAATTATTGATAGTCGGTTATTTAACTATCAATAAAGATGCGCAACATCATCAGATTCCAAATAATTTTCCAAATTATTTCTTCTTCAAAAATATATTTACCAGATATAAAATTTCCACACTTCAAAAATAAATCAACGTTTATTTTTAAACAACTTCCCTTTCTTTTATAAATTCCATATTGAATTTATATTTTCAAAATATCTACTGATATACGATTCTCAAGTCGATTTCAAATATTCAATTTCGATTTATCTTTAAGAAGATAAATCTCAAAACGTTTCATTTCATTTTGGAAAAGCATTTCCCTACTTATTTAATAATAAGTATTTCACAAATCATTTATTTTCAACACTTTGAAAAATATTCGATATACTTAAATCAAATTAAGTATATATTTCATTCTTTAAGGAAATCATTTATTTTAACATCTATTTGAGTCAAAACGAATGTTGCGTAAAGCATCGTTACGACGACTCAAAATCACTAGTATAGGGATTCGAAATTAAAATAGATATATAAATCCCAATACTACATAAAAATATTTCCTTTCGGAAATCATTTACTATAACAACAGTGTTATAGTCCACCATTTCCTTATTTTTCGAAAACGTCTATTTCAACAATAAATGTTGAAATCTATGTATTCGATATCATAATACCTTTTAAAAACATCTCTAAAATGTTTAACTTCATTTTCAATGTCACTTTTCCCAAAACTATCCATTTTACTTAACGATATATTCACTATCCAAAATCGTGAATATATCTCCTTCAACAACCTTCTATATTTAATTTATCAAATCCAATTGATTTCGAATTTATAAAACAACGTTTATAAATTCACCTTTATATTTTCTAACAACTTTGATTTATAAAATTCTCCTTTTATTAACTTCTAAAATTACTTATCAAGATAAGTGACTTCGGGTTTATAAACAACGTTTATAAATCACATTTATATTTCATGACAATTTCAACTTATAAAATCATTTTATTAGCAAATTCCGTTCAAATCTCATCTAAGTGCAAAAATCTAATTTATAAGTAAATTCCTTATAAATCTTCTATCCCACAACTTCTATACAATTTATACTTCACAATTTATAAATCTATAAATCTCGTTCACATATGATTTTTATTATCACTTCATTTTCAACACTTATAAAAACTCGTTTTATAATTCCAATATCTTAATTTATAAAATGTCAACTTTATAAACCTTTTTAAGTAAACCGTTTATAACATTTTAAAAATCTCAATTTCACCCATTTTATAAATCAATCAACTATTTATTCCAAAAATCACTTTTCGATTATATTTCACAAAGATCTTAACTTTTATAACTTTAATATTTGAACGTTTATTTATTTAAAATAAATCACTTCAAAATTTAATAAAACGTATAATTTCAAAGATCACTTTAAAAATCCTTTTAAATTCAAAGTCGTTATTTTAAAAACTTGAATCCAATGATGCAACGCATCAATTAGTCCATCACTACATCAAACATCATATATCAACATATGATAATCAACAAATATCACAATATCTGTAAACAATAAATACAGTTGAGGAATCCAGTTGGATCCCTCCAACTTGTTTCCCTGAATCCAAAGATGTTAGCACAATACCAATTCCGCTCCAGTACGGAATTATCGCGGTATATAGGTTTTTATAAATCCGCTTACTAACGGCGCAATAGGGTCTCATCCGCTATACGAGGCGGGAAATCATCAATCCAATATATACATATGCCAATATGTATATACTGCTATATATATAGATATATCCTATCATATCTAATATCACATCCAATAACCATCAAATCAATCAATAACTGCAAATAAATATTTTCCTTCGAGTGAGAAAATCTCACCTTTGATTTTTAATTTGCCATCCATTCCAAACCCAGATTTATTTTTCTTCGTTGTATTCGACCTTGTATAACAATTATATAAATTTATTAACACTTGAATCAAACAATTTATTATCATTCACTTATTTAATTTAACTTATAATTTAACTTAAATTCTTAAACTAAAATTTTCCTTAAACCAATTATTTTTAGTCCAAAATTTAAATAAGTTAATTGAAACAGTTTAACCATCACACCTATCATTTTCCCATTTAAAAATATCTTTTAGTACCAAAAAGAATTTTAATAAGTAGATTAAACAATTAATCACTCAATCTATTAAATTTTAAAGTGATATCTTAAAATATGTGTACATATTTTATTTTCTGAAGCTAAACATATATATATTTTTAAATTAACAGTGAATTCCTTTATATAACTTTATATAGAAAAAATTAAATTTAAAACATACTAAAATAAAATAACCTATATATATTACTGTCTTAGTTTAAATGTATATTTGAATGTGTGTATGTAATTACCAGATTAAAAGTAAAATTATGTTTTATTGCAAATAATTCTTTTTCTGTTTTCAGCTTCCTGTATATATATAATTATATGAATTGAGAACTATATTCATATATATATATCCTATTATATAATTATATTGTCTATATTCACAAATTCAGAGTGAGTTACCTCCAACGCAGATAAATCGAGCGACGAAGATGCTGCCTTTCCCAAAGCCCTCGCCATCGCCGACTTTTGCCACTCCCCCAGAACAGCAAACCCTAACTGACTTCGCCTCAGGGGCACGAACCTCCACTTGCTCGAACCCCTATCGCCATACTCCCATCATCAATCGCGACACAGTATCCTCGCGAACAACCACCAGCGACACTCTCGCGAGCGCCTCCGCCCTCATCGCCGCCACCTACAAATTGAACACGAGCCAACCCAACTTCCCTAAATCCCAGTCGATCCCAATTCAATTTCGCTTGCCTCCAATCGCGAGCTCACGCGAAATCGAAATCGCGACCCACGTTACAGCTTCGACCGCCTGCCCTATCCTCACGTCGTCGCCCACCCACGGCGACTCAACGACACGCGACACCTTTTTGCTCGTCGCCTGCCACCCCTAATCTCGTCACGATACCCTATGCCTCCTCCTACTCGCGATTGAAGAACGAAATGATTTCGTTCGAGCAGATAAAAGATTGGGAGGGGGGAAACGAGATTTTATTTTATTTCTTCTGTTCTGTTTTTGAAATCAATGAGGAAGAGGGAGATTATAAAAATGGAAGGAGGCATGGTGTTCACGATTTTCTCCGTGATTATAGGCTGAAATAAAGGGAAGGAAACGTGTTTTGATATTTGACAAATAAAAATTTTAAATTCAAATTGAACTCGATTAAATTTCAAAGCGTTTACCTACCGTACGGTCACATATTAACTCTGAAAAATACGAAAATTGAAATCCGACAATAATACAATATTCCGAATCCAATGGAACTGGTTTCGTCGAATTCCGAGACTGCGCCTCGGACGGCTATTTTTTTTAATATCGATTCGAACGATTTAATTTCAA
This sequence comes from Allium fistulosum, assembly GCA_030737815.1. Lineage (NCBI taxonomy): Eukaryota > Viridiplantae > Streptophyta > Magnoliopsida > Asparagales > Amaryllidaceae > Allium > Allium fistulosum. The sequence goes on from CM060904.1 coordinate 132,238,430, forward strand.
AACTGAACGAAACACCTTGAAATACAATTCTGAAGTTTCTATTATCTTCAGTGTTATCAATATAAATTTTATAAGCTTTTGAAATATTTTAAATCAGCTTAAAATCGAAGATTCAAATTTTTATTCAGTATTCAATAAATTAACTTTTATAATTTAAATCGTCAGTTTCAAAGTTATATTCGGGATACAAATTAAATTATCGTTCAAATATTTAAAATTAATTAAATATTCTCAATTTAATTCGTTCAAAATTCTGGGTCGTTACAGCAGCCCTTGTTGGCTTAAATGGAATGAAGTATGTACCTTTAGTTAATTGGTCTATGATAACCCAAATGCCTTCATGCCCTTTCCTCGTTCGAGGTAAGCCATCAATGAAATCCATTGATATTTAATCCCACTTCTAAACTGGAATCTCTAGTGGCATAAGTAACCCTAAAAATTTCCGTTGGTCCTTTTGACTTGTTAACAATTCATGCATTGGCTAGCATAAATAGATATGTCTCTTTTCTTACTTCTCCACCGAAATACATGCTTTATATCTTTATACATTTTGTTAACTCCCAGATGAATACTGAGTTTGGATTTGTGACATTCAGCTAACACATTCTGCCTTAGATTTTGCACATCTGGAACACAAATTCGCCCATTCAACCGCAATACTCAATGGCTATATATTTCAAAGCTTGAATTCTCCCCTTTGTATATATTTTTAAATTTTTTATTTAGGAATTGATCTTCTTTTTGCTTGTTGGTAATTCTTTCCATAAGTGTTGGAGTTACTACCAAACAAGAAATAACAGCATATGTCCTACTTAATGCATCAGCTACTACATTGGCTTTTCCGGGTGTATATAAAATATCTAGATAATAAGATGCATGAAATTCCAACATTGCCGCCTCATGTTTAAAACTTTCTGAATGAAAATATTCTTCAAAGATTTATGATCCGTAAAGAGCTCAAACTTTACACCAAGTTAAAAGAGGAATTTTATTTATTAGGATCAATAAACTACGAAAACTTCTTACCCGGTAAAGAGTGCCTCCATATTTTAATGCGAACACCGCTGTTAATAATTCTATGTCATGTGTTGGATAATTTTTCTCACGAACCTTCACCTGTTTGTCCACATAAGCAATCACCTTCCCTTCCTTCATCAAAATTGCACCAACTCCTTCTCTACAAGCATCTATATAAACGGTTAACCCACTATTTCCATTTATAATTACTTGAAGTAGAGCGGTTATTTACCTCATTTTGAGTTCCTAGAATGCTGCTTCACATTTAGGAGTTTATATAAATTTAGCATCTTTCATGGTCATTTTGTTAAGTAGTGGGAAACCTTTGAGAAGTCTTGAATGAATCTTCTATAATACCCTGCCAAACCTAAGAAGCTACAAATTTCCATAGGAGATTGTGGTTGCTTCCAATTTAAAACAGCCGTAACCTTTACAGGATCTACTGAAACCCCATCCTTCGATATTATATGCCCAAGGAATCTTACCTCATTTTTTCAGAAATGGCATTTTGAGAATTTGGCTTTAAACACATTATTTATCAATATCTCTAACACAATTTCTAGATGCCTTTCATGTTCTTCTTCTATCTTAAAGTATATAAGGATATCATCGTAAGAGTAACATGAATTTATTGATTACATCTCTAAATACTCTATTCATAAGGTCTATGAATAAGTGGGTGCATTAGTTAGCCCAAATGACATAACCAGCCACTTGAAGAAAGTGTATGGACCTTTGAATGTAGTTAGATGGATGCATTCTTCGGTGATTCTCAACTGATGGAATACGGTAGCTGTCGATCTGGTCCTTCCAGGTCAATAGGGATGTCGACCTGGGCCATCTTAGGTCGACATGGGGGTTAACATGCATGTCGACCTACATGTAGACCTCTGTGTGTAACGACCCGACTTTCCAGACCCGGAAAATCGAACCATTTTAGTTAAGAAGAAGAGGTAGAAGAAGAAAAATAGAAAACAACATCAGAATCTAACCATCGCAGCGGAATAAAATATAATATATATTAACAGATCTTTACACAAATCAAAACTATATCAGTTTTATATAATATAGCATCAGGGTATACACCAGAGAACACATAACATACAACTGGACAATAACCATATCATGTCCTCAATATAACAGAGTACAACAATCAACACAGCGGAATATATATATATAAACAAGTACGGGAGATACATCTCGCCATCCAGCTCATCTCCTGAGATCCACAGCATCATATCCTGAAATCTATAATACTCGGTCTGACCCGAGCATCATATAAAACAATACCCGAGTCAGTCTGGAATACCAGCGTGAGAAAATCACACTCAAATTGATTATTAAAGTTTCAAAAATCCTTTGAAAACAAAAGCATCTCGTAAGACCACGCCACAAATAAACATGTCGGGTTTTTACCTTACAATAGCTAAAACACTTTATATCAAAATCCTCTGATATTATAATAGTGTCTACAGAAAGTAAAATAGAATCTAGCTGAAATGCTTGCATCTCACATTTCAACAATAGTTGGGCACAATCAAAACCGTACAGGCACGTAGGGAGAATGGATTTCCAACGAATGACTAGGCACTAGGGTACCACCTGTCACAGTACGTGGCCTAGATCACAGTACCGAGGAGTACGCCCGCTCCCCTGCAACACAAGACCGGAATCATCCCTTACTGGATAATTCCAAGTAAAATCACCCCACGGTTGGGATCAGCAACCACACCACTAAGCCGAAATAAAGGGACATCTAGACAGGGATGACCTTACTCTCAAGTGGGGGCTACCCACGAAGCCTTGCTGCATAACCCCTGATTTTCAGTCATTCCCGGTTGATGAGGCTCGAGGCTAAACGATACCTTTATAGCACATATCCCTTAGAATGCCCATCGTCCACCTGACGATGTCACGAAAGCATTCGTCCATACAAGTCCGTCCCGGGTCCGAACGGAACCGAAGGCACTATTCCTACTACATCCATTTTGGAAATATCCTCAGGATTAGTAGCGACTAGCCCTTGCACTTCACTGCTCCATCTTCGACTCTGAACATGTTACACGAAACGTACAAACCGAATCGAAGTGGTATTCGAGTCTCCAGACCTAGAATCCCGGTATACGGAAACCCGATCCCGGTCTCTTCGAAACGATCAGCGCATTTGACCAATATTGATAGTCGGTTATTTAACTATCAATTAACATCCACAAGCAACCATCACACAATAAATAATTTTCCACATTATTTATTTGTCTCAAATATCCTTTACAAGATATATTTCCATTTTCAAACTCCTTTTGAAAACAATTTCAAACAGTTTCCGCTTACGGAATACATTTCCCCAAATATTTATCTCTCTGAAACACCAAGTACAAAATACTTTAGATTTAAAAATAATTTAAAAGCACTTATCATAAATATATTTTAAAATATTGAACTTAAACTACTTTAATACTTTATTAAAATATATACTTTAAAATAAAACCATTTATAAATACAAACTAAATTTCCCTCTTTAAAACATAATACCAAATCACTTTCATATAATTACTACAATAATAGATTTTTGAAAGTACTACTTTAGACTTTAACATTTAGAAATAATCAATTTTCTAAAATATGCTTTTTTTAAAACATATTAAAACTTTTAACTTATATTTAAAATTGCCTTGGGAAAACGTACTTGGCTATCCAGAGAAATACACTTCTCATTTCCATCTTTTAAAAATAAATCAACATTTATTTTTAAACCAAACCATATCCTTTATAAATTCCCATCTTGAATTTGTATTCTCAAATATCCACTGATATTTTATTTAACTTTATAACCCAGTTTCCAAAATCTCACTTCTCTTTAAATTTCAAATTCCCAAAATATTTAAATCAATTTACAATTGATTTTCCAATTTATCTTACTTTGAAATAAATTTCCTTACTTAATCCATTTATTTCCAAATTCATTAACTTCCAGATTTTATTACTCATTATGATTTTAAATCTTTAAACTGAACACAAGTTTCAGATTTCCCAAATTCCTTCTTTCTTTTTAATTACATTTAAACATTGAATTAAAATAAATTATTTATCCCTTTAAATAATATCACATAAGTTTTCTTTAAATTCAATATTTCTCTGTTTATTCAAAATTCCTCTTTTCCATATTTATTTTATTCGAATTCACTAGAATTACTTAACTTAAATTTTACTCTTTTATTTCTCCCCTAAAATCCAATTCAATTGCTTTTGATAACTCATTATACTGGGAAATTCAATCCAACCAGATTATCCAATATAAATCATCACAGGACATCAACAATCATATCACAGAATATTTAAACAAAATTAAATATTTTGAGGAATCCAGTTGGATCCCTCCAACCTGTTTCCCTGCATCCACAAACGTTAGCACAATACCAATTCCACTTCAAGGTGGAATATCGCGGTATATGGGTTTAATATAAAATCATCCGCTATTATGCGTCGCATAGGGTCTCATCCGCTATACAATGCGGGAATATCAACAACTCCAATATATACATATGCCAATATGTATATATTGCTATATACTACTATATATATAGCACATCAATCAATGCAATCATCCAATCAATTATTTAAATTTAACCAATTAAATTTAAATTATAATTTAACTGAGTGAGATTAACTCACCTTTGCTTTTCTATTTGCAATCCAATCCTCCTTGACTTGTTTTTTCTCGATTGTGACCTTGTATAAATAATTATATGATTTATTAATACTTGAACTAATCTGATACTTTATTTCTTTTTAAATAATTTAATTTGTTAACAGTTTAATTCCAACTAAATAATTTTTCCTTACTGCATATATTTTCTTAAATAATACTCTGTATAGATTTAAAAACTAATTCATATAAATCCTTATATTTTCTGAATCATAGACATATACTAATTCCACTGTATATACATATATATATATATATATATATTCAAACTGAGCGAAAAACCAATTGAAATAAAATTTCACTAACTTATAACAATTTCGTGGTTAAAATTATATATATATATATATATATTTTGTTTTACTGTATATATTTTCTAAACTATATGTATATGTATAGCAAATTAAAACAGGATTGTTTTATCTACTTTACTGGAAAATATATCATATATTTAACTAAAAATTTATTTTCAGAACTGAACTAAATAAGATAACCCCTTTTAAAAATTTGAATAAGTTTCATTAAATAAAACTACCTTTATAATATATATATATAGACTGCATTTAAAATCTTTACTAAAATCAAATTTTTATTTCTGCTTACATATTAAAACTGAAACTGTATAACAGTATATAACTATTATATATTTTTCAACATTAACAAATTTTATCTTCAAAAGCTTACATATCTTCATATATGCATAGATTTTAAATTGATTTAAATCAAAAGAATAAATCAGCAATATATATATTAAATAACCTAACCAAAATTTTATATTCTTATATACAATTCCCTGTCAAATAAAAATGAACAATTTGAAAACGTTTTAAGTTTACTTAAATGGAAACAAGATGATTACCTTACTTCAAATCGGAGGCACAAACTGCCTCGTGAATCCCTCTGCAGTCGCCAAGACACACGCCACCACTCCAGTTCGTGCACGCGACTTTCTCGACTTTGGCCAACAACTCACGCTCCGGCCCCTCCATCGAAACCCTAGTCGCACTTTAGAAAACTGCCTCGCGAGCGCCACCTTCCAGATCAAAATCGATTCGCACGCCACCTCCATCGAACAACTTCTCGCGAGTCCCCCAGTCGACTTCGCGAAGTATAACGAGATTCACGAATTCACTTGTGAACTAGACCCACTATCTCCAACATCGTAAGCACCTATACCATTTCTGCCCACGCTGTCATCGCGAGCATTCATCACCTCACGACATCGCCTGATCGATTTCGAGTTCAACTATGCCTACAGCTTCCCCTTCCCCCCGTTCCACTAAACATCGGCGCCCCTCCAACTACGCAACCCAGCCTCGCGTAAAGCCATCGAGCAACCCAAGCTGTACGCGATTTCTTCTAGAAATCGAAATCGAATTCGTTCGATTTGAATTAGGGAAGCGGCTTCGATTTTTGATTGCTGAGAAAAAGAGAGGGTGCGAATAATGAAAAGCTCGGCTATTATTTACTTTAGTTCTGCCATTTTTTTTCGAATGGAGTTGATTTCGTTCATCCTGCTTTTATTTTATTTTCTGAGGGCCGAGGATTTTTAATTAGTAGAGAGGACGAGAGGCACGATATTTCTCTTCGTTTGCTGGCTTCTGAAAGAAGCCACTTTAATTTCGAACAGCTTCTCAAAGAAGGAATCTGGAAAGAACGAGGCCACGAGATTAAACGATTATTATTATGTATTCTTTATTTGTTCTTTCGGCTGATGTCACGTTGATGGAGGGAAATGCTTGCGTGCTGGACTATATCTGCTACCGTGACATTTGAATTGAAGGAAACAATGCTGATGTTGATATAGCTTTGACTGATCAATGTATATACATTGTATATTTTTTATTTCCAAATCGTCTTCAATAATTATTTCAAAGCGTTTATATACCGTACGCTCACACAACAACTCCGATCACTACGAAATTTGAAATTCTGTAATAATGCAATATTACGGACCCAATGGAACTGGTTTCGTCGAATTCCGAGACTGTGCCTCGGAAGGCTATTTTTAAATTCAATTTAAACAATAAAATTTCAAAACTGAATAAAACAGTTTGAAATTACATTCTGAAGCTTCTATTATCTTTAGTATTATCATTACGAATTTTATGAGCTTTCAAAATATTTTAATTAGCTTAGAATGTCAGATTTACTATTTTATCCAACTTCAAATAAATTTAATTTAATTATTAAATTACTCAATAAACAGCGATATTTGAAATTTAAGTTTATAATTAACCTCTGAATATTTAAAATTAATTAAATATTCCAATTTCAAATATACAAAAATTCCGGGTCATCACATTGTGTGTGTATTTCTGGGCAATCTCCATCATATTTCCTGTAGCTTTTTGTCCCTTTGTGCTATGCTTTCACCACATGTACTTATGCACTTTTGAGATGTTTTTGAATGTGATTGAGGCCTATGATGCCTATCAATAAGCTAGCTAAGATTTGGTGAATTTGAAATTCAAATTTGAATTAAATTTGAATTGAATTTGAATGTCGGTTTTTGAGTATTTTCTATGTTTTCTTCGATTTCGAGCAATGATTCTTCTAAACAAATTTTGAAATAATTTTTAAAATAAATTGGATTTTGAAATTATTATTATATAATATTTTGAAATTATTTTTAAGTTATTAAAATATATTTATTTCCTATAATAAGGAGAATTTTCAATAAATTGTTTTCGAAATGATTTCGAAAAATTGTTTTAAAATCCTGTTTTCTCAGGTAAATTATTTTATAAATAAAATAGACTGTTTTACACTCTTCAAACATACGAGGAAGTGAATTAAATGATTTAGTAAAACAAGTGGTATGGGACACATGTGTTACTTTTTCGGTTAATTTCGGACTTGTCCGTTCAAGGCTATTGATTTTTGAGTTGAATTGCCATTTTATGCGTGTTTTGGGATTTCTAATTCCTGTTTTAGGAATTGTTTGAGATGGCCAATATTGGTGAGTTTTGATGTTTGAGATCTCCTATTGCTAGGAGTTATGGTCGATGAGAACCATTACGGTGTTTTTATACTTGCCGAGGATATGACGCAAGTATTCAGTTGAGTTTTCCTATTTTAGGAATTATGGTTTATGAGAAATCTTCACGAGGTCTAATTGTACTTGCCGGTCATACGAGGCAAGTTATGAGTTTTTTGAGATTTTTGAGATTTGTGATTTGTTTTATGACGTGGAATTGGCTAGTGGTTAGTAAACCGATAAATGCGAATGTGTGGTATAGGACACACGTTAACACTTCTCGGGTTCCTACCTGAGAGTTTGTGACACATCCACGAGTTATGCCAGTACTATAGACCTTTGGGTCATCATGAGGACTTTATGACTTCGGTCAAAACGAGTTATGTGACTTCAGTCACCACGAGTTATGTGACTTCGATCACCACGAGTTATTTGACTTCAATCACCATGAGTATGACCTTCGGGTCCACGAGATAGGTACCATATATATATATAGTGCTGGATATGAGTTTGGAACGTGCAGCATTACTTCGGCATGCAATCGGGGATCTGCCAATCCGGAGTTTTCTGAGTTTTGGATTTATTATGATTTCATCATTTTTTAGATGATGATTTTATTTATTTATAGTCTTGAGTTAAATGAAGGGTTATTTATATATGGTGATTTCATTATGAGATTTTGAACTCTTTTTAAAGTTCCATGAGTTATGAGTTTTTGGAGATTCTTGAGTTTCCATCTATGGATTTGTGTGATTGTTATTTTCATTCTATTATGAACAACCTTTAGGTGGAAACCTTTATATTGAGTTAAAATGATTGGGTAACCTTGAAACGTTATAGAATTTCCACTTTTGGAATTGTGTGTATAACCATATTTATCGCATTCCTTACCAATTAAAGGAATGTCTCCTTATGAACTTATATCCTTTATCTATTGCTAATTTTAATGTTCTAGTTAGCCTGACCCATGTATTTATTACTCGGGTTAGACCAAGTTGCAGGTTATGACATTTGGACTTTTGCTAGCTGTACCTTTTGAATTCCACTATCGACCCTTGGATAGGAGATACAGTTTTTGTTGTAGTTATCTTGTCGTAGACTTTGATATGTATATCATTTTATGGGGGTTATGATGTATGTATATATAGAGGTTGTAATACCACTTATGACACGTTGCATTACATTTGATGTATGTGTATATATATCCATCCGTGTTTCCTGTTCTATGATTTGTAATTTTTATTATTATTGTGTTTTGTTCTGAATCGATCCTGTAGCCACATAGTAGTGTATTCGATAGATATTAATTATGTCGATCCACTTATGATGAAATGAAAAAAAATTAAAGCACCTTATCAACATACTTAGCATTTATCTACTACAAGACAATGATGGTCGCTCCTAAATAGCCCTATTCTCTACACTAACAGACGGTATTACCTAGTAATACTCTTTGTTAGTATGGGTCTCGAGTGAGGTGTCACAGCTTGGTATCAGAGCCAGGTTTAGAACAAATTATAATAAACACAGAACAGTACACGCAATTACTATACATCAAGTATAATACAAGTGAAAACATCATCCCCAAATCGTAGTTGAACCCGACCTTGCCCTTAACCTTCTCAAGTCCTTTGGGGGTAGAAAGAGGGAATATGTCTAGGAATGTTAATTTTAAATTCCGTAGTATCCCTTATTTAATGAATTTCAATTGCTAATATCCATCCCTATGAATAGTCCCGTCTTATCTTAACTTTTAGCTTATGGCTAAGCTGAAAGAGGAAGAGGTCACACTTTAAAGGTGGGGCCATCTTGTGGCTCTCATCTCGAAGGAGTCCATATGTCGACCGATCAGATTCTTGAGCTTCTTAGGAGCACTCGGTCTCCCGCTCTAGCTCATTAATTCCTCTCCTCCATGCAAATCTCCATTTGCGCGGATGTGTAGGACTTCACCTACCTTGGAGGAAAGCCATTCAAAGGCGCTGAGACCGTTTTAGAGGTTCAGGCTTAGCTCCGAACATGCGAGCGTATCTTTACTCGCATGGAGATTTCCGATCATCACCGTGTTCTTGTAGCATCGAGTAAGTTGCAAGAACGAGCACTAGACTGGCACGAGATCCTTATAGCTGAGATAAATGAGTCTACCCTTGCATGGCAGCATTTCAAAGACCGCTTTGAGCTTAAGTTCATGCCAGAATTCGAGAAGGCTTTCCTTGCTCGTCGTTTCCTTGATTTTAAGCAGGGAAAATCATTTGTTTCAGACTATGTATCCTCTTTTGAGTCCTTATCCAAATATGGGCTCGAGTTCATTAGCACTCCATATAAGAAGAACTTTTTGTTTTGGGCTCGAGTTCATTACCAACTTAAATCATCAATTAAATCAACATCAATGGTGAATTATTTATACAATTCAATACAATATATATATATATATATAAAGAAGACAACAAGATAAAATAGATTAATCAAAAAGACATGTATGAATAGAACAAAACAAATCAAAATTCAATAATATATCAATTGCGACATATATTTTTATATCTCAAAATTAATACTTAGAATTGAATAATAAATAATAAAAATATATCCTATACTTAATTATATAATTAACTAAATAAATGTCAATGGAATCAATAAAGAAAAGATGAGAAATCAAAGAGCATAGAAAACTAATATAAGTGATTATTCCTAGATAAACTACTATAAATATATGTATATTTGATGAATTAATATTTAATCATGAATTCTTCATATCCTATAATTTTATTTAACAAAAATAATTATTTAGAAAGTAGTAATTTTATATTCTAGAATTAAATCTATATTTACTAAATTAAAATATAACGTACATTGTATAAATAATATCAAATTTCATGAGTTTTTTATACAATTAGACAATTGTCAAATATCCGTTAAGAATATTAGAAAACTCAATTTATATTCCCAAAATAGTTTATAAAGATAAATGTTACATATAAATATTATTTTATGAAATCCAATCCAATAAACAAGAAAGGATTTATCAGAATAATAACATAAAATAAACAATTCCAATATATATAAATATAACAAAAAATAAGTAAATATAGTAATAATCATCCATAATTTATATCCTTAATGTAACATATTTAGATACTTAGAAATTGTTAATTAATTAAATCAGATATTTGTAATAATTATAAAATAAATAATATAACATGTTCATAATAAACCAACTGCTTCTTTTAATCCTTAAATTGTAAAATTAGAATTTCATAATAACATACATTGAAATCTATAAATATCAATTAAAGATCATTTTATACTTTTACATTAAGTAGTTCTATTAAAAAAATTTATCACACTTTCAACGATTTTCACCTATATATATTATGATGACATGTCTCCTCGACTCTCGAAAATCGACACCAATACATCTACGGTATTTACGTGCCGTAAATCCAAGTGTTGGGAGGTAGATTTTCAGGGGTAAACAAAAGTTAAAAATAGAAACAAAAATTCTCACATTACGTTAAAGAAGATAAATAGTGCATACAATCGCCAACACTAAGGTACTCTGCTTTTTTGAATGAATTAACCCAGCCAGGAACCGTTATAATTGCCTACTCCGACACTTATTGGTACCGACTAACTTAGACATAGCAGAAAAAATTAGATAGATAGATATCACCATCGGGTGCTCCATGCTCCACAAATCTCTTCCATCATGCTCCTTCCTAAAATACTCTAAATAGAATTCTAACGACTTGGCTGTTCGGAAAAGAAGGGCACCCAAAGTTTAAAGGGAAGACAAAATAAACTCCGGATCAGTCATGAGACTGGTGTAAGAACTCAAAATACGTATTTTTTTGAAAACAAAAGGTATCTCATAAGACCATGCCACACATAGACATGAATGGGTTTCTATCTTAAGATAACCAAAACATTCTTACATAAAGTATGAGATATTATTTTTAATGACATAGCTTTGAAGATATTTGCAAATAAACTTATTAATCTTAGCCGAAATTGTCACATTGAGTAAATTCCATCAATACTAGCCACAAAAAACAAAATGACAGGCACTATTGGAGAATGGATTCGATATAAATGACCAGGCTAAGGGACTACCTTTAGGTAGTACATCTCTAGAGGAATGTACCAAGATTAACAAAACATCAACACCTCTACCAACACAAGACCGACCTACCTTTCTCACTAGGTAGCACCGAGTATGTCATCCCTTGGTCATTACTGACCTATCCGAGACGTCTCTTAGCATGCACCACAGTAATTTAAACTCGAACGTCATAGCGGGTAGAAATCTATCTAAAAGAGGATGATCACACTCTATTGGTTGCGAACCACATAGCCTTGTCGCATCAATAATGTTTTGACCATTTCTGGGTATGAGACTTGAGGTAATGATTACCTTTATCATAACACATCATCTTCATTTGAATGCCACGCTGCCATTACATCGACCTATATTGACTTTCACAAACATACAACCCCATAGCTCGTATGTCTCAGAGAATGACGTTATGCTAAGAGAAGTTGTCTTCTCCACCACCGAACAGATGTATGTTTATAAAAGTTAATGATGAAATCTCAAGAATGCAATGTCAGACATCCATCCATACATGTTCATTCTAGGACTGAACGAAATCGAAGGCACTCTCCTGCTACATCCTATCGAGAAATAACCCTATGATTAGTAGCGAGAAGTCCTTGCATATAAGATCTTAAATGAAGAACTATTGCCACATAATATACTATGGGTAATTTCCCACGAGGGTCAGTGACAAATAGCCCTACATTCTATCTTCCATAATTATCTTCGTGTCTTCACCTCAAATACTTAAATTGGTTTGAAGTGGTCTTGGGACAGGAATTATCTAAATCCGACCCCGATTTCTCCGAATTAATCATCGATAACAGAGGTCAAGTGAATAGGAAATCATTCTTTAATTGATTTAATCCTTTTATCAAAATCTCTTTTAGAGATATATATTCCAGTATTTATGGAAATATTAAACCTCTCTTATATAACCCTGTGATAACCTTTTAAACTCCTTTTTTCTAAGAATAAATTCAAAATTGTTTCATTTTTTATTTAGGAGAATATTGATCCGAGTAAACTTAATTCACTATCCCCTTTGTCGAGTTAGTCTAGATAGCCAAGGAGAGCGGGAAACAGGTTTTCCAAACTCAAGCGTAGACACTATCTCTGGGACACCTATAAGGCGGTTAAGTTATTTGATCGACTCTAAATCTTTTATCATTCCAAAAATCCTTCTAATAATCTTTAAAAGACTTGAAACATTTAAAAATAAGTATAAAATAATTGGAAAAGAATCATTAAGTTTAAAACTATACTTCAAAAGTTATAGAAATGTGCTGTGAAAAAGTGCGGCGGAAAGTGCCTTTTTAAGCTATATTGATCAAAACAACTTTTTATTATTTGAAAGTCCATTTTTATTACTCAAATCATTTTAAAAACATATTATAAATTTTATAAAATTTATTTCATATTTATAAAAAAATCTTAAAACATCATTTTTAAAGAAATCTAGTTTTGGATTCTGAACTGCAAAATCGGGATTTTTCCCAAAACTTGCTATACTCATATTTCAAAACCTACTTGTTGAAATCTCAATTTTACTTCTTTGGTTTAAAACTATGAATATAATAGTTTAGAAAATTCATATCTTGAAGAATTCCGAGCTATATACCAACTTTTACACTCGTTTGACTTTTATGATGTGAAATGGCGAACTGCCGTTACGCAACGCGCTTATTTTTAACTAAATTTTCCATCCTCATCCAAACTTCACCAAAACACTTTTAAATGTTTATACAACATTTAAAATACATTTTAAACAAATACAAAGAGGTTTAACAACTCCATACACACCATTTCATTAGTTCAAGTAAAGTGATTTCCTTTGTGCTTACCGATGTGTATTTTCGTGACTTGCATATATATTAAATATTCATATGAAAACAACCAAACTTGATGATCAAAGCATTTTAAACATCCATTTGCAACATCATATCATCTTCCAACATATAGTATAATAGTTTAGGAGTTCTCACCTTGAGGTTTAGACGATTTACTTAAAAAATTGCTATAACACCACTATTCGAGTTCCAAAGCTCACTATTCTTTGGATTTTAGCTCCTAGATGCCTCATGAAAAGGCTGAGGGTGCACAGCCTAGAGTGTAGGGCTATGATAAAGTGAGGTATAATTTGTGTAGAACAAAGAGAAAATGAGGAGTTTTGGGATCGTTCTGAGATGTTTTATGATATATAACTATATACTATAATTTAGTTTCTTTTTGAAATAAATTTTAAAATTATTTCCCTTCGGATGGAAGCCATTAAAGTAGAAGGAAAAACTTAGGAATATAAAGAAGAAGATGAACGAAAAATAAGAAAAGATGTAGGGTATTTATAGGAAAGGAAGAGTGTAAAAGTATCCATGCACACATTATCGATTCATCACCATTTCTAGGCTTCTCCAACACACCTCCCCTCTTCCAACGCATGGCTAGAGCCTCCCTCCCATATGCACATCGCTTCCATCTTCTCATGTATACATATGTTGAGCTATAAAAGCTTAAGAAGCAATTTTTCTACAAATCTTATATTTTTTATATTATATTCTTATACTTAATTTTTTTATGTATGTTTATGTGCATATTTTCATGTATGCACATGTATATGTATATGTAACATATTCTCACAACGTTCCACAACTTTCACACGTTGCATTGCTACAAATCCATATTTTGATTTTCGGTCATATTTTCTCTCTTAAATTACTATTGAAAATAAATGTTCCTATTGTTCTTAACTAATAGAAATGATCATATTTTATTTATAAAACCATAACAATTAATAATAAAAATCGTTTATAAAATTGTTGTTATATCGATAAGGCTAAACGATCATTTATTTAAAGCGATATATTTACGGCTCGTTACAAACTTCTGTCCTTAAAAGAATTTCATCCTTGATATTTAGATAAGAAGAAAATAGCTCAAAAGGGAATATATTCGATATGATGGAACATATACAAAAGTATGGATAAGTGACTACACCACAAGTGGTGAGTAGACTATAATGATAAAGTTCATTTTTCAATTCTAAACTTGAGATGTGCCTTTTTAGTTCCATCTTCCGTTTACCAAGTGTAATCCTCAGCATCCCCACTCCATTGAACTTTGACTAACCATACTATCTTCCTCCTTAATCGTTTCTCATCACGATCAGCGATTCGATAACTGCTAAATTCGTTTCCACCTCCAAATCTTCCTAAGCAGCTGTTTCTATGATTTGCTCGGGGTCATGCACATGATTCCTTAAATGAGACACAGAAAAGACATTGTCCACTCCTGGCAACTTCTCTAGCAATTGCACTCGATTAGCTAGTCGGCCAATTCGTTCAAGAATGATAAATGGTCCAACATATCAAGGTGCTAACTTCTCCGTTCTTCCAAACCTCACTACTTCGCTCATCCGAGAGACTTTCAAAAAGGCTGAATCTCCAACTAAGAATTCCAGATTTCTATGCCTTTGGTCTGCATAACTTTTTTGTCTACTCCGGGCTCCCTTTTGCTTCTTTCTAATTATATCGACCTTCTCTGAAGCTTCTCATACCATATCAGGACTAAGTACTAACTTATCTCTGGTTTCGATCCAACATGCTAGTGACTTCCACAGACGACCATATAGAGCTTCATACGGTGCTATGCCTGTAACAAGAATTCCAATGGGTCTGGATTTTTCACAAAAATGCTAAAACCCAAGCCCATTGAAGCCCAAGTTGGGTATTTGGTATCCTGCAAATAGGCAATGACAAATATATCAGAGCTCAATTTATTATCTCACAATGGAATTTACTAAAATATAATAGTAAGTAAATACTCACCAATATAATAACACTCTCTAAACAAGTGTCTTATAGCTTGGAAGTCTCTGCTACCTACTTTACCTGTAGGATGTTATGAGGAGGGGGTCCGAACTAAAGTTCTGGCCAATGGATAAGTTATAAACTTCTAAGCTTAATTCTACATATACCATTTTATTTACATTTACTGTTATATTAGGTTTATTAGGTTTGCAATACTCTCATCTCTATGCGTGAATCGTACCCATCTACTCCTTAGTAGATTAAAACCTAATAACTATATATATGTAGCTATATACCCAATGACTGCATCGATCCTAAGTACTACACATAGTACCTTTCGTATCCTCCTCGAAAAGGACTCCTTCTTCTTGCTCGGAGAGCGTTCTGTAACTACATCTATAAAGGACAACTTCATGAGGTCTACAATACAGATGTTCCATCATTTAATATGATACATAAAACTGCGTCCGCACTAGTATACACTAATGCTCGGACATCCACAATGTACCACTTAGTGCGTACATTGAAGACTATATGTAGTCATTTTGGCTACTCTCTGAATCCCGCCAACAAGGTCTACCTTATACGAAACTCAGTCGGGGATTTTCTATATCTTTAAAAGACAGCTTCGTTAGGCCTACAATATAGATATTCTAGTTGGTCTGTCTCTTTTCTCATCGTGGCTATGGCCCCCACAGCCACTCCTCAACTAATCGAAAGACCTCTAAAGAGTTAAGTGGTCGTGCCCTACTGCAAACAATCTAACATCCAATTCGTGGTGCCCCTTATCCAATGTCTCGATAGTGAAAGAATCATTGGATTTTTGGTTTTAACTCTAGTCTTTCCCGAAATCGCTCTTGGTTTTGATGTTGGCCAATATCTGCATGTGACTATGCTTTTCGGTCCTGCCCACTAAACTTACTTGCAAGTACTAGGACATACGAATATCCTACTCCGAACATCAACCTCTTCTGACTGCGTACAATGGTCCTGCCTTGTATAAAGCAGTCAAGGCATGCTCTCTTAATGAAACACCTACAGATCTGCCTCCGAGGATGCAGCTTCGTTAGGCCTACCCAGAGGGCCATCCTAGAGTATCCTCATGTCCCATTGAAGTCTCGTACTTCCTTCTAGCCCAAAATAACTAAGTTGTACATGCTTCTTCTTTGCTGAAATCTTTCATGAACTGCTTCTTTAGGCTCTTCATCCTTTGGGCTGCTCCAAACGCATCTTACTCTTTTATTAGACCCTAAGTCTAATCTGTTATTTTTGCGTTTAGTTTACTTTTCTTATTCTGTTGGCTACTTATTTATCCTAATTAGCATATTCTTGCCCTCGTCTCACTTGTGGATATTGTGAGACCACCATTGACTAATAGGGAATGCTATTGGTATTACCACTTCTATTACCTTGCTTATTAACTCAATTTAGGTCTTATGTTTATTAAATAAGCATCTTCTATTATTTTTTTTCTATTTGCTTATTAACTTAATATAAATTGTTTTAAATAAGCTCTACTATTATCCTTGCTAACATTGCTTATTTATTCTAAGTATCAAAATATGCCTTTCCAATCTTTTAACTTAATTATATCCTATGTTATAATTTTACTTGTAATTGTCACTTTTGTATTCTTTTATAATCTGTATATAATTACAAGTGCCTCTTCTCTATTCTTGCATGTCTTATTTTATTATGATATAGAATTCTCTTTGATTCCCTTATATTGTATACTTTACTTATCATAATAACTGTCTTATTATATACTCTGCGCAGTAAATGCAGATCCAGGTTCATTATCGTTTACAGCTTCAAATTTTTATCTAATAATTTACTTGATTCCTTTCATACTTTACATTATTTTCTACTATTCTAGGAAGTAATTCTATTTATTTAGTTCGTGATGAAAACTATACTAAAAATCCATTTTCATATTTTAATACTAGATAATACTATAAACAATAATTTGTAACTACAAGATATTTCTTTTATTATTTTATGGTAGTGTAAAATACAGCAGTTCACTATTTTACATAAGTTCCCTTTTTCTTTCTTTCATTCTTGTAGTGACGTTTATCGTTATCTATTAAATATTAAATTATAGAAATGTATCATATTTTCTAAACCAACTAATTAATCTATTACTTACTTTCAAATCAATTTATTAGATTTATTATTCCTGCTTTAGCATAATTTATTGCAAAATTCCATTTTTTAGCTTTATTCCAATTTTTCTTATTTTTCATCTAATTTCATAAAATCTAGTATTTCTCCCACTTTAATCTATAATTGCGAATTCTCTTTCTAACTATATTATTCGCTTAAATAGGGAATAAAAAGAAATTAGCATTTAGACTAAATTATAACTTTAAAATAGATGTAAATAACTATGGATTTCTTACAGTTCATCATAACTAATTGACAAGTTTAATTACTGAAATACCGAATAAAATTATTTAATGGGAATCTAACGATAATATATCATAAACGTAAAAGAAATATAATTAATCCACTCACATGTCGTCCTTAGCTTCAATCTCCATCCCTTTTAATTTGCTACGCTTTTCTCCGCTTTTCCCCTTTTTTAATTCGCTATAAATTCCCTGATTTGTTTGCGCAATTCTCTGATTTGCTTGTATGTATATCCTTGCTTAAATTAATTTTTTGTATGGAGAAAGATTTGTTTGATAGAGGAGAAAGGAAGAGGGAGAAGAGAAGAGGAGTTTGTTGTAAATGACAGCAGCTGATTTAGAGAAAATAGTATGGGCTAGAGTTAAGTTATGATCAATTTATAGGTGTAGTGAATAGCTATGAACCATCCGATTAACCCTAAAAACAATCCTCACCATCATTTATTGATTTGTTACGTTAGCTTATAACGTAAAATTCTCCAATGTTATTCATTTATTCCTCTATTATACGAGCCTATTAATTCATTTTTTCTTCTAAATAAGATTCTCCCATTAATTATCCAATTAATTAGATCATACATATATGTCTGTATATCCAATATTAATTGATTCTTATATGTTATAATTTCTTACCTATTTGAACACGTCAATTAATACATCTATTAATTGATTGTATATAAAAGTTATAATTTTTAATTTATTCTTATTAACTTACCTTCATCATAAACTTAATTACTCCATTTGTTTTTCGTACGCATTTCAATTCTTTTTTTCTTATTTTTAACTTGGAAACAAATAATCCGATAACTGGCGGTTTCTTCTAGCTAATTAATTTACATTACTAGCTATTGTAACAAGGACATATTCTTTGATTAATCGACACCCTTTTTAAAACGCTCAACTAATTGCCAATTAATTAATTGACATGTTTTCCCATTTTAATCGATATCCAGATTAATTCCTATGCATCACTTAATCACACATTTATTAGTTGTATATATTTAAACTGCCAATTCATACCCAATTAATTAACATATAAGTTTCCCTCTTTTTATTAATTAACATTTACTTAACGTCTTTAATTAATTTCTTAATTAATTAATTGCGTCAATTATAAATTAATATATGTATGTTATCATTTAATTTATTTTCCACATACATTTCCCTTTATTGGAAGATCCCTTAATTAAGTAATGTTATAAAAGTGACATATTCTCTGACTAATTGATGCCTCTATGTCTCTTAATTAATTTCCCTTTTAATTGATTGATGCGTCGATTAACCACACACTAATTGCTTGCATAAATCTATGTAACCTCTTAATTCTTAAATGCATATATTTGACATTTATATTCGGTTTTGCAATTATGTTAATTCAATTGATTTTATTTAATTATATAAAAATGCGGGGTGTTACATGCTAATACTAGCTTGATAACTGTTGTTATAAGAGAACCCAACTAAATGCAAATGATTTTCCCTAGAGCCTCTAAAGTCCAAAATATATGCCCTAA
Source organism: Allium fistulosum (assembly GCA_030737815.1). Taxonomy (NCBI): domain Eukaryota; kingdom Viridiplantae; phylum Streptophyta; class Magnoliopsida; order Asparagales; family Amaryllidaceae; genus Allium; species Allium fistulosum. The sequence goes on from CM060904.1 coordinate 132,257,951, forward strand.
GAAGATCTTCCAAAAAGGTTGACCCTTTACATTTGTCCATCAGTTTGGGGGTGATAGGCAGTGCTAATATTCAGCCTTGTTCCCAAATCTGTCTGTAATGCCTTCAAAACTAACTAGTAAAGATTGGATCTCGATCGCTTACTATACTTCTTAGAACTCCATGCAATCGTACAATATCCTTCTATATATCTCCAAGGCTTGCAGCAGCCCTTGTTGGCTTAAATGGAATGAAGTATGTACCTTTAGTTAATTGGTCTATGATAACCCAAATGCCTTCATGCCCTTTCCTCGTTCGAGGTAAGCCATCAATGAAATCCATTGATATTTAATCCCACTTCTAAACTGGAATCTCTAGTGGCATAAGTAACCCTAAAAATTTCCGTTGGTCCTTTTGACTTGTTAACAATTCATGCATTGGCTAGCATAAATAGATATGTCTCTTTTCTTACTTCTCCACCGAAATACATGCTTTATATCTTTATACATTTTGTTAACTCCCAGATGAATACTGAGTTTGGATTTGTGACATTCAGCTAACACATTCTGCCTTAGATTTTGCACATCTGGAACACAAATTCGCCCATTCAACCGCAATACTCAATGGCTATATATTTCAAAGCTTGAATTCTCCCCTTTGTATATATTTTTAAATTTTTTATTTAGGAATTGATCTTCTTTTTGCTTGTTGGTAATTCTTTCCATAAGTGTTGGAGTTACTACCAAACAAGAAATAACAGCATATGTCCTACTTAATGCATCAGCTACTACATTGGCTTTTCCGGGTGTATATAAAATATCTAGATAATAAGATGCATGAAATTCCAACATTGCCGCCTCATGTTTAAAACTTTCTGAATGAAAATATTCTTCAAAGATTTATGATCCGTAAAGAGCTCAAACTTTACACCAAGTTAAAAGAGGAATTTTATTTATTAGGATCAATAAACTACGAAAACTTCTTACCCGGTAAAGAGTGCCTCCATATTTTAATGCGAACACCGCTGTTAATAATTCTATGTCATGTGTTGGATAATTTTTCTCACGAACCTTCACCTGTTTGTCCACATAAGCAATCACCTTCCCTTCCTTCATCAAAATTGCACCAACTCCTTCTCTACAAGCATCTATATAAACGGTTAACCCACTATTTCCATTTATAATTGCTTGAAGTAGAGCGGTTATTTACCTCATTTTGAGTTCCTAGAATGATGCTTCACATTTAGGAGTTTATATAAATTTAGCATCTTTCATGGTCATTTTGTTAAGTAGTGGGAAACCTTTGAGAAGTCTTGAATGAATCTTCTATAATACCCTGCCAAACCTAAGAAGCTACAAATTTCCATAGGAGATTGTGGTTGCTTCCAATTTAAAACAGCCGTAACCTTTACAGGATCTACTGAAACCCCATCCTTCGATATTATATGCCCAAGGAATCTTACCTCATTTTTTCAGAAATGGCATTTTGAGAATTTGGCTTTAAACACATTATTTATCAATATCTCTAACACAATTTCTTGATGCCTTTCATGTTCTTCTTCTGTGACGACCCGACCTTCTATCCACAGAAGAACGCATCGACAATAAGAAAGAAAGAGGTAGAAAATAGAAAAGAAGAGAAGAAAGAAAGAAACAACAACAACGATCTCACAGCGGAACGAATAAATTATATTAATAACATAAATAAACTATATTATACAACACTTATCAGAGTTTACACATCTATACAACACATACTAGACAGTTATAAACATCTGTCTAGATATTACAACTCAATTACAATACAAGACTCTAACACAGATATCAACACAGCGGAATACTATATCTACGAACGCCGAAGCCTCCTGCTCCATTGCTCCTCCACAATTCGTCAAAGCTAAACCTGAATCTCTTGGCTACTCGTAAAAATTTGAGTACCCAAGAGTTTATAAAACAGAAATAAACAACTTGGGTCAGACATGGGTCTGGTGTGAGTAACAGGTTAAACTTGTTTAACTTCAAAACCTTTTGAAAGAAAAGGTATCACGTAAGACTCCCCACAAATAAACATGGGTAAGTTTTTACCTTACGCTAACCAAAACATTTGATAGGAAATTCGATTGTATTATAATAGGGTCTAAGGTTTTCAAATAAATATGAAATAGCCGAAATTGTTACATTATTAAATTCCAGCATACATAAGTATACAATCAAATCCGTTATCACTTATTGGAATTTGGATTTCCATACAATGGCAGAGCTACCGGGGTACCGCTCATCACAGTACGGGGCCTAGATCACCGTACCGAGGATCACTCCCAATCCCCTGCAACACAAAGCCGGAACCATCCCTTACTGGATAATCCCGAATAAAATCACCCCACAGATGGCCGTCGCCAACTGCACCACTAAGCCGAAATAAAAGGAACTTCTCTAGACAGGGATGACCTTACTCTCAGTGGGTGCTACCCACGAAGCCTTGCTGCACCTCCCCTGTTTTAGCCATTTCCGGTTTGATGAGGCTTGAGGTCACGATTTACCTTTAAATCAGAACATCACTTAGAATGCTCATCGTCCACCTGACGATGTTTTGAAAGCATTCGATCCATACAAGTTCGTTCCGGGTTCGAACGAAACCGAAGGCATTATCTCGTTACACTCGTATTGGAATCACCCTCAGAGTTAACGACAATAACCCTTGCACTCTGAATCTTCATCTTCACTTGAGATTCACGACCTATCGTTAATTTGGATCGATGTGGTATTCGGGTCTCCAGACCTGGAATTCCGGTATACGGAAACCCGATCCCGGTCTCATCGAAATCCAAAACGTATCTTTTAAGGGCCAAGTTGTTTTAAGGTTAAAACAACTCAATTCTTATCTATACTACAAACAGATAGATAATTTACAATAGATAATCCATATTATCATCCAAATAGATAATTCATATTATCATTTCAATCCAACCAAACATCTATATCATAGATCAGCACATCTCTTATCAGAGATATCAACAATGCAAAGCATTCAATATCATTCATCCATTCTTAAGTAATGATTTATCATCTCTAATTAATTTAAAGTGAATTAAATTAATTACTTCATTTTATAAATCCTTCTTACTTAATTATTAATTAAACCAATTAATTAATCATTACTCTAAGTATTATCTTAATTAATCATTTCTGATTAATTACCCTTTAATTACTTTAAGTAATTAATACTTAATTAATCTCACAAATTAATTATCTTAAACCATTTCAGTAATTAATCCTTAATTACTTCATCTATTAATTAACTATACTTAATTACATTAATCCTCAATTAATTATAATTAATTAATTACTTTAATCACTTATTATTTATTAATTAATCTTAATTAATCAATTCTTAATTACATCATTAATTATATTAATTAATGATCCTTAATTACTCTTAATTAATTATCTTATTTAAATTAATTACATTTAATAATTAATTAGTCACATTTATTAATCACCTTTGATTAATCTCATTTAGTAATTAACTATTCTTAATTACTCTACTTCATAATTAATTACTCCTTAATTAATTATTCTTTAATTAATCCCTTGATTAATTATTCAAAAGTAATTAAACTCAAATTACTTTTATTAAACCATCTTTAGTTAATTACATCCACTAATTAACTTTAATTACTTTTCTAAGTAATTTATACTTCCACTAATTACCTTTAAGTAATTATCAAATCACCCATTGATTATCTTAAATTAATTAAACAAATTAATTTAAACTTATCAAATTTATTTAATTAATTACCTTAAGTAATTAATTACTTTAATTACTTCCATTAAGTAATTATACTTAACCAATATATAAAAGATTATCATTAGTTAATTAATCTAATTGATTATCAAAATTAATCCCCTTTATTAATTATTAAATAATTCCTAATTAATGATCTCTCATTAATTTATTAACAATCTTTTCATTACTTTCTCAAAGTAATTAAGTCTTAATCAACTATTTATTAATTACAACTTAATAAATTCTTAATTATCAATTAATTACTTCTAATTACTAAATCAATTTCCTTAATTAAACTTTAATCACTTGATTAATAAATTTCTAATCATTTATTATTAACCTATACTTATCTAAATAAATGATCCTTAATTTCAAATTAATTAATCCCTTAATTAATTAACTTATCATTTAATTAATTAACACCAAATTAATCAATTACTTAAATTAATAAATTATTCTTCAATTACCCTATCAATTGAATGAACCTAAATCATTAACCCTTAATTAATCTTTAAAATAAAGATTAGCCTTATAACTATTTTAATTATTACTAACAAAAGCTTTGAAAACATTTACTTTTAAATGTTTCTTTAATTCCATTTTAAATTAAAGATTTAAAATGAATACAACTCAAATTTAACAAAGTTTAGGAACAATTTAAAAACCCCTTTTAGATCTCATGTTAAAGAATATTTATAACTTAAAAAAATGTCAAAAGTGTTTAAACTAAATTCCTTTGAATTCAAACATTAAAATTTTACTTAAATCATTCAAAGTAGTTAAAACTTTAAAATTTTACAAAACTTTATATATTTTAAAACTGAGATTTTAAATTTACTTAAACCTAGATTTAACTTTGGTTTAAATTTAGTTTACATCCCAACTTCCCATTTTAAAGATCCAGTTTTTTAAATTTTAAAACTGACAGGGTAAAACTCTGTAACCCAAACTTTACCCGGCCATCACCTAAATGACTTCGAGCCACACGCCTAATTACTCCGAGAAAATCACCAAATTCACTCGAGAAAACTCGCGTATCTCTTCACTGCTTCGCCCAACTTCCCCTGATTCACGACATACACAGTGCACATGCACAAAGCAACCATCCATCTCCGACCACCTACGGTCACTTCCACATGTCGATGATCAACCCACAACCATAATACGACCATCAGAACCTCGATTAACACTTGAATTCGAAATCGAGTAACTCATCACAATCACGGACAGGAACCCAAATCTGGAAACTTCCTCGAACTCACTCCTTCGACCGTCTGAGCACCAGAACCTTTGACCACGTCTTCATCATCCATCGGGCTGCCGATTCCCAGAGTTCAGATGAACTCGATCACCTCTGGACGTCGTGACGAACGTATTTCCCAACCTCACTAAAACTAGGGTTATAAACTTCCCTGATCAAATCCCTTCGCCACAATGCTTTTCACCATCATCAGATAATTTTCTACAACTCTCCGATCATCACTCTATCTCCAGAGAAGATCACGATCTTCCAGATTTCATTGATCGCCAGATTTTCATCATTTTCCCATTTCCGTTCAAACTAGCATATCTCACCATTTATAAATCTAAAAAATTTGATTTCTCTTCTAAAAATCATTATTTGGTTTAAAGATTCAATTTATAATCCTGGAATGCTAATTTATCATATTTGAATTTTTGCAAAACTTAAACTTCCCTGTTCCTTTTTATTTACAGAGAAATTTTCTTTTTATTCTAACTTATATAAAATTCTAAACTCTAATATATGATATAACAACCAATTATTGTTTATATCCTACATCATAATATTGTCTAGGTCATGAGATACAGAAGTTTGATCAAACTTTGCATTTGAAACTGGGAACAGAGCAAGAAACAGACATGCACACCAATTCATCCATATATATACAAAAATATATATACATACCAAACATATTAAACAACATGCAGGCATATTTCATCATATATTCAAGAATTTATAGCATGCAACAGATACTCATATATTTAATTTTTAAGAAGAAAGTTACTCACCATTTGAGAACAGAGAAACTTTCCAGGTTTTAATTTGAAAAGCTTTAAAATCTTTTAACTTGAATTGCCCTTTTTTGCTCCTTCGATTTAAAACTTGAATTCTAGCTTTAGTTTGAAATTTTCTCAGTTGCATGCAGACTATACTCTTGATTTCCAGATTACAGAAAATATGCAGGCTTTCAGAGTTGAAGAGGAAACAGGCTTTGCCTTTGATTTTTGAATAATGGATTACAGGGTTTATACTTGCAGGCTTTGTTTTGAGATTGAAGAAATGCATTACAGGGATTGAAGAATGCAGGCTTTGCCTTCAAAACAGAGAAGGTTGTTTGATGATCTCTGCTTTGATTTTGAAACTGAATTACAGGTTATTGATTTTGAAAATGCAGGCTAGTGGTTTGAGGAAGATGTTTTGCAGATCATATATTGTATTTGGTTTTAAATTTTCTTTTTTACAATCTGATTTCAGTTTCTCATTTGAAGATAATGGTTTTAACTAAATGAATTGCTAAGTTTTCTACTTAATATATTTTTAATGAAAATGTTTTAATAAAACAAATGCCACTTGTTACCTTATTATGACAAATGTTTTACAAGTGTCTTCTTATTAGTTAAATGCTTAACACATGTTCCTTTTTATTAGTTTATATTTATTTTAAATGTAAATAAATGCTTTTTCTTTATTTACTTAAATACTTCTCTATTTATAAATTACTTTTAAAAGAAAAGAAAATCAATTGTATATGTACAAATAAAAGCTTATACATGTATTTTGAATCCAAACTATTTGAATATTACCTCTTTTTGAATTCAAAATTAAATCTAAATTCAAATTCAAATTATATTTAAAATCCAATTTAAAGTCAATTTAAAACAACACATTCAAATTGAAAAAAACAATTCTTATTTACATTAAAATCTATTTATTTAAAAACAATACACTATTAATATTGTTTGAAAATAACACATTTATCAATTTAAAAATAATTTATAAAAGAGATTATAAATTTCTATTATTATTAAATGAATTAACATATCATATGTAAATTGTATTTCAAACCAAAGCTTATCTATTTACAATATACACACATATATATACACATTATAAATAGAAATCATTTTATTAGTTTTTAAAAGATAAAATTCACTAATTAAATATTTATTCAATTAGATTATTAAACCAATTCAAATATTTATTATCAAAGATTAACAAATCGATTTAATTTTTTAAACAGATTATTAAATTGATATTGCCCCAAATTTCCGGGATATTACATTCCTTCCCCCTTAAAATAATTTCGTCCCCGAAATTTAAAACAAAGGTAATTTAATAATCTATTTAAATCACAAGCATATATTATCATCCATATGCTAACAACCATAGCAACCAATTCACCCAATCAAACAATTCTAATTATCCAGACAAAATTCTGAATAGAATTTCCTAGAGTTTCCCAAGTATAAATACCGGGATACTCGCCTTTTAGAATCCAAACAATCAATACTACTAAGCTATAGAGTTCCCACTCAACTAGATCTACAGGACTAAACAGAATATCAGACTACAGACGAGTCTGACTCAACAACCAAATCCTCCAGAACTGCTGGTTCCACAACCAGAGATAGATCAAACACGTACTCCCTCAGAGATACGTAAAACACAACGAATTCCAGTTATCCAAACTGACAATTCAATCCAGTAGATCAACTCTTATCCAATCAGAACACAGAAAAGATCCAATACAACTCGGAGCTGACTTCTCAGACTTACCCAATCTTATAGCTCCCTTTACCAGAGAAAACTTCAACAACAACGAAGTCTCCAACTTCGAATTCAAAATTCCTCCGTCTCTTATCCATAAGATCCTTCAGACGATCCTGGGCTTCCTACAAATCCTTCCTGATCAGCTCAACCTTCGCTGATGCTCCTCGAAACAAACAGGACCAAAAATAACTCACAAATGATCCTCTCAAAATCTGCCCAATCCAAAACACAACTCTACTTCACCATTATCAGAAGACTGAACTAACTTCTCCTATCCGGAAAAGACAAACAGGAGCACTCGCCAAACTGCTCCCGCTGCACCACTCTGATCTGGAGTAGAATGAAAATGCTGATGAAGAACACAAGCACAGACTGGACAGCACATCCCAGAAAATTTCAGATAACCCAAAAGAATACTCAAACTATCGCAAGTCACCTTTGCGATCCACCCAGCCAAAATCCAAATAAAACTGTTCTCTCTTTACCAATCAGAACAGTTCACACTTGACTATCCAATCCATCGAAGAAATGGATCCTCTCTGCTGCTTCTGAACTTCTCCTTCAGAAAAACTATTCAGCCAGAAAAACTTCTGTCGAAAACAGAACACTCCGAGCTGCACTGCTGCCACAGATGCCAAAGACTTCTCAATCCAAAGCTCTTCGAGAAACTCGGACCCGAACAAAACAGAAACACCATGCTGAACTCAGCCACAACACCGAAGCAGACACACTTCATTAACTTGTTCCAAAGAAAATATCTTTGGGAACATCCATAGTCACTGCATCTCATCACGCAGCTACTATTACCTGAGGTATCAAGATACCATTACTCGCTTCCGTCCAACCGACAGATCCAACTCTACTCATCCAACTTCAAAAATAAACTCCGAACCTTAACAGTTTCCTTCGGAGATCGATGAAATCCTTCACCACAGCAAAGTTTGCTCGAGACAGTATTCGGTCTACAGTCTCGACAGATACTTCCAACCTCAATACTCAGACTCCTAATCTTAGATGATAAATTATTATCATCTCAACCAATCATTATAAATACCATATACTTTTAAAATGATACTTTTTATATATAGAAAATATATCTGGGTAAAATTATTTCACCTTCCCTTTTTAAAACAATATTGTGTCCGTTGGCCTGGTCCAAGTGTTTAGAGATCCCTATCAATAACGGTAGCTACTCGTATTGACCAGAATCCATATACCACTTAACCGATCAATTAACACAATATAAAACCATTTTATATAACTAACAAATACGCACTCCCGTATATATATACACTCGGACTCAAACAGGTTGCTACAGATCCTAATTGAACAACCCTTCCGAACCTAGGTATTCACTCAACCTAGTGTTCTGATATTCACTTAACCAATAGCTTAGGTATTCGCTCAACCTAAGCTCTGATACCAACTGTGACGACCTAGGCTTTTCAACCATCGACAGCGGCCTCAACTGGTAGGCTTTTCAACCATCCCAGCCCCATCGTGGCTTACATTGGTACCTCGAATTTGCTTTTACGGCCAGCCTCTCGACTTTTACGGGGACATGTAGGGGTAAGAGTCTCCCGTTCGCCACCTAACGCAAAGCGAGAACCCCCTATCACGCTGTAATGTAGCAAACCCGATCCCGGTCTCATCGAAATCCAAAACGTATCTTTTAAGGGCCAAGTTGTTTTAAGGTTAAAACAACTCAATTCTTATCTATACTACAAACAGATAGATAATTTACAATAGATAATCCATATTATCATCCAAATAGATAATTCATATTATCATTTCAATCCAACCAAACATCTATATCATAGATCAGCACATCTCTTATCAGAGATATCAACAATGCAAAGCATTCAATATCATTCATCCATTCTTAAGTAATGATTTATCATCTCTAATTAATTTAAAGTGAATTAAATTAATTACTTCATTTTATACATCCTTCTTACTTAATTATTAATTAAACCAATTAATTAATCATTACTCTAAGTATTATCTTAATTAATCATTTCTGATTAATTACCCTTTAATTACTTTAAGTAATTAATACTTAATTAATCTCACAAATTAATTATCTTAAACCATTTCAGTAATTAATCCTTAATTACTTCATCTATTAATTAACTATACTTAATTACATTAATCCTCAATTAATTATAATTAATTAATTACTTTAATCACTTATTATTTATTAATTAATCTTAATTAATCAATTCTTAATTACATCATTAATTATATTAATTAATGATCCTTAATTACTCTTAATTAATTATCTTATTTAAATTAATTACATTTAATAATTAATTAGTCACATTTATTAATCACCTTTGATTAATCTCATTTAGTAATTAACTATTCTTAATTACTCTACTTCATAATTAATTACTCCTTAATTAATTATTCTTTAATTAATCCCTTGATTAATTATTCAAAAGTAATTAAACTCAAATTACTTTTATTAAACCATCTTTAGTTAATTACATCCACTAATTAACTTTAATTACTTTTCTAAGTAATTTATACTTCCACTAATTACCTTTAAGTAATTATCAAATCACCCATTGATTATCTTAAATTAATTAAACAAATTAATTTAAACTTATCAAATTTATTTAATTAATTACCTTAAGTAATTAATTACTTTAATTACTTCCATTAAGTAATTATACTTAACCAATATATAAAAGATTATCATTAGTTAATTAATCTAATTGATTATCAAAATTAATCCCCTTTATTAATTATTAAATAATTCCTAATTAATGATCTCTCATTAATTTATTAACAATCTTTTCATTACTTTCTCAAAGTAATTAAGTCTTAATCAACTATTTATTAATTACAACTTAATAAATTCTTAATTATCAATTAATTACTTCTAATTACTAAATCAATTTCCTTAATTAAACTTTAATCACTTGATTAATAAATTTCTAATCATTTATTATTAACCTATACTTATCTAAATAAATGATCCTTAATTTCAAATTAATTAATCCCTTAATTAATTAACTTATCATTTAATTAATTAACACCAAATTAATCAATTACTTAAATTAATAAATTATTCTTCAATTACCCTATCAATTGAATGAACCTAAATCATTAACCCTTAATTAATCTTTAAAATAAAGATTAGCCTTATAACTATTTTAATTATTACTAACAAAAGCTTTGAAAACATTTACTTTTAAATGTTTCTTTAATTCCATTTTAAATTAAAGATTTAAAATGAATACAACTCAAATTTAACAAAGTTTAGGAACAATTTAAAAACCCCTTTTAGATCTCATGTTAAAGAATATTTATAACTTAAAAAAATGTCAAAAGTGTTTAAACTAAATTCCTTTGAATTCAAACATTAAAATTTTACTTAAATCATTCAAAGTAGTTAAAACTTTAAAATTTTACAAAACTTTATATATTTTAAAACTGAGATTTTAAATTTACTTAAACCTAGATTTAACTTTGGTTTAAATTTAGTTTACATCCCAACTTCCCATTTTAAAGATCCAGTTTTTTAAATTTTAAAACTGATAGGGTAAAACTCTGTAACCCAAACTTTACCCGGCCATCACCTAAATGACTTCGAGCCACACGCCTAATTACTCCGAGAAAATCACCAAATTCACTCGAGAAAACTCGCGTATCTCTTCACTGCTTCGCCCAACTTCCCCTGATTCACGACATACACAGTGCACATGCACAAAGCAACCATCCATCTCCGACCACCTACGGTCACTTCCACATGTCGATGATCAACCCACAACCATAATACGACCATCAGAACCTCGATTAACACTTGAATTCGAAATCGAGTAACTCATCACAATCACGGACAGGAACCCAAATCTGGAAACTTCCTCGAACTCACTCCTCCGACCGTCTGAGCACCAGAACCTTTGACCACGTCTTCATCATCCATCGGGCTGCCGATTCCCAGAGTTCAGATGAACTCGATCACCTCTGGACGTCGTGACGAACGTATTTCCCAACCTCACTAAAACTAGGGTTATAAACTTCCCTGATCAAATCCCTTCGCCACAATGCTTTTCACCATCATCAGATAATTTTCTACAACTCTCCGATCATCACTCTATCTCCAGAGAAGATCACGATCTTCCAGATTTCATTGATCGCCAGATTTTCATCATTTTCCCATTTCCGTTCAAACTAGCATATCTCACCATTTATAAATCTAAAAAATTTGATTTCTCTTCTAAAAATCATTATTTGGTTTAAAGATTCAATTTATAATCCTGGAATGCTAATTTATCATATTTGAATTTTTGCAAAACTTAAACTTCCCTGTTCCTTTTTATTTACAGAGAAATTTTCTTTTTATTCTAACTTATATAAAATTCTAAACTCTAATATATGATATAACAACCAATTATTGTTTATATCCTACATCATAATATTGTCTAGGTCATGAGATACAGAAGTTTGATCAAACTTTGCATTTGAAACTGGGAACAGAGCAAGAAACAGACATGCACACCAATTCATCCATATATATACAAAAATATATATACATACCAAACATATTAAACAACATGCAGGCATATTTCATCATATATTCAAGAATTTATAGCATGCAACAGATACTCATATATTTAATTTTTAAGAAGAAAGTTACTCACCATTTGAGAACAGAGAAACTTTCCAGGTTTTAATTTGAAAAGCTTTAAAATCTTTTAACTTGAATTGCCCTTTTTTGCTCCTTCGATTTAAAACTTGAATTCTAGCTTTAGTTTGAAATTTTCTCAGTTGCATGCAGACTATACTCTTGATTTCCAGATTACAGAAAATATGCAGGCTTTCAGAGTTGAAGAGGAAACAGGCTTTGCCTTTGATTTTTGAATAATGGATTACAGGGTTTATACTTGCAGGCTTTGTTTTGAGATTGAAGAAATGCATTACAGGGATTGAAGAATGCAGGCTTTGCCTTCAAAACAGAGAAGGTTGTTTGATGATCTCTGCTTTGATTTTGAAACTGAATTACAGGTTATTGATTTTGAAAATGCAGGCTAGTGGTTTGAGGAAGATGTTTTGCAGATCATATATTGTATTTGGTTTTAAATTTTCTTTTTTACAATCTGATTTCAGTTTCTCATTTGAAGATAATGGTTTTAACTAAATGAATTGCTAAGTTTTCTACTTAATATATTTTTAATGAAAATGTTTTAATAAAACAAATGCCACTTGTTACCTTATTATGACAAATGTTTTACAAGTGTCTTCTTATTAGTTAAATGCTTAACACATGTTCCTTTTTATTAGTTTATATTTATTTTAAATGTAAATAAATGCTTTTTCTTTATTTACTTAAATACTTCTCTATTTATAAATTACTTTTAAAAGAAAAGAAAATCAATTGTATATGTACAAATAAAAGCTTATACATGTATTTTGAATCCAAACTATTTGAATATTACCTCTTTTTGAATTCAAAATTAAATCTAAATTCAAATTCAAATTATATTTAAAATCCAATTTAAAGTCAATTTAAAACAACACATTCAAATTGAAAAAAACAATTCTTATTTACATTAAAATCTATTTATTTAAAAACAATACACTATTAATATTGTTTGAAAATAACACATTTATCAATTTAAAAATAATTTATAAAAGAGATTATAAATTTCAATTATTATTAAATGAATTAACATATCATATGTAAATTGTATTTCAAACCAAAGCTTATCTATTTACAATATACACACATATATATACACATTATAAATAGAAATCATTTTATTAGTTTTTAAAAGATAAAATTCACTAATTAAATATTTATTCAATTAGATTATTAAACCAATTCAAATATTTATTATCAAAGATTAACAAATCGATTTAATTTTTTAAACAGATTATTAAATTGATATTGCCCCAAATTTCCGGGATATTACATCTTCTATCTTAAAGTATATAAGGATATCATCGTAAGAGTAACATGAATTTATTGATTACATCTCTAAATACTCTATTCATAAGGTCTATGAATAAGTGGGTGCATTAGTTAGCCCAAATGACATAACCAGCCACTTGAAGAAAGTGTATGGACCTTTGAATGTAGTTAGATGGATGCATTCTTCGGTGATTCTCAACTGATGGAATACGGTAGCTGTCGATCTTGTAACGACCCAGAATTTTGACCAAATTAAATTGAGAATATTTAATTAATTTTAAATATTTGAACGATAATTTAATTTGAATCCCCGATCTAACTTTGAAATTGACGATTAAATTACAAAATTTAATCTATTGTAAGTTGAACGAAAATTTATATCTTCAATTTTAAGCTGAAGAAAAATATTTTGAAAGCTTTTAAAATTCGTATTGATAACACTGAAGATGATAGAAACTTTCAGAATTGAATTGTAAACTGTTTTGTTCAGTTTTGAAATTATATTGTTCGAATCGACGTTTAAAAATAGCGTTCCGAGGCACAGTCTCAGAATTCGACGAAACCAGTTCCATTGGGTCCGTAATATTGAATTATTATCGGATTTCAAATTTTGTAATTTTCAGAGCTATTGTGTGATCGTACGAGATAAAAACGTCTGGACAGTAATTAATCGATTTAATTTAAATATAATTTTATATACTCAAATCACCAGCCACCCTAGTTCTGATTTCGTCGACCTACTCTCTGCCTCACGTTCTCCCTGTTAAAACACGTTCCCTTGTCTCCCCTGCCTTCTATGTTTAAACCCCTTTCCTCTCAACTCCCAGTTCGTTTGAAATCAAAAGAACAAATTAATGGCCGGTAAAAGAAACCCTTTCTTGTTTAATTCAAAAGTCGAAACGAATAAATCGCGACCACCTCTCCTTTCGTTTTAAATAGCCGAGCCTTTCTTTTAAGTCTTCAAAAACAAATGAAATCAAATCCAATGAGAATACAACTAAAATGGCCGCAGCTCTCCTTATAAAAATCAGACGATTTTCGTTCAAGTGGAATTGAGAGTGGATTTTGGGGTATCGCGACTCGAGTTGCGATCGTGGCTCAAGCAGAAGGGTGGGTGGCGTTCGAGAGTGAGGCAGTATCGCGATTTGGGGGTTCGATGGGAGACTCGAGCATGACGACTTCAGGATGGAATCGAGCAGTGGTAAACTTCGGCGAAGTCGAGAAAGGGACATGGCGTGAGTGCGAGGTCTAGGGTTCGAAGGCGATCATATGCGTATGCGCGAGACTGTGAAGGCAGTGTCAGACACGATGAATTCGTGAGCGAGGCGATGTCGACTGAATTTGGGGATGCGTGCGCTCGAACATGCGTCCGCGACTAACTGGGTCGTTCCAGGCTGCAGTAGGTGACGAGGCGGCGCGTCTTCGAATTTGGGTTCGTAGCATGGTGACTCGAGCTCTGGAACGAGCTGCTGGCAACCGATCAGCAATCGAAGGATCTTCGATTTGGTGATAGATTGTGGATTGCGTTCGATTTTGTTGTACTGGTGTTGGCGATTGGTGAGGATGGGTTGGCGGGTTGGCAGTGATACTCGGCGTAAGGTCTGAAATGGAGAAATAAACTGGAATGAAAGTGGAATGCAAAATAAAAAGCTAAGGTGAGATTTTTCTCACTCAAATTGAAAGTGGATTTTACAGTTATTGTTTGTTGACTGTTTGGATGTGATATTAGATATAGTAGGATATCTCTATATATATATAGCAATATATACATATTGGCATATGTATATATTGGATTGATGATTTCCCGCCTCGTATAGCGGATGAGACCCTATTGCGCCGTTAGTAAGCGGATTTATAAAAACCTATATACCGCGATAATTCCGTACTGGAGCGGAATTGGTATTGTGCTGACGTCTTTGGATGCAAGGAAACAGGTTGGAGGGATCCAACTGGATTCCTCAACTGTATTTATTTATTTACAGATATATTGATGTAGATTCTATTATCATATTGATATATGATGTCTGATGTTGTGATGGACTAATTGATGCGTGGCATCATTGGATTCAAGCTTTTGAAGTTTTAAAATAACGATTTTAACTTTAAAAGAGATTTTTAAAGTGATTATTTGTAAGTATACGTTATTAAATTTTCGAATAAATTTACAAACGTTAAAATTATTAAAGTTATAAAGGTTAAGATTTTGGGTGAAATATAACCCAGAGATGATTTTTGAAATAAACAGTTAAGCAATTTATAAAATAGTTTAAACTTGGATTTTCGAATTATTAAAAACGATGGATATAAAAGATGTACAAAAATTGATATTTATCAATTAAAATTATTGGAATTTTAAACGAGTTTTTATAAGTGTTAAATTTGTAAAGATATGAAACTTATAAAATTATAAGTTGTAAAGATAGGAAATTTATAGAATTATAAATTGTGAAGATTTGAAGTTTTATAGATTTATGAAGTATGAAGTTATAAAATGAATGGAATTGTAGAATAAAAGATTATAAGAAGGTTACTTGGAAATTGGATTTTTGCCTACAAATGAAGTATTGATCGAATTCGTTAATAAAGGAGATTTACGAATCGAAGTTGTTAAAAAAAAATATAAAAGGTGAAATTTATAAACGTTGTTTTATAAATTCAAAATCAATTGGATTTGATAAATTAAACATAGAAGATTTTTAAAGAAGATATATTCGCGATTTTAAATAGCGAATTTTTATTGAAATAAAACGTGTAGAAAAGACTGAAATGTGGTTAGTGAAGTATATTCACGATTTTGGACAGTGAATATATTTTTAAGTCAAATGGATAGGGTTTTGGGAAAGCGATATTATGAAATGAAGTTAATTGTTTTAAAAGATGTTTTAAAACGTGTGAACTATCGAAATCATAGATTTCAACATTTATTGTTGAAATAGACGTTTTCGAAAAATAAGGAAATGGTGGACTATAACACTGTTGTTATAGTAAATGATTTCCGAAAGGAAATATTTTATATAGTATTGGGATTTATATATCTATCTTAATTCCGAATCCCTACACTAGTGATTTCGAGTCGTCGTAACGATGTTTTACGCAACATTCGTTTGACTCAAATAAATGTGATTTAAGAATGATTTCCTTAAAGAATGAAATATATACTTAATTTGATTTAAGTAAATCGAATATTTTCCAAGTGTTGAAAATAAATGATTTGTGAAATACTTATTTTTAAATAAGTATGGAAATGCTTTTCCAATATGAAATGAACGTTTTGAGAATTTATCTTTGTAAAGATAAATTGAAATTGAATATTGAGAACGATTTGAAAATCGTATATCAGTAGATATTTTGAAAGATATAAATTCACTATGGAATTTATTAAAAGAAATGGGAATTCGTCTTAAAAATAAATATTGATTTATTTTTGAAGTGTGGAAATTTTATATCTAGTAAAGATATTTTTGGAAGATGAAATAATTTGGAAAATGATTTGGAATCTGATGATGTTGCGCATCTTTATTGATAGTTAAATAACCGACTATCAATAATTACCTTTAGATAGGTATTTGTTGTGATTGGATGAATTTGAATGCCACACTTGTTTTAAAGTAAACGCTCACTATTCGGGTTAGCCGGGAAAGGACCATGGGGTCGTATAACCCATTCCGAATATGTGATACGTCGTTATGAATTGCATTTGAAGACCGGTGTTGAAGACCGGATATTTTTGAAAACGGAAGGATTACCGTCGAGTTACTCTACATCGGCTGATCTTCGATTTAGAGGTTTTATCACCCTTAGTGACGGGAAGTCCGGACGTGATTAGAAAATTATCCGGAAATGCAAGGGCTTCGTGAGAAGTGCCTTCGGTTCTGTTCGATCCCGGAACAGACTTGTATGGATTGTGTGTCTGACGTTACAATTTGAGATATTGAGCTGATTTCTTTCAAATACATATCTGTTGGTGGCGGAGAATTTATTCTCTTAGCTTAACACCCTTCTCTGAGACGTACGAGCTCAGAGGTTATGTAGTTGAAATTTATCAGCGATATATCCCAATTTGGTAACGTGGCATACTAAGTGTTGCTGTGAAATGATCAGTGTTTGATCATTTGCGATATGATCATTTGTTTGATCTTATATCTTTGTGATCATAGGTTGATCATTTTGTTGACCCAAAGCAGGGCTTTTTGAGAAAGCGTAGCTTTGTGGACGAGACTTCGTCGAGCCTCACACCCCGGAAATGGTCGAAACAGGAAGAATGCGGCAAGGTTCTAGGGAGTAGCGCCCCTTAGTGTATGTCATTCCTTCTGGATAAAGGTGGTATCATGGTATGGAGCCCAGATACTTAATCTCTGTGGTTGCTGCACAGTTATTATTACTTTGTGGTTTGTTGGAAATCGGGGATCCTCGGGAAGATCGGTGACGATCGGGGGATGGCATACGCGTGTCAGTAGTTACCTATTTTTGCAGAGGTAACCCGGCCTTGTGTTGGCAGAGATCCGGTTAGGTTCTCGGGTCGTCTATTCCAGGGACGTACCCATCGTGGAAAAGGAAGTTCCTTAGCCTGGCCATTTGTTGGAAATCCAAAGAAACAATACGATCTTGTACGGTTTTAGTTGTAGAACCTATCATTCACTTATGGTGGTCACCACTGTTTGGATGGTAGCTATAGTAGGCATAAGTGCGGAATGCCTATGCTGGCTAAGATTAGTATTATACTTTCGAAATGTTTTCTACACTATGCACTAATAATAATATCAAAAATGATTTGATTTTGCGTATCAAGCATCTTTGACTATCATAAGAAGAAATCTCCTCCAAGTCTGCGTTTGCATTGTGTGTGTGGTGGGAGGTCTTATGGTAGTCCCATTTTCCAAAAAGCATTTCGAATTGACTTTAAAATTTTCCTGTTGTTTATTTTAATGAATAACTGTTTTACGATCTCACACCAGTCACCATGACTGACTCGGAGTTTATTGTTCCCTTCTAAACTCTGGGTGCCCACAAATTTTCCACACGGGCAGCCTAGAGTTATGTTATCAGGATAGTCTGGATATTCTGGAGCTTTGGAGATAAGCTGGATGGCGAGACGTAGTATTTGTATCTGATAGTATTTATTCCGCTGTGTATTCTGTATGAGGACAAGTTATATAACTGTCCATTGTTGTATTGAGTTGTATATTGACTCTGATGATTGATGTATGTATAAACTGATATAGTTCTTCGTTTTAAAAGACTAGTGTTATTTATTATATATTGTTCCGCTGCGATGTGTAAGATTCTGATATTGTTTTCTGTTCTGATGTGTTTTCTGTTGTTCTTCTTCTTTCTTTCTTCTCTTTTTCTTCTACCTTCTTCTTCTTCTACTTTTTCTTTTTTCTGAAAACCCTCACTATTGGAGTTTCCGGCACTCGATTGCTCGGCAGTCGATAAAGTGAGTATCGATGTCGAATTTTCGAAAGTCGAAAATTTCGGGATGTGACAAAGTGGTATCAGAGCATATGGTTAAGCGACAACCCTGCTCTGTTGGGTGTTACTCATTAGAGATAGAGTCAGCAGTACTCTAGAATGAGTTTGAGTGAAATAATAGATATGAGTGCGTATTTGTTATTTGAATATAAAATTTGTTTTGTATTGTGATGATTGGTTTATTGAGTGGCATATGAACCTTCGTCGGCACAGTCTGCAAAACTGGATCGAAAGGGTTTCTAAACGCTCGAATAGAACAATTCGGCACAATATTGTTTTAAATAGGGTAAATGAAATAATTTTACCCAAAACTATTTTTGTATATAAAAGAAATAATTTTCTATGAATTATCATAGTATTTGGATGCATGGTTGTTAGGAAGTAATAATGGTGAATTATCATCATTGAAATTAAATAAGAAATTGAAATCGTAACTCCAAAGTTAAGAGATAAATCCACATACAAATGAAATTTGAGAATATAAATTATAAATGTGATTTGTAATTTAAAACGGAATTCCAGAGAAGTTTTTGGAAATGTTTTAAAAAGAATTTGAAAATTTTGGAGATTTAGAAAGTTTAAATCATTTTTGATTTGAAAATGAATTTCAAAGGATTTTGGAAAAATGTTTTGAAGGAATGAAAAGCTCTAAACTCTTTTCGGTCGCTGGAAAATAACTTCGGTAATGACTGCAGCATTATTGATGTTCATTTTCGGGTTTCCAAAAGAGGGAATTGCTGCCAAATTATTTTAAATGGAAGTGTTTGGAAAATTTGGGTTTATGTTTTGGAAAATTCAAAGGATAATTCGAATTGTTTTCAAAATGATTTTTGAATGTTGCTAAGACTCTGGAATACTATGAAATATAACTAAGTTGATAACTTATACAATTTGAATTTTGATCGAATAAATTTAACTTAAGGAATGAAGTTAAATCAAAGTAAGTATAAGTGAATCAATTAAATGAAGATTGAAAATTCTTTAAGTGAAACTTGATATTGAAATTATTCTAAGTTGATGATTGAACAAAAGAATAAAATTGGGATTCGAATTGAAAATGAAAGAATGTGAGAACGAATAAACAAATTTTGCAAATTTAAGTGCAAGAAAATGAAATTAAATGTTAAAGTTCATTTTGAATTTGAAAGTAAATAGAACAAGAATTGGAAATGAATTAGTAATTAGGACTAATTTAAAATGGTGCAGTTATGAATGAAAGATAATCGATAAAATTCAATATTCGGAATTGAAGATAAATTGAATTCCAATAGAATTAAAATTGAGAATTGAATTCAAATGAGATTAGAAATGTAAAATTGAATGGATATGAATATGTAACTTCAATAGTGAAGTAAAGATGATATAAGCAGTTTATATTGAAAATTTTGTAATAGGATTTGCAAAATGGTTTGAATGTGTAACTAGATATTATGGCTAGTAGGTTATACAGGTAAAAAGGAATTGGAATTTAATTTCAAAGATAAATTTGAATTGCTCGACAAAAGGTACGTATTTGAATTATAATATGAGTTTTTGATGATTTCTGGTCTAGCCGCTTGGCTTTTTCTTTCTCTTTTTGAAATCTGAGAGTCCGTAGGGACGTTTTGTAGTCGTACCGTATTAGCCGCGCAAAGGAGACCCTGGCGAAATTTTTCGAAAATTTCGAGTGTTAGAAAATTTTTGAGAAAATTTTGAAGTTAAAATTTGAATTTAAACTCGAATTTGAATTTAGAAGTTAAACAAGGTTGTTCTGAACTTAGAATTGAAGTTGGAAATTTAGTTGAATTGATAACGAATCTTTAGTAGGAAGATTTGTTTTGATAGATGGATAAAACTATTTAGATTGTGAAAAATAGTAGACGAGTTAAGGACCATTTTTCCTAACTTGTAATTTCGAGGACGAAATTCTTTTAAGGGGGGAAGTCTGTAACGACCCAGAATTTTGACCAAATTAAATTGAGAATATTTAATTAATTTTAAATATTTGAACGATAATTTAATTTGAATCCCCGATCTAACTTTGAAATTGATGATTAAATTACAAAATTTAATCTATTGTAAGTTGAACGAAAATTTATATCTTCAATTTTAAGCTGAAGAAAAATATTTTGAAAGCTTTTAAAATTCGTATTGATAACACTGAAGATGATAGAAACTTTCAGAATTGAATTGTAAACTGTTTTGTTCGGTTTTGAAATTATATTGTTCGAATCGACGTTTAAAAATAGCGTTCCGAGGCACAGTCTCAGAATTCGACGAAACCAGTTCCATTGGGTCCGTAATATTGAATTATTACCGGATTTCAAATTTTGTAATTTTCAGAGCTATTGTGTGATCGTACGAGATAAAAACGTCTGGACAGTAATTAATCGATTTAATTTAAATATACTTTTATATACTCAAATCACCAGCCACCCTAGTTCTGATTTCGTCGACCTACTCTCTGCCTCACGTTCTCCCTGTTAAAACAGGTTCCCTTGTCTCCCTTGCCTTCTATGTTTAAACCCCTTTCCTCTCAACTCCCAGTTCGTTTCAAATCAAAAGAACAAATTAATGGCCGGTAAAAGAAACCCTTTCTTGTTTAATTCAAAAGTCGAAACGAATAAATCGCGACCACCTCTCCTTTCGTTTTAAATAGCCGAGCCTTTCTTTTAAGTCTTCAAAAACAAATGAAATCAAATCCAATGAGAATACAACTAAAATGGCCGCAGCTCTCCTTATAAAAATCAGACGATTTTCGTTCAAGTGGAATTGAGAGTGGATTTTGGGGTATCGCGACTCGAGTTGCGATCGTGGCTCAAGCAGAAGGGTGGGTGGCGTTCGAGAGTGAGGCAGTATTGCGATTTGGGGGTTCGATGGGAGACTCGAGCATGACGACTTCAGGATGGAATCGAGCAGTGGTAAACTTCGGCGAAGTCGAGAAAGGGACGTGGCGTGAGTGCGAGGTCTAGGGTTCGAAAGCGATCATATGCGTATGCGCGAGACTGTGAAGGCAGTGTCAGACACGATGAATTCGTGAGCGAGGCGATGTCGACTGAATTTGGGGATGCGTGCGCTCGAACATGCGTCCGCGACTAACTGGGTCGTTCCAGGCTGCAGTAGGTGACGAGGCGGCGCGTCTTCGAATTTGGGTTCGTAGCATGGTGACTCGAGCTCTGGAACGAGCTGCTGGCAACCGATCAACAATCGAAGGATCTTCGATTTGGTGATAGATTGTGGATTGCGTTCGATTTTGTTGTACTGGTGTTGGCGATTGGTGAGGATGGGTTGGCGGGTTGGCAGTGATACTCGGCGTAAGGTCTGAAATGGAGAAATAAACTGGAATGAAAGTGGAATGCAAAATAAAAAGCTAAGGTGAGATTTTTCTCACTCAAATTGAAAGTGGATTTTACAGTTATTGTTTGTTGACTGTTTGGATGTGATATTAGATATAGTAGGATATCTCTATATATATATATAGCAATATATACATATTGGCATATGTATATATTGGATTGATGATTTCCCGCCTCGTATAGCGGATGAGACCCTATTGCGCCGTTAGTAAGCGGATTTATAAAAACCTATATACCGCGATAATTCCGTACTGGAGCGGAATTGGTATTGTGCTGACGTCTTTGGATGCAGGGAAACAGGTTGGAGGGATCCAACTGGATTCCTCAACTGTATTTATTTATTTACAGATATATTGATGTAGATTCTATTATCATATTGATATATGATGTTTGATGTTGTGATGGACTAATTGATGCGTGGCATCATTGGATTCAAGCTTTTGAAGTTTTAAAATAACGATTTTAACTTTAAAAGAGATTTTTAAAGTGATTATTTGTAAGTATACGTTATTAAATTTTCGAATAAATTTACAAACGTTAAAATTATTAAAGTTATAAAGGTTAAGATTTTGGGTGAAATATAACCCAGAGATGATTTTTGAAATAAACAGTTAAGCAATTTATAAAATAGTTTAAACTTGGATTTTCGAATTATTAAAAACGATGGATATAAAAGATGTACAAAAATTGATATTTATCAATTAAAATTATTGGAATTTTAAACGAGTTTTTATAAGTGTTAAATTTGTAAAGATATGAAACTTATAAAATTATAAGTTGTAAAGATAGGAAATTTATAGAATTATAAATTGTGAAGATTTGAAGTTTTATAGATTTATGAAGTATGAAGTTATAAAATGAATGGAATTGTAGAATAAAAGATTATAAGAAGGTTACTTGGAAATTGGATTTTTGCCTACAAATGAAGTATTGATCGAATTCGTTAATAAAGGAGATTTACGAATCGAAGTTGTTAAAAAAAAATATAAAAGGTGAAATTTATAAACGTTGTTTTATAAATTCAAAATCAATTGGATTTGATAAATTAAACATAGAAGATTTTTAAAGAAGATATATTCGCGATTTTAAATAGCGAATTTTTATTGAAATAAAATGTGTAGAAAAGACTGAAATGTGGTTAGTGAAGTATATTCACGATTTTGGACAGTGAATATATTTTTAAGTCAAATGGATAGGGTTTTGGGAAAGCGATATTATGAAATGAAGTTAATTGTTTTAAAAGATGTTTTAAAACGTGTGAACTATCGAAATCATAGATTTCAACATTTATTGTTGAAATAGACGTTTTCGAAAAATAAGGAAATGGTGGACTATAACACTGTTGTTATAGTAAATGATTTCCGAAAGGAAATATTTTATATAGTATTGGGATTTATATATCTATCTTAATTCCGAATCCCTATACTAGTGATTTCGAGTCGTCGTAACGATGTTTTACGCAACATTCGTTTGACTCAAATAAATGTGATTTAAGAATGATTTCCTTAAAGAATGAAATATATACTTAATTTGATTTAAGTATATCGAATATTTTCCAAGTGTTGAAAATAAATGATTTGTGAAATACTTATTTTTAAATAAGTATGGAAATGTGTGACGACCCAACTTTCTACTACCAGAAAATCGCATCATCTTTAAGAAAGAAAGGGGTGAGAAAATAGAAAAGATAGAGAAGAAGAAGAAACAATCATAGAATCTCAACAGCGGAACGAATAAAATATAATATATCACATAAAACAATAAATAGTATCATATACATCAGAGTCACACAGATAATACAGCACATACTAGACAGTTATAAACACCTGTCTAGTTAATACAACTCACAAATCACAGAGATACAACACAGCGGAAATACAGATAAACACTAACACAGCGGAACCAATATATATATCTATACGCTGAAGCCTCCTGCTCCATTGCTCCTCCAGAATTCGTCAAAGCTAACCTGAATCCCTTGGCTACCCGTAAAAATTTGGGTACCCGAGAGTTTATGAAAAACAGAAATAAACTTCGGGTCAGACATGGGTCTGGTATGAGTAAACGGTTAAAGTTGCTTAACTTTGAAAATCCTTTGAAAACAAAAGGTATCACGTAAGACATCCCACACATAAACATGGAAATGTTTTTACCTTACGCTAACCAAACAGTTTAATAGGAAATCCGGTGATATTATAATAGTGTCTAGGGTTTTCAAGTAAATAGAAAATAGCTGAAATTGTTACATCTATTAAATTCCAGCATACTAGCCACAATGTGGGTAATACAATCAAAACCGTAGGATCTCGTAGGGAAAATGGGTTTCCATCAATGGCTGGGCTACTGGGGTACCGCCCGTCACAGTACGTGGCCTAGATCACCGTACCGAGGAGTACGCCCGCTCCCCTGCAACACAAGGCCGGACCCATCCCTTACTGGATAGTTCCAAGTAAAAATCACCCCACGGTTGTGTACATCAACCGCACCACTAAGCCGAAATAAAAAGGGACATCTAGACAGGGATGACTTTACTCCCCAGTGGGGGCTACCCACGGAGCCTTGCTGCACCTCCCCTGTTTTAGCCATTCCCGGTTGATGAGGCTTGAGGTCACGATTACCTGAATAGAACTCATCACTTAAAATGCTCATCGTCCACCTGACGATGTGCTGAAAGCATTCAATCCATACAAGTTCGTTCCGGGTTCGAACGAAACCGAAGGCATTATCTCGTTACACTCATTTTGGAATCACCCTCAGAGTTAACGACAATAACCCTTGCACTCTGAATCACCATCTCGAGCCTATAAGTACTATCTCCGTCAAACTCATTACGGAATCACCCACAGAGTTATACTGACGAATAGTTCTTATACCTCGAGTCTTCACTTGCTCCAATTGAATTTCACGACTTAACGTTAATTTGGATCGATGTGGTTTTCGGGTCTCCAGACCTGGAATCCCGGTATACGGAAACCCGATCCCGGTCTCATCGAAATCCAAAACGTGTCTTTTAAGGCGAAGTTGTTTTAAAGTTAAAACAGTTCAATTCAATCATCTATATACTACAGATAGATAAATCACAATATAACAATGGATAATCACATCATCATCATAAACAGAAAATCCATTTTCATCATCTCAAATAGATAATCAATATTATCATACTTTAAAACAAGCATCCATATAACAATAGATATCACTCATCTCATATCTGAGATCACAATCAATCAAGGAAATAAATGTCATCCATCATATATACACAAGGATTAATAATCACACCATTTATAATTAATTTAAAATGAATTAAATTAATTACAAATCTCTAATTAATTTAAAGTAAATTAAATCAATCACTTCATCAATATTAATCTTGCTTATATAACCATTGACTAATTACAAGCCAATTAATTAATCATTCTCTATTCCCATCTTAATTTATCATCTTGATTAATTATCTTTTTAATTTAAGTAATTATCCTTTAATTGTTTTATAAATTAATTACCTTATACCAAATATAAGAAATAACCTTTAAATTGCTAAAATCAATTACAGTACTTATTAATTAATTACATTAATGAATTCCTCCCTTTATTAATTTCAAATTAAATCCATCTTAACTTGCATCATTAATTATAAAAATTAATGATCTCTAACCACAATTATTACATTTAGTAATTTTTCATCAATTAAACCCAATCTGTTAATCCCCTTGATTAACTCCATTCAGTAATTAACTACTTTAATTATTTCAATAAATAATTTAATTACTCTACAATTAATTATTTTCTAATTAATCCTTTGATTAATTCATACAAAGTAATTATACCCAAATTATTTTTTTTAAATCATCCACCATTAATTACTTCCTTAAGTAATTATACTCATCATATTATCAAATGGATATTTAAATTATTAAACTAAGTTAATTAATTTAAACAATTCATTTTGAACTTAATTTATTTAAGATGAGAAATAAATTTCTTAATTAATTCATAAGTAATCATACTTAAATAATCTCACGATTGATTATCTTAGATTAATAAATCTAATTCATTATCAAATTGATCAAGTTAGTCCATTATTTTATAATACAAATTAGAAATCTCATAAATTATTATCACTTCCTTAATTACTTTTCCCAAAGTAATTTATTAAGATTTATTTTTAATTACAACAAGTTTCATCTTTAATAACTCATCAATTCATTATAATTTAAATATTATTTAATTAATTCTAATTATTCCTTTATAAACCTTAAATAAATTATCTTACCTTAATTAACTAATTTAATCTTAATAATTACAAGATTAATTAATTCAACCATTAATTAACTAAATTAGTTAATTATTTATTTTTAATTAACCTAGAAATCTCAAATCCTTAATATTCCCTTTATTTAAGAATAAAACTTTTCTTATTTATAAACATATTCTCGTTTCAAACACTAGATTCAAATAAATATAAGTTTTCAATTTGAACACACTTAAAAATATACTTTAACATTTTTAAAGTTATTAAAACATTAATTTTATAAACATATTTGTTTTAAACTATGGAAACAAAATTAAATTTGAATTCACTTTTCAATTTTTGTTTTAACTCCATTAAGATCCTGCTTTAAATTTAAACTTAGGCTAGACAGTTTTCGAAACTATCAATATCTCCAAGACCCGAGGGTACCAAGACTTGCTTCGAGAAATCTGCCCCTTTGCTTCGAGTAATTCCACAAAAACCCCGAGCTTTTAAATATAAAACTTCAAACTACGCCAGGTTTTAAAAAAACAGGGATCACATTTATGACCCGAGACTACACAGGCTTTGCTTCGAGAAATTCACGTAAAAAACTCGGGCCATTCTTCCATTTACTCGTGAAACTCGAGTACCATTCCCAGCTACCCAGACTATCACCGTGCACATGTACGCTGGACCAGATCAACAGCGACCACCACCTCGACGCCTCACAAGTTGCCCCTGACCCCACCGACCATCTCGACCACCCTGATCATTACTAACGCCCAGTATCGAAATCGAGCACCTTACCCAAAGCCTGGGAACTAACTAGACACCACCATCGCAACTGAAATCACCTCGTCCTCCCAACTTCGACCACCGTGGGTACTGAAACTCCGGTGCTGGCTTCCTCTACACGCCTACTACTCATACCCAGATTCTGGTTGAACTCGATCAACTATACGAGTTGAAGTTATCACCCTTGCTTGACTCAGCAAAACTAGGGTTCTAGACTTCTGATGACAATCTCCCCCTTCCCACTAACCAGTGCCATCACCTGAAAATTTTGTCGAAGTCCCCTATGACCCCTCCACCTCCAGAAAGAACCACCACTTCCCAGGTCATCTATATCACCAGAGAAACCCAATAACTCGAAATACAGACACCACCCCAGAACACATCCAATACTACACTAAAAATTGTAAACTTGAATCTAAAAATCCTATCTTTTAGATATATTTTCAGATATGTAATTATATTAACATATTCCAAGATTTGATTTTTAACATATTACAAGTTTTAACTGTGTTTCATGTTTCCAGAAAATGTTTCTGCTTATAATTATTACAATTATTTTTAAAGCTTAGTTTAGATTAAAACAACTAACTTTGTTTTAACAACTTAACCCTAAAGAAGATTGGAAAAAGAAGTCTTTGAGGTTTGAAAACTAAGTTTTATTCTCTGGAACTTTTAAACAGAGATCATCACAGAAGTTTATTAAAACATACACCCTTGTTTCCAAAGTCTTAAACAATCATACAAGCATATTCCCATACATACATCACAAGTCCACTTAAGACATACGCCATATCCATCAAGCTAAAGATATCTTATGTTTGCAGTTTAAAACAGAGACTTGAAACTAGGATATGAGATGTTTAAAACCACAAATATGCACCCTTATATAAATTCACAAGCATTGCACATACATACATATAACAAACATTATCATAGAGACTACCAGATTATTTAAGTTAGTTTAAAAAGTTTACTCACCTGATTATTTAAACAGAGCTTGTTCTTTTATTTCGAAGACAGGAAACTTGAAAACTGGCATTCATCTTTGTGGTTGATTCCAGAAAGTTTGAATGGCTGGAACTTAAACATCATTGTCTGGCAATCTTGCTTGTGGTGGTTGAGATGCTTACATTTTTAATTCGAAACTGAAGGGCTTTGGCTTCCATTTGATTTCAGGTGTCAGGTTATATTTGTTTAAGCCTTTAAAAACTGAAATTGCCAAGCTTTTGGTATACGAAATAAAAATGAAGTAGGTTGAACCATAACAAGTATACAATATTGTTTATTGTTTTAAGTACAAAGTCTCAGTGATATTTGTTCATTTTGGTGGCTGAAAGTATTTGTGAACAGCTTTGTTTGCTAAGGTGGGAAAAAAGCATTAAATGCCATTGTACTTTTGTTTCCAGGCTTCTCTTACAATCCAAGTCTCATGTGTAAAAAAAATCTTTCATATGTTTACTTTTGTTTATCTAAGACTTAGCATACTTATCCATTTCATTCGTATATATTGAAGTGGATTCTTACTTGCCTGCATATATATCTTCCCAAGTTATAACTATATATATATTATTTTTTTCATGCTTCTATTTGAGTATATTTTGTTTAAATTAGATGCTAAGCATACTTCCCATTTGGTATGCATTGAAATGATTTTTCTTGCCTGCACCATGTATTTTGCTATAGAGTATAAAATAATTTACTTAAGTTTTATCTTATTGCCTTGTACTAGAATGATTTCTTGCCTGCAAATAAATACCTTGCTATAGATTATAATATTTACTTTGTAATTGTTATGGTTATGGTTATTGTATCATGTTAGCTTATTATATTCTCTAATATAAGTGTATTTATATTTTAAAAGATAAACTATCAAATATAAATTACCTATTATCATTTTATTTTACTTTCTTTAAATATTCATAAGGTATATTTTATTATCTATAGGTTATATTTATTTTAGAGATTTACATAAATTTTAAAACCAAAATCCCTTTTCAAAATATATATAACAATTTTCATTTATAATAAAAATCTACTTATATAGACATTATATTATAGATAAGGCTCATTATTACATTAAAATAATTCATAAAAGAATTTATCACTTTATCACTTATTTTATTAAGCTATACTCTAAAAAGAACAACAAACCTTTTTATTAAATTTAAAACCATTTAAACAATTTTAACTTTTAAATCTTGCGTATATTCTAAAGCCAACTGATTATTTATTAAATATTGAATTTAAATCAAACTTTCCAAATTACTAAAAGATTAGAGTTTGAAGGCATATCCTTATCTATTAAAATTTAAACAGACTTTAACTATTCACCATATATACAAATATATATATAAATAAATAGAAAACAATCTATTAGCCTTTAAAAGATAATTTATCAGTTAAATATTCATTTAAAATAAAATTATTAATTCAATTCATACCCTATTAACAATATATATATCAAATCAATTTAATATTTAATATAGATTATTAAATTGATATTGCTCAAAATTCTGGGATGTCACATTCCTCCCCTCTTAAAAGAATTTCGTCCCCGAAATTTAAAGCAAAGGTAATTTAATAATCTCATTAAAGATTTAAATTTTAAACACAAGCATATATCATCAATATATACTACACCCATAGCAATCAATCATCTAATCAAACAAATCTAACTATCCAAACAAAATACTTGATAGAATTTCCTCGAGTTTCCCCGGGTATAAATACCGGGTTACTCGCTCTATAGAATCCAAACAATCAATACTACTAAGCTACACACAACTAGATCTACAAACAAGATAGGATATCACACTATAGACAAGTCTGACTCAACCCCCAAACTCCCTGAACTGCTGGCTCTACAACCAGAGATAACTCATACACGTACTCCCTCAGAGATACGTGAAATACATCGAATCCCAGTTATCCAAACTGGCAATTCAATCCTGAAGATCAAACACTTATCCAAAATCAAATCTCCGATTCTGGAATCCAAATTCCTCCGTCTCAAATCCACAAAATTCCTCGGACGATCCTGGGTCGCCTACATCCTTACTGATCAGCTTATCCTTCGCTGATGCCCTCGAAACAACCTGAACCAAAACAATCCGACAAAATGATCTTTCCAAGATCAACCAAAACTCAGAACTCCATTCTACTCCAGAATTAGGAAACAGATCTCACTACTCACATCCCGGAAGAGATAAAACAGGTGCACTTGCCAAACTGGCCTCAGATCCTGAAAAATTTCCTATAGAAACTCTCTAATCCCAAAACATTGCAATTTCCAGTTGCTTCCACTCTTAAACAACTGCCACCATGCTTCCACTGCGCAACTCTGATCCGAGCAGATGAAAATGCTGATGACGAACACAAGTAAAGACTGGGAAACCACTTTCCAAAAATATGGTTCAACAGATCTAAAAATAAAACTCAGCAGATCCTCCAAACCCTGAGCTGCTTCACTAAGATCTTCCTCCAGAAACCATCCTACTACTAAGCGGAACCATCGGTACCACTCCTGGAATCCAGTCGATACCAAACTCAAACTCCAGATGCTAACAAAACTCTGACTTCCTGAAGATATCCAGAAAAATCACTGACAACCCAAGAGAATGCTGACTATCGCAAGTCACTTTTGCGATCAACTCAACCTAATTCCAAAGAAAAACTGTTCTCCCTTTATCAGGCAGAACAGCTTACACTTAACTTGCCAATCCAATGAAGAAATGGAACCACTCTGTTGCTTCTGAACTCCACTGCTAAGCTAGAAAGCTTCCTTGCCAACATACAGGACACTCCGAGCTATACTGCTGACACCAATGCCCAACGACTACAAATCCAAAAGCTCTTCGAGAAACTCGAACCTCAAACCAAATAGAAACACCCTGCTGTACTCAGTCACACCACCGAAGCAGACACACTTCTTTAAAACTTGTTCCAAAGAAACATCTTCGGAAACATCCATAATCACTGCGTCTCATCACACAGCTACTAATCCCTGAAGTATCAAGATATCATCACTTGCTTCTGTCCAACCGACAGATCCAACTCTACTCAAAATGGACTCCGAACCTTTACAGGTTTCCTTCAGAGATCGATGAAATCCTTACATCAACAAAGCTCACTCGAGATGGTATTAGATCTACAGTCTCGACAGATACACTTCCAACCATTGGTAGTCGTGTTACACACACCACTACCCTATCTACCTTTATAATTTATATTGGGAAAACCCGAACAGGTAACCCAACAGATAGATAGAAATAGATAAATATAAATATATATATATATATATATATAAATTACAAGTACGCTCTCTCAGGATAGACGCCACTCCAGAGCCTAGGTATTCACTCAACCTAATGCTCTGATACCAACTGTGACGACCCAACTTTCTACTACCAGAAAATCGCATCATCTTTAAGAAAGAAAGGGGTGAGAAAATAGAAAAGATAGAGAAGAAGAAGAAACAATCATAGAATCTCAACAGCGGAACGAATAAAATATAATATATCACATAAAACAATAAATAGTATCATATACATCAGAGTCACACAGATAATACAGCACATACTAGACAGTTATAAACACCTGTCTAGTTAATACAACTCACAAATCACAGAGATACAACACAGCGGAAATACAGATAAACACTAACACAGCGGAACCAATATATATATCTATACGCTGAAGCCTCCTGCTCCATTGCTCCTCCAGAATTCGTCAAAGCTAACCTGAATCCCTTGGCTACCCGTAAAAATTTGGGTACCCGAGAGTTTATGAAAAACAGAAATAAACTTCGGGTCAGACATGGGTCTGGTATGAGTAAACGGTTAAAGTTGCTTAACTTTGAAAATCCTTTGAAAACAAAAGGTATCACGTAAGACATCCCACACATAAACATGGAAATGTTTTT
The DNA here is from genome assembly GCA_030737815.1 of Allium fistulosum. Lineage (NCBI taxonomy): Eukaryota > Viridiplantae > Streptophyta > Magnoliopsida > Asparagales > Amaryllidaceae > Allium > Allium fistulosum. The sequence continues at coordinate 132,290,187 of CM060904.1, forward strand.
ACCTTACGCTAACCAAACAGTTTAATAGGAAATCCGGTGATATTATAATAGTGTCTAGGGTTTTCAAGTAAATAGAAAATAGCTGAAATTGTTACATCTATTAAATTCCAGCATACTAGCCACAATGTGGGTAATACAATCAAAACCGTAGGATCTCGTAGGGAAAATGGGTTTCCATCAATGGCTGGGCTACTGGGGTACCGCCCGTCACAGTACGTGGCCTAGATCACCGTACCGAGGAGTACGCCCGCTCCCCTGCAACACAAGGCCGGACCCATCCCTTACTGGATAGTTCCAAGTAAAAATCACCCCACGGTTGTGTACATCAACCGCACCACTAAGCCGAAATGAAAAGGGACATCTAGACAGGGATGACTTTACTCCCCAGTGGGGGCTACCCACGGAGCCTTGCTGCACCTCCCCTGTTTTAGCCATTCCCGGTTGATGAGGCTTGAGGTCACGATTACCTGAATAGAACTCATCACTTAAAATGCTCATCGTCCACCTGACGATGTGCTGAAAGCATTCAATCCATACAAGTTCGTTCCGGGTTCGAACGAAACCGAAGGCATTATCTCGTTACACTCATTTTGGAATCACCCTCAGAGTTAACGACAATAACCCTTGCACTCTGAATCACCATCTCGAGCCTATAAGTACTATCTCCGTCAAACTCATTACGGAATCACCCACAGAGTTATACTGACGAATAGTTCTTATACCTCGAGTCTTCACTTGCTCCAATTGAATTTCACGACTTAACGTTAATTTGGATCGATGTGGTTTTCGGGTCTCCAGACCTGGAATCCCGGTATACGGAAACCCGATCCCGGTCTCATCGAAATCCAAAACGTGTCTTTTAAGGCCAAGTTGTTTTAAAGTTAAAACAGTTCAATTCAATCATCTATATACTACAGATAGATAAATCACAATATAACAATGGATAATCACATCATCATCATAAACAGAAAATCCATTTTCATCATCTCAAATAGATAATCAATATTATCATACTTTAAAACAAGCATCCATATAACAATAGATATCACTCATCTCATATCTGAGATCACAATCAATCAAGGAAATAAATGTCATCCATCATATATACACAAGGATTAATAATCACACCATTTATAATTAATTTAAAATGAATTAAATTAATTACAAATCTCTAATTAATTTAAAGTAAATTAAATCAATCACTTCATCAATATTAATCTTGCTTATATAACCATTGACTAATTACAAGCCAATTAATTAATCATTCTCTATTCCCATCTTAATTTATCATCTTGATTAATTATCTTTTTAATTTAAGTAATTATCCTTTAATTGTTTTATAAATTAATTACCTTATACCAAATATAAGAAATAACCTTTAAATTGCTAAAATCAATTACAGTACTTATTAATTAATTACATTAATGAATTCCTCCCTTTATTAATTTCAAATTAAATCCATCTTAACTTGCATCATTAATTATAAAAATTAATGATCTCTAACCACAATTATTACATTTAGTAATTTTTCATCAATTAAACCCAATCTGTTAATCCCCTTGATTAACTCCATTCAGTAATTAACTACTTTAATTATTTCAATAAATAATTTAATTACTCTACAATTAATTATTTTCTAATTAATCCTTTGATTAATTCATACAAAGTAATTATACCCAAATTATTTTTTTTAAATCATCCACCATTAATTACTTCCTTAAGTAATTATACTCATCATATTATCAAATGGATATTTAAATTATTAAACTAAGTTAATTAATTTAAACAATTCATTTTGAACTTAATTTATTTAAGATGAGAAATAAATTTCTTAATTACTTCATAAGTAATCATACTTAAATAATCTCACGATTGATTATCTTAGATTAATAAATCTAATTCATTATCAAATTGATCAAGTTAGTCCATTATTTTATAATACAAATTAGAAATCTCATAAATTATTATCACTTCCTTAATTACTTTTCCCAAAGTAATTTATTAAGATTTATTTTTAATTACAACAAGTTTCATCTTTAATAACTCATCAATTCATTATAATTTAAATATTATTTAATTAATTCTAATTATTCCTTTATAAACCTTAAATAAATTATCTTACCTTAATTAACTAATTTAATCTTAATAATTACAAGATTAATTAATTCAACCATTAATTAACTAAATTAGTTAATTATTTATTTTTAATTAACCTAGAAATCTCAAATCCTTAATATTCCCTTTATTTAAGAATAAAACTTTTCTTATTTATAAACATATTCTCGTTTCAAACACTAGATTCAAATAAATATAAGTTTTCAATTTGAACACACTTAAAAATATACTTTAACATTTTTAAAGTTATTAAAACATTAATTTTATAAACATATTTGTTTTAAACTATGGAAACAAAATTAAATTTGAATTCACTTTTCAATTTTTGTTTTAACTCCATTAAGATCCTGCTTTAAATTTAAACTTAGGCTAGACAGTTTTCGAAACTATCAATATCTCCAAGACCCGAGGGTACCAAGACTTGCTTCGAGAAATCTGCCCCTTTGCTTCGAGTAATTCCACAAAAACCCCGAGCTTTTAAATATAAAACTTCAAACTACGCCAGGTTTTAAAAAAACAGGGATCACATTTATGACCCGAGACTACACAGGCTTTGCTTCGAGAAATTCACGTAAAAAACTCGGGCCATTCTTCCATTTACTCGTGAAACTCGAGTACCATTCCCAGCTACCCAGACTATCACCGTGCACATGTACGCTGGACCAGATCAACAGCGACCACCACCTCGACGCCTCACAAGTTGCCCCTGACCCCACCGACCATCTCGACCACCTTGATCATTACTAACGCCCAGTATCGAAATCGAGCACCTTACCCAAAGCCTGGGAACTAACTAGACACCACCATCGCAACTGAAATCACCTCGTCCTCCCAACTTCGACCACCGTGGGTACTGAAACTCCGGTGCTGGCTTCCTCTACACGCCTACTACTCATACCCAGATTCTGGTTGAACTCGATCAACTATACGAGTTGAAGTTATCACCCTTGCTTGACTCAGCAAAACTAGGGTTCTAGACTTCTGATGACAATCTCCCCCTTCCCACTAACCAGTGCCATCACCTGAAAATTTTGTCGAAGTCCCCTATGACCCCTCCACCTCCAGAAAGAACCACCACTTCCCAGGTCATCTATATCACCAGAGAAACCCAATAACTCGAAATACAGACACCACCCCAGAACACATCCAATACTACACTAAAAATTGTAAACTTGAATCTAAAAATCCTATCTTTTAGATATATTTTCAGATATGTAATTATATTAACATATTCCAAGATTTGATTTTTAACATATTACAAGTTTTAACTGTGTTTCATGTTTCCAGAAAATGTTTCTGCTTATAATTATTACAATTATTTTTAAAGCTTAGTTTAGATTAAAACAACTAACTTTGTTTTAACAACTTAACCCTAAAGAAGATTGGAAAAAGAAGTCTTTGAGGTTTGAAAACTAAGTTTTATTCTCTGGAACTTTTAAACAGAGATCATCACAGAAGTTTATTAAAACATACACCCTTGTTTCCAAAGTCTTAAACAATCATACAAGCATATTCCCATACATACATCACAAGTCCACTTAAGACATACGCCATATCCATCAAGCTAAAGATATCTTATGTTTGCAGTTTAAAACAGAGACTTGAAACTAGGATATGAGATGTTTAAAACCACAAATATGCACCCTTATATAAATTCACAAGCATTGCACATACATACATATAACAAACATTATCATAGAGACTACCAGATTATTTAAGTTAGTTTAAAAAGTTTACTCACCTGATTATTTAAACAGAGCTTGTTCTTTTATTTCGAAGACAGGAAACTTGAAAACTGGCATTCATCTTTGTGGTTGATTCCAGAAAGTTTGAATGGCTGGAACTTAAACATCATTGTCTGGCAATCTTGCTTGTGGTGGTTGAGATGCTTACATTTTTAATTCGAAACTGAAGGGCTTTGGCTTCCATTTGATTTCAGGTGTCAGGTTATATTTGTTTAAGCCTTTAAAAACTGAAATTGCCAAGCTTTTGGTATACGAAATAAAAATGAAGTAGGTTGAACCATAACAAGTATACAATATTGTTTATTGTTTTAAGTACAAAGTCTCAGTGATATTTGTTCATTTTGGTGGCTGAAAGTATTTGTGAACAGCTTTGTTTGCTAAGGTGGGAAAAAAGCATTAAATGCCATTGTACTTTTGTTTCCAGGCTTCTCTTACAATCCAAGTCTCATGTGTAAAAAAAATCTTTCATATGTTTACTTTTGTTTATCTAAGACTTAGCATACTTATCCATTTCATTCGTATATATTGAAGTGGATTCTTACTTGCCTGCATATATATCTTCCCAAGTTATAACTATATATATATTTTTTTTTTCATGCTTCTATTTGAGTATATTTTGTTTAAATTAGATGCTAAGCATACTTCCCATTTGGTATGCATTGAAATGATTTTTCTTGCCTGCACCATGTATTTTGCTATAGAGTATAAAATAATTTACTTAAGTTTTATCTTATTGCCTTGTACTAGAATGATTTCTTGCCTGCAAATAAATACCTTGCTATAGATTATAATATTTACTTTGTAATTGTTATGGTTATGGTTATTGTATCATGTTAGCTTATTATATTCTCTAATATAAGTGTATTTATATTTTAAAAGATAAACTATCAAATATAAATTACCTATTATCATTTTATTTTACTTTCTTTAAATATTCATAAGGTATATTTTATTATCTATAGGTTATATTTATTTTAGAGATTTACATAAATTTTAAAACCAAAATCCCTTTTCAAAATATATATAACAATTTTCATTTATAATAAAAATCTACTTATATAGACATTATATTATAGATAAGGCTCATTATTACATTAAAATAATTCATAAAAGAATTTATCACTTTATCACTTATTTTATTAAGCTATACTCTAAAAAGAACAACAAACCTTTTTATTAAATTTAAAACCATTTAAACAATTTTAACTTTTAAATCTTGCGTATATTCTAAAGCCAACTGATTATTTATTAAATATTGAATTTAAATCAAACTTTCCAAATTACTAAAAGATTAGAGTTTGAAGGCATATCCTTATCTATTAAAATTTAAACAGACTTTAACTATTCACCATATATACAAATATATATATAAATAAATAGAAAACAATCTATTAGCCTTTAAAAGATAATTTATCAGTTAAATATTCATTTAAAATAAAATTATTAATTCAATTCATACCCTATTAACAATATATATATCAAATCAATTTAATATTTAATATAGATTATTAAATTGATATTGCTCAAAATTCTGGGATGTCACAAAATGCTTTTCCAATATGAAATGAACGTTTTGAGAATTTATCTTTGTAAAGATAAATTGAAATTGAATATTGAGAACGATTTGAAAATCGTATATCAGTAGATATTTTGAAAGATATAAATTCACTATGGAATTTATTAAAAGAAATGGGAATTCGTCTTAAAAATAAATATTGATTTATTTTTGAAGTGTGGAAATTTTATATCTAGTAAAGATATTTTTGGAAGATGAAATAATTTGGAAAATGATTTGGAATCTGATGATGTTGCGCATCTTTATTGATAGTTAAATAACCGACTATCAATAATTACCTTTAGATAGGTATTTGTTGTGATTGGATGAATTTGAATGCCACACTTGTTTTAAAGTAAACGCTCACTATTCGGGTTAGCCGGGAAAGGACCATGGGGTCGTATAACCCATTCCGAATATGTGATACATCGTTATGAATTGCATTTGAAGACCGGTGTTGAAGACCGGATATTTTTGAAAACGGAAGGATTACCGTCGAGTTACTCTACATCGGCTGATCTTCGATTTAGAGGTTTTATCACCCTTAGTGACGGGAAGTCCGGACGTGATTAGAAAATTATCCGGAAATGCAAGGGCTTCGTGAGAAGTGCCTTCGGTTCTGTTCGATCCCGGAACAGACTTGTATGGATTGTGTGTCTGACGTTACAATTTGAGATATTGAGCTGATTTCTTTCAAATACATATCTGTTGGTGGCGGAGAATTTATTCTCTTAGCTTAACACCCTTCTCTGAGACGTACGAGCTCAGAGGTTATGTAGTTGAAATTTATCAGCGATATATCCCAATTTGGTAACGTGGCATACTAAGTGTTGCTGTGAAATGATCAGTGTTTGATCATTTGCGATATGATCATTTGTTTGATCTTATATCTTTGTGATCATAGGTTGATCATTTTGTTGACCCAAAGCAGGGCTTTTTGAGAAAGCGTAGCTTTGTGGACGAGACTTCGTCGAGCCTCACACCCCGGAAATGGTCGAAACAGGAAGAATGCGGCAAGGTTCAAGGGAGTAGCGCCCCTTAGTGTATGTCATTCCTTCTGGATAAAGGTGGTATCATGGTATGGAGCCCAGATACTTAACCTCTGTGGTTGCTGCACAGTTATTATTACTTTGTGGTTTGTTGGAAATCGGGGATCCTCGGGAAGATCGGTGACGATCGGGGGATGGCATACGCGTGTCAGTAGTTACCTATTTTTGCAGAGGTAACCCGGCCTTGTGTTGGCAGAGATCCGGTTAGGTTCTCGGGTCGTCTATTCCAGGGACGTACCCATCGTGGAAAAGGAAGTTCCTTAGCCTGGCCATTTGTTGGAAATCCAAAGAAACAATACGATCTTGTACGGTTTTAGTTGTAGAACCTATCATTCACTTATGGTGGTCACCACTGTTTGGATGGTAGCTATAGTAGGCATAAGTGCGGAATGCCTATGCTGGCTAAGATTAATATTATACTTTCGAAATGTTTTCTACACTATGCACTAATAATAATATCAAAAATGATTTGATTTTGCGTATCAAGCATCTTTGACTATCATAAGAAGAAATCTCCTCCAAGTCTGCGTTTGCATTGTGTGTGTGGTGGGAGGTCTTATGGTAGTCCCATTTTCCAAAAAGCATTTCGAATTGACTTTAAAATTTTCCTGTTGTTTATTTTAAAGAATAACTGTTTTACGATCTCACACCAGTCACCATGACTGACTCGGAGTTTATTGTTCCCTTCTAAACTCTGGGTGCCCACAAATTTTCCACACGGGCAGCCTAGAGTTATGTTATCAGGATAGTCTGGATATTCTGGAGCTTTGGAGATAAGCTGGATGGCGAGACGTAGTATTTGTATCTGATAGTATTTATTCCGCTGTGTATTCTGTATGAGGACAAGTTATATAACTGTCCATTGTTGTATTGAGTTGTATATTGACTCTGATGATTGATGTATGTATAAACTGATATAGTTCTTCGTTTTAAAAGACTAGTGTTATTTATTATATATTGTTCCGCTGCGATGTGTAAGATTCTGATATTGTTTTCTGTTCTGATGTGTTTTCTGTTGTTCTTCTTCTTTCTTTCTTCTCTTTTTCTTCTACCTTCTTCTTCTTCTACTTTTTCTTTTTTCTGAAAACCCTCACTATTGGAGTTTCCGGCACTCGATTGCTCGGCAGTCGATAAAGTGAGTATCGATGTCGAATTTTCGAAAGTCGAAAATTTCGGGATGTGACAGATCTGGTCCTTCCAGGTCAATAGGGATGTCGACCTGGGCCATCTTAGGTCGACATGGGGGTTAACATGCATGTCGACCTACATGTAGACCTCTGTGTGTAACGACCCGACTTTCCAGACCCGGAAAATCGAACCATTTTAGTTAAGAAGAAGAGGTAGAAGAAGAAAAATAGAAAACAACATCAGAATCTAACCATCGCAGCGGAATAAAATATAATATATATTAACAGATCTTTACACAAATCAAAACTATATCAGTTTTATATAATATAGCATCAGGGTATACACCAGAGAACACATAACATACAACTGGACAATAACCATATCATGTCCTCAATATAACAGAGTACAACAATCAACACAGCGGAATATATATATATAAACAAGTACGGGAGATACATCTCGCCATCCAGCTCATCTCCTGAGATCCACAGCATCATATCCTGAAATCTATAATACTCGGTCTGACCCGAGCATCATATAAAACAATACCCGAGTCAGTCTGGAATACCAGCGTGAGAAAATCACACTCAAATTGATTATTAAAGTTTCAAAAATCCTTTGAAAACAAAAGCATCTCGTAAGACCACGCCACAAATAAACATGTCGGGTTTTTACCTTACGATAGCTAAAACACTTTATATCAAAATCCTCTGATATTATAATAGTGTCTACAGAAAGTAAAATAGAATCTACCTGAAATGCTTGCATCTCACATTTCAACAATAGTTGGGCACAATCAAAACCGTACAGGCACGTAGGGAGAATGGATTTCCAACGAATGACTAGGCACTGGGGTACCACCTGTCACAGTACGTGGCCTAGATCACAGTACCGAGGAGTACGCCCGCTCCCCTGCAACACAAGACCGAAATCATCCCTTACTGGATAATTCCAAGTAAAATCACCCCACGGTTGGGATCAGCAACCGCACCACTAAGCCGAAATAAAGGGACATCTAGACAGGGATGACCTTACTCTCAAGTGGGGGCTACCCACGAAGCCTTGTTGCATAACCCCTGATTTTCAGTCATTCCCGGTTGATGAGGCTCGAGGCAAAACGATACCTTTATAGCACATATCCCTTAGAATGCCCATCGTCCACCTGACGATGTCACGAAAGCATTCGTCCATACAAGTCCGTCCCGGGTCCGAACGGAACCGAAGGCACTATTCCTACTACATCCATTTTGGAAATATCCTCAGGATTAGTAGCGACTAGCCCTTGCACTTCACTGCTCCATCTTCGACTCTGAACACGTTACACGAAACGTACAAACCGAATCGAAGTGGTATTCGAGTCTCCAGACCTAGAATCCCGGTATACGGAAACCCGATCCCGGTCTCTTCGAAACGATCAGCGCATTTGACCAATATTGATAGTCGGTTATTTAACTATCAATTAACATCCACAAGCAACCATCACACAATAAATAATTTTCCACATTATTTATTTGTCTCAAATATCCTTTACAAGATATATTTCCATTTTCAAACTCCTTTTGAAAACAATTTCAAACAGTTTCCGCTTACGGAATACATTTCCCCAAATATTTATCTCTCTGAAACACCAAGTACAAAATACTTTAGATTTAAAAATAATTTAAAAGCACTTATCATAAATATATTTTAAAATATTGAACTTAAACTACTTTAATACTTTATTAAAATATATACTTTAAAATAAAACCATTTATAAATACAAACTAAATTTCCCTCTTTAAAACATAATACCAAATCACTTTCATATAATTACTACAATAATAGATTTTTGAAAGTACTACTTTAGACTTTAACATTTAGAAATAATCAATTTTCTAAAATATGCTTTTTTTGAAACATATTAAAACTTTTAACTTATATTTAAAATTGCCTTGGGAAAACGTACTTGGCTATCCAGAGAAATACACTTCTCATTTCCATCTTTTAAAAATAAATCAACATTTATTTTTAAACCAAACCATATCCTTTATAAATTCCCATCTTGAATTTGTATTCTCAAATATCCACTGATATTTTATTTTACTTTATAACCCAGTTTCCAAAATCTCACTTCTCTTTAAATTTCAAATTCCCAAAATATTTAAATCAATTTACAATTGATTTTCCAATTTATCTTACTTTGAAATAAATTTCCTTACTTAATCCATTTATTTCCAAATTCATTAACTTCCAGATTTTATTACTCATTATGATTTTAAATCTTTAAACTGAACACAAGTTTCAGATTTCCCAAATTCCTTCTTTCTTTTTAATTACATTTAAACATTGAATTAAAATAAATTATTTATCCCTTTAAATAATATCACATAAGTTTTCTTTAAATTCAATATTTCTTTGTTTATTCAAAATTCCTCTTTTCCATATTTATTTTATTCGAATTCACTAGAATTACTTAACTTAAATTTTACTCTTTTATTTCTCCCCTAAAATCCAATTCAATTGCTTTTGATAACTCATTATACTGGGAAATTCAATCCAACCAGATTATCCAATATAAATCATCACAGGACATCAACAATCATATCACAGAATATTTAAACAAAATTAAATATTTTGAGGAATCCAGTTGGATCCCTCCAACCTGTTTCCCTGCATCCACAAACGTTAGCACAATACCAATTCCACTTCAAGGTGGAATATCGCGGTATATGGGTTTAATATAAAATCATCCGCTATTATGCGTCGCATAGGGTCTCATCCGCTATACAATGCGGGAATATCAACAACTCCAATATATACATATGCCAATATGTATATATTGCTATATACTACTATATATATATAGCACATCAATCAATGCAATCATCCAATCAATTATTTAAATTTAACCAATTAAATTTAAATTATAATTTAACTGAGTGAGATTAACTCACCTTTGCTTTTCTATTTGCAATCCAATCCTCCTTGATTTGTTTTTTCTCGATTGTGACCTTGTATAAATAATTATATGATTTATTAATACTTGAACTAATCTGATACTTTATTTCTTTTTAAATAATTTAATTTGTTAACAGTTTAATTCCAACTAAATAATTTTTCCTTACTGCATATATTTTCTTAAATAATACTCTGTATAGATTTAAAAACTAATTCATATAAATCCTTATATTTTCTGAATCATAGACATATACTAATTCCACTGTATATACATATATATATATATATATTCAAACTGAGCGAAAAACCAATTGAAATAAAATTTCTCTAACTTATAACAATTTCGTGCTTAAAATTATATATATATATATTCTGTTTTACTGTATATATTTTCTAAACTATATGTATATATATAGCAAATTAAAACAGGATTGTTTTATCTACTTTACTGGAAAATATATCATATATTTAACTAAAAATTTATTTTCAGAACTGAACTAAATAAGATAACCCCTTGTAAAAATTTGAATAAGTTTCATTAAATAAAACTACCTTTATAATATATATATATATATAGACTGCATTTAAAATCTTTACTAAAATCAAAATTTTATTTCTGCTTACATATTAAAACTGAAACTGTATAACAGTATATAACTATTATATATTTTTCAACATTAACAAATTTTATCTTCAAAAGCTTACATATCTTCATATATGCATAGATTTTAAATTGATTTAAATCAAAAGAATAAATCAGCAATATATATATATTAAATAACCTAACCAAAATTTTATATTCTTATATACAATTCCCTGTCAAATAAAAATGAACAATTTGAAAACGTTTTAAGTTTACTTAAATGGAAACAAGATGATTACCTTACTTCAAATCGGAGGCACAAACTGCCTCGTGAATCCCTCTGCAGTCGCCAAGACACACGCCACCACTCCAGTTCGTGCACGCGACTTTCTCGACTTTGGCCAACAACTCACGCTCCGGCCCCTCCATCGAAACCCTAGTCGCACTTTAGAAAACTGCCTCGCGAGCGCCACCTTCCAGATCAAAATCGATTCGCACGCCACCTCCATCGAACAACTTCTCACGAGTCCCCCAGTCGACTTCGCGAAGTATAACGAGATTCACGAATTCACTTGTGAACTAGACCCACTATCTCCAACATCGTAAGCACCTATACCATTTCTGCCCACGCTGTCATCGCGAGCATTCATCACCTCACGACATCGCCTGATCGATTTCGAGTTCAACTATGCCTACAGCTTCCCCTTCCCCCCGTTCCACTAAACATCGGCGCCCCTCCAACTACGCAACCCAGCCTCGCGTAAAGCCATCGAGCAACCCAAGCTGTACGCGATTTCTTCTAGAAATCGAAATCGAATTCGTTCGATTTGAATTAGGGAAGCGGCTTCGATTTTTGATTGCTGAGAAAAAGAGAGGGTGCGAATAATGAAAAGCTCGGCTATTATTTACTTTAGTTCTGCCATTTTTTTTCGAATGGAGTTGATTTCGTTCATCCTGCTTTTATTTTATTTTCTGAGGGCCGAGGATTTTTAATTAGTAGAGAGGACGAGAGGCACGATATTTCTCTTCGTTTGCTAGCTTCTGAAAGAAGCCACTTTAATTTCGAACAGCTTCTCAAAGAAGGAATCTGGAAAGAACGAGGCCACGAGATTAAACGATTATTATTATGTATTCTTTATTTGTTCTTTCGGCTGATGTCACGTTGATGGAGGGAAATGCTTGCGTGCTGGACTATATCTGCTACCGTGACATTTGAATTGAAGGAAACAATGCTGATGTTGATATAGCTTTGACTGATCAATGTATATACATTGTATATTTTTTATTTCCAAATCGTCTTCAATAATTATTTCAAAGCGTTTATATACCGTACGCTCACACAACAACTCCGATCACTACGAAATTTGAAATTCTGTAATAATGCAATATTACGGACCCAATGGAACTGGTTTCGTCGAATTCCGAGACTGTGCCTCGGAAGGCTATTTTTAAATTCAATTTAAACAATAAAATTTCAAAACTGAATAAAACAGTTTGAAATTACATTCTGAAGCTTCTATTATCTTTAGTATTATCATTACGAATTTTACGAGCTTTCAAAATATTTTAATTAGCTTAGAATGCCAGATTTACTATTTTATCCAACTTCAAATAAATTTAATTTAATTATTAAATTACTCAATAAACAGCGATATTTGAAATTTAAGTTTATAATTAACCTCTGAATATTTAAAATTAATTAAATATTCCAATTTCAAATATACAAAAATTCCGGGTCGTCACATTCCTCCCCCCTTAAAAGAATTTCGTCCCCGAAATTACCAGTTAGGAAGAATGATCCAATACCCATTACTATTTTCCAAAACCAAACAGTTTTAACAACACCCAAACAATCTTCTATTAATGATACACTAATCATTTTTTTAACTTCCCAAACTTATTCATAAGTTCAACCCATACCACCTACTTATCCATTCAAATTTAAATATGAATTCAAATTTTGAATTATCAAAATTTTTCAAAATTTTTCTAACTCCTTAAATTTCCGAAAAATTTCGCCAGCGTCTCCTTTGCGCGGCTAGCTCGGTACTACTACAAAATGGCTCTACGGCCTCCCAATCTCAAAAAGAAAATAAAAATCCAAGTGGCTGGATCAAAAACCCAATCAAATTTCATATAGAAATTTAAATACATACCTTTTGTCGGGCCATTAAATTTTATCTTCAAAAATCAAAATCCCAATTATCCATTGCTTTTATACACCTGTATATCCTACTAAGCAATAATATTCAATCACAATTCCAAAGTCATTTTATACTTTCCTTTACAAATTTCCAATATTTGTTTTACTTAAGCCTGTACGATGCACATATATCATCCGTACGCAATATCACATTCGATCGCTAAATCGATCACACAATTTCACTTCCGAACTAGTATCGTCCACCCGACTTTCTAGTGCGGACTCAGATTTGGTTTCTCGATCAGAAACTGTCATTCTCCTTGCATAGCCACCAACTATGATAGAGAATATCCAGAATCAATCAACAATCCATATCCAGGTTCGCCGTTGAAAATCGAGTGAAAAATCCTGATTCGGATCGATATATCTATCTCGAAATTCTGTGTTCGAATCCGGATCAAATAGCTATGCGAATAAATAATATACATACACCTTACGTATTAATTTCAATTGATTATCAGTTATATCAATTCTCTTTTATTCACATTCCCTTTGATTGTTATTCACTTATCCACAATCATCCATTTCACAACTTCCAGTTTTAGTCTTCATTCAACTATTCACTTAGTATATTTTTCCATTCCAAAATTACTAAGTATATTTCCAATACCAGTTTTCTTAAGTTCAATTTATTTTATAATTCAAGTTTGGATTTATTAAAAATTAAGATTGCTCATCTTAGTCGTTCCCATTTGATAATTACAATTTCAAATTATAACTCTTAATGGTTCAAAGTAATGGATTCCCATTTATGACTTACAATTTCATTTCTATTCATAAGTTTAACTTACTTACTTAAGATCTGGGACTATTCATTTAAGTCCATTTCATCTTTATAATCAAATTTCAAATTATTACACTTAAGAACTTAAGAATATGAATTTCTCTACACAATTATAAGCATTATACATTACCTTTATATCCAATTCAATTCGACTTCAACTTATTTACCTTTAATTCAATTCCAATTCTCAATTTTATTTAACTTATCTTAAGTTAAATTCAAATATATTTTATTCACCTTCATATACTCAAATTAAATTTTAATTCTAGGATACAATTTTATACAAGTTTTACAATTCATTCACCTTCAAGTTCTCTAACTCTTTTATCTACCAACTTATATTACTCATTGAGTTATTTTCATCTCATAATTATAATCCCAGAGTTAAACTTTCATTCCCTTCTTATTTCAATCAACTTCATTCTATACTTTATATTGTTGATTCATTTAAATTTTCCACATTTATATTTTAAATAGAATTCCCAGAATTCAATTGCCCGGTTTTATTTCAAAACCATTTTGAATCCATAAATAACTCATACATATCTGGTATATCACCTCAAATCCCAATTTCCAAAACAATCTGCTTTTACCAAACAATTTTCCCTTTGAATTTTCAAAACCAACCCAGTTCACAATCATTTCCAATTTTAAAACAGTTTGGTAGCAATTTCTCTTTGGAAACTCGAAAATAGACATCGATGATGCTGCAGTCATCACCGAAATTATTTTCCAGCGACCGTAAGAGAATTTAATGCTTTTATCACTCTAAAACTTTTCAAACATTTTTAAATCCCAAATCCCACCAGATTTCAATTCAATTTCAAAAATATTCATGAAATAATATCACCATTATTTGCCCAAAACCTTTAAAACTATTTTTAAATCCAAAGGAATTTAAACCTTTCCCAAAACTTCAAATTCAAAATCCATTCAATTTTATATCCAAACATTACTCTGGAATTCTATCACATTTTATTTCAAGTTATAAGTCACATTTACAATTTACATTTACAAATTTCATTTGTTTATGAATTTATCTCATTTGATTATAAATCACATTTGTAATTCACATTTGTATATAAAGTCTATCTCAATTTATAAATTTCATTTATAGTCTATATTTCGAATTCCATTTTGTTATATAAATTTATTCTTCAACTTAGGTTATAAGTTTTCAATTTCTACTCAATAATGAGACTAACTCATTATGGTCATTTTCTAACAACCAAGCATCCAAATATATAACCATAATAATTTTCGAAAATTTTTTCTTTTATATACAAAATAATTTGGGCAAAATTATTTCATTCACCCTATTTAAAACAATACTGTGTCGAACTGTTCTATTCAAGTGTTTAGAAACCCCTTCGATACAATTGTCCAGACTGTGCCGATGAAGGTTCATATGCCACTCAATAAACCAACCAACACAATATAAAATCATTATATTCACTAACAAATACGCGCTCATATCTATTAATACTCTCAAAATTCCAACCAGAGCCAAGGTTATCGCCAACCTTCGCTCTGATACCAACTGTAACGACCCGACTTTCCAGACCCGGAAAATCGAACCATTTTAGTTAAGAAGAAGAGGTAGAAGAAGAAAAAGAGAAAACAACATCAGAATCTAACCATCGCAGCGGAATAAAATATAATATATATTAACAGATCTTTACACAACTATATCAGTTTTATATAATATAGCATCAGGGTATACACCAGAGAACACATAACATACAACTGGACAATAACCATATCATGTCCTCAATATAACAGAGTACAACAATCAACACAGCGGAATATATATATATATAAACAAGTACGGGAGATACATCTCGCCATCCAGCTCATCTCCTGAGATCCACAGCATCATATCCTGAAATCTATAATACTCGGTCTGACCCGAGCATCATATAAAACAATACCCGAGTCAGTCTGGAATACCAGCGTGAGAAAATCACACTCAAATTGATTATTAAAGTTTCAAAAATCCTTTGAAAACAAAAGCATCTCGTAAGACCACGCCACAAATAAACATGTCGGGTTTTTACCTTACGATAGCTAAAACACTTTATATCAAAATCCTCTGATATTATAATAGTGTCTACAGAAAGTAAAATAGAATCTAGCTAAAATGCTTGCATCTCACATTTCAACAATAGTTGGGCACAATCAAAACCGTACAGGCACGTAGGGAGAATGGATTTCCAACGAATGACTAGGCACTGGGGTACCACCTGTCACAGTACGTGGCCTAGATCACAGTACCGAGGAGTACGCCCGCTCCCCTGCAACACAAGACCGGAATCATCCCTTACTGGATAATTCCAAGTAAAATCACCCCACGGTTGGGATCAGCAAACGCACCACTAAGCCGAAATAAAGGGACATCTAGACAGGGATGACCTTACTCTCAAGTGGGGGCTACCCACGAAGCCTTGCTGCATAACCCCTGATTTTCAGTCATTCCCGGTTGATGAGGCTCGAGGCTAAACGATACCTTTATAGCACATATCCCTTAGAATGCCCATCGTCCACCTGACGATGTCACGAAAGCATTCGTCCATACAAGTCCGTCCCGGGTCCGAACGGAACCGAAGGCACTATTCCAACTACATCCATTTTGGAAATATCCACAGGATTAGTAGCGACTAGCCCTTGCACTTCACTGCTCCATCTTCGACTCTGAACACGTTACACGAAACGTACAAACCGAATCGAAGTGGTATTCGAGTCTCCAGACCTAGAATCCCGGTATACGGAAACTCGATCCCAGTCTCTTCGAAACGATCAGCGCATTTGACCAATATTGATAGTCGGTTATTTAACTATCAATTAACATCCACAAGCAACCATCACACAATAAATAATTTTCCACATTATTTATTTGTCTCAAATATCCTTTACAAGATATATTTCCATTTTCAAACTCCTTTTGAAAACAATTTCAAACAGTTTCCGCTTACGGAATACATTTCCCCAAATATTTATCTCTCTGAAACACCAAGTACAAAATACTTTAGATTTAAAAATAATTTAAAAGCACTTATCATAAATATATTTTAAAATATTGAACTTAAACTACTTTAATACTTTATTAAAATATATACTTTAAAATAAAACCATTTATAAATACAAACTAAATTTCCCTCTTTAAAACATAATACCAAATCACTTTCATATAATTACTACAATAATAGATTTTTGAAAGTACTACTTTAGACTTTAACATTTAGAAATAATCAATTTTCTAAAATATGCTTTTTTTAAAACATATTAAAACTTTTAACTTATATTTAAAATTGCCTTGGGAAAACGTACTTGGCTATCCAGAGAAATACACTTCTCATTTCCATCTTTTAAAAATAAATCAACATTTATTTTTAAACCAAACCATATCCTTTATAAATTCCCATCTTGAATTTGTATTCTCAAATATCCACTGATATTTTATTTTACTTTATAACCCAGTTTCCAAAATCTCACTTCTCTTTAAATTTCAAATTCCCAAAATATTTAAATCAATTTACAATTGATTTTCCAATTTATCTTACTTTGAAATAAATTTCCTTACTTAATCCATTTATTTCCAAATTCATTAACTTCCAGATTTTATTACTCATTATGATTTTAAATCTTTAAACTGAACACAAGTTTCAGATTTCCCAAATTCCTTCTTTCTTTTTAATTACATTTAAACATTGAATTAAAATAAATTATTTATCCCTTTAAATAATATCACATAAGTTTTCTTTAAATTCAATATTTCTTTGTTTATTCAAAATTCCTCTTTTCCATATTTATTTTATTCGAATTCACTAGAATTACTTAACTTAAATTTTACTCTTTTATTTCTCCCCTAAAATCCAATTCAATTGCTTTTGATAACTCATTATACTGGGAAATTCAATCCAACCAGATTATCCAATATAAATCATCACAGGACATCAACAATCATATCACAGAATATTTAAACAAAATTAAATATTTTGAGGAATCCAGTTGGATCCCTCCAACCTGTTTCCCTGCATCCACAAACGTTAGCACAATACCAATTCCACTTCAAGGTGGAATATCGCGGTATATGGGTTTAATATAAAATCATCCGCTATTATGCGTCGCATAGGGTCTCATCCGCTATACAATGCGGGAATATCAACAACTCCAATATATACATATGCCAATATGTATATATTGCTATATACTACTATATATATATAGCACATCAATCAATGCAATCATCCAATCAATTATTTAAATTTAACCAATTAAATTTAAATTATAATTTAACTGAGTGAGATTAACTCACCTTTGCTTTTCTATTTGCAATCCAATCCTCCTTGATTTGTTTTTTCTCGATTGTGACCTTGTATAAATAATTATATGATTTATTAATACTTGAACTAATCTGATACTTTATTTCTTTTTAAATAATTTAATTTGTTAACAGTTTAATTCCAACTAAATAATTTTTCCTTACTGCATATATTTTCTTAAATAATACTCTGTATAGATTTAAAAACTAATTCATATAAATCCTTATATTTTCTGAATCATAGACATATACTAATTCCACTGTATATACATATATATATATATATATTCAAACTGAGCGAAAAACCAATTGAAATAAAATTTCTCTAACTTATAACAATTTCGTGCTTAAAATTATATATATATATATTCTGTTTTACTGTATATATTTTCTAAACTATATGTATATATATAGCAAATTAAAACAGGATTGTTTTATCTACTTTACTGGAAAATATATCATATATTTAACTAAAAATTTATTTTCAGAACTGAACTAAATAAGATAACCCCTTGTAAAAATTTGAATAAGTTTCATTAAATAAAACTACCTTTATAATATATATATATATATAGACTGCATTTAAAATCTTTACTAAAATCAAAATTTTATTTCTGCTTACATATTAAAACTGAAACTGTATAACAGTATATAACTATTATATATTTTTCAACATTAACAAATTTTATCTTCAAAAGCTTACATATCTTCATATATGCATAGATTTTAAATTGATTTAAATCAAAAGAATAAATCAGCAATATATATATATTAAATAACCTAACCAAAATTTTATATTCTTATATACAATTCCCTGTCAAATAAAAATGAACAATTTGAAAACGTTTTAAGTTTACTTAAATGGAAACAAGATGATTACCTTACTTCAAATCGGAGGCACAAACTGCCTCGTGAATCCCTCTGCAGTCGCCAAGACACACGCCACCACTCCAGTTCGTGCACGCGACTTTCTCGACTTTGGCCAACAACTCACGCTCCGGCCCCTCCATCGAAACCCTAGTCGCACTTTAGAAAACTGCCTCGCGAGCGCCACCTTCCAGATCAAAATCGATTCGCACGCCACCTCCATCGAACAACTTCTCACGAGTCCCCCAGTCGACTTCGCGAAGTATAACGAGATTCACGAATTCACTTGTGAACTAGACCCACTATCTCCAACATCGTAAGCACCTATACCATTTCTGCCCACGCTGTCATCGCGAGCATTCATCACCTCACGACATCGCCTGATCGATTTCGAGTTCAACTATGCCTACAGCTTCCCCTTCCCCCCGTTCCACTAAACATCGGCGCCCCTCCAACTACGCAACCCAGCCTCGCATAAAGCCATCGAGCAACCCAAGCTGTACGCGATTTCTTCTAGAAATCGAAATCGAATTCGTTCGATTTGAATTAGGGAAGCGGCTTCGATTTTTGATTGCTGAGAAAAAGAGAGGGTGCGAATAATGAAAAGCTCGGCTATTATTTACTTTAGTTCTGCCATTTTTTTTCGAATGGAGTTGATTTCGTTCATCCTGCTTTTATTTTATTTTCTGAGGGCCGAGGATTTTTAATTAGTAGAGAGGACGAGAGGCACGATATTTCTCTTCGTTTGCTGGCTTCTGAAAGAAGCCACTTTAATTTCGAACAGCTTCTCAAAGAAGGAATCTGGAAAGAACGAGGCCACGAGATTAAACGATTATTATTATGTATTCTTTATTTGTTCTTTCGGCTGATGTCACGTTGATGGAGGGAAATGCTTGCGTGCTGGACTATATCTGCTACCGTGACATTTGAATTGAAGGAAACAATGCTGATGTTGATATAGCTTTGACTGATCAATGTATATACATTGTATATTTTTTATTTCCAAATCGTCTTCAATAATTATTTCAAAGCGTTTATATACCGTACGCTCACACAACAACTCCGATCACTACGAAATTTGAAATTCTGTAATAATGCAATATTACGGACCCAATGGAACTGGTTTCGTCGAATTCCGAGACTGTGCCTCGGAAGGCTATTTTTAAATTCAATTTAAACAATAAAATTTCAAAACTGAATAAAACAGTTTGAAATTACATTCTGAAGCTTCTATTTTCTTTAGTATTATCATTACGAATTTTATGAGCTTTCAAAATATTTTAATTAGCTTAGAATGTCAGATTTACTATTTTATCCAACTTCAAATAAATTTAATTTAATTATTAAATTACTCAATAAACAGCAATATTTGAAATTTAAGTTTATAATTAACCTCTGAATATTTAAAATTAATTAAATATTCCAATTTCAAATATACAAAAATTCCGGGTCGTCGCATTGTGTGTGTATTTCTGGGCAATCTCCATCATATTTCCTGTAGCTTTTTGTCCCTTTGTGCTATGCTTTCACCACATGTTCTTGTGCACTTTTGAGATGTTTTTGAATGTGATTGAGGCCTATGATGCCTATCAATAAGCTAGCTAAGATTTGGTGAATTTTAAATTCAAATTTGAATTAAATTTGAATTGAATTTGAATGTCGGTTTTTGAGTATTTTCTATGTTTTCTTCGATTTCGAGCAATGATTCTTCCAAACAAATTTTGAAATAATTTTTAAAATAAATTGGATTTTGAAATTATTATTATATAATATTTTGAAATTATTTTTAAGTTATTAAAATATATTTATTTCCTATAATAAGGAGAATTTTCAATAAATTGTTTTCGAAATGATTTCGAAAAATTGTTTTAAAATCCTGTTTTCTCAGGTAAATTATTTTATAAATAAAATAGACTGTTTTACACTCTTCAAACATACGAGGAAGCGAATTAAATGATTTAGTAAAACAAGTGGTATGGGACACATGTGTTACTTTTTCGGTTAATTTCGGACTTGTCCGTTCAAGGCTATTGATTTTTGAGTTGAATTGCCATTTTATGCGTGTTTTGGGATTTCTAATTCCTATTTTAGGAATTGTTTGAGATGGCCAATATTGGTGAGTTTTGATGTTTGAGATCTCCTATTGCTAGGAGTTATGGTCGATGAGAACCATTACGGTGTTTTTATACTTGCCGAGGATATGACGCAAGTCTTCAGTTGAGTTTTCCTATTTTAGGAATTATGGTTTATGAGAAATCTTCACGAGGTCTAATTGTACTTGCCGGTCATACGAGGCAAGTTATGAGTTTTTTGAGATTTTTGAGATTTGTGATTTGTTTTATGACGTGGAATTGGCTAGTGGTTAGTAAACCGATAAATGCGAATGTGTGGTATAGGACACACGTTAACACTTCTCGGGTTCCTACCTGAGAGTTTGTGACACATCCACGAGTTATGCCAGTACTATAGACCTTTGGGTCATCATGAGGACTTTATGACTTCGGTCAAAACGAGTTATGTGACTTCAGTCACCACGAGTTATGTGACTTCGATCACCACGAGTTATTTGACTTCAATCACCATGAGTATGACCTTCGGGTCCACGAGATAGGTACCATATATATATATAGTGCTGGATATGAGTTTGGAACGTGCAGCATTACTTCGGCATGCAATCGGGGATCTGCCAATCCGGAGTTTTCTGAGTTTTGGATTTATTATGATTTCATCATTTTTTAGATGATGATTTTATTTATTTATAGTCTTGAGTTAAATGAAGGGTTATTTATATATGGTGATTTCATTATGAGATTTTGAACTCTTTTTAAAGTTCCATGAGTTATGAGTTTTTGGAGATTCTTGAGTTTCCATCTATGG
This sequence comes from Allium fistulosum, assembly GCA_030737815.1. Lineage (NCBI taxonomy): Eukaryota > Viridiplantae > Streptophyta > Magnoliopsida > Asparagales > Amaryllidaceae > Allium > Allium fistulosum. The sequence continues at coordinate 132,312,351 of CM060904.1, forward strand.
ATTTGTGTGATTGTTATTTTCATTCTATTATGAACAACCTTTAGGTGGAAACCTTTATATTGAGTTAAAATGATTGGGTAACCTTGAAACGTTATAGAATTTCCACTTTTGGAATTGTGTGTATAACCATATTTATCGCATTCCTTACCAATTAAAGGAATGTCTCCTTATGAACTTATATCCTTTTATCTATTGCTAATTTTAATGTTCTAGTTAGCCTGACCCATGTATTTATTACTCGGGTTAGACCAAGTTGCAGGTTATGACATTTGGACTTTTGCTAGCTGTACCTTTTGAATTCCACTATCGACCCTTGGATAGGAGATACAGTTTTTGTTGTAGTTATCTTGTCGTAGACTTTGATATGTATATCATTTTATGGGGGTTATGATGTATGTATATATAGAGGTTGCAATACCACTTATGACACGTTGCATTACATTTGATGTATGTGTATATATATCCATCCGTGTTTCCTGTTCTATGATTTGTAATTTTTATTATTATTGTGTTTTGTTCTGAATCGATCCTGTAGCCACATAGTAGTGTATTCGATAGATATTAATTATGTCGATCCACTTATGATGAAATGAAAAAAAATTAAAGCACCTTATCAACATACTTAGCATTTATCTAGTACAAGACAATGATGGTCGCTCCTAAATAGCCCTATTCTCTACACTAACAGACGGTATTACCTAGTAATACTCTTTGTTAGTATGGGTCTCGGGTGAGGTGTCACAGCTTGGTATCAGAGCCAGGTTTAGAACAAATTATAATAAACACAGAACAGTACACGCAATTACTATACATCAAGTATAATACAAGTGAAAACATCATCCCCAAATCGTAGTTGAACCCGACCTTGCCCTTAACCTTCTCAAGTCCTTTGGGGGTAGAAAGAGGGAATATGTCTAGGAATGTTAATTTTAAATTCCGTAGTAACCCTTATTTAATGAATTTCAATTGCTAATATCCATCCCTATGAATAGTCCCGTCTTATCTTAACTTTTAGCTTATGGCTAAGCTGAAAGAGGAAGAGGTCACACTTTAAAGGTGGGGCCATCTTGTGGCTCTCATCTCGAAGGAGTCCATATGTCGACCGATCAGATTCTTGAGCTTCTTAGGAGCACTCGGTCTCCCGCTCTAGCTCATTAATTCCTCTCCTCCATGCAAATCTCCATTTGCGCGGATGTGTAGGACTTCACCTACCTTGGAGGAAAGCCATTCAAAGGCGCTGAGACCGTTTTAGAGGTTCAGGCTTAGCTCCGAACATGCGAGCGTATCTTTACTCGCATGGAGATTTCCGATCATCACCGTGTTCTTGTAGCATCGAGCAAGTTGCAAGAACGAGCACTAGACTGGCACGAGATCCTTATAGCTGAGATAAATGAGTCTACCCTTGCATGGCAGCATTTCAAAGACCGCTTTGAGCTTAAGTTCATGCCAGAATTCGAGAAGGCTTTCCTTGCTCGTCGTTTCCTTGATTTTAAGCAGGGAAAATCATTTGTTTCAGACTATGTATCCTCTTTTGAGTCCTTATCCAAATATGGGCTCGAGTTCATTAGCACTCCATATAAGAAGAACTTTTTGTTTTGGGGTCGAAGAAATATTTGAAGAAGTCGCTCATGCTTCAGCTTAAGCTCTCATTGGAGGAGCTTGTGGATTCGGCGCTTCATCCCGAAGCCATCGAAAAGGAAAGGGACAGTAGTGATGAGGCCGAGGATCAAAAGAAGCCAAATAAGAAGAAGTTTCCCTTTCAGAGATCCAAATCTTTTCCTCCTCCGAAGAAGAAGAAGCAAAGCAGTTTGGGTTCTCATTCCGGGGCAGCACCTCCTTCCACAAAATTTTTAGCATGCTTCAACTGTGACTCTCCATTATTTAGAGATTGTCGTCAACCCTACAAGTGCCTCTATTGCAAGCAAGAAGAACATTTGATTTCTTTATGTCTTAAGAAGAAAAAGGACACTCGTTTTGGTAATCTTAATGTGGCAAAGGCTTCTAATAGTGCATCTTAGTCTCGAGGTATATCTTCTACCATTTTGGAAGGTTCTATTCTTTTCCATGGTCATTCTATTCGAGTCCTTTTCGATACGGGTGTGGCACATTCATTCGTATTGTATGAACTTGTGGATGATATTTCTTTGGATGTCTCTTATTTGGTTACTTCTTTGAGGATTGCGAATCCTATCAAGGGATCTGCAACCTTTAGTATGCTTTGTGAAGATGTTGAGATCCTTATATGTGGTTTTCCTTTTCATGTGAATCTGCACGTGATACACTTTCTTGGGTTTGATATGATATTGGGTATGGACTGGATAGTTCGATACAGTGCCAAGATTATATGTTCAGAGAGAGTTTTATATTTTCGACATCTCGACTCGCCTGCTTAGTTATCTCTTATACTTCGGGACACTGACCATGATTCTAAAGTTTCTCTATTTTCTCTCGAATCTCAAGACGACGACGATGATTTGTCTCAGATTCCAGTTGTTCATGATTTTATAGATATTTTTGTGCCTGTTTTGGGTTTGTCACCCAAGCAGGCTATCGAGTTCCACATTGACCTCATTCCAAGCGCACAGCCAGTTAGTCGTCCTCTCATGAGGATGTCTACAAAAGAAAATGAGGAACTCAAGAAGCAACTTTTAGAGCTTGAGGAAAAGCATTTCATCCTATCTAGTTCTTCACCATGGGGAGCTACAGTGGTATTTGTGAAGAAGTCCGATGGGACTCTTAGGTTATGCGTTGGTTATCGCAAGGTTAATGAGTTAATCATCAAGAACCGCTATCCATTGCCCAAGATCGACGATATGTTCGATCAGTTGAGTAGCGCTAAGATCTTCTCCCACTTGACCTCGCCATAGGATTTCATCAGCTCCGAGCTGCAGAAGACAGCATCCCCCTTACAGCATTCCATACTCGATATGGATCATATGAGTGTCTCATCATGCCGTTCGGTTTGACAAACGTTGATGCATACTTCGTTGATCTTATGAATCGAGTATTTCGAGAATATCTCGATAAGTGTTCTTATATTCATCGACGACATTCTTGTGTATTCTAAGTCTAAAACTGATCATACCCATCATCTTAGATTTGTTTTGAGTACACTTTGACAGCATCAATGTTAACTCCTATTAAGAAGCGACCTAAAATAAAAAGAGATCTAACGACCTAGAGAAAGGAGCGACCTAGCGACCTAAAAGACTCCGCGACCTAACGATCTAGGATATCTAACGACCTATGGGGTGAAGCGACCTAAACATGGAACGGTCCCAGCGACCTAAGGATGTACATTGCTAAACGATCCAGCGAGTTAGCGGCCTAATGACTTAAGGAAGTCACAACCTAACGAGTTAAGGAGTTAGCGACCTAATGACTTAAGGAAGTCACGACCTAACGACTTAAGGAGTTAGCGACCTAATGACTTAAGGAAGTCACGACCTAGCGACCTAAGAAGATCAGCGACCTAGCGAGCTGAAGTAGAGAAAAGTTGCACGACCTACTATAGGTCGCTCACAACCTACTGACTCGTTTGCGACTTAGGACTTGTTATTCAGTAAACCGCTGCTACCCTCATAACTGAAGCCACGACTCATAGGTCATCAAGGACCCACGACCTATCTTAGGTCGCTCGCGACCTACGACCTAAGACTTGGAGATTGAGTTTGGCCCAGAATCTCCCCTATAAATACAGCCCTAACTCCAACTAGCAAAGGACTTTTGGCCGATCTTCTGAAGTACTGATACTCTGCTGAATTCTGACCACATCTAACACATCAAGCCTTCCAAACATTCAAGACACAACAACAAGCTTCGAAAGAGATCTTACTCATCGAACATGGATTCAAAAAGCCTCATCACATCGAAGTTTGAGCTAATCGTCTGGAGTATTTAGGAATTGAAGTGTATTGTATCTTGAAGTGCATTGTATCAACTTGTAACCAAAATCAGCAATAAAGGAATTCAAAGTGGACGTAGGCTTGATCTTAAGCCGAACCACTATAAAATCATTGTCTTTTACTGTTCTCTGCGACTTTTCTGCTTGTTTCTTATTCCCGTATCACGGGTGGTGATTTCCCATTATTACTACATACACCAGGGTGTTAGCGTTTAAATTTTAGCGTTAACATTTTGGTGCTTTCACTGAGAAAATCGAACTCAGGTAGATCTCACCATTGCTTCGCAAAGATTTATTGAAAGAATCTCCTTAAAAACCAGAAGCTTATCGGAAATCATGGCTCCTGGGAGAAAGAGTAAATCCGCTAGGTACGAAGGTGCTAATGACAGGGCTGCTTCCTCTCCAGTGCCAAATCAGGCCACTCCAGCTGTGGGAGTCACAAGGGCTGAACTTGAAGATGTTGTGTCAGGGTTATACCAGCATATGGAAGCTCAAAATGCTTTAATGATGGACAGGTTAAATGCTCTGCTCGGGGCAAACCGACAACCTGAAAATGCTGAACCAACCTTTGCTGAACGAACTCATGATTCACAGGATAAAGATTTTCCTCAAAGGATAGCTGGCTTCGCCAAAAGGGCACCTCCCCAAGTTGGAGGATCAAGGCCGCAACTGCCTTTTCGCGAACGTTTGTTCACTCGAACTTCCGAAAAGTTGACTGACGTCTGCCCGGCAAGGCCTCTGGATGATGAGGAATATCTATCAGGAATGGTTCGCCAGATTATGAAAGAAAGTATGCAAAGGAATGAAGATGAAAATGATTGGGGATTTTCTCCAAGCAAGACTCCATTTACCGAAAGAATTCTGAATGCAGAGTTTCCAAAGAAGTTTGTTCCTCCTACGATCCCAGCCTATCGGGGGACGAGCGATCCAAATCAGTTCTTGTACAAATACGACTGGCACATGACAGGTGCCAGGGCAACAAATGAAATTAAATGCAGATATTTCCCTGTCTATCTGGAAGGAGTGGCTTTACTCTGGTTCACAAAACTTCCAGTCCGATCTGTGGATCAATTCTCTGATTTGACTCGTAAATTCAAGGACCAATTCAGATTGTATGCAACAAAGGCCAAGGATATAATGTCATTGTCCAGCCTAGAACAAGCTTCCGGTGAATCCATCAAGTCCTTCTTGAATCGCTTCAACCTAGCCTTAGCCGAAGTGGATAATGCTGAGCCCCGAATGATTCTAACTTACCTAATGCGAGCCATTGATAAGACAAGCGAGTTTGGGAAATGGTTGAAAATGAAGGAACCAAATTCATTAGAGAAATTTTATAAGAAGGCTGACGAATTTATGCGTCTGGAAAATCTTCCCGCACAATCAAAGGTGGTTGTGGCCGAGGTTCAAAATAACAATATAGCTGAAGCTTTTGATAAGAAAGAATCTGAAGGTCAGAAAAGGGAAAATAATAGTAGGAAGGGACAGAAAGACGTGAAGAAACCTCGTTATTTTAAACCTTCAGACTTCACTCCTCTAACCGATACTCCAGAAAACATCTTCTTTGCAACCAAAGATGCTATTGAATTCCCTGAACCACCTAAGATGAAGCTCGGGAAGAATTTTGTGCCTAATGGAAGATTTTGTCGATTCCACAACCAACCCGGCCATGACACCAACGAATGTCGCCACCTCAAGAACTTGATTGAAGAACTATTGAGAGAAAACAAATTACAGCAATATGTTAAAAGAAAAAGAGGAGATCCGACCTCATCCACTCAAGGTCAGCAACCTCCTGCTCGTCAATCTAGTTCCGGAGAAAAGGCTGCGGCGAAGGAATCTGATAGGCCAGTTATTAATGTAATCACCGGGGGTCCTCACCCAGCAGGAAGAAGTTGGGGAGAAATGGAAAGGTACGCTCATGCCCTGAGACATGCCCCGAAAGAAGAAACTGTTTTTGTTTTAGAAGATACTGTGCCTTCAAAGCAGCAAAGAACTTGTCACGATGACATCATATTCAGAGTTAGAGATTCTGTGGAAATTGAAGCCCCCACTATGGATCCTTTGGTAATAACCGCCGGTATCGGACCAGCTATTGTGAGGAGAGTGCTTGTCGATTGCGGCGCTTCCTGCAATATCTTCTTCAAAAAGACTTTTGACCAAATGAAGATTCCGATGGCAGATGTACAAGCTTCTTCGCAAATGTTGGGTTCATTGGGGAACCGAAACAACCCATCGGAACCATCGACCTATTTGTGGAACTTGGTGAAGGGGAAAGAAAAGGGGTCCGCAAGCAAACTTTTGTTATCGTTGATGAATTTTCTGCTTATAACGCTTTCTTGGGGAGACCAACTCTTGCTGCATTCAAAGCTATTCTCGCCCCGTGGTGCTTAACTATGAAATTCCCCACTGATAACGGCGTTGGCGTTTTGAAAGGGGATCAGAATGCTGGGCGGGAATGTTATCTCATAGAGTTACGAGAAGAAAAGAAGAGAGAAATGGGAAAAGGTGCGGCAGCTCCGCTCCGCATCAAAAATCCCACCTTGTAGCAAGTACGGGGTGGACCCTGCACTAGTGAGCATAGTGGTGCGCGAAAGGAAATTGATCCTAGAAAAACCAGTGCAGGGGAGAATAGAGTGGTGCCGGTAGAAGTAACGGTACCCGTACCTGTTGATCCGAATGACCCAAACAAGGTACTGAATGTGGGTTCACAACTTGGAATGACGGTTCAGAATACACTGATAGCATTCTTGAAAGAAAACCTGGATGTATTCGCCTGGAGTCATGCTGACATGTGCGGAATATCTCCAGAAATCGCAGTGCACGCTTTAAATATTGATCCGAAGTTCACACCCATAAAGCAGAAAAGAAGAACCCAGGGTCCCGAAAGTTCAACAGCATTGAAAGAAGAGGAAGATCGGCTCATGGAGAATGGCTTCATCAGAGAATCCACTTATCCGAATTGGGTTTCTAATCCAGTGTTGGTCAAAAAAGCAAATGGAAAGTGGAGAGTATGCATCGACTTCTCAGATTTGAATAAAGCATGTCCCAAAGACTGTTTCCCGTTGCCGAGAATCGATCAATTGGTGGATGGAACAGCCGGGCACGAATTGTTATCTTTTATGGATGCTTACTCAGGATACAATCAAATCATGATGCATGAGCCAGATCAGGAAGACACGAGCTTCATCACCGATGTTGGTCTGTACTACTATAAAGTCATGCCCTTCGGGCTAAAGAACGCAGGGGCAACTTATCAGAGACTCATTAACGCCATGTTTAAGCCTCAAATTGGCAAGACTATGGAAGTGTACGTTGATGATATGCTAGTGAAGTCGAAAAAAGCAGTAGACCACATGGGCCATCTGGAAAAAATGTTTGCGATCCTCCGAAAGTATGGAATGAAATTGAATCCTCTAAAATGTTCATTTGGAGTTGAGTCCGGAAAATTATTAGGTTTCATTGTGAGTGCTAGGGGAATCGAAGCTAATCCTGCTCAGATCACAGCTTTAAGAGAAGTCAAACCCCCTAGAATAAAGAAGAAATTGCAAAGCCTCAGTGGGAAAGTCACTGCTCTAAGTCGATTTATTTCAAAGGCCATAGACAAATGCATTCCCTTCTTTGATGCTCTAAAGAAAGGAAAGAAGAATTTCGAATGGACTCCCGAATGTCAAAAAGCTTTCAATGAGCTGATTCATCATATGGAAACGCCTCCAGTACTTTCTAAACCTGACAATGGTGAAGATCTATTCATATATTTAGCAGTTTCATTCCATGCTCTCAGTGCAGCGTTGATACGAGAAGACACAAAAGTTCAGCGTCCAGTTTATTACATCAGCAAAAGGTTCACTGGGGCAGAGATGAATTATTCAAAGTTAGAAAAGCTCGCCTATTGTTTATTGATCGCTTCCAGAAAGCTGAGGCCGTATTTCCAAGCTCATCCTATTAAAGTCCTCACTGACCAACCTCTAAAGCAAGTCCTATTCCGTCCTGAAACTTCGGGTCATCTTTTGAAATGGAATATTGAACTCAGTCAGTATGATATCACCTACCATCCCCGAAAAGAAATTAATGGACAAGCTTTAGCAGATTTCATTGCAGAATGCACAGATAAAGGTGGAAGTGTAGAAGAATTAACTGTGGACATTCCGATTCAATGGAAATTATATGTTGATGGCACGAGAAATGATTATTGTTCAGGAGCTAGAGTTGTACTTGAAACCCCTGAAGGACGATCATTATGTTATGCACTAAGAGTAGAATTTCCTTCGACTAATAACGAAGCCGAATACGAAGCTCTTATTGCCGGTCTGAGGATTGCTAAAGAGTTAAGTATCAAAGTGTAGCAGATCTTCAGTGATTCCCAATTAATTGTATGCCAAGTCAAGAAAGAGTTTCAGACTAAAGGAGGAAATCTGCCAGCTTACCTGTCAAAAGCTTGTGAACTTCTCAAAGATTTTGATCACTATACAATAAACCATATCCCCCGGGCAGAAAACATGAAGGCAGACTCTCTCACAAAATACTCAAGCTCTGGCGAAGCACAATTATTGGGATTGGTTCCTGTAGAAGTCTTGACAGCTCCGAGTATTGATGAGATGGACATTGATTGGATCATGGCTGTATCACAAGAGCAGGAATCATGGATGACTCCAATCAAGGAATATCTGCTCAACGGCACCTTGCCAGAAAGCTCAAAAGAGCGTCAAAAGCTCTTAAGAAAAGCTTCAAGATATGTGATTCAAGGAGACCACCTGTACAGATGTGGATTTTCAATGCCACTACTCCGATATGTAACTAAAGAAGAGGCTAAGACAATCTTGGCTGAAGTGCATGGAGGAGAGTGTGGAGATCATTCAGGTGGTCAAACTCTTGCAAAGAAAATTCTTTGCTATGGTTATTTCTGGCCGGATATTAACCGAGATGCTGCTAACTATTCCCGAAAGTGCGATAGATGCCAGAGATTTGCAAAAATCCCAAGAGCACCTTCCACCGCGATAACACAGATTGTCAATCCATGGCCATTCGCCATTTGGAGAATAGATCTTATCGGGCCTATGCCGATCACCAGATCCGGAATCAAATATGCCATTGTCGCTGTTGACTATTTCACTAAATGGGCTGAAGCTGAACCATTGGCTACTATTACCTCCAAAAAGATGATAAATTTTGTGACTAAAAATATCATTTGCAGGTATGGAGTGCCTCAGAAAATCATAACAGACAATGGTACTCAATTCGAAAGCGAAGAATTCCAGGAATTTTGCAGATGATTCAAGATCCGGAAAAGCTTCTCAGTAGTAGCTCGTCCGCAGGCAAACGGGAAAGTGGAAGCAGTAAACAAAATCATCAAATCAACCATCAAAAAGCAATTGGAAAAAGCAAAAGGTGGTTGGGTTGATAAGCCACCACTAGCACTATGGGCATACAGGACTACCCACAAAACTACGACTGGGCACACTCCATTCTCATTGGCATATGGATCAGAAGCAATGATTCCACTAGAAATAGAAGTCCCCTCACACAGGAGAATTCATTTCAACCAAACTGAAAATGAAAAGCTACAACTGGAAGCACTCGATTTGCTTGATGAAAGAAGGAAAGAAGCTGAACTCAGAGTTGCAGCCCAACAGCAAAGGATAGCCAGGCACTTCAATTCTAAAGTTCGCCAACGCAGCTTTGAAATTTGAGATTTAGTCTTGAAAAGAATCATGACAGCAACAGGAGTATTTGGGCCAAACTGGGAAGGGCCGTATGTCATAGACAAGAAACTTCTCGATGGCACTTTCAAACTCACAACTGTCGAAGGAGATTCAAACCCAAGAGCCTGGAATAGAAATCACTTGCGTCCATATTTCACTTAAGAGCAATGCTCAAATTTGTAAAATGATGATGAATGATTATACTTATATTGTAAACCATTGTAAAAGCAGTGCAAAGTGATAATAAAAGCTATAAAGTGGATGTAGGCTGAATTTTTGGCCGAACCACTATAAATCTCGTGTCTTTTACTATTTTAAAATTGCTTATTTCGATGTGCAAATATCTTAAATATCTTGCTAAAATATTGATTTAACATTGCAGGCAATCATAGATCTAAGCGATTCCCATAAATCACTCAACAAGCTAATGTCAAGCCACAAAAATTCCAGACCCAATCCCTACAAATGGTTGGTGATTCCGCTAAAGGGGCACCTTCCCAAAAGGAAGGCACTAGGCCCTTGCTAACTTACCGTGATCGTTTGTACAACCAGACGTTCGGTTAGATGGTTTGCGTCAGCCCAAGGAATCACTTGACCACGAAATACACTTTTCTGGAAAAATCGAACAACTTGTCAAAGAAAAGAATAGAAACTTGAGAATGATCATGAGGAATTGCGCTATGACAGTTGATGCAAAGACACAGATAAACAAACGACCTCTTCGTAAGCAAGAAACTGCTTCGGAGGCGCAAGCCCTCTTTGGAGGCACACAAACAATGACCTCTTCGTAAGCAGAAAACTACTTCGGAGGCGCAAGCCCTCTTCGGAGGCCCTCAAATATAACCTCTTCGTAAGCAGAAAACTGCTTCGGAGGCACAAGCCCTCTTCGGAGGCACTCAAACAATGACCTCTTCGTAAGCAGAAAACTGCTTCGGAGGCGCAAGCCCTCTTCGGAGGCACTCAAATATAACCTCTTCGTAAGCAAGGAACTGCTTCGGAGGCACTCAAGCAACGACCTCTTCGTAGGCAAAAAACTACTTCGGAGGCGCAAGCCCTCTTCGGAGGCACGCTTCACCAAGTTGAAATGCCAAACCAAAGCCCTCTAACGAGGCACAAGCCCTCTTCGGAGGCACAACTCTTCGGAGGAGCCCTCTCCCGAGGCACAACAAAAAAGCCCTTCCCAAAGGCATATCAAACAAAGCCCTCTAACGAGGCACATCCAACAGATCAAAGCATTCTTTAGAAGCTCGCTTCACTGCGTAGGAGAGTCCACTTTTCAACAAATAAAAGTGATCATCCCTGAAAGTAGAAGTGTTCTTCTAAACAAAAGAAAAAGAGGAGAAAAAAAACTTCTCCAATACAAAACATAACTCTACTAAAGCAGAATACAACTTCCTAAGAATGGGAGAATTATTCTCTGAAATAAGAGTACAAGTCTTCTCGAAATAAAGAAGATCGCAGCAAGCCGTGGTATGGGGGAAATGCAATATAATATAGCAACGCTTAGACAACATACCACTAGCTCACTGCAATATCATACAAAGAAACTTGTGCAGAAACAAGGAATAAATGCATTCACGAATATATACAAGAAAATTGTACAAACAAAAAGAATCATTATATTCTATATTATAAAATTTGATACATGTGCAGGTTTAAGAGAGCGAGGATCGGTACTCGCACAATCTCCGATCAATACATGCAAAAGCGAAAAGCAAAACGAAGAGAGTAAAATCAAGCTCATTTCTCCTTCTTCCCACCTTTGGAGCTTTTACCCGGCTTGATGATTAGTTTCTGAAGCCGTTGTGGACGGGTCGGGGAGGAAGGAGAAAGAGGCACGGTCGGTTCAACTTCTGCTTCCTCTCCAGCAGCAGAAGTGCTTTTCTTTCCTTTCTTTGAAATCACATGTTTCCCCTTCTTCTTTGAAGAGGACTCGCTTCCCGGAGCAAGTAACGAGGAAAGTTTTGTATCGTCATCATAAGATTGCTCCGGAGTCTTTTCACTGTCCTCAAGCTCATCCGCCTTCTGCTCTTGCGAAGCGGGAGGATCCTCCAAACCCTGAAGGGCTGCTATTTGCTCTTCCTGCGATCCCGGCTGAGAAGCAGGAGTGACTTGAAGAGGCGGAGGAGGAACAGCTGAAGGAGGAGAAGTGTGCACAGCTTTCGGTATTTCCGCTACAGAAGAAAAGAAGTTAAAATCAGTATTCTTCGAAAAAAGATAAGATAGTGGCTCATCAGGGCTTAAGTAGTAAGTAAGAAATTCATCGATCTCAGCCAAATCAAATAAGCAATCTACTTGACTTGGGTCGACGTCAAAGTTACCTGGAGAAGTCGGCTTTGCAAGATCAATCTCGAATTTCTGAGCCTCAATATCTTCCATGGCCTCTTCCTTGGTGGGAGTAGTCACAGTTTCTTTGTCGACTTTAGCAGGAGGCGAAGAGTGTGAACTGGAGCCAATAATATCGACATCAGCTGAAACCGAAGTACGAACAGGGGCAGCAAAAGGTACTTCTTTTTCGGAAAGCCCTTCTCCCGTCGCTCCGGTTCGCGCTTGGGCAAGTTGCTCCTTTCCTTTAGCAAGAGCGGCACGAGATTCATCATCTAAATAACTTGCTTCAAGGTCCGCTTCAGTGTAGCCATTGCCTCCAAACATATCAATTATCGCCTCCCACACTTCAGCCAAAGTAGTTTCATATGTTGGACCCAGAAATGAGAGACTCCCGCGCCCCAGGATGTTATGGATATAAAAGTCAAATAAAGTAGAGCTGATTTTTGCTTTTGTCGCCTCATGTGACTGCTTAGCCGCTTCTTTTTCGGCAATGGCTGCAACTTGGCCGGCAATGGCCTCATCCCGCTCTTTTTCAACTTTAAGAAGTCGAACTTTTAATGCTGCAATCTCCAGATCTTGCGAGCTAACTTTTTCCCACAGTTGAGCAGTATCTTCGCGATATTTTTCAGTAACATGCTTCTCTGCCTCAAGTTTCAACTCAGCATCTCTTTGAGCAGCATGAGCATCTCTCACTTGTTTTTGGAAGACTTCTTCTTTTTGAGAGTGCGAAGCGGAAAAAGCGGCAAGATCTTCCTTGAGTTTCTTGACTTCGGACTCAAGTCTCGCATTGTCGTCAGCAGTGCTCGTCATCTCTGCATCATGCTGCTTACAAATTTTATCCCACTCTGACTTGTCATTCTCCATAGTTAGCATGGCTTCAAGGTTCATACGATTAACTCTTTGAAGTTCGTCGACAAGTTTCTGCCTGCCAGACATCCTCTCGATGTCAAGTTTGACCACATCAAGGTTCCTCAGCATAGCCGGCTTATCAATCGGCACCAAGTCTAAGTCGAAGCGTACTCCCTTTAAATACCAATTTGGGAAGCGGCCTTGAAGTGTAGGAGGAGCGTCCCTCACTTGATATTGAGGCCTATTGATAAGTGTCTGAATGTCAGATGTCTTAAGAGCAGGAGAACCGGAGGGGATGTCAGGAGGATTAGGAGCATCGGTCTTTTCAGAAATTGCAGATGCTGATTGATCGCTAAGTTTGACCCGTTTGCTAGGACCGTCAGCAATATGACCCTTCCCTTTATCATCATAGGATTTTCTTTTATGGGAGTCATCATCCCTTCTTCTTTGCCACTCCTCATAAGTTCGCCTTTCATGAGCTTTTCTAGCAGCTCTTTCTTCGTCTGTTTCCCTCGGGCCAGGGAGATAACGCCTAAAATCATAAGTGTCGCGGCTTCCATGACGCTGAAAATTGTCGTAGTATGAACCTTTTCGTCCCATCGGAGAATCTGAAAATATAAAAAAAGTCAAGTGTTAAAAATCTTCAAAGTAAAGAAGCCGAGTGCATTTAATCGTAAAACTCCTAAGTGTGTGTGATGTGCGAACTACGCGCGTCGAACTACAAACCACTCTTTGGTGTGGGAATGGTGACGACTTGTGTAGAAGGTGTCGAAACTTGTTGTAAAGAGGAAATCGCCTCGACAGCAGGGGAGATAACTTTCGAAGCGTCATCTTTGAATAGCTCCTATGAGGTTACCATCAAATCACTCAAACCCGCAAAAATGTCATCACCGTCATGCCCGGCAGAGCTTTCTTTCTCAGCCTCTACATCGGTCACCTCTCCGGAATGATGGGGAGGTTCTTCTTCTTCTTCTTCTTCAACAACCGGGGGAAGTGCAAATTTGTCGGACGACCCCGCAACATCAATAGAGGTAGAACACTTCACCAATGAAGCCTCAGTGGTAGGTTCTTGCGTTACAAGTTCTTCGACAAAAGCCGGGCCATCTGATGTCTTCTCTGGAGAGTCAGGAACTTCATGAGGCTGAATAGAGCGGGAAGAGTGCAGAAGACGTACTGATGTAAGAACTCGTCTTGCAGCAAAAATTGAATGCTCCTCTCCTCAACCGGCACGGCCATGAGTCTCTCAAAAGTTGGCTTGTGACTCGGATCCCTAGAAGGAGGAGGAAGTGTTGAAAAGTAAAGGGCGAAGTTAACATTTGACAACTCGGACTTCGAAAAGTTCAGAAAAAGCATCAGGAAAAAGATAAATGATCTTACTTCCTACTCTCCAGATAGCACAGAATCCCGGAGGACAGCGAACAAAGAAAAATTGACTCAGAAAACCGTGAGCACTATCGGGAAGACCGATGATCAGTTTACGGTTCCTAGCGCTCCTCACGAGTGTGATGGAGGGATGGTCTTTGTTTTTGGCAAACGTACACAAGTAACAGACTTCATCAAAACTCGGAAGACGATCCAGCATCCTCCTAAATAGCACACATAACCCCATCAGAATGGCATAGCCATTAGGGTGTAGCTGGAAGGGGGAGATAGCCAGTCGGAGAAGAAGTTGCTGAAGAAAGTCATTGAAAGGAGGGATAGCCCCACTCATGCACATTTGACGATTAACTGCTATGAAACCAGCAGGTGGTAGATCAGCAGTGTCGCTTTTCTCAAGAAGTATGGCATCTGCTTCAGCAATGCCAAACAGAGTGCACAATTGGCGGAAAACTTTATATGAGAGTGTGGTAGAGATTCTTTCTGGAGGATTAACCAATGGATTAGCAATGGGAAAGGCTTCTTTAGCTAGATCTGTTTCTTCTTATTGGGAAGTCATTCTACACAAGGAACTGGATATTCAAATGTGAAGGTGCACATTTCCTAAAAAGTGTGAAGTGTTGTGCAGAACTAACAAAAATAGAAAGCAAACATAACTCGAATTGAACTAGTTGACAATTGGTCGACTACAAGATTTCAGGACTTGTTAATTTAAAACTCAAGTGCAGTGTTAATGCAAGCGAATCAGCTTTAGTTGGCTATTTTAGTTTTGCTTTAATACGTCACTTAAATTGGTTGGTCTACAGCATTTCATTCATACAGTTCATTAAGTTGATTATTCTTTATCGACTAATCTGTCATTCGATATGGGCAGTCAGTGGCAGTATATTCATCCCAGTTTTCTACAGATATTGTGTTTAACAGGTTATTAGCATACAATCTGTAAAGAAGTTCAAACTGTTAAAAGTTCAAGCAGTTCAAAGTTCAGTCAAGTCCAAACAGTTCAAGTCTTAGGTCGTCCAACGACCCAGCATAGGTCGAAAACTCCTTAGGTCGCACTGTGCAAACCAAAAGGTTCAAGGCAATTCAAATTCGTCCAAGATCTAACTCGGCCACGACCTAACGTCAATGCCGCAAAAAGTTAAGTCGTGAATTTATTAGGTCGTTCTACTGTCATTCAAGCAAGTTAAGTCCTAAGGCTTAGGTCGCGAGGATCTCAGCACGACCTAATTTTTAGGTCGCTCAGATCTGTTAAGTCGCCGACTTCCTCCCCACGCAATCCATCTCGTCAAACTGCAACCCGATAACCCGTTATCAACTACACAAAGAAATCCATCATCCTCCTCGTGAAATTCGTCATCTCCTCACGCCACCAGATCACCCAAAAAAAAGCAATTCAAAAACATCTCCAATCCATCATAGATTCAATGCGATATCGTGCCTACATATCAAATGGCGATCAAAAAATGATTGCAACTATTCAAAATGTAGCACGACACCTGGAAATGGGCTAAGGTCGAAAGTGGAGGTTCGTGATTCAACGATGATTATGGTGGGACGAGGATTGAATTCACTTACGAGGTATAATGGCGAGGATGAATCGGAAGACTAACTGAGTTGAATTTGCCCTTGGAAGTTCGAGAAATTAGTCGATGGCAGAATGGGAAATCGGAACCATAAGTTGAGGAGGAAGAGGCGACCTAGCAATTTATATGGGGCAAAAAGAGGAATACGAATAGACATGTGAGTTAGCAAAAGTTTTAGGTCGCTCACGACCTAGCAGAGTTAAGATCGAAGCACACGATCTACGACATAGGCCTGTACTTCCAGGGTCAAATGTTAACTCCTATTAAGAAGCGACCTAAAATAAAAAGAGATCTAACGACCTAGAGAAAGGAGCGACCTAGCGACCTAAAAGACTCCGCGACCTAACGATCTAGGATATCTAACGACCTATGGGGTGAAGCGACCTAAACATGGAACAGTCCCAGCGACCTAAGGATGTACGTTGCTAAACGACCCAGCGAGTTAGCGACCTAATGACTTAAGGAAGTCACGACCTAACGACTTAAGGAGTTAGCGACCTAACGACTTAAGGAGTTAGCGACCTAATGACTTAAGGAAGTCACGACCTAACGACTTAAGGAGTTAGCGACCTAATGACTTAAGGAGTTAGCGACCTAATGACTTAAGGAAGTCACGACCTAGCGACCTAAGAAGATCAGCGACCTAGCGAGATGAAGCAGAGAAAAGTTGCACGACCTACTATAAGTCGCTCACAACCTACTGATTCGTTTGCGACTTAGGACTTGTTATTCAGTAAACCGCTGCTACCCTCATAACTGAAGCCACGACTCATAGGTCATCAAGGACCCACGACCTATCTTAGGTCGCTCGCGACCTACGACCTAACTTAGGTCGTACACGACCTAAGACTTGGAGATTGAGTTTGGCCCAGAATCTCCCCTATAAATACAGCCCTAACTCCAACTAGCAAAGGACTTTTGGCCGATCTTCTGAAGTACTGATACTCTGCTCAATTCTGACCACATCTAACACATCAAGCCTTCCAAACATTCAAGACACAACAACAAGCTTCGAAAAAGATCTTACTCATCGAACATGGATTCAAAGAGCCTCATCACATCGAAGTTTGAGCTACTTGTCTGGAGTGTTTAGGAATTGAAGTGTATTGTATCTTGAAGTGCATTGTATCAACTTGTAACCAAAATCAGCAATAAAGGAATTCAAAGTGGACGTAGGCTTGATCTTAAGCCGAACCACTATAAAATCGTTGTCTTTTACTGTTCTCTGCGACTTTTCTGCTTGTTTCTTATTCCCGTATCACGGGTGGTGCTTTCCCATTATTACTACATACACCAGGGTGTTAGCGTTTAAATTTTAGCGTTAACAATCAACTCAAAGCAAAATTTTCTATGTGTCACTTCTACGAAAAGCATGTTAAATTCTTGGGCCATGTGGTATCTTCTGAGGGTATTTCGGTCGATCCATATAAGATCAAAGCCATCCAAAATTGGAAGTGTGAGAAATGCAGATTACAGATCTTAAGACTAGAATTAACACTTGAGGGAGGGTGAATAGTGTTTTAAGGAATTACTAATTCTTTTTGAGTTTATATTAATTTGAACACAAATGTATGCAATATTCAAACACAGATATGATCACAGAATCAAACACAGATACAAATATAAAGTAAAAGCAATAAAGGAAAGAACACACCAAATTTTATACCGGTTCGGAGTTACCCTACATCCAGTCCCGCAACACAAGTATTCATTTCCTTTCAGAATCAATTCTTACAATTACACCCTCGATTTCAATGCCACAAGGTACACCGCTCCATATTCACAATCCTCTGGGTAGAGATACTTGATTTTACGAGCAACAAGTTCACCCGATTGGTTTTCCAGGCTACAATCACACCTTTTCTTGCTCGATTGATAACAAAGTAGTCTATAACTCTGAATAGCATTGGGATCTTGTTGAGATAGTGATAGAGAATCAAACCAGAGATGATCTAGTTAGATTCAATGGTGATTTCGCCAGAGTAATGGTAAAAATGTATATAAAGAAATGTGGAAGAAGAAGAGGAGTGAAATCAGAGAATATATGAATGTAAATTCGTTTAAAACAGCCCCTATTTATAGTAGAACAACGGCCATGTCTATTTGTGAAAGAATACGACGAATAGACACTTCCTTTGAAATTCAAACTTTTGAAATAAACTGTCACCTTGTCGACAAGGGTTCTTTGGGGTTGTCGATGGCCTAAGTTATTTTTGGTAATTTGTTTTTCTTTGAAAATAACTTCTATCTTGTTAAAACTATTTTAAACTTTATAAATATACTTAACTATAGTTAAAATACATAAATAAGTATAAAGAATATTATTTTGGTATATATAAAATTCTACTATAGTTTTATTTTTAAATCTAAGTATAAATATTAAAGGTTAAATATATTATAATTAAAAGGTAGTTTAAAACCAAGGATAACTTGATATTGAAAATAAATATTATTTTGAGGCTAAAAGTATTTTAAAACCAGGATAGATGTTTTTGATTTAAAGAGGAAGATTTTGAAATCATTTTGAAAACAAGATATAATTTTGTAAAACATTTAAATAAAATTTAGTGGATACAAAACAATGTTCCACTAGATTTTTGTAGGTTCCATCCTACTTAGGGTTCCATCCCTTTAACGGGCTTGAAGTGGATTTCATTCCATGAATAAAATGGATTTTAAGATGTCAGTGCTTTTCTAGGAGTTTTAACAAAAATCCTAACTAAAATACTTATATTGAAATCTTGAACTCTTGATAATCTTGATACTCATGAGTCTTGAATCTTGATATCTTCGATCTTGAGTTCATCAGTTCTTGAATCTCTATACTATACAATCTTCATTCTTTGGTACCTGTATATATATCCTGCATATACATATATATCTAAACAATAATGTTAGTATTTATATTTTATAATCTCATTCTAAGGTTGTTGTCATCAAAGCCAACTTCTCAGGGACTAAGAGGAAGAGGCCTCAGAATGTTGCTGAGATTCGTAGCTTCCTCGGATTGGCGGCTTATTACCGTCGATTCATTAAGACTTTTCCCGCATCGTGCTTTCTTTGACTAGCTTTACGAGGAAAGGCGTTCGCTTCATCTGGTCTGATAAGTATGAGGTTTCCTTCCAAATATTTAAGGATCTTATCACTAATGCTCATGTTCTTGTGGTTCCCAAAGGGAATCAGGATCTTGTTGTTTATACGGATGCCAATCACTATGGCCTCGGTTCTGTTCTTATGCAGAGGGATCAGGTAGTTGCTTACGCTTCAAGGCAATTAAGTTCGAACATGGTTCGGTACGCTACCCATGATTTAGAGCTAGCTGCCATTGTCTTTGCTTTGAAGATATGACATCATTATCTATTAGGTGAACATTTTATTCTCTCTACCGACCACAACTCTATCAAGTATCTGTTTACCCAAAAGGAGCTCAACATGCAACAATAGTGTTGGCTCGAGTTTCTTGCTTCATATGACTTTGATATTCAATATACCCCAGGCAAGGGGAATCGAGTTGCTGATGCTATGAGTCCTAAGAAATCAGCTGTTATTTCCATGATGCTTGCAGAATGGAGAGCTCTTGAGACTTTATCTTTGTGTGATATTCGAGATCATGCTTCCACATCGGACTCTCCTATTCTATTATATAGCATAGAAGCTCGTCCTACTCTTCTAAATTGGATTGTCGAGGCTCAACAACAAGATTCCAATATCTTTGCTCTTATTCAAAAGTGTAAGCTTGAATCTCGCAATGACATTAAGATGAGGGATTTCAGCATCGATATACATGGGTGTCTTCGTAAGTAGAACCGATTAGTGGTGCCTTCTGTTCCTGAGCTTAGGCGGGACATTCTAGCTGAGTGTCACCATTCTAAGTACATTATCCATCCAGGCAGCAGCAAGATGTATGCTGATATGCATCGTCTATATTACTGGGAAGGCATAAAGTGAGACGGGGTGAGTTATGTAAGCAATTGCATGACTTATCAACTTATTAAGGCCTAACATCAGTGACCCAATGGTCTTCTTCAGCCTTTGGGGGTCCCGATATGGAACTAGGACCAAGTCTCTATGGATTTCATCGATAGATTAACTCATTCGAGGTTAGGCCAGAATAGTATTTGGATTGTTGTAGACCGTCTCACGAAGTCCACACATTTTATTCCTATTAAGTCTAATAGGACGACCTCTCATCTCTCAAAGCTCTATATTAAGGAGATTGTGTGATTGCATGGTATTCCTAGTTCTATTGTATGTGATTATGATCCACTCTTCACGGGTCACTTTTAGTAGAGTCTTCAGCAGGCTTTAGGTACAAAGCTTAACCTTTGCATAGCTTATCATCCACAGTCTGATGGACAGACTGAACGGGTGAATCATATATTGGAAGATATGCTTCGTGCTTGTATCCTTGATTTTGGTGGTAGCTGGGAAGATCATCTTTCTTTAGTTGAGTTCACTTACAATAATAGATACCAATCTTCTATCAGCATGGTTCCTTTTGAAGCCTTATATGGAAGGCTGTGTCATTCTCCATCTTGTTGGCTTAAGTCCGGGGAAAAGCTCCTATTAGGCCCTAGGTCTATTCGAGAAGCATCTGAGAAGATCAATCTTATTAGAGAGGAGAAAGAGACATAGAGTCGCCAAAAATCCTACGCAAACAAACGTAGGAAGCCTCTGGGATTCCCAGTGGGAAATCTAGTTTATATTCGAGCTTTTCCTTTGAAAGGATTGGTACACTTTAGCCAGACCAGGAAATTAGCACCATGCTATATTGGGCTATTTCCTATTACATAGCGTATCGGTCCTGTTGCTTGCAGCGTAGCACTTCCTGATCAAGTTCATGACGTATTTCACGTCCCTCAGTTGAGGAAGTGTTTACGAGATTCTTATTCCGTGCTTGATACTCGTGCATTAGAGAAGCTAGAAGTCTCTCCTGATTTATCATTTGTGCAGCATCCGATGAGAGTTTTTGGTTCGGAGGTTAAGCGCCTTCTAAACAAGAGTGTGTCGCTCGTGAAGATTCAATAGTCCGATAATCCCAATGACTGCACTTGGGAAACCAGAGGATTCATCGAGCGATCTTATCTTGGATTCTTATCTTCTCACACCGAAGGTGAGAATTTTCAACTTCCAGTTATATGTTTTTCCTTGTTTGATGAAATAAAATTGAGTTGAATACCGTCCTTCCTTTAAAATTGCAAGGACGCCATTTTTATAAGGGGGAGTCTGTAACAACCCTGGTATTGGTGATTACCTGTAATATTAAATTATAACGATAGTTAAAATTTAGTATTGGAAATAAAATAAATTGGAGAAGGTAGATTTTTCCAAAATTGTTTAAGTTAAATAAATAACGTGTTTGAGAATAAATATTGGGTCTAAAATTGATTGTTTGGGGATTTAGTTAAATAAATTTAAAATATTGGTTTTTTTAGTTTTGAGTTAATAAATTAACCAAGTGTTATTTCAACATTAATTTTTTGGAATAAATATAATAGATGGAAATAAAATTTTAAAAACTTTATTTTGATAAGTTTGAAACAAAATAATCATTTATTGGATTTTATTTGAGTAATGCAATAATATTGTATGTTATTGCCTATATTAAATCATTTATTGGTTTTAGAAGAGAAATTAGAAGTACTTATGTATTTATTTTTATAAAAGAGTGAAATATTGTTTAACTTTGGTGATTAAATATAATTAGAATGATTTGTTGTATTTTATTCGACAAGAAAACGGTTTTTGAATAAGTTATTGTGTTAAAAATGGTGTTTTTGTAATAAATAGTGTAAATTCTGTTATCTTGGTAAAAATAAGTTCTATTCATAAAAATGTATTTTTATAGTTAAAATAAATTTTATTTTGAAGAGAAATTTTTTCTGTTTACATTCATTTTGTTGTATATATTTAACTTGGCTTTGAAATGAGAAAATTGGTGCATATATTATTAAAATGGGTAAAAAATGTGCATTTTACTTACTAAATTTTAATAAGTATTATTATTGGGCTTATTAGATATAGAAATTGCACCCATTATCCTAATTTGGAAACATCAAGAAAAGAGAAATTTATAGTACGTTGGTTTATCACCTCCTTCTTCTCAAACTCTAATTACAGTAAAAAGAAAAATAGAAAACCATGGCCTCCTTTTGCTAAATCAAACTAATTCTTCACCAAAATTGCTGAAATAAAAGAGAAAATCAACAAACTAAGATTATAAAAGATAATCCAAACCAATACTAAACTTATTTCATCAGAATCTCGAATTTGATATGAAATTATCTTAAACTCTTTTCTATTTGTACTGCATGTCTTCTTTTTAGCATCTACAGGTTCTTGAAGGCCTTTTTCTTCACCAAAGCTTGCAACTTGCTCTTGAATTCTTGCTAATTTGCTAAAATGAGTATAAAACTCACAACTTCTAGCTAAAACATGAAGTTTGCTGTAAAAATTGCTCAAAAATTTACTTACTGTATATCAAATATCTCTATTCAGTGTTTCTGTGTTTTTTGATTTTTGGTTGCCTCTTTGAGTGGCTATATCTCTTTGTTTTTGCCATGAATTGCTGTCAGATCTTTTTCAGTTTGATTTTTGTTCTTAGTGCATGCCAAGTTTCATTCCAAAGTTCATCTTCCAGATATGTTAAAATGTTGTTCAAAAATCAGTACGTGCAAGAAATGAGCAACCTGCTCAATCCCGTAGCCTGGGTCGACATGCAGGTCGACCTAGAGCCTTCCAGGTCGACAGGGCTGTCTACCTGAGCCTTCTTAGGTCGACATGGGGGTCAACATGCATGTCGACTTGCATGTAGACCTCTGTGTGTATTGCTGGGCAATCTCCTTCATATTTCCTGCTGCTTTTTGTCCCTTTGTGTTATGCTTGCACCACTTGTTCTTGTACACTTTTGAGATGTTTTTAAATGTAATTGAGGGCTATGATGCCTATCAATAGGCTAGCTAAGATTTGGTGAATTTGAAATTCAATTTTGAATTAAATTTGAATTGAATTTGAATTGAATTTGAATTGAATTTGAATGTCGGGTTTTGAGTATTTTTTATGTTTTTCTTCGATTTCGAGCAATAATTCTTCCAAGAAAATTTTGAAATAATTTTTAAAATAAATTAGCTTCTGAAATTATTATTATATAATATTTTTAAATTATTTTTAAGTTACTAAATATATTTATTTCCTATAATAAGGAGAATTTTCAATAAGTTGTTTTCAAAATGATTTCGAAAAATTATTTTAAAATCCCATTTTCTCAAGTAAATTACTTTATAAATAAAATACTTTGTTTCACACTCTTTGAACATATGAAGAAGCGAATTAAATGATTTAGTAAAACAGGTGGTATGGGACACATGTGTTACTTTTTTGGTTAATTCCGGACTTGTCCATTTGAGGATATTGATTTCTGAGTTGAATTGCCATTTTGTGGCATGTTTTGGGATTTCTAATTCCTATTTTTAGGAATTATTTGAGATGGCCAATATTTGGTGAGTTTTGAGGTTTGAGATCTCCTATTTATATGAGTTATGGTCAATTAGAACCATTACGATGTTTTTATACTTGCCGAGGATATGAGGCAAGTCTTGAGTTGAGTTTTCCTATTTCGGGAATTATGGTTTATGAGAAACCTTCACGAGGTCTAATTGTACTTGCCGATGATACGAGGAAATTTACGAGTTTTCTAAGATTTTTGAGATTGTGATTTTGTTTTATGATGTGGAATTGGCTAGCGGTTAGTAAACCGTTAAGTGCGAACATGTGGTATGGGACGCACGTTAACACTTTTTGGATTCCTACCTTAGAGTTTATGACACATCCACGAGTTATGCCAGTACTATAGACCTTCGGGTCATCAAGAGTTATGTGACTTCGGTCACCACGAGTTATGTGACTTCGATCATCACGAGATATGCAACTTCGGTCACCACGAGTATGAACTTTGGGTCCACAAGATAGGTACCGAATATATATATATAGTACTAGACACGAGTTTGGCACGTGCAGCATTGCTTCGGCATGCAATCGGGGATCTGGCCAATCCAAAGTTTTTTGAGTTTTGGACTTATTATGATTTCACCATTTTTGAGATGATGATTTTATTTATTTGTAGCCTTGAGTTAAATGAAGGGTTATATATATATGTGTGTGGTGATTTCATTATAGATTTTGAACTCTTTCTAGAGTTCCATAAGTTATGAGTTTTTGGAGATTCTTGAGTTTCCTTCTATGGATTTGTGTGATTGTTATTTTCATTCTATTATGAACAACCTTTAGATAGAAACCTTTATATTTAGTTTAAATGATTATAAGTAACCTTGAAACATTATAGAATTTCTGCTTTTGGAATTGTGTGAATGACCATATTTATCTTATTCCTTACCAATTAAAGGAATGTCTCCCTTATGAACTTATATCCTTTTATCTATTGCTAATTTTCATGTTCTAGTTAGCCTGACCAGCGTATTTATTACTCGGGTCAGATCGAGTGCACGTTAGGTTATTTGGATTTTTGCTAGCTGTACCTTTTGGATTCCACAATCGGCTCTTGGATAGGAGACATAGTTTTTGTTGTAGTTATCTTGTAGTAGACTTTGATATGTATATTATTTTGTAGGGGTTATGATGTATGTATATATTGTGGTTGCAATACCACTTATGACACGTTGCATTACATTTGATGTATGAGCATATATATCTGTATGTGTTTGTTGTTATGTGATTTGTGATTTTTATTTTTATTGTGTTTTGTTCTGAATCGATCCTATAGCCACCATAGTAGTGTATTCGATAGATATTAAGTATGTCGATCCACTTATGATGAAATGAAAAATAAATTTGGAGCACCTTATCGACATACTTAGCGTTTATCTAATACAAGACTATGATGGTCGCTCCTAAACAGCCCTATTCTCTACACTAGCAGACAATATTACCTAGTAATACTCTTTGTTAGTGTGGGTCTCATGGTGGAGCATCACTAATTTACTACTTGAATTTAGTAAGATAACTTTAGAATACAAAGATGAAATTATCTAGGGGAATGTGTATATAGCATAACTTTTATTTGGATAAGGATAGTAAATGCGCAATCTCAAAGACTAAACTCATTCTAGGGCATTACTCTCCCAATCCCTAATGAGTTATACATTACCAAAGTCAAGATTCTTACTTAACTTTTAGCTCTAATACCAAATGCAAAGATCCGCCTCCTTGACTCTTCGGAATCGACACTAACACATTCACGGTATTCACATGCTGTAAATCTAAATGTCATGGAGACAGATTCAGGAGTAAAGTAAAGTAAAAGATGGAAACACAAATTCTCACATTACGTTAAAATAGATAAATAGTACATACTACCACCAACGCTAAGGTACATCATGATTTTTTAATGAACTAACCCAGCCAGGAACAGTTATACCTGCCTGCTCCCATAGTCGTTGGAATTGACTAACTTTGACACAATGAAAAAAAATAGATAGATAGATATCCCTATCGGGTGCTTTAGCTACATGCTCCAAAACCTCTTCCAGCATGCTCCTCCCCAAAATACTCTAAACCGAATCCTGGCTACTTGGCTGCCCTGAAAAATAGGGCGCCCAAAGTTTAAAGGGAAAACAAAATTAGCTCCGGGTCAGTCATGGGAGTGGTGTGAGAACTCAAAATACACATTTTTTTGAAAACAAAATGATATCTCATAAGACCACAAAGCACATAAACACGGATGGCTTTTTACCTTATGATAACTAGAACATTCTTACGTCAAAATAAAGGATATTGTTTTTAATGACATATCTTTGAAAACATTTGCAAACAAACTTAATAATCTTAGCCAAAATCGTTAATTGATTAATTCCAGCAACACAAGCCATAACAAACAAAATGGCAGGCACTTATTGGAGAATGGATTCCATACAAATGACCAGGTAAAGGGATTACCTTCCAACAATACATCATTAGAGGAATGTACTGAGGTCAATAGAACATCTGCACCTCTACTAACACAAGATCGACCTACCTTTCTCAGTAGATAGTACCGAATATGTCATCCATTTGTCTTTACTGACTAATCCGAAATGTCTCTTAGGATACACCACAATAATTTAAACACGAACATAATAGCAGGTAGAAATTTATCTAGAAGGGGATGATTATACACTAATAGTTGCAAACCACATAGCATTACCGCATCTACCCTGTTGCAGCCATTTCTAGGTGAGAGGCTTGAGGTAACAATTACCTTAGTACATCATCTTCCTTTGAATGCCACATTGCGATTCCATCTACTTCTATCTACTTTCATGAACATTGAACCTCTGAGCTTGTATGTCTCAAAGAAGGGTGTTAAGCTAAGTGAAGTTGCCTTTTTGGCTACTAAATAGATGTACGTTTATAGAAGTCAATGATGAAATCTTAAGAATGTAATGTTAGACATCCATCCATATAAGTTTGTTCTGGGACTGAATGAAATTGAAGGCACTGTCCTACCACATCCTATCGGGAATTAACCCTCGAATTTGTAGCGAGAAGTCCTTGCATCGAAGATCTTAAATGAAGAACTATTTCCGCATTATATGTTACCAGAAATTTCCCCTGAGGGTCAGTGACAAGTAGCCCTACATTCCATCTTCTACAATTATCTTCATGTCTTAACTTTAAATACGTAAATTGGTTCAAGGAGTTCTTCGGATAAGAATTATCCAAATTCAACACCAGTTCCTCCGAACAAATCATCGATAAAAGAGGTCAAGTGAATAGGAAATCATTCTTTGATTGATCTAATTCTTTTATCAAAATCTCTTTTGGAGATATATATTCACAAACATTCTTTTTGATATATATGGAAATATTAAACCTCTCTTGTATAATCCTTTAATAACTTTTTAAACTCCTTTTTTCTAAGAAATAAAATTGTTTCATTTTTCATTTAGAAAGATATTGATCTGAGTAAGTCAAATTCACTATCCTCTCATTCAGGCCAGTCCGGATAACCAGGGAGAGTAGGAAAATGATTTTCCAAACTCAAGCTTAGATATTATCTCTCTAACACCCGTAAGGCGATCAAGTTATATGATTGACTCTAAATATTTAATCATTCCAAAATCCTTCATATAATCTTTAAATTACTTCATAAGTCATTGAAAAACATTTATAAAATAATTGGAAAAGAATCGTTAAGTTTAAAACTAAACTTCCAAAGTTATAGAAAAGTGCTACGGAAAGTGCCTTTTTAAGCTTATTGATCAAAATGACTTTTTATTATTTGAAAATCCATTTTTACTACTCAATTAACTTTTAAAACATATTAGACATTTATAAGATTTATTCCGCATTTTTAAACTATTTAAAACAACATTTTTAAAGAAATCCAATTTTGGATTCCAAACCGCATAATCAGGTTTTCCAAAACTTGTTTTTACTCATATTTCAAAATATACTAATCGAAATCTTGATTTTCTTTCTTCATTGAAAAATCATGGACATAATAGCTTGGAAAATTCTTATCTCGAAGAATTCCGAGCAACATATTAATTTTTATACTTGTTTGACTTATATGTCGCGAAATCGTGAAGTACCGTTATGCGATGCACTTTTTTTAAACTAAATTTTCCATTCTCATTCAAGCTTCTCCAAACCACTTTTAAATGTTTATAAAACATTTCAAATATATCATAAACCATTTTTAAAGAGGTTAAACAATTCCATATAAACCATTTCATTAATTCAAAGAAAATGATTTTCTTTATGCTTATCGACGTGTATTTTTGTGACTTGAATATAAATTAAACATTCATATGTAAAAACCAAACTTGATGGTTAAAACATATTAAACATCCATTTGTAGCATCATATCATCATCCAACATATAATATAATATTTTAGGAGTTCTCACCTTGGGCTTTAAATGATTTACCTAGAAATTTGCTATAGCTCCGCTGCTCGAGTTCTGAAGCTCATTGTTCTTCGGATTTTACCTCCTAGTTTCCTCGACCAAGACATGAGAAGGCTAGGGAGTGCACGGCCTGGGGTGTAGCTCAGGTTGTGCTCGGCCTATGTTGAAGATAGGTGGAGTTTGTGAAGAACAAAGAGAGAATGAGGAGTTTTGGGATAGTTTTGAAGTGTTTTACTATATATAACTATATGCTATAACTTAATTTCTTTTTAAAATAAAATTTAACATTATTTCCCTTAGGATGGAAGCCATTAAAGTGGAAGCAAAAGCTTAAGAATATGAAGAAGAAGATTAATGAAAAAGAACTGAAGATGGTAGGGTATTTATAGAAAGGGGAGAGTGTAAAAGTATCCATGCACACATCGTCATATTCATCACCATTTCAAGGCTTCTACAACACACCTCCCCTCTTCCAATGCACGACTAGATCCTTCCCCCATGTGCACATCACTTCCATCTTCTCATATATACATATGTTGACTTATAAAATCTTAAGGAGTAAGTTTGCTTAAAATATCTTTTATGTTATATATTATATTCTTATACTTAATTATTTTTATATATGTATGTTTATGTCCATGTTTTCATGTATGCATATGTACATGTGTACATGCATGTAACATATTCTCACAACATTGCACAATTTCCACACATTATATCATTACAAATCCCGATTTTGATTTTCGATCATATTTTTTTTTAAATTACTATGCATATTTCTGTAAACAAATTTTGAAAATAAATTTTCCTATTATTCTTAATTAATAAAAATGATCATATTTTATTTTTAAAACCATACCAATTAATAATAATAATCGTTTACAGAATTGTTGTCATATCGATAAGGTTAAACGATCAATTATTTAAAGCGATATATTTATGGGTCATTATATATATATATATATATATATATATATATATATAATACCTAAGTTCATAAATATTTTTGAATTTAAGTTCATTTTTTCAATTTTCCTCAACATAAGTATACTAAATACGCATCTTAACTATGAATTTCTAAGGATTGCAGCAACACAAGAACAAGATATGACAATAGATTAAATCTCAATACGATGTATTGCATTAACAGATTCAAGAATAGAAAAATAGCTAAACTAATGGGTCTCTAATCAAGAATATTGCATAACTATACTCATAATATTAATAGATTTGGAAATAAATCCCTACAGCTACATTATTTAATTTTTTTTCTCTCATAAATTATGAATTTTGCCACTGTCTTAGGAAACTAAGCTTGTTGCAGCCGTTCGTTTAAACTTCTACTAACAGATATATTTTATTTTAATTTATGCAAAATTTAATTTTAATTGTAGCATTGGAAAGATTTTTATCAAAAATTTATACAATACATTGGTTGGTTACAGTTTCAAAACAACTTCTCTATCTAGTAACTATATTTGGATATGTGTATTAGTTCATTTAGCTTATGATGTCACAATAAACTCATAGCACATAATTAAGTAGACACACTCTGTCTCACCTAGCAGCACTTAAAACTTATATATTCACTCCCTAACAAGCAAGTAGTAGCAGATACACACAAGCATACAATACACGCGCACACACTTTCACATATACACACTGATACACATAAACAGCGACATATAAATACACGCACACTGAAATAACATGAATACTGCAGAAAAGCCCCTAAAATAATACATACATAGTCATAGAAACACTCATCCAGCTTGTATGAATGCACATGGAGAAAAAAACCATAGGGGAACACCATCGATCCACCGATGACACTCATAGGTTGATCGATCAAGTGCAACTTTCTTCATGGTGTATCGTCTCCTCTTTTGAACTTTGTTATCCGTTGTAAGACAGGAATAAATCCAAAGAATGAGTGTGGGCTAAGCTATGTGGGGTTGCTCTTATTAGGATATTTTCACATCCACTCTAGATTGAATTCGATTTTATGCATTGAAAATGTGAAGTCCTCAGATTCTCGGTAACAGTTGGTGAGGTCCAACTTGCTGGTTTCCGAGAGCCATCAAAGTTCTCAAGTATATTTCTAGAGATATACTTTAGGTAAGGGAGGAGCACCCTCTTAGTCAATTGTTAGAAAATTTCTCTATTCTTCCTTTGATTCCAAGTTTTTAAACTAACTTCTTTCTTAATTATATCGACAAGGGTTGAGAGCACTTAGCAATGTTTAATTGCTCACATCAATGGTTCAGATTAGATATTGTTATAGTGAAAGGAAACCTTCTTACAATTAGCGGCATGGTCCCACATATATTGTGGAAAAAGTCCTTTCCTAGTTTTAATTCAAACCATTGAATTGTTTTCTTAATTGCACCAAGAAGTGACTAACATTTTTGTGATGCCCCACCCCGAGACCTACATTAACAAAGAGCATTATGGGGTAATATTTCTGTTAGTGCGGAGAACAGGGCTGGTTAGGAGCAACCATCCGTAAGCTTTATCTTAAACATGTATTTGATATGTCGATTGGGTGCTCTATTTTTTTAAATTTATTTTTCTCAAGTGGATCGACATACCCAATATATGTTTAATACAAAACTACGGTGGCTAACGAATCTATTAGAACAAAATATAACAACAATAAATATAACAGATCATCGAACAACAGTCATATATATATATATATACATACATATTAACAGATACATCATAGTACAATACGAAGTGATACATCAGTAGTTGTACATAACCACAATATTTATATATACATCGAGTCAAATGAATTAGTACATATCAGAGTTTACAAAACACTACAAAAACTGCACAAAAGGTGACTAGCAGATAATCCAATGCGAAAGTAGCATAGTAGTAATCAATAGCAGGTGACTAACCTGAAATAACTCGGTTTGACCTGAGTATATAAAAATACATGAGTCAGCCTAGATTAAATAAACTGATTATCATATGATAGGTGAAATATAAGGATAAGTGATAACATCTCTTCTCAAAGAGAAGAAGCAACATCTAACATAACTCAACTACTAAATATGAGATAATATTGCTAAAATACTTCATATAGAAATTTCTCGAAAGGGGCAAGTTAACAACAATATCAAATCATCACAAATATTCGCCTCATATCATCGACATGTACCAAAGCCAATGCAATGGCTTCCATCAACCATAGCTCCTAATAGGAGATTACAAATCTCAAAATTTACCAAAGAATGGCAATCACAAATAATTCCTAAAATAGGAAATCACAAATTTAGAAATACGCCAAAGGATGACAAGCCCAAAATAACTCATGGAACTCAGTTAAGAGTTCAAAACTCAAGAATGAAATCACCATATATATATAAATTCTCATATAGCTCTAAGCTATAAAATATATAAAACGGTCATCTAGAAATGGTGAAATCATAAATAAAACTCATAACTCGGAAAATTACTCAAATTAGATCCACATCCTAGATGGCAAGCCAAAGCCATGTCGTACGTTCAAATCTCATGATGGCCCGAAGCCATACCAGAACTAATATATGTATAAGGTACCTATCTCGTGATGAACCAAAGGTTATAAATGTCCCATGGTGATCGAAGGCCATAAATGTCTTGTGATGATCGAAGTCATAAATGTCTCGTGATGACCAAAGACATAAATGTCTCATGGTGTCTCATGATTGACTCGAAGGTCTAGTACTAGCGATAACTCGTGAATGTGTCACAAACTCTCAAATAGTAACCCAAGTAGTGGTAATCGTGCGCCCCTTCCGCATGTTCCTACTTATCAGTATACTAACTTAAGCCAATTCCACACAATTTACTAAATCATTTAAATTGCAAGCTAATCCCCTCAAAGGGTGTAAAAACGTGTATTTTATATCGAAAATAATTTGCTTTAAGAAAACTAGTTTTTAAAACAATTTCGAAAATCATTTGGAAAACATATCTTTGAAATTTCTCTTTATTATAGAGAATATATATAATTTTAATAGCTTTAAAATATTGTAAAAATATTTAACTTAAAAGCCATTTTATTCTAAAAATCATTTCGAAATTGTTTTAGAATACCCGTGCTTGAAAATAATAGAAATCAATGAAAACGCCATAAAATCAACATAAGAAATCATCTCAAAAACCCGTCAATCCGAAATATAAATCGTCTAAAATGTTGGCTTACCTATTGGTAGGTTAAAGCCCCTCATAACACGCCTCAAAAAAATCATAAAAACTGGTCAGAAATGTCACTGGAATGTGCAAAAGAATGCACAGGAAGAAAAGAAACAAGCTTGGCAAAATACACAAACTCAGGTCGACCTATTGGTCAATCTTTATGCTACCTAGGTCGACCCTAGGGTCGATTCCTATGGTATTTTGGATGACCTATGTAACAACCCGAGATTCCACAATCACTTTGTTATCATCAAATGACGATTTGAATTATTGGCTAATCGCTGTGGAAGTTTTATTGGGTTGAATTCTTTTAAAATCGGATTGAAATTCTTTTTGAATTTGTAAAATTTTTATACGGGCTTTATAAATTTTGGAATTTAGTTGTAAACTTTGTAAATATTGAAGCAGGCCCTAGAGAAAAATTAGTGTGTGGCCCATAATTGTATTGCCGTGATATTTTAGTATAACCCATTCCCCTTTCTTTCTGAGTTCATTCACGGAAAACCCAACCCTAAAAACACTCGAACGAAGAGAAAGAAAAATGGCAGCTTCGATCCCTCCCCTTGTTCGCCCCTTTTTCCAAATTAGGGTTTTTGAAAATCAGTAGATCGCGGCTGTTAGCGCACGATTCAACCCAATTGCTTGCTCGCCTCGAGATACTTCGTGCCGCTTTGGAGGTTAGGGCTTCGTTTTGTTCAACTTCGTCTGCAAAGCCTAGACCGATCCAAGGTGAGTGAAATCTTTCACTCACATCTAATCTATTCTCGTTATAATTTGGGTTTGTTTGCTTGTTTGTTGTTCGTTCGAATTTGTCATTTAGAATTATTGGCCACTGATTTTCGTA
Source organism: Allium fistulosum (assembly GCA_030737815.1). Classification (NCBI taxonomy): domain Eukaryota; kingdom Viridiplantae; phylum Streptophyta; class Magnoliopsida; order Asparagales; family Amaryllidaceae; genus Allium; species Allium fistulosum. Next base: position 132,345,034 of record CM060904.1, read on the forward strand.
TGGGTGAACGAGATGATTTACGGCTTGTTCATAATCATACGTATTCATATATTCGATGAAGTTTAGTTGACACACTCTGATTCATTTTTGTGATGACCACAGTGCTGTTTTGTTGCTCCGTGAATTTCTTGACTTCGGCCTTGATCGACTTTGATTTTGGACTGCAATTGCCTTTGTTCGAATGTATTTTCAATGCTCGGCATTGTTTTGATTTGACACTGCATTTCCCTGAGTTTATATGATTTCGTTTCGACTGTGTTTTATCTGCAGTTTTGTTTCTGGGTAGCTCTGTTACTTGGCATTGTGGGGTTGTTATGTGATGAATTTGAGCACTTGGTTGAGTTCGGTTATATTGGTTGATATTGATAAATTGCTTGATAGTTGCTATCGAACTTTATTCGAACTGGTTTGGATTAGATCTGGGTTTCTCTGCATTGTGTACTTGAGTCTGGTTCAAATATATGCTGCTTGATATAAACTTGAGTCTGCATTTTGTATACTTGATCACTGTTGTCTTTGTTGTGGCCCTTGCATTTGTGTACATGTACATAGTCTGATCATTGTTGCCACCTTAGCCTGACATTTATATTGAGTCTGGATTCTTTTGTTTTCAGTTTGGGTTGGTAACTTGTGCAGTTCACTGGTCTTTGATTTTCAAGTGATTCATGTTGACTGGGTTTGCATTCTCCCATTTTTCAGTCTGCATTGCAATAGAAATTCATTTGGTGACAGTTTGGCTAAACGTGTAGTTTTAAGTGCTGCCCTGCTTCATGTAGTCCAGTATTTTGGTTTGAAGAAGCAATACATTTTTGCTTCGACACTGTCTGTCGTAGTGGCATTATCATCCATGTGTTTGCACTGTCCAGCACTTTTCACTCTTGAGATTACAATGTCCAGTTCCATTTTATTGTTCACTGGTCTGCAATTGCTAGTGAGGTTGAACTTGGTCCAGTTTTCTTTAGTTGTTCTACCTGTCCATAGTTGCCAGTTGCACTGTCAAGTATTGGGTAGTCTTCATCCTACTTGTACATTAGTACAGTTACATTGTTAAGCAATTGTGCGTGTTTTCAATGTGTTTATCACTGACTGGGTATTGTTTTCGTATCTCAGACATTCGGTTACTTACGGCTATGAATCTTTGATGTTTTGGCTATTGACTTGTATGTGTGTACATATATATACATGCATACATGTACAATTGTACTTGTTTCGGCTGTGAAATCATTCGAACTAGTCGGCAGTAGTTTTTTTTTGTCGCTACTGTTTATATGTGGTCTTCATGAAATTGTCAATTGGGTTATTGTGGTTATGCTTGCATAATACCACTGTCTCGTGCATACCTATTGTTTGGTGCCTCCTTGAATTTCCGGTCTTACTCAATTACCTGGTGTTGAACCCAATATTTGGGTTTGACCTTTGCAGTTTCTTTGAGTTTGGTCATTCATTACATTTGTCTTGACCATTTGGGACAGTTACATACCTGTTTCAAGTAGTATTTGGGTTTCCCTGACCACGCATGCTTGTTAGTATCGACCGATACTTTGAGGCGTGTTGTACCCTGCTGTCTCTGTGCAGCCATTGTTTTCTGTTGGTTGAGTTGAACTTGGGCCGAGACTTAATTTTATGTCTCGACCATTTATTTGAATCGCAATTGAGTTGAACCCGACTTTCTCTGGGTTTGACCTTATGCGCGTTTCGTGAATTTCCGTTGATCTTTTATGTATTTCGTTTGATAGTGGCGAGGCAGTACACGCGTGCGTGTACTGCAGCCCTATCAGATTTGACAGTTTTAAATTGATTTAGTCGATTTGATAAAATTGTTTATTTATCTCTGTTGATGATTTAAATCTGCTGATTTTTGTTAAACACTGTTAAGTGTTATATTGACCGTTGTCCGGTTTCTTTGTTTAAAGAGTCGGATAGACGGGAATTATTGTGACTGTCGTCTATTAAAATTATTACTGCCTATATGCACTAATAAACTGGTTTGAATTAGACTGACCTGGGTATTATTTTCTTTTGAATGTAATACTCGGGTCAGACCCGAGTTATTTCAGGTTGTAGATTTTCTTCTTTGAGTTGCTGTTCAGGATTTGAAGACTTTTCACATCTTCTGAAGTTGTCCGCGTCATTTTGTAGTAGTCGTGTCATTATATAGAACGATATGTACTCATGTATATTAGTTGATAATGTACTTGTATATATAACTTCTAGAGTCGACAGTTGTAGTTGTATCATATGTATTGTGTCAATTATGTATCAACTGACATCAGTTATATATATATGAGACTTTTGTTTTTATCTGTGTTCCGCATTTATATTATCTGTGTTATTGTTATATCTAATGTCCTAAACTATTATGAACTATCGTAGTTTGTTTTATACTGATAATTGGGTGTGTCGATGGGAGTAAATAAATGATAGATGAAAAATAAAAAGTATATATCACTCCTATCGAGATAACCAATATTAGTGTAAGGCAAATTACGGATAGTCGCTCCTATCCAGCCTTATTCTTCGTAATAATAGACAGTATTTCTTTTAATACTCTTTGTTATTATGAGCATAGAGGTGGGGCGTTACAGTTGGTATCAGAGCTTGGGGTTTATGGACATAATATAAAACTTAACTTGGATGGAACATATGTTACAACTATTGGTCGATGTTTTATTTGTACTTTGAGTCAAAACTAAAGTTTTGAAATTTGGATGAAATTTTTAAATATCTTTATTTAAAAATAATAGTGAAATTGTGTTCTGATGATTTGATTGATTTGTGTTCTGTTTATCAGAGTGCGCAGCGGAAACAGTGAAACTGCCTTCGCTGAGTACAACTGATAATCTTTTTGATTTAAAAATCAAAATACGAAATTGATATGAATTTCAATTGTTGTTTACATAGCTGTAATTATTTTGTTTCTTTGAGAACTTCGAATCCGAATTGAGGATTCGAAGAAATTGCAGATATGTGATTTTTGTTGAAATTTCCGCTGGCTTTCTTTTGTACTAATCATCTATCGATTAGATTTTCGCTGTTTTAAATTATCTTCATTGAAGATACATTTGAATGATTCTTTGTTCATTTTGTAGTACGTGCAAAAATTTAAATTGCACGTTATTGCATTTATTTTACGTTGAACCGATGCTTGGTTATGAAACGTATTTTGTTGCCGTTATTTTTATAACGGGATTTTTACACCGATGCTGAATTTTTGAGGCACGGTGTTTTGTTGACAATTTTAATGAATGAAAATTCACTGATGTCACATTTTGAGGTGAATTCTTTTGATGAGATATTTGATGTTTTAAAAATTACTGTCGCTTTGACTTCAGTAACAGTCAAATTTTTAAAAAGTGGATTTTCAAGCGGTTATTCCGCAATACTGATGTGTAACCGTTTTTACGGTATTTTGAGAAGTACAATTTCCTTATCGAAATTGTTACTGATTTGCTATTTTAATCACGTGATTGGAAAATCGTTTTAAAATGAAAATTGTTTTATAAATTTTAACGATTTGCGTTTTCAAAAGAATGAGAAAGCGACTTAAACGATTCAGCAAAATCGAGGATTATGACCCCTTTCTTTTACTGATTCGCTTAACTCCGGACTTGTCCAGTTGAGAATGCGAATTGTTATTTTTACAAAATAAAAAAAAAAAAATTGTTTTCAAAAATTTTACAGTTTGCGATTTCAAAAGAATAAGGAAGCGATTTAAACGTTTCAGCAAAATCGAGGACTATGACCCCTTTCTTTTACTGATTCGCTTAATTCCGGACTTGTCCGTTTGAGAATGTGAAATGTATTTTTACAAAATACACAATTTTGCACTTTCAAGGAAACGATGAAGAGATTTAAACGATTTAGCAAAAGTGCGGAGTATGGAACCACACTTTTACTATTTCGGTTAATTCCGGACTCGTTAATTGAATATCTGTTGTTTTGATGATTTTGATGAATTTTACACTTTCAAGGAAACGATGAAGAGAATCAAACGATTTAGTAAAACACGTGGTATGGGACATGTGCGTTTGCTATTTCGGTTAATTCCGGACTCGTTAATTGAAATATTTGATGCTTTCGTGTGCTTTCGAGCCACTATGATGGACCTTCGGGTCATATGATGGACCTTCGGGTCATATGATGGACCTTCGGGTCAAATACCAGTACTAGACCTTCGGGTCACTCTGCGGACCTCCGGGTCAATCTGATGGGCGCCAAAAATTATGTTGAGTACTTGGTAGGCTTCGGCCATATGTTGTTGCACGTGCGGCGAATTAAAAACTCGCCATCTGATGGGATCGATCCAAGCTTTTATGTTGATTTTCTAGTCTTCTTAATTGATTTCTAGATATTTGTTGCTTCCAATTATCTGCAGGTAATTGGATATTTGTTGATATGAGTTCTGATTATCGTTTTTGATAATCAGATATTTGTTGTTTCTAATTATCGCTTGTGATAATTAGATATTTGTTGATAGGAGTTCTGATTATCGTTTTTGATAATCAGATATTTGTTGTTTCTAATTATCGCTTGTGATAATTAGATATTTGTTGATATGAGTTCTGATTATCGTTTTTGATAATCAGATATTTGTTGTTTCTAATTATCGCTTGTGATAATTAGATATTTGTTGATATGAGTTCTGATTATCGTTTTCGATAATCGGATAATTGTTGTTTTTAATTATCGCTTTAGATAATTAAATATTTGTTGCTTTGAGATTTAATTATCGATTTAGATAATTAAATATTTGCTGATTTCGAATTTAATTATCGCTTTAGATAATTAAATATTTGTTGCTTTGAGATTTAATTATCGCTTTAGATAATTAAATATTTGTTGCTTTGAAATTTAATTATCGCTTTTGATAATTAAATAATTACTGCTTTGAGATTTAATTATCGCTTTCGATAATTAAATATTTGCTGATTTGAGATTTAATTATCGCTTTTGATAATTAAATATTTGCTGCTTTGAGATTTAATTATCGCTTTTGATAATTAAATATTTGCTGCTTTGAGATTTAATTATCGCTTTAGATAATTAAATATTTGCTGCTTTGAGATTTAATTATCGCTTTTGATAATTAAATATTTGCTGCTTTGAAATTTAATTATCGCTTTTGATAATTAAATAATTACTACTTTGAGATTTAATTATCGCTTTCGATAATTAAATATTTGCTGATTTGAGATTTAATTATCGCTTTTGATAATTAAATATTTGCTGCTTTGAAATTTAATTATCGCTTTTGATAATTAAATATTTGCTGCTTTGAGATTTAATTATCGCTTTAGATAGTTAAATATTTGTTGCTTTGAGATTTAATTATCGCTTTTGATAATTAAATAATTGCTGATTTAAAATTTGATTATCATTTTGATAGTTGAATGTTTGTTGATTTGAGAAATTCAATTATCGTTTTGATGATTGAATATTTGCGATTTTTGAGATTTGAGTTTCGTCTTTTTCTCTGGAGATTCAAGTGAGTAATTTGATTTACCCACATTCAATTCGTGCTCTGTATGGGATTTCTGCTCTGTTTTTCCTTCTCTTTTAGTTGCTGGAACTCGATTGTTCTTGCTTTTGTTAGTCATCTGATTTTGATTCCTGATTCCCTCGATGTTGATTCTTTCGATTTGAAGCAGTCGAACCTTTTGATTTCTTATCTAATACTACCCCGCTGACACATGCTTTGCTTATACATCCGACATTGCCATGCTCTTTTGGTTGTTACCTTTTATCCATTTATTCTCTATGATTGCGTGGACGCAATTTTTATAAGGAGGGGAGTCTGTAACAACCCGAGATTCCACAATCACTTTGTTATCATCAAATGACGATTTGAATTATTGGCTAATCGCTGTGGAAGTTTTATTGGGTTGAATTCTTTTAAAATCGGATTGAAATTCTTTTTGAATTTGTAAAATTTTTATACGGGCTTTATAAATTTTGGAATTTAGTTGTAAACTTTGTAAATATTGAAGCAGGCCCTAGAGAAAAATTAGTGTGTGGCCCATAATTGTATTGCCGTGATATTTTAGTATAACCCATTCCCCTTTCTTTCTGAGTTCATTCACGGAAAACCCAACCCTAAAAACACTCGAACGAAGAGAAAGAAAAATGGCAGCTTCGATCCCTCCCCTTGTTCGCCCCTTTTTCCAAATTAGGGTTTTTGAAAATCAGTAGATCGCGGCTGTTAGCGCACGATTCAACCCAATTGCTTGCTCGCCTCGAGATACTTCGTGCCGCTTTGGAGGTTAGGGCTTCGTTTTGTTCAACTTCGTCTGCAAAGCCTAGACCGATCCAAGGTGAGTGAAATCTTTCACTCACATCTAATCTATTCTCGTTATAATTTGGGTTTGTTTGCTTGTTTGTTGTTCGTTCGAATTTGTCATTTAGAATTATTGGCCACTGATTTTCGTATGGGTGAACGAGATGATTTACGGCTTGTTCATAATCATACGTATTCATATATTCGATGAAGTTTAGTTGACACACTCTGATTCATTTTTGTGATGACCACAGTGCTGTTTTGTTGCTCCGTGAATTTCTTGACTTCGGCCTTGATCGACTTTGATTTTGGACTGCAATTGCCTTTGTTCGAATGTATTTTCAATGCTCGGCATTGTTTTGATTTGAAACTGCATTTCCCTGAGTTTATATGATTTCGTTTCGACTGTGTTTTATCTGCAGTTTTGTTTCTGGGTAGCTCTGTTACTTGGCATTGTGGGGTTGTTATGTGATGAATTTGAGCACTTGGTTGAGTTCGGTTATATTGGTTGATATTGATAAATTGCTTGATAGTTGCTATCGAACTTTATTCGAACTGGTTTGGATTAGATCTGGGTTTCTCTGCATTGTGTACTTGAGTCTGGTTCAAATATATGCTGCTTGATATAAACTTGAGTCTGCATTTTGTATACTTGATCACTGTTGTCTTTGTTGTGGCCCTTGCATTTGTGTACATGTACATAGTCTGATCATTGTTGCCACCTTAGCCTGACATTTATATTGAGTCTGGATTCTTTTGTTTTCAGTTTGGGTTGGTAACTTGTGCAGTTCACTGGTCTTTGATTTTCAAGTGATTCATGTTGACTGGGTTTGCATTCTCCCATTTTTCAGTCTGCATTGCAATAGAAATTCATTTGGTGACAGTTTGGCTAAACGTGTAGTTTTAAGTGCTGCCCTGCTTCATGTAGTCCAGTATTTTGGTTTGAAGAAGCAATACATTTTTGCTTCGACACTGTCTGTCGTAGTGGCATTATCATCCATGTGTTTGCACTGTCCAGCACTTTTCACTCTTGAGATTACAATGTCCAGTTCCATTTTATTGTTCACTGGTCTGCAATTGCTAGTGAGGTTGAACTTGGTCCAGTTTTCTTTAGTTGTTCTACCTGTCCATAGTTGCCAGTTGCACTGTCAAGTATTGGGTAGTCTTCATCCTACTTGTACATTAGTACAGTTACATTGTTAAGCAATTGTGCGTGTTTTCAATGTGTTTATCACTGACTGGGTATTGTTTTCGTATCTCAGACATTCGGTTACTTACGGCTATGAATCTTTGATGTTTTGGCTATTGACTTGTATGTGTGTACATATATATACATGCATACATGTACAATTGTACTTGTTTCGGCTGTGAAATCATTCGAACTAGTCGGCAGTAGTTTTTTTTTGTCGCTACTGTTTATATGTGGTCTTCATGAAATTGTCAATTGGGTTATTGTGGTTATGCTTGCATAATACCACTGTCTCGTGCATACCTATTGTTTGGTGCCTCCTTGAATTTCCGGTCTTACTCAATTACCTGGTGTTGAACCCAATATTTGGGTTTGACCTTTGCAGTTTCTTTGAGTTTGGTCATTCATTACATTTGTCTTGACCATTTGGGACAGTTACATACCTGTTTCAAGTAGTATTTGGGTTTCCCTGACCACGCATGCTTGTTAGTATCGACCGATACTTTGAGGCGTGTTGTACCCTGCTGTCTCTGTGCAGCCATTGTTTTCTGTTGGTTGAGTTGAACTTGGGCCGAGACTTAATTTTATGTCTCGACCATTTATTTGAATCGCAATTGAGTTGAACCCGACTTTCTCTGGGTTTGACCTTATGCGCGTTTCGTGAATTTCCGTTGATCTTTTATGTATTTCGTTTGATAGTGGCGAGGCAGTACACGCGTGCGTGTACTGCAGCCCTATCAGATTTGACAGTTTTAAATTGATTTAGTCGATTTGATAAAATTGTTTATTTATCTCTGTTGATGATTTAAATCTGCTGATTTTTGTTAAACACTGTTAAGTGTTATATTGACCGTTGTCCGGTTTCTTTGTTTAAAGAGTCGGATAGACGGGAATTATTGTGACTGTCGTCTATTAAAATTATTACTGCCTATATGCACTAATAAACTGGTTTGAATTAGACTGACCTGGGTATTATTTTCTTTTGAATGTAATACTCGGGTCAGACCCGAGTTATTTCAGGTTGTAGATTTTCTTCTTTGAGTTGCTGTTCAGGATTTGAAGACTTTTCACATCTTCTGAAGTTGTCCGCGTCATTTTGTAGTAGTCGTGTCATTATATAGAACGATATGTACTCATGTATATTAGTTGATAATGTACTTGTATATATAACTTCTAGAGTCGACAGTTGTAGTTGTATCATATGTATTGTGTCAATTATGTATCAACTGACATCAGTTATATATATATGAGACTTTTGTTTTTATCTGTGTTCCGCATTTATATTATTTGTGTTATTGTTATATCTAATGTCCTAAACTATTATGAACTATCGTAGTTTGTTTTATACTGATAATTGGGTGTGTCGATGGGAGTAAATAAATGATAGATGAAAAATAAAAAGTATATATCACTCCTATCGAGATAACCAATATTAGTGTAAGGCAAATTACGGATAGTCGCTCCTATCCAGCCTTATTCTTCATAATAATAGACAGTATTTCTTTTAATACTCTTTGTTATTATGAGCATAGAGGTGGGGCGTTACAACCTAATGGTCGTGTTTCTTACAGGCAATTTCTAACTTCTTCGATCAATTTTTGAGCAATGTATTTAAGCAATTCCTAGTTGAATCAGACCACGAAACATGACATGCACTTACATTAACACTCAGAAAACCATCCAGAAAAATTCCGACATGCATTCTTGATAAGAATTGAGATATGTGAACACTAGAAGAAGCACTCTAGAATAGTTTTCATTGTAAATTTTCAAACAACATAATTTCATTTACAGTAAGCAATATTTGGCACTTTCAAGCATACAGACCTACTCTACGCTAGAATTTGTGAGTTTTTAAACTCATCTTAGCAAAGTTTTGAGCAAATTTAATCAAGCCTGAAGAAGATGGAAGCTTTTCTTCTGGTTTTAGTTGTAGGAACCCGAGAAATGAAAATATACAGACATGCAACAGGAAGAAAACAAGTTACAAACAACAATCACACTTCTGAAAATTGAAATAGATGAAATTGGTTTTGGTTATAGATTGATTACTTAAAATTAATAGCTTCAATTGTTTAATTTGTAAAGAATTGGAAAAATTGGTGATTTGGATTCTAGGTTTCAAGAGGAAAAGGGGTTTCTGATTTTCTTCCTTTCATTTTCTATTTCTTGAATTGTGTACGTACACTTTAGAGAAGGACGTGATTTCTTCTTAGTTAAAGTTGTTGTTGGGCTTAAACCTAATAAGAAAGTAATTACATCATCTCTAATTATTACTAAATCACCACATTTACACATATTTTAGCCAAAACAACTTAGATTTTCATGTTTCTAACTTTTATAAAATCAAACTAATGTGTTTTATGTTTATAAAATGTTTTACAACATACAAAAATTAATCTAGCCATTAAAAATCAACTTCCATTATTAAAATTCTTAATTTTACAGAAATACTTTATTTTACACTATTATTTTCATAAAACAATATTTTCAGCACTAAAATTTACACAAAAATCAATTTCTTGTTTAATTAAATGTAACAACCTTGTTAATATTATTTTTTACATCCATATATTAATTTAGAACTAAATTCCACCATTTTACTAACATGTTTACCATAAAAAATTATAATATCTCATTAAATTTTACAAAATTTACCATTTGGCTTAGTTTCCAAAATTATTGCATTTTATCAAATTAAAACATATAATGTTCATTTTTATCACAAACAAACATAATAAAGTTTTTAAAACTTTATTTCCCACATTTTATACTTAATTCCAACATTATTCATTTATTTACAACAAATGAAATTGAATTAAACTATTTTACTTCACTTATTTAATTCAATTAATCTCCAAATCAACACATTTCTTATATTTAAACTTAATTTCCAACCAAACCATCTAAATTCTATTTTATTCACAAAAATCCATTGTTTATTCAAAATACAATTTTAACAAATTTTATATTCCCCATTTTATTTTTATTCTTCTATTATTAAATTATAAACACCGTTAAATTTAATTTCCTAGGTAATCATTAAAACCAGGGTTTTTATAGACTCCCTTCTTATTAAAATTGCATCCTCGCAATTTCAAAAGAGGAGCTATATTCAATACGGTTTATTTCCTCTAGCAAAGGAAAGTAGATGGTTTGAGATTAAATTTCCCACTCTCAAAATGAGAAGATAGAAAACCCGGATAAGATCGCTCGATAAATTCTATGGTTTCCCAAGTATAGTCATTGGGATTAGCGGACCATTGAATCTTTACGAGTGGTACATCCCTATTTCAAAGTCGTTTCACATTCGAAGCAAGGACATGGACATGATGTTGCACCAAAGATAAATCAGGTAAGATTGTTCTTTCAGAAGCTTCACGAATAGAGTCGGGACTTAGCAAAACTTAATCCCGAACTCCAACCAACAAGATGGTGATCAACATGACCTTTCGCATAAAGTTACGAAAGAAGCCATACCGATATTAGACTGACAATCATTATGGTAAGAAACTTAACAAGAGGTAGGAGGTCTCTCCAAATACCACCTAAATTATACGACTGCATAAATGCAAGTCGCTAAATAATTGTACTAGGGTAAGTCAAACACAAGGAATGGATTTTATATTTTCTTTTACTAACCTAATGTTCTAAGAGTTGTCAAATCCATTATCTTCATAAAAAAATCTCAAATTTCACACTTGAACGTTCTCAAAGCTTCTTACATAAATTTTTGTTTTAATCTCATTACTCTTTATTTAAAGTGAATAAAATTTGAGTTGTTTCATCTTTTAATTCAACCATAAATATACTATATTTTGTAATATATTTTCCCACACTAATACTCAATTAGGTTACACTCATAAAATAGGAAGTATTATATTTGATTATTAAGGGAAACAAATCATTTTATTTTATTTTATTTCAGACTTGTTGTAAAGAACTCAGGTTTTGACACAACAAACTTCAAAATCTAAGAACACTTATAAAATGAAAGTTGTTCTACAAATTCTAAGATTTCTGGCATTATAAAGATTATCAAAATTAGACTCACGGTTTGAAATTTATGCTAAATTTACTTTTAGTTTAAATCTAAGAGATTTTATTATAGGACATAAATGTCCATCCACTTTTAAACCCATTCTAGACTAAATAAAATGAAAAATCTTCCAAAGTGGCAAAAAATAGATTTATAGTTTACTGAAAGCACTTCATACAAAAAGAATGAGCTCATTTGGAGTTATAAATCCCAAGTTATCGCTATTTTAGTACAGCACTTTTCCCAATGAAATTTCAACTTTTAAAATCAATTTAAAAATTTGAAATTCTCAAAACATTCTAATTTCAAACTACATTTTCTAAACAAACTTTATATACTAAATCATTTATTACATAATCATCTTTTCTAGAAAGCTAAGACATTCAAAATTATAATCAACTTGATGTGATCATCTTTCTAAAGAAACAGTTCACTAATTGAAATACTTTATCACTTTACATAATTAAGTTTTTCAAACAATTAACTTTAAAGACTTATTTTTAAAGAGATAACTAATCTCTTCCATTATCAAGAGATAATTATCTATTTAAAATAAATTTAGATTTACATATTAATTTTAAAATTGTCCTCACAATTTAAAATGATTGTATTTCATGACTTATTTATTTGTTATAACTTGCACTTCTTAATGTAGCATTTTATAATAAACAAACAATTCAAATTCATATTTCCTCTTGTCACAAAATTAAATTTTCATCTTATTATCAACATAAAACTAGTTAAGGTTAATAATTAACTTAAACTTGTTTTCAAAAGAATTTTATAAATTCATATCAACAAACCTTTAATATTATCAAAATTTAAATCAATGTTTGCTCACAAATTCATGCTAAAAGTTTAAAATTAGCATTACTTTATTTTCTTTGAGACAGAGTTGTGTATCTTATCCTCTATTATTACTCAAACAACCAAGTGTCAAAACAAATTTTTATAGTCATCATTTAAAACTTTGTAATAAAGTATTCAATTGATAGTCTAATTTTCCAACCAATGTATTTTCTTACCTTGAATACATTATTTTATTAATCAATGCATCACATGATATTTTCTTTTAATTAAGATATCTCTTTAATTAGAATTATTTACTCTACTTACTCAAATTACCATATGATATCATTATTTGGATTCTTATAGGCTATACAATTAAAAGCGTAATCATATTCAATTTCACAAATTTCAAATAATATAATGGCATTGCCTCCTCATTGATTTATAGTGAATGACCCCGTCAATTGGCTACAGAGTTGACCAAATGATCAAACTACCTCGCCACTTATCCAACAATCACTATGGTTCAGTGACTACATTTGTCATCCAAAATAAACATTAATACTCAATCCCATATTAATTTATTTTAAATTTTTTACTTATTACAACTCAATTTACTGTATTTGACTATCTCGTCATAGTGTTTAGGAAATTCCTATCGATAACGTTGATCAAGCGCATCGACTAGAATTCTTAAAGCACTCACTGGACAATTCGACACAAAAATCATATTATATATTTTAAACATGTTAGTCCGTGAGATGATGGTTTTGATGACAACAACCTTAGAATAGATTATAAAATATAAATACTAAAACTATAAATTTAGATATATATGTATATGCAGGATTTAACCATGCAAGTACTAAGAATGAAGACTGTACAGTATAGAGATTCAAGATATCAAGACAGAAGACTCATGAATATCAAGATTATCAAGAGTTCAAGATTTCAAGGATAAGTATTTTTTATTAGGAGTTTTTGTTAAAACTCATAGAAAAGCACTGGCATCTTAAAATCCAATTTATTCTTGGAATGGAATCCACTTCGAGCCCGTTAAAGGGATGGAACCCTAAGTAGGATGGAACCTACGAATAATCTAGTGGAACATTGTTTTGTATCCACTAATTTTAATTCAACTGATTTTACAAAATTATCTTGTTTTCAAAATGATTTCAAAACTTTCCTTTTAAAAGATTCAAAACTCTCTATCCCGATTTTAAATAATTTTAGCCTCAAAATTATCTCCAATTTCAAAGTCAAATTATTTATGATTTTAAACTATATTTTAAAATAATATATTTAACTTGTAAATATTTATACTTAGATTTAAATATAAAATTATAGTTAAATTCTATATATATTATTCTCTATATTTACTTATGAATTTTAACTGTAGCCAAGTATATTTATAATTTTAAAATAGTTTTAATATAAGATAAAAGTTATTTTCAAAGAAAATCAAATCATCAAAAATGGCTTTGGGATGTCGACATGCCTATGGAGACCATGTCGACTGGTGTCAGTTGAGTTCAAAATTTAAATTTCAAAAGAAGTGCCTATTCGCCATAACTCTTCATGAATGGACATGGCTGTTTTTCTTCTATAAATAGGGGTTAGTTTCAACGAATTTTATATCAGTTTTTCTGGTTTTTCACTCCTCTTCTTCTTCCACATTTCTTAATACATATTCTTATCATTACTCTGCCGAAATCAAATCATACTCGATTACTTCTAGTTTGATTCTCTATCACTATCTCAACAAGGTTCTCAGTGCTATTCAGAGTTATAGACTTCTTTTTAATCTATTAAGCAAGAAAAGGTGTGATTGTAGCCTTGGAAATCAATCAAGCAAGAAAAGGTGTGATTGTAGCCTTGGTAAATCAATTGGGTAAACTTGTGGCCCGGAAATCAAGTATCTCTACCCAGAGGATAGAAATTCTGGAGGGTGTACCTCATGGCCTTGAAATCGAGGGTGTAATTGTACAGTTGCTTTTCAAAGGAAATCCGTACATGTGTTGCAGGACTGGATGTAGGGTAACTCCGAACTAGTATAAAATCCGGTGTGTTCTTTCCTTTACTGCTTTTATTTTATTTCTGCATCTGTGTTTGTTTCTATAATCATATCTGTGTCTGTATATTGCATACATTTGTGTCTAAATTAACATAAACTTAAAAATATTTAGTAATTCTTTATTAACACTATTCACCCCCCTCTAGTGTTAATCCTAGCCTTAAGATCCGTAATCTGCATTTCTCACAAAACATGCCTCTTACATAATTTGACAAAATATTCTTTGCTTGTCCTAATAAATAGAATCCAATTATACGTATAAGTATATCATCTATTAGAAAGATTTCATTTTAAATTGTTGCTTTCACTCATCTTCAATGAATACAAGGACGAACTTATCAAGATATTCCTGGAATACTCGATTCATAAGATTGTCGAAATAAGCTGGAGCATTCGTCAAACCGAACAGTATAACGAACAACTCATAAGAACCATAACAAGTGCAGAATGTGGTAAGAAAAATGTTGTTCTCCGCAAATCGTAACTGATGAAAATCAGTGGCAAGGTCAAGCTGAGAAAAGACCCTATCACCACTCAATTAATCGAACATGTCATCGATACTAGGAAAAGGATACTTATTCTCAATGGTTAACTCGTTAGGCTTGCGTTAATCGATGCAAAGCCTAAGAGTACCATAAGATTTCTTAACAAAGGCGACCGTGGCACCCCATAGCGAAGAACTAGACTAAATGAATTGCTTGGCTTCAAGCCCCAACAATAGCTTTTTAAGTTCCTCAATTTCCTTAGTGGACATCCTCGTTGAAGGGAGATTAATAGGCTGAGCACCAGGTATGAGGTTAATATGGAACTCAATTGCCTGCTTAGGTGGCTAATCCGAAACGGACTCAAATACATCAGCAAAATCACAAATGATCGAAATTTGAGATGCATCATCATCATCTCGAGACTCAAGAGCAAATAAATATACTATGAAATAATCATCAACATTCCGAAGAACAAGAGATAACAGATCGGCTGAATTAGGATACCTAAGATATATGATTCTTTCATAACATAAGATTCGGGCTTGATAACAAGCAAGCCAATCCATCCATAACCGTGGAATATTTCTCTCTATTAATGGAAGAGGGTATGATTGATAACCATTTAAGCCTATCTCTAAAATGCTACCTGTTATACCGCATCTTTTATATGCTGATGACATCATGATTTTCTTAGCTGCTACTACTGAAAATGCAACATACATGAATCTAATTTTCACTATGTTAGAGGACACAGTTGGGTTATGTATCAATCAAACTAGGTCCCAATTATTTTTTAGCAAAGGGGCTGAAAATAAATCTGTTATTTTTGCTATATTACATATACCAGAGAAAAGTTGACCTATCAAGTATCTTGGCGTCCCGTTAACGTCTCATTATATTCATGTTGTACACTGCATCCCCCTACTTCAAAAGATCGGTGCTATATTAAAGGGCTGGGACTGTAAGCTTTTAACAACAACTTGACGTGCTGAACTCATCCATAGTACCATAACTCCTATTGTTCTGTACTGGATACTAATATATCATTTTCCAATGTCAATATTGAAGAAAATTGATAAATTATGTGTAGATTTCTTTTGGAAAGGGAAGCTACATAAGATATCTTGGGATATCCTATGTAGACAAAAAATTGAAGGAAGCATTGGCCTTAGAAAATTTATTGATCTTACTACTACTGCCCGGATTAAGTTACTATGGAAACTGTTAACCACTAACTGCCTTTGGTCAAGATGGATGAGGGCTAAATATTTGTCGAGGACAAATTTTTGGGTATTGCATATTAATAACAATTTTTTAGGCACTTTTAAATCAATTTTAAAGCAATGTGAGATAGCTGCAAATCTTATAAATCGAATAATTTTTAATGGATAGCAAACTGATTTATGGTTTGACCATGGATTAAAAATCTTTAGTGGACCTGATTGGCTGGAATAGAGTATATCTAAGCAACTCAGTTAACAGTAAGTTGAGCCTTATTATATGTGATAATCAACTGCAACCACAACTTCTATCAGAGACCATGGAAGTATCCACTCAGATTATGCAGGTAAATGTTAGCCCCTATGATATTACTGAATACCTGACCATTGCAAACCAAAGGAAATTTATTTTCGCTTCGTTTTGGAATGACATTCGTCATCATCAATAAAGAGACAAAAATTTCTTACTAATATGGCATAATATGACTACTAGAAAGTTTGCTTTTACTATGTATTTAGCATATATCCAACATTTTCCTACAGCAGATAGACTAGAAAAATGGGGCATGAATGTTGAACAACAATGTTTACTTTGTAACAATTACAACGAATTGCATAACCATTTATTTATGAAGTGAGAATTTAGTACTTATCTATGGAGAAGGTTGTTCCTTAATTTAGATCTACTGCAAGACTCTGTGACCTCTTTAAATCAATGATTTTTGACTCTGCGGCAAAGTTTCCCACCTAAATCAGCCGCTCAGCAACTTGTGTATGTGTCGACGTCCATGCTCATCCACCACTTATGGATTGAGAGAGTTCGGCGCCGATTCAAAAACAAACAGTGCTCGATGGAACAATGGATGAAGCTTTGTGAGATTGACGTTCACTTACAATTTGTCCACCGTTTTCGACGTCGAAGTTTAACCTCGATGGAGAGAGAGAATGTATTGAAATGGGGTATTGAGCTTGATGATTTTGGATAGTTCGCTTGTAGCTGAACAATAGGTTTTGAAGTGTTATGTCTTATTTTCATATTGGGTTGGGCTGGTGGTTATACAGGCTATTGGAGGCATTCAATCTACTACCTAGTTTGGGCCAAGACTTGTCATTTTATTTTTAAATGCTAGTTTGCTTTTGTGTTGTATTTTATTTACTGTAATAGAGTTTTACTATTAATAGGGGATATCGTGCTCTTTTTCCTTACCACAATGGTAAGGTTTTTTAAGGAGGCAAATCCTGCTATTGTATAATTCTATTTTGTTTATTAATAAAGAACATTTCCTTATATATATATATATATATATATATAAGCAACACATGCACACAGCCTAGAACACCACCTTTCTAGGCATCAAATTGGAGCACCTTTCGCCATGACCAGTCCACCGATCCACGACCTAGAATGGTGATGTTCTAGGTCATTTAATCACAATTTTGGCAACTTCGGTCATGTCTCTCTCCTCTACCCGAACCTTGCTTCAACTCTAGCTACTATGCAACATTCCAACAATTACCATACAATCAATAACATACACAGATGCAATCAAGAGGACTGTAGTAAACGGGTTTATCAATAATAAGCAAGCACACCATTTCAAACACTTCGATCAAACCTACTATCAAGCATTTTAGACATAGATTCGTGAGTGGAGAACACACCTTGAAGTAGCTAAGCTTCTACACTAGAATTGCTCCTACTTTCTCCTCGTTTTCTCTTCTCTTCAAATTTCCATGTAGGCCAAACATTGTCAAAATCACAACTTCTTCTTGCCTAGAGGTGTAGTAAGACGTTGAAAGGGATATATTTGAATTTTGAGATTTTTAGTAATTTATTTCTATTTTTTAATGAATTTTTCTAGAAGGGGATTAGGGTTTTCATAGTTGGGTTTAGTGAAAATAGGAGCAAAGACACATATGGGAAGTGAATTTGAAGCCAAGGTAAAGGAATTTAGACTTATCATGACAAAGCAAAGGAGGAGGATATTTTTCTAAGTGCTTAGATGAGCTAATTGGCTCAATTTTCATTTGTATTTATTCTTTTACTTTCCTTTTCTCTTTGCTAATCAATCTTTCTATTATGGCAAGTTAGCCTAAACCCCAAATAAAATTCACATTCATTCTTTATAATTGTTTTACTACCATTTCTTAATTTTCCAATATCTATTTTCTATAATCTATACTAAATAAAAATTTATTTCTTCATTTACTATTTAAAGCTCAATTTCAAAAATAAATTTATAATCTCCTTTTATAAGCAAAATATTATTCACTTTCTTTAAAACAGGTTCCTTATCTTCTTTGCTCTTAATAGTTAACTTACAAAATTATTTATCCTCTTTAATTATACTTTAAAAATCATTTTGACCCTTAAAATGTCTCCGCTAATTTTAAAAATCAAAATCTGCTCAAATAAATTATTTTTGTACTTTATGAAATATTTTCCCATATAATTTCCTAATTATTTCCATTTATCGACATTTTAAATATTAAAAGCCATTTGAATTATTTAAATCTTTATTTTAAATCCTGAATAAGTTCTATTTTTCCAAATCATAATAAATCCTAATATTCATATTTTATTATCAAAAACTCATTTATTTAGTTAAATCTCCAATTTAATTTAATTAATTGCTTTTCAACATCGAGTTGTTACAAACCTTCTTGGTTGAGTCTTACATCATCTCCTTACACTCAAACCCATCTCTAACTTAGTGATTATCCTTGCTAGTCCAGCATCTCACCTCTTACTAGCTTTGATCAGCTCTATCAGAGTAGGTCTAATAACCTATCTTGCCAACACTTCTGGCTTCAGCTCTTTCCTTTGTCGAAAATTATAACTAGTAATATACTCAAACTGTGTCAACATTGGGAACACTACTCCTTAACTAGTACATCTCCTCTATATCTCCTGCACCATCCTCAAGTGTGTCTCATACTTCTCTTCCATTAGAAGATAAGAGTATCACCTAGGAATATCGGTACAAGCTCACCTAGCTCCTAGCACTCCTTACTAGCCTCAAAGAGTCATTTATTGACTATGCTAATACTATTGGTACTCCTTATGTGGATAAATTCCTACAAATGAACCCTCTTTTCCATAGGTCATTCACTAACACCTCCATCCCTTATTGCTCTATGAGTGTCACCCTCCTCAAAGGTATAACAATTAGCCCCTAGGTCAATACAGAACTCAATCTTCCTACATGGTGATAGTCTGATGCCCTGGATATTTCCTTACTATGAGTAATGATGAGTCATGTGGGACATTGAGTGAATACACTAAGCTAACCATAATAGTATTCTTAGGCGTACAATCCAACTCTAGCTTCTGCCCTTATCCTTTCCTAATTGTCATTTGCACCATCTCAGAACTTTGTATCCTTTTTGTCACTCCATCCCCAAACATTATTAAACCTAACAAAAACCAAACAAAGAAATTCACATCAAATAAACATCCATGACTTGACAACATAAAGTCTTAATAAATCATATCCAGGTTAGCTGAACCATGCAGCAAGTACGAGCAACCAAAGGTTTGCCTACTAGGTCAGGACTCAACCCTAACCTATTCATTAGAATACTGAATATATGGGTCATACATACATATATATATATCAAATAAAACATGTATATGTATCATAAATAGAAATCATACCTCGAATATTAATGCCCTTCCTCATCTCCTTCATCGATGGAGTAAGCAACAAAGTAGGAACATCACTTAAAACATAAATAGACACGCCATGCCCATTCCCCTACAACTATGGACAATTCTTCTTTATGTGCCCAATCCTATAACATTTAAAGAACTTCTTCTCTCTACTCTTCGGAGCCTTGTAGTTCATACTAAGATGACCACTATCATTGTAATTAAAGCACATCGATTCCTAATTGCCTTTGTTCTAGCATCCTCGTCCTGAGGCTGCTTCTTTTCCTTGTTGTTGCTATTCCACTTCTTATTACCTCCCCTGCTCACTTGCGGCATTGGCTCTTCCATAGAAACAACTTTCACTTTTGGCTTTGGTTATAGCCTGCATGCCTCAAATCCCTCTCTACGACCTTTTCGAATGCCTCATAAATATGACCAATCATCTTCTCACCTAGATACTTATTTAGGCCAACTATATACTTTTCATTCTTCTTCAATGGAGTGTTGATAAAGAACTAACCATACTTCGACAACATATGTAACTCAACCTATAACGACTCGCAAATTTACCACTTTGATAAATTATATTTATTTTTAAATAAAGGTTGATAATACAAATAGTATTGTTTTGAGTAATAATAAGTAATAGTAATTTTATTTTGAATAAATATTTACAAAAATATTTTCCTCGAAGTCTAAATCGATAAAACGGTTGAAAACTGTTTTGTCAATAACTAGCTCTATAATCATAAAACATCATGCACGGAGCTGGATACATACACTTATTTTTATAATTAAACAAGGATATGAAATAAAATTAATTGATTTGTTTTTGAAAATAAAATGTGTTTTTAACATTGTTAATAATTCCCTTAAATATGATAATTATTTATTTAATTTAAATTGAGATTTAATGATTAAATAATTATTAGAATATTCAAATAATGATCTTAAAAAAGGTTATAATTCATTTGGAATAGCTATAAAGTGATAATAAATCAATTATAATAGTTTTATAAAGAGATATATTTGATTTGAATATATAAGGAAAAATCGATATCGCTCTATCGGTATAGTAGCAATTCTTGTAAATAATTGTTAAATGTGATTATTTTAATTCATTTAAAATGATAAGAAATTTATTTTGAAATTTTGTTTACAAATATATGTACGTTAAATTATAAGTGAAAATGTGACCGAGAATCAGTGCTCTGATCGGCAATGGTTTATCGAACGAAAGTTGTTCGGAATCGATGCAACGTTGTTTATATGTCATGTAAGATATAAATGAATCCATTCAAAAGCACATGAACATATATATACATACATATATACTTATACATTTACAAATACATATATAAGACAAAAATTAAAGATATTTTGTATAGAGCTTCCTCCTTAAGCTAAAACAAGTCAACATATGCACATGTGAGTAGATGGAATTGATGGTCACATGAGGGAAAGGCTTTTGCTAACCTAGGGATAGGGGAATATGTGTTGGAGAAGCAATGAAGTGATGATGTTGTGTATGGCTTCCTTTGCACACTTCCTTTGGCTATAAATAGCTCACCCTCTCATCACAATTTTTCACCTTTTTCATTCTAGCCTAACTTCCTCGTTTCAGACTGAAATGAGGAATTTCATTTTTTTAAACCGTTCAAAATTTTAGTGGCTACAACTTTCTAGTTGACCACTTCTTCCCATTTTAAAGTTAGCCATGCTCAAAACTCCATTTTCTCCAAAGCATTTTCAATCCCATTTTTAATGGCCGAAAATACTTCTTTTCCGTTCGAGTATAACTCCTTCAAAACAGATTCAAATAAGGTAATTGTTTTTCTTTTATTGTGTGAAATTCTAGTGGCTATAGATTTCATGTTGAGCACTTCTGCTAATTTTGAGTATGGCTATGTCAAAATTCCACTTTTTCAGGGTGCATTTTCGGGCTCTGTTTTGACAAATTTGAGAATACCTCTTCTTCTCTTGGCCATAACTTCCTCATAGCTAATCCAAATTAGATGATTATTTTATTAAAACCGTAAAGAAAATAATTTCCTACAACTTTCATGATGACAACATTTCAAAATTCAGAGAGTTGAGTGTCCAAAAAATCGATAGAAAATGACCTACCTTTAGATCTAGTTATCAGTAAATTCAATGATAACCCAAAGTCCTACACCTCATTCCACATGCTTGGCCGGGCGCTATTTTTTGCATGGAATGGTTGAGCACACTAGGAGGTAGGGTGTTGGAGTTCGTGAGCTTGGATCGCGAGTTAGGGAAGTTTAGTAATGATTTAGATGAAGTGTTGTGGTGATTTGAATGTTGGTAGGAAGTTTGGTTTGATTATGGCGAGAACTCTTAAACTACTATATTATATGTTGAATAATGATATGATATTTGCAAATGGATGTTTAATATGCTTTAATCATCAAGTTTGGTTGTTATCATATGCATGTTGAATATATATGCAAGTCACGAATATACACGTCGATAAGCACAAAGGAAATCACTTTCCTTGAATTAATGAAATTGTGAGTATGAAATTGTAAGCCTTTTAAAAATGGTTTAAAATGTATTTGAAATTTTTTATAATCATTTAAAAGTATTTTGGTGAATTTTGAAAAGAAATAGAAAATTTGGTTAAAAATAAGCGCGTCGCGTAACGGTAGTTCGTGATTTCGCGCTATAAAAGTCTAACAAGTTTAAAAGTTGGAATATAGCTTGGAGTTCTTCGAGATAAGAATTTTCTGAAATATTATATCCATATTTTTCTAACGAAGAAAGAAAATCGAGATTTCAATAAGTAGATTTTAAAATATGAGTAAAACAAGATTTTGAAAAATCCTCAATTTGCAATTCAAAATCCTAAATTGGATTTCTTTGAAAATGTTGTTTTAAATTGTTTAAAAATGTGAAACAAATCTTATAAATATTTTAAAAGGTTGTAAAATTGATTTGAGTAATAAAAATGAATTTTCAAATAATAAAAAAGTCGTTTTGATCAATATAGCTAAATAAGCACTTTCCGCAGCACTTTTCCATAACACTTTTCTATAACTTTTGAAATACAGTTTTTAACTTAACAATTCTTTTCCAAATCTATTATAAATGTGTTGGATGATTAATAAAGTATTTTAAAGGAAATCTAAAGGATTTATGAAATGACCGAAATGTTTTAATAGTTTAGAGTCGATCAATAACTTGACCACCTTATGGGTGTCAGAGAGATAGTGTCTAGGCTATCCAGATTGGCTCGACGAATGGGTTAGTGAATTTGATTAATCAGATCGAAATTTCCAAAGGATAAAGAAAGATATTTTTCAAGATTTAAACAACTTGGATTTTATGGAGATGATCTTCTTGTACTCGGTGTTAAAACCCGAAGATGGAACTCGTACTATTCATGGAATTTAAAAGGTGATTTCACCGTTATTCCGCCCATAGTATTTGTTGAATGCGAGGATTGATATTGAGTAGAATTAGATGATTTCTATAGATTTTTCTCATTTAATATTTACTGATTTTGGATTAGCATACTACATAACATGGTTTCAACTAAATCAAAAGTATGTGTTTTGAATTTGGAAATCTTTCTTAAGATTTAAATAAATGATTTGGAATATTTTCCTTAGAAAAGATTAAATGGTTTGGAATTTAAAATGGATTTTAAGTAATCAAAGGATTTGATGAGAGTGGTTTGACAATTCCGTATATACCAGAAAGAATGTTTTAGAAATATATATCTCCGAGGGATATTTATGATAAAAAAAACTTAATCAATTAGAGAACGATTCCCTATTCACAAAACCACTTTTTATCGATGATCGAATCGAAGAAACCGGGTCGAATCTAGGGAAATCCTTGTTCGACAACCACTTTGAACCAATGTATGCATTCAAAAAATGAAGAACTAATAGAGAGAATGAAGGATGAAGACTAGGGATTTTCAAGAGGAAAGGGCTGCTTGTTGATAATTCTGATTAGATCCCAATTAATAAGTAGCAATGGTCCTTTCATTTCTGAAATTCTTTGGGTTGCAAGGACTTCTCGCTACTAATCTTTGGGTTAATTCCCGACAGGATGTGATAGGCGAATACCTTCGGTTTCGTTCAGTCCCAAAACGAACTTGTATGGACAGATGTCTAATATTGCATTCTTGATATGTACATCATTGACTTTTGTAAATGTACATCTTCTTGGTGGCGGAGAAGGCAACTTCTCTTAGCTTAACACCATTCTCTGAGACATATGAGCTCGAAGGTTGTATGTTTGTGGAAGTCAATAAGTGATCGATAGAATGGTAGTGTGGCATTCAAAGAAAGATGACGGGCTATGTGAAAAGGTATCGCTACCTCAAGCCTCACACTCGGGAAAGGATCAAAACAAGGTAGATGTGGCAAGGCTATGTGGTTCGCAACCATTAGGGTATGATCATCCCCTTCTAGATGTATTTCTTCCCGCTATGATGTTTAGGATGTAAATTAATGTGGATGTATGCTACGAGGTATCTCAGATAGGTAGGTAACGATCAGAGTGATGACATATTCGGTACTATCTAAGGAAAGGTAGGCCGGTCTTGTGTTGGTAGAGGACCGTCTGTTGGACCTCGATACATTCCCTTAAAGATGTACTGCCAGAAGGTGGTCTCTTCACCTGGTCATTTGCATGGAATCCATTCTCTAATAAGTGCTTGCCGTTTTGTTTGTAGAGCCTAGTATGTTGAATTTAATAATGGTAACAATTTCAGCTAAGATTGATAAGTTTACTTGCAAATGTTTTCAAAGATATGTCATTAAAATAATATCAATTATTATGATGCAGAATGTTTTGGTTATCATATAGTAAAAACCCGTTCAGTGTTTATGTGCGGTGCAGTCTTATGTGATACCTTTTTGTTTTCAAAACACGTATTTTGAGTTCTCGCACCAGTCCCATGACAGACCTAAAGTTTATTTTTCCCATTCCTTAAAATCTGGGTACCCTAATTTTCCCAAGCAGGCTAGTAGTCAGGTTTAGTTTAGAAGAAATCTGGTTGGAGCTTGAAGCATAGAGTCTGAAGATTTTCTAAGGATTTGTTATTTATTTCCACCATACTCTTGTACTATTATATTACGCACTTATAAGGATAGGAATTTATAACTGTCCATGTTTAACTCTGATAAATGTCCTCTAGTTTCCGCTGTAATGATTATTTGTTTAAAAACATATATGATATCCTATTATGTCTTATTTTTCTTTCTTACCCTTAAGAATCTGCTTCTCCGACACTTGGATTTATGGCACGTGAATACCAATAGTGTTGATTTCTAGGAGTCGAGGAAATGGGCCCTTACACAACCATATACTTTGGAACAATCTTCTCTCCCTATTTCAAATTAGCAAACTTCTTAAACAATACTGACTTCTGGGCGGTCGGCATGAATTTCTCATCGAAATGGGCTTTAAACTGCTCTGAAGTAAACTGGACCTAGGGAGAGGCAATCTTCACAACATATCACCATCACATTGCCCGACCATGAAGTTTCTTAGAGGCTAACATCCTCTTCATAGCATATTTTACTCTAAGTCCTTGAAGTTACACTCATAGATATCCATCCAATCCTGCACTTCCATAACCAATTCCATTCTAAGGATTATTCGCCTCCATAGCTAGAATAGTCCTTGTTTAGCTTAACAAAGTCGACTCTGGGCGCTTGCACTGGAGCACCATCCCTACCAACTACAACAACAGGAGCAAAATGTGGGGTGCTTCTTAGCATGTTCCTCATTGTCTTAGAGAACATAGTCGTAACACCTCGAAAATTTAAATGGAAAGTTAAAATAAAATAATTAAATTTAAAACATAACAGGAGAAAGAGAAGAACTTTTACAAATGTTTCAATCAGAATACGAAACTTATGTCATTACATTCGTAGTAATTTTTTGGACAATTTTCATATATAACGTCTTGAAATGGGAGCTAGCAAGAAGAAGTTATAAACATTTTAAATTACAGGATTGAAAATAATTAATTAAACAAATTAGGAAATAAATAATCTAAAATTAGAAAGCTCCATCAGTCGACAGATAGATTAGGAATGGCTGATAGGCAGATGTTTTAGGATGTGGGTTTGCTTAGGCCAACGGCCTAGATTTATTTGTATATTTTGATGAGCGTTTAGATTTATATCATACATTTTGAATGGCCATTATTAGCTTGCATCCCTATAAATACAATAATAACCCAAACCTTAATTCACAAAAATTAAAGAGAATCTCTAGACTCTGTCAAATTCAAATTTATTCCCTAAATCACAAACTTCTTCAAAAATAAATAAAAATAAAGAGATTTAAGAAATTAAATCAAGCAGAGAGCTATCAAACAGAGTAGATACCAAGCGCGATTCAAAAGTGATAGCTTGGATTTGAGATGAGTGGGTAAACTATTGGTTAGATGATTACATGCTGTTAACTTTAGTATATCATATTTGATCAAGGTTGTTAAAATTAGATTAAAAACATTGCTAATGGAAATTGGAAGTTTAATAAGTTGTTATATGAATATAATTTCCATTTTCTAGTCCAGATCTAATTTATATTAATCAATAAATAAAGAGAATTAATAAATTTGTAAATAACCCTTTTAGCTAAATCGATAAGAATTAATTGCTATGCAAATATGAAATTGAATAAAAAGTTTTGAATATTTACATATCATATATTTACAAGTTTGGTCAACTAAAATTAGGCCGCTGTGTGATAATGTATGATTCACGTTTACTACAATAGACTTGGGAATGACACTAATTAAAATCACTAATTAACAAAAAAATATGAATTAAGACCACTAACTAAAAACCCTAAAGAGTAATGATCAGTCGATCGCACTCACTAGAGCGGTCGACGACAAGCGGTCAACTACTCTAGAAGTAGGCGATCAACTGGTTTGCATTTACAGAGTGTGGTATGAACCTCGACTTAAGGCCCATGTTATAAATAAAATATTTAGCAGCGCATATTATATATACACACATATATTTGTGTATGTGGATGTTAGTAGAAGTAGGGAAGCTAGTTCCTTATGTTGACGATGCTAGGACGTTGTGGACTGTGCAAATATTATTTCATCCAATAGGGTAGGTATTTGACTAGAGGCGATTCCATTGCAAATTGCACTCACAGAAAGTTCTATGGTGGATGCGGAAGACTAACGATGATGCCTGATAGAGTTTGTGGCCCAACACTAAAGGGAACTCCTTGGTATTCGTAGTGACACGACACGATGCTGTGTTGTTGATGGGTTCCGACGTGGTGCAATAAGAGGTTTTAGGTTACCATTGAGAGGTGGACGCAAAAGCAAACTATAAGTCACCCTTATGAGTCAGCGTTGCAGGCTCCCCCTCAATGTCTAACTAGGATATGTATAGTTGTAGTTGTAGGAATATAGTCCAATGATTGGTACGTGTAGTCATAGTGTGGGAAACTTAGTCCTATGGTTGAGAATTATAGATAACCCCTATGTTGGAATAGTTTCAATAGATACTAGCCATTCATTAGTTTTCTTGGGGTTGGATTAGTTGTTCGACCCTAGGTATGAGCCTACAAAAGTTGTAATGTAGGCGTGCATTGAGCTAAACCCCTTAAATAGAGAAAACTAGTGATTCACGAACACTCATAGGACATTCTAGGTTGCATATAATAGTATTACTAAATTTAATTTCATATGATCACCATATATTAATAAGTACTCATTCATCAGACTTTTGTCTGATCCACTCCTTTCTTTTTCCCCCACCATAGGAGGATAGTGAAGCTTGTGATAGGGTTGAGATAATTATGTGGAGAGACAAGCTTAACATTGGAGTTGCTATATATTTTCCATTTCTCTCCATGTATTTACTTACCATATTCAGTACTTAGTAGTATCAGACTATATAACACTGAGGTCAGTGACCACACTATGTCTTAATTACATTGACGCTCGAACTAATACCATTGCTAAGGTACTATCATCACTAAGGCGAGCGATGACTATCACTAAGGTCCAACATACATAAGCGAAAACTTTCACAAACGCCTGCTCTATGAGCATATATCGCACCATTGAGTTATCCATCGATACCTTTGGCAAACGAATTGATAGTAGAACACCTCGTACATTCCACTTCATAAGTTCACGTCGTCAAACATACCTCCTTGGACCATCACTAAATTCTATAAATTCTTTCCACTTGAAGCATTCGATCCAAACAACTTACATTGTTAAGTAATCAAAGCTCGAAACATCAATGGCTACTCCGCAAAAGTCATAGAATTTTCTCATGTCAGTCCCGAAGTAAGCAAACCAATTCCTTGTGTCAAGCCTAAATTTGTCTCACATTTTCTTCATGTTGTAATCGACTGGTATTTTTTCCATAACTCACAAACCATCCATTCAAATTGCATGCGGTCGATTATGCTAGCCCAACACACTATCCCAATCATCCCCTGTCATTTTAAGCTCGTCTAATTGATCAATACTAATCGATCAGTGGTGATCAGTTCCATCATTATCCTTGTGTTTTACTCTAGTCTTCTCTGCATAATCATTCTAAAGTCTCAAAGTTACCCCCAACTTTCTCCGTGCATACAACTCCCAACCTTAGCCAAATTTTCACAAAGGTAAATCAATCAGTTGTGGATTTTTTCTTGCATTCTTGGCTTCAGGGATCAGAGTTCTCTTTATGCACGCCTTGTGTTAGCCTCGAATCATTGCTCAACTCAACTTCATTAAGCCTTCATCACCTAAACTCGATCATTACCTGATGAACATCAAATTATTTATAATGTGAACTTCTCATCTACACATTTTAGTATTCATATGGTAGTACTACTTTGTATTTTTGTTGTGTTTTTTTAGATTCTTGATTTTCAAAAATAAATATATTATAGAAGAATGGGTTGAAAAACATAGTTTAACTTTAAATCTCGACTAATAACATCGTTTTTAATCAGTGGTGGATTAAGAAGCTTCTAGAATATATTGAAGAAAGAACTTTCTTGAGCACTGTGGAACACATAACACGGAAGCTCCTCGAATATCAGAGTAAGTCTAATAATCAAGCTTTCTAACATCTATTTTGACTCTATCTCATATCTAGGTCGGAAATCATACCTAACTATATACTCTAACTACATCCACACTAGGAACATAGCTCCCAAGCTGGCATATTTCATAATCAATTCATCCACGATTGCATTTCCCTTACCAGACATATAGAAAATGTCAAAATCACGACAAGCTTAGAACTCTAACCATTTGTGTCGCTCTTCTATAAGATATGGTATTTCAATGACTTATGGTCGGTAAATAATTTGAACCTTTATCCTAACATGTAATGCCTCCACTTCAATGTGAATACCATCACCACTAAATCTATATCACGGGTTGGGTATTTCTTCTTAAGCGGTTTTAGTTGCCTACTCACATACGCAACAACCTTACCTTTCAACATCAATACTACCCCCAATTCAATACCACATGCATCTTTGTATACAATAAACTCTTCATTCCCATTCAGGATGACTAACATTGGAGCACTCATCAACCCCTCCTTCAGACTTAAGAATGCACGCTAACACCTCGTATCCTTAGAAAAGGTTCAGTTCTTCTTCGTCAAATTAGTCAACGGTGCTGCTACCACAGTGAAATACTTTACGAATCGTCTATAGTAACCCGCTAATCCAAGGGAACTTCTCACATTTGTAGCATTCTTATTTCTTTTTCAATCCTGGTTTGCTATTGCCTTGACATGATGCACTGTGATGCCGTGCTTCATAACAACATAACCTAATAATTGCACTTCCCTCTTCCAAAAGTGATACTTTAAAAACTTCGCTTTCAGCTGGTGCTTCCTCAACGTATCAAGCATCACTCCAAAATGTCTTATGTTTCTCTTTTGTCCGTGAATAGACAAAAATATCATCAACGAACACATGGACAAAATTATTTAGTTGATCTATGAAACATGATTCATAAGGTCAACAAAGTATGCTAGCGAATTGATTAGCCCAGACGATATAACCAACCACTCCTTCTCCACTCTTAGTTGGCGGAACACCATCGCTAAATCCAACTGAGAAAACACTCTCCCACCATGAAGCTAATGGAATAAGTCATCAATACATGAGAGCTGATGCTTGTTTTTTCTTACCACCTTATTTGGCTCATGATAATCCAAATAAAGTCTCAAAGGGCCATCCACCTTAGTGACAAGCACTATAAGTCCTTTCCACTTAGACGTACTCATATGAATGAACCCATTCCTCAATAAGTCATTCATTTTCATCTCTACTTCATGTTTCTCTTTGGGTTCCATACACCTCAATAGCATAACTACTAACCTAGCATCACACATTAAATTGATACAAAACTCAATCTCCGTATGTGATGGTAATTTGATCAACTCCTCGAATATTCCTGGATACTCTCTATCAATGGGTACTGATGACAACTCATTGAGTGAGGTCTCGAGTGAATAAACAAAGCTAACCATTACTACATCATCTTCTATGCAACTAAACTCTTGCCTATGCTTACCATATGTCCTTATCATGACCGATAACCTCTAATAACCCACCATGACTCTGTACCTCTATAGTCAGACCATCCCCAAACTTAACAAAACCAAGGACATAAAAATCATAGGACAACATACATCCATGACTTGACAACACTATGTCATGACAAACCATACACACACACACCCCGTTCGAACCTTCCTCAGGTTCATCACTACCAAAGGTTCGTCCACCAAGTCAGGTTTAATTGTCTACTATGTCAATCAACTCGCTCCGACATTAACGACCCGCCATTTTGGACCATTCGCATCCATTATAAGTGTATAGGTAGACACTCATGCCGGAGTTGAATTGCTCAAAATACCGCGTTGTTAATTTAAATTGGAAAAACTGAACATATACAGTAAATAAATAATCACAGATCACAGACACAGAGTAATAAGTGCAGCGGAAATAAAAGAGATAGTAGTTCATGAAGCTACTATATAAATGTATAAGTTACATCAGAGTTAAACCAGATACAACGGAAGAGTAATATGATACATCAGATACAAATCAGAATACATCACTGAAATCTTCGAATACTGAAAGCAAAATAGATGGCTGGATCTTCAAGCAAAGCTCCAACTCCAAAGGTGAGTCTCGAATACTGGTACACTCAGTCTGACCCGAGCGTAAAGCAAAAAGACAAGACACTCGAGTCAGGATTAACATTCTTATATTAATAAATCCAACTCAAGTGAAATAGCAATTGAAATACAAGTAACTCAAAGGATGTTTGGAATAACCATCCTTCAAGGACCCGTTAAACTATCTACTATGTAGTAGTGTACGATAAGTTGATAATGTCTATCAGTATTCCACCCTTAACACATTTTTATTCCCAAAAGCATATACAAGACCGTAGTTTCCCCAAAACCGGAAGTCACCAGAGGGTAATCCATATACTAAAGGTACAAATCAAAATCGTAGTGGTCGCGAATAAATGGAATACAAGTATGACAAGGCACATGAGGCAATACCCAAGGTAGTGATACTACCGTTCGCCTGATCCAGACTGGTGAGAACGCAACGCCGCAGCGCCCGCAACACCGTGAAACAACACTCCCAAAATCAAGGGTGCACCAATCGACAACAAGTAATAAGTAGTTCGAAGAAGTGTGTCCACTTGAGGTAGCTAATCCTCCATTGGCCCGGCACAGCTCCTGTTTTAGTCATTTCCAATTTGACACAAGTGTCAAGGCTATCCATTATCATTCTCTTTCTTCAGTCATCACGTACATCATTCCAACCACTTCATTCTGGATCACCACTCCGTGCATAGTTATTAAAGTGGTTTTCAGTTTAGACAGAGAGTATATCCGTAACCGAATTCCGGTCTCTTTAATAACCTTCGAAATTATTTCACCGATTGGTCGTTTATTTATTTCAAAAACCAAATCAATTTCAATTCAATTAGAATTCGTAAATCAACATTTCATTTGTCTTTCAAAACCAATTTCCAATAATTTACGTTTCAAAACTTCCAAATTATCATTTCAAAATCTTATAATTCAATTTCAATTTCTATTTAAAACAATTCAAATATTGATTCAAATTCGTATATAAGTTTCATTCCAAAATCATTTAAATTAATTTAATTTAACATTTAAATCAATTTAAATTCATTTATCGATTTCATTCAATATTCATTAAGTAAATTTGCCATTCAAAACAATTTCTATTAAATTTCCAATTCATTAAATCCATTATTTAAATTCAACTTCATTATATCAGACTTACAAATTGAATTAAATTAAATTCATCAAATCAAATTCTTTAAATTTCAAGTCTTACATTAATTTCAATAAATCACATTTTATTTCTTGTTAAAGAAATTCAATTTCACTTATTTACTTTCTTAAATAATTTTCCAAAACTTACTTAATCAAGAAAACTCAATTTCAAATATTTACAAAGTAAAATCCACTTATTCAAAAGTTCAATTTTTCTTATTAAAGAATTCAATTCAATTTAATCATTAAATAATTCAATCTTATTTAAGTATTAAATAATTCAAAACTTAATTATTAGATAATTTCAAAGTTTAATAATTTCAACTTAATTATAATTTCAACTTAATTATAATTTCAAACTTAATTATTAAATCATTTCAAAGTTTAATAATTTCAAACTTAATTATAATCTCAACTTAATTCAATAATTTCTCAAATTAAACAACATTCTTTCATAAATTACATTGTTAATATTTAGTTTCAGATTATTAAATATTAACATTTTCCTTTCATTAAAATTCAAATTTCAACTTCATTTCAAAACATATTATTTATTCAAATAAAATCTTCATTTTATTTTTAAATCAAATTATTTGACCAATCGGGTTTTATTTAATTCTCTATCCTAGGTCAAAGTTCAATTTGGGTATTTATCATTTCAACCCGATTCCAATTCAATTCAAAATCAAACATAACAAAGGGAACTTGCAGTGTGATAACTGGGATGGTGTCAAAGTAAATAAACAAGCAATAACAACAAACAATAACAATCCAATAATCAATTCAAATAATCCCGAAATGACCGTATTAATTCGCATTGTTATTTGTACGAATTAATACAATTATCTCTAGAATCTACACTATCATTTCATGTAGATTAAAGATTATTACATTACGGTTTTCACTTGTCATTCAATTTCAATTTTTACACTACAACAATTAATCCAATATACGTCGATGGTTCAAAGTCTAATTATCACTATTCTACATGTCAATTAATTTAACAATTAAAAGGGGTCATATTCAACAAATCAAATTTAACATATAAATCAGTTTTAAAGTCGTTAACTATCCTATATCCATTTCAATTTTGCATACTATTTATCATTTAACACTAACAATTTAACGTCCAATATAAACATCAACAATAAATCAATTATCAGCCAAACTGTATTATCATTGCATAAATAATTAACAGATAATGGTGTCAGATGTCACAGGTGAACTGATACAGGTGTAATTTACTAACAACAACATATTTCAATTGTCGTTTCAATTGAAATCAAACTTAATAAATATAAGAACGTTAATCGTGAGTGAGTGCTCACCTTTCGAGGCTAGAGAGGATAGACAATACGGCAAGCTACGAATTGGATCACGAACTCGAAATCGATAAATTCAACCGACAAATCTCAAAGTAAAGCAAGGTGGACATGAATTTGATGGACAAAGCTGTTAACAAGGAATTGATGAAACAAATTAATTAGTTTTGCTATGCCCCAAAAATATATACACTATTATATTATTATTTCCCTAAATCAAATATTTTTTCTTTTACATATATATATTAAAAATAAAATCTACATACGGTAAATCAGAACTTCATTATTAAAACTTATACACAACGGTTACGAGTAGACAAACAGTTATACTATATATATATATATATATATATGTATAAAATTGAAAGTCGTTATTTACATTTAAAACGCCTATAATAAAGTATTAACATACAAGATATAGTTTCAAATCAATAAAAAAAAATATTTACATTTAAAACGCCTATAATGTATTACTAAACTATTATTTAACTTTAAAACATATACATAAATGTAGAAATTTAATGTACATATATCTATGCAGACCAAACAAATATGCAAGCTCTTACTTATGCAACCAAAATAAAAGCTGGGCTAGACCTATATGCAATACAGCCCCGCATATAAGCATATTTACATTTACAATATCTATATCAACCAAGCACTGTTAAAATATCAGCCATACAGTACACTTGAATATATATAACTTCCATCCTTGAACAAGACAACATACGCATAACATATACTAATATATACAAACACGTATACCCCTCATATTTTAAATCAATGTATATATATATGCACTATAAGCAAAATGATTGAATTAGGGATATATGCTAACATATAGAACCGATAAAAAGATAGGGGATATAATTAATAACTAATAACTTATATATACAAAACTGATATAAACTAATATATATAATATAACGTATTAATATAAACTAATATAACCACCTTTCCTTTAGTCATGCAAACAGAAAACAACATAAGCTAATATACAACTCTTATATATACTTTTATATATGAAATAACGACCAATGTAATATTATACATAGTTTACTGTAAAATCTCAGGGATCAGAACATATGATATATACATACTAACTGACCATACATAAACGTACATAATATTAATCATTAGACTAGTGTCATAGAGTTATAGATATTAATAATGGTATATAAAAAAAATAGCTTATAAAATAAAATAGTTTGTATAAAATATAAAACTTATATAAACTTAGATTAAATAACTAACTATAAACTAATTATATATACTTAACTAGAACATGAATCTTATATATATAAACTTTTATATAAACTGTAACAGACTTAAACAAAAATACGGTTGTTAACATATAAGGTAACTGAAAAAAATATAAATATATAAACTAGCTGTATATAATATACTTATGCTACTGATAAGATGAAACATACTTGATATATAACTTTGGCCAGAAAAATGAAAACATATTATATATATGTAAATATATATACACAGAGAAAGGATTTTCAAGCGAGATAGTACATACAAAATATATCAATGTTTTAGAGCAAGACAAAAGCATAGAACTTAACATATAATCGATATCAACTTATGAACAGACCGAAATGGATACCTGTATATGGGAAAGGGCATGGGAAGAGGATGGTTACGGGGCTTGCGGCTATGGCGTGCAGTGATGGGTTGCTACGAACAGGATGGGACAGCGGGTTGCGGAGGCTTGGATTAGGCTAAGGTCGTGGTGTGATTGGGTTTTGGTCTCGGACATGGAGGAGCGACGAACTGTGGCAGAGGGATGAAGGTCGGCTGGGCTGTAGTCTCGACTATGAGTGGACGGAGGTCGGTGGGCGAGATGAAGTCAGTGGTTAAAGGTGTTGGTTGCACGGAGGCGAGACTGCTGGCCGGTTGTGTTGATCGGACGAAGGCCGGTTCATGTATGCGGTGACAGATCTGGGCATGGTGGGGAAGAAGGGATGAACAGTGGAAGAGGAGGATGGATGTGGAGGGGAGATAGGAGAGAGCATGGCTCTGATGGCAGCCATTCTTATATTTGTATTGTTTTTTTCTTTTCCGAGGGATGAAGTGAGAGAGAACTGGGAAGAGCAAAGAAAAAGGCAATTGAATAGAAATGAATTATGTATTACAGCATATCTTCCTAATCAACAGAGGCAGACAAACGAAAGTGAATTTTTTGAACCGGTGGGAATGGAAAAAGGTTAGAAGCAATCTAGGAAAAGCAATGGTCAATATTAAATTTATGGGGAATAGAAAAAAAATAACTGAAGAAATAAATGGTTGACAGCTATTAGTTTGCACAGTAGGAATGCAAGGGTAGTAAACCAAAAAGATTTTTAAACCGTTACCGATACGAAATCGTTTCATGAAGTGCAACGCAAACCAAACTCCGAATTGGACAATCGAATATACCGTAGAGAGCACGACGAGACGATCAAAACGGTATATGGATATCAGTGGTATGATTGAATTATAAAAATTCGAATTTTTTTAATAGCGGAAAATGCAAGAAAAACGCTGAAAAATAAGATCGACGGAGCCAAAGATGTCCGAATTTGGAAAAACGACAAACTGACATCTTGCTCAGAAGATGGTTTAGAATTTTTCTATGTAAAAATATTTAGGTTTCGAAAACATTTTATTTCCAACGCTTTTTAACTGATTAAATTGAAATGAATTTACGCGCGAAATAAACTTTCACATTTTCGGACGAAAATTTACCAGTTGCTATGTTTAACTAGGCGTATTCCAAATATTAAATTTATATTTCAAAATTTTATCGTTTAAAATTTCACAAAATTTCAACTAATTACGTTATTAAAACAGTTGAAATTTACGGGTCGTTACACTCTCCCCCACTCAAAACTTTTCGTCCCCGAAAAGGAACGAGGTAGGAGAATAGAAACAACCAGAAAGAAAAACAGATTTGAAATATAAAATAACAATTAATTTAAACCATATAAATTCAAATTTAAATTAATTGATATTCAATAATTGATTTAACCCATTTGATTTCACTAAAATCAATCTCACTATTTCTAAATTCATTATCTTATTATCCCATTTCTTAAATTTACAATTTCTAAAACAATAAATTTGAATAGTCTTTTATTATAATCATATTTTTTTTTCCAGCAATTTAAATTCTTTTTATTCCAAATTATTGTTAAATTTAATCTACTTAATATATCTAATCACATATATTTAACCCATATAAATAAATTTAAAACATAAAAGTTTCGATTTAAATTAATTTACATCTATTAATTTCTTTTAAATTCAAGGTATTTTCATATGTTGATCAAATTTCAATTTATTAATTCTTTCAAAACAAATTTATTTCATTATTAACTGAGTTTACTTATTATCCTATCTAACTCTATTAACATCTTTATAATCAAAATTTAGTGTATAACATTTATTATAAAACACTCAAATTTTATTTATAAATTCAATTTATCTTATATATTATCCAATTACATATTCAACTTTTGAATGATTTAGGTAAGTTGTATTAGAATGCAGTTGAACAATATACAAATAAAATTTTCCAAATTCAATTATTCAAGTTTAAATATTTATTCCAAATTTGGTTTTATTTATAAGTAAATCATCCTTTAACAAAATTGAAGAATTAGATTTCCGATTAACTTTAAACAATTTAGAGATATATAATATATTTATATCCAATCAAATTAAATTTTAAAATAAGATACCTATATATATATAAATCAAATTATACTGAAGAAATTCGAATCAAATATTTTTCAAAACAAAACCGTAGCAAAGCTACAGAATAGTATCTCCAATTCAAAACTCGAAAATGAATGTCGATGATGCGGCCGCCATCACTGAAATTATTTTCCAGCGACAAAGAGAAGAGCACTGATTTCAACATTTTAAAATTCTTTGGAAACGATTTCTATTCGAAAATACTTCCAATAGTATATACTTTTAAAATTTTAAAACCAAAGTTCGAAATCACCGGAAACTAAATTCTCAAATTTCTGAATTAAATTCATTTCAATTTCCAAATCAATTTATAAACCATAATTATAAATTCATTTAGAATAATAATTGATAATCAAATATTATCATTTCAAACAAACAATTTAATTAACCTATTAAATTCCAGAAATTTTTTTTTACTTATATTTTCACAATATAATCAAATAATTTATTTCATTTTCCAAATTTGAAAATAATATTTTTAATGTTAATTTATAAATACACTTCCTCGCTCGACGATAAAAGAATGGATTTCAAAGCGAGGATAGAGATTCCAATTTGATGGACTCAAATCAAAGAGAATTTTGATTCGAAGATAAGTTCGAAACAAGATATGATGATTCAATAACAGAATCGGGAGATGGTGTAAAGACCCGCAAATCCGTCTTCCGAAAACCCGACACTGCTACGTCCACTGTAGCAATTGTCGAACAATCGGATGGCGGAAACGCGAACTTTAATATTTAAAAGAAGAGGAGGAAGAAAAAATAGAAGAAAAAGAGAAGAAAGAGAGAATGGAGAAGAACAACAACACGGAAGAACAACAGAACAGAAAACAATATCAGAATCTTACACATCGCAACGGAATAATATATAATAGATAATC
This sequence comes from Allium fistulosum, assembly GCA_030737815.1. Taxonomy (NCBI): domain Eukaryota; kingdom Viridiplantae; phylum Streptophyta; class Magnoliopsida; order Asparagales; family Amaryllidaceae; genus Allium; species Allium fistulosum. The sequence continues at coordinate 132,383,022 of CM060904.1, forward strand.
AATAGTCTTTTAAAACAAAGAACTATATCAGTTTATACATACATCAATCAGAGTCAATATACAACAATGGACAGTTATATAAACTTGTCCTCATACAGAATACACAGCGGAATAAATAATTTCAGATACAAATACTACGTCTCGCCATCCAGCTTGTCTCCAAAGCTCCAGAATATCCAGAATATCCTGATAACATAACTCTAGGCTGCCCGTGTGGAAATTGGTGGGCACCCAGAGTTTAGAAGGGAACAATAAACTCCGAGTCAGTCATGGTGACTGGTGTGAGATCGTAAAACAGTTATTTATCTTTAAAATAAACAACAGAAAAATTTTAAAGTCAATTCGCAATGCTTTTGGAAAATGAAACTACCATAAGACCTCCCACCACACACACAATGCAAACGCAGAATTGGAGGAGATTTCTTCTTATGATAGTCAAAGATGCTTGATACGCAAAATCAAATCATTTTTGATATTATTATTAGTGCATAGTGTAGAAATCATTTCGAAAGTATAATATTAATCTTAGCCAGCATAGGCATTCCGCACTTATGCCTACTATAGCTACCATCCAAACAGTGGTGACCACCATAAGTGAATGATAGGTTCTACAACTAAAACCGTACAAGTCTCGTATTGTTTCTTTGGATTTCCAACAAATGGCCAGGCTATGGAACTTCCTTTTCCACGATGGGTACGTCCCTGGAATAGACGACCCGAGAACCTAACCGGATCTCTGCCAAAACAAGGCCGGGTTACCTCTGCAAAAATAGGTAACTACTGACACGCGTATGCCATCCCCCGATCGTAACCGATCTTCCCGAGGATCCCCGATTTCCAACAAACCACATAGATAATAATGCAGCAACCACATAGGTTAAGTATCTGGGCTCCATACCATGATACCACCTCTATCCAGAAGGAATGACATACACTAAGGGGCGCTACTCCCTAGAACCTTGCCGCATCCTTCCTGTTTCGACCATTTCCGGGGTGTGAGGCTCGACGAAGTCTCGTCCACAAAGCTACGCTTTCTACAAAGCCATGCTTCGGGTCAAACAAAATGATCAACCTATGATCACAAAGATATAAGATCAAACAAATGATCATATCACAAATGATCAAACACTGATCATTTCACAGCAACACTCAGTATGCCACGTTACCCAATTGGGATATATCGCTGATAAATTTCAACTACATAACCTCTAAGCTCGTACGTCTCAGAGAAGGGTGTTAAGCTAAGAGAATAAATTCTCCGCCACCAACAGAAATGTATTTGAAAGAAATCAGCTTTATATCTCAAATTGTAACGTCAGACACACAATCCATACAAGTCTGTTCCGGGATCGAACAGAACCGAAGGCACTTCTCATGAAGCCCTTGCAATTCCGGATAATTTTCAATCACGTCAGGACTTCCCGTCACTAAGGGTGATAAAAACCTCTAAATCGGAGATCAGCCGATGTAGAGTAACTCGACGGTAATCCTTCCGTTTTCAAAAATATCCGGTCTTCAACTCCGGTCTTCGAATGCAATTCATTACGACGTATCACATATTCGGAATGGGTTATACAACCCCATGGTCCTTTCCCGGCTAACCCGAATAGTGAGCGATTTTTCAAAAATAAGTGTGGCATTCAAATTCATCCAATTCACAACAAATACCTATCTAAAGGTAATTATTGATAGTCGGTTATTTAACTATCAATAAAGATGCGCAACATCATCAGATTCCAAATAATTTTCCAAATTATTTTATCTTCAAAAATATCTTTACTAGATATAAAATTTCCACACTTAACCATTTGAAAACAATTTCAAAATCAATTTCCACATTTCATTTTATCTTTGAAGGTAAAATCTCAAAACAGTTCATTTCATATTGGAAAAACATTTCCATACTTATTTAAAAATAAGTATTTCACAAATCTATTTATTTTCAACACTTGGAAAATATTCGATATACTTAAATCAATATTAAGTATACATTTCATTCTTTAAGGAAATCATTCTCTTTCACAATTTTTATTTGAGTCAAAACGAATGTTACGTAAAACATCGTTACGACAACTCAAAATCACTAGTATAGGGATTCGAAATTTAGATAGATATATAAATCCCAACACTATATAAAACATTTCCTTTCGGAAATCATTTACTATAACAATCAGTGTTATAGTCCATCATTTCCTTATTTCTCGAAAACGTCTATTTCAACAATAAATGTTGAAATCTATGATTTCGATATCTTAATACGTTTTAAAACATCTTTTAAAACAATTACTTCATTTTATAATATTGTTTCTCCAGAACATATCCATTTTCCTTAAGAATATATTCACTGTCCAAAATCGTGAATATAATTCACTTAACCAAATTTCAATCATCTCTACACATTTTATTTCAATAAAGATTCGCTATCCAAAATCGCGAATATATCTTCTTTAATAATCTTCTATATTTAATTTATCAAATTCAATCGATTTCGAATTTATAAACACGGTCATAAATTCTATTTTATAACAACTTTGACTTATAGATCTTCTTTATTAACAATTCGATCAATATTCCACTTAAAGGCAAAAATCCAATTTATAAGTGAATCTCTTATAAATGTTTCATTCTACAACTTCATACTTTATAAATCTATAAATTTCATATCTTTACAATTTATAATTCTATACATTTCATATCTTCACATTTTATAATTATAAATTTCATATCTTCACATTTTATAATTATAAATTTCATATCACTTATAAAACTCATTTTAAAATTCCAATAACTTTAATTGATAAATATCAATTTGATACATCTTTTATATACATTGGTTTAATAATCCAAAAATCTCAACTTAAACCATTTTATAAATTTCTTAACTCTTTATTTCAAAAGAATTTACTTTTTTTGTTAAAATTCACAAAATCTTAACTTTTATAACTTTAAAGTTTTAACGTTTATCTATTTAAAGTAAATCAATTCAACAATTTAAATAAACGTATATTTTCAAAGATCACTTTTAAAAATTTCACTTTTAAAATCAACATCGTTATTTTTAAATTTCAAAATTTGAATCCAATGATGCAACGCATCAATTAGTCAATCACAACATCAACATCATATATCAACATATGATAACAGAATATACATCAATCCTGTAAATAAATAACTACTGGTGAGGAATCCAGTTGGATCCCTCCAACCTGTTTCCCTGCATCCAAAGACGTTAGCACAATACCATTCCACTTCGAGGTGGAATATCGCGGTATATAGGTTTTTATAAAAATCCACTTACTAACGGCGCAATAGGGTCTCATCCGCTATACGAGGCGGGAAATCAATCAATCCAATATATACATATGCCAATATGTATATATTGCTATATATAGATATATCCTAAAATATCTAATATCAACAATCCAAACAGACAATCAAACAATAACTGAAAATTCCACTTTTCAATTTGAGTGAGAAAAATCTCACCTTAGCTTTTTATTGTGCAATCCATTTTCCATTCCAATTTGTTTCTCTCCATTCTTAACCTTGTATAAACAATTTTATACAAATCATAAATATTCGAATTAAATTGAACCATTAAATTTTTATTTATAAATTAAATTACCAAAAATTTTATTTTAAACTTTAAAAATTAAAATTTGAACTATTTCTCCTTAAATGATCAAATTGTCTAACCATTTGACAAGTTTAAATTTTTTATAACAATTCAATTTAAACAATTTAAAGCTATATCAAATTCCCAGTTTAAACTAATTTCTTACTTAATAAATTTACTTAACAAAACAAATCTAGAACTAAATTTCCTTTAATAATTTATTTAACTAAACAATTTAAACTAAAACTAAACTTCTTGTAAATAAATATCTTTAAGTCAATTTCTTTAACAATCGTTTTCTCCTTTTTTTTTTCTTTTTTATAAACATTCCCATTACTGTAAATTTATTCACTTTTACATATATGTAAATCCATTTCAATCTGCATATATATTTAACTTTACTGTAAATTCGTATATATTTATATATGTTTTAAAATTAACTAAATAAATAAAATAAAATAAAAACTGCAGTATACCTTTTTCGATCCGCCGCCTGGAAACACCCCTCGCGACGAAGTCGCGAACTCCGCCACCCACACCACGTTGACTTCGAGCGCCACCATGTTTGCGAACGCCGCCGCGATCCCCTCACCGTAGCTTCCACTCGCCTGCTCGAACCCCATGGCCACGCGATTGAACTCGCAATCCTGCGTGGGCGCATGCGCGCCTCGACTTCGCTGCGTTCGAGCCTCCTAATTGGCGTCGATGTTGCTTCCCAGACACGCGCTCCTGCGCGATTCGATTCTCGATTAACTGGAGAGGCTCGCGATTTTTTTTTTTGATAGTCGAATTCGTTTTCGAATAAAGGAAAGGGGAGAAAGGGATAACAGGCTTTAGGCTTTGAATTTTAATGAAAGAGGAGGAAGCCACTGTTAATTTTTGAACGAGAAAGGGGGAAGAAAGATGGAACGAAGGCACGCTGACATATTTTTTTCTTTTGAACGAAAATATTTTCGTTTGTCTTCTGAAAAGAATGGAGGGAGTATCGGCTATTATAAAATGAAGGACGACGTGATTTTTTCGTGGTTCTCGGCGTAGACACTGGGGCGTGATTTAAGGCGCTACAGGGTTTTGATTTTGACCAGTTTAAAAAATTAAATTCTTAAATTGAATTCGTTCTAAAATTTCAATGCGTTTACTCACCGTGTACTCACGTATCGACACCGAAAAATACGAGATTGGAAATCCAGTAATAATTCAATATTACGGACCCAACGGAACTGGTTTCGTCGAATTCCGAGACTGCGCCTCGGACGGCTATTTTTAAATATCGATATGAACGATATAAATTCAAAACTGAACAGAACAGTTTCAAATTCAATTCTGAAAGTTCTATTACCTTCAGAATTATCAATACGAATTTTAAAAGCTTTCGAAATATTTTTCTTCAGCTTAAAATTGAAGATTCAAATTTTTTATTCAGTATTCAATAGATTAAATTTTATAATTTAATCGCCAAATTCAAAGTTATTTTCGGGATACAAATTAAATCATCGTTCAAATATTTAAAATTAATTAAATATTTTCAATTTAATTTGTTCAAAATTCTGGGTCGTTACAGATGGTAAGTTTATTTAATTCACGGGCAACCTTAACCGGGTCGTCCGCAACTTCAAGAATAGGATCGATGCTGAATTCCGAGGTAAATCAACACTCAATCTCAAGAGATGGAATTCAGGTATAGCAGGAGATAGATAGCATCGTAAACCGAGGATACAGAAATCTCCGGTAAATCAATGCCTATTATAAAGGAGTTTTGCTCCATTACAAATCATTCGAAGATTGGCGAGACCGCCGATCCATTATAGATTTCATTCCAAATGGAGTTATGGGGTGCTCCAGAATTGAAGAAGGCGAATAGTGAAGGACTCGAATGAATTTCGGAACCGAGGGAACGTTCCCAAATTCAAAGGAATTGAGTCAAAAGAAGAGATTGAAACTCGAATGAGAGTGATTCTATAAATATATTTACCCTATATGTTAAGTTTTGCCTAGAGCTACCAAAGCTCTGATACCAACTGTAACGACCCGCCATTTTGGACCATTCGCATCCATTATAAGTGTATAGGTAGACACTCATGCCGGAGTTGAATTGCTCAAAATACCGCGTTGTTAATTTAAATTGGCAAAACTGAACATATACAGTAAATAAATAATCACAGATCACAGACACAGAGTAATAAGTGCAGCGGAAATAAAAGAGATAGTAGTTCATGAAGCTACTATATAAATGTATAAGTTACATCAGAGTTAAACCAGATACAACGGAAGAGTAATATTATACATCAGATACAAATCAGAATACATCACTGAAATCTTCGAATACTAAAAGCAGAATAGATGGATGGATCTTCAAGCAAAGCTCCAACTCCAAAGGTGAGTCTCGAATACTGGTACACTCAGTCTGACCCGAGCGTAAAGCAAAAACACAAGACACTCGAGTCTGGATTAACATTCTTATATTAATAAATCCAACTCAAGTGAAATAGCAATTGAAATACAAGTAACTCAAAGGATGTTTGGAATAACCATCCTTCAAGGATCCGTTAAACTATCTACTATGTAGTAGTGTACGATAAGTAGATAATGTCTATCAGTAATAATAAGATATCAAAATAGCGTTAAGTCATGGCCCATTCCACCCTTAACACATTTTTATTCCCAAAAGCATATACAAGACCGTAGTTTCCCCAAAACCGGAAGTCACCAGAGGGCAATCCATATACTAAAGGTACAAATCAAAATCGTAGTGGTCGCGAATAAATGGAATACAAGTATGACAAGGCACATGAGGCAATACCCAAGGTAGTGATACTACCGTTCGCCTGATCCGGACTGGTGAGAACGCAACGCCGCAGCGCCCGCAACACCGTGAAACAACACTCCCAAAATCAAGGGTGCACCAATCGACAACAAGTAATAAGTAGTTCGAAGAAGTGTGTCCACTTGAGGTAGCTAATCCTCCATTGGCCCGGCACAGCTCCTGTTTTAGTCATTTCCAATTTGACACAAGTGTCAAGGCTATCCATTATCGTTCTCTTTCTTCAGTCATCACGTACATCATTCCAACCACTTCATTCTGGATCACCACTCCGCGCATAGTTATTAAAGTGGTTTTCAGTGACAGAGAGTATATCCATAACCGAATTCCGGTCTCTTTAATAACCTTCGAAATTATTTCACCGATTGGTCGTTTATTTATTTCAAAAACCAAATCAATTTCAATTCAATTAGAATTCGTAAATCAACATTTCATTTGTCTTTCAAAACCAATTTCCAATAATTTACGTTTCAAAACTTCCAAATTATCATTTCAAAATCTTATAATTCAATTTCAATTTCTATTTAAAACAATTCAAATATTGATTCAAATTCGTATATAAGTTTCATTCCGAAATCATTTAAATTAATTTAATTTAACATTTAAATCAATTTAAATTCATTTATCGATTTCATTCAATATTCATTAAGTAAATTTGCCATTCAAAACAATTTCTATTAAATTTCCAATTCATTAAATCCATTATTTAAATTCAACTTCATTATATCAGACTTACAAATTGAATTAAATTAAATTCATCAAATCAAATTCTTTAAATTTCAAGTCTTACATTAATTTCAATAAATCACATTTTATTTCTTGTTAAAGAAATTCAATTTCACTTATTTACTTTCTTAAATAATTTTCCAAAACTTACTTAATCAAGAAAACTCAATTTCAAATATTTACGAAGTAAAATCCACTTATTCAAAAGTTCAATTTTTCTTATTAAAGAATTCAATTCAATTTAATCATTAAATAATTCAATCTTATTTAAGTATTAAATAATTCAAAACTTAATTATTAAATAATTTCAAAGTTTAATAATTTCAACTTAATTATAATTTCAACTTAATTATAATTTCAAACTTAATTATTAAATCATTTCAAAGTTTAATAATTTCAAACTTAATTATAATCTCAACTTAATTCAATAATTTCTCAAATTAAACAACATTCTTTCATCAATTACATTGTTAATATTTAGTTTCAGATTATTAAATATTAACATTTTCCTTTCATTAAAATTCAAATTTCAACTTCATTTCAAAACATATTATTTATTCAAATAAAATCTTCATTTTATTTTTAAATCAAATTATTTGACCAATCGGGTTTTATTTAATTCTCTATCCTAGGTCAAAGTTCAATTTGGGTATTTATCATTTCAACCCGATTCCAATTCAATTCAAAATCAAACAGAACAAAGGAAACTTACAGTGTGATAACTGGGATGGTGTCAAAGTAAATAAACAAGCAATAACAACAAACAATAACAATCCAATAATCAATTCAAATAATCCCGAAATGACCGTATTAATTCGCATTGTTATTTGTACGAATTAATACAATTATCTCTAGAATCTACACTATCATTTCATGTAGATTAAAGATTATTACATTACGGTTTTCACTTGTCATTCAATTTCAATTTTTACACTACAACAATTAATCCAATATACGTCGATGGTTCAAAGTCTAATTATCACTATTCTACATGTCAATTAATTTAACAATTAAAAGGGGTCATATTCAACAAATCAAATTTAACATATAAATCAGTTTTAAAGTCGTTAACTATCCTATATCCATTTCAATTTTGCATACTATTTATCATTTAACACTAACAATTTAACGTCCAATATAAACATCAACAATAAATAATTTATCAGCCAAACTGTATTATCATTGCATAAATAATTAACAGATAATGGTGTCAGATGTCACAGGTGAACTCATACAGGTGTAATTTACTAACAACAGCATATTTCAATTGTCGTTTCAATTGAAATCAAACTTAATAAATATAAGAACGTTAATCGTGAGTGCTCACCTTTCGAGGCTAGAGAGGATAGACAATACGGCAAGCTATGAATTGGATCACGAACTCGAAATCGATAAATTCAACCGACAGATCTCAAAGTAAAGCAAGGTGGACATGAATTTGATGGACAAAGCTGTTTACAGGGAATTGATGAAACAAATTAATTAGTTTTGCTATGCCCCAAAAATATATACACTATTATATTATTATTTCCCTAAATCAAATATTTTTTCTTTTACATATATATATTAAAAATAAAATCTACATACGGTAAATCAGAACTTCATTATTAAAACTTATACACAACGGTTACGAGTAGACAAACAGTTATACTATATATATATATATATGTATAAAATTGAAAGTCGTTATTTACATTTAAAACGCCTATAATAAAGTATTAACATACAAGATATAGTTTCAAATCAATAAAAAAAATATTTACATTTAAAATGCCTATAATGTATTACTAAACTATCATTTAACTTTAAAACATATACATAAATGTAGAAATTTAATGTACATATATCTATGCAGACCAAACAAATATGCAAGCTCTTACTTATGCAACCAAAATAAAAGCTGGGCTAGACCTATATGCAATACAACCCCGCATATAAGCATATTTACATTTACAATATCTATATCAACCAAGCACTGTTAAAATGTCAGCCATACAGTACACTTGAATATATATAACTTCCATCCTTGAACAAGACAACATACGCATAACATATACTAATATATACAAACACGTATACCCCCTCATATTTTAAATCAATGTATATATATATGCACTATAAGCGAAATGATTGAATTAGGGATATATGCTAACATATAGAACCGATAAAAAGATAGGGGATATAATTAATAACTAATAACTTATATATACAAAACTGATATAAACTAATATATATAATATAATGTATTAATATAAACTAATATAACCACCTTTCCTTTAGTCATGCAAACAGAAAACAACATAAGCTAATATACAACTCTGATATATACTTTTATATATGAAATAACGACCAATGTAATATTATACATAGTTTACTGTAAAATCTCAGGGATCAGAACATATGATATATACATACTAACTGACCATACATAAACGTACATAATATTAATCATTAGACTAGTGTCATAGAGTTATAGATATTAATAATGGTATATAAAAAAAATAGCTTATAAAATAAAATAGTTTGTATAAAATATAAAACTTATATAAACTTAGATTAAATAACTAACTATAAACTAATTATATATACTTAACTAGAACATGAATCTTATATATATAAACTTTTATATAAACTGTAACAGACTTAAACAAAAATACGGTTGTTAACATATAAGGTAACTGAAAAAAATATAAATATATAAACTAGCTGTATATAATATACTTATGCTACTGATAAGATGAAACATACTTGATATATAACTTTGGCCAGAAAAATGAAAACATATTATATATATGTAAATATATATACACAGAGAAAGGATTTTCAAGCGAGATAGTACATACAAAATATATCAATGTTTTAGAGCAAGACAAAAGCATAGAACTTAACATATAATCGATATCAACTTATGAACAGACTGAAATGGATACCTGTATATGGGAAAGGGCATGGGAAGAGGATGGTTACGGGGCTTGCGGCTATGGCGTGCAGTGATGGGTTGCTACGAACAGGATGGGATAGCGGGTTGCGGAGGCTTGGATTAGGCTAAGGTCGTGGTGTGATTGGGTTTTGGTCTCGGACATGGAGGAGCGACGAACTGTGGCAGAGGGATGAAGGTCGGCTGGGCTGTAGTCTCGACTATGAGTGGACGGAGGTCGGTGGGCGAGATGAAGTCAGTGGTTAAAGGTGATGGTTGCACGGAGGCGAGACTGCTGGCCGGTTGTGTTGATCGGACGAAGGCCGGTTCATGTATGCGGTGACAGATCTGGGCATGGTGGGGAAGAAGGGATGAACAGTGGAAGAGGAGGATGGATATGGAGGGGAGATAGGAGAGAGCATGGCTCTGATGGCAGCCATTCGTATATTTGTATTGTTTTTTTTCTTTTCTGAGGGATGAAGTGAGAGAGAACTGGGAAGAGCAAAGAAAAAGGCAATTGAATAGAAATGAATTATGTATTACAGAATATCTTCCTAATCAACAGAGGCAAACAAACGAAAGTGAATTTTTTGAACCGGTGGGAATGGAAAAAGGTTAGAAGCAATCTAGGAAAAGCAATGGTCAATATTAAATTTATGGGGAATAGAAAAAAAATAACTGAAGAAATAAATGGTTGACAGCTATTAGTTTGCACAGTAGGAATGCAAGGGTAGTAAACCAAAAAGATTTTTAAACCGTTACCGATACGAAATCGTTTCGTGAAGTGCAACGCAAACCAAACTCCGAATTGGACAACGAATATACCGTAGAGATCAGCACGACGAGACGATCAAAACGGTATATGGATATCAGTGGTATGATTGAATTATAAAAATTCGAATTTTTTTAATAGCGGAAAATGCAAGAAAAACGCTGAAAAATAAGATCGACGGAGCCAAAGATGTCCGAATTTGGAAAAACGACAAACTGACATCTTGCTCAGAAGATGGTTTAGAATTTTTCTATGTAAAAATATTTAGGTTTCGAAAACATTTTATTTCCAACGCTTTTTAACTGATTAAATTGAAGTGAATTTACGCGCGAAATAAACTTTCACATTTTCGGACGAAAATTTACCAGTTGCTATGTTTTACTAGGCGTATTCCAAATATTAAATTTATATTTCAAAATTTTATCGTTTAAAATTTCACAAAATTTCAACTAATTACGTTATTAAAACAGTTGAAATTTACGGGTCGTTACAATAAGCTTCCTTTATTATATGGAACATTTCATGGTATGCTTTTCAACTTCTAATGAGATGTAGTTTCTTTTACGAACAGTATCATAACATAATTATCGTATAACAACGTCATGGAATTCTCAACGTCTAAAATCACCCTAGATCAGGTACAACTTTGTGTATTTATTTCTACTTTTTATATTGCAGCGGTATTTAATGTAATGTATTAGCTTTTGGTTCAATTAGCTACTATTTATTGTTTGGAACATTTCCAACTTAATGTTCTTAAGTTTGAACATGAATTTGAAATTGGCATATTATATTCGATATCACTTATGAAGATGAAATCGTAAGGAGTTCATTCTTTCTATAAGTAATTCTATTATAATTCTAAATACTTGAGAACACTCTAAATTATCATTAATGATCTTATTTTGGATTTAATACTTGCTTTATGCATCAAGTACATAAGCGAAATACGATATTGTAGATAACACAAGATGTATGATAATTCATATTGTCAATGCATAAGGAATCCATCTTGTACACCCTGTATTAAATATTTTAACATGGTATCTATGTGTATCATTTGCAACCGTCTCAACATCCATTTATATAAAAGATCTACATTCGAATCCAGTATTGAGATGTAAAAAACCAAACTATATTGATCTTAACATGGATACATCGCTAACAATCATAAGGTTGTTATTTACTTATTGTTATTTAGAAATATTCTAGTATTTTCATGGTTCTTTCTTATAGACACATTTCCTCTGTATTTTGATTTAAATTTAAACCGTTTGATTTTTCTATCAAAATATTTACCCAATGCTGATGCTTGTAGAATGATACTTTTGTATCAGTTCTAGGACCCTATCCACTAACCCACAAACTTAAAATCGCTATCACTGACTTCAAGACACATTTGGTTATTAAGCGCATACAACATATTCTAAATAATTATTTAGAATTTTGTTTCAACATAAATATACCATAATGCAAATTCATATCGAGCGATGATTTTGTGAGTAAAATCCGAATTAACTTAAGTACGTCGAGTGACGATCTGTTAAGTTAATTTCAATAATTGAAATTTATGATGTTATTCCATCATCGTAGCTTACTATATTCCAACTGCATTGGTATTTTTCTCGAAGATACTTTTGCAGCCGATGGAATCTATTTTGGAATTGCACATCACGTTATATGATAAAGTCAATATCTTAATGGCTTATTGAGAACTAGGAAACTCTTTTCTCGACATCATTGAGAAAATCATATTTCCTCTTAATGTGCGAGAGTTCTTGTTAGATTATGTCTATTTTAGCTTGGTCAATTTCATTTCATCCTTTATAATCAGTTTTATCTATGGATCAAATCCAAATTTATTTTTCTACCAATAATTTCTAAAAGAACTTTCTTCATCATGAAGTTGGTGTTTCTTGAAATAACAATTGCTTCTTAGTGCAACGGAATAGATAGTGATAAACATTCTATGAATTTCTTATATATATGTATACAATTGATTTGGTCTACAAGTTTATAAAACTTATGCTCATAACATAAATTGGTCAATCAATATTGGTCATTCCCTAACTCATTTGGGGTGGTCTATACAACATCTCTCATGAATAATATTACATGTAGTCTCTCGACTCACACAACCTGTCAACCCATTGACCTATGATATGCATGAGTTGTTTCATCAATTCTTATCTTGTATGATTTTGCACACATTGTTTTAGATGAAATTAAATTTAACCTTATGTGCTTAGTCTTAAGTACACGTCCTTATAGAAGAAGTTAACTCAACTTCACTCACCATCAATCATATTTTGTCTAACAAAGTCTTATTACTCTTTTTCGATACGTCATTATGTTAAGGTGAAGTGACTTCTGAGATCAGACCTTATTCATTTTAGGTACATTTGAAATTCTTTTCCAGTGCACTTACCAATTCGATCAAATCAAATCGTTTTATTTCCTTTTGCATGTTACATTATATACTTTTTTATATTCTATGAACTTATCATACACATATTTCTTGTATATGGAATACGCATGATCATATCTGCAACAATTCATTGGTGACTTTCGATGAACTATATCGAACTGTTTTGGTATTATCAAACAACAACTACATACATCTATAAATATCAATCTAAATAGTCACAACTCTTTTGTCACTTCCGCTGAATGGGTGCTTTACCCTTAATCGTTTGAGATACAACTCACTAGTACCATAAGATTCATAATCATACTATCAAATAATTATTTTTCAAAGATATGGCACGGTCGATAAGTCAAAAATGATAGTAAAACTTAATATGCTTATGTATTATGTAGCTAATGCAACAAATACTGTTATTTTAGAGTTATTTAATAATAAATATTCCTAATATTCATAGCAAAATTAAACTACATATATTCAGTCAATGCTGCAACATCTACTAATTCGTAAATAATATTTGGTATACATATGAATTTTTTTCTGTAAGTTGACGCATCCATTTATGAGTGTCATATGGTATGCTCCCGCTATTTTCGCCATTGCTACAATAACATATGAACTATTAAGTTCCATCCAACTACTTATTATGGACTATTTATTTGTTACTATAACTATTTTACAGTCCATAGTTTTCAATCAAATATTTTGAACTCATAAAAGTAACCTTCATAGAAAACAATTTTCTAAGTTAAAACATAATTATAATAAAATCTCATTTCTCATTCGATATTAAGTTTTTGTTAGTATTTTGTACTATTCTCATTCTGATATCTCTTTATGAATCAGATGTGACCATCCACTTTCTTTATCCCAACCATGCTTAAGTTACATCCAATCCCATACGTTCGCTGTTCTTTTCAAAATGGTCAAACTATACAAAGAAAATCCTTACTACAATATAGTATTGAACTCTTTACAAAAGTGCAATTGGTTTTCCCTAACACTAAAGGATATCGAATAGCTTGCATTTTGTGCAAACTGGTCAATCTTACACTTTAGTGATTGAATTTCTAGGTACATCTCGTAGCATTTAATGCTACATCTGACACAACAAGATTCATAATGTAATTAATCATATTGAACATACGATCTAGCACTATAGTTTACTTCTTAATTCGAATGAACTAATTTCATCAAAGTTTCATACATTATGAATCGTGACTATTCACCATAGAACATTTATTTATGATCGAACATGGATCAAGTATCCATATTCTTATATTGCTTAAGAGTTCAAAACTCATAAAAGACAATACATGGTCTTAAAAAAAATTCTTAAGCGACCAGGGCATGTGTAACGACCCGGAATTTTCGATCCCGAAAATTTCAGATAGTTAGGGAAAGAAGAAAGATATAGAAGAAGAAATAGAAAATAAAACACAGAATCTCACATTCGCAGCAGATCAAAATATAATATCAAATAATAACAGTTATACAAATGAAATCTGTACTCGTCAAATTACACTTTAATACATCAGAGTTACAACATATACACAAACACTGGACAGATACAATCATCATGTCCCAAACAAACTACAATATATCATAGCGGAATACACTCCATACGTCCCTGCCATCCAGCTCGTCTTCTGAGCTCCAGAACGCCCTTACCTGAAATCTGTAATACTCGGTCTGACCCGAGCATTACATCAAAGTAACACCCGGGTCAGGCTGGGAACCAGCGTGAGTAAACCCATCTAACTTGAAATTCAAAAGCATAAAACTCACTTAAACCCGGGGTAACTCGTACCTCACAACGAGTTCTTAACTTGTTAAAGCCAACACTTATCTCACACATCAATATCTAAGTCCCAAGCTTAGTTTAAATGGTCCAATTCACTTAAATCATTCCATTCCAACTTATGGATTTCACATATCAATTTATAAAGAATCAAAGTGGTTTCGGGTATTTACTAATACCCGACTCCGGTCTCTTCGAATCTCAAGTCATCTTAACCCAAGTTATTTAATTAAATACAATTCAACTTTAAATACAGGATGTCACTTTTTATATAGCAATTCATCATTGAAATATAACCACATTATCACCGCCCACCCAACACATCATATCATAAAACGTTTCATATCAGAGATATCAACCAATTCAATGCATTTAACATCATTCAATTATTCATAAGCAAGATTTATCATGTCCAAAATTAATTTAATTTTCTCTAATTAAATTAATTACTAACTTTAATCGCTTAGATTTCCTTTACCTTACATTAATTAATTACAAACCAATTAATTAATCATCCTTTAATTATCCATCTTAATTAATCATGCTAGATTAATTATCCTTCCATAACATTAAGTAATTAGCCTTTAATTAATTCCATAAAGTAATTATTCATTAATTACTTACGCTAAGTAAGTATACTTTATTAATTTTATTAAGTAATTATACTCGATCAATTTCAAAGTGGTTATCCTTAATTAATTAAACTAATTAATTATCTTAAATTAATTACATTAATAAATTATCCCTTAATCACTAGTTAATGATCCTTAAATTAATTACATTCGTAAACTTCCCATTAATTTCTCCCATAAAGTAATTACTTCTGTAATTATTAACATTAATTGATCAATCCTTATTAATTACATTAAGTGATTAACTTTTAATTAATTCCACTGATTAATTATTCCTAATTTATCACAACCTTAATTAATTTAAGATAAATTCATTACAGGAAAATGGACACAGGGAAGAAGTTGTAAAAAAAATTAGTCTCAGAGACAACAAGTTTGCTTTTTAGTCTGAAGGACACTTTTTAGTGTAAACAGAAAATGATAGTTACAACTATCATTCTGTGATCTGCACTAGAAAGTGTCCTTCAGCCTAAAAAGCAAACTTGTTGTCCTTGAGACTAATTTTTTTTTTCAACTTTTTCCTTGAGCCTAAAAACCCCAATTCATTATCTAATTTAATTAATTAATTAGAAAAACATTTAGGAATTAATTACATGATTAAAAATATAATTTACTTTAAACAAAACAATTTAAACGTTTAATTCAACTTTTAAATCTTAAAAGCTTGTTTAAACTTGTCTTAAATAAATTTACTTGAAGACTTATTTCACATTTATTACTTAAATTTGGTTATTTTATATATGAAGACTTCCCTTTGAAATCTTCCATTTTATTTCTTTTGAAAACATATTACTATATTTATAAATCTTGATCACTTTAATAACATTAAACTTTTTTTAATAATTTTACTTCGGAAATCATGGTTTACTTTTCTTTGGAAATCTATTCGCTTTGTTTCCATTAAAAACTTCATTCCCTTATTGCCTTTTTAAAAACCAGATACACATTTCCTTTAAGTTTAAAAAACTTGGTTCATGATTTCCTTTAAATTTTCAAAACCTGGGAATGTTTTTTTTTTCATATTAAACCTGGCAACTTAAATAAAACAACCCTGCCATATTCTCAAATACCCGAGCCAACAACCAAGAATCCCGAACTAAACCCAGTCTCTTCGCTCACCCCACTTTCTTCAAGACAATCCAAAATTTCCTCGAGTAAAACCCGAGTGCGAGCTCCATCTTCACGATCTCAATGTCAATAGACACGAACGTGTACGCGTGCACGTGCACCAACCAACTACGGCGCCGCTTCCTTCGGTGACACCTCTCCCACATCGACGACCACCAACACTCCCAACTCCGACCACCCAATCACCCAAACAAACACAAAATCAAAATCGAGGAAAACTCGCTCAACCTGGAACCGAACCACCTCAGGAAAGCTTTCCATCACGGCAACTCCAACCACCAGAGTCGCTGCCACCTCGTCTGCATTTCCTTAAACACACCTGCTGCGTTTCCTAAGGGTCCGACGAAGCTCGGTCCACTAGAGGGGAATCGGTGATCCATTTTACCCATCTCGACCAAT
Source organism: Allium fistulosum (assembly GCA_030737815.1). Taxonomy (NCBI): domain Eukaryota; kingdom Viridiplantae; phylum Streptophyta; class Magnoliopsida; order Asparagales; family Amaryllidaceae; genus Allium; species Allium fistulosum. Next base: position 132,400,259 of record CM060904.1, read on the forward strand.
TTAGGTTTAGGAACCTAAATTACTTCGTCACCGATGCCACGATGATCTGGCAACCCACCGACTATTTTTCCCAGATCCGCCGTACACCCTTCCACATGTAGATGAAGCTCCGACCACCCAAGAACTTCCGACCATCTGAAGTTGCTCAAAATCCAATCCCAGTTCAACTCAAAACTGCTCTCGATTCTCGCCATGACAAATCACCATATGTAATCTAAAAATCCTATTTTTGCGTAAGGATTCAAAGTATATAATTGAATCACTATTTCGTGTTATTCGAAATTATCAAAAATTGAGGTTTTGCTCTGTAGAAATTAAGTTTTTCATACTGTATATACTTATACTTCTTGAAACTATTTTTAAATCATACTCCATACTTAAACACACATATTTGCTTTTGAAATCAAAGCCTGATATTGATTAAATAATATGAAATTGAATTTCTTGGGTCGTTTCTATCCTGTGGGTTAAAACAGAGAGGAAGATGCATGCTTCAACATTGTCAAATATAGATATATATACATAGAGCTTCATGCCTACCATACTCTATATATCTATGCAAAGATTAAATAATGTTTGAGTGCTAACAGATTTGTTTACTCACCTGTTTTAAAGAAGATGAACAGAGCAACTTCCTGATGTTGAAAAGCTGTAAGCTTGATTTTTTTTTCCAATTCTTGTTTTGATGATGATACTATATTTAGTTGCTATTATTTTATTTTTTTTCCAGCTTGCGATTGATGAACGAAATGAAACATGAGATGATATATAAAACGATGTGTACCAGGTGAAGTATACACATATACAGGGGATATTTTTCTATTGTACTGGGAAAGATTTTTGTTTATGTGTTGATCAGAGATTTTATCTCAAATTGTAGGCTGAAATGATATTGCATTAATTATTATTGTCTTATTTCCCAAGCCTACATATTTATCTTTATATATATTGTACATAGATATTTACTTTGTTGTCTTGTTTCATACTCTTCCATATTTTATCTTTTAATGGTTTAAATGTTTGAATCTCTTTTCTTCTTTGCCTTGGTGACTGATTTGTGTGCCAGAATAAATTATTATCGTCTTTCATTTTCTAGTTTACATACATATACTAATCTTATTTGTACACGAATATATAATAATGTCTTGTGTGGCTCTATATATATTTATTTTCATAACTTTTATTTTGTGTTGTAAATACAATTTGGTTGTATTTTATTTTACTTTGTATATTTATCCCTATTTACAACTTAAACATTTATTTCTATATTCCTTACAGAAACTATCAACACTTAATCTAAAAGATATTTATTGTTAAACTTGTCAATACCATAATTTCTTAAGCCTATATATTTATATTTATTTTTAAACAATATACTTGTTTTATATTTAGATTTAATATTGATAAGATTTATTTTACTTGAACTATTATTGTCCAGACTATATCATATATCTGATATGAAATGTTGTGTATTTCATTTGGATAACTTGGGTTAGGATGACATGAGTCTCGTAGAGACCGGAGTGGGGTATTAGAAAATACCCAAACCACTTCGAATTTTTATAGATTGATATGTGAAATCTATAGGCTGGAATGAAGTGATTTAAAGGAATTGGACTATTTAAATCTAAGCTTATGTGTGAAATAAGTGGTGTCTATAACATATTGTGAACTTGTAAATTGATTCGAGTTACCCCGGGTTCTATATAAGCTGTACGCTTTGTATTCCATGGTGGATGAGTTTACTCACGCTGGTTTCCAGCCTGACCCGGGTGTTACTTTGATGTAATGCTCGGGTCAGACCGAGTATTACAGATTTTCAGGTAAGGACGTTCTAGAGCTCAGGAGGCGAGCTGGATGGCAAGAACGTATGAAGTGTTTCCACTGTATTATATTAACGTATATCTGAGACATGATGATTGTGTATATCCAGTATCTATATATATATATGTAACTCTGATGTATTAAAATGTAATCGACTGTAACGACCCGTTATTTTGGACCATTCAAATTGACAATAAATCCACACATGTCTGACTTGAATAATTGAAAATATCAGATTGTTAATTTAAATTTGGCAAAACTCAGCATATGCAGTAAATAAATCAATCACAGAATCACAGACATAGAGTAATACAATAATACGCAGCGGAATAGATAAAATAGTAGTTCATGAAGCTACTATATAAACATCAGAGTTAGAAATAAAATACAACAGAATATCCCAAATGCAGTGAAGTCTCCAATACAACAGATGACTTCTCTGGACAAATCAACTAGAAGAGCTGAAAGCTGAGGCGATAGTTGGATCTCCAAAGGAAGCTCCAAACTCCAAGGGTGAATCTCAAATGCAGTATCACTCGGTCTGACCCGAGCGTAAAGCAAAACACAAAACACTCGAGTCAGGATTAACATTCTTATATAAATAAATCCAACTCAAGTGAAATATCAACTGAAATACAAGTAACTTAAAGGATGTTTGGGATAACCATCCTCTAAGGATCTTCAGAACTATCTACAAGGTGGAAATATACATTATAACACCGTGGTCATTTCAATTTAATTTATACTTCAAAACCCAAATATCATTTCATTTCAAATATAACTATTTTGTAATATAGTATATATATTAATTAATTTATAAAGTAAAGCATTTAATATTCTCAAGTCTCGCAAATCGATTCAAATCAACTTCAAATTCCAAATTCAAATTTATTCAAGCTCCATTCATCAATTCAATTCAGTTCTAAATATACCATTTAAATTTTCAATATATTTCAAGGCTTTAATATTCAACATTTTCAAAGTTAAATTTAACAGTTTCATATAGCTTTTGATTTAACTTCATTATTATTTAATCAGGGAATATTCACTTAATAGATTCAATATCATCTAACTAGCCCTAAATTTCAATTTTTCTAAATACTTCCTTAAATTTATTTAAACAAGAAATATTCATCAAATTATTTAAATCAAACCCAAGTTATAAATCATATCATAATCTCAATTTCAATAAATTTCAAATCGGTTTAATTAAATAAAAATTCTTTAATGAATACAATTTCAACTAAATTCAAATTATCTTCTCAATCTTAATTTGTTCAAATTATTACCAAAATCTATTTTGAAATATAAATTATTATTTTTTTCTTCCCAACTCCATAGAGTTTATTTTCAAAATATTTAAATATATGGACCAACAGTGTTTGTATATATTTCTATCATATGGTTAAGTGATACGGATATTTATCATTTCAACCTGTAATTTAAATATATACGGGTAGATATCATTTCAACCCGTAATCCCAATTTCAATTCAAATGAAAATCGCTTGGGTCTATCATTTCAACCCATAACAATTTTCTCCTATTCTAAAGTCCGTTCGGGTATGTATCATTTCAACCCATAGTGAATTCTATACTAACAGGGAACTTGCAGAGTGATAACATATAATATAAAATATAACAACATGCATATATCATCAATAACAATATAACATAAACAATAGGATATGGTGTCATATCCCACAGGTGAACAGTTACAGATAATAGCATATATAACAATTTAAATAACTACAGCAGCATATTTCAATTGTCGTTTCAATTGAAATCAAATTTAATCAATAAAAGAACGTTAATCGTGAGTGATTACTCACCTTTCGAGGCTGGAGGAGTTTGACACAGAACAAATTATGAATTTCAAGCACGAATTCCAAAGCAGGGCAAGATTGGCACGAATTCGATAGAGCTGATAAATAGGAACCGGTGAGAAAAATCAGTTTGATAGAAATAGAAATATACTATTATTATTAATAAAAATTTCCTTAAACAAATATTCAACTTTAAATACATATTTAAAAAAATATATTCAAATATCCAATGTCTATATTTCTATATTTCTAAACATCAACCTAAATAACCATACTATACTATAATACATACCGAAATAAAGAAAATCAATATATATATATATGCAGACCACTAAAATTACGGTATATATTAATCCAACAAGTCACGGGAGACTTATATATACTTTATATATCCTGACATATAAAACCAACATGTAACACGCATATCTATAACTGTTATATGACTCACAGATATATATATACTCTTTACTAAAATAAAATAATATATTTTACAGTAACCTATACATACCAGATTATATACAGTACTGGTATACTATTGTAAAAACATATATGGATATAGATATAAAACTGTCAAATATACTTATATATCAACCTAATTTAAGATTTGTATAAACTAACATTAATTTTCACTACATAAAATATAATATACAATACTGAAAACATATGATACTGTATATATATATATATATATAATATAAACTAAACTCACATAACTTAATATATATACTACCAACATATTTACCTACTTATCTTCTGCAAACATCAATACTTCTGTCCATATATGTATACCATAACTATAAATATACTAGCGAACAATATATAACTTATATAACTAACAAATGCATAAATGCTTACAACAGGTTGCCTACAAAATATTTATATAGCTTATATATATATACACACTGTATAACAGTATAGCTTATAATATATACTAATAATATATAAAACAGTAATATAGACATTTATATATATTAACCAAATATACTTTATAACAATTCTATTATACAGTATAAAATATATATACCTGCTCTCAACTCACCAAAAGCTAAAACAAAATATCAAATACCAAACCCATATATTATATATATATGCGAATAAACAAGCCTTATCTATATCTGCAATCTATATAACCGTAACTCATATAGTATATATATGCCAGAACCATACAATTAAACACATATATTTAAATCAAAGAAATATATATATATATATATAAATATTTTAAACACTAATATATATAACTTATAACAGATAAAATAACCTTTTTATATAAATGTATACATACAAACTGTTCAAATAGAACTTAACTAAAATAAGAAAAAGAGGTTGCCGCTGGGTGGCTGGAAGGTTTGTGGAGGATCTCGGCGTGGAGGATGGTGGTTCGGCCGAGGTGGAGCGGGTTTGATGGTCAGGGGTTCTTGTGTTGTGGCGGTTCACGGTGGAGGGAGGCGGAGTAGAAAGAGAGTGTTTTTCGGCAAATACAAGTGCTGCAGGGTTTTTCAATTTTTTTTTTAGAAGAATGGTGCGGGTTTTAAGGATGTGGGAGTAGATGTCAAAGCAGGGACGTAGGTTCTCTGGTGAAGAAAGGGAGGAGATTGAAGATGAGCAGTGTTTTGGAACCATATGATGCAACAGTAAATATGTAAATATATTTCATAACTTTTCTCAAACCATTAGAATGAATGACAACACAAGAAAGAAAATGAGAGACAGAGGAGAGGATAGGATTTAATGCACGAGACAGAGCAAGCTGTTCAGATCTAAATAAATTTATTTCAAAATAACGAAAGCAACAAATCAGACCAAAAGGAATTTGAATAGGAACGGTTGTCCATTGATTCAGCAAAATTAATTAAAGCAATTAATTATGGTTTGGAGAGCACGTTAGAAATTTGAACTGAAGGAAGGAGTAAAATCAGAAGTTATGGTACCGTTACAACGAACCGTTTATCACTTCCGTCGCGTAATGGACCTTAAAATACAGAGATAAAAATACCATTGAGATCGGCACGACGAGAGAATCAAAACGGTATACAGATATTAGTGGTACGATCATCCGACCAAAAGTCGATAATCGGTACCGAAAATGCTGCTATTTCGTACGGGAAAATCCAAACGGAGCTAGAAACGTTCGAATTTCGCGAAACGAATTTCGCAGTCTGATTCAGAATGCTCTGAATAAATTTTCTCCTATTGACATATTTTGGTTTCGAAAAACTTTTAAATTCACTATTATTAACCGGTTTAATTTGAAATAAAATTTCACAGGAAAATAAACTTCAATATTATCAGATGAAAATTTACCAGTTGCTATATTAAAATAGACGTATTCCAAATAGTAAATTTTTATTTTCAAATTTTATTGTTTAAAATTTCACAAAATTTCAATTAATTTAACAAAAAAAATCACTAAAAGTTTTGGGTCGTTACACTCTCCCCCACTCAAAACTTTTCATCCCCGAAAAGGAAGGAGGTAGGAGAATAGAACAACCAGAAATAAAGGTAGATTGAAAGTCAAGATTAAACAATTAATTTGAACTATATAAATTTTACTTAAAATTTGAAAACTTCATTTGCAATTCAATTGTCTTATATACTTTAAAACTTTTCAAGACCCATTTGCAAAATTTCTTGCTTCCTTTACAATTACCATTTATATGCTTAAATAACAACTTTATAAATATATGAAAACTATTTGAAAACAATTATTTACATTATTACTTATATTTATAAAGAAGCTATTTGAAAACATTAAATCCATAATTCATAATTTATTAATTTTTTTTTATCTCAAGATACTTTTCAAATATTATTAATAATCAATAATCATTTACTTTAAATATGTTTTATTTAGTTAATAACCTTAAAATATTTATAACACTAAAATTTCTATTAAACCATGTAGTCTATAATTAAACAATATTTTAAAAGAATATAGTCAACAAGGAAAAGAAGGAGGATTTGGAAAACAGAATATAGGTGAATAAATAAAGCAGGGCAGATAAGGTAGATTCAAAAGAATAGTATCGGGCATGAATAATTAATTCAAACCATTAGAATTTCAATTTCAATTATTGATACAAAATTTCTTTGTTGGAAATACTTTTATAATAAATTGCCTTTATAACGAAACAAATTTCCTTTCGAAAATACTTTTATAACTCAATGTCTCAACAAGTTTATCCTTGTTCCTGTAGACTCTGGTAGTGCGTTGATCAGGCGCAAAACTAGAATTCTCCAGGTACTTAGTAGACTTGTTTCAACACCCAGTGAAAATACTGGAAAAACTTTTAAAAACAGATATGGAAAGTACAATCCAACCAAAAACAAACAAAACCTTTGTCTAACCATGGTTCGCAGATACACAATGGTTACGCCTGGATCTCCCAGGAAACAATCCATATCCGTAAGCTTTCTCAGCCCTGCGAGTTACGCCATGATGACTAGTAGAATGCAGGATACACAATGGTTACGCCTGGATCCCCCAGGAAACAATCCGTACCCCCAGGCAAGACTCAGCCAAGCATTTGCGCTACTATTCGCGACCTACATAGATGCAGGATACACAATGATTACGCCTGGATCCCCCAGGAAACAATCTGTACCCCTAGGCAAGACTCAGCCAGGCAGTTGCGCTATGCAGTCGCGATCGTAAGACCATGGGTAACGCCATGGAATTCGAAGGACACTCGAGTATCATATCCGGAAAACCAAAAATCAGAGAGAATAATATCGATAGAATGAATCCAAGATGTGGCCACAAATCGAATATCAAGCAGAAGGCACTTTCCATATCTTTACTTCGAAAATATGTATCATATAGTACCTTTTCAAATCACTTTCAAATATCGTACTTATATAAAATCCATTATATATAAGATTTAATTTTCAAATCAAATACTTTCCAAAATCAATAGTATATCAAATCATACTTATATAGACTTCAATTATATAAGATTTCACTTTCAAATTGAGTACATTTTTAAATCTATAGTTTTCGAATCAATTTCATACTCATACAAATCAATTTTTTTATAAGTTCGACAACTCCCAAATCAAGTGTTTAGTAATGTAAGGTTCTCAAATTTTAATTTGTTTCAATATCAGTTCAATTTCAAAATCATATACAATTTCACCAAATTATTTCTTCTCAAATTAATTATCTTTAGTTTCAAAGTTTCTAAAATAATAGATTTAGAAAATAAATCCAAATTTCCAAATCAGAAATTTAAGTCAACCAATTCATTTCCAAAATCAAATGTTTTCAAAATCATCTTATACTTACGTAAGGTCTATCTTATATAAGGATCAAATTTTTCAAAATAAATTTGGCTGTATGAAGAGCCGTATGGGATTGAATATCTTTGCTTTTATGGGTTATATATCTTTGTAATTTTAAATTGGAAATTTTCTTTTAGTAAGCAAAGATATTCTAACTCGACAGCTTTCAATTTCAATGTCAAAATATATCAATGATATTAGAATATAAGATGTACATACGTCATCATTTCGCAAAATCACATTTGAACGCTCGCTCGATCACACAAGTTCGCTTTCGAACTAGTATTGTCCATTCGACTTCCCTAATGCGGACTTCGATACGGTTTCTCGACTAGAAGCCATCAGTCTCCTTGCATAGCCATATACTATGATAGAGAATTCTAGAATCAAGCCCAAAATCCATATCAAATATTCGCCATCAAGAATCGAATGAAAAATCCAAACACGAATTGGTGTAATTCACCTCGAACTTGTGTACTCAAACCTGGATCAAATTAATTATGCGAATAAAACTGCATACGTACAACTTATATATTTATTCCGACTTGTTAAATATATAGTTTCATAAAGATGTTACTAAGTTAAAACATTTGAACTAAATTTTATTCAAAATATTTTGAAGACCGAATTCTTTTCAAACCATTTCGAATCTAAATTTCATATTAGAAAAATTCAAAATAGCCTTATTCATTTACTTAACAAAACAGTTTCAGCTTATTTAAATCATATTACTACATACTTTAAACATACATACCAAACTTATATACTTTATACTTTTCGAAATTTCTTAGCTTTGAAAAGTTGACCTTGATTTGGAAGTGCTCGAACCTTCAAAATAGTTAAAGAAATCATTTTCAAATTCAGGAGTTGGAAATCAATAACAAATCAGTAAGTCAATTTCAAAAGATAGGTTTATATCAAATTCGAAACACGAGGACTGAACACCGGCTTACTTCAAATCATTTCAAATATATATACATATATCTTTAGAATATCAAATCTTACTTCGAAATTTGAAATCAAAATGGTTTCACAAAATCACTCGCGTAGCAATGCTACTAAAGTGGCCTCTCCCCCACTCTGAAACTCGAAAATCAATGTCGATGATGCGTGCACTCATCACCGAAATTATTTTCCAGCGACATAAGTGAGTTCTGGACTTCTATTTTCTTGAAAACTTCTTTGAAATTTCGTCGAAATCATTCAAAACTCAATAAAATCATTTGAAACATTTCAAATTCGGAAAATACTTTTAAATCATATTATTATTATATATTTCAAAATCTTAAAACCAGTTGCAAAATACCGGAGTTCAATTCTTGAATTTCAAATTTAAAATCCTTTAGTTATAAATCATTTTTAGATAGATCAAATTTCTTATATAATTTTTTTTTCAAAATTACAAATCCTTTCGAAACCTCAAATTCTCATTTTAAAAGGTATATAATCCTTATCGAAAACATTTCACTTTTATATATAGAATATAATCATACTTATCAAAATAATAATTTCGGTTTAGAAAACAATTTCTAGAATACAAACAAACCCGATTTTCAAAGGATGATTTAAGAATGGATTTCAAAAAAAGATTGAGATTCAAATTAGAGGGACTCTAATCAATTAGGATTCTAATTCGAAGATAAGTTCGAACAAAAATGAGATAATTAAATTTCAAAATAGAAGATGAATATACTTATATAAATCGCGGGCGACCTTAACCGGGTCAACCGTGACTTCAGGAACAAGATCGATGCAGAATTCCAAGAAAACCAACATTCGATTGCAAGAGATAGCGGCATCTAAACCAAAGATATAGAAATCTCCGGTGAATCAATGCCAATTGTGAAGGAGTTTCAGCCCTTCACAAATCATTCAAAGATTGGTGGGATCCTATTCTTATAGAGATCATTCGAAGTGGAGTTATGGGATACTCCAGAATCAAAAGAATACAAATAGGGAGAGACAAGAATGAATTTCGGAACCGAGGGACATTCCAAAATTCAAAGGAAATCGAGTCAAAAGGGAGAGATTCAATTCGAACGAAAGTGATTCTGTAAATAAATTTACCATATATGATAAGTTTTGCCTAGAGCCTGGCTCTGATACCAACTGTAACGACCCGTTATTTTGGACCATTCAAATTGACAATAAATCCACACATGTCTGACTTGAATAATTCAAAATATCAGATTGTTAATTTAAATTTGGCAAAACTCAGCATATGCAGTAAATAAATCAATCACAGAATCACAGACACAGAGTAATACAATAATACGCAGCGGAATAGATAAAATAGTAGTTCATGAAGCTACTATATAAACATCAGAGTTAGAAATAAAATACAACAGAATATCCCAAATGCAGTGATGTCTCCAATACAACAGATGACTTCTCTGGACAAATCAACTAGAAGAGCTGAAAGCTGAGGCGATAGTTGGATCTCCAAAGGAAGCTCCAAACTCCAAGGGTGAATCTCAAATGCTGTATCACTCGGTCTGACCCGAGCGTAAAGCAAAACACAAAACACTCGAGTCAGAATTAACATTCTTTTATAAATAAATCCAACTCAAGTGAAATATCAACTGAAATACAAGTAACTTAAAGGATGTTTGGGATAACCATCCTCTAAGGATCTTCAGAACTATCTACAAGGTGGAAATATACATTATAACACCGTGGTCATTTCAATTTAATTTATACTTCAAAACCCAAATATCATTTCATTTCAAATATAACTATTTTGTAATATAGTATATATATTAATTAATTTATAAAGTAAAGCATTTAATATTCTCAAGTCTCGCAAATCGATTCAAATCAACTTCAAATTCCAAATTCAAATTTATTCAAGCTCCATTCATCAATTCAATTCAGCTCTAAATATACCATTTAAATTTTCAATATATTTCAAGGCTTTAATATTCAACATTTTCAAAGTTAAATTTAACAGTTTCATATAGCTTTTGATTTAACTTCATTATTATTTAATCAGGGAATATTCACTTAATAGATTCAATATCATCTAACTAGCCCTAAATTTCAATTTTTCTAAATACTTCCTTAAATTTATTTAAACAAGAAATATTCATCAAATTATTTAAATCAAACCCAAGTTATAAATCATATCATAATCTCAATTTCAATAAATTTCAAATCGGTTTAATTAAATAAAAATTCTTTAATGAATACAATTTCAACTAAATTCAAATTATCTTCTCAACCTTAATTTGTTCAAATTATTACCAAAATCTATTTTGAAATATAAATTATTATTTTTTTCTTCCCAACTCCGTAGAATTTATTTTCAAAATATTTAAATATATGGACCAACGGTGTTTGTATATATTTCTATCATATGGTTAAGTGATATGGATATTTATCATTTCAACCCGTAATTTAAATATATACGGGTAGATATCATTTCAACCCGTAATCCCAATTTCAATTCAAATGAAAATCGCTTGGGTCTATCATTTCAACCCATAACGATTTTCTCCTATTCTAAAGTCCGTTCGGGTATGTATCATTTCAACCCATAGTGAATTCTATACTAACAGGGAACTTGTAGAGTGATAACATATAATATAAAATATAACAACATGCATATATCATCAATAACAATATAACATAAACAATAGGATATGGTGTCATATCCCACAGGTGAACAGTTACAGATAATAGCATATATAACAATTTAAATAACTACAGCAGCATATTTCAATTGTCGTTTCAATTGAAATCAAATTTAATCAATAAAAGAACGTTAATCGTGAGTGATTACTCACCTTTCGAGGCTGGAGGAGTTTGACACAGAACAAATTACGAATTTCAAGCACGAATTCCAAAGCAGGGCAAGATTGGCACGAATTCGATAGAGTTGATAAATAGGAATCGGTGAGAAAAATCAGTTTGATAGAAATAGAAATATACTATTATTATTAATAAAAATTTCCTTAAACAAATATTCAACTTTAAATACATATTTAAAAAAAAATATTCAAATATCCAATGTCTATATTTCTATATTTCTAAACATCAACCTAAATAACCATATTATACTATAATACATACCGAAATAAAGAAAATCAATATATATATATGCAGACCACTAAAATTATGGTATATATTAATCCAACAAGTCACAGGAGACTTATATATACTTTATATATCCTGACATATAAAACCAACATGTAACACGCATATCTATAACTGTTATATGACTCACAGATATATATACTCTTTACTAAAATAAAATAATATATTTTACAGTAACCTATACATACCAGATTATATACAGTACTGGTATACTATTGTAAAAACATATATGGATATAGATATAAAACTGTAAAATATACTTATATATCAACCTAATTTAAGATTTGTATAAACTAACATTAATTTTCACTACATAAAATATAATATACAATACTGAAAACATATGATACTGCATATATATATATATAATATAAACTAAATTCACATAACTTAATATATATACTACCAACATATTTACCTACTTATCTTCTGCAAACATCAATACTTCTGTCCATATATGTATACCATAACTATATATATACTAGCGAACAATATATAACTTATATAAACTAACAAATGCATAAATGCTTACAACAGGTTGTGTGACGCCCCACCTCTATGCTCATAATAACAAAGAGTATTAAAAGAAATACTGTCTATTATTACGAAGAATAAGGCTGGATAGGAGCGACCATCCGTAATTGGCCTTACACTAATATTGGTTATCTCGATAGGAGTGGTATATACTTTTTATTTTTCATCTATTATTTATTTACTTCCATCGACATATCCAATTATCAGTATGAAACAAACTACGATAGTTCATAATAGTTTAGGACATTAGATATAACAATAACACAGATAATATAATTGCGGAACACAGATAAAAACAAAAGTCTCATATATATATAACTGATGTCAGTTAATACATAGTTGACACAATACATACGATACAACTACAACTGTCGACTCTTGAAGTTATATATACAAGTACATTATCGACTAATATACATGAATACATATCGTTCTATACAATGACACGACTACTACAAAATGACACGGACAACTTCAGAAGATGTGAAAAGTCTTCATACCCTGAACAGCAACTCAAAGAAGAAAATCTACAACCTGAAATAACTCGGGTCTGACCCGAGTATTACATTCAAAAGAAAATAATACCCAGGTCAGTCTAATTCAAACCAGTTTATTAGTGCATATAGGCAGTAATAATTTAAATAGACGACAGTCACAATAATTCTCGTCTATCCGATTCTTTAAACAAAGAAACCGGATAGCGGTCAACATAACACTTAACAGTGTTTAACAAAAATCAGCAGATTTAAATCATCAACAGAGATAAATAAACAATTTATCAAATCGACTAAATCAATTTAAAGCCATCGAAATTGTCACTTTAAAACCATCAAAACTCGATTGGCTGCCGTACACGCACGCGTGTACGGCCTCGCCAAAACCGCATAAAAGATCAATGCATCACGACACAAAAGAAATATCAATTCAAAACTGTCGAGTTTGGGTGGCTGCAGTGCACGCACGCGTGCACTGCCTCGCCAACACCGAATATAAAGTCACCTCAAGGGATCAAGGGTAAAACTGCAACGAAAAATGCAGCCATCACATGAATTTAAGGGCACGGCGAATATACAAACTGCAACTTCAATGTGTTGCTATCTTATTTGAAAACAAATGCACATCCAACTAGCAGTAATCAGTGCTAAAAGAACAACAACCCGAATGTGAAGGTATCAAAATCAAGAACAGGGTGCAGTACCGAAGCAAAAGACAGGGATGTATTGCTTTTCCGAGAACAATTACTATATAGTGCAAACCATCAATGCAAAGTCAAAGACAACAACACTACAGGCACCAGGTCAGAAAGACCATAGTGACAAACTCAAATGTACAGAGACATCAACAATTACAGGTGCAATATAATGCAACAGTGGACAAGGACTAGGCCACAGCAACAAGATGAACCAGACAGTGATTTAAGAAATATCACAGTCAAGTATGCTACAGAAACACTAACTGATGAACAAGGATAGATGCAACAGACTTTAAAATGAAGACCACTTCATATTAAAGAAGACTCAAGTATATGCAAAGCTTCAACATGGATGCAGACATGTCAAACTCCCAAAGATACAATAGTGAAGGAAACTGCATCTCAAAAATGCAGAACCCAAACCAAGGTCAAGCAAGGCAGGTAGCAATGACTACACTAGGATGTCAAAGGCTGGAAATCAACAAAACACTTCAGTATGAAAACAACTACAATGCAGATTGCATCAAACCAGAGAACATCAAAACAAGATTGTCATGATGCAGATTGCAAGATAGTATAGACTCAACATGAGCACCAACCTGAGACAATGTCAAACAGTGCTAACCCAAATGAATGGAGACAACAGAGACTTGAGACCAGCAATGCTACTGGATGAACAAACATAGCCATAGTAATCAAGTACAAGACCCGAGCTCACCACAGCAAAATGTTAATCCAGGACAAGGAGATAACACATATGTGCTACATGAATGCATATGCAAGCGATCAGGTACAACAGCTCTAGTAAGTATATCAATATCATCACCGAAATAAATGATCAAAGTCAAAGATCAAAGTCAGGCGAAGTCAAGACAGTGAAGGATTTCAAGTGAAGTGCTTAAATTTACAGTAAAGTTTAAAAGAGAATATCACAACTAAGTCAAACTCAATCAATGATGAAGTCCTGCAACTATTCACAAACTACAAATACCAAGAGGTCAAAGCCGAAGTCAGTGTTACAGGGATGAACACAAATGCAGACTCACGTTTATATGAAGTGAATAGGATACAGCCATCAACACGAACAAAAGATCATCACAATGCAAACTCCAATGTGAAGACAACAGAAGTGATGTCAGAAGTCATACAGCTCAAACTACACAAATATCACAAATTCATGTCCAACATGATCAAGTACGACTCCAGAAATAAACAGTGAAGTGCAACAGAGGAGAGTCCAGAGAAATACAGGGATATGCCAAGCAACCAGACCAGCAACAAAATGAACAAACTCCGCATTTAAATTCAAGAATATATACATACACACATCATATGCATATATATGCACATATATAGTCTTGAATAAACAGGTCAAAATGAATACAAACTTCAAGTGACAGTGGTAACTATACAAGTGAAAGCAAACAGTGAAGAACACTATCAAGTCGAATGCAACAGGGAAACAAAGGCACCAGTAAACAAAACGTCAAGTTCGAATCACGACGACAATTCGACTGCCGAGCATAGTACTGAACGGTGGATAAACAAATTCGAAGACAACATTCTCAGAAGCCAACTAAGTCGGAAATCAAAACCCAAGCATCAAATAGAAACATACGTTCAAGAGAATAAACTGCCCATTCCAACCAATATATGCGACGAAGATAAAGGGATTCAAACCCTAATAAAACAACTTAAAACCCAAATCACGAAACTGAGCAGTTGAATTAGATGTGAGCGGAAGACCACTCACCTTTGCCACGAATTGGATGCGAGCGAGGCGAAGAAAGTCGAAGCCTTTAATTCGCCAGAGGATCGAGATCGCCGAAAGCCCTAGTTCCAGTCGAGGCAAGTGTTGAAGAAGCCGAAGCTCAAGCATAGATCGAAATCTCAAGCAAAGCCGAGCACAAAGGGAACGAATGAAGTAGAACGAGCCAGATTTGCAAGAGAGTCGAAGAATCGCCGAAGCCCTAAATTTCGAGCGAACGAAGAATCGTGGCCGCCATTTATTTTCTCGTTTAATTTTGTCTTAGGGTTTCGAATGAGAAAAATGAAGGGAGGAACACGGGTTTTAGCCTTAGAAAATGTAATATCCCGGAAATTTGGGGCAATATCAATTTAATAATCTGTTTAAATAATTAAATTGATTGATAATTTTTGATAATAAATATTTGAATTGGTTTAATAATCTAATTGAATGAATATTTATTTAGTGAATTTTACTAATAAAATGATTTCTATTTATAATATATATATAATTGTATGTATTGTAAATAGATAAGCTTGGGTTTGTAATTTAAATAATAAATAAATTCTTGTTTTAAATTTCTAATATATATATATATTGATAGTTTGGAGATTTGGATTTATTTAATATTAGCTTTTCAAAGTTATTTAAAATTAATATCTATATGGTTTTAAATAAGATTAATAATAAGGTTTAATTTATTTTCTTTTTAAATATTGCTTAATATGATTTAAGAGAATAAAAATATATATATATATAAGTTTAAAATACAATTTACATATGATATGTTAATTCATTTAGTAAGAGTAGTAATTTATAAACTCTTTTATAAATTATTTAAAATTGATAAGTATGTTATTTTCAAACAATATTAATAGTGTATTGTTTTTATATAAATAAATTTTAAAGAAATAGGATTGTTATTTCAAATTGAATGTGTTGTTTTAAATTGACTTTAAATTGGATTTTTAAATTTAATTTGAATTTGAATTTAGAATTCAAGAGGTAATATTTAAATAGTTTTGGATTTTAAAATATATGGATAAGCTTTTATTTATATATGATTAGTTTTATTTTCTTTAAAGTAACTTATATATATATATATATAAGAAATTGTAAATAAATAAATTAAGATTTAAAAGCTTTTAATTATATTTAAAATAAAAAGATTACTTAAATGACATGTGTAAATCTATAAAGTCACCTAAATAACAAGTGTTAATTAATTAACAAAGGAGAATGACAAATGTCAAGTTTTAATTTTAGTTTTTCTTTTATTTTTAGTAAACTACATTTTTACTTATATAAACATTTAACTCTCATCTTCATTTCCTTTCTTATCTTCATTCCTAAAACTAAGAAAACTGAATAAAATTCCTCATAACAAATCAGTAATCAAACATTCCTCTACCAAAATTTATCAAAATCAAACCCCTCAAATCAAAAGAACAATAACCTGTAATTTATTTCCAAAACTAAATCTGTAACTTAAATCCTCCTCTCAAAGACAATCTGTAACCAAATTCCTCAAACCATAATCTCAGATCAAATCCATGTTAACCATTTTTCCAAAATCATTAACCTGAGATCTGTATTTTTCCAAAAAAAAACCTGAGAGCAACAAATATGATAATCTTTCCTCTCAAAAACAATAAGTAATCGAATTCCTCAAAATCAAAACTAAGACCTGTAATTCAGTTTCCAAAATCAGATGGAAGCCTGTAGCCTTCTTCAAAAGCCTGCAATTTCTGTCTCAATCAAAATCTGGAGTTTGTCTTCTGCAATATAGGATCTTGGACCTGCATGCAAGCCTAAAATAACAGCATGCAAGTTTTAAAATCAAACAAAGACTCAAGTTTTAAAAGATTCAAAAGATTTTTCAAAGTGGAGACTCTGCTCTTCATTTCAAAATAAGGTGAGTAAACATTTATCTTAAAAACAGTTTTCTTGAAATATCTGTTGTTATGATGAATGTGCTGAATGATTGTAATGGATTGTGTTGCATGAATATATGGGTGTGAATGCATGTATTTATATGTATATGAAATGTCTGTGTGGTATGCCTATTATTGACTGTGAATACATATATTATAGAAACTCTGTTTCTAAATTCCCAGACTCAAATTCTAGTGAAAATTCTCTAACTTTTGATTCAAGCTTTGTTAGGATTTAATTACAGAACGAATTATGTTTGTAGTATAATAGGTTTTAGTTTAAAAACTTGTTTAGATTAAGATAACATAGTATTGTTTCTGGAAATCTAAAACATCAATGCATGTTTAATAAAAGTGAAAGCTCAAACATTATAATATATATTTTCAGGATAGTAAATCAAATACCCAAACTAAAATATGATTTTTAAAACTCAAATCATAGTTTGTAATGATGGGGTGTATGGGCAGTTCTGGTTTGACCAGAAAAGGGGAAATGGGTGATTTCTGAGGAGCTCGATGGTTTGGGAGTTCGTGTATCTTTCTGGAGGAAGATGAGTGGTCAGAGACGTGGAGAAAAATAGTAGAAGTGTTGGTAGATCACCGTGGAAGTGGCGATAGAGAATTTTGTTCTGTAGCCCTAGTTTGTCTGGGAAGAATAATTTGGATCGGTTCGATTTCTACAGTGGATCGAGTGCAATGAGGTTTCTGGTGATGGTAGGTGGTGGGTTGATGAGAACTTGGCCGGAGTTTCAAAAGTAATGGCGGTCGGAGCTTCGAGAAGGAGGCGTTGACAGGATTTGATGGTAGTGGCTGTTATTGTTTCCAGGTTCGAGTTGAAGTCTCGATTTGATTTCGAGCCTCTGTATGACGATCTGGTGATCGTAGGGAGACGTGGGGCTGTTTTCTGATGTGGAGTGATCGGCGAAGTTGGCTGAAGTTCATCGGAGCTCCGTGCATATGTACGGTGTGCATGGATTTGTGTCTGGTGATGTTTGTTTAGGAATTAGTATACTCGAGTTATCTCGAGTAATTCGAGTCTTGACTCGAAGCAATGTGGGATTTTACTCGGAGTAAATTAGGCAAGGCTCGGGGGAAATTTCTGGGTTAAAAGGGAAATCTGTTCTGTTTTAAAAAGTTAAAACTGGGTTTTTAAAATGTAAAGAAGATTTAAATTTAAGTTTAAATCTAAATTTAAAATTAGATTCAAGTTTAATTTGAATCTTAGTTTGAAAATAAATTAAGTTTTTTTTTTAAATTCAAATTTGTTTTTTTTAATAACTTAAAAGTGTTAAGAAATTAAGTGTATTTAAAAGAGATTGAATTTAAAATGGAGTTTGAAAATGTAAAGAAGGATTTAAATAAAGTTTATAAATTTAAAAGTTTTATAAATTAATGAAATGGATAATTACTTAAAGTAATTAAGGATTTAAACTTAAGGTTTAAGATTAATTATTCTTAGAATAATTAACTTGTAATTTAAGAATCATTAATTAAATAAGGTTAAATTTTAATTAATGATTAGAAGATAATTAATCTAGTAATTAAGATTGTTTAAGTTATAGTTAAGCACTTAATTAATAAATAATTAGTGATTAATTAAATGATTAATAAAGATAAATTAAATAGTAATTAATAATGATTAATCTAAGTTAATTACTTAAGAGAAGTAATTAAAGAATTGATGAAGATCATTAAGTTGAGATAAGTAATTAATTAATGTGATTAATTTTTATAATTAATTAGATTAATTAAGGATAATCAATTATAGAAATGGTTAAGTATATTTATGGAAGTAATTTGGATTTAATTACTTTTAGGAATTTATCAAGGGATTAATTAAAATTAACTAAGGAGTAATTAATTTATTAAATGAAGTAATTAAAGATAGTTAATTACTGAATGTGGTTAATCAAGAGTGATTAATAAATATGGTTTGATTAAAGATTAATTACTTAATGTAATTAATTTAAATATAATTAATAATTAAAGTAATAATTAAGGATCATTAATTAATATAATTAATGATGTAATTAAGGTTTGATTAATTAAGATTAATTAATCAATAATAAGTAATTATAAAGTAATTAATTAATGTAATTAATTTAAAGATTAATGTAATTAATTATAGTTAATTAATTAATGAAGTAATTAAAGTTTAATCACTGTATTTGATTAAGGATAATTAATTTGTAAAATTAATTAAGGATGATTACTTGAATGTAATTAAGGGTGATTAATTAAGATGATTAATGTGAGAATAATGAACTAATTGATTTATAATCAATTGATGGTTAAGTAAGCAAGGTTTAAAATGATGAAGTAATTAATTTAATTCATTTTAAATTAATTAAAGATAAGTAATTTAATTCACTTTAAATTAATTAGAGATGGAAGTAATTAATTTAATTCATTTTTAATTATAAATGGTGTTATTATAGATCATTGCTTATAAATGGATGATAGTAATTACCTTGAATGGTTTGAATCTCAAATATGAGATTAGTATTGTGTGATATGGATGTATTGGTTGCATAGTGATAATGAGATGGATTATTTGTTGGTAATAATAATGTGGATTATCTTTTGAGATATTGTGAATTATCTATCTTTGTGTATATAGATAAGAATTGAATTGTTTTAACCTTAAACCAACTTGGCCCTTAAAAGATACGTTTTGGATTTCGATGAGACCGGGATCGGGTTTGCTACATTACCCGTTTACTCACACCAGACCCATGTCTGACCCAAGTGTTTATTTTCTGTTTTATTAAACTCTTGGGTACTCAATATTGTATTGAGTAGTCGAGGGATTCAGGTTAGTCTTGACGAATACTGGAGGAGCTGTGGAGCAGGAGGCTTCAGCGTGTAGATATATAGAGTTTCCGCTGTGTATGATGTATTGTATTGATATAGTTGTGTTGTATAATAGACAGAAGTTTATAACTGTCTATATTGTGATGTATAAGTTGTGTACTCTGATGTATATGATACTATGTAATATCTTATGTGATATATATATTTCTCGTTCCGCTGTGAGATTTCTGATGTGTTGTTGTTCTTTCTTTCTCTTCTTTCTTCTTCTATCCCTTTCTTTCTTCATGATGATACGACTTTTTGTGGAGAAAAAGTCGGGTCATCACAGTTGGTATCAGAGCAGTAGGTTGAGTGAATACCTAGGCTCTGAAGTGGTGTCTATCTTGAGAGCGCGTAATTGTTAGTTATATAAAAATGGTTTTATATTGTGTTAATTGATCGGTTGAGTGGTATATGGATTCTGGTCAATACGAGTAGCTAACGTTATTGATAGGGATCTCTAAACACTTGAACCAGGCCAACAGACACAATATTGTTTTAAAGAGGTAGATGAAATAATTTTACCCAGAAATAATTTTTATATATAAAAAAAATATATATCATTTTAAATATATATTTAT
This sequence comes from Allium fistulosum, assembly GCA_030737815.1. Classification (NCBI taxonomy): domain Eukaryota; kingdom Viridiplantae; phylum Streptophyta; class Magnoliopsida; order Asparagales; family Amaryllidaceae; genus Allium; species Allium fistulosum. Next base: position 132,421,125 of record CM060904.1, read on the forward strand.
GTATTTCTACCTATTTATTGGGTTACCTATTCGGGTTTTCCAATATAAGTTATAAAGGTAGATAAGGTGGTAGTGTGTGTAACACAATTACCAATAGTTGGAGTTTGAATGTTGAGGTTGGAAGTGTATTTGTCGAGACTGTAAACCTAATACCGTCTCGAGTGAACTTTGCAGTTGTGTAAGGATTTCACAATCTCTGAAGGAAACCTGTTATGGTTCGGAGTTTATCTTTGAAGTTGGATGAGTAGAGTTGGATCTGTCGGTTAGGCAGAAGCGAGTGATGGTATCTCAGGAAATTGTAGCTGTGTGATGAGACGCAGTGAATATGGATGTTCCCGAAGATGTTTTCTTTTGGAACAAGTTAATGAAGTATGTCTGTTTCGGTGTTGTGGCTGAGTTCAGCATGGTGTTTCTGTTTGGTTTGAGGTTCGAGTTTCTCGAAGAGCTTTGGATTGAGAAGTCTTTGGCATCTGTGGCAGCCGTGCAGCTCGGAGTGTTCTTTGCGTTGGCAGGAAGTTCTTCCGGCTTAGCATTTTTCTGGAGGTGGAGTTCAGAAGCAACAGAGTGGATCCATTTCTTCAATGGATTGGATAGATAAGCGTAAGCTGTTCTGATTGGTAAAGAGAGAACAGTTTCTTTGCATTTAGGCTGGGTTGATCGCAAAAGTGACTTGCGATTGCTGAGTGTTCTCTTAGATTATCAGAGTTTTTCTGGATGTCTTCAGGGAAGTCAGAGGTTTGTCGGCATTGGAGATTGAGTTTTCTTATCGACTGGATTCCAGGAGTGATACTGGTGGTTCAACTCAGTAGAAGGATGGTTCCTTGAGATAGAGTTTGGTGAAGCAGCCCAAATTTTGGTGGATTATCTGAGATTTCTTTTATGGATCTGATGAACCATTTTTCTGGGATATGTTTTCCAGTTTGTGCTCGTATTCTCTTCTGCTCCATATCAGAGTTGTGCAGCAAAAGCAGTTTGACAAGTACTTCTGTTTGTTTTTCTGGATTGAAGAAGTAAGTTTAGTTTTCTATTGTTTGAGGAGCAGAATTGGTGTCTTTGGTTTGGTTGATCTTGAGGAGATCATTGTGGTGGGTTGTTTTTGATCTAGTTTGTTTCTAAAGGCATCAACAAAGGATGAGGTGATCAGTAAGGATGTAGGCAGCTCAGGATCATCCAAAGGAATTTGAATTTCTAAGACGGAGATTTGATTTTGGATAAGTTTTCTCCGATCGAAGGAGCTATAAGATTGGGTAAGTCTGGGAAGACAGCTCCATGGTATTTTGGATCTCTTCTGTATTCTGATTTGGATAAGTGTTTGATCTATCTCTGGTTTTGGAACCAGCAGTTTAGAGAGACTTGGTTGTTGAGTTAGACTCGTCTGTAGTCTGATATCTTGTTTAGTTCTGTAAATACTAGATGAGTTGGAACTCTGTAGCTTAGTAGTTTAGGTTGTTTGTAGAGCGAGTATCCCGATATATATATACTTGGGAAAACTCAAGGAAATTCTATCCAGAATTTTTCTGGATAGTTAAATTTGTTTGATTAGATAAATTGGTTGCTATGATTGTTAGCATATGGATGATAATATATGGTTGTGATTTAAATAGATTATTAAATTACCTTTGTTTTAAATTTCGGGGACGAAATTATTTTAAGGGGGAAGGAATGTAATATCCCAGAAATTTGGGGCAATATCAATTTAATAATCTGTTTAAATAATTAAATTGATTGATAATTTTTGATAATAAATATTTGAATTGGTTTAATAATGTAATTGAATGAATATTTAATTAGTGAATTTTACTAATAAAATGATTTCTATTTATAATATATATATAATTGTATGTATTGTAAATAGATAAGCTTGGGTTTGTAATTTAAATAATAAATAAATTCTTGTTTTAAATTTCTAATATATATATATTGATAGTTTGGAGATTTGGATTTATTTAATATTAGCTTTTCAAAGTTATTTAAAATTAATATCTATATGGTTTTAAATAAGATTAATAATAAGGTTTAATTTATTTTCTTTTTAAATATTGCTTAATATGATTTAAGAGAATAAATATATATATATATATATATATATATATAAGTTTAAAATACAATTTACATATGATATGTTAATTCATTTAGTAAGAGTAGTAATTTATAAACTCTTTTATAAATTATTTAAAATTGATAAGTATGTTATTTTCAAACAATATTAATAGTGTATTGTTTTTATATAAATAAATTTTAAAGAAATAGGATTGTTATTTCAAATTGAATGTGTTGTTTTAAATTGACTTTAAATTGGATTTTTAAATTTAATTTGAATTTGAATTTAGAATTCAAGAGGTAATATTTAAATACTTTTGGATTTTAAAATATATGGATAAGCTTTTATTTATATATGATTAGTTTTATTTTCTTTAAAGTAACTTATATATATATATATAAGAAATTGTAAATAAATAAATTAAGATTTAAAAGCTTTTAATTATATTTAAAATAAAAAGATTACTTAAATGACATGTGTAAATCTATAAAGTCACCTAAATAACAAGTGTTAATTAATTAACAAAGGAGAATGACAAATGTCAAGTTTTAATTTTAGTTTTTCTTTTATTTTTAGTAAACTACATTTTTACTTATATAAACATTTAACTCTCATCTTCATTTCCTTTCTTATCTTCATTCCTAAAACTAAGAAAACTGAATAAAATTCCTCATAACAAATCAGTAATCAAACATTCCTCTACCAAAATTTATCAAAATCAAACCCCTCAAATCAAAAGAACAATAACCTGTAATTTATTTCCAAAACTAAATCTGTAACTTAAATCCTCCTCTCAAAGACAATCTGTAACCAAATTCCTCAAACCATAATCTCAGATCAAATCCATGTTAACCATTTTTCCAAAATCATTAACCTGAGATCTGTATTTTTCCAAAAAAAAACCTGAGAGCAACAAATATGATAATCTTTCCTCTCAAAAACAATAAGTAATCGAATTCCTCAAAATCAAAACTAAGACCTGTAATTCAGTTTCCAAAATCAGATGGAAGCCTGTAGCCTTCTTCAAAAGCCTGCAATTTCTGTCTCAATCAAAATCTGGAGTTTGTCTTCTGCAATATAGGATCTTGGACCTGCATGCAAGCCTAAAATAACAGCATGCAAGTTTTAAAATCAAACAAAGACTCAAGTTTTAAAAGATTCAAAAGATTTTTCAAAGTGGAGACTCTGCTCTTCATTTCAAAATAAGGTGAGTAAACATTTATCTTAAAAACAGTTTTCTTGAAATATCTGTTGTTATGATGAATGTGCTGAATGATTGTAATGGATTGTGTTGCATGAATATATGGGTGTGAATGCATGTATTTATATGTATATGAAATGTCTGTGTGGTATGCCTATTATTGACTGTGAATACATATATTATAGAAACTCTGTTTCTAAATTCCCAGACTCAAATTCTAGTGAAAATTCTCTAACTTTTGATTCAAGCTTTGTTAGGATTTAATTACAGAACGAATTATGTTTGTAGTATAATAGGTTTTAGTTTAAAAACTTGTTTAGATTAAGATAACATAGTATTGTTTCTGGAAATCTAAAACATCAATGCATGTTTAATAAAAGTGAAAGCTCAAACATTATAATATATATTTTCAGGATAGTAAATCAAATACCCAAACTAAAATATGATTTTTAAAACTCAAATCATAGTTTGTAATGATGGGGTGTATGGGCAGTTCTGGTTTGACCAGAAAAGGGGAAATGGGTGATTTCTGAGGAGCTCGATGGTTTGGGAGTTCGTGTATCTTTCTGGAGGAAGATGAGTGGTCAGAGACGTGGAGAAAAATAGTAGAAGTGTTGGTAGATCACCGTGGAAGTGGCGATAGAGAATTTTGTTCTGTAGCCCTAGTTTGTCTGGGAAGAATAATTTGGATCGGTTCGATTTCTACAGTGGATCGAGTGCAATGAGGTTTCTGGTGATGGTAGGTGGTGGGTTGATGAGAACTTGGCCGGAGTTTCAGAAGTAATGGCGGTCGGAGCTTCGAGAAGGAGGCGTTGACAGGATTTGATGGTAGTGGCTGTTATTGTTTCCAGGTTCGAGTTGAAGTCTCGATTTGATTTCGAGCCTCTGTATGACGATCTGGTGATCGTAGGGAGACGTGGGGCTGTTTTCTGATGTGGAGTGATCGGCGAAGTTGGCTGAAGTTCATCGGAGCTCCGTGCATATGTACGGTGTGCATGGATTTGTGTCTGGTGATGTTTGTTTAGGAATTAGTATACTCGAGTTATCTCGAGTAATTCGAGTCTTGACTCGAAGCAATGTGGGATTTTACTCGGAGTAAATTAGGCAAGGCTCGGGGGAAATTTCTGGGTTAAAAGGGAAATCTGTTCTGTTTTAAAAAGTTAAAACTGGGTTTTTAAAATGTAAAGAAGATTTAAATTTAAGTTTAAATCTAAATTTAAAATTAGATTCAAGTTTAATTTGAATCTTAGTTTGAAAATAAATTAAGTTTTTTTTTTTTAAATTCAAATTTGTTTTTTTTAATAACTTAAAAGTGTTAAGAAATTAAGTGTATTTAAAAGAGATTGAATTTAAAATGGAGTTTGAAAATGTAAAGAAGGATTTAAATAAAGTTTATAAATTTAAAAGTTTTATAAATTAATGAAATGGATAATTACTTAAAGTAATTAAGGATTTAAACTTAAGGTTTAAGATTAATTATTCTTAGAATAATTAACTTGTAATTTAAGAATCATTAATTAAATAAGGTTAAATTTTAATTAATGATTAGAAGATAATTAATCTAGTAATTAAGATTGTTTAAGTTATAGTTAAGCACTTAATTAATAAATAATTAGTGATTAATTAAATGATTAATAAAGATAAATTAAATAGTAATTAATAATGATTAATCTAAGTTAATTACTTAAGAGAAGTAATTAAAGAATTGATGAAGATCATTAAGTTGAGATAAGTAATTAATTAATGTGATTAATTTTTATAATTAATTAGATTAATTAAGGATAATCAATTATAGAAATGGTTAAGTATATTTATGGAAGTAATTTGGATTTAATTACTTTTAGGAATTTATCAAGGGATTAATTAAAATTAACTAAGGAGTAATTAATTTATTAAATGAAGTAATTAAAGATAGTTAATTACTGAATGTGGTTAATCAAGAGTGATTAATAAATATGGTTTGATTAAAGATTAATTACTTAATGTAATTAATTTAAATATAATTAATAATTAAAGTAATAATTAAGGATCATTAATTAATATAATTAATGATGTAATTAAGGTTTGATTAATTAAGATTAATTAATCAATAATAAGTAATTATAAAGTAATTAATTAATGTAATTAATTTAAAGATTAATGTAATTAATTATAGTTAATTAATTAATGAAGTAATTAAAGTTTAATCATTGTATTTGATTAAGGATAATTAATTTGTAAAATTAATTAAGGATGATTACTTGAATGTAATTAAGGGTGATTAATTAAGATGATTAATGTGAGAATAATGAACTAATTGATTTATAATCAATTGATGGTTAAGTAAGCAAGGTTTAAAATGATGAAGTAATTAATTTAATTCATTTTAAATTAATTAAAGATAAGTAATTTAATTCACTTTAAATTAATTAGAGATGGAAGTAATTAATTTAATTCATTTTTAATTATAAATGGTGTTATTATAGATCATTGCTTATAAATGGATGATAGTAATTACCTTGAATGGTTTGAATCTCAAATATGAGATTAGTATTGTGTGATATGGATGTATTGGTTGCATAGTGATAATGAGATGGATTATTTGTTGGTAATAATAATGTGGATTATCTTTTGAGATATTGTGAATTATCTATCTTTGTGTATATAGATAAGAATTGAATTGTTTTAACCTTAAAACAACTTGGCCCTTAAAAGATACGTTTTTGATTTCGATGAGACCGGGATCGGGTTTCCGTATACCGGTATTCCAGGTCTGGAGACCCGAATACCACATCGATCCAAATTAACGATAGGTCGTGAATCTCAAGTGAAGATGAAGATTCAGAGTGCAAGGGTTATTGTCGTTAACTCTGAGGGTGATTCCAAAACGAGTGTAACGAGATAATGCCTTCGGTTTCGTTCGAACCCGGAACGAACTTATATGGATTGAATGCTTTCAGCACATCGTCAGGCGGACGATGAGCATTCTAAGTGATATGTTCTGATTAAAGGTAATCGTAACCTCAAGCCTCATCAACCGGGAATGGCTAAAACAGGGGAGGTGCAGCAAGGTTTCGTGGGTAGCACCCACTGAGAGCAAGATAGATCCCTGTCTAGAGGTCCCTTTTCTTTTATTCGGCTTAGTGTGTGGTTGGTCGCGCCAACTACGGGATTATCTTGTTCGGGATTATCCAGTAAGGGATGGTTCCGGCTTTGTGTTGCAGGGGAGCGGGCGTACTCCTCGGTACGGTGATCTAGGCCACGTACTGTGACGGGCGGTACCCCAGTAGCCCTGCCATTGTATGGAATCCAAACTCCAATAAGTGCCGTACGTATTAGTTGTGCTCAACTATGTTGGAATGTGAGTGTAAGCATTTCAGCTATTTCTGTATTTTACTTGAAAACCCTAGACCCTATTATAATACAATCGGATTTCCTATCAAATGTTTTAGTTAGCGTAAGGTAAAAACTTACCCATGTTTATTTGTGGGAAGTCTTACGTGATACTTTTGTTTTCAAAGGTTTTCAAAGTTAAGCAATCTAACCGTTTACTCACACCAGACCCATGTCTGACCCAAGTGTTTATTTTTTGTTTTATTAAACTCTTGGGTACTCAATATTGTATTGAGTAGTCGAGGGATTCAGGTTAGTCTTGATGAATACTGGAGGAGCTGTGGAGCAGGAGGCTTCAACGTGTAGATATATAGAGTTTCCGCTGTGTATGATGTATTGTATTGATATAGTTGTGTTGTATAATAGACAGAAGTTTATAACTGTCTATATTGTGATGTATAAGTTGTGTACTCTGATGTATATGATACTATGTAATATCTTATGTGATATATATATTTCTCGTTCCGCTGTGAGATTTCTGATGTGTTGTTGTTCTTTCTTTCTCTTCTTTCTTCTTCTATCCCTTTCTTTCTTCATGATGATACGACTTTTTGTGGAGAAAAAGTCGGGTTGTCACAGAAAATTTTCACGGCAACAAAAGAACAAGGCCAAGCTTTTCTTTAAAGCCCAACATTTATTAAAGAATTTTACAACTAAAAAGAATTTCCATACGATCAAATTTCCCGATAGAAATTTGTTATCAATTTCAATCGTCTAGTGACGATAACAAACTTTTACAAAAAGGATTCCGACTCGATTAAAATCTACACTAGCGATTAACAATGATTTAATCGTCATTTATAAACTGACGCGACAAACCGGGTTGTTACAGACTCCCCTCCTTAAAGAAATTGCGTCCACGCAATCATAGGGAATAAATGGGTAAAAGGTAACAACCAAAAGAGCATGGCAATGTCGAATGTATAAGCAAAGCAAGTGTCAGCGGGGAAGTATGAGATAAGAATCAAGAGGTTCGACTGCTTCAAATCAAAAGAATCAACATCGTGGGAATCAGGGATCAAAATCAGACGACTAACAAGAGCAAGAACAATCGAGTTCCAGCACTAAAAGAGAAGGAAAAACAGAGCAGAAATCCCCTACAGAGCACGAATTGAATGTGAGTAAATCAAATTACTCACCTGAATCGCCAGAGAAAAAGACGAAGCTCAAATCTCAAAAATCGCAAATATTCAATCATCAAAACGATAATCAAATTTCTCAAATCAGCAAATATTCGATTATCACAAGCGATAATCAAATTTAAAATTCAACAAATATTCGATTATCAAAAACAATAATCAAATTTCTCAAATCAACAAATATTCGATTATCACAAGCGATAATCAAATTTAAAATTCAACAAATATTCGATTATCAAAAACGATAATCAAATTTCTCAAATCAACAATTATTTAATTATCAAAAGCGATAATTAAATCTCAAATCAGCAAATATTTAATTATCAAAAGCGATAATTAAATCTCAAATCAGCAAATATTTAATTATCAAAAGCGATAATTAAATCTCAAATCAACAAATATTTAATTATCAAAAGCGATAATTAAATCTCAAATCAGCAAATATTTAATTATCAAAAGCGATAATTAAATCTCAAATCAGCAAATATTTAATTATCAAAAGCGATAATTAAATCTCAAATCATCAAATATTTAATTATCAAAAGCGATAATTAAATCTCAAATCAGCAAATATTTAATTATCAAAAGCGATAATTAAATCTCAAATCAACAAATATCTAATTATCACAAGCGATAATTAGAAACAACAAATATCCGGTTATCAAAAACGATAATCAGAACTCATATCAACAAATATCTAATTATCACAAGCGATAATTAGAAACAACAAATATCCGATTATCAAAAACGATAATCAGAACTCATATCAACAAATATCTAATTATCACAAGCGATAATTAGAAACAACAAATATCCGATTATCAAAAACGATAATCAGAACTCATATCAACAAATATCTAATTATCACAAGCGATAATTAGAAACAACAAATATCCGATTATCAAAAACGATAATCAGAACTCATATCAACAAATATCCAATTACCTGCAGATAATTGGAAGCAACAAATATCTAGAAATCAATTAAGAAGACTAGAAAATCAACATAAAAGCTTGGATCGATCCCATCAGATGGCGAGTTTTTAATTCGCCGCGCGTGCATCTCAGAGTGGCCGAAGCCTACCAAGTACTCAACATAATTTTGGCGCCCATCAGATTGACCCGGAGGTCCGCAGAGTGACCCGAAGGTCTAGTACTGGTATTTGACCCGAAGGTCCGCAGAGTGGCCCGAAAGCCCAACAAATGACCCGAAGGTCCAACAAATGACCCGAAGGTCCTCATAGTGGCTCGAAAGCACACAAAATCATCAAATATTTCAATTAACGAGTCCGGAATTAACCGAAATAGCAAACGCACATGTCCCATACCACGTGTTTTACTAAATCGTTTGATTCTCTTCATCGTTTCCTTGAAAGTGCAAAATTGTGTATTTTGTAAAAATACATTTCACATTCTCAAACGGACAAGTCCGGAATTAAGCGAATCAGTAAAAGAAAGGGGTCATAGTCCTCGATTTTGCTGAAACGTTTAAATTGTTTCCTCATTCTTTTGAAAGCGCAAACTGTTAAAATTTCTGAAAACAATTTTATTTATTTTGTAAAAATAACAATTCAAATTCTCAACTGGACAAGTCCGGAGTTAAGCGAAACAGTAAAATAAAGGGGTCATAATCCTCGATTTTGCTGAATCGTTTAAGTCGCTTTCTCATTCATTTGAAAACGCGAACTGTTAAAAATTTATAAAACACTTTTCATTTTAAAACGATTTCCAATCACGTGATTAAAGCAGCAAATCAGTAACAATTTCGATAAGGAAATTGTACTTCTCAAAATACCGTAAAAACGGTCACAAAACAGCATTGCGGAATAACCGCTAGAAAATCCACTTTTAAAATTTGACGGTTACGGAAGCCAAAGCGACAGTAGTTTTAAAACGTCAAAATCACATCAAAACAATCTACATCAAAATGTAATGTCAGTGAATTCTCATTCATTAAAATACCACAAAACACCGTACTTAAAAATATAGCATTGGTGTAAAATTCCGTTGTAAAAATAACGGCAACAAAATACGTTTCATAACCAAGCATCGGTTCAACGTAAAATAAATGCAATAACGTGCAATTTAAATTTTTGCACGTACTACAAAATGAACAAAGAATCATTCAAATGTATCTTCAATGAAGATAATTTAAAACAGCAAAAATCTAATCAATAGATGATTAGTACAAAAGAAAGCCAGCAGAAATTTCAACAAAAATCACATATCTGCAATTTCTTCGAATTCTCAATTTGGATTCGAAATTCTCAAAGAAACAAAATAATTACAGCTATGTAAACAACAATTGGAATTCATATCAATTTCGTATTTTGATTTTTAAATCAAAAAGATTGTCAGTTGTACTCAGCGAAGACAGTTTCACTGTTTCCGCTGCGCACTCTGATAAACAGAACACAATTCAATCAAATCAACAAAACACAGTTTCACTTTTTATTTTTAAATAATGATATTTCAAAACTTGCATCAAAATTTCAAAACTTTAGTTTTGACTCCAATCACAATAAAACATCGACCAATAGTTGTAACATATGTTCCATCCAAGTTATGTTTTATATTATGTCCATAAACCCCAAGCTCTGATACCAACTGTGACGCCCCACCTCTATGCTCATAATAACAAAGAGTATTAAAAGAAATACTGTCTATTATTACGAAGAATAAGGCTGGATAGGAGCGACCATCCGTAATTGGCCTTACACTAATATTGGTTATCTCGATAGGAGTGGTATATACTTTTTATTTTTCATCTATTATTTATTTACTTCCATCGACATATCCAATTATCAGTATAAAACAAACTACGATAGTTCATAATAGTTTAGGACATTAGATATAACAATAACACAGATAATATAATTGCGGAACACAGATAAAAACAAAAGTCTCATATATATATAACTGATGTCAGTTAATACATAGTTGACACAATACATACGATACAACTACAACTGTCGACTCTAGAAGTTATATATACAAGTACATTATCGACTAATATACATGAATACATATCGTTCTATACAATGACACGACTACTACAAAATGACACGGACAACTTCAGAAGATGTGAAAAGTCTTCATACCCTGAACAGCAACTCAAAGAAGAAAATCTACAACCTGAAATAACTCGGGTCTGACCCGAGTATTACATTCAAAAGAAAATAATACCCAGGTCAGTCTAATTCAAACCAGTTTATTAGTGCATATAGGCAGTAATAATTTAAATAGACGACAGTCACAATAATTCCCGTCTATCCGATTCTTTAAACAAAGAAACCGGATAACGGTCAACATAACACTTAACAGTGTTTAACAAAAATCAGCAGATTTAAATCATCAACAGAGATAAATAAACAATTTATCAAATCGACTAAATCAATTTAAAGCCATTGAAATTGTCACTTTAAAACCATCAAAACTCGATTGGCTGCCGTACACGCACGCGTGTACGGCCTCGCCAAAACCGCATAAAAGATCAATGCATCACGACACAAAAGAAATATCAATTCAAAAATGTCGAGTTTGGGTGGCTGCAGTGCACGCACGCGTGCACTGCCTCGCCAACACCGAATATAATGTCACCTCAAGGGATCAAGGGTAAAACTGCAACGAAAAATGCAGCCATCACATGAATTTAAGGGCACGGCGAATATACAAACTGCAACTTCAATGTGTTGCTATCTTATTTGAAAACAAATGCACATCCAACTAGCAGTAATCAGTGCTAAAAGAACAACAACCCGAATGTGAAGGTATCAAAATCAAGAACAGGGTGCAGTACCGAAGCAAAAGACAGGGATGTATTGCTTTTCCGAGAACAATTACTATATAGTGCAAACCATCAATGCAAAGTCAAAGACAACAACACTACAGGCACCAGGTCAGAAAGACCATAGTGACAAACTCAAATGTACAGAGACATCAACAATTACAGGTGCAATATAATGCAACAGTGGACAAGGACTAGGCTACAGCAACAAGATGAACCAGACAGTGATTTAAGAAATATCACAGTCAAGTATGCTACAGAAACACTAACTGATGAACAAGGATAGATGCAACAGACTTTAAAATGAAGACCACTTCATATTAAAGAAGACTCAAGTATATGCAAAGCTTCAACATGGATGCAGACATGTCAAACTCCCAAAGATACAATAGTGAAGGAAACTGCATCTCAAAAATGCAGAACCCAAACCAAGGTCAAGCAAGGCAGGTAGCAATAACTACACTAGGATGTCAAAGGCTGGAAATCAACAAAACACTTCAGTATGAAAATAACTACAATGCAGATTGCATCAAACCAGAGAACATCAAAACAAGATTGTCATGATGCAGATTGCAAGATAGTCTAGACTCAACATGAGCACCAACCTGAGACAATGTCAAACAGTGCTAACCCAAATGAATGGAGACAACAGAGACTTGAGACCAGCAATGCTACTGGATGAACAAACATAGCCATAGTAATCAAGTACAAGACCCGAGCTCACCACAACAAAATGTTAAACCAGGACAAGGAGATAACACATATGTGCTACATGAATGCATATGAAAGCGATCAGGTACAACAGCTCTAGTAAGTATATCAATATCATCACCGAAATAAATGATCAAAGTCAAAGATCAAAGTCAGGCGAAGTCAAGACAGTGAAGGATTTCAAGTGAAGTGCTTAAATTTACAGTAAAGTTTAAAAGAGAATATCACAACTAAGTCAAACTCAATCAATGATGAAGTCCTGCAACTATTCACAAACTACAAATACCAAGAGGTCAAAGCCGAAGTCAGTGTTACAGGGATGAACACAAATGCAGACTCACGTTTATATGAAGTGAATAGGATACAGCCATCAACACGAACAAAAGATCATCACAATGCAAACTCCAGTGTGAAGACAACAGAAGTGATGTCAGAAGTCATACAGCTCAAACTACACAAATATCACAAATTCATGTCCAACATGATCAAGTACGACTCCAGAAATAAACAGTGAAGTGCAACAGAGGAGAGTCCAGAGAAATACAGGGATATGCCAAGCAACCAGACTAGCAACAAAATGAACAAACTCCACATTTAAATTCAAGAATATATACATACACACATCATATGCATATATATGCACATATATAGTCTTGAATAAACAGGTCAAAATGAATACAAACTTCAAGTGACAGTGGTAACTATACAAGTGAAAGCAAACAGTGAAGAACACTATCAAGTCGAATGCAACAGGGAAACAAAGGCACCAATAAACAAAACGTCAAGTTCGAATCACGACGATAATTCGACTGCCGAGCATAGTACTGAACGGTGGATAAACAAATTCGAAGACAACATTCTCAGAAGCCAACTAAGTCGAAAATCAAAACCCAAGCATCAAATAGAAACATACGTTCAAGAGAATAAACTGCCCATTCCAACCAATATATGCGACGAAGATAAAGGGATTCAAACCCTAATAAAACAACTTAAAACCCAAATCACGAAACTGAGCAGTTGAATTAGATGTGAGCGGAAGACCACTCACCTTTGCCACGAATTGGACGCGAGCGAGGCGAAGGAAGTCGAAGCCTTTAATTCGCCAGAGGATCGAGATCGCCGAAAGCCCTAGTTCCAGTCGAGGCAAGTGTTGAAGAAGCCGAAGCTCAAGCACAGATCGAAATCTCAAGCAAAGCCGAGCACAAAGGGAACGAATGAAGTAGAACGAGCCAGATTTGCAAGAGAGTCGAAGAATCGCCGAAGCCCAAAATTTCGAGCGAACGAAGAATCGTGGCCGCCATTTATTTTCTCGTTTAATTTTGTCTTAGGGTTTCGAATGAGAAAAATGAAGGGAGGAACACGGGTTTTAGCCTTAGAAAATTTTCACGGCAACAAAAGAACAAGGCCAAGCTTTTCTTTAAAGCCCAACATTTATTAAAGAATTTTACAACTAAAAAGAATTTCCATACGATCAAATTTCCCGATAGAAATTTGTTATCAATTTCAATCGTCTAGTGACGATAACAAACTTTTACAAAAAGGATTCCGACTCGATTAAAATCTACACTAGCGATTAACAATGATTTAATCGTCATTTATAAACTGACGCGACAAACCGGGTTGTTACAGGTTGCCTACAAAATATTTATATAGCTTATATATATACACACTGTATAACAGTATAGCTTATAATATATACTAATAATATATAAAATAGTAATATAGACAGTTATATATATTAACCAAATATACTTTATAACAATTCTATTATACAGTATAAAATATATATACCTGCTCTCAACTCACCAAAAGCTAAAACAAAATATCAAATACCAAACCCATATATTATATATATATGCGAATAAACAAGCCTTATCTATATCTGCAATCTATATAACCGTAACTCATATAGTATATATATGTCAGAACCATACAATTAAACACATATATTTAAATCAAAGAAATATATATATATATATATATATTTTAAACACTAATATATATATAACTTATAACAGATAAAATAACCTTTTTATACAAATGTATACATACAAACTGTTCAAATAGAACTTACCTAAAATAAGAAAAAGAGGTTGCCGCTGGGTGGCTGGAAGGTTTGTGGAGGATCTTGGCACGAAGGATGGTGGTTCGGCCGAAGTGGAGCGGGTTTGATGGTCAGGGGTTCTTGTGTTGTGGCGGTTCACGGTGGAGGGAGGCGGAGTAGAAAGAGAGTGTTTTTCGGCAAATACAAGTGCTGCAGGGTTTTTCAATTTTTTTTTAGAAGAATGGTGCGGGTTTTAAGGATGTGTGAGTAGATGTCAAAGCAGGGACGTAGGTTCTCTGGTGAAGAAAGGGAGGAGATTGAAGATGAGCAGTGTTTTGGAACCATATGATGCAACAGTAAATATGTAAATATATTTCATAACTTTTCTCAAACCATTAGAATGAATGACAACACAAGAAAGAAAATGAGAGACAGAGGAGAGGACAGGATTTAAGGCACGAGACAGAGCAAGCTGTTCAGATCTAAATAAATTTATTTCAAAATAACGTAAGCAACAAATCAGACCAAAAGGAATTTGAATAGGAATGGTTGTCCATTAATTCAGCGAAATTAATTAAAGCAATTAATTATGGTTTGGAGAGCACGTTAGAAATTTGAACTGAAGGAAGGAGTAAAGTCAGAAGTTATGGTACAGTTACAACGAACCGTTTATCACTTCCGTCGCGTATCGGACCTTAAAATACAGAGATAAAAATACCATTGAGATCGGCACGACGAGAGAATCAAAACGGTATACAGATATTAGTGGTACGATCATCCGACCAAAAGTCGATAATCGGTACCGAAAATGCTGCTATTTCGTACGGGAAAATCCAAACGGAGCTAGAAACGTCCGAATTTCGCGAAACGAATTTCGCAGTCTGATTCAGAATGCTCTGAATAAATTTTCTCCTGTTGACATATTTTGGTTTCGAAAAACTTTTAAATTCACTATTATTAACCGGTTTAATTTGAAATAAAATTTCACAGGAAAA
Source organism: Allium fistulosum (assembly GCA_030737815.1). Lineage (NCBI taxonomy): Eukaryota > Viridiplantae > Streptophyta > Magnoliopsida > Asparagales > Amaryllidaceae > Allium > Allium fistulosum. Next base: position 132,436,414 of record CM060904.1, read on the forward strand.
TAAACTTCAATATTATCAGATGAAAATTTACCAGTTGCTATATTAAAATAGACGTATTCCAAATAGTAAATTTTTATTTTCAAATTTTATTGTTTAAAATTTCACAAAATTTCAATTAATTTAACAAAAAAATCACTAAAAGTTTTGGGTCGTTACATCGACAAATATAGTATTCTTTTGTAAACTATTATTATTTATTATTATATTTTATCCACTGCGAATGTGAGATGTTGATGTTTCTGATCTTCTTCTTCTTCTATCTCTTTCTTCTTTTTCCTAACTATCTGGAATTTTCGGGTTCGAAAAAATCCGGGTCGTTATAATTCATTTCATCATTAATAGCTTTTTTCCAGAAATTGGAATCTCTGGAACTCATAGCCTCGGAATAAGTTTTGGGATCGTCATCGACGTTCATTACATATTTAGTCACATTAAGGACTTCGTCCTTACTGCCTTCTACGAGATATGTAATGAAGTCTGGACCATAGTCTTTCTCTATTCTAGCTCTTTTACTTCTCCGTTGTTCAGTACTATTATCTGATACTGATACTTCCTTGCTGTTTTGAGCAAGAGCATAATCATCGTCATTGATATCATTAGCCATACTAGGTTCTGGACTAGATGATCTCAATGGGATCTCAACAGTTTGATTTTCAAAAAATTCTACATCTATAGATTTTATAACTTCTAGGGTGTCAAGAATAAGGAATCTATAGGTTATACTATTAAGTGAATATCCTATGAAAACACATTTAAATGCTCTATTTCCCAACTTTGGTCGTTTAGGGTCTGGTTTTCTAACATATGCTAAGCAACCCCAAACTTTAAGTCTAGTTAGGTTATGTTTCCTATTAAACCATAATTCATAAGGAGAAATATTATTATTTTTAAGTGGTACTCTGTTTAAAATATAACATGTAGATAATATAGCATCACCCCATAGGTTATAAGGTAAATTAGAACTTATGAGCATGGCATTAACCATTTCTACTAAAGTTCTATTCTTTCTTTCAGCAACACCATTTTGTTGTGGTGTATATGGGACAGTACATTGGTGAACTATACCTTGTTGCTTACAAAACAAGGTAAATTCGTTAGAGAAATATTCACCACCACGATCTGAATGTAATATTTTAATTTTAACTCCTAATTGTGTTTCGACCTCTGCTTTGTAAATTTTGAATTTTTCAAAAGCCTCATCTTTATTTTTCTTTAGATATACATATGCATATCTAGTATAATCATCAATGGATGTTATATAGTATTGGTTACCACCATAGGTGATATGATTTTTTAAGTCACCCACATCACTATATACCAAATCAAGCAAACCAGTTTTCCTATCTACGGATTTAAAGGATTTTCGGTGTATTTTTGCTTGAACACATATTTCACATTTAGAGATGGTATCGAAATCACAATAAGAAATTAATCCTAATTTATGCATATTTCTAATGGAATTATAATTAACATGTCCTAATCTACCATGCCATAAAAAAGTAGAATCAACAATACAAATAGAAGATTTCTTTATTAGATTCAACTTAATCATGCCGTTACAAGAGTATCCATGTCCAATGAATCTACCATTCTTAGATAACACTAGCTTATCAGACTCATACACCATCTTGAATCCTCCTTTCTTAAGAAGGTATCCAGAGACCAAATTCTTACACATATCAGGTACATAAAATACATTGACTAATGTAAGAACTTTTCCAGAGGTGAAAGGAAGTTCTATAGTGCCTTTTCCTATAACTTTGCTTGGAACCTTATTTGCTCTAGTAACTTCGTCGGCATCTCCTTTATTTTCTTCGTAACTATTGAACAGATTACGGTCTTTGCAAATGTGAATGGTTGCTCCAGTATCGAACCACCAATCACTCTCATTGCCACTAATGAAGTTCGTCTCTTGCACTACAGCCACAAGCGAGTCTTCGACCACATTCAATTTTGGCTGTTTCTTCCGCAGGCAGCAGTCTCGGGCATAGTGGCCGGGCTTGTTACAAAAATAACAAGCACCTTTCTTTTTGTTGTTGGTTGGTTTTGGAATGATTTTTCTTCTTAAACTGTGTCTCATTCTTTGGCTTTAACTTATCAGTAATATCATCATTATTTGCCTTAAATTGAGACTTAGTTTGCGGATTATCATCTAGATCGTGTTTGCGAGAGTCTTCTTCAATACGAAGATGACATTGTAAACCGTCTAAATTATAATCTGTTTCCACATGCTTCATCTTTTTCTTGTAATCATTCCAACTATGCAGAAGTCTAGAAATTATAACTCCAACAACAAAAGATTCAGGGAGATCAATTCCAGCATCTTTAAGTTGATTCACCAACAGTAAGATTTCGCTTACTTGTCCAATTATGGATTTATTGGTGACCATTTTGAAATCCATAAAATTAGAAATAATTTTTTTTATTACTTGCCTCGGATATGCGGTACTTATTCTCCAGTGCAGTCCAGAGTGCCTTCACTGTTTCCAAGGTCCTATGAGCATTGTAGATTGGGGTAGATAGCGCATTCAGTATATGGCCTCTGCATATAAAATTGTCCTCTTTGCGAATCATCTTTATCAATTTCCTTCGGGATTTCTTCCAAGTCATCTTCCAAAATGTAGAACAACTTGACGGTGACCAAGAAAAATTTCATCGTTTCTTGCCAACGAGTGAAATTGTCGCCATCAAAACGCTCCAATCGAGTTAGATGCTAATTCATAACTTGTAGAGCGCTCGAACCTTCCATGGTTGAAGAATATTGTCTGAAATTTGTTGGAGATTTTGCGGTTCGAGATAAATTTGATGGCGATTGTGATGAAGATAATGCTGTACTTCCGACTTCAAGAGTCTATGGAATAGATACTTTTAGACAATAGTTCAACCCACAGGTACAAACGGGTTATTGAACTATCGACTTTCAGGATTCAATGAAGCCCTATAACAGCGTAATCGGATTCAAAGTTTGCACGCCTTTGATCTGACCAAGAACACTTTAGCAGTGATATCTGATGATGCAATTTGTATAGAATAGAATGAAGAGGAAGAAGAGAGCAATTCTGCGACGTTTTCTCAGTTTGCAACACCTTGGAGGCGTCACAAAAACAGAGTAATGACGACGGAGTTCTGGCGTCGCAAATCTACTCTGTGAAGAAGAAGAAGATGATTCAGAAAAAACTTCATTTGTAACGTTTCTAGGCATCGCTCTATATAGATGTGAAGAGGTGCCTATACGCGAAGTGTCACAACCGTTTGCAACTGTTACGAACGGATTCAATTTAAACGTCGCGTCCATTAATATTTTGCAACGTTCAGAAAACCATTGCAATTTCCCGCCCTTTATTCAATTTCAGAAATTCGGTTTTGGGTCCTTAACAGGCTGAAATCTGGCCTGTTACTGTTCATATATGATCCAAAAATATTTTCGGATCCAAAATCCGAAATCTCAAATGAACAATACAGATTTTACACAATGGATTTTTAATTAAAGTGTACATTTTAATATATAATGTAAAAAATAAACTATAAATTTATGACAGTATTGGATATTTATTAACATATAGCAAATTAAAGCAAAAAAGTACCAGAATTAGAAAACCAGAATCAAAGCGGAACTTTTGGAATTTCCGAAACGGAACCGGAAATCTTAGAATTTTCAATGGCCGGAACGAAAACAGAAAACAAAATTTGAACCTTTTATTCAAATGCATATTGCACTTACCAGAGATATGGGGGCTTGGATCAACGGATGACATGTCATTATGTGATCCTTCATTTTTCATTAAAGTTGCTCTATATTAGGAAGTAAACATGTATGTTTAGCTATATAACCCAATTGTCGCAAAATCTATTATACAGAAGATATTTTCAAAATATACACTCATTTTAGCTATTGATTACCGAGCGATACCCATCAAAAATGGCTTCTGAAATGGCTGTAAATTAATAGCTAGCCTAAACAACAAAATAAATAGTAGTCAACTTAGCTTCACATAAAACTATGTATATTTATATAAAATACGTAGCTTCGTGTAAAACTATGAAAACATTTATAACACTAATTAGTATGCTCTCTCATACATATACACTCAGACAAACTCATTCTAGGGTATTACTACCCTATCTTTACTAAGTCACCCCACAAAGCTAAGGTTATCGCTAAACCTTGCTCTAAACCCACCTTTTTGGATGGTTAAATCGATAACAAACCAGACATGTCGAATCCAAACCATTCAAAAGGGAGAATGACTATGGGGTAAATAAGAAAAAGAAGAGGAAAAAAACAAAACATGGAATCTTACAACAGAATGATAAAATATAATAACCAAATAAACAGTTCATGAAGCTGTTTTACAAATAACATTTGATTATATCAGAGTTATACATACAGCAAGAAGAAACAAATAATGCAGCGGAACAATATGATGCAGTGAAATAGTAATAATAAATAGTAGACTAATCTGCGTCTTCATCCTCCAAATAAAATGGTCTTCAATACACTAAAAAGTTCAGACTGACCCGAGCGTAATGAAAAGAAAAAAACACTCGAGTCAGGACTAAAAGATCTTATGTAAGTTAAATCAAAATAAGTAAATATGAGTGTAACGGCGTCAAAGATGTTTATGGAATTTTACATCTCCTATCTAGTGTCTCACATGCGTGCAATAACTTAAGAGATGTTCAGAAGTATATCTCCTAAGGATCCGTTAAACTATCAATATAAATAATACAATACGCTATTATAATAGGTTTACAGTAACGTAAAGTATTAAAATAGCGTTAAAGTGTTACCCATATCACCATTAAACATTTTTATAAATGTCGTAGCCTATACAGCACCGTAATTCCTCCGTAAACTAGAGGGCTATCAGAGGGCACTCTTTAGTGTACGACACAAACCAAACTCATAGTGGGCGCAATAAGGCATATGATAAAGCAATGACTAGGGTAGGATACTACCATTTTAAGGATCTCGACTGGTGGTAACGCATAACAGCTACTACCGTCCACCTCGAGACACATTCCCATAATAAAATCGAGGGGTGGCCACCAAGTCAATCATAAAATAATAAATATGGTATCGAAGAAGCATGCTCGATCGGGGGTGCGACCCCACATGGCCTGACGTGGCTCCTGTTTTAGTCATATCAAGTCGACCCGAGAGGGTCAGGGCTGCGTTCATACCTCATACAGTAGCGTTCCCCAAACCATCCTACTTCATTCTGGATTTTTCACCATGTGCACAATTTTTGAAGTGGTTTTCGGTATTAGTAGAGAGTATGACAATATCGGATCCCGGTCTCTTTAACAACCAAATGCTTATTTCACAGCGGTTGTTCTTTCACATTTTCTAAACCGATTCATAATTGACATCAAAATATCATATTCACTTCAAAATCATATCACTTTTGAAATCATATTCGCTTTCGAAATCATTATTCACTTTAAGTCATAATCTTTTTTAAAAATCATAACCACAAAATAGGTTAAACCATCATATCGAAATATTCGCATTTAAATCAATTAAATCTAAATCATAATAGTTCCAACTTTAAACAGTTTGAATATTAAAATTAGTATATATATTGGAATAGTTATATACTAAAAATAATTTATATTTTAAAAATAGTTTATATATTAAAATAGTTTATATATTAAAATAGTTTATATATTAGAAATATTTTATATATTAAAATAGGTTATATATATTAAAAATAGTTTATATAACAAAAGTTATTTATAAATTTAAAATAATGTATATTAAAATGGTTTATAATTTAATAATAGGTTATAAATTAAAATAGTTTATATATTAGAAAAAGTTTATATATTAAAATATGTTATATATTAAAATAGTTAATGTATTAAAATAGTTTATAATAGTTTAAAATAGTTTAATGGTTTTAAATAGTTTAAGGGTTTTAAAACAGTTAAAATAGTTTAGTATAAATAGGTTTGATTATTGGAATGGTTTATATAGTAAATAGTTTGAAAATCTAAATAATTTGAATTTTAAAATAATAGATTTTTAACATTTTATATTAAAATAATAAATTTGAAAATAATATCAAATCAAACAATTCCTTCCATATCAATAAATCTGGACCATATCCAGATTTCAAATCAACAAAACTCAATTTTAATCTTCCAATTCAAATTCTCATTAAAACCATTTCAATCTACATTGTTTTCAAATCTATGTTTGAACTAAAAAGTTAAACAACTTCAAATTCAAAAAGTTTTAAAGCATAAATATTCAAACATTTTCAATAACTCAATTTTGAAATTTTCATTTATATTTCAAAATTCAACTTTAAGATTCCAGTTTAAATTTCTTTAAATAATTCATTTAAGCCAATCAACATTTTAAAAACTTGGATTTTGAAAATAATTCTGTTTATATAATCTAATTTTTATTTCATAATATCGTTTAACTGAGTTTAAAATTTAAAGATTTAAAATCATTTAATTTAACCAATCCGGCGTCCTTATATAATTTTCTACCCAATGGTCAAGTGGCATGGATATATATCATTTCAAACCGCAATTAATTTAAATTTACGGGTATATATCATTTCAACCTGTAATCCCCAATAAATTCAAAATCCATAAAATTGCTAGAGTTTATTATTTCAACGCATAACGATTTTTTCTTAATCTATAAGATCGTTCGGGTATGTATCATTTCAACCCATAGTGATTTTCCTAACAATAACTAAGGGAACTTACAGTGTGGTAACAATATATAAATAAACATAACATCAAATGATCCAAAATTGCAACAATTAAGCATCCATCACAATCATCATTCAAATCAACCCATCAATCACAATAATTAACTGGTTATCAATCAGGTATTTAAAAAAATTAATTTCCAATATTAATTTAAAATTGCCAGTAAATTCAAATTAAATTTAAAAAACAATTTAAAATACCAAATAACAATCAATAAATTTATAATTACATCATAGGTTTAATTTAACTAACATAGGATGATTTAGTAGCTGTGAGTGGGTTAAAACACTCACTTTTGATTTTTCGTCGATTTAAAATCCAATTAAAGCCTGAAATTTCAATTGTCTCAATATCTAACCAAACCAATTCCATAATGTCCGGAATTTTAATACGATCGCAATGGAGAAAATTTCGTTCAAATCTGAGCTCGTAAGAAGACGTTATTTGAGTTATAAGTTTAAATTTTCAATTTAAATTAAAAAATAAAGTTGAAGGGAAAAAAGGTAATTTTAACCCATAATCCTTAGTAGCCATATCGATATCACATGCATGCAACCATCGTTGAGCAGCCGCCACCTTCCCTTCCAATCATCGTTGCCTACACGCTGTTACGCCTCGTTCAGGTCGATCCACTAATTAAGCAGCCCTCATTCACGCGCCCCTCACCTCAGATGCGGCAACCACCCTCTCCACCGTTTGCTCTGCCGCTGCAGGTTTAGCCACGACTTTTGGCGAACCACGACATGTTGGATACAAACGACCACCAGATCTGTAACTTGCTCGACTCCCTCTTCCAAACGCCGCTTCTTGATCGTCAAACGGTCGACGATCCATTGTTGGATCAGAAACCTCAGAAATGGACGGTAGAGAAAGATCATCGATTTCTAGCCAATGATGATTCGAATGAAAAACGAACTGCTTCAGTTGATTTCACTCATAGATAGTTTTCCAACGATATATAATATGACATAGTTTGAATTTCGATTTGAATTTTAAATTAGGGTTTTGGAGTTGTAGCCATTAGGTAGGAGGAAGAAGCAGATGGATTGAAGATGATAGTACATACAGAAATAACGAAAGGCTGCTAGGGTTAGAGAAAAAAACTATTTATATGAAAAAAATATAGATAAGAAAGAATGACTAGATTGTATTGGTTCTAAACGATAGCACGACCCGAAAAGCCTGTTCCGTTTCCAAAGCGAAAGTAGGACATCTAATATATCGAAATATAGGTTTTCAATATTTGTAAACTCAGTGGAAGATTTCAAACCCTAACTCGAAAGTATATAGAACTTATCTTTCAAAATCAGACTATATTCAATTAGATTCTATAAATCGATTTCTACACCTTTCGAGCCTGCATGATCAATTGATAAGTCCGATCGCTATGAAACTTGAAATTCTACAATAATTCACTGTTATGGATCTGATGAAACTGGTTTCGTCGAAATCTTAGACACTGGCAAAAATGACAAATTTTCACGTAAATTAAATAAATTATTATTATATTAATTTAATCACTTTCAAATTTCAAATTTAATAATTAACAATTTTCATCGCTTCTAATTACATGAAAAGTAATAATATTTTACAATGCAGTTTCCATGTTAAATCCAATATTTAAATAGTATATAAATTTTAACGTTAAATTATAATAGGAATAAAATTTATTTTATTATAATTTTAAATTCCAATAAATTCTTTTTTTTAATTTCACTCTTATTATTAAATCAACTATTACCATGAATATAATTAACATTAGTTTCATTTTATTACAATAATATTCAGCCGTTATCATCTTATTTAAAATTAACTATAATATTTAATTACAATAATTCCAATTGATTTTTAATTAATTTCAAATAGATTAGATATCAAGATGATAATGAATCAATTGTTATACATTAGTAATTCACCTCTATTAACCTATTGTTCACAAACAAAGGTTGATAAACTACTTACCACTTATTGATTCATTCTATATAAACATATTTCAATTGACTATATATAATCTCTCTTTTAATACAACATTGAATTTATTTTTTATTTACAATTTAAACACAATTAACTTTACAATTATTTCAATTAATTGAGGTGACATTAAAACAGTTATCAATTACATTAAATCCACATTATTAAATTACATTCTAACAATTCTTTCGATTTATAAACCATAAATTTTAATTTCACACAATATTAAATTCTATAATCTTATTAAATTTCATTACTTTTAGTTATCAATAACTATAGGTCGTTACATTTATCATGTTGCGTTTCATGTACATTATTGAAAGTTAAATTGCTCTATGGTTGTGTTTTAAGGTTAAATTGTTGTTATAAGATATAATAAAAAATATAAAATCATAAAAGTGAAATTAACCTAAACATCAAATAATCAATGCTAATTTTCCAATTTAGTATCCAAACCATAGACCTTGCTTAGCGCTATCAAAGAAAATAGTTACATAAATTTTATCTCCCATCACTCGGTTAAAACTAAGAAAATACAGTCTCTCAAAATAAAATTTCCACATTCACGTCCTTTTTTAGGGAAGGGGGAGGGAGAACTTAATGGTGATAGCACTGTTCGATAACTCAGATGAATACCTCGATTGCAATGAAGAATCGAGTTACCTCATATTACGAACAATCTCTTCCAGCTAAAGGCATAAACTGACCAAAAACATCAGATCTAAAGTGCGCACATATAAAGCTAAATGGCTAAAGAATTATGTATGAACATTAATTCTTGTGCACTCTTTTTGACATTAATGTTGGCAACTTGACATATGTAAGAACTTATTTGTCATCTTTTCTGTATTGAATTAGCATTTTAAAATTTGCTTGGCATCTAATAATGCATAATGTAACTTTGTCAGGTTTCGTTAGTCTATCCAATTAGGAAATTTTTACAATATAATTCATTTTTAAACCATCCCAATGCATATGTTATATGATTCCATGTGCAAGGATGTTTAGACAAGGAAAATTTACCGTTTCTTTGTTAGTTTTGGGATATAGGCTACGGGTACAAAATAGAGATGAATGATGTAATTTATTCATATATTATTATTTTACAGGATGGATTAGGTGATACAATTTGAGTTCCACTCACCAAACCACCTGAAGACGAAACTGTTCTCAGCAGAAAATTAGCAAACCTGGGAATGCAGGCTTCTAAATTTCAAAAAGGAGTGGTAAGTTTTTAACTCTAGTTCCATCTACACAATTTGAGGAACATGTTAAAAAAGGAATACGAATTTAAGAATTAATCAGTTGTAATTTGTATAGCTTCCTTTTGAAGAGAAGCATAGATGTTATTACAGTTTCCGAAGAAGAATTGAAGAATTTGATATTGTGATTCAATAAAATGAAAATAGAAAGGATTTTCTTTATCGATGATATTTGGGAAATGATACTACTGATTGAAGAATACGTTGTACATAGTTTTCTTTTATAGTGTATAGTATTATTTATATGGGCTGAAATTGCTTGCGAGGCCCAAGTCATCGTTATACCTGAACCAAAACAGCTGCTGATAATATAATATCAGTTTTGATATATTATTTTCTCATTTTCTATACCTTCCCTCTAACCAATATTAAGGTTAGGGTTATGGCAATTCCTAGTTTTCATCGACCCGATTTTTAGTAAATTGAGTTAAGTTCTGGCTTGTGGCATCTTCAACTTGAATATTTGTGAGATCTAAGCATCTTTAGTGAGATTATCTAGTATTTTGCTACAATGATTGAGATTCCTTAATGTAATTAGATTTCTAACTTGCGAATTCTGAAAGTTCCATGCTGATGTTACTTGAATCCGGCTAAACCAGATCTTGATCTCTTTAATTATCGAGTTACTTTGAAATCTGATGAAGTTCCATGCTGACAATGCTTCTGTGAGAACATTGACACGTTGATAAAGCGCACGCATAAAATTTTCTCGTAGTTCCTCTTTTAGAATTTATTCTCGAGCAAAATAAAGTTCTATTTTGATGTTCTTTGTTCTTGAGTGTAATATGGGATTTGTAGATATATGAACCATATTCTAATTATGTAACGATCCAGCAATTTAGTCATTTGAATTTGGAACATTTAATTGATTTTAAATATTGAAAAGTTAATTTAGTTAAATAACACAAATTTTAAATATAGCGATTTATTTGATAATTAAATTGTTGAATTTAATATTTGGAAATGTTTAGAATAATTGAATCTTGTATTTGAAATGAATAAATGATTTTGGAAATTGATTTAGATTCTATTTTGATAGGAATGGAGATAGTGAAATTTGGATTTAAAAGTGCTCTATTTGGTTTCAACAATAACTCGATTTAACTAGCGTATAAAAATAGCCATTCGGGGCACTATCTCAGATTTCAACAAAACTAGTTCCATTGGATCCGTAATAATATATTATAGTATGCCGTCGAATATCATGGTGATTGGGCGTATCGTTTAGGTGTGCGAGATTGAAATGCATTGAAATTAATTTTTGAAACTTATATAATAATTTGGTTTGAAATAATATCTTCTACATATGATCAAATTAGGGCTCGAGACTAGTTCCATTATGTTCAAAATAGGGATATAACATATAGAAGGCGAGGTGGCACGCTTCGTTTAGAGTTCGAAATTTTCGCAGCTAAATAATGCTGTGAAAATTTTCTATAGAAGGCCATCCATTCCTTTCATTTTGCAAACCCCAAACCTAATTTTCTTTGACCGCCATTAAAATTAAACCATCCAACGACCAAAGTCAACCGGAGCCTTTAGAGGCCAAATTAGCCTTGACTTCAACTAGGAAAACATAGAGCACAATGATACGAAGCAAATCACCAGTTGGATCGTCGATCGACGAACCGAGGCATGGTTGGAAGCCTCCATTCGAGAGCAACAAATAAGGGGTTTTAAGCGATTTCGCATGTGTGCACGCGCAAGGTGATCGCAGGTAGCTTTGGTGCGCAACAGCGCAGTAGAGGTGGTGGAGAGCTGTAACGACTCGTTATTTTGAACCCTTCACGTGCATATGCAGACACACATGTCTGACTTGAATTTCTCAAAACAACAGATTGTTAATTTATATTTTTGGCATAACTTAGCATATATAGTAAATAAATCAATCACAGAATCATGGACACAAAGTTTTACAACAAGGTAGCGGAATAAATAATTAAATAGTAGTTCATGAAGCTACTACAGAAATAACATAGTGCAAAACATAAAACTAGAAATAACAGAAACAAATTGAAAGATGAAATAGATAAGATAGATCTTCCAACGAACTCCAAACTCCAAAAGATGAGTCTCGAAAGCTATGACACTCAGGTTGACCCGAGCATAAAGCAAAATCAAAACACTCGAATCAAGATTAACATTCTTATGCGGATAAATCAAGCTCAACTGAATTTCCAAATAAATGCAATATAACTTAAAGGAATGTTGGGATTCCATCCTTTAAGGATCCGATAAACTATCTACATACATAGTACAATACGCCACATATATAATGTCTACAGTAAAGTAATATATAAAAATAGCATTAAGGCGTTACTCATATCCCTCCTTAACACATTTTTATATATTCTCGTAGTCTATACAGATACTGTAAGATCCTCCATAAATAGGAGGTTTACTTAGTAAGCACTCCATAGGTATGGTACAAAACAAACTCGCAGAAGGCACGATAAGGCATGTGAGAAGGCATGCGAGGCAATGCCCAGGGTAGGATTCTACCGTTTTGTAGATATGGACTGGTGGAAATGCCTAACAGCTATTACCACCCACCTCGAGACACGCTCCCATATCAATGGTGCGCACCAAATCAAATCACAAAGTAAAAGAATGGTTTTGAATAATTGTGTCCGATCGGAGGAATGACCTCACTTGGCCCGGCATGGCTCCTGTTTTAGCCACATCAAGCAGACTCGCGGGAGTCAGGGCTACATAAATACCCATACAGAATCGTTTGCCAAACCATCCTACTTCATTCTGGAATCTCCACCACGTACACAGTTGTTTCGGTATTAGCAGGGAGTATGACAATATCTGATCCCAGTCTCTTTAACAACCAAACGCTTATTTCACACCGTGGTCGTTTATAAAATTACTTTATGAGTATTTAAATAAATCTCAATTAAAAATTAAGATCAAAATAAAATATTCAATTTTAATTTTATTTAATTCCTAAAGTATTCATTTAACCACCTTTATTAAACCAAGCTATATAAAATCGTACCTTTAAATCTTCCAAAATCAGTAAGTTTCAAATAAGTCCTTATTTAAATTCAATTAATAACCAATTCAAGTAACAAATAAATTCCAATTTACAGACTTATGCAACCATCTTAATTTATTAAAGTTATAACATCTATTTTAAATATAAATTTTAAATAAAACTTTTAAAATATTATATATTAAATAAAAATTTATTTTATAAAATGTAAAATAAATTAATCCACGTATTTAAATCTATTTTACATATTTTATAGAAATAAAACTATAAGTAAAATTTTCTAAATTACCTTTAAACTAAACTCATAATTTTAACATTTCCTAAATCAAACAATTTAAAATTCTAAATTTTACAATATTAAAATAAAGTATTTATTATATTTCAAATCAAAACTCATGTATTTCCTTTCAAAACCTTTGGAAATAAATTTTCAAAAATAGACTAACGGTGTCCGTATATAATTTTCTATCATATGGTCAAGTGATACGGACATTTATCATTTCAATCCACAAAAATTTAAATTTATGGGTTTATACCATTGATGTGCATGTAAATGTGCATATTTTTACCACTATATTTAATCTATTTAAATTAAATAAATGATCATATCGGGTTTTAAACTTGTTTAAACCAAAATTCAAATTATTTTCAAATTGTCACATATTCATCTTCATATAGGGGTAAAATGGTCATTTTTATGCATTTATTAAATTGTGAAAATTTACTTGGAATTTTCTATATTGTTTTGTAGGAAATTTGGTGAATTTTACAAGTGGTTTCATGATAATATATGCATGCACAAGAGTGAAGATAAAGAAATGAAGATGGGAATAATTCTAAGGCATGATAATGGAGGACCCCACCTTCCCACCTACGTTAATGTACAAATTAGAGGCTAATGCACATGCTTATGGAATTAATGGCTTCATGTACATTTAAGTGAGGGATTATTGAAGCTAATGATAACTTGGCCACCACACTTCCTACAAGGGCATTTTGGGCATTCCCCAAAAATATGCATTTGGGTTTTTAACTTGTTTAAATACTCCTTATGTTTCATGTAACCCTCCTTCCCTCTTAGTCTCTCTTTAGCTTAGTTTAGGCTCAAAAATAAATCAAGTTCTCTTCTTTCTTTTCATGGCTACTTAGCCATTTCTTCTTTTCATGTAACTTTTTTATGCAATTTTAAATACATGCTTTTTCATTTCCTTGTTTATTTCCCTTCGTGTTATAGTGTAGATTTACTTTCATGCAAGTAGAATAGTTTTAATACTTGTTAATTAGCTCTCTTTTCCATTAGCTTTCATTTTCCTCTTCTTTTTGTTTTTTGTTTATTTCATGTTGCTTTCTACTTGTGTTGACATGATAACACAAATGAGAGGCTAATCCCTTCAATTTATGGGTAATGAAGCTCTCTTGAATCATGTAGATGTAACATAATTTCTTATTTATGTCTCTTTTGTGCTTAATGGAAAGTTGGATGTGTGTGTGATTTTGTGTTTAATATTGAGTTTGATAGCTTATGTTGTTCAAAACAAATAGGCTATGCTTAGTCATATGAATCACTAATTACCTCTTCATCTACATATGATCATGGTAATGGAAGTGGATTTAGAATCAAAATTTGATGGTTTATGTTTCTAATTCAATAGTTAATAAACCATGCTTAAAATAGATTCTACTTTTGATTTCATATCATTTTCATTGAAGTTAGTAAGTGAGTTAGAGGGTGCATTAAAGTTTGATGGTTTAAGTGTGTTAATTAATAACACAATTAGGCCATGCTTATGATAAATACATCAACTAAACTCACGCATGACCAAAAAGAGATCATAATGTCATTTATGTTGATTTATATGATCATGAGAGGGGATTTGCCTCTAAATTGTTCTTTAATCTCATCTTTTTATTCTTCTTAGTTTTAGTTTGTTTTTACTTTCTTTTAGTTAGTTAACAATCACTCGACTTTGGTTTAATTTGATTGAATAGAATTTTAAAATTATCAATTCACAACGGATCAACCCGTACTCGCCACGTACTTCAATAGTATGCCGTGCGCTTGCGGTTATAATTTTAATTTAAATTCGTTCGACGGTTTTCTAAACCGATAGAATTTCCGTCAACGAACAAGTTTTTGGCGCCGTTGCGGGGAGTTGTTTGATTTTGATTTTCTATTCTTCGAATTATTTTCGTTTGATTTTTGTGTGTGTTTTGGTGTGTATTTGCAGTTTTTTTAAAAAAGAAAATTGTGTGTTTGTTTGTTGTTTAATTTTGTTCTTGTGCATTTTTCTTTTGTTTTCAACTAGCATTTGCATTTCGAGTTTCTATTTAAAAAAAATCATACACAATTTCAAAACAAAACTATTTTATTCCTTGCATTTGCATTTACATTGTCTTCACTGTTTCAGAAAAAAAAAGTTTCACTGCTTTACATTTACACTTCTGTGCACCATTGTTTACTGTTTACTGTGACTGTGCACCCCTGTGCATCTTCAAACTGCAGCTCTCTGCGAACTGTCATCAACCACTGACCACTAAAAGCTACTACGACAGTTCACTAACTCATCACATACCCCTGTCATCTTCAACACTTCATTCCTGACCACCCCCTCAACCATCTCCAACCCCTACTTGCTACCCCAGTACACACAAACTGCCACAACAAATTTCTGATCAACAATTCTGTCATCACAAATAGTGCACTGCAAACAACAATTGTTTCTATCATCACAACTTGCAAACCACTGTCAAAAATTTACCTCCATATCCACCACAGTTACACAACCAGTAACAAAACTGCTGATTGCCTTCCATTTCACCAACCTTATCAATATTCACCTGTGCATGGCAACCACTTGAGACCATCAACTTCACTATTCCACTGGCCTGCACACCATCTTCAGTTCATCACTCTGTGCCACTCTAGCCACAACATACATTTCTACTGCCACTACATTTCTAATTCACATACTTTTCTACTGCCGCTACGGCAAAAACATCCACCTTCAAAGTGCATCACTGTCAAAGCCTTACTTCTTCTTTAAACCACTGTCAAGTTCAACACTATCAAGTTCTCCACCATCACAAAACAATTACATCACCTGAAAATCAACCATTTACAAACTCTTAGACCTCATATGCAACCCGAAGCCACATAACATATACCATCTGTTCTTGTTACACATACGAGCCTACAACACTACTGCATCTAACCACTTCAAACTGTCATTCTCCCCTTTCTCTACCCATAACCAAACCAATACCCGCAAACATCCATCATCTACTAAACACATAACCTCTGTCACATACATCGACTCAAGTTGCCGTGATTCCAAATCCAATTATTGCTCTACCCATACTCCTAAACGAAACTACATTGTGCACTGCCTCGATATCACTGCAATCACCTGCCCTTCAAATCAACTGCAATCACCTGCGACCTCCATTGCCAACAAAAGAAATCACAGCAACACCCAAACCCACAATCAAACTTGACTTCGCCGCTCCATCACAACCCATTTCCTCTCCACAGTCACCAGCCCTTTTAGACAAACAAACACATTCCATAACCACAGCCTAAACTAGTGCATATCACAGCCCATCGACTGCCTTCCTCAAAAAAAAAGAGAAAAAGAAAAGAAAAAGAACACCTGACCTCTACAGCAAAAAAACAGTCGAACCACCATACATCACCTTCAAACTCCGTCGACAACCCAATTCGCCTCTGACCCAAGATTCGATTTTTAACAATCCAACCAACTGAACCTCCCTCCATCTACAATTCAACCTGACATTGCTCTACCCACTTGCACATATTCACCACTGGCTACTATGTCTCTTCTTCGACAACATTCCATACATCCACCTCACATTGACCTGAAAGTCCATATATCATCCAAGACAATCCCACTGTCTTGCTTCTACAACCTCTTCATCAACAAACAAACCTCACGAGACCATCATCTCACATCAAAAATCACTCGCAACTTCACTAGAGACCACAACAGCTCTACCACGAAGTAGCCCCAAATTGAACAACCATTCAATAAAATTCGAAGAACCATCGCCTTCGATCAACAACTTTGTTGCAAAGTTAAATCGGAGATCTGGGATTTGAGTTTTTAATTTTTGGGATTCGTGTTGAAGAATGAACTAAAATAGGTGGTCTGGGTTTGTGATTGTTGAACGAGAAAACAGGTGGTTAATCACCATTTTTTTAATCGGTAGGGTTAGTTTTAAATTGGGTATTGGGCTTTTTAAGTGGGCGGGTTCATTGGTTTGGGTCAGTTGGAAAATTGGTGAGCATTTTTTTGTTTTGATTTTTTTGTGTTTTAATTAAAAAGAAAAAAACATTTGTTTGGTTTTCCTATGTTTTTTCCAATTTGTTTAGTTTGTTTTCCTATTGTTTTAAGTTTTCATTTTTTTTTAAAGAATTTTTTTAAAGTAAAACTTCACTTTTAAATTTCCTTTACAAAAAAAACTGTATATATATATATATTTTTATTTCAGGTTGCCAAAGCAGAATTGCAGAAGGAGCAGATGTGCTTGCTAAAATAAATTGCTTGCGTGCTGAGCTTGCCAAAAAAAAACTGCTTGCTTATTTATAATTTTCTCTTTATTTTCCTTGCATTGTATATATCTAATGTTTTTGTTTGTCTTACATTGTTGTTTACTTGCATTTAAGAAAAAATGCTCAAAAAAAACAAAAAAACAAACAAAAACCATTCGTAGTTGCATTGTTAATACACGTTTAATTTCTGCTTTGCATTTCATCCTAAAATTTTGATTAGCAATAACGGTTAGACATCGATAACACTTAATTGTATATTGACAAGTTGTCTTCTTTGAACAATTTAATTTCTTAGTGTCTAGGCTACGGCAGAGTAATAAGCATTTATAAATATTACGGTGATTCATAAATATTATAGTGGTTGTTCCTCTGAAGGTACTTAAACCTTCGGTTGCATTGCTACGGTGATTCGTGGTGCACCAATAAATCCTGTCTGTTACCTGGCTGAGAACTATCTTGTTGAACTAAGACAATTTGTAATTATACAATTTTGGGTTAACTTTGGATAAATCAGTTATAATTAGCCCTTGCATTCATTTAGTTGCATTATTATTATGCGTATTTTAAAAAAAAACAAAAAAAATCAAAATCCAAACTAAATTTTTTTTGTAAACATTCCTTTTCCTTTTTCTTTGAAATTTTTAAATCCTTTTCCTTTGACATTTCAAAAATCCAAAAAAATATAAAATCTTTTCAAAAAAGGCAAAAAAATTTGAAAATCCAAAAACAAAACAAAAATCAATTTCCCTTTTGAAAAATAAATTTTATTTGTAAATATTTTTCCTTTACAAAAAAAAACAAAAACATTCTTGAAAATGTCCAAGTTTCCCCACTTACGTGAATTTTACAATAGTTGTGAAAATCAATATAATCCATATGATTTCACTCCAAATTCGTATGGATATTTTAACAACAACAATGGTTTAAATGAAACAAATTTTGAACCACAAAATTTTCAAAACGTTGAACAACCCTCAAATCTTGAAAATAGCATTTCATCTCTACTTGAAATCTCTACACAACGGAATCAAAGTATAAATGATTTGTGTAATTCATATTTGTGTAATAACTCGAGTCAAGGATTTCAAAATTTGAATTCAATTCAAAATTCAAACAATTTCAATTATAACCCATGCCAATTCAATTTCGAACTCCAAAATGAATTTCAAACTCAAAATGAAAATGGAAACAACTTTTCAAACGAATTTGGCAATGGGAATAATCTTAACCACGCTACGATTGAAAATCTCTGTTCTCAACAAATTCAAAGTGAAAATCCTCATGCTAATAACTATAAATTGGATTTTGTTGAGCAAATGAATGAAATTTACAATGATCACATAGATTCGTTGTTTGAAACATATATGAAACAACGTGAAAAACAAAATCAAATCCCAATGTATGACGAGTCAAATAACAATCCATCTTTTACCACAATTGACGATTTTCAAATAACAACTTTTGAAATTGAAAACCACAATCTTAATAAAGTTGTTGAAAATTTGGTGATAGACTTAATATATGCGATGAAGTTATTGATAATCAAACAAAGGAAGACGAATTTAACGAACACAATTTCTTTGGACTTTTTGAAAACAAGTTGTCGAATTCTGAAGGGGATGATTTAAATCACCATTTTGATTTTGAATTCAATAATTTTAAAGAATTTTTCAATGAACATCTTGAATTTCAATTTGGTGAAAATAAACTTGAACTTCAATCAATTATTTTATCAACCCCAAAAATCATCGAAAAGGAAACAACTCGTACGATTTTCAATAAAATGACATTCGTTTTTCAAATCAACATTCAACTTTGAAACCTTTTACGGTTTGGTTTTTCGAGCTTAAATTGCGTCTCGTATATTTGATGAGACAAATGAATCGGTTTTTGGGAGATAGTTTCATTTACGCATTGACGATATACTTTCTAATCCCATGTAAATACCGTTCATTTTCATATAAATAAAGGCCATTTTTATTTTTCTCCTTTCACTTGGGTTGACTGTGGGGACATAGTCAAAATCAAGTGTGGGGGGGAGACTCATCATCATTTTTTATTTTTCATGGTTTATTTTTATTTTTTCTTTCCAAAATTCAAAAAAAAATTCTCAAAAAAAATATATATGTTAAGCATTTTTGATTTATTTTTAAAAAGAAACACTATAGGATAAATATATGGTTTTGGTTTATTAAATTGAAATTTTTGAAAATTTATTCGTCTTAACAAAAATAAAAATGAAGTTTGATTACAAATAATAATGGTTTAACTCGTATATAGGGAGATTCATACGTGATAATTATGAAATATATCCTAATTGAAAATCTTTGTTTTAAAAAGTGGTTGATTTAAAGTAAAGGATATAGCATTTTTTTTGTCTTCTATGTTAAATAGTGCTAAGATAATTTTGCGAAACTCTCTCTTTCAAAAAAAAACAACAACACAAAAACAAAAAATATTTCTTATATATATGTATATATTTTTTAATAAACACCTAGAGTCATGTGTTCACACTCGTGTGTTCACTCGCCATGCTCTGTACCCTTCTCACGTAAGCACGAAAGGCAGTGCACGATCGGTATATCTGGCCTCAGTTTATATGAGTTAGATGTATATATATATAAATTCTTTTTAATAACGCCTACAGTCAATAGGTGTTCACACTTGTGTGTTCACTCGCCACGCTCTGTATTCCCCTCACATCAATCCGCAAGGCAGTGCATGGGTTAATATATTTGGCCTCGGTTTATCTGAGTTAGGCATATGTAAATATTGTTAATATCAACAAAATTTTCAAAAGAAAAAAAATGGAGAGAGTAAGCAATTGAAATCCAAGCACTGTTTTAACTTATTTGATTTGACTTGTTATTGAAAAGAAATGAAAAATACCATTTTGATGAACTTTGATAATCGATAAGAATCCATTTCATAGTTACACTACATAATCAACCCAAACAACGAGTTAAACTATAGTCTATTTGCTTTGATAACTTGATTTTTATTGGAAATTTTGACGAGTAAAATGACTTAAATTTCAAGATAATGACCGAAACTTATATTTAACTTATTTGTGTCTATTTAAGAGTAAATCCTCCATTGTAAATATTTTCAAAAACTCGCATTCATCTCTTTGTAAATAAATCTTGCATTTGTAAATATTTTCATCCTGCATTTGGATTTGTGGGTAGTATCCGCTGAAAACCCTCACGAGACAACACTCGTCCTACTGGGGACACCCAGAGGTTTAACGGCTTGTTGCATACGCTCAATGCAATCGTGCTCCCTACGAAAATAGATTTATCTTAGTTTTCCTTTATTCGAGGACGAATAATAAGATAAGTGTGGGGGTATTTGATGTGCACGTAAATGTGCATATTTTTACCACCATATTTAATCTATTTAAATTAAATAAATGATCATATCGGGTATTTTAACTTGTTTAAACCAAAATTCAAATTATTTTCAAATTTTCACATATTCATCTTTATATAGGGGTAAAATGGTCATTGTTATGCATTTATTAAATTATGAAAATTTACTTGGAATTTTCTATATTGTTTTGTAGGAAATTTGGTGAATTTTACAAGTGGCTTCATGATAATATATGCATGCACAAAAGTGAAGATAAAGAAATGAAGATGGAAATAATTCAAAGGCATGATAATGGAGGACCCCACCTTCCTGCCTACCTTAATGTACAAATTAGAGGCTAATGCACATGCTTATGGAATTAATGGCTTCATGTACATTTAAGTGAGGGATTATTGAAGCTAATGATAACTTAACCACCACACTTCCTACAAGGGCATTTTGGGCATTCCCCAAAAATATGCATTAGGGTTTCTAACTTGTTTAAATACTCCTTACGTTTCATGTAACTCTCCTTCCCTCTTAGTCTCTCTTTAGTTTAGCTTAGGCTTAAAAATAAATCAAGTTCTCTTCTTTCTTTTCATGGCTACTTAGCCATTTCTTCTTTTCATGTAACTTTTTTATGCAATTTTAAATACATGCTTTTTTCATTTCCTTGTTTATTTCCCTTCATGTTGTAGTGTAGATTTACTTTCATGCAAGTAGAATAGTTTTAATTCTTGTTAATTAGCTCTCTTTTCCATTAGCTTTCATTTTCCTCTTCTTTTTGTTTATTTGTTTATTTCATGTTGCTTTCTACTTGTGTTGACATGATAACACAAATGAGAGGCTAATCCCTTCAATTTAGGGGTAATGAAGCTCTCTTGAATCATGTAGATGTAACATAATTTCTCATTTATGTCTCTTTTGTGCTTGACGGAAAGTTGGATGTGTGTGTGATTTTGTGTTTAATATTGAGTTTGATAGCTTATAATGTTCAAAACAAATAGGCTATGCTTAGTCATATGAATCACTAATTACCTCTTCATCTACATATGATCATGGTAATGGAAGTGGATTTAGAATCAAAATTTGATGGTTTATGTTTCTAATTCAATAGTTAATAAACCATGCTTAAAATAGATTCTACTTTTGATTTCATATCATTTTCATTGAAGTTAGTAAGTGAGTTAGAGGGTGCATTAAAGTTTGATGGTTTAAGTGTGTTAATTAATAACACAATTAGGCCATGCTTATGATAAATGCATCAACTAAACTCACGCATGACCAAAAAGAGATCATAATGTCATTATGTTGATTTATATGATCATGAGAGGGGATTTTTCCTCTAAATTATTCTTTAATCTCATCTTTTTATTATTCTTAGTTTTAGTTTGTTTTTACTTTCTTTTAGTTAGTTAATAATCACTTGACTTTGGTTTAATTTGATTGAATGGAATTTTAAAATTATCAATTCACTGCGGATTAACCCGTACTCGCCACGTACTTCAATAGTACGTCGTGCGCTTGCGGTTATAATTTTAATTTAAATTCGTTCGACGGTTTTCTAAACCGATAGAATTTCCGTCGACGAACCACCATTTAAACCCGCAATCCCACCAATTACAATAATCAAATGAAAATCGCTTGGGTTCATCATTTCAACCCATAACTAATTTTTTTCCTATTCTAAAGTCCGTTCGGGTGTGTATCATTTCAACCCATAGTGATTCCTTAAACTAAGGGAACTTGTAGAGTGAGAACCAATAAAATAACATAACATAACAATTTCTGGCATATATGATCAATAACAATAACAACTTAGTAAAATAGTCAACTAACATGTAATGGTGTCAATTTACATAGGTGATCAACTTAAAATAACAACATATCATATTTAACAGTAACTATTAACAATTCTAATTTACACATTTAAATTATCGTTTACTATGAAATCAACTTACTAAGATGAGAACATTAATCGTAAGTGATTGCTCACCTTTCGTGGCTAGAGAACGATGGAAAACAAGTACGAAGAAGAATGATGAAACGAACACGAACACGAAATCAGACAGGACAAGTCAATTAGCTGCGACAAGCAAGAATAGATTTTTAGCACGAGAAATTTGACGAAAAAATATATATACATACGCAATATATACACACATTTTGTTTTATAATTATTAGAAAGAATAAATATATAAATATAACGCATATAATTTTTGTCGACGAGTTTAAAAGTGACAAATATAACATGGTCGACAATATACATATATGCATTATATATGTCATAATAGGCTCAGATTAAAATGGACGAGCATGACTAAGCATACATTTCTTCATAACTAAGAGAAATTTATGTGTGCATCACATATATCTATCAGTTGTTCCTATATATATATATATGAACTTGTTATCTCTGCCCCAATATATGTGCATGGCATAAACGAAATATATCAATATATATACTATCAAAATATATATGCACAAATCAGCAGCCTACATAAGCTTGTGTAGCGACGAAGATAAGGTGAACAAGGTGAAGTTCAAAGCACTATATAGATGAGCGAACAACTACAGACGTATTATATATATCAATATATGTGTATATTTTCGGCCATGATATACATATACAGACACCATATATAAATGTGTTCTCTCATCATCATTTTGTATGCGCATCACATATTTACATTAAGCATATATATATATATATGTATATATATATATAACTGCCCAAATATATTTTATAAAACGAAAGGAGAGCAAGTCTAGACAAGTTAAAGTCACAAAATCAGGAGCAAGAACAAAGGAACAACATGTGTATTTCAACATATACCCATTTGCAAAATCATGAAATAAGCAATGAGATATATATATATATATATATATATATATATATATATATGACAGCATATATATAATGTGCATATGGATATATATATATATATATCACTAAGGGGAGGAGGATGTCAGTGGCTCACGCAAGCAAGGACAAGGCGAGCGAGGTCTGGGCACAGCGCTCGACCTGGGAGGGTGACAGGAAGGTTCTCCGGCGAAGTGGGAAGGCGCGGTGAGGCGGGGCGGAGCAGGTGGTGGTTGGAGTTTCGTGTAGCCAATGGTTCAAGGTAGAGGAGTTTTGATCTTGTGTCTCGGATTTGCTTGGGGTCAGATGGGAGATTGGCTCGGGTAGCTTCGGTCGGGTGGTCGGAGGGGAAGCTAGCACGGCCAGAGGAAGGAACGGTGATGGTGGGTTTTTTTGGGTTGCTTGGTGTTAGGAAGGGAAGACTCGGAGGTGGCTTTAGGTTTTTGAGGGAGAGACACGGGGTTGGCTTCGAGTGAGAACGGAGAAGGAGTGAAGGTGGCTTGGATCAGGGAAAAGAAATAAAGGCTCAGAAAAAATTTGGGGAGGAATGGAAAAACTACAGAGGAGAAGAAGAACAAAAAAAATGAAACGTACCTTCTCTCCTGAATGACAGTAGAGCAAAAGTGAAGAGGCTTTGTGTGAACATATATGAAAATCAATGTAATAGCAATAGTAAAACCCTTTGATCAGGTAAAATAATTAAGGCAAGATTGCTTGGATTCCATGGCTCAAGTTTAAAAAGCAAAGGAAAATAAAAAGTCACAAATAAGGTACTGATACGACAAACTGTTTTGTCGTTTCCATCGCGTACCAGACCTAAAAATACAAAAATAATTATACCGCAGAGATCGGCACGAAGAGGCTAACAGAATGGTACACATATATCAGCGATACGATCAAGTTATAAAAACACGATTTTTTCGCTACCGAAAATGCTGCTAAAACGCCGAAAATTAGATAAACTGAGCTATAGAAGTCCAAATTTAATGAAATGAATTACGATGTCTCACTCAGAAAATGATTTACATTTTTTCTATATAAAAATATTTAGATTTCAAAAATATTAAATTTTCAACAAAAAACTGATGAAATTTATGTTTTGAAATTTCACAAATAAATTAACTTTCATATTTTTCAATAAAATTTTACAATTTACTATATTTAAATAGACGCATTTCAAATATTAAATTTTTATTTCAAAATTTTAATTAACTACTTAAATTTCAAGAAATTTTTGTTAATTACGTTATAAAAACTGTTAAAATTCTCAGGTCATTACACTCTCCTCCACTCCAAACTTTTTGTCCCCGAAAAGGAACGAAATAGGAGAATAAAAATAAATAGAAAGATAAGATAAATCAAAAGAATAGTACCTGAGTCAAATAATTCAGGATTCGAAGCACACATGGATTCCTCAGTTTTCGAGGTGTAATCCCAATCATCCATACTCCACTATACTTTGACCAAACTGACACCTTTCCTTCGAAGCTGCTTTGGACCACTATCGACAATACAAAGTGGCTCCCTCTCATTAGTGAAATTTTGCTCAACATCCAAATTCTCTAATAAAGCTGGCTGAACTACCAAGGGTGGATCATGGAGATAATTGCATAGGTGAGATACATGAAACACGTTGTGCACACCCGCTAGCTTCTCCGGTAAGTCAACTCTATAAGCCAAAAGGACCAACTCTTTCCAGAATGTGGAAAGGACCAATAAATCTAGGAGCAAGAATCCTTCTTCGAACAAAAGGAACCACATTCTTCAACGGCGAGATCTTGAGAAAGACCTGATCACCCACTAAAAATTTCGAATTCCTTCTATGCTTGTCTGCATACTTCTTATGTCTATCCTATGCAATCCTCATCTTCCTTCTAATCTCCTCAACCTTCTCAGATGCTTCCAGAATCATATCAGGCCCCAGAACCAAGCGATCACCGGACTCAATCCAGCAAGATAAAGATTTGCAGGATCGACCGTAAAGAGCGGTAAATGGAGACATCTCGATACTTGCCTGGATTCAAAATATTGGAATTAATAGATAGATTAAGCTTAAGGTGATTCAAACTCAAAAATAGAGTTATACCTAATAACTGTTATTATAGGTGAACTCTACAAGATGGAGATGATCTTCCCAAGATCCTCCATAATCAAGAACACAAGCACGAAGGAGATCTTCCAGAATATGATTCACCCTTTCCGTCTGACCATTAGTCTGGGGATGATAAGCCGTACTAAGGTTCAAATGAGTACCCAAAGCTTCCTGAAAAGCTTTCTAGAACTTTCTCGTAATGATAGGATCACGATCACAAACAATGCTGGAAGAAACACTATGGAGATGGACAATCTCTCTCATATAGATCTCAGCTAAGCTCGAAGCTACTTGATTCAACTTGACTGGAATAAAATGGGTGGATTTGGTCGACAACTACCCAAATACTCTCATTACCCCTTCTAGTCCTCGGTAAACCATCAATAAAATCCATAGAAACTTGACCCCACTTCCAAATGGGAATCCCAAGGGGTTGCAGCAATCCAGCAGTCTTTTGTTGATCAACCTTAACCAACTGACAAGTGGAACATCTACCGACAAAGATAGAAATATCCCACTTCATACCACTCCACCAATATAGCCTCTTCATATTCTGAAACATCTTCATAACACTTGGATGGATGGAGAGTCTGGACTGATGATTCTCTCTAGGAACTTCTTGCGTCAAACCATCGACATTCGAAACACAAATGCGGCCATTAATCCTCAAAACTCCATTCTGATCAATTTGTACTCCTAACTCACTCTGATTATCACCTTGTCTACTCCGAATATTCTCCTTCATAAGCTTAAGCATTGCATCCTCATCCTGCTTGGCTGTAATACGATCCATAAGAGATGGAGTAGCTACAATTTGACACAACAAGGCTTTCTTTCGGCTCAAAGCATCGGCCACAGCATTAGCTTTCCCAGAGGTATAGTTGATGTCGAGATCATAAGATGCTAAGAACTCAAGCCATCGAACTTGCCTTTGGTTCAAATCCTTTTGGGTGAAGATATACTTAAGAGACTGGTGATCAGTGAAAATCTCAAACGTGGTTCCCAAAAGGTGATGCCTCCACAACTTCAGAGCAAAAACAACAGCGAGCAACTCTAAATCATGGGTGGCATAGTTAGCTTCATACAGCTTCAACTGGCAACTAGCATAAGCTATGAATTTCCCATCTTGCATCAATACAGCACCCAAACCTTCTTTATTAGCATCGGTATAAACCGATAATCCTTCACTCCCATTCGAAACAGTGAGAACATGAGCAGAAGTAAGCTTTTGCTTCAACTCATTAAATGCAGCTTCACACTTACCATTCCAATAAAACTTAGTATTCTTACAAGTCAAAGCGGTGAGAAGTTCAGCTATACAGGCAAAATTCTCTATAAATCTCCGATAGTAACCAGCAAGGCCCAGAAAGTTACGAATATCGGTTGGAGTCTTAGGTGTCTCTCAATCCTGGAATTAAGATAAGGCGGATAAGTTCAAAGATAGATAAGATAATTGAATTCAAAAGAGAAAAGGTGGATAGACTTACATCAATCGCGACGACCTTAGCTGGGTCAACCGAGACTCCATTCTCAGAAACAATATGTCCAAGAATCGGACTTCGTCTCTCCAGAAATGGCACTTAGAGAATTTGGCTTTCAACTGATGACTCTTAAGAGTTTGGAGAATGTAACTCAAATGGGACTCGTGCTCCTTATCTGAATTGGAAAAGACTAGAGTATCATCCATGAAAACCAGAACAAACTTATTGAGAACATCACAGAAAACGTGATTCATAAGATCGACAAAGAAGGTAGGAGCATTGGTTAATCCAAAAGGCTTAACTAACCATTCATAGAACCTGTTCTCTATTCGGAAAGCAGTCTTTGGAATGCTATCCTCAGCTACACAAAGCTGGTGGAAACCGATAGTGGGATCAAGCTGAGAGAATACCTTAGCTCCGTAGAGCTGATCGAACATATCATTGATGCGAGGCATCGGATATCGGTTCTTGAGAGTTAGCTTGTTCAGCTCTCGATAATCGATGCACATTCTCAAAGAACCATCAAATTTGGTGACAAAGACCACAGCTGCTACCCGTTCAAAAAAACTCTACTGAATCAAACCTTTAGAGAAAAAAAATCTCAATCTACTTCTTCAACCAAGCTTTCTCCTTGGGTGCCATCCGTTTAGGAGGGAGAACAATGGGTCGAGCACCAGGATTAAGATCAATGAGGAATTCAATTTCCCGCTTAGGGGGAAGAGAAGCGACTTCGCCAAAAACATCCGAAAACTCCTTGACAATTGGGGTGGAGTCAAGATCAATAGTATGAGAATCCAAAGAAAAGATAAAGCCGCCTGCATAATCCTGAAGTATTCGGCATTCAATAACCAAAGAATTTCACTGATCGTCTACCAAAGAAACGGTTCGAGCTTTACAAGAGATAACAACATCATAGCGCTTTAACCAATCACCTCCAAGTAAAATGTCAAATGCATCGAAACCCAAAACATAGAAATATCCAGTGAGCCGACGCTTCTTGTAAAGGAGTTTTACCCCTTTACAAATAATATTAAGGTTGGCTGGACTGCCAATGGGATTAGTCAAACATAATGATAAAGTAACAAATTGAGGTTGCAAAATATGCTCGAATTTATTACAAAGAACGACAGATAAAAAGCTATGGGATGCACCAGTGTCAAATAGAGCATGAACATCATAGTCATGTAAAGTAAAGGAGCTCTGAAGAGTACCTTGGCTATCACTGGCAGGCGGAGGAGTCGAAGAAGTCACGGCAAAGACTCCAGATGTCTTGCCTTTCCGATACAAGAGACAATCATTCTTGAAATGGCCGGGCTACAAGCGAACATGGCAGAGGTTGTTCCTAGTTTTTTGGGAAGAAGGAATAGCGGGACTGGCAGGTGCTGGACAATTGCTTGAATAGTGACCTTTATGGTTGCATCTGAAACAAGTGATGGTAGATAGGTACAGAGATCTCCTCCGAGGAGAGGATCCAATACCATGAGCCCTCTGCCAATTCTTCTTCTGCTGGAGGAAATCAGGCTTCCTCTTCTTTGAACCACTAGAATACCCTGAGATGCTGAAACTGTCTGCTTTACCGCAGAGGTTGGACTCTCGAATCTAGTGGCCATATACATCAGGGAGGTAAATGTGCCATGAACATGACTTATCAAGCGGTCATAATACTCTGGACGAGCACCATGAATAAACTTCTCGTTCTTCTTCAGCTGAGTGTCAATCAACCCAGGTCCAAACATAGCCAGCTCGTTGAATTTTCTCTCGTACTCAACAAAGGTCATGTCTCCCTACTCAAGATCCATGAATGCTCTGTATAACTGGGATTTCCCAACTTCGAGCATCCGTTTTGCTACAAAAGTATCTCTGGAAAGAAAGATTTCAAGATAAGACAAAGATAAAGTTCAAAGAGATAAATTTCAAAGAAATAGATTCAATAGAAGTAAGCTAGAAAAGGACACAAAGAATATCACCTAAACTGCTCCCAAGATATATCAGCTTCGACAGTTTGAGTGGTAACAGATTCCCACCAATCAAGGGCGGATTCCTGTAACTTCCAAGTAGCCAAATGACGCTTATGATTGTCGTTAATCTTAAGGCCAATGAAAATCCTTTCAAGACTCTTCAACCACTATTGAGCCTCGATAATACTCTCGGCTCCGGTGAACTTAGTACCTCCAAGCTGAGTGTACTCTTTACAAAGCTGAGTGAACCTAATAAGCTGAATAGGTGCGACAACAGGAGCAACAACAGGTGGAACAGGGGCAACTGGTGGTGCAGGAGCAATTGGTGGTGTATGGGCATTTTCGCGACCCCTACCATGACTATTCCTATGGTTACTTATATGGAAAAGACAAGAATATACTTTAGAACAAGAATAAAGATTCAAAATTCAAAGGAAATCCTAAGAGAATTTTACTAAGAATTTCAAGTATGAACGAATATGATTCAGTAATCAATTCAACTCATTCTAGGGTATTACTACCCTATCTCTAATAAGTTTTACTCCACATGCTAAGTTTGCCAAAACCTGAGCTCTGATACCAACTGTAACGACCCGTCATTTTGAATCCTTCAAGTGCATAAGCAGACACACATGTCTGACTTGAATTGCTCAAAACAACAGATTGTTAATTTATATTTTCGGCATGACTTAGCATATATAGTAAATAAATCAATCATAGAATTGCAGACATGGAGTTTTACAAAAAGGCAGTGGAATAAATAAATAGTTTTTCATGAAGCTACTACAAAAATAACATAGTACAAAATAGAATACATTATAAATCCCAATATACATATGTCTCAAGTATAAAAGCAAATGAAAAGTCTGAGACATAAAACTATAAATAACAGAAACAAACTGAAAGCTGAAATAGATAAGATAGATCTTCCAATGAACTCTAAGCTCCAAAAGATGAGTCTTAAAAGCTATGACACTCAGGCTGACCCGAGCATAAAGCAAAAACAAAATACTCGAATCAGGCTTACATTCTTATGCAGATAAATCAAGCTCAAGTGAAATGTCAAATAAATGCAATATAACTGAAAGGAATATTGAGATTCCATCCTTTAAGGATCCGATAAACTATCTACATACATAGTACAATACACTACATATATAATGTCTACAGTAAAGTAATATATCAAAATAGCATTAAGGCGTTACCCATATCCCCTTTAAGACATTTTTATATATTCCCGTACTCTATACAGATATCGTAAGCTCCTCCGTAAACTGGAGGTTTACTTTGTGAGCACTCCATAGGTATGGTACAAAACAAACTCATAGAAGGCGCGATAAGGCATTTGACAAGGCACGCGAGGCAATGCCCAGGGTAGGATTCTACCGTTTTATGGATCCGAACTGGCGGAAACGCCTAGTAGCTACTACCGTCCACCTCAAGGCACACTCCCATATCAAAGGTGTGCACCAAATCAAATCATAATGTAATAGAATGGTTTCGAAGAAATGTGTCCGATCGGAGGAATGGCCTCACTTGGCCCAGCATGGCTCCTATTTTAGCCACATCAAGCTGACTTGCGGAAGTCAAGGCTATATAAATACCCATACAGAATCGTTCGCCAAACCATCCTACTTCATTCTGGGATATCCACCACGTACACAGTCATTAAAGTGGTTTTCGGTATTGGCGGAGAGTATTACAATATCCGATCCCGATCTCTTTAACAACTAAATGCTTATTTACCACCATAGTCGTTTATAAAATTACTTTATGAATATTTAAATAAATCTCAATTACAAATTTAAATCAAATAAAATATTCAATTTTTATTTTAATTTAAATCCTAAAGTATTCATTTAACCACCTTTATTAAATCAAGCTATATAAAATCATACCTTTAAATCTTCCAAATTCAGTATGTTCCAAATAAGTCCTTATTTCAATTCAGTTAATAATCAATTCAAGTTACAAATAAATTCCAATTTACTTACTTATCCAGTCTTCTTAATTTATTAAAGTTATAAGATTTATTTTAAATATAAATTTTAAATAAAACTTTTAAAATATCATATATTAAACAAAAATTTAGTTTATAAAATTTAATAATAAATAAACCTCTTATTTAAATCTATTTTACATATTTTAGGAAAATAAAACTCTAAGTAAAATTTTATAAACTACCTTTAAACTAAACTCATAATTTTAACATTTCCAAAATCAAACAATTTAAAATTCTAAATTTTACAATATTAAAATAAAGTATTTATTTTATTTCAAATCAAAACTCATATATTTCCTTTCAAAACCTTTGGAAATAAATTTTCAAAAATAGACCAACGGTGTCCGTATATAATTTTCTATCCTATGGTCAAGAGATACGGACATTTATCATTTCAATCCGCAATAATTTAAATTTATGGGTTTATACCATTTAAACCCACAATCCCACAAATTACAATAATCAAATGAAAATTGCTTGGGTTTATCATTTCAACCCATAACGAATTTTCTCATATTCTAAAGTCCATTCGGGTATGTATCATTTCAACCCATAGTGATTGCTAAAACTAAGGAAACTTATAGAGTGAGAACCAATAAAATAACATAATATAACATAACAATTTCTGGCATATATGATCAATAACAATAACGACTTAATAAAATAGTCAACTAACATCTAATGGTGTCAATTTACATAAGTGATCAACTTAAAATAACAACATATCATACTTAACAGTTACTAATTAACAATTCTAATTTAATAGCACATTTAAATTGTCATTTCCTATGAAATCAATTTACTAAGCATAAGAACATTAATTGTGAGTGGTTGCTTACCTTTTGTGGCTAAAGAATGATGGAAAACAAGTACGAAGAAGAACGATGCAATGGACATGGACACGAAATCAGGCATGACAAGTCAATTAGCTGCGACAAGCAAGAATAGACTTTTAGCATGAGAAATTTGATGAAAATATACACATATATATATATATGCAATATATATACACATTTTTTTATAATTTTAGAAAGAATAATATATACATACAATGCGTATACTTTTTATCGACGAGTTTAAAAGTGACAAATATAACATGGTCGACAATATAAATAAATGCATTATATATATCATGAGTAGGCTCAGACTAAAATGGATGAGCATGACTAAGCATACATTTCTTCACAACTAAGAGCAATTTATGCCTCCATCACACACCCACATATATATATATATATATATCAGTTGCCCCTACATATATATGAACTTGTTATCTCTGCCCCAATATATGTGCATAGCATAAACGAAATATATCAATATATATACTATCAAAATATGCATGCACAAATCAGTAGCCTATATAGGCTTATGCGGTGACGAAGATAAGGTGAACAGGGTGAAGTATAAAGCAATATATAGATGAGAAAACAACTACAGACATATTGTATATGTCAATATATATGTATACTTTTGGCCATGATATACATATACAAACACCATATATAAATGTGTTCTCTCATCATCATTTTGTATGCATAACACATATTTACATTATGCATATATATATAGCTGCCGAAATATATTTTATCAAACGAAAGGGGAGCAAGTCTAGACAAGTTAAAGTCACAAAATCTAGAGCAAGAACAAAGGAACAGCATGGGTATTTCAACATATAGCCATTTGTAAAATCATGAAACAAGTAGTGAGATATATATATATGACAGCATATATATACGTGCATATGGATATATATATATATGTCACCAAGGGGAGGAGGATGTCAGTGGCTCACACAAGCAAGGCCGAGGCAAGGGCTATCTGGGCGCAGCGCTCGGCCTGGGAGGGTGATAGGATGGTTCTTCGGTGAAGTGGGAAGGCGTGGTGAGGTGGGGCGGAGTAGGTGGTGGTTGGAGTTTCAGGTGGCCGATGGTTCAAGAGAGGAGTTTGGATCTGGTGTCATGGCTTTGCTTGGGGTCAGAAGGGAGATTGGCTCGGGTAGCTTCGTTCTGGTGGTCGGAGGGGAAGCTAGCACGGCCAGAGGAAGGAACGGTGATGGTGGATTATTTTTAGGGTTGCTTGGTGTTAGGAAGGGAACACTCTGAGGTGGTTTCAATTTTTGAGGGAGAGGCACGGGTTCGGCTTCGGGTGAGAAGGGAGAAGGAGTGAAGGTGGCTTGGATCAGGGAAAAGAAAGAAAGGCTTGGCAAATATTTAGAGAGGAATGGAAAAACTACAAGGGAGAAGAAGAAAAAAAATGAAACATAACTTCTCTCGTGAATGATATTAGAGTACATGTAATAGCAATGGTCAAACCCTTTGATTCAGGTAAAATAATTAAAGCAAGATTGCTTGGATTCCACGGCTTTTGAAAAGCAAAGGAAAATAAAAAGTCACAAATACGGTACTGATACGACAAACTATTTTGTCATTTCCGTCGCATGCCGAACCTCAAAATACATAAATAAATATATTGCGGAGATCAGCATGAAGAGGCTAATAGAATTGTACACAGATATTAGCGATACGATCAATTATAAAAACTTGATTTTTCCGCTACCGAAAATGCTGCTAAAACGCGGAAAATAAGATAAACGGAGCTATAGAAGTCCAAACGTGACGAAACAAATTACGGCGTCCGACTCAGAAAATGATTTACAATTTTTCTATATAAAAATATTCAGATTTTGAAAATATTAAATTTTCAACAAATAATCTGATGAAATTTATATTTTGAAATTTCTCAAATAAATTAACTTTTATATTTTTCAATAAAATTTTACCATTTTCTATATTTAAATAGACTTTTTCAAATATCAAATTTTTATTTCAAAATTTAATTACTTAAATTTCAAGAAATTTTAGTTAATTATGTTATAAAAACCGTTAAGATTCTCAGGTCGTTACACTGGCCGGCTATCTAGGGTTACACAATTTACGTGGACGAAAAAAAGAAAAGAACATTGGCCTGAGAATGTCGCATGTGAGGGAAGAGGAATATAGGTTAACTGTTTAAAATTTTAATTAAGTTTTACGTTAATTTTAATTTAATTAAATTATTTCAATCATTAATTTATATTTTTTTCATACGAGGTCGGTTTCGATGGAACATGTTGCATTGCATTTGTATTAGAAATACTATGCTATGGAGTTGGATTGAATAGATTTGGAGAAAGTAAGAATTTTGGGTTAAATTGAACGTCCATTCAATTTTAATCCAAACCTGTAACGACCCGTAAATTTCAACTGTTTTAATAACGTAATTAGTTGAAATTTTGTGAAATTTTAAACGATAAAATTTTGAAATAAAAATTATATATTTGAAATGCGTCTAGTTAAACATAGTAACTGGTAAATTTTCGTCCGAAAATACGAAAGTTTATTTCGCGCGTAAATTCACTTCAATTTAATCAGTTAAAAAGCGATGAAATAAAATGTTTCCGAAACCTAAATATTTTTACATAGAAAAATTCTAAACCATCTTCTGAGCAAGATGTCAGTTTGTCGTTTTTCCAAATTCGGACATCTTTGGCTCCGTCGATCTTATTTTTCAGTGTTTTTCTTGCATTTTCCGCTGGTAGAAAATTCACATTTTTAAAAATTAAATCATACCACTGATATCCATATACCATTTTGATCGTCTCGTCGTGCTGATCTCCATAATATATTCATTTGTGTATTTTGATGCCGTTATGCGACAATACCGGCGAAACTAATAACCACTTCGGTGTCCATTTTAACTATTTTTTTTGTGTCCATTAGAAATTCCAAACGGTCAATTGTCTTTAATAATTTGCCTTGAAAATGTTCAACTTGAATCTGGGGAACTGACCATTGCCTATTACTTTTATCTTATTATTCACACAAAGACCTGCTTTACCCGTTCTCCTTCTAAACTTTGAAACGTTTTTTTCCAAGTTATATATTTTAGATCTGAAGCTATTCACAGTGGTTCACCCCTCTCTCTTCTTTTCTTTTCTTCCATCATTTTGCACGTAGGTCATTCTCATCTTCACTGAGACCACTCTCCTTTACACCCGCCTCCATGAAACCACCGCTTCCTTCTACATCCGTGCCTACATCTTCCACCTAGGCACACGACAGCTTACGCCCAAGCACAGAGGTTGCAGCTCGCCGAATCCATGCATGCTCGGCCACCGTATCCTCTTCCCTTCGCATGTTATCACCTTCGCACTACT
Organism: Allium fistulosum; assembly: GCA_030737815.1. Classification (NCBI taxonomy): domain Eukaryota; kingdom Viridiplantae; phylum Streptophyta; class Magnoliopsida; order Asparagales; family Amaryllidaceae; genus Allium; species Allium fistulosum. Next base: position 132,471,895 of record CM060904.1, read on the forward strand.
CCTCCCCTCTGGCCTGCGCCGTGGCTAGCAGCCGACCTCCACTCCACATCATCAGCCATCTACTCCACCTCCTTCCTATGCCTCCTTCGCCGTGTGCCAAACTTCCGCCCGAGCACCACAGCCCGCCTTGACCATCGGCCAGACAGCAACACCCCGCCACCGTGGCCTCCTCCACCTTTGGTCCACGTCATCCACTTCATCCATTCGGGCTTCAGCCACGTCACCATCAACATCACCGGGCCTCCACTGTTCACCGCATCAACCCCAAAGGCCTAACCATCACGTCGGCAGCTCGGCAAATCCCATCTTTGACTCGCCTGCAATTCAAGGAAATCTTCGTCGCGTGCAGCAGTTTCATCATTCGTATGTAGAATATAATATAGGTAATGTTTAGCTGTTAGTTTTTCCATTGATGATCTACTTTGATAAATACATAGATTACATAAAGTAAGTTATATTTATGGGTAGTACTGTTGTTAGATATATATAGAAATTTGTTAGTAATATACCTATTATCTCAAAAAGAAAAAAAAAAGAAAAAGAAAAATGGGTTTATATAATATACGTTATGGGTTACAGCATGTATATATGTTCAGCGGTGTAAGTTTACATATATTTATCAATATTTATATATTAATTTGAGTCTATACTTAAGTATACGTTGGCATTAACTTGTTCATGGCTAATATATTTAGGATATTTATATTGTGAGTGTTGTGTGTTGGGTAACCAAAGATCATGAGTCTGAGTTCTGGTAATGGCAACAGACCTATAAAATCCTATTATTTGACTAAAGTATGTGTTGTGAACTCAGTTGATACCGTCTCAAATTTTAACCATATGTATGCATGTATGTATGTACGTACATTCGTATGTCCGCATGTTGTATCACCAATATGATATCTTGTCAAGTCCACAACTTCAACATACAATTGAAACATGTGTGTTTTTGAAAACATGAGATACGATTTTGTTTGATGGATTGTGTATCTTATTAACCGAGTACACCAAAAGCTTTGCTAAGGTATTAGCTAGCTTCCAATCTTGATTTTCTGGAAATATCAATTGACAGCTCATCGGGTGTTGCCAAAATCAACTCTTGGCTTAGTTATTCATTATAGGTTGATTATGTTTTATGTTGCAATTTCAGTTCATTAATTTGGTGAAGTATGAAAGTCCAGGAATATAATTACTCGGATGATTGTTCGTCATAAGTATGAATTAATGATTACTTGGATGATTGTTCGTCCATTGGAAAACTCAAGAATTTGACAATGAATTAATGAAATTTAATATGGGTTGCTTATAATGTTACGTAAATAATGTTTACAATACTTTGTTTCATATAGCTGTGTATGTTTAAGGGTGTGTATAGATTTTTATCAAATTAATAAAATATATATGTATAGGTACACTGTAAGATATATAGCGTTACTAGCTATGGGTACTTTTATATTTTAATATTGAGACTACCTCTTCCTTTGTTCGCATAATTATAAAGTAGTCTGTACATGACTGATTAAAGAAGCTATATATTTTATCTTAAAATACATATTGCTTATATACAGATATCATTTGGTTTCAAACAGTTTATATATACACGTTTGACTTTAATATTTGAGTTTAATTTAAACCAGTGGATTTTGAAATAAATATATATTTAATTAAAATATGTTGAAGTTAAAATATGATTTTATTTAGTATATATCAGTTCAATTATTCCAATTTATCTTTATCAATTCCGTTCTAATTGATTCCGTCGATTCTTTAACTCTCAGCTTGTCATAAATTCACGCCAATCTAGCTTTGACTTGGGATTCGTTCTTGCGTTTCGTAACTCAACTTCATAGTCGATCCTCTCTAGCCTTGAAAGGTGAGTACTCACTCACGATTAACGTTCTTTTATTTATTAAATTTGATTTCAATTGAAACGACAATTGAAATATGCTGCTGTTAGTTAATTACACTGTTATATATGCTATTGCCTGTATCAGTTCACCTGTGACATTCGACACCATTATCTGTTAATTATTAATGCGATGATAATACAGTTTGGCTGATAATTGATTGATTGTTGATGTTTATATTGGACGTAAATTTGTTAATGTTAAATGATAAATAGTATGGAATTGAACTTGATATAGGATAGTGAAATGTTAAATTTGATTAATTGACATTTGTATAATATGACCCCTTTAACGGTTAAATTTATTGACACATAGGATTTGTTTAATTACACTTTGAACCACTGAATGTATGTTATTAATTTGATGATGTATGAAATTGTAAATAGATAACAAGTGGAAAACCGTAATGTAATAATCTTTAATCTACATGAAATGATAGTGTAGATTCTAGAAATAATTATATTAATTCGTACAAATAACAATGCGAATTAATACGGTTATTTCGGGATTATTTGAATTGATGATTGGATTGTTATTGATTGTTGTTATTGCTTGTTTATTTACTTTGACACCATCCCAGTTATCACACTGCAAGTTCCCTTTGTTATGTTTTGATTTTGAATTGAATTGGAATCGGGTTGAAATGATAAATACCCAAATTGAACTTTGACCTAGGATAGAAAATTAAATAAAACCCGATTGGTCAATAATTTGATTTAAAAATAAAATGAAGATTTTATTTGAATAAATAATACGGTTTTGAAATGAAGTTGAAATTTGAATTTTTTTTAAAGGAAAATGTTAATATTTTAAAAATCTGAAACAAAATATTAACAAATGTAATTGATGAAAGAACGTTGTTTAATTTGAGAAATGATTGAATTAAGTTTAAAATTATTGAATTATGCTTGAAATTGTTAAACTTTGAAATGATTTAATAATTAAGTTTGAAATTATAATTGAGTTTGAAATTATTAAACTTTGAAATTATTGAATAATTAAGTATTGAATTATTTAATACTTAAATAAGATTAAATTATTTAATGATTAAATTGCATTGAATTCTTTAATAAGAAAATTGAACTTTTGAATAAGCGAATTTTACTTCATAATAATTGAAATTGAGTTTCTTTATTAAATTAAGTTTTGGAAAATTATTTAAGAAAGTAAATAAGTGAATTGAATTTCTTTAACAAGAAATGAAAATGTGATATTTTGGAATTAATGTAAGACTTGAAATTTAAAGAATTTGGTTTGATGAATTTAATTTAATTCAAATTGTAAGTTTTGAAATAAGGAAGTTGAATTTAAATAATGGATTTAATGAATTGGAAATTTAATTGAAATTGTTTAATGATAAATTAATTTAACAAATATTGAATGAAATCGATAAATGAGTTTAAATTGATTTGAAAGTTAAGTAAAATTTATTTAAAAGATTTTCGGAATGAAACTTATATTCGAAGTTGAATCAATATTTGAATTGTGTTAAATAAAATTGAAATTGAATTGTAAGACTTTGAAAGTGTAATTTGGAAGTTTTGAAACATAAATTTATGGAAATGGTTTTGAAAGACAAATGAACTGTTGATTGACGAATTGAAATTGAAATTGAATTTGATTTGGTTTTGAAATAAATAAACGACCAATCGGTGAAATAATCACGAAAGTTATTAAAGAGACCGGAATCGGTTATGGATATACTCTCTATCTAAACCGAAAACCACTTTAATAACTATACGCGGAGTGATGATCCAGAATGAAGTTGTTGGAATGGTGTTCGTGATGACTGAAGAAAGAGAACGATGATGGATAGCCTTAACACTTGTGTCAAATTGGAAATGACTAAAACAGGAGCCGTGCCGGGCCAATGGAGGATTTGCTACCTCAAGTGGACACACTTCTTCGAACTACTCATTACTTGTTGTCGATTGGGGCACCCTTGATTTTGGGAGTGTTGTTTCACGGTGTTGCGGGCGCTGCGGCGTTGCGTTCTCACCAGTCCGGATCAGGCAAACGGTAGTATCACTATCTTGGGTATTGCCTCATGTGCCTTGTCATACTTGTATTCCATTTATACGCGACCACTACGATTTTGATTTGTACCTTTAGTATATGGATTGCCCTCTGGTGACTTCCGGTTTTGGGGAAACTACGGTCTTGTATATGCTTTTGGGAATAAAAATGTGTTAAGGGTGGAATGGGCCATGACTTAACACTATTTTGATATCTTATTATTACTGATAGACATTATCTACTTATCGTACACTACTACCTAGTAGATAGTTTAACGGATCCTTAAAGGATGGTTATTCCAAACATCCTTTGAGTTACTTGTATTTCAATTGCTATTTCACTTGAGTTGGATTTATTAATATAAGAATGTTAATCCTGACTCGAGTGTCTTGTGTTTGTGCTTTACGCTCGGGTCAGACTGAGTGTACCAGTATTCGAGACTCACCTTTGAAGTTGGAGCTTTGCTTGAAGATCCAGCCATCTATTCTGTTTTCCGTATTTGATGATTCCAGTGATGTATTCTGATTTGTATCTGATGTATCGTGTTACTCTTCCGATGTATCTGGTTTAACTCTGATGTATCGTATTACTCTTCTGTTGTAAACTCTGATGTATCTCATACATTTACATAGTAGCTTCATGAACTACTATCTCTTTTATTTCCGCTGCATTTATTACTCTGTGTCTTTGATCCGTGATTATTTTATTTACTGTATATGTTCAGTTTTGCCAATTTAAATTAACAACGCGGTATTTTGAGCAATTCAATTCCGGCATGAGTGTCTACCTATACACTTATAATGGATGCGAATGGTCCAAAATTTTGGGTCATTACAGTTGGTATCAGAGCTTTGGTAGCTCTAGGCAAAACTCAGCATATAGGGTAAATGTATCTACAGAATCACTCTCATTCGAGTTTCAATCTCTTCCTTTGACTCAATTCCTTTGAATTTTGGAACGTTCCCCTCGGTTCCGAAATTCATTTGTGTCCTTCACTATTAGTCTTCTTTCAATTCTGGAGCACCCCATAACTCCATGTTGAATGATATCTATAATAGATCGGCGGTCTCGCCAATCTTCGAATGATTCGTAACGGAGCAAAACTCCTTTATAATAGGCATCGATTTATCGGAGATTTCTGAATCCTCGGTTTACGATGCTAACTATCTATTACCTGCTATACCTGAATTCCATCTCTTGAGATCGAATGTCGATTTACCTCAGAATTCTACATTGATCTCATTCTTGAAGTCACGGTTAACTCGGTTAAGGTTGCCCGCGATTTACATAAACCTATCCATCTTGTTATTTCATTATTTAATCATCTTATCTTCTGTTTCAAACTTATTTTCGAATCAAAGTTCTCTTTGATTTGAGTCAACAAAATTTAAATCAACATGAGTTAAACTCACATTTTAGTTAACTGGTTATGTTATATAATTAATTTAAATTGCTGGCTCAATGTTTGGATGAATTATTATTTTAATGTTTGGATGAATTATTCCTGCCCCTGGAGCGGATGAGACCCTATTACGTTCTATGGAGTTGGATTGGATAGATTCAGAGTAAGTAAGAATTTTGGGTTAAATTGAACGTCCGTTTAATTTTAATACAAACCTGAACGTTTTGGCGACTATTTAAATCAACATGAGTTTAACTCTCCTTTTTGGTTAACTGGTTATATTATATAATTAATTTAAATTGCTGGTTCAATGTTTGGATGATTTATTATTTTATTGATTACTTGGATATATTCTCGCCCTTGGAGCGGATGAGACCCTATTACGTTCTCGTGTAAGAGTGGATGACTTTTTGTATACGAATCCCGCCTCGAAGCGGTTGATTTATGATTTTATACTATATATGATGCATAGGGATAGGTTGGAGGGATAGAACGATATTCCTCACACTATTGATTATATTTTCATATAAATTGATATATTATATGTTGGATGTTATAAATGATGATATGGACATAACTTTGCTTTTTACTGCTTTAGTAGCACTGGCCTTATATTTTGGTATTTTAAAATATCATAAAATAATGATTGATTTTAAAAGGAGATTTCAAAGTGATTTTGGAAAATTAAATAACTTTTAAATAATTTTCTTCAATTATTTGAAGAAGTAATTTATTTTAAAATCAATGGCATGATTTTTGTGGATATTCTAATTCAATAGTTTTATAAAACATTTTTAAATAATGTTTTTGAACTGTGATTAAAGATATTTAATGGAAAATAAGCCCATCATTTATAATAAAGGATATGATTTTAAAAAGAAAATAGAAATTTTATATAAAAATTTATTAACTATTTTATATAAAGTAATATGTCTTTATACATGTACATATATTATAATTTATTTATAAAGTTGAATTTTATAAATTTGATAATTTATAAAAGTGATATTTTACAAAGGAAGTGATGATTTGTAAAATTGTATTTCATTAGTAAAAGTATGGACTTATAAGCAGTGTTTATAAACAAAATGCAATTATTATCATTGGATAGATTGAAGAAAAAAAAATCAAACGGTTATTTATTATAGGATGTGGAATGGTATTTTAGAAAATATTTGATTCTATTTTGGAAATTGAAAGCGAGGTAATTTTGGACTTTTAAATGATATTTTATAAACTGGAAGAAATATAAAAAAGAAATTATACCTATGGGAGCAAGGTTAATGGTTGAAATTATGTTTTGAATGGATTTTATGAATAAGTGAGATTTAAAAAGGGATGGAATTATAAATGGGGTTCATTAATAAAGGGACTTTATGAAAGGAAGTTTTATAAAATAGAGGAGATTTATAAATATAGTTTATAACTGTGGAAATGATCAGTTTGGAAATTAAGTACGAATTTTTAAAATCTAATTATGTTTTAAGAGTTGTTTATTTATATTAATGTTGTTTTAAAGTGGTTTATCAATATTTTAATATTTTGGAAAGCTAATTATTTGAAATTATTAATATGGTTTGAAATTAAATATAATTATTTATTAACAAAGTTTGGAAATTAATTGTTGGTATTTATAAAAATGTTTTTAAGTTAATATTTATTTAATTATAATGTTTACTATTATATAATTGTGTTTTGAGTAAATAATTTTAATCTATATTGAAAAAGTTTCCAAGATTTATAAATAAAGCTTATCTAGCAGATGTGTATTATAAGAGAAATCTTTTAACATGTATTGGAAAATGTAAAGGAAGATTGGTTAAAAGACAAAAGCGTATTATAAATGGTTTTAGATATTTATAAAAGAATTTTAGAAGCGTGTTTATAGATTTATAAAAGAAATTTTATTATTGGTTTTGTGGATTTATATCGGAGTTTATAAATGATTTATAATTGTATAAAAAGAGAATCATCCCTAGTTTGGTGAATATACTTATTACCATTAAGACAAGTATATGGATATTTTCCAAGTATTGAAAATATAAGGATTTGTGAATGAATCTTTGTAAAAGTATTTTGGTACACATATTTATATGGCACAAACATCTCCAATGATGTCATATTGTGCGTATTAATCTCATTTAGTTCTCCTAGGAAAATGATAAGGAAACCCATCCACTAATGGTTAGGAGGTTATCTCCACTCTTATCTTTGACTTATTATTTCTTAAAGAACTGGAGTAGAGTTTACTGAAAACTATCGAAAGTTGTTTCGAAGGGACCGGGATCAGTTATGTTATCCGAAAACCACTTTAGTCCAACGAATGCATTTTGAAGTGAAGGTCTCTTGAAGATGATTGAATTGAAGGCGGAGCTCTCAAGTGTTTCGAGAACGAAATTTTATGGATGAATGTTGGTACTGCATTGTTACCTGGATGGCAGTACTAGCATTCCAAGTGGGAAGTGCTATATAAAAGGTAAAACGTAGCCTCAATCCTCATCAATCGGGAATAACTAAAATAGGGGAGATGTAGCAGGGCTAAGTGGGTCACTCCCAAATGGAGTATGATCATCCCTATCTAGGTTCGTTATTATCTTTCATTTGTACGCTTTAGGGCCTAAAGCAGGGTGATCATATTCGATACTACTAGTCAAGTGGTAGGCGGGTCCTGTGTTGGTAGGGGAGCTAGACGAGGTCCTCGATGTTATTTTATCTAGAGATGCACTGTGAAGCGCGGTACAACCAGTAGCTTAGTCATTGTATGGAATCCATTCTTCAATAAGCACCAAGCAGACTTAGTTGTGTTCAATTATGCTGAAACGAGAGATGCAAGTATTTCGGCTATATTCAGATTTTACTTTTATTCTTAGACATTATTATAATATAAATGTATTTTCTGTAGAAATTGTTTTGGTTATGGTAAGGAAAAACCTCATCTGTGTTTATGTGCTGCTTGGTCTTAAGAGATACTTTTGATTTTCAAACTGTTTTCTAGAAATTTAAAACTCAGTTTGGTGTGTTTTCTCACGTTGGTTTTTCTAGACCGACTCGAATGTTATTTTATTATAATGCTTGGATTAGACCGAGCATATTTACAGATTGCTTTGGATGCATTGGAGCTCAAGAGACAAGTTGGTGGTCTTCAAGTTGTATTCTCGTATATGTTTATTTTCCACTGATTTATTATTAAATTGTCAGCAATTGTGAGGACATGAGGTTATAATTGTCCAGTCTAATTATTTTGATTGTTGTTATACTCTGATGGATGTATGTATATAACATTTCTCTTTGTAAAGATCATTGACATTATATTATAATATATTGTTCTGCTGCGATCGTGAGATTCTATGTTGTTTTAAATTCTTTTCCCTTCTTCTTCTCTTCTCTTCTTCTTTCTCCTTCTTTCCCATAACTATCAGTCTTTCCGTTCACTTTGGGTTGGACATGTATGGCTTATTGTCAGCTTTGAACTATGTGGATTGGTGGTTTGTTACAGTTGGTACCAGAGCTGAAGGTTAAGCGCGAACCTTGGCTTTGGTGGAGCAACTCATTAAGAGATAAGGTAATGGAATGCCTTATTATAAGTTTTGAGTGCATATATATGAGCCCGTATTTGTTAATGATTATAAAAATATTTTATATTGTGTTAATTTATCTATTGAGTGGCTTATGAATTCTGATCGATACATGAGACGCCATGGTGTCGATATGGGTTTCTAAACACTTAAACAAGTCAAATCGACACAATATTGTTTTGAGAATTGATAAATGAATAATTTTACCGAAATTATATTTCGTATATAAATGAATGACTTTTTTAGAAATTATTATAATTAAATATGGTGTGTTTGGTTGTCAGTAAATAATAATAATTGATTATTATCATTTGTTGTTCAATGTTAATTGTTCTAATAAAGGTTGTGGTTATTATAATCTAAACTAAAATAAACAACTGTAAATTGAGTTATATAAGAAAATAAATTTATAAGCATGAATTATAGAGTATTATTTGTGATTAAGATAATAAACCTTTGTAAAATAATATTACCTAAGAAGCGAGATTTTATAAATATGATTTATAAATGGAAAGGAAATGAATATTACGTAAGTATATTTATAAATATGATTTTGTAAATGGAAATGGTTTTTAAAATAAGAAGTTTGAGAATTTAAAATTCATTGATTTTGAAAATTATTTTTTGGAAAGTTTTAGAAAACTGATAATAGTGTTATTGTGGAAATATTTTGGTTATAATATTTTAAAATAGGATTTCAAAGAGATAGAAAGCAGTAAACTCACTTTAATCGTTGGAAAATAATTCTAGTGATGATAGCCGCATCATTAGTATTCATTTTCAAGTTCCCAAGTGATGAATTGCTGCCGTTGAAGTTTTGTTTTGGTAAAAAAAATTGTTTTAGATTCGAGAAGTGTAATTTGAAATATAAAGGAGTTATGTATATATGATTTCAAAATGATTTTAAATAAGACCGGGTGTTTAAATCCTTGAAATTTCTATCTAAATGTTGCGAAGACATAAGATAATAAGTTTTTGAACTTATAAACTAGAAATGGTATAGATAAGAGGAGAAAGTTTGGAATTGAGATATGAAATTTAAAATTTAACTTAAGTAAATGTAAATAAAGTGAATTGTATGAAGTGAAGTTTAACTTAATGAAGGATAGATGAAATTGAACTTAATTTATACTATTGAAATTGACTAATGTAGTAAATTAGTGAAATGAAATATGAACTTAAGTTGTAGAATAGATTGCAACTTAGGTTGTGGAATGGATATTAATTTGAGATGTAAAATGAATTGATGAAATGAATACACATACTTGGGTTATAAAATGAAATTTAACTTAAATGTAAAATGAATTAAGTATGGAATAAAATATTGCTAAACATAATCTGAATTATTCAATGTGAACCAGTGAATGTGAATCGATTGGATGAAAAATTAGTTGAGCATGAATGAATGGTATATGTTGGGGTGTTCGGTAGAATTGGATTTGAACTTAAGTTTTGAAGTGGAAATAAAAATATTTAGTGTTGTATAAAATATTTGAAATAAACTTAAGAAATTGTTGATGAAATTGTTCGTAATAATATTAGTATTGAAGAATGTACTAAGTGATGATGAAATAATATTTAACATAGGAAAAGTTAAAAATGTAATGATTTTGTGAAATGATTCATAAATGAAATTTTGTTAAACATAAATTGAATTCAAAGTGAGTGAAATGACATGAATGTCAATCAATTGAATAAGAATACATTGAATGTTAATCAGAAATGAAAGTGTATAAGTATAATGTTGACATCTGTAAATGCAAATTTATATAATGGCAAATAAATTAGATGGATGTTACTTGTTTAACAGTTCTCTTGTTACATTCGCTAAAATTGCATATAGTTATGGTAAATTCTATGTTATATAGTGATATTATTTTGATATACATATTCTCATTGGTTGTTGAGTGATTAGTAGGTGTGGATGGCATACGCTTCGCATTTGGAGCTCGCTTTCGCATTTTATTGGTTGTATACGCTTGCTAATACTAAAAAAAGTACACATCTCGGATTCGTATTTTGTATATTTTTCCCTACGGAATGTCTCATCCTCGAAGAGGAGATGTATATTTGTTATTATATATATTGTAAACTTTTACGATCAGGTCGTGCAAAGGAGACGCTAGCGAAATTTGATTTTGAATTATAACTTGGAGTGAACTAATGGATGGTATTGGTTGGAATTTGTGAATGAAGTTAAAGACTTAAAGAATTTGGAAATCTTTAACGAATTGGTTTAGAAAATTAATTGGTTTGGGGCATTTTCTTACTTGCTAATTTCAAGGGCAAAATTCTTTTAGGGGGAGGATGTAAGGACCCAAAAATTTAGTCAATTGAATTTGGAATATTTAATTGATTTTAAATATTGAAAATTTAATTTTATAAGTTAAATAACGCGAATTTCACATATAGCGATTTATTTGATAATTAAATTATTTTGTTTAACATTTGGAAATGTTTAAAATAATTGAATCATGTATTTGAAATGAATAAATGATTTTGGAAATGGATGTAAATTCAATTTTGATAGGAATGTAGATAGTGAAATTTTGATTATGATTTAAAAGCGATTTATTTAGTTTTAACAATAAAACAATTTAATTAACGTATAAAAACAGCCATTCGGGGCACTGCCTCGGATTTTGATAAAACCAGTTCCATTGGATCTGTAATAGTATATTATAATATGCTATCAAATTTCGTGGCGATTAGGAATATCGTTTGGGCATGCGAGATTGAAATGCGAAGAAATTAATTTTAGAAATTTGTATAATAATTGAGTATGAAAAGCTATCTTCAATGTATGATCGAAATTGGGCTCGGGACTAGTTCCATTGTATTCGGAATAGGGATATAACATGTAGAACGCCAGGTGACACGCTTTGTTTGGAGTTCGAAGTTTTCATGGATGAATAGTGCCGCAAAAATTTTCTATATAAGGTCATCAATTCCTTTCATTTTGCAAACCTTAAACCTAATTTTCCTCGACCACCATTAAAATTAAACCATCCAACGGCCAATGTCGATCGAAGCCTCTAGTGGTCAAATTAGCCTTTGACTTCAACTAGAAAAATGTAGAGCACAATGATATGAAGTAAATATCGGTTGTATTGTCGATTGACGGACCGAGACGGTGGCTGGAGGCCTCCGTTCATGAGTAGCAAATAAGGGTTTTCAAGCGATTTTGGATGTGTGCACGCGCGAGGCGATCGCAGGCGGCAGGCAGCTATGGCGACGGCGCGGTAGAGGTAGTGGAGGGTTGGCGATCTGCGTTTTGCTCGATAAACGTGAATGAAAAAAAAGAGAAGAACTTTAGCCTGGGAATGTCACGTGAGAGGGAAGAAGAAGATATGTTAACTGTTTAAAATTTAAGTTAATTATAATTTGATCGAATTTTTTCAACCATTTGTTCATGACTTTCTCGTACAATGTTGGTTTCGAGAGAGACAATTTTCATTACATTCACATCGGTGAATAGTACGCTATGGAGTTGGATGGATTTGGAACAAGTAAGAATTTTTGATTAAATTGAACATCCATTCATTTTTAATCCAAATCAGAACGTTTTGACGACTATTAAAATCAGTGTGAGTTAAACTCACCTTTTTGGTTAACTGATTATGTTATATAGTTGATTTGAATTGCTGGTTGAATGTTTGGATGATTTATTATTTTATTGTTGATTTGGATATATTACCGCCCCTGGAGATGAGAGCCTATTACGTTTCTGTGTAAGAGCAGTTGACCATTTGTATATGAATCTCGGCTCGAAGCAGTTAATTTATATATGTATAATTTTATACTGTATGTGACGTTGGGGATATTTTAAAGGGATCCAATGGGATTTCTCACACTATTGATTTTTTTATATAAATTGATATATGATATATTTGATGTTAAAATTGATGAGATGGACACGAGTTTCCTTATTTAGTGCATTATTAGCACTGAACCTTATATTTTGGTATTTTAAAATACCAATAAAATAGTGATTGATTTTAAAAGAGGATTTTAAAGTGATTTTGGAAAACTATATATGTTTTAAATAATTTTATTGAATTATTTGAAGAAGTAGTTTATTGTGAATTCAAAGGTATGATTTTTGAAGATATTATAATTTAATGGTTTATAAAATTTAAATAGATCTTTTGAACTATGAGTAAAGGTTTTGAAAATCTTGGAAAATAAGCCCATCTTGTATAATAAAGGATATGCTTTTAAAACAAAAATAGAATTTATTTATATAAATATTTATTAACCATTTTATATAAAGTAATATATATATATATATATATATTGGTACATATATTATAATTTATTTATAAAGGTGAACTTTATAAATATGATAATTTACAAAAGTGATATTTTACAAAGGAAGCGAAGATTTGTAAAATTGTATTTCGTTAGTAAAAGTATGGATTTATAAACAGTGTTTATAAATAAAAAGAAACTATTATCACTGGATAGATTGAAAAAAAATATCAAATGGTGGATTTATTATATGATGTGGAATGGTATTTTAGAAAATAGTTGGTTCTATTTTGGAAATTGAAAGTAAGGGTAAATTTTGGATTGTTAAACGATAGTTAAGAAATTTATAAGAGGAATTATATTCAAATTATGTTTTGATGGATTTTATAAATAAGTGAGATTTATAAAGGGATGGAGTTATAAATGGGGTTCATAAATAAAGGAACTGTATGAAAAGAAGTTTCATGAAATAGAGGAGATTTAGAAATATAGTTTTTAAATATGGAAACGATCATTTTGGAAATTCAGTATGGATTTTTACTAAGGAAATGTAATTATGGTTTAAGAGTTGTTTATTTATATTAATGTTGTTTCAAAGTTGTTTATCAATATTTCAATATTTTAAAAAGCTAATTAATTTGAAATTATTAATATGGTTTGAAATTAGATATAATTATTTATTAAAAAGTTTGGAAATTAATTATTGGTATTTATAAAAATGTTTTAAAGTTAATATTTATTTAATTATAATTTTTACTACTACATAATAGTGTTTTGAGTAAATAATAAGAATCTATATTATAAATGTTTCTGAGATTTATAAGTAGGGCCTATCAAGCAGATGTGTATTATAAGAGAAATTTTAGAACGTGTTTTGGAAAATGTAAAGGTAGATTGGTTAAAAGATAAAAGAGTATTATTAATGGTTATAGATATTTATAAAAGAATTTTAGAAGTGGGTTTATAGATTTATAAAAGGAATTTTATAAATGGTTTTGTGGATTTGTAACAGAGTTTATAAATGGTTTAGAATTGTATAAATAGAGGATCGTTTCGCTCCTTTCCCATGCTCATCCAATGGTTACTGCATAAATTGACACACTTTGTTAAAACTAATGAAATGTCTGGTCTAGTACTTGTTGCATACTTAGAGCACCAAACAAGTGCTATCCCTTGATTGATGATGAAGTAAGAAAAGTTCAGGTAGTGCTACCTTTAGGCATTGCCTTAGCAACATTTTTAATTTTCAAGATATAAACGAGTCCCAGCCCCGACGTATAGTGTTAAAAAATGACTAAATCTTTTCCATATATGCGCTATCGGATAACAGAAACTTCTTTTCCATAACAGAATCAAAGCTCTTAGTTTTAAAACCAAACTTGTTGTGATGACGCACATTTTGGAGGGTATGAATTGACAAATATCCACACATGTTCAACCCAAACAATCCGAAACATAGATAATCAACGGAGTTAATTAAAAAAATAAGAAAAGAAGAAGAAAACAAACATAGAATCTCGCAGCGGAACGATAAAATATAATAATCAAATAAACAGTTCATGAAGCTATTTATATTATACATTTGATTATAATTTAAACAACATTTATCATGGTTATATATATAACAGGGATAAATAATAGTAGACAACATGATGCAGGAATAATAATAGTAACAATACCAAATGTAACGACCCGGATTTTCAATCGTTTGATTTTTAACATTTAATTTATTTTAAATGTTGAATTTGAAATGTATATAGAATTTCAATATAAATTTTATCGATCAAATAAGTGGAACAAAACTTAAGTTCCAAATATAGTGATTTATTGAATAAATTTAATTGTTGAGTTTATAATTGAAAATCATTTAAATAATTAAACTTCAGTTATATATGAATTGAAAATGATTTTTGATATTTATATAAATTCTATTGGAATTATAATTGAGTAATAAGTTTTTAAAAATTGAAATTTCAAGTAATTTCGTAAATTTTTGAAATCGTCAATTTAATCGACGCGTTATAATAGCGATCTAGGGAACAGTCTTGGAATTCGATGAAACTAGTCTCATTTGATTCGTAATAGTGTATCATTATCGGATTTCAAACTTCGTAGCGCTCGGATTTACCGTTTGGTCATGCGATCTGAAAATGCTTAGAAATAATTTAATTGAATTTAATTTAAATAGTCGATTTAAAAAGCTATCTTCCACATACTACCAAATTAGGCTTCGAAACTTGTTCCATTGCGTTCGGAATGGCGGTATAACATTAGGAACGCCAGGCGGCATGTCTCAGTAGGAGTTTGGGATTTTAAGTTATATTAAGGGAGATATATTATAGTTAAATAATATTATAAATCGTTTAAAGTTAAACCCTATACTTAATACTCGTACACGAGAAGTTTCTCCTTAACTAAAATAGCGTATATTGTTTCCTTGCTTTTCAATGAAATCGACTTGAGCCTAGAAAAAAGAAAGAAAGAGTGATTGAATCGCGATTCGAAAAGGAGGATTCTCACATTTTAAATCATAAGTGGTAGGCGGCCATGAGCAAGAAGGGCGAAGTGAGGTGTTAGCCAAGTGCGAGTAAGGGAATTTTGGCATTCGACTTCTCATGTTTTACGCGCGCATAACTAGGATCGATCAGCGACCAGAGGTTTCTACGTTAGGGCTTGGGCATGGCAGTTGAAGGTTGGAAGCAACCATAGCACGAGATTGTCGTGTGATGTAACAACTGGGGCTTGGGCACGATCGATCTATGGGGGGATGGATTCGACAGTTTATGTCGAAGCTACGGCTGATGTGGATGACGACTCTAGGGTGGTGGCTAGTTGCCAATTATCAGTCGATGTTAGCATAGCAGTTGCGACATGGACGTGCACGAGGCCAGGTGGAGAGTCGACGAATGGTGGGAGATGGCAAGCGCAAGGTTGGGTCGTTCGGTCGATAGAGTGGTGGAGGATGAGGTCACGATTCAAGTCAAGCTCACGTGCGTGCCTATAAGCGTGTATTGGAAGGTAATTTAATTTAAAAACACGTTTTAAATTTAATTTAATTTTCAATTAATTTATTTCGAATTTCATAAATTCATAATTAATCTATACGAGGTCCAAAATGAATATAATAAGTCGAGTTTGGTTCGTAGTTGGAAAATCTATGCAATAGGATTGGTTTAGGATTTTTCAGAATCAGCTGGGATTTTAGATAATTGAAAATCTGTATGATTGGCAATTTAAAAATCAAGATGAGTAAATCTCACTCATTTGGATAATTGGTGATATTTTAAAATAATTAAAGTTATTTATTGATTGACTGGTTGAATTGATAATTATTATTATCACTTTGATGTTATATTATATGTGACGACCGCCCATGACCCCTGCACTGAATCTAAAGATAGTGCGCTGTAAAGTGTGCCAGGCGACCACGGACGATTGTCAGGGTAAATTAAAACAACAAAATCTATCGTATTACTCACAGCGCATAGACAAAGTACAATAGAAAATATAAATAGAGAAGCTTCACAGAATAGAATGCCATCATATAAAACTTCATAATAGTTGAATACAAGGATCTGAATAGTCAATACAACAAGCCTCACTACATATCACTCAGAGAATACAAAGCAGCGGAACATCCAGTACATATAGTAAGAAATAATATGCAACCCTCCAGCTCGTCTTCGATATCAACACCGTGGAAAGCAAGATCAGCACCTGTCACCTGCTACCTAGTCTGCCCGTCCCAAAATGGACGAACAGCCCAAGGCAATAAGAGTTAAAACATAAAGCCTTGAGTCAGACAACAGTCTTAGTGAGCAGAAAATTAACAATCAACATACCAAAAGAGCATAAGGGAAAAGGAATAGGAATACAACCCTCCCACTCCAGCCTCTTTCTACAGTGATAGCCCCGAGACACACACTAAGCAGAAGCAAACATAGCAGAGCATACAATTTTAAAATAAAGCAATTATCACTCGAGTCAAGGGCGATGTTTTTCAAGTACAAACCCCCAAGGCCTAAACCAAGATCAGATAAGCACCCAGAAAATACCGCTCTTGAGACCGAATGACGATACAACCAAACATCCATGACTCTGGCTATCACTGTTATCTTTGCTTCGATATCACCGTTAATTGAATGACCGGCACATTCTTTCAGCCGTTCGTCAAGGGCTAATGGAAACCCCGGTTCTAGACATAACTCCCGCACGTCATCGTGACCCGTGCCTAGGACTATCGAATCTGCCCAGAGTACTCGACCATCAACAGTTGGTCGTTGGGACTATCGAATCTGCCCAAACGTACTCTTGCTTATAGCATGCTAGAACCTTCAACAACGATGAGACCCAAGCCTCCTAGTCATCCTCCTCGACGACTATTCTCATATCCATCCATTACCCTCAACCCGAACCATTTCACCGAGTTATCAACATGCTTGGGATGATCCCGTCTGGATTAAACCAAGTCTTCATCACATGATTGCCTTGCTTCATCACATCCTCGCAAAGCCTCATCTCAACATCACATCATCAAATCTACGCATAAGAGCTTCATCATCCCGCTACATATGCCACGAGCAGCTTTCCCAATTCAAGAGCCTTTCTCTTAGCTTTTGAATCATCTTCGGTCTAAATCAAATCATCAATCATCTAATTCATAACAATCAATCAAACCAAACATTAATCCAAGCAATCAAGCATTCAAATATGATCTAAGTAGACAATTATAACAATAATGGCATTTCCGTAATTAAAGAGTTGAAAGTCCAACAAGCATGAAAACATGAACAATATCTTTATAAACTTGATGAATGAACTTTCATAGGTTAACATGTGATAAAATGGATGTCAAATCATCATGAACAATGAATCTACATGGATCTACACATATGATTAGGAAAATGCATGGAAATCACTAATTTAACACCAAATCGAACCAACGATCCGATATACTCCTTTGGATCCGTGTGAGAGATAATCACCACTCACCAAATCACCAAAACAAACCCAAATCAACACGCTTCAGATCTGGACAGCGAAGGATCTAACTTGATCTATCACCAATCCGCTTCAAACGATGAAATCTATCTTCGACGGATGAAGATCTTCAATCTAAGCTCTTGAATCTTCAATTTGATCTTCAACTTGGATGGATGGAATCACTAGATTAGAGTGGAGAAAACAGTGAAGAAGTGTAGAAGTCGAGCTCTCAAAATGGCAGCACTTCGTCGCTTCGAAATCCGGATCCCAAAAAGTGAGAACAACCTTCCTATTTATAGCTGAAATCTCCCCTAGGTCGCTCGGAGTTAGGTCGTCCACGACTTACGACCTAAAACCCACCGACCTAAAGACTTCGACTTATCCAAACCTTACGACCTACGACCTAACAGATGCGCGCTCCTTCGTCCTACGACCTAACACTTCTGCGCATCCAAGCATCCAGCGACCTACGACTTAGCAACAGGTACGACCTAACACTTAGGCAAAACCCAACGACCTACCAAGTCAACCTATCTACGAGTTAAGACTTAGCAGCGCTCGCGACTTAACAACCCCTTAGGTCGCTCACGACCTACCACCTTAAGTCTTAACGCGACCTAAAACAACACGCGACCTAACTCTCACGCGACCTACCAACCTATGCGACCTAGCAACTTATGCCAACACGCGACCTAACTAAAAACAGAGCTCACGACCTAACTTAGGTCGTTTACGACCTAACTACTCTAACCAGCCAACCCCTATTCTGCTTAACTCTTAGGTCGTTAACTATTAGGTCACTAACCCTAGGTCGCTAACTACAGTAGGTCGCTCACTTCCTATAGATCGCTAACTTCTATAGGTCGCTCACTCAACCTAGCCTATGCCACGACCTAAGCTATCTTACGATCTAACCCCAACTTCCTTAAGTCGTTCAAACGACCTATCTCCAAACCCTTAACTAGCCATTCCCTGGGTCGCTCCTATCCCCTAAGTCGTATACGACTTACGACCTATACTAAGTTGTGAACGACTTAGGACTTAGAAATATTTTGCCTAAAATCTGAAATGGCTCAACAACACTAAAATTCCAGATTTTGACAAACTTTTCGATCCTTAAAAATACGGGTGGTTACATTCTCTCCCCCTTAGGAATTTCGCCCCCGAAATTCCAAACAAACAAAGCAATCAAAGACTATTCTGCATGCCTACCATCCATAACAATCAGCAAACCATGCATCCAATTCTAGCTTAGCATGCAGAATTCTAAAACTAGAACAAGTCACAATGTCGTTAAATGACACAACACCTTAGGGCCATACCTTGAAGAGTTTGGGATGAGCTGCTTTCATCCTCTCTTCCACTTCCCACGTACAGTCGTTATCATCGTCACTCCATTGTATCTTGAGAAACTTAACTACCTTCCTCCTAAGCTGTTTCGTGTCAGTTTCCACAACACGAAGCGGCTTACGAGGTCTTCTATCGACTGGATCAACTTCGAAATCTTCACAGCTATTAGCAGAAACCACTGTATTCGAGTCGTGCACATACTTCCGTAGATACGATACGTGAAAAACATTGTGCACACCCGACATCTTCTCTGGTAATTCCAATCTGTAGGCGAGCTTTCCAATTCGCTCGATGATCGGGAATGGTCCAACAAATCTCGGAGTCAATTTTCCTTTCTTCTCGAATCGAATAACATTCTTTAGTGGAGAAATCTTCACAAAAACCATATCACCTACGTCAAATTCCAAATCCTTACGACGCTTATCGGCATAACTTTTCTGACGGTCTTAGGCTGCCTTCATTCGTTGCCGAATGATCTCTATACAATCCGAGGTCTGTCGAATCATCTCTGGCCCAAGCATCAGCTTCTCTCCTGCTTCTAACCAACATGTCGGAGAATTACACGGTCTTCCATACAATGCCTCATACGGTGCCATACCAATACTTGACTGGTAACTGTTGTTGTATGCAAACTCCACCAAATGAAGATGATCTTCCCACGATCCTCCGAAATCCAAAACACAAGCTCTGAGGAGATCTTCCAAAACTCGGTTGACTCTCTCGGTCTGACCATCTGTTTGAGGGTGATAAGCTGTACTCAAACACAACTTGGTTCCCAAAACTTCCTGGAAGCTCTTCCAAAATCCACTAGTGAACAATGGATCTCGATCGCTCACTATACTCTTCGGAATACCATGAAATCGAACTATCCACTTAACATACAACTCAGCCAACTTAGATGCAGTCCTAGTCGATCAAATAGGAATAAATCTTGCACTCTTAGTCAGACGATCTACAACGACCCAAATCCCTTCATTTCCTGTCCGGGTTCTAGGTAATCCATCGATAAAATCCATCGACACTTGCTCCCACTTCCATGTAGGAACTTCTACTGGCTGAAGCAATCCACTTGGCTTCTTCTGTTCGGCTTTTACCAACTGGCAGTTCATGCATTGGGAAATGAAATTTCCAACATCCTTCTTCATACCTTCCCAGTAGTAGGTTCTCTTCATATCCCGATACATCTTATTTCCTCCTGGATGAATTGTCAACTTCGAGTGATGACTTTCCTTCAGAACTTCATCTCTCAATCCATCTATATCGGGAACAACTAGTCGTCCTTGCTTTCGAAGCCAACCCCCTCGATCGACCTCGAATCTTTTATCCTTTTCTGGTTCCAGTCCAAATTCCAAATCACGGATAATCTTGACAATCTTATCATCTCGCTTTTGACCCTCGCCAATCCTTTCCACAAGAGTCGGTCTTATTGATAAGTTTGCCAACATCTCAGGTTCCAATTCGCATCTGGGCCTGAAGTCAAATCCAGCTAAATACTCGAGATTCTTCCATTCCGAAAACATGGCTCCCAATCCTGCATGTCTTCGACTTAACGCATCCGCCACCGCGTTGCCTTTTCCCAGAGTATAGCTATACCAAAATCATATGATGCTAAAAACTCTAGCCATCGTTGTTGCCAAAGATTCAAATCCTTTTGGGAGAAAAGATACTTCAACAACTTATGATCTGTAAACAACTCGAATCGAACTCCCAATAGATAATGTCTCCACATCTTCAGAGCAAAAACAATCGCCGCTAACTCCAAATCATGAGTCGGGTAATTCCTTTCATGCGGCTTCAGTTGTCGACTTGCGTACGCAACAACTCTAGCCCTCTGCATCAGCACTGCTCCAAGTCCAGTACCACATGCGTCGGTGTAAACCACCATCTCATCATTCCCACTTGGAATAGTCAAAACAGGAGCACTCGTCAATCGTTCTTTCAGGATTCTGAAAGCTTGCTCACACTTATCTTCCCATCTGAACACTTGGTTCTTTTTCGTCAATCCTGTTAACGGTGCGGCCACCTTGGAGAAGTCTTTGATAAACCGTCGATAGTATCCTGCTAATCCAAGAAAACTTCTCACATCAGATGCATTCTTAGGTCTAACCCAATCCTGGATTGCTGCCACCTTAGCGGGATCAACCGCTATTCAATTTCCAGAGATAACATGGCCTAAGAACCTCACTTCACTCTTCCAGAAGTGACACTTCGAAAACTTAGCCTTCAGCCGATGCTTCCGTAAGATTTCCAAAACAATACGTAAGTGCGTCTTGTGCTCTTCTTCCATTCTGGAATAAATCAGAATATCATCCACGAACACAAGTACGAACTTGTTCAACTGATCTCTGAACACTCTATTCATAAGATCCACAAAATAAGCTGGCGCGTTAGTCAATCCAAACGGCATTACCAGCCACTCAAAGAAACCGGATGGTGTCCTAAAAGCAGTCTTCGGTACACTATCCTTAGCCACTCTCAACTGGTGAAATCCCGTTGCCAAATCCATCTGAGAAAACACCTTAGCTTCGTGAAGCTGATCAAACAAGTCATCTATTCTCGGCAATGGATACTTGTTCTTCTTAGTCACCTTATTCAGCTCACGATAATCCACACACAATCTCAATGACCCATCTGCCTTAGTTGCAAACACAACTGGTGCACCCCACTCGGACACACTACGCCGAATGAATCCTTTCTGCAAAAGATCATCAACTTGCACCTTCAACTCCTGCCGTTTCTTAGGCGCCATCCGCCTAAGAGGCATCACAACGGGTCTGGCTCCTTCAACTAGATCTATACGAAACTCGATCTCTCTATGCGGCGGCAATACTTTGACCTCGTCAAAGACATCCTCAAATCCATTAGCGATTGGCACAGATGACAGTCCATCCCGTGGAACAACAAGCGAATACATGAAGCTCATGAAGACGCCTTCTTCATGCTTACATCGTATCACAATCTTTCGCCCCTCCACATTCTCGACTGTCACCTCCATCCTCTCACAATCAACCTTTGCCGCCTACTTCCTAAGCCAGTCCATACCCAAAATAATTCCGAACCCCGCAAAGTTCATAACAAAACAATCACAATCAAAAGAGCAATCATGACTCGATACAATCAGACCATGGCATAACATACACAAACAAGACGAACCCCCAACTGGATTAGTCACAACCAATGGCCTATCAATGATATCCGATTCCAAACCTAACCGGCCTACAAGTTCATTACAAACAAATGAATGCGACGCCCCAGTATCAAACAGAACTCTAACTGGAACACCACATAGGAAAAGAGTGCCTTGAACCACCACACTCTTTCCCTTCTCTTCAGCGGTAGGAGCTTTTGAAGACGACGGAACAGCTCCCAAAGCATAAGCTTGCACAATCTGCTTGTCCTTCCGCGGTTCTGGACAATTCTTCCTGAAATGCCCCGGCTTGTCACAGTTGTGACACTTCATCGGTGCCTTCGGATTCTTACAATCCTTCGAGAAATGGCCCTTCTGCTGACAATTGTAGCAGGTCACTTCGCCCTTCGGCCTCTTCTGGCCATCCTTACCCTTCTGCTGCTGCTGCTTCCTCTTCTTGTTTCCACCCTGCTGTGGTTTAGACTCTCCCTTGGTCACAGCAACAACAGATCCTTCCTTAGGAAACAGACTCTCATGCCTGAGAGCTTTCTCCACAAGCTTCTCAAATGAATCGTCCAAATGATCCACCAACTGTCTCCCAAGATAACTGTCCAAGCCTGTCACAAACTTCTCATTCTTCTGATAAGCAGATTCAATATATGACCGGGCATACTTGGACAAAGCTTCAAACTCAGAAACATACTCAAGAACTGGTCTACCTCCTTGCTTGAGCTCCACAAACTTCTTGAACAGAACAGACTTCTGAGCTGTAGAAATGAACTTAGCTTCAAATCTGGCTTGGAATTGCTCCCAAGTAATCTCTTCCTCCGGAGTATTGATGGTAATAGAGTTCCACCAATCAGAGGCTCTCCCTTGAAGCTGCCTTGATGCCAACTTCCTCTTAGTTGCATCCTCAATTCCCAAATCACCAAAGATTCTTCTACAAGCATCTATCCATCTCTGGACTTCAATAGTTGATTCTGTCCCCAAGAAAACCTTCCCACCAGGAGCAGTATAGTCCTTACACAACTTAGCAAAATCCACCGGCTTTGGAGTTTGGACTTGAACTCCAACATCAACTGCTGTCCCCGGAACTGGTATCCTTCTCATGATCGAAGTCATCATAGCTTCGAACATAGCTGCATAATCAGCAGTTCCTTCAGTAGCACGGCCTTCCCTAGAAGCTGGTCTCCCTCTTCGACTCATTCTCAGTATCTATAAAAAGAATGATTAGAACATCTTAGAGAAACAACTGCATAAAGGACTCAAACTCTACTAAACTACTATATTATATATAGTAATCATCCATCAAAATACAATTACGTCTCTCATACGTAGTTACTACAGCGAGCGTTGGGTAAAATCGATTAACCAATGCTCTGATACCAAATGTGACGACCGCCCATGACTCCTGCACTGAATCTAAAGATAGTGCGCTGTAAAGTGTGCCAGGCGACCACGGACGATTGTCAGGGTAAATTGAAACAACAAAATCTATCGTATTACTCACAGCGCAAAGACAAAATACAATAGAAAATATAAATAGAGAAGCTTCACAGAATAGAATGCCATCATATAAAACTTCATAATAGTTGAATACAAGCATCTGAATAGTCAATACAACAAGCCTCACTACATATCACTCAGAGAATACAAAGCAGCGGAACATCCAGTACATATAGTAAGAAATAATATGCAACCCTCCAGCTCGTCTTCGATATCAACACCGTGGAAAGCAAGATCAGCACCTGTCACCTGCTACCTAGTCTGCCCGTCCCAAAATGGACGAACAGCCCAAGGCAATAAGAGTTAAAACATAAAGCCTTGAGTCAGACAACAGTCTTAGTGAGCAGAAAATTAACAATCAACATACCAAAAGAGCATAAAGGAAAAGGAATAGGAATACAACCCTCCCACTCCAGCCTCTTTCTACAGTGATAGCCCCCAGACACACACTAAGCAGAAGAAAACATAGCAGAGCATACAATTTTAAAATAAAGCAATTATCACTCGAGTCAAGGGCGATGTTTTCCAAGTACAAACCCCTAAGGCCTAAACCAAGATCAGATAAGCACCAAGAAAATACCGCTCTTGAGACCGAATGACGATACAACCAAACATCCATGACTCTGGCTATCACTGTTATCTTTGCTTCGATATCACCGTTAATTGAATGACCGGCACATTCTTTCAACCGTCCGTCAAGGGCTAATGGAAACCCCGGTTCTAGACATAACTCTCGCACGTCATCGTGACCCGTGCCTAGGACTATCGAATCTGCCCAGAGTACTCGACCATCAACAGTTGGTCGTTGGGACTATCGAATCTGCCCAAACGTACTCTTGCTTAGTGCATGCTAGAACCTTCAACAACGATGAGACCCAAGCCTCCTAGTCATCCTCCTCGACGACTGTTCTCATATCCATCCATTACCCTCAACCCGAACCATTTCACCGAGTTATCAACATGCTTGGGATGATCCCGTCTGGATTAAACCAAGTCTTCATCACATGATTTCCTCGCTTCATCACATCCTCGCAAAGCCTCATCTCAACATCACATCATCAAATCTACGCATAAGAGCTTCATCATCCCGCTACATATGCCACGAGCAGCTTTCCCAATTCAAGAGCCTTTCTCTTAGCTTTTGAATCATCTTCGGTCTAAATCAAATCATCAATCATCTAATTCATAACAATCAATCAAACCAAATATTAATCCAAGCAATCAAGCATTCAAATATGATCTAAGTAGACAATTATAACAATAATGGCATTTCCGTAATTAAAGAGTTGAAAGTCCAACAAGCATGAAAACATGAACAATATCTTTATAAACTTGATGAATGAACTTGCATAGGTTAACATGTGATACAATGGATGTCAAATCATCATGAACAATGAATCTACATGGATCTACACATATGATTAGGAAAATGCATGGAAATCACTAATTTAACACCAAATCGAACCAACGATCCGATATACTCCTTTGGATCCATGTGAGAGATAATCACCACTCACCAAATCACCAAAACAAACCCAAATCAACACGCTTCAGATCTGGACAGCGAAGGATCTAACTTGATCTATCACCAATCCGCTTCAAACGATGAAATCTATCTTCGACGGATGAAGATCTTCAATCTAAGCTCTTGAATCTTCAATTTGATCTTCAACTTGGATGGATGGAATCACTAGATTAGAGTGGAGAAAAGAAGTGAAGAAGTGTAGAAGTCGAGCTCTCAAAATGGCAGCACTTCGTCGCTTCGAAATCCGGATCCCAAAAAGTGAGAACAACCTTCCTATTTATAGCTGAAATCTCCCCTAGGTCGCTCGGAGTTAGGTCGTCCACGACTTACGACCTAAAAACCACCGACCTAAAGACTTCGACTTATCCAAACCTTACGACCTACGACCTAACAGATGCGCGCTCCTTCGTCCTACGACCTAACACTTCTGCGCATCCAAGCATCCAGCGACCTACGACTTAGCAACAGGTACGACCTAACACTTAGGCAAAACCCAGCGACCTACCAAGCCAACCTATCTACGAGTTAAGACTTAGCAGCGCTCGCGACTTAACAACCCCTTAGGTCGCTCATGACCTACCACCTTAAGTCTTCACGCGACCTAAAACAACACGCGACCTAACTCTCACGCGACCTACCAACCTATGCGACCTAGCAACTTATGCCAACACGCGACCTAACTAAAAACAGAGCTCACGACCTAACTTAGGTCGTTTACGACCTAACTACTCTAACCAGCCAACCCCTATTCTGCTTAACTCTTAGGTCGTTAACTATTAGGTCACTAACCCTAGGTCGCTAACTACAGTAGGTCGCTCACTTCCTATAGATCGCTAACTTCTATAGGTCGCTCACTCAACCTAGCCTATGCCACGACCTAAGCTATCTTACGATCTAACCCCAACTTCCTTAAGTCGTTCAAACGGCCTATCTCCAAACCCTTAACTCGCCATTCCCTGGGTCGCTCCTATCCCCTAAGTCGTATACGACTTACGACCTATACTAAGTCGTGAACGACTTAGGACTTAGAAATATTTTGCCTAAAATCTGAAATGGCTCAACAACACTAAAATTCCAGATTTTGACAAACTTTTCGATCCTTAAAAATACGGGTCGTTACATTATATATAGCAGTGTATGTGTATGTGTGTGTGTGTGTGTGTGTATATATATATTAGTAGTCGGATATATTTCCCACCTATTGGAGCGGATGAGACCCTATGCGCCCCGCATAATAGCGAATGACCTTATATATCACGATATCCCACCACGAAGCGAGATTGGTATTTTATGTTATCTAACATATGTGGATGCAGGGAAACAGGTTGGAGGGATCCAACTAGATTCCTTAAATATATATTGATTGTTTTCATATATAGTGATATATGATAAGAATTGATAATCTGTTATAGATTGTTGTGTGATTTGAATGTTGCTACAGTAGCACTGGCCTTAGATTTTGGTATTTTAAATACAATAAATAAAAATTTTGTAATTTGAAAGAATTTAAGAGAAGGTTTTGAAAATTTATATCGAAATTTGGATTGTTTCAAAGAAATTGATTTAGATAAAATAATAATTTGATTTTGAGTTATACTTAACTATTCGTAGAATGGTTTAAATTTGAGATTTTTAAATAATTTATATAAAGGATTTTAACAATAAATATTTAAATTATATTTCTGGAAAATATGGATAAGGAGTTGAAATTGAAACTAAAAATAGATTTGAAAAATGAAATGGTTTTTTTTTCAAAATTAAATCGGTTTTATTAATAAATGGATTTATAAATTGAGATTTTATAAATGAGATTAGTTTTATAAACACGTGGAAACTTAAAAGAGTTTATAAATTAATAAACGACGTTTATAAATAAGGGAGATGATTTTTAGATTGGAAATATAATTTTACGATGTGACTTATATCGAAATATGAAATTTGGTTTTGGGAAAAATAGCAGATTCTATTTTTAAAATGTGAGAATAGTTAGGGAATTGAAATGAATTCGTTGTATTCTGAATCGAAAGGGAATTATAAAGTGAAACTGGTTATTGGAATGTTAAAAATATATTTTTTGCGAGAAGGTAAGTTGTTTAAAAGGAAAATTTTATTTATTCAAACTATGTAAATTAAATCTTTTTTTGTATTGAAATACTTCGAAAAGTGGATTTTTTCAAATATCTAATATTAATTGAGATAAAATTCTAATTTTTATAATAAGCTTCGTAAATCGATTAGTTTTATTTAAATTGAATTGGAAATGAGTTATCGATATTTATTTAAAATGTTTTAATATTTTTAAATAATTATTTAAATACGTTTTAAAAAGATTTTTTTTAAATACTTATTATATATATAGAGTTTTGAAATGATTTTATTTTGTTTATAAATTCTCTCGAGATTTGTAAACTGTGTTATCTAACGGATATGACTTTATGGGAGAAATCTTGAATTGGAACTTTGGAAAATTTAAGGAAATTTCGGGATCGTTGAAATAAGAGAAACTTCGAAAGATGAATTAAAATTCATAAAGGAAGTTAGAAATGAGTGGTTGGAATTATAGACAAGTGTAATTGCTTTGGAAATATTAAAGGAAATAAATTAATGAATTTTGGGGACTTATAGAATCCGTTATAAATGAATTAAGGAATTTACGAGTCAATTGTAAAGGATTTCCAGAAATAGGAAATAAATGGAATATTTTCCTAAGTATTGGAAATAGAATGGTTTTAGAGGAAAATAGACTTATAAATATTTCCTAAGTATCGGACTGGAAGGATTTGAAATAATTTAACTACGAGATTATTATAATAGAAATATTTTCAAAAGTGTTGAATTATAAATGGAATTCAAAGAAATATTTCTGAGTATTGAGATGGTTTTGAAATTATCCTGTTATGGATATAAATATTTGAAATTGTTTTCAAATATTGAAATATTGAAAGAGATGAATATATATCTTTGTAAGGATATTTTGAAATGAAAGTTTCTGAAAGATTTATAAAATAAGTCCTAGTGACTGCTTATGGATGTTATTTGATAGTTAAATAACCGACTATCAAATCTGGCCAAATTTGCTAATCATTTCAAAGAGACCAGGATCAGATTTAATTATCCGAAAACCACTTCGATCCGATTTATGCGTTATGAATATTGATATCGTGAAGATAATGAAGATGGTGCTCTTGGAGATTCGGTTTGTTCAAACCCAGAACAACTTGTGTGGACGAATGCTATCAGAACATCGTCAGTGAAAGGCGATGAGCATTCTAAGTGTAAATGTTCTTGAAAGGTAAAATGTAGCCTCAAGCCTCATCAATCAAGAATGACTAAAATAGGGGAGATGCAGTAGGGCTAAGTGGGTCGCACCCAAGTAGGGTATGTTATCAACTTTCTAGATAACCTCGGATATATTATATTAAAATTATGGATATGGTTGTGCATGAAAAAGAGAGCACTCGATTAGGGTTGGAACACCCGTGGTGATAACATCTTTGGTACTATTCAGGTTAGGGGTATGCTGGTCCAGTTTTAGCAGGGGATCCAGGCGAGGTCCTCACTACATTCTTCTAAAGATGTACTGTGATGGGAAGTATCCCGATAGCCCAATCATTGTATAGAATCCAATATCCACTACGAGCCTATACGATTTCGATTGTATTACAAATATTGCTGAAACATGAGATGCAAACATTTCAGCTATTTTCTAATTTACTTTCTATAAACATTATTATAATATCAGATGATTTTGATATAAAATGTTTTTTTTATCGTAAGGTAAAAATCCATCGTGTTTATGTGTGACGTAGTCTTACGAGATACCTTTTGCTTTTCAAAGGATTTTGAAATATAATTAAATTCAAATTGAGTGTGTTTTTCACATGTTGGTTTATCAGACTGACTCGAGTGTTATTTTATTATAATGCTTGGGTCAGACCGAGTATTACAGATTCAAGTTAGGATGTTATGGAGCTCAGGAGACGAGATGGAGGAGTTCCAGGCATATATCATATACTTGATTATATTCCGTTGTGCGTATAGACTGTATAGTCAGAACTGGGGAGGACTAGTTATAATAACTGACCATATTGATGTATTGATTGTTTTACTCTGATGATTGTATGTATATTAATAGTTACTGTTTTCCTTGTTAAAGATCTGTTATTATATATTATATTTTGTTCCACTGCGATTGTGAGATTCTGTGTTATTGTTTTATGTTTCTTCTATCTCTTCTTCTTCTTTACCCCTAGTTATTCGTCCTTTCGTACAATTTGGGTTGGACAAGCATGCATTATTTTCAACTCAAATGGTACGGAACGATGGGTCGTTAGATGTGGTATCAGAGCTGAAGAATAAACGAGAACCTTGGCTTTGCCGGGGATTACTCATTAGAGATAGGGTCAGTAATACCCTAGAATGAGTTTGAGTGTATTAATAGATATGAGCGCATATTTATTAGTGATATAAAATGTTTTACATTATTTTGGTTGATTTATTGAGTGGCTTATGGACTCTGGTCGGCACAGTCCGTACAACTGTATCGATGGGAGTTTCTGAACACTTGAACAGAGTAATTTGACATAGTATTGTTTTAAAAGGGGGTAATGAAATAATTTTACCCAAATTATATGATATAAAACAAAGTAATTTTCTAGTGTGTTTGGTTGTTATTATTATAACCAAACCAGATTATAAAATATGAATGGTTATATATAACCAAATAGAGATTGTATAAGAATGATTTGTGTAAATGAATTATAAATAAAAATGGATTCAAACTAGAATTTGGAAATTTAAAATCCCAGAAATTTTGGGAAATGTTTAAAATGGATTTGAACTAAGTATGTGGGAATTTTGAAATGTATGAAGTTTGGAAAATATTTTCCGAAGTGTTGTGAAAACTAAAATAGCATTATTTTTGGGAAAAATTGTTTTAAATTGTATTTAAAAATGGATTTGAAGGTGATAAAGCACTAAACTCACTACGGTCGCTGGAAAATAATCCTAGTGAAGACTGAGCAACATCATCAGTAATCATTTTCAAGTTTCTAAGTTACGAATTACTACTGTGATTATTTAACTTCATAATTTTTTTGGTAAAATCAGGTTTTGATTTAAAAATTCCAAAAGCAATATTTGGTATGTAGGAGGGAATGCATATTTATATATTGGGATTTCAAAATAATTTGAAATAGAATCGTGTGATTGAATTCTGGAATTTCTAATTAAATAAGAAGTAAACCAAAAGAGAATACGTTTTTGAACTAAAACTGAGGAAATGTGAATTTCAATATGAAATTAAAATTTAACTTATGCAAGTTGAATAAATAAAATTTGTAAAAGGAAATTGTATGAATTTCAATTTAACTTAAGTTAGATTAAAAATGGGTTGGATTAGAAATGAGATCAAATAGAATTGAATATAGAATTTGAATTGTAAAATTGATATATAACTATAAGTGATAGTTATTGAAGTGGAACTTGAATTAAATAGGATTTGATTTGTAATTGTGATGACTTAATGAAATGAATACAGACTTGAGTTATGGAAATCTAATGAATGGTGAATCAAATTGGATTTGATTTAAAACGGAGTATAAACTCAAGTGTAGAGATTATGAAAATGTGAAAAATAAGTTGTGTAACTTATAAATTGGAAAAATGGAATGGTAAAAACAAAATAAAAATAGTTTGATATTTTTGTAAAGGAATGGAAATCCAAATTTGAATTATAAAATGAATTTGAACTCAACCAAATGGAGTGATTATTGAAAGGAAAATCGGATTTTCAAATGGAAATGAACTAATTAGAGAAATTAATTAGTTAATTAAATATTGAAATGAAATCTTGAGTTAAAAAGAAGTGGGTTTGTATACTAAGGACTTAATGAAATAATGTGACTTGAGTTGTAAATAAATTTAGCTCGAATGCCAATAAATGGAATGCATCTAAATGTTGTGAAGGAAAGTGTAATTGTTGTAAATTGAAATAGATTAATGGAGTGGGTTTGAATTTAAGTGTAAGAATGAAATTCAACTTAAGTAACAAATTTAGGAAATGATTTATAAATAAATGGGCATGGATTAGTTTGTGTTGAATATAAAATTGAGCAAATAAGATTTGTAAAAAATTGAATGTAAATCAATAGAAAATGACTAATTGATTTAAAATCAATTGAAAATGATTTATAAGCTTAAGTGACAATTTTATTAAATGAATATCACCAAATAGCATGGAAAATTTGTCATTTTGACGTATATAGAGGTAAAAATTTTTTGTGAATCAATGGAAAGTGAATAGAATGATTTTGAATAAAATTGAAATGGACATGAATTTGTTGGGTATAAATATGAATTGAATGATAATAAATTGTTGTGAACCATTGGAATTGAATGAAATGATATATATAAATCGATTAAAATAAATAATCGAATGTTGGAACCTTGTGATTATTGATAAATTCATGCTATAACTTGTTGGTTATGAAATCTATGTGTTTGTGCTAGTTAAATAAATGAAATATTATCGAATTTCATGTTTTGGGACTTACGTGTTCAAATTAAGTAATTACAGGTACTAGGAGGCTATTGGGCTAGATTTGGATTGCAAAATTACATATAAATTAAGCTTGCTCACTTAAAAACACTAATATAAAGGTATGTTTTCGGATTAAATACAGCAATGAAATAAATATTGATATATATTGTGTTTTTCGACCGTGTGGGTCGATGTATAATTTTTTATCATTTCCGTCATATTTCAAAAGGTTTTCCGTACAAGGGAGACTCTGCCAAAAAAATTCGAAAATTTAGGGCGTTAGAAAAATTTTGAAATTTTTTTGACAAATTTTTGATAACGAAAAGGTCGATTTTTGAAATGAAATTGAAATAAAGGATTTTGGTTTAGAAAAGGAAACTAAGTGTTTTGTATGGAACTAAAGGACTTAGAAAGTTGGATATCAAGTTAACTAAGTGGGTTTTTGAAAAGTAACGGGTTTGGAACATTCGTCCTACCTTAGCAATTTCAGTGACGAAATTCTTTTAAGGGGGGAGGAATGTAGAGACCCTGATTTTCAGTCGTTTGATTTTAAACATTTAATTTATTTTAAATGTTGAATTTGAAATATAAATAGAATTTTAATATGAAGTTTATCGATCAAATAAGTGGAATAAAACTTAAGTTCCAAATTTAATGATTTACTGAATAAATCTAATTGTTGAATTTATAATTGAAAATCTTTTAAATAATTGAATTTGAGTTAAATATGAATCAAAAATGATTTCTGAAGTTGATATAAATTCAACTGGAATTATAATTGAGTTAATAAGTTTTTAAAAACTAAAATTTCAAGTGATTTCGTAAATTTTTGAAATCGTCGATTTAATCGACGCGTTAAAATAGCGATCCGGAGCACAATCTTGGAATTCGATGAAACTAGTTCCATTTGATCCGTAATAGTGTATTACTATCGGATTTTAAATTTCATAGCATTGTGATTTAACGTTTGGTCATGCAATTTGAAAACGCCTAGGAATAATTTAATTGAATTTAATTTAAATACTCGATTTAAAAAGCTATCTTACACATACGACCAAATTAAACTTCAAAACTTGTTTGAAATGGCAGTATGACATTTGGAACGCCAGATGGCACGCCTCAATGGAAGTTTGGGATTTTAAGTTATATTAAGGGAGATTATTTATAATTAAATAATATTATAAATCATTTAAAGTCAAACCCTATACTAAATACTCATACACGAGAAGTTTCTCCTCGGTTAAAAAAGTGTATCTTGTTTCCTTGCTTTTCAATTCGAAATCGAATTGAGCCTAAAAAAAGAGCGATTGAATCGCAATTTGAAATGGGTAGATTCTCACATTCTAAATCATGTTCGGTAGGCGGCTATGAGCGAGATGGAAGGAGCAAGGTGATAGCTAAGTGCGAGTAAGGGAATTTAGTGTTCAACTTCTAGAGTTTGTACGCGCGCATGGCCAGGATCAAGCAGTGATCGGAGGTTTCTATGTTAGGGCTTGAGCATGGAAGTTGAAGGTTGGAAGTGACCATAGCACGAGATGGTTGTGCAACATAGCAAATAGGGCTTGGGCACGATCAACTTTTAGGGGGATAGGGTTCGACGGTTTATGTCGAAGCTAGGGCAGACGTGGATGGCGACTTTAGGGTGGTGGCTAGTGGTCGATTGTCAGTCGATGTTAGCATAGGGATCATGACATGGATGTGCACGAGGCCAGGTGGAGAGTCGGCGAATGGTTGGCGATGGCAAGCACGAGGTTAGGTCTGTTCGGTCGGTAGAGTGGTAAAGGACGAGGTCCCGATTCAAGTCAAGCTCGTGTGCCTGCCTATAAGCGTGTATTGGAAGGTAATTTAATTTAAAACAATTTTTAAATTTAAGTTAATTTTCAGTTTTTTTATTTCAAATTTCATAAATTCATAATTAATTTATACGAGGTCTGAAGTGAATATAACAGGTCGAGTTTGGTTCAGTGCTAGAAAATCTAAGCAATACGATTGGTTTGGGATTTTTCAGAATCAGTTGGGATTTTAGATAATTGAAAATCTGGATGATTGGCAATTTAAAAATCAAGGTGAGTAAATCTCACTCATTTGGATAATTGGTGATATTTTAAAATAGTTAAAAACATTTATTGATTGATTGGATTAATTGATAATTATTATTATCACTTGGTTGGTATATTATATATATAGTAGTTGGATATATTTCTCGCCTATTGGAGCGGATGAGACCCTATGCGCCCCGTGTAATAGAGGATGACCCTATATATCCCGCCTCAAAGCAGGATTTGTAGTTTATATAATCTAACATCTATGGACGCAGGGAAACAGACTGGAGGGATCCAACTAGATTCCTCAAATATATATTGCTTGTTTTCATATATAGTGATATATGATGTGAATTGATAATCTGTTATAGATTGTTGTGTGATTTGAATGTTTGAATTCTATAGTAACATAGGCCTTAAATTTTGGTATTTTAAATACCATAAATACTACTTTTGGAATTTGAAAGAATTTAAAAGAAAGTTTTGAATGTTTATATCGAAATTTGGATTATTTCAAAGAAAGTAATTTGGATAAAATAATAATTTGATTTTGGGTTGTACTTAACTATTCGTAGAATGGTTTAAATTTGAGATTTTTAAATAACTTATATAAAGGATTTGAACAATAAATCTTTAAATGATATTTCTGGAAAATATGGATAAGGAGTTGAAATTGATACTAAAAATAGATTTGAAAAATTAAATGGGTTTTATTAGTAAATGGATTTATAAAATGAGATTTTATAAATGAGATTAGTTTTATAAATAAGTGGAAACTCAAAAGAGTTTATAAATTTATAAATGATGTTTATAAATAAGGGAAATGATTTTCAATTGATAGATTGGAAATATAATTTTACGGTCTGAATTTATATCGAAGGAAACTGATTTTCGGAAGAATAGTAGACTCTATTTTTGAAATGTGAGAATGGTTAGGGAATCGAAATGAATTCGATGTATTATGGATCGAGAGGGAATTATAAATGGGAATATGTAATTAGAATGTTAAAAATATATTTTTAGTGAGAAGGTAAGTTGTTTAAAAAGAAAATATTATTTGTTCAAACTATGTAATTTAAAGCTTTTTTGTATTGAAATACTTCAAAAAGTGGATTTTTTCAAATATCTAATATTAACTGAAATAAAATTATAATTTTTATAATAAGCTTTGTAAATCGATTAGTTTTACTCAAAAATGAATTGGAAAAAAGTTACCGATGTCTATTTAAATTTTTTAATATTTTTAGATAATTATTTAAATATGTTTTAAAAAAATACGTTATTATTTTTAAGAAAATAATAACTATATATTGTAACGAACCGTCATTTTGAAGCCTTCAAGTGCATAAGCAGACATACATGTCGGACTTGAATTGATCAAAACAACAGATTGTAAATTTATATTTTTGGAAAACTTCGCATATACAGTAAATAAATCAATCACAGAATCACGGACACAGAGTTTTATAACAAATTACAGCGGAAAGATAAATAGTAGTTCATGAAGCTACTATAGAAATAACAAAGTCCAAAATAGAATACATCAAAAATCCCAATACACAGAAGTCTCTACAGCAAAAGTAAATGACAATTCTGAAACATACAACTCGAAGTAACAGAAATAAACTAAAAGTTGGAATAGATCAGATAGATCTTACAAGCAAACTCTAAGCTCCAAAAGATGGGTCTCAAAAGCTGTGACACTTAGGCTGACCCGAGCATAAAGGAAAAAAAAACACTAGAGTCAAGATTAACACTTTTATGCAGATAAATCAAGCTCAAGTGAAATGTCAAGTAAATGCAATATAACTTAAAGGGAAGTTAGGATTCCATCCTTTAAGGATCCGATAAACTATCTACATACATAGTACAATACGCTACATATATGATGTCTACAGTAAAGTAAAATATCAAAATAGCGTTAAGGCGTTACTCATATCCCCCTTAGCATATTTTTATATTTTCCCATAGTCTATACAGATACTGTAAGCTCCTCCGTAAACTGGAGGTTTACTCAATGAGCACTCTATAGGTAAGGTACAAAAAAAACTCGTAGAAGGCGCGATAAGGCATGTGACAAGGCACGCGAGGTAATGCCTAAGGTAGGATTCTACCGTTTTGCGGATCCGGACTGGTGGCAATGCCTAGCAGCTACTACCGCCCACCTCGAGACACTCCCATATCAAAGGTGCCCAAAAAATTAAATCACGAAGTAATAGAATGGTTTGAAGAAATGTGTCCGATTGGACGAATGACCTCACTTGGCCCGGCGTAGCTCCTGTTTTAGCCACATCAAACTGACTCGCAGAAGTCAGGGCTACGTAAATACCTATACAAGATCATTCGCCAAACCATCCTACTTCATTCTGCAATCTCCACCACGTACACAATTGTTAAAGTGGTTTTCAGAATTGGTAGAGAGTATGACAATATCCGATCCCGGTCTCTTTAATAACCAAACGCTTATTTCACACCGTGGTCATTTTATAAAATCACTTTATACAAATATAAATGAAATACCAAATACAAGTTTAAATCAAAATAAAATATTCAATTTTAAATTTTATTTAAATTCTAAAGTATTCATTTTGCCACCTTTTATTAAAACAAATTATAAATCATTTGTAAAATCATTAAGTTCCAAATGAATCCTTATTTAAATTCAATTATTAATCAAATTAAGTTACAAATGAATTCTAATTTACCTTTCCAACCTTCTTAATTTATTAAAGTTAAAAATGTGTTTTAAATATAAATTTAAATAAACCTTTTAAAAATATTATATGTTAAATTAAAAATTAACTTTATATGATTAAAAACCTCCTATTTAAATCTAAATTACATATTTTAGAAAAAATTAAAACTATAAGTAAAATTTTATAAATGACATTTTACTAAACTTATAATTTTAACATTTCAAAAATAAAAAATTATAAATTCTTAATTTTACAATATTAAAATAGAATATTTATTATATTTCAAAATCAAACTCATATATTTCCTTTCAAAACATTGGAAATCATTTTCAAAATTATACCAACGGTGTCCATACATAATTTTCTACTCTATGGTCAAGTGAGACGGATATTTATCATTTCAATCCACAATAATTTAAATTTACGGGTATATATCATTTAAACCCGCAATCCCACAAATTCAATAATCAAATGAAAACCGCTTGGGTCTACCATTTCAACCCATAACGATTTTCCCGTATTCTAAAGTCCGTTCGAGTATATATCATTTCAACCCATAGTAATTCCTAAACTAAGGGAACTTGTAGAGTGAGAACAATAAAATAACATATCATATCATAACAATTAATAGGATATGTGATCGATAACAATAACAATTAAATAAAATAGTCAACTAACATGTAATGGTGTCAATTTACATAAGTGATCAATTGAAATGATCAACATATCATATTTAAAAGTTAATAACTAACAATTCAATTTCAATAGTACATTTAAATTGTCATTTCCTATGAAATCAATTTACTAAGCATAAGAACATTAATCGTGAGTGATTTTTCACCTTTCGTAGCTAAAGAACGATGGAAAATATGTACGACAAAGAACAATGCAATGGACACTGGCACGAATCAAGCACGACAAGTCAAATAGCTGCGATAAGCACAAAAATAAATTTTAGCACGATAAGTCGATGGAAACAAAACAAATATACATATATGGTATATCTATATATACACATTTTTTTCTAAACATTGAAGGAATAAAAAATATATGTGTGTATATGTATATATTATGTGGCAGCACAAAATTTTGAATTTAAGACTAATAAAATTTCCTACCACCCAAACATGTGCAACTTACACACAATACACACAGATAAGTTTATAAATATTAACCAAACATGCACAACATATATAAATAGGCTGTCACATATATGTATATTTTAATCATGGTACGAATCAAAGCACAGCATATATTAGGTTCGAATGCCCTTACCTATATATATGCGCGCAGCCTGTATGTTGGAAATACGCAGCGAGCAATATATATAAGATAATATATTTCATACACTACTTTAGGTAAGAACAAAAACAAAAGCTAAAATACACACACACATACAGATATATATATATATGCATGCGAACAACAGCATGAACATATATATATAACGACAGCAGATATATATATATATATATATATATATATATATATATATATTGAAAGCAAGATCCAATTGGTTGTGCACAGCAAAATACTTAATAGAGTAGGTTGTGGGTGGGTTTGCACCGAGTTTTTGGTTGAGGATGGGGATGCTTCGATCATGAAGGGGAAAAACTCGGGTCTGGCTTGGGTTTTTATGGAGGGAACTCGGGTTGGCTTTGGGTGAGAGCAGTGGGCACGGGGCTGTGGTCAGTGCAGCTCGGTGTATGGAGGTGCTTGGATCGTGGAGGTGTCAGGGTGGCGGGTTGTGTGGTTGTAGCGGTGGACTGTGGCACTGGGTGGTGGAAGAGGGAGGACGTGGGTGTGGACGTGGGTCGAAGGTGTAGGCGTCTCGAGTTTTGGTATGGGGTTTGGGTGGTTTAGGGTCTGGTAGAAGGCGACACGAGTCGAGCTTCGGGGAGAAGGTAGGCAAACTCGGATTTTGCAAAGGGGCATGGTGCTTTGGTGATGATTTCATTGGGAGGGCATGGGTTTGCTTTAGGGAAGAGGGGCGAACATGAGTCTAGGGTTAGGAAAAAAAAGAGGCACGGAGCTTTAGGTTTGAAGTGGGAGGCTCGGCAAAAAAATTGGAGGAGGAATGGAAAAACTACAGAGGAGAAGAAGAATAAAAGAAATATGAAACGTACCTTTTTTTGAGTGAATAGTGAGGCAAAAAAATGAAGAGGCTTGAGTGAATATATAAAAAAATAAATGTAATTGCAACGATCAAGCCCTTTGATTCAGGTGAAAAATTAAAGCAATTGATTGTTGCTTGGATTACACGGCTGAAGTTTGAAAAGGCAAAGGAAAATAAAAAGTCACCCTTATGGTATCGATACGACGAACTGTTTTATTGTTTCCGTCGCGTACCGGATCTCAAAATACAAAAATAAATATACTGCAAATATCAGCACGACGAGGCGAATAGAATGGTACACAGTTATCAGCGATACAATCAAGTTATAAAAACTCGAATTTTCCGCTACCGATAATGCCACTAAAACGCCGAAAATAAGATAAACGGAGCTGTAGAAGTCCAAATTTGATGAAACGAATTACGACATCTCACTCAGAAAATGGTTTATATTTTTATTATATAAAAATATTCAGATTTCGAAAATATTTAATTTTTTAACAATTTAACCAATTAAATTAAAATTTGAAATTTCACAAATAAACTAACTTTCATATTTTAAAATAAAATTTTACCATTTATTATAATTAAATAGCCGCATTCCAAATATCAAAATTTTATTTCAAAATTTCATTATTTAAAATTTCAAGAAAATTTAGTTAATTACGTTATAAAAACCGCTAAAATTCTTGGGTCATTACACTTTCCCCTACACAAAACTTTTCATCCCCTAAAAGGAACGAGATAAGAGAATAGGACAGCAGGAAGATAGAATAAATTCAATGAATAATACCTAAGTCAAATAGTTCAGGATTTGAAGCACGCATAGATTCCTCAGTTTCCCAAGCGCAATCTCGATCATTCATTCTCCAATGTACCTTGACTAGACTGACAGATTTCCTTCGAAGCTGCTTCGTACCTCTATCAACAACACGAAGTGGCTTCCTCTCGATAGTGAGATTTGGCTCAACGTCTAAATTCTCTAATAAAGCAGGCTGAACAATCAATGATGGATCATAGAGATACTTGCGAAGGTGAGATATGTGAAAAACGTTGTGCACACCCGCCAGCTTCTCCAGTAAGTCGACTCTATAAGCCAAGGGACCAACACTTTCCTGAATGCGGAAAGGACCAATGAATCTAGGGTCAAGCTTCCCTCTTCGACCAAAATGAACCACATTCTTCAGTGGCGATATCTTAAGAAAGACCTTATCGCCCACTGAGAACTCTAAATTCCTTCTACGTCTATTAGCATACTTCTTCTGCCTATCCTGAGCAATCCACATCTTCCTCCTAATCTCCTCAACCTTCTCAGATGCTTTCAGAATCATATCAGGTCAAAGAACCAAGCGATCACTAGATTCAATCTAGCAAGATGGAGATTTGCAGGATCGTCCGTAAAGAGCAGCAAAAGGAGACATCTCGATACTTGCCTGAATTCAAGGAATGGGATTAAAGATGGATTAAGCTTAAGGTGATTGAAATTCAAAGATGGAGTTATACCTAGTAACTGTTATTATAGGTGAATTCAAAGAGATGGAGATGATCTTCCCAAGATCCTCAATAATCAAGAACAGAAGCACGAAGGAGACCTTCCAAAATCTAATTCAACCTTTCCGTCTGACCATCTATCTGGGATGATAAGCCGTACTAAGGTTCAAACGAGTACTTAAAGCTTCCTGAAAAGCTTCCTAGAAGTTGCTGGTTAAGATAGGATCACGATCATAAACAATGTTAGAAGGAACACCATGGAGACGGACAATCTCTCTCATATAGATCTTAGCTAAGCTCGAAGCTGTTCGATTCGACTTGACTGGAATAAAATGGGCGGATTTGGTCAATCAATTGAAAACTACCAAAATACTCTCATTACCCCTTCTAGTCCTCGGTAAACCATCAATAAAATCCATAGAAACTTGATCCTACTTCAAAATGGGAATCTCAAAGGGTTGCAGCAAACCAGCGGTCTTCTGGTGATCACCCTTAACCTGCTGACAAGTGGCACATCTACTTACAAAGATAGAAATATCCCGCTTCATACCACTCCACCAATATGGCCTCTTCATATTCTGAAACATCTTCGTAACACCTGGATGGATGGAGAGTCTGGACTGATGATTCTCTCTAAGAACTTCTTGCCTCAAACCATCGACATTCGGAACAGAAATGTGGCCATTAATCCTCAAAACTCCATTCTGATCAATTTGTACTCCTAACTCATTCTGATTATCACCTTCTCTACTCCGAATATTCTCCATCATAAGCTTAAGCATTGCATCCTCATCTTGCTTTGCTTTAATACGATCCATAAGAGATGGAGTGGCTACAATCTGACACAACAAGGTTTTCTTTCGGCTCAAAGCATCGGCCATAACATTAGCTTTCGTAGGGGTGTAGTTGATGTCGAGATCATAAGATGCTAAGAACTCAAGCCATCGAACTTCTCTTTGGTTCAAATCCTTTTGGGTGAAGATATACTTAAGAGACTGGTGATCGGTGAAAAGCTCAAACTTGGTTCCCAAAAGGTGATGCCTCCATAACTTCATAGCAAAAACAACCGCGAGCAACTCTAAATCATGGGTGGCATAGTTAGCTTCATGGGGCTTTAACTGGCGACTAGCATATGCTATGAATTTTCCATCTTGCATCAATACAGCACCCAAACCTTCTTTACTAGCATCAGTATAAACTGATAATCCTTTACTCCCATTCGGAACAGTGAGAATAGGAGCAGAAGTAAGCTTTTGCTTCAACTCATTAAATGCAGCTTCACACTTATCATTCCAATAAAACTTGGCATTCTTACGAGTCAAAGCGGTGAGAGGTGCGGCTATACAGGCAAAATTCTCTATAAATAACCAGCAAGGCCCAGAAAGCTACAAATATCGGTCGGAGTCTTAGGTGTCTCCCAATCATTAATCGCGGCGACCTTAACTGGGTCAACCGAGACTCCATTCTCAGAAACAATGTGACGCCCCACTCTAAGACCCATATTAACAAAGAGTATTACGAGGTAATATCGTCTGCTAATATGGAGAATAGAGCTGGATAGGAGCGACCATCTATAGTCTTGTCTTAACTATCTGCTGAATACGCCGATAAGTGCTATCTATTTTTTTCTTCTCAAGTGGATCGACATATCCAATAAATATTTAATACAAAACTATAATGGCTAACAGATCTATCAAAACAAAACATAACAACTCAAATGTAAATAACATCACAGAACAACAGAAATTCATACATATGCATAAGTACAGATACAATCACTAGTACAATCCAAAATGATACGTCAAAGTGGTATGACGACCACAACCCAAACATGGGTCAAAAGAATATACACCAGAGTGCCAACAAAAAGGACTACATAAAAAGCTATAACAAAAAGAGCTAGCAGAATAGTCCATGCGAAAGCAGAATAGGCTAAGTCCAAATGTACCTAACCTGAAACACCTCGGTATGACCTGAGTATAAAATACACGGGTCAATCTAACTAAAACATATCAGTTAGAGTGAGATAAGACGATGATATGAGTACAAACAAGATAATAATGCTTCTCAAATGAGAAGTAAACAAAGAGAGTCTATATGGATATCACAAAAGAGAATACATCTCATGGTAACAATAAAATCTCTAAAAAGATAACTAAGATCCAATAAACTCAAATAACAAGCCTCATATCATCGGCAACTCAAAATATACAAAGGATATAAATATCCCAAATCAAGCCAAAAAGGAAAACACAAATGCCAATGAAGGCATCACAAGTTTCCATAAGGTAATCGCTATGTATCGAGTGGTTCAAAGGACCGACTTCGAAAGGCGATACTCTAGGGAAATATAAATATCAATGAAACAAAAGATGCATGTGCTTAGTACTGTATAAACAAGGATCCACAAGTCCGAAGGCGACAAACCCAAGTATCTCTCGAGCGGTGATGAAGGACCAACTCCAAAAGTGATACTATAGGGCAACAAACCCGAAGGCCACAAACCCGAAGGCATAAACCCGAAGGCAACAAACCGTAGTGGCGAAGGTCCGGAGGCCCGATACTGGATGCCACTAGCTGACAATATGTGTCACAAACTCTCGGAAAGGAACCCGAAAAGTGTTAACGTGTGTCCCATACCACCCATTCGCACTAAACGGGTTACTAACCGCTATTTAATTTCACACTCAAAGCAGTAAAAGGTTCACCTTATATCATTGGTAAACTAGGCCCGTAGGCCAAAACAATCAAACGAATAGATTAGGAATTAACTGAAAAGATAAACGCACATGTTCATAGCACGCATTTTATCCAATCATTTAATTCTCCTCCCTCTTTGCTCAAAGTGCAAAATTGTGTGTTTTATATAGATATTAAGTTGAAGAAAACGAGTTTTAGGAATGCTTCGAAATCGCTTCAGAAATTGGCTTTGAAATTCTCTTATTATAGAGTATATAATTTTTAAACTAAAAATATATATAATAATAATAATTTCAAAAGCCCATTTATTTGAAAAACATTTTTAAAACACATTATAAACCCCATGTATGAAATCCAGAAAGAAATATCAAGAGAACATCGAAATAACGGAAATTACACTATGTATTATCCGTTTAAAACAAGCTGCGACTCAATATTCGACAGCAGGTTTGAACAAGTTAATAGTGTCAAAATGACTTGACATTCTACAGGAATATAGTTCAATAATCCTACTTCAATCTGGAAAAATAATCATCCAAATCCGATTTGAAACGAAGAATCTTTGTCATTTCAAAGTTGGACCAAAACACGGTTTTAAACACTGAATTACGGCAAGCTGCGGGTTCAAGTTCGACAACAGATATATACGAGTTAACATGGTCGGAATGACCTCAAAATTTGTAGATATAAATTTCAACATTATTACTTTAAACTGCAAAAATAATCGCTGTGTTTCGATAAGAGACGAAGAAACTGCGACGTCTCAAAATCAGACTCATGCTAGGAAGTGAATATATAGGAAAAACAAAGGCCAGCGGCTTGTTTAGCCAGTTCGCCCCTATTCAACCCAAAATTTGAGAAACCACAAAACATGGAAGTTATAGAGGATATTATAAGATTTTCATAACATAAAAAATTACCGAATTCCGATAAGAAATAAAAAAGTTAT
This sequence comes from Allium fistulosum, assembly GCA_030737815.1. NCBI lineage: Eukaryota > Viridiplantae > Streptophyta > Magnoliopsida > Asparagales > Amaryllidaceae > Allium > Allium fistulosum. The sequence goes on from CM060904.1 coordinate 132,516,069, forward strand.
GACCAAAACAATTTTTAGATCTGAAGTACACTACGGCTGTCGTTTTAGTCTCGGGACAGTGACACTTGAATGAACTTTTGACCATGTAAACTTCAATATTTAACAAAACTTAAAACAAAAAAGTTATAGTAGATAATCTATGCTTTCCAGAACATCAAGAATCGTCAAATTTGGACATCAAATGACAAAGATATGCTAAAATTAACATTGACATTTAGCATAGAAAATTACGGTTTTACAGTGGCAGGGCAGCAAGTTACATCGGGTTTTTTGACCCTCTATGCTCAGTATTTTAGAAAGTGTTTAACATAAAAGTTGTCACTCTCTTTTTAAGCTTTCCAAACTTCAAAAAACTCCTAATTCCGATTTAAAACGAAAAAGATATGTGTAATCTACTAACAGCAAAACGCAAATGAACATGCAACAAACACGATTGAGATTTCTCACCTTGAAATCTCAATCTAAGCTAGAAATGTAAGTTTTCAACTCACCTTAGGATTTATTGGCAGCAAACTAGTAGATTTGGCAAGTAAAATAAAGAGCTTTGGCTTTGATTTGGTGCTAGAAACCTTATAGCCTTGCTATTGCTCTTCTCCTTCCTCAATTTTTACCCTAAACTTAATTTACCCAAAAACACACAAATGAAATTTCCCTCAACAATCAAACCTATAAATTCAGAATAAAATGAGGATATGATTGAGAAGTTTACCTGGATTTTACTGGATTTTATTTCAATTTATTTGATTTTAAAACCATAATCTTTGCTCTCAAGTAGGGTTGCATTGGGAAGTTTGCCTCTATTTGTGGTAGTTCTGAACGTACAGGAGAAGGAGTTGTTCTCCTACTTAGCAAATTCACTAAGTGTCTAAATGGGCTGCTATAAACTTAAAGCCCAAACCCTCAATTTAAATAAACCAACTTGTAAATTAACCATTCTCTAATCACATACTATACCATTTTAAAACACCATTATCTCATAGGTTAAGACACCTAAAAATTAATGTGAGTACACTAAAAATAAGTTCGTTAACTAATCTTTTCAGCCAAACGATAAAATATAGATTTCACAATCATTTGAACCTTCATTTTTATTATTGAAAATGACACTTTTTAACTAATAGAAAGAAATGTGACGACATGATAATTAAATCAATTAAAACCCAAAAATCGTATTTTCTTATTTAATTAAACATCACAAACCATACTAAAAAGATTTTTACATTCAAATATTGTTTTTAATCAATATTACACATTTTTATTCACAGTATTAACCATATTTAATTTTTAATACATCATTAAAATTAAAAAAATTACCATTTGACCATTATTTCCGCAATAATTGCATTTTATCAAAGTAAAACCATTCAATGCTCATTATTATCCCAAAATAACATACTAAAGTTATCAAAACTTTATTTTCTTCCTTTTATATTTATTTACAACAAATAAATGTTGAATTAATTTCATTTATCCCTGTTTAAATTAAATTACCACCAAATCAACATAATTCTATTATTCTCACTTTATTTACAACCAAATATCTTAATCTCCATTTTATTACACCAAAACCCATTGTTTATTTTAAAAAGAACAATTTTAACAAATTTTACATCTACAAATTTATTTTATTCCTCCATTTTAAATTATAACCATCGTTATAATTTATCTTCACAGGTGATCACAAAACCAAGGTTGTTACAGACTCCCCGCCTTATAAAAATTGCTTCCTCGCAATTTCCTAGAGAAGAGCTGTATTCAACACAATTTATTCCATCTAGCAAAGGAGATTAGACAAGCTTGAGTTAGAATTCTCACCCTCAACACTAAAGATAGAAAGCTAGGAGAAGATTGCTCGATAAATTTTCTGGTTTCCCAAGTACAATACATAGGGTTAGAGGACCAGAGAATTTCATAAGCGGAACATTCTTATTTCGAAGGTGTTTAATCTTCGAAACAACTACACGAATAGAATTCGGCACAATACACAAGTCGGTGAAACTCGTGATCATGCAACACAAGAGAATTAACAATCGAGATTAAACCTCGAAGATACAACGAAATTGGCTTACCTAGAACATATCAAGAATACCCAAAATTGAACAGAAAACGATGCATGAAAGCCACCGAACCAAGGCGTTCAGTAATAGTAGATGGTCCTATATAACTAGGAGTCAACTTTCCAAATATACTGAAACGCACTTAACTCATTTAAAGGAGTAACACAAATAAGCACAATCATCAAAAGAGGATTAAACAAAAGATAGGTGGTATTTCAAGCTACCACCATAACACATGACTCCATAAATGCAAGTCATCACAAGAGTCGCACTAAGGCAAGACACACAAGAATGGATTACAAGAAATTTTCTCAAAAATTTATTATTGAGAAAATTTGTTATAAGAGTTTTCACTCAAATCCATTTTCTTTTATACACAAAACTCAAACTTCAGTACTTGATAATTTTTAAAGTCTCTTACTTAAATTTTCAATTCAATCATCTTTACTTTAAATTTAAAGTAAATTAAATTAGAGTTGTTCCATACTCTAATTCTAAAAATAAATATACTACAATAAGTTAATTTTTTTCCCACTAAATTTATCAAATTTTAAACCATTTTACTTTATGATTTAAAAGGACACTTATTAGACCCTTCATCGATGGCTATAAATATTCGCTAATTAAATTTTCTCAAAAAATTTCCAAGTGTTTAGTTTTTCGAAAAAATTCGACAGAGTCTCCTTTGCATGAAGAGCCCTTTACAATTTCATAAATATGAATTATAGATATACATCGACCAAAAGGTTGAAACACAATATATATATATGTGTGTGTGTATATATATATATAATTATTAACACATAAACACTTAGCAATTCATACCTTTCATTTTAGCGTTTAAAATGCGAGCGTGCTTACTTTTATACTTACTATTTTGCTAATTAATCATTCAAATATCCTCTTTCACCTGCACTTAACTTATTGAAACATATTAGCATGCACTTATAAACATATGAAGCATTAAAATCATAGTTAAAATAAGACAACAACTCCAAACATCAAAATTTTCAAATTCAGCCCTGCTACAAAGACTCAGGCTTTTGACATAGTAAAACTCATAATCTGAAAATACTCATAAAATAAAAGTTATTCTACTCAGTCTAAGCTTTCCAGCGATATAAAGATCATAAAAATCGGATTTACTTTTTGAAAGTTATGCCCAATTTACTTTTATCTTTAAACTCAGAAATTATAAAAGAGGACAAAGATGTCCATCAGTTTTCAAACTCATTTATGAATAACCAAACTACAAAATTTTCTAAAATGATACAAATATGATTTCTAGCTTATTGAAAGCACTCTCTTTTGCAAAAATAATGGACTTATTTAGATTTGTAAATCACAAGTTATCGCTGTTTTAAAACAGCACTTTTCAATCAAAATTTTCCGACACAAGACCTTTTATTGTCAAAATTTTCAAACCATTATTAAATCCAAACTACATAATTTTAAATCAAAAATAGATTCTTTAAAACACTTATTACATGATCCTTTTCTCCGGAGAGCCAAGACATCTAGAATCACACTATAATACATACAACAAACTTTCAAAATGGTTTACAAAGAAAACTTTTTCCCAATTAACAAACAAGTCTTTTAAAAGAAGACTCGTATTTTAATTAAGATAATTACTTTCTTATATTAGTAAGAAACAATTATCTATCCAAACTAGACTTTGGAATTACATATTGATTTTTTTTCACAATTAAAAATCTTATCTTATTGCTCTATTTATTATTATTTCTAGCTTTTCACAAAAATTTGCATTTTATAATAAATGAATCTTATATATTCAATTTTCTCTTAATCCACAAAGCTAAACATTTATTTTATTATTACTAAGAACTAGCCAAGGTTGATACTTTATTCAAACTTGTTTTCAATTTAACTTCACAAATACATAATTAACAAGTTTTTACACTATTTAAATTCATAACCAACTTACTCTAATGGTTTTGCACCTTATTAAATTTCATGCTAATTCAAAAGCAACAAATTAGCATTTTCTTAAATTTTCCCAAAGGCATACTTTTTTTCACTTGTTACTAATCAAATGATTAAATGTTTAAACTAATCTTCATAACTATCCGTTTTACTTTTTACTAAACCCCGTTCCAATCAATATTTTAGTTTTCTAAACAATTCATTTTCTTAATTAAAATTATTTGCCATATAAATGAATTACCATACAGTAATATTTTCCAAAAATACTTTACCCAAAAGCTTACTTAAGCATTTTAAATTTTCCATGTATGTAAACTTTCATAAACATGTAATATAACCAATAATGAATACAATTTATTTAAATGAAACCATATTTAAATTTTCCAATTATCAATTTATAAAATGATAACCTCTAACTAATACATTTATAGTGAATGACATTATCAAGGACTGCAAAGTTGACCAAGATCAACATTGCCTCTCCATTGCTTTCTATGTCACAATATTTTCATAAATCCTTATGTATATATAAAATACTTATCTCAAATGGCAATTTAGAATTTTCAAAATCTTTGCAATATCTATATATTTTTTCATTCAACATCCATACTAGTAAAAATTATTTATTGCCATTTCAAAAGCATGTATAACATCGCCCCGTAAGCATTTAGGAATCCCTATCGATAACGCTGATCAGATGCATCGACCAGAATTCTTAAAATACTTATTAGCCAACTGACACAAGAAATTATAAAACCTGTTTTGATTTCCTAAGGAATCTTAAACTTGGTTGTAACAATGTTTATTTTCAAAACATAAAACATTTTCTAATTATACAACCATACAATCAATTCATAAAACAATCAAGTTGTATACATAAGTATATCTCTTGTTAGAAAGATTTTCCATTCACATGGATGCTTTCTTTCCCAAAAATTCTTTTAGTAATTTTACTTCTTTAAAATGCATCCATGAAATTCTTAAACATTAAATTTTTATTTCATTTTAACCTTTGGTTAAATACCACTTATGAATTAAATTTCATTTTCAAAATTTAATCTTTCTAATAATTCTTGTGGTAGCTACAACTTGAAGAAACCGCAAGTTCTTATCATTTGCATTGAGTAGGTTTCTAACTCTCAATTATATCACCTACTCAATATTATTTCAACAATTACTATGCTAACACACATTCATGCAATGATCAACCAAACAAGCATTTATTAAAAACAAAGCATTAAATGTGCCCAGCGAAAACGTTCATGACATTTCCACTGCGCAACTCTAATCACTAAGGATCAAAACACATAATTTAAATCTAAGCCATCTGAGGTCTAATTTCTACTATTATAAAAATAGTGATATTTAAAACCCTTATAATGTTTTCAAACTTATTATCCATTCTGAGAAAATGAAAAGACTAAATGCACGATTGAGGAATACGATAGTGGGAAACTATGTTATCACTTGTATTATACTTGGATGTACTGTAATATGTGTTTCTGTTATGTGTTTATCATATTTTGTTCTGAACTCAGCTTTGATACCAAGCTATGACGCCCCACTCTGAGACCTATATTAACAAAGAGTATTACGAGGTAATACCGTCTGCTAATGCGGAGAATAGAGCTGCATAGGAGCGACCATCTATAGCCTTGTCTTAACTATCTACTGAATACGCTGATAAGTGCTATCTACTTTTTTTCTTCTCAAGTGGATCGACGTATCCAATAAATATTTAATACAAAACTATAATGGCTAACAGATCTATCAGAACAGAACATAACAACTCAAATGTAAATAACATCACAGAACAGCAGAAATGCATACATATGCATAAGTACAGATACAATCACTAGTACAATCCAAAATGTTACATCAAAGTGGTATGACGACCATAACCCAAACATGGGTCAAAAGAATATACACCAGAGAGCCAACAAAAAGGACTACACAAAAAGCTATAACAAAAGGAGCTAGCAGAATAGTCCATGCGGAAGCAGAATAGGCTAAGTCCAAATATACCTAACCTGAAACACCTCGGTCTGACCCGAGTATAAATACACGGGTCAGTCTAACTAAAACATATCAGTTAGAGTTTGACAAGATGATGATATGAGTATAGACAAGATAACAATGCTTCTCAAATGAGAAGTAAACAAAGAGAGTCTATATGGGTATCATAAAAGAGAATACATCTCATAGTAATAATAAAATCTCTAAAAGAGATAACTAAGATCCAATAAACTCATCGGCAACACAAAATATACAAAGGATATAAATATCCCAAATAAGGCCAAAAAGGCAAACATAAATTCCAATGAAGGCATCACAAGTTTCCACAAGGTAATCGCTATGTATCGAGTGGTTCAAAGGACCGACTCCGAAAGGTGATACTCTAGGGAAATATAATATCAATTAAACAAAAGATGCACGTGCTTAGTACTGTATAAACAAGGATCCACAAGCCCAAAGGCGACAAACCCAAGTATCTCTCGAGCGGTAACGAAGGACCAACTCCAAAAGTGATACTATAGGGCAACAAATCCGAAGGCAACAAACCCAAAGGCACAAACCCGAAGGCAACAAACCATAATGGCGAAGGTCCGAACGCCCAGTACTGGATGCCACTAACTGACAATATGTGTCACAAACTCTCGGAAAGGAACCAAAAAAGTGTTAACGTGTGTCCTATACCACCCATTCGCACTAAACGATTTACTAACCGCTAGTAAATTTCACACTTAAAGCAGTAAAAGGTTCACCTCATATCATTGGTAAACTAGGTCCGTATGCCAAAACGATCAAACGAATAGACTAGGAATTAACTGAAAAGATAAACGCACATGTTCATAGCACGCGTTTTAGCCAATCATTTAATTCTCCTCCCTCTTCGCTCGAAGTGCAAAATTTTGTGTTTTATATAGAAATTAATTTGAAGAAAATGAATTTCAGGAACGCTTCGAAATTGCTTCAGAAATTGCCTTTTGAAATTCTCTTATTATAGAGTATATAATTTTTATGCTAAAAAATATATAATAATAATTTCAAAAGCCCATTTATTTGAAAAAAAATTTAAAACACATTATAAACCCCATGTATGAAATCCAGAAAGAAATATCAAGAGAACATCGAAATAACGGAAAATACACTGTATTATCTGTTTAAAACAAGCTGCGCTCAATATTCGACAGCAGGTTTGAACAAGTTAATTGTGTCAAAATGACTTGAAATTATGCAGGAATGTAGGTCAACATTCCTGCTTCAATCTGCGAAAAGAATCATCCAAATCCGATTTGAAACGAAGAACATGCGTCGTTTTAAAGTTGGGCCAAAACAAGGTTTTAAACACTGAATTACAGCAAGCTGCGGGTTCAAGTTCGACAGCAGATATATACGAGTTAACATGGCCAGAATGACCTGAAAATTTGTAGATATAAATTTCAACATTATTAATTTAAACTTCAAAAATAATCACTGAGTTCCGATAAGAGACGAAGAAACCGTGACGTCTCAAAGTCGGACTCATGCTAGGAAGTGAATACATAGGAAAAACAAAGGCCAGCGGCTTGTTTAGCAAGTTCGCCCCTATTCAACCCAAAATTTGAGAAACCACTAAACATGAAAGTTATAGAGGATATTATTAGCTTTCCAAAACATCCAAAATTACCAAATTCCAATTAGAAATAAAAAAGTTATGACCAAAACAATTTTCAGATCTGAAGTACACTACGGCTGTCGTTTTAGTCTCGGGATAGTGACACTAGAATGAACTTTTGACCATGTAAACTTCAAAATTAACAAAACTCAAAACACAAAAGTTATAGTAGACATTCTATGCTTTCCAGAACATCAAGAATCGTCATATTTGGAGATCAAATGAGAAAGATATGCTCAAATGAACAATAACATTTAGCACAGAAAATTACGGTTTTACAGTGATAGGGCAGCAAGTTTACATCAGGTTTTTCGACCCTCTATGCTCAGTATTTTAGAAATTGTTTAACATAAAAGTTGTCACACTCCTTTTAAACTTTCCAGAACTTCAAAAAAAATCCTAATTCCGATTTAAAACGCAAGAGATATGTGCAATCTACTAAATGCAAAACGCAAATGAACATGCAACAAACACGATTGAGATTTCTCACCTTGAAATCTCAATCTAAGCTAGAAATGTGAGTTTTCAACTCACCTTAGGATTTATTGGCCGCAAACTAGTAGATTTAGAAAGTAAAATAAGGAGCTTTGGCCTTGATTTGGTGCTAGAAACCTTATAGCCTTGCTATTGCTCTTCTCCTTCCTCAATCTTTACCCTAAATTTAATTTACCCAAAAACACACAAATGAAATTTCCCTCAACAATCAAACCTACAAATTCAGAATAAGATGAGGATATGATTGAGAAGTTTACCTGGATTTTACTGGATTTTTTTTTCAATTTATTTGATTTTAAAACCATAATCTTTGCTCTCAACTAGGGTTGCATTGGGAAGTTTGCTTCTGTTTGTGATAGTTCTGAACGTACATGAGAAGGAGTTGTTCTCCTACTTAGCAAATTCACTAAGTGTCTAAATGGGCTGCTATAAACTTAAAGCCCAAACCCTCAATTTAAATAAACCAACTTGTAAATTAACCATTCTCTAATCACATATTATACCATTTTAAAACACCATTATCTCATAGGTTAAGACACCTAAAAATTAATGTGAGTACACTAAAAATAAGTTCGTTAACTAGTCTTTTCAACCAAACGATAAAACATAGATTTCACAATCATTTGATCCTTCATTTTTATTATTGAAAATGACACTTCTTAACTTATAGAAAGAAATGTGACGACATGATAATTAAATCAATTAAACCCCAAAAATCGTATTTTCTTATTTAATTAAACATCACAAACCATACTAAAAAGATTTTTACATTCAAATATTGTTTTTAATCAATATTACACATTTGTATTCATAGTATTAACCATATTTAATTTTTAATACATCATTAAAATTAACAAAAAAATTACCATTTGACCATTATTTCCGCAATAATTGCATTTTATCATAGTAAAACCATTCAATGCTCATTATTATCCCAAAATAACACACTAAAGTTATCAAAACTTTATTTTCTTCCTTTTATATTTATTTACAACAAATAAATGTTGAATTAATTTCATTTATCCCTGTTTAAATTAAATTACCACCAAATCAAATAATTCTATTATTCTCACTTTATTTACAACCAAACATCTTAATCTCCATTTTATTACACCAAAACCCATTGTTTATTTTAAAAAGAACAATTTTAACAAACTTTACATCTACAAATTTATTTTATTCCTCCATTTTAAATTATAACCATCGTTATAATTTATCTTCACAGGTGATCACAAAACCAGGGTTGTTACAAACAATATGTCCAAAAAATCAGACTTCATCTCTCCAGAAATGGCAAATGTAGAATTTGGCTTTCAACTGATGACTCCTAAGAGTTTGGAGAACGTAACTCAAATGCAACTCACGCTCTTTCTCTAACTTAGAAAAGACCAGTATATCATCAACCCAAACAAGAACAATCTTGTTGAGAACATCGTAGAAAATGCGATTCATGAGATCAACAAAGAAAGTAGGAGCATTGGTTAATCCGAAAGGCATGACTAACCATTCATAGAAACCATTCTCTGTTCGAAAAGCAGTCTTGGGAATGCTATCCTCTACTACACGAAGTTGGGAAATCGGTAGCAAGATCAAGCGGAGAGAATACCTTAGCCTCGTAGAGCGGATCAAACATATCATTGATGCGAGGCATCAGATATCGGTTCTTGAGAGTAAGCTTGTTCAGCTCTCTATAATCAACACACATCCTCAGAGAACCATCAGATTTGGTGATGAAGATCACAGCCGCTCCCCATACAGAAAATCTTTGTCTAATCAAACCTTTAGAGAAAATTCTCATTCTGCTTCTTCAACTCAGCTTTCTCTTTGGGTACCATCCGTCTGGGAGGGAGAACAATGGGTCGAGCACCAAGAATAAGATCAATGCGGAATTCAATTTCCCCCTTAGGAGGAAGAGAAGTGACTTCACCAAAAACATCGGGAAAATCATTGACAATAGGGGTGGAGTCAAGATCACTAGTCTGAGTATCCAAAGAAAAGATAAAGCTGCCTGTATAATCATGAGGCATTCGGCATTCAATAACTAAAGACTCACCCTGCTCACTGACTAAGGAAACAATTCGGGCCTTGTAAGAAATAATAGCTTCATATCGTTTCAACCAACCACCTCCAAGTAAAATATCAAATGCATTGAAACCCAAAACATAGAAATCTTCGGTGAATCGACGCTTCTTATAAAAGAGTTTCACCCCTTTACAAATCATACGAAGATTGGCGGGACCGTCAATGGGATTAGTCACACATAATGATGAAGTCACAAATTGAGGTTGCAGAATATGCTCGAATTTATTACAAAGATCGATAAATATAAAGCTATATGATGCACCAACATCAAATAGAACTCGAACGGGATAGTCATGTAAAGTAAAGGAGCTCTGAAGAGTACCCTGGTTATCACTGGAAACCAGAGGAGGAGGAGTGGAAGAATTCATGGCAAAGGCTCCAGATGTCTTGCCTTTTCGACACAAGGAACAATCATTCTTGAAAAGGCCAAGCTGCAAGCAAACATGGCAGAGATTGTTCCTGGTTGTCTAGGGAGGAGGAATAGCGGCACTAGCAAGTGCTGGGTAGCTGTTCGAATAGTGACGTTTCTGGTTGCATTTGAAACAAATGATGGTAGATAGGTCCAAAAATCTCCTCTGAGAAGCGGATCCAATACCATGAGCCTTCAGCCAATCCTTCTTTTGTTAGTTGAAATCAAGCTTCCTCTTCTTTGAACCACTGGAAGTACCCTGAGATAATAAAACTGACTACTTTCCCTTGGAGGTAGGACTCTCGAATCTAGTGGCCATATCCATCAGGGAGGTAAATGTGACATGAACATGACTGATCAAGTAGTCATAATACTCTGGATGAGCACCAAGAATAAACTTCTCGTTCTTCTTAAGCTAGGTGTCAACCTAACCAGGTCCTAACTTAGACAGCTCGTTGAACTTCCTCTCATACTCAGCAAAGGTCATGTCTCCTTGCTCAAGATCCATGAATGCTCTGTATAACTGGGATTTCTCGGCTTCGGGCATCCATTTTGCTACAAAAGCATCCCTAGGAAGAAAGATTTCAAGATAAGACAGAGATAAAGTTCAAAGAGATAAATTTCAAAGAAATAGATTCAACAGAAATAAGCTAGAAAAGGACACAAAGAATCTCACCTAAACTGCCAAGTAGCTAAATGACGCTTCTGAGCGTCGATAATCTCAAGGCCAGTGAAAATCCTTTCAAGAATCTTCAGCCACAATTGAGCCTCGATAATGATCTCGGCTCCAGTGAACTTAGTACCCCAAGCTGAGTGTACTCCATAAAAAGCTGAGTGAATCTAACGGGCTGAATAGGTTGAATAGGAGCAATAACTGGTGGAGCAGGGGCAACCGGTGGTGCACGAGCAACAAGAGCTGTAGGGGCATTTCCACGACCCCTACCACGGACATTCCTACGGTTACTCATCTAGAAAAGACAAGAATAGATTTTAGAACACGAGTAAAGTTTCAAAATTCAAAGGAAATCCTAAGAGAATTTTAACTAAGAATTCAAGCACGGACGAGTATGATTCCGAAATCAATTCAACTCATTCTAGGTTATTACTACCCTATTTCTAATGAGTTTTTACTCCATATAATTTTTCCTAAACCAGAGCTCTGATACCAACTATAATGACCCGTCATTTTGAACCCTTCAAGTGCATAAGCAGACAGACATGTTGGACTTGAATTGCTCAAAACAACAGAATGTAAATTTATATTTTTGGCATAAGTTAGCATATTCAGTAAATAAATCAATCACATAATTACAGACACAGAGTGTTACAACAAATAGCAGTGGAAAGATAAATAGTAGTTCATGAAGCAACTACAGAAATAACATGGTCCAAAATAGAATACATCAGAAATCCCAATACACAAAAGTCAACACAAAAGTAAATGACAAGTCTGAAACATACAACATGAACTAACAGAAATAAACTAAAAGCTGGAATAGATAAGATAGATCTTCCAAGCGAACTCTAAGCTCCAAAAGATGGGTCTCAAAAGCTGTGACACTCAGGCGGACCCGAACATAAAGCAAAAACAAAACACTCGAGTCAGGATTAACATTCTTATGCAGAAAAATCAAGCTCAAGTAAAATGTCAAGTAAATGCAATATAACTTAAAGGGATGTTGGGATTCCATCCTTTAAGGATCCGATAAACTATCTACATACATAGTACAATACGCTACATATATAATGACTATAGTAAAATAAAATATCAAAATAGCATTATGACGTTACCCATATCCCCCTTAACATATTTTTATATATTCCCATAGTCTATACAGATACTGTAAGCTCCTCCATAAACTAGAGGTTTACTCAGTGAGCACTCCATAGGTATGGTAGAAAAAAAACTCGTAGAAGGCACAATAAGGCATGTGACAAGGAATGCGAGGCAATGCCCAGGGTAGTATTCTACCGTTTTGCGGATCCGGACTGGTGGTAATGCCTAGCAGCCGCTACCGCACATTTTGAGACACACTCCCATATCAAAGGTGCACACCAAATCAAATCACAAAGCAATAGAATGGTTTCGAAGAAATGTGTCCGATCGGAAGAATGACTTCACTTGGCCCGGCGTGGCTCCTGTTTTAGCCACATCAGGCTGACTCGCGGGGGTCAGGGCTACGTAAATACCCATACAGGATCGTTCGCCAAACCATCCTACTTCATTTTGGAATCTCCACCATGTACACAGTTGTTAAAGTGGTTTTCGGTATTGGCAGAGAGTATGACAATATCCGACCCCGATCTCTTTAACAACCAAACGCTTATTTCACACTGTGGTCATTTTATAAAATCGCTTTATACATATTTAAATAAAATCTCAAATACAAGTTTAAATAAAATAAAATATTTAATTTTTTATTTTATTTAAATTCTAAAGTATTCATTTAATCACCTTTTATTAAAACAAATTATAAATCATTTCCAAAATCATTAAGTTATGAATGAATCCTTATTTAAATTCAATTATTAATCAAATTAAGTTACAAATGAATTCTAATTTACCTTTCTAACCTTCTTAATTTATTAAAGTTAAAAATCTATTTTAAATATAAATTTAAATAAACCTTTTAAAAATATTATATATTAAATTAAAAATTAACTTTATACAATTAAAAACATCCTATTTAAATCTTTATTACATATTTTAGAAAAAATTAAAACTATAAGTAAAATTTTATAAATGACATTTAACTAAACTTATAATTTTAACATTTCCAAAATCAAACATTTTAAAATTCTAAATTTTACAACATTAAAATAGAATATTTATTACATTTCAAAATCAAACTCATATATTTCCTTTTAAAACATTGGAAATCATTTTCAAAAATATACCAACATTGTCCATATATAATTTTCTACCATATGGTCAAGTGATACTGATATTTATCATTTCAATCCGTAATAATTTAAACTTATGGGTTTATATCATTTAAACCCGTAATCCCACAAATTCAATACTCAAATTAAAACTGCTTGGGTCAATCATTTCAACCCATAATGATTTTCCCCTATTCTAAAGTCCATTCGGATATGTATCATTTCAACCCATAGTGATTCCTAAACTAAGAGAACTTGCAGAGTGGGAACAATAAAATAACATAGCATATCATAATAATTACTAGCATATGTGATCGATAATAATAAAAATTAAATAAAATAGTCAACTAACATGTAATGGTGTCAATTTACATAAGTGATCAATTGAAATGATCAACATATCATGTTTAACAGTTAATAACTAACAATTCAATTTCAATAGTACATTTAAATTGTCATTTCCTATGAAATCAATTTACTAAGCCTAAGAACATTAATCGTAAGTGATTTCTCACCTTTCGTGGCTAGAGAACGATGGAAAACAAGTAAGACAAAGAACAATGCAATGGACACTGGCACGAATCAGGCAGACAAGTCAAATAGCTGCGATAAGCACAAAAATGGATTTTAGCACGATAAGTCGATGGAAACAAAACAAATATACATATACATATATGATATATATACACATTTTTTTGCTAAACATTGAAGGATATTTATTTATTTGTTTATTTATTTATTATGCAGCAGCACAAAATCTTGAATTTAAGACTAATAAAATTTCCTGCCACCCAAACACTTGCAACTTACACACAATGCATATAGACAAGTTTATAAATTTTAACCTGACATGCATAGCACATATAAATAGGCTGTGACATATATGTATACTTTTAGTCATGGTATGAATCAAAGCACAGCATATATTGGGTTCGAATGCCCTCACCTAATATATATATATATATATATATATATATATATATATGCGCGAGCAACCTGTACGTTGGAAATACGCATGCGAGCAATATATATATATATATATATAAGATAATATATTTCATATACTACTTTAGGAAAGCACAAAAACCAATGCTAAAAAATACACAGATATATATATATATATATATGCGTGGGAACAACAGCATGAACAAATATATATATATATATATATATATATATATATATATATATATTAAGAGAGAAAGCAAGATCCAATTAGTCATGCACAGCAAAATATTTAACAGAGTAGGTTATGGGTGGGTTTGCACTGAGTTTTTGTTTGAGGCTGGGGATGCTTCGGTCATGAAGGGGAAAAGCTTGGGTCAGGCTTGGGTTTTTATGGAGGAAACTCGGGTTGGCTTCGGATGGGAGTAGTCGGCACAGGGTGGTGGTCAGTGCAACTCTTTGTTGGGAGGTGCTTGGGTCGTGGAGATGTCAGGTTGGTGGGTTGCGTGGTTGTAGCGGTGGACTGCGGCGTTGGGTGGTGCCATGGTGGAAGAGGGAGGCCATGGGTGTGGACGTTGGCCAAAGGTGTAGGCGCCTTGGGTTTTGGTGTAAAGTTTGGGTAGTTTCGGGTCTGGTAGGAGGTGACACGGGTCGAGCTTAAGGGAGAAGGTGGGTGAACTTGGGTTTTGTAGAGGTGGACGGTGCTTTGATGATGGTTTCATGGGGAGGGCATGTGTTAGCTTTGGGGAAGTGGGTCGAACACGAGTCTGGGCTTGGGAAAAAAAGAGGCACGAAGGTTTGGGTTTGAAGTGGGAGGCTCGGTGTAACAACCTGCATATTTTACGATTGAATATTTAGATATTTTTATTTAAATATTTCATCGTTAGTCGGATTATAGTCCGAAAAGCTACTTTTTGCAAACAGTCGAATTAGGACTCGAGACCCCTTCCATTGAGTTCAAAATGTCGTTTGCAACCTTTTTTAGTATAAACTTTGATATGTTTGGAGTTAGTAGAATTTTGCTATTTTTCACTTAGGGCTTTGGGTTTGGGTTCAGCCTACTTGCCCAAATCTGGTTATATCATTACTCCACCCCCTCTCCTCTTCATTACTTCACTTTCATTTTCTAACACTCAAGCTTCATCAAAAAGGGAGGAAGAGAAAAAGAATTAAGAATTCCTATGCCCTAGTTTCCATTTGCAAATCAAGTTCTAGCTCCAAATTCAAGAAGAAGCTTTGGTAAGCCTTTTCTTCTTCTTCTCCAACTCATTCTCCTTTCAATTTCAGAAATTCCTAAACCTAACTTAGGAAAAGTTTCTCTTTTAAGCTTAGATTCAAGCTTGTTGAGTTGGAATTGGAGAGTGATTGTCCTTGCCATTGCCCTATAGCTTCTTCTTCAATTGTTTTGGGTTTAAAGGTGAGATATTTATCTCACATCTATAACTATAATTATCTTTGGTTGTTAGGTATGAATTCCTAACACTTCTTCATGTGCATTTGCTCTTGATTTGGATTGGTTTTGTGAATATTCCAATTTTTGGTTTTTAAAGTTAATTTTTGTGAAAATCCTTTTATGGATGTTTGATCATGTTTTTGGTGATTCATCAAAGAGCTTATAGGGTCGGGTCGTCTATTGACATAAACCCTTAGCACCCATTGCTCGTCCGGTTGCATTTGCAAAGAGTTTGCATCTTCATTTTTAGGCTGAAAATACTGGAAATCCCAATTCAATCGACTGAAATCTCTGTTCAGTCGACTGAACCAGGAACCCGAAGGTTTCCAGGCATGATTCAGTCGACTGAAATCTATGTTCAGTCGACTGAACATGGAACCCGAAGTTTCCATGCATGATTCAGTTGACTGAAATCTCTGTTCAGTCGACTGAACCTGGAAACAGAAAGTTTCCAGGCATGATTCAGTCAACTGAAATCAATGTTCAGTCAACTGAAATCTCTGTTCAGTCAACTGAAATCTCTGTTCAGTCAACTGAATTTGTTGTTTCAGCCCACTTTGCCATTTTGGATTAAATTTCCAATTTAAATCGATTCGTGATGATCCTATTTGTTGTTATCATTTATTATGACTTTGATGACTCCTTTTTCAGGATTTTTGAATATCCAGTTCGATGGATTCTTTATCGGTTTAATCGGATTTTATTCACGTCTTCGAATGTGAATTTTGATGATTGATTGTTTCTACAATCGTTTTTGTGATTTGTCACTTTAAAAATATAAAGGTTTGCTATACTAGTAGTAAATATCAAAACTCTTTCATCAAAACGATTTCGACACTATTTTATTACAAAGCTCGTTTCTTAAACCGTTTTCCAATCTATTAGTATATACAAACCTTTACCTCATTCGTATGAGAAATCTAATTAAACGGCTTAGTAAAACAAGTGGTATGAAACGCTTCCGTTTACTTCGTCGGTTAGTTCTTGGACTTGTTCGATTGAATCTTTTGTGACAATTTTCTAGTGGAGATCTACAATTTGTTCGTAAATATTTATGTTAAGCTAGTGGTTATGGGACATGAAGCTAAACTCATATATTTACTAGCTTAGTGTAATTTACACTAGTGGGTCTGCGAAGATCCTTTTTGTAGAGCTTCGGCTCAATTTTTGTGGGGTAGCGACTCATGGTCTTCGGGCCGTTTTTGTGGAGCTTCGGCTCATGGTCTTCGGGCCATTCTTGTAGAGCTTCGGTTCATGGTCTTCTGGCCGTTTTTGTGGAGCTTCGGCTTAAAATTGATGGTTAGCGACCATGAGATAGCGTCTCATCTTGTGAACACGTGTTGGTGAGCTTTACTGCTCCCGTTCTAGTGATAGGCCTCTTTCCCTTTTTGTGATTTTCTGGATTTCTAATTGAAGATTTCTAGAATTTGTGTTTTCACCAATTTTGTGATTTTTATTGGTAAGCTCTATCAATTTTTGTGTTTGGTAAATAAATTAAAGAATGTGATTCTTTTGGGTGCTTTGAGATTCTTGAGGTATTGTATGATTTTGTCATTGTTAAATGTATACTTTTCATAGTATGACATCTTTTTGTTATCATACATTTTTATCATATCTCTTATTCTTTTATCTCATTTTATCTGATAATTATAGCTAGACTGATCCGTTTATTATTTTCTTCTTAAATAATACTCAGGTCAGACTGAGATTTTACAGGTGCATCCTCTTGACTTCCTATCTGGAACCATCATCTGACTTTTGGCTAACTACTTAGCTTGTAGTTTTTGTTGTATACATTGGAGATTTAGACTCCTTGATGTATACATATTCTTTTGGCTAGCTTGTATCTATTTTTTTGTGTTATTATGGATCTTGTTTGACCACTACTCTGATGAACACTTTTATGTGTTATATTCATATCTGTTTCCGCCTTTGTGATATGAATCATATGTGACTGATTTATGTTATGTTTACTTCTATATTTGTTTCCGAAGACTACACAGCCTCTGTGTAGTAGCTTTGAGTTTGTATCGGTATGTCGGATTTCCTCTTGAGATGAAAAGCATGTTATTTTATCTGACATATCGGTGCTCGCACAACGCAATTACATGGATGGTCGCTCCTCAACAGCCTTATTCTCCGAGCTAGTTGACGGCATTACCCCGTAGTGTCCTTGGCTAGCGTGGGTATAGAGGTGGGGCATCACAGCTTGGTATCAGAGCCAAACTTCGGAACAATGTAGAATAATCTAACAAGGATCATTGTCCTAAGTCTTTCTTAGGAGTCGTACCTTAGGATTTTATTCGAGTCAATTGGACTCGTTCTATCCTATTTTCTTTTATGATTCCTTGTTTTATCAATCAAGTTTGATTGAAATTCATTCTGTGAATAACTTTTTCTTCTTCTTTCTTAAAGAAGAAGAAATGGTTGGATATGGCATTCCTAGTGCTGGTCAATCCAGTAGTCCTTCTCTGGATGGCGTATTCATGTCTGCCCAATAACTTTTGGATCTTGCAAAGAATCCAAGGTTTATCTGTGCTTTGAGTAAGAACCCCGAAAAGGTTTTGCCTTTGAAACTTGAAGTTCCTTTCAACCAGCTTATAGATATCACTCTTCGACTTGAAGAGGCCGATAAAGGAAGTGATAGTGATGTTGGAGGTTCCAAAAAGAACCTCAATAACAACAAGAAGAGGCATATTAAATTCAATAGCCCAAATCTCAACAAGAAGGGGAGTTTGGCAACTTCGGTAGCAAAGACTCCAATTCCTAATCGTGGAGGATGCTACAATTGTAATTCTACGGACCACTATGCAAATGAGTGTCTGAAACCCCTTACTTGTCGCTATTGCAAAGGTTTGGATCATCTTTTATCTTCTTGTCCCAAACTTCAAAGTAAGAAAGGGAAGCAATGAACTTCTGTAGCAAATACTCCAACCCCTAGTCATGGACAATGCTACAATTGTGGATCCACGGACCATTGTGTAATTAAGTGCCCGAAATCCCTTTATTGCCGCTATTGTAAAGGTTCGGGTCATTACTTATCTACATGCCCTAAACTTAAAAGTAAGAAGAGAGGGATAGTTGAAATTTGTGCAAGCCCCTAGTGACACTTCTCTTGGTCAAGGTATTTTTCATTCAATCCTTGACGACATTTGTTTTGTGATTATCTTATTCGAGTTCTTTTTGATATGGGTTTCATCTTATTATTTTATATCAAAAGAACTTGTTGATTCTTTTTCTTTAAATATTTTAGGCTTGATGACTTCTTTGAGAATTGCGAATCCGGTTGATGGATGCGCAACACTTAGTCTATTTCTTTCAAAAGATGTCGAAATTATTTTATGTGATTTTTTTCTTTTTCCGAGCCAATTTGCATGTTATGCGTTACTTGGGCTTTGGAATTTATTTTTGTGAAAGGATTGGCTTATTATGAAGCCCATATCCTATTTCCCGAGTGGACTATTCATCTTCGACATTCTCAATATGTTAAGCAGATTTCTATTTTTTCTTTGTGATTTCGATTTCAAATTTTTGGTGGCATCATTTTTATTCTTTAAGCCCTCATGATGAGGAAAGTGTTATTTCTCTCATCTAAATAGTGGTGAAATTTTCTGGTATTTTTGAGCTTGTCTTAGGATTATCACCTAAGCAATCTTTTGAGCCGTGTTAAGGTCTTTTTAGCTCGACCTTGCCATCAATTTCCATTAGCTACAAGTTGCGGAAGTTAGCATTCCACTTTCCGCATTCCGCACTTGTTATGGTTCTTATGAATGACTTATTATGTCATTCAGTTTGTCCGGCTTATTTCATCCATTTTATGAATCGAGTATTCTACGAATATCTAGATGACTCCATTTTTGTATTTATTGATTTTGGTTGAAAAATAGCAATTTAAAATTTTGCAAATCTTTTTCATAAAATTTATTTATAAGTATAATTGGATTTTTTGTTCTTAAAACGAACAAAGAATATTCTTAAGAGTTTTTTTAGAGACATTTTTATCATAAAGAAGATGATTTTGTGATTGTATTGCCCATTGAGTGCTTTAAGAATTCTGGTCGGTGCGCTTGATCAACGTTATCGATAGGAATTTCCAAAACGATTTGATGAGACAATCAGACACATTAAATTGCCTTATAAAATGTAAATTTTTCTGAAAAGATAATTTCATAAAGATAATTTAATTTTGAAAGTTTTAGCTTTTCGGGAAAGAAGATTATCTAAAAGAACTTTTTTTCGATACTTCTATTCTTGTGATTCCCGAGGGGAACCAAAATTTTATCTTTTGTACCGATGCTAATAGTATTGGTTTAGATGCCGTTCTCTTGCAAAAGAGAACGTGCTATCATTTGTGCTTCTAAATCATTAAAGCCGATTGAGACTAGGTATGCCACTCATGATCTAGTGCTCGCGGCTATTGTTTTTACTTTTAGAGTTTGGCATCATCATTTTTGGGGGAGAAATTTGTTCTCCACCTTGATCATAAATCTTTCGAATATTTATTTTCTCATAAGGAACTTAATTGGTGTAAACAATGTTGGCTCAAGTTCCTTGCATCTTATGATCTTGATATTCTTTGTTTACTACCGGATGGGAGAATCGTGTTGCCGATGCCCTTAGTCTTAAGCAACAAGCGGTTATTTCTTTGATGATATGCGAATGGAATGATCTCGATATTTCCTCCACTTGTGAGATTCGAGATCATGAATTCCAATTCATGTTCATCTCTTGTTTTATGTAGCCTTGAGGCTCATCCTTCTCTTTTGACCGCATCCTTGAAGCTCAAAAGCTAGATCCCGAATTGGCTCTTCTTAGCCGAAATTTTAGGGATAAAATTGATATTGAAGGTATGAAAGACTTTGATATTGATTCTCGTGGCGGTATTCGAAAATCTGGTAGACTTGTCGTGCCAAATATTAGTGATCTTCGCAAAGACATATTAGAAGATTCCCATCATTCTAGATTCACCATTCATCCCGGTAGTAGTAAAATGTATGCGGATATGAAGCGACTTTATTATTGGGAGGGAATGAAATTTGATATCGCTAACTTTGTTAAGCGTTGCATGACTTGCCAACCCATTAAGGCCGAGCATCAAAGGCCCGGTGGGTTATTGCAACCTTTAGACATCCCAATGTGGAAGTGGGATCAAATTTCCATGGATTTTATTGACGGCCTTCCCCGTTCTCGTTCGGGTCATGATAGCTTGTGGGTGATAGTTGATAGACTTACTAAATCCGCCCATTTTATTCCCGTTCGGTCTAATCGGACCGTTCCTCTTTTGGCCAAACTCTTTATTAAAGAAATTGTTAAATTGCATGGAGTTCCTACTTCTATTGTTAGTGATTGTGATCCATTGTTTACTAGTGGATTTTGGAAGAGTCTTCAAAAAGCTTTGAGAACGAAGCTTAATTTTAGCATCGCTTATCATCCGTAGTTCGATGGACAAACCAAGCGTGTGAATCAAACTCTTGAAGATCTTCTTCGTGCTTGTGTTCTAGACTTTTTGGTGGAAGTTGGGAAAATCGTATCCCTCTTGTTGAGTTTTCCTATAATAATAGCTTCCAATCTAGTATTGGTATGGCACCTTTCGAGGCACTCTACGGAAGGCCATGCCGACCTCCTTCGTGTTGGCTTAAAGCCGGTGAGAAGCTGGTTTTAGGTCTAGATTTTTATTCATCCACAGAGAAGATTGACCTTATTTGTCATAGGATGAAAGAAGCTCTAGGTAGACAAAAATCCTATGCCGATAATCGAAGAAGAAGATTAAAATTTTCTATGGGAGAATTTGTGTTTATTCGTGTTTCACCTATGAATGGTGTTGTGCGTTTCAGTCGATCGAAAAAATTAGCACCCCGATATATTGGCCCATTTTCCATCACCAAATGTATTGGTTCTGTGGCTTATCACCTCTTATTACCGGCTCAATTTTCTGCTATTCATGACGTTTTCCATGTCACTCACCTACGGAAATGCATTTGGGATTCCGATTTTTATTCTTGAGCCGATGTTATTATGGAAATTGAAGTTTCGCCTACTTGACTTATAAGCAACATTCTATTCGCATCATTGCTTCGGAGGTTGAGCGCCTTCGAAATAAAGATGTTTTTCTTGTGAAAGTTCAGTGGTTCTCAAAATCCCAAGGATTGCTCTTGGGAAATCTAGAGAATTCATCGAGTGAACTCGTCCAAGTTTACTCTTTCGTGTTCCTTATGGTGAACTTCTTATTTCAAATTTTCTTTTGTGTTGATATGCTTTTATGGTTGTTACTTTTTGTTCATTTATTTCTGTAGATTGCGTGGACGAAATTTCTTTAAGGAGGGGAGTCTGTAACAACCCGCATATTTTACGATTGAATATTTAGATATTTTTATTTAAATATTTCATCGTTAGTCGGATTATAGTTCGAAAAGCTACTTTTTGCAAACAGTCGAATTAGGACTCGAGACCCCTTCCATTGAGTTCAAAATGCCGTTTGCGACCTTTTTGAGTATAAACTTCGATATGTTTGGAGTTAGTAGAATTTTGCTATTTTTCACTTAGGGCTTTGGGTTTGGGTTTGGGTTCAGCCTACTTGCCCAAATCTGGTTATATCATTACTCCACCCCTTCTCCTCTTCATTACTTCACTTTCATTTCCTAACACTCAAGCTTCATCAAAAATGGAGGAAGAGAAAAAGAATTAAGAATTCCTAAGCCCTAGTTTCCATTTGCAAATCAAGTTCTACCTCCAAATTTAAGAAGAAGCTTTGGTAAGCCTTCTCTTCTTCTTCTCCAACTCATTCTCCTTTCAATTTCAGAAATTCCTAAACCTAACTTAGGAAAAGTTTCTCTTTTAAGCTTAGATTCAAGCTTGTTGAGTTGGAATTGGAGAGTGATTGTCCTTGCCATTGCTCTATAGCTTCTTCTTCATTTTTTTTGGGTTTAAAGGTGAGATTTTTATCTCACATCTATAACTATAATTATCTTTGGTTGTTAGGTATGAATTCCTAACACTTCTTCATGTGCATTTGCTCTTGATTTGGATTGGTTTTGTGAATATTCCAATTTTTGGTTTTTAAAGTTAATTTTTGTGAAAATCCTTTTATAGATGTTTGATCATGTTTTTGGTGATGCATCAAAGAGCTTATAGGGCTGGGTCGTCTATTGGCATAAACCCTTAGCGCCCATTGCTCGTCCGGTTGCATTTGCAAAGAGTTTTCATCTTCATTTTTAGGCTGAAAATACTGGAAATCCCAGTTCGGTCGACTGAAATCTCTGTTCAGTCGACTGAACCTGGAACCCAAGGTTTCCAGGCATGATTCAGTCGACTGAAATCTCTGTTCAGTCGACTGAACCTGGAAACAGAAAGTTTCCAGGCATGATTCAGTCAACTGAAATCTTTGTTCAGTCGACTGAACCTAGAAACAGAAAGTTTCCAGGCATGATTCAGTCAATTGAAATCTCTGTTCAGTCAACTGAAATCTCTGTTCAGTCAACTGAAATCTCTGTTCAGTCAACCGAAATCTCTGTTCAGTCAACTGAATTTGCTGTTTCAGCCCACTTTGCCTTTTTGGATTGAATTTCCAATTTAAATCAATTCGTGATGATCCTATTTGTTGTTATCATTTATTATGACTTTGATGACTCCTTTTTCGGGATTTTTGAATATCCATTTCGATGGATTCTTTATTGGTTTAATCGGATTTTATTCACGTCTTCGAATGTGAATTTTGATGATTGATTATTTCTACAATCGTTTTTGTGATTTGTCACTTTAAAAATATAAAGGTTTTCTATACTAGTAGTAAATATCAAAACTCTTTCATCAAAACGATTTCAACACTATTTTATTACAAAGCTCGTTTCTTAAACCATTTTCCAATCTATTAGTATATACAAACCTTTACCTCATTCGTATGAGAAATCTAATTAAACGGCTTAGTAAAACAAGTGGTATGAAACGCTTGCGTTTACTTCGTCGGTTAATTCTTGGACTTGTTCGATTGAATCTTTTGTGACAATTTTCTAGTGGAGATCTATAATTTGTTCGTAAATATTTATGTTAAGCTAGTGGTTATGGGACATGAAGCTAAACTCATATATTTACTAGCTTAGTGTAATTTACACTTGTGGGTCTGCGAAGATCCTTTTTGTGGAGCTTCGGCTCAATTTTTGTGGGGTAGCGACTCATGGTCTTCGGGCCGTTTTTGTGGAGCTTCGGCTCATGGTCTTCGGGCCATTCTTGTAGAGCTTCGGCTCATGGTCTTCTGGTCGTTTTTGTGGAGCTTCGGCTCAAAATTGATGTTAGCGACCATGAGATAGCATCTCATCTTGTGAACACGTGTTGGTGAGCTTTAATGCTCCCGTTCTAGTGATAAGCCTCTTTCCCTTTTTGTGATTTTCTGGATTTCTAATTGACGATTTCTAGAATTTGTGTTTTCACCAATTTTGTGATTTTTATTGGTAAGCTCTATCAATTTTTGTGTTTGGTAAATAAATTAAAGGATGTGATTCTTTTGGGTGCTTTGAGATTCTTGAGGTATTGTATGATTTTGTCATTGTTAAATGTATACTTTTCATAGTATGACATCTTTTTGTTATCATACATTTTTATCATATCTCTTATTCTTATATCTCATTTTATCTGATAATTATAGCTAGACTGATCCGTTTATTATTTTCTTCTTAAATAATACTCGGGTCAGACTGAGATTTTACAGGTGCATCCTCTTGACTTCCTATCTGGAACCATCATCTGACTTTTGGCTAACTACTTAGCTTGTAGTTTTTGTTGTATACATTTGAGATTTAGACTCCTTGATTTATACATATTCTTTTGGCTAGCACTTTTATCTATTCTTTTGTGTTATTATGGATCTTGTTTGACCACTACTCTGATGAACACTTTTATGTGTTATATTCATATCTGTTTCCGCCTTTGTGATATGAATCATCTGTGACTGATTTATGTTATGTTTACTTCTATATTTGTTTTCGAAGACTACACAGCCTTTGTGTAGTAGCTTTGAGTTTGTATCGGTATGTCGGATTTCCTCTTGAGATGAAAAGCATGTTATTTTATCTGACATATCGGTGCTCGCACAACGTAAGTACACGGATGGTCGCTCCTCAACAGCCTTATTCTCCGTGCTAGTTGACGGCATTACCCCGTAGTTTCCTTGGCTAGCGTGGGTATAGAGGTGGGGCGTCACACTCGGTGAAACAATTAAAGGAGGAATGGAAAAACTATAGAGGAGAAGAAGAATAAAAGAAATATGAAATGTACCTTTTTTAGTGAATAGTGAGGCAAAAAAATGAAGAGGCTTTAGTGAATATATATAAAAATAAATGTAATTGCAATGGTCAAGCCCTTTAATTTGGGTGAAAAACTAAAGCAATTTATTGTTGCTTGGATTACATGGTTGAAGTTTGAAAAGGCAAAGGAAAATAAAAAGTCACCCATACGGTACCGATACGACGAACTGTTTCATCATTTCCGTTGCACACCGGACCTCAAAATACAGAAATAAATATCCTGCGGATATCAGCACGATGAAGCTAATAGAATGGTCCACTGATATCAATGATACAATCAAGTTTTAAAAACTCGAATTTTCCGCTACCGAAAATGCCGCTACAACGCCGAAAATAAGATAAACGGAGCTATAGAAGTCCAAATTTGACGAAATGAATTGCGACGTATCACTCAGAAAATGGTTTTCATTTTTATTATATAAAAATATTCAGATTTCAAAAATATTTAATTTTTCAACAATTTAACCAATTAAATTAAATTTTGAAAATTCACAAATAAACTAACTTTCATATTTTAAAATCAAATTTTACCATTTACTATAATTAAATAGTCGCATTTCAAATACCAAATTTTTATTTCAAAATTTCATTATTTAAAATTTCAAGAATTTTTTTAGTTAATTATGTTATAAAAAACGGTTAAAATTCTCGAGTCATTACATATATATATATATATATATATATAGTTTTGAAATGATTTTATCTTATTTATAAATTCTCTTGAGATTTGTAAACGAGTTTATTTAATGGATATGACTTTTATGAGAGAAATCTGGAATTGGAATTCTAGAAAATTTAATGAAATTTCTAGATCGTTGGAATAAGAGAAACTTTGAAAGATGAATTAGAATTCATAAGGGAACTTAGAAATGGATGGTTGGAATTACAGACAAGGGTAATCGATTTAGAAATATTAAAGGAAATAAATTAATGAATTCCGAGGACTTATAGAATCCGTTATAAATGAATTAAGGAATTTACCAGTCAATTGTAAAGGATTTTGAGAAATAGGAAATAAATGGAATATTTTCCTAAGTATTGGAAATAAAATTGTTTTAGTGGAAAATAAACTTATAAATATTTACTAAGTATTGGAATGGAAGGGTTTGAAATATTTTAACTACAAGATTATTATAATAGAAATATTTTCAAAAGTGTTGAATTACAAATGGAATTGGAAGAAAATATTTTGAAGTACTGTGATGGTTTTGAAATTATCTTGTTATGGATATAAATATTTGAAATTGTTTTCAAATATTGAAATATTGATAGAGATAAATATATATCTTTGTAAGGTTATTTTGAAATGGATGTTTTTGAAAGATTTATAAAATTAGGCCTAGTGAATGCTTATGGATGTTATTTGATAGTTAAATAACCGATTATCAAATCTGGCCAAATTCGTTGATCGTTTCGAAGAGACTGGGATTGGAATTAATTATCCAAAAACCACTTCGATTCGATTTGTCCATTATGAATTGTGATATCGTGATGATAATGAATTCGGTGCTCTCAGAGATTCGGTTTGTTCAGACCCAGAACAACTTGTATGGATGAATGGTTTCAGAACATCATCATTGAAGGGTAATAAGCAATCTAAGTGTAAGTGTTCTTGAAAGGTAAAATGTAGCCTCAAATTATTCTCTATTATATAATTTGAGATATATTCCATGATACAAAGTATTCTTACCCATTTCTAAATTCTTAGGACGAAGTTCATCCATAATCACTTGCGCCCAATTAATGTCATAATGACCAAATAGCAAAAAGAGTTTTACAAACTTTTAAAGTCGGAAATTTCTCGATCTAGGAGTGATAGTATGTTGCAAAAGAAGATTGACAATACGTGCTTTCGGACGAAAGTTACGATTTTTAAATTCAAAGTTGTCATATCCTTCGAAAATGTGATGAAATGTCTCACGATCATGTTCATCAATATTAAAAGTAGAAAGATTGCATGATACAAAGTAGTCTAAGTGTAAGTGTTCTTGAAAGGTAAAATGGCATTAATTCGATACCATATTATGACTTTGTGATGATTTGGTGGCCACCCCTCGATTTTGATTATGGGAGTGTGTTCCGAGGTGGGTGGTAGTAGCTGCTATGTGTTACCACCAGTCCGGATCCGCAATTGGTATATCTACCCTGGCATTGCCTCGAGTTCCGTATTCACATGCCATATCGCGCCTTCTACGAGTTTGTTTTATGTCGTACCTATGGAGTGCTCCCTGATAGCCCACCTGTGGATGGAGTTTACAGTATCTGTATAGACTACGACATTTATATAAAAATGTGTTAAGGGGGATATGGGTAATGCCTTAACGCTATTTTAATATTTTACTTTACTATAGACATTATTTATGTAGCGTATTGTATTATGTATGTAGATAGTTACATGGATCCTTAAAGGATTGAAATCCCAAACATTCTTTAAGTTACTGCATTTCATTTGGACATTTCACTTGAGTTGGTTTACTTGCATAAGATTGTTAATCCTGACTCGAGTGTTTTGTGTTTTGCTTTATGCATGGGTCAGCCTGAGTATTACAGCATTTGAGACTCATCTTTGGAGCTTGGAGCTTTGCTTGGAGATCTATCTTTAATCTATTTAGATTTTCAGTTATCTCGGTTATTTTAATTATTTCCAGTTGTTTATGTCCAGACTTGTCATTTGCTTATGTATTAAAGACTTCTTTGTATTTGGACTTAGGTTGTATTTGGTTTTAGACTTATATGTTTCTGTAGTAGCTTCATGAGCTAATATTTTTCTATTCCACTGCGTATTGTTGTATCACTTTGTGTCTGTGATTCTATGATTGATTTATTTACTGTATATGCTAAGTTTTGCCAAATATAAATAACAATTTATCGTTTTGAGCAATTTAAGTCTGACATGTGTGGATTATTGTCGATTTGAATGGTTCAAAATTATGGGTCGTTACACATGGATTATTGCAGTTGAATGGGTGAATTTGTGCTCTAGACGTGGAAAATCTTAGGCGGGATGGGTTAGCTGAATGTCACAAATCCAAACTCAGCATTCATCTAGGAGCTAACAAAACGTATAAAGATATAAAGCACGTATTTCGATAGAGAAGTAAGAAAAGAGACATATCTATTTATGCTAGCCGATGCACGAATTGTCAACAAATCAAAAGGACCAACAGAAAGTTTTAGGGTTACTTAAGCCATTGAAGATTCCAGTTTGGAAGTGGGATCAAATATCAATGGATTTCATTGATGGCTTACCTCGAACGAGGAAATGTAATGAAGGCATTTGGGTTATCATAGACCGATTAACTAAAGGTGCACAGTTCATTCCAATTAAGCCAACAAGGGCCTTTGAGCCTTGATCTATAGAAGGATATTGTACGATTGCATGGAGTTCCAAGAAGTATAGTGAACGATCGGGATCCAATCTTTACTAGTCAGTTTTGGGAGGCATTACAGATAGATTTGTGAACAAGGCTAAATATCAGCACTGCCTATCACCCCCAAACTGATGGACAAAAGTAAAGGGTCAACCTTATTGAAAGATCTTCTTAGGGCATATATTTTGGACTTTAGAGGCTCCATGGAAAATCATTTGCATTTAGTTGGGTTCTCTTATAACAACAGTTATCAAGCTAGTATTAGCATTGTAACATCCCACGTTTTTATATAATTAAATAAAATCAATTGAATTAATATAATTGCAAAACAGAATATAAATGTCAAATATATGCATTTAAGAATTAAAGGGTTACATAGATTTATGCAAGCAACGAGTATGTGATAAATTGACGCATCAATCAATTAAAAGGGGAATTAATTAAGGGATACAGAGGCGTCAATTAGTCAGAGAATATGTCACTTTTATAACATTAATTAATTAAGGGATCTTCTAATAAAGGTAAATGTGTGTGGGGAATAAATTAAATGATAACATACATATGTTAATTTATAATTGATGCAATCAATTAATTGAGAAATTAATTAAAGACATTAAGTAAGCGTCAATTATAAAAGAGGAAACTTATATGTCAATTAATAGGGTAATGAATTGGCAGTTTAAATATATACAACTAATAAATGTGTGATTGTGTGACTCAAAGGAATTAAATTGGATATCGATTAAAATGGGAAAATGTGTCAACTAATTAGTTGACAATTAATTGAGCGTTTTAAAAAGGGTGTCAATTAATCAAAGAATATGCCTTTGTTACAATACCTAATAATTTAAATTAATTAGGTAGAAGAAAACGCTAGTTATAGGATTATTTGTTTCCAAGTTAAAAAGAAAAAAAAGAATTGGAATGCATACAAAAATCAAACGGAGTAATTAAGTTTATGATGAAGGTGAGTTAATGAGAATAAATTAAAAAGTATAACTTTTATATGCAATCAATTAATAGAGGTATTAACTGACGTGTTCAAATAGGTAAGAAATTATAACGTATAAGAATCAATTAATACTGGATATGTATGTATGTATGTATGTATGTATGTATGTATGTATGTATGTATGTATGTATGATATAATTAATTGGATAATTAATGGTAGAATCTTATTTAGAAGGAAACGTGAATTAATAGGGTCGTATAACAAAGGAATATATGAATAACATTGGAGAATTATACGTTATAAGCTAACGTAAACAAATCAATAAATCATGGTAAGGATTGTTTTTAGGGTTAATCGGATGGTTCATATTTGTTCACTACACCTATAAATTGAACGTAACATAACCCTGGCCCACACTATTTTCTCTGAATCAGCTGCTCTCATTTATAGCAAACTCCTCTTCTCCTCTCCCCCTTCCTTTCTCCTCTGTCAATCAAATATTTCCCCAAACAAAAAATAAAATTAAGCAAGGATATATATATATAAGCAAATCAGAGAATTGTGCAAACAAATTAGGGAATTTACAGCGAATCAAAAAAGAGAAAAATGAAGAAAAGCATAGCAAATTAAAAGGAATAGAGAATGAAGCTAAGGACGATATGTGAGTGGATTTAATTATATTTCTTTTATGTTTATGATATATTATTGTTAGATTCCCGTTAAATAATTTTATTCAGTATTTCGGTAATTAACCCTGTCAATTAGTTATGCTGAACTGTAAGTAATGCACAGTTATTTAAATCTATTTTAAAGTTATAATTTAGCCTAAATGCTAGTTTCTTTTTATTCCGTTTTTAAGCGAATAATATAGTTAGAAAGAGAATTCGCGATTATGGATTAAAATGGGGAAAATACTAGATTTTTTTAAATTAGGTGTAAAATAAGA
Organism: Allium fistulosum; assembly: GCA_030737815.1. Taxonomy (NCBI): domain Eukaryota; kingdom Viridiplantae; phylum Streptophyta; class Magnoliopsida; order Asparagales; family Amaryllidaceae; genus Allium; species Allium fistulosum. The sequence goes on from CM060904.1 coordinate 132,546,564, forward strand.
AAAATTGGAATAAAGTTAGAAAAATGGAATTCTGCCATAAATTACGCTAAAACGGGAATAATAAATCTAATAACTTTATTTGGAAGTAAGTAATAGATTAATTGGTTGGTTTAGAAAATATGATACATTTCTATAATTTAATATTTAAAAGATAACGATAAACGTCACTGCAAGAATAAGTTAAAGAAAAGGGGAACTAGTGTAAAATAGAGAAACCACTGTATTTTACACTATCCCAAAATAATAAAAGAAATATCTTACAGTTATGAATTATTCTTTATAGTATTATTTAGTATTAAAATATGAAAATGGATTTTTAGTATAGTTTTCATCACCAACCAAATAAAATAGAATTACTTCCTAGAATAATAGAAAATAAAGTAAAGTGTCAAAGGGATCAAGTAAACTATTAAATAAAAGTTTGAAGCTGTAAATGATAATGAACCTGGATCTGCATTTACTTCAACGGGACGTGAGGATACTCTAGGATGGCCTTCGGGGTAGGCCTAACAAAACTGCACCCAGGAGGCAGGTCTGTAGGTGTTCCATCAAGAGAGTATGCCTAGACTGCTTTTTACATGGCAGGACCATTGTAGGCAGTCAGAAGGGGTTGATGTTCAGAGTAGGATATTCGTATGTCCTAGTACTTTCAAGTAAGTTTAGTGGGCAGGACCCAAAAGATATTCGCATGAGAATATCGACCAGCATCAAAACAAAGAGCGGGTTCGGGAAGGACTAGAGTTAAAACCAAAAGTCAATGATTCATTCACTATCGAGACATTGGATGAGGGGCACCGCCAATTGGATGTTAGATTGTTTGTAGTAGGGCACGGCCAATTAAAACTTTAGAGGTCTTTCGATTAGCTGAGGGGTGGCTTCGTGGGGCCATAGCCATGATGAGAAAAGAGACAGATCAACTAGAATATCTATATTGTAGGCCTAACGAAAATGTCCTCTACAGATATAGAAAATCCCCGATTGAGTTTCGTACAAGGTAGACTTTGTTGGCGGGATTCAGAGAGTAGACATAACGATTACGTATATTCTTCAATGTACGCACTGGATGGTACATTATGGATGTTTAAGCATTAGTATAAACTAATGTGGACGCGGTTTTACGTTTTCATAGTAAACAATGGAAATCTGTATTGTAGCCTCACGAAGCTGTCTTTTGCAGATGTAATTATAGAACGCTCTTGGAGCAAGAAGAAGGAGTCCTTTTTTGAGGAGGATACAGAAGGTACTATGGGTACTAACTAGGACCTATGCAGTCATTGGGTATATAGATATGTATATATAGTTCTTAGGTTTTAATCTACTAAGGAGTAGATGGGTATGATTTCACGCATAGAGGCGAGAGTATTGTAAACCTAATAAACCTAATATAACAGTAAATGAAAATAAAATGGTATATGTGGAATTAATCTTAGAAGTGTATAATTTATCCATTCACCAGAACTTTAGTTCTAACCCCCTTCTCATAACACCCTACAGGTTAAGTAGATGGCAGAGAATTCTCGATTGTAAGACACTTGTTTAGAGAGTGTTATTATATTGGTGAGTATTTACTTACTATTATATTTTAGTCAATTATGCTATGAGATAATAAATTGAGCTCTGATATATTTGTCTTTGCCTATTTGAAGGATACCAAATACCCAACTCGAGCTTCAGTGGGCTTGGGTTTTAGCATTTTTGCGAAAAATCCAGACCCACTGGAATTCGGGTTGTTACATTTGGTATCAGAGCCTAGGTTTAGGATTCGTAGGTTGATAGTGAGTGAACGTGTTTGTATTTTTGAATAAAATATAAAGATATTATGTACTAAAATCCAAATAGTCCCAAATTATAGATTTTAACATATGGAAAGTTTTTGGGTAGTTTGCTAGTTGGGTTTGTGATGACCCTGTATGTTGAGCCCTATGTTAATTACCGATTTATAGAATACAAATAAACCATGTTTTGAGAGAAGATTGGTATCCATATGTTATAGGAAGTGGAAAAGTTCCCCAAGGAGAATAGGGAGAGTGTTTTCATTTTGGAAGGAATAAGAGGTTTTAGTAAGAAGAAAATCCACTTTATGTCTAACCAAATAAAAATGAAATTTTTGAATTGAAAAGTTGAAAAATATAATTACTAATATATTTTAGAAAGTAAATATTGGGCTTTTGAAAAAAATATAAGTGATAAGAAATTTAAATTGGTTTTTATGGGATGTAGATTTTGTTAAAAGTAAAATTCTTTTTGAAGAATTATAGAGCATGTATAGCTCGCTAGTTTCTTTGTAGGTAAACAAGGATTTTAAATATAAAAACCTAGAGTGTTAAGTATCGAAAACGTAGGGTACAACATTTATTATTGTAATAAATGTTTTCAGTAAAAATAAAGGAAGCATAGACTATAATACTATTGTTATAGTAGGTGACTCCCAAAGTAAAAAAATTTACATAGCATATGGGATTTATTAATATTTATTTTAATTGAATCCATATATTAGTATTTTTGGGTTGTAGTACAGTGTTTTATGCAACATCTGTTTTGACCCAAATGAGTTTTGGAGATAATCTCTAAAGTGGTTTATATGTACACTTATTATTTAAATAAGTATATGAAAATATTTATAGTTATAAAGAAGTTTTAAAAATGAGTTCTTTTGAAAAATAATGTATGGTAAATTAATGAATTTAGTAGGAAATATCATCTGTAAGTAAATATAGAGTAAACATACCTCAATCTATTGGAATGAAATGAGGATATAATTTTCTATGAATCACAAATACAGATGTTTTGTGCAAGCTATAAGGAATACGTGAAAGGGATGTATAAGGTATGGAAAGCACCATACTTTGTATAGCCTATTTCGATAAAATATAAAATAAATTCCTTATAATTTTACATAAACATGAAATCCTCCTTTAAAGGATTCATAGAAGGTTTAGCGTTAATGGTTTCTCATAAGAGAAAGTAATTCCAATACATTAAGGTATAAAACCATTAAATGTAGTAAATTAGTAACTTCTTCAAGGTTAAGTAATTAGAAGAGTAGGAAATTTAAGAGATTTTTGATAAAATAATTGTTCTTATTTACTCCAGTTTTAGTAAATTTGAAAATCCATGAAAAAAGGATATTTTGCAAAATGTGAGGACATTTTTTTGAAGCCAAGAAAAAATAAAAAATGTTTTAAGAACAAGCAAGACATGTTTTAAAGAAAGATGGTTTGGTGGAAAAGTAAATAAAATTTTGTTTTTGGAAAGATAAAATTTTAAGTAACCCAGTACCTTTGAATTTAACAGAAAACTTCAAAATAACACTTTCAAAGGCAAGAATTTTAGGATTTGACGTTTCAAAATTTTAAAAGCTTTAATTTTTGAAGTAAAAATGATAAATACTAAACCGAACCAGACTTTTAAATATGGAGTAGATAGGAATAATTTCCAAGGTGTAACGGGAAAAGTACAAGGCTATAGCAGTAATTACTCCTAGTAGTAATAATAAAAGTTCCCGTAAGGTGTATAAGACACTAGTGAAAACCTAGAAATGTTGCTTCACGTGTGTAGACTATATAAGAATAGTGAAGTGATATTAGTAAGATAGTAAGACACACATGGTGGGAAAGTAGACCTTAGTTGGGGTAAAATGAAGAGTAAAGAGAAAATTTCCCCAAGTTTAGCTGCCTTTTTAGATAGAGACTGCATAGATTGAAACTCTTATCTATTGCAGTAAATGAGACTTAGTTATTCTGTTTTGAGCATGGAATAGAAGAGATGAATAGATATTATTCGTCATGAGTAAAACAGCGTATGTTGGTCACAAGAAATAGGCGGAAGGAGGAGCATATGAGTTACTTGGATTCCTAGAGTAGAACCTTTCTGTGTCAAAGTGGACATGGTCCTAGACATCCTTGCCCTAGATGATAGTTGTGTTTAGTTGCAGTATAAAAAAAAGTAAAAGCAGAATAAGATAACTAAAAGGAAAATAACAAAGTTAAAGAAAGTGATAGAAACGTCAACAGAAAAATTTAAAAAGAGATATTTTCTTATGTAAACTGTGCTTGAAGGAGGAAAATAATTTTTTTTAGAATAGTAGCCTAAATCCCAAGTACGGAGGAAGATGTGCACAAAAGAAAATCGAAGAAATATAAAGTTTTTCGTTTTCTACCTTCTTTCTGACATAAGAAATCGAATTCAGAAAATTAGATTTTTCTGAAATTCGAATATTTAAAGTTGTATGGTAGGGTTTGGATGCAGAATTCATTGAACTACACCCCAATTCAATAGGAGTGTGGGAAAAATTGGATGAAAAGTGTTTTAAATTTTCAAAAGATTGTATTCATATAGAAATTGGAAGTATATTTAGGATGTGTGCATCATATTTTAAAAATAAATTTTTAAAGAAGCAAAGCATTCATATAGAAGGTACCGCTTAGAAATTCATGTACATGCATATATTTTGTATTGAATAACGCTTTTGCACAAGAGCACGGTAGGTTGAAAAATTGGATGTATACAAAATGGATGTGACCTATGCGAGGAATTACATAATTTTACCCTTGTTGAATTTTGGGGACGAAATTTCATAAAGGATGGGAGAATGTAACACCCTGCATTTTTATATAATTAAATAAAATCAATTAAATTAACATAATTGCAAAACAGAATACAAATGTCAAATATATGCATTTAAGAATTAAGAGATTACATAGATTTATGCAAGCAACGAGTGTGTGATTAATTGATGCATCAATCAATTAAAAGGGGAATTAATTAAGAGACATAGAGGCGTCAATTAGTTAGAGAATATGTCAGTTTTATAACATTAATTAATTAAGGGATCTTCTAATAAAGGGAAATGTATATGGCGAATAAATTAAATGATAACATATATATATATATATATATATTAATTTATAATTGTCGCAATCAATTAATTAAGAAATTAATTAAAGACATTAAGTAAGTTTCAATCAATAAAAGAGGGAAATTTATATGTCAATTAATTGGGTAATGAATTGGCAGTTTAAATATATACAACTAATAAATGTGTGATTGAGTGATGCATAGGACTTAATTTGGCTATCGATTAAAATGGAAAAACATGATAATTAATTAATTGGCAATTAGTTGAGCATTTTAAAAAGGGTGTCAATTAATCAAAGAATATGTCCTTGTTACAATAGCTAATAATGTAAATTAATTAGCTAAAAGAAAACGACAGTTATAGGATTATTTGTTTCCAAGTTAAAAAGAAAAAAAAGAATTGGAATGCGTACAAAATTAAATGGAGTAATTAAGTTTATGATGAAGGTAAGTTAATAAGAATAAATTAAAAAGTATAACTTTTATATACAATCAATTAACAGAGGTATTAATTTACATGTTCAAATGGTAAGAAATTATAACGTATAAGGATCAATTAATATTGGATACATATATATATGTGTGTGTGTGTGTGTGTGTGTATGTAAATGATCTAATTAATTGGATAATTAATAGGAGAACTTATTTAGAAGAAAACGTTAATTAATAGGGTCGTATAACAAAGGAATAAATGAATAATATTGGGAAATTATATGTTATAAGCTAACGTAAACAAATCAATAATTGATGGTGGGTATTATTTTTAAGGTTAATCAGATGGTTCATAGTTGTTCACTGCACCTATAAATTGAACGTAACTTAACCCTAGCCCACACTATTTTCTCTGAATCAGCTGCTGTCATTTACATCAAACTCCACTTCTCTTCTCCCTCTTCCTTTCTCCTCTATCAATTAAATCTTTCTCCAAACAAAAAATAAAATAAGCAAGGATATACATATAAGAAAATCAGAGAATTGCGCAAACAAATCAGGAAATTTACAATGAATTAAAAAGGGGGAAAAGTGGAGAAAAGCGTAGCAAATTAAAAGGGATAGAGATTGAAGCTAAGGACGACATGTGAGTGGATTTAATTATATTTCTTTTACGTTTATGATATATTATCGTTATATTCCCGTTAAATAATTTTATTCTGTGTTTTGGTAATTAACCCTGTCAATTAGTTATGCTGAACTGTAAGAAATCCACAGTTATTTACATGTATTTTAATGTTATAATTTTCCCTAAATGCTAGTTTCTTTTTATTCCCCTTTTAACCGGATAATATAGTTAGAAAGTGAATTCGTGAATATGGATTAAAATGGGAAAAATACTAGATTTTAAGAAATTAGATGTAAAATAAGAAAAATTGGAATAAAGCTAGAAAATGGAATTTTGCAATAAATTACGCTAAAATGGGAATAATAAATCTAATAACTTGACTTGGAAGTAAGTAATAGATTAATTGGTTGGTTTAGAAAATATGATACATTTCTATAATTTAATATTTAAAAGATAACATAAACGTTACTGCAAGAATAAAATAAAGAAAAAGGGAACTAGTGTAAAATAGAGAAACCACTGTATTTTACACTATCCCAAAATAATAAAAGAAATATCTTGCGGTTACAAATTATTGTTTATAGTATTATTTATTATTAAAATATGCAAATGGATTTTTAGAATAGTTTTCATCACCAACCAAATAAAATAGAATTACTTCCTAGAAGTAAAGTATGAAAGGAATCAAGTAAATTATTAGATAAAAATTTGAGCTGTAAACGATAATGGACCTGGATCTGCATTTACTGCGCAGACTATATATTAAGACAGTTATTATGATAAGTAAAGTTTATAATATAATGGAATTAAAGAGAATTCTATATCATAATAAAAGAGGACATGGAAGAATAGAAAAGAGGCACTTGTAATTATATACAAATTATAAAAGAAGATAAAAGTGACAATTACAATAAAAATTATAACATAGGTTATAATTAAGTAAAAAATAAAGGAAAGGCTTATTTTGAGACTTAGAATAAATAAGCAATGGTAGCAAGGATAATAGTAGAGGCTTATTTAAAACAATTTATATTCAGTTAGTAAGCAAATAGGACAAAGATAATAAAAGATGCTTATTTAATAAACTTAAGACTTAAATTGAGTTAATAAGCAAGGTAATAGAAGTGGCTATACCAACAGCATTCCCTATTAGATCAATGGTAGTCTCACAATAGCCAGAAGTGAGACGAGGGCAAGAATATGCTAATTACGGTAAATAAGCAGCCAACAGAATAAGAAAAGTAAACCAAATGCAAAATAAAAGATTAGACTTAGGGTCTAATAAAAGAGTGAGATGTGTATGGAGAAGCCCAAAGGATGAAGAGCATAACGAAGCAGTTTATCACAGATTTCAGCAAAGAAGAAGCACGTCCAACTTAGTTATTTTGGGCTAGAAGGAAGTATGAGACTTTAACAGGACGTGAGGATACTCTAACTCTGGGTAGGCCTAACGAAGCTGCACCCTCGGAGGCAGGTCTGTAGGTGTTCCTTCAAGAGAGTATGCCTTGACTGCCTTTTACATGGTAGGATCATTGTAGGTAATCAGAAGGGGTTGATGTTTGGAGTAGGATATTCGTAGATCCCAGTACTTGTAAGTAAGTTTAGTGGGCAGGACCCAAAATGATAGTCGCATGCGATATCGGCCAGCATCAAAGCCAAGAGCGAGTTCGGGAAAGACTAAAGTTAAAACCAAAAGTCCAATGATTCTTTCACTATCGAGACATTAGATGAAGGGCACCGCCAATTGGATGTTAGATTGTTTGCAGTAGGGCATGGCCACTTAACTCTTTAGAGGTCTTTCGATTAGTTGAGGGGTGGCTGCGTGGGGCTATAGCCATGATGAGAAAAGAGACAGACCAACTATAATATCTATATTGTAGGCCTAATGAAGCTGTCCTTTACAGATATAGAAAATCCCCGACTGAGTACCGTACAAGGTAGACCTTGTTAGCGGGATTCAGAGAGTAGACAGAACGATTACGTATAGTCTTCAATGTATGCACTGGATGGTACATTGTGGATGTCCGAGCATTAATATAGACTAGTGCGGACGCGGTTTTACATTTTCATAGTAAACGACGAAACATCTGTATTGTAGGCCTCACAAAGATGTCCTTTACAGATGTAGTTACAGAACGCTCTCGGAGCAAGAAGAAGGAGTCCTTTTCGAGGAGGATATGGAAGGTACTATGGGTAGTACCTAGGACCAATGTGGTCATTGAGTATATAGCTACATATATATAGTTATTAGGTTTTAATCTACTAAGGAGTAGATGGGTACGATTCACACATAGAGACGAGAGTATTGTAAACCTAATAAACCTAATAAACCTAATATAACAGTAAATGGAAATAAAATGGTATATGTAGAATTAAGCTTAGAAGTATATAACTTACCCATTCAGCAGAACTTTAGTTCTGACCCCCTCCTCATAACACCCTACAGGTTAAATAGATGGCAAAGACTTCACAGCTGTAAGATACTTGTTTAGGGAGTGTTATTATATTGGGGAGTATTTACTTACTATTATATTTTAGTCAATTTCGCTGTGAGATAGTAAATTGAGCTCTGATATATTTGTCTCTACCTATTTGCAGGATACCAGATACCAAATTCGAGCTTCAGTGGGCTTGGGTTTTAACATTTTTGTGAAAAATCCGGACTCACTGGAATTCTTGTTACAGGCATGGCACCGTATGAAGATCTATATGGTCGTCTGTGCAAGTCACCAGCATGTTGGATCGAAACTAGAGATCAGTTAGTACTTGGTCCTAATATGATATGAGAAGCTTCAGAGAAGGTCGATATAATTAGAAAGAAGCTAAAGGAAGCCCAGAGTAGACAAAAAAGTTATGCAGACCAAAGGCGTAGAAATTTGGAATTCTTAATTGGAGATTCCGTCTTTTTGAAAGTCTCTCTGATGAGCAAAGTGGTGAGGTTCAGAAGAACGAAGAAGTTAGCACCTCGATATGTTGGACCATTTACCATTCTTGACCAAATTGGCCCACTAGCTTATCGAGTGCAATTGCTAGAAAAGTTGCCAGGAGTGCACAATGTCTTTCCTTTGTCTTATCTACGGAAACATGTGCATGACCCCGAGCAAATCATAGAAACGGTTGCTTAGGAAGACTTGGAGATGGAAACGAATTTAGTAGTTATTGAATCGTTGATCGTGATGAGAAACGACTAAGGAGGAAGGTCGTATGGTTAGTAAAATTTCAATGGAGTGGAGATGCTGAGGATTACACTTGGCAATGGAAGATAGAACTTAAAAGCATATCTCGAGTTTAGAATTAAAGAATGAACTGTATCATTATAGTGTACTCACCACCTGTGGTGTAGTCACTTATCCATACTTTTGTATATGTTCCATCATATCGAATATATTGCCTTTTGAGCTATTTTCTTCTTATCTAAATTTCGAGGATGAAATTCTTTTAAGGAGAGAAGTTTGTAATGACCTGTAAATATATCTCTTTAAATAAATGATCGTTTAGCCTTATCGATATAACAACGATTTTATAAACGATTGTTATTATAAATTGTTATGGTCTTATAAATAAAATATGATCATTTTTATTAGTTAAGAACAGTAAGAAAAATTATTTTCAATAGTAATTTAAAAGAGAAAATATGACCGAAAATCAAAATTTGGATTTGTAATGATACAACGTGAGGAAGTTGTGCAACGTTGTGAGAATATGTTACATATACATGTGCATGTGCATACATGAAAACATGCACATAAACATACATATAAAAAAATTAAGTAAAAGAATATAACATAAAATATATAAGATTTTAAGCAAACTTACTTCTTAAGCTTTTATAGCTCAACATATGTATACATGAGAAGATGGAAGTGATGTGCATATGGGAGGAAGGCTCTAGCCATGCATTGGAAGAGGGGAGGTGTGTTGGAGAAGCCTTGAAATGGTGATGAATATGATGATGTGCGCATGGATACTTTTACACTCTTCCTTTCCTATAAATACCCTACATCTTCTCTTATTTTTCATTCATCTTCTACTTCATATTCTTAAGTTTTTTCTTCCACTTTAATGGCTTCCATCCTAAGGGAAATAATTTTAAAATTTATTTCAAAAAGAAACTAAATTATAGTATATAGTTATATATTATAAAACACCTCAAAACGATCCCAAAACTCATCATTTCTCTTTGTTCTTCACAAATTCTACCTCACTTCATCATTGGCCTACACTCTAGGCTGTGCACCCTCGGCCTTTTCATGAGGCATCTAGGAGCTAAAATCCAAATAATAGTGAGCTTCGGAACTCGAACAGTGGTGTTATAATGAATTTTAAGTAAATCGTCTAAACCTCAAGGTGAGAACTCCTAAACTATTATACTGTATGTTAGATGATGATATGATGTTGCAAATGGATGTTTAACATGCTTTGATCATTAAGTTTGATTGTTTTCATATGAATATTTAATATATATGCAAGTCACGAAAATACACATCGATAAGCACAAAGGAAATCACTTTACTTGACTTAATGAAATGGTGTGTATGGAGTTGTTAATCGTCTTTATATTTGTTTAAAATGTATTTGAAATGTTGCATAAACATTTAAAAGTGTTTTGGTGAAGTTTGGATGAGAATGGAAAATTTAGTAAAAAATAAGCGCGTCGCATAACGGTAGTTCGCCATTTCGCAGCATAAAAGTCAAACGAGTGTAAAAGTTGGTGTATAGCTCGGAATTCTTCGAGATAAGAATTTTCCTAACTATTATATCCATAGTTTTAAACCAAATAAGGAAAATTGAGATTTCGACAAGTAGGTTTTGAAATATGAGTAAAACAAGTTTTGGGAAAAATCGCGATTTTGCAGTTCAGAATCCAAAACTGGATTTCTTTAAAAACGATGTTTTAATATTATTTTTTTCAAAATATGAAATAAATTTTATAAATATTATAATACGTTTTAAAAATGATTTAAGTAATAAAAATGGACTTTCAAATAATAAAAATTCGTTTTAATCAATATAGCTTAAAAAGGCACTTTCCACAGCACTTTTTCGTAGCACATTTCTATAACTTTTGAAGTATAGTTTTAAACTTAATGTTTATTTTACAATTATTTTATAAATATCTTTAAATTTTTTATGAAGTCTTTTAAAGATTATTATAAGGATTTTTGGAATGATTAAAGATTTAGAGTCGATCAAATAACTTGACCGCCTTATAGGTGTCAGAGAGATAGTGTCTAGGCTTGAGTTTGAAAAACCTGTTTCCTGCTCTCCTTGGCTATCTAGACTAGCTCGATAGAGGGGATAATGAATTAAGTTTACTTGAATAAATATTCTCCTAAATGAAAAATAAAACAATTTCGAATTTATTCTTAGAAAAAAGGAGTTTAAAAGGTTATCAAAGGGTTATATAAGAGAGGTTTAATATTTCTATAAATATTGGAATACATATCTCTAAAAGTATTTTGATAAAAGAATTAAATCAATTAAAAATGATTTCCGATTCACTTGACCTCTGTTATCGATGATCAATTCGGAGGAATCGGGATCGAATTTGGATAATTCCTATCCCAAGACCACTTCAAACCAATTTACGTATTTGAAGTGAAGACATAAAGATAATTATGGAAGATAAAATGTAGGGCTATTTGTTTAATGACCTGGTATTTTGAACTATTCGCATCCGCACATGCCAAATTTGAATTGCTCAAAACAATAGATTGTTAATTTATATATTTTGCAAAACTCAACATATACAGTAAATAAATCAATCATAGAATCACACACACAGAGTATTACAACAATAAGCAGCGGAATAGATAAATAGTAGTTCATGAAGCTACTATATAATCATACGAGTCTGAAACAAAATACAATAGAATCTCAACTACAATTGAATCTCTAATACAACAGATGACAAGTCAGAACAAAACAACTGGAATAACTGAAAGCTGAATAGATAGATGGACCTCCAAGCGAAGCTCCAGCTCCAAAGGTGAGTCTCAAATGCCGTGACACTCAGTCTGACTCGAGCGTAAAGCAAAACACAAAACACTCGAGTCAGGATTAACATTCTTATATTAATAAATTCAACTCAAGTGAAATGTCAACTAAAATACAAGTAACTTAAAGGGTGTTTTGGGAATTCCATCCTCTAAGGATCCATGGAACTATCTACTATGTAGTAATATACGCTATTATAATATGTCTATAGTAATGTAAAACTATTAAAATAGCGTTAAGGCGTTATCCATATCCCCCTTAACACATTTTATATATTGTCATAGTCTATACAGTACCGTAACTCCCCCCTTAAACTAGAGGGCTATCAAAGGGCACTCCATAGGTATGGTACAAACCAAACTCGTAGAAGGCGCGATAAGGCATGCGACAAGGCACTCGAGGCAATACTAGGGTAGATATACCATTTGCACTCCCGGACTGGTGGTAACGCATAGCAGATACTACTGCCCACCTCATGACACACTCCCAAATCAAAGATGCACCCAATCAAATCACAAAAGCAATAGAATGGTATCGAAGAAATGTGCCCGATTGGGGGAATGACCCCACTTGGCCCGGTATAGCTCCTGTTTTAGCCACATCAAGCTGACTCACGGGAGTCAGGGCTACGTAAATACCATATAGAATCATCATCAAACCATCCTACTTCGTTCTGGAAAAACCATATCAATTCGATATCATTATTCACTTTAAATAATATTCCTTTCCAAAATCATAACACTTTCAAAATTTCAACACTTTCAAAATCATAGCACTTTCGAGATTATAACACTTTTGAAATCATAACACTTTCGAAAATCATAACACTTTTGAAAATCATAGCACTTTGAAAATCATAGCACTTTGAAATCATAACACTACCGACTAAACAGTTTACATTATTGAAAATAGTATATATAATAAATAGTTATAAATTAAAATAGTTTATATATATATATATATTAAAAATACTTTATACACTAAAAATAGTTTCCTCCAATTTCACAAATCGATTCAAATCAGCTTAAATTCCAAAATTCGATTTAAATCCCTCTCGGTTCATCAATTACAATTCAATTCAAATTCTCAATAAACCATTTAAATTTATATCGATTTCAAATACAGATTTGAAACTACAAATTAAACCATTTCAATTTCAATAGATTTCAAAGTTTAGATATTCAAACAATTACAATATAAGTTTCGTTTATATTTCAACATTTAACTTTTATTTTATTAAAATTAGAAAATATTTACGTAATTATTTTTATAACAATCAAATAAATTCTCAATTTATAAATGTAAATCAATATTAAATATTCAGTCTCACTTTTATTTAAAATTTAGAATATTCATTTAATCCCCAATTTATCAAATCGAGCTATCAATAATATCTTTCAAAATCTCAAAATCAATAAGTTCAAATCAAATCATGTTTAAATTAAATTGTCAACCCATTTAAATTCAAAGTCAACATTAATCTATCTTCCCTACCTTTATTATTAAAGTCATAAAGATCTATTTTTAAAATATTAATATAAATTTAAATAAATACTTAAACATATTATAAACCAATTAAGCTATATTTATTAAATTAAATCTTGTTATTAAATGAAATTTGCATTAAATCTTATTTTATATATTTTTTAAATAATAAAATTATAAGAAAAATCTTAAAAGTTATATTTTTCAAAACTAATTTATAAATTTAAAATTTCCAAAACATATAATTTTAAAAATCTAGATTTTATACATATATAAAAATAGCCTATATATATATTATTAAAAATCAATACTTCTCAAAATTTATTTCCTTTCAAACTTTGGAAATCAGTTTTCAAAATATAGACCAACGGTGTCCGTATATAATTTTCTATCTTATGGTCAAGTGATACGGATATTTATCATTTCAATCCGTAATTTAAATATCTATGGGTATATATCATTTCAACCCGTAATCCTAAAATTTAAAATCAATGAAAATCGCTTGGGTTTATCATTTCAACCCATAATGATTTTCCCCTATTCTACAAAATCGTTCGAATATGTATCATTTTAACCCAGAGCGAATTCTAAATTAACAGGGAACTAGCAGGGTGAGAACAATTATGATAAAAATATAACATATCAACAACAGGCATATATCATCAGTAACAAATTAAATAAAATATACACAATAGGATATGGTGTCTTATCTCACAGGTGAACAATTGCAGATAATGGCACAGCATATTTAAAAATTAAATAACTAGCAATTCAAATTTAACAAGATATTTCAATTGTCGTTTCAAGTGAAATCAAATTTACTAACTATAAGAATGTTAATCGTGAGCGATTGCTCACCTTTCGAGGCTAGAGAAATTAGACAACACGACGAGCTACGAATTAAATCATGAACTCGACCATCGGCTAATTCAAATGACAAATCTCAAAGCAAAGCAAGGTGAACACGGATTTGACGAACAAGGCTGATAATAAGGAGTCGACGAAACAAATTAGAATCAACCTGATATAATTGAAACGAAGAGTATATTATATTATTATTTTATTACTTTCTTTCGTAAAATCAAAGTTTAATCAAACATGTCTTTAGAAATAAATCTATATATATATATATATTTCAGAAAACATTGTTTAAATTAAAACACATATTAGAATTTAACATAAAACCCATAAGTTGTACTTGAAAATCACTCATGAATATGCTTATATACATATACTAAATATATTTATATATCTACAATTTTAGAAATAAATATGTATACATGTAGACTATATTTACAAACAAATATACCTGTTGGCTAAACATCTATGCAGAACACATATGCAAACAACAAGGAAAAATATTGTATATACAGGCTAATATATGTTAACCTATATGCAGACTATACTACATGTAGATTATATGCATACAGTGTGCTTCAAACAACATATATGTACTTGAAAAACCCAAACTCACATATATACTTATATATATAGACTAATATAGAAACATATATTTAAACTTTCATACTTATTTTATTTTAAAATAAATATTTATAAGAAAATCAATATAAACTTACCTGGTTATAATATATCTCCAAACTCAAACAGATTTATATAAACTAATATATATATATATATATATATAAACTTATATAATATAACACTTTAAACATAAAATATAGATATTGTGAACCTAAGAACAGGCAAACATAGTTTATAACTAAAATATGTCATATGACTAACGTAACTTATATATATATATAAACTAACATAATATAATATATATATATATATAATACCTTTATATATTAACTAATATGGGAGAGGGGTATGCAAGGAGGAGGGGCAAGCGGCCGACCAAGGGGGTGCCAGGAGCCAATCATAATCATTCTTCCTAATTTTAGAATTTAAGGAAAAAGGGTTAGATGGGCGGAGGGGAAGCCTTGGTGGCGGTCGTGTAGTGGGTTTGTCAGTGACCAAGCAGGAGAGTGAAGGCGAGGAAATGGTAGCCAAGTGGAGTTGAGGCCAAGGTCACGGCAAGAGAAAGGGAGAGGCCTGGGAAGCTGATGGATGGGTGGTTGGTATTCGACATTTGTGTGGCTGCCGAAGGGAGGTGATTGGAAGAAGAGGTGGAAGGCACGGCTCGGGGCTGACAAGGGGAAATTGGGTGGCGACTCATGGTGGATTTGGGTGATGCGTGTGGTGGCAAGGGAGGGGTAGAAAGAGGAGAGGGGAGGAGAAGCCTGCATGGTGGAGGAAGTGGATTTGGGTTGGTTTGCTTCGAGGTGAGAGGAAGGAATGAAAGAGAGAGGGAGGTGAGAAAGAAGAAGGCAGAATTTATATATATTGAATGTGTTCTTTTTTTAAAGAATGTACTGGGCAAAGAAATGAAGAGACCAAAAGAAAATAAATGGACTGTCATAAAATAAATTGAAATAGGGAATCATGTCAGTCACAAAGTTGAATTCTAAGAATTGTAAAAGGCTACAGGCTATTGGTTAATAGACGGTGGAATAGGAAAGAGTATGGGAAGCTAAATGGTCCCAATGCGGAATCGATATGGAAATCGTTGTACTGATTTCGTGGCGTACCAGACCTTGAAATATACAAATGAGTATACTTCAAAGATCAGTACGACGAGACGATCAAAGTGGTACACAGATATCAGTGATACGATCATTATATCAAAAGTCGATATTGGCTGCAAACTGTTGCTATTTCGTCGAAAATAAGATAAACGGGGCTAGAGAAGTCCAATTTGGCGAAACAAATTATGACGTCTCACTCAGAAAATAGTTCACATTTTTATTATAGAAAAATATTCCGATTTCGAAATAAATTTATTTTCATCTAATTTAACTAATTTAAATTGAAATTGAAAATTACACAATAGAACTAACTTTCATATTTTCAAACGAAAATTTACCATTTGCTCTGTCTAAAAAGACATACTTCAAATATCCAATTTCATTGCAAAATTTTATAATTAAATTTCAAGCCAAATTTCAGTTAATTATATTATTAAAACCATTAAAATTTTCGGGTCGTTACATTCTCCCCCACTCAAATCTTTTCGTCCTCGAAAAGGAACGAGGTAGGAGAATATGAACAACCAGAAAGAAAAGATAGGTTAAAATACATATTATCAGATACACAACAAATTCAAAACGATATAAATTTCATTTATTTTTAAATTGTTTTATATTCAGTTAATTGATGTCAATTCATTTTATTTAATCAATCAAATTTATTACATTCACATTTGATTGATTTCAATTCCATATATTTCATTCAATTGGTTTGTTTTCAATTATTAACATTCATTACAAGATTTCTTTCAGAACAACATTAATTTAATTTAACTTATTTATTAAATCCATTTACCCCAGATGAGTTGATTTCACTTAAAATTCAATTATAACTATTCTTCAGTTCATATATATTTTCTTAAATAGCATTTTTCCTTATTTAATTTATTCCACTTGACATATTTTAAAACATATATCCAGTGTAAAAACATTTGTTATAACTATTTGTTATTCAAAAAACTAATTCTTTTTTTTGTTCAATTCATTATACAATTTATTACTTCTAAATTCCCTTAACAAAATATCATTTTCGGACATATTATTTATTATTGTATATTATTCAATTACATTCAATCCTATTCCAGGTAAGTTTTATTAATGTCTTTGAATAAAAATTATACACTATACAAATTTTCCTTTTATTTTATAATATTTCTATTAAGCCATTTTACTTTAACTAATTTATTACTTAAGCTTTCTGTTGTATAACCTTCAATTTCATTCATATAAACATTTTGACTTTTTGAATAGTTCAGGTAAGTTCTATTTATAGAATGCAATTTAGTATTACACAAATAAATTTTATCCTAGTTCAATTGTTTCCAGTTATTACAATTCCATTTCCCATCTTGGAAAATCCAATTATTCAAAAAAAATTACCTCGTTTTAAAAATTGAAAACCATCACTTTATACAGAATTTAAGGACTAATTTCTGGTTTCACTTCAAATTAATTTTTTTTGAAATAATATTTACATATATATATTTTGTACATCAAATCATATTCAAGAAATTTTAATCAAATTCCTTTTCCCAAAACAAAATGTAGCAAAGCTGCTATGTGGTCTCTCCACTTTGAGACTCGAAGATGAATGTCGATGATGCTGTAGTCATCACCAATATTATTTTCCAGTAACATAAGAGGAGAGTACTGATTTTCTTCTTTTAAATTTATCTTTTGAAACAATTTCCATTCGAAAATACTTTCAAACAATATATTCCAAAACTTTAAAAACCAAATTTTTTGAAATTACTGAAAATGAATTCTAAATTTCTTAATTTAAATTCATTTCAATTCCAAATCAATTTATAAACCATGTTTTATAATTTCATTTATTTATCATGTTGCAATAGTCAATGGTTTGCAAAACAATAAATGATAATCAAATATTATCATTTCTAACAACCAATTCATTTAACTATTTAATTTCAAAAAATTATACATTTATATATATAATAAAATCATACACAAAATTATTTCATTTACAAATTTGAAAACAATATTATGTCAGTTTGCTCTATTCAAGTGTTTTGGAATTCCTATCGATAGCGTTGGCCAAACGAATTGATCAAAACCCCAAATCAAATTTAACAATTCAAACAACACAAAATAAAACTCTTTATACTAATTACAAATACACTCCCTCACACGATGATTCAAGAATGGATCATAGAACAAGGATAGAGATTCAATTTAGAGGGACCCTAGTCAAAGAAATTTTTTTACTATGAAGATAGCTCGAAAGGATAAAATGGTAATTAAGTCACAGAGGAGAAAAAATTGATAAACTTATATTGATCGTGGGTGACCTTAACCAGGTCAACCGAGATTCAAGGGATAAGATCGATGTGGAATTTCAATTTCCCGCTCGAGAGGGAAAGAAGTGACTTCACAAAACATCATGATAATCACTGACTATCGGGTGGAGCCAAGATTATAAGGGAATCACCCCGGTCGTCTACTGGAGACTGTTCGGGGTTTGTAGGAGATAAAAGCATCGAACCGATGATATAGAAATCTCTGGTGAATTGACGCAGGTTGCAAAGGAGTTCACCCGTTTACAAATCATACTAAGGTTGTTGGAACAGAAATGGAGTAACGGGATGCTCCAGTAACAAGAAGAACACGAATAGTGTGACGACCCGCCCTTCTCGACCCTCGAAAATCGACACAAAATACTCAACAGTATAATATGCCGACGATCGAATGCCGGAAAGACAGATTGTAGAAGAATAAGAAAGTAGATAGAAGAAGAAAGAACTAAACAAAATCAGAACCTCACAGTCGCAGCGGATAAAATATAATATATAGAACAGATCTTTACACAAAATGAAAACTATATCTGTTTATATACAATACATCATCATCAGAGTATGTCATAATACAATCATCAATATCCAGTCAATCAGTCAATACAACAATCACAACAGTCACAGCAGCGGAATAATACAAGTACGAGGAATACGTCTCGGACTCCAGCTCCTCTCCTGAGCCCCATAGCAACCTATCCTGAAATATACTCGGTCTGACCCGAGCATTATAATAAAATAACACCCGAGTCAGTCTGGAATACCAGCGCATCATAAATACATCCAAACTGATTATTAAAGTTTCAAAAATTCTTTGAAAAACAAAAGCATCTCGTAAGACCACGCCACAAATAAACATGTCGGGTTTTTACCTTACGATAGCTAAAACACTTTTATATTAAAATTCTCTGATATTGTAATAGTGTCTATAGAAAGTAAAATAGAATCTAGCTGAAATGCTTGCATCTCACATTTCAACAATAGTTGGGCACAATCAAAACCGTACAGGCTCGTAGGGAGAATGGATTTCCAACGAATGACTAGGCACTGGGGTACCACCTGTCACAGTACGTGGCCTAGATCACCGTACCGAGGAGTACGCCCGCTCCCCTGCAACACAAGGCCGGAACCATCCCTTACTGGATGATCCCGAATAAAATCACCCCATGGTTGGGATCAGCAACCGCACCACTAAGCCGAAATAAAAAGGGACATTTAGACAGGGATGACCTTACCCTCCAGTGGGAACTACCCACGAAGCCTTGCTGCATAACCCCTGATTTTCAGTCATTCCCGGTTGATGAGGTTCGAGGCTAAACGATACCTTTTCAGATCATATCCCTTAGAATGCCCATCGCCCACCTGACGATGTCACGAAAGCATTTGTCCATATAAGTCCGTCCCGGGTCCGAACGGAACCGAAGGCACTATTCCTACTACATCCATTTTGGAAATATCCTCAGGATTAGTAGCGACTAGCCCTTGCTCTTCACTGCTTCATCTTCGACTCCGAACACGTTACACGAAAGGTACAAACCGGATCGAAGTGGTTTTCGAGTCTCCAGACCTAGAATCCCGGTATACGGAAACTCGATCTCGGTCTCTTCGAAACGATCAGCGCTTTGGCCAATATTGATAGTCGGTGATTTAACTATCAATTAATGTTCACAAACATCCATACACATCCATCACACAATAAATAATCTCCATATTATTTATTTTCTTCTAATATCTTTCAAAGATATATTTTCACATTTTCAAAACTCATTTGAAAACAATTTCCACTCTTCCTTTACAAGGTAAATCTTTTACCCTTTATTCCCATCGGGAATAACCAAGTATAAAACAATTTGCATTTGAAACAGTTAAAAATACTTTATACTGAAATATACTTTAAAATATGAAAATTTCTTCTATTTATTTACTCAAAATATAAATTTAAAATATGTGAAGAAAACTAGTTATTAACACATAAACTTTGATTTAAAAATAAGGGTTTTAGTTTAACTAAATTCAAAATAGCGTTATAAGAAGAAAAATACTAATTTTAACAACTTAAGTCAAAACCAACCTTTAAATAATCCATTCGTAAAAATATTTACTAATATATTCTCAAATCATTACGATTTCTAAATTATTAGTTTGTTACTTTAAAAATAACAATTTCTTAAAAATACTCTTTAAACAAATTTTAAAACTTAACTTTTAAATTAAATAAAATCTTTTAAAACACTAACTTGGTTTTCCCAAGGAAACACCTTCCCGTTCCAAAACATTTCAAAGTACTCTTTTATATAAATCCACTGATTTATTTCAAGTCAATTTATGATTTCAACATAAATTTCCAGTTCCATACTTAACTATAACTTCCTCCGAAGTTAAATCACAATTTTCCATATCCGGAATTTCACTTTTAAATATACCATTTAAATCATTTTTCTTAAATAAACAATATCGGAGAATTTCTTACTGAAAACCATATCTACCATTTACTTAAATAAATTCCAAATGAAAAACGGCATTCAAAAACATTCTATTTTTCATTTGAACTTGTTAATTTATAGTCGGAAACTCCATTTAAACATATTTTTAATTTCCGGATAACA
This sequence comes from Allium fistulosum, assembly GCA_030737815.1. NCBI lineage: Eukaryota > Viridiplantae > Streptophyta > Magnoliopsida > Asparagales > Amaryllidaceae > Allium > Allium fistulosum. The sequence goes on from CM060904.1 coordinate 132,567,466, forward strand.
TTAATCATTATTTAAACAAACACCGTTATTTTAAACAATTTATAATTTCATAAATTTAATCTCCAGAAAATTTATATTTCCCATTTACCCATTTCATAAACTTCCCATTATATTCAAGATCCCAATTTGGCCCAATTTACATTTTTCCTTTCAAATCCGATTTCAAATTTTATTCTTTGAAATTCTAAATTTAACAATTCATTTTATTTCGTAAAAACACTTTTTTAGCCATTTATAATTTAATTCTGTGATTACAATTTATACCACAATGTCACAGAACAACTAAATTTCCAGATTTATCAATCACATCATATAAACAGGTATCACTATCAATTATAAAATAATTGCTACATTGTGAGGAATCCAGTTGGATCCCTCCAACCTGTTTCTCCCTGCATCACAGATATTAGCACATCGCAATATAAATATCAACCAGACTGATAATCACAGATAATAATCAACCATTCACATAGATATTTAAATATCAACTATTTATAATGTCTAGCATCCAGATGTGAGTGAGAATAACTCACCTTGAGTTTCGGCGAGCGTTCGAAATTCAAATTAAACCGGACGATGTCCGATTTAACTCAAATTTCTACTTGCCCGGAATGAATCCGGGTCTGCTCCATCGCGTAGAGTACTTTTCTACGATTCCAACGCTTCCAGATTCGTCTCAATCTGATATCGTATGAGTTAGTTATTAAATTTTAAAGATTGCATAACATTTATATAAATAAATTACACATTTTCTCTATACCCTAAACGAAACCGGGCCCGCTTCCTTCTTCTTCACGCACGCGACATTTCCAGCTTCAAATGCACCCACTGCCGCCGCCATACCCTAACCCTAGCCCCGCCTTTGATCGCCTATACCTCGATCAGATGCCTCCACCTCGAAGCCTTTCGGTGCCTCATCCTTCACACCCAAAATCACGAAGCTCGGCACACCACCAGGCGAAAGAAATCGCATACGAACGGCCGCGTTCGAGCTCCTGTAACCATCGATTCACTTCGCTAAAACCCATCACATCCGTTCAGTTCGTATATCTCGAAGAGTTCTACGATTCCCTAGTTAGTGGATTTTGAAATAAACGAGTAGATCTCAAGGAAAAGGAGGAAGAAGACAAGTGTTTTTCGGCCATCGAATCGTTTTAGGGGCGGCTCGTTAAAAGAAACCCTAGGGTTACTGCGCGTGTAGGCATATATACGTATAAGGAATTAAAATAATATTATTATCACAAAATACAAATTTCTCAAACGATCTCCAAACGACGCATGCCGACAGGCATTCATAGGGTTTTTCTGCGTTCCGGACACAATGGAACAGGTTTCGTAAGCAAATTCGATCGTATGCGCGAGATACGGAATAAAACGATCAATTTAAAATTAAATCGGTTAAATCGATTTCCATGCGTTTCGAGCTGCCACGGTCAAACGACAACTCCGATTGCTATGAAAATTGAAATCCGATAATAACTAACTATTACGGATCCAATGGAACTGGTTTCATCGAATTCCGAGACTGTGCCCCGGAAGGCTATTTTACTCGTCTATTAAATCGATTGATTTTTCAAAATTGACGAAAACGCGTAAAATTTCACTTTTAAAATTTTAATAACTTAACAATAAATCATATAAAATTTATAAACACCTTAAAAATCGTTCTGGCTCATTCCAGACCAAAATCTGATTAAATTGCATTTTAATAATATTAAATTCATTTTTAAATTAATATAAAATTCCAAATAATAATTTGTCGATTTTTAAATTCATCTAAACTTACCACCACACTATTTACACTTCAATAACTCCAAATAAATTTTTAAAACTATTTTTATCACTATTTACACTCAGATTTACCTTTTATCTCAATTTTGAATATTTAAATAGTATCTTCCCGTTATTCAAATTCAACCCGAAATTACTATAATTAAAAATTACAGCTTATTTCATTGATTGAATCTGAATCTATTCATTTTAAAATCAATTAAGAATCCACATTAACATTTAAAATGAATTAAATGTTCAAATTCAATGGCTTAAAAATACGGGATGTTACATTCCTCCCCCCTTATAAAAATTTCGTCCCCGAAATTTGCTAAGGTAGAAAATACTCTCCAACCCATTTATTTCCAAATTTGCTTAGTTAAAAGCTTATATTCACTTTCCCAAAAAGTTTCAACTCCATTTCAAAACCATTTGCTTTATTTACTCGAAAGCCTTCATTTTAACATTCGCTTCCAAAATAACTTTACTAGTTATTAAAAATTTTCCCAAAACCCCAAAAATTTTCTAACTCCCAAAATTTCTGAAAAATTTTGGCGGAGTCTCCTTTGCACGGAGGAGCTTCTGCGATATCGCAGGATACACAAATATATATACATCGGCTCACACGGCCGGAAACCAAAATATATCACAATATATATATCATTTTCCTAATTATATTTGCGTAGGCGTACCTTTTAAGCAAAATTTAATAGCGAGCGGCTAATATAACGCATATACGCGCTCCAACTCTCTCGAACGCCTTCCGTACCTGTACTTACTCAACAACTCATCAGTTTTCAAAGATAAGAACATTTCATTAGCATTTCCAATATAAATGCAAGCTAACCATCTTTATAAACCAATTTCACAATGCTGACATCATTTTAACTCGCTTTACAAACTCAAATTTCATAGTTTAACAATGTCACTATATTTTCAACAATCCAAAGATTTCAATCACCTTTAAATTTTCTTATCCAAGTCCAAGCTTCAATTTATTTCTCTTGAATGATCTATATTCAAGTTTACTATATACCATTCATATTTATTACAACCAATTCATTTTTGATTCAATATGATTAACATATGTCTTACTTACATTTCTTTATTTTAACTTACATTCCAAATTTGATTTGCAATCAAATTTTATTTTAAACTTGAAACATTTGCATTACCTTTATGATCCACCTCCATTCACATGCAAACTTTACTCATTAAGAGGTCAATTCATTCCTATTGATTCAAAATCAATTCCATTTGCTATTCTTAACCAATTCACTTGCATTCATATACAAAACTCTTTGAATTGGGTTCCCATTCATCTCAATTTATTCACAATTCAATTCCCATCCATATCAATTTATTCAAAGATAAATTTCAATTGCTTGTTAAACAACTTAATTCCGAATACATGTGTATTTCATGTCATTCAAGCAAAAATAATTGCCACTTAAGCTTATCACCATTCAAAATTAATTTCAACTTGGATTCATAAAATTTTTATTCCATTACAAGGTTCACAAACCAAATATTTCCTCTTTCCAATGTAATTGTTAAATTACATTTTCCTTACATCTTTATTTCCATTAACCAAATTCAAGTTTATATTAATATCATTCGATCCTGGGTTATATTCAACTCATACATTCTTAATTCACCACAATAATTAATAAATATCATTTCACTTTCAATTCAATTTTATTATCCAATAAATTCCATTCAAATTTCTTAAGAAAGCTCATCCACAATCATTTGTTTCTTTCAATTTGCTTAAGTAGTTTCACAATATTACCATTATCTATTTAATTTTATTTCCATCTGATTCTCATTCAACCAGTTTCAATTCATTTACAACTTTAATGCTCTTTGTTTATTTATCCAATCCATGTTAGATTTATTCATTAACAAAGAGATCACTTTAAATTATTTCTCTCATTTGAATTTTATTTACAATTCAAACCATCACTATTATAAGCTAATTCCATTATTCATTCATACTTTCCAATATTTATTTCCAAAATTAAATTCCATTCCAAAACTGGATTTGTTTACCTTTCAAATTTTGACCAAACTATCAAAATTATATTCATTACCATACACATTCCATTTAATTTAGTTTACACAAATTCATTCCCAAACAATTATTTTGGATTTAATTTAGTGAGCATTTACTCCATTTAACCTCATTTCAACTAAATTAAATTTCCTTCCGATTCTATTCTTATCCAAATTTTAATCAAGTTTAACTAAATTTTATTTAGCCAAAATTAAATTCATCCACCTCCTTTACTACTTCAATAATAATTGAATTCTATTCAATATTGCTTATAATGCATTTAAGTTTTGAATTCCACTTCAATTTATTCCTCCATAAATAAATTCAAAACTTATTTATTATCTAAGTTCATTCACATCTTTTATATCTCACTTTACTTTATCTTACTTTACATTCCATTAAGGGTTAAGTTTGAATTCACCTCTCCATCCAGCTATACCCCATTGTGATTATAATTCCATTGTACTTGTATTTACAATCAAATTTTCCATCTTTAGGTTCATCAACTTATTTATTTATAAGTTTACATTGCTCATTTTAATCCAATCCACATTTTTATAATCACAATGTCAAATTTTAACACTTAATAGCTTAAGAATATGAATTCATTTGCACAATCATAAGCATTTACATTTCACCGTTATCTCAACTTCCATTTAATTCCAATTTATTTAGATTTAATTCAATTTCAAATTCTTAATTTTATTTAACTTATCATAAGTTAAATCCAGATATATTCCATTCACCTTCATTTATTCAAAGTAAATTTACATCCCATATATACTCAATTCTTCTTTAAATCCACTTTCCTTCATAAGTTATATAGTTGAATCATTTCAACTTTCACATTTTTTTATTTAAACAGGATTTCCAGAATTCAATTTACCCGGATTTATTTCAAAACCAATTTGAAATAAAAATCAACACATTTCCTCTTGGTATAACAAATCAATTCCCAAATTCTAAAACAATCTGCTTTTACCAAAACAATTTTCCCCTTTAAAATTGTTAAAACGACTTGTATATAAACAAGTATAAACAAATATCTTAACCAATCACCACGGAAGCAATCCATCACTCTAGAAACTCGAAAATGAATTCTAATGATGTGGCCAGCATCATCAGGATTATTTTCCAGCGACTGAAGTGAGTTCAATGCTTTCCACTTCCAAAATTCGCTTCAAATCAATTTCCATTCAAAAATATTTCCCAAAATATACTCCATCATTGACTCCAAAAGCCTGGGAAAACATTTCAACATTCCCAAAATTTCAATCAAATTCAATTTAAAACCCTTCCCAAAATTTCCAGAATTAAATTCTGGTTTAAATCAAATTTTAATTATACTTCTTCTTACTTCCACCATATTTAGTTAATTCTGTTTAGTTATAAACCATTTTAATATTTTAAATTCCTATTTGCTTAGAAATCATTTCGAATTTTAAATCATATTTTAATTTCTTATTTGATTACTGTATCAACAACCAAACATCCAATACATAATAATAATTCAGAAAATTATTTCTTTATATCAAAATATAACTTTGAGTAAAATTATTTCATTTACCCACTTTAAAAACAATACTATGTCGGTTTATCTTGTTTAAGAGTTTAGAAACCCCTATCGATACGGTTGTACTTCCCGCACCGACCAGAATTCATAAACACTCAACCGATAAGTCAACATAGTATAAAAACAATTTTATATCCACTAACAAGTACGCTCTCATAGCTATTATTACACTCAACTCATTATAGAGTACTATTGACTCTATTTAATGAGCAAGTTCCCACCAAAGCCTAGGTTGTCGCCAATCTAAGCTCTGATACCAAGTGTGACGACCCGCCCTTCTCGACCCTCGAAAATCGACACAAAATACTCAACAGTATAATATGCCGACGATCGAATGCCGGAAAGACAGATTGTAGAAGAATAAGAAAGTAGATAGAAGAAGAAAGAACTAAACAAAATCAGAACCTCACAGTCGCAGCGGATAAAATATAATATATAGAACAGATCTTTACACAAAATGAAAACTATATCTGTTTATATACAATACATCATCATCAGAGTATGTCATAATACAATCATCAATATCCAGTCAATCAGTCAATACAACAATCACAACAGTCACAGCAGCGGAATAATACAAGTACGAGGAATACGTCTCGGACTCCAGCTCCTCTCCTGAGCTCCATAGCAACCTATCCTGAAATATACTCGGTCTGACCCAAGCATTATAATAAAATAACACCCGAGTCAGTCTGGAATACCAGCGCATCATAAATACATCCAAACTGATTATTAAAGTTTCAAAAATTCTTTGAAAAACAAAAGCATCTCGTAAGACCACGCCACAAATAAACATGTCGGGTTTTTACCTTACGATAGCTAAAACACTTTTATATTAAAATTCTCTGATATTATAATAGTGTCTATAGAAAGTAAAATAGAATCTAGCTGAAATGCTTGCATCTCACATTTCAACAATAGTTGGGCACAATCAAAACCGTACAGGCTCGTAGGGAGAATGGATTTCCAACGAATGACTAGGCACTGGGGTACCACCTGTCACAGTACGTGGCCTAGATCACCGTACCGAGGAGTACGCCCGCTCCCCTGCAACACAAGGCCGGAACCATCCCTTACTGGATGATCCCGAATAAAATCACCCCACGGTTGGGATCAGCAATCGCACCACTAAGCCGAAATAAAAAGGGACATTTAGACAGGGATGACCTTACCCTCCAGTGGGAGCTACCCACGAAGCCTTGCTGCATAACCCCTGATTTTCAGTCATTCCCGGTTGATGAGGTTCGAGGCTAAACGATACCTTTTCAGATCATATCCCTTAGAATGCCCATCGCCCACCTGACGATGTCACGAAAGCATTCGTCCATATAAGTCCGTCCCGGGTCCGAACGGAACCGAAGGCACTATTCCTACTACATCCATTTTGGAAATATCCTCAGGATTAGTAGCGACTAGCCCTTGCTCTTCACTGCTTCATCTTCGACTCCGAACACGTTACACGAAACGTACAAACCGGATCGAAGTGGTTTTCGAGTCTCCAGACCTAGAATCCCGGTATACGGAAACTCGATCCCGGTCTCTTCGAAACGATCAGCGCTTTGGCCAATATTGATAGTCGGTGATTTAACTATCAATTAATGTTCACAAACATCCATACACATCCATCACACAATAAATAATCTCCATATTATTTATTTTCTTCTAATATCTTTCAAAGATATATTTTCACATTTTCAAAACTCATTTGAAAACAATTTCCACTCTTCCTTTACAAGGTAAATCTTTTACCCTTTATTCCCATCGGGAATAACCAAGTATAAAACAATTTGCATTTGAAACAGTTAAAAATACTTTATACTGAAATATACTTTAAAATATGAAAATTTCTTCTATTTATTTACTCAAAATATAAATTTAAAATATGTGAAGAAAACTAGTTATTAACACATAAACTTTGATTTAAAAATAAGGGTTTTAGTTTAACTAAATTCAAAATAGCGTTATAAGAAGAAAAATACTAATTTTAACAACTTAAGTCAAAACCAACCTTTAAATAATCCATTCGTAAAAATATTTACTAATATATTCTCAAATCATTACGATTTCTAAATTATTAGTTTGTTACTTTAAAAATAACAATTTCTTAAAAATACTCTTTAAACAAATTTTAAAACTTAACTTTTAAATTAAATAAAATCTTTTAAAACACTAACTTGGTTTTCCCAAGGAAACACCTTCCCGTTCCAAAACATTTCAAAGTACTCTTTTATATAAATCCACTGATTTATTTCAAGTCAATTTATGATTTCAACATAAATTTCCAATTCCATACTTAACTATAACTTCCTCCGAAGTTAAATCACAATTTTCCATATCCGGAATTTCACTTTTAAATATACCATTTAAATCATTTTTCTTAAATAAACAATATCGGAGAATTTCTTACTGAAAACCATATCTACCATTTACTTAAATAAATTCCAAATGAAAAACGGCATTCAAAAACATTCTATTTTTCATTTGAACTTGTTAATTTATAGTCGGAAACTCCATTTAAACATATTTTTAATTTCCGGATAACATTAATCATTATTTAAACAAACACCGTTATTTTAAACAATTTATAATTTCATAAATTTAATCTCCAGAAAATTTATATTTCCCATTTACCCATTTCATAAACTTCCCATTATATTCAAGATCCCAATTTGGCCCAATTTACATTTTTCCTTTCAAATCCGATTTCAAATTTTATTCTTTGAAATTCTAAATTTAACAATTCATTTTATTTCGTAAAAACACTTTTTTAGCCATTTATAATTTAATTCTGTGATTACAATTTATACCACAATGTCACAGAACAACTAAATTTCCAGATTTATCAATCACATCATATAAACAGGTATCACTATCAATTATAAAATAATTGCTACATTGTGAGGAATCCAGTTGGATCCCTCCAACCTGTTTCTCCCTGCATCACAGATATTAGCACATCGCAATATAAATATCAACCAGACTGATAATCACAGATAATAATCAACCATTCACATAGATATTTAAATATCAACTATTTATAATGTCTAGCATCCAGATGTGAGTGAGAATAACTCACCTTGAGTTTCGGCGAGCGTTCGAAATTCAAATTAAACCGGACGATGTCCGATTTAACTCAAATTTCTACTTGCCCGGAATGAATCCGGGTCTGCTCCATCGCGTAGAGTACTTTTCTACGATTCCAACGCTTCCAGATTCGTCTCAATCTGATATCGTATGAGTTAGTTATTAAATTTTAAAGATTGCATAACATTTATATAAATAAATTACACATTTTCTCTACACCCTAAACGAAACCGGGCCCGCTTCCTTCTTCTTCACGCACGCGACATTTCCAGCTTCAAATGCACCCACTGCCGCCGCCATACCCTAACCCTAGCCCCGCCTTTGATCGCCTATACCTCGATCAGATGCCTCCACCTCGAAGCCTTTCGGTGCCTCATCCTTCACACCCAAAATCACGAAGCTCGGCACACCACCAGGCGAAAGAAATCGCATACGAACGGCCGCGTTCGAGCTCCTGTAACCATCGATTCACTTCGCTAAAACCCATCACATCCGTTCAGTTCGTATATCTCGAAGAGTTCTACGATTCCCTAGTTAGTGGATTTTGAAATAAACGAGTAGATCTCAAGGAAAAGGAGGAAGAAGACAAGTGTTTTTCGGCCATCGAATCGTTTTAGGGGCGGCTCGTTAAAAGAAACCCTAGGGTTACTGCGCGTGTAGGCATATATACGTATAAGGAATTAAAATAATATTATTATCACAAAATACAAATTTCTCAAACGATCTCCAAACGACGCATGCCGACAGGCATTCATAGGGTTTTTCTGCGTTCCGGACACAATGGAACAGGTTTCGTAAGCAAATTCGATCGTATGCGCGAGATACGGAATAAAACGATCAATTTAAAATTAAATCGGTTAAATCGATTTCCATGCGTTTCGAGCTGCCACGGTCAAACGACAACTCCGATTGCTATGAAAATTGAAATCCGATAATAACTAACTATTACGGATCCAATGGAACTGGTTTCATCGAATTCCGAGACTGTGCCCCGGAAGGCTATTTTACTCGTCTATTAAATCGATTGATTTTTCAAAATTGACGAAAACGCGTAAAATTTCACTTTTAAAATTTTAATAACTTAACAATAAATCATATAAAATTTATAAACACCTTAAAAATCGTTCTGGCTCATTCCAGACCAAAATCTGATTAAATTGCATTTTAATAATATTAAATTCATTTTTAAATTAATATAAAATTCCAAATAATAATTTGTCGATTTTTAAATTCATCTAAACTTACCACCACACTATTTACACTCCAATAACTCCAAATAAATTTTTAAAACTATTTTTATCACTATTTACACTCAGATTTACCTTTTATCTCAATTTTGAATATTTAAATAGTATCTTCCCGTTATTCAAATTCAACCCGAAATTACTATAATTAAAAATTACAGCTTATTTCATTGATTGAATCTGAATCTATTCATTTTAAAATCAATTAAGAATCCACATTAACATTTAAAATGAATTAAATGTTCAAATTCAATGGCTTAAAAATACGGGATGTTACAAATAGGGAGAGATAAGAATGGATTTCAAAACAAAAGGGGAAGTTCCGAGATTCAAAAGAAATCCTAATCAAAGAGGAGAAATTCAAGCTCGAACGTAGGTGATTCCGTAATTAAATTTACTTTATATGCTAAGTTTTGCCTAAACCAGAGCTCTGATACCAACTTTAATGACCTGGTATGTCGAACTATTCGCATGTGCACATGTCAGACTTGAATTGCTCAAAACAACAGATTGTTAATTTATATATTTGGCAAAACTCGGCATATACAATAAATAAATCAATCACAGAATCATAGACACGGAGTATTACAACAATAAGCAGCGGAATGATAAATATTAGTTCATGAAGCTACTATATAAACATTAGAGTCTGAAACAAAATACAACTGAATCTCAAGTACAAATGAATCTCTAATACAACAGATGACAAGCCTGAACAAAACAACCGGAATAGTTGGAAGCTGAATAGATAGATGGACCTCGAAGCGAAGCTTCGGCTCCAAAGGTGAGTCTCAAATGCTGTGACACTTAGTCTGACCCGAGCGTAAAGCAAACACAAAACACTCGAGTCGGGATTAACATTCTTATATTAATAAATTCAACTAAAGTGAAATGTCAACTGAAATAAAAGTAACTTAAAGGATGTTTTGGGATTTCCATCCTCTAAGGATCCGTGGAACTATCTACTATGTAGTAATATACGCTATTATAATATGTCTATAGTAAAGTAAAACCATTAAAATAGCGTTAAGGAGTTACCCATATCCCTCTTAACACATTTCATATATTCCCATAGTCTTTACATTACCGTAACTCCCCCTCTTAAACTGGAGGGCTATCAGAGGGCACTCAATAGGTATGGTACAAACAAACTCATAGAAGGCGCGATAAGGCATGCGACAAGGCACTCGAGGTAATGCTAGGGTAGATATACCATTTGCACTCTCGGACTGGTGGTAACGCATAGCACACTACGCCATAAATGGCCTACTGCAACACAAAAAAATGTTGGCTCAGGCCCGAAAAATGTTGCCACAGGTCTATGGCAACACTTTTAGGGTGATGCAATTTTTGCCGTTGCCTTAGACCTCAAAGGCAACATTTTGACTATCTAAGGCAACATAAGTAATATTGTTGCAATAGAACCCTATTTGGGTCTATGGCAACACCCATAGGTATCTGTAGCAACATTCCAAAATGTTGCTATAGATATGAACTTTTTGAATTTGTAGGGCCCACAATATAGAGCATATTTGATTTTTTAATAAAAATAAATATTTATTTAATAAAATGCTATTACACAGAATTTGATATTTAAACAGTAATTTATTTAAATAAATATTTTATTTCAACATTTGAAATTGTACAAATTCCTGACTCCACTATTTTACAATACAATGATATATAACACTGATATTCACATATACAGATATTCCTCACTACATCACTCAGTTCACTCATTACATATGCAGTTTCAATTTATACATACACCGACATTGACAAATATATGCCGAGCCGAAGGCGAGCCGAGTGCCGAGCCGAAGGCGAGCCGAAGGCGAGCCGAGAAGCGGGTTCGGGCGCAGCGCCGGCGGGGGTCCGGGGCACCGCAGTCCCGGCGGGGGTCCGGGGCACCGCCCGATTCATCCGATTTCGGAAGATCGAGCCTTCTTTGAAATGACGTAAAATGATGCACAAATGAAGACTGAGCTTAATTCCTATCCTCCATCTCCTCGCCTAAATCTGCTTGAATCCCCTACGGCCAAACACCAAAACTCTACTGCAAACTCTTCAATTTCCAATCACCACATTAGCTTCTCTCCGTAACCAATACACAACAGCACTCTACCATTGTCAAACTCCAAACTCCGTCTACATCTCTCTGCCAACATTCAGGCATCACACTGCCAACTAAAACTCCTCTGCATCACCAACTTCTAACATCACTTCCACCATCACTTCCATAACCAACCAACCAACCTTCAACCAATACAACTACATCCAGATTCAATGGTGAACCAACCAACCAGATTATGAACTTGCGATGGACTTGCGATGGAGGCACAGGGCATCCAGAAGCAGTACATACCCAGCCAGATTCTGAAACATTAACAAGTGTTAAAGGAGCATTTGCACAAACATATGGGGGGCATACTATCTTATTGAAATTACCAGTACCAAGTGAAGCAACCGCAATCATAGGGGAAAGTACGAAGAGATCAGCCTGGGATCTGCTCTGAACTTGCGATGGAAAGTACGAAGTGAACCAAAATCTCGAGGGCAGCAGTTCGGGTTTTGGGAGAAATTAAGGCGCTAGAAGGGTTTTCAGGTGAAGTGGTCTAAAGGAGAAAGGTAGAGGGGTTGGTGGCGAGCAGGTCTTCTGTTGGAGGCGAGAGATGATGGCGACGACAGCGGTGGCAAAAGGGGTTTGAATGGAAAACTTTGTTTGGCTTCGGGTTTTGGTGTCGTGACAGGGCTCTGGTTGGAGCTAGATGGTCGCGATGGTCAGGGGGTAGCTGGGAGGAGGCGAATGGGAGGAGGCGACTGGGAGGAGGCGAATGGGAGGAGGCGACTGGGAGGAGGCGACTGGGAGGAGGCGACTGGGAGGAGGCGACTGGGAGGAGGCGAATGGGAGGAGGCGACTGGGAGGAGGCGAATGGGAGGAGGCGACTGGGAGGAGGCGAATGAGAGGAGGCGACTGGGAGGAGGCGAATGGGAGCGACTGGGAGGAGGCGAATGGGAGGAGACGAATTGAAATGAAAACCAAAAGGGGATCTGAACTAGTTTAGGCGGGAAAACGAAATTTTGGGCCAAATTGCAGTGGTGATCCATTTTAACAACCAGATTAAATGTAGATCATTGGATCGTATTCACGCGGATTGCTAATTTTATTAATTTTTTAATCTGAATACATCTATTGCAACACTATATAAAAATGTTGCATCGTGTTACACTTGTTTAGCTAGAGCAACACATTTTTATGGCTAAGGTAACACCAAAAATGCAACGTTGCAGTAGGACCAAAATTTTATAGCTGTCGCAACATTTTAGCTGGCAACACCTTGCAAAAGTGTTGCAGAAGGTCATTTATGGCGTAGTGGCAGCTACTACCACCCACCTCGTGACACACTCCCAAATCAAAGGTGCACCCAATCAAACCACAAAAGCAATCGAATGGTATTGAAGAAATGTGTCCGATCGGGGGAATGACCCCACTAGGCCTGGTATAGCTCCTGTTTTAGCCACATCAAGCTGACTCAAAGGAGTCAGGGCTACATAGATACCATATAGAATCGTCATCAAACCATCTTACTTCACTCTGGAATCTCCACCACGTATACAGCTGTTAAAGTGGTTTCGGTATTGTTAAAGTGGTCATTTCTTTTCAAATGGTTCATACTTCATATCAAAATATCATATTCATTTCAAAAACCATATCAATTCGATATCATTATTCACTTTAAATAATATTCCTTTCCAAAATCGTAAAAAACTTTCAAAATTATAACACTTTCGAAATCATATCACTTTCGAGATCATAACACTTTTGAAATCATAACACTTTTGAAAATCATAACACTTTTGAAAATCATAACACTTTTCAAATCATAGCACTTTGAAATCATAACACTTCCGACTAAACAGTTTACATTATTGAAAATAGTATATATAATAAATAGTTATAAATTAAAATAGTTTATATATTAAAATAAATTATATGTTAAAATAGTTTATATATATATTAAAAATACTTTATATATTCAAAATACATTTCCTTTCAAACTTTGGAAATCAATTTTCAAAATATAGCCCAACGGTGTCCGTATATAATTTTCTATCTTATGGTCAAGTGATGCGGATATATATCATTTCAGTTCATAATTTAAATATCTACAGGTATATATCATTTCAATCCGCAATCCCAAAATTTAAAATCAATGAAAATCGCTTAGGTTTATCATTTCAACCCATAACGTTTTGCCTCTATTCTACAAAATCGTTTGGGTATGTATCATTTCAACCCATAGGGAATTCTAAATTAATAGAGAACTTGCAGAGTGAGAACAATTATGATAAAAATATAACATATCAGCAACAGGCATATATCATCAGTAACAAATTAAATAAAATATACACAACAGGATATGATGTCATATATTACAGGTGAATAATTGCAGATAATGGCACATCATATTTAAAAATTAAATAACTAGCAATTCAAATTTAACAGCATATTTCAATTGTCGTTTCAAGTGAAATCAAATTTACTAACTATAAGAATGTTAATCGTGAGTGATTGCTCGCCTTTCGAGACTAGAGAAATTAGACAACACGACGAGCTACCAATTGAATCACGAACTCGACCATCGACTAATTCAAATGACAAATCACAAAGCAAAGCAAGGTGAACATGGATTCGACGAACAAGGCTAATAATAAGGAATCGACGAAAAAAATTAGAATCAACCTGATATAATTGAAACGAAGAGTATATTATATTATTATTTTATTACTTTCTTTCGTAAAATCAAAGTTTAATCAAACATGTCTTTAGAAATAAATCTATATATATATATATTTCAGAAAACATTGTTTAAATTAAAACACATATTAGAATTTAACATAAAACCCATAAGTTGTAATTGAAAATCACTCATGAATATGCTTATATACATATACTAAATATATTTATATATATACAATTTTAGAAATAAATATGTATACATGCAGACTATATTTACAAACAAATATACATGTAGACTAAACATATATGCAGAACACATATGCAAACAACAAGGAAACATATTGTATACACAGGCTAATATATATGTTAACCTATATGCAGACTATACTACAAGCAGATTATATGCGTACACTGTGCTTCAAACAACATATATATACTTGAAAAACCCAAACTCGCATATATACTTATATATATAGACTAATATATAAACATATATATTAACTTTCATACTTATTTTATTTTAAAATAAATATTTATAAGAAAATCAATATAAACTTACCTAGTTATAATATATCTCCAAACTCAAAAAGATTTATATAAACTAATATATATATATATATATAAACTTATATAATATAAAAATTTAAACATAAAATATAGATACTGTGAACCAAGGAACAGGCAATTATTGTGGTGTATGCTATGTGGTTCGCAACCCTTAGAGTATGATTACCCCCTTCTAGATAGATTTCTACCTGCTATGACGTTCGGGTTTAAATTATTATGGTGTATGCTAAGAGATGTCAAGGATAGGTCAGTAATGACCAGGGGATGACATATTTGATATGATCTAGTGAGAAAGGTAGGCCGGTCTTCTATTGGTAGAGGTGTTGATGTTATGTTGATCTCGGTACATTCCTCTAGAGATGTACTGTCGAAAGGTAGTCCCTTAGCAAAGTCATTTGTATCGAATCCATTCTCCAATACGTGCCTGCCATTTTGTTTGTTTTGGCTACTATTGTTGGAATTTACTCAATGTGAGAATTTCGACTAAGATTAATAAGTTTATTTGCAAAAATCTTCAAAGATATGTCATTAAAAATAATATCTCGTATTTTTATGTGAGAATGTTTTGGTTATCTTAAGATAGAAACCCATTTGTGTCTATGTGCGGCGTGCTCTTATGATATACCTTTTTGTTTTTAAAAAAAGCGTGTTTTGAGTTCTTACACGTCCCATGACTGATCCGGAGTTTATTTTTTTTCCCTTTAAACTTTGGGTGCCCTGTTTTTCCGAGCAGCCAGGTCGCTAAAATTCTGTTTAGAGTATTTTGGGAAGGAGCATGCTGGACAAATTTAAGCATGGAGCTATAGCACCCGATAGGGATATCTATCTATTTAATTTTTCCGCTATTTCTAAGTTAGTCGGTACCAGTAAGTGTGGGAGCAGGCAATTATAACTGTTCCTGGCTGGGTTAATTCATACAAAAAAGCAGATGTACCTTAGTGTTTGTGATTGTATGTACTATGTATCTACTTTAACGTAATATGAGAATTTTATTTTCTATTTTTAACTTTACTTTACCCCTGAAAATATACCTCCTTGGCACTTGGATTTATGACACGTAAATACCGTGGATGTATTAGTGTCGATTTTCGAGAGTTGAGGAGACAGGTCATCACAATATATATAGGTGAATATCGTTGAAAGTGTAATAAAATTTTTTAACAGAACTACTTAATATAAAAGTATAAAATGATCTTTAATTGATATTTATAGATTTAATGTATATCATTATAAAATTCTAATTTAACAATTTAAGGATTAGAAGAAGTGGTTAGTTGATTATGAACATGTTATATTGTTTTGATTCTTTTTAATTATTAGAAATATTGGATTTAATTAATTAACAATTTCTAAGTATTTAAATATGTTACATTAAGGATATAAATTGTGGATGATTATTACTATATATTTTTTTTTGTTATATATATATTGGAATCATTTATTTTATGTTATTATTCTGATAACTTCTTACTTGTTTATTGGATTACATAAAATAATATCTATATGTAACATTTATCTTTATAAACTATTTTGGGAATATAAATTGAGTTTTCCAATATTCTTAACGGATATTTGACAATTTTCTAATTTTATAAAAAAGTCAGGAAATTTGATATTATTTATACAATGTACGTTATATTTTAATTTAGTAATATAGATTTAGTTCTAGAATATAAAATTACTACTTTCTAAATATTTATTTTTGTTAAATAAAATTGTAGGATGTGAAGAATTCGTGATTAAATATTAATTCATCAAATATATATATATATATATATATTAGTTTATTTAGGAGTAATCACTTATATTAGTTTTCTATGTTCTTTGATTTCTCATCTTTTCTTTGTTGATTCCATTAATATTTATTTATTAATTATATAATTAAGTATAGGATATATTTTTATTATTTATTATTCAATTCTAAGTATTAATTTTGAGATATAAAAATATATGTCCCAATTGATAGATTATTGAATTTTGATTTGTTATGTTCTTATTCATACATGTCTTTTTCATGAATCTATTTCATATTGTTGTTCTTCTTTATATATATTGTGTTGAATCATATAAATAATTCGCCATTGATGTTGATTTAATTGATGATTTAAGTTGATATGGTGATGATATCTTTCCATGTTATTTCATGGTATTAAATTCTATTTAATGGGGAATCTGAATAAACAGAGTTATAATACCATTTAGGATAGGGCATTAAGTAATATTTTCTGGTTACTCCTTGGAATCATTATATTGAATAGTGAGTAGATTGAGTGGAGTTTATAAACAGTGAATAAATGTTTAAGTATCACGCGATGGTATGAGATGCCGTGGTGATATTTATTTGGTTATTCATTGTGAGTAGATGACACTGAAGTGACGGGAGTGGAGTGGATAGTGTAAGGTGCTACGTAGTGATATATGGCTCCATGCCCATAGTTAGTGGGACTCTGAGTCTATATGTATTAGTTCTTATTAATGAATTTCTGCATTAACACCAAAAAGTGTGAGGAAAGTCGAACTTTGTTGAAGAAAGACTAAGGCACAGATGTCCAATGTCGAATCCATATTAATCTTGAAACCATGAGTGTTTGGAAATTCAAAACAAGTTATGATCGAAATCACAAGTGCTTGAGAATTAGAAATAAGTCATGATTCAAGAGTTCTTCTCTCTAAGGAATCTTAATGTCAACTTGTTAGAAATGTGCATGTTCAATGGCAAAGTCGGGGTCATATTGTAATCATAAGTGCATGAGAATCATAAGTCAAGGAATCATGTCTCTTTATTTAATATACTGTACGGTTGTACACGTGCAAACCGTTTTTTTGCAAAAAGGGTTATAAGATTACAAATGGCATCAAAATCTCCAAATTGATTTAGGATTACAAATTTGAAAAGTAAGAAACAAGAGAAGAATTAATCGTCCCTTAGGTCTCTATTGATATGGGTTGAGAGGTGCTGCATGGGTGCCACATGTCCCTTCCAGCATGCGTGGCTTTCGAAATCCATAGCTATCTCGATGGCATGGACAATTCTTTGGAAATTGAAGATTTATGGCATCCTTTGCTATGTTGTTGAATTGCAACATCCATTTAGGGTTAATTGATATGTGGCATCATACTGGGTTAACGAATCATATATGTCTTAATAACTTCCAATATCACCTCAAGAAGTAAAGGCATATGACATCCTTTCAACTTTGCTGGCTTATGACATGTCTCCTTGAATTGATAATGTGTGACAGCCTTTTGTGTGTCATTTGAATACAACCCTTCCTAATAACTTTTGATTTTGTATTACGGCCTTACGACATGTGAAATATGCTTTCCTCTGATGGATTATGACATCCATCTTGCTTTGATGATGTGCTACATCAGTAACACTCGATAACTTTTGTAAATACTGTTGAACTTTGACATTAATTCCACCTTGCGACATTCTTTGAAGGCTGATAACTTTCGATATCAAAGGGAGGCGGCATCACCTGGAGTTTGATATCAATCCTTGTCTTGATGAAGTACAGCATTTTCTTCCTGCAACTTCATTCGATGGTGATATGCGATATAGATAAGATGTGTCATTAATGAAATATGACATCCCCAAGCACACTGATGACTTGTTATATGTTTCTCTTTGACATCGTCCATTATTCATTTAATAATTGGGGAATCTACGGTATGCAATATCATTGTAGATTTTTGATATCCTTTCACTTGCTATTCTTAAATGTCATCTTTCACATTGATGGAGTGCAGCATCCTTCCTTGTAGTTAGCCTATGACATCAATTTGCATATAACCTTCTTACTTTTGTTGATAGTAATATAATAATGATGTCATGTGTATTGATGGAATTTTATATTGTTTGATGTTCGACATTCCATATCACAATGATGACATGCGATATCTCTTAAAACATGGCATTGCTTGCAATAGGTTCGACATTAACCATTCGTATATTCATACAAGATGCTTTCAATGGTGCGACATACTTTATGTTCGAAAACCTGCTCTCCTTTGGTTCAACATTCCCTTCATCTTTGACTATGAGATCCTTTGATTTCTGTACTCTTATTGTTGACATGCCTTCATCATTTTGGAATCATAAATGGTAGTAACATTTGCCCCCTCTAGTATGAAGGAAGCAATGACTTTTCAAGTCATTGCCTTGATATTGGAGCTTGGCACCTATTGGCATTCTTTCCAGATTGAGCTGTTCATTTAAATCTAATCCAACGATGACTAAATTTCTTCTTCTTCTCTATAAATACTTGAGCTCCTTCACTCTTTCTTCTTTTACCCTCAACTCAAAGTTCAAGCAAAAAACTTTGGAATTCTCAAAATCACTCAACAATCTTTAATCTTTCAGCATTACAACTTAAATTAGGGATTGTTTTTTATTTTAATCGATTAAGTCGACAAGCTAAATTAAGAAATTTAACACTCGAATTGCTGCTAAGGTTTTAACTGGGGGTTTTTGATTTCAAATCGATTCATGTGGTTTATCAATTAGGTTTTTGTTATTAATCTTCGAATTGGTAAGTGGGATAATAAATTTATTATGCGTATAAATGAATTAGACTTCGAACTACCATATCGATGCGGGAATTAATGAACTAATTGAAGCTTGGTGGTATTAATTTAGTTAATTAGGATTTTCCAGTTACATTGTGAATTGAATAGTTTATTTAAACCAAGAACTCGCTATTAACGTATTTGATTCAATTATTGTTGCCTTACGACATCAACGTGATGTTCGACATCAAATGGTCTTACTCATTTTTAGTATTATCTCCACAACCCATTCAAAACTTAGAAAATTTTATAATGCGAGACCTTTATCATTTCGATAACTAACTAGAGGAGTAAGAATTATTCATTAGTTCGGAATTAATTTAAAAAGTTATGATATGAATTCGATATCCTCACTATTTTTATTATTCTATTTCGGTAACTGTTTTTAATGCTATGGTTCAAATTTTACGCGACACACTAACTTGTGTCGTAGTTATCATATGCCAAATTCATGAACCACTCATATACTTTATATTTTCATAAAAATTAGATCATTTCGACATCATTCACTGATTTCGGTTACTTCTCGCTTCGAAATCGGGCCATAGCCATGACATCATGTTATAGTTTTTGATAGTAGCATTAATATGACATCCAACATTAATCTACTACTTTGAAATGATATTTTAGGATATATTTAAGATGATATTTAAATTACATTTCTTTTTATTAACAATAATTTCATTTTATTTGGCAATATAGTTTGATATGATCCTTCCCATTTTAATTTTGTTATCTTATAAACATTCCAGATAAGTAAATCTTTAATCCATAATTAGCTATAAATATTTTAAACTAAATGATTCAAAATAATACAACGTCAAACATGGTTAATTATCTTGCAATTCTGTGTGGTATCCGAAAAATAGATAATAATCATGCAATCAATGGAAATTCACCGATGAACATTTGATGATCTATTAAATAACACCATATAAATATCTATGAATCTATAGATTAATTATGATAGATATTATTAGATTCTACATAAAATAAGCTTTGGTTAAGTAAGTTCACGTAAAACACTCAAGTAAGAATTATAAGTCTAAATAGCATATTTTTAAAAACCGAAGTTATCTACTACAACCGAAAAAAATGGGATGTTTATGCATCCATACAATTTCACTAAACATGGCATGGAATTTATCGCTTGAATTACTTTACTTCACTTCTTCCGCAACTTGATTTTCTTATGTACATACGTTTAAGAATGGAAAAAGAACAACTTTATTGCTAATTAACCATACAGCTTGAAAATCGTATGGTATCTATGTATTAATAAACGAACTATGCCCTACAAAAAAAATTGATAGACAAAATTCATAATCATGCTAATAGAATAAAAATCAAATGAAGTTGACACAGATACAAAATTTGATAATAGAAAATAAATCATCTAACTTGCAATATATTTTACCAAACACTTAAAGATTCTATGGTACCTATGTATTAACAAATCTAACAACCTTCTACAAATTAAATCAAGAATAATAAGTCGTGATCATATTAACTTGGAGAATAATAAGAAGAAAATAAAATTATATATATTACGTGATGTTGCAAATTCTCTTTTAGTACACTGCTAATTATGAGAAGAATTTATTGCCGTAATACTGACATTATAATACAATTAGTTTTTTTTCTTCTTTCGAAATTGGATACTTAGATGGTTATACGTATTAGCACTACAAGTCTAGGTAATATACAACATATTACATGTTAATATATGTTCGAATAATGTGATGTAAGTTTCAAAACTATGACCTCTCGCACCAAGGTTGAAACACCTAACCTTTGGGACAGTAAAACTGATCAATACAGTTAGTTTTAATTAAGTAACCAATAGGACAATATCCTATGGTTTGTAGCTACAATATCAAAAAATAGAAGACTTGATAAATTACGATATAAATATTTGCATATTATGACGTTGAGTTTTATTTAAATACTTAGGGAACTAAAATGTTTTTGAATATAACTTAACACTATTCTAGTAAGAAAATTAATTTAGAATTCAATTAATTTGTAATTAATCGCAGTTCATGTAATAGATTGAAGAATACATATAATGTAAATTCTATGCTACATAAAGTTACTTAGTTAATCAAATAAATTATGATATTCTTCAAGCTTATTCCCATAAGATGCATAAAAACATACGTTCAAATGTTTCTTGAAAATCCCTTTTGTAGACCTTTTCGTAACTTCCGGTCCGGGGTTGTAAAGATCGAATAATTGCACGATAGATGATTCTTGCCTTCGAATGTAAGGCACTAGATTTAAAATGGTTAAATTGTTCGATAAGAAGAGATGGGATACTTCATCATGATTGTACATGTCAACATCAACATCGACAATATCTAACCCTTCGGATGGACATCGTAGAACATAGCCCAAACGATGGAGAGGTAAATAAATCTTTACTGCACAAACCAATGTCCATATACAATCATCTTTGTTTCAGGGATCTTGATGGTCGAGATTCATATTTGCATAGAAAAGCTTAATTACAATAGGGTAGATCTTAATATTATTGGAATCATACCCTATAAGTGAATCGAATCCATGAGCATCGGCTTTTTCTCTAATCGCGTAGCCGTTGAAGTCGGGAAATTTCATGAATGTTCCTTTGAATAGCTTTGAACTTCTCATGCTATTGATTCTAGTAGTCGCTGTTTCATTGTAACCATGCTCGAATTTGGCTTTCGGAAGGTCTGGTAGTTGATTCCCGTGCTCGCTTTGACCTTGGACCTATTTGGTTTATGAAAATTGATGAAGAATTGAAATTTTTGATGAAGTTAGTGTTTTTTGGGTTTATTTTGAATAGAGAATGCTTAGGTAAGTTGAGAATGAAGGGGTAGATGGGAATATTAAGTAGGTTTGATTGGGTTTTTGCATTGAAATTTGTGCAAGACTATTTTAAAGACAAATATCAGATGGACCGACATGCTAAAATTATGGAGGCGGTCGGCTGAAGTGGTCATAAATACAACCCTCAAGTATATAGTTCAAATTTGGCACTATTCAATCGACTGACTGGGGTATACAGTCAATTGAATTCTAAAAGCTTTTTAAATGCATATGAATTTTCAGTCGGTTGAACTCCAATGCTCAGTCGGCTGAAACTATTGTTTTTATGTGGTACAGCTTTTTTGTAGTTCATTCTCAAATTGTTTAACCAACAAGCTATATATTTGGTTTCTCTAGATTTATTCGAATGTTAAAATAAATATAATTTTTTATTTCAATATAATGTTACATATCCAAATTACAATAATAAATTTATGAACATTTATATAAAAAAATATCGATTGTAAATCTCTGAAAGCTTAGTTCGACTTTGATGACATCACATAATGGATTTATAAGAGACCAAACATTACGTTAAGCACCTTGTTCCCAAAAATTCGAAGATATATGAGGTCGTTGAGAAGACGGATTGTGCACACCTTGCTTAGGAGTCGTTTGTAACATCCCTAATTTTTGACAAAATTACTCAGGAAATTTAATTAGCTAAATTTAAATAATGATGATAAGGAGTTTGAGATTTGATTAAATTATTATATGGTCGTGCTTACTAATAAGATAAATGGACTTTAATTTGGTTTGAAGGCTAATTTAGTTACACATGGACATATTAAAATAGCCTCCTTATTATTTTACATTGCTATTACTTCTCCTCTATGTTCATTTACGTTTCATTTTTCTCACAGTCACAAACCTAAAACCTAAATCAAAACTGCCATTACCAAGGAAGAAGAAGGAGAAATTTAAATTAAAGCTAAGAATTAAGCAAGGAAGTATTAGTCAACATCAAATATCAAGTTCCTCATAAAGTTTAAGGTGAATAATAATTATTACCATCTCTTTTGGTTTTATAATCATGCAATTTCAGATTTGAATATTTAATTTGTTTCCATGATATATTGGATGATGATATGCTCGAATTTATGGATTGTTTGATTTAAACCATAAAAATAATTTGATATTCGAATGGTTTTTAAGGTAAAACCATAATATATTAGTTTTAAAATGCCATGGAAAATTTTTATGTTAAGTAAAAAATAATTCTGGAGATGGGTTTTAATTTTTAGAATTTTTCGAGTTACGGAAAAAAAATTGAATTTTTGATGGAAAATATGTTAAAATTGGGTTAAATATTTGTTTTGTGAAACTTAGGAAAAAGTTGGGTCTAAAATTTTAATATATTTAATTACATGATAAATTAAATTATTATGATTTTTGGGGATTTTTCCCAGAGTATTTATTTGGGGAAATAAATTATTTTAAAGGAAGGGCTTTTTTGAAAATGGTTGTTTTATGCTATATGGTAAGGTTTTAGCGTTTAATCCTTTAATTTAGGATCTGAATTAATGCAACAGCTTCAGAAGTAAAGTAATTATAAAGTTTTATGGCAGCCAATCAGCGTTTTACAACAAGGCAAGTTATTAGAAATAAATTGCTTTAAATTGCAATAATACCGCCTTTAATCGGAAAAAGGTGTTTCTCCTATAATGGAAAGGATCTTCTAACCCCTTTGATTCCGCCTCATCATAGTCGAAACCATCATGGTCAAAAACTTCATAATCGAAACCAATACACATGGTATCTTCAGGAAGATGTAATGGCTGGAAGACAGGCGAAAGCATTAGTGTCAAAGGGTAAGCCTCTGAAGGGGTCAAAATCCTACCTTGTTTTCTGTAACGACCCGATTTTTCATTCCCGAAAAATCAAACCATCAGGATTAGAAGAAGGAGGTAGAAGAAGAAAATAAAACAACAACAGAATCTAACCATCGCAGCGGAATAAAATATAATAGATAATAAATGATCTTTATACAAAAGAAATACATCTGTTTATACATTACATCATCAGAGTACAGAATCAGAGTATAATCCAATCAACATCACGATTCGGGATAGTTATAATAACTTGTCCCACACTAAATACACAATATACACAACACAGCGGAATATACATCATATACGTGTGATACGTTTCGCCATCCAGCTCGTCTCCTGAGCTCCACATCATCATATCCTGTATCCTATAATACTCGGTCTGACCCGAGCATTATAATAAAACAATACCCGAGTCAGTCTGGAAAACCAGTGTGAGAAAACACACTCAATTGGATTATTAAAGTTTCAAAACCCTTTGAAATCAAAAGCATCTCTTAAGACCACGCCATAAATAAACATGTCATGTTTTTACCTTACGATAGCTAAAACACTTTTTATCAAATCCGTCTGATATTATAATAGTGTCTATACAAAGTAAAATAGAATCTAGCTGAAATGCTTCCGTCTCACGTTTCAGCAATAGTTAGGCATAATCAAAACCGTATAGGCCATAGGGAGAATGGATTTCCAACTAATGACTAGGCATTGGGGTACCACCTATCACAGTACCTGGTGTAGATCAACGTACCAAGGACCACATCCGATCCCCTGCAACACAAGGCCGGAACTACCCCTTACCGGATAATTCCGAGTAAGATCACTCCATGGTTGGGATCAGCAACCGCACTACTAAGCCGAATAAAGAGGGACATCTAGACATGGATGAACTCACCCTAATGGGCGCTACCCACATAGCCTTGCTGCATAACCCCTAATTTTCAGTCATTCCCGGTTGATGAGGCTCGAGGCTAAGCGTTACCTTTATAGAACATTTCACTTAGAATGCTCACCGTCCTCCTGACGATGTTCCGAAAGCATTCATCCATACAAGTCCGTTCTGGGTTCGAATGGAACCGAAGGCACTATTCCTACTACATCCATTTTGGAATCACCCTCAGGATTAGTAGCGATCAGCCCTTTCATTTCACTGCTCCATCTTCGACTCCAAACTCGTTTTCCCCATGAAAACGTACAAATTGGATCGAAGTGGTTTTCGAGAAATAATTCCCGATCCCGTTCTCTTCGAAACGATCAGGGCATTGGCCAATATTGATAGTCGGTTATTTAACTATCAATTAACAACCACAAAACATCCAACAAACATAAATAATTTTCCCAAATTATTTATTAATCTCAAAATATCTTCGCAAGATATATTTCCACTTTTCAACTCTTTGAAAACAGTTTCAAACCGTCTTCTCTCATGGAATAAATTTCCCAAATATTTTCTATTCCCCACTGAAATCACCAAGTCCAAATACTTTAGATTTAAATTAATTTAAAACACTTTATTATAAAACATACTTTAAACATTTAAATTTGAAACCTACTTTAATATTTTTTTTAAATATATATATACTTTAAGAATATTTAAAATAAAGCCACTTTATAAAATACAAAACTAAACTTTTATCCCTTTAGTAAAAATTTCAAGTCACCTTTAAATAATTACTACTATAACAAAATTTGAGAAATGCTTACTTTAAAATCTAAACATTTAATAATAAATTTTCTAAACATGCTTTTTAAAACAACATAAAAACTTTTAACTTATATTTTAAAATTTTCTTTGGAAACGTACTTGGCTATCCAGGGAAATACACTTCTCTTCCACCTCTTTTTAAAAATAAATCCTATTTATTTTTAAACAAATTTACCCATTCCTTAATAAATTCCCCCCTTGATATTATACTTTCAAGTATCCTCTGATATATTACTTTATAAACCCAGTTTATAAATTTCATAGTCTTAATTTCCTTTAAAATTTCAATTCCAAACACTTAATCAAATTTCCAAATTGATTTCCAAATCAATTCCATTTTGAAATAAATTCTTTTACTTACTCAAGTTTACTTTAAAATCCGTTAATTTCATTAATTCCAGATTCAGCTTCTAAATTGGGATCTTAAAATCTTATTTAACTTGAATTACAAATTTCATGTTTATTTTCAAATTTCTTCCTTGACTTTCAAACAAGTTTAAACCTTAAATTTTTAAAATAAATTCTTTACTCCTTTTAAATATTATCACTTGAATTTATTTATTCAAAATATCTCTTTTCCCAAACTTTGGACTTACTTGTTCAATTTAAGAAAAACAACTTTTATTCTTCCCATTCATTTTAAGTTATCCAAATTCCTTATAATTATTTTATTTGATAGTTTCCTTTTTATTTACCTTAAAAATTCCAAACTTCATATATATATATATTTTAAATTATCAAAATTCCAATATATATATATATATATAACCAAGCCAGAGTAATTAATAAATTCCAATTCCCAATATGATCAATAAAATTCATCACAGATCATCACATAGTCATAACGTTGAATATACGCAATAAATTCACGTTTTGAGGAATCCAGTTGGATCCCTCCAACCTATTTTTCTGCATCCACAGACGTTAGCACAATACCAATTCCACTTCAAGGTGGAATATCGCGGTATATGGGATTAATAAAATATCATCCACTATTATGCGGCGCATAGGGTCTCATCCGCTATATAATGCAGGAATATCAAACACTCCAATATATACTATATACTACTATATATATAATATAACACATCAAATCAATTCAATCATTCAACCAATTATTTAAATTTACTATTTAAATTTAAATATTACCCAGATGAGTGAGATTAACTCACCTTTGCTTTTCTTTGCAATCCACTTCAATATTGCCTTGGTTTCTCAATTTGACCTTGAATAAACAATTTATATGATTTATTAATACTTGAATTAACCGAACAATTAATTTCCCTTAAATAAATTTAGTTAACCCATAAATTTATTTAGAATAATTTTATTTCCTTTAATAAATAAATTTTAAGTTATAAAAATAAACTATATAAGTTTTATTAAACAATTATATCTTTATCATATATTACTTTAAAGTTAAGCTAGTAAGTGAAATATGAGTACATATATATATACTTGTATTCTACTTCTTCTTTATTGTATATATATACAAATGTACATGTTCATTTCTAAATTGTTTTATAATCTTACTGTATATAAATTTATATGTGTATATACAATCCTATCCCAATATCTTTATTCTGTTTTTTGGATATAAATATACGCATTGATAATCTACATATATGCCTTATTATCACAATTTCCTTACGATAGTTTATAACTGAAATATTTTTTCTAAGTCCTATATGAATATATATGTATGTATATGTATATATTAATCTAAAAAAACACTTATACCTCACTGCCTTCTCCTCCTAGTCTCCAGCTCGAACCCTCCCCCTAAATTGCTCGAGTGCGCGAATACCTGAACGCGGCCACTCCTATCTGCAACGGCCGAGCACCAAGTCGCGGTCCCCCCCCTTCGGTTGCGATCCAACCCCAACCTCGAACTCGCCGATGTTGTCCTCCCATCGCAGCTAGGCACCGTGATGTCGAGCACGCGTTTCCCATCGCGGCGATGTCGCAACAGCTTTTTCCTTACCTTGAGTTTGAATTCGATCGGCTTCGAGTTGAAAAACCAATAGCGGCCATATCTCGATTTGGAACGAATCGATTTCAATTTGATTTGGAAACGAAGTCGCCTAGATCTCAAACGAAAACGACTTCGTTTGATAACAATTAGATGGATAAAGAACTGGAACGAGGTTTTTTAATTTATCCTCGTTCGGCCCTATCGAGTTTTGAGAATTCTCTGAAGGAAGGGAGAAGAGTTCGATTGGAGAAGAAAAAAAACGAGATTTTCAATTTGCTTTCGTAAATTTTTATCTCTGCTTTGTTTTCATTTGAAACTGAAAAGGGAAAGAAGGGTTGCGTGCGTTTAAAAGATCAGAGATGGGGGGACAAGATGAGACTTAAGCGTGTCTGAACAAACTAGATATAGTGGTAATGAAATGAAAGAAAAACAGCTGATGTGAACCACATTGACCAGTCAAACCATTTGTATAAGTTATTTAAATTTAAATTTGAATCGCCTCGGAATCGCAACTCAAAATCTCGACTTCCTATCAAGGCGTGCCGCTAGGCGTTTATAATGTTAAACCCCTATTTCGAACACAATGGAAAAGGTTTCGAGTCCTAATTCGATCGTACGGAGAAGATAGCTTGTTGGACCCAGTTATTATATTGAATTTTCGATACAGATTTTAGCGCGTTTACTTACCGTACGATCTCACGACAACTCCAAACACTACGAAATTTGAAATCCAATAATAAAACACTATGATAGATCCAATGGAACTGGTTTCGTTAAATTCCGAGAATATGCTTCGGAAGGCTATTTTTAAATATCAATTTAGACGATATATTTTTAAAACTGAACAAAACACTTTTAAATTCAATTTTATCACTTCTATTATCTTCAATATTATCAATATAAATTTTATAAGCCTTTAAAATATTTTTAACCAGCTTGAACTCAAGATTAAATATTTTACTCAATCTTCAATTATTGATTTGAATGATTATATTATTCAACAAATTGCTGTATTTACATTCTGAATAAATAAATCCAAGTTTTCCCTGTTCAAAACCAATTTATAATCCAATTTCTATATTTAAAACCATTTAAATATTCCGAATTAAACATTGAAAAATCCGGGTCGTCACATTCCTTCCCCCTTAAAAGAATTTCGTCCCCGAAATTACTAGTTAAGAAGAATGGTCCAATACCCGTTTACTTTTTCCCCAAACCAAACAGTTTTAATCATTTTTCCAAAATAATCTTTTCATTAAAGACACGTTATTACTCTTATTAACTTTCCAAACTTATCCATAAGTCCCAAACAATATCAGTTACTTAACAATTCAAATTTAAAATTTGAAACCAAATTTTGAATTATCAAAATTCTCTCAAAAAATTTCTAACTCTCTAAATTTTCGAAAAATTTCGCCAGCGTCTCCTTTGCGCGGCTAGCTCGGTACAACTACAAAATGCCTCTACGGGCCCCCAGATTCCAAAAGAGAACAAAAGCCAAGTGGCTTGACAAGAAAATCATCAAATTTCATATAGAAATTTAAATACATACCTTTTGTTGGGCCATTTAAATTTATTTTCTGAAATCAAAAATACCAATTCCATTTGCTTTTTAAACACCTGTGTCCTACTCAGCAATAATATCCAATTACAACATTCAAAATCGCTTTACACATTTCTTTACAAAAGTTTTCATATCTATTTCATTCATTCGTACAATGCACATATATCATTCGTACGCAATACCAAATTCGATCGCTCACCCAATCACACAATCTCACTTCCGAACTAGTATCGTCCACCCGACTTCCTAGTGTGGACTCGGATCTGGTTCTTTGATCAGAAACCGTCATCCTCCTTGCATAGCCACAAACTATGATAGAGAATTTCCAGAATCAATCAAAATCCATATCCAGAGTTCACCGTCGAAAATCGAGTGAAAAATCCTAACTCGGATCGATATAACTATCTCGAAATTCTGTGCTTGAATTCTGGACCAAACTGTTATGCGAATAAAATGATATACGCACATCCAACGTATTTATTTCCATTGATTATTAACTATATCAATTTCCTTTTATTCACATTCATATGATTTCTATCTACTTATTAACAATTATCCCATTGCACAACTTCCAGTTTTAAATCTTCATTCAATTATTCACTTAGTATATTTCCAATACCTATTTACTTAAGAATTTCATCCTTCATTTCTTAAGTTCAATATAAATTTTCTTATATTTATTTTTACCACTTCACTACTAAAGTTTATATCCATTTCTATTCACTTTGCCTTTATAATTCCATTTGAATTCATTTTGCTTCAATTTACTAATTACTTCCAAATCTAAATACTTTTTCCCAATTTTCATTCAAATTTTCATTTTCAATTGTACTTGAATTCAATTTGTCTTCAAAATTTGAATATTGAATTTTATTCATTTTATCTCAACCCATATTTAATTAATCATTACCTTTTATTAGTTTCACTTACTAATTTATTTAAAATCTCAAATAAAAGTTTATTTGCAAACTTCTTCTTCCTTCAGTTTCTTCGAGCAATTTCTTCAATTTTCACTTTACTTAACATACACACTTTAAATTAATTACCATCCCAATATTCAATTAAATTCATCTTTTTACCAATTTAAATCATTTGTCATTAGTGAAAATTTTTAAAAAAAATCTAACTCCCAAAATTTCGGAAAATTTTGGCAAAGTCTCCTTTGTACGGAGGAGCTTTTGCAATTTGACAAGAGATATAAATATATATACATCGACCCACTCGGTCGGAAAACAAAAAAACAAACAACTATTCATATTTCCTATCTTTTTATTGCGTAGGCGTACCTTATTTAGCATTTTTAACAAGCGGCTTATTTATTTAGCATTTTGCGCGACCAAATCCAGCCAAACGGCTTCCAGAAACCCGTACTCACTCAATTTAAACATGTAAGTGACAAATATATAAAGTTTATTAACATTTCACTTATTTTCGATAGCTAAATACATGCATAACATAAGCAATAAGCACTAAACACTTTCCATAAGCAATTTATATGGTTTCGACACAAATTTAGTTGCTTTCAATCCATTCACACACCATCTCACTCAATTCATTCTTATTTTGTTCCATTTAAATGGTTTACACTTCATTGCTTACATTCAATTTACTTTAATCCAAACGAACTCATATTCATTACAATTGATTCAAAAATCAATTTTATTTCACTTCTATCAATTCATTTACATTTTATTAAGTAAGAGCTAAATTTCATTTAATGTATCCACCACATGATACAATTCCATCTCAATTGTATTTCAACTTTAATTCAAATCCAATCACAATATTATTAAACTTAGCTTAAGTTCATTAAATTCGACTTACTCTTCTAATTTATTTCGTTTCCAAACTTATTTTAAATTAGCTACATTTACTAATTTATTTCAAATTCCTATAAAAAAAATTAGAACCTTGTTCTTTCAATTCACTCAAACTATATTTTCCAATTTTATACCCAATATTTGATTTTTTTTTATTTAAAAAATAACTTTAACTATTTTACTTGAGTTTAATCTATTTTATAATTGAAGTTTTGGATTTTTATTCATTTTCCCAAACACAAAACAATTTGGCAGCAATTCCTCTTCTGGGAACTCGAAAATGAACATCGATGATGCTGTAGTCATCACCGAAGTTATTCCAACGACCGAAAGAGTTCAATGCTTTTATCTCTTTAAAACAATTCAAATATTTTTAATTTCAAAACTCTCCAGACTTCAAATCCAATTCAAAATATTTCCAAAATAATATCACTGTTATTCCTTCAAACCTTTGAAACCATTTTCATACTCAAAGGAATTTAAACTTCCCAAAATTCCAAATTCCAAATCCATCCAATTCAGATTCAAACATTACTGGAATTTTTATTTCAATTTCAATTATAAATCACATTTATAATTCACATTTACAAATCACATTTGTATATGAATTTATTTCTTATCCTTTAGTTATGATTTCAATTTCTTATTCAATTTCCTCACCATAGTGATAATAATTTATCATTATCACTCCCTAACAACCAAGCATCCATATATAACTATAATAATTTCTGAAAATTATTTCTTTTGTATATAAAAATAATTTGGGTAAAATTATTTCATTTACCCTTTTAAAAACAATACTGTGTCGAATTGTTCTATTCAAGTGTTTAGAGTCCCTATCAATAACGTTAATTACACGTATTTACCAGAATCCAAAAACTACTCAATAAACCAATCAACACAATATAAAATCATTTTATATTCACTAACAAATACGCGCTCATATCTATTAATACACTCAAACTCATTTTAGAGTACTACGAACTCTATTTTTAATGAGTAATCCCCACCAAAACCAAGGTTATCGCCAGCAAAGCTCTGATACCAACTGTAACGACCCAATTTTTCATTCCCGATAAATCGAATCATCAGGATTAGAAGAAGGAGGTAGAAGAAGAAAATAAAACAACAATAGAATCTAACCATCACAGCGGAATAAAATATAATAGATAATAAATGATCTTTATACAAAAGAAATACATCTGTTTATACATTACATCATCAGAGTACAGAATCAGAGTATAATACAATCAACATCACGATTCGGGACAGTTATAATAACTTGTCCCACACAAAATACACAACATACACAACACAGCGGAATATACATCATATACGTGTGATACGTTTCGCCATCCAGCTCGTCTCATGAGCTCCACAGCATCATATCCTGTATCCTATAATACTCGGTCTGACCCGAGCATTATAATAACAATACCCGAGTCAGTCTGGAAAACCAGCGTGAGAAAACACACTCAATTGCATTATTAAAGTTTCAAAACCCTTTGAAATCAAAAGCATCTCGTAAGACCATGCCACAAATAAACATGTCTGGTTTTTACCTTACGATAGCTAAAACACTTTTCATCAAATCCGTCAGATATTATAATAGTGTCTATAGAAAGTAAAATAGAATCTAGCTGAAATGCTTGCATCTCACGTTTCAGCAATAGTTGGGCACAATCAAAACCGTATAGGTGCGTAGGGAGAATGGATTTCCAACTAATGACTAGGCACTGGGGTACCACCTGTCACAGTACCTGGTCTAGATCAGCGTACCGAGGACCACGCCCGATCCCCTGCAACACAAGGCCGGAACTACCACTTACCGGATAATTCCGAGAAAGATCACCCCACGGTTGGCATCAGCAACCGCACCACTAAGCCGAATAAAAAGGGACATCTAGACAGGGATGACCTCACCCTAATGGGCACTACCCACATAGCCTTGCTGCATAACCCCTGATTTTCAGTCATTCCCGGTTGATGAGGCTCGAGGCTAACATTACCTTTATAGAACATTTCACTTAGAATGCTCACCGTCCTCCTGACGATGTTCCGAAAGCATTCATCCATACAAGTCCATTCCGGGTTCGAACGGAACCGAAGGCACTATTCCTACTACATCCATTTTGGAATCACCCTCAGGATTAGTAGCGATTAGCCCTTGCACTTCACTGCTCTATCTTCGAATCCAAACTCATTTTCCCCACGAAAATGTACAAACCGAATCAAAGTGGTTTTCGAGAAATAATTCCCGATCCCGGTCTCTTCGAAACGATCAGCGCATTGGCCAATATTGATAGTCGGTAATTTAACTATCAATTAACATCCACAAAACATCCAACAAACATAAATAATTTTCCCAAATTATTTATTAATCTCAAAATATCTTCGCAAGATATATTTCCACTTTTCAACTCTTTGAAAACAGTTTCAAACCGTCTTCTCTCATGGAATAAATTTCCCAAATATTTTATATTCCCCACTGAAATCACCAAGTCCGAATACTTTAGATTTAAATTAATTTAAAACACTTTATTATAAAACATACTTTAAACATTTAAATTTGAAAACTACTTTAGTATTTTTTTTAAATATATATATATACTTTAAGAATATTTAAAAAAAAAAGCTACTTTATAAAATATAAAACTAAATTTTTATCCCTTTAGTAAAAAATTTAAGTCACCTTTAAATAATTACTACTATAATAAAATTTGAGAAATACTTACTTTAAAATCTAAACATTTAATAATAAATTTTCTAAACATGCTTTTTAAAACAACATAAAAACTTTTAACTTATATTTTAAAATTTGCTTTGGAAACGTACTTGGCTATCCAGGGAAATACACTTCTCTTCCACCTCTTTTAAAAAATAAATCCTATTTATTTTTAAACAAATTTACCCATTCCTTAATAAATTCACCCCTTGAATTTATACTTTCAAATATCCTCTGATATATTACTTTATAAACCCAGTTTATAAATTTCATAGTCTCAATTTCCTTTAAAATTTCAATTCCAAACACTTAATCAAATTTCCAAATCAATTCCATTTTGAAATAAATTCTTTTACTTACTCAAGTTTACTTTAAAATCCATTAATTTCATTAATTCCAGATTCAGCTTCTAAATTGGGATCTTAAAATCTTATTTAACTTGAAATTACAAATTTCATGTTTATTTTCAAATTTCTTCCTTGACTTTCAAAAAAGTTTAAACCTTGAATTTTTAAAATAAATTCTTTACTCCTTTTAAATATTATCACTTGAATTTATTTATTCAAAATATCTCTTTTCCCAAACTTTGGACTTACTTGTTCAATTTAAGAAAAACAACTTTTATTCTTCCCATTCATTTTAAGTTATCCAAATTCCTTATAATTATTTTATTTGATAGTTTCCTTTTTATTTACCTTAAAAATTCCAAGATTCATATATATATATATATATATATATATTAAATTCTCAAAATTCCAATATATATATATAACCAAGCCAGAGTAATCAATAAATTCCAATTCCCAATATGATCAATAAAATTGATCACAGACCATCACATAGTCATAACGTTCAATATACACAATAAATTCACATTTTGAGGAATCCAGTTGATCCCTCCAACCTGTTTCCATGTATCCACAGACGTTAGCACAATACCAATTCCACTTCGAGATGGAATATCGCGGTATATGGGATTAATAAAATATTATCCGCTATTATGCAGCACATAGGGTCTCATCCGCTATATAATGCGGGAATATCAAACACTCCAATATATACTATATACTACTATATATATAATATAGCACATCAAATCAATTCAATCATTCAACCAATTATTTAAATTTACTATTTAAATTTAAATATTACCCAGATGAGTGAGATTAACTCACCTTTGCTTTTCTTTGCAATCCACTTCAATATTGCCTTGGTTTCTCAATTTGACCTTGAATAAACAATTTATATGATTTATTAATACTTGAATTAACCAAACAATTAATTTCCCTTAAATAAATTTAATTAACCCATAAATTTATTTAGACTAATTTTTTTCCTTTAATAAATAAATTTTAAGTTATAAAAATAAACTATATAAGTTTTATTAAACAATTATATCTCTATCGTATATTACTTTAAAGTTAAGCTAGTAAGTGAAATATGAGTACATATATATACTTGTATTCTACTTCTTCTTTACTGTATATATATACAAATGTACATGTTCATTTCTAAATTGTTTTATAATCTTACTGTATATAAATTTATATGTGTATATCCAATCCTATCCCTATATCTTTATTCTGTTTTTTGGATATAAATATACGCATTGATAATCTGCATATATGCCTTATTGTCACAATTTCCTTACGACAGTTTATAACTGAAATATTTTTTCAAAGTCCTATATGAATATATATATATATATATATATATATATATATTAATCTAAAAAAACACTTATACCTCACTGTCTTCTCCTCTCTAGTCTCCAGCTCGAACCCTTCCCCTAAATTGCTTGAGCGCGCGAATACCTGAACGCGACCACTCCTATCTACAACGGCCGAGCACCAAGTCGCGGTCCCTCCCTTCGGTTGCGATCCAACCCCAACCTCGAACTCGCCGATGGCATCCTCCCATCGTAGCTAGGCACCATGATGTCGAGCATGCGTTCCCCATCACGGCGATGTCGCAACAGCTCTTTTTCCTTCCCTTGAGTTTGAATTCGATCGGCTTCGAGTTGAAAGAGAAACAGCGGCCATATCTCGATTTGGAGCGAATCGATATCGATTCGATTTGGTAACGAAGTCGCCAAGATCTCAAACAAAAATGACTTCGTTTCATAACAATTGGATGGATAAAAACTGGAACGAGGTTTTTCAATTTATCCTCATTCGACCCTATCGATTTTTGAGAATTCTCTGCAGGAAGGGAGAAGAGTTCAATTTGGAGAAGAAAAAAAACGAGATTTTCAATTTGCTTTCGTAAATTTCTTTCTCTGCTTTGTTTTCATTTGAACTGAAAAGGGAAAGAAGGGTTGCGTGCGTTTAAAAGATCAGAGATGGGGGGACAAGATGAGACTTAAGCGTGTCTGAACAAACTAGCTACAGTGGTAACGAAATGAAAGAAAAATAGCTGATGTGAACCACATTGACCAGTCAAACCATTTGTATAAGTTATTTAAATTTGAATTTAAATCACGTCGGAATCGCAACTCAAAATCTCGACTTCCTATCAAGGCGTGCTGCTAGGCGTTTATAATGTTAAACCCTTATTTGGAACACAATGGTAAAGGTTTCGAGTCCTAATTCGATCGTATGGAGAAGATAGACTTTTGGACCCAGTTATTATATTGAATTTTCGATACAGATTTTAGCGCGTTTACTTACCGTACGATCTCATGACAACTCCAAACACTACGAAATTTGAAATCCAATAATAAAACACTATGACGGATCCAATAGAACTTGTTTCATCAAATTCCGAGACTGTGCCTCAAAAGGCTATTTTTAAATATCAATTTAGACGATATATTTATAAAACTGAACAAAACACTTTTAAATTCAATTTTATCACTTCTATTATCTTCAATATTATCAATATAAATTTTACAAGCCTTTAAAATATTTTTAACCAGCTTGAACTCAAGATTAAATATTTTACTCAATCTTCAATTATTGAATTGAATGATTATATTATTCAACAAATTGCTGTATTTACATTCTGAATAAATAAATCCAAGTTTTCCCTGTTCAAAACCAAT
The DNA here is from genome assembly GCA_030737815.1 of Allium fistulosum. Lineage (NCBI taxonomy): Eukaryota > Viridiplantae > Streptophyta > Magnoliopsida > Asparagales > Amaryllidaceae > Allium > Allium fistulosum. The sequence goes on from CM060904.1 coordinate 132,604,584, forward strand.
TTATAATCCAATTTCTCTATTTAAAACCATGTAAATACTCTGAATTAAACATTGAAAAATCCGGGTCGTCACATTTTCATAAGGTAAAAATCCTTGCCTTGTTTTAACAGAAAGTTTGTGACTTAGTCAATGCATTGCTTTCGAAGGAGTTCCACTTTTCTTTTAATAAAAGCTTTAGAAAGGGGATTGTTTTGACCCAGCCGAAGCATAACCGCTCTACCTCCTGACTATGTTGTGCATTATTTCTTTCGAATAGTTGCCTTACTTTACTTTAAACCAAATGTTTTTCTTAATTGCTTTCGAAAGGGGTTGGGGTTTCGAAGGAGATGGATTCGAAAGAGGGTTTCGAGCCAGACCTTTGAAGTTTTGACTTTAAAGTCTTTTGCTTTGGACTAAGATGGTTCTGACACCATCAATTTTTCCTAAATTAGTTTTGTCGGTTTCGAAAGAGATACTTTCGCATACAATCAACTTGATCCAAATAAAGTTTTAAGAGTAAAACCTAATGCTTTTGAAAGGGTATTTCATTTGTTTCGAAACATATGTTTTAAAGAACATTTTTCTTGATACCATTGAAAGGTCTTATCGGTTTCGTAAGGTATATATAGTTAGAGTTTTGAAAAGAGATTTTCTATGCTTTCGAAGGAGGTCACCCTGGGGTTTCGAAAGTGATGTTTTAAGGTTTCAAAACTAATAACCCATTCTCCTTTTTAAGGAAAAATCATGGCATGAATAAAAGGTTTTAAAAATAGTATTCACATTGTTATTAACCCGTGACTAAATTTTGGGAAAGGGCAGAATAACCAGTTAGGTTGACCCAGCAGTGAAAACAACTTAACAGATGTTAAATCCTTAATTTAAAGATATTAGCAGGGGCTAATGGGTTTATAGTAAGCCCATGAAAAATGTATGATATTGGCGGGGGCAATAGGTTAATGTTCAGCCAATGAAAACTATGATTTGATACTGGCAGGGGCGGTAGGTTTGTAGTTAGCCCATGAAAACTATATCCGGATTAAGATATTGTCAGTCAGCCAATAGGTTCCTAGTTAGCCTGTGAAAACTATAATAGGTGACATGATATTGGAGTTACCAATAGGTTCTTAGTGATCTCATAAAAACTAAGTAATTGGATAGATAGTCTATGAACATTTAACACGTTAATAACCTAGAAACTATAATTTAGACAGATAGTCAGAATGAATAGGGATGGGTAATCCAGAATTGATTTATTTATATTGCATGTTATTATAATATTTTGAAATACTATGTTTTTAATCATTGTGGATGCATGAAGCACAGTATGTGGTTTTGTAAATGTTTTAAGATACTAGTGAGAAGAAAGCCCATCCGTTAAGCAATGTGATCTCACTAGATATCCAAATGGTTTGAGATGGTATATTGTTATTCATGCCAGGCTTTTTGTCTGACTTGAAATTATTTTTTTCTTCTTAAACTCTCAAGTACTCAATTGACTTTGAGTAGGTTGCAGTTAAAGGTTTTCAGGTTTTCTGTTTAGAAAAATAAAGCTTCTGAAGATGTGCAGGAGGCAGATAGTTATCTATAGTTATTTCATTTTCGATGTATGCTTGATTGTAAAGGCAAACTGTTTTAATGCCTTAGTATGTACTATGATCAACCAAGGGGGCATCTTCATATGTCTTTCTTGGCGTATTTTTTATTATATGTTATATGAACGTGGTCTACGAGTGGGATTATGTAATCAAATTGAAATATTTTGAATTGGAATGTGGATTTTATTTATTGTTTAAAATTCTTCCATATTCTTGGGTTTTGTGTATCAATGTACCTAATATCATCGTATTTGGTCGCCAAGAATTAATAACTATAGATGACTGCAGCATCTGTAGCCATTAGTTTTGGGCCTCCAAGTAGGGGGATGTTACAAGTTCGTATCAGAGCATGGTTTATAAAACTTTAAAAGAAACTTAAACCTAAAAGATTTTTTCAAACATAATCCAATGAATCAGATAATAAGATTGGGTTTTGAGTTAACATTATAATAACATACTTGTAATTGATATATCTAGTATTATATATAAGTATGTGTACCTCGCTCTCTTAGACCGTTCTTCTATACCTTAATAGGGATCGTATGCAGATTTACGAGAAAAGAGATATTGAAGCAGGAAACGGAAGAGGAAATCTCAATGCAGGAAGCACCATAATAAATGGAAATGCTCGACCCACTACTAGGAGAAACCCTAGTCGACCGGCTAATGCTAGTACCCCAAATGCTAAAGCCAATGTGAGTGATTAAATCCACCAGTGGATATAGAGGCGATGTATCAGTTCTGCTGATTTGATGCAAGCTGGAGCTGCTGCTGGTGTTGCTGGAAATGTAGGAGGAGCTAATCGTATGGCTCCGATTTGGAATTTTGCTTTGTTAAGTGAAGATTACACCAGTTTGAGTAGGAAGCTACTATTAGGAACAGAAGTGCCATGGAGGTTCAGAATGGTTGTTGCATCGTGAGTGAATATTTGCTGATATAGGTCTGAATGACGCACAAAAGAGAAGGTCGGCATCTAGACAGTTACAGGGTTGGTGGAACAATGTTACTACTGGAGTGCCGAAAGAGCATTTAACTTGGGCTAATTTTAAGACGAGATTTGAGCAAAAGTTTGTATCAGAGTTTGCCAAATCCGAGCTGATGAGAAAATTTATGGATTTAGTGCAAGGGGAGATGATAGTAGCTGAGTATGTTATTAAGTTTAAGGAGATGTATAGATATGGGTATGCACTTATAGATACTAACATCAAAAGGAATGAGAAGTTCATTCGGGGACTAAGGCCCGGACTTGCTAGGATAACCATGACAAATGTCCATGATCCTTGTAATATCGTTGTAGAGATGGCTATTCGCCATGAGGAGTTGCTTGCTGATCTAGATAAAGAGAAGTCTTTGGAAACCTAGGTTTCTCACGGGAAGAAGAGGAAGTTCTTTAAAAAGAAGGGAGCCCAAAAGGGAGACATAGCTAAGAGATCAAAGACTGAGGTCGTATGTTATAAGTGTGATAAGAAGGGTCACTTTGCTAATGAATGCCGAACATGAAATGGAAAGAAGGCCGCAGTTAAGAAGAATGTGAAATGCCTCAACTATGATCAAGCTAGGCATTACAAGAATCAGTGTCCAGAGCCAGTTAGGAAGAATAAAGGAAAGGTCTTTGTTATTGGATCAACTAGGCCTACTGTAGCAGATAAGGGAAAGATGGTGATGGAAGGTATGCTTTTGATTCAGAGTATTTCAGTAAGAGTACTTTTTGGTACCGATGCATCACATTCATTTATATCTCAGTGTTTGGTTGATAGATTATACCTAGAACCTACTTGTCTTGTTACTTCCTTAAGGGTTGTGAATCCTATAGGAGGGTATGCAACTCTAGGGCTGAGATGTGAGCAGTTAGAACTTGATTTGTTAGGTCATAAATTTGCATGCAGTTTGTATGTTATTGATTTTGTAGATTTCGGGATCAGTTTGGGAATGAATTGGTTGAGCAGGTATGAGGCTAGAGTATTTTGCTATAATAGAGAGATATCACTGAGACACCCTAATAGTCATAACCAAGTGATACTCTCAGTAGAGAATACTAACCAGAGTGTTAGTGCTTTGCTTAATGCTATGAAGAAGGTGATGAGTTAAGTTAGGTTCGGATAGCAAGAGAGTTTCTAGATGTCTTTGAGCCAGTCACTGGATTACCCCTTAATAGTGCTGTTGAGTTTAGAATAGATCTTATACCTGGAGCTGAACTTATGAGTATACCACCTAGAAAAATGACACCAACTGAGATAAAGGAATTGAAGGTGCAGTTAGTTATCGAACCAAGCAGTTCGCCTTGAGGAGAGGCCGTGGTATTTGTTAAGAAACCAGATGGGTCGTTAAGGATGTGCGTTGACTATCATAAGCTAAATGGAAGGACAATTAAGAATAAATATACTTTGCGCAGAATAGATGATATGTACGATCAGTTGAATGGAGCCAGAGTATTATCTTAGTTGGATTTAGCAACAAGTTTCCGTCAGTTAAGAGTGGCCGAGGATAGCATTCCTTTGACAGCCATTCGAACTAGATATGGTTCGTATGAGTGGTTGGTGAGCCGTTTGGATTGATCAATGCACCTGCTTTCTTCGTTGATTTGATGAACCGAGTTTTCCGAGAGTACTTGGATAGGTTTGCTTGGGAGTTCATAGATGACATTCTAGTATACTCTAAGGATGAGAGGGAGCATGAAGTTAATCTTAGAATGGCGCTTGAGACGCTGAGGCAGAATTAGCTAAATGCGAAGTTTACCAAGTATCATTTTGGGAAGAAGGAAGTTAAATTCCTTGGTCATGTGGTTTCATAGAAAGGATTGTCAGTCGATCCAGATAAGATTGAAGCTGTTAATAATTGAAAGAGACTGAAGATGGTGACTGAGATCAGAAGTTTTATTGGACTTGCTGGCTACTATGGGAAATTCATTAAGAATTTCTCGCGGATAGCAGCACCCTTAACTAAGCTGACCAAAAAGGAAGGGAAGTTTGTTTGGTCTGACAAATGTAAGGAAGCATTCCTTAAGTTAAAGCATTTGTTGACTAATGTACCTGTATTAGTAGTTCCAAATGGAAACCAAGGGTTGGTGGTAAATATCGATGCTTGTGGAATTGGATTGGGAGTCGTATTAATGTAGAATGGTAAGGTTATTACCTCTGCATCCAGGCAGCTTAGACCACATGAAGATATCCTACTCATTATTTGGAGTTGGCAGCTGTGATTTTCTCATTGAAAATCTTGAGACGTTATCTCTTAGGAGAGAGATTTGAGTTTTATACTGATCATAAATCTTTCACTACAACAAAAAGGGGCTTTCGAAGCATTTAGAAAATGCTAATAACCTACCATAGCCTTTCATAGAACGCCATGGAATGACATGTTATGGGAGGCCTTTAGCTTTACATAGCATAAACAAAAACGCTATGAAAATTTATTTTCTTTAGCGTTTTTCTTCTGTTACTAAACCAAAACGCTGTAGGAAATATTATCCAGTATTTGATTTCTATAGCGTTTGCTTGGCACATTTAATAGTGTTTTATCATACTATTTTATAGCATTAAGGTTATATTCAATAGCGTTCCTTATCATACTTTTATAATGTTTCGTTTCTATTTCCATAGCATTTCTTACCATATTTCTATAGCGTTTCATTTCTATTTCGACAGCGTTTCTTATCATATTTGTATAGAGTTATTTATGTTTATACCACGTTTATGAATTTATATTATAGCGATTTTTATCTATAATTCTTAAATCCCATACACAGTTTCTATAGCGTTTGTTAATCAATAGTGTTTGTCTACCGCTATTCCATGTAATAAAAATTTATAGCATTTATCAGTTTCAATTTCATCTTTTTATTTTATTATATATATATATATTCTCATTCTTATCACAGACAACAAATACGTTAAATTGCAGCATAATATTTCATACAGATCACTCAAGCAATTTCACATATTCACACTAAGCATTTCATATATATATTTTAAACACCATCAGGTTGTTCTTTAAAACTCAACAAATACATTACTAAGAAACTCAAGTAAACATTACAAATATTTCAGAGACTGTCCACCCCCGAATTAAACCATGAATAACTATCTTATAACACACAATTCTATAAAGTAGAAAATTAGTACATCAATAAGGATTCATTTCCCATCAGTTATCTTCATGAGAGGAATAGTCTAAGAATACGACCATCACCTATGACCACTTCCAAAGAGGACCCAATGTGGCAATATTGGAATTTTTTTAAATTCTTGTGCTCAACACTTTTCCTTGAGCATAGCTGTAAAAAGTATCAAACTCAGAGGTGTGAAAAAATGATTTTTTGTACTTTACAGAACATGCAATAGGCATAATATAACAAAATATTAAAACTTATTAGCTAGTATCCACATGGAAAAGATACTGCAACAAATAAACAATGACCAGAACATAGTACATGACTCGCTAGATCCAGAACAATAGTAGATATAGTGGGAAAACAAGCAGGCGTACATGTAGGGAAACGACAGTCTGAACCACAGCTAAAGCACAACAATGAAAATGACTATCAGCTGGGAAAGCAATAGACTGAACGACCGCATGTATATAAACGCATCTTAGATCGCGACATGTAAGGAAATCAGCAAACTAAACTGCATGTGCAGTGCAGAAAGGAAAACCAATGTCAATGTAATTTATTCGACCAGATCTATTGTTAAGTGAAAATTGTTGGAGGATCATGCTTATGTGAATGCTAAATGGTTATAATTTGTTAATTCCACAAGCTTACTCAACGCATCTGCCCTGTAAAAAAACGTAAATGATGAATTTTACAAAATAAAGCTGCAAAATATATATATATATATAATTTGTGTGCATTATTACCAATGAAACCATAAACAAATGGACTCGCTCTAGGAAAAATTTGTTAGGAAGAAGCAGTATAATAGTAACCATCCTCACCTAAAGATGAACGAATATGATAATCCATCATAACTACTAATATACCTTAAATAGTAATAAATTAAGATTATTGAAAGTCTTGTTAATCCACACAGCAGCTATAATATGACAGATAGATAAGATTGTACCTTAAACATTGACAACCTGATGAGATGGGCACAAAAAAACACTTCATCACCACCACACTCTATTGACATAATGGCCTTTGTCTATGTGTGTATTTTGAAGAAAAAAGCAATATCTTATATGAAAATTACAAACTACTAATGTATTTCTGTAGATCTAACCTTTGATCAACTAAGTTAGAGCCATAAACAACTGTACGAATCCACTAACTTCCATTTTAGGACCTACCATATATACTAAGTTACTGATTTTGTTTGATGATAGCATATTTTCATTAAACCAAAGAAAGAATAACTACTACCACTTAACATATGCATCAAATCAAGTTGCTTAGCAGGGGAATTCAAGCCCCTAATGTACCATATAACTTGTGTTAATATACCATATAATTTCATACATAGAAATTTCTTATATTACTGGGTTGTAGACAACTTGATTACGCTTTTTTGATCCAATAATTAAGCTTGAAAGTCATTTAGATTTAGTGTCGGTGAAATTTTTGTTATTACATGTACATTATTATCAGTTCACATTACCTACCAAATTTCATAGATTTAGGGTTAGTGAATGGTTCTATTTATTATAAGTACATTATTATCAGTTATCCAATGATTAAGATTTAGTTGTAGACAACCTGGTCACATCAAATGGTAATATCAGTTCACATTGTGAATGGTTCTGTTTATTACAAGTACATTATTATCAGTTATCCAATAATTAAGATTTAGTTGTAGACAACCTGGTTGCATCAAATGGTAATATCAATTCACATTACCCACCAAATGGAATACGTCTATCACATCCCAAATGATGTTGTCAAGACCCAAAAGTCGACCTTCGAAAATCGGCACCCGTACTTCCCTTGTACTCAAAATGCCGTAGATTCAAATGCCGAATCTGGTTCTCGGGAGCTTATAACACAATTAAGTAAATATCACAGTGGAATAAAAAGAATATAGATATACAACATTTGATACAATATCCAGATACAATGATGATACAATGAATATCTATACACATCAGAGATATGATACAATAAATTGCAGCGGAAAATAACAGCAAATGGAAGAGATCTCCAAATGATCTACAAAAGAGAATGAATCCACAACTCCAAGATAAGCAACTCCGATGAATGAACTAGCTCCAGATAATCTACTAAACCTGAATATCTGAAAAGAAACCCAACTCTAGACTGCCCGTGTGGAAAATAGTGGGCACCCAGAGTTTAGGAAGGGAACAATAAACTCCGGATCAGTCATGGGACTGGTGTGAGCAACAAAAACAATTTAACTTTAAACAACAGCAAAAGAATTTTAAACATTGAAATCCGCAATGCTTTTAGAAAATGAAACTACCATAAGACCTCCCGCCACACACACAATGCAAACGCAGAATTGGAGGAGATTTCTTCTTATGATAGTCAAAGATGCTTACTACGCAAATCATTGGATATTATCATTAGTGCATAGTGCAGAAACATTTCGAAGTATAATATTAATCTTAGCCAACATACGACCAGTATCATATGCCTACTATAGCTACCATCTAAACAGTGGTGACCACCGTATGTAAATGGCAGGTTCTACAACTAAAACCGTACAAGTTCCGTATTGGAGAAATGGATTTCCAACAAATGGTCAGGCTAAGGAACTTCCTATTCCACGAAAGAAACGCCTCTGGCGGGACGTTCCGAGAACCAACTGTTCTCTGCCAAACAAGGCCGGCAACCCCTTTTCCCAAGGGATAAAAGAAATCTCAGATATGCCACCCCCGGTCCTTTGGGACCTTTATCCGAGCGCTCGATAACCAACATCACACATCATAAAGAAAGTGTATCCACATGAGTAAGTATCTGGGCTCCATACCATGATACTACCCTTTTCCAGAAGGAATGGTCATACCCTAGGGGAGCTACCCCTGAAAACCTTGCCGCACAATTCCTGTTTCGACCATTACCGGGTTGTGAGGCTCGACGAAGTCTCGTCCACAAAGCTACGCTTTTTCAAAAAGCCACGCTTTGGGTCGACAGATGGTCAACCTATGATCACAAAGATAAATGATCAAACAAAAGATCATATCACAAATGATCAAACATTGATCATCACACAGCAACACTCAGCATGCCACATTACCAAATTGGGATATATCGCTGATAAATTTCAACTACATAACCTCTGAGCTCGTACGTCTCAGAGAAGGGTGTTAAGCTAAGAGAATAAATTCTCCGCCACCAAACAGAAATGTATTTGAAAGAAATCGGCTTTATATCTCAAAGTGTAATGTCAGACATGTAACCATACAAGTCTGTTCCGGGTTCGAACAGAACCGAAGGCGCTTCTTACGAAGCCCTTGCATTTCCGGGTATTCACGATCCCGTCCGGACTTCCCATCACAAAGGGTGATAAAATCTCTATATCGGGGCCATTCGATGCAGAGACATTCGACGAGTTGTCCTTTCGTTTTCGCAAATATCCGGTCTTCACCACCGGTCTTCAAATGCGATCCATATACGACGTATCACTTATTCGGAATGAGTTATACGACCCAAAGGTCCTTTCCCGGCTAACCCGAATAGTGAGCGCAATATTTAAAAACATATGGATATTGGGATTTCAATTAAGTCACAACTTATTACCCAAAACTTTTCATCAAATGGTTTAAACAAATTACCATTTTTAAATCTTTAAACCAAAAAGATTCAATTCACAAAGTTCACTTAATTTCACAAAGATTCATTCATAGATTTTCCAAATCAATTTCCCTTTCAATTTGATTAATTCGTTAAATCTTTAAATCAAAGATTTAACTAATAGCTTTCAAAACAATTCCATTTCAAATGGTTTAAACAAACAACATTCTAAATCTGTTAAAAATAGACAGATTCAATTCACAGTTTTCAAAACAATTTCATTCATAACTTAGAAAAACAAATTTTCAATTCGATCTTGAAATTCCTTTAATTAAATTGGAATTTCATTTCTTATCTGAAAGCTTCTATCATTTTGAAAACAAACAGTTTCATTTCAGAAAATCTGATTCATCCATACGAGTTAAAGTTCTTGGGTTAATTCAAATTCTCAAATCAATACTTTTTAAAATGGTTTAACCCACATATAACTTGTACAGCATTTTTAATCCCTAGTTTCAAATCATAGAATTCAATTTCAAACTTGAATTCAAATTTAAATCAAATTATTTAAATCTTCAAAACTCGTTTAAGTTATTCAAGATAACTTTTATCTTTGAAATCCTATTTCAAAAAGCTTTTCACCTTTAAACCCAAATTTCAAATTTCAAAATCAATTGAAATTAAAATTTCAATTTCAAAAACATCAAATTTAAATTATCTGTGACTTAACCGATTTCCACGTGAAATCCATATTTGTGTGTGTAAAAGTGTAGTCCAGGGGTTTAACACAATAGTGCAACATCAATCATCACAGATCAGAATACAAAATATAGTTGATAAGCGATATAAACTATAACGCTCATCTTCATTCATAGATCACAAAGATATATCACAGATAAATAAATTTCAGATCACAACATAAATCAGGGTATATCACAAAACATCATATATCAGGGATATCAAACAATTCAATCATTCACTCAAGTCCAATCATTCACAAGTGAATTTATTAATCAACTGACTCTTTTAAATCGGATGTATCGATTATTAATCCGGGTTAATTATCATAAGTTAATTACAAATTATTTTAAATAATTCCCCTTTCATCATTTATTAGTTAAATTTTAAATTATTAACTAATCATCCTTAATTAATGAATCAATTTACTTTTAATTATTTAATAAATCTTAATTAATCACATTCATTAATTAATCCTTTGATTTTTAACAATATAATCATACTCAAGTTACTAATCATCATTCAGTTAATTACGAATTGATTTATCTTTAATAACCAATTTATTAATCTTTAATTATTAAATTAATCAATTATAATCATTAATTAATTAAATTAATTAACTATATTTAATTTCCTAATCAACTTAATTAATTTCCAATATAATAAAAATTCCTTTTAACTTAAGATTCATTATCTTATAAATACATTAATTACCATTTACATTTTTAAACCCTTTATCTTATAATTAGCTTAAACAAAATTTAGATTAATTAAATTTTAAAATTCTTTAACAAATGTTAAGAAACCATTTGATATTTATAAACAAATATCAGTCAAGTTTTCTCCCTTTTTCCTCTTATTACCAAAACTTAGATAAATCTGCAGTTTTTAAAAAAAACTGAAACGTACCATTCCCCAAACACTCGAGCACGAACTCGAGTCGAAACCCCAAAACCCCGAGCCCATCTTCGCGTAAACTCCACGAAATCTCGAGCAACCTCACGCGAAACTTTTTCTTCCCCAAACCATCAACCTGACACACAACCCACACGTGCACGTGTACGGCTGCCTTCGCCGCCGTTGGACGGTGCTGTGACCATCATCACATCGACGACCATCATTTCACCTTGATACGATCATCAGAACTTCGAACCTCCCTAAAAAAATCGAATTCGAGTATCTCGAACCAAAACCTGGAAACACAGACTCCAACCAAACCCCTAACCTGTCATCGCCTCGATCCCACAACTCCGGCCACCAGAGTGACAGCAACACCGGCCTTGGCCTCGTCATCGACCCAGGCACCTTCTCCCCAAGCCTGGCCACACTCGACGCTACGTCGAAGTCGCGGGGGTCAAAAATTCGAGCTCCAGTAAAATTAGGTTAACAAAAAAGAAATCATCACCATCGTCACCTCAACGTTCAGATCATCCCCTAGGCATTTTTTCCAGACCCCCTGGTCACCCATCTATCATCAGAACGAAACTCGACTTCCCAAATCGTCGAGATCACCAGAAAATCTCAAATATCCGTTTTCTGGTTAAACCAGAAATGCATGCTCAAACAGATACTAAAATTTATGATTTTAGTTTTAAAAATCTAGTTTTCGTTTAGGGATTTGGGTTATAAACCTAAATAAATGAATTACTAACTTTGAATTTTGACTTGGTAGATTTTCTCTGTTGTTTTCTTTGTTTCCAGAGTCAATGCAAAAATCTTTTAACTTGAATAAATTTCTAGGCTTCACTTTGTAAATTAACAAGCAAGTTTTATTTTAATCCTATGTCTTAACAACAACCAGATCAAGAGAAATTTATTTTTGAAACAAACAGAGAATATTCATATGAACAGAAGCCTGCACACCCTCACTCATAAATCAATATACCCAGGGAATTCATATTTGTATCCAAGCATACTTATCATAATATACTTGCCACAAATCCATCTTTGTCAAATCTAAGACAAGTGTTACTCATAATTTGAATGTTGAACAGAGAGTTAAAATGGCTGTGATTCAAAACAGAGAAACTTAAACATATCAGACATGCAAACTTAAATCCATCCATAACCAAACATTTCAATTATCACAGGCATCACAGGCATCAGAAATCAAACAAATGGGTTTAAAAATGAAGTTTGCTCACCTTGAAAATGGCAGAGAAGAACAGAGCTTCTTTTGTAAAGACTGACTTGTGAAAAATGTAAGCTGGGTTCTCCATCTTTAAACTCTTTGATCTCTGGTTAATATTAAATTTGTTGGTTGATTTATTTGTTTGAGTTTTTAAAGATGGTAAGCTTCAGACATTTTTTTCTTCTTCTTAGCTTTGTTTAATTGTTGACGAAATGAAGTGAAAAAGTTGATGTATATAACAAAAGGTTTACAGGTTGTTTTATATTGTTTGTACAGAAAGCATGCTGGAGACATTTGCTTTAAATGCATGAGGCATGTTGCATTTATTGCTTTGAGTACTTTCTTCTCTTTTGTTTATTTACTTATCTTCATTTCGGCTGATATGCTATGTTATGGTGGGATGAACGAAAAGAAAATTTACAGGCTTGTATTCTTTGCTGGTACAATGCTAAGCATGCTGAAGTGATCTTTTCCATGCTGAAGGGTAGACAACATTTATTGCTCGTGCCTCCATCTTAGTTTACATACAATCTTACTTTAATTCTTACAAGTACTAAGTCTTGTTTTGTACTTTGTTTTGCCTCTTCTCATTCGGCTGGTAAGTTGTATATTTGTTTTTCTTTTGTTTTGTTTACTTGCATCATTTTAAAGTTGAAACTTTGTTGTTAAATTTTTGTCATGTGTTGTTTATTCCTTTTTGTTTTATTTACTTTACAATGTAACAATTCTTACTTTAATATGTTGTTTAAATTTGTATTCTCTATAACTTGTAAACAAGCTATTTCATATATATTCGAGTTGAGTGTATTTGTTTTACTTTTTATTATCTTATATATCTTTGTTTTCTTGTTCAAGTTGTATTTGTTATTTTATTTCATGTATTACTATATATATTTATTAAACCATCAATAATAAATTCAAAATTATTTATTATTATTATTATTATTTATAAAATTAAACAATTTATACCAAATCATAGGGATTCGGGGAAACTCGCATCACTTAATCAATTTATTTTACTAATTTTATTCAAAAATTTATTTAATTATTAATTTAAATTAAATTAAAATCTAGGGTCGTTACAGATGTCCTTACACTGCCAATCACATCCCATATCTTGACTATTATTACTTGTACTTCTAACTTCCAGAGATTCATCGACCTTTAACTGCTCTATACTCTCATTATTTCAGTTCTTGTGGACTGAATTTTTCAACCTAGGTTGTCAAAAGGTTTCATGATAAAATAAAATAAAACAGTGGCAAAAGATTAACAAAATAGAGAGAACTGTAAAAAGTTTTAAACTTACATTGGGATAAAAAGAGCTTTCTTTTCTTCTGATCAGTTAATAAACTTTAACAATGGTTACCTATATAAAAGAAAGCGGTACAACGTCAAGAATTAAATCATACAGTCAAATATGAATACATTTTAAAAAAATCATATATAAAAGAAATTATTCGTACTTACTATAACTTGTATCTATCACAACTTTTGAGGCTGGTCACGCCACTGTAGGGCCTACAGCATCTTCAATGCAGACAAGATCAGAAGTTGCTCTCCATAGAACTGCATCGGGAACTGTAGTATTCATTACACAAACTTTAACGGTGTCTCTTCCAAATTGAACAAAATGGACCACTTCTATAATGGCCCGTTTTTCTGTACCCTTTGAATCGGTAATAAACCACACATGTCCAACTCAAATTGCACGAAAAGACAGAACTTGAAGGGTAATAAAGAAAATAAGACAGAACAGAATCTCACACGAATGAAATAATATATAATATTAAACAAATATCTTTACAGTGGAAAACTTTTAAATACATATATCAGAGTCTAACCTGAATTTAGCTTGGACAGTTATAAACACTGATCCTTACAATTGCTAACAAACGTCAAACAAAAACAAACAAATCACAACGGATAATAGAATATGTCCATACGTAGATGAATATCTCCAGCTCTCCTCTAGAAACTCCAACCATATTTAACTAAACCTAAAACTATTCAGATCTGATTCGAGTATTAAAAATACCCGGATCGGTCTTGATAAATCAGCGTGAGATACTCAAAATTTAAAATGACTATATTATCAAAACCTTTGAAAAGAAGGGTATCTCATAAGACTACGCCCACACATAAACACGGACAGGTTTTTACCTTATGATAACCAAAACACTTTATACCAAAATACACTTGATATTATTTTTAATGACATTCTTTTAAAAATAATTTCCAAATAAACTTATTCAAATAAGGTATCAATACCCGGACTAAGTCTAAGGTAATATATTCGGACTGGGTCAACGGAATATACCGAACAGAATATAAGATACCAGAAAGGGTAGCTGAAATGTTTGCAAGTCATTATAGTTATTTTGGGAATACTGTTTAACGACGGAAATTCGATCGAATTAGAAAACCGTGGAAAAATTTATAATAAAATTTATACTGCAAGCGCACGGCGTACACTTGTAGTACGTGGCAAATACGGGTCGATCCGTAGGGAATTGATGATTTTAAATTTCTATTCAATCAAATTAAACCAAAGTCGAGTGAAAGTTAAGCTAGAGAATTAGAAAATTAGCTAACTAACTAAAAGAAGAGAGATGCAAATATAAGAGTTAAACGACAATCTAGAGAATAAATCCACTCTCTAGATCATATAGTTCAACACATATGAAATCATGATCTCTCTTTTATGGTCATTAGTGCTTTGATTAATGTGCTTATCATAAGTATGACATATTTGTGCTATTGATTAGCCAACATAAGCCATCAAACTATAACACATCCCTTAAAACACTTACTAACTTTTATGAAACTTGACAAAGAAAATGAAAATGAAATCTATTTTAAGTATGGTCTATTAACTATTAATTAGAAATATAGACCATCAGATTTTTAATTTCAAATCACTTTCTTTTGCCATAATCATATTTTGATGAAGAGGCAATTAGTGTTAGTGATTGTTTAAGCATAGCCTATTTGGTATTAACAATATAATCTATCAAATTCAAAGCAAAACAACTAGTAAACGATTTCTATCATCATCATTAAACACAAAAAGAGATCAAGAATTAACAAATAGTTGAAGCTACATAATTAGCGAGCTTCATTACCCCTAAATTGAAGGGGTTTAGCCTCTCATATTTGTCATTTGATTAACAAATGTAGCTAACAACATGAAAGCAAAATGAAAGGAAAATGAAAGCTTAATGAAAAAAAGAACTAATTAACAAGAATTAGAACTATTCTACTTGCATGAAAGTAAATCTACACCACAAACATTAATGTAAATAAACAAGAAAAGAAAAGGAACATATATTAAATTGCATAAAAAAAATTACATGAAAATAAAATGGCTAAGTAGCTATGAGAAGAAGAGAAGAGCTTTCATTTATTTTGAGCATAAATTAAAACTAAGAGACTAAGGAAGAGGTGATTACATGAAATATAAGGGGTTATTTATACAAGCATGAAACCCTAATCCATAATTTGGGGAATGACCAAACTACCCTTGAGAAAGTGTTGAGGCCAAGTAATCATTAGCTTCTACTAATCATCATTTAAGTGTACATGAAGCCATTAATTCCAAAAGCATGTGCATAGCCTCTAATTTGTACATTAAGGTAGGTGGGTAAGTGGGGTCCTCCATGTTCTTCACTTTGAATTATTTACATCTTCATTCCTTTGTATTCTTTTGTGCATGCATGTGTCTTCACGAAACCACTCTTATTTGAGATCAAATTCCTACACAAATATATATAAATTTCCAATTAATTTTTCTTAAAGAAATATATGCACACAAATGACCGTTTTGCCCCTATATTAAGATGGATATGTGACAATTTGGAATTAATATGGATTCTGGTTAAAATAAGTTAGAATACCTAATATGATCATTTATTTAATTTAAATAAAATAAATATTGTGGTATAAATATGCACATTTACGTGTACATCAAATACCCCCACACTTATCATTTTATTCGTCCTCGAATAAAGAAAAACTAAGATAAATCCATTTTCGTAGGGAGCACGATTGCATTGAGCGTATGCAACAAGCCGTTAAACCTTTGAGTGTCCCCAGTAGGATGAGTGTTGTCTCGTAAGGGTTTTCAACGGATACTACCCACAAAATCCAAATGCAGGATGAAAATATTTACAAAATGCAAGATTTATTTACAAAGAGATGAATGCAAGTTTTTGGAAATATTGACAAATGAAGGATTTACTTTTAAATCGACACAAATAAGTTAAATATAGGTTTTGGTCATTATCTTGAAAATTTAAGTCATTTAGTCTTCAAAATTTCCAACAAAAATCAAGTTATCGTAACAAATAGACTATAGTTTAACTCGTTATTTAGGTTGATAACAGACTATAATTATGAAATAGATTCTTAGTTGATTATCAAAGTTTATCAAAGTGATATGTTCATTTCTTTTCAATAACAAGTCAAATCAAATAAGTTAAAATAGTGCTTGGATTTCATTTTCTTACTCTCTCTAATTTTTTATTTGAAAAATTCATTTATATTAACAATATTTACATATGCCTAACTCAGATAAACTGAGGTCAGATATATTACCCATGCATTTCCTTTCGGGGTTATGTGAGGGGAATACAGAGCGCGGCGAGTGAACACACGAGTGTGAACACCTATTGACTGTAGGCGTTATTAAAAATAATTTTTATATATACACCTAGCTCAGATAAACTGAGGCCAGATATACCAATCGTGCACTGCCTTTCGGGCTTACGTGAGAAAGGTATAGAGCATGGCAAGTGTACACACAAGTGTGTACACCTGTCGACCGTAGGTGTTAATAGAAAATATATATATATGTGTGTGTGTGTGTGTGTGTGTTTTGTTTTTTTTTTCAAACTTTCTTTTTAAAGAGAGAGTTTTGCAAAATAATTTTAGCACCACTTAACTTAGAAGACAAAAAAAATGTTATATCCTTTACTTTAAATCAACCACTTTTTAAAACAAAGATTTTCAATTAGGATGTATTTCATAATTAACACGTATGAATCTTCATATATACTAGTTAAACCATTGCTATTTGTAATCAAACTTTATTTTTATTTTTTTTAAGACAAATAAATTTTCAATAATTTCAATTTAATAAGCCAAAACCATATATTTATCCTATAGTGTTTCTTTAAAAATAAATGAAAATGCTTAAAAAAAATTGTTTTTGAGATTTTTTTTTTGCAAAGAAAAAGTAAAAATAAATCATGAAAAATCGAAAATGAAGATGAGTCTCCCCCCACACTTGATTTTGACTGTGTCCCCACAGTCAACCCAAGTGGAAGGAGAAAAATAAAAACATAACCTTTATTTAAATGAAAATGAAAAGATGATTATTTACATGACATCATAAAGTATGTCATTAAAGAGTAAATGGACCAGTCTTCCAAAAACAGATTCATTTGTCTCGTCAAGTATGCGAGACACAGCTCAAGCGCAGAAAACCAAACTGTAAAAGATTTCAAAGTTGAACGCTGATTGGGAAAAACGAATATCGTTTTATTAAAAATCGTACGAGTTGTTTCGATGATTTTTGGGGTTGATAAAACAATTGATTGAAATACAAGTTTATTTTCACCAAATTGAAAGTTAAGCTCATCATCAACAAATTTTTCAAAATTATTGATTTCAAAATCAAAATGGTGATTTTCATCTTCCTCGTCGGAATTTAACAACTCATTTTCAAAAAGTCCAAAGAAATTGTGTTCATTAAATTCGTCTTTCTTTATTGGATTATCAACACTTCATTGCGTATATCATTTTCAAAATCCAATGTTGTTGTATTTAAATTTTTAAAATTGAGAAAAGGAAGGTTGAATTTTAAATTTGGTTCCACACCCTCAAAAGAATTGAAATCCAACTCAATTACCGTGTTTTCAACAACTTCATTAAGATTGTTATTTTCAATTTCAAAAGTTCTTATTTGAAAATCGTCGATTTGGGTAAAAGATCGATTATTATTTGACTTGTCACACGTTGGAATTTGATTTTGTTTTTCATGTTGTTTCATATATGTTTTAAACAATGAATCTGTGTGATCATTGTAAATTTCGTTCATTTGTTCAACAAAATCCAATTTGTAGTTATTAACTTGAGAATTTTCGATTTGGATTTGTTGAGAACAAAAAATTTCAATCGCATCGTAGTCGAGATGATTTCCATTGCCAAAATTATTTGAAAAGTGGATCACATTTTCGTTTTGATTTTGAAATACATTTTGGAGTTTAAAATTGAATTAGCATGGGCTATACTCAAAATCATTTGAATTTTGAAGTGAATTCAAATTTTGAAATCCTTGACTCGAGTTATTACACAAATATGAATTACACAAATCATTTATACTTTGATTTTGTTGTGTAGAGAATTCAAGTAAAGATGAAATGCTATTTTCAAGAGTCGAGGGTTGGTCATCATTTTGAAAATTTTGTTGTTCAAATTCGAATTGTTTAAAGAATAGTTGTTGTTAAAATATCCATACGAATTTGGAGTGAAATTATATGGATTATATTGACTTTCACAACTATTGTAAAATTCACGTAAGTGGGGAAACTCGGACATTTTCAAGACTTTTTTATTTTTATTATAAAGGAAAAATATTTACAAATAGAGTATATTTTCAAAACGGAAATTGATTTTTTTGTTTTTCAAATTTTTCTTTGTTTTTGAAAAGGCTTTATAATTTTTTTTGGAAAGATTTTGTATTTTTTTTCTAAAAAAAAACTAAGTAAATTTTTTTTTGGATTTTTGTTATTTCAAAGAAAAATGATTTAAAAATTTCAAAGGAAAAGGAATATTTACAATATTTTTAGTTTTGGATTTTGAAACTTTTTTGTTTTTAAATATGCATGAACTAATGCAATAAATGAATGCAAGGGTTAATTAGAAATGATTTACCCTAAGTTAACTCAAAATTGTATAATCAATCTCTGTCTTAAATCAGAAAAATATTTCTCAACCAGGTAACGAGCAGGGGTTATCGGTGCACCATGAATCACCATAGCAATGCAGCCGAAGGTTTAAGTACCTTCAGAGGAACAACCACTATAATATTTATGAATCACCATAATATTTATAAATAGTTATTACTCTGCCATAGCCTAGACACCGAGAAATTAAATTATTCAAAGAAGACAATTCATCGATATACAATTAATGGCTATTGATGTCTAACCGTTATTATTAATCAAAATTCTAGGATGAAATGCAAAGCAGAAATTAAACGTGTATTAACAATGCAACTACGAATGGATTTTTGTTTTTGTTTTTGAAATCTTTTTATTTTATTTTTTTATATCAAGATGCAAATGCAAGCAACCAACAATGCAAAGCTAATAAAACAATAGATAAGCAAGCAAGCGGTTTATTTTTTTGGCATGCAAAGCGAAGCAATTATTTTTGGCAGCAGTTCCTCTCCTTTGAATTTCCGCTTCTACAACCTGAAACTAAAAATAAAATATATACACTTTTTTTTGTTGGTCTTTTTTTTAAAGGAGAAATAAACAGAGTAAAACAAAACTCTAAACAAAATAAAATTGTAAACAAAATTATTGAAATATTTTCCTTTTTTTGTTTTGTTGTTTTTTTTGGAAAAATGGTAAACTAAATTGAAATAAACAAATAAAAAAAGGGATTGGACCAATCTTACAAGCCGACCCACTAACTAGTTGAAACTAAATCCACCCAAATACACTTGAAAGAGAATGTTTTTTTTAATTACACGGCCCGACCCACTTTTAAAAACAAAAACAAAAATAATCCCTCCTAAAAATAATGAAACCAGCATAGTGAATCATCCAAAATCATTCTTAATTTTCCAAATTAACTTCTCAATTCACGAAATCAATTTCAAAATTAAATCTCATAGCTAAAAACTTGTTCGAAGGCAAGAAATTCAAGCTTGTGTTTGTCGAATTATGAGGCGGTTGAGGTGAAGCCGCAATTGATGTTCTGTTTGTTGGCAATGGAGGTTAGCCGGTGGCGGTGCTTCAAGTTCGATGATTCAGGGAAGTTGCTGAGTTGTTTTATAGTGGTCGCGCTTCTTAATTTGTTGACTGTTTCGATAATGCGATTAAAGAATTTGATGTTTTGCGATTTGGGTTGTTCGAGAGTCGCATGGGGTTCGATTGTGGTGAACGTGATGGAGGCAATTTGAACAGTAGTCGAAGTCAGCTTGTTTATTGAAGTTGCAATTGGGACTGGGGCGTTCGACGATTGTGGTGGATCTAGTTGCTCCAGTTACTCTGGTTGTTCTGATTTGTTTGAGTATGGTGAATGTGTGGAGCTGTTAGATGTGGTGGTCAGTGGATGGAGTTATTGTGGAAGTATAGGGTGCTGAGTTGATATGTTGTTGGAAGTTTGGATGTGGGTATTGGAAGAAAGTGGCTTCATGTTGTGATGTCAGTGAATTTTTTTTCCTTTTTCTTTTGATGCAGCAGTTGTTTAAGGTGGTGGTAGGGGGATAATGGATGGTCGGCAGGAGATTAAGTGTGTTGTAACAACCCGGGTTTTTCATACACGAAAAACCGGACCATTTGTGCTAAAAGAAGAAGAGGTAGAAGAAGAAAATAAAAGAAAAACAACATCAGAATCTAACCATCGCAGCGGAATAAAATATAATATATCAACAGATCTTTACACAAATCAAAACTATATCTGTTTATACAATACATCAGAATACATTATCAGAGTACATCAACATCCATAACATACAACTGAATACACAGCGGAAAAATAATAGCAAGTACGGGAGTACGTATCGTCATCCAGCTCGTCTCCTGAGCTCCACAGCATCATATCCTAAACCTGTTTATCTCGGTCTGACCCGAGCATCATATAAAACAATACCCGAGTCAGTCTGGAAAACCAGCGTAAGAAAATCACACTCAAATTGATTATTAAAGTTTCAAAATCTTTTGAAAACAAAAGCATCTCGTAAGACCACGCCACAAATAAACATGTCGGGTTTTTACCTTACGATAGCTAAAACACTTTATATCAAAATCCTCTGATATTATAGTAGTGTCTACAGAAAGTAAAATAGAATCTAGCTGAAATGCTTGCATCTCACATTTCAACAATAGTTGGGCACAATCAAAACCGTACAGGCACGTAGGGAGAATGGATTTCCAACGAATGACTAGGCACTGGGGTACCACCTATCACAGTACATGGCCTAGATCATAGTACCGAGGAGTACGCCCGCTCCCCTGCAACACAAGGCCGGAACCATCCCTTACTGGATAATTCCGAATAAAATCACCCCACGGTTGGGATCAGCAACCGCACCACTAAGCCGAAATAAAAAGGGACATCTAGACAGGGATGACCTTACCCTCCAGTGGGAGCTACCCACGAAGCCTTGCTGCATAACCCCTGATTTTCAGTCATTCCCGGTTGATGAGGTTCGAGGCTAAACGATACCTTTTAGAGAACATATCCCTTAGAATTCCCATCGTCCGCTGACGATGTTTCGCAAGCATTCGTCCATACCAGTCCGTCCTGGGTTTGAACGGAACCGAAGGCACTATTCCTACTACATCCATTTTGGAAATATCCTCAGGATTAGTAGCGACTAGCCCTTGCACTTCACAGCTCCAATCTTCGACTCCGAACACGTTACACGAAACGTACAAACCGGATCGAAGTGGTATTCGAGTCTCCAGACCTAGAATCCCGGTATACGGAAACTCGATCCCGGTCTCTTCAAAACGATCAGCGCATTGGCCAATATTGATAGTCGGTTCTTTAACTATCAATTAACATTCACAATCATCCATCAAACAATAAAAATTTCCCAATTATTTATTAATCTCAAATATCTTCGCAAGATATATTTCCAAATTTTCAAACTCATTTGAAATAATTTCAAAAAGTTTTCGCTTACGGAATACATTTCCCAAATGTTTATTTCCTCTGAAACACTTTTCTTTCACATTCTTCAAAATAAATCACTATTTATTTTTAAACCAATTCATATCCCTTTATAAATTCCCACCTTGAATTTATCTTTTCAAATATCCACTGATATTTTATTTTACTTTATAAACCCAGTTTATAAATTCCAAAATCTCACTTCTCTTTTAAAAATCCCGTTTTAACGCTTAAATCAAATCCCAAATTGATTTCCGATTTACTTTACTTTGAAATAAATTCCTTGCTCATTTCATTTATTTCAAAATACTTTTAACTTAAGATTTATTTCTTTCCAAAAATCCAATTCAATACATTTTGATAATTTCTTTTTCTGAAATATTCAATCCAACCATATTATTCAATATTTCAATTACCAATAAAATCATCACAGGATATCAATATTCATAACACAGAATATAAAACAGTCTAGAAAATTTTGAGGAATCCAGTTGGATCCCTCCAACCTGTTTTCCTGCATCCACAAACGTTAGCACAATACCAATTCCACTTCGAGGTGGAATATCGCAGTATATGGGTTTTATATAAAATCATCCGCTATTATGCGGCGCATAGGGTCTCATCCGCTATATAATGCGGGAATATCAACTCCAATATATACATATGCCAATATATATATATATTGGTATATACTACTATATACCATATCAATCAATTCAATCATCCATCAATATTTAAATTTAAACAATTAAATTGTATTTGTAAAGAAAATTAGTTTGAAAATTACCTTATTAAGTAAAATGAAATTTTTAGGTAGAAATTGATTTGTCCAAATTGATCGAATATTAATGAAATCATATAATATGTATTCAAGGTCGGACATCGTGGAGAAAACTACTTAATTAAATTAATTACTTAAGAACTAATCACTTATTCTGCTTAATCAATTATTAATTAATTACAATCATTTAATTAATTAATCAAACCTTAATTACTTTTATAAGTAAATTAATTAACCTTAATCAGAGATTAATTATCCTTTAACTATTAATTAATAAACCTAAATTATTAATTAATAAAACTTAATTTTAATTTAAGTAATCCGTAATACTTGATTAATTAACCCTTAATGATCAATTAATTTATTACTAATTACCAATTAATTACTTAATTAATTAACTATTAATTTATTAATTAATTGACTTTAATTATCTAATTAATAATTCTTAATTACAAATTAATTAAACTCTAATTAATTATAATCTTTAACTATTTATTTATTTATTATTCAATTAATAATTAAAGTTAATTAATTACTCTTTATTAAATCTTAATTATCTTCAACAAACCATTTTCTTTTGTTAATTACTTAATCACATTATTAAGTTTAACCTTTAATTAACATTTAATTATAACTATAAAATGATTTAGTTTTAAAACATTTTATTTAAGTTTTAACACACTTAAATTTAACAAACCTACCAATAAAATAGAGTTTAAAAGCAATTAAAAAGAAGTTTAGAAAAGTTTAAACATAGAAACATTTTAAAATTCCAAGCTTTTATTATTTTTAAAACTTTAAAACGTGCTACACTTCTCTGATTCCTGCTCCGAGTCATCCACGTATTTTACTCGAGATCGCTTCGAGTCTTCCCCTCAACTTCTTCTTCCTTGAGAACTCATGTTGGCAACCTGGACAGGTAACCCAACAAATTTAGATAGGTGTATATATATAGTTATAAAAATTACAACTACGCACTCTCAAGATAGATATTACTCCAGAGCCTAGGTATTATCTCAACCTATGCTCTGATACCAACTGTGACGACCCGACTTTCATTCCACAGAAAATCGTATCATCAATAAGAAAGAAATAGATAGAAATAGAAAAGATAGAAGAAAGAACTAACAGATATCAGAATCTCACAGCGGAAACAGAACAAAATATAATATATCACATATCCATTACATAGTTTTTACACATATCAGAGTTACCCATATATACAACATCCAAAACAAGACAGTCATAAGTATCTGTCATTACATTACACCCACAAAATACATCTTAGAGTTAATACACAGCGGAAAGATACATATACATATATAACTACGCCAAGTCTCCATCTCCAGGTCCTTCCAAAATTCGTCTAAGCAAAACCTGATCACTTGGCTACTCATAAAAATTTGAGTACCCAAGAGTTTAAGAAAAACAGAAATAAACTCTGGGTCAGACATGGGTCTGGTGTGAGTAAACGGTTAAGTTGTTTATCTTGAAAATCATTTGGAAACAAGGGTATCACATAAGACTTCCCACGCATAACACAGGTAAGTTTTTATCTTATGCTAACCAAATCATTTGATAGGAAATCTGTTTATATTATAATAGGGTCTAGGGTTTTCAAATAAAATACAGAAATAGCTGGAATGCTTACATCTCACATTCCAACGTAGTTGGGCACAACTAAATCGTATGGCTCTTATTAGAAATTGGATTCCATACAATGGCAGAGCTACCGGGGTACCGCTCATCACAGTACGGGGCCTAGATCACCGTACCGAGGATCACTCCCAATCCCCTGCAACACAAAGCTGGAACCATCCCTTACTGGATAATCCCGAATAAAATCACCCCACAGATGGCCGTCGCCAACTGCACCACTAAGCCGAAATAAAAGGAACTTCTCTAGACAGGGATGACCTTACTCTCAGTGGGTGCTACCCACGAAGCCTTGCTGCACCTCCCCTGTTTTAGCCATTCCCGGTTGATGAGGCTTGAGGTTACGATTTACCTTTAAATCAGAACACATCACTTAGAATGCTCATCGCCCTCCTGACGATGTGTTGAAAGCATTCAATCCATACAAGTTCGTTCCGGGTTCGAACGAAACCGAAGGCATTATCTCGTTACACTCGTTTTGGAATCACCCTCAGAGTTAACGACAATAACCCTTGCACTCTGAATCTTCATCTTCACTTGAGATTCACGACCTATCGTTAATTTGGATCGATGTGGTATTCGGGTCTCCAGACCTGGAAATCCGGTATACGGAAACCCGATCCCGGTCTCATCGAAATCCAAAGCGTATCTTTTAAGGCCAAGTTGTTTTAAAGTTAAAACAATTCAATTCAATTATCTTTATACACATAGCATTTATCATAGATAATCCATACATCCATTACAGATATATTCAACTAATCACAGTATCACAGAATATCACCCAATAGATATCTATCAATCCAGACATCCTACTTCAACAATCATCCAAACAGAATTTATTAATCTATATTATAATTAATTTAATTTAAGATAATTAAATTAATTATAATATAGATTAATAAATTCTGTTTGGATGATTGTTGAAGTAGGATGTCTGGATTGATAGATATCTATTGGGTGATATTCTGTGATACTGTGATTAGTTGAATATATCTGTAATGGATGTATGGATTATCTATGATAAATGCTATGTGTATAAAGATAATTGAATTGAATTGTTTTAACTTTAAAACAACTTGGCCTTAAAAGATACGCTTTGGATTTCGATGAGACCGGGATCGGGTTTCCGTATACCGGATTTCCAGGTCTGGAGACCCGAATACCACATCGATCCAAATTAACGATAGGTCGTGAATCTCAAGTGAAGATGAAGATTCAGAGTGCAAGGGTTATTGTCGTTAACTCTGAGGGTGATTCCAAAACGAGTGTAACGATATAATGCCTTCGGTTTCGTTCGAACCCGGAACGAACTTGTATGGATTGAATGCTTTCAACACATTGTCAGGAGGGCGATGAGCATTCTAAGTGATGTGTTCTGATTTAAAGGTAAATCGTAACCTCAAGCCTCATCAACCGGGAATGGCTAAAACAGGGGAGGTGCAGCAAGGCTTCGTGGGTAGCACCCACTGAGAGTAAGGTCATCCCTGTCTAGAGAAGTTCCTTTTATTTCGGCTTAGTGGTGCAGTTGGCGACGGCCATCTGTGGGGTGATTTTATTCGGGATTATCCAGTAAGGGATGGTTCCGGCTTTGTGTTGCAGGGGATTGGGAGTGATCCTCGGTACGGTGATCTAGGCCCCGTACTGTGATGAGCGGTACCCCGGTAGCTCTGCCATTGTATGGAATCCAATTTCTAATAAGAGCCATACGATTTAGTTGTGCCCAACTACGTTGGAATGTGAGATGTAAGCATTCCAGCTATTTCTGTATTTTATTTGAAAACCCTAGACCCTATTATAATATAACCAGATTTCCTATCAAATGATTTGGTTAGCATAAGATAAAAACTTACCCGTGTATTGAAATAAATATTCCACTTAAAATCTATATTCACATATATATATATATATATATACAATACATTTTTATTGTTTTAATATAACAATATTGCTAATTTAATTAATTTATTAAAGAGATTATCATATTTAATTTCTTTGAAATTCCCGGGATATCACATTCCTCCCCCCTTAAAAGAATTTCGTCCCCGAAATTAAAACAAAAGATAATCCAAAAATTTTATTTCATTTCAACAAACTAAGCATACATATCATCCATACAACAATCAAACAGACAATTTACTCAAACAAACAATCACTAGTTATCCGGACACAGATCCGGATAAGCCTTCCTAAAACTGTCTAGAGTCTCCCAGGTACAATCTTTGGGATCCTCGCTCCACTGCACCTTGACTAGCTTCACCACTTTGTTTCTGAGTTGCCTCTCATCTTGATCGACTATCTGAACAGGATGCTTTACAACAGATAAGTCCGGCTCGATCTCTAAATCTTCCTGCACTGCTGGCTCCACAATAAGAGATGGATCATGCACGTACTTTCTCAAATGAGATACGTGAAATACATTATGAATTCCAGCCATCCGATCTGGTAACTCAATTCTATATGCCACGGTACCAATTCTCTCCAGTACTCGGAATGGACCAATATATCTTGGGGCGAGTTTTCCCGTCTTCCCAAATCTAATAGTTCCTTTTATCGGGGAAACTTTGACAAAGACCATATCTCCAATTTCGAATTCCAATTGTCTTCGTCTTTTGTCTGCATACTTCTTTTGACGATCCTGCGCTGCTTTCATCCTCTTCTTGATAAGCTCTACCTTTTCAGAAGCTTCTCGAATCAAATCTGGACCGAGAACTAGACGATCTCCCGATTCTACCCAACAGGATGGTGATCTGTGATTATCTTTGAAAAGGGTTTCTGAGATAATAAAAATATATTGGTAAAATAAAATGTGAATAAAATTGATTTTAAATAGATGGAAGTATGAATATAACTAGAATGTGACTTATAACATTTAGAAGTGGGATAAATAAGCCAGATGAAATTGTTTTGTATTTTGAGAAATGGATAAAAGTCCAAAATTTGATTTATTAAGTAGATTGAACTTCTGTAAGATAATTAAAGTGGGTGTTGAAAGAAAATCAAAGATTTAGTAAAACTAAAATAAACTTCTTGATAAATTAATGGAATATGGAAATGAAACTCGAATTGGTTAATTAAAATTTGGATTGCGAATGGAATCCGAATAAGTGAAAATAAATTGGAAAGGGCCTGGTTATTAATAAAATAATTCCAGATGAATTGAGTATGGAAATTAAAATTCATAATGATTGAGTGAATGAACCAATTATATTAAATAAATAAATGGATGGAATTTGATTAAATAAGAATCAAATGAAAGATGGAAATAAAACTTAAAAGGGTTGGTTAAATGGAAAATAAACTTAAGTTATTGACTAAAGTAAATGTTGAATGGAAACTGAACTCAACAGAAGAATGGTTTAAATAAGTTGAGAAATAGTTATTGAATGAATTAACTTGAATTGTTTTCGAGCTAAATAAAATTCAATTTTTGGAAGTTGGAGATGAATTGAATTTAAAAAAAAAAAAAAAATTGGAAATGAAGTAGTAAATTGAAGTAAGTTGAAATTCATATGAAATGGGAGTTCAATTTGAATATATACACTTCAGTGGTGAAATAGTAAATAAATATAAGAAAAATTTATATTGAACTTAAGAATTGAAGAATGAAATTCTTAAGAAAGTTTGTATTGGAAATATACTTAGTAATTTTGGAAAAAAATATATATATACTAAGTAAATAGTTGAATGAAGACTAAAACTGAAGTTGTGAAATGGGATAGTTGTGAATAAAGGGATAACAATCAAAAAGGAATGTGAATAAAAGAGAATTGATATAACTGATAATCAATTGAAATTAATACGTAAGGTGTACGTATATTATTTTATTCGCATAGCTATTTGGTCCAGATGTCGAACACAGAATTTCGAGATAGTTTTATCGATCCGAATCAGGATTTTTCACTCGATTTTCAACGGCGAACCTGGATATGGATTGTTGATTGATTCTGGATATTCTCTATCATAGTTTGTGGCTATGCAAGGAGAATGACGGTTTCTGATCAAGGAACCAGATCTGAGTCCGCACTAGGAAGTCGGGTGAACGATACTAGTTCGGAAATGAAATTGTGTGATCGATTGAGCGATCGAATGTGATATTGCGTACGAATGATATATGTGCATCGTACGGGCATAAGTAAAACAAATATTGAAATTTGTAAAGGAAATGTCTAAAATGATTTTGAATCCTATGATTGGATATTATTGCTTAATAGGATATACAGGTGTATAAAAGCAATGGATAATGGGGATTTTTGATTTTAGAAGATAAAATTTAATGGCCCGACAAAAAGGTATGTATTTGAATTTCTATATGAAATTTGATTGGGTTTTTGGATTCAGCCACTTGGGTTTTTGTTTTCTTTTTGAGATTGGGAGGCCGTAGAGCCATTTTGTAGTAGTACCGAGCTAGCCGCGCAAAGGAGACGCTGGCGAAATTTTTCGGAAATTTAGGGAGTTAGAAAAATTTTGGAAAATTTTGATAATTCAAAATTGAATTCAAATTTAAATTTGAATGGATAAGTAGGTGGTATGGGTTGAACTTATGAATAAGTTTGGAAAGTTAAAAGATGATTAGTGTATCATTAATAAAAGATTGTTTGGGTATTGTTAAAACTGTTTGAATTTGGGAAATAATTAACGGGGATTGAATCATTCTTCCTAACTAGTAATTTCGGGGACGAAATTCTTTTAAGGGGGGAGGAATGTGACGACCCGGAATTTTTGTATATTTGAAATGTGAATATTTAATTTATTTTAAATATTCGAAGGTTAAATTTTAACTTTAATTTCAATTATACAATATTTATTTGGATAATTAATTATTGAATTTAATTATCGGGATCGGGTTTGCTACATTACAGCGTGATAGGGGGTTCTCGCTTTGCGTTAGGTGGCGAACGGGAGACTCTTACCCCTACATGTCCCCGGGGGTAGTATAAGGCCTTTTGGGGTTGGTTGCGACTCGAGAGGGTGGCCGTAAAAGCAAACCCGAGGTATCACTGTGAGCCACAGCGGGGCTGGGATGGTTGAAAAGCCTACCGGTCGTGAACCGTTGCTGAAGGTTGAAAAGCCTAGGTTGTTACATGTGTTGTTTGTGAAGTGGGGTTCAAGTGTGCTAGAGGAGGGAATGGTTGTGTAGTGTTGAAAAGAGGGGATGGAGTGGTGAATGGCAGTAGTTTGGTTGTGTGTGGTAATGGCAAGTTGATGGAGGTTGTTGTTTTGCTGCGTTGAGGCTACTAATATGGTGGAGTAAGGTCGTAGCATTTTTCGGTGATGGATGGAGGAGATTGGCAGTGAACTGATGATGGATGGATAGTGGCTGGATGTAATGGGCAGTGGTAGATGGGATGTAACAGCGAGTATGTTGTTGTTTACAGAGGTTTGAAATGCAGCAGACAGTTGTATTGGAGTTTTTTTGTAACTACAGTGCTTCGATGAAAGTATGTTGCTGCTGTAGGCAGAGGATGGAGATGAGATGGGTTGACACACTGTGTAGTTGATGGTAGAGGCAGGTAGTGATGATGGGTGAATTATGATGTATGTGGTATGTTTGATGGAAGTGGCTGTTGGAGAAGAAGTTTGTGTTGCTTGCTGGTAGATTTGGGAGGGTAGCAGTGTTGAATGGTGTTGTGCTATGCTGTGCTGGTGTGGTTTGGGAAGAGGACATGATGTATGTAGGAATGTGGAAATGTAGAGGCAGGTTGATGGCTTGTAGGAAGAAGTAGAAATGGTATTGTTTGTAGTGTGTTTGTATGGGGTGATGTCAAGTTGTCGTGGGATTGTATTGAGTTGTTTGTAGGTTGTGGTATGGAGTGGTATAGATGTGCACTGTCAAACAGTTAAGTGCACAGTGAACAGAGAGGAAATGCACAGTAAATAGTGAATAGAGAGGAAAACAGAGGAAAACCAAAACAAATGTATCTTCTTTTTTGTAATGAAAATTGATGTAAAAAATAAAAATGAGATGAAATATAATTTTGTAAATGAAGTTGTGTAAAAAAAATTTAATATGAAAATGCAACTAGAAAACACAAACACACGAACAAAATGGAAGCAAAAATCACTCAAACACACAACACAAAACCTTCCTTTTAAAAAAAAAATAATGCAACACACACACAAAAATCAAACGAAAATAAGTCAAAGAATAGAAAATAAAATCAAAACTATTCCTCGACAACGGCGCCAAAAACTTGTTCGGACGGCTAAATGTCTATTGAATTAGAAAATCATCGAAAAATTATAATAAAATTTATACCGCAAGCACACGGCATACACTTGTAGTACGTTGCGAATACGGGTTGATCCGCAAAGAATTGATGATTCTAAATTTCTATTCAGTCAAATAAAACCAAAGTCGAGTGAAAGTTAAGCTAGAGAATTAGAAAATTAGCTAACTAACTAAAAGAAGAGAGATGCAAATATAAGAGTTAAATGACAATTTAGAGAATAAATCCACTCTCTAGATCATGTAGTTCAACACATATGAAATCTTGATCTCTCTTTTATGGTCATTAGTGCTTTAATTGATGTGCTTATCATAAGTATGACATATTTGTGCTATTAATTAGCCAACATAAGCCATCAAACTATAACACATCCCTTAAAACACTTACTAACTTTCATGAAACTTGACAAAGAAAATGAAAACGAAATCTATTTTAAGTATGGCCTATTAACTATTGATTAGAAATATAGACCATCAAATTTTTAATTTCAAATCACTTTCTTTTGCCATAATCATATTTTTATGAAGAGGCAATTAGTGTTAGTGATTGTTTAAGAATAGCCTATTTGGTGTCAACAATATAGGCTATCAAATTCAAAGCAAAAACAACTAGTAAACCATTTCTATCATCATCATTAAGCACAAAAAGAGTGCATGAATTAACAAATAGTTGAAGCTACATAATTAAAGAGCTTCATTACCCCTAAATTGAAGGGGTTTAGCCACTCATATTTGTCATTTGATTAACAAATATAGCTAACAACATGAAAGCAAAATGAAAGGAAAATGAAAGCTTAATGAAAAAGAGAGCTAATTAACAAGAATTAGAACTATTCTACTTGCATGAAAGTAAATCTACACTACAAGCATAAAAGTAAATAAACATGAGAAGAAAAGGAACATATATTAAATTTCATAAAAAAAATTACATGAAAATAAAATGGCTAAGTAGCCATGAAAAGAAGAGAAGAGCTTTCATTTATTTTGAGCATAAACTAAAACTAAGAGACTAAGGAAGAGGTGATTACATGAAACATAAGGGATTATTTATACAAGCATGAAACCCTAATCCATAATTTGGGGAATGACCTAACTACCCTTGAGAAAGTGTGGAGACCAAGTAATCATTAGCTTCTACTAATAATCATTTAAGTGTACATGAAACCATTAATTCCATAAGCATGTGCATTAGCCTCTAATTTGTACATTAAGGTAGGTGGATAAGTGGGGTCCTCCATGTTCTTCACTTTGAATTATTTCCATCTTCATTCCTTTGTATTCTTTTTGTGCATGCATGTGTCTTCATGAAACCACTCTTATTTGAGATCAAATTCCTACACAAATATATATAAATTTTCAATTAATTTTTCTCATAGAAATATATGCACACAAATGACCGTTTTGCCTCTATATGAAGATGGATATGTGACAATTTGGAATTAATATGGATTTTGGTTAAAACAAGTTAAAATACCCAATATGATCATTTATTTGATTTAAATAGAATAAATATGGTGGTAACAATATACACATTTACGTGCACATCAAATACAATCAAAACCATAAAGCTCATATTGGAATTGGATCTCCAACATGGTAGGAAACTAGTGGATAGGTCAATCTGTATCCGCGGCTTACATCCAAGACTCGGACGTTGTTAAACAACAACGCAAATGGTTAAAAGTGAATACAATCTACGAATAACATCCAAGGACTCGGACTTTGTGCATCCCTTCCATGAGGCCCGGACGTATCTGGTACCTAGGGCTCAGAACATCTGATAACCCAAATCACTACTGTTTGAAATTCGAGCATACATCTGACCACATAAAATCCCATCATAATCGAAGTGTGAAGCTCGCAAGTCTACGCTTAATTTCTTCAAAGCCACGCTTTTCATACAAAACCGCGCTTTGATCATAACAGGTTCCACTTTGAATACCACACTACCATTCATTTGATCACTATTTGACTCCCACAAGCATACAACCTCTGAGCTCGTATGTCTTAGAGGAGGGTGTTAAGTTAAGAGAAGTTGCCTTCTCCGCCACCAAGCAGATGTACAATTGTAAAAGGCAAATGTTGTGTCTCAGAAATGCAATGTCAGACATTTGTCCATACAAGTTTATTCTAGGACTGAATGAAACCGAAGGAACTTTCCTCGGCCATTAGTAGCGAGTAGTCCTTGCAATCCAAAAAATCTCCACAACGAGGAGACCACTGCTATAAATAACTCTATAATGGGAGCGACCCAGAGCATGTCAACAAGTAGTCCTCGCGCTATGAATATCCACGATATTCAATAATCATCATCTTCAACATGCCTTCACTTTCGAACGTATACATTGGTTCGAAGTAGTTTTCAGATAGGAATCACCCAAATTCAACCTCGGTTCCTTCGAAGCCAATCATCGCTTTATAATATGTTAAGTTCATATGTGGATATCAATCAAAAATCAATTACTTCATCTTTTATGAAATATCTTTCTTAGATATATTCCTTTCAATTTATTCCATTTTCTTTTCAAAAGTATATGGAATCATTAAGCCTCACTTATCAAATCATTTGGTTTATTTAAATATTTCTTAAATCTTGGGATAATTTCAAATCATTTTCTTTTTTACTTAGGAAAACCTTTCCAAATCATTCATTAAATCTTAATCAAATATTTCTTTCTTAACTTCAAATCATATTCTTGCAAATCGAAGATTTTCATAACGGAGTACTACTGCCACCTTAAATATGGTAAATTTCACCTCCAGGGACTAATGGAAAGTAATCCTACATCATGAAGATCTTTGTCTTCAATGATTTTTTCTTTAATATGTTTTATTTTGAAAATTAGTTTGAAGGGGTTTCCGGATAGGAATCATCCAAATCTGATCCTGGTTCTTCGGATAGGAATCACCCAAATCTGATCCCGATTCCTTCGTGCTAATCATCAATAAAAAGATGTTATTGTGACGATCGCCCATGACCCCTGCACCGAACCTAGAGATAGTGCGCTGTAAAGTGTGCCAGGCAACCATGGATGATTGCCAAGGTAAAATAAAAACAATAGAATCTATCGTATTACTCACAGCGCATGGACAAAATACAATAGAACATATGTATATAATGAAGCTTCACAGAATAGAATCTCATCAATTAAAACTTCATAATAGTTGAATACAAGCATCTGAATAGTCAAGTCATCAAAATACATCAAGCCTCACTACAACACTCAGAGAAAATACAGACAGCGGAACACCCAGTACATATAGTAAGAAGATAATATGCAACCCTTCAGCTCATCTTCGATATCAGCATCGTGGAAAGCAAGAACAGCACCTGTCACCTGCTACCTAGTCTGCCCGTCCCAAAATGGACGAACAGCCCAAGGCATTAAGAGTTAAAACATAAAGCCTTGAGTCAGACAACAGTCTTAGTGAGCAGTAAATTAACTAACAACATACCAAAAGAGCATAAAGGAAAAGGAATAGGAATACAACCCTCCCACTCCACCTCTTTCTACAGTGATAGCCCCCAGACACACACTAAGTAGAAACAATCATAGCAGAGCATACAATTTAAGATAAAGCAGTTATCACTCGAGTCAAGGGCGATGTTTTCCAAGCACAAACCCCCAAGGCCTAAACCAAGATCAGATAAGCACCCAGAAAACATTGCTCTTGAGACCGAATGATGATACAACCAAACATCCATGACTCTGGCTATCACTGTTATCATTGCTTCGATATCACCGTTAGTTGAATGACCGGCACATTCTTTCAGCCGTCCGTCAAGGGCTAATGGTAACCCCGGTTCTAGACATAACTCTGCACGTCATCGTGACCCGTGCCTAGGACTATCGAATCTGCCCAGAGTACTCGACTATCAACAGTTAGTCGTTGGGACTATCGAATCTTCCCAAACGTACTCTTGCTTTGAGCATGCTAGAACCTTCAACAACGATGAGACCCAAGCCTCCTAATCATCCTCCTCGACGACTATTCTCATATCCATCCATTATCCTCAACTCGAACCATTTCACCGAGTTATCAACATGCTTGGAATGATCCCGTCTGGATTAAACCAAGTCTTCATCACATGATTGCCTCGCTTTATCACATCCTCGCAAAGCCTCATCTCAACATCACATCATCAAATCTATGCATAAGAGCTCCATTGTCACATACGGGAATTTTCGACTTTCGAAAATTCGACATCGATACTTACTTTATCGACTGTCGAGCAATCGAGTGCCGGAAACTCCAATAGTGAGGGTTTAAGAAAGAAGAAAAAGAGTAGAAGAAGAAGAGAAGAAGAAGGAAGAAGAACAACAGAACAACAATAGAAACAGAAAACAATATCAGAATCTTACACATCGCAGCGGAACAAAATATAATAGATAAATGAATAATCTTTAAACAAAGAACTATATCATTTTATACATACATCAATCATCAGAGTCAATATACAACAATGGACAATTATATAACTTGTCCTCATACAGAATACACATCGGAATAAATACTATCAGATACAAATACTACGTCTCACCATCCAGCTTATCTCCAAAGCTCCAGAATATCCAGAATATCCTGATAACATAACTCTAGGCTGCCCGTGTGGAAATTGGTGGGCACCCAGAGTTTAGAAGGGAACAATAAACTCCGAGTCAGTCATGGTGACTGGTGTGAGATCGTAAAACAGTTATTTATCTTTAAAATAAACAGCAGAAAAATTTTAAAGTCAATTCGCAATGCTTTTGGAAAATGAAACTACCATAAGACCTCCCGCCACACACACAATGCAAACGCAGACTTGGAGGAGATTTCTTCTTATGATAGTCAAAGATGCTTACTACGCAAAAATCAAATTCTTTTTGATATTATTATTAGTGCATAGTGTAGAAAACATTTCGAAAGTAGAATATTAATCTTAGCCGACATAGGTACCATTATAGTATGCCTACTATAGCTACCATATTAAATGGCAGGTTCTACAACTAAAACCGTACAAGGCTCGTATTGTTTCTTTGGATTTCCAACAAATGGTCAGGCTAAGGAACTTCCTATCCACGATGGGTACGTCCCTGGAATAGACGACCCGAGAACCTAACCGGATCTCTACCAACACAAGGCCGGGTTACCTCTGCAAAAATAGGTAACTACTGACACGCGTATGCCATCCCCCGATCGTCACCGATCTTCCCGAGGATCCCCGATTCGTAACAACCACAAAGTAATAAATTTGCAGCAACCATAGAGGTTAAGTATCTGGGCTCCATACCATGATACCACCTTTATCCAGAAGGAATGACATACACTAAGGGGCGCTACTCCCTAGAACCTTGCTGCATCCTTCCTGTTTCGACCATTTCCGGGGTGTGAGGCTCGACGAAGTCTCGTCCACAAAGCTACGCTTTCTACAAAGCCATGCTTCGGGTCAAACAAAATGATCAACCTATGATCACAAAGATATAAGATCAAACAAATGATCATATCGCAAATGATCAAACACTGATCATTTCACAGCAACACTCAGTATGCCACGTTACCAAATTGGGATATATCGCTGATAAATTTCAACTACATAACCTCTGAGCTCGTACGTCTCAGAGAAGGGTGTTAAGCTAAGAGAATAAATTCTCCGCCACCAACAGAAATGTATTTGAAAGGAATCAGCTTTATATCTCAAATTGTAACGTCAGACACACAATCCATACAAGTCTGTTCCGGGATCGAACAGAACCGAAGGCACTTCTCACGAAGCCCTTGCATTTCCGGATAATTTTCTAATCACGTCCGGACTTCCCGTCACTAAGGGTGATAAAACCTCTAAATCGAAGATCAGTCGATGTAGAGTAACTCGACGGTAATCCTTCCGTTTTCAAAAATATCCGGTCTTCAACACCGGTCTTCAAATGCAATTCATAACGACGTATCACATATTCGGAATGGGTTATACGACCCCATGGTCCTTTCCCGGCTAACCCGAATAGTGAGCGCTTATTTAAAAATAAGTGTGGCATTCAAATTCATTCAATTCACAACAAATACCTATCTAAAGGTAATTATTGATAGTCGGTTATTTAACTATCAATAAAGATGCGCAACATCATCAGATTCCAAATAATTTTCCAAATTATTTTATCTTCCAAAATATCTTTTACTAGATATAAAATTTCCACACTTCAAAATAAATCAATATTTATTTTCAAAACGAATTCCCATTCCTTTTATAAATTCCCTAGTGAATTTATATTTCCAAATATCTACTGATATTCAATTTTCAAATCGTTTTCAATATTCAATTTCAATTTATCTTTAAGAAGATAAAATCTCAAAAAACGTTTCATTTCATTTTGGAAAACATGCCCATACTTATTTAATAATAAGTATTTCACAAATCTATTTATTTTCAACACTTGGAAAATATTCGATATACTTAAATCAATATTAAGTATATATTTCATTCTTTAAGGAAATCATTTGAGTCAAAACGAATGTTACGTAAAACATCGTTACGACGACTCAAAATCACTAGTATAGGGATTCGGATTTAAGATAGATATATAAATCCCAATACTACATAAAACATTTTCTTTCGAAAATCATTTACTATAACAACAGTGTTATAGTCCATCATTTCCTTATTCCTCGAAAACGTCTATTTCAACAATGAATGTTGAAATCTATGATTTCGATATTTTAACACGTTTTAAAACATCTTTTAAAACAATTACTTCATTTCATAATATTATCTTCCCAAAACATAACCATTTTATTAAGTAATATATTCACTGTCCAAAATCGTGAATATAGTTCGTTATCCAAATTCAACATTTCTACACGTTTTGTTTAAAGGCTTATCCACTGTCCAAAATCGTGGATATAATTCCTTTAATTAACTTCTACAATTCACTTATCAAAATAAGGGATTTCGGATTCATAAACAACGTTTATAAATCACAATTTTATATTTTATAACTACTTCAACTTATAAATTCCTTTTATTATCCAATTCACTTTATAACTCAATTTTCTACCAAAAGTCCATTTTATAAGTTAAACACTTATAATTCGTTTATTTACAAAAATCGTTCTTTTGGGACTTCACAAATCATTTATTCTGTCCTTTAAAAAAACCATTTTAACATCATTTAAAACGTCTTTAAAACTCCTTTATAATTTCATCACTTTGATTTATAAAAAAATCAAATTTTATAAATCTTATATATAGAGCTTTCATAATAAATTCAAAAATCTCTATTTAAACTATTTAATAAATAAATCAACTTTTGTTTCAAAATTCACATTTCGGTTATATTTCACAAAAATCACAATTTTTAATAACATAAAAATTTTAACATTTATTTATTTAAAATGAATTGATTCCAAAATTCAATAAAACGTATATTCTCAAAAATCACTTTAAAAATCCTTTTAAAGTGAAGTCGTTATTTTAAACTTCAAAACTTGAATCTGATGATGCAACAGCACCAATTAGTCAATCACAACAACAAACATCATATATCAATATGATAACAGAATATACATCAATATCTGTAAATAAATAAATACTGGTGAGGAATCCAGTTGGATCCCTCCAACCTGTTTCCCTGCATCCACAGACGTTAGCACAATACCAATTCCACTTCGAGGTGGAATATCGCGGTATATGGGTTTTTATAATATATCCACTTACTAACGGCGCAATAGGGTCTCATCCGCTATACGAGGCGGGAAATCATCAAATCCAATATATACATATGCCAATAAGTATATATTGCTATATATAGATATATCCTATTATATCTAATATCACATCCAATAGCAATCATCAATCAATAATAACTGTAAAATCAAATTTCCTTCGAGTGAGAAAATCTCACCTTAGCTTTAAATTTGCTATCCCATATCATTTCAGCTTGTTTCTCCATTTCAGACCTTGTATAAATAATTTTATACAATTTATTAATATTTGAATTAAATCGAACCCTTAATTACCATTTAACAATTCAATTTAAATTTTGAACAAATTTTCTTTTATTAAATCCTTTAGTAACAAAAATGATTTAGATAAGTTAATCCACACAATTTAATTTCCATAATACGTTATTATAAAAATAAATTAGTTAAGTTATATTTATTTTATTTATGAATTATATATTTGTAAAGTAATCTATATAGACATTAAATTCAAATAAACAAACTTCATTTTTCCAAACCTATATATATGTATTAAATTAAAAGGAAACCGATCTGTTAAAAAAAATTCTTTAATGTAACGATTATATTATTTTCTTTCCTAAGTTATACATATTTATTTTATTTTTAAACCTTACTGTAATTCAAAACTGCATTAAAGGGAAAATAAATAAATGTATATACGATTATACCTCACAGCAACAAGAACGATCACCACAACCAGATTTCAACCCCACCGTCGATCGAAGCCCCTAGACTCGCGAATGCCATCCCAGTTTTCTTCGAACGAGCGCCACCGTCTGAAGTCAAAGTCGTGAATTTCGCGAATCACCCCAGACTCCATCTCGCGCCGCACCTGACTTCCCATCGCGCTGTCCCCATCACCGCCCTTTGCCGAGTTCACCTCGCCCACGAATTCGCCCCACGCGACCGCCCTCGAAGTCGTTCGCAAATCACCAGACAACGCGCCCCTACCATTACATCGCGCGCCACTGCTTCGCGTTCGAGCCTCGTGCTCACACGAAAAAAGAAACTTGACAGTCGCCTTCGATCTCGCGATGATTTACATTTCTGTGGTGAATGGGTTTCGATTTGAACTGTCGATTTATTTTGTTTGAATTTGCAAATTAGAACTGAAGAGAAGAGGAGTTGCCTTCGAATGAAATAGTTTTCGTTTTAGCAAAGGAACGAGAGTTGTTTTTGAACGAACAAAATGGGAAAAAGGGCTGTAGTGAAACGTGAATGCAGAGAAGAGATGTCGCCATTTTTTTTTCTTTTCTTCGTTTGGATTTTGAACTGAGGGGAAGACGGCAATTTAAAATTGAGGAGACATGGGTTGCATGACTTCTCCCCGTGATTCCCTGCGTGGTTGAAGGAACGAACGTGTGATGTTTACAAATTTAAATTTTAAATTTAAATTGAATTCCATTTAAATTCCAACGCGTTTAACTATTGTATGGTCACACAACAACCCCGAAAATTACGAAAATTGAAATCCGGCAATAATACAACATTCCGGACCCAATGGAACTGGTTTCGTCGAATTCCGAGACTGTGCCTCGGACGGCTATTTTTACATTCGATTTAACCGATTAAATTTCAAAACTGAACAGAACAGTTTATAATTCAATTCTGAAGCTCCTGTTATCTTCAGTATTATAAATACGAATTTTAGAAACTTTTGAAATATTTTTCTTCAACTATAAATTGAAGATATAAATTCTTATTCAACTTTCAATCGATTAAATTGTTAAAGTTTAATCGCAGATTTCAAAATTATATCGGGGATTCAAATTAAATCATCGTTCAAATATTTAAAATAAATTAAATATTCTCAATTTAATTTGTTCAAAATTCTGGGTCGTTACAGACTTCCCCCCTTAAAAGAATTTCGTCCTCGAAATTACAAGTTAGGAAAAGTGGTCCTTAACTCGTCTATCATTTTTCACAATCCAATAATTTTATCAATTTTATCAAAACAAATCTTTCTACTAAAGATTCGTTATTATTCAACTCGTTTCCAACTCAAATTATAAGTTCCAGACAACATTGTTTACTTCTCAATTCAAATTCAAATTCAAATTCTAAACTTTCAAAATTTTCTCAAAAATTTTCTAACGCCCTAAATTTTCAAAAAATTTCGCCAGCGTCTCCTTTGCGCGGCTAATACGGCACGACTACAAAACGTCCCTACGGACTCTCAGATTTCAAAAAGAAAAAGAAAAAGCCAAGCGGCTAGACAAGAAATCAGCAAATCTCATATTTAAATTTAAATACGTACCTTTTGTTGAGCAATTCAAATTAATCTTCAAATTTAAAATCCCAATTCCTTTACACCTGTATATCCTACTAGCCATTATATCTAGTTACACATTCAAACATTTTGCAAATTTCACTACAAAAATTTCCAATTCATACTTCTTATATCATCTTTAAATCTACTATTGAAGTTACATATTCAATTTTTTTACATTTCGAATTTCATTTGAATTTAACTCACAATCCCAATCTAATTTGGATTCGGTTCAACTTCTGAATATTGAATTTTATCAGCTTTCTTTAATTCACAACTGCACTATTTTAAATTAGTTCCAATTACTAATTCATTACAATTCTAATTCATTTATTCACATTTGTTTTCAACATTCAGTTCTAATTCCAGTTTTATCTTCATTCAATCATCAACTTAGAAAAATTTCAATATCAGATTTTACTTAAGAATTTCGCTCTTCATTTCTTAGGTTCAATATAAATATTCCATGCAGACATTATATTTATTTTTGATTTACCACTTTGGTTCATAACTACTTATATTAAACTGGATTTCCAATAACATATGAATTTTAATTCATCTTTCAATTTACATTATTCAATTCAATTCATTTGCTTACGAATTCGAAATGAATTTCAACTTTCAATTTCATTTAATTGATTCACTTGTACTTACATTCATTTAACTTCATCCTTTAAGTTAAATTTATTCTATCAACCTTTCAAATTGTATAAATTATCAACTTGATAATAGTTCATAAATATGGTATCCCAGAGTCTTACCAATATTTCAAAATCATTTTGAAAACAAATCAAATTATCTTTTGAATTTCCAAAACAAAATCCAATTTTCCGAACAACTTCCATTTAAAACAATTTGGCAGCAATTCCTCTTTTGGAAACCCGAAAATGAACACCAACGATGCCGCGGTCATCATCGAAGTTATTTTCCAGCGACCGAAAAGAGTTTAGAGCTTCTCATTCCTCCAAAATACTTTTCAAAACCTTTAAAATTCACTTCCAAGCCAAAAAGATTTAAACTTTCCAAATCTCCAAAATTTTCAAGTTCTTTCAAAACATTTCCAAAAACTTCTCTGGAATCCCGTTTTAAATTACAATTCACATTTATAATTTACATTCTTTAAATTTCATTAGTATGTGAATTTATTTCTTAACTTTGGAGTTACGATTTCAATTTCTTATTCAATTTCAGGGATGATAATTCACTATTATTACTTTCTAACATCCATGCAACCATATACTATAGTACTTTATAGAAAAACATTTCTTTTCTATACAAAAATAGTTTTGGGCAAAATTATTTCATTTACCCTATTTAAAACAATACTGTG
This sequence comes from Allium fistulosum, assembly GCA_030737815.1. Classification (NCBI taxonomy): domain Eukaryota; kingdom Viridiplantae; phylum Streptophyta; class Magnoliopsida; order Asparagales; family Amaryllidaceae; genus Allium; species Allium fistulosum. The sequence goes on from CM060904.1 coordinate 132,646,610, forward strand.
TCGTCTTGCCTCGTTTAAGTGTTAAGAAATCCCTATCGATAATATGGCGTCCCACATACCGACCAAAATTCACCAACATCTCAACGGATAAGCAAACACAATATAAAACATTTTTTTATATTTACTAACAAATACGCGCTCGTATCTATTATTACACTCAACTCATTCTAGAGTACTACTGACTCTATCTCTAGGGTTGTCGCTTAACCATATGCTCTGATACCACGCTGTCACATACGGGAATTTTCGACTTTCGAAAATTCGACATCGATACTTACTTTATCGACTGTCGAGCAATCGAGTGCCGGAAACTCCAATAGTGAGGGTTTAAGAAAGAAGAAAAAGAGTAGAAGAAGAAGAGAAGAAGAAGGAAGAAGAACAACAGAACAACAATAGAAACAGAAAACAATATCAGAATCTTACACATCGCAGCGGAACAAAATATAATAGATAAATGAATAATCTTTAAACAAAGAACTATATCATTTTATACATACATCAATCATCAGAGTCAATATACAACAATGGACAATTATATAACTTGTCCTCATACAGAATACACAGCGGAATAAATACTATCAGATACAAATACTACGTCTCGCCATCCAGCTTATCTCCAAAGCTCCAGAATATCCAGAATATCCTGATAACATAACTCTAGGCTGCCCGTGTGGAAATTGGTGGGCACCCAGAGTTTAGAAGGGAACAATAAACTCCGAGTCAGTCATGGTGACTGGTGTGAGATCGTAAAACAGTTATTTATCTTTAAAATAAACAGCAGAAAAATTTTAAAGTCAATTCGCAATGCTTTTGGAAAATGAAACTACCATAAGACCTCCCGCCACACACACAATGCAAACGCAGACTTGGAGGAGATTTCTTCTTATGATAGTCAAAGATGCTTACTACGCAAAAATCAAATTCTTTTTGATATTATTATTAGTGCATAGTGTAGAAAACATTTCGAAAGTAGAATATTAATCTTAGCCGACATAGGTACCATTATAGTATGCCTACTATAGCTACCATATTAAATGGCAGGTTCTACAACTAAAACCGTACAAGGCTCGTATTGTTTCTTTGGATTTCCAACAAATGGTCAGGCTAAGGAACTTCCTATCCACGATGGGTACGTCCCTGGAATAGACGACCCGAGAACCTAACCAGATCTCTGCCAACACAAGGCCGGGTTACCTCTGCAAAAATAGGTAACTACTGACACGCGTATGCCATCCCCCGATCGTCACCGATCTTCCCGAGGATCCCCGATTCGCAACAACCACAAAGTAATAAATTTGCAGCAACCACAGAGGTTAAGTATCTGGGCTCCATACCATGATACCACCTTTATCCAGAAGGAATGACATACACTAAGGGGCGCTACTCCCTAGAACCTTGCTGCATCCTTTCTGTTTCGACCATTTCCGGGGTGTGAGGCTCGACGAAGTCTCGTCCACAAAGCTACGCTTTCTACAAAGCCATGCTTCGGGTCAAACAAAATGATCAACCTATGATCACAAAGATATAAGATCAAACAAATGATCATATCGCAAATGATCAAACACTGATCATTTCACAGCAACACTCAGTATGCCACGTTACCAAATTGGGATATATCGCTGATAAATTTCAACTACATAACCTCTGAGCTCGTACGTCTCAGAGAAGGGTGTTAAGCTAAGAGAATAAATTCTCCGCCACCAACAGAAATGTATTTGAAAGGAATCAGCTTTATATCTCAAATTGTAACGTCAGACACACAATCCATACAAGTCTGTTCCGGGATCGAACAGAACCGAAGGCACTTCTCACGAAGCCCTTGCATTTCCGGATAATTTTCTAATCACGTCCGGACTTCCCGTCACTAAGGGTGATAAAACCTCTAAATCGAAGATCAGTCGATGTAGAGTAACTCGACGGTAATCCTTCCGTTTTCAAAAATATCCGGTCTTCAACACCGGTCTTCAAATGCAATTCATAACGACGTATCACATATTCGGAATGGGTTATACGACCCCATGGTCCTTTCCCGGCTAACCCGAATAGTGAGCGCTTATTTAAAAATAAGTGTGGCATTCAAATTCATTCAATTCACAACAAATACCTATCTAAAGGTAATTATTGATAGTCGGTTATTTAACTATCAATAAAGATGCGCAACATCATCAGATTCCAAATAATTTTCCAAATTATTTTATCTTCCAAAATATCTTTTACTAGATATAAAATTTCCACACTTCAAAATAAATCAATATTTATTTTCAAAACGAATTCCCATTCCTTTTATAAATTCCCTAGTGAATTTATATTTCCAAATATCTACTGATATTCAATTTTCAAATCGTTTTCAATATTCAATTTCAATTTATCTTTAAGAAGATAAAATCTCAAAAAACGTTTCATTTCATTTTGGAAAACATGCCCATACTTATTTAATAATAAGTATTTCACAAATCTATTTATTTTCAACACTTGGAAAATATTCGATATACTTAAATCAATATTAAGTATATATTTCATTCTTTAAGGAAATCATTTGAGTCAAAACGAATGTTACGTAAAACATCGTTACGACGACTCAAAATCACTAGTATAGGGATTCGGATTTAAGATAGATATATAAATCCCAATACTACATAAAACATTTTCTTTCGAAAATCATTTACTATAACAACAGTGTTATAGTCCATCATTTCCTTATTCCTCGAAAACGTCTATTTCAACAATGAATGTTGAAATCTATGATTTCGATATTTTAACACGTTTTAAAACATCTTTTAAAACAATTACTTCATTTCATAATATTATCTTCCCAAAACATAACCATTTTATTAAGTAATATATTCACTGTCCAAAATCGTGAATATAGTTCGTTATCCAAATTCAACATTTCTACACGTTTTGTTTAAAGGCTTATCCACTGTCCAAAATCGTGGATATAATTCCTTTAATTAACTTCTACAATTCACTTATCAAAATAAGGGATTTCGGATTCATAAACAACGTTTATAAATCACAATTTTATATTTTATAACTACTTCAACTTATAAATTCCTTTTATTATCCAATTCACTTTATAACTCAATTTTCTACCAAAAGTCCATTTTATAAGTTAAACACTTATAATTCGTTTATTTACAAAAATCGTTCTTTTGGGACTTCACAAATCATTTATTCTGTCCTTTAAAAAACCATTTTAACATCATTTAAAACGTCTTTAAAACTCCTTTATAATTTCATCACTTTGATTTATAAAAAAATCAAATTTTATAAATCTTATATATAGAGCTTTCATAATAAATTCAAAAATCTCTATTTAAACTATTTAATAAATAAATCAACTTTTGTTTCAAAATTCACATTTCGGTTATATTTCACAAAAATCACAATTTTTAATAACATAAAAATTTTAACATTTATTTATTTAAAATGAATTGATTCCAAAATTCAATAAAACGTATATTCTCAAAAATCACTTTAAAAATCCTTTTAAAGTGAAGTCGTTATTTTTAAACTTCAAAACTTGAATCTGATGATGCAACGGCACCAATTAGTCAATCACAACAACAAACATCATATATCAATATGATAACAGAATATACATCAATATCTGTAAATAAATAAATACTGGTGAGGAATCCAGTTGGATCCCTCCAACCTGTTTCCCTGCATCCACAGACGTTAGCACAATACCAATTCCACTTCGAGGTGGAATATCGCGGTATATGGGTTTTTATAATATATCCGCTTACTAACAGCTCAATAGGGTCTCATCCGCTATACGAGGCGGGAAATCATCAAATCCAATATATACATATGCCAATAGCAATCATCAATCAATAATAACTGTAAAATCAAATTTCCTTCGAGTGAGAAAATCTCACCTTAGCTTTAAATTTGCTATCCCATATCATTTCAGCTTGTTTCTCTATTTCAGACCTTGTATAAATAATTTTATACAATTTATTAATATTTGAATTAAATCGTACCCTTAATTACCATTTAACAATTCAATTTAAATTTTGAACAAATTTTCTTTTATTAAATCCTTTAGTAACAAAAATGATTTAGATAAGTTAATCCACACAATTTAATTTCCATAATACGTTATTATAAAAATAAATTAGTTAAGTTATATTTATTTTATTTATGAAATATATATTTGTAAAGTAATCTATATAGACATTAAATTCAAATAAACAAACTTCATTTTTCCAAACCTATATATATGTATTAAATTAAAAGGAAACCGATCTGTTAAAAAAAATTCTTTAATGTAACGATTATATTATTTTCTTTCCTAAGTTATACATATTTATTTTATTTTTAAACCTTACTGTAATTCAAAACAGCATTAAAGGGAAAATAAATAAATGTATATACGATTATACCTCACAGCAACAAGAACGATCACCACAACCAGATTTCAACCCCACCGTCGATCGAAGCCCCTAGACTCGCGAATGCCATCCCAGTTTTCTTCGAACGAGCGCCACCGTCTGAAGTTGAAGTCGCGAATTTCGCGAATCACCCCAGACTCCATCTCGCGCCGCACCTGACTTCCCATCGCGCTGTCCCCATCACCGCCCTTTGCCGAGTTCACCTCGCCCACGAATTCGCCCCACGCGACCGCCCTCGAAGTCGTTCGCAAATCACCAGACAACGCGCCCCTACCATTACATCGCGCGCCACTGCTTCGCGTTCGAGCCTCGAGCTCACACGAAAAAAGAAACTTGACAGTCGCCTTCGATCTCGCGATGATTTACATTTCTGTGGTGAATGGGTTTCGATTTGAACTGTCGATTTATTTTGTTTGAATTTGCAAATTAGAACTGAAGAGAAGAGGAGTTGCCTTCGAATGAAATAGTTTTCGTTTTAGCAAAGGAACGAGAGTTATTTTTGAACGAACAAAATGGGAAAAAGGGCTGTAGTGAAACGTGAATGCAGAGAAGAGATGTCGCCATTTTTTTTTTCTTCGTTTGGATTTTGAACTGAGGGGAAGACGGCAATTTAAAATTGAGGAGACATGGGTTGCACGACTTCTCCCCGTGATTCCCTGCGTGGTTGAAGGAACGAACGTGTGATGTTTACAAATTTAAATTTTAAATTTAAATTGAATTCCATTTAAATTCCAACGCGTTTAAATATCGTATGGTCACACAACAACCCCGAAAATTACGAAAATTGAAATCCGGCAATGATACAACATTCCGGACCCAATGGAACTGGTTTCGTCGAATTCCGAGACTGTGCCTCGGACGGCTATTTTTACATTCGATTTAACCGATTAAATTTCAAAACTGAACAGAACAGTTTATAATTCAATTCTGAAGCTCCTGTTATCTTCAGTATTATAAATACGAATTTTAGAAACTTTCGAAATATTTTTCTTCAACTGTAAATTGAAGATATAAATTCTTATTCAACTTTCAATCGATTAAATTGTTAAAGTTTAATCGCAGATTTCAAAATTATATCGAGGATTCAAATTAAATCATCGTTCAAATATTTAAAATAAATTAAATATTCTCAATTTAATTTGTTCAAAATTCTGGGTCGTTACATCCATCATCCCGCTACATATGCCACGAGCAGCTTTCCCAATTCAAGAGCCTTTCTCTTAGTTTTTGAATCATCTTCGGTCTAAACCAAATCATCAATCATCTAATTCATAACAATCAATCAAACCAAACATTAATCCAGGCAATCAAGCATTCAAATATGATCTAAGTAGACAATTATAACAATAATGGCATTTTCATAATTAAAGAGTTGAAAGTCCAACAAGCATGAAAACATGAACAATATCTTTATAAACTCGATGAATGAACTTGCATAGGTTAACATGTGATAAAATGGATGTAACATCATCATGAACAATGAATCTGTATGGATCTACACTTAGGATGAAGAAAATGCATGGAAATCACTATTTTAACACCAAATCGAGCCAACAATCCGATATACTCCTTTGGATCCGTGTGAGAGATAATCACCACTCACCAAAACACCTAAACAAACCCAAATCAACATGCTTCAGATCTGGACAGCGAAGGATCTAACTTGATCTATCACCAATCCGCTTCAAACGATGAAATCTTACTTCAATGGATGTAGATCTTCAATCTAAGCTCTTGAATCTTCAATTTGATCTTCAACTTGGATGGATGGAAGCACTAGATTAGAGTGGAGAAAAGAAGTGAAGAAGTGTAGAAGTCGAGCTCTCAAAATGGCAGCACTTCGTCGCTTCGAGATCCGGATCCCAAAAAGTGAGAACAACCTTCCTATTTATAGCTGAAATCCCTTTAAGTCGTCGCCTCGGAGTTAGGTCGTCCACGACTTACGACCTAAAACCCACCGACCTAAAGACTTCGACTTATCCAAACCTTACGACCTACGACCTAGCGCAAACGCGCGACTCACAGATCCAACGACTTAACGTGTCTACGCTTCTACGACCTACCAGTCCTTCGACCTAAAACAATGCGCGCGACTTAACGAACCAGGTCTCAGCGAGATACGACTTACCATCTAACTCCTAGGTCGCTCGCGACTTAACACACAGTAACCCATGACCTAACGGCTTAGCAGTCCTACGACTTATGACTCAACCGGGTCTCTGACTTTAACATAGTGCGCGACATAACAGCCTTCGACTTAACGACTTAGCCTATGCGCGACTTAGCGACTTACGACTTAGCGCACTCCAGCGACTCAACAATGCTAGGCACGCAACCTAAAACTCACGCGACTTATAAATCTCGCGACCTATCTCCTAGCGACTTATCTTCCTTAACTCGTCCACGACTTAACTGCTATAAGTCGCCTACTCCTATAAGTCGCTAACTCGTATACGACTTAGCAAGCACACGACCTAACACACACAGAACTCACGACCTAACTTCTTAGGTCGTCTACGACCCAACTACGCTAACCACTAGGTCGCTAACAACTATAGAACACTAACCCTTAGGTCGCTATCTTTCATAAGTCGTATACTCCGACTTAACTATCATAGGTCGCTAACTCGAACTGTTTAACTCGGTTAGGTTCCATAGGTCGCCCCAAACCATCCTACGACCTAAATCAAAATACCTAGGTCGCCAACTACACTTCCTTAGGTCGCCTCTACCTCTTAAGTCGGTCACGACTTATCACTTAGGTCGTACACGACCTAGGACTTGAGCAAAATTCTGCCTAAAATCTGAAATGACTTAACAACGCTAAGAATTCCAGATTTTGACGAACTTGTCGATCCGTAAAAATATGGGTCGTTACATTCTCTCCCCCTTAGGAATTTCGCCCCTGAAATTCCAAACAAACAAAGCAATCAAAGACTATTCTGCATGCCTACCATCCATAACAATCAGCAAACCATGCATCCAATTCTAGCTTAGCATGCAGAATTCTAAAACTAGAACAAGTTACAATGTTGTTAGATGATACGACACCTTAGAGCCATACCTTGAAGAGTTCGGGATGAGCTGCTTTCATCCTCTCTTCCACCTCCCATGTACAGTCGTTATCATCGTCACTCCATTGTATCTTGAGCAACTTAACTACCTTCCTCCTAAGCTGTTTCGTGTCGGTTTCCACAACACGAAGCGGCTTACGAGGTCTTCTATCGATTGGATCAACTTCGAAATCTTCACAGCTATCAGCAGAAACCACTGTATTCGAGTCGTGCACATACTTTCGTAGATACGATACATGAAAAACATTGTGCACACCCGACATCTTCTCCGGTAATTCCAATCTATAAGCGAGCTTTCCAATTCGCTCGATAATCGGGAATGGTCCAACAAATCTCGGAGTCAATTTTCCTTTCTTTCCGAATCGAATAACATTCTTCAGAGGAGATACCTTCACAAAAACCAAATCACCAACGTCGAATTCCAAATCCTTACGACGCTTATCGGCATAACTTTTCTGACGATCTTGGGCTGCCTTCATTCGTTGCCGAATGATCTCTATGCAATCTGAAGTCTGTCGAATCCTCTCTGGCCCAAGCATCAGCTTTTCTCCTGTTTCTAGCCAACATGTCGGAGAGTTATACGGTCTTCCATACAATGCCTCATACAGTGCCATACCAATGCTTGACTGGTAACTATTGTTGTATGCAAACTCCACCAAATGAAGATGATCTTCCCACGATCCTCCGAAATCCAAAACACAAGCTCTGAGGAGATCTTCCAAAACTCGGTTAACTCTCTCGGTCTGACCATCTGTTTGAGGGTGATAAGCTGTACTCAAACACAACTCGGTTCCCAAAACTTCTTGGAAACTCTTCCAAAATCCACTAGTGAACAATGGGTCTCGATCGCTCACTATACTCTTCGGAATTCCATGGAATCGAACTATCCACTTAACATACAATTCAGCCAACTTTGATGCAGTTCTAGTCGATCGAACAGGAATGAATCTTGCACTCTTAGTCAGACGATCTACGATGACCCAAATTCCTTCATTTCCCGTCCTTGTTCTAGGTAGTCCATCAATAAAATCCATCGATATTTGCTCCCACTTCCATGTAGGAACTTCTAAAGGCTGAAGCAATCCACTTGGCTTCTTCTGTTCAGCCTTTACCAATTGGCAGTTCATACACTTGGAAATAAAATTTCCAACATCCTTCTTCGTACCTTCCCGGTAGTAGGTTCTCTTCATATCCTGATACATCTTATTTCCACCTGGATGAATTGTCAACTTCGAGTGATGACTTTCCTTCAGAACTTCACTCCTCAATTCATCTGTATCGGGAACAACTAGTCATCCTTGCTTTCGAAGCCAACCCTCTCTATCGTCCTCGAATCCTTTATCCTTTTCTGGGTCCACTCCAGATTCCAAATCTCGGATAATCTTGACAAGTTTAACATCTCGCTTTTGGCTCTCGCCAATCCTCTCCACAAGAGTCGGTCTTATCGATAAGTTTGCCAACATCTCAGGTTCCAATTCGCATCTGGGCCTGAAGTCAAATCCATCTAAATACTCGAGATTCTTCCATTCTGAAAACATGGCTCCCAATCCTGCATGTCTTCGACTTAACGCATCTGCCACTGCGTTACCTTTTCCCGGAGTATAAGCTATACCAAAATCATATGATGCCAAAAACTCTAGCCAACGTTGCTGCCGAAGATTCAAATCCTTTTGGGAGAAAAGATACTTCAACGACTTATGATCCGTAAACAACTCGAATCGAACTCCCAATAGATAATGTCTCCACATCTTCAGAGCAAATACAATTGCCGCTAACTCCAAATCATGATTCGGGTAATTCCTTTCATGCGGCTTCAGTTGTCGACTTGCATATGAAACAACTCTATCCCTCTGCATCAACACTACTCCAAGTCCAGTACCACATGCGTCGGTGTAAACCACCATCTCATCATTCCCACTAGGAATAATCAAAACAGGAGCACTCGTCAATCTTTCTTTCAGGATTCTGAAAGCTTGCTCACACTTATCTTCCCATCTGAACACTTGGTTCTTCTTCGTCAATCCTGTTAACGGTGCAGCCACCTTGGAGAAGTCTTTGATAAACCGTCGATAATATCCTGCTAATCCAAGAAAACTTCTCACATCCGATGCATTCTTAGGTCTAACCCAATCCTGGATTGCTGCCACCTTAGCGGGATCAACCGCTACTCCGTCTCCAGAAATAACATGGCCTAAGAACCTCACTTCACTCTTCCAGAAGTGACACTTCGAAAACTTAGCCTTCAGCTGATGTTTCCGCAAGATTTCCAAAATAATATGCAAGTGCGTCTTGTGCTCTTCTTCAGTTCTGGAATAAATCAGAATATCATCCACGAACACAAGTACGAACTTGTTCAACTGATCTCTGAACACTCTATTCATAAGATCCACAAAATATGTTGGCGCGGTTGTCAATCCAAACGGCATTACCAGCCACTCAAAGAAACCGGATGGTGTCCGGAAAGCAGTCTTCGGCACACTATCCTTAGCCACTCTCAACTGGTGAAATCCCGTTGTCAAATCCATCTGAGAAAACACCTTGGCTTCGTGAAGCTGATCAAACAAGTCATCTATTCTCGGCAATGGATACTTGTTCTTCTTAGTCACCTTATTCAGCTCACGATAATCCACACACAATCTCAATGACCCATCTGCCTTGGTTGCAAACACAACTGGTGCACCCCATTCGGACACACTACGCCGAATGAATCCTTTCTGTAAAAGATCATCAACTTGCACCTTCAACTCATGCTATTCCCTAGGCGCCATCCGCCTAAGAGGCATCACAACAGGTCTGGCTCCTTCAACTAGATCTATACGAAACTCGATCTCTCTATGCGGCGGTAATCCTTTGACCTCGTCAAAGACATCCTCGAATCCATTAGCGATTGGCACAGATGACAGTCCATCCCGTGGAACAACAAGCGAATACATGAAGCTCATGAAGACGCCTTCTTCATGCTTACATCGTATCACAATCTTGTAGGATCTAGATTAACCCTAGAGGGGGGGGTGAATAGGGTTATCGCAAATTTTCTCAAATTAAACGCGAAAGCAAATAGCAGATAAATAAATATGCAGTAAAGTAAATCACACACAAAATTTACCCAGCTTCGGCAACCCCTGCCTACTGCTGCATTCCCAGATTTCTATTAGAGTTAAACAGTATCCCGCTTACAAACACTCTGACAGACTCGCAGACACTCGCTCCCGCTCACAAACACTCCTACAGACTCGCACACCCTGCTCCGCCTATAGAGTTTCGTTTACTCGCAAACTCTGCTCCCGCCTATAGAGCTTTGCAAACTCGCAGCCTCCCTGCTCACTGAACTAACCCTAACTAGACAATCTGACAACACCTAAACCCTAGGTGGTGATTGACTCTAACTGGACTTTGACAATACAAAACGAAAACTGAAAATACAAAATACAGTTTGAACCCTAGGGCAAAATATAGATTGACAGTTTAAAATATTTTTGCCCTCAAAATAAATTTGGCCTAAAAGTTATTTCAATAAAACCTGACCCAATTTAAAAACTAAATTAAAAATCCTATTTAAACTCAAACTAAATTTAAACCCTTAATAAACTAAACCCTTAATTAAAAATAGGCCGGCCCCTTCTTTTGTTTGTATCGGCCCGCTCCCTTTTATTTGCTCTGGAAAAATAAATGGCGGCCTCTTCTTTCGATCTGAGAATTAGGGCTTGTGCTCCGACTCTTTGTCGCTTTGAATTAGGGCTTCGTCCTCGCTTGTGTTTATTTAATTGATCGTTGGTGCTCTGTTGATTGCGAATTAGGGTTGGCTTGACTTGGCTTCGTGAAGATGATTCGTGCTTGCTTCTGCCTTGCGCGCTCCTTAGGGTTTTTGAGAATCGACCTCAGGTATGTTGGTACTTGCGATTTCTTGATGTCGATTACTGCCTGTGATGATTTAGGGTTTTTATTGTTCGAATGATTTGACGTTGAAGCTTATTGTCGATGATGATACCTTCGGTTGCTTTTATATGGGTTCGAACTTTCCTGGTATAGTGATAACTTGATTATCACGGCTTTGACTGATTCAAATGCGCGTATATTCGATATTGTATAGATATTACGATTTTCTCTTGACTGATTCAACTGCGTTTATTTTCGTATATACTACGTGATAGTCACGGCTTGGGTTTCTTGACTTGGTTGAATTTGCACTGCTTCATGTTGTATTTCATCCTTCACTTGAGCATTATGTTTCAGCTTGTTTGAGCTTGAATGTCACTGAGTGTGTATTGCTTCATGTTGCCTTGGCATTTGCTGTTGGTTCACTTGGTAGCATTTCTTAGAGTCACTATGTATGTCTTGACTTTGATTGTTCATTTCTTTGCCTTGTTGAGTCAGTTTCCATTGTATGTGTTCATTCGATATTCTGATGACTGCACTGTGTGCATGTATATTGTTCTCTGACCTTGTCGATACATTGCACGTGTAGTTGCACTGTTTTCAGATGTGGTCTTTGTAGTTGTTGTCCAGTTTGTACTTGACTGTTTGATTTGTTGCAGTGATATTTTTGTCGAGATCATTTTCACTTGTGTTGAATCTGATATTGATTTGACCTTGTGTACTCGAGTTGGCGAGGCAGTGCACACGTGCATACGTGTGTACTGCAGCCACTCGTAATTCCCTGTCCCTGATATAAATACTGATATGCACAGATACTACACAATCAAAGATGATGATGTTTAACCCATATATCTGAGACAGTTTTAAAAACAAATTTTATATTGTTGCAAATTAAATTTGTTTCTGTTCAGATTACTGCTGTAGATTGTCAATTATACAGGTACACAGGAAACAAGACAGATACTGGAACTGGACAGTGCAAATGCAGACAAACAACTGAGTGTATGAGTGATGTAGTGAGGACTGTGACTGTAAAATCAAATTGTGATGTATACAGAAATTGTACAGTTATAGTGAGTCAGAATTTGTACCATTCAAAATTTGTAATAAAAGATTGTTTGAATAAAATTTCAGTTCGAATTCAAATTCTGTGTTGATAAAATTTCTGTATATGTATAATCTGTAAACACATCTAAAATACGATATATATAGTTTGTTATCATCAAACACTAAACACACATCAAACAATCTCCCCCTTTTGATGATGACAAACATATATTAAAGATTTTGAAATTCCAGTAGATGTGTTTAAACATGACATATTTAGCTCCCCCTACATGTATGCTCCCCCTACAACTGAGACCACTCCCTATTTAGAAGATTTTGGAAATTACAGACGAATAAAAGAGCTATAGAAAATAGCTAACAACATTTAACAAATTTGGTAAATAAATATTCCAGAAATACTTATTTTCTTATCAAAATCTCTTCCTTCTCCCCCTTTTGTTATCATCAAAAGACTGACAAAAAATAATGAAACAGTAGGGGAAAACAAATGGAAAAAATAGGAAAAATCCATAATATATCATAACAAGATAACATTTTCCACATTTTAGAGAATGGATCGATGATTTGACTTTTATAATGAGAAGAGAGATGTTCTATTCTATTTTAATTTTTAAAAAAAATTTGACATTTAAGCACAAAAAAATAATAAGCACTTACTAACCACGCATAACCATAAGGACTTTTAAATGGGATTAGCAGTTACTCATTAGTTATCAAGCTCCATCCATGCATAACCATAAGAACTTTTAAATGAGAATGAAGTGATGATAACCTCTCATTATCCATCCATGCATAACCATAAGGACTTTTAAATGAGAATGGATGCATGAGGAATATTTTAAAATTTTCTTTGATTTTTCCTTTTTTTTAATTTAAAAAGCAATTCACTCTTCTCATTTTTCAAAACCATTATGAATGATAGAAAGATGGTAGAAATAGAAATGGTCGTGGAATAAGTTACCAAATTAATCATATTATGAAATTTCATAAACCAAACGTATTTCCACTACTGAATACCTTATTCGAATCAATCTTTGAATGATATCCAAAACAGGTTTGAATTCTAGAAATTGAAGTTGAAAATAAATATCCAAGAATATTTCAACCAAAGATTGAAAAATGATTAGTCAATTTCCATAATCCCCAAATCCAAACGTAATCTGGAAAATCTGTCTTCGGGGAGGGGTTTTGTGAAAATATCAGCAAATTGATTCTCAGTTGAATTCAATGCAAATGTTTTCCCTAGCAATGTGATAAAAAAAATGGTGTTTCACATCAATATGTTTCATAAGTGAATGGAGAACAGGATTATTAGACAATGAAATTAGTGAGTGTCCTAGCATGAAGCATGTCCTACTAGTACTTTTCTTGTCAACCAGTGAACCCGTATAATCAACATCAGAATAACCAACTAAATTAAAGTTTTCACACGAAAGATATCATAGTCCAAATTTGTGTGTGTGTGAAAAATATCTCAAAATTTCGTTTAGTGGTATTCAAATGTGATTCTTTAGAGTTAGATTGAAAAACGTGCAAACACAAACACACAGAAAACGTAATATGGGGTCTAGAAGCAGTTAAGAGCCATTTCAACAGTATCAGATTTAACTTCAGAACACTGTGACAACGAAACGTACACCAACTTTTATTAAATAAAGAGCGAGTGTGAATACCTTCCGTAGAATCACAGTTAAAATATCAAGATTATTTCAAAAGCAATTTAAAGTTTTCATAAGTGAAGCATCAGTTTCAGCAGCTTCTCAAAATACTTTTTAGAGCATGAGCAATCAAAAATCAATCATAGTTTGACCAAACAGATTAAGTTCAAGAAGAAGATGGTTGATCAATTTTTAACCACTGATTAAAGTCAAGTCATTAAAGATCAAGCAAGTTAGATCCATCACAATTACTTCAAGCAAGATAATTGGTTAAAAATCTCATCAATCATAACTAGCTGATTTAATTCAGACGCAGATTCTTACCGGTTATCTATCGTTTGAAAGAAATACAATTACCTGTTTTACCTGTACGATAAACTTTCATTGTTTGCCCATAGTAAATCTGTCACCTTTATACTAGGCTAAGGAACGTTGATTTAACGCCCGTTGTATATCTAGAACAACCAGAATCCAGATAACACTAACATTGTTCCTTAGCCTGCCACCACACCTACACGGTTAAAGATGTATGTGACCTATTTGTTTTTATAGGTCCATGATTGTTAGTGGCAGAATAATTGTGAATAAACAATCCCTTTGGAACCCAAACTTGTTTTGTCTTTTCATTTTTGTTCCAATAGACATTAAATTTGTTTGTAGAATTCTTAGGAACCCAAACTTGTATAAATCTCGTCTTCTTGTTCCTATGACTACAATTTTCAATATGATGTCCAACTATTTCACATTCAGTAAAGATGCCCTTTCCTTTTGCACTATCGTCAACCTGTGATTTACCAAAACCTAGCCCTTTCCGTTGTTAGCACACAGTTGATTGCCTAATAACATATTGAATGATTTTTCTCCTCTAGAAAAGTTATTCAGTGATTTCTCAAGATCTAGGACTTTGGTTTTCAGCGTTGAGTTTTCAGACACAAGTGTAGTGCATCTATTTATAAAATCCTTTTTCCTAGTCTCAATAATTTCCTTTAGATTCTGGTTTTCTTTTTCAAGATCCTCGAAGCTATTTTTCAGTTTAGATAATTCTGAATCTAAAGCTTTACAGTTGTTACATCCTAGGTTTTGAATTTTTTCAAGTTCAGATTCTAACCTAAAATTTTCACGGGCAAGTTCTTTCCTATCAGATTTCAGTTTTTCATTTTTAGAATCAAGAGCTTCAACAGTTTTAGTAAGATCGAGGCACAAATAAACAAGATCTTTATAAGAGTAGTTTTTTACCTCATTGGATTCCTCTGAGCTTGCTTCTGAATCTGATCTTGATTCCTTTGAGCTTGCTTCTGAATCTGATCTTACCGTAAGACACAGATTAGCCTCCTCTGAGCTATTAGTTGAAACTTCCTCTCCTTCCTCATCATCCCAAGTTGCTGCGAAGGCCTTTTTCTTCTTTTTCTTTTCCTTGATGTTTTTGAGAAGTGGACAATTTTGCTTGAAGTGGCCAGGCTTGTTGCAGTTATAACAGATTAGTTCATTTTCAGAGTTGTCAGACTCTTTAGATCTATTTCTACTGGTCTTCTTCTTTCGTGGCTTGTATTTCGACCACCTTCTGAAATTATTGACAGCCACTGCAAGTCCTTCAATTGGATCAACTTCTTTTTCATCGCTCTCTTCTCTGCTCTTTAAGGCAATCGTCTTCTTTTTTGGTTCGGAATTGATGCGTTCCTCCTTTGCTTTTAACTCAAGCTCGTACGTCATCAGATTTCCGATCAAATCCTCCATGCTCAGTTTGCTTAAATCTTTCGATTCTTGTATTGCAGTGACTTTTGCCTCAAAGTTCATCGGTAAGACTCGTAGAATCTTCCTTACTAGCTCTTCCTCAGAGAATATCTTTCCAAGCGCTCTAGCATTGTACACCAAGGTTGAGAAGCGTCCAAACATATCCTTTATGCTCTCGCCTTTGTCCATCACAAAGTTCTCGTATTCGTTGCTGAACAGGGCTAGACGAGACTCCTTGACTTGAGAAGTTCCGTCGTGTGTCACCTCCAAAGTATGCCAGATTTCCTATGCTGTTTTACAATGAGAAATTCTATTAAATTCAGTTTTATCAAGAGCACAGATCAGAGCATTCATGGCTTTAGCATTAGTAGTTTTTAACTTCTTATCATTAGCATCCCACCTATCCTTCGGTTTAGGAATCTCAGTATCACCAACAGTTATAGTGGGAGGTGTATAGCTAGTTTCAATGATATCCCAAACATCATAATCTACAGAACTAAGATAAATACCCATCCTAACCTTCCAATATGCATAATCACTCCCATTAAACATTGGTGGCCTAACAATAGATTGCCCCTCAGAAAAAGCATTATTTGATAGATTCATGACTCTAGAGTTAAAGAAAATTTACCTCGCTCTGATACCACTTGTAGGATCTAGATTAACCCTAGAGGGGGGGTGAATAGGGTTATCGCAAATTTTCTCAAATTAAACGCGAAAGCAAATAGCAGATAAATAAATATGCAGTAAAGTAAATCACACACAAAATTTACCCAGCTTCGGCAACCCCTGCCTACTGCTGCATTCCCAGATTTCTATTAGAGTTAAACAGTATCCCGCTTACAAACACTCTGACAGACTCGCAGACACTCGCTCCCGCTCACAAACACTCCTACAGACTCGCACACCCTGCTCCGCCTATAGAGTTTCGTTTACTCGCAAACTCTGCTCCCGCCTATAGAGCTTTGCAAACTCGCAGCCTCCCTGCTCACTGAACTAACCCTAACTAGACAATCTGACAACACCTAAACCCTAGGTGGTGATTGACTCTAACTGGACTTTGACAATACAAAACGAAAACTGAAAATACAAAATACAGTTTGAACCCTAGGGCAAAATATAGATTGACAGTTTAAAATATTTTTGCCATCAAAATAAATTTGGCCTAAAAGTTATTTCAATAAAACCTGACCCAATTTAAAAACTAAATTAAAAATCCTATTTAAACTCAAACTAAATTTAAACCCTTAATAAACTAAACCCTTAATTAAAAATAGGCCGGCCCCTTCTTTTGTTTGTATCGGCCCGCTCCCTTTTATTTGCTCTGGAAAAATAAATGGCGGCCTCTTCTTTCGATCTGAGAATTAGGGCTTGTGCTCCGACTCTTTGTCGCTTTGAATTAGGGCTTCGTCCTCGCTTGTGTTTATTTAATTGATCGTTGGTGCTCTGTTGATTGCGAATTAGGGTTGGCTTGACTTGGCTTCGTGAAGATGATTCGTGCTTGCTTCTGCCTTGCGCGCTCCTTAGGGTTTTTGAGAATCGACCTCAGGTATGTTGGTACTTGCGATTTCTTGATGTCGATTACTGCCTGTGATGATTTAGGGTTTTTATTGTTCGAATGATTTGACGTTGAAGCTTATTGTCGATGATGATACCTTCGGTTGCTTTTATATGGATTCGAACTTTCCTGATATAGTGATAACTTGATTATCACGGCTTTGACTGATTCAAATGCGCGTATATTCGATATTGTATAGATATTACGATTTTCTCTTGACTGATTCAACTGCGTTTATTTTCGTATATACTACGTGATAGTCACGGCTTGGGTTTCTTGACTTGGTTGAATTTGCACTGCTTCATGTTGTATTTCATCCTTCACTTGAGCATTATGTTTCAGCTTGTTTGAGCTTGAATGTCACTGAGTGTGTATTGCTTCATGTTGCCTTGGCATTTGCTGTTGGTTCACTTGGTAGCATTTCTTAGAGTCACTATGTATGTCTTGACTTTGATTGTTCATTTCTTTGCCTTGTTGAGTCAGTTGCCATTGTATGTGTTCATTCGATATTCTGATGACTGCACTGTGTGCATGTATATTGTTCTCTGACCTTGTCGATACATTGCACGTGTAGTTGCACTGTTTTCAGATGTGGTCTTTGTGGTTGTTGTCCAGTTTGTACTTGACTGTTTGATTTGTTGCAGTGATATTTTTGTCGAGATCATTTTCACTTGTGTTGAATCTGATATTGATTTGACCTTGTGTACTCGAGTTGGCGAGGCAGTGCACACGTGCATACGTGTGTACTACAGCCACTCGTAATTCCCTGTCCCTGATATAAATACTGATATGCACAGATACTACACAATCAAAGATGATGACGTTTAACCCATATATCTGAGACAGTTTTAAAAACAAATTTTATATTGTTGCAAATTAAATTTGTTTCTGTTCAGATTACTGCTGTAGATTGTCAATTATACAGGTACACAGGAAACAAGACAAATACTGGAACTGGATAGTGCAAATGCAGACAAACAACTGAGTGTATGAGTGATGTAGTGAGGACTGTGACTGTAAAATCAAATTGTGATGTATACAGAAATTGTACAGTTATAGTGAGTCAGAATTTGTACCATTCAAAATTTGTAATAAAAGATTGTTTGAATAAAATTTCAGTTCGAATTCAAATTCTGTGTTGATAAAATTTCTGTATATGTATAATCTGTAAACACATCTAAAATACGATATATATAGTTTGTTATCATCAAACACTAAACACACATCAAACAAATCTTTCGCCCCTCCACATTCTCGACTGTCACTTCCAACCTCTCACAATCAACCTTAGCCGCATACTTCCTAAGCCAGTCCATACCCAAAATAATTCCGAACCCCGAAAAGTTCAGAACAAAACAATCACAAACAAAAGAGCAACCATGACTCGACACAATCAGACCACGGCATAACATACACAAACAAGACGAACCCCCAACTGGATTAGTCACAACCAATGGCCTATCAAAAATATCCGGTTCCAAACCTAACCGGTCTACAAGTTCACTACAAACAAACGAATGCGACGCTCCAGTATCAAATAGCACTCTAACTGAACACCACATAAGAAAAGAGTACCTTGAACCACCACACTCTTTCCTTTCTCTTCAGCGGTAGGAGCTGTCGAAGACGATGGAACAGCTCCCAAAGCATAAGCCTGCACAATCTGCTTGTCCCTTCGCGGTTCTGGACAACCCTTCTTAAAGTGTCCTAGCTTATCGCAGTTGTGGCACTTCACTGGCACCTTCGGGTTCTTGCAATCCCTAGAGAAATGGCCTTTCTGCTGACAATTGTAGCAAGTCACTTCGCCTTTCGGCTTCTTTTGGCCATCCTTACCCTTCTGCTGCTGCTGCTTCCTCTTCTTGTTACCACCCTGCTGTGGTTTAGACTCTCCCCTGGTCACAGCAACAACAGATCCTTCCTTAGGAAACAGACTCTCATGCCTGAGAGCTTTCTCCACAAGCTTCTCAAATGAATCGTCCAAATGATCCACCAACTGTCTCCCAAGATAACTGTCCAAGCCTGTCACGAACTTATCATTCTTCTGATATGCAGATTCAATATATGACCGGGTATACTTGGACAAAGCTTCAAACTCAGAAACATACTCAAGAACTGGTCTACCACCTTGCTTGAGTTCCACAAACTTCTTGAACAGAACTGACTTCTGAGCTGTAGAAATGAACTTAGCTTCAAATCTGACTTGGAATTGCTCCCAAGTAATCTCTTCTTCCGGAGTATTGATGGTAATAGAGTTCCACCAATCAGAAGCTCTCCCTTGAAGCTGCCTTGATGCCAACTTCCTCTTAGTTGCATCCTCAATTCCCAAATCTCCAAAGATCCTTCTACAAGTATCTATCCACCTCTGGACTTCAATGGTTGGTTCTGTTCCCAAGAAAACCTTCCCTCCAAGAGCAGTATAATCCTTACACAACTTAGCAAAGTACACCGGCTTTGGAGTTTGAACCTGAACTCCAACATCAACTGCTGTCCCCGGAACTGGTATCCTTCTCATGATCGAAGTCATCATAGCTTCGAACATTGCTGCATAATCAGCAGTTCCCTCAGTAGCACGGTCTTCCCTAGCAGCTGCTCTCCCTCTTCGACTCATTCTCAATATCTATAAAAAGGAATGATCAGAACATCTAGAGAAACATCTGCATAAAGGACTAACTTACTTCTAAACTACTATATTATATATAGTAATCATCCATCAAAATACAATTACGTCTCTCATACGTAGTTACGTCAGTGAGCGTTGGGTAAAATCGATTAACCAAGGCTCTGATACCAAATGTGACGACCGCCCGTGACCCCTGCACCGAACCTAGAGATAGTGCGCTGTAAAGTGTGCCAGGCGACCATGGACGATTGCCAAGGTAAAATAAAAACAATAGAATCTATCGTATTACTCACAGCGCATGGACAAAATACAATAGAACATATGTATATAATGAAGCTTCATAGAATAGAATCTCATCAATTAAAACTTCATAATAGTTGAATACAAGCATCTGAATAGTCAAGTCATCAAAATACATCAAGCCTCACTACAACACTCAGAGAAAATACAGACAGCGGAACACCCAGTACATATAGTAAGAAGATAATATGCAACCCTTCAGCTCGTCTTCGATATCAGCATCGTGGAAAGCAAGAACAGCACCTGTCACCTGCTACCTAGTCTGCCCGTCCCAAAATGGACGAACAGCCCAAGGCAATAAGAGTTAAAACATAAAGCCTTGAGTCAGACAACAGTCTTAGTGAGCAGTAAATTAACTAACAACATACCAAAAGAGCATAAAGGAAAAGGAATAGGAATACAACCCTCCCACTCCACCTCTTTCTACAGTGATAGCCCCCAGACACACACTAAGTAGAAGCAATCATAGCAGAGCATACAATTTAAGATAAAGCAGTTATCACTCGAGTCAAGGGCGATGTTTTCCAAGCACAAACCACCAAGGCCTAAACCAAGATCAGATAAGCACCCAGAAAACATTGCTCTTGAGACCGAATGATGATACAACCAAACATCCATGACTCTGGCTATCACTGTTATCATTGCTTCGATATCACTGTTAGTTGAATGACCGGCACATTCTTTCAACCGTCCGTCAAGGGCTAATGGTAACCCCGGTTCTAGACATAACTCCGCACGTCATCGTGACCCGTGCCTAGGACTATCGAATCTGCCCAGAGTACTCGACTATCAACAGTTAGTCGTTGGGACTATCGAATCTGCCCAAATGTACTCTTGCTTTGAGCATGCTAGAACCTTCAACAACGATGAGACCCAAGCCTCCTAATCATCCTCCTCGACGACTATTCTCATATCCATCCATTATCCTCAACTCAAACCATTTCACCGAGTTAGCAACATGCTTGGAATGATCCCGTCTGGATTAAACCAAGTCTTCATCACATGATTGCCTCGCTTCATCACATCCTCGCAAAGCCTCATCTCAACATCACATCATCAAATCTATGCATAAGAGCTCCATCATCCCGCTACATATGCCACGAGCAGCTTTCCCAATTCAAGAGTCTTTCTCTTAGCTTTTGAATCATCTTCGGTCTAAACCAAATCATCAATCATCTAATTCATAACAATCAATCAACCCAAACATTAATCCAGGCAATCAAGCATTCAAATATGATCTAAGTAGACAATTATAACAATAATGGCATTTTCGTAATTAAAGAGTTGAAAGTCCAACAAGCATGAAAACATGAACAATATCTTTATAAACTCGATGAATGAACTTGCATAGGTTAACATGTGATAAAATGGATGTAACATCATCATGAACAATGAATCTGTATGGATCTACACTTAGGATGAAGAAAATGCATGGAAATCACTATTTTAACACCAAATCGAGTCAACAATCCGATATACTCCTTTGGATCCGTTTGAGAGATAATCACCACTCACCAAAACACCTAAACAAACCCAAATCAACACGCTTCAGATCTGGACAGCGAAGGATCTAACTTGATCTATCACCAATCCGCTTCAAACGATGAAATCTCACTTCAATGGATGTAGATCTTCAATCTAAGCTCTTGAATCTTCAATTTGATCTTCAACTTGGATGGATGGAAGCACTAGATTAGAGTGGAGAAAAGAAGTGAAGAAGTGTAGAAGTCGAGCTCTCAAAATGGCAGCACTTCGTCGCTTCGAGATCCGGATCCCAAAAAGTGAGAACAACCTTCCTATTTATAGTTGAAATCCCCTTAAGTCGTCGCCTCGGAGTTAGGTCGTCCACGACTTACGACCTAAAACCCACCGACCTAAAGACTTCAACTTATCCAAACCTTATGACCTACGACCTAGCGCAAACGCGCGACTCAGAGATCCAACGACTTAACGTGTCTACGCTTCTACGACCTACCAGTCCTTCGACCTAAAACAATGCGCGCGACTTAACGAACCAGGTCTCATCGAGATACGACTTACCATCTAACTCCTAGGTCGCTCGCGACTTAACACACAGTAACCCACGACCTAACGGCTTAGCAGTCCTACGACTTATGACTCAACCGGGTCTCTGACTTTAACATAGCGCGCGACATAACAGCCTTCGACTTAACGACTTAGCCTATGCGCGACTTAGCGACTTACAACTTAGCGCACTCCAGTGACTCAACAATGCTAGGCACGCAACCTAAAACTCACGCGACTTATAAATCTCGCGACCTATCTCCTAGCGACTTATCTTCCTTAACTCGCCCACGACTTAATTGCTATAAGTCGCCTACTCCTATAAGTCGCTAACTCGTATACGACTTAGCAAGCACACGACCTAACACACACAGAACTCACGACCTAACTTCTTAGGTCGTCTACGACCCAACTACGCTAACCACTAGGTCGCTAACCACTATAGAACACTAACCCTTAGGTCGCTATCTTTCATAAGTCGTATACTCCGACTTAACTATCATAGGTCGCTAACTCGAACTGTTTAACTCGGTTAGGTTCCATAGGTCGCCCCAAACCATCCTACGACCTAAATCAAAATACCTAGGTCGCCAACTACACTTCCTTAGGTCGCCTCTACCTCTTAAGTCGGTCACGACTTATCACTTAGGTCGTTCACGACCTAGGACTTGAGCAAAATTCTGCCTAAAATCTGAAATGACTTAACAACGCTAAGAATTCCAGATTTTGACGAACTTGTCGATCCGTAAAAATACGGGTCGTTACAGTTATGTTCATATGGGATTTCAAAAATTAGTTTGAAGTGATTTTCGAATAGGAATCACCCAAATCTGATCTCGGTTCCTTTGTACCAATCATCGAATAAAAGATGTTAAGTGGTTAAATAACATTCAAAGAATTTGTTTCTTTTCTTTTATCTTGGAAAAAATTATATATGATCTTTTAAAGCATCCGAGCTTTCCTTTCGATCTATTCCACCCCTCGCCTAAAAAGAGAAAACATAGGCCAGGTAAGTTCAGGGCACTGGTTGCTCCATCCCTAACCTTAGTTAAACAACTTGTTTTATCTTCCCAGATCTCACAAGCCGGACAAATGTACTAGTCGTTTCCACATACTCGGTTATTAGCTTTATTTTGGAATTGATTATAAGATTCCAAATTATATTTTAAACTCTTAATTTTTCTTTTTAAAACATTCATAATTGATTCTAGAAAATATCGTTACGTTTAAACTCATATTCAAAAGGTTATAGAATTCGCAGCATAAAAGTGTACGGAAAGTGCTATATAAGCTTATTTGATTTAAACAACTTTTCAATATTTGAAAATTCATATTTTCATTCCAAATCTCTTTTAAACCATTTTAACAGATTTATTAGATTTATTTCATATTTTTAATCATTTAAAAATATCATTTATAAAGAAATCCCTTTTTGGATTTCGAACTGCAAAACTGCGATGTTTTTAGAAATTTTTTTGGACATATTTCAAACTCTACTTGATGAAAGTTTGATTTCCTTTCTTCATTGGAAAACTATGGATATAATGGACCAAAAAATTCTTATCTTGGAGAATTCTGAGCTATATTCCGCTTTGTACACTCATTTAAATTTTAGGGCGCGAAATCCTGAACTACCGTTACGCGACACGCATAGTTTTGACTTGTTTTTTTAATTTCTTTTCAAACTTATTGGAAACACTTTTAAATGTTTATAAAAAATTTCTAAATCATTTTAAACTCATTTTAAACAATATTTTTATATTTCAAACTCATATTCCATTTCATTTCACTTTATAATATTATATTATCATAATATCATTTCTAACCATTTTAGATCATTTAAAATCATTAAGAGGCCATTTAAATTTCATATACATATTTATATGGATTTAATTTTCATTTAATTAACTATGGTTAATCTCTTATTATTTATCAAACCAAGTTATCATCCGTATCACAAACATATAATCAACCATAATATCAACCAAGTTATCATCCAACATCAACCAATATTCAACATATTAATTTCTAATTTAACATGTGTATTATTAACTTAAGTTTTATTAAAATAAAACTAAGACTTGAGTACTCACGATTAGTTCCACTCCACCAATCTTTTTCGTAGACTTTCTTTTTGATTCCGGTAGCACTTCCTTCTCTTTTTCTTGCTCCAGAGCTCCAAGACTTGCTCCTCCCTCCTCCATAGGTTCGGCCTCCTCCTATTCCACCCCTTCCTCCATCATTTCTTCAATTCTTAGATACTAAACCATGTTTTAATGGTATTCTAAGGTCTTTGGCAAAGTTTGGTTATATTTGGAGTTGATTTGATATGATTTTAAGAAAAGTTAGCAAGGAAAAGAGAGAAGAAGAAGTCATTAAAGAGTGGAAGAAAAGCTTGAAAAAGGAAGAAGAAGAAATGAAAAAAGTGAGAAAGTGGATGCTTATTTATAGAAAAAGTTTTTGATTAAAATAATATTTTGTAAAAAGACCAAAATACCCTTTACTTACTTTTTAAGCAACCTTATTTTTTTCAACACTTAACATCATATTTCAAATCATTACTTTATGTCATTTTCGCTTAAGTATTATGTAAAGAATATAATAATTATGTTTAGTTTGATTTGATGTTTACTTTTTGCTTTGAAATGACATGTTTGTCTTTTTGTGCTTATTTTTTGTTAATTATATTCTAGAATTTTCTAAGTATGTTAAGTAAAAGTAAACTTGATTACTGAATTAATTAATACTTGCACTATTTGAGTATATATTCCTATATATGAAAATAAAGGCGCGACAACGTTGCGACAACTTTTAATCGACAAAATGTTGATTTTCGACAAAATGTTTTACTGTCACATTTTGACGTTTTAGTTAAACTATTTATTTATGTAAACCTAATTTAAAAATAAATTTTTATAATGCTATTTAAAAATATAAACACTCATAAATAAATTGAAATAATTTATTTAACCATTGAAACATACTTCTCTGAAATCGGCATTTGTCACTTTTGTCGATATTGGCAAATGTTACTATTTTTGTGTATACTTCTCTTTCCAAATCCTATCTAATATTGTTTAAAACATATAACCTTACCTATTTTATATTTAAAATCACTTTAAATAGTATATTTTAAAGTGGTCAAATTCTAGGTCGTTACAACTTCTTTTGGATTGGTTGAAGCCGCAACTCCTTCGGCAACTATTGTTGTTGTTCCACCAACATCGGTCAGCTTGCATTTGCTTTTGAGGGCTATCCTTCCACTCTATCAAACAAGAAAAGAAAAGTGATGGTTTTAAAATATATTTTAATTAATAAATTTGATAACAAGTTGCTACAATTATGTTTAAACATATTACTATATGAGATGTTACGTTGTCATGACTAAAAAGAAATGATGCAGCTTTAGCCTTTTCGATAATCACTTTTGATTTTGGCCAAGCAACTATATTACCAATGGTTGCTCCAACATATATCATATTATTTATTGGTGCCCATAAAAAGGCATCAGGGTTCTTTGGATTATAAATAGAAACTAACATAGCCGATGGTCCAATAGGAATGCCATTCACAAGCTGGTTTGGATCGCTAGAGTACAAGCATCCTTTAACAACTACTTCTTCACCTCCAGTCCAATCATATAACTTGCATGAAGGCTCTATGCTGCTAGTTTTACTCTATTCAAAAAGAATATGTATTTATGAAATTAGTAATTATATATTAAAATATAAATATAAATAAGGTGATATTTAATTTACTGTGTTGTCGATTTAATCTTGCCTATGCATAATAACTTTATTAGCAGGCCATGCTACTAACATACCTACAATCTCTCCAATATGTATCATATTAAACACGGCTCTCTACAGAAAAGCATCCAATTTCCTTGGAAACTCAATCAAAAGTACCTTTGCATTTGGTCCTAGAGGAATTCTATGTACAAACTCATTTTGGATCACTTGACATGACTCTTCCTTCAACAACTATTTCATCAGTTCCATTCCAATCCATAAATCGCATTTATTAAATGTATTTGATCCATAATTGCTCTGCAATTAATTAGAAGTGTCTTAAGTTAATTACTATATCAAAAGTTAATAAATAATATCACAATAATAATATATTTTACTTTTAATATCAAAGTATCATATGCACACATATGTAAACATGAAATTATGCATATACTAATATTTGATGTTTACCTGAGACACGGATTCTTCTCTCCGACATGCATTAACCTAAAAAATCAAGTGTGTGGACTATGGATTGAAAAACCATATGAAAAAACAAAATCGAACACTATCTCTAATGTTACCACATAAGTAGAATAACAAATAAAGATTGATATGTTATATACCAAATTTTCCTTTAACATGCAAACCTCCTCTTCCAACTGTGAAATTCTATCATCTTTAGCTCGTAAAAGCAATAACTTGGTATAGTTTGCACCTCTTCCCATTGCTCATAGTCGTCCAGGTCTATCCTATCCCAAAACTTGGGAGAGAGCATCTTCTTTCAAAGAACTACTGGTTGAGTTTGATTGCAATTCACTTTCAATTTTTTTAAACTTTTCCTACGAAATTTAACGTTTTTCACATATAAGTAATACATAGAATGCCAACAAATGATACGAAGACAATTTTTATCAATACTGCGGTGTCTTATAATAGTCTCTAGAACATTTGTATTAACTACTTCACCATTTTTTCGAATGCGGGATTTAATCCAAATTTGAGTTCTAGAAATAGGGATATGACCACCACTCTCCTTTTTTTATATTAAGAATGATAAATAAAGTGAATATGGTTGTATTAAATACATAATCGTAACATGTTACATTAATTATATTAATTGTTTTTTCTCACCTTATCTTCCGCTAATCGAGCCATTCCTTTCGACTTACTGTATGTGGAACTTTCTAATAGCTTTGAACTGATCACTTTGTGCCTAAGATGAAAGATTAATACACTGATTAATCATAATTATTACATAATACAATTGAATTTAGTATTTATTTACCTTAAACTTTGAATCTGTTTGCTTTTTTAGAAAATTCCTCCAAACCTTCATGTTTTTGACATTACTAGGTTTGAGCTTTAATCATTTCCTCTATGTTCTTCGCTTCCAATATTTTCCTAACAAACCTGCTTTTTGAAGCCCTCTTTATGCATCCCATTTGCTGAAAAATAGGCATTTTCTACCACTCCTCGTCCAGTTTAAATTTAGCCTACAAAATGCAAAACAGGTAAAATAAGTAAATAAAAAGAATATCTTAACTCCACAACTAATCTAGCCTGTCCAAAACACCATCCTTGCACATTGTAATAACATTTAATGGGAATACTTTTTACATTTATTACCAACTGTATCTTAGACAAAAAAACATGAATGGTACTTTTAGCTCCATATTAGTACAATGATCTGAATATAATTAAATAGTTGTCTCAGTTTGAGACATAATGTCATAATTAGACATTCAATGGTACCAATTTCAAAATGTCCAACCCATGAAATTAGTATACAAGAAACTTCAATTTAATTATTTGTGTAAAATTGAAATTGAAAACGTTAGCAAATATTTTTATTAATATAAGAAGATTATAATTGGTCTAAGCATTTTGAAACTTGAACAAAGAAAATAAATTAGTGTATAGAGATGAAAGCGAAGAATTAAAAAAAATTAAAACATTGATCAGATGAACATTTATAGCATGACCCTTAATGATGTCATTGGTAAGAAAGGCGGGTTCTTCTTTGTCTATGGTAGTGATGGAATAAGTAAAACACTTTTGTTGTGCATAGAAATAACTTCAGAACATCCTTAGGGAAAATTAGTCTTAGCCATCGTCCTATCTGGGATAACATCACTTCGTTTGGCTAGTGGTCAAACTGCCATGCCAAATTCAAAATACTAATAGCACAGTTTGTAGTTGTATACAAAATCGTAAGTTTAAAGACAGTGTAGCTGCTAATATAACCAACAGCATGGCTATTGCTACATGCAGCAGCGCATAGCCTAGTTCAATAAATTTCAATGGTGTCGGTTTAAGTTCAATCTTCACCTTTACATATTGTTTACTGAGTGTTACAATTTAATTTCTATATGGAAACAATCTTCAGTCTATCTCAAATTTATTTTTAGTTGCTTGCATATGGTGTTATATTCACACATTAATGGTTTCTGCATTCAATATTTCTTGTTCAAACTAGTTTTTATTTATTTATTACCAAGTCGGTCTCATGAGTATGCATATCAATTAATTTACTTAACAATACAATCCGTATTTTTTTCCTTTTATTTGCACATTATCATCACTTTAGGTGACGTCCAACTTTAGTTTGGATAGCGCCTAAAGTATGACATTACTAATTAGACTGTACATACCCTTAAGTGATATATCTAGAATAATTGAAAAAATGTTGCATTTATTATTATATTAATGTTTTCCTTAAACTTCTAAACTTTTAACAATCTATGTTTTCCTTAACAGTCTATGTTACTACAAAATAGCAACTTGAGTTGCTACTAAGTAGTAGCTTGTTGTTGATTGATACTTTTAATAATAGTGAGTATATTCACATAATAAAATAACAAGTAAATCAACCAAATTATTCACATAATACCAGAAAATATTCCAATCATAATCCCCTTATGCTAAATATATTGCCCTTACAGCCACAAAAAAATAAACACTTGCAATTACTACAAAGTTGAAAGTAGGCATAATCATATTCATATAATAAAATAAAAAATGAACAAGATATATAACTTTTCCTTGACTTGATACTGCAAATAATAGTAGCTCTAAAAAATTGTAACTAATGTAGCATTATTGTTTTTTTGCAGCTTTGTTCTAGTAGCTAATAACCCAATCATTCAATACCTATGCTTCCATGATGTTAAAATCCTATTATGGGCACATATGTTTTAATGTATGATGCTATTATAAAGTTCGATAGAAAATAAAGTGACCATTTATGTTTTAAGTATCATAGGATATTTGGTGTCGTGGACTAAATGTGTAGAAACCAAAAGTTGTATTTGCAATTTGACGAGGGGCCAAATTGCTAATATACCATAACTGATTATTATCAGTTGAAAATATGCGGTTGTGGTCCCCAAGAAACAGTACGTACATTTTTCCTGTTTTCCTCTTCTTCCCCATTAGAGAGAACCAACATAAATAAGGAGAAACTGTTTTCATGGAAGATCATAATCTTTATACAATCGATTCGATGGATTCTGGTATGCTTCCACTGATCTTTGGCTATTATTTGTTTGTTTTTCTCTTGATTTGATTAGGGTCAATTCAGGCTTATTTTTACAATTGGTATCGAAGCAACCCTAAATTAATTCTTGAGTTACTGTAGTAGTGTTATGATCTTCCATGAAATTTTGGTTTTGTTTTACTTTTGATATGCAACCCAATTCATATTTGTTTTCTTTTCTTCTATGGCGGTATTTATTGAATGCCATAAACAACTTTCTCCTTATTTGGGTTGATCGATGCATATACCAAAATTTTCATTTATACAAACCTGTATGATATCATATTCACATACAATGTGTTATAATATTGCGGCTTAAATCTATATGCCTGAATATAATGATACTGATATAAACAATAAATTACGGCTACAATCCTTTTACATATTGTAACGACCCGTAATTTTCGATAATTAAAATTGGTTAATTTAATAAAGTTTTGTGATTTAATATTGAGAGAAATAAAATTTTATGATTAAATAATAAGAATGTAATTGGATTAAAAGGCAACAGTATTAATTTAAAGTAATTTACAATTGCTTTGAATGTAATTCAAATTAATCGAAAGGATTAAAAAGTTATAATTGATGTAGGTTGTAAATGAATTATAGTAATGCATGTATTAATGGACAATTGGATTAAAAAGAGCAATTGATAATTCAATTGTCGATAATTAAGGAAATAAGGTGTAATTAATTGTAATTGATAATAGTAGTGGGGTAGTAGTAGTTATAACAACTGTTTGTAAATAATAAATTTACAAATGTTATTAAATGTAGTAATGGTGACAATTGTTGTTTGTTACCAATGTATTTAATCAATTGCAATTAAATGTAAAATTAAATGTTACATTAATGTGAGTTAGGACAATAACTGCAAAAATGTGAATGTAATAAAATGTATAGAAATGTTAATTATATTCATAAGGAAATAATTAATGTAATAAGAAGAGTAATACAAAGATAAATTAATTTATTAAGATTTTAAATTTTAATAAAATTGATAAAAATTCAAGGTAATTGAAATATGGCTACTAATATGGTAAAAGATGAAATTGGAGAATATTAATGTAATAAATAGTGAACCAATGTTAATTATATATATAGAGTAATAAGGGATTGGATAATAGGATAAAAGTCAAACAAATGGAATTGTTGGAAATTTAATTTATAATTATTGAATTTATTGAAATTGAAATTAAAAACTGTAAAGTATGCAATATTCAACATTGAATTGATATAGAAATTTGTTTTAAAGGTGTCATGACCCAAACTCGATGTCCGATAAACAACATTAAATTCATATCGCGGGAGCTTGCAACAACATTAAATGATAAACAACACAGCAGAAATAAGAGATGATATCATTGATACAACATGAATACAATATCCAATACATCAATTTGATACAATGATAATCATTAACATCAGAGAATATACAACACAAGATACAGCGGAATATGACACAATATATAAGATGAGTTTTCACAGAATCCAATACTGCAACTCTGATCCAAAGCTCCAAAGACGAAGCTCCAAAACTCCTAGCTCGATCCACCATTACCCTTGCACCCAGATAAACAAGTGCAATCCATATCTAAAGACTGAACTACCTCCAGATAACCTACTAATCTGAATATCTGAAAAACCCAACTCTAGACTGCTCGTGTCGAAAAATTTTGAGCACCCAGAGTTTAGGAAAGAACGATAAACTCCAGGTCAGTCATGGAACTGGTGTGAGCAAACAAAACAGTTTATCTTTAAAAACAAACAACAAGAGGATTTTAAAGTCAATTCGAAATGCTTTTAGAAAATGAAACTACCATAAGGCCTCCCGCACACACACACACACAATGCAAACGCAGAATCGGAGGAGATTTCTCCTTATGATAGTCAAAGATGCTTACTACGAGAGAATTTCTTTGATATTATTATTATAAGTGCAAAGTGTCGAAAACATTTCGAAAATATAATATTAATCTTAGCCAGCATAGGCATTTCGCACTTATGCCTACTATAGCTACCATGTTCAATAGCAAGTTACCGCCACATTCCATGGCAGGTAATACAACTAAAACCGTACAGGGCTCGTATTGTTTCTTTAGATTTTTCCAACAAATGGTCAGGCCAAGGAACTTCCTATGCCACGAAGGAACGCCTCTGGCTGGACGCCCCGAGAACCAAACTGTTCTCTGCCAAACAAGGCCGGCTACTCCCCTTCCCGGGGGATATACAAAACCTCAGATATGCCACCCCCGATCCTTTGGGACCTTTAAACGAGAGCTCTCTGACCAACATCACACAGTAAATAATATAGTGTGTACACATGAGTAAGTATCTGGGCTCCATACCATGATACTACCCTTTTCCAAAAGGAATGGTCATACCCTAGGGAAGCTACCCCTGAAACCTTGCCGCACAATTCCTGTTTCGACCATTACCGGCTTGTGAGGTTCGACGAAGTCTCGTCTACAAAGCTACGCTTTGGCACAAAGCCATGCTTTGGGTCAACAGATGATCAATCAATGATCACTAAGATAAATGATCAAACAAATGATCATATCACAAATGATCAACCAATGATCATCACACAGCAACACTCAGCATGTCACATTACCAAATTGGGAGTATATCGCTGATAAATTTCAACTACATAACCTCTGAGCTCGTACGTCTCAGAGAAGGGTGTTAAGCTAAGAGAATAAATTCTCCGCCACCAACAGAGATGTATTTGAAAGAAATCAGCTTTATATCTCAAAATGTAATGTCAGACATACAATCCATACAAGTCTGTTCTGGGTTCGAACAGAACCGAAGGCACTTCCAAAGAAGCCCTTGCAATTTCGGATAATTTTCTAATCACGTCCGGACTTTCCATCACAAAAGGAGTGATATAAATCTCTATACCGGAGCAACTCGGTGCAGAGACATTCGACAGGTTGTCCTTTCATTTTCGAAAATATCCGGTCTTCACCACCGGTCTTCAAATGCCATCCATATACGACGTATCACTAATTCGGAATGGGTTATATGACTCAAAGGTCTTTTCCCGGCTAACCCGAATAGTGAGCGCAATATTCAAAAACAAATGGATAATGGGATTTCAATTAAGTCACAATTTATAACCCAAACTTTTCTTTTCAAATGGTTTAACAAATTACCATTTTAATCTTTTTAAACAAAAAGATTCGATTCACAAAGTTCACTTAATTTCACAAAGATTCATTCACAGATTTTCCAAATCGATTTCCATTTCAATTTAATTAATTCATTAAATCTTTAAATCAAATATTTAACTCATAGCTTTCAAAACAATTTCATTTCGAATGGGTTAAACAAAACATCATTTTAAATCTGTTAAAAATAAACAGATTCAATTCATAGCTTTCAAAAAGAATTCATTCATAACCTGGAAAAACAATTTTTGATTCAAACTTGAAATTCCTTTAATTAAACTGGAATTTCATTTCTTATCTGAAAGCTTTTATTCTTTTTAAAACAAACAGTTTTCATTTTGGAAATCTGATTCATTTATTTATATGAGTTAAGGTTCTTGGGTTAAATCCAAATTCTCAAACAATACTTTTAAAATGGTTTAAATTCATACGAACACCTTTATATCATCTTTAACCATAATTTCCAAACATGGAATTCAAATTTAAATCCAATTATTTAGATTTCAAAACTTTAATCAAGTTATTTGAAATAACTTTTATCTTTGAAACTCATTTTAAAAGCTATAACATTTAACCCAAACTCATTTCCAAAATCAATTGAAATTAAAATTCCAATTTCAAAAAATATTAATTTTAAATCATCTGTGACTTAACCGATTTCCACGTGAAATCCATATTTGTGTGTGTGTAAGTGTGGTCCAGGAATTTTACACAATTGTGCACAACATCAATTATTACAGAGATATCAATATTGATAAGCGATATAATCCATAATGCTTATCTTTATTCACTGATTCATAGATAAATAAATTTATCAATCATAAGAATTCATTAATACGATTCGATGTGGGTTTCAGATAACCAACTGGAATTCGACTCCCTGTCGCATCGATATTCAAATGCCGTTTTACGGGCAAAAAAGGGTTTTCATATCAGTACAGAATAAAATCACCTATCAAAATCCAGCACAGAGTAATTCACATCTCACAGCATCACAATAACAAACAGAAACATTAATTCATTTTACAACAAATCAGATATCCTACATAAACAATTATCTTTAATTCTTATTGTAATTAATTCAATTTAAAATTTATTTCTTGAGAATTAATTCCTTAACCCTGTTTAATTAATCATAAATTATTAATTGATTACTTGTTTCATTTCAAATTATTTAATTAAT
Organism: Allium fistulosum; assembly: GCA_030737815.1. Classification (NCBI taxonomy): domain Eukaryota; kingdom Viridiplantae; phylum Streptophyta; class Magnoliopsida; order Asparagales; family Amaryllidaceae; genus Allium; species Allium fistulosum. The sequence continues at coordinate 132,680,545 of CM060904.1, forward strand.
AAATCATTTCTAAATCAATACTTAAGTCTTAATTACTAAATTTATTACCTTAAATCATTAAGTAAAAATCTAAATTATTAATCAAACTTAATTACCCATTTATTAATTACTTAATTACTTAGTTAATCAAATATTAATAGTTAATTCTTAAAGAAATTACTTAATTAATTAACTATTAATTCATAATTAAATTACTTAATTCATTACTAATTCCAATTTAAAAGTAATTATTCTTAATTACTTTCAGAAAATAATCAATTTATATTAATCATTCACTAATTTACATTTTCAAAGAAATTTCCTTTAAACTTTGAAATCAATTTATTACAAATTTGAGAACTTTGATGTTAATCAAATTCCAACACTTGTTTTATATTAATTACTTGATTAAAATATTATTTAGATCCCAAAACTTTGTTAAGTGTTTACTTAATTCATTAACTGGTGATAAAGCTTGATTTATAACTGTCATACATCAATGATCACTTAAATTTGTTTTAAAATATTTTACTTGGTCTACTATTATGATTTTACAGCTATGGGAAGAAAGACCCGAGCCATCTCCCCAATTTTCTCGAGTAACACTCGAATTCCTTCCTTATCTTCCCCGAGACCTCTCCCTGTCCCCACGTTTCTTCTTCTTTTCCCCTTTTTTTCTCCAGTAAATCAAGATTTAAACTTAAGTTAAATTTAAACAACAGAAAATCCCCTCAAGCACCCGATCTAAACTCGAAGCAAACGACTCTCTTCCTCGAGCGAAACCCCTTCCTTCTCGAGTATCACTCGCGTCGCTTCCCACCAACAACCTGACACCAACAATAATGTGCTCGTGCACGTGCACACGAACTCAGGCGCCTTCCGACCAACTTGGCCATCATCCACAACTCACCGATGATCGACTCGAGCTCATCAACCCCCCAGAACCCTAAATTTTCGACGAACTTAAAATCTAGTCTTTTGACCCATACTGGAATAAGCTCGACCACAAAAAACCACTCGCCATCCCACCTCAAGCCACCGGAGGCCAAGAAACTCGGGTCAGAGCATCCCCGATCTTCCTCCTTCCGGTTGTCACCGGTGCGATTGCTTGAAACGCGGTGACGACGACACTATAGTCTCGCGAGTACAACTTGCAAAATACAGGGTTAAAACCCTAAATTGATTCAGATCTTCATCAATGATGAAATAAAAAATCAACTTGTATTTTTCTCGTATTCTTCAATCATCCCAGCATCTCTGAAACAAATCTCGATCCCTAATTCATTCGCGAACGCCAATGATTCACAAATTTCCCAAATATGTTCAACTGTGGGTATCTCGATGATTACTCCTTTAAAAATGTGACGACCCGAAATTCCACTACCGGAAAATCGCATCATCGAAAAGAAAGAAAGGGGTGAGAAAGTAGAAAAGATAGAGAAGAAGAAGAAACAACATCAGAATCTCAACAGCGGAACGAATAAAATATAATATATCACATAAGAGAATACATAGTATCATATACATCATAGATACACAGCTTATACATCACATACTAGACAGTTATAAACACCTGTCTAGTTAATACAACTCACACATCACAGAGATACAACACAGCGGAAATACAGAATAAACACTAACACAGCGGAACCAATATATATCTATACGTTGAAGCCTCCTGCTCCATTTGCTCCTCCAGTATTCGTCAAAGCTAACCTGAATCCCTTGGCTACCCGTAAAAATTTGGGTACTCGAGAGTTTATGAAAAACAGAAATAAACTTCGGGTCAGACATGGGTCTGGTATGAGTAAACGGTTAAAGTTTCTTAACTTTCAAAAACCTTTGAAAAAAAAAGGTATCACGTAAGACATCCCACACATAAACATGGAAATGTTTTTACCTTACGCTAACCAAAACTTTGATAGGAAATTCAGTGATATTATAATAGTGTCTAGGGTTTTCAAGTAAATAGAAAATAGCTGAAATTGTTACATCTATTAAATTCCAGCATACTAGCCACAAAGTGGGTAATACAATCAAAACCGTAGGGTCTCGTAGGGAAAATGGGTTTTCCAACAATGGCAGGGCTACTGGGGTACCGCCCGTCACAGTACCTGGCCTAGATCAGAGTACCGAGGAGTACGCCCGCTCCCCTGCAACACAAGGCCGGAACCATCCCTTACTGGACAGTCCCGAATGAAACAACCCCAAGCAGTTGTGGCCACAAACTGCCCACACAATCGAAATATAAAGGGACATCTAGACAGGGGTATATCTCGCTCTCAAGTGGGTGCTACCCACGAAGCCTTGCTGCACCTCCCCTGTTTTAGCCATTCCCGGTTGATGAGGCTTGAGGTCACGATTACCTTATCAGAACTCATCACTTAGAATGCTCATCGTCCGCCTGACGATGTGCTGAAAGCATTCAATCCATACAAGTTCGTTCCGGGTTCGAACGAAACCGAAGGCATTATCTCGTTACACTCATTTTGGAATCACCCTCAGAGTTAACGACAATAACCCTTGCACTCTGAATCACCATCTCGAATCTATAAGTACTATCTCCGTCAAACTCATTACGGAATCACCCACAGAGTTATACTGACGAATAGTTCTTATACCTCGAGTCTTCACTTGCTCCATTTGAACTTCACGACCTAACGTTATTTTGGATCGATGTGGTTTTCGGGTCTCCAGACCTGGAATTCCGGTATACGGAAACCCGATCCCGGTCTCATCAAATCCAAACCGTGTCTTTTAAGGCCAAGTTGTTTTAAAGTTAAAACAATTTAATTCAATTATCTATATACACACAGATAGATAAATAACAATATCACAATGGATAATAACATCATCATCATAAACAGCTAATCCATATTATCTACTCAAACAGATAATCAATATCATCATACTGAACCAAACATCCATAACACAATAGGTATATATCTGAGATCACAATCAATCATGGAAATCAATATCATCCATCATATATAAACAAAGATTAATAATCACCTCATTTATAATTAATTTAAAATGAATTAAATTAATTACAAATCTCTAATTAATTTAAAGTAAATTAAATTAATTACCCTATCAATATTAATCTTGCTTACATAACCATTAATTAATTACAAGTTAATTAATTAATCATTTCCTACTTTTCCATCTTAATTAACCATTTTAGATTAATTATCTCAAATTATATTTAAGTAATTATCCTCTAATTATTTTACAAATTAATTACTTCATACCAATTATAGAAAGTAACCTTTTAAATTACTAAAATTAATTCCATTTCTTCTTAATTAATTACTCTAATGAATTGCTTCATTTATTAATTATTCCCAAAAATCCATTTTAACTTGCATCATTAATTACAATAATTAATGATCTCTAATTACATTTATTTCATTTAGTAATTTATCTCCAATTAAACAAAATGTTAATCATCTTGATTAACTCCATTCAGTAATTAACTACCCTTAATTACTTCAATTAATAATTTAATTATTCCATAATTAATTATTCTCTAATTAATCCCTTGATTAATTTATATAAAGTAATTACACTCAAATTACTTTCATTTTTAAAATCATTCATAATTAATTACTTCCTTAAGTAATTATACTCATCACATCATCAAATGGTTATTTAAATTAATTAAACCCAATTAATTAACTTAAACAATTCATAATAAACTTAATTAATTAAATGAGAAATTAATTCCCTAATTTCTTTCATAAGTAAATTACATTTAAATAATTCACAACTGTTTATCTTAAACAAATAAATCTAATTTACTATCAAATAATCATATTAATCCATTATTTTATAATACTAGTTAATAGCCTTCATTAATCATTAACACTTCTTAAATTTACTTAAAGAAATTAAATTAAGATTTATTATCTATTTACAATTACATTTCATCTTTAATAACTCATTAATAAATCCTTAATTATTTAATTAATTAAGTATTCAATATCACTTAATTAATTCTTGCTTACTTTATTAATTAATAATCATAGATTAAAATTCAACTCTTATTTAATTAATGATTCTTAATTATCCATTTATCTATTCTAAATTAATTATCTTAAAACTTAATTAACTAATTTAACTTTTAATTACTAAATTTATTACTTCAATCATCAATTAATTAAATTAGTTAATTATTCACTTACTTAATAATTTCAATTCCTTAAATTTCATTTATTTAAGAGATAAAACATTTCTTATTAATGATCCATTTCTCATCTCAAATTTTAGATTCAAACTAAATACAAAATTTAACTTGGCAAAATTTAACACACTTTAAAATCTACTTTAAACATTTTTAAAGTTGTTAAAACATTTTATTTTTATAAAACTTATTTATTTAAAAACGAGGAGTCAAATGAAAATTTGAATCCATCTTTAATTTTTGGTTTTAAACTTTGTTAAAACCCAGCTTTACATTTAAAACTTAAAAATACTTACAGGCCTTCAAAACTAGTAACAGCTCAACAAACCCGAGCCTACCTCATTATTCTTCGAGTCGAACATCAGAAAACTTCAGCCCACTCTTAAATTTACTCGAGAAAACTCGACTACTATTCCTGCTACACCCAGACTTCTCATCATCCACCAGAGAATCACCGTGCACGTGCACATCGATCTCGATCGATGCCGACCGAGTTCGACGACGTTCCCACGTCGACAATCATGCCCAAACACCATCATCAACGCCAGATTCTTCCATCTCAACTCGAATTTGAAATTCGAGTTCAACCTAAGCCTGGAACCCATCAATACGAACACGCTCAAAGCCTGACAACGCTTCAATGCTCGCCGCTCAGATCATCTGCAGGTCAACCCCTCCGGCCTCGACTTCCTCTACGCGTCTACTACCATTCCCAAAAGTCCGGTTGAACTCGATCAACCATAGAGACTGCGGTGGTCGATTTTATCTACCTTAGCTAAACTAGGGTTATAAACTTCGAATGACAATCGCCACCTCCCCTCTGACATACATCACCATCGGACAATTTTGCCGAAGACCCTGATCGTCCTTCCACCTCCAGACAACACGACAACTTCCCAGACCAACCAGATCGCCAGAGAGACTCGAAAACACAATTCCCAATCACCCCCAAACAACACATTTAATATCACATTAAAAATTGTGAATCTGTTTTTAAAAATCCTATCTTCCATATACGATTCAGTTATATAATTATATCAACAAATTTCAATATTTGGTTTTTAACATTTTCTCAAGTTTCTCTGTGTTTTCCTTTTTCCAGACAATGTTTCTAATTATAATTCTTATAAATATTTTTAAGGCTTGGTTTAGTTTAAAACAACAAATTTTGTTTTAAATACTTAGACCTAAAGAAGATTAGAGTGAGGAGAATTTGAAGGTGAATCTAAGTTTAAATCTCTGGGACTTTAAAACAAAGATGATCACAGTAGTTCATCTAGACATACACACATGTTTCCAGAGTCTTAAAAACAATCATACAAACATATTTCCATACATACATCACAAGTTTACTTAAACATAAGTCATATACACCAAAACAAAAAGAGGTCTCATGTTAACAGTTTCAAGACAGGGACTTGAACTATGATCAGGGATGTTAAAATCAGTAGATATGCACACCACATATATTCACAAAGACTTACAGACATACATGCATATAAAACAATCATTAACACAGACATTCACAAGTTATTTAAGCTTTAGTTTAAAAGTTTACTCACCAGTTTCAAAAACAGAAGGCTTGATCTTTTTGCTAGAAAACAGGAAAGCTTGAAAACTGGCATTTGAAACTTGCATATTTTGTTGACTTGATTCTTGAAACTTTGAACTAGCTTTAAAACTTGAACATGCCTTGGTCTGGAAATCTTGTTATAGTCGAGATGCTTTCATTTTAAATTTGAAACTGAAGTGCTTGTTTCCTTATTTGATTTCAGTTTTGTATATTTTTTTCCATTCTTTCTTTCCTTAGGTTTATATTTGTTTAAACTTATAGAACTGGAGTTGCTTGGCTTTCGTATACGAAATGAAACGAGGCAAGGTTGATAAATAAAACAAGTATACAAATTTGTTTACTGTTCTAGTACACAAAATTTTCAGAGATTTTTATTTCTAAAAGAAAGCTGAAAGGAAATGTTTCGTGTACTTGGTGATGGCATTCAATGCCTTGCTCCTATTCAAGCCTACAACAGCCATACTTTTATTATTCTTTTAAGTACAAACTTGCATATGTATATTGTTTAACTTTAAGCTTATCATACTTTCCCCTTTACATTCGTATATACTGTAGTGATCTTGCATGCCTGCAAATATACATTGCCATAGATTATAAAATATCTTACTTATGCTATTATACTTATGTACATAGATATTTCATTTGTTTGACTAAAGCTAAACTTACATACTCTATTTTTATTTCGTATACATTGAGATGTTTCTTGTCTGCAAGTATTTCTAAAGTGTACATAATATTTTACTTAAGCTTTTAGTTTTAAAGATTGTTATGGTTGTGGTATTATGTTAACTTGTTATTTTTCTATTTCTAACATAAGTGTATTTATGTCTATTTTAAAACATAAACTATCAAATATAAAGTTAACTATTATTATTTTATTTTATACTTACTTAAATATTTATAAGGTATATTTTACTATATATATTATTTTTATGAGAGTTTTATATAAATTTAAATGCCATAATTTCTTTTAAAATATATATAACAATTTTCATTTATAATAAAACCTACTTGTATAGACATCATATTATAAATAAAACTAATTATTACATTAAAATAATTCATAAAAGAGATCATCGCTTAATTACTTATTTTATCAAGCTATACTAAAAAAAAAGAACAACAAACCTTTTATTTAATTTAAATCTAGGCTAAAATCATTTAAACAATTTAACTTTAAATCTTGAGTATATTTAAAGCCAAATAGTTATTTATTTAATATTAAATTAAATCAAATTCCAAATTACCAAAAAGATTAGAGTTTGAAAACATATCCTTATTTATTAAAATTGTAAAACAGACTTTAACTATTTACAATATATACAAATATATATATATATATATATAAATAAATAGAAAACAATTTATCAGCTTTTAAAAGATAATTTATCAGTTAAATATTCATTTAAAAGAAAATTATCAAATCAATTCAAACTTATTAACAATTATCATCATATCAATTTAATATTTAATATAGATTATTAAATTGATATTGCTCGAAATTCCGGGATGTCACATTCCTCCCCTCTTAAAAGAATTTCGTCCCCGAAATTTAAAACAAAGGTAATTTAATAATCTCATTAATGATTAAATTTTAAACACAAGCATATATCATCAATATATACTAATCAACCATAGCAATCAATCATCCAATCAACAATCTAACTATCCGGACAAAATACTGGATAGAATTTTCCTCGAGTTTCCCGAAGTATAAATACCGGGTTACTCGCTCTATAGAATCCAAACAATCAATACTACAAGGCTACACACATCTAGATCTACAAAACAAAACAGGAAATCAGACTATAGACAAGTTTGACTCAACATCCAAAACTCCTGAACTGCTGGTTCTACAACCAGAGATAACTCATACACGTACTCCCTCAGAGACACGTGAAACACAACGAATCTCAGTTATCCAAACTGACAATTTACTCCTGCAGATCAAACACTTATCCAAAATCAAATCTCCGATAATTCAAATTACTTCGGACGATCCTGGGACGCCTACATCCTTACTGATCAGCTTATCCTTCGCTGATGCCCTCGAAACATCCTGAACCAAAACAATCAACAAAATGATCTTTCCAAGATCAACCAAAACTCAGAACTCCACTCTACTCCAAAATCAAAAGACAGATCTCACTACACACATCTGGAAGAGATAAAACAGATGCTCTCCAAACTGCTTCCGCTACACAACTCTGATCCGAGCAGATGAAAATGCTGATGACGAACACAAGCACAAACTTCCACTGATACCAACTGTGACGGACCTAGGCTTTGCAACCGTCGGTCAGTAGCCACAACTGGTAAGCTTCTCAACCATTCCGAAAATATGGTTCAATAGATCCATAAAGAGAAAACTCAAAAGTTCCTCCAAAACCATCCTACTACACAACTGAGCCATCGGTATTACTTCTGGAAATCCGGTCGATACCAAACTCAATCTCCAGATGCTAACAAAACTCTGACTACCTGAAGAAATCCAGAAAAATCACTGACAACCCAAGAGAACACTCAATCCATCGCAAGTCACTTTTGCGATCAACTCGGCCTAATTCCAAGAAAACTGTTCTCTCTTTACCAAACAGAACAGCTTACGCTTAACTAGCCGATCTAACGAAGAATCGGAATCACTCTGCTGCTTCTGAACTCCACTGCTAAGCTAGAAAACTTCCTTGCCAACACCCAGAACACTCTGAGCTACACTACTAACTCCAATGCCCAAAGACTACAAATCCAGAAGCTCCTCGAGAATCTCGAACCACAAACCAGACAGAAACACTCTGCTGCACTCAGCCACATAACCAAAGCAGATACACTTCTTAAAACTTGTTTCGAAGAAATATCTTCGGAAACATCCATAGTCACTGTGTCTCATCACACAGCTACTAATCCCTGAGGTATCAAGACATCATCACTTACTTTTGCCCAACCGACAGATCCAAATTCTACTCAAAGATGGACTCCGAACCTTTACAGGTTTCCTACAGAGATAGATGAAATCCTTTCCACCATAACCAAAAATTCGCTCGAGTCAGACTGTAGACCCAATACCATCTCGGTGGATACACTTCCAATCTCACAAACTCCAACCATTCATAGTCGTGTTACACACACCACTACCCTATCTACCCTTATAACTAATTGGAAAACCCGAACAGGTAATCCAACCAACAGGTAGAAATATAGATAAAAATATATATATATAGATAAAAATTACAAGTACGCTCTCTCAGGATAGACACCACTCCCAAGCCTAGGTATTCACTCAACCTAACGCTCTGATACCACCTGTGACGACCCGAAATTCCACTACCGGAAAATCGCATCATCGAAAAGAAAGAAAGGGGTGAGAAAGTAGAAAAGATAGAGAAGAAGAAGAAACAACATCAGAATCTCAACAGCGGAACGAATAAAATATAATATATCACATAAGAGAATACATAGTATCATATACATCATAGATACACAGCTTATACATCACATACTAGACAGTTATAAACACCTGTCTAGTTAATACAACTCACACATCACAGAGATACAACACAGCGGAAATACAGAATAAACACTAACACAGCGGAACCAATATATATCTATACGCTGAAGCCTCCTGCTCCATTTGCTCCTCCAGTATTCGTCAAAGCTAACCTGAATCCCTTGGCTACCCGTAAAAATTTGGGTACCCGAGAGTTTATGAAAAACGGAAATAAACTTCGGGTCAGACATGGGTCTGGTATGAGTAAACGGTTAAAGTTTCTTAACTTTCAAAAACCTTTGAAAACAAAAGGTATCACGTAAGACATCCCACACATAAACATGGAAATGTTTTTACCTTACGCTAACCAAAACTTTGATAGGAAATTCAGTGATATTATAATAGTGTCTAGGGTTTTCAAGTAAATAGAAAATAGATGAAATTGTTACATCTATTAAATTCCAGCATACTAGCCACAAAGTGGGTAATACAATCAAAACCGTAGGGTCTCGTAGGGAAAATGGGTTTTCCAACAATGGCAGGGCTACTGGGGTACCGCCCGTCACAGTACCTGGCCTAGATCAGAGTACCGAGGAGTACGCCCGCTCCCCTGCAACACAAGGCCGGAACCATCCCTTACTGGACAGTCCCGAATGAAACAACCCCAAGCAGTTGTGGCCACAAACTGCCCACACAATCGAAATATAAAGGGACATCTAGACAGGGGTATATCTCGCTCTCAAGTGGGTGCTACCCACGAAGCCTTGCTGCACCTCCCCTGTTTTAGCCATTCCCGGTTGATGAGGCTTGAGGTCACGATTACCTTATCAGAACTCATCACTTAGAATGCTCATCGTCCGCCTGACGATGTGCTGAAAGCATTCAATCCATACAAGTTCGTTCCGGGTTCGAACGAAACCGAAGGCATTATCTCGTTACACTCATTTTGGAATCACCCTCAGAGTTAACGACAATAACCCTTGCACTCTGAATCACCATCTCGAATCTATAAGTACTATCTCCGTCAAACTCATTACGGAATCACCCACAGAGTTATACTGACGAATAGTTCTTATACCTCGAGTCTTCACTTGCTCCATTTGAACTTCACGACCTAACGTTATTTTGGATCGATGTGGTTTTCGGGTCTCCAGACCTGGAATTCCGGTATACGGAAACCCGATCCCGGTCTCATCAAATCCAAACCGTGTCTTTTAAGGCCAAGTTGTTTTAAAGTTAAAACAATTTAATTCAATTATCTATATACACACAGATAGATAAATAACAATATCACAATGGATAATAACATCATCATCATAAACAGCTAATCCATATTATCTACTCAAACAGATAATCAATATCATCATACTGAACCAAACATCCATAACACAATAGGTATATATCTGAGATCACAATCAATCATGGAAATCAATATCATCCATCATATATAAACAAAGATTAATAATCACCTCATTTATAATTAATTTAAAATGAATTAAATTAATTACAAATCTCTAATTAATTTAAAGTAAATTAAATTAATTACCCTATCAATATTAATCTTGCTTACATAACCATTAATTAATTACAAGTTAATTAATTAATCATTTCCTACTTTTCCATCTTAATTAACCATTTTAGATTAATTATCTCAAATTATATTTAAGTAATTATCCTCTAATTATTTTACAAATTAATTACTTCATACCAATTATAGAAAGTAACCTTTTAAATTACTAAAATTAATTCCATTTCTTCTTAATTAATTACTCTAATGAATTGCTTCATTTATTAATTATTCCCAAAAATCCATTTTAACTTGCATCATTAATTACAATAATTAATGATCTCTAATTACATTTATTTCATTTAGTAATTTATCTCCAATTAAACAAAATGTTAATCATCTTGATTAACTTCATTCAGTAATTAACTACCCTTAATTACTTCAATTAATAATTTAATTATTCCATAATTAATTATTCTCTAATTAATCCCTTGATTAATTTATATAAAGTAATTACACTCAAATTACTTTCATTTTTAAAATCATTCATAATTAATTACTTCCTTAAGTAATTATACTCATCACATCATCAAATGGTTATTTAAATTAATTAAACCCAATTAATTAACTTAAACAATTCATAATAAACTTAATTAATTAAATGAGAAATTAATTCCCTAATTTCTTTCATAAGTAAATTACATTTAAATAATTCACAACTGTTTATCTTAAACAAATAAATCTAATTTACTATCAAATAATCATATTAATCCATTATTTTATAATACTAGTTAATAGCCTTCATTAATCATTAACACTTCTTAAATTTACTTAAAGAAATTAAATTAAGATTTATTATCTATTTACAATTACATTTCATCTTTAATAACTCATTAATAAATCCTTAATTATTTAATTAATTAAGTATTCAATATCACTTAATTAATTCTTGCTTACTTTATTAATTAATAATCATAGATTAAAATTCAACTCTTATTTAATTAATGATTCTTAATTATCCATTTATGTATTCTAAATTAATTATCTTAAAACTTAATTAACTAATTTAACTTTTAATTACTAAATTTATTACTTCAATCATCAATTAATTAAATTAGTTAATTATTCACTTACTTAATAATTTCAATTCCTTAAATTTCATTTATTTAAGAGATAAAACATTTCTTATTAATGATCCATTTCTCATCTCAAATTTTAGATTCAAACTAAATACAAAATTTAACTTGGCAAAATTTAACACACTTTAAAATCTACTTTAAACATTTTTAAAGTTGTTAAAACATTTTATTTTTATAAAACTTATTTATTTAAAAACGAGGAGTCAAATGTAAATTTGAATCCATCTTTAATTTTTGGTTTTAAACTTTGTTAAAACCCAGCTTTACATTTAAAACTTAAAAATACTTACAGGCCTTCAAAACTAGTAACAGCTCAACAAACCCGAGCCTACCTCATTATTCTTCGAGTCGAACATCAGAAAACTTCAGCCCACTCTTAAATTTACTCGAGAAAACTCGACTACTATTCCTGCTACACCCAGACTTCTCATCATCCACCAGAGAATCACCGTGCACGTGCACATCGATCTCGATCGATGCCGACCGAGTTCGACGACGTTCCCACGTCGACAATCATGCCCAAACACCATCATCAACGCCAGATTCTTCCATCTCAACTCGAATTTGAAATTCGAGTTCAACCTAAGCCTGGAACCCATCAATACGAACACGCTCAAAGCCTGACAACGCTTCAATGCTCGCCGCTCAGATCATCTGCAGGTCAACCCCTCCGGCCTCGACTTCCTCTACGCGTCTACTACCATTCCCAAAAGTCCGGTTGAACTCGATCAACCATAGAGACTGCGGTGGTCGATTTTATCTACCTTAGCTAAACTAGGGTTATAAACTTCGAATGACAATCGCCACCTCCCCTCTGACATACATCACCATCGGACAATTTTGCCGAAGACCCTGATCGTCCTTCCACCTCCAAACAACACGACAACTTCCCAGACCAACCAGATCGCCAGAGAGACTCGAAAACACAATTCCTAGTCACCCCCAAACAACACATTTAATATCACATTAAAAATTGTGAATCTGATTTTAAAAATCCTATCTTCCATATACGATTCAGTTATATAATTATATCAACAAATTTCAATATTTGGTTTTTAACATTTTCTCAAGTTTCTCTGTGTTTTCCTTTTTCCAGACAATGTTTCTAATTATAATTCTTATAAATATTTTTAAGGCTTGGTTTAGTTTAAAACAACAAATTTTGTTTTAAATACTTAGACCTAAAGAAGATTAGAGTGAGGAGAATTTGAAGGTGAATCTAAGTTTAAATCTCTGGGACTTTAAAACAGAGATGATCACAGTAGTTCATCTAGACATACACACATGTTTCCAGAGTCTTAAAAACAATCATACAAACATATTTCCATACATACATCACAAGTTTACTTAAACATAAGTCATATACACCAAAACAAAAAGAGGTCTCATGTTAACAGTTTCAAGACAGGGACTTGAACTATGATCAGGGATGTTAAAATCAGTAGATATGCACACCACCTATATTCACAAAGACTTACAGACATACATGCATATAAAACAATCATTAACACAGACATTCACAAGTTATTTAAGCTTTAGTTTAAAAGTTTACTCACCAGTTTCAAAAACAGAAGGCTTGATCTTTTTGCTAGAAAACAGGAAAGCTTGAAAACTGGCATTTGAAACTTGCATATTTTGTTGACTTGATTCTTGAAACTTTGAACTAGCTTTAAAACTTGAACATGCCTTGGTCTGGAAATCTTGTTATAGTCGAGATGCTTTCATTTTAAATTTGAAACTGAAGTGCTTGTTTCCTTATTTGATTTCAGTTTTGTATATTTTTTTCCATTCTTTCTTTCCTTAGGTTTGTATTTGTTTAAACTTATAGAACTGGAGTTGCTTGGCTTTCGTATACGAAATGAAACGAGGCAAGGTTGATAAATAAAACAAGTATACAAATTTGTTTACTGTTCTAGTACACAAAATTTTCAGAGATTTTTATTTCTAAAAGAAAGCTGAAAGGAAATGTTTCGTGTACTTGGTGATGGCATTCAATGCCTTGCTCCTATTCAAGCCTACAACAGCCATACTTTTATTATTCTTTTAAGTACAAACTTGCATATGTATATTGTTTAACTTTAAGCTTATCATACTTTCCCCTTTACATTCGTATATACTGTAGTGATCTTGCATGCCTGCAAATATACATTGCCATAGATTATAAAATATCTTACTTATGCTATTATACTTATGTACATAGATATTTCATTTGTTTGACTAAAGCTAAACTTACATACTCTATTTTTATTTCGTATACATTGAGATGTTTCTTGTCTGCAAGTATTTCTAAAGTGTACATAATATTTTACTTAAGCTTTTAGTTTTAAAGATTGTTATGGTTGTGGTATTATGTTAACTTGTTATTTTTCTATTTCTAACATAAGTGTATTTATGTCTATTTTAAAACATAAACTATCAAATATAAAGTTAACTATTATTATTTTATTTTATACTTACTTAAATATTTATAAGGTATATTTTACTATATATATTATTTTTATGAGAGTTTTATATAAATTTAAATGCCATAATTTCTTTTAAAATATATATAACAATTTTCATTTATAATAAAACCTACTTGTATAGACATCATATTATAAATAAAACTAATTATTACATTAAAATAATTCATAAAAGAGATCATCACTTAATTACTTATTTTATCAAGCTATACTAAAAAAAAAGAACAACAAACCTTTTATTTAATTTAAATCTAGGCTAAAATCATTTAAACAATTTAACTTTAAATCTTGAGTATATTTAAAGCCAAATAGTTATTTATTTAATATTAAATTAAATCAAATTCCAAATTACCAAAAAGATTAGAGTTTGAAAACATATCCTTATTTATTAAAATTGTAAAACAGAATTTAACTATTTACAATATATACAAATATATATATATATATATATATATAAATAAATAGAAAACAATTTATCAGCTTTTAAAAGATAATTTATCAGTTAAATATTCATTTAAAAGAAAATTATCAAATCAATTCAAACTTATTAACAATTATCATCATATCAATTTAATATTTAATATAGATTATTAAATTGATATTGCTCGAAATTCCGGGATGTCACAAAAAATCACGAAATGATTTTCTAAATTCATATTTTTTAAATACGAATTTAATTTATAAAATCAAAGCTTGAAGATTTAAAAATCGATTTTTCGACTTGAATTCATTTTTTCTGACATTAGTGATTTCTAGAAATCCTACTTATTTATTTTACTTAAAAATACTTTTAAAAATAATGTTTTGCTGATACAAACCTGTCTTCTCTAGAGATTTTAACTTGAATTTGATTTAAATTGGAAGATATGAATCTTTTTCCTATTGAGTTTGAGCCTGTGAATATAAACAGAGGCTTCTATATGTTCATATTCATAGCTATGTACAGGCATATCAGACTTATATTCAAACATTTACCTCTATGTACTCATGCTAACTTTATTTACTAACCTCATCTTTTTCTTTTTTTTCTCTCTAAGTTCCTTAGCCTAATATTTATTGGACAGAGAGTTTGAAATTTTAAACTTGAATTCAAAAACTGGTAACTCTAACAGGGACCTATATATGTATATCAGAACACCCCTATATCATCATAAACATGCATACATAACATAATCATGCAAGCACATCAAGATTTAAAGTTTTAAATAAAGGAGGTTTGCTCATCTCAATACAGTTGAAATAGAGAACACTTTTGTGTTCAAACAGCTGCAGTTTTTTTTTCCTTCCTTTTCCTGGATCTTCTTTCTTTGAGTTAAATGATGTTTGTATTTTTCTTTCTCTGGTTTGCTTAAAATTTTCTTGCTGGATGAACTAGAGTAAAGATAGATATAAATATATAGAAAAATAACAGATAGTTTGTACAGAGTATAGGCTTACTTCTTTTGTTTATTTTACATTTGTTTATTGATATAATATTATCCTATTTCGACTGAGAAATCTTTCTTTTGTGCTGAGAGGATGGGGGCATTAAATGCAATGTCCTAAATGATGTTTACAAGCCTGTATATACTTTTTAATTATGCATGTATACTTTGTTTGTCTTGTACTTGTACATAGATTCCTTTATTTGTATATGCACATATGTACCTTTGCCTATATGAAAATTCATTTGATTTTATCTTTTGTATGTTTATAGTTTTGTAGTTCAGCCCTCTTGCAATGTTTAATGTAATATTATTTTAGTTTACATGTATTGCTTGTACAGTTTGTTTGTTTATCTTCTTTTTGCAAGCCACTTTCGTTTGTTTACTTAAGTATTTATATATGTCGTTATTATTTTATCACATAGATGTTTTGTTTTGTAGTTGATTTAGTTAAATGTTGCCTTATATCCATAAAATTTCATTTGTATTTCTTTTGTTATTATTCTATAGTTTTATTATTAACATAAATGCTTAGATTTGGTTTCAATTTATAGTTTAATTTCCAAACATTCACTACTAAAATCGGCTGGCATAGCGTCGGACAGGGGCGACGGTTTGCGACGGCTAAAAAAAGCGGTCGTCGCTAGCCGTCGCAAACCGTCGCTCGACCTGTATAACAGCCAGAACCGAGCCTTTTTCTTCCCCATTCCACAAAACCTAAATAAAAAAAGAAACCCCCCTCCCCCCGTCGCCCCCCGTCTCGGTGCTCAAACGTTCGCTCTCTACTCCCCAAATCTATCCGGTATGTGTTCTAACCCTATTTTCTATTCAATTAGGGTTTAATTAGGGTTTATTTGCATGTTTATTGGGTTTAAAAATTGGTTGTTAATGGCATGTTTATGGGTTTGAGATTGGTAGTTACTTGGTATACGTATGGTGATAGTAGTATTGTAGGTTAATTTGAGAATAAAATCATTTTATTTCGACGTTGAAAACGATGATTAAAGCATACTATTATGATGTTGGTTATTGTAGAATTAACGATTGGTGATGTGATTTGGATTAAGATGGTGATAACATTTTAAGATGCTTATTGATAAGTTTATGCAATGTCGGTTGTCGATTAGGTGAAAATTTAATTATTTAGCATGCGTTAGTTATAAGTGTAATCGTGTTAAAATGTAAAATTTACTTGACAAATATTTATTGAACGTATTATTAAAATTTTTATAGTTGTTAAAATATAAATTAGAAAATTTGTTTTATTTGTGTGAACCCCTTAGACAATTTTTGGCCCCGTCTGACAAGTGTTGTATATGATCGTTATATGGATGTTCGTTTTTACACAGAACGGACATCTGTATTCATCTGATACAATATTTGTTGGATTTGTCCCAGTATTGGACAAGTTACAAACACAATAACGTAATCGCAGTTTATAAATCATTTCAGTTTAAACGGTTAACGAAATTTCGATGGCACTTCCTTTTTTCCCTGTGTACATGCATTTGTGTACGATACAGGGAATAAAGGGAAGTGCTGCCGAAATTTTGTTGAATCGTTTATTCTGAAATGATTTATAAAATATGATTACGTTATTGTGTTTGTAATGGGAAGTAGGATGACCGGCCGTTAAACAAGTATTAACAAGTGTTGTATATATATGATCTGTATTTTATAAAACAATCAAATAATTTATTAAGTGCAATTTACTAAAGTAATAAAATTTAAAAGTTAGTTTGAAACTAATAAATTTGTTCAGTCTAATTTAATAAAATTTACTAAAGTTAGTTTAAAATTTACCAAATTAATAAAGGTAGTCTAGTTTACCAAATTATTAAATTTACTGAAGTTCAGTCTACTTTGTCAAATTATTAATAAAGTTTCAATGAAGTGTTTGTTTGAATTTTCTAATATAATTTTTGCAAATCAGGAGATATGTTCGATTATTTTCTCGATCGTAGTTGGATGTATGAATCCCGAAAAGGTATGAAAGGATCAATAAAGGAACATTTTGTTAACGGTGTACACGAGTTTATTAGATTTGCTAAATCTAATAATGGAAATAACGTAGACATTCGTTGTCCGTGTGCTAAGTGCAAACATCTGAAGCATTGGAAGGCAGATGTAGTAGAAGTTCATTTGTATAAATTTGGTTTTGTACCGAATTATTATTTATGGGATCGTCACGGAGAGTTTGTTCAATATACACCTAATCCTGTAGTGGAAGAGGATGATAATACAGCGGCAAATCCAATAGAAAATATGGTGCAAGATGCAGCCCGATCAATGTTTCCATCCATTGATCAAGACGACATTGAAAACGAAAATGGTGAAGAACCAACTATGGAAGCTAAAAAAATTTATGATTTATTGGATTCCGCTAAGAGACCATTGTGGGATGGATGTGAAAGTGGAACCGAATTATCTGTAACCGCTGAATACATCACGATGAAATCAAAATTCAATCTTACAGAAGCATCGTTTACAGCAATTGTACAAACTGCTAAACGACACATGCCACCCAATAATTTGATGTGTGATAGTCATTATAAAGTTAAAAAACTTATGTCTGCTTTTGGATTGCCATACCAGAAGATAGATACATGTGTTAAAGGTTGCATGTTATTTTGGAAAGACGACGCTCACCTTAAAAATGCAGAATATGTAACGAGGAAAGATACAAACCAAGGAAAAAGAAAGGAAAAGAAGTCCCTTATAAAAGAATGCATTATTTACCCATCACTCCCAGACTTCAACGGCTATATGCTTCTTCTGCTACAGCATGTCATATGCGATGGCACAGCGTGAGAACACCAGTAGAAGGAACATTGATACATCCATCTGATGGAGAAGCATGGAAACATTTCGATAGGACGTATCCTGAATTTGCTCGAGAGAGCCGTAATGTTAGGCTCGGTTTATGTACAGATGGATTTTCGCCATTCTCTCAATTTGGTAGTAAATATTCATCATGGCCTATTATTGTCACTCCTTATAACTTACCTCCATGGATGTGTATGAAAACTCCATATATGTTTTTAACTATTGTCGTTCCCGGTCCTGATGATCCGACTCAAGGAATTGATGTTTATCTACAACCGTTGATCGAAGAATTGAAAACACTATGGCGTGAAGGAGTTGAAACATATGACATTTCGAGAAAAAGAAATTTTCGTATGTTCGCTTCTTTATTATGGACTATTAATGATTTTCCCGCATATGGCATGCTTTCAGGTTGGAGCACAGCTGGACGTCTAGCTTGTCCATATTGTATGGAAGAATCAAGAGCATTTTCATTAAAGTACGGCAAGAAAATTTCCTGGTTTGACTGTCATCGGTATTTTCTACATATTAATCATAAATTCAGAATGGATAAAAAGAACTTTAAAGTTAACAGAGTAGAGAATATGCTACCACCTAAAGTTTGGACAAGTGAAGAGATATATGAAATCGTGAAAGACTATCCTAAGATTCATGAAACTGGAAAACAGGTCGACATTCCGGGTAAATCAGACATTCATAACTGGTGCAAGCAAAGTATATTTTGGGAGTTACCTTATTGAAAAAATCTCTTACTGCGACATAATATTGACGTCATGCACAATGAAAAAAATGTGTTTGATAACGTTTTTAATACAGTTTTGAATGTAAAGGGGAAAACCAAGGACGATGCAAATTCGAGACGTGATATATTACATTTCTGTAAGCGGCCCGAACTTCAGTTGTACGACGATAACAAAAAACCCAAAGCATGTTATGAGCTAGACAACAAGCAAGCAAAACTCGTGCTCAAATGGGTGGAAGGACTAAGATGTCCTGATGGGATTTCTTCTAACCTTCGTAGATGTGTTGATATTATATCTTCTTATTTGTATACTTATATTTATATTGATAGAATTAAATTTTATTTTATACTTTTTATAATCTTTTAAAGAAATTCATTTTGAATATATTTTAACTTTCCAATCAAAATTTTATTTCTAATTTAGTTCAATTGAAAATATTCATTTTTGAGTTTCAAATCAAATTCAAAAACAAATAAGTAAATACATTTTATTAAATTTGAAAAATTCAAACAAATCCATAATTTAATCCAAAAATTAAATTTTAATTACAAAATTAAATTCGTCTTTAAATCGGGATCATTACAAAAGGATTATAAATTTTTTAGTAATCTAAGTGATAGAAATTGTAATTTTTTTATTTCGAATTGAGAAGGGTGATTTAATTAATTTAATATTTATTTATTTAATCAACGTGAAAAAATCCATTTTGGCCACTGTCTCGGATTTTGATGAAACCAGTTTCATCGGATTTGTAACAGTGAATTATTGTAGGATTTCAAGTTTCGTAGCGATCGGACTTGTCGTTTGATCGTACGGACTCGAAACGCGTAGAAATCAATTTAATTAAAATCAATTTAAAATAAGCTGATTTTTTAAGCTAACTTCTGTATACAATGGAAATAGGATTTGAAACTAGTTCCATTGAGTTTAAAAATATTGAAAACCTATATTTCGATATATTGGATGACCCATTTCCATTTCGGAAACGAAACGGGCTTTTCGGGTCGTTGTTATCGTTTCGATCCAACTCTGTCTATATATAGGCTGTTATAAAACCTAGTTGTTTCTTACTTCATTGTTTTTGTACGTACATCTCCTTCCTCCTTCTCAAATGACAGAACATCAAACCTAATTCCCAAATTCCAAAACCTAATTTCAATTTAAAAAAAAACGGATTTGCAGCAACTTAGGGTCGCGCTTCGGGTTTCGGAGGGAAAAACCCTGCAGCAACTTTGGGTCGGGAAGAAAATGACTCGGGTCTCGGGTCATTTTGGCAAAAAATCATAGCAAGCACCGGGGATTTGAGGCGGCAGACCGAAGTTGAACCCGAAGTCGACCTAGGACCAAAATTTTTCTATATTTTAATTATCATAACTTTTTCATACGAACTCGGATTCACACGCGGTTTGTTTCATTGGGATTGTACCGAAATTCCAAACATTTTAATGTTGGTGTGACGACCCGCCCTTCATTCCATGGAAATACGTGTTGTGAAATAGAAAGAAATAGGTAGAAATAAATAGATAGAAAGAAAGAAGTAAACACAATCACAGAATCTCACAGTGGAACGGAATAAATATATTATATCACATACATATATCACAAAATTCACTAATACAATACATCAGAGTCATTTAGTTTTACATACTAGACAGTCGTGGTGACCTGCCTATTCCATACAAACCAAAATGCAGCCATAAATACTAATACAGCGGAAACATATATAACTAGATACGCAGAAACCTCCTGCTCCAAGCCTTCCTCCAAAATACGTCAAAGCTAACCTGGAAATCACTTGGCTACTCATAAATATTTTGAGTACCCAAGAGTCTAGGAAAACAAAAAATAAACTCCGGGTTTGACATGGGTCTGGTGTAAGTAAACGATTACATTTTATTTAACTTGAAAATCATTTGAAACAAAGGTATCTGGTAAGACTCACCGCACATAAACACGGTCAAGTTTTTCCCTTACGATAACCAAAACATTTCATAGGAAATCCAGTGATACTATGATGGTGTCTAGGGTTTTCAATATAAAATAAGAAGTAGCTGGAATGCTTGCATCTTACATTCCAACATAGTTGGGCACAATCAAAACGTACGGCGCTTATTGGAGATTGGACTCCGTACAATGGCAGGGCTACTAGGGTACCGCCCGTCACAGTACGTGGTCTACATCAGTGTACCGAGACCACTCCCAATTCCCTGCAATATAAGACCGGAGCTACCCCTTACTGGATAGTCCGAATAAGATCACCCCGCGGTTGAGGCCACCAACCGCCCACACAGCTGGATAAAAAGGGACATCTAGACAGGGAAAATCTTACCCTAATTGGGTGCTACCCATTTAGCCTTGCTGCACCTCCCCTATTTTAGCCATCCCCGGTTGGTAAGACTTGAGGCTACGATTACCTTTTATAGCACACATTCCTTCGAATGCTCACCGTCCTCCAATGACGATGGTCTGATAACATTCGTCCATACAAGTCCGTTCCGGGTCCGAACAGAACCGAAGGCACTATCTCCCCTACACTCGTATTGGAATTATCCTCGGAGTTAGCGACAAATAGCCCTTGCATTCTGAATCTTCATTCCTGATCTTCCCTTGAGATCTTCATGACCTGTCGCTAATTTTGGATCGATGTGGTTTTCGGATAACAATTGATATTCGATCCCGGTCTCATCGAAATCAAAACACCATCTTTTAAGGTCAAGTTGTTTAAAATAAAACAATTTCAATTTCCGAATGTCATATTCACATATAAATTCCATCATAAATATATATTCAAATAAACGTCTCGCGTTTATATCAACAGTTCAATCCAGGGTATTTCATATCATAGAATAACTAAAATTAACATACTAGATAAATCAAGCAATCCAAAGTACTTAATCATTTTAAATATCCATAGACTAGATTAACTAGTCACACAATCATCTAATTAATTTAAAACAAAATTAAAATTTTTTAAATCCTGTTT
This sequence comes from Allium fistulosum, assembly GCA_030737815.1. Classification (NCBI taxonomy): domain Eukaryota; kingdom Viridiplantae; phylum Streptophyta; class Magnoliopsida; order Asparagales; family Amaryllidaceae; genus Allium; species Allium fistulosum. The sequence goes on from CM060904.1 coordinate 132,702,848, forward strand.
AATTATTAAAAACTAATTGCAAACCATTTTATTTCATTTTAAATATCTGAAATTAGTTAATGGTTAACATGTACGATTAGCTTAAGACTTTTAATTAATTTAGAAGTTTAAAACATTTTATTTTCCTTTAACCATTGACTAACTACACTATTTATTTTACTTTAATAAACTTTAGGAATTAATTTAAAATAATTAACATATAAATATAATTATTCTAAGCTTAATTAATTTAAGTTTAAACCCTTTTATTTGCACCATTTATTAACCTAAGTTTTGGGTTAATTTAAAGTTTTAAATTACTTTATCTATCAGGAAATCTAAGTTTCAAAAGCATTTAACCTTTATAACAAATTGTTATGAAATTTACTTTTAGAAATTTTATTTACTTATTACGTTAACCAAGCCGGCCCAATCGGCCCAAAAATACTCTAACCAGCCTATTCCCTTCCTTCTCTTTCTTACCTATCTTTAATTTCATTTAACTCCTGCAAACCCAACAGCTATAACACGAGACACGCGCACACGTGCACAGGCGTCGGAGCCATGCCGAACATCATCGACGACACCACTGAGTCGCCGCTGTCACACTCGAACCTCCTTGCTACCCAGAACCCCATGATGACCCCAAAATCAAAGTCGAGCATATCAAAAACCATCGAGGAAACCCCAACCACCTGCTTCCATCCCGCGCCACAACCTCCGACCACCAAAGACCACGTCCTCGTGCCTGGAACCTCGCCTTACTTCCATCTTCCTTTTCTCCCTCCTCCGGTCCACCTTGACACCACTACGACACTGCGCTCACCCGGTAAACAGTCTCGACCAAAAACGTCGCCTAACCCTAAAACTCATCACACCTCTATCACCGATACTCAGAAAAATGCAACTCCATTTTCCCCGTGACCCCCGGCCAACGACCTTCCTCCTGCCACAACCCCGATGCCAATAGGCCTCGCGACCACCAGAAATCAACCCACGACCGATCTCCGGTCGACATCCCATCAACCACGCCATTAAAAATCGAAGCTAGACCACCAAAATTCATTATTTTCTAAGTCGAATCCGTTTATATAAGTGAAACACGAATTTAAAATAATTGATTTCCTGAGATGTTTCACCTTCTACTGTAAATCTTTTTTCTCAGTGATAATGCTTTCAAATTTCACATGAAATTATTTTTAAAAATAGGAATTCTCTATTACAAACATATTTCCTTCAATTATCACAACCTATAAGTATTTAGGTGAAGAGAAAAATGATTTTGAAGGGTCTTTGAGCCTGTTAGAAACAGGAACAGAGGCAATATATATGTATATATACTGGCATTTACATGCTTCCACACCCAGGCATACATACCTTTTCTTCTATGCAGTGCATATTCAAGACCATTACTACTATTAAATCTTTACATAATCATGTTATAAAGAAGATTAGACTTTTGAAAAGAAGTTTACTCACAGTAAAAAAATTTAACAGAGGAACAAAGATCTTGAAAAAAAACTAGTAGCTTGCTTGTTGGTCTTGATCTTTCTTCCACTTAGTTGTTTAATTTGTATTTAAGTTTTTAGGTTGTAAAATGGTAGTGTTTCTTCTTATTTTTTTCTCTGGTATGCTTAGTTTGAGTGAACGAAAATGAGGTAAGGGAGATACATATATATAAGAAGGGTAAGTTGCCTCTGTACACAGCACACATTTTTTTTCACATTTTCTTTTGAATTTTATTTACTTTGATTTCTTGGGTCGGAGATTCCTGAAAATGAAGTGATTTGTTAAAGTTGAGAAATGACCTTTTATGTGCTTGAGTAGAAAGGCAATTAATGCATACATATTTTTCTTTGTCTCGTTTGCCTTACCTACAAACAAATATCCACATATATTTTACCATGGTCAATTTATATGTTTTACTTAATATTACATATAACCATATAATCCTCTTATATACTTATTTCTATCTCTAAACATATATCCTTATTTTATTCCTATTTTTATTTTAAGCTTAAGTTATCCATACTTAATTCAGATTCCGTATATATACATATACATATATATACATATACATATATATATATATATATATATACATATATATATATGTGTGTGTGTGTGTGTGTGTGTGATTGTATTTAGTGTTTAAAGGTAGGGTCTTATTTTAAGTATTCTTGAGAGATTTACTTTGAATTTCCAAATCATAGCTTTCTTTTCACAATCTATATATGTGTATATAAATAAATAGTAAATAGCTAGCATGTTTTATTTATTTTGAAATGATAAGTTTGTAAATTTAAATAATTAGATTAGAAGATTATCAAAATAATAGTGTCAAAATCCTGGGTCGTCACCTTCCTCCCCCCTTAAAAGAATTTCGTCCCCGAAATTTAAAGCAAGAGATAATTCAATTTTTCATCAAAAAAATTTATATTCAAAAAGCAAAGCATACACATCATCTATATCCTAACAACCATAGCAAACAATTTATTCAAACAAACAACCCTAACTATCCTGACACAATTCTGAATAGGCCTTCCTTATACTATCTAGAGTCTCCCAAGTACGATCTATGGGATCCTCGCTCCATTAAATATTAACTAGCTTTACCACTTTGTTCCGGAGCTCCTTCTCATCTTACCCACAATCTGAACTGGATGCCTGACCACTATTAAGTTCGGTTCGACCTCCAAATCTTCCTGAACTGCTGGTTCTACAACCAATGATGGGTCGTACACATATTTTCTCAAATGAGATACGTGAAATACATTGTGAATCCCAGCCATCCGGTCTGGTAATTCAATCCTGTACGCCAAAGCACCGATTCTTTCGAGAACACGAAAAGGTCCTATATATCTCGGAGCTAGCTTTCCAGTCTTACTAAACCTGATTGCTCCTTTGATCGGGGAAATCTTGATGAATACCAAGTCTCCAACTTCGAATTCCAAATTCCTCCGTCTCTTATCCGCGTAGCTTTTCTGACGATTTTGGGCTGCCTTCATCCTTTTCTTGATCAGCTCGACCTTCGTAGAAGCTTCTCGAATCATGTCTGGACCAAGTATAAGACAATCCCCTGATTCCACTGTAACGACCCGGAATTTTCGATCCCGAAAATTCTAGATAGTTAGGGAAAGAAGAAAGAGATAGAAGAAGAAACAGAAAATAAAACACAGAATCTCACATTCGCAGCGGATCAAAATATAATATCAAATAATAACAGTTATATAAATGAAATCTGTACTTGTCAAATTACACTTTGATACATTAGAGTTACAACATATACACAAACAGTAGACAAATACAATCAACATGTCCCAGAAAAACTACAATATATCACAGCGGAATACACTCCATACGTTCCTGTCATCCAGCTCGCCTCATGAGCTCCAGAACGTCCTTACCTGAAAATATGTAATACTCGGTCTGACCCGAGCATTACATCAAAGTAACACCCGGGTCAGGCTAGAAACCAGCGTGAGTAAACCCATCTAACATGGAATACAACAGCATAAAACTTACATAAAACCCGGGGTAACTCGTGTAAGTTTACAAATTCACAATTTGTTAGAGACATCACTTATTTCACACATCAATTTCTAAGTACCAAAACTTAGATTAATTGGTCCAATTCACTTAAATCATTCCATTCCAGCCTATTGATATCATATATCAATTTATAAAGAATTGAAGTGGTTCCGGATATCGCTGATATCTGTCATCTTTGAAGCTAAGTTGTTTAAGTTTAAACAATTTAATTTAACTTCATAATGTCATAACCTTCATTAATTAATTAGCCTTTAATTAATTAATTAACTAATAATTATTCTTGAAGTAATTATATTAATAAATCATTAACTACTTAACAAATTAAAAGATAAATCTTTTTATCTTTATTAATTACTTTAATTATTATTATTTTTAACCTTGTTTAATGATTCATCATTATCGCATTAGTTAATTTAAAAGACTAAGGTTTTAAATAACATTTTATCTTAATTATCCTTTTAATTATATTATTCATTTAATATAAATAAACTTATTAAATAATGTGACAAAAATAAATTAATTTTAATTACTTTAAAAACATATTACTTAAAACCTTAATTAATTCAAACTTAAATCAAAATCGTCATTTGAAAACATGCATTTAAAATTGTTTAAAAGTCTGGATTTTATTTTATTTTTAAGTAAAAACTATTTTGTATGTCAACCCCTGAGACCACTTCGAGTCTCCCCCAAACAAAAATGTCCCTTGCTTCAAGTCGTTTCCAAAACTTACCCGTGTGCCCTATTTTTTTAAAAAAACTTAAATTTGTTTAAGTACAAACCCGTGCAATACAAAAATTTCTTCGAGCCCATACCTGAGCTCGAACCCTTACTTCACGAAGGCTACTTCGAGTTTCCCCTTTTCTTCCCAAATTACTGCTTCCTGACACATCCCAGGCATGTGCACGTGCACAATCAATCCGATCGCGTCAGGTTGAAGTTCTAGCCATCGACAAGTCCACGATGACGTTCCCGAACCCTACGAACACCCAGTATTCTGAAACGATGGTGATTTTATAATCGAGCCATTTGACCCCAATCTGAAACAAAACTGAGCACCACTTAATCGCCTCGTCCTTCCACCTCTGATCATCAGAGATCATGAAACTCCATCCTAAGCTCCGCCAGCCTCCCATGCTTCCGATGGCCTAAGTCCGATGATCTCCGATGGCCTAAAGACGACGTAGTGACCACGTTTCTGACCTTAACCCATTTTAAGTCTTAAACCCTAAATCGATCAAGATCATCATCCACGTTGATCTAAAATTTAATTAAGCATTTTTCCCTAACTCTACGACCTTCCAGCTAGCTATGGTTACAATTATGAAGTCCACCAACTTATTTATCGCCAGAACTTAGTGGAAATGGCGATTCCGTTCATCCCCATTTTTCTCAGAGAATACTTGATAAAAAAATTTAATTTCACTTTTATAAATCATCAACTTTGATGACGTTTCAATTGATATATTCAAGATCTGAAATCACGATTGATGAAATTTCTGTTTACATTGGTTTTGCCTGTATTCTTATATTTCCAGAAAAAGTTTTTGTTTAATTTACTTAAATTTATTTTTAAAACTTAGAACATGATCGTACGAGCATGTTCTCTTTAGATTTCAAAGCCTATAAATAATTTGAGATAGAGCTTTTGAATTTGAAACAGGTTTTGGAACCTGTATGCCTGGAACAAAGTTCATATTTATGTGTACAGACATGCACCTTCATTTTCATGTATATATATATACATGCAAACACACATTTACCATTCAAACTTCAATATTATTCACAGCAACAATTTCTAGTTCAAATCAAAAGGGTATACTCACATTTCACAAACAAACATTCAATACTGATCACATGCAAACCAAAGTATAAAGGGGTTTAAGAGTTTGCTCACATACAAATAATTTTTACTCAGAAATCAAGGCCTAAAAATCATTGGAGAGGAAAGTTTGAATTATTGAATCAGTTTTCAAACTTGTAATGTTTAAAACGGAGGCTTGCTAGCCTGTTCCAGACTTGAACACAGATACTAACTCACAAATATATAAAACCATTTCTTAAACATTATGCACACATGATTCATATCATATTTCAAGGATTCACCATATACCAATTCAAGCAATTTCAGTTTTTTTTTAAGTTTTACTCACCTGTTAAAATGTGGACAGAGAACAGGTTTTTAACTTGGCTGAAACTTGTATTTTGATTTGAAGCTGATTCCTGGTTGTTGAACTTGATCTGAATATAAATTTGATTCTAAACTGAGTTGATTCTTTATTATAGCTTCAGGTTGGATTTGTAGTTTGAAAGATTGATAATCAAAACTTGGTTGCTTATGAGCTGAAGTTTGTGTTTGATTCCCAGGTTTTGATTGTTGTTGAGTTGATCTTGCTTTTATTTTAATTTAGTCTGCTCATGGTTTGAGGTAGTGATGGATATATGTATATATCCATAGAACAAAGGCGTGCAGAAGAAGCTAGGCCTTTGTACATGCTGAGATATTTTACAAATCTTCATCTATCTACTCTTTTCTTTTTTATTTCCTTTTGTTTATTTGATTTGTACAAATGTTGAATATGATTTCAGATTTTATATGCTGATTTGCTATTTGATTTGAAATGCATTTATGAGGCTGTCCTCTTGTGTACATACATATACTATTATATGAGTTGATATATGTATGTATATCCTTTTATATGTAAAAATATATGTATAGTTATGTATGTTGATATGATATAATACAGATCCCCAATTATTATTTGAATTCTAACTCTGTAATTTAGTTACTGCATCTCAATCCTTTATAACAAGTAGCTTTTTATTATTACTGACGTGTGAGGTGGGAGAAGAAAATTAGACTCGGTACATTTACATATTGCAATTCTCAAAAATAGTTTGGAGAGTGCAATGCAAATCATCAATTTACATGCAACTTTTAAATAAAGAAGCATCGTAAATGAAAATTAATATATGTAATAAAAGTAGAACAGTGAATACGCAAATGTTAAAAGAAATCGAGAAGAATCAAAACTTCAAACAATGCATGAAACTATGAATCAATAATGAAATATAAGCATCATAAAAAATGGAATAACAAAACGTACAAAAATGTTTGTCCAGGCTGAAATTCAAAATTTTGACTTTCCTTATATAAGAAATTTTCCAACTAAAAGTACATGCAATTTTTTCTATTTCTATTTTAAATTTAAACTATCAATTACTTAATCTATATTCTTATATAGATATATATATATATATTTATACTTATTTTTAATGTGAATAAGATAGATTTTGTTTTAAATATTTTTGAAAGACTTTATTTTGAATTTTCAAATCATAGTTTCTTTGTAAATACACACGTGTGTGTATATATATATATACAAATAAATAGTAAATGGCCCAAAAATCTTATTTGTTTTTAAAATGATAAATTGTATTTTAATTATCAGAGATTTATTTGTTTGACTGATTAATATTAATATTTCAATGAAATCAGTAAATTTCCCAACTAACAGACGTTCAAAAATCTAGGTCATCACACTTCTCCCTCCTTTAGAACTTTTCGTCCTCGAAAAGGAACGAAGAGAGAAATCCAATTTAATGCTTATATATATTTTTTAAACACATTAAATTTACATAATATTGCCAAAATAGCTTTTATATAAAAACTTTTTTTTTATAACTCGATGTCCAAGCAAGTCCATCCTTGTTCTCACAGAAATTCGGTCATACGTTGATCAGGCGTAGGACTGAAAATCTATAAGTACTTAGCAGACTCATTTCAACACCCAGTGAAAATATTTGAAAAATAATTTTATTGAAAATATCTAAAACATTTTTGAAAATAGGGGAAATATCTTTGGTGAGAATGTTCTGGAAATCATCACCCCCATCCATGGTCGCAGTTACATCCTGGGTTACGTTGCCATCGCAGCAAAAGTCCATGTAACTGTAGGTCTCTGCGCCCCTCGATTACGCCATGGAACCCACAACAGATCACAGTTACATTCTAGGGTTACGTTGCCATCACAGCAAAAGTCCATGTAACTGTAGGCATCAGCGCCCTCAATTTTTGCTGTCAAAAATGAAACTTCTCCACTCTTACATAGGTCGCAGTCTACCAATATAAAATCAAACGCAGACTGTTGGCTCTCAGCGGCACACACGACTTTCGCTATGTTACCATAGTGTCGCAGTCTACCGATATAAAATCAAACGTAGACTGTTGGCTCTCAGCGGCACGCACGACTTTCGCTATGGTCTGCAGTAGATCGCAGTGACATTGAGTTACACTGTCGTCACAGCATAACCCAAATGCCTCTGTAGGCATCAGCCCCTCGACTTTCGCTACACAATAATCCTTAGGAACTAGTTTTGTCCGGACTCCTCACAGGATCAACTTTAGAACCTTCCCCTTAGAGGCTCAAGGCAGTGCCACCCTGTGGCACTCCTGAGAAGTTCATTCCAAGGGAGCGCCTTTATCCTCAGAGCCAATCTCAAAACACTTTATACTATACACATATAGTATTTCCCAAATCATACACCTAGTATGAATCTCATATAAATGCCTTTACACAAAATCGATTCTCAAAATCGAAAATTCTCAAAGTAGGCTTTTCCAAATTCCAATATTGATTTTACCCAAAAATCAAAAGCCTTTCCAATTTTAAAGGTTTCCAAACCCTTTCCTCAAAATCATTTCCATAAAATCCTTTTATATATATATATATATAATAATCTTGGAAAACTCTTGAATCAACTCATATTTGTATAAATTCACTTTTATACTTCAAATACTTTCAAAAATCTTTTTCTTCCGACAATCGATTCAACAAGGGGAGTTTATCTAATATAACAGAGGTATATAACTTTGTTTATTCCAAATCAATATTCAAATTTGATTATTCTTTTTATAATGTCATTTATCATATTACTTGCTTTCATAAAGTAAATTTTTATTATAGAAATATCCAATTTCCACTTTTCTTCATCATATATTTCACAAAATATACTTTCAATTTAAAAAATCATTTACAGTTCTTATCCACAAATTTCCAATATCAATTTTATTCAAACCCATACGATGTCCACATATCATCAGTACGCAATATCAATCTGATCGCTCACCCGATCACACAATTTCACTTCCGAACTAAGATCGTCCACCCGACTTCCTAGTGCAGACTCAGATCTGGTTTCTTGATCAGAAACCGTCATTCTCCTTGCATAGACACAACAATGATAGAGAATATCCAGAACCAATCAAAAATCCATATACAGGTTCGCCGTCGAAAATCGAGCGAAAAATCCCAACTCGGATCGATAATACTATCTCGAAATTCTGTGCTCGAATCTGGATCAAACCACTATGCGAATAGAATAATATACGTACATCCTATGTATTTATCTTCATTGATTATCAGTTAAATCAATTCCCTTTCTATTCATCCTCACTTTGATTTTATTCACTTATTCACATTTGCCTTATTCCCCATTTGGATTATCACTTCAATTCTTATCTCGGTTGAGTATTTAATCAATAACAGTTTGAACTCCAACTAGTTTATATCTAGAAAATAGCTCGAAAATTTTAAAAATAAATAAATAGTTGGAAAATAATTATTAGTTTGTAAAATAGCTGTAAAATAGTTAAGAAATCGTAAGATAGTTGAAAAATAGTAAAATAATTACAAATTAGTTATAAAATGGTAACTAGTTATAAAGTAGCTAGAAAGATAGTAATTAGTTTATAAACAGTTGTAAAATAGTTCCAAAGTTAATTGTAAAACAAGTTTAAGATAGTTTTAGGTTTAAAAAGAAAAGTTGTGTAGTAAATAGTTTGGAAAAATAGATTTATATTAAAACAATTTATTTTGAAAATAGTCCAGAATCAAACTGTTCAAATCCTCAGCCTCCATTTCCAATCAATTTAATTTAAATTTCTCCTTCCATTTAAATTGGCTAAATTGCAATTTGAACAACTTCAATTTCCCTTGAACTTGATTTATTCCCAAATCAGGTTGAATTAATCTCAATTTCTTTCCAGATTCAAACCAAATTCCATTTGAATTTTATACTCATCCATCTTCATCACAATTCCAATTAATTTAAATAAATTTCAAATTTAAATCATCTTGAATTATATAAATTCGAGTTAAATTTCCAAATGTTGATTTAAACCTTTAAATCAAATTGACCTTTATTTTTAAATCAATAATCTAAATCTTTAAATAATTTAATTCTGAGTCAAATTCTCAAAATTCCATTTTAATTTACCTCTACTTCTTCATAAACTTATTTCCAGGTTAAAATAATAATTCAAACCCCTTTTTAAACAAATGAAATCTTTGAAATTAAATTTATTACCCAAATTAAATCTTGGAACCCCTTCCTTAACCATTTCAGTTTACATGTTCATTTTAAACATTCAAATCTTAATGTTCAAAGTGATCTCATTTTCTCAAGTTTAAATTTTTATCTTTAAAATCAAAATTACTTAAGTAATTTCAAATTAAAGTTTAATTCCATTTAAGTCCAATAATGGAATATATATTACCCCAATCTATCATCCAATTTAATTAAAACATTCATCATCCACTACCCATTCCAGATCTCAAACCTATTTGAGATCTCATATAATTCCCTACCAAACCAACCCATTTAACTTTCCTAAGTTAAATCTCAATTTCATCTTGAAATTTCCAATTCAGGTTGATTATTCCAAACTTATTTAACTTCCTTTAAGTTAAATTCAATTTAATCCCGTCAAACTTGCTCAAATTTGAATTCCCACTTCAAATTTTAAACTTCACATAAATAATCTTATAAGTTCAAAACTTATCCCCTTGGCATCCCATATCATTCCAAATTTAAAATTCAACATTTAGAATTTATTTCAAATCATTTTTAATATCATGTATATTCCTCATATATACATATTATTTCCTTTGTACACCAAGTTACACCTTAAAAATTTAAACAACCTTTGGTTTTAAATCAAAACAAATTCCTTTAAATTTTAAACAACTCTTGTTTGATATAAGACCCCTTTATTTAAATACATTCAATAATATTATTTATTATTCCTTTATCACTTTGAAACAAATTTTAACTTTTAAAACTTCATAACCAAGATCATCTTCAGTTTCAATTTATAAGTCATACTTATATAAAACCTTTTATTTTGCTTACTCATTAATACACATCCTATTAATCATTTATGACAACAACCAAGATTATCATATCTGAAAACTGATTCACATTATCTTATTCTGAAATTCTTCTTAAATCAAAGATTTTAATTTCAGTTTGAATCCATTTCAAACTCATTTTTACTTTAAATTTAGTTATATTTCTATTACCACTTAATTTAATTCCAATAATTGAACAGCCAATTATCTTAACATTTATTGGTTAAGGAATATTGCTTTATATATATCAAATATAATTTTATATAAAGTCATTTACCTTTAAAACCATTTAAAATCTTTATATATGAAAATAACAAGTACGTTCTCTCATATATATTACACTCAACTCATTCTAGGGTACTATTGACCCTATCCTTATGAGTATACCCACCAGAGCCAAGGTTCTCGCTTAACCTTCACTCTGATACCAAGTGTAACGACCCGGAATTTTCGATCCCGAAAATTCCAGATAGTTAGGGAAAGAAGAAAGAGATAGAAGAAGAAACAGAAAATAAAACACAGAATCTCACATTCGCAGCGGATCAAAATATAATATCAAATAATAACAGTTATACAAATGAAATCTGTACTTGTCAAATTACACTTTAATACATTAGAGTTACAACATATACACAAACACTGGACAGATACAATCAACATGTCCCAGACAAACTACAATATATCACAGCGGAATACACTCCATACGTTCCTGTCATCCAGCTCGCCTCATGAGCTCCAGAACGTCCTTACCTGAAAATATGTAATACTCGGTCTGACCCGAGCATTATATCAAAGTAACACCCTGGTCAGGCTGGAAACCAGCGTGAGTAAACCCATCTAACATGGAATACAACAGCATAAAACTTACATAAAACCCGGGGTAACTCGTGTAAGTTTACAAATTCACAATTTGTTAGAGACATCACTTATTTCACACATCAATTTCTAAGTACCAAAACTTAGATTAATTGGTCCAATTCACTTAAATCATTCCATTCCAGCCTATTGATATCACATATCAATTTATAAAGAATCGAAGTGGTTCCGGATTTCGCTGATATCCGATCCCGGACTCTTCGAATCAAATGTCATCTTTGAAGCTAAGTTGTTTAAGTTTAAACAATTTAATTTAACTTCAAAATATCATAACCTTCATTAATTAATTAGCCTTTAATTAATTAATTAATTAATTAAGTAAGTAATTATTCTTGAAGTAATTATATTAATAAATCATTAATTACTTAACAAATTAAAAGATAAATCTTTTTATCTTTATTAATTACTTTAATTGTTATTATTTTTAACCTTGTTTAATGATTCATCATTATCGCATTAGTTAATTTAAAAGACTAAGGTTTTAAATAATATTTTATCTTAATTATCCTTTTAATTATATTATTCATTTAATATAAATAAACTTATTAAATAATGTGACAAAAATAAATAAATTTTAATTACTTTAAAAACATCTTACTTAAAACCTTAATTAATTCAAACTTAAATCAAAATCGTCATTTGAAAACATGCATTTAAAATTGTTTAAAAGTTTGGATTTTTTTTAAAGTAAAAACTGTTTTGTATGTCAACCCCTGAGACCACATCGAGTCTCCCCTGAACAAAAATGTCCCTTGCTTCGAGTCGTTTCCAAAACTTACCTGTGTGCCCTATTTTTTTTTAAACTTAAATTTTTTTAAGTACAAACCCGTGCAATACAAAAATTTCTTCGAGCCCATACCTGAGCTCGAACTCTTACTTCCCGAAGGCTACTTCGAGTTTCCCCTTTTCTTCCCAAATTACTGCTTCCTGACACATCCCAGGCATGTGCACGTGCACAATCAATCCGGCCGCCTTAGGTTGAAGCTCGGGCCATCGACAAGTCCACGATAACGTTCCCGAACCCTACGAACACCCATTATTCTGAAACGATGGTGATTTTATAATCGAGCCATTTGACCCCAATCTGAAACAAAAATGAGCACCACTTAATCGCCTCGTCCTCCCACTTCTGATCATCAGAGATCATGAAACTCCATCCTAAGATCCGCCAGCCTCCCATGCTTCCGATGGCCTAAGTCCGATGATCTCCGATGGCCTAAAGACGACGTAATGACCACGTTTCTGACCTCAACCCATTTTAAGTCTTAAACCCTAAGTCGATCAAGATCATCATCCACGTCAATCTAAAATTTAATCAAGCAATTTTCCCTAACTCTACGACCTTCCAGCTAGCTATGGTTACGATCATAAAGTCCACCAACTTATTTATCGCCAGAACTTAGTGGAAATGGCGATTCCGTTCATCCCCATTTTTCTCAGAGAATACTTGATAAAAAAAATTAATTTCACTTTTATAAATCATCAACTTTGATGACGTTTCAATTGATATATTCAAGATCTGAAATCAGGATTGATGAAATTTATGTTTACATTGGTTTTGCCTGTATTCTTATATTTCCAGAAAAAGTTTTTGTTTAATTTACTTAAATTTATTTTAAAACTTAGAACATGATCGTACGAGCATGTTCTCTTTAGATTTCAAAGCCTATAAATAATTTGAGATAGAGCTTTTTAATTTAAAACAGGTTTTGGAACCTGTAGGCCTGGAACAGAGTTCATATTTATGTGTACAGACATGCACCTTCATTTTCATGTATATATATACATGCAAACACACATTTACCATTCAAACTTCAATATTATTCACAGCAACAATTTCTAGTTCAAATCAAAAGGGTATACTCACATTTCACAAACAAACATTCAATACTGATCACATGCAAACCAAAGTATAAAGGGGTTTAAGAGTTTGCTCACATACAAATAATTTTTACTCAGAAATCAAGGCCTAAAAATCATTGGAGAGGAAGGTTTGAATTATTGAATCAGTTTTCAAACTTGTAATGTTTAAAATAGAGGCTTACTAGCCTGTTCCAGACTTGAACACAGATACTAACTCACAAATATATAAAACCATTTCTTAAACATCATGCACACATGATTCATATCATATTTCAAGGATTCACCATATACCAATTCAAGCAATTTCAGTTTTTTTTTAAGTTTTACTCACCTGTTAAAATGTGGACAGAGAACAGGTTTTTAACTTGGCTGAAACTTGTATTTTGATTTGAAGCTGATTCCTGTTTGTTGAATTTGATCTGAATATAAATTTGATTCTAAACTGAGTTGATTCTTCATTATAGCTTCAGGTTGGATTTGTAGTTTGAAATATTGATAATCAAAACTTGGTTGTTTATGAGCTGAAGTTTGTGTTTGATTCCCAGGTTTTGATTGTTGTTGAGTTGATCTTGCTTTTATTTTAATTTAGTCTGCTCATGGTTTGAGGTAGTGATGGATATATGTATATATCCATAGAACAAAGGCGTGTAGAAGAAGCTAGGCCTTTGTACATGCTGAGATATTTTACAAATCTTCATCTATCTACTCTTTTCTTTTTTATTTCCTTTTGTTTATTTGATTTGTACAAATGTTGACCCTGATTTCAGATTTTATATGCTGATTTGCTATTTGATTTGAAATGCATTTATGAGGCTGTCCTCTTGTGTACATACATATACTATTATATGAGTTGATATATGTATGTATATCCTTTTATATGTAAAAATATATGTATAGTTATGTATGTTGATATGATATAATACAGATCCCCAATTATTATTTGAATTCTAACTCTGTAATTTAGGTACAGCATCTCAATCCCTAATAACAAGTAGCTTTTTATTATTACTGACGTGTGAGGTGGGAGAAGAAAATTAGACTCAGTACATTTACATATTGCAATTCTCAAAAATAGTTTGGAGAGTGCAATGCAAATCATCAATTTACATGCAATTTTTAAATAAAGAAGCATCGTAAATGAAAATCAATATATGTAATAAAAGTAGAACAGTGAATACGCAAATGTTAAAAGAAATCGAGAAGAATCAAAACTTCATACAATGTATGAAACTATGAATCAACAATGAAAATATAAGCATCATAAAAAATGAAATAACAAAACGTACAAAAAAATTTGTCCAGGCTGAAATTCAAAATTTTGACTTTCCTTATATAAGAAATTTTCCAACTAAAAGTACATGCAATTTTTTCTATTTCTATTTTAAATTTAAACTATCAATTACTTAATCTATATTCTTGTATAGATATATATTTATACTTATTTTTAATGTGAATAAGATAGATTTTATTTTAAATATTTTTGAAAGACTTTATTTTGAATTTTCAAATCATAGTTTCCTTACAAATACACACGTGTGTGTATATATATATACACAAATAAATAGTAAATGGCCTAAAAATCTTATTTGTTTTTAAAATGATAAATTGTATTTTAATTATCAGAGATTTATTTGTTTGACTGATTAATATTAATATTTCAATGAAATCAGTAAATTTCCCAACTAACAGACGTTCAAAAGTCTGGGTCATCACATCCACCCAACAAGATGGTGATCTGCAGAGCCTTCTGTACAGAGCTTCGTATGGTGCAGTCTTAATGCTTGCCTGATAACTGTTGTTGTACGAGAATTCCACCAGGTGTAAATGGTCTTTCCAAGGTCCGCCGAATTCCAGGATGCAAGCTCTCAACATATCTTCTAGAATGCGATTCAGCCTCTCCGTCTGACCGTCGATTTGAGGATGATAAGCGGTACTTAAACTCAACTTCGTTTCGAGAGCCGTTTGCAGAGCTTCCCAAAATTTGCTAGTGAAAATTGGGTCACGATCACTCACTATGCTGATGGGAACTCCGTGTAGTCTGACAATCTCTCTCATGAAAATCTCCGCCAATGAAGCTGCAATTCTGGTCGACTTAACTGGGATAAAGTGGGCGCTCTTAGTCAGTTTGTCTACAATTACCCACACTCCTTCATTTCCTTTCCTGTTTCTTGGAAACCCATCGATGAAATCCATCAATATCATCTCCCATTTCCACTTCGGAATCTCTAAAGGTTACAACAATCCTGCAGTCTTCTGTTGATCACCCTTCACTTGCTGACAGTTTGCACATCCATTAACAAAGGTAGCAATGTCCTTCTGCATTCCTGGCTACCATAAAACTCTTTTTATATCATTATACATCTTATTCATTCCTAGGTGGATACTCAATCCAGATTTATGGCCTTCCAACAAAGCTTCCTGCCTCAGTCCATCCACATTCGGTATGCACAATCATCCATTTATTCTTAAAGCTCCTTGACTGTCTATCTCAAAATCTGAATACCGACCTTCCTTAGCTCCCTGGATTAATTCTTCTAGTGTTTTGTCCTTCCCTTGATTGCTTACAATCCTTTCCTATAGAGTCGGGGTAACTTCAATGACAGCCAAAATTGCATTTCTACTCAAGGCATCTGCCACCATATTTGCTTTCCCCGGTGTATAGAGAATGTCCAGATCATAGTATGCCAAGAATTCCACCCATCTCTGCTGTCTCATGTTCAGGTCCTTCTGGGTAAAAAGATACTTTAAGGGTTTATGATCAGTGAAAAGCTCAAACTTTTCACCCAACAGGTAGTGCCTACATATCTTCAGCGCAAAGACAATAGCCAGCAATTCCAAGTCATGTATAGCGTAGTTTTTCACGTGAGGCTTTAACTGCCTACTCGCATACGCAATCACCCTTCCATTCTGCATTAAAACAGCTCCTAGTCATATTCCACAAGCATCTGTGTACACCTCGAACTTACTATTCCCATCTGGAATAGCCAAAACAGGTGCACTAGTCAATCTCGCCTTCAGATCTAGAAACGCTTCTTCACATTCTAGAGTCCATTTAAATTTTTCTCCCTTTCTAGTCAGTTTGGTCAAGTGAGAGGAAATCTTAGAGTAATCATGGATGAATTTCCTGTAGTAACCTGCCAAGCCAAGAAAGCTGCAAACTTCCGTAGGAGTCTGCGGTTGCTTCCACTCTTGAACAGCTGCCACCTTGACCGGATCCATAGAGATACCATCTCCAGATATGATGTGTCACAAAAATTTTACTTCTGATTTCCAGAAATGGCAGTTCGAAAACTTTTCTTTCAGTACATGCCTCCTCAAGGTCTCCAATACTATCTCCAGATGACGCATGTGCTCCTCCTCTGATTTGGAGTAGATGAGAATGTCGTCGATGAACACAAGCACAAACTTGTTCAACACATCCCGGAAGACACGGTTCATTAGACCTACAAAATAAGCCGGAGCATTGGTTAGCCCAAAAGTCATAACCAGCCACTCATAGAAATAGTCGGGTCCTCTAAATGCAGTCAAGGGTATACTGTCTTCAGCAACCCTCAACTGGTGAAATCCTGAAGTTAGATCCAATTGGGAGAACACAGTCTCCCCATGAAGTTGGTTGAAAAGATCGTCAATACGAGTCAAGGGGTACTTATTTCTAATAGTCACCTTATTCAATTCTCGATAGTCTACACAAAATCTTAATGATCCGTCCGATTTGGTTGCAAATACTACAACAGAACCCCAGCTAGAATGACTAGGTCTGATCAATCCTCTCTCCAAGAAATCCCGAGTCTGCTTCACCAATTCCTCTCTTTCTCTAGGAGCCATCCTTCTACTTGGTTGGACTACGGGTATCGCTCCTGGAACTAAATCAATACGGAACTCGATCTCCCGATGCGGGGGCAAACCTTTGACTTCTTCGAACACATCTGGAAATTCTCTGACAACTTCGATTGTTCCTACCTCTTCTTGAGATGCCTCGAGCCCATGCAAGAGACTACCCAGGTGAATACCTGGACTATCACAAGTCACCCTTGCAAAATCCTTCCCAGTTCGGTTTCCAACGACACGGTTCTCTCTTCACAAGCTAGAACAGCTTTATACTTGTCTAACCAATCCATTCCCAAAATAAGATCAAATCCTTTAAAGTCCGATACAAAAGGGTCGCACGAGAAGCTATGGGATAGATAAGAAATTTTCAGGCCTTCCCAAATCATGTCCAGTTTGGTCACTCCCCCTATGAGATTAGACACAAAAATAGAGCGGTCTACGACACTAGCGGTAAGGTGAAATTTCTCCACCGTTTCCAAAGAAATAAAACTAAGGGAAGCACCAGAATCAAACAATACTCTAACATAAATGCCGTTTAAAAGCAAAGTACCTTCGAGTATGCCTTTACCCTTTCCACCAGTAGAAGCTGAAGGTCCACCCTGAATAGCAAACACCTTGCTTTGTTGAGCCTTCTAAAGAAGTCGGCAAGCTTTCAGCATATGCCTGGGTTGTTGACAGTTGAAGCATAAGGTCTTATGCACCATTGGGGAAATAGGTCCACTCTGTTGTTGCTTCGGAGCACCTCCTCTAGGACAGTGTCTAGACAAATGACCTTCCTGCTGGCACACATAACATTTCCTGGCTGTATTGTTGCCTCTAGGTTTTCCTTTACCCTACTTCTTCCAGTTTGGGTTAAATTTCCTTTTATTCTGATTGGTTGCATTTCTACTCGGTGCTGCAACTATTTCCAAGGATTTCTTTTCCAAAAGCACCTCGTATCTCAAAGCCATATCTACCAGTTCCACAAATGATCCCTTAAGATGTGTAGTCATTTTCTCATGAAATTCGGGTCTCATTCTAAGCATAAACATTTCGTTTTTCTTAAGCGGTGTGTCAATAAGTCCAGGACCATATCGGGACAACTCGTTGAACTTGGTTTCATCTCCGATACTGACAAATCTCCTTGCTTAAGGTCCAGAAAACTCCTATACAGTCGGGTCTTTCCTACAGTAAGCATAAACTACTCTTCAAATACCTCCTTGAATCTGTTCCAAGAAAATTCGTCCTCGGGAACATTCATTGTGACTGCGTCCCACCACGCAGCTGCTCCCTCCTGTAGTTGCCAAGACGCCATAACTCGCTTCTGCTCATCCGAAAGATCCAAACTCTTAAAAATTCGCTCACACAAGCGTAACCAGGCTTGCACTTCGATGATAGACTTAGTACCCATAAAAGGCTTTCCTCTAAGATTTGTAAAGTCTTTGCACAGTGCTGCAAAGTTCACTCGAGGCGGTATTGGGGCTACAGCCTCGACAGTCACTCAACCACCCTTTGCATTCAGGGTCCTTCCATTTGTAGTTGTCGTGCCACTCGCTCTCTTGCCTCTTCTTCCCCTGGAACTCATTTTCGTAACCTGGACACGGTAATCCAACAGTCGGGTAGGTGTATATATGTATATATAAAATTTTACAAGTACGCTCTCTCTCGACGGGTGTTAACCCAAAAGCCTAGGTATTTTCTCAACCTAGCGCTCCGATACCAACTATGACAACCCGCCCTTCATTCCACAGAAAGACATGTCGTGAAATAGAAAGAAATAGGTAGAAAAGAAATAGATAGAAAGAAAGAACTAAACACAATCACAGAATCTCACAGCAGAAAGGAATAAATATATTATATCACATACATATATCACAAAAGTCACTAGTATAGTACATCATAGTCAATAGTTTACATATATCATACTAGACAGTCATGGTGACCTGCCTATTCCATACAAACCAAAAAGCAGCCATAAATACTAATACAACGGAAACATATATAACTAGATACGCATAAGCCTCCTGCTCCAAGCCTTCCCCCAAAATACGTCAAAGCTAACCTAGAAATCACTTGGCTACTCATAAATATTTTGAGTACCCAAGAGTTTAGGAAAACAGAAATTAAACTCCGGGTCAGACATGGGTCTGGTGTGAGTAAATGATTACATTTTATTTAACTTGAAAATCATATGAAACAAAGCTATCTCGTAAGACTCACCGCACATAAACACGGTCAAGTTTTTTCCTTACGAAAAGCAAAACATTTCATAGGAAATCCAGTGATATTATGATAGTGTCTAGGGTTTTCAATATAAAATAAAAAATAGCTGGAATGCTTGCATCTCACGTTCCAACATAGTTGGGCACAATCAAAACGTACGGCGCTTATTGGAGATTGGATTCCATACAATGGTAGGGCTACTAGGGTTCCGCCCGTCACATTACGTGGTCTAGATCAGCGTTCCGAGGACCACTCCCGATCCCCTGCAACACGAGACCAGAGCTACCCCTTACTGGATAGTCCGAATAAGATCACCCCACGGTTGAGGCCACCAACCGCCTACACAGCCGAATAAAAAGGGAAATTTAGACAGGGGAAATCTTACCCTAATTGGGTGCTACCCACTTAGCCTTGCTGCACCTCCCCTGTTTTAGCCATTCCTGGTTTGTGAGGCTTGAGGCTACGATTACCTTTTATAGCACACACTTCTTGGAATGCTCACCGTCTTCCAAAGACGATGGTCTGATAGCATTCGTCCATACAAGTCCGTTCCGGGTCCGAATAGAACCGAAGGCACTATCTCCACTACACTCGTATTGGAATTATCCTCAGAGTTAGCGACAAATAGCCCTTGCATTCTGAATCTTCATTCCCTATCTTCCCTTGAGATTTTCATGACCTATCGCTTATTTTGGATCGATGTGGTTTTCGAATAACAATTGATATCTGATCCTGGTCTCATCGAAATCCAAATGCCATCTTTTAAGGCCAAGTTGTTTAAAATAAAACAATTTCAATTTTCGAATGTCATATTCACATATAAATTCCATCATAAATATATATTCAAATAAACGTCTCGCGTTTATATCAACAGTTCAATCCAGGGTATTTCATATCACAGAATAACTGAAATTAACATACTAGATAAATCAAGCAATCCAAAGTACTTAATCATTTTAAACTATCCATAGACTAGATTAACTAGTCACACAATCATCTAATTAATTTAAAACAAAATTAAATATTTTTAAATCCTGTTTAATTATTAATAAACTAATTGCAAACCATTTTATTTCATTTTAAATATCTGAAATTAGTTAATGGTTAACATGTACGATTAGCTTAAGACTTTTAATTAATTTATAAGTTTAAAACATTTTCTTTTACTTAACCATTGACTAATTACACTATTTATTTTACTTTAATAAACCTTAGGAATTAATTTAAAATAATTAACATAAAAATATAATTATTCTAAGCTTAATTAATTTAAGTTTAAACCCTTTTATTTGCACCATTTATTAAACTAAGTTTTGGGTTAATTTAAAGTTTTAAATTACTTTATCTATTAGGAAATCTAAGTTTCAAAAGCATTTAACCTTTATAACAATTTGTTCTGAAATTTACTTTTAGAAATTTTATTTACTTATTACGTTAAGCAAGCCGGCCCAATCGGCCCAAAAATACTCTAACCAGCCTATTCCCTTCCTTCTCTTTTCTTACCTATCTTTAATTTCATTTAACTCCAGCAAACCCAACAGCTACAACCTGACACACGAGACATGCGTGCACGTGCACACGGCATCGGAGCGTGTCGAACATCATCGACGACACCACTGAGTCGCTGCCGTCAAACTTAACCCTCCTTGCTACCCAGAACCCCACGATCACCCCCAAAATCAAAATCGAGTAGAACCACCTGCTTCCATCCCGCGCCACAACCTCCGACCACCAGAAACCGCATCCTTCTGCCTGGAACCTCGCCTCACTTCCATCTTCCTTTTCCCCTCCTTCGGTCCACCTCAATGCCACTACGACACCGCGCTCACCCGGTAAACAGCTTTTACCAAAAACGTCGCCTAACCCTAAAACTCATCACATCGCCGTCAATGATACTCAGAAAAATGCAACTCCATTTTCCCGTGACCCCCGGCCAACGACCTTCCTCCGGCCACAACCCCGATGCCAATAAGCCTCGCGGCCACCAGAAATCAACCCACGACCGATTTCCAGTCGACACACGACATCCCATTAACCATGCCATTAAAAATCGAAGCAAGACCACCAAAATTCGTTATTTTCTAAGTCGAATCCGTTTATATAAGTGAAACACGAATTTAAAATAACTGATTTCTTGAGTTGTTTCACCTTCCACTGTAAAACTTTTTTTCTCAGTGATATTGCTTTCAAATTTCACATGAAATTATTTTAAAAATAGGAATTCTCTATTACAAACATAATTCCTTCAATTATCACAACCTATAAGTATTTAGATGAAGAGAAAAATGATTTTGAAGGGTCTTTAAGCCTGCTAGAAACAAGAACATAGGCAATATATATGTATACAGGCATTTATAGGCTTCCACACCCAGGCATACATACATTTTCTTCTATGCAACACATATTCAAGACCATTAGTACTATTGAATCTTTACATAATCATGTTATAAAGAAGATTAGACTTTTGAAAAGAAGTTTACTCACAGTAAAAATTTTGAACAGAGGAACAAAGATCTTGAAAAAAAAACTGGTAGCTTGCTTGTTGGTCTTGATCTTTCTTCCACTTAGTTGTTGAATTTGTATTTAAGTTTTCAGGTTGTAAAATAGTAGTGTTTCTTTTTTTTCTTCTGGTATGCTTAGTTTGAGTGAACGAAAATGAGGTAAGGGAGATACATATATATAAGAAGGGTAAGTTGGCTCTGTACACAGCACACTTTTTTTTTCACATTTTCTTTTGAATTTTATTTACTTTGATTTCTTGGGTCAGAGATTCCTGAAAATGTAGTGATTTGTTAAAGTTGAGAAATGACCTTTTATGTGCTTGAGTAGATAGGCAATTAATGTGTGTGTCCCCCTTCATGTTTACATGCATATCCCATTCCATGCATATACCTATCTCCTACGTATGCATACATATATTTTTTTGTCTCATTTGCCTTACCTACATACAAATATCCACATATATTTTACAATGGTCAATTTATATGTTTTACTTAATATTACATATAACCATATAATCCTCTTATATACTTATTTCTATCTCTAAACATATATCCTAATTTTATTCCTATTTTTATTTTAAGCTTAAGTTATCCATACTTAATTTATATCCTTTTATATATATATATATATATGCTTATATTTTGTGTTTAAAAGGTATGCTTATTCTTGAGAGATTTACTTTGAATTTCCAAATCATAACTTTCTTTTCACAATCTATATATGTGTATATAAATAAATAGTAAATGGCTAGCATGTTTTATTTGTTTTGAAATGATAAGTTTGTAAATTTAAATAATTAGATTAGAAGATTATCAAAATAATAGTGTCAAAATCCCGAGTCGTCACAGCTGGTTTGGACAAATTCGGAGACTATTGAGATTTGGGCCTTTATTTGGATTTCAAACCGATTTGAAATCAAAGTTGAGTGTTTTAACCCACTCACAACTACTAAATTATCTTATGTTAGTTAAATTAAATTATGATGTGTTTAGAAATTGATTGGTTGATGTTTGGTATATTTAAATTGTCATTCTAGTTAAATTTTCCTTTTATTGCATTAATTATCGTTTAATTTAATATTGAATTTAAATTGTAAATTTAGTACCTGTTATTGATTATCAGTTATTTGTTGATGTTTATTGATTGATTTGGATGATGATTGTGATGGATGTTTTATTGGACATTGGATGACTGGATGTTGAATTTTTATATTGTATAACACTGTAAGTTCCCTATGGGTTGAAATGATACATACCCAAACGATCTATAGATTAGGGAAAAATCGTTATGGGTTGAAATGAAAGACTCGAGCGATTTTATGGATTTTTATTTAATTCGGGATTACGATTTGGAATGATATATAACTGTAAATTTTTAAATTGCGGATTGAAATGATAAATATCTGTATCACTTGACCCTAGGGTAGAGAATTATGTACGGACACTGGATTGGTTAAATTAAATGATTTTTGAATCTTTAAATTTTGAGTTCAGTTAACTGATATTATGAAATAGAAATTGATTTACATAAACTGAATTATTTTCGATAATCCAAGTGTTAAATGTTGAAGCTGGAATTGATTTAATGAATTGTTCAAAGGATTTAAATTGGAATTTCAAGGTTGAAGTATCGAATATGAATGGATTTATCAGAATTGAGTTATTGAAACATTGGATATAACTTTGAAATCTGATTCAAACTAATTTAAACCATTTAATTAAATTAACTATTTTACTCAATTTAAACTATTTTTATTTATATTAATCTATTATGCCTATTTAATCCAATTTAAATCTATTTTACCAATTTTAAACTAATTAAATTTATTTAATATATTTAAATCTATTTAATGTGATTTAAATCTATTTAAATTTATTTAATCTATTTAAAACCTATTTAAGATAATTTAAATCCACTTAATCTATTTTAAATCTATATAAATCATTTAAATCTAATTAAATCAAATTTAAATGTATTTAAAACTATTTTCTATTTAAAATAATTTAAATCTATTTTAAACCATTTTTAAAACTATTAAAACTATTTATAACTACCTAAACTATTTTCCAAATTTTCAAACTATGTAAAGTTGAAGTATTATGTTTAAAATCCTTAATGATGATACAACCTAAGTTGTGATTTGGAATTGATAACTTTTTGAAAATTTACGTATCGAGTAAATATGATTTTTGAAAGTGGAATATTATTTGAAAGTGAATATGATTTTGAAAGTGAATATAGTTTGGAAATGAATATGATTTCGAAAGAGATATGATTTGAAATTGAATATGATATTTTGATATAAATGGTGAATTGCCATTTTGAAATGTAAAAGAACCACCCAGTGTGAAATAAGCGTTTAGTTGTTAAAGAGACTGGGATCGGATATTGTCATACTCTCTGTCAATACCGAAAACCACTTTAACAACTATGTACATGGTGGAGATTCCAGAAATGAAGCAGGATGGTTTGGCGAACGAGTTCTATATGAGGTATGACGTGACCTTGACTCTCGTGAGTCAGCTTAGATGTGACTAAAACAGGAGCCACGCTGGGCAAGTGAGGTCGCACCTCCAATCTGACGCATTTCTTCGATACTATATTATGACTTTGTGATGATTTGGTGGCCACCCCTTGATTTTGATTTGGGAGTGTGTTCCGAGATGGGCGGTAGTAGCTGCTATGCGTTACCACCAGTCCGGATATGCAATTGGTATATCTACCTTGGCATTGCCTCGAGTGTCGTGTTCATATGCCCTATCACTCCTTCTACGAGTTTGTTTTGTACCATACCTATGGAGTGCCCTCTGGGTAAACCTCCAGTTTGCGGAGGAGCGTATGGTACGGTACTGTATAGACTATGAGAATATATAAAATGTGTTAAAGGGGATATGGGTAACACCTTAACGCTATTTTAATACTTTTACTTTACTGTAGACATATTATAATAGCGTATTTTACTGCATAGTAGATAGTTTAACGGATCCTTAGGAGATGGTAATCCTGAACATCTCTTAAGTTATTGCACTCACATTAGACACTGGATAGGAGATGTCAAACCCATAAACATCTCTGAGGCCGTCACACTCATATTTACCGTTGATTTAACTTACATAAGAACTTTTAGTTCTGACTCGAGTGTTTTGTCTTTTCAATTCGCTTGGGTCAGCCTGAGCATTTCAGGGTTGAAGACCTTATTTCTGGAGGATGAAGATGAAGATTTTACTATTATTATTTGTTATATTTATTCCACTGCATCATGTTGTTCCGCTGCATTTATTTTTTTATTCTTGTTGTTTGTAACTCTGATTCTGTATTGTATAAGTATAATCAAATTTATTTGTAAATAACTTCATGAACTGTTATTTGATTATTATATTTTGTCATTCCGTTGTGAGATTCTATTTTTGTTTTATTTCTTTCTCTTTTTCTTATTTACCGCAATAACAATCTATCCTTTTGTATGGTTTGAGTCTGACGTGTGTGGTTTATCGTCGATTTAAACCATCCAAAAAGGCAAGTCATTACAGTTAGCTTTGTGGGGTTTGACTCTTTAGAAATAGGTAGTAATACCCTAGAATGAGCCGCTGAGAGTATATATATGAGAGAGCGTATTTGTTAGTGTTATAGAAGGTTTTTATATTGTGTTAATTTATTCCATTTTGTATTTATAAATTCTGGTTGGTGCATAGGACACTATGACATCGATAGGAATTTCTAAACACTTAACAGGGCAGACCGACCCAATATTTGTTTTGAAATATAGGTAAATGAAATAATTATGCCTATTATATATTTTTGTATATAAATTAATAAATTTTATAAATGATATAGTTGGTTGTTATATATTTGTTTGTTAGGTAGTGAAATTTTATAAATAGTGATTGAAAATAAGATTTACAAATAAAAGGAATATAAATTGGAATTTGAGAACTTAAGTTTCGGGATTTTAGAAAATTTCTTTCGAAAGATTTTGGAATGTAATATTAATATTATTTGGAAGTATTTTCTGATAAATATTTCAATATGATTCGAAATAAATGTTTAAAGGAAATAAGTTATGTACTCCGCTCTCTGTCGTTGGAAAATAATTTCGGTGATGAGTGCACGCATCATCGACGTTCATTTTCAAGTTTCAAAGTGGGAAGATTGTTGTAGTAATTTTACTACACAATTGTTTTGATAAATTAATCTTGATTTTTGAATTCCAAATATGATTTGATATATATAAAAGGTATGATTATATATATATATATATATATATATTTTAAAATAATTGAAATGAACCCGGTTGTTTAGTTCTTAAGTTCTGTAAATTAGAAATTGAAATTATTTTAATGGTTGGAATCTTAACTATATTAATAATTGGAAACTTCTAAAATAAAAATAAGAAATTTAATGTGAAAATGATTGATGAAATAGATAAGGAACTAAAATTTTGTAAACAGTAAATAAAAAGAAAATGAAAATAAGAAATGGCAACTATCGAACATTTTTTGTTAACTAAACAAATAAGAGAAACTTGGGTAATATTCAATTGCATTCTTAAAAAACATATTTATAACTTACCAAATTATTTAAAAATTGAAATGTTAATAAGAATATGTAATAGAATATTATACAAGTAAACTTGGAAAAATGAAAAGGATTCAATAGACTTACTTTTATAAATAAGAATTCTAATGCTATAAATTATTATTAACTGAAGTTTGTAGTTTGAAATGCTACTAATTAAATGTAATATAGTGAATAATGTGAAAAAATGATATAAACTTAGGTTAACATTGTAAGCTATTTATAATCAGATTTAATGGTAAAGGTGAATACTGTAAGTAAATAATTATAAACTTGAATTAATATTAAAACCATTTATAATTAAAATGAGTACTATATAAATTGAATGATTATAACTTCAAGAAACATTTAAATGATTTAGAAATGGAATTAATATTCGGTAATACTTTAAATATGGAAGGATGAATGTGACTATAAATGGTAAATTGAATTGTAAAGAAACTTACCTAATAATGTACAATCCAATAAGTTGAAATAAAAATAACTTATTTACGCAGTGAATGTAAAGAAATAAAATGAAAGAAAATGACATTGTATGAATAAAGTAGAAATGAACTTTTGTAATAGTAATGAATGTAAATTAATGAAAATAAACATTATATGAATGAGAAAAGAAAAGTAAATGATGAAAAAAAGGGGAAATCCAACTAAATTGTAAATGTCAAGTAAACTGAAATAAAATATATACAGTACTTCAATAATGAACTTATTATCCAAATAAATGAAATGGATATAACTTATGTAAGTAAAGAATGTAAATAAATGAAATAAGCCTTACATGAATGGATGAAAATTAAATTTTTGTATGTAATGAATGTGAATTAAAGAAAGTCATTGTATGAAAAAAAAAGAATGAATAATAAATGATGTGAAAAATAAATAGAGTAAACTTATAAATGTGTTGGATTCTTTGTATTGGCTTATGGATTAGTTGGGAAAGGATACTTCTACTTTGTATAGATGTGATGCCCCACCTCTATACCCATGCTAACCAAGATCACTACGATGTAGCGCTGTCAATTAGCATGGAGAATAAGGCTGTGGAGGAGCGACCATCCATGTAACTTCTTTGTGCGAGCACCGATATGTCAGATAGAATAGAATGCATATCATTTAAGGAGGAAATCCGACATACCGATACAAACTCAAAGCTATCACACGGTGGCTATATAAATCTTTGGAAACAAACATAGAAAAAATCATAACATAAATCAATCACAGACATCCATATCACAAAGGCGGAAGAAGATATGAATATATATATATATATATATACACATGAAAGTGTACATCAGAGTAGTGGTCAAAAAGATCCACGATAATACAAAAGAATAGCATCACGTGCTATACAAAAGAATAAGTACACAACATAAAGTCTATATGTAAAATGTGTACATCCAAAAACTACTAATCTATGTAGTTAGCCAAAAGTCAG
This sequence comes from Allium fistulosum, assembly GCA_030737815.1. Taxonomy (NCBI): domain Eukaryota; kingdom Viridiplantae; phylum Streptophyta; class Magnoliopsida; order Asparagales; family Amaryllidaceae; genus Allium; species Allium fistulosum. The sequence continues at coordinate 132,730,853 of CM060904.1, forward strand.
AATAATCCTGAAGAGAAGTCAAGCAGAAGCACCTGTAACATCTCGGTCTGACCCGAGTATTATTTATAAGAAAATAATAAACGGATCAGTCTAGCTATAATTATCAGATGATAAGGTATAAGATAAATAATATGACATGAACATGTAACAACCATAACGGCATACTACTATAAGTATGTAAATAATAATCAACAAGAGATCAATCAATATCACAAGAATCTTCTCAAAGATAAAATAGGGTATCATACCCTAAACTTGTATTCAGAACAAGTCAATAACACATAAATTCACCAATGCACAAAAACTGATATCATATCAATGAAAATCATGAAAATTGGTGAAGCATAAATTCCAGAAATCATCACCAGAAATCCAGAAAACACATAAAAAGGGGGAGGCCTAACACATGAACGGGAGCATGAAAACTCACCTACGCGTAAACACATGAACGAGAAGCTATCTCATGGAAGCTGTCCATTAAATTTCCACACAAAAATGGCCCGAAGACCATGGGGTGCTACCCCATATATGTGATGGCGAAACATCACAAAAGCGGGGTCTAGTCTCCCTCGCAGACAAAGAGACATCGCTCAATCGCTAGTCTAAATCATAAAAATGATCGTCATGATCATTAGGAAGTGTCAATCACACCAAGCTAGTAAATATATGAGTTTAGCTTAATGTCCCATAACCACTTGCTTAACTTAAATATTTACGAACATGCTGTAAATCTTTACTAGGAAATTGTCACAAAAAGGGTTCAATCGAACAAGTCCAAGAGCTAACCGACGAAGTGAACGCAAGCATTTCATACCACTCGTTTTACTAAGTCGTTTAATTCAATTTCTCATTCGAGTGAGGTAAAGGCTTGTATATACTAGTAGATTGGAAAACGGTTGGAGAGAAAGAGCTTTGTAATAAAATAGTGTTGAAATCGTTTTGATGAAAGAGCTTTGATATTTACTACCAGTATTGAAACCTTCATATCTTTAGAGTGACAAGTCACAAAACGATTGCTGAAACAAATCGAATCACATAAATTCACGTTCGAAGACGTGAGTAAAGTCCAAAGAAATCAATCCCAAAACCATCATAGTAGAAATTCTGTTGAATGTTTTTCAGATAAGATCCCCTACGGAGGGGGGTCCAAGGGGTGGCAACCCCCTAGGTGGGGGTGCGGGGGCAATGCCCCTGCTACGGTGTTCGACCTACCCGGTCAGGTCATAGGGGTCCAGGGGGCAGCTCCCCGGCGGGGTGCGGGGCAGCGCCCTGTCAAAACGGTACGACCTAAGTGAAGACAAGCGGCCTACGACCTAAAGCAAAATGAGGTCTGACGACCTAAGGGTTCACACGACCCAACACAATGGCCGAGCGCCCTAACTAGAGTTAAGGGAGGCGAGCGACTTAAGGACAGTCGACTTAACAACTTGCGACTTAGTGGGGCATAGGTCGGAGACGACCTACGAGGTAAACTAGGCCGACTTAGTAGACGAGCGACCAAAAGTAAACGGTCCAACGACCTAACTCGAACGACCTAGAGGGTCGAACGACTTAACTGGAGGATAGGTCGGGCACGACCTACGACATAACAGAGCCGAGCGACCTACGACTTAACAAAGCCGAGCGACCTGCGACTTAACAAAATGGAGCGACCCAAGGAGTTAACTCGCTAACGACCTAAGGTGAGAACAAGGTCACGCGACCTAACAGGAAACAAGGTCAAGCGACCTAAGGGGTTACGCGACCTAAAGTTATGGTGAGAAATTAGGCCGAACGACCTAACTGGAGCCTAGGTCGGAAACGACCTACGAGATAAACCAGGGCGAACGACTTAACATTTGCCTGGAGATTATAGGTCGGCAATGACCTACGACTTAACTCCAGGCGACTTTTCCACGCACGCCTATGAACCCGAGCGACCTAAGAGGCCAGAACGACCTAAGGCTGGAAAATTCATCAAAATGCTAAAGAATGGAGTTTTTCGCCAATCCAATCCAAACCAAATGCAAATGTGCATGTTAAAGTGATAGGGAACCATTCCCAACAGTCCAATGACGATTATAGGCAAGATGTGAGATCAAAAATCTCACCTTTTCACTAAAATGGATGAAGATGGAGATTGAAAGCAAGTAGAAGCAATCCAAAGCTTGAATCCACTATCTTCTTTTTGAATTTGGAGTTGAATGTTGGAATTGCAATTTAATTTGAGTTTGGAGTTTTAATTTCCCTTTCCCTCCTCCATTTTTGACAAAGCTTGAAGTGTTTGATAAAGTGAGGAAGAGGAGGTGGGTTGGGGCTGAGTTAGAAGGTGCAGTCCAACCAAAGTCAAAGGTGGGAAAAAGTGTCGAAAATTTCACTATCTCCAAACATATCGAAGTTTACACTCAAAAAGATCGCAAACGTCATTTTGAACTTAATGGAGGTGGTCTCGAGTCCTAATTTGACCGTATGCAAAAAGTAGCTTTTCGGACTAACATCCGACTAACGATAAAATATTTAAATAAAAGCTTTAAATATAAAATCGATAAATATGCGGGTTGTTACAGACTCCCCTCCTTAAAGAAATTGCGTCCTTGCAATATATACCTTGGAAATAAGAAGTAACAACCATAAAAGCATATTAACACAAAAGAAATTGGAAATAGAAGTTCACCTGAAAGAGCATGAGAAAGTAAGTCCGAATGTGTACGCTCGATGAATTCCCTAGTTTCCCAAGAGCAATCCTTAGAATTTGAGGACCATTGAACTTTAACAAGCGGGACATCTTTATTTCGAAGGCGTTTGACCTCCGCTGCAATAATTCGAATAGGATGCTGCTCATAAGTTAAGTTAGGCGAAACTTCAATCTCTTCAACAACACCAGGCTCAAGAATAGCATCGGAATCCCGAAGGCACTTCCGTAATTGAGAAACATGATACACGTTATGAATAGCAGCAAATTGAGCCGGTAATAAAAGGCGATAAGCTATGGAACCGATACGTTCAGTGATAGGAAACGGCCTAATATATCGAGGCACTAATTTTCCCGATCGACTGAAGCGTACAACACCCTTCATAGGTGAAACACGAACAAATACAAGATCTCCAACAGAAAATTCTAATTTCCTTCTTCGATTATCGGCATAGGATTTTTGTCTACTCTGGGCTTCTTTCATCCTATGTCGAATAAGCTCAATCTTTTCTGTGGAATCTCGAATAAAATCTGGTCCTAAAACCATCTTCTCACCGACCTCAAGCGAACAAGAAGGAGATCGACATGGCCTTCCATAGAGTGCCTCGAAAGGTGCCATACCAATACTAGATTGGAAGCTGTTATTATAGGAAAATTCAACAAGTGAAATATGATCTTCCCAACTTCCACCAAAGTCAAGCACGTAGAAGATCTTCAAGTGTTTGATTCACACGCTCAGTTTGTCCATCGGACTAGGGGTGATAAGCGGTGCTAAAATTAAGCTTCGTTCCCAAAGCTTTTTGAAGACACTTCCAAAATTCACTAGTAAACAATGTATCACGATCACTAACAATGGAAGTAGGGACTCCATGTAATTTAACAATTTCTTTAATAAAGAGTTTGGCCAGAAGAGGAACGGTTCGGTTCGACCGAACAGGAATATAATGGGCAGATTTGGTAAGTCTTTCAACGATCACCCATAAACTATTATGACCCAAAAGCGAACGGGGTAGGCCATCAATAAAATCCATGGAAATTTGATCCCACTTCCAAATTGGAATTTCCAATGGTTGCAATAACCCACTGGGCCTTTGATGTTCAGCCTTGACAAGTTGGCAAGTCATGCAACACTTAACAAAGTTAGCAATATTAGACTTCATTCCCTCCTAGTAATAAAGTCGTTTCATATCCGCTTACATTTTACTACTACCGAGATGAATGGAATATTTGGAACGATGAGAATCTTCTAGAATATCCTTTCGAAGATCACTAATATTTGGTACAATAAGTCTACCAAATTTTCGAATGCCGCCACGAGAATTAATATCAAAGTCTTTCAAACCTTCGATATCAACTTTATCCTTAATATTTTGGCCAAGAAGAGCCAATTCGGGATCTAGCTCTTGAGTTTCAAGAATGCGGTCTAAAAGAGAAGGATGAGCCTCAAGGCTACATAAAACAAAAGATGAACATAAATCGGAAACACAGTCTCGAATTTCACAAGTGGATAAAACTTCGAGATCATTCCATTCGGATATCATCATGGAAACAACCGCTTGTTGCTTGTGACTAAGAGCATCGGCAACTCGATTTCCCTTTCCAGGAGTATAAAGAATATCTAGATCATAAGAGGCAAGGAATTCGAGCCAACGTTGTTGACGCAAATTAAGTTCCTTTTAAGAAAATAAATATTTCAAAGACTTATGATCAGTATAAAGTATAAATTTCTCTCCCAAAAGATAATGTCGCTAAATTCGAAGGGCAAAAATGATAGCCACGAGTTCTAAATCATGTGTGGCATATCTAGTCTCAGCCGGCTTCAATTGCCTAGAAGCATAAGCAATAACACGTTCTTTTTGCATAAGAACGGCACCCAAACCAACGCGACTAGCATCGGTATAGACAACAAAATCTTGATTCCCTTTGGGAATAACAAGAATAGGAGCATCAGAAAGGAGTTCTTTTAATTTCTGAAAAGAAGTTTCACATTTGTCCGACCAAATGTATTTAACACCTTTCTTTGTTAAGCCAGTAAGAGGGACGGCAATTTTAGAAAAGTCCTTGATAAAACGACGGTAATAACCCGCCAATCCAAGGAAGCTACGGATTTCCGTTACACTCTCCGGTCTCTTCCAATTTTGAATCGCTTCAATCTTAGAAGGATCCACTGATATTCCGGATTCGGAAATAATATGACCGAGAAACTTCACATTAGATTGCCAAAAGTGGCATTTACAGAATTTTGCTTTTAATTGATTACTCCTAAGAGTTTCCATATAATCCAAAGATGCTTTTCATGCTCCTCCTTGGTTTTTGAATACACAAGAATATCATCAGTAAAGATGAGAACAAACTGATCGAGAAAATCATTAAAAACTCGATTCATAAGGTCAACGGAATAAGCCGGAGCATTCGTTAAACCAAATGGCATAACTAGCCATTCATAAGATCCATAACGAGTATGGAACGAAGTCAAAGGAATACTATCCTCTGCAATACGAAGCTGATGAAAACCGGTAGCCAAGTCCAATTATGAAAAGACTCTAGCACCACTCAGTTGATCAAATAGATCATAAATCTGAGGCAATGGATATTTATTCTTAATAGTAAGATCATTAAGCTTGCGGTAGTCGACGCAAAGCCTAAGAGTTCCGTCAGATTTCTTTACGAAAATCGCTGAAGCTCCCCAAGGTGAGGAACTAGAGCGGATAAATTGCTTCGTCTCTAATTCGGACAATTGTTTGCGCATCTCTTCATTCTCCTTATTGGACATGCGATAAGGAGGACGAGTAATAGGTTGGGCTCCAGGTATGAGATTAATTTTGAACTCAATTGCTCGCTTAGGTGGTAATCCTAAAACGGGCTCAAATATGTCAAAAAATTCATGGACAACGTGAATACGAGAAATGACATCTTCCTCATCATCATTATCATCATCAAGAGGATTTAGAGAATATAAAGATGCTGTCAAAGTAGAATCCGAATCTTTAAGAACAATAGAAATCCGCTTAACAAATAGTGGATGTCGAAGACAAATAGTCCGCTCAGGACAAAGGATATGAGCTTCATAACGATTAAGCCAATCCATACCCAAAATCATTCAAAAGCCTAAGTAACGCATGACATGCAAATCGGCTAGGAAAGAAAAATCACATAAAATAATCTCCACATCTCTACATAGCAAACTAAGAGTTGCGGATCCATCAACGAGATTCGCAATTCTCAGAGAAGTCATTAAAGCATCAACACTTAAAGAAAAAGTATCGACAAGTTCCTTTGATATAAAAGAATGGGATGCACCCGTATCAAAGAGAACTCTAATAGGTTGATCATGAAATATAATAATGCCATCAAGGACAGAATGAGACATACCTTGACCGCGAGATGTGTTGCCAGGGGCTTGAGCAACGTTTAACTTTCCCTCCTTCTCTTGAAGCTTAGGGCATTGGTGCATAAAATGATCTGGACTTTTACAATAGCGGCAAGAGCGGGGCTTTGAACACTTGTTCGAAAAATGGCCCTTAGCACCACAGTTGAAGCATTTATTATCACTGGGGGAAAATGCCTTTGCCGCAGGAGTTGCTTGCTTACCCTTTTTGTTGGGATAAGGACCTTTAAACTTCTTAGGCCTTTTATTGTTGTTGAAGTTTAGTTTGGCAGCCACCACTTCAACATCACTGTCCTTATCAGCCTCTTCAAGACGAAGAGCGATATCGATTAGTTGGTCGAAGGGAACTTCCAACTTGAGAAGTAATGGCTTCTTGAGATTCTTATTTAAGCCATAGACGAACCTCTTGTTCTTCTTTAATGGGGTGTTGATGTATTCAACCCCGTATTTGGACAGTGACTCGAAGGATGCGACATAATCTGTCACAGAGGATGCACCTTGGACAAGGTCTATGAAACGACGAGCCAATGTAACTTTCTCTACTTCTGGTACGAATTTTAATTCAAAGCGTTCCCGGAATTGCTCCCAGGTGAGATCCGCTTCATTAATTTCAGAAATAAGTAGTTCGTACCAGTCCAGTGCCCTCTCTTGGAGCATACTGGAGGCCACCTGAACACGGTGTAGATCGATAACGTTCATGCGAGAAAAGATTCGATCGCACGTTCTTAACCAAGCTTGGACCTCATTAATTGTTTCGGAACCTTTGAACGGTTTCCCACCCAAATTGGTATAATCGCTGCACAAGCGTGCAAAACCAGACTTAGGGTGGGTAGGTTCCTGATTAGGACCAGCTGCTTGAGCATTCTTTACTAAATCAAGAAGCTGTTGAGCGGTCATAAAAACTCCTTTTGGGGGAGTAGCAGCAGGTGGTCCAGCTCTGGGACGACCTGGTCTAGACATTCTCTTTTCTAAGAAAGAGAGAAGAAGAAAAGTTATTCTCCAAATAAATATCAAGCAAATCTTGATAGATAAAACAAGGATACATAAAAGGAAATAGGATGAATCGGTACGAAGACTCGAATTAAATCCTAAGGCACTACTACTAAGTTGGACTTAGGACGATGATCCTTGTTAAGTTATTCTACATTGTTCCGAAGCTTGGCTCTGATACCAAGCTGTGACGCCCTACCTCGACACCCACACTAACCAAGATCACTACGATGTAGTGCTGTCAATTAGCACGGAGAATAAGGCTGTGGAGGAGCGACCATCCATGTAACTTCTTTGTGCGAGCACCGATATGTCAGATAGAATAGAATGCATATCATTAAAGGAGGAAATCCGACATACCGATACAAACTCAAAGCTATCACACGGTGGCTATATAAAATCTTCGGAAAAAAACATAGAAATAATCATAACATAAATCAGTCACAGACATCCATATCACAAAGGCGGAAGAAGATATGAATATATATATATATAACACATGAAAGTGTACATCAGAGTAGTGGTCAAAAAGATCCACGATAATACAAAAGAATAGCATCATGTGCTATACAAAAGAATAAGTACAAAACATAAAGTCTATATGTAAAATGTGTACATCCAAAAACTACTAATCTATGTAGTTAGCCAAAAGTCAGAATAATCCCGAAGAGAAGTCAAGCAGAAGCACCTGTAACATCTCGGTCTGACCCGAGTATTATTTATAAGAAAATAATAAACGGATCAGTCTAGCTATAATTATCAGAAGATAAGGTATAGGATAAATAATATGGCATGAACATGTAACAACCATAACGGCATACTACTATGAGTATGTAAATGATAATCAACAAGAGATCAATCAATATCACAAGAATCTTCTCAAAGATAAAATAGGGTATCATACCCTAAACTTGTATTCAGAACAAGTCAATAACACATAAATTCACCAATGCACAAAAACTGATATCATATCAATGAAAATCATGAAAATTGGTGAAGCATAAATTCCAGAAATCATCACCAGAAATCCAGAAAACACATAAAAAGGGGGAGGCCTAACACATGAATGGGAGCATGAAAACTCACCTACGCATAAACACATGAACGAGAAGCTATCTCATGGAAGCTATCCATTAAATTTCCACACAGAAATGGCCCGAAGACCATGGGGTGCTACCCCATATATGTGATGGCGAAACATCACTCGGGGTCTAGTCTTCCTCGCAGACAAAGAGACATCGCTCAATCGCTAGTCTAAATCACAAAAATGATCGTCATGATCATTAGGAAGTGTCAATCACACCAAGCTAGTAAATATATGAGTTTAGCTTCATGTCCCATAACCACTTGCTTAACTTAAATATTTACGAACAAGCTGTAAATCTTCACTAGGAAATTGTCACAAAAAGGGTTCAATCGAATAAGTCCAAGAGCTAACCGACGAAGTGAACGAAAGCGTTTCATACCACTCCTTTTACTAAGTCGTTTAATTCGATTTCTCATTCGAGTGAGGTAAAGGCTTGTATATACTAGTAGATTGGAAAACGGTTTGAGAAAAAGAGCTTTGTAATAAAATAGAGTGAAATCGTTTTGATGAAAGAGCTTTGATATTTACTACTAGTATTGAAACCTTCATATCTTTAGAGTGACAAGTCACAAAACGATTGCTGAAACAAATCGAATCACATAAATTCACGTTCGAAGACTTGAGTAAAGTCTAAAGAAATCAATCCCAAAACCATCATAGTAGAAATTATGTTGAATGTTTTTCAGATAAGATCCCCTACGGAGGGGGGTCCAGGGGGTGGCAACCCCCTAGGTGGGGGTGCGGGGGCAACGCCCCTGCTACGGTGTTCGACCTGCCCGGTCAGGTCGTAGGGGTCCAGGGGGCAGCGCCCCGGCGGGGTGCGGGGCAGCGCCCTGTCAAAACGATATGACCTAAGTGAAGACAAGCGGCCTACGACCTAAAGCAAAATGAGGTCTGACGACCTAAGGGTTCACACGACCCAACACAATGGCCGAGCGACCTAACTGGAGTTAAGGGAGGCGAGCGACTTAAGGACAGTCGACTTAACAACTTGCGACTTAGTGGGGCATAGGTCGGAGACGACCTACGAGGTAAACTAGGCCGACTTAGTAGACGAGCGACCAAAAGTAAACGGTCCAACGACCTAACTCGAATGACCTAAAGGGTCGAACGACTTAACTGGAGGATAGGTCGGGCACGACCTACGACTTAACAGAGCCGAGCGACCTACGACTTAACAAAGCCGAGCGACCTGCGACTTAACAAAATGGAGCGACCCAAGGAGTTAACTCGCTAACGACCTAAGGTGAGAACAAGGTCACGCAACCTAACAGGAAACAAGGTCAAGCGACCTAAGGGGTTACGCGACCTAAAGTTATGGTGAGAAATTAGGCCGAACGACCTAACTGGAGCCTAGGTCGGAAACGACCTACGAGATAAACCAGGGCGAACGACTTAACATTTGCCTGGAGATTATAGGTCGGCAACGACCTACGACTTAACTCCAGGTGACTTTTCCACGCGCGCCTACAAACCCGAGCGACCTAAGAGGCCAGAACGACCTAAGGCTGGAAAATTCATCAAAATGCTAAAAAATGGAGTTTTTCGCCAATCCAATCCAAACTAAATGCAAATGTGCATGTTAAAGTGATAGGGAACCATTCCCAATAGTCCAATGACGATTATAGGCAAGATGTGAGATCAAAAATCTCACCTTTTCACTAAAATGGATGAAGATGGAGATTGAAAGCAAGTAGAAGCAATCCAAAGCTTGAATCCACTATCTTCTTCTTGAATTTGGAGTTGAATGTTGGAATTGCAATTTAATTTGAGTTCGACCGAACAGGAATATAATGGGCAGATTTGGTAAGTCTGTCAACGATCACCCATAAACTATTATGACCCGAACGCGAACGGGGTAGGCCATCAATAAAATCCATGGAAATTTGATCCCACTTCCAAATTGGAATTTCCAATGGTTGCAATAACCCACCGGGCCTTTGATGTTCAGCCTTGACAAGTTGGCAAGTCATGCAACACTTAACAAAGTTAGCAATATCAGACTTCATTCCCTCCCAGTAATAAAGTCGTTTCATATCCGCGTACATTTTACTACTACCGGGATGAATGGAATATTTGGAACGATGAGAATCTTCTAGAATATCCTTTCGAAGATCACTAATATTTGGTACAATAAGTCTACCAAATTTTCGAATGCCGCTACGAGAATTAATATCAAATTCTTTCAAACCTTCGATATCAACTTTATCCTTAATATTTTGGCCAAGAAGAGCCAGTTGATCTAGCTCTTGAGCTTCAAGAATGCGGTCTAAAAGAGAAGGATGAGCCTCAAGGCTACATAAAACAAAAGATGAACATAAATCGGAAACACGGTCTCGAATTTCACAAGTGGATAAAACTTCGAGATCGTTCCATTCGGATATCATCATGGAAACAACCGCTTGTTGCTTGCGACTAAGAGCATCGGCAACTCGATTTCCCTTTCCAGGAGTATAAAGAATATCTAGATCATAAGAGGCAAGGAATTCGAGCAAACGTTGTTGACGCAAATTAAGTTCCTTTTTAGAAAATAAATATTTCAAAGACTTATGATAAGTATAAAGTATAAATTTCTCTCCCAAAAGGTAATGTCGTCAAATTCGAAGGGCGAAAACGATAGCCACGAGTTCTAAATCATGTGTGGCATATCTAGTCTCAGCCGGCTTCAATTGCCTAGAAGCATAAGCAATAACACGTTCTTTTTGCATAAGAACGGCACCCAAACCAACGCGACTAGCATCGGTATAGACAACAAAATCTTGATTCCCTTTGGGAATAACAAGAATAGCAGCATCAGAAAGGAGTTCTTTTAATTTCTGAAAAGAAGTTTCACATTTGTCCGACCAAATGTATTTAACACCTTTCTTTGTTAAGCCAGTAAGAGGGACGACAATTTTAGAAAAGTCCTTGATAAAACGACGGTAATAACCCGCCAATCCAAGGAAGCTACGGATTTCCATTACACTCTCAGGTCTCTTCCAATTTTGAATCGCTTCAATCTTAGAAGGATCCACTGATATTCCGGATTCGGAAATAATATGACCGAGAAACTTCACATTAGATTGCCAAAAGTGGCATTTAGAGAATTTTGCTTTTAATTGATTACTCCTAAGAGTTTCCAATATAATCCAAAGATGCTTTTCATGCTCCTCCTCGGTTTTTGAATACACAAGAATATCATCAATAAAGATGAGAACAAATCGATCGAGAAAATCTTTAAAAACTTGATTCATAAGGTCAACAAAAGAAGCCGGAGCATTCGTTAAACCAAATGGCATAACTAGCCATTCATAAGATCCATAACGAGTACGGAACGAAGTCAAAGGAATACTATCCTCTGCAATACGAAGCTGATGAAAACCGGTAGCCAAGTCCAATTGTGAAAAGACTCTAGCACCACTCAGTTGATCAAATAGATCATAAATCCGAGGCAATGGATATTTATTCCTAATAGTAAGATCATTAAGCTTGCGGTAGTCGACGCAAAGCCTAAGAGTTCCGTCAGATTTCTTTACGAAAATCGCTGAAGCTCCCCAAGGTGAGGAACTAGAGCGGATAAATTGCTTCGTCTCTAATTCGGACAATTGTTTGCGCATCTCTTCATTCTCCTTATTGGACATGCGATAAGGAGGACGAGTAATAGGTTGGGCTCCAGGTATGAGATTAATTTTGAACTCAATTGCTCGCTTAGGTGGTAATCCTAAAATGGGCTCAAATATGTCAAAAAATTCACGGACAACGTGAATATGAGAAATGACATCTTCCTCATCATCATTATCATCATCAAGAGGATTTAGAGAATATAAAGATGTTGTCAAAGTAGAATCCGAATCTTTAAGAACAATAGAAATCCGCTTAACAGATAGTGGATGTCGAAGACAAATAGTCCGCTCAGGACATAGGATATGAGCTTCATAACGATTAAGCCAATCCATACCCAAAATCATTCCAAAGCCTAAGTAACGCATGACATGCAAATCGGCTAGGAAAGAAAAATCACATAAAATAATCTCCACATCTCTTCATAGCAAACTAAGAGTTGTGGATCCACCAACGGGATTCGCAATTCTCAGAGAAGTCATTAAAGCATCAACAATTAAAGAAAAAGTATCGACAAGTTCCTTTGATATAAAAGAATGGGATGCACCCGTATCATAGAGAACTCTAATAGGTTGATCATGAAATATAATAATGCCATCAAGGACAGAATGAGACATACCTTGACCGCGAGATGTGTTGCCAGGGGCTTGAGCAACGTTTAACTTTCCCTCCTTCTCTTTAAGCTTAGGGCATTGGTGCATAAAATGATCTGGACTTTTACAATAGCGGCAAGAGCGGGGCTTTGAACACTTGTTCGAAAAATGGCCCTTAGCACCACAGTTGAAGCATTTATTATCACTGGGGGAAAATGCCTTTGCCACAGGAGTTGCTTGCTTACCCTTTTTGTTGGGATAAGGACCTTTAAACTTCTTAGGCCTTTTCTTGTTGTTGAAGTTTGGTTTGGCAGCCACCACTTCAACATCACTGTCCTTATCAGCCTCTTCAAGACGAAGAGTGATATCGATTAGTTGGTCGAAGGGAACTTCCAACTTGAGAAGTAATGGCTTCTTGAGATTCTTATTTAAGCCAAAGACGAACCTCTTGTTCTTCTTTAATGGGGTGTTGATGTATTCAACCTCGTATTTGGACAGTGACTCGAAGGATGCGACATAATATGTCACAGAGGATGCACCTTGGACAAGGTCTATGAAACGACGAGCCAATGTAACTTTCTCTGCTTCTGGTATGAATTTTAATTCAAAGCGTTCCCGGAATTGCTCCCAGGTGAGATCCGCTTCATTAATTTCAGAAATAAGAAGTTCGTACCAGTCCAGTGCTCTCTCTTGGAGCATACTGGAGGCCACCTGAACACGGTGTAGATCGATAAGGTTCATGCGAGAAAAGATTCGATCGCACGTTCTTAACCAGGCTTGGACCTCAATAATTGTTTCGGAACCTTTGAACGGTTTCCCACCCAAATTGGTATAATCGCTGCACAAGCGTGCAAAACCAGACTTAGGGTGGGTAGGTTCCTGATTAGGACCAGCTGCTTGAGCATTCTTTACTAAATCAAGAAGCTGTTGAGCGGTCATAAAAACTCCTTCTTGGGGAGTAGCAGCAGGTGGTCCAGCTCTGGGACGACCTGGTCTAGACATTCTCTTTTCTAAGAAAGAGAGAAGAAGAAAAGTTATTCTCCAAATAAATATCAAGCAAATCTTGGTAGATAAAACAAGGATACATAAAAGGAAATAGGATGAATCAGTACGAAGACTCGAATTAAATCCTAAGGCACTACTCCTAAGTTGGACTTAGGACGATGATCCTTGTTAAGTTATTCTATATTGTTCCGAAGCTTGGCTCTGATACCAAGCTGTGACGCCCCATCTCTACACCCACGCTAACCAAGATCACAACGATGTAGTGCTATCAATTAGCACGGAGAATAAGGCTGTGGAGGAGCGACCATCCATGTAACTTCTTTGTGCGAGCACCGATATGTCAGATAGAATAGAATGCATATCATTTAAAGAGGAAATCCGACATACCGATACAAACTCAAAGCTATCACACGGTGGCTATATAAAATCTTCGGAAAAAAATATAGAAATAATCATAACATAAATCAGTCACAGACATCCATATCACAAAGGCGGAAGAAGATATGAATATATATATAACACATGAAAGTGTACATCAGAGTACTGGTCAAAAAGATCCACGATAATACAAAAGAATAGCATCACGTGCTATACAAAAGAATAAGTACACAACATAAAGTCTATATGTAAAATGTGTACATCCAAAAACTAATAATCTATGTAGTTAGCCAAAAGTCAGAATAATCCTGAAGAGAAGTCAAGCAGAAGCACCTGTAACATCTCGGTCTAACCCGAGTATTATTTATAAGAAAATAATAAACGGACCAGTCTAGCTATAATTATCAGAAGATAAGGTATAGGATAAATAATATGGCATGAACATGTAACAACCATAACGGCATACTACTATAAGTATGTAAATGATAATCAACAAGAGATCAATCAATATCACAAGAATCTTCTCAAAGATAAAATAGGGTATCATACCCTAAACTTGTATTCAGAACAAGTCAATAACACATAAATTCACCAATGCACAAAAACTGATATCATATCAATGAAAATCATGAAAATTGGTGAAGCATAAATTCCAGAAATCATCACCAGAAATCCAGAAAACACATAAAAAGGGGGAGGCCTAACACATGAACGGGAGCATGAAAACTCACCTACGCGTAAACACATGAACGAGAAGCTATCTCATGGAAGCTATCCATTAAATTTCCACACAGAAATGGCCCGAAGACCATGGGGTGCTACCCTATATATGTGAAGGCGAAACATCACGCGGGGTCTAGTCTCCCTCGCAGACAAAGAGACATCGCTCAATCGCTAGTCTAAATCACAAAAATGATCGTCATGATCATTAGGAAGTGTCAATCACACCAAGCTAGTAAATATATGAGTTTAGCTTCATGTCCCATAACCACTTGCTTAACTTAAATATTTACGAACAAGCTGTAAATCTGCACTAGGAAATTGTCACAAAAAGGGTTCAATCGAACAAGTCCAAGAGCTAACCGACGAAGTGAACGCAAGCGTTTCATACCACTCGTTTTACTAAGTCGTTTAATTCGATTTCTCATTCGAGTGAGGTAAAGGCTTGTATATACTAGAAGATTGGAAAACGGTTTGAGAAAAAGAGCTTTGTAATAAAATAGAGTTGAAATCGTTTTGATGAAAGAGCTTTGATATTTACTACTAGTATTGAAACCTTCATATCTTTAGAGTGACAAGTCACAAAACGATTGCTGAAACAAATCAAATCACATAAATTCACGTTCGAAGACGTGAGTAAAGTCCAAAGAAATCAATCCCAAAACCATCATAGTAGAAATTCTATTGAATGTTTTTCAGATAAGATCCCCTACGGAGTGGCAACCCCCTAGGTGGGGGTGCGGGGGCAACGCCCCTGCTACGGTGTTCGACCTGCCCGGTCAGGTCGTAGGGGTCCAGGGGGCAGCGCCCCGGCGGGGTGCGGGGCAGCGCCCTGTCAAAACGGTACGACCTAAGTGAAGACAAGCGGCCTACGACCTAAAGCAAAATGAGGTCTGAAGACCTAAGGGTTCACACGACCCAACACAATGGCCGAGCGACCTAACTGGAGTTAAGGGAGGCGAGCGACTTAAGGACAGTCAACTTAACAACTTGCGACTTAGTGGGGCATAGGTCGGAGACGACCTACGAGGTAACCTAGGCCGACTTAGTAGGTTAGCGACCAAAAGTAAACGGTCCAACGACCTAACTCGAACGACCTAGAGGGTCGAACGACTTAACTGGAGGATAGGTCGGGCATGACCTACGACATAACAGAGCCGAGCGACCTACGACTTAACAAAACCGAGCGACCTGCGACTTAACAAAATGGAGCGACCCAAGGAGTTAACTCGCTAACGACCTAAGGTGAGAACAAGGTCACACGACCTAATAGGAAATAAGGTCAAGCGACCTAAGGGGTTACGCGACCTAAAGTTATGGTGAGAAATTAGGCCGAACGACCTAACTGGAGCCTAGGTCGGAAACGGCCTACGAGATAAACCAGGGCGAACGACTTAACATTTGCCTGGAGATTATAAGTCGGCAACGACCTACGACTTAACTCCAGGCGACTTTTCCATGCGCGCCTACGAACCCGAGCGACCTAAGAGGCCAGAACGACCTAAGGCTGGAAAATTCATCAAAATGCTAAAGAATGGAGTTTTTCGCCAATCCAATCCAAACCAAATGCAAATGTGCATGTTAAAGTGATAGGGAACCATTCCCAACAGTCCAATGATGATTATAGGCAAGATGTGAGATCAAAAATCTCACCTTTTCACTAAAATGGATGAAGATGGAGATTGAAAGTAAGTAGAAGCAATCCAAAGCTTGAATCCACTATCTTCTTCTTGAATTTGGAGTTGAATGTTGGAATTGCAATTTAATTTGAGTTTGGAGTTTTAATTTCCCTTTCCCTCCTCCATTTTTGACAAAGCTTAAGTGTTTGATAAAGTGAGGAAGAGGAGGTGGGTTGGGGCTGAGTTAGACGGTGCAGTCCAACCAAAGTCAAAGGCGGGAAAAAGTGTCGAAAATTTCACTATCTCCAAACATATCGAAGTTTACACTCAAAAAGATCGTAAACGTCATTTTGAACTCAATGGAGGTGGTCTCGACTCCTAATTTGACCGTATGCAAAAAGTAGCTTTTCGAACTAACATCCGATGAACGATAAAATATTTAAATAAAAGCTTTAAATATAAAATCGATAAATATGCGGGTTGTTACAATAGAGATGTATAAATAACCTATAAAGTTTTATCTACAACTATTGAGTGTATGGTTTACTTCATAGTTTATTTATCATTTTATATGATTAGGAGTTCTGAACTCGAACAAGCCATTTGTTTTGGTTGAAATGGATGGTTGATTGTTTTCTTTGTTTAAAATGGTGTTTGTAATGACTATTGTTATATTGTGGTTTTTGTGTGTTATTTATTGAAATTTTTAAAATGTTTCTCTTTTATATAATTATTAACCCTTTTGGATTATATAAGTGAAATACGGGTTATGGAAGCAATTAAAACTGTTTTTGATTTCATAAATTAAGCGTTGTTTGCCCGACAAATAGGTACGTTCTTGGATTATGGTTTTATAGCGATATTATATTGTTTTTCCGGTGGTTTGGGATATATTATTTTGACAATATATGATATATATTGTTTTATTGATATTATTATTTCTTCCGGATCTCTCCATACAATGGAGACTCTGCCGAAATTTTCTACGAATTTTGGACTTAGAAAATTTTGTGAAATATTTTCCAAACTTTTGTGAATTTAAATATAAAAGATTTAATTGTTATAAATTGATATAATTTATTTCAATTATTTAATTATGTGAATAAATTGGTTATAAATTTAATATTTTGAATAAGATATATTGATTATATAAAGGGGCATTTCACTAGAAGGACAAACTTTGCAGTCCAATTAGTTTCTAGGACACACATCTAAAGAAATTAATTTCAAGGACATAATTTCATAGGTTTTTAGGCCTTAGAAACTAAATATTTTACATTTTGTCCTTAAAAGTAATTATTTCAGTTGTGCGTCCTAAAAACTAATTGCACTAGCTAAAGAGGCCCTTGTGGCTAATTTCCACTTATATAATTCCTTCTTTTCCCTTTTTTCCTTTTCGGTGACGAAAAGTTTTGAGTGGGGGAAAGTGTAATGACCCGTAATTTTCGATAATTAAAATTGGTTAATTTAATAAAGTTTTGTGATTTAATATTGAGAGAAAAAAAATTTGTGATTAAATAATAAGAATGTAATTGGATTAAAAGGTAATAGTATTAATTCAAGGTAATTTACAATTGCTTTGAATGTAATTCAAATTAATTGAAAGGATTAAAAAGTTATAATTGATGTAGGTTGTAAATGAATTTTAGTAATGCATGTATTAATGGATAACTGGATTAAAAAGAGAAATTGATAATTCAATTGTTGATTAATTAATGAAATAAGGTGTAATTAATTGTAATTGATAATAGTAGTGGGGTAGTAGTAGTTATAACAACTGTTTGTAAATAATAAACTTACAAATGTTATTAAATGTAGTAACGGTGACAATTGTTGTTTGTTACCAATGTATTTAATCAATTGCAATTAAATGTTACATTAATGTGAGTTAGGACAATAACTACAAAAATGTGAATGTAATAAAATGTATAGAAATGTTAATTAAATTCATAAGGAAATAATTGATGTAATAAGAAGAGTAATACAAAGATAAATTAATTTATTGACATTTTAAATTTTAATAAAATTGATAAAAATTCAAGGTAACTGAAATATGGCTACTAATATGGAAAACGATGAAATTGGAGAATATTAATGTAATAAATAGTGAACCAATGTTAATTATATCTATAGAGTAATAAGGGAATAGGATAAAAAGCCAAACAAATGGAATTATTGGAAATTTAATTTATAATTACTGAATTTATTGAAATTGAAATTAAACACTGTAAAGTATGTAATATTCAACATTGAATTGATATAAAAATTTGTTTTAGAGGATTACAAATTTCTTAGTAATCTAAGTGATAGAAATTGAAAAAAAAAATATTTGAATTGAGAAGGGTGATTTGATTAATTTAATATTTATTTACTTAATTAACGTGAAAATAGCCATTTTGGTCACTGTCTCGGGTTTCGATGAAACCAGTTTCATCGGATCCGTAAAAGTGAATTATTGTAGGATTTCAAGTTTCGTAGCGATCAGACTTATCTTTTGATCGTACGGACTCGAAACGCGTAGAAATCAATTTAATTGAAATCAATTTGAAATAAGCTGATTTTTTAAGCTAACTTCTGTATACAATGGAATTAGGATTTGAAACTAGTTCCATTGAGTTTAAAAATATCGAAAACTTATATTTCGATATATTGAATGACCCATTTCCGTTTCGGGAACGAAACGGGCTTTTCGAGTCGTTGTTATCGTTTCGATCCAACCCTGCCTATATATCGGCTGTTATAAACCCTATCTGTTTCTCACTTCATTATTTTTGTACTTATATCTCCTTCCTCCTTCTCAATCGACAGAACATCAAACCTAATTCCCAAATTCCAAAACCTAATTTCAATTAAAAAAAAACGGATCTGCAGCAACTTCGGGTCAAGAAGAAAATGACTCGGGTCTCGGATCATTTTGGCAAAAACTCAGAGCAAGCACCGGGGATTTGAGGCGGTGGACCGAAGTTGAACCCGAAGTCGACCCAGGACCATAATTTTTCAATATTCTAATTATCATAACGTTTTCATACGAGCTCGGATTCAAGCGCAGTTTGTTTCATTGGGATTGTATTGAAATTCCGGACATTTTGACGCTGGTTTGGACAAATTCTGAGACTGTTAAAATTGGGGCCTTTATTTGGATTTCAAACCGATTTGAAATCAAAAGTGAGTGTTTTAACCCACTCAGAACTACTAAATTATCTTATGTTAGTTAAATTAAATTTATGGTGTGTTTAGAAATTGATTGGTTAATGTATGGTATATTTAAATTGTCATTCTAGTTAAATTTGACTTTTATTGCATTAATTAGCTTTTAATTTAATATTGAATTTAAATTGTAAATTTAATACCTGTTATTGATTATCAGTTATCTGTTGATGTTTATTGATTAATTTGGATGGTGATTGTGATGGATATTTTATTGTTGACATTGAATGACTGGATGTTGTATTTTTATATTATATAGCACTGCAAGTTCCTATGGGTTGAAATGATACATACTCGAACGATCTATAGATTAGGGAAAAATCATTATGGGTTGAAATGATAGACTCGAGCGATTTTATGGATTTTTATTTAATTCGGGATTGCGGTTTGGAATGATATATAACCATAAATTTTTAAATTGCGGATTGAAATGATAAATATATGTATCACTTGACCCTAGGTTAGAGAATTATATATAGACATCGGATTGGTTAAATTAAATGATTTTAGAATCTTTAAATTTTGAGTTCAGTTAACTAATATTATGAAATAGAAATTGATTTACATAAACTGAATTATTTTTGATAATCCAAGTGTTAAATGTTGAAGCTGGAATTGATTTAATGAATTGTTCAAAGGATTTATATTGGAATTTCAAGGTTGAAGTGTCGAATATGAATGGATTTATCAGAATTGAGTTATTGAAATGTTGGATAAAACTTTGAAATCTATTTCAAACTAATTTAAACTATTTAATTAAATTAACTATTTTAATCAATTTAAACTATTTTTATTTATATTAATCTATTATACATATTTAATCCAATTAAAATCTATTTTACCCATTTTAAACTAATTAAATTTATTTAATCTATTTTAAATCTATTTAATGTAATTTAAATCTATTTAATCTATTTTAAATTTATTTAATCTATTTTAAATTTATTTAATCTATTTAAAACCTATTTAAGATAATTTAAATCCACTTAATCTATTTTAAATCTATATAAATCATTTTAAATCTAATTAAATCAAATTTAAATCTATTTAAAACTGTTTCTATTTAAACTAATTTAAATCTATTTTAAACCATTTTTAAAACTATTAAAACTATTTATAACTACCTAAACTATTTTCCAAATTTTCAAACTATGTAAAGTTGAAGTATTTTTGTTTAAAATCCTTAATGATGATACAACCTAAGTTGTGATTTGGAATTGATACCTTTTTGAAAATTTACATATTGAGTAGATATGATTTTTGAAAGTGGAATATGATTTGAAAGTGAATATAGTTTAGAAATGAATATGATTTCGAAAGAGATATAATTTGAAATTGAATATGATATTTGGATATAAATGGTGAATTTTGCCTTTTTGAAATGTAAGAGAACCATCCGGTGTGAAATAAGCGTTTGGTTGTTAAAGAGACCGAGATCGTATATTTTCATACTCTCTGTCAATACCGAAAACCACTTTAACAACTGTGTACGTGGTGGAGATTCCAGAAATGAAGTAGGCTGGCTTGGCGAATGAGTTCTGTATGAGGTATGACGTGACCCTGACTCCCGTGAGTCAGCTTAGATGTGACTAAAATAGGAGCCACGCCGGGCAAGTGAGGTCGCACCTCCGATCGGTCACATTTCTTCGATACCATATTATGACTTTGTGATGATTTGGTGGCCACCCCTTGATTTTGATTTGGGAGTGTGTTCCGAGGTGGGCGGTAGTAGCTGCTATGCGTTACCACCAGTTCGGATATGCAATTGGTATATCTACCTTGGCATTGCCTCGAGTGCCCTCTGGGTAAACCTCCAGTTTACGGAGGAGCGTACGGTACTGTATAGACTATGGGAATATTTAAAATGTGTTAAGGGGGATATGGGTGATGCCTTAACGTTATATTAATACTTTTACTTTATTGTAGATATATTATAATAGCGTATTTTACTACATAGTAAAAAGTTTAACGGATCCTTAGGAGATGGTAATCCCAAACATCTCTTAAGTTATTGCACTCACGTTAGACACTGAATAGGAGATGTCAAACCCCGTAAACATCTCTGACGTCGTCACACTCATATTTACCGTTGATTTAACTTACATAAGATCTTTTAGTTCTGACTCGAGTGTTTTGTCTTTTCAATTCGCTCGAGTCAGCCTGAGCATTTCAGGGTTGAAGACCTTATTTCTGGAGGATGAAGATGAAGATTTGTACTATTATTATTTATTATATTTATTCCACTGCATCATGTTGTTCCACTGCATTTATTTATTTATTCTTGTTGTTTGTAGCTCTGATTCTGTATTGTATAAGTATAATCAAATTTATTTGTAAACAGCTTCATGAACTGTTATTTGATTATTATATTTTGTCATTCCACCACGAGATTTTGTATTTGTTTTATTTCTTTCTCTTTTTCTTATTAACCCCAATAACAATCTACCCTTTTGTATGGTTTGAGTCTGATGTGTGTAGTTTATTGTCGATTTAAACCGTCTAAAGGTAAGTTGTTACACAGATTTTGATATTAATGACGGCTATCATCTTAGGTTTTGTTTTATTCACACCTTTGATATTCCTATGCTATTGTCCTGTAAAAGTACTTTTAGCAAAGGTTGGATTATCCATCTATGCATTTTAAAAAACGTAAGATGATGCAATTTTTTTATGACTTAGGAGTGGCCCATTAGTGGTTATTTGTTTTATTACATAAATAAGGTATTGATTAAAATATTAGTTCCTTGTGTGGGCCTAAAGAGAATCGTACGATGGAAAGGACTGTCATCATTTTTTTCTTCTTGGAGCCAGCAATAGCATGTATGGAAAAGGCAATGATTCAATGAAATGAATATTTTTTTAATGTTAACTTGTACTGTTGGAATAATTTTGGATCTGTTAAAGGATTACATGTGTAGATTTGCTTCTTCAGTTGAAGCTACCACTTAATCATGTGCTGAATTAATATGACAGTATATTATTCCTAACAAATCACTTAGCATATTTCTACAAGAATTGTATACAAATTCATTTGAAATATTAATTACAATTCATTTGAAATATGCTTGTACTGTGCGTTTACGTATGTACATATTTATGTACTACAGTTGTTTCGGATAATTAAAAAAACAATTTAAATTCAAATTCGGTTTTCTTAAGGATATATAATATTTTAAATAGATTAATTGAAACAAAATATCACCAAAGTGATCACTTTTGTGTAGATTAATCTAATTAAAATATCAAACTAATTGTGTGTATGTAATTCATGCATTTATTAACGAACCCAAAGGTAAATTAGTATTTGGCCGAATTGCATGCATAATTGTGGTGATAAATGTGTGACAATTATAAGGTATTTTATGTGAGCGATATGTTAGTCCAAAGATTGCATATTATTTGACATAATTTATTGTCGATGTTTGATCGCTGCAACAAGAGTACCGCTTATAGTTAATATTAATGATGTGTTTGGTATCTTGAGATGAGAAAACCATTATTTGAATTTATTGTTTTATATGGATTCTCATATGAGCATGTTATTTATATAATTGTAGTGTTCTCTTTTCAGATGTTTCTACTATATCTGCTAACCTTAATTTAGTACCGGTTCTTAATGGTAATAACTTTAAGGACTAGAAGGAGAACATTTTCATTATTCTTGGTTGCATGGATCTTGACCTTGCATTAAGGATGGATCGAACCGCTTTCCGTGAAAAGGAGGATTTTTGAGAAGTGGGATCGTTCAAATCGCATGAGTCTTATGATCATCAAGCACGGCATACCAAAGGCTTTAGGGGTATAGTGTCTAAGGAGATCACCGATGCCACAACTTTCCTTACTAAAATTGAGAAACGCTTTGCAAAAAGCGATAAGGAGGAAACAAGTACTCTTTTAAAGAAACTTATTTTCATGAGGTTCAAGGGAAAGGAAAACATAAGAGAGTACATTATGGAAATGTCTCATCTTGCTTCAGAGCTGAAGGCACTAAAGCTTGAGCTTTCGGAAGACTTTCTTGTGCATTTAGTGCTTATCTCTCTTCCTCTACAATTCAGTCAATTCAAGGTTAGTTATAACTGTCAAAAGGAGAAGTGGACGCTTAATGAGCTCATTTCATTTTGTGTTCAAGAGGAAGAAAGACCGAAGCAAGACAAGACCAAGAGTGCTTATTTGGAAAGCACCTCTACGGATAAGGAAAGAAAAGGAAATTTAAGAATGAAGCTGCTAAGGATCCAGCTCAAAAGAAACAACAGAAGGAAATGGAAGGTTGTTTCTTTTGTCACAAGCCTGGATATATAAAGAAAGAATCTACCGAATATCATGCATGGCGTGCAAAGAAAAGTATGTTTCTTACTTTGGTCTGTTTTGAGCTTAATTAGTGCCTAGAAACACTTGGTGGATAGATTCTAGTGATACTACTCACATAAGTGTTTCTATGCAGGGTTGCCTGAGCTACTGAAAGCCAAGTGATGGTGAAGGACACATCTTTGTGGGCGATGGACAATCGGTAGAAGTGGAAGCAATTGGACATTTTAGGTTGTTATTAGGAACTGGTTTTTATTTGGATTTAAAGACACTTTTGTTGTACCGTCATTTAGATGGAATTTGGTTTATGTTTCTATGTTCGACAAATTTGGATATTGTTGTTCATTTGGAAACAATCAGTTTACTTTTTCTTTGAATTCAAATGTTGTTGGAACCGGTTATTTAAATGGTTATGACAATCTTTATTTGTTGAAAACAATTGTATCATATAATGATACCTTGCATGTAGAATCACGTGGTACTAAACGTAAATTAAATAAGGAAAATTCAGCATCTTTATGGCATAAGCTTAGGTCATATCTCCAAAGGTAGAGTTGAGCGCTTAGTGTCTAATGGCATTTTAGAATCTCTTGACTTCACAAACTTTGATGTTTGTGTAGATTGCATCAAGGGAAAACAGACCAAAACTAAAAGATTGGGTGCCAATAGATCTTCAGACATCTTAGAATTAATTCATACAGATATTTATAGGCCTTTCCCTATGGCATTTTGGAATGGTCAACAATATTTCATAACATTCATAGACGATTACACATGTTATGGGTACCTATATATCATTCACGAAAAGTCACAATCATTGGATTTGTTCAAAGCTTATAAAGTTGAAGTTTGAGAATTAACTAAACAAAAGGATTTAAAGTGTCAGATCTGATCGTGGTGGTGAATACTACGGTCGATATGATGGCTCAAGTGAACAACGTCCAGGACCGTTTGCTAAATTCCTAGAGGAATGCGGTATTATCCCACAGTACACCATGCCAGGATCACCTAGCATGAATGGTGTTGCTGAAAGACGAAATCAGACTCTTAAGTATATGGTAAGGAGTAAGATCGCTTATTCCACCTTACCCGAGTCTCTCTGGGGAGAAGCATAAAAAACAACAGCTTATATTCTCAATAGAGTACCAACTAAAGCAGCCGCAAAAGCACCTTATGAGCTTTGGACGGGTCAAAAGCCTAGTCTAAAACACTTTCACATTTGGGGATGTCCAGCTGAGGCAAGGCCTTATAGGCCACATGAAAAGAAACTTGATTCCAAAACAGTGAGCAGCTACTTTATTGGTTATTCTGAGCATTCTAGGGGCTATAAGTTTTATGATCCCATAGCTAGGAATATTTTTGAGACGGGAAATTGAGTTTGGGGGGAATAAAGTTAAAGACATTGCTTTTGAGGAGGACATAGATTCAAACCCGGTTCCTATTATCACTTTTGACAATGTTCAGTTGCCTACACCTATCATTGATCAAGAAGTGAATCCGGAACCTCAACGAGACAATGTTATACAACCCCTTATTCAAAATGAAATAATTGTTCCAAAAGAAAAAACTCAACAACCTCAAGAACTGATGCCATTAAGGAGGTCCATGAGGGAAAGGAGAAGTGCTATTTCAGATGGTTATATTGTATTTCTCCAAGAATATGAGAATGACAATGGAATGATGGAAGTTGACCCAATCAACTTTCATCATGCCATGAATAGTTCTAACTCTCAAAAGTGGATAGATGCCATGAATGAGGAGTATAAGTCCATGCAAGACAATAAAGTTTGTGAACTTGTCCCATTACCAGAAGGTGCAAAACCAATTGGTTGTAATTGGATATTTAAAACCAAGAGGAATGCAAAGGGTAATGTGGAGAGGTATAAGGCACGTCTTGTAGAAAAAGGCTATACTCAGAAAGAAGGCATCAATTTTATAAAAACTTTCTCTCCAGTTTCATCGAAAGACACTTTTAGGACAATTATGGCACTTGTTGCTCATCTTGATCTTGAGTTACAGCAGATGGATGTTAAGACAGTGTTTCTCAATGGAGACACTGATGAGACAATTTATATGGTACAACCATAAAAATTTGTGTCGGGAGATCCAAAGAATATAGATTGCAAATTAACAAAATCCATCTATGGACTTAAGCAAGCTTCTCGTCAATGGTACCACAAATTTCATCAAGTAATTATCTCGTTTGGTTTTGAGATGAATACTATTGATGATTGTGTGTATCACAAGTTCAGTAGGAGTAAACATATATCCTGGTTCTATATGTCGATGACATATTGCTTGCTACTAACGATGTAGGCTTATTGCACGAAACCAAGAAATTTCTATCTAAACATTTTGAGATGAAAGATCTTGGGGACACCTCTTTTGTATTAGGTATTCAGATACTTCGAGATCATTCTCGAGGTATTCTTGGATTATCACAAAAGTGCTATATTGATAAAATAATCAAAAGGTTTGGCATGCAAGATTGTAGACCAGGAGATACCCCTGTTGCTAAAAGAGATAAATTCAGTCTTAGTCAGTGCCCTAAAAGTAATCTTAAAATTCAAGAAATGCAAAAGATTCCCTATGCTTCAGTTGTTGGCAGTCTAATGTATGCTTAATTATATACGCATCCGGATATTGCATATATTATTGGGATGTTAGGCAGATACTTAAGCAACCTTGGTATAGACCATTAGAAAGCAGCCAAGAGGGTTATGAGGTACCTTCAGAGAACAAAATATTATATGCTCACTTATAGAAGATCAGATCATTTGGAGGTCGTAGGGTATTTGATTTTGATTTTGCTGGTTGTCAAGCTAGCAGAAAGTCTACATCAGGCTATATTTATCCGTTAGCTGGAGGAGCTATATCCTGGAAAAGTGTTAAAAAAACACTTGTAACTTCTTCCACTATGGCAGCAGAATTTGTAGCATGCTACGAGGCATTAAACCATGGAATATGACTACGAAACATTATCACTGGGCTGCGCATTTTGGAAAATGTAGAAGACCGCTGAAGTTATATTATGATGATAATTCAGCAGTGTTGTATTCCAACAATAATAGAAGCTCAACAAAGTCAAAGCATATTGACATAAAATTTCTAGTTGTGAAAGAGAGAGTGCAGAGTGGATAGATATCCATAGAGCACATTGGGACAAACTTCATGATAGCAGATCCACTTACAAAAGGTTTACCATCCAAGGTCTTTCATGAGCATATTGCTCATATGGGTATTGTATTACTAGAGGATATTATTGTTTAGTGGGAGTTTGTATTTTATTATCTTTATGTTTGTTTTAAGACATTTATGTATTTGGTTTTCTGATCAGAA
The DNA here is from genome assembly GCA_030737815.1 of Allium fistulosum. Lineage (NCBI taxonomy): Eukaryota > Viridiplantae > Streptophyta > Magnoliopsida > Asparagales > Amaryllidaceae > Allium > Allium fistulosum. The sequence goes on from CM060904.1 coordinate 132,757,755, forward strand.
GTGAAGTATTCGGTTCATTCACTCTATTTTATTGTTTTGATTCTGACCTCACTTAAGTTTAAGATGGACCAGTTGAAAAGAGACATGTTTGGTTCACATTGCATGTAATATTCATGCTACACATCCATGATTGATCTATGTCATTTGACTATATATATGTATGTTATCATGGATGGGTTTAGTCATGATTAATATGGTGAAGACCACCTTGATCCTATATAGACATGGTTGATGGACGAGATTGTTAAATAATACCTTTATTCAATAGCAAATTTTGAGCTCATAAAGTTATACATTTATAAGGAAACATATGTTTCCCAAGTGGGAGATTGTTGGATTAAAATCCTGTTGTGGGCACATATGTTTTAATATATGAAGCTATTATAAAGTTTGATAGAAAATAAAGTGACCATTTATGTTATAATTATAATATAAATATTTGATGTCATGGAATAAATGTGTAGAAAACAAAAGTAGTATTTGCAATTTGATGAGGGGTCAAATTGCAAACATACCATAACTGATTATTATCAGTTAAAAATATGCGATTGTGGTCCCCAAGAAATAATAAGTACATTTTTCCTTTTTTTCTCTTCTTCCTCGTCAAAGAGAAACAACGTAAATAAGGAGAAATTGTTTTCTTAGAAGACCGTAATCTTTATACAATCGATTCAATGGATTCCGGTATGCTTCCACTGATCTTAGGCTATTATTTGTTTATTTTTCTCTTGATTTGATTAGGGTTAATTCAGGCTTATTTTTACGATTAACATTTAGATAACACTCCTGCTGTAACATTCCCCCTTCTGACCGTCTCCAGTCGGTAATTAAACCAACTCGAAACGTTCAAAAAGACGAATTGTTATTTAGTTTATAACGTTTAAACAGAATCAACCACAGAAACACAGAATAATAACAATGAATTAAAACAAATGAATCTTTATTTCATTACTATAAATCTTTTTATATACATCAGAGTTTATACAATTTTTAATACAGATACAGCGGAATATCTTAAAATACAATTTTCTCGAAATAAATGATTCTTTACTCTCTCTCTAACTTCGCTGCTCGAAAATCTTCAAGCTGTAAAAATACTCGGTCTGACCCGAGTATTATATTCAAAAGAAAATAATACACAGGTCAGTCTAATTCAAACCAGTTTATTAGTGCATATAGGCAGTAATAATTTAAATAGACGACAGTCACAATAATTCCCGTCTATCCGACTCTTTTAACAAAGAAATCGGATAACGAAAATTTTAACACTAAACAGTGTTAAACAATAAATCAGCAGATTTAAATCATCAACAGAGATAAACAGTGTTATTGGCTGCCGTACACGCACGCGTGTACGGCCTCGCCAATACAGCATAAAAGATCAATGCGTCAAAAGCAAAAGAAACATCAATTCAAAATTTGTCGAGTTTGGGTGGCTGCAGTGAAGTACAATAGTGAAGGCATGTACACAACAAATCAAGACTGAACCAACATGAATGCATCAAGCAAGTACATGAGCTAGCAAAGACTACAGCTACATGAAAATGTCCAGTGAATCATCTACATGAATGGTCAAACTACAGCAGCATCAAGGGAAAACAACTACTAAATGTACACTGGATTCAAAATCAACTCGAAGCAACTGACCACAAACAACAGGCAACAGACTTAAAAGTATGTAGAAGTCAGGTATCAACATATCAATGTCAAGGCCATGGTCAACAACCAGTTCAAACAAGTATAACAGTGTACATCACAATGTCAAGAACACTGTATAATGACTACAGAAATAAAACCAAGGTTAAGACTACTCAATTTTAAACAAATTTCAAGTGACTACTGGAATGAATGCATCAAAATGACAATATCCACAGTAAACAACATGATGCAGCAAGATACATGTATAGTGAACAGTGCAGTCCTTAAACAATGCAAGCCTCAAGTAAGCATGTGCAGTAACAACAATCAAAGTCAGGTACAAGATCAACAATGTGCAAGCGAGTACATGAACACAGCAACAAACCAAACAGTCGAGCATGAACAGGCAGGCAAACTCAAGTGATCAAGTCTGTTAACATGATAGTGCCACAATACAAATAAGGATTAACTCAAATGCAGACTCAAGTTTATATGAAGCATATTGGATACAGCATAGTTAAACATGTAGTAAAGCCAAAATGAACAGAGGGATAAATATGGCTTTTTTTTTAAACAACTGAAGTAAAATCGGAGCCCAAGCCGATATATATGAAAAAAAACTACTGTAACGAACAAAGTCCAAAAATCGATCAGTTCTAAAATCAAGTAAAAGCTAATGTCTCCATAGTTCAAACACTGGCCGAATTCAATATAAATTCAGAGGGTAAAGTCAAAGAATCAGAGAATTTAAAGCCGTGGTAGACACAAATCACGAGTTCAAAAATCAATGCCGTGCGATTCAAGTACCAATTTATACTTATTTTATAAAATCTGGGAAAATCATCAACTTCCAAACAAAATTGATTGCCGAAGCACTGTATTGTCAACCAAGCAAAAAGTCGAAAATTTCAAGTGGCCGAAGTCACAGTAAATTGCCGAAGTCAAAAAGGAACGATATCAACATCGTAATTTCAAGTAAGCGAAAACGAAAATCGCCAATCACTAAAATGAAAATCGAATTGCAGAAGTATTAAATTACGAGTGAATTAGATGTGAGTAACTAGGGTTACTCACCTTAGATCGAAGCACGTAGGACCCGCCGCGAGTGAAGAGGAAGATGGAGACGAAGCCCTTAAATTCCTAAAGGATCGATCGAGATCGCCGAATGCCCTAGATCTTTCTCGTCGCCATTTTATTTTCTTAGATTGCTTTAGGTTTACGAATGAAATGAGAGGAGGGTTTTGTGGGTAGCACGATTAAAGGTATGGTTGGATGTGATTTAAGGCGTAGCTGAAAATGGAGGAAAACGAAGCCGCTATTATTTTTCTTCTCGTCTGTTTTAGGTTTAGGGTTTGTGAATGAAATGAGAAAGGGATCGGGTATAGGGTTTTAAACGAAATGAATGGGCCGAGATAAAATTTTAAAGCCCAAAACCCTTTAACAATTTTTTTCTTGTTTTCTTCCAAAAGGATTCTAACCGATTCAAAAATTCCAACAACAATTTTTATTAAACGAATTCCAATTCGAATCGAAGCTCCTATAAGCAATTAACTAGCAGAGAAATCGTTTAACAATGATATCAAATCGATGCGAAAAACCCGGTTATCACCGAAATTTAAATTGAATCCGAATAGATTTTCTACGCGTTTATACGTCGTATATTCACAAAACAACTCTGATAAATACGAAATTTGAAATCCGGTAATAATTCAATATTACGGACCCAATGAAACTGGTTTCGTCAAATTCCGAGACTGTGCCTCGGAAGACTATTTTTAAATTCGATTCAAACGATACAATTTCAAAATTGAACAAATCGCTTTTAAAATCAATTCTGAAGCTTCTATTACCTTCAGTATTATCAATATGAATTTTCTAAGCCTTCAAATTATTTTTAACCGGCTTAAAATTGAAGATTCAAATTTTATTCAATTTTCAATGGATTAAATTCAAAAATTAAATAGCCAATTCCTTTTGATAATTTGAAATTCAAGTCAAATCATCATTCAAATATTTAAAATTAATTAAATATTTTCAGTTTAAATTGTTCAAAATTCAGGGTCGTTACAAACTCCCCTCCTTAAAAACTTTTCGTCCACGAAAAGAAAAGGTTGTTAAAATTTCATCGATATTTATACTCTAGTAAAAATTTTCTAAGCTTAAAACTTATTACAAATAAATGAATATAGGATTCATTCCATTTATTTAATCTCACTAGTTTTGTTTATCTTCTCTTTTGTTCATTGATTTTCAAAAATCAAAACGCAAAAAGTCTTTTATCAACATTTTCGATTTACAACTCAGATTCAAACTTAAAATTCTTCACGTTAGAGATTTATATAATATATATCTTCCAAAGCTGTGGACTTTCAAAACATTACAAAGATCCTCTTCCTTAGTTCATTAGGTAAGAATTTTGTAATTTTAATTTCAAACTATTGATTCGCTATTTACAGTTTGAAAATACTTGCTAACTCGAAATTTAACAAGTCCATCTTCGTTCTCACAGACATTAGGCATACGCTGGCCAGACGCAGGTCTAAAAATCTCCAAGTACTAAATATACTTGCTTCAATTCCCAGTGAAAATACTTTTAAAAATTCTTTTAAAAATGGATATGGAAAGCACGTTCCCCCATGGATTACAGTTCCACCCGGCGGTTACGCTACTATCCCAGTAGAGTCGCTTGTGGCTGTAGATTTCTCATCTCTTAAATTTCGCCATGGTTGTCGCCATAGATTGCAGTACACACGGCGGTTACGCTACTATCCCAGTAGAATCGCTCGTGTCTGTAAGCATCACGCCCCTCAAATTTCGCCTGGCATTAGATTGCAGTTTACCCGGCGGTTACGCCACTATCCCAGTGGAATCGCTTGTAACTGTGGGCATCTCGCCCCTCAAATTACGCTAATCATCAATCAATCTAATCTCATCGCGATGATCTATCGCGAAGGATTTCCGATTCAAATAGTCACTCTGACTAAATGTAAATTCTACGTAGCTACGAATTTCAAATGGACACTCTTCACGAGTTCCAATACCTTCTCTAATAATAAATGGAAGGTACTTTTCCACATCCTCAGTTTAGAAAACATAATATCATATATGTAGTACTTTCATTTCACATTTCGTACATATAACATCTATGTAAACATACATAAGATTTCCATAACAATGTCTTTCTAAACTAACGGTTTCAAATTTACCGCATTCATATATATAAGTTCTAAAAACTTACATATCCATATTCATAACAAAATAGAGGATTTCAAAATTTTCCTCTAAGTCGATTTGGAAATTTAAGGTTATCTCAACCTAATTCATATTCATAATTCCATATATTATCGACTTTCACATTCGATTTGAATAACATGTTACATCGTCAATTCTCAACACAGAATTGATGTCTATCGATATATAACCTCTGAGCTCGTACGTCTCAGAGAAGGGTGTTAAGCTAAGAGAATAAATTCTCCGCCACCAACAGATATATATTTAATAGAGATCAATTGCTATGTCATCAATTCACAATGTTAGACATACAATCCAAATCATCATCTGAAATTCAAAGCTCAACTTATATTGTCTTTGATGTCGAAGTTAAACTCAATTTTAACTTAACGATTCAATCTTTTTTGAAAAATTCCAAATTGAACAAATTGTTCAAATTCTCATTTAACTTTTCAACTTCGACTTCAAAAATGAATTTCAATTCATTTATTCCTTACGGAATATATTCACAACATTTCATATTTGGAAAAACATTTCCATACTTATTTAAAAATAAGTAATTCACAAATCTAATTTATTTTCAATATTTGAAAATATTCGATATACTTTAATCAAAATTAAGTATATATTTCATCTTTAAGGAAATCATTCTCTTTCACATTTTCATTTGAGTCAAAACGAATGTTACGTAAAACATCGTTACGACAACTCAAAATCACTAGTATAGGGATTCGAAATTTAGATAGATGTATAAATCCCAATACTATACAAAACATTTTCTTCCGAAAATCATTTACTATAACAACAGTGTTATAGTCCACCATTTCCTTATATTCGAAAACGTCTATTTCAACAATGAATGTTGAAATCTATGGTTTCGATATTCAATGCCTTTTAAAACATCCTTTTTAAAACAATTAACTTCGTTTTAAAATATCACTTTCCCAAACATGTCCTTTTTATTCAATAATATATTCACTGTCCAAAATTGTGAATATACATCGTTTAACAAACTATACAGAATTTTACTTATCAAAATAAGTCAGTTTCGAATTTATAACAACGTTTATAAATTCTATTCCTATTCATAAAGACTTCAATTTATAGAAATTTACTTCATTAACCATTTCTTCTATAACTCAGTTTTATATCAGAATTTTAATTTATAAGTAAATTACTTATAAATTCTTTTATTTCGCAACTCCGATTCATTTTATAACTTCACAATCTTAATTCTGTAATTTTCATTCACTTATGAAATCCATTAAATATTTCACTTTTAACACTTATACAATTCCAATATTTTATTAACACTTTTCAAATCTTCAATTTAAGCCGTTTATAATAATTCAATATTTCCAATTTAAACTATTATATAAATTTATCAGTTTTCCATTTCCAAAATAATCTACTAGTTCTTTAGTAAACCATTCATCGACTTGATTTCCAATTTAATCACATTTGATTTATTCACATTGGATTTTACTAACATTCATTCATATCCAATTAGTTCACATTCACTAATTTATATTCAAGTTAGTTTGCTTCAATTCAAATCAAATTTGGTTCTAGTTAAATTTTTTACCTTTCAATTTGAATTCAATTACATAGCTTCTAATTTCCATCAATTCAATTTCATTAACACTTAATGAATTTCTATACGATCAACTGGCAACCAATGCACATTTAACCAAATTTATTTACTTTGCTTATATTCAATTTGGTTCAACACACTTAATTTCAATTGGTTTATATTCTAATTCAGGTTGAATTCTTATACTCACCATATTCACTAATTCACTTTTTCAATTAAAGTTGAATTTCCCTTTCTATAACTCAAATTCATATTCATTCTTCACTTTATTAATTCATTTTGATATCAAATTCAATTTGATTCAATATTACTTAAGCCATGTTTCATTTTATCTTCACTTGACTTATTTTCACTATACAGCTTAAGTTCGTCTCAAATTTATTTGAAATTCTATTTTATTTAACTTTACTAAAGTCAAATTCATATTACATTTCAAAATGCAGATTTTGTTTTACTTAACAAAACTGTTTAACCATTTAACAACTGGTTTTACTTAAATTTTCTCATTTTATAAGTTAAACAACTTATTAATTTAAACTTCCAAATTCATATTATATAATCACTTATCTTTCAAGTTTAACTTTTCATCTCAATAATTTATCTAATCCAGTTCAATTTATTTAACTTTCCTTTAGTTAAATTCCAAATCATATATTTATTAATACTAATTCAATTCAATTTAACTTTTCTTAAGTAAAAAAAAATCTTTATTTTCAAAAACAATTTTATACTTCTTTGGATTTGAAAAACATCTTCTTTTAAAGTGTTTCTAGTAACTATTCATATTAAACATCATAAACTAAGCTTTGTGTAAACCAAAGCTCTGATACCACTCTGTAACATTCCCCCTTCTGACCGTCTCCAGTCGGTAATTAAACCAACTCGAAACGTTCAAAAAGACGAATTGTTATTTAGTTTATAACGTTTAAACAGAATCAGCCACAGAAACACAGAATAATAACAATGAATTAAAACAAATGAATCTTTATTTCATTACTATAAATCTTTTTATATACATCAGAGTTTATACAATTTTTAATACAGATACAGCGGAATATCTTAAAATACAATTTTCTCGAAATAAATGATTCTTTACTCTCTCTCTAACTTCGCTGCTCGAAAATCTTCAAGCTGTAAAAATACTCGGTCTGACCCGAGTATTATATTCAAAAGAAAATAATACACAGGTCAGTCTAATTCAAACCAGTTTATTAGTGCATATAGGCAGTAATAATTTAAATAGACGACAGTCACAATAATTCCCGTCTATCCGACTCTTTTAAAAAAGAAATCGGATAACGAAAATTTTAACACTAAACAGTGTTAAACAATAAATCAGCAGATTTAAATCATCAACAGAGATAAACAGTGTTATTGGCTGCCGTACACGCACGCGTGTACGGCCTCGCCAATACAGCATAAAAGATCAATGCGTCAAAAGCAAAAGAAACATCAATTCAAAATTTGTCGAGTTTGGGTGGCTGCAGTGAAGTACAACAGTGAAGGCATGTACACAACAAATCAAGACTGAACCAACATGAATGCATCAAGCAAGTACATGAGCTAGCAAAGACTACAGCTACATGAAAATGTCTAGTGAATCATCTACATGAATGGTCAAACTACAGCAGCATCAAGGGAAAACAACTACTAAATGTACACTGGATTCAAAATCAACTCGAAGCAACTGACCACAAACAACAGGCAACAGACTTAAAAGTATGTAGAAGTCAGGTATCAACATATCAATGTCAAGGCCATGGTCAACAACCAGTTCAAACAAGTATAACAGTGTACATCACAATGTCAAGAGCACTGTATAATGACTACAGAAATAAAACCAAGGTTAAGACTACTCAATTTTAAACAAATTTCAAGTGACTACTGGAATGAATGCATCAAAATGACAATATCCACAGTAAACAACATGATGCAGCAAGATACATGTATAGTGAACAGTGCAGTCCTTAAACAATGCAAGCCTCAAGTAAGCATGTGCAGTAACAACAATCAAAGTCAGGTACAAGATCAACAATGTGCAAGCGAGTACATGAACACAGCAACAAACCAAACAGTCGAGCATGAACAGGCAGGCAAACTCAAGTGATCAAGTATGTTAACATGATAGTGCCACAATACAAATAAGGATTAACTCAAATGCAGACTCAAGTTTATATGAAGCATATTGGATACAGCATAGTTAAACATGTAGTAAAGCCAAAATGAACAGAGGGATAAATATGGCTTTTTTTTTTAAACAACTGAAGTAAAATCGGAGACCAAGCCGATATATATGAAAAAAAACTACTGTAACGAACAAAGTCCAAAAATCGATCAGTTCTAAAATCAAGTAAAAGCTAATGTCTCCATAGTTCAAACACTGGCCGAATTCAATATAAATTCAGAGGGTAAAGTCAAAGAATCAGAGAATTTAAAGCCGTGGTAGACACAAATCACGAGTTCAAAAATCAATGCCGTGCGATTCAAGTACCAATTTATACTTATTTTATAAAATCTGGGAAAATCATCAACTTCCAAACAAAATTGATTGCCGAAGCACTGTATTGTCAACCAAGCAAAAAGTCGAAAATTTCAAGTGGCCGAAGTCACAGTAAATTGCCGAAGTCAAAAAGGAACGATATCAACATCGTAATTTCAAGTAAGCGAAAACGAAAATCGCCAATCACTAAAACGAAAATCGAATTGCAGAAGTATTAAATTACGAGTGAATTAGATGTGAGTAACTAGGGTTACTCACCTTAGATCGAAGCACGTAGGACCCGCCGCGAGTGAAGAGGAAGATGGAGACGAAGCCCTTAAATTCCTAAAGGATCGATCGAGATCGCCGAATGCCCTAGATCTTTCTCGTCGCCATTTTATTTTCTTAGATTGCTTTAGGTTTACGAATGAAATGAGAGGAGGGTTTTGTGGGTAGCACAATTAAAGGTATGGTTGGACGTGATTTAAGGCGTAGCTGAAAATGGAGGAAAACGAAGCCGCCATTATTTTTCTTCTCGTCTGTTTTAGGTTTAGGGTTTGTGAATGAAATGAGAAAGGGATCGGGTATAGGGTTTTAAACGAAATGAATGGGCCGAGATAAAATTTTAAAGCCCAAAACCCTTTAACAATTTTTTTCTTATTTTCTTCCAAAAGGATTCTAACCGATTCAAAAATTCCAACAACAATTTTTATTAAACGAATTCCAATTCGAATCGAAGCTCCTATAAGCAATTAACTAGCAGAGAAATCGTTTAACAATGATATCAAATCGATGCGAAAACCCCGGTTATCACCGAAATTTAAATTGAATCCGAATAGATTTTCTACGCGTTTATACGTCGTATATTCACAAAACAACTCTGATAAATACGAAATTTGAAATCCGGTAATAATTCAATATTACGGACCCAATGAAACTGGTTTCGTCAAATTCCGAGACTGTGCCTCGGAAGACTATTTTTAAATTCGATTCAAACGATACAATTTCAAAATTGAACAAATCGCTTTTAAAATCAATTCTGAAGCTTCTATTACCTTCAGTATTATCAATATGAATTTTCTAAGCCTTCAAATTATTTTTAACCGGCTTAAAATTGAAGATTCAAATTTTATTCAATTTTCAATGGATTAAATTCAAAAATTAAATAGCCAATTCCTTCTGATAATTTGAAATTCAAGTCAAATCATCGTTCAAATATTTAAAATTAATTAAATATTTTCAATTTAAATTGTTCAAAATTCAGGGTCGTTACACCTGCTGTAGCTCAGTTGCATATAGCAATAGCTCAATGCTGCTGCATCGTTCTTTTCTCTAAGAGCAACAAGTATTATGATAGACTTTGATAAGAAAATGATCAAGCAGAGTAAACCTAATTTACAAAAGTGATCAACAAATATCCTTGGGATGCATTGATTTTTGTGATAGGGTTACCTAATATGCCATGTCGGAAAATTAAGTGATGCCTCGTATATACTAATAATCCGAATAAAGAAAATGAAGTATATCAAAGTGATACCTAAATGGAACTCCACAACACATGTTATAAATCATCACCATTATTTCGCCAATCATCAATCGTGAATGGAACATACTCCCGGACGAGCGGTCCTAAGTAAGAAGATAGTTTTATAGAACTTTCTTCTATTGGTACAACATTCTCATTAAATTCAGCGTTAATTCGAGAAACGCGATCCGAAGGAAGTCTTTTCATTCTAGTTTGACCTCTAGCTTTTTATTTTGAATCAAACTTTCATCTATGTGTTGAGTATCAGTCTCATTCTCCATCGCATCGTTTCCAATTTCAAATTCATTATTTTCAATATTTTCTTCACACTGCATCATATTGTCTCTACATGCTTCAATTCCTTGCCTATTGGTTTCTAAATTTGCTTCATGTTGCTCATTGGTTTCTAAATTTGGTTCGGGTTGCTCATTGGGTTCAATATTTGCTTCAAGTTGTTCATTTGGATCCTCAGCTTGTTTTTGATTGCGAGTAAGCTTCCTTTTCTTTGCCATATCTTGTAGTTAGTAAAAAGATATCGTTGAGTCAATGATAGGTAGTTAGTAAAATGATCGAGACATGTAAAGAAGCAAAACAATTAAATTAAGAACAATTAATAACGACAGCAACTTTCTTCGCATGTTAATCTTATTTTCAAAGTTATGTGTACTAAAATATCAAATAATTACTAAATGTAAATACATTCTTTAGATAGAAAAACACAAATCTCATTCTTAAATTTCTCTTTACCTTATTTCATACAAATCAGAGACAAATATGAGAATCAACCTATAGCCTATTGTGATATCCTGGAAAATTTGAACAATATCAATTTAATAATCTATATAAAATATTAAATTGATATGATGATATTTTTTTATAAGATAAGAATTGACTTGATAATTTTCTTTTAAATATATATTTAACTGATAAATTTGTCTTTTAAAAGGATAATAAACTGTTTTCTATTTATTTATATATATCTGTATATATTGTAAATAGTTAAAGTCTGTTTTAAATTTTTATAAATAAGGATATGTTTTCAAACTCTAACCTTTTTGGTAATTTGGAAATTTGTTTTAATTCAATATTTAATAAATAAATAACTGTATGGCTTTAAAATATACTTCAGATTTAAGTTAAAATTGTTTAATGATTTTAGCTTAGATTTAAATTAAACAAAGAATTGTTTTGTTTTATAAAAATAAGAAATAAAGTGATAATCTCTCTTATAAATTTATTTTAATGTAATAATAAGCTTTATTTATAATAATACAATGTCTCTACAAGTAGATTTTTATTATAAATAAAAATTGTTATACATATTATAAAAGGAATTATGGTTTTTGAATTTATATTAATCTCTAGAATGATACATATATTAATATATATATAGATAATAAAATATATTTTATAAGTATTTAAAGTAAGTATAAAATTGTGTTTATACCTAAGTTAAAAACTTTATAAATAAATAGCACTATTGTTAGAGATAGAAATAATTATACAAGATAACATAACATAACATAACTATATCAATTTTAATGTAAAACTCAAGCAAAATATTGTATACACTATAGCTTTGTATATATGTAGCTATAAGATTTGTTTTGTAGGCAAGTAAAAGAATATAAACATCATACAAATAAACATGTGTAGGTAAGAATCCAGTGTATAAACAAAATAAAAATATAATACATCTTTTTATAAAATATACTTGCAGGCAGTGAAATCCCAATAGTACAAGACATGAAGTAAAGTTTAAGCAAGAAATTATTATACCCTATAACAAAAATATAAGTCAAATATTATTTAACCTATAGCAAAGGATAGATTAGGCAAGAAGTTTTATACTCTAACAAACACATGTGCAGGCCGAAACCACTTCAAAGTATACGAATGAAATAGGATAAGTAAACATATGTAGCATTGAAGTACATACGAAAGTGGATTGTAGGAGAAGCAAGTGTATAATATATCTATGTACAAAAAGTACATAGCATTTAATGTTTTTTTCCCACCTAAGCAAACAAAGCCTGTTCGAAATCTATTTTCAGCCCCAAAGAAAATAAATATCTCTGGTTATTTGTACTAGCTAAGATTTTATTTGTGTATAAATGCAATTATTTAGCTTTGCATACCAATTTTATTAAGCAAGCTTCCCTCCATTTTCGTTCACCTAAACAAAATTTAACCTGGAAATCAACAAAGCAAAAGAACTTCAGTTCTCAATCAAAAATAAAAGCATTTTCAATTATAACAAGACTTCCAGACAATTCATGTTTGAGTTTCAAAGCCAATTCAAAGTTTTTGAAGATCAAAACAACAAAGTATGGAAGTTTTCAAATGCCAGATTTCAAGTTCCCTGTCTTCAAATAAAAAGAGGAAGTTTTCTATTCAAATGGTCAGGTGAGTAAACATTTTTCAATTAAAACTTAAGTAGCTAATCTCCTGTTGCATATGAGTTCGGTGATGATGTTTGTTTATATGTATGAATGTGCAATGTTTGTGAATTTATATAAGTGTGCATATCTATGGTTTTAAACATCTCATAGCCTCTGCTTTAAACTGTAACATGAGACATCCTTCAGTTTTTATGCACATGATTTACAGGTTAAGTAGATTGGTGATGTATGTATAGAAATATGTTTGTATGATTGTCTAAGACTCTGGAAACAGGGTGTATTTTTGATACTACTGTGATCATCTCTGTTAAAAGTCCCAGAGGTTTAAACTCAGTTCAAAACTTCAAATACTTCTTTCTCCAATCTTCTTTAGGCTTAAGTTGTTAAACCAAAGTGTGTTGTTTAATTTGAACTAAGCTTTTAAAAAGAAAAATAACTGCAGAAAAATTTATAAGTAGAAACATTGTCTGGAAACAATGAAACCACAGAGCAACTTGAAAATGTTAAAATTCAAATCTTGTAATTTATTGATTTAAATATATATCTGGAATCGTATATAAAAGATAGGATTTTTAAAATTTAATTTACAAATTTTAATGTAAGTTTGAATGTGTTGTTTGGGTTTGCCTGGAAAGCTTGTTTTCGAGCATTTCCGATGATCGCAAGGTCGAGGGTGGTCAGGGTTGTGTGAGGTGGTGAAGGAGCCTACGTGGTTGCTGAAAAAGGTCGGCGATGATCTCGATCGTTGAGAAGACAGCGACAAGCTTTTGAAAATCGTAGACCTAATTTTGCCTGGGTCGAGAGTTTTGGTTGGATCGTTGTCATCAGGCGATCGAGTGTGGCGTGCTCATGGGATTTGGTAGTGGGGGTATGGACGAGATCATGGCCGGAGTTGTAGATTTTGTGGCGGTGCAGTTCGACGTTGACAGGGGTTTTGTCGACCGAGTTTCTGGGCTTCGTGAGTTCTTCAGCTCGATTTCGATACTTTGAAGTTCGCGACGATCAAGGGAGTCAAGATGGTCGGTGGGGTCAGGGGCAACTGGTGGGGCGTCGAGGTGGTGGTCGCCGTTGATTAGGTCCAGCGTGCATGTGCACGGTGAGAATTTGTGCATCTGAGCTTTTAGTTTGGGAAGATGAAGTGGATACTTGATTTTTCTCGAGCAAGTTGAGGAAGAGGCCGAGTTTTTTCCGTGTTTGACACGAAGTAGGTAGAGGAGTGGTTGCTTTGATTGCTACAGGTTTGATAACCTGTTTGTATTCGTGTGGGTAGGTTTTCGCAGGGGAAGCTCGGGAATTTTGTGGGTTTTCTCGAAGCAAATGGCGAATTTTCTCGGGGCAAGCTGGGTAGACTCGGGTTGATGTTGTGGTTGCCAGTTTTAAAAAGCCTGGTAGTTTTTGAGTTCAAAATTTAAAAGCAGGTTTTAAATATAAGTTTAAAACCAAATTTAAGATGGATTCAAATTTCTTTTGTCTCCTAGTTTTAAAGAAACAAGTTTTATGAAACAAAATGTTTTACAACTTTATAATGTTAAAGTATATTTAAATGTGTTAAATTTTACTAAGTTAAAATATGTAGTTATATTGAATCTAAATCTAAATGAAATGTGAAAGTAAATTCAAAGATAAAATGTTTCAAATGCATTTGTAAGTGAGCGTTTGATATATATATATATATATATGAGAAAATGTTTTTTTCCTTTAAACAAGTGAAGATTTATAGATTTGTAATTATTAAGTAAATTAAAATGAGTAATTTACTAATTTAATTAATTAATGTTTGAATTGATTAATTTAGTAATTAAAAGTTAAATTAGTTAATTTAGGTTTAAGATAATTAATTTAGAATAAATAAATGAATAATTAAGAGTCATTAATTAAATAAGAGTTGAATTTTAATCTATGATTATTAATTAATAAAGTAAGTAAGGATTAATTAAGTGATATGGAATACTTAATTAATTTAAATAATTAAGGAATTATAAATGAATTATTAAAGATGAAATTTACTTGTAATTAATAATAAATCTTAATTTAATTACTTTGGAAAAGTAATTAAAGAAGTGTTAATGATTAATGAAGATTATTAACTAGTATTTATAAAATAAGGGATAAATAGGATTAATTTTGATAATTAATTAGATTATTAATTTAAGATAATCAATGGTGAATTATTTAAGTATAATTTACTTTTGAGAGTAATTAAGAAATCAATTTCTCATTTTAATAAATTAAGTCTAATATAAATGGTTTAAGTTAATTTATTTAGTTTAATTAATTTAAATAACAAATTGATGATGTAATAAGTGTAATTACTTAAGGAAGTAATTAATTATGAATGGTTTTAAAAATGAAAGTAATTTGGGTATAATTACTTTGTATAAATTAATCAAGGGATTAATTAGAGAATAATAAATTATGGAGTAATTAAATTATTTATTGAAGTAATTAAGGTAGTTAATTACTGAATGGAGTTAATCAAGGTGATTAACAGTTTGGTTTAAATGGAAGATAAATTGCTAAATGAAATAGATGTAATTAGAGATCATTAATTTTTATAATTAATGATGCAAGTTAAGATGGATTTATTTGGAAATAATTAATAAATGAAGGAATTCATTTATGTAATTAATTAAGAAGTAATGTAATTAATTTTAAAGGTTACATTCTATATTTGGTTTAAGATAATTATTTTATAATATAATTAAAGGATAATTACTTAAATTTAATTAAAAGATAATTAATCAAGAATAATTAATTAAGATGGAAGTAGAGAATGATTAATTAATTGACTTGTAATTAGTCAATGTTTATGTGAGCAAGATTAATATTGGTAAAGGAATAAATTTAATTTACTTTAAATTAATTAGTGATTTGTAATTAATTTAATTCATTTTAAATTAATTATAAATAGTGTGATTATTAATTCTTGTTTATATATGATGGATGATATTGATTTCCTTGATTGATTGTGATCTCAGATATGAGATGAGTGATATCTATTGTTATATGGATGTTTGTTTTAAAGTATGATAATGTTGATTATCTGTTTGAGATGATGATATGGATTATCTGTTTATGATATTGATGTGATTATCTATTGTTATATTGTGATTTATCTATCCGTGGTACATAGATAATTGAATTAAACTGTTTTAACTTTAAAACAACTTGGCCTTAAAAGACACGGTTTGGATTTCGATGAGACCGGGATCGGGTTTTCCATATTTGGAAGTCCGAAAACCACATCGATCCAAATTAACGATAGGTCGTGAATCTTAAGTGAAGATGAAGATTCAGAGTGCAAGGGTTATTGTCGTTAACTCTGAGGGTGATTCCAAAATGAGTGTAACGAGATAATGCCTTCGGTTTCGTTCGAACCCGGAACGAACTTGTATGGATTGAATGCTTTCAGCACATCGTCAGGTAGACGATGAGCATTCTAAGAGATGTTATCTCTAAAGGTAATCGTGACCTCAAGCCTCATCAACCGGGAATGGCTAAAACAGGGGAGGTGCAGCAAGGTTAGTGGGTAGCACCCATGTAGGACGAGATTACCCCTATCTAGATGTCCCTTATTTTCGGCTTTGTGTGCGGTTGATCATGACAACCGTGGGGTATCTTATCCGGGAATTATCCAGTAAGGGATGTTCCGGCCTTGTGTTGCAGGGGAGCGGGTGTACTCCTCGGTACGGTGATCTAGGCCACGTACTGTGACGGGCGGTACCCCAGTAGCCCTGCCATTGTATGGAATCCAATCTCCAATAAGCGCTGTACGATTTAGTTGTGCCCAACTATGTTGGAATGTGAGATGTAAGCATTTCAGCTATTTCTGTATTTTACTTGAAAACCCTAGACACTATTATAATATCACTGGATTTCCTATTAAACTGTTTTGGTTAGCGTAAGGTAAAAACTTTTCCATGTTTATGTGTGGGAAGTCTTACATGATACCCTTTGTTTTCAATGATTTTTAAAGTTAAGCAACCTTAACCGTTTACTCATACCAGACCCATGTCTGACCCGAAGTTTATTTCTGTTTTTCATAAACTCTCGGGTACCCAAATTTTTACGGGTAGCCAAGGGATTCAGGTTAGCTTTGACGAATACTGGAGGAGCAATGGAGCAAGAGGCTTCAGCGTATAGATATATATATATATATATATATATATATATATATATAGGAGTTTCCGCTGTGTCAGTGTGTATGTGTATTTCCGCTGCGTTGTATCTCTATGATGTATGAGTTGTATTAACTAGACAGGTGTTTATAACTGTCTAGTATGTGTTATATTATCTCTGTGACACTGATGTATATGATACTATGTATTGATGTATATGATACTATGTATTGTTTTATGTGATATATTATATTTTATTCGTTCCGCTGTTGAGATTCTGTTGTTGTTTCTTCTTCTTCTCTATCTTTTCTACTTTCTCACCTCTTTCTTTTCTTAAAAACAATATGTCTTCCTGGGCATAGGAAGTCGGGTCGTGACAGTTGGTATCAGAGCATTAGGTTGAGCGAATACCTAGGCTCTGGAGTGGCGTCTATCCTGAGAGAGCGTACTTGTAATT
Organism: Allium fistulosum; assembly: GCA_030737815.1. Taxonomy (NCBI): domain Eukaryota; kingdom Viridiplantae; phylum Streptophyta; class Magnoliopsida; order Asparagales; family Amaryllidaceae; genus Allium; species Allium fistulosum. Next base: position 132,775,199 of record CM060904.1, read on the forward strand.
TTTATCTGTATATATATATATATATATATTTATCTATTTCTACCTATCTGTTGGGTTACCTGTTCGGGTTTTCCAATGTAAGTTATAAAGGTAGATAGGGTAGTGGTGAGTGTAACACGACTACCGATGATTGGAAGTGTATCTACCGAGACGGTACTGGGTCTACAGTCTTTCTCGAGTGAATTTTTGTTATGGAGTAAAGGATTTCATCTATCTCTGAAGGAAACCTGTAAAGGTTTGGAGTCCATCTTTGAGTCGAGTTGAATCTGTCAGTTGGGCAGAAGCAAGTGATGGTATCTTGATACCTCAAGGATTAGTAGCTGTGTGATGAGACACAGTGACTATGGATGTTTCCGAAGATGTTTCTTTGGAAAAAGTTTTAAAGAAGTGTGTGTCTTCTTCGGTGATGTGGCTGAGTGCAGCAGGGTGTTTCTGTTTAGTTTGAGGTTCGAGTTTCTCAAAGAGCTTTGGATTTGGAATTCCTTGGCATTGGTGTCAGCAGTGTAGCTCGGAGAGTTCTGTGTGTTGACAAGGAAGTTTTCTAGCTTAGCAGTGAGTTCAGGAGCAGCAGAGTGATTTCGTTTCTTCGTTGGGTTGGCTAGTTAAGTATAAGTTGTTCTGATTGGTAAAGAGAGAACAGTTTTCATTGGAATTAGGCTGGGTTGATCGCAAAAGTGACTTGCGATAGTCTGAGTGTTCTCTTGGGTTGTCAGAGATTTGTCTGGATGTCTTCAGGAAGTCAGAGTTTTGTCAACATCTGGAGTTTGAGTTTGGTATCGACTGGATTCCAGGAGTGATACCGATAGTTCAGCTTAGTGGTAGGATGGGTTTGGAGGAACTGCTGAGTTTTATTTCTGGATCTGTTGAACCATATTTTTAGGAAGTGTTTTTCCAGTCTTTGCTTGTGTTCGTCATTAGTATTTTCATCTATTCAGTCAGAGTTGCACAGTGGAAGCATGGTGGAAGCTATTTTAGAGTAGTAGCAACTGGAAGTTGCAGTGTTTTGGATTAGAGAGTTTCTTCAGGAAATCTTTCAGGATCTTAAGGTCAGTTTGAAGTGCATCTGTTTTATCTTTTCCAGATATGAGCAGGGGATCTGTCTTTTGATTTTGGAGTAGAGTTTGTGTTCTGAGTTGGGTTGATCTTGGAAAGATCAATTTGTTGGATTGTTTTGGTTCAGTATTGTTCTAGGGGTATCAGCGAAGGATAAGCTGATCGGTAAGGATGTAGGCGACCCAGGATCGTCCGAAGAATTTTTGTGGATAAGAGTCGGAGATTTGATTTTGGATAAGTGTTTGATCTTCAGGATTGAATTTTCAGTTGGATAACTGGGATTCGATGTATTTCACGTATCTCTGAGGGAGTACGTGTATGAGTTATCTCGGGTTATAGAACCAGTAGTTCAGGAGTTTGGATGTTGAGTCAGACTTGTCTGTAGCCTGATATCCTATCTTGTTTCGTAGATCTAGATGTGTGTAGCCTAGTAGTATAGTTTTGTTTTGATTTTATAGAGCGAGTAACCCGGTATTTATACTCGGGGAAACTCGAGGAAATTCTATCCAGTATTTTGTCCGGATAGTTGGATTTGTTTGATTGGATGATTGATTGCTATGGTTGTTAGTATATATTGATGATATATGTTGTTTTAAAAATTAAATCATTAATGAGATTATTAAATTACCTTTGTTTTAAATTTCGGGGATGAAATTCTTTTAAGGGGGGAGGAATGTGATATCCCGGAAATTTTGAACAATATCAATTTAATAATCTATATAAAATATTAAATTGATATGATGATATTTGTTAATAAGATAAGAATTGACTTGATAATTTTCTTTTAAATATATATTTAACTGATAAATTTGTCTTTTAAAAGGATAATAAACTGTTTTCTATTTATTTATATATATCTGTATATATTGTAAATAGTTAAAGTCTGTTTTAAATTTTTATAAATAAGGATATGTTTTCAAACTCTAATCTTTTTGGTAATTTGGAAATTTGTTTTAATTCAATATTTAATAAATAAATAACTGTATGGATTTAAAATATACTTCAGATTTAAGTTAAAATTGTTTAATGATTTTAGCTTAGATTTAAATTAAACAAAGAATTGTTTTGTTTTATAAAAATAAGAAATAAAGTGATAATCTCTCTTATAAATTTATTTTAATGTAATAATAAGCTTTATTTATAATAATACAATGTCTGTACAAGTAGATTTTTATTATAAATAAAAATTGTTATACATATTATAAAAGGAATTATGGTTTTTGAATTTATATAAATCTCTAGAATGATACATATATTAATATATACATATAGATACTAAAATATATTTTATAAGTATTTAAAGTAAGTATAAAATTGTGTTTATACCTAAGTTAAAAACTTTATAAATAAATAGCACTATTGTTAGAGATAGAAATAATTATACAAGATAACATAACATAACTATATCAATTTTAATGTAAAACTCAAGCAAAATATTGTATACACTATAGCTTTGTATATATGTAGCTATAAGATTTGTTTTGTAGGCAAGTAAAAGAATATAAACATCATACAAATAAACATATGTAGGTAAGAATCCAGTGTATAAACAAAATAAAAATATAATACATCTTTGTATAAAATATACTTGCAGGCAGTGAAATCACAATAGTACAAGACATGAAGTAAAGTTTAAGCAAGAAATTATTATACCCTATAACAAAAATATAAGTCAAATATTATTTAACCTATAGCAAAGCATAGATTAAGCAAGAAGTTTTATACTCTAACAAACACATGTGCAGGCCGAAACCACTTCAAAGTATACGAATGAAATAGGATAAGTAAACATATGTAGCATTGAAGTACATACGAAAGTGGATTGTAGGAGAAGCAAGTGTATAATATATCTATGTACAAAAAGTACATAGCATTTAATGTTTTTTTTCCACCTTAGCAAACAAAGCCTGTTCGAAATCTATTTTCAGCCCCAAAGAAAATAAATATCTCTGGTTATTTGTACTAGCTAAGATTTTATTTGTGTACAAATGCAATTATTTAGCTTTGCATACCAATTTTATTAAGCAAGCTTCCCTCCATTTTCGTTCACCTAAACAAAATTTAACCTGGAAATCAACAAAGCAAAAGCACTTCGGTTCTCAATCAAAAATAAAAGCATTTTCAATTATAACAAGACTTCCAAACAATTCATGTTTGGGTTTCAAAGCCAATTCAAAGTTTTCGAAGATCAAAACAACAAAGTATGGAAGTTTTCAAATGCCAGATTTCAAGTTCCCTGTCTTCAAATAAAAAGAGCAAGTTTTCTATTCAAATGGTCAGGTGAGTAAACATTTTTCAATTAAAACTTAAGTAGCTAATCTCCTATTGCATATGAGTTCGGTGATGATGTTTGTTTATATGTATGAATGTGCAATGTTTGTGAATTTATATAAGTGTGCATATCTATGGTTTTAAACATCTCATAGCCTCTGCTTTAAACTGTAACATGAGACATCCTTCAGTTTTTATGCACATGATTTACAGGTTAAGTAGATTGGTGATGTATGTATAGAAATATGTTTGTATGATTGTCTAAGACTCTGGAAACAGGGTGTATTTTTGATACTACTGTGATCATCTCTGTTAAAAGTCCCAGAGGTTTAAACTCAGTTCAAAACTTCAAATACTTCTTTCTCCAATCTTCTTTAGGCTTAAGTTGTTAAACCAAAGTGTGTTGTTTAATTTGAACTAAGCTTTTAAAAAGAAAAATAACTGCAGAAAAATTTATAAGTAGAAACATTGTCTGGAAACAATGAAACCACAGAGCAACTTGAAAATGTTAAAAATCAAATCTTGTAATTTGTTGATTTAAATATATATCTGGAATCGTATATAAAAGATAGGATTTTTAAAATTTAATTTACAAATTATAATGTAAGTTTGAATGTGTTGTTTGGGTTTGCCTGGAAAGCTTGTTTTCGAGCATTTCCGGTGATCGCAAGGTCGAGGGTGGTCAGGGTTGTGTGAGGTGGTGAAGGAGCCTACGTGGTTGCTGGAAAAAAAAGGTCGGCGATGATCTCGATCATCGAGGAGACAGCGGCAAGCTTTTGAAAATCGTAGACCTAATTTTGCCTGGGTCGAGAGTTTTGGTTGGATCGTTGTCATCAAGCGATCGAGTGTGGCGTGCTCATGGGATTTGGTAGTAGGGGTATGGACGAGATCATAGCCGGAGTTGTAGATTTTCTGGCGTTGTAGTTCGACGTTGACAGGGGGTTTTGTCGACCGAGTTTCTGGGCTTCGTGAGTTCTTCAGCTCGATTTCGATACTTTGAAGTTCGCGACGATCAAGGGAATCAAGATGGTCGGTGGGGTCAGGGGCAACTGGTGGGGCGTCGAGGTGGTGGTCGCCGTTGATCAGGTCCAACGTGCGTGTGCACGGTGACAATTTGTGCATATGAGTTTTTAGTTTGGGAAGATGAAGTGGATACTTGATTTTCCTCGAGCAAGTTGAGGAAGAGGCCGAGTTTTTTCCGTGTTTGACTCGAAGTAGGTAGAGGAGTGGTTGCTTTGATTGCTATAGGTTTGATAACCTATTTGTATTCATGTGGGTAGGTTTTCGCAGGGGAAGCTCGGGAATTTTGTGGGTTTTCTCAAAGCAAATGGCGAATTTTCTCGGGGCAAGCTGGGTAGACTCGGGTTGATGTTGTGGTTGCCAGTTTTAAAAAGCCTGGCAGTTTTTGAGTTCAAAATTTAAAAGCAGGTTTTAAATATAAGTTTAAAACCAAATTTAAGATGGATTCAAATTTCTTTTGTCTCCTGGTTTTAAAGAAACAAGTTTTATGAAAACAAAATGTTTTACAACTTTATAATGTTAAAGTATATTTAAATGTGTTAAATTTTACTAAGTTAAAATTTGTAGTTATATTGAATCTAAATCTAAATGAAATGTGAAAGTAAATTCAAAGATAAAATGTTTCAAATGCATTTGTAAGTGAGCGTTTGGTATATATATATATAAGAAAATGTTTTTTTCCTTTAAACAAGTGAAGATTTATAGATTTGTAATTATTAAGTAAATTAAAATGAGTAATTTACTAATTTAATTAATTAATGTTTGAATTGATTAATTTAGTAATTAAAAGTTAAATTAGTTAATTTAGGTTTAAGATAATTAATTTAGAATAAATAAATGAATAATTAAGAGTCATTAATTAAATAAGAGTTGAATTTTAATCTATGATTATTAATTAATAAAGTAAGTAAGGATTAATTAAGTGATATGGAATACTTAATTAATTTAAATAATTAAGGAATTATAAATGAATTATTAAAGATGAAATTTAATTGTAATTAATAATAAATCTTAATTTAATTACTTTGGAAAAGTAATTAAAGAAGTGTTAATGATTAATGAAGATTATTAACTAGTATTTATAAAATAAGGGATAAATAGGATTAATTTTGATAATTAATTAGATTATTAATTTGAGATAATCAATGGTGAATTATTTAAGTATAATTTACTTTTGAGAGTAATTAAGAAATCAATTTCTCATTTTAATAAATTAAGTCTAATATAAATGGTTTAAGTTAATTTATTTAGTTTAATTAATTTAAATAACAAATTGATGATGTAATAAGTGTAATTACTTAAGGAAGTAATTAATTATGAATGGTTTTAAAAATGAAAGTAATTTGGGTATAATTACTTTGTATAAATTAATCAAGGGATTAATTAGAGAATAATAAATTATGGAGTAATTAAATTATTTATTGAAGTAATTAAGGTAGTTAATTACTGAATGGAGTTAATCAAGGTGATTAACAGTTTGGTTTAAATGGAAGATAAATTGCTAAATGAAATAGATGTAATTAGAGATCATTAATTTTTATAATTAATGATGCAAGTTAAGATGGATTTATTTGGAAATAATTAATAAATGAAGGAATTCATTTATGTAATTAATTAAGAAGTAATGTAATTAATTTTAAAGGTTACATTCTATATTTGGTTTAAGATAATTATTTTATAATATAATTAAAGGATAATTACTTAAATGTAATTAAAAGATAATTAATCAAGAATAATTAATTAAGATGGAAGTAGAGAATGATTAATTAATTGACTTGTAATTAGTCAATGGTTATGTGAGCAAGATTAATATTGGTAAAGGAATAAATTTAATTTACTTTAAATTAATTAGTGATTTGTAATTAATTTAATTCATTTTAAATTAATTATAAATAGTGTGATTATTAATTCTTGTTTATATATGATGGATGATATTGATTTCCTTGATTGATTGTGATCTCAGATATGAGATGAGTGATATCTATTGTTATATGGATGTTTGTTTTAAAGTATGATAATGTTGATTATCTGTTTGAGATGATGATATGGATTATCTGTTTATGATATTGATGTGATTATCTATTGTTATATTGTGATTTATCTATCCGTGGTACATAGATAATTGAATTAAACTGTTTTAACTTTAAAACAACTTGGCTTTAAAAGACACGGTTTGGATTTCGATGAGACCGGGATCGGGTTTTCCATATTTGGAAGTCCGAAAACCACATCGATCCAAATTAACGATAGGTCGTGAATCTCAAATGAAGATGAAGATTCAGAGTGCAAGGGTTATTGTCGTTAACTCTGAGGGTGATTCCAAAATGAGTGTAACGAGATAATGCCTTCGGTTTCGTTCGAACCCGGAACGAACTTGTATGGATTGAATGCTTTCAGCACATCGTCAGGTGGACGATGAGCATTCTAAGAGATGTGTTCTCTAAAGGTAATCATGACCTCAAGCCTCATCAACCGGGAATGGCTAAAATAGGGGAGGTGCAGCAAGGTTAGTGGGTAGCACCCATGTAAGACGAGATTACCCCTGTCTAGATGTCCCTTATTTTCGGCTTTGTGTGCGGTTGATCATGAAAACCGTGGGGTATCTTATCCGGGAATTATCCAGTAAGGGATGTTCCGGCCTTGTGTTGCAGGGGAGCGGGCGTACTCCTCGGTACGGTGATCTAGGCCACGTACTGTGACGGGCGGTACCCCAGTAGCCATGCCATTGTATGGAATCCAATCTCCAATAAGCGCCGTACGATTTAGTTGTGCCCAACTATGTTGGAATGTGAGATGTAAGCATTTCTGCTATTTCGGTATTTTACTTGAAAACCCTAGACACTATTATAATATCACTGGATTTCCTATTAAACTGTTTTGTTTAGCGTAAGGTAAAAACTTTTCCATGTTTATGTGTGGGAAGTCTTACGTGATACCCTTTGTTTTCAATGATTTTTAAAGTTAAGCAACCTTAACCGTTTACTCATACCAGACCCATGTCTGACCCGAAGTTTATTTCTGTTTTTCATAAACTCTCGGGTACCCAAATTTTTACGGGTAGCCAAGGGATTCAGGTTAGCTTTGACGAATACTGGAGGAGCAATGGAGCAAGAGGCTTCAGCGTATAGATATATATATATATATATATATAGGAGTTTCCGCTGTGTCAGTGTGTATGTGTATTTCCGCTGTGTTGTATCTCTATGATGTATGAGTTGTATTAACTAGACAGGTGTTTATAACTGTCTAGTAGTGTTATATTATCTCTGTGACTCTGATGTATATGATACTATGTATTGATGTATATGATACTATGTATTGTTTTATGTGATATATTATATTTTATTCGTTCCGCTGTTGAGATTCTGTTGTTGTTTCTTCTTCTTCTCTATCTTTTCTACTTTCTCACCTCTTTCTTTTCTTAAAAACGATACGTCTTCCTGGGCATAGGAAGTCGAATCATGACACCTATAGACAACGAATAATAGTGGAATGGTGCCATATCCCCATAATAACAAATGGGAAAAAATTTACTTCAGCATAAACGCTTAATACGGAAATAATTATGTGTATGGGAGGATCAATAGTCTCCCACATGCGTATATAGTTAATTAGAAAATGATTAATTGAATATCATCACACATATTTGAGTAGGAATCGTACCATTCGATGATCCAGCCAGTAAAACATATGGAAAATGAGAAACTTCAATGTCAATCTAATTAAACGTCTAAAATATGTGTTGTATTGGCAAATATAAAACCTTATCACTGGCCGGCTAACTACTGCAATTTAAAGCAAAAAAATTAAAATACGAGTACATGGAGTTAAATAGTGAATTTTTTATCTAATAAAAAAATGAATATATGTTAGCTTTTATTTTGAAGAGAGGAAGTCCCTGAACAAAATTGTGGAACATAGCGTAACAGAGTACTTCTGGGCAGGAGTTTAAGAGCTACTCCTAATATGTTATATAATTAACAAAATTCAACAAGTGAATGAATAAGGTGGGAAACATTAAAAAAATCTGATACCTGTATATTGCGATCGTATGGGGGCTTTAAATTTGGAAGTGTTTTAGAACCACCTGGAGTATTTCTATACCTTCAGAGCTGATAGCCAAGCATCTTAATTTTTTCTACATATAATGGTTCACAAATAAAACAACAGCCAGCATATAAACATGCTTATGCTTATAATAATCTGTCTTGCTGTAACAAATATACTGAATAACTCCATGTATCAAAACTTGGTAGTCGTTGATTACATGAAGTCAGCGTAATCATAATCAATAACACTTATCAAATTAAACGGTAGTTATGCATTGCTTATTATTAATTAGTAATTTCATGATCTACCAATATTATTAATTAGTTAAAAGTGTTAGAAAGAAATAATGTTATACTAACATAACAGAATATAATAGTATGGTGTAAAATATATGGAAATTTTGAAACTTGGTGGAATCAGTGGAAGCCACAAATACTTGTCCCTAAAAATGGTTACAGTAGCACAATTTGAATTAAACCAAACTTTGTAAATATGTTCTTATACTAAATAAAATCGATTTCAAAAAATTTGAGAACCTTTTAATATCTATGATGTATATAGAATGTCAAGTTAACATTGGCCATTGTATTTAATCATCAACCTAACGAATTATTTTGAGTATTTGAGATTAGTCAGACAAAATCAATTTCTCCAAATATAACTTCAAATGGTACAATAATATACCTATAACACTTGGTTTCATTTTTAGTTGTATTAATTTAATAATATTGAGGTGTAGTATAAGAAGTTAGACGTGTGCGTAAATATGACTACGTGTACATATAAACAAACGTATGTAATAGATATAGAGACAATATTCAATGAGTGACACAATGGAATCTAATGTTTGAGATTTATTGTATCACATAACGTGTCATATTTGTGCCTCAATAGTTTTCCCATATAATATATACAAAAGAGTATGAGTAAGTAATTAGAAGACCATCTGTATCTTGTATAATGTTCACAGATATTTAGGGTCCTTGAATCATGATATATTATATGGTTTTTTGGACCAATCACTAACCATAACAGAGAAGTTAGACTTAAATTCAATGTTCATGTTAGACTTACCTATCATTTTCCAAAAATTAGACCAAAATTTAATAAAACTGAATCAAATATTAGACAAATTTTATTTCATACATTGTATAGAAAGATAAATCTAACAAATGAACATTATGAAATTAAATCCAATATTACAAAATGGGTGAGTTTAACAAAAGAAAAAAAACATACATACTATACAACTTGTATATAAAAAACCGAATACCAAAAACAAATATAGAAGTCCAAAGAGAAAATATTGAACCCATAAAGAATTATTGCAAAATTTCAATTGTCCATCCGGTCATATTTAGTATTATTATGCCTTCCACAGTATTCGAATTGAAAACATTATATCCCTCCTGTTTGATCAAATAGACTGTTGGTAAGGTTAAAATTTGGGAAAGAAGAAAAAATCATTAGAACTGAAACTCCTAAAAAAATCGTTCCTTTAAAACTGAGTACAAATGTCACACAAGCAAGATAATTAGTATAAAGACGCTTGCTCTACTTGTTAAAAGCAAAATAATCAGTCCACTCAGTACATGCTCTACATGTAAAAAAGGCAAAATAATTACTACAAATGGATGTTCTAGGCATGAAAGAGAAAAGAATATAATTTGAAATTTAAATGCTCAAATGCCGATTTTTGACATATCCCACAATAGCTGATCATAACAATATTGCACTTGAAAATTAAGGAGACTAATTCTCATGTACAGTTAAATAGACTAATTCTCATGCACAGGTTTCAGTTAATATGTTAATGTACAGGTTTCAGTTAATAGAATTTAAAAGGAGAAAAAAGCAACGACAAGAAAGTGCCATAACTCTATTTTTTTAGTAAGTAATCTTCAGCTTGAAAATTAAGTATGTGATAACTCATAATTTATAATAAAACTCGCAAAATAAAATTATGAAAGTATGAAATTTAGTTGATTGGAAAGTCTACATAGAACCAGATATTTAAGTTATTCGATTAATTTTTTAACCAACACATTATTCATGGGCAATAAACCAAATGCAAAATTCTCCCTTTTAGTACTAAAATGAAAGGGTAGGGGGAAATGTAGAGAAGTCATCGGACACAACGCTATAATTCAGACTAACGACAGCAAAGCACCAATGAAAGTCTTCTTCAATAGAAAATAGATTTGAAGATTGATTTTTGATAGTAACTGATCGTAACAAAAAGCTTACAAAATCAGAAAAGAGTATGGTAGATGCAACTGATGACAATATACATTTTTGATGGTAACAAATCTCAAAACTACTCGAGTATGCCTTCACAATCTTCTCTAACAAAAGAAACATCCTCAACATAATCATCAACATTCATATTGATTTCTTGGCAATCTTCCTCAACATGGCTTACTTCCTCAAAGGAGTCGTGGATCTCTAGATCGTTAAAAACTCTCGTAGGTGCTTTCATTACCACATACCAATTAGAAGAATCATTCTCCCTTGAATAAAAAATTTGTTTTGCTTGAGATGCAAGTATATATGGATCTTTGGAAAATGAAGCTTGATTTTGATGTAAATTGACAAGCGTAAATCCATCCTCAACCTTCACACAATTTCTTATGTTTGCCCAATGACACTTAAAGATCAGAACATAAAAAAATGTTATAGTTTAACAAAATTATATCGGTAAGTATCTCATAATATGTGAAAACATCAACCACTTGAGAAACATCTTTTGTGCTTTCTCTACACATGGTTGTTGCATCATAAATCACCCCACTATTTTGATTTTCTCTCCCAACATCTATTGTGTGAAGATGTTGTCCATTAATGATGTATCCTGTGTAGGACAAAGCATCGTTCTTCGGACCATAAGCAATCCATTTTAACATGTCGTCGTGATCCTGATGCTAATACATACCTATGAAAAATAACTTCATTTAATAAAGATATGTTTGATATGGTTTTAAATTAATTAGTAATATTTAAGAATTCAATTGACCTTATTTTTAATCCAATTGGAGAACATAGTTATATGATTTTTCCAATGTAATGTTGTATTTCTTCCATGTACTTGTCTGAATTTTGTAACTCCTCCAAATGAAAACTAGAATATAACAAGAGGTGTTATGTTATATTTAAAATTACCGACAATTAAACAATAAAAAAAAGGAAATATGATCTTACTCTAAAAATGGTTCTACCATGGTTATATTCATTAGCACAGCCAAAGGAGCAGATTCTTTCTCGTTATAAGACAATGTGATTGTCTTACATGCTGATATTGGACATCCTTCAAGTATTACGTTGCTTTGGTAATCTTCATTTCTAACTTCTTTATCATGTGATTTTCTAAAAAAATCACCAAAGAATTTCATGCATTCTTCTACAAGATAAGATTCTGCAATACACCCTCGGGATGAGCATGATTTCTTGCGTAATCTTTAAGTGTCTTCATGTACCTTTCAAAGGGGTACATCTAACGAAATGGACTGGCCAAACCCAATTGTGTTTCTCTTGCAAGATGAATTGTCAAATGTAAATTATATCAAAAAAAGAAGGTGGAAAGTATTTTTCAAGCTCGCATAAAGTTACAGTAATCGCATCATCGGGTAAATGTAGTTTCTCTCTATCGAAAATGCGCTGACATAATTTATTGAAGGATGAAAATAAACAAGTTATTATTTTCCTTGGCTTATTTGAAAGAAATCCTTTTATTAAAATGGGTAATAATTGTTGCATTAAAATATGATAATCATGAGTCTTCAAACCACTAATTTTACAGTCCTCCAATGATACACAACCTTTAAAATTTGAAAAATAACCATCAGGTCCTCTAAAATCATACAAGCTTTTGCAAAATATATTTTTTCTACTTTTGATAATGTATATGGAGCTGGCAGAAGATATGTCTTGTTCCCATGGGGTTGTGTATGAAGATCATGTCAAATTCCCCAATCCTTCAAATCCTTTATAGAGTTAACTCCATCTTTTGATTTCTTGTCGTGCAACATTGTGCCCATTAGACTTTCACCAACATTTTTCTCGATATTCATTACATCTACATTATGACGTAATGGAAGCTCTTATAAAAATCAATAATGCAACATTTTAGTTGTATAATTCCATAATGTTAGTCTAATAGAATAAAATAGAACATATGCACTAACCTCCCAATATGGCAATTGAAAAAAGATGGACTTTTTTTCCACCTTAATAGCTCCATTCTCACAAGATCTTTGTCCTCATCATCTTCATTTTTCTTGCAATGCTCAATTCTTCTTTTATTCCCTATTTTATTTTTCTCATTTCTTTTTTTACCTTTTCTGTTATTCTTTTTTGTTCTTCTTTACATTTCAAAATTATTCGAGATTGTTTTTAAAATGATAGAAAATTTTCTTCAGTTAGAATCCTAAGCCTACACTGTTTCTCCATGGTGTTATCAAACAAGGCCTTCTGTTTTCTTAAAGGGTTTGAAGGAGATAGAAATCTTCTATGTCCCATTAGATGGTCTTTCTAATGTGATTTAGCCATCGATGATGAGTGTTGACACCGCATAATAGACAAGCTTTCTTACCTTTTACACAACATCCAATAAGACTACCATATGTCGGAAAGTCATTTATTGTCCAAAGCACAATTTCTTTCATATTAAAGATTAATTGACTATATGCATCATAAACCTCAACTCCGGTATTCCATAAATGATCTAAATCTTCTACCAGTAGCGCTAAATATACATCAAAGTCATTTCCTAGCTACTTCGGACCAGAAATCAATGATGTTAACATAATATTATCTTTCTTCATGCACAACATAGGTGAAAGATTATATGTCACAAGCATTACAGGCCAAAAATTATATTTGGAACTTAACATGCAAAAGGATTGAAACCATCTGTTGCAAGGCCAAGCCTAAGATTGCGTAGATCTGCTGAAAATGGTTTCTATTTCTCATCCACTACATTCCATGTTATAGAATCTACTGGATATCGCATTTTTCCATCGATGTTTTTGTTATTGAAATGCCACCGTAAATCTTCCGCCATCCTTTTGGATCTAAACATTCTTCTAAACCTCAGAGTTATTGGAAAATAACGCAACACTTTAACTGGAATGCCATGCATAATATCCTTTTTTGTTGATTTATCTTCCACCTCAAAAATCCACGTTTTGGAAAATTATTCAGATCTTTATATTCATTCCTAAAAAGACCACAATCTTTCTCACATGCATGAATCTTCTCGAACCCATGTCAAATAATTTAAGGAATTTTTTATAGTTCATATAATGACTTGGGAAGTACGTTATTTTTTGGAAACAACAACTACTGCACATTTAGAAGCTTATCGAAACCATTATCAGACAATCCAATCTCACATTTAGGGTTATACATGGAAAAGATAGCAGATAACTTTGTTTAATCCTCGCAACCAGGATACAATGGAGTCTCTACATCTTATAAATTTTTGTGTAATTCACCCTCTCATCTTTGTGCATCATCTTCACATTTATCATCATCAAAGAAAGTAGATAATGGCTTTAAGCAAATCATACGCATCACCTGACTTTGTATTCTTACTTTTATATATTCGCTAGCCGTGATTGTACCACTCATTTTCCATGTACTTAGGATCCATTCCTCTTACAGTCAAATGCTCGATAATAACTTCATCATGAAGACGGGTAAGATTTCTACAGTCTAAACAAGGGCATAAATTTATTTCCATATTTCCCAGCTTTAGCTTTGCATTGTTTACAAAATTCCAAGCTGCTAGCTCGTACTCTTTAGTAGTTCTACATTAAAAAATAAAAAACAAATAATAACCTTAGATATTAAAATATCTTTTAAATTCAATATTATACTCAAGTACCATATAGTTACCTGTTTACATGTACCCAGTCTTTATCCATCATTTCTAATCTTTTCAAATGGAAAAAAGTATAGGATTTATGAACAGTAAACACTCTTGACAATGATTCTAAATCAAATTTGATGAAAGCAAGTCACCAAATCAAATATAATGAAAACATCAACCACTGTCATACTTTATGTATATAAACTAGTTAATATTTACAATTTTATGAAGTTATTGACAGTGCTATATCAAATAATGAAAAGCAGGATGAGGTTGAAGAGGCGCCTAATAATAGTACAGCAATTCCCACTAGTGATCACCGATAAAATAATAGTACAGCAATTCAAGTGGATAAGGAAAAAAGGGTTTCCATTGAGATACATCAGTGACTGGTATTTAAAAGAAGGATATCAAGCATGCATATCAAAAGGCTTAAGTAGTAGTACTTGGGGTTTTCCTTGTTACCAATTTCAATAAAAATTACAAACATGCTAGCATGAACTAAAACTATGTGATAAATCAAGAGCTAGAGATAATGCCTACCTGGATAATGCTGAGAAAGATTTAGCAGTGTTGGAGCTAGTAGTTGATAAGGACCCCGAGAGCAATTATACGAGGAGATGTTAGATGCACGACATTGTATAATGGTTAGTGGTTCTTTACTGAAAAAAGAAAATATGCATACTATATGATTGGCATGGTTTATATTGTTGGAATAATTCAATATAATGGGGCCGTATATTTTAGTGTTTGAATGTGTGAGCTATCTTGTAATTAAGTCTAATTACGTGATATATTTTTAAGACTTATGGGGTATATTCGTCATGTAAAATTATAACGTATGGATATCGGAGTGACAATTTAAGTTTGTTGAAGGGCCAAACCAAAAAATGTCTCACACAATATATATGGGGTTATGGTCCCCAAATTATACAAGTCTTATCATTTTCTCTATACCCTCTTCTAAAGAGAATTTACAGATCTAAGCTTGTGCCATTTGGAAGATCTAAATCGAGTTAATCTTCACATCAATTAAGCATCGATGGATTCAGGTACGCCTTCCATGGTAAATTTCATATACTTGTTTCTTAATTGAATCAATATGAGTTATATGTGTTACCCGGCACCTTGGCCCGGATATAAAACGGAGACTGCAGAAGTTATAATTGAACGTAAGTGAGCGTAACAACAAGGATTGGTCCACTTCGAGTCATAATGGTGATTACTCTAAGTCGGCCTCGATGAATAGGGGTCGGTGTGTGATGGATGATGGGTCAGTACTTAGAGTGTGGTTTGGCTACTCTCGGTCGGTTATTCTCGATTGGCTATATACACTAGGTCGAATCGGAAATTATGGTTCGGTCAAAGTAGGTCGGCTATAATGAAAGACTACATTGGGGTTGGTCTTGATACAATCGACATGTTTATGTGGATTCGGTATTGTGGGTCGGCCTTGATAGGTTCAGCAATAAGTGGATCGGTGGTGAGGAATTGGCATACCTGGCTCGGTCTACCCAGCTTATCAACTATGGGCCGAGCTCTCTTAGTCATGGGCCTGGACAGGGAAGCCAGGCTATCTTCGTCTATAAATAGAGGGACGAGTTTCATTTTTAAGGACTCTCTTTTTGGGGACTTCTGGAGCTTCTCCTTCTAGCTACTCCAGAAGCTCGACCATGGCTGGTTTCCTCTTAAAAACTTCATATAAAATTGTATCAATGGATTCTATCCAATCCAACAACTCATGTAACTGTAATCAATTGAAGAATGAATGAAATTCAAAGTGGACGTAGGCTGAGATTGCCAAACAAATGTAAAATCCTCATGTCTATTTACTTTTATGCTATGTTCTTTAGATTAATTTTATGATATCCATGGAATTCTATGGGTGTTAGTGACCAATTTTGGTGCTAACATTTTGGTGCTTTCACTGAGAATTGAATTCTCAGCTTGATTGGATCTCATTGTCTACTGATGGATTTCCATATTGGTGAGACAGATCCAGTTGTTTACAAAAAAACTTCCTATTCTACTCAGATTTGAAAGAGATCTAAAGGAAGCTATTAGCCATGGGATTGGATTCACTGATGTACGCAATTTTTTGGGATTGGATGTTGAAGTTTGCACTGAAGTTATATGAAGGTCGACCCCTCTCTGAAGGCAATTCAGCCAATCTCTCATATAGCCGACCCCTCACTCAATGCAGATATTCGATCCCTTACAAAAAAGCTTACATATCGATCCCTCTAAAAAGCTTGTATACCGATCACTCCAAAAATCATAAATACCGTTTGCTCCAAAAACCATATGTCTCGATCGCCTCAAGTAATACCGATCGCCTCAAAAACAGTTATACCGATCGCCTCAAAAACAGTTATACTAATCACCTCAAGTTATACCGATCGCCTCAAAAACAGTTATACCAATAGCCTCAAAAACAGTTACACCGATCGCAAGTACACCGACCCAGTGTATACCGATCCATCCAGTGTTACCGATCGTATGTATACCGACCATGTGTATACCGATCCATCCAGTGTTACCGATCGCATGTATACCGACCCATCCAGTGTTACCGATCGCATGTATACCGACCCAGTGTATACCGATCCATCCAGTGTTACCGATCGCATGTATACCAACCCAATGTATGCCGATCAATCCAGTGTTACCGATCATATGTATACTGACCCAGTGTATACCGATCCATCTAGTGTTACCGATCGCATGTAGACTGACCCAGTGTATACTGATCCATCTAGTGTTACCAATCGCATGTATACCGATCCAGTGTATACCGATCCCTCCAGCGTATGCCGATCCATATACTACCGATCCAGTGTATACCGATCCCTCCAGTGTATGCCGATCCATATACAACCGATCCTTCTCTCAGAAGCTCTATCTGACCGACCCCTATTCAAAAGAAATCTGGGTCGGGTACGATCCATTTTAAAAAAAATCGGGTACGAACCCTAGCTGCGGCACAGTGCACCCTCATAGTGAAGTCAAAACTCAACTTAATTAAGGAACATTCCATCCACTCTCCTGATCGTTCCATAACTGAACGGGACATAGGGGACTAAAATAGCAGATAATGAATTACAATCAAGGAATGGGCAAGGAACTACTACTAAAACGATACTCCCAAAGGTTAGAGAACATAGATGATATGACTCTAGGAAAACGCAGGAAACATTGGCACAAAACTAGACTTGAGTAAAACCAGTATTCTCTCCAAGCAAACGCCAGGATGGCTCCAAGCACCGTTCTTCAATAACCCAGCACTTCAAATTCAGTGACTCCAAGTAAACCAATTGCTTACTCCAAGCAAATAGCAGATTTTCCCGAGTTCTACACCAAGTAACTTACAACTGATCTGTCAATACAAGACCATCTTACTTTGCTAATATCTCAGGCATACATACATCATTCATGACATGACAAGTAGCTGTAACTTAAAAACGAACCAGATTGATGATGATTGAAGCATCTCCTGCAGTTGAAGCCTATTCATTGAAGCCGTTCAGTTTGTAATATATTCGAGGAGACTCAATGTACCAATCATATCGGTTACATCTCATGAATTCCTATACTCGTCGAAGGTGTATCGATCATGCAATTTATGCGATTATCGCCCAAACCCATCTCCTTATTCAATCAACTTGATAAGAAGTTTGTCGAGCAGTTTAGAATGCATGCAACTCACACCAAGGATGCGATCTAGTTAACTGGAGAGCCTCCTATGACCCTGGATCATTTCTGTTGCAAAGTGAACCAGAACTAAAGAAAGGAGGAGGTAGAGCAGACTAGGAGAAAGAACAATATAGGACCACTGGCTAAGGACTCAGAGTAGTACTAAAAACCAGCCTCGAGAGAATCCAGCAAGGCCCAGAGAAAATCTGAGGAACGTTGCATATTCCAAGGTGACACGGTCCTAGCATTGGGGATTACAAATACCTCTGCGATTTAGTCGGAAAGGTGATACGGAGAGGAAAGCTTCAACGGTTTTTGTAAGCCTTGCAGAATGGCGAGCAGGGAACTTCTGATGCCCATCAATAAAGAACTCTAATTATCAGTTGGACCGTTAACAGTTGACATCCCACTAGAAGGGCTAGGGGTAGAGTTGAATATTGAGCACACGATGCTGCTTCACTTATCAATGAGGTGACCAAGTACTTAGAGTTGGCCGCCAACCAATCCACGCAGACCGTGATCGAACCTGTGGAGCGTCATCAAGACGAGCATCATTTGACCGTTCATCATCAACCATATGCCTTTGATTTGGGGTCAAGGAGAGATGGAAAAGCTAGTCATCGTCAGAGCCCAATACAAAACAGACATGATCGACTATCCATTCATCGACCTCCATATTTGATTTGGAGACCTAAATAAGGCTTGGAATGAATATGGCCTGATCATCCACTCCTCGAGTCATAAAATAAAGTTAGACAAAATACAATTGCCTCCATTGAAGCTCAGTGATGCCGGGATCTATCTAGAGTAGATGTGATTTGATCATCTACACATCAACTCCTGCCCTGAACACAAGAGGTAGTTTGAAATCCCGACTTGAAGTAGCTATGATGGATTGCCTACTCGTCAACCATCGCTCTCAATACATGGACACGACTGCACCCTGAAGCATATGCAACTTAGTTTGTCTACTCAATAATCCATTATCCTCGTTTTCTAGAAAGAGATACGAAGCAAATTGTGCAAGACTTGATTATCCAACCCCAGCATGGATGTGATCAACCATCTATCATATATCTCCTTCCTTGACTTGATTAGAAGAGCTATAATCACCAAGCGGACGAGAATCAACCATCCATTTTTCAAGTTTCATCCTTGATGCTGGGGACAGAATCCTATTCCATGAGCAAACATGGTTCGACCATTCATTCGACAACATTAGCCTCAACACAGTAAATGAAGTATAAATCAAACGAGTGGAAATACGACTGCTTCGCGACAAAAAATCTCTAAATCCCCAGAGTGCAGACTAGAGTACTCTAAGTCCATAGAGCATAAACTAGAGTATAAACAATTCTAAAATCTATAAATCCCCAGAGTGCGGATTAGGGTACTTTGAGTCCCCAAAGCGCGGACTAGAGTATAAACGACTCGAAAATCTCTAATTCCCCAGAGTGCGGATTAGAGTACTCAGAGTTCCCAGAGCATGGACTAGAGTACTCTGAGTTCCCAGAGCATGGACTAAAGTATAAACGATTCTAAAATCTCTAAATCCCTAGAGTGCGGATTAGAGTACTCTGAGTCCCCAGAGCATGAACTAGAGTATAAATGATTCTAAAATCTCTAAATCCCCATAGTGCGGATTAAAGTACTCTGAGTCCCTAGAGCGTGGACTAGAGTATAAACGATTCTAAAATCTCTAAGTCCTTAGAGTGCGTATAAGAGTACTCTGAGTCCCCAGAGCGAGGACTAGAGTATAAACGATTCTAAAATCTCTAAATCCCCAGAGTCTGGATTAGAGTACTCTGAGTACCCAGAGTGTGGACTAGAGTATAAATGACTTGAGAAAAACCTCTCAGTCCCTGAAGAGGACTAGAGTACTTTTAGTCCCCAGAGTGCGGACTAGAGTATAAACGACTTGAGAAAAATCTCTAAGTCCCTGAAGTGGACTAGAGTACTCTGACTAGAGTGTAAACAACTTGAGAAAAACCTCTCAGTCCCTGAAGAGGACTAGAGTACGCTGAGTCCCCAAAGTGCGGGCTAGAGTATAAACGACTTGAGAAAAACCTCTAAGTCCTTAAGAGGACTAGAGTACTTTGAGTCCCTAGAGTGTGGATTAGAATATAAACTACTTAAGAAAATCTCTGCGTTCCTGACTGTGGACTAGAGTATAAACTATTCGACAGAAACTCTAAGTCCCCGAAGCGCGAACCGAAGCATGAACACAAATTGGGCACGAGTCGACGGGGGAAAGGATAACTCTAAGTCCCCAGAATGCAGAGTGGCGTAAACATCGATGAATAGATGAGTGGATTCCGACGGTCCTCTATTCCGCAAACTTCTGCTAGAAATCGAAAGGAGGAATATTAACTTTCTAAGGATGGAGTTCGACCGTCCGACTTATGGCCTTGCCAAATCAATGCTGGGGGCAAGAGTAAAAATCACTAAAAACTGAATACGACGGCTCAATACAAGCTCTAGCTTGGTATTTTTTACAACTTAAGGCAACGACTGCAAGGAGGCCTCAATACAGAACCAATCGAAACGACATCCAAAGCTATGGGTGACCAACCTTATCGTACCTCTGGTAGAGCGTCAATATCAATCTGCACAAAACACAAACAGATGTGACCCAGATGTCCCTCGCAAACCTATGAGCGCCAGAGTATGGAAAGGAGAATAAACCACAAGGACTTGATTATTAATTCTCCAACACCCTCCTTCGATCCGTCAAGAGGAGTATGAAACTGGATGAGCACGACCCGCCTACACTTGAGTTGGTTTTACTCATAGATCTGATTCCAGAACATGAACTAAAGTGGATGTGGCTCACCATCCAGTACCCAACTTATGCATGGAAACTGACGAAGCATCAAAGCATTCCCCTTGGAAGGAAAAACTAGAATACAGTCCAGGATAGGCAAGACTCAGCCTTCCATCAACTGATCTGATCCTAAGATTCAATGAGAAGGAGTGTAAAGCTAAAGTGGTCATGGATGGCCTTCCTACTTATCGATATATACCCCAGACTTAGGGGCACTAGCGAGAAACAAGATAAATGTGAATCGACTATTCATCGATCTACTCTATGTCTTTGGAGCTTAGGTGGGAGTATAAACATAGCTAGGATGAGACTCAACCATCCATGCAGTACATTTATCAACCCAAGACTGTGAGTAGAAGCATGATCATCCAAAGACTGGCTGCAATAGCTCAATATTGTGGCTTATATAGAGTGTTTCAACGACTCGAGGCCATAACCAAAAAGATGCCTAGAGATAGAATCATCGAGTCGATGCCCAAGCTCATGGGCAACTAATTATTTTCCGACCTGGGCGACGAGCAAAGTTCGCCAGTACGGTGAATGGAAAACACATTACTCAAATACAAAAGCAGATCCAACTCAAAGCAAAAGCCAGCTATACAACAGCATGCAACTCGAGGCTGACTCCTACTCGATATTTTCTTCAATGTGCTTCTAAGCCTGATCTTTGGCCATTTGTAGATAATCACGCAAAGCATTTAGAGCCCTTTACTATTAGACTTAATAACTCCTAACAAGACTCTAGTATTCAACTGGAGTAACCATCATCATTGACCATCCCAGCCAGATTTTACGTTGATTGTTACGTGAAATAGTAACATTTGAACTTAAAGAATCCAAGATTGTATCCACTGAGCTGATAGTCAACATTACAGTCAGCTATGGTGACCCATCATAGGTACTAAAGATCGGACCACAGCTCAGTGTAACGATGATGAAAGGATTTAGCTGGCTTTCTCTGAATGAATCTTGATGTGTTCGCTTGGACCCATTCTGACATGCATGTGATTTCACCGACTATCATGAGCCATTCATAGAATATCGAACCCAAGGCATGTCCTAGTGAAACAAAAGCACTGCAAGGTGGATCAGGAAAGATCCGCTACCCTTAAAGAGAGGGTGAATAAACTCAAAAACAATAGGCTTACCCGAGACACCCTCTGTTGAAATGGGTACCAAATCCAGCTCTTATGAGAAAAGCTATAGGAAAGTAGCAGTCATGTGTCAACTACCAAGGCCTGAAGAAGGAATGTCAAAAGGACAGCTTTCCACTTTCGAGGATCGACCAGCTGGTAGACTCAACCGCTGGATATGAACTACTTTTATTTGCAGATGTGTACTCCGAGTATAATTAGATCGTGGTGCATGTCCTTAACCAGGAACACACCAACTTCATTACTGCTCCAGGATTATACCATTATGTTGTGATGCTATTTGAACTAAATAATGTTGAAGCTACTCGTTGAAGACCAGTCAATAGGATGTTCAAAGACCAGATCAGGTGATTAATGGAAGAATATGTTGATGTTATGCTCTTGAAGTCACGATGATCAAACGACCACATCGATGACTTAGCGGAGATGTTCAGTATTCTACGGAAATATAAAATGAAACTAAATCACTTGAAATTCTCTTTCGGCATTGTGTCGAGGAAATTTCAAGGTTTCACCATCGACTCTCACCTCATGGAATCGTAATCGATCCCGAGAAGATTCAAGGAATCCAAAACACCTAAGTACCGAAGACAGTCGATACATGCCATTAGTGCCAAAATGCTATGCAAAGAGAAATAGATCCAAAGGACCAATATATGATGTAACCAAGCAATTGATAGGCTCGCCCTATTAACATCTATGCCTTCTAGCTATTACGACAGGTCATACGACAACCTGAGATGTTTGGAAGACTACTCAAATGGAATATCGAACTAAGCCAATTCGATATCACTTATTTCCCTCGAAGAGCTATCCAAGATGGAAATTAGTAGACCTTATATCTGAATTCACCACATTACACGACTACTCAAATAGTAGTGAAGAACTAACCAATATATGGAAAATACTCTGCTACGGGTATTACTGCCCAACTGTCGATTGAGATGCAGCTAATCACGCTAGACAGTGTGACGAGTGCAAGATGTTTGCAAAAATTTAGAGAGCCCCACCAATGGAAATTACTAAAATGGCAAGTCCGTAGTCATTTTCCACTAGAGGGCATTGACATCGTCATCCTCTTGCCTATCCTAAAGGTGGTGCGAAATACGCCATCTTAGCAATTGATTACTTCACCAAATGGGCAGAAGCAGAACTTTTAGAGACGACCAAGATGAAGAAAATAATCAAATTCATTGTCCGGAATGTCATCTATCATCACGACCTCCTACAAACCATTATAACCGGTAATGAAGCCCAATTCGACAAAGCTAAATTTGAAAACTTCTACCATCGGCATCATATTGAAATGAGATTTGTGGTTGCTCGCGCTCAAGCAAATCTACAGGTTGAAGTTGTGAATGAAATTATGGTGTCTATTCTGAAAAGAGGTTTGGAAAAGGCTAGAGGTAAATGGGTGAATAAGCTCCAAATAGCATTATGGGCTTGCAGAACCACCCGCGAGTCTACAACTGGCCATACTCCATTTACCCTTACTTACGGCTCCAAGGCCGTCATCCATGAAGAACTTGAAACCCCCTCTCATCGAGTGGCTGATTACAACCCTTATTTCACAGAAAATGTAAAAAAAGAGTTGCAATTTAATTGCAGTTAAACTAGAAGGAATTGGTGACGACTCATGAGCATATAAAACGCATATGGGAGCCAATGGCAAGAACATGTACCCGCACGTGCATGTGTATATTCAAAAGATTTGACTTTTTGAAATCGATAGAAATTGAATATTCACTTAGAGTTATTAAAGAAAAGACTAGGTTAGATAGCTGAAGCCTACTAGTCCTATAGAACCGCAAACAGATGGCCACTGATTGAATACAATCCTAAATTTATACTATTGGGAATTGACCAAGCGCCATGACGACCAAAGAGGGATACGTATTTTGGGAGGATGAAATTGAAGGATAACGACTATTCAGGGAACATGATGGATTTATTTGTGGAGACTTTAACTTGATTCGATTCAAAGCACCTCATGTAGACAACAAGACGTACTTTGGGGGCAAATGTTACCCGACACCTTGGCCCGGCTACAAAATGGAGACTGCAAAAGTTATAATTGAACATAAGTGAGCGTAAGGTCAAGGATTAGTCCACTTCTTGTCATAATGGCGATTACTTTGAGTCAGCCTCGATGAATAGGGGTCGATGTTTGATGGATGATGGATCAGTACTTGGAGTGTGGTTCGGCTACTCTCGGTCGGTTATTCTCGATCGGCTATATGCACTAGGACGAATCAACAACTATGATTTGGTCAAAGTAGGTCGGCTATAATGAAAGACTACATTGGGGTTGGTCTTGATATGATCGGCATGTTTATGTGGATTTGGTATTGGATTTGTGGGTCAGCCTTGATAGGTTCAGCAATAAGTGGATCGGCGGTGACGAATTGGCATACCCGGCTCGGTCTACCCAGCTTATCAACTATAGGCTGAGCTCTCTTAGTCATGGGCCTGGACTGGGAAGCCAGGCTATCTTCATCTATAAATAGATGGGTAGGGTTCATTTTTGGGGACTTCTGGAGCTTCCCCTTCTAGCTACTCCAAAAGCTCGGCCATGGTTGTTTTCCTCTTAAAACTTCTTATAAACCTGTATCAATGGATTTTAACCAATCCAACAACTCATGTGATTGTAATCAAATGAAGAATGAATGAAATTTGAAGTGGACGTAGGCCGAGATTGCCGAACCACTATAAAATCCTCGTGTCTATTTACTTTTATGCTATGTTCTTTAGATTTATTAATTTTATGATATCCATGGAATTGTACGGGTGTTAGTAACCAATTTTGGTGCTAACAATATGTATACTGATCTAATATAGATTAAACACCAACAAGTGGTATCAGAGCCACCCATCATTGATTTTATCGAGAAATTTCCTGATTTTAAGTATATATGAAATTAGGGTTCTGAGATTCACAATTTTGGTTGATTCATCTGATGCCTTTGGTTCAAATCTATATAAATAATTCATGAATTAATTCCACTTATTCATATCTAATATCTTTAATTGTTGCTACTTATATTATTCATATTTTATTGTCAGTAGTATTACAACTGTACAATTTTTTTATTGTTTAGATGGTTACCATGTTAAGTTTTGTTTCATTCGCATGTATGGAAGCATCTTCATGCCATTTATTGTTCTTGTAATATGTATTGTCCTCTATATATATAATAAAAGGAACACGTAAGGATGGAGCCATTATCTAGTTTTTTGTATAGCTTACTCATCATGTGCAGTGATGTTGATTTGTACTTTTGGACTAATTTTTCTTTAAGACTTTATAGTTTTTTTTGGATCTGTTATAATATTACATGTATTCATATTTTCTTATTCAAATAAGCTTAAAATTGAAAACTAATCACCTGTCACACTGATATAATAAGCTATTTTGACATGGACTATTTATTTTTGTTGCTTCCCACTATGTTTGGGATCAACGATTACTATAGTTTTCAGCTATTCATTTTTCATGCAATATCACATATATGGACCATGCTATGTTTAAATTTGTTTTATCTTCTATCTTGAATATTGACGGTTAAATAAAGTATGCAATATTTTATCATTAATTGTTATTGCAAATACCATTTGTTATGTATTGTTATAGTTTTAGTTGATGTCAAAATTATTTTTATTCCGGCTATGAAACCATATTTTCAATTTGTATAAAACTGAAAATTGAAATTTATGGAATACGCATAAATGAATGAGTTAAAATAAACCAATTCAAATATTATTTAATGTCTCTTTGCAAACTAACTATTAATATCCTACATTACAAGTGAACTGATTGAAATAACATGTTACCAAAGTGACCTCTCTTATTTTAGTTATTCAAGAAAAATGTTTGATGTTTGTGTATATTTATTCGTGCGGATATTAGCCGACCCAAAGGAAGGCTAATATTTAGCCAAATCATTTATACGTGTATGATGTTAAATATGTGACAATCATATAGTTTTGCAAGTGAATAGCTAATTGGCCCAAAGGAAGATTGATAATTTACTTAAACTTAATGCCAATGTTTGATCATTACAACAAGAATACCACTTACAATTAATATACTATCCAAAGACTTGATATTGTGCTAGGTATCTTGAGAAGAGACTTGCCAATTATTTGAATTCACTACGGTTTTGTTTTACAATATGAGCATATTTGATTGATTCTTATGTTAAAATTACAGCTAATTTAACTACGGTATCTGCCATTCTTAACAACATTCCTATTCTGACTGGAAAAAACTTTAAGGATTGGAAAGAGAACATATTGTTTGTTCTCGACTGCATGGATCTTGACCCTGCACTTAGGATGGATGCACCAACCCCTCTTACGGATGTAAGTTCTTCTTATGTAATAAAGAACTTTGAGTGGTGGAATCGTTCAAATCACAAGAGTCTAATGATCATAAAGCGTGGCATTTTAGAGGCATTTGGGGTGTGGTATATGAAAAGATAACCAATGCTAAAGATTTCCTTGTTGGGATCGAAAAACGTTTTGTGAAAAACGATAAGGCGGAAACAAGCACACTTTTGCAGCGCTTGATTTCCATGAAGTATCAAAGCAAAGGGAACATAAGGGAGTACATTATAGAAATGTCTAATGTTGCTTCAAAACTTAAGGCACTTAAGCTTGAGCTTTCGGATCATTTGCTCATGCATTTGGTGCTGATCTCTCTTCCTTCACAATACAACCAGTTTAAGATCAGTTATAACTATAAAAAGGAGAAACAGACTCTTAATAAGCTCATTTCATATTATGTTCAAGAAGAAGAGAGATAAAAGTATGATAAAACTGAATGTGCTCATTTGGCATACACCCCTAAGGGAAAGAGAAAAGGATAAAGAAGGATAAGGAAACTGCTAAGACTCCAACGGAAAAGAAACAACACAAGAAGGCTTATGGTTGTAACTTTGTAAGAAGGATGGACACTTAAAGAAAAAATATACCAAATATCATGCATGGTGTGTTGAGAAAGGTACATCCTTTTCTTTGGTCTATTCTGAAGTAAATTTAGCCACAGTACCTAGAAACGCTTAGTGGTTAGATTCCGGTGCTTCTACTCACATAAGTGTTTCTATGCAGGGTTGCCTAAGCTACCCAAATCCAACTGATGATGAAAGTTACATCTATGTGGGTGATGGAAAATCGGTTAAAGTGGAGGTTATTGTGCATTTTAAGTTATTATTGAGAACTCGGTTTTATTCGGATTTATTTGATACTTTTGTTATACCGTCATTTAGATGGAATTTGGTTTCTATTTCTAAGTTGAGAAATCCAGTTATTCTTGTTCATTTGGGAATGGTATTTTTAGTTTATCAATAAATTCAAATCTTGTTGGAACTGGTTCTCTCAGTATTTGTGAAAACTTATATATTCTTGATGTTAATACCTCTTATTATAAAGCCTTGCATGTGGAATCGCATGGTACTAAAAGAAAAGCCAATAAGAAAAATTCAGCCACATTATGGCACAAGCGCTTAGGTCGTATATCTAAAACTAGAATTCAAAGACTTGTGTCAGATGGCATTTTAGAATTTGTTGAATTTTCAAACTTTGATGTCTGTGTAGAGTGCATCAAGGGAGAACAGACCAAACATAAGAAAAGGTGCCAATAGAGCAATCGACGTCTTAGAATTGATACATACGGACATTTGTGAACCATTCCCTATGGCATTATGGAATGATCAACAATATTTTATCACATTAATAGACGACTACTCAAGATATGGCTACCTATATCTTATACATGATAAATAAGAATCCTAAGACATGTTTAGGAAATTTAAGATAGTACTTGAGAGCCAACTCAACAAAAGAATTAGAGATGTTAGATCTGACCGTGGAGATGAATATTATGGTAAATCTGTTGGATCGGGTGGACAATGTCTAGGACCATTTTCCCAATTCCTAGAGGAATGTGGAATAGTCCCATAATACACCATGCCAGGTTCACCTAACATCAATGGTGTTGCTAAGAGATGAAATAGAACTCTTAAAGACATCGTGAGGAGTATGATTGGTCATTCTACCTTAACAAAATCACTCTGAGGGGAATTAAATACAGCGGTTTATATCCTTAATAGGATACCCACTAAAGCAGCTGCCAAGACACCTTATGATCTTTGGATAGGCAATTAGCCCACTCTAAAGCATTTGCATATTTGGTGATGTCCAGCTGAGGCAAGGCCTTATAAGCCAAATGAAAGAAAATTGGACTCTAAAACAGTGAGCAGCTACTTTATTAGTTATTTTGAGCGATCTAGGGGCTATAAATTTTATGTTCCCACACAAAAGAATTTTTTTGAGTTGAAAGATGCAACATTTCTTGAGGATGTTGAGTTAGGGGGAGAAATGAAGTAAGGCACATTTTTTTTGAGGAGGAATCATCATCTATGATTCCTACTAAAGTTACTTCTTCTGATAGTGAACAGATTATCATTCCTGTCATTAATGAAGAAGTTAATCTGGAACCACAACAAAATAATATTGAAGAAAACCCTATGCAAGATGAGGACAATGTTCCACAAGAACAAACTCAACAACCTCAAATTAATTGCCACTAAGGAGATCCACTATGGAGAGGGAAGATGTCATTCTGGATGATTATGTGGTATTTCTTCAAGAAATAGAGGATAATAATGGACTGGTGGAAAAATGACTATCAACTTTCACCAAGCCATACAAGATGATAATTCTAAAAATTGGATTGAAGCTATGAACGAAGAGTATAAATCCATGTAAAACAATAAAGTTTGGGATCTTGTCTCTTTACATGAAGGTAAAAAACTCATTGGTTGTAAATGGATATTTAAAACCAAGAAGGATGCAAAAGGTGATATGGATAGATATAAGTCTCGTCTTATAGCAAAAGGTTTTACTCAGAAGGAAGGCATCGATTTTAAAGAGACTTTCTCTCCGGTTTTATCGAAAGACTCTTTTAGAATAATTTGGCATTTGTTGCACATTTTGACCTTGAGTTACACAAATGGATGTTAAAACTGCGTTTCTCAATGGAGACATTGAGGAAAAAATTTATATGCTGCAACCAGATAACTTTGTGTTCGAAGATCCAAAGAATATGGTTTGCAAAATAAAGAAATCCATTTATGGGCTTAATAAGCTTCTCGTCAACGGTACCACAAGTTTCATAAAGTAGTTACCTCATTTGGTTTCGGGGCAAACATAGTTGATAACTGTGTGTATCACAAGTTCAGTGGAGGCAAATTCATATTTTTGATTTTATACGTTGATGATATATTGCCTGCCTATAATAAATTACATATTTAGCACAAAACCAAGAGATTTATTTCATATAATTTTAAAATGAAAGACCTTGGGGATGCTTCTTTTGTATTAGGAATCCAAATATATCATGATTTCTCACAGGGTATTCTTGGATTGTCACAAAAGAACTATATAGAAATGGTGCTTAAAAGGTTTGGCATGCAAGATTGTGAAATGGGTGATGCCCCTGTCACTAAAGGAGATAAATTTTGTCTCAAACAATGCCCTAAACATACTTGAAGCTAAAGAAATGTAGAAGATCCCTTATGCATCTGCTATAGGGAGTCTAATGCATGCTCAAGTGTGTACGCATCTGGATATTACGTACATCATAGGAGAGTTACGTAGGTATCTTAGTAACCCTCGAATGGATTATTGGAAAGCAACAGAAAGGGTTATGAGGTATCTTCAGAGAACAAAGGACTATATGCTTACATATAGAAGATCAGATCAGTTGGAGATCATTGGGTATTCTGATTCTAATTTTGCTGGATTCCCATATAGTAGAAATCCACTTTAGGATACATATTTCGATTAAGTGGAGGAGCTATATCATGGAAAAGTATTAAACAAATACTCATAGCTTCTTCCACCATAGAAGTAGAGTTTGTGGCTTGTTACGAGGCATCTAACTATGCGAAATGGTTGTAGAATTTTATCATTTGGCTGCACATTATTGGTAATATTGAAAGACCATTAAAGTTATATTGTGACAATAGATCTATAGTATTATATTCTAATAACAATAGAAGCTCAAGCAAGTCAAATTACATTGACACCAAGTTTCTAATTGTAAAGGAGAGAGTGCAGAATGAGTTAATATCCATAGAGCATATTGGGAGAAATTCCATGCTAGCAGATCCGCTTATAGAAGGAGTACCACCTAAGGTCTTTCATGAGCATGTTACTAAAATGGGTGTGTCTTTTATATAAGGATATTTTGGTTTAGGGGGAGTTTGTACTTAGTCACTTATTTCATGACACTACTCTATATTTTGATTTTAGACATGCCTTGGTTTTTCTAATTAGAAATAAAATTTTCTTTTGCACTTCAATTGTTTATAGATATTATTTCGAATTTTGATCTCATTAAAGTAAAGTAGGACTAGTTGGAAATAGATATGTAAAGATCACATTTCATATAATTTCCATGCTATACATACATGATTGATCTATGTCGTTTGATTATATTGATATCTGTGACCATTGATGGGTTTAGTTGCAAAAAATAGTAATGAAAGCCACTTTGGTTCTATGTTAACACAATCAATGGACGAGATTGTTTTGAATATACCATATTATCAAGATAGCTATTTAAGAGCTTATAAAGTTGAATACATTCTATAATGTTACATGTGTGACCCATGGGGAGATTCTAGGAATATTTCAGCATAATGGGACCACATATTTTAATGTTTGGATGTGTGGGCTATCTTGTAATTAAGCCTAACTACATGATATATTTTTGGGATAAACATATTAAGACTTAAGGGGTATATTCGTCATGTAAAATTATAACGTGTGGACACCGGAGTGACAATTTTAGTTTGTTGAAGGGCCAAACTAAAAAATGTCACACACTATATATATGGGGTTTTGGTCCCCAAATTATACAAGTCTTATCATATTCTCTCTACCCTCTTCTAAAGAGAATTTATAGATTTAAGCTTGTGTCAATTTGGAAGATCTAATCCAAATTAATCTTCACATCAATTGAGAATCGATGGATTCATGTATGCCTTTCACTATTAATTTCATATATTTGTTTCTCAATTGAATCAATATGGGTTATATGTATTCATATCTAATATAGATTAAACATCGACATATAAAGCATCCTTCTTTTAACAATTTATATTAAAAAGCAACTTGAATACATTGTAGGTCGTTATATGGTCTTATACTAATTTTGGTATGTAGCCTATTTTTTCAAGAGCGTTCATTCCTCCTTCTAATTACTTGTTAATAATATCATACATATATCTAATAATGGGTACATAGGGTAGAGGTTCGTTGTAGTTGAAAATAAATAAACATATAAGAGTTACACCTATGTCTTATTGGATATGTAACTCCCTAGAAGAGTTATTGGGCACATGAAACCTGCCTATAAAGAACTTGCTTTCAATTCCATAAAAGAGCCAAGGAGTGTTATAAAGGAATTAAAAATGTATCTACCAATTTAACAAGGTTTTGATATCGAGAAACTATAATTTCATAGCATTTTCATGTGACTTGAGATCTTTGTTCCATATTTTAAAGAAAGAAAACAAGTTGAAATGGCCTATACCCCTATATAATCATATAATATGCAGAAAACAATGATTTATGTCAGTTAATTTTTTTTCTTCTTTGAATACTAAGATGAATTTTGTTGTATTTGTTTTATTGAAGAGCTACTAGGGCAGAAGAATCAGACTTATTTGGATAAAGCAAATAGTGGAACAATGGCGGTGGCGGCACCTTCTGCTCCTTCTAAAACTCATCACTTGCCCACTACAACTGTGGAGATGGCGATGAATAAAAGTACAGATAGGAAACTGAAAGTCAAAAGAATGAGGTAACCATTACAGGTTGATTGAATGTATTCATAGTAATTGTAGCTGTAACAAAAGAATATTTATAAAACACACACACACACTGTCAGTCCTATTTCCTGCTATAACCCACGTTCACAAACACCAAATACTCATATATATGCATGACTACACATATATTCATCTTGACTATAGCTGACCATGTACACACACACGCAATATCACAGACATATATACATTCAAACACCTGACACGCGGAGAAAAACAAGGCACAACAGCTCTGGTAATACACACAATATACTTACACTCATGTAGCTAAAGGAGCACACGTCTCCACCTAAACTCAACAGTAAACTCCGTATACCAATCAAAATCAATAAGTTATGATCATGTCAAACCTGATTCACTAACATAATATCAAAGGGTTTCCTAGTGCATTGCATGTAGTTAATTCCATTTATTGATTTAGATGTTCCCCCATCAATTCAAGCAAGGTTACTGATCCTTCTCAAGATTATGTAACATAACTATAACATGTAAGTGTGGGCTAATTAATTCTCATTGAGCAAACGATTCTCACAAACATCAAACCAGTTTATTCACGAAATGTAATTTTAGCTATCTACCTTGTGGACAACAAATGTAACTATATGAAGTATAAAATATGATATGTAAAATATTTTACAGAATCATGGAAGTTTGCATCTTTACCTCAAAGTTGATCCTTACTTAGGAATTTTTTTAGCAATTTCTACAGCCCTATCATAACTAATTTCCTACAACCACATGAACAATATAAGTACAACATTGAAATTTACTATGGATTAGCTAAAGAGCAAATATAGTCTAACAAAATCTTCAAGTAATAATGTAAACAAGCAATTACAGGGTTCAATGATGTAACTAGCATCAAGAACTGATAATATTCGAAGTAAAACAAAATGAAGAATAATGTACTAGTATTAATTTTTGATACACGTGTACCAAATTCAATAAATCAGACACAAACATCATTCCCTATCAACAAATGCCTCCATATGTTTTGTTCCATAATTTATCACCTGAGAAGCATTGTACCATAAGCGAAATATAATTGTGCAACATCCTACTGTTTTCAAGGCAGTCTATGCTATAGGTGCAAGTAGTAACTTGTAGCAATTTTCACTTTGATTGAAAGAAAGTCGTATAATAATTGCAAAGGTTAGGTACAACATATTATGATTTTCTAACTATTCTTCATCTACATAAATCAAAATACCCAAACCATATTAAATGATTTATATTCACATAAACTGAAATATCCTAAAACAACAACTTAATTTCAAATTAAGGCAAAACAGAAAGTGGAGCAGGTTTGCCTAATATAACACAGTCATGAAGATTTAGCTTCATTTTACCAAACTTATCGTACTTATAACAGTCTATCCTAGCAAATCAACACAGATTTTGATAATGAATCCGGCGAAACTAACCAACCGTTGGGTGCTAAATCAAGAGCTGGAGGTGGAACAGTCATTGGGGATACTGTTTCAATGACAATTTAATACGATACATTGTTTTCACAATTATTTAACTATTTAAATATATTCTGAGAACCTGAAATAAAAATTATTTAACTATTAATCGGAAATTCTCCCATGATCTAGTTAGAATAAATAATGTTGTTTGTACCAAAATTGGGCACTACACTCTTCGGACATATTTGAAGAGATCAAAATGAAGAATGTAAATGAAAAAGAAGGATAATCTAACAAATAAGCCAAAACAGACAAACAAAAAAGTAAGAACACAAGTGTTTAGATTGGTTCAGCGTTGTAGCCTACATCCACTATGGAAAGTTTGCTGTTTTATTGACTTTGCTAACTGATTACAACTGATTACAACTCAAGCACTCAAGTTACAAAGGAGTATCCGATAGAGTCTCGGCGTAGAAGAGTCAAAAGTCCATTTTCTGGTGGCATTGGGCTATTATTTATAGGCGTTGGCTGGAAAAATTGACTTAGATCTCGAAATACCTCTTCTCTCTTGCGTATGGGCCCACCAGATCGATCCGTGGTCATTTGGAATCGATCCATGATCGATACGTGCACCGTTCGTATCGATAAAAATAACTCCATTTGGGCTGAGATCGATCAATGACATTCTTGAGATGGTATGCAAGCTCCTGTGAAAATTTAGTGGCATTTGGACTTGTAGATTTTGAGTTATGATCGATCTAAGTTTGGATTTTCACCTAGCTAGCGTCTTCATATCGATCACATGCGTATCGATCATACTCAGATCGATGGTATTTTGTATCGATCATTCTCGGATCGATGACGTGGCGCCATATTCCAGGATCGATACACTTTTCATGCCGGATGACCAGGTCTTCCACTTCTACATGCATTGTTCGTGTTGATCCAGTGTAATTCCTTTCGTATCACTCCTGATGAGTGTTCTTCGTATCGATGCTTTGCATCCTCTTCGTATCGATTAAATGAGTGATTGATACGAAATACGTCACCTATGAATGATGGATACGAACTGTAGAGCCTTGATGGATGGATATGAACTGAAGCTCGTAGGCCGATGGATATGAATAGGATGGTTTCACGGTGATGGTTACGAACTAGATGGATATGAATAAAACGTGCTTCTCATGAAACTTGATCGATCCATATCTTGAGCATACGAACTCCGATTGACCTGAAACTTGGAACATTGGCTCACATAGCTTCTCTTATCGTATTATATTAATTGTAGCTCGATTCTGGCTTGGACAAAACTTGCCAGCATCCATAGTAGACTTGTATATAACCGATCTTCGGGACGGACTGTCCTTGGTTTCCGGTTAATTCCTCGATGTCAAGGCCTTGTCAAAAGGCGGGATGACACTTTGGTGCTTTCACTGAGAAAAGCCATCTTTTCTCTCGCTCATTGGATCAACTGTCGTCGTTAGATTGCAAAATCTGCAAAGACGATCCGGATCTAACATCCAGTAGTTCATTCCATCCTTTTCAGATTGCATCAGATCTAGGTAAGAGGTACATCATTCTCCATGGTTACTGCTAGGACCGCTTTAATTACTGCAGATCCGGAAGGACGGGGCAGAAAGAACCCCGCACAGCTGCCTGCTATAGGTCAGAATTCA
Organism: Allium fistulosum; assembly: GCA_030737815.1. Taxonomy (NCBI): domain Eukaryota; kingdom Viridiplantae; phylum Streptophyta; class Magnoliopsida; order Asparagales; family Amaryllidaceae; genus Allium; species Allium fistulosum. The sequence continues at coordinate 132,810,114 of CM060904.1, forward strand.
GCAGGATCTTCACTTCCACAATTCCCTGTCACTAGGGAGGAATTCCATATGTTAATGCAAGAACTAACTCAGAGCCCCCAACAGCTTACCCAGCAGATCCGTGCCAACACAGAGCTAACTAACTGATTGAATTAAGAGAGATGATGAAGATCCAGAAGGGATCGTGCTTCCTATTCATTCACCAAAAGTTCGGCTTCTTTTGATTTTTACCACAGATCTATACGCCCATGGCAGGATGGAATTTGCACGCAAGCCTAGAGCATCAGCGCACTCTGAATCTTGGAAAAGCAGGAGCTGGTCCTTCTTTCAGTCAACAAGATGGACAATCCACCCGAGGAAGTGCGCTACCCTACCATACTGTTTATGACCACGCAGTTGCTGCAGCGGTGAACATGGAAGCCCTACTTCAAACTCGGCCAAATCTAGCCTTTAACCAGCGTGATTGTGCTCTTGAACCCTATGTGCTCAAAGATTTGGAGGCAAGGCATGGACCGTCGACCGTGCTCGGACCGTCCTCGCATTGTGGAGCCCGACCACACCTTGGCCCAGAATGTCCAAATGTCAGACATTCCAACCATGATTCACCAGATGATCCGTGAAAGTCAAGGCCTCACTAATGACGACTTAGGAAACACCTGAAGACATACTCCATTTACTGATGACATCCTCTATGTTGAACCACCTCGCCAGTTGAGAATGCCAACTTTACCCATTTATGAAGGAAGTTCAGATCTCAATCAACACATCCTGAAGTATGAAGGCTCAAGACACCGCTCGAGCTGACAACACGGTCAAATGTAGAAGTTTTCCTATTTCTCTAGAGGGCATCGCGACCATGTGTTTTACTCGTCTACCACCCCGATCCATTTCGTGCTTTGATCAATTGGCTACCAAGTTCGTTGAGCAGTTTCGAATGCATATTATAAGGCCTAAGGATGTTAACACCTTATCCAATGTCACCCAAGCTTTAGGAGGGACCCTAAGATGCTATTTGGAAAGGTTTCATGCTGCCTGTGCTGAGGTCAGCAATCTAAATGATAATTTGATTTTGATGGCTTTGACTAAGGGAATCGATCCTGATTCTGAATTTGGCAATTGGTTAGCTGGGAAACCACCCGCATCATTGGATCGTTTCTATGCTAAGGCAGCTCAATTTTTGAGAAGAGAAGACGCTAGACGATCTAGGAAGCAGGATGATGTGGGACCCAGTGTCGAAGGCATTCAAAGCATTATGGCTGTGAAATAGACTGGTGAGAGCTCCGGTAAAGTGCAATTGAATATACAGAATAAGCAAAGTCAACAAAAGGGTAATGGAGGTCAGGGTAAGAAGAGAGATCAGAACTGTGGACCAAGAACCAGAGCTCCCATGTTTGACCATTACACTCCTTTGAATACGTCTCTGGAGAATGTTTATCTGCAAACCTGTAATACTGGACAGTACAAGAAGCCTGCTATGAAAAAGTCATCTGAGAGGCAAACTCAAACTGGAAAGTTCTATATATTTCATGATAACTATTGCCACAATACCAATGAGTATCATTATTTAAAAGACATGATAGAGAAGTTAATCAAAGAAAGAAAGTTAGAACAGTTCGTTCGGGCGCCGCAGGCTGAAGGTACGGGCCCTTCAAATCCGAATCAAGTTCAGAACCAGGCTAGATAGGAGGAACCCACGTGTACTAGCGGGAGGTTAGTTATTAACACTATTTGTGGTGGTCCTTATTCAGCTGATCATTCAGTTGATCGGAGCTAGAAGGAAATGGAGTCGTATGCCAGTTTGATTAAGCATGCAGACTTCGAGTGTTGTAGTAATGTTGATGATGAGGCTCCGGTGAAACAACAGAAAACGATGACAGTGACATCGTTTTTCGAAACAGGGATGTTGATAGAGTTGAAGCCCCCACTATCGATCCACTAGTCATATCATCTCAAATAGGTCATGCTTGGATGAAGAGGATCTTGGTGGATAGTGGAAGCTCCATGAATATTCTTTTTAAGCGAGCTTATGATCAGATGAAAATGGAGGCGAAGGACTTGAACCCGTGTCAGTCTCGTATACATGGCTTTAATGGAAGTGTAATGATACCCATTGGAATGGTGGAATTACCAGTGGAGTTGGGAATTCGAGATCGCCGGAGAGTCCGGATACTACAGCTCATTGTATTGGATATTAATTCTCTATGTAATGCTTTTTTGGGCCGACCAACCTTAGCTTAATTTAGGGCAGCCTATCCCATGGTGTTTGACTTTAAAATTCCCTACTGATAACATGGAAGGAGTTGTTCAGGGAGATCAGGCGGCTGGACGCGCCTGTTATATTGCAGAGCTGTGGGAGGCGCAGCGGAAACATAAGGGCAAGGACGTGGAGGAATCTCTTTACGTCCGTTTTACTGATAATTGACAGTTAACGCTTAGGCCTAGGTCCGGGCGCCACAACCAGTTCCTGAAAGATCTAGATCCATGAGATAACGATAATGAAGAGGAAGTCAGAGATAGTCAGGCATTCCCGGTAGAGTTGACGATCGATGCTCGGATTGATGGTAGTGACGACTCCAGAATGATAAAGGTCGAATCTCAGCCAAGCCACTGGATGAGAGAGGAATTGGTTGAATTTCTCCAGACAAACCTCCACGTGTTTGCTTGGACGCACTCAGACACGTGTGGGATCCCACCAGACATTGCGAGCCATGCATTGAATATTGACCCGCGGCATGTCCTGGTCAAACCGAAAAGGGGTGGTATGGATCCAGAGAGATCTACCGCCCTTAAAGAGGAAATGGATAAGCTCAAGACGAATGGTTTTATTCATGACGCATTATATCCGACATGGGTATCCAACCCAGTGCTTGTTGGGAAATCTAATGGGAAATGGAGAACTTGCGTGGACTACTTAGATTTAAATAAAGCTTGCCCTAAAGACAGTTTTCCACTCCCTAGAATCAACCAGCTTGTAGATTCAACAGCCGGACATGAGCTCTTATCTTTCATGGATGCATACTCGAGCTACAATCAAATCCCAATGCACTTGCCTGACCAAGAATATACAAGATTCGTTACTGATCTGGGACTTTATTGCTACAAACTCATGCCATTCGGACTTAAGAACACTGGGGCAACTTACCAGAGGCTCGTAAACCGAATGTTCGCTAACCAGATCGATAAGATCATGGAAGTATATGTGGACGATATGCTCTTAAAATCATGATAGTCCACTAATCATGTCAAAGACTTGGAAGTTATGTTAAACATCCTTCGACGGTACCGAATGAAGCTCAATCCACTGAAATATCACTTTGAAGTCACATCCGGAAAGTTTCTTAGATTCATTGTCAATGCACGAGGGATCGAAGCCAATCCTAAGAAAATCTGGGTGATTCGGAATCTCGAGACTCCCAGGACCATAAAGCAAGTGCAAAGCCACAGCGAGAAGGTGGCAGCCCTAAGCATATTCATCTCCAAATCAACGGACAGGTGCATCCCTTTCTTTGATCTCATCAAAAAAGGAAAGAGGAACTTTGATTGAACAAAGGAATGTGAAGGCGCATTCCAGGCACTAGTTCAACGTTTGGCTATGACTCCCATTTTGTCGAAGCCTATCGATCACGAGAGAGTATACATCTATTTGGTGCTTTCGGTAACCGCGATCAGTGCTGCTCTAATTCGAGAAGAGGATCGGATCCAACGGCCCGTCTATTATATCAGCAAGCGACTGACTTGGGCAAAAAGTAACTACCTAAGATTGGAAAAGCTGGCCTATTGTCTTGTCATTGCTTCGAGAAAGCTCCGACCATATTTCCAGGCTCACCTAATCACGGTCTATACCAACTAGCTATTACGACAGGTCCTCACGTGGCCTAAGACGTCTGGTAGGTTACTCAAGTGGGTCATCGAGTTGAGTCAGTTTGACATCGTTTATATACCTAGGTGAACAATTCAAGGACAAGTCCTGGCAGACTTCATGGTTGAGTTTACTATACCGGAGGACTTGCTCGGAACCAGTGAATCTCCCAAATACATATGGAAGCTATACATAGATGGTGCATCAAACGACCGCTACTCAGGCGCTGGGCTTGTACTTGAAACCCCGGAAGGTCAATCCATATGCTACGCATTTAAGTTTGATTTTCGTGCAACTAATAACGAGGTCGAGTATAAAGCTTTACTCGCCGGACTCAGACTTGCTATAGACTTGAGAATTATTGCTGTGGAGATTCATTATGACTCACAATTGGTCGTATGCCAAGTTCGGGGAGAATATCAAGCTAGGGATCAAAGGTTGGCTGCCTATCTTGCCCAAGTTCAGGAAATGTTGAATCAGTTCGACTACTATGACATCCGCTATATAACCTGGGAGATCAATCAGAAAGTCGATTCTATGGCAAAGCTGGCCAACACCCAGCAAATGGGACTCATTCCCATTGAGACACTCACCACATCAAGTGTTAATCACACAACGACCAGCTGGGTACATGAGGCAGCACTCAAGAAGGAGTCATGGATGACTCCGTTTAGTAATTATCTCGAGCATGGAACTTTACCCGAGCGAAGAAGTGAGAAAAGATAGATTCTCCGAAAAGCTTCACGATTCATGATCCAGAATGAAGTTCTATATAGAAGAGGGTATTCAGTTCTGTTACTCCGGTGTATCACCCACGATAAAATCAAACGAATGCTACATGACGTGCACGAGGGGGAGTGTGGCGATCACATAGGAGGGCAAGCCCTTGCTAAGAAGATATTGAGATATGGATATTACTGGCCGACCGTGAATCGAGACGCGCTATCTTATGCTAAGAAGTGTGATAGATGTCAAAAGCATGTCAGGATTTCGAGAGCCCTGCCTACCGAAATCACTCAAATGGTCAGTTCATGGTCGTTTTCCACGTGGGGAATCGATATAATAGTGTCTCTGCCCTTAACTAAAGGTGGTGTGAAGTACGCCATCATTGCAGTTGACTACTTTACTAAATGGGTAGAAGCCGAGACCCTTGCCACATTTAGGACGAAGAAAGTAATCAATTTTGTTGTACGCAACATTATCTGCCGGTTTGGTCTCCCGCATACAATCATAACGGACAACAAGACCCAGTTCGACAATGTCGAGTTCAAGGACTTCTATGAACGTTTCCATATTCGGAAGAAGTTCTCAACGGTTGCTCACCCTCAAGGGAATGGACAAGTCGAAGTTGTTAATAAAGTTATCAAGCCCATTCTAAAGAAGCGACTGGAAAAGGCCGGAGGCAGATGGGTTGATGAACTTCCCATGGCCCTATGGGCATACCGAACTACCCACAAGTCCGCGACCGGCCACACTCCGTTTGCATTATCCTACGACTCCGAGGCTGTCATTCCAGTCGAGCTAGAAGTACCTTCTCACCGTATAACCTACTATGATTCGAAGACGAATTCCATTTTACTTCCTGAATCCCTGGATCTATTGGATAAAAAGCATGAAGAGCTGATTTGAGGGCAGTCGCACATCGAAGTCGAGTCGCCCGATTATACAATTCCAAGGTCCGACCCAAAACCTTTGAACTTGGAACGAATCTATTCGGTTCCTTCACAAATGAAAATGACATGGGAGGGACCATATGTTATCGAGCGAAGACTTAGAGAGGGCACATTCAAATTATCAACTATCGATGGTCTCACTTTGCCAAGAGCTTAGAATAGCGAAAATCTCCGTCGCTACTACACATCACAAGCTTTATTTATTCATTTAATCTACTTTTCATCTGAAATTTGTTTATGCATTTCTAAATTTGAAATTGTAATATGGTAACTGACTTTGCTATACTTTCTTATTCAACGGTAAAATGCAATCTCTTCAAGCCAGAGTGGTAATTCTTGAAATGCGTTATGCGACCATCATGATGCACGGAGAGCTAAGTTCCATCCTGCAATGGAACTTATTCAAATAGGGAGTGACTATGATACGACCAACCACTCGTTGAGTGAAACCCTGAGCTAGGGGCAAGCAACCACACAAAAGCTGAATAGGATTGATACACGACAATCCTCGGACGAAATCCGGCTCCCAGAGTGCGAGTTGGAGTATAAACTTCAAATCAAAACATGGGCTCGAGGAGGGTGAATCCGTCCACCCACAACCTCGCCCACGTACAATCTAAACTCAAGGAGGATGGACCCGTCCATCCACGACCTCGTCTCCATTTTTACACGCTCGAGGAGGATGGACCCGTCCATCTACGACTTCGCTTATCTACTCAGAATGGATGTGATATGACCATCCACATACCTGATCGACTTCTCGTTCCTAGAGTGTGAACGACATCCTAAAGCCCAAACAGACGTAACTGACCATCTGTCGGCCGACTCCAGGTTCCTAGAGTGCGAACTGGAGTATAAACATAAACGGGTATGATTGACCACCCACTGACTCACTGTAGTCCCAAGAGCATGGACTGGAGTACAAATGCCAAATGGGTGTGACTGACCACCCATCAACTAACTCCAGATTCCCAGAGTGCGAACTGGAGTATAAATATCAACAAAATCTAAGTCTCCAGAGTGCGAATCAAAGTACAAACATAAATTGGGTGCGACTGACCGCCCGTGAATCAACCTAAGTCCCTAGAGTGTGGACGTAATTCTAAGTACTGAGTGGGTGTGACTGCCCGCCCGTAAAATAACTTAAGTCCCCGGAGCATGGACATAACTTAAAATGTTAAACAGTTGTGACTGATCGCCGATATACAGGTTCAATCCCCAGAGTGTGGATACGATTACTAACAAATAAGCGAGTGTGATCCGAACACTTGAACTCATCTCGCCTTAACTTTGTTTCAACTTAGTTAAGTTCAATGGATGAATGGCAGAGAACGACTACTGACCAACTACTTCAAATCTCTCCAGAACTGGGGGCATAACTCAAGTACAAGCCGCTAACCAAGATAGCACAACATTGGGACTTGACTTGACGTTTGGTTATGACTTGAAGCCATGACTTCGGGACTTAACAACCAAACTCAAGTCCGATTCAGAGACTAAAGCCTCAAAAGTACATTGAGTGGAAATTTGAGTGCTAAAACACTTAAGCAAATAAACACAAACTTATGCAGATAACAAAATGAGATTTCATTTCAACTATTCTTCAAAAGGAAAGGATACGTACAAAAATCATTTCCAACCTATCAGCAGGGGCCGAACCCGCATTTATACACGGTCAACCAAAAACAAAAGGAAGTCTTGTCCTACCTATCTACCAAAAAAAGAAAACATGAATACATATCTACTCCCTATGTTTCTTCTTCCTCTTCTTGCTCGATGTTGATCCGCTGGAGCTGCCGCTTGGATGCCTCTTCAAGCCTTTGCCTTTCCGGCCTTCTTTCCTTGGTTGATCCCTCTCTGGGGGAACTATGGTAACCTCTTCCTTCGATCTCACAGAGATCAGAATGCTTTCTGGGTATGGAACTGGAGGAATGGCAACGTTTTCAATATTGGAAGGCAAAGGAGGGATGTTGATATCAACAACAGTGCCCTGGGAGAAATCATACGCAGAGGGGCCGGACTAGGACCCGCCATGCCACCTCCGATGCTACTAGCCTACGCGACTCTTTCCATCTCAGCATTAATCTCCGCTATTATCCCCTCCCTATGAATGCTTAGGCATCTATAGGAATATTGCTTGATGGACCCAAGGAGCTAGCCGTAAACACGCCCTCACCCATGACGAAAGGCAAGTCGGTAAGTGGATCGCTTTGGTGACCAAGGAGTTCCTTCATCATTTGTTTATCAAGAATAAAAGCACTCTCATGGACTTCCTCGGTCGATGTAGCAGCCGTAGTGGTTATGGCCTCCATCATAATGGCCTACGGGTCTTTATGCAGCTCTTGGGTTGTAGGAGGCTCGGCCGGTGCAGCTCCTAAGACTGAATGAAGATAAGAAAAGATGTTAGTGACTTCTTCAAACAACGCTCCTGACTGTGAATAAACACGAGAAGTGTTTAGAATACCTTCCTCAGATTGGCTTGTGGGTGGAGCTGGAGCACCTTCAGAAACATGCTCACGAATAGAAGATAGGTGCGGCCTATCAGGGTCATAAGTAGGCACAGTTGGAGGATCTACTGTAGAAGTCATTTCGGGTTGAGTTGATGTAGGTATTGCAAAACTTGCTTCATGATGTTCAACTCCAGAGCCTTCTCCGACATCCGGATGCTAAGCGGTAAGCTTCTCTTTTTCAAAAGTGATGATGGCTTCGTGGAGAACTCTTCCCTCGTCTTCGGTTGGTACCCGGTTCTCCAGCTCAAACTCGTTGATAAATGTAGTGTGGTGGCTTGCCTTTTCATCCTCTATCAAGCAGCACTAGGCATTGTGTAAATGTAGAGGGTAATCATCACGCCAGCTCAGGTTGCGGTGTTTTAAAATGCTAACGTTATATGTGATCAGGAGATCTTCAATGTCACCCTCTAACTTGGCCTCCACCGCTCTAGCTTCAGTCTCAATCCTGGCCTCTGCCTCTTGAGCCTTTAACACAGCCGCATCCCTTTCACCCCTGAAATCCACTGTCTGCTCACACACTTCTTGGGCAGCCTTATTTGTTTCAACTTTTTCCCCGATGGCTTTACTAAATTTGGTTTTCAACTTCTTGAGCTCTTCAAGCGCATTGTCTCTTTCAACCGTGACACTGGCATTTCTATGGCCCATATCATCGACCAAGGTCAGATGCTCCTGCCGCATCTTCTCCATCTTCTTGCTCGTCTCGTCGCATTTCTTAGGGCCTCTGTCTCCGAGTTCCTTAAAGTATCATTCTCAGTAGTGAGCACCTGCACAATACTGTCTTTCTGGGCAAGGTCCTTCTCAAACTTCTCAATAGTCTTTGCCCGATCAAATGCCACCGCTAAAGCTTTTTCTGCAGCTTTCAACCACTCTCAATACTGGTTATAGGCATCGTACACATAATCGTGCACGGTTTGTTCAGCCCCTTTAGGAATTCACTTCAGGTTCGGGGGAAAGTGGAAGGCATCAAAGAAGGTATTAGGAAAATCCTTTTTCAATTCGACTATCCGGATAGCTCTCTCCCCCATCAGGTCCATGGCAACAGATGTAGTGACGACGGGAGCATCTGCCTTAGTCTTGCGACGTTGTTCGCCAGACCTTGAAGTTTTTGGAGGCACCGGCTGGCGCGAAGGTTCAGTAGTATGTTTTTCGGAGCCAGAGGGTTGAGAGAGACCTCTGAGTGATGGAGAGTGCGACCGGGAACAGTGCCTATATTGTCTCTACCTCTCCCCCCCTATTTCTTTCCCTTTCATAATGGTCACTCTCCTGGATAGAGTGCCCGCGATGTGTTCTCTATCGGAATCACGCCTGTGAGACTCTCGATATAAGCTGGAAGAGTGGTGCGTAGATCGAAGATTACCGAGCATAGATCCTCATTTTTCCATTTTGTCTGTAAAGTGAAAAGAAAAATCGAATTAGTCATCTCCTGAAGTTGGGAAAGCATGTGCGTAGAAGTTATGCGGTGGAGTGTCTGTGTTTTTGTGCATGTATAAACCACCCAACCGACCGGTTGTGGCGCCTTCACCCACAAGAGTCGGCTCCCCTACATCTAACGTGCTCATGCCAGCGTCGGTGTCCAACCCATAGTCTTGATGTAAGGACAAGTCATCCGGAATAGGGATGTGTGCCAGTCCCTCAAAAGAACTGTCCACCTACGGAGGAGGAATCACCTGACCAGTACCAGGAAAAGACATTATGACAGTTTTGCGCCTTATGGATTTGCGGGCAACGGTCTTGCCTTTTCTCTTTCCCGATGCTTGGGAGTCTGGCAAAGGCATACCTACGGATTCATCTCTAGTCAACGAGCTCTCGTCATCACCTTGTTCGGTAATTACGATCCCGAGAACTCTCCTTCGAACTTGCCTCACTAGAGCCGCTCTAAGACCTATCATTGATCCTATGCTTTGGTCATTGTTTATTAACCCAACGGCAATCAGCTTTTCATCCATGAGGACTTCTTCGATTTTTCTTTCTACTACGGGCACCTCTTGGAGAACCCTTACTATTTCATTAAATTGAGCACCTCCGGTCGTGGAATTGAAGATGTAAAGGAAAGAAATTGTTAGACTCGGCATCGACTATTATTATCCCGTTAAGAAGAAAAGAAGCTAGGTCACTTACGTCTTGCTAGCCACCGTCTGGAGAACCCTGTGGACACCGAGCAAAGAACCATTCGACCTTGAAATAGCTCAGCTTGCTCCAGGCCCTGACCATGACTTGACAGTTCCTAATTGCTTCGAGGAAAGTAAAGGAAGGGTTGTTCATGCGACTCTTTATGTTGAATAAGAATCTAATCTCCTCTACCGTCGGAGGCGGGAAGAGGTACTCCATGAAGATAATAAATCAGCTATTCAGCAAGGCATGTCCATTTGGATGCAATTGGGATGGAGCAATCCTCAAGAAATGTGGAACTTCCCGGATGAACTGATTGAAAGGGGGAAGTGTCCCGACGACACACATAAATCTATTGGAGCTTGTGTACCCTTTTGGGGGATTATGGGGTCTATCTTCCGGCCCCGGAAGTAAGACATCATCCAACGACAACGCATGCCTTAGACAAATCTGGCCTAACATATCCTTGAAAATATTAGACTAGATAGAATCTTGTGGATTGGCGATGAAAGCTGCTCCTGGTAGCTCCTGGTAGCTCATTCGGAGCAGGGTTGATAACTTCGACCGCGATAGCTAGCATTTCGATTACAGGAAGAGGTGGACTATAAACATCCTGTGACTGTGAATTTTCGGGTTCCATAGCTATTGAACTCAGTAAAAATCATCATTAGACGATAATAAATCGGTGTTCCCCTAGTGTGAAGTGTATGAATGTGTTGTGTAGTGAAGTGCTACATAGTACTTAAGAAGTTCTACGGAATTTGTGAGATGTTCAAATGACCAGACTTCGAGATTCGACCGGAATGACCGTCGTCACTGACCGTCACAACCGTTCCATCCAGACTCCAGAGAACGATCCAAGTTAAAGTTTGTCAAATTTGTCAAGTTATAGTTCCATCGATGAGCTTCAAAGGGAAGTCAAATATGCAATGAAACGATTACGTCCAATTATGCAAGGCGGAAGCTCGTCGAAGTCAAATGTTCGAGTATGCATGAAGTTTCGTATCCATCAAGGTTCAGACTTGGATCGATCACCAAAAGCCTAATTCATATCGATCAAGGAAAGATAGGCTTTGTTTTGACCAAAGACTCTCACTTCCGTATCGATCGCCCACAAGGTCAATCACATAATTCCTTTTCGTATCGATTACATTGTTAACACTTCATATCGATAGCTTTAGATCGATACGAAGTTCTACAACTCCTGACCGATACGAAGTTCTTCCTGCCACCCATCAGTTCCAGATCGATACAAACTCCTCATCCCAAATCGATAAGAAAGTCTTTTTCCTTCCTTCTCTCATCAATACGAGGTTAAAATTGAGAATCCCTTCCATGACTACTTCGTATCCCTTCATACTTCATCTTCTCCAATCAACATGAAGGCCATTGCGACCTTCCTTAACCAAGCTCCGGCCTAATTCCGGCCTCTACATCACCAGAATCGGCCATGAATGTGGATGGGTTAGCAACTGAACTCAAGTCCTATCGTTTTAACATAAATTCATTGACTAATTACCTAAATCGAAGTGTAGATTCAAGGGATTAAGGAGATGTATCAATTTGGGGATGAAAGCAATATCTATTTCTCGGTTTTTTCAAACGATATGAAGGCAAGTATAAAGCAAGAACAAGTGCGAAAATTTTCTAAGTACGAATGGTATTTATATGAGTTCGTGTCCAAGGGAGATAAGACGTTTCGTATCCCGGTTGTCGTACTGAGATAACCGGTTACCTCCATCGATACGAAAGCAAAACTTCGTATCCATCAAAGCAAGTATATCCAGCTAGTTCGTATCCATTCATATATCATACGAAAATAACAGCCAGATCACACTTGAACTATTCAACTCCATCAATACGAAGTGACAACTTCGTATCCATTACTTTGAAGACCACCAGAAATTCGTATCAATCGATACGAAATATTTCATAGAACATTGACTTGTATCGATAGTCATCGATACGAAGCGTATTCTCCAACTTCTCAAATTGATCTTAGAGAGGATAGATACGAAACTCGATTCAAAAAAAACTTGATAGCGACTCGTGGACGTGCAAACGTTAACGGAAGTCAGGTTGGCATACGTGCATGTATGAAAATTTTCACAATTCATAGGAGTTGAATGCTCACCTGATGACAATTACAACGGTGAACAACGGATTGTTAGCACTTAACACTCAGTTACAACAATGAATTGCATGATCATTGGCAGCCAACTATTCAGCATTTATACTACTGGAAATCGATCAAAGATTACATCTTTTGACGAAAAGACAACGACTATTCAACGAATCGGATAGAACTTTTTAGAATGAAGATTGTAGTTTTTCAAAGCACGTCATGTTCACACAAGACGTACTTTAGGGGGCAAACGTTATCCCACCTTTGGGCAAGACCATGATACCAAGGAATTGACTGGAAACCAAGGACGATCCATCCCGAAGATCGGTTATACACAAATCTACTATGGATGCTGGCAAGTTTTGTCCAATTTCGGATCGTGCTACAATTAACATGATACGACAAGCGAAGCTATATGAGCCAATGTTCCAAATTTCAGGTCAATCGGAGTTCGTATGCACAAGATATGGATCGATCAAGTCTCATGAGAAGCACATTTTATTCGTATCCATCTAGTTTGTAACCATCACCGTGCAACCATCCTATTCGCATCCATCGGCCCACGAGCTTCAGTTCGTATCCATCCATCAAGGCTCTGCAGTTCGTATCCATCATTCATAGGTGGTGTGTTTTGTATCAATCACTCATTTGATCGATACGAAGAAGATGCAAAGCATCGATATGAAGAACACTCATCAAGAGCGATACGAAAGGAATTACATCGGATCGATACGAATAATGCATGTAAAAGTGGAAGACCTGGTCACTCGGCATGAAAAGTGGACCGATCCTGGAATATAGCTCCTTGCCATTGATCCGAGAATGATCGAATGAAATACCATCGATTTGAGTATGATCGATATGAAGATGCTAATTAGATGAAAATCCAAACTTAGATCAATCATAACTCAAAATCTACAAGTCCAAATGCCACCATATTTTCATTGGAGCTTGCGTACCATCTCAAGAATGTCCTTGATCGATCTCAGCCCAGAAGGAGTTATTTTTCATCGATACGAACGGTGCACGTATTGACCAAGGATCGACCCCAAATGACCATGGATCGATCTAGTGGGCCCGCATGCGAGAGAGAAGAAGTATTCCGAGATCTAAGTCGGATTTTTCCAGCCAACGCCTATAAATAGCAACCCAGTGCCTCCAAAAAATAGACTTTTGACTCTTCTACACCGAGACTCTACCGGATACTCCTTTGTAACTTGAATGCTTGAGTTGTAATCAGTTAGCAAAGTTAATAAAACAGTAAAATTTTCATAGTGGATTTAGGCTACAACGCCGAAATAAACTAAACACTTGTGTTCTTGCTTTTCTATTTATCTGTTTTGGTGTATTTGTTAGATTATCCTCCTTTTTCATTTATATTCTTCATTTTGATCTCTTCAAATACGTCCAAAGAGTGTTGTGCCCAATTTTGGTACAAATAAATATGAAATACAACTCCTTCACCATATACATTCCTCTTTTTTTTCCTTTCGGAGTTTGTGAACCGTTTCTTTTTCATTACCAAACAATATAAATCAAACATGTTATCAAATTTCAGCATACATACTCGTGTTATCAAATTTTAGCATACCAATCATGTTCACACAATAATGATAATTAAAATTATATGAAAAATATACAGTAATAACTCTCATCAAAGTTCGTTTGGGATTTTTGGAGATGCTTGTTCACATAGCAAGTTCACACAGCATATCAATCATGTTCGCACAGAATATATCGGAGATGTTGGTCTAGGTTTAGGGACTTGGGTCGGTTGTGTAGAGAGACATTACGACATTGATAGACGGTTAGGGTTACACAATTGGGATTTCTGGAGGTTATGATGACGACGATTAATGTTACTTGGAGGTGATAAAGTGAAAGGACGAATATTTGCTGGAGGAGAGGAAGTGATAAAGCAATACACGCTCTTTTAGTTCCCGTGCAAATTTTGTTTCCTGCCTGCCATTTTATCCAATACCAAGGAGGAAGAAATAGAAATTTTAATTTAAAGCTAAGAATCAAGCAAGGAAGGATTAATCAACATCAAATATTAAGTTCTTTATCAAGTTTAAGGTAAATAATAATTCTTACCATCTCTTTTGGTTTTATAATCATGCGATTCCAGATTTGAATATTTAATTTGGTTCCATGATATATTGGATGATAATATGTTCGAATTTATGAATTGTTTGATTTAAACCTTAAAATTTATATGAAATCCGAATGGTTTCTAGGGTAAAACCATAAGATATTGGTTTTAAAATTCCATGAATTTTTTTGTGTTAAGTAAAACATAATTTTAGAGGTGGGTTTTAATTTTTTGAATTTTTCGAGTTATGAAAATTTTATTATGAAGTTTTGATGGAAAATATGTTAAAATTGGGTTAAATATTTATTTTGTGGATTTCAAGAAGAATTTGGGTCTAAAATTTTAATATGTTTAATTGCATGATAAATTCAAATTTTTATGATTTTTGGCGATTTTTCCCAGTTGATTTATTTGAGGAAATAAATTATTTTAAAAGAAGGGCTTTCCTGAAATGTTAGTTTTATGCTATATGGTAAAGTTTTAGCATTTAATCTTTTAATTTAAGATCTGAATTAATGCAGCGGTTTCAGAAGTAAAGTGTGACGCCCCACCTCTATACTCATAATAACAAAGAGTATTAAAGGAAATACTGTCTATTATTATGAAGAATGAGGCTGGATAGGAGCGACCATCCGTAATTGGCCTTACACTAACATTGGTTATCTCGATAGGAGTGGTACATACTTTTATTTTTCTTCTATTATTTATTTACTCCCATCGACACACCCAATACTAGTATAAAACGAACTACGACGGTTCATAATAGTTTAGGACTTTAGATATAACAATAACACAGATAATATAAATGCGGAACACAGATAATAACAAAAGTCTCATATATATATATAACTGATGTCAGTTAATACATAGTTGACACAATACATATGATACAACTACCACTGTCGACTCTGGAAGTTATATATACAAATACATTATCGACTAATATACATGAATACATATCGTTCTATACAATGACACGACTACTACAAAATGACACTGACAACTTCAGAAGATGTGAAAAGACTTCAAATCCTGAACAGCAACTCAAAGAAGAAAATCTACAACCTGAAATAACTCGGGTCTGACCCGAGTATTACATTCAAAAGAAAATAATACACGGGTCAGTCTAATTCAAACTCAGTTATTAGTGCATATAAGCAATAGTAATCAACATCAAATAGACGACAGTCACAGAAATCTCGTATATCCGACTCCTCGATAAAAGAATCGGATAACAGCAGATATAACACTAAACAGTGTTATCCACAAAACAGAAATCCAAAGCAATTTAAACAATTGATATGTCAATTTAAAACCATCAAAAATTCGATTGGCTGCCGTACACGCACGCGTGTACGACCTTGCCAATACGGCATGAAAGGTCAATGCATCACGACGCAAAGAAAAATATCAATTCAAAACTGTCAATTCTGGGTGGCTGCAGTGCACGCACGCGTGCACTGCCTCGCCACCCCCGAATATAAAGTCACCACCACAATGAATCTGCAGTGGCAAACAGGTATAAGGACAAAGGCAGGCTGCAACTAAACTGCAGAAAAGTCATCAACGGTTCAACTGAGATGGACAACTCGAGAATAAACATGTACAAATGAACGAGTGATCAATATGGCAACATAGATGTGCAAATGAAGAAGTCTCGAACTCAAGACAATATGGAACGAGTACTGCACTGATAAATGAAGTGCATCCACAAACGCATAGGTTCAAAGACACAATGATCACCAGGTCAAACCCCGAATCGGGTTCAACACAGGTGATAACAAACAAGGCATTTCAAATAAATGGTCAAGACATAAAATCAAGTCTCGACCCCAGTTCCACTCAATCGACAGAAAACAGAGACTGCAGCGGCTCTTGTCACAATAAAATTCAATATCCAGTCTAGTTCAAACATGGATAGAAATACAACATATCAATGTGCAGACTTCGAGGTGGCATCGCGTGAATGCCAGGCAAGGATGCAACGACAATTACAGTCACAAGAAGATCAATCAGCAAGCAACCAGGCCGCACATTCTAATGCCAGCCAAAGTGAAAGGTCACTAAGATAAGCAGAGGACAGGAGAAATAATACATGGATGTGACAGTGAGCTAGGCAGTGCGAACTTCAATTACGAGAACGAAGGTAGTAATATAACACACTTGAACTACAAAAGCATAGTGACAACATGCATTCAGGTACATGAAGACAGCAACACCAATGCACACGTGAACTAAATGATGAACAAGATATAGCAGGTGATCGAACCCATGATCCAGTTCATCAATGCAGACCAGAATTCAAGTAACAAATGCACTAAAGTGAACTCAAGCTAAAGACACATGCACATGAGTCAGAATAACATAAGCAACAAGTGGTGTTATATATATATGCAGGAACCAAGTGAAGAAACTGCAGTATCAAATATACATGAAACTTGACTCAGTATAAGTATATGAACAAGACACGGCAGAATCATGATGATTAAACCGTGACAAATGCATGTACATCAATGTGAACACATGGAACAGTGAACCGGCTAATGAGCAAAGTGTTAGAAACCTAAAACAAATATAAGTGCAGACTACACCTAAGTGAGGATCACATGCTTAATGCAACACAAATTCTCAAGTGAAGCCAAATGAAAATCAAGGCATCATGTATATACACAATGTCAGCCAAAGCCAGTGAAATGTCGAAGACTAATACAACAATATAAATTATCAACAAGCTATCAAGGGAACATATAAACGGTGACAGACAGTGGCTCAACATCAAAGAACACTTGCAACAGTGGCGATGCAGTGCAACATGATTATCGAGAGTATACATAAAGTATATAAATGACCAAATTCAATGCAGCAACATCATCCAGAATGTACCTCAAGGCAAAATAACACAGTACGACACAACTCGAAGTACCAGCTAATGCAGACTGACGAGAATAAATATACAGTGAACTAAGACATGGATCAAACCAACAATGTCATAGAACAAATGGGACAGTTCGAACGTGATCATCATTGTTTCTTTTAGGAAATCAAGAATGGTCGAAGACGTGGCATTGCATACATAAAATCTGACTGGAGTCGAAGGAAACAAAGATTAAAATCAAACGTAACAGTTTCAAACCCAAACCGTAGTGACCATGTAGCATGTGACAGTATGAAATTGAATTCGCCAAAACAATTACAGGAAATCTTAAACAAGGCCGAAGCCAGCTGTACAATGAATTCATGAATCAAAATCAACTATGAACGAAGTCAAAATACCAGAAAATTCAAAGCAGCAATTTCCCACAAAATTAAAACCATGGAAATCGAAAACAAAAGATCATATGGCTTGAATTAGATGTGAGCAATAAATCGCTCACCTTTGCCATGGAAGTGAAGACATTGCTGATGCGGTGAGGACGACGAACGAAGTTAAACCAAAGTCCAATCGAGCACGAGCACGTCGAAGCAGCCTCGAGCAAGATGAGGTCGGCGCAGAAGCGAGCGATCTAAGAAGCTCTAATTCAAAGCGACAAAGAAACAAAGAGCCAAAGCCCTAATTTTTCAGATCGAACGAGACGAGATCGAAGCCGCCATTTTCGTTCGTTTTGTTTTTATAGCCTAGGGTTTTCGAATGAATGTAAGAAATGGGGAACGGGTTTGAATTCACCAAAAGAAAGAACGGCAGTGGGTATCAAGTATCAACTCTTCATCAAAACAATTGGGCCAATAAAAATAGAAGAGTGTATTTATAAAAGGCCCGAATAACTTTTAACCATGTTTAAAAAGAATTTCAATTCGATCAAAATTGCTGATAGAAATTTGTTATCAATTTCAATCGTCTAGTGACGATAACAAACTTTTACAAAAAGGATTCCGACTCGATAAAATTCCAATAAGAATTAGCGAACGATTTAATCACCTAGTGTCGATAATTAATTGCTACGAATTTGTGGGTTGTTACAGACTCCCCTCCTTAAAGAAATTGCGTCCACGCAATCATAAGGAATAAATGGATAAAAGGTAACAACCATAAGAGCATAACAATGTCGAATGCATAAGCAAAGCAAATGTCAGCAGGGAAAGTATTAGATAAGAAATCAAAAGGTTTGACTGCTTCAAATCAAAAGAATCAACATCGTGGGAATCAGGGATCAAAATCAGACGACTAACTAAAGCAAGAACAATCGAGTTCCAGCAACTGAAAGAGAAGGAAAAACAGAGCAGAAATCCCATACATAGCACGAATTGAATGTGAGTAAATCAAATTACTCACCTGAATCGCCAGAGAGAAAGACGAAGCTCAAATCTCAAAAAAAAATCGCAAATATTCAATCATCAAAAACGATAATTGAATTTTCAAATCGCAAATATTTACTTATCTCAAACGATAATCAGAAGACAAATCAAATATCTGATTATCTCAAACGATAGTCAGAAAACAAATATTTAATTATCAAAAACGATAATCAAATTTCTCAAATCAACAAATATTTGATTATCACAAGCGATAATCAAATTTCAAATTCAACAAATATTCGATTATCAAAAACGATAATCAAATTTCTAATCAATCAATATTTAATTATCTAAAGCGATAATTAAATTTCAAATCAACAAATATTTAATCATCTCAAGCGATAATTAAATCTAAAATCAACAAATATTTAATTATCTAAAGCGATAATTAAATTCGAAATCAGCAAATATTTAATTATCTAAAGCGATAATTAAATTCCAAATCAGAAAATATTTAATTATCTAAAGCGATAATTAAATCTCAAAGCAACAAATATTTAATTATCTAAAGCGATAATTAAAAGCAACAATTATCCGATTATCAAAAACGATAATCAGAACTCATATCAACAAATATCTAATTATCACAAGCGATAATTAGAACCATCAAATATCCGATTATCAAAAACGATAATCAGAACTCATATCAACAAATATCTAATTATCACAAGCGATAATTAGAAACATCAAATATCCGATTATCAAAAACGATAATCAGAACTCATATCAACAAATATCTAATTATCACAAGCGATAATTAGAAACATCAAATATCCGATTATCAAAAACGATAATCAGAACTCATATCAACAAATATCCAATTACCTGCAGATAATTGGAAACAACAAATATCTAGAAATCAATTAAGAAGACTAGAAAATCAACATAAAAGCTTGGATCGATCCCATCAGATGGCGAGTTTTTAATTCGCCGCACGTGCAACAACATATGGCCGAAGCCTACCAAGTACTCAACATAATTTTGGCGCCCATCAGATTGACCCGAAGGTCCGCAGAGTGACCCGAAGGTCTAGTACTGGTATTTGACCCGAAGGTCCGCAGAGTGGCCCGAAAGCCCAACAAATGACCCGAAGGTCCTCATAGTGGCTCGAAAGCACACGAAAGCATCAAAATGTTTCAATTAACGAGTCCGGAATTAACCGAAATAGCAAACGCACATGTCCCATACCACGTGTTTTACTAAATCGTTTGATTCTCTTCATCGTTTCCTTGAAAGTGTAAAATTCATCAAAATCATCAAAACAACAGATATTCAATTAACGAGTTCGGAATTAACCGAAAAAGTAAAAGTGTGGTTCCATACTCCGCACTTTTGCTAAATCGTTTAATCCTCTTCATCGTTTCCTTGAAAGTGCAAAATTGTGTATTTTGTAAAAATACACTTTACATTCTCAAACGGACAAGTCCGGAATTAAGCGAATCAGTAAAAGAAAGGGGTCATAGTCCTCGATTTTGCTGAAACGTTTAAATCGCTTCCTCATTCTTTTGAAAGCGTAAACTGTTAAATTTATGAAAACAATTTTATTTATTTTGTAAAAATAACAATTCACCTTCTCAACTGGACAAGTCCGGAGTTAAGCGAAACAGTAAAAGAAAGGGGTCATAATCCTCGATTTTGCTGAATCGTTTAAGTCGCTTTCTCATTCTTTTGAAAACGCAAACTGTTACAATTTTATAAAACAATTTTCCAATCACGTGATTAAAACAGCAAATCAGTAACAGTTTCGATAAGGAAATTGTACTTCTCAAAATACCGTAAAAACGGTTACAAATCAGTATTGCGGAATAACCGCTTGAAAATCCACTTTTAAAACTTGACGGTTACTGAAGCCAAAGCGACAGTAATTTTTAAACGTCAAAATCTCATCAAAATAATTTACATCAAAATGCAATATCAGTGAATTTTCATTCATCAAAAATGCCACAAAACACCGTGCTTCAAAAATAGCACTGGTGTAAAAATCCCGTTATAAAAATAACGGCAACAAAATACGTTTCATAACCAAGCATAGGTTCAACGTAAAATAAATGCAATAACATGCAATTCAAATTTTGCACGTATTATAAAATGAACAAAGAAATCATTCGAGTGTATCTTCAATGAAGATAATTCAAAACAGCAAAAATCTAATCAATATATGATTAGTATAAAAGAAAGCCAGCAGAAATTTCAACAAAAATCACATATCTGCAATTTCTTCGAATCCTCAATTCGGATTCGAAATTCTCAAAGAAACAAATAATTACAGCTATGTAAATAACAATTGGAATTCATATCAATTTCGTATTTTGATTTTTTTTTTAAATCAAAAAGATTATCAGTTGTACTCAGCGAAGACAGTTTCACTGTTTCCGCTGCGCACTCTGATAAACAGAACACAAATCAATCAAATCATCAGAACACAATTTCACTATTATTTTTAAATAAAGTTATTTAAAAATTTCATCCAAATTTCAAAACTTTAGTTTTGACTCAAAGTACAAATAAAACATCGACCAATAGGTGTAACATATGTTCCATCCAAGTTATGTTTTATATTATGTCCATAAACCTGGCTCTAATACCAACTGTGACGCCCCACCTCTATACTCATAATAACAAAGAGTATTAAAGGAAATACTGTCTATTATTATGAAGAATGAGGCTGGATAGGAGCGACCATCCGTAATTGGCCTTACACTAACATTGGTTATCTCGATAGGAGTGGTACATACTTTTATTTTTCTTCTATTATTTATTTACTCCCATCGACACACCCAATACTAGTATAAAACGAACTACGACGGTTCATAATAGTTTAGGACTTCAGATATAACAATAACACAGATAATATAAATGCGGAACACAAATAATAACAAAAGTCTCATATATATATAACTGATGTCAGTTAATACATAGTTGACACAATACATATGATACAACTACCACTGTCGACTCTGGAAGTTATATATACAAATACATTATCGACTAATATACATGAATACATATCGTTCTATACAATGACACGACTACTACAAAATGACACTGACAACTTCAGAAGATGTGAAAAGTCTTCAAATCCTGAACAGCAACTCAAAGAAGAAAATCTACAACCTAAAATAACTCGGGTCTGACCCGAGTATTACATTCAAAAGAAAATAATACACGGGTCAGTCTAATTCAAACTCAGTTATTAGTGCATAGAAGCAATAGTAATCAACATCAAATAGACGACAGTCACAGAAATCTCGTATATCCGACTCCTCGATAAAAGAATCGGATAACAGCAGATATAACACTAAACAGTGTTATCCACAAAACAGAAATCCAAAGCAATTTAAACAATTGATATGTCAATTTAAAACCATCAAAAATTCGATTGGCTGCCGTACACGCACGCGTGTACGACCTTGCCAATACGGCATGAAAGGTCAATGCATCACGACGCAAAGAAAAATATCAATTCAAAACTGTCAATTCTGGGTGGCTGCAGTGCACGCACGCGTGCACTGCCTCGCCACCCCCGAATATAAAGTCACCACCACAATGAATCTGCAGTGGCAAACAGGTATAAGGACAAAGGCAGGCTGCAACTAAACTACAGAAAAGTCATCAACGGTTCAACTGAGATGGACAACTCGAGAATAAACATGTACAAATGAACGAGTGATCAATATGGCAACATAGATGTGCAAATGAAGAAGTCTCGAACTCAAGACAATATGGAACGAGTACTGCACTGATAAATGAAGTGCATCCACAAACGCATAGGTTCAAAGACACAATGATCACCAGGTCAAACCCCGAATCGGGTTCAACACAGGTGATAACAAACAAGGCATTTCAAATAAATGGTCAAGACATAAAATCAAGTCTCGACCCCAGTTCCACTCAATCGACAGAAAACAGAGACTG
This sequence comes from Allium fistulosum, assembly GCA_030737815.1. NCBI lineage: Eukaryota > Viridiplantae > Streptophyta > Magnoliopsida > Asparagales > Amaryllidaceae > Allium > Allium fistulosum. The sequence goes on from CM060904.1 coordinate 132,832,669, forward strand.
CAGCGGCTCTGGTCACAATAAAATTCAATATCCAGTCTAGTTCAAACATGGATAGAAATACAACATATCAATGTGCAGACTTCGAGGTGGCATCGCGTGAATGCCAGGCAAGGATGCAACGACAATTACAGTCACAAGAAGATCAATCAGCAAGCAACCAGGCCGCACATTCTAATGCCAGCCAAAGTGAAAGGTCACTAAGATAAGCAGAGGACAGGAGAAACAATACATGGATGTGACAGTGAGCTAGGCAGTGCGAACTTCAATTACGAGAACGAAGGTAGTAATATAACACACTTGAACTACAAAAGCATAGTGACAACATGCATTCAGGTACATGAAGACAGCAACACCAATGCACACGTGAACTAAATGATGAACAAGATATAGCAGGTGATCGAACCCATGATCCAGTTCATCAATGCAGACCAGAATTCAAGTAACAAATGCACTAAAGTGAACTCAAGCTAAAGACACATGCACATGAGTCAGAATAACATAAGCAACAAGTGGTGTTATATATATATGCAGGAACCAAGTGAAGAAACTGCAGTATCAAATATACATGAAACTTGACTCAGTATAACTATATGAACAAGACACGGCAGAATCATGATGATTAAACCGTGACAAATGCATGTACATCAATGTGAACACATGGAACAGTGAACCGGCTAATGAGCAAAGTGTTAGAAACCTAAAACAAATATAAGTGCAGACTACACCTAAGTGAGGATCACATGCTTAATGCAACACAAATTCTCAAGTGAAGCCAAATGAAAATCAAGGCATCATGTATATACACAATGTCAGCCAAAGCCAGTGAAATGTCGAAGACTAATACAACAATATAAATTATCAACAAGCTATCAAGGGAACATATAAACGGTGACAGACAGTGGCTCAACATCAAAGAACACTTGCAACAGTGGCAATGCAGTGCAACATGATTATCGAGAGTATACATAAAGTATATAAATGACCAAATTCAATGCAGCAACATCATCCAGAATGTACCTCAAGGCAAAATAACACAGTACGACACAACTCGAAGTACCAGCTAATGCAGACTGACGAGAATAAATATACAGTGAACTAAGACATGGATCAAACCAACAATGTCATAGAACAAATGGGACAGTTCGAACGTGATCATCATTGTTTCTTTTAGGAAATCAAGAATGGTCGAAGACGTGGCATTGCATACATAAAATCTGACTGGAGTCGAAGGAAACAAAGATTAAAATCAAACGTAACAGTTTCAAACCCAAACCGTAGTGACCATGTAGCATGTGACAGTATGAAATTGAATTCGCCAAAACAATTACAGGAAATCTTAAACAAGGCCGAAGCCAGCTGTACAATGAATTCATGAATCAAAATCAACTATGAACGAAGTCAAAATACCAGAAAATTCAAAGCAGCAATTTCCCACAAAATTAAAACCATGGAAATCGAAAACAAAAGATCATATGGCTTGAATTAGATGTGAGCAATAAATCGCTCACCTTTGCCATGGAAGTGAAGACGTTGCTGATGCGGTGAGGACGACGAACGAAGTTAAGCCAAAGTCCAATCGAGCACGAGCACGTCGAAGCAGCCTCGAGCAAGATGAGGTCGGCGCAGAAGCGAGCGATCTAAGAAGCTCTAATTCAAAGCGACAAAGAAACAAAGAGCCAAAGCCCTAATTTTTCAGATCGAACGAGACGAGATCGAAGCCGCCATTTTCGTTCGTTTTGTTTTCATAGCCTAGGGTTTTCGAATGAATGTAAGAAATGGGGAACGGGTTTGAATTCACCAAAAGAAAGAACGGCAGTGGGTATCAAGTATCAACTCTTCATCAAAACAATTGGGCCAATAAAAATAGAAGAGTGTATTTATAAAAGGCCCGAATAACTTTTAACCATGTTTAAAAAGAATTTCAATTCGATCAAAATTGCTGATAGAAATTTGTTATCAATTTCAATCGTCTAGTGACGATAACAAACTTTTACAAAAAGGATTCCGACTCGATAAAATTCCAATAAGAATTAGCGAATGATTTAATCACCTAGTGTCGATAATTAATTGCTACGAATTTGTGGGTTGTTACATAAAGTAATTAAAAAGTTTTATCGCAGTCAATCAGTGGTTTACAACAAGGCAAGTTGTTAAAAAGAAATTACTTTAAATTGTCATAATACAGACTTTAATCAGAAAAAGGTGTTTCGCCTTTAATGGAAAGGACCTTCCGACCCCTTTGATCTCGCCTCACCATGGTCGAAACATTCATAATCAAAACCAATGCATATGTCAAGAAGATATGTAATGGATTAGAAGACAGGCGGAAGCATTGGTGTTGAAGGGTAAGCCTCCAAAAGGGTCGAAACCCTACCTTGCTTTCTTAAGATAAAAATCCTTGCCTTGTTTTACCTAAAAGTTTGTGACTTAGTCAAAACATTGTTTAAGAAACGGTGTGTGTTTAACTTTCAAAGAAGGTTGCCATGTTATACGAAAGGTATTAGCTTTCGAAGGAGTTCCACTTTTCTTTAAATAAAGTCTTTCGAAAGGGGATGGTTTCGACCTAGTGGAAGCCTAACCACTCTACCTTTCGACCATTTTTTCCATTATTGCTTTCGAATAGTTGCCTTTACTTTACTTTAAACCAAACCATTTTCCTTAACTGCTTTTGAAAGGGGTTGGGGTTTAGAAAAAGATGGATTCGAAAGGGGGTTTCGACCTAAACCTTCGAAGTTTTGATTTTAAAGTCTTTTGTTTTTGATAAGATGGTTCTGACACCATCAATTTTTCCCTAAACTAGTTTCTGTTGGTTTTGAAAGAGATACTTTCGCATACAACCATCTTAACCCAAATAATGTTTTAAGAGTAAAACCCAATGCTTACAAAAAGTATTTCAGTTTTTTTGAAACCTATTTTTTAAAGAACGTTTTTCTTGATACCATCGAAAGGTCTTAATGGTTTCGTAAGGTATATATACTTAGAGTTTTGGAAAGAAGTTTTTATGCTTTCGAAGGAGGTCACCCAGGAGTTTCGAAAGTGATGTTTTAAAGTTTCAAAACTAATAGCCCATTCTCAATTGTAAGGAAAAATCATGCCATAAATAAAAGGTTTTAGAAATAATATTCACATTGTTATTAACCCATAACTGAATTTTGGGAAAGGGCAGAATAACTAGTTAGGTTGACTCGGTAGTGAATACAACTTAACAGATGTTAAATGTTTAATTTAAAGATATTGGTAGGGGCCAATGGGTTTACTGTAAGCTCATGAAAACTATGTGATATTGGCAGGGGCCAATAGATTCATAGTCAACCTATGAAAACTATGATTTGATACTGGTAAGGGCCAGTAGGTTTGTAGTTAGTCTGTGAAAACTATATCCGGATTAAGATATTGGCAGTCAGCCAATAGGTTCCTAGTTAGCCCATGAAAACTAGGATAAGTGATATGATACTGGAGTTACCAATAGGTTCTTAGTGATCCCATGAAAAAAAGTAATTGGACATGAACATTTAACGGATTAATAGTAACCCTAGAAACTATAATTTATACAAATAGTCAGAATGAACGGGGATAGGTAACCCAAAATTGATTTATTTATATTGCATATCATCATAATTTTTTGAAATACTATGTTTTTAACCATTGTGGATGCAGGAAGCATAGCATATGGTTTTGTAAATGTTTTGGGATACTAGTGAGGGGCGCTAAGCAGTATAGTCTCACTAGATATCCAAATGGTTTGAGATGATAGATTGTTATTCATATTTTCTTACCAGGCTTTTTGTCTGACTCGAAGTTTTTATTTTCCCCTTAAACTCTAGGATACTCAATTAACTTTGAGTAGATTGAGAGTTAAAGGTTTTCAGGTTTACTCTTTAGACGAATAAAGCTTTCGGAGGCGCACAAGAGGCAGATAGTTATCTATAATTATTTCATTTCCGTTGTATGCTTGACTATAAAGGAAAACTGTTTTTATGCCTTCGTATGTACTCTGATCAACCAAGGGGGCATCTTCATATGTCACACTTGGCGTATTTGGTTATTATATGTTATCTGAACGTACTCTGTGAATGGGATTATGTAATCAAATTGAAATATTTTGAATTGGAATGTGGATTTCATTTGCTGTTTAAAATTCTTCCATATTCTTATGTATTTGTGTATCAATGTACCTAATGTCGCCGTATTTGGTCGCCAAGAATTAATAACTATGGATGACTACAACATCCGCAGCCGTTAGTTTTGGGCCTCCAAGTAGTGGGATGTTACATCATTCCATAGAATTTAAGAGCGAATTGCTCAAGAAAATTTAAACGTCTCCCATGGTGTTTTTGTTCATAATATGTCTCACATTGTAACTTAATGTCTCACGTTGATAGTGATGAATATCATCAATTTTTTTGGTAGAAGATGAGCTAAAGTCTAAGTTCTTCTTAGCTCGTTTTCCATTCGGTGTATATCCAGTATGATGATTTGGAGATGGAGTAATCTTCACTGGAATATACATAGGAAAAGATTTGTTTGATCAATCTGTGGTAGGAGTGCTGAAAACGATCGATGAGAGATCGGAACTTTCTTGAGATGACATGTTGTAAGGACAATGTATATATACTTAAAGTTTTTATATGAATTAAAAAATTATGTTCACATATATATCGTTTTGATTTTATATTAAAAGGTTTTTATTTTATAGTTAACATTCTTTAGAAAACTTCATCCAAGAGAAAGAATGTAAGGTGAAAAAATGTGAAAGGATTTTAGCCATACATAAAATAAAAGAGATGTAAGATCTTAAGTCAAGTAACACAATAGAACATTGGAAAGACATATGACTTCCTTCCATAAGTGCTGAGTTTGAGTCCCATTATCTCCAATTTTTGTTCTATTAAATTTTTATTTATTTGTAACTTTTATACACTTTAAAATCAAATTATATATAATGTAACTACATAATTCCCTGTTCACATCTTAATTTAATGAAAATATTTTCATTTAAAGGTTTAGTAAATATATCCGCGGTTTGATTTTCCGACGAAACAAAATCAAGAGAGATATTACCTTTTTCTAAGTTATCACGAAGAAAATGATATCGAATGTCACTATGTTTAATTCTAAAGTGGTTTATAGGATTTTTCGATAAATTATAGCACTTATATTATCATAATAAATTGTTGATTTAGATAGATTTATACCAGAACCTTATAGTGAATTTGCTACATATGTATTACTTGAGCAGATGTCAAAGCAGAAGAAATATATTTTGCATCACACATTGAAGAAACACAAGTTCGTTTCTTAATAAACCAAGATACTAAAGATTGTCCAATGAAATGAAAAGTACCACCTGTACTCTTTCGATCCGTTTGACATCTCCAAATTCAGCATCACCATATGGTACTAACTCAAAAGGACACTCTTTTGGATAGAAGAGATCATAGTTTTTAGTTTTTAGTTTTTCTTAAGTAGCGCAAAATTCATTTCACTGCCCACAAATGTGCTTCTTTGGGATTTGCTTGAACCCGTGCACACAAGCATATACATCATTATATTTAGACGACTAGCAGTTAAATAAAACAACGATCTGATCATACTTCGATATAGTTTTTGGTCACCACTTTTGCCATTTTCATCTCGACCGAAATATACAATAGTGCTCATAGGTGTTAGTTTAGCAGAAGTATTTTCCATACCAAAACGTTTTATATGATTATTACAGTATTTTACTTGATTAATAAAAATTCCATTATTTAATTGTTTGATTTATAATCCAAGAAAAATGAAAGTTCTTCCATATGAAACATTTCAATTCTCTTGTCATAATATTTGAAAACTCTTGATATAATTTCTTGTCCGTGGAACCAAAAATGATGTCATCTACATAAATTTGTATTATTAAAATATTATTTTTATCTTTTTTTATAAACAAAGTTTGATTTACTTTTTTAATTTTACAAACAGAATTTATAAGATAACTTTTAAGACGATCATACCAAGTATGAGGTGCTTGTTTTAAACTGTATAAAGCTTTCGTTAACTTATAAATATGGTCTGGGAATATTCATGTGCAAATAGAGTGGTTGTTCTACATTTCTTTTATAAAACCATTTAGAAAAGCACTTTTTACATCCGTTTGATATAGTTTAAATTTATGAAAACATGCATAAGCTAATAAAATACGTATAACCTTTAGTCTAGCTACAGGAGCAAATGTTTCATTGTGGCCTATTCCTTCTTCTTGATTGTAACCTTGAGCAACTAATCTAGCTTTATTTCGAATAACATTTCCTTGCTCATTGGCTTTATTTTTGTAAACTCACATAGTACCGATGACTGTTTGACTACTCGGTCTAGGAATTAAGTCTCAAACTTTGCTCCGTTCAAATTGATTTAACTCTTCTTGTATAACTATAATCCAGAAATCAACAGTTGAGGCTTCTTTAGCATTTTTGGGTTCAATATTCGATAGGAAAGCTACATGACCCATTTGGTTTAATTGATTTAGAGTTTTTACGTTAGAATTAATTTCTCCGATAACATTTTCAATTGGGTGATTTCTTAGAAGTCTTGGTCGGGTTCAAATTTCATTTTCATTTGGTAAATTTTTGTTTTCAATTTCAACATTATTTTCAATATTTTCAATATCACCTTCTGTGATATTTGATTTAGGAATTATTTCTTCATCTTCATTTTTATTATTAAATTTGAAATTTTCATCGAATGACACATTAAGTGTTTTGTCAATTATTTTAGTTCTTTTATTATAGATTGTAACGACCCGTAAATTTCAACTGTTTTAATAACGTAATTAGTTGGAATTTTATGAAATTTTAAACGATAAAATTTTGAAATAAAAATTTGATATTTGGGATACGTCTAGTTAAACATAGCAACTGGTAAATTTTCGTCCGAAAATATGAAAATTTATTTCGCGCGTAAATTCACTTCAATTTAATCAGTAAAAAAGTAATGAAAATAAAACGTTCCGAAACCTAAATATTTTTACATAGAAAAATTCTAAACCATCTTCTGAGCAAGATGTCAGTTTTTCGTTTTTCCAAATTCGGACTTCTGTTGCTCCGTCGATCTTATTTTGACGAAATAGCAGCATTTTCAGACCGATATCGACTTTTGATCGGATGGTCGTACCACCGATATCTATATACCGTTTTAATCGCCCCGTCGTGCCAATCTCCACAGTATATTCATTTGTATGTAACGGTGTCCGGTACACGATGAAACCGGCGATCGGTAGCCGTATCGATAATCGTTTCAATCTTTTGTTTGCTCTGTCCTTTCACTTGCTCTGCCATATATTCCAGTAGCCACTTACTTTAACTATTCCGTGAACCACGTGTGACCTTAGCTATTCCCTACGTTCAATAAATTTCATTCGTTCCATTCAACATGATTTGCTCCTTTTTCATTCCATTCAATAAAATTGCATTCGTTCAATAACTTCTGTAACTTTTCCCCTCCCCTTACCTTTTCCATCATCCACCATATTCCTCCAGACGCATCACACACTCCACTTTTCCCTACTCGAGACCATAGCCTAGCTGATGATGTTATTCTTTTTTCCTCTTCTTTTTTTCACCGTTCGCCTACCAACTAGGCCAGCCACCACCCAATCTGCATCCACCTCCAACACCTGCTCCGCCCTCCACCCAAGCCCCTCCTTCACCAACCGAACCCCACCACCCACGTCCCGCACTCGACCACCGACCTAGCAGCCTGCAACCCCACCACCTAAACCTCCAACTCATCCACGCAATTCCACCCAGGCGAGCCTACCCCTGCCCATGCGTGCTCTTCTGCTAGGCCACCAGTTCATCCCGCCTTTCCATCGTCGAGCCTCCGCCAATAGCCTCGGGACAACCACTGTCCAAGCTTCCACCCTGGCCGATGAACAGCGAGCAAGCTGAGACAGCCCTCCGCCAGTAGCTCCTCCACGTGAACCAACGCGGTACCTTTCCCCACCTGTAGCCGAGTGCATCCATGCGTATATATATTGTAAGGTGTATATTTTGTTTCTGTTTTTATATTGGTTTTAAAACATGTATGCATATGAGTTATAAAGGTATAAATTTATTTATACATATAAAGGCATTTTGTTTAAATATGTTACAGTCTTTGCCTTTATTTTGTTTATTTAAAAATCCTAACTCTTATTTGTATTTGTATGTTATATATTAGGAGTGTACGGTTTTACATATCAAGTTATTTATGTATATTAAAGTTACTCGGTTATATATAGTTGTAATATATCACATATATGTTATGATAGTGTATATATATCTATTTGTAATATGGCCATGTAGTATAAGTATTCATAGTTTTCCCAGTGTATTATTTTATAGCTAATGTTGATTTTTTTTTATATATTCTGTATGCGTGTATGCCAGTATATATATATATATTTATATGAGCTGTATATTTAGATCCCTTTATTTATATTTTCTTCTCTTTACAGGTCGTATATATATAATATGTTTATATATATGATGCACTTATTCAAAACTATATATATATATATATATGTTTATAGAAGTTATATACAGCAAGTATATGTGGATATATTAACTACTTTTGAACTTTGTTGTTCTGATTTTTTTTTGTTTATATATATATATTTTTATATGTATACATATGGACTTATGTATTTTTTTTCTATGCAGATTATGTTTAACAGTATATATATATATATAGTTTAATTGTTCTTCTTTACAGTTTATATAAATGTGTGTTAAAAGTAATTATATACATATTATGATTTGGTTTCAGTTATTTTATAGTGAAGTATATATATACATTTGTATGCTACGTCGTTTGTAAGTATGGAGGCATTTATTTGTTTTTATATAGTATAAGTTATTTATGTTGTTGTATAAGACAGTGTATAAAAAGGTTATAAATATTATATAGTTATTTTACATAAGTTGTGTATGTGTAGTTGTATACGGGTTTATATATGTATGAGGTTACTAAATAATGTTAGTGTGTATGTATAAATGCATGTCAGGTTGATTATCTGAGTCCATAATATCATCAATATATAAATATATATTTCTTACTTATGTATTCTAATAACCAATATATAATGTCTTGATGGGTTTAAGTGTTATTTACGTTATATTAGTTATATATATTTTTGGTATAGTATACAATATAAGTTGTATATGTTACATATTAATTTATATAAATGAGTATACATTAGTTGGTTTTCAAATGTATGTTTATGGAGACTTTGTTTGAAGTATTGAATTAATTGTTAATTGGAGGTTTATGTTTAAATTAATTTTAATAAAATAAAATTCATTTTGTTTCTGTCATATCAAACTGGTTCTGATTCGATTTCGTCGATTTCTGTCTATCAGCTCTGTCATCGAATTCGTACCTATCTTGCTCCGCTTTGGAAATCGTCATTTAGATTTGTCAATTTCACAATTCAAACCGTAGCTTGTATGGTGTCTATCTTCTCTCTAGCCTCGAAAGGTGAGCAATCACTCACGATTAACGTTCTTTTATTTATTAGATTTGATTTCAATTGAAACGACAATTGAAATATGCTGTTGTTAGTTAGTTACACTGTTATATATGCTATTACCTGTATCAGTTCACCTGTGACATCTGACACCATTATCTGTTAATTATTTATGCGATGATAATACAGTTTGGCTGATAATTGATTGATTGTTGATATTTATATTGGACGTTAAATTGTTAGTGTTAAATGATAAATAGTATGCCAAATTGAAATGGATATAGGATAGTTGACGATTTTAAAACTGATCTATATGTTAAATTTGATTAGTTGAATATGACCCCTTTTAATTGTTAAATTAATTGACATGTAGAATAGTGATAATTACACTTTGAACCATCGACGTATATTGGATTAATCGTTGTAGTGTAAATTTGAAATTGAATGACAAGTGGAAACCGTAATGTAAGAATCCTTAATCTACATGAAATGATAGTGTAGATTCTAGAAATAATTATATTAATTTGCACAAATAACAATGTGAATCAATACGATTATTTCGGGATTATTTGAATTGATTTTTGGATTGTTATTGATTGTTGTTATTGCTTGTTTATTTACTTTGACACCATCCCAGTTATCACACTGCAAGTTCCCTTTGTTATACTTTGATTTTTGAATTGAATTGGAATCGGGTTGAAATGATAAATACCCAAATTGAACTTTGACCTTGGATAGAGAATTAAATAAAACCCGATTGGTCAATAATTTGATTTAAAAATAAAATTAAGATTTTATGTGAATAAATAATATGGTTTTGAAAAGAAGTTGAAATTTGAATTTTTAATGGAAGGAAAATGTTAATATTTAGTAATCTGAAACAAAATATTAAAAATGTAATTGATGGAAGAATGTTGTTTAATTTAAGAAATAATTGAATTGAGTTTGAAATTATTAAACTTTGAAATGATTTAATAATTAAGGTTGAAATTATATTTAAGTTTAAAATTATTAAACTTTGAAATTATTTAATAATTAAGTTTTGAATTATTTAATACTTAAATAAGATTAAATTATTTAATGATTAAATTGAATTGAAATTCTTTAATAAGAAAATTGAACTTTTGAATAAGTGAATTTTACTTCGTAAATAATTGAAATTGAGTTTTCTTGATTAAGTAAGGTTTTTGGAAAATTATTTAAGAAAGTAAATAAGTGAAATGGAATTTCTTTAACAAGAAATGAAAATGTGATATTTTTGGAATTAATGTAAGACTTGTAATTGAAAGAATTGATTTGACGAATTTAGTTTAATTCAAAATTGTAAGTTTTGATTTGATGAAGTTGAACTTAAGAATTGATTTAATGAAATGGAAATTTAATAGAAATTGTTTTGAATGGAAAATTTACTAAATGAATATTGAATGAGATCAATAAATGAATTTAAATTGATTTAAATGTTAAATCAAATTAATTTAAATGATTTCGGAATGAAACTTATATACGAACTTGAATCAATATTTGAATGGTTTTAAATAAAGATTGAAATTGAATTATAAGAATTTGAAATGATAATTTGGAAGTTTTTGAAACGTAAATATTGGAAATTGATTTAGAAAGACAAGTGAAATGTTGGTTTACGAATTGAAATTGAAATTGAAATTGATTTGGTTTTGAAATAAATAAACGACCAATCGGTGTAATAATTACGAAAGTTATTAAAGAGACCGGAATTCGGTTATGGATATACTCTCTGTCTAAACCGGAAACCACTTTAATAACTATACGCGAAGTGATGATCCAGAATGAAGTGGTTGGATTGGCGAACGTTGATGATTGAAGAAAGTGAACGATAATGGATAGCCTTGACACTTGTGTCAAATTGGAAATGACTAAAACAGGAGCTGTGCCGGGCCAATGGAGGATTAGCTACCTCAAGTGGACACACTTCTTCGTAAACTATTCTTTTACTTTGTGATTGATTGGTGCGCACCCTTGAATTGGGAGTGTTGTTTCACGGTGTTGCGGGCGCTGCGGCGTTGCGTTCTCACCAGTCCGGATCAGGCGAACGGTAGTATCACTACCTTGGGTATTGCCTCATGTGCCTTGTCATACTTGTATTCCATTTATACGCGACCACTACGATTTTGATTTGTACCTTTAGTATATGGATTGCCCTCTGGTGACTTCCGGTTTTGGGGAAACTACGGTCTTGTATATGCTTTTGGGAATAAAAATGTGTTAAGGGTGGAATGGGCCATGACTTAACGCTATTTTGATATCTTATTATTACTGATAGACATTATCTACTTATCGTACATTACTACATAGTAGATAGTTTGACGGATCCTTAAAGGATGGTTATTCCAAACATCCTTTGAGTTACTTGTATTTCAATTGCTATTTCACTTGAGTTGGATTTATTAATATAAGAATGTTAATCCTGACTCGAGTGTCTTGTGTTTTGCTTTATGCTCGGGTCAGACCGAGTGTACCAGTATTCGAGACTCACCTTTGAAGTTGGAGCTTTGCTTGAAGATCCAGCCATCTATTCTGCCTTCAGCATTCGATGATTTCAGTGATGTACTCTGATTTGTATCTGATGTATTGTATTACTCTTCTGTTGTAAACTCTGATGTATCTTATATATTCATATAGTAGCTTCATGAACTACTATCTCTTTTATTTCCGCTGCACTTATTACTCTATGTCTGTGATCTGTGATTATTTATTTACTGTATATGTTCAGTTTTGCCAAATTTAAATTAACAACGCGGTATTTTGAGCAATTCAACTCCGGCATGAGTGTCTACCTATACACTTATAATGGATGCGAATGGTCCAAAATGTCGGGTCGTTACAGTTGGTATCAGAGCTTTGGTAGCTCTAGGCAAAACTCAACATATATGGTAAATGTATTTACAGAATCACTCTCATTCGAGTTTCAATCTCTTCCTTTTGACTCAATTCCTTTGAATTTTGGAACGTTCTCCTCGGTTCCGAAATTCATTCGTGTCCCTCACTATTCGTCTTCTTTCAATTCTGGAGCACCCCATAACTCCATTTTGAATGATATCTATAATAGATCGGCGGTCTCGCCAATCTTCGAATGATTTGTAAAGAGGTGAAACTCCTTTACAATAGGCATTGATTTACCGGAGATTTCTGTATCCTCGGTTTACGATGCTATCTATCTCCTGCTATACCTGAATTTTATTTCTTGAGATCGAATGTCGATTTACCTCGGAATTCTACATAGATCTTATTCTTGATATCACGGTCGACCCGGTTAAGGTTGCCCGCGATTTATACAAACTTATCAATCTTCCTACTTTGTAATTTAATCATCGTATCTTTGTTTCGAACTTATCTTCGAATCCAAATTCTCTTTGATTTGAGTCTATCAAAAATTTGAATCCCTATCCTTGCTTTGAAATCCATTATTGTATCGTTAAGTGAGGAAGTGTATTGTAAATTAATTTTAAAAGGTTTTTATATTGTGTTGTTTGAGTTGTTGATGTTGATTTGGGTTTCCGATCGATTCGTCTGATCAACGCTATCGATAGGATTTCCAAAACACTTGAGCAGAGCAAACTGACACAATATTGTTTTCAAATTTGGTAAACAAAATAGTTTTGTATGATTATATTATATATAAATATAAGTTTTTAAACTGTTAATAAATTTGTTATCAGAAATGATAATATTTGATTTTCATTTATTGTTTTGTAAACCATTGATTTACCACCATATAAACAAATGAATTTGTAAAACTTGGTTATAATTTGATTTGAAAATTTAAATGAATTTAAAGTGGGAATTTGAGAATTTAATTTTCAAAAATTTCAAACTTTGGTTTTTAAGGTTTAAATTGTATTCACCTAAGTATTTTCGAATAGAAATTATTTCCAAAGAAATTTTAAATGTTTAAATAAGTGCTCTTCTTTTTGTCGCTGGAAAATAATTTCGGTGATGGCGGCCGCATCATCGACATTCATTTTCGAGTTTCGAAGTGGAGAAACCATTCTGTAGCTTTGCTATGGTTGTTTTGAAAAAATTTATTTTGATTTGAATTTCTTCAGTATATTTTGATTTACATATATATAGGTATCTTATTTTAAAATTTTAATTTGATTTGATATAAATGTATTATATATATCTCTAAATTGTTTAAAGTTAATCGGAAATCTAAATCTTAAATTTCGTTAAAGGGTGATTTTAATTATAAATAAAACCAAATTTGGAATAAATATTTAAACTTAAATAATTGAATTGAGAAAAATTTTATTTGTATATTGTTCAACTGCATTCTAATACGACTTACCTAAATCATTCAGAAGTTGAATATGTAATTGGATAATATATAAGATAAATTGAATTTATAAATAAAATTTGAGTGTTTATAATAAATGTTATACACCAAATTTTGATTATAAAGATGTTAACAAAGTTAGATAGGATAATTATTAAAACCCATTTAATAATGAAATAAATTTGTTTTGAAAAATTTAATAAATTTGTTTTGAAAGAATTAATAGATTGAAATTTGATCAACATATGAAAATATCTTGAATTTAAAAGAAATTAATAGATGTAAACTAATTTAAATCGAAACTTTTATGGTTTAAATTAATTTATATGGGTTAAATATATGTGATTAGATATATTAAGTAGAATAAATTTAACAATAATTTGGAATAAAGAAGAATTTAAATTGCTGAAAAATATGATTATAATAAAAGACTATTCAAATTTATGGTTTAGAAATTGTAAATTGAAGATAATTGGATAATAGATAATGAATTTAGAAATAGTTGAGATTGATTTTAGTGAAATCAAATGGATCAAATCAATTATTGAATATCAATTTATTTAAATTTGAATTTATATGGTTTAAATTAATTGTTATTTTGTATTTCAAATCTGTTTTCTTTCTGGTTGTTTCTATTCTCCTACCTCGTTCCTTTTCGGGGACGAAAAGTTTTGAGTGGGGGAGAGTGTAACGACCCGTAAATTTCAACTGTTTTAATAACGTAATTAGTTGGAATTTTATGAAATTTTAAACGATAAAATTTTGAAATAAAAATTTGATATTTGGGATACGTCTAGTTAAACATAGCAACTGGTAAATTTTCGTCCGAAAATATGAAAATTTATTTCGCGCGTAAATTCACTTCAATTTAATCAGTAAAAAAGCAATGAAAATAAAACGTTACGAAACCTAAATATTTTTACATAGAAATTCTAAACCATCTTCTGAGCAAGATGTCGGTTTGTCGTTTTTCCAAATTCGGACTTCTGTTGCTCCGTCGATCTTATTTTGACGAAATAGCAGCATTTTCAGACCGATATCGACTTTTGATCGGATGGTCGTACCACCGATATCTATATACCATTTTAATCGCCCCGTCGTGCCAATCTCCACAGTATATTCATTTGTATGTAACGGTGTCCGGTACACGATGAAACCGGCGATCGGTAGCCGTATCGATAATCGTTTCAATCTTTTGTTTGCCATGTCCTTTCACTTGCTCTGCCATATATTCCAGTAGCCACTTACTTTAACTATTCCTTGAACCACGTGTGACCTTAGCTATTCCCTACGTTCAATAAATTTCATTCGTTCCATTCAACATGATTTGCTCCTTTTTCATTCCATTCAATAAAATTGCATTCGTTCAATAACTTCTATAACTTTTCCCCTCCCCTTACCTTTTCCATCATCCACCATATTCCTCCAGACGCATCACACACTCCACTTTTCCCTACTCGAGACCATAGCCTAGCTGATGATGTTATTCTTTTTTCCTCTTCTTTTTTTCACCGTTCGCCTACCAACTAGGCCAGCCACCACCCAATCTGCATCCACCTCCAACACCTGCTCCGCCCTCCACCCAAGCCCCTCCTTCACCAACCAAACCCCACCACCCACGTCCCGCACTCGACCACCGACCTAGCAGCCTGCAACCCCACCACCTAAACCTCCCACTCATCCATGCAATTCCACCCAGGCGAGCCTACCCCTGCCCATGCGTGCTCTTCTGCTAGGCCACCAGTTCGTCCCGCCTTTCCATCGTCGAGCCTCCGCCAATAGCCTCGGGACAACCACTGTCCAAGCTTCCACCCTGGCCGATGAACAGCGAGCAAGCTGAGACAGCCCTCCGCCAGTAGCTCCTCCACGTGAACCAACGCGGTACCTTTCCCCACCTGTAGCCGAGTGCATCCATGCGTATATATATTGTAAGGTGTATATTTTGTTTCTGTTTTTATATTGGTTTTAAAACATGTATGCATATGAGTTATAAAGGTATAAATTTATTTATACATATAAAGGCATTTTGTTTAAATATGTTACAGTCTTTGCCTTTATTTTGTTTATTTAAAAATCCTAACTCTTATTTGTATTTGTATGTTATATATTAGGAGTGTACGGTTTTACATATCAAGTTATTTATGTATATTAAAGTTACTCGGTTATATATAGTTGTAATATATCACATATATGTTATGATAGTGTATATATATCTATTTGTAATATGGCCATGTAGTATAAGTATTCATAGTTTTCCCAGTGTATTATTTTATAGCTAATGTTGATTTTTTTTTTATATTCTGTATGCGTGTATGCCAGTATATATATATATATATATTTATATGAGCTGTATATTTAGATCCCTTTATTTATATTTTCTTCTCTTTACAGGTCGTATATATATAATATGTTTATATATATGATGCACTTATTCAAAACTATATATATATATATGTTTATAGAAGTTATATACAGCAAGTATATGTGGATATATTAACTACTTTTGAACTTTGTTGTTCTGATTTTTTTTTGTTTATAGATATATATTGTTATATGTATACATATGGACTTATGTATTTTTTTTCTATGCAGATTATGTTTAACAGTATATATATATATATAGTTTAATTGTTCTTCTTTACAGTTTATATAAATGTGTGTTAAAAGTAATTATATACATATTATGATTTGGTTTCAGTTATTTTATAGTGAAGTATATATATATACATTTGTATGCTACGTCGTTTGTAAGTATGGAGGCATTTATTTGTTTTTATATAGTATAAGTTATTTATGTTGCTGTATAAGACAGTGTATAAAAAGGTTATAAATATTATATAGTTATTTTACATAAGTTGTGTATGTGTAGTTGTATACGGGTTTATATATGTATGAGGTTACTAAATAATGTTAGTGTGTATGTATAAATGCATGTCAGGTTGATTATCTGAGTCCATAATATCATCAATATATAAATATATATTTCTTACTTATGTATTCTAATAACCAATATATAATGTCTTGATGGGTTTAAGTGTTATTTACGTTATATTAGTTATATATATTTTTGGTATAGTATACAATATAAGTTGTATATGTTACATATTAATTTATATAAATGAGTATACATTAGTTGGTTTTCAAATGTATGTTTATGGAGACTTTGTTTGAAGTATTGAATTAATTGTTAATTGGAGGTTTATGTTTAAATTAATTTTAATAAAATAAAATTCATTTTGTTTCTGTCATATCAAACTGGTTCTGATTCGATTTCGTCGATTTCTGTCTATCAGCTCTGTCATCGAATTCGTACCTATCTTGCTCCGCTTTGGAAATCGTCATTTAGATTTGTCAATTTCACAATTCAAACCGTAGCTTGTATGGTGTCTATCTTCTCTCTAGCCTCGAAAGGTGAGCAATCACTCACGATTAACGTTCTTTTATTTATTAGATTTGATTTCAATTGAAACGACAATTGAAATATGCTGCTATTTGTTAGTTACACTGTTATATATGCTATTACCTGTATCAGTTCACCTGTGACATCTGACACCATTATCTGTTAATTATTTATGCGATGATAATACAGTTTGGCTGATAATTGATTGATTGTTGATATTTATATTGGACGTTAAATTGTTAGTGTTAAATGATAAATAGTATGCCAAATTGAAATGGATATAGGATAGTTGACGATTTTAAAACTGATGTATATGTTAAATTTGATTAGTTGAATATGACCCCTTTTAATTGTTAAATTAATTGACATGTAGAATAGTGATAATTACACTTTGAACCATCGACGTATATTGGATTAATCGTTGTAGTGTAAATTTGAAATTGAATGACAAGTGGAAACCGTAATGTAATAATCCTTAATCTACATGAAATGATAGTGTAGATTCTAGAAATAATTATATTAATTTGCACAAATAACAATGTGAATCAATACGATTATTTCAGGATTATTTGAATTGATTTTTGGATTGTTATTGATTGTTGTTATTGCTTGTTTATTTACTTTGACACCATCCCAGTTATCACACTGCAAGTTCCCTTTGTTATACTTTGATTTTTGAATTGAATTGGAATCGGGTTGAAATGATAAATACCCAAATTGAACTTTGACCTTGGATAGAGAATTAAATAAAACCCGATTGGTCAATAATTTGATTTAAAAATAAAATTAAGATTTTATGTGAATAAATAATATGGTTTTGAAAAGAAGTTGAAATTTGAATTTTTAATGGAAGGAAAATGTTAATATTTAGTAATCTGAAACAAAATATTAAAAATGTAATTGATGGAAGAATGTTGTTTAATTTAAGAAATAATTGAATTGAGTTTGAAGTTATTAAACTTTGAAATGATTTAATAATTAAGGTTGAAATTATATTTAAGTTTAAAATTATTAAACTTTGAAATTATTTAATAATTAAGTTTTGAATTATTTAATACTTAAATAAGATTAAATTATTTAATGATTAAATTGAATTGAAATTCTTTAATAAGAAAATTGAACTTTTGAATAAGTGAATTTTACTTCGTAAATAATTGAAATTGAGTTTTCTTGATTAAGTAAGGTTTTTGGAAAATTATTTAAGAAAGTAAATAAGTGAAATGGAATTTCTTTAACAAGAAATGAAAATGTGATATTTTTGGAATTAATGTAAGACTTGTAATTGAAAGAATTGATTTGATGAATTTAGTTTAATTCAAAATTGTAAGTTTTGATTTGATGAAGTTGAACTTAAGAATTGATTTAATGAAATGGAAATTTAATAGAAATTGTTTTGAATGGAAAATTTACTAAATGAATATTGAATGAGATCAATAAATGAATTTAAATTGATTTAAATGTTAAATCAAATTAATTTAAATGATTTCGGAATGAAACTTATATACGAACTTGAATCAATATTTGAATGGTTTTAAATAAAGATTGAAATTGAATTATAAGAATTTGAAATGATAATTTGGAAGTTTTTGAAACGTAAATATTGGAAATTGATTTAGAAAGACAAGTGAAATGTTGGTTTACGAATTGAAATTGAAATTGAAATTGATTTGGTTTTGAAATAAATAAACGACCAATCGGTGTAATAATTACGAAAGTTATTAAAGAGACCGGAATTCGGTTATGGATATACTCTCTGTCTAAACCGGAAACCACTTTAATAACTATACGCGAAGTGATGATCCAGAATGAAGTGGTTGGATTGGCGAACGTTGATGATTGAAGAAAGTGAACGATAATGGATAGCCTTGACACTTGTGTCAAATTGGAAATGACTAAAACAGGAGCTGTGCCGGGCCAATGGAGGATTAGCTACCTCAAGTGGACACACTTCTTCGTAAACTATTCTTTTACTTTGTGATTGATTGGTGCGCACCCTTGAATTGGGAGTGTTGTTTCATGGTGTTGCGGGCGCTGCGGCGTTGCGTTCTCACCAGTCCGGATCAGGCGAACGGTAGTATCACTACCTTGGGTATTGCCTCATGTGTCTTGTCATACTTGTATTCCATTTATACGCGACCACTACGATTTTGATTTGTACCTTTAGTATATGGATTGCCCTCTGGTGACTTCCGGTTTTGGGGAAACTACGGTCTTGTATATGCTTTTGGGAATAAAAATGTGTTAAGGGTGGAATGGGCCATGACTTAACGCTATTTTGATATCTTATTATTACTGATAGACATTATCTACTTATCGTACATTACTACATAGTAGATAGTTTGACGGATCCTTAAAGGATGGTTATTCCAAACATCCTTTGAGTTACTTGTATTTCAATTGCTATTTCACTTGAGTTGGATTTATTAATATAAGAATGTTAATCCTGACTCGAGTGTCTTGTGTTTTGCTTTACGCTCGGGTCAGACTGAGTGTACCAGTATTCGAGACTCACCTTTGAAGTTGGAGCTTTGCTTGAAGATCCAGCCATCTATTCTGCCTTCAGCATTCGATGATTCCAGTGATGTACTCTGATTTGTATCTGATGTATTGTATTACTCTTCTGTTGTAAACTCTGATGTATCTTATATATTCATATAGTAGCTTCATGAACTACTATCTCTTTTATTTCCGCTGCACTTATTACTCTGTGTTTGTGATCTGTGATTATTTATTTACTGTATATGTTCAGTTTTGCCAAATTTAAATTAACAACGCGGTATTTTGAGCAATTCAACTCCGGCATGAGTGTCTACCTATACACTTATAATGGATGCGAATGGTCCAAAATGTCAGGTCGTTACATAGATTCTAATGCCTTGTTTCGTTCCGAGTATCTAATGAATATTTCTTCATCGGATTTTGGACCGAATTCACCAGGTTGGTCTTTTTTATTTAATAGAAAACATTTTGAACCAAAAACTTTAAAATATGATATATCGGGCTTTCTTCCATTAAAATGTTCATATGGGTATTTTTTTGTTAATGGTCTAAGGGAGACTCAATTTAAAATATAACAAGCAGTTTCTACATCTTCTGCCCAAATATGTTTAGGTAGAGTGCTTCCATTTAATAAAGTTCTAGCACATTCTTGAAGTGTTCTATGTTTCCTTTCTACAACTCCATTTTGTTGCTTAGTTCCAGGAAATGAAAAATTGTGAAAAATTCCTTTCTTATTACATTATTTTTCAAAAGTATCATTATCAAATTCGCCATCGTGATCGCTTTGAATATTTTTAAATTTTATATTCTTAATATTTTGAATTCTCTTAGCAAAGTTTTTAAAATTTTCAAAAGTATCACTTTTATTTTTCATAAATATTGTCCAACGGTATCTTAAGAAATCATCTACAACTACAAAAACCTATATATTATGATTTATAGATTGAACTTGAATTGGTCCAAAAAGATATTGATGTTATAACTTATGTGGTTGTAATGTAGAAATAGTTTTCTTTGGTTTAAAAGTAGATTTAGTTAATTTTCCTAACCGACAAGCATCACAAATACTATTTACTTTAAAATTCATTTTTGATAAACCTTTTACTAAATTATTTTTAGATGATTTGCATATTGCTTTAAAGTTTATATGAAAAAATATTTTGTGCCATAACCAAGGATCATTTTCTTTGGCTATTAGACACATATTTGTGTTATGATTAACTTTCATATTTAATCTATATATATTACGTTCTCTAGTTCCTTCAAAGATTAGATTCTTTTTTTGATCAAATATGTTACATTTATTTTTCGAAAAGTACATATTAAAACCTTTATCACATAGTTGACTTATACTAAACAAATTATATATTAAATTTTTAACTAGTAAAACATTTGTAATAAGTGGTAAGTTAAATGTACCGTCATTGCTTACATCGCCTTTACTGATGATATAGCCTTTGGAACTATCTCCAAATATGATAGATCCTTCATCTGAGTAGATAATATTAGTCAGCATATCTTTGTTTCCTATCGTATGTTTTGAGCAACCACCATCCAATATCCACTTTCCTTTTTTCTTAGTTCGTACCTACAAAAAATATAAAGATGACATTGGTGCCCACTTTTTGTTAGGGACCTATGAGTTAGATATTAGGAAACCAAACCCAAGTGGATTTAGAATTCCCTTTAGTGAAATTTTCATTTTTACGAACTGAATTTATAAAAGACTTAATATTCTTATTTCTAATCAAATTATTATTAGTTTTTGGCACCTAAATCTTTATAGTATTTGTGTTGCAAATAACCTTCTTTTTAGTGAATACCTTTGGTTTTGCAAAATTCTTATATACTTTGGAATTTTTATATAGTGAATTGTTCCTCTTTGAACTAGATTTTGAGGAATTTGTATGCCCTAATCTTTCTTATTAAAAGCAGTTTGAGAGTTTTTAATAATTTTAGAGATATTTACTCTACCTTTATTAAAGTTAGAAACATTTTTAGTAATATTTTCTAACTTGATTTTAAGACCAGTATTGTTTAATTCAAGAATTTTGATACTACATTTTAAATCGTGATTTTCTGCAGCTGATGTCATATTATTTTCTTTTTAAACTTCAATTTCATTTGATAGCATCGTGAGTTGAGAAGATATATTAGATAAAGATTATTGTGTTTTAACAAGTTCTTCTTCTAAAATTTCTTTTAATCTCTGAGCATATCAACTTCTGTTTTACTTATGTTTGGTTTTTCTAAAGCATTTGAATAATTTCTTTCAACTTATTTTAGTTTATCTGATAACTCTGAGTTTATATAAATTAAATCATCAATAGTTAGATCACTTACATCGTCATTCGAAACCATAAAGCAGACATTGGCTTGTTCAGAATCACTGTCATTATCATTGTTTGATGATGAAGACGATTCAGAATCATCCCATGTAACAGAGAATGTTTGCTTCTTCTTATATTTGTCCTTTTTATTCTTGTATCTGTCTTTGTTTCGATCAGAACAGTCCTTCTTTATGTGACCATTTTTGTGACATTCATAACATTCGAAATTCGAAGCCGATGGTTTATTGGTGTTCTTGTTACTTTCAAATTTATTGTTCTTTCTAAATTTCAAAAACTTTTTGAAATTCTTTGCTATAAATGCCATTTCAACTTCATCCGTATCCGAATCTTCTTGTTCATCTTGGAATGCTACGTTGTTTATATCTTAGGCTTGATCTCATTTTGCCTACAAATTTACTTCATACATATGACATAAGATTTCATATTAACTCTTCAGGTTTGATGGTAACAATATCGTTAGCTTCTTCTATAGCTAAGACTTTTCGTTTCCATTCATCTATTAAGAGTTTAGGATTTTTGAGACAATATCAAAATCAGTGCATTTTTCTCCTAGTGCCAATAATGAACGATATATGGCTTGAAATCTAGAATATATTTCATTTATTGTCTCATTCTGTTTCATTCTGAAATTTTGGAACTTATTTTTAAGTATAGAAATCTTGCTTTGTTTAATGTTGTTTGTTCCATCATATGTAACTTTAAGAGTTGGCCAAATTTTATAAGCAGCTGTATACATGCTAACTCTACTGAATTCATTATTATCTAAAGCACAACATAGCATATTCATGGCTTTTGCATTTTGAAGTAGCATCTATCTTCTGAGCGTTTGACCATTGTGCATATGGTGTGGTTAGTATGATATGTTGTTCCTAAGTTATATTCCAAGTGTCATATCTATTTGCTTACTTATAGCTTCTCATACGAGTAGACTAATAGTTATAATTTAAACAATTAAATAGTGGTGGTCGTGTAGTGGATCGACCTTCAATGAAACTAGATGAAGCAGTATGTTCCATATTACCTAATTATCAATAAACTATTACGGTTTTATGATGTCCTTGCTTTGATACCAAGTGGAAGTGAATAAGGATCATATAATATGGAATATTAACTAAACTATTTACTTGTATGAAATATAAATATAAAAGTAAAATAATAAAGTAAACGACACCAGAAATTTTTATACTGGTTCGGACTTCCCGTTTTACGTCCAATTCCAGACTCTTTCTAGAATTTAACCATCAACTCTGGCTTAGCCCGAAGGAACATGTATTACACCGCTTGAGCAACCGGACAGACTTCAACCGCCTAAGCAACAAAATAGGACTTCAATCGCCGGAGCAACCAAATAGGACTTGCAATACAAAGAGCATTGATAAGTCAGTAATATACACCCTTCATATAATCTTCTCTTTTATGGAATATTGTGTAATTCGTGAGGATATGTAATCACTAATGAAGTTTGCTTGAATGAACAAGTGATTAGAACGAAGTATTGAATGTTTAGATAGCCAGATAGTTCAAAATATAAGAATGAGAATTAAAATCAGAATTGGTGATTAAAACAATGGATTTTATGGCTATATATAGTGATTAAGAGTTGCAATTGTTCGTGAAAGGTAGCGATGAAAGAATATAGAAACAACTCTTGAATCAAGAGTAGTTTCTCTTCACTGAATTGAAGTTTCTTTTCAAAATATAGTCGTTATGAAGATTCAACCCTTTGAATAGCTCGAATCAGCCAGCCGAATGGATTAACAATTGACGCAGTAAGAAAACGGTTCAAAAATGACCCAATTCAGTTGGCTGAGTTATCAACTTCAACTGTTTGAATATTCAAGGTAAGTTGTGCACATGCACAACATTCAGTCGACTGAACTAAACTGTTTAGTCGACTGAATTGCTTGTTTTCTGGCATATCAAGGAATGCTTTGAAAAAAATTAGTATATGAACTATGTTTTGAAATTTTTTAGCATATGACCGATGTTGTGAAAATATTTAAATTGCGTGTGCGTGCATATACCACTTTAGAGAGATTTTAATATGAATTCACTACTAGACTCGGACCATAAACTAAATATATTACTGAAGCTTCTATTTGAAATCTGGTCTGCAATCTGTTAGATTATTTCTTGAGTAAACCAATATATTCTTCTGTAAATATGGTCAGTTCATATAATATTTACTTATATAGTTGTCACAACCAAAACATCAAAATTCAAGCTTCTAACAAACATAATATATGGAAGGATGTTAAGTAATTTCAGTAAGAAACGAAAACATGAAGAAATGATCAATGTTGATTAAATTTCTTTTTTGATATACGTGTAAAGGTTTTTTAGATTTTATCTTAAAGATGAAAGACGCGTAAAACATTAATCGCTAAATTAACGTCATTATTCATTGTGAAAGAGTGGAATTAGATTAGTACCCATAGAAATTGAACCTATTATCTATTAGTTATATTATTTTTCTAATGGAGAAATTTGAACTCAATTTGAGTGGCTTACCATCTATTTACAGGGATAAAAGTTTTATAATACACATATGCAAATAATAATACTATATAAAAATATGAAATATAAATATACGAAGTGGGTGATACGTAACGTTATTAGAGAAAATGGAAAATGATGGAATTGGAAACAAAGAGTCACTACTCACATTTCATTATCCATATTAGTTTATACTCCTGATATACTTATTGAGATATTTATTTTACCAATTATGATGTCTGTCACATTCGTTTGTATTTGTTTATATTCCTATTAAAGATATTGAAATATTCATATAAATGTTAAATACAACGAAATACTATTGATTTCACAAAGTTTAATCAGTCAATCTATTACTTTCCCATGAGTACCGAAATGATGTTCTTATAATAATAATATTCACAGTATTATGAAAAGTGGTATAACAAATACAATTAATTAAATCAATGCTAGTAAAATTTTAAGGTTACAAATTTATTGCCATAAATATTAATCGGTCAAATTAATCGATCAATTCAACACAATAAGTTTAATCATGTAAATTAGTTAGTAAATATTTATAAAATACTTGGTTATGGAATACTAAACACTATGTTCGTACAAATACTATAAGTTTGTCTTACTCAGTCTAAATAAAACAATCAATACAAAATATTTAATTTACAAATTAATCAAAATTTCAACCGATAACAAATAAATTTACGTACATGTATTATTATCAAATAAGAAACTTACAAATAAAAATCATAGAAATCCGATTAGCAAACATAGAGCTAAGAAGGCGCGTTTGCCACTATCTCCTTTGTGATCCTATTGTGTCTAAAACACGATAAAGCCTAACTCAAAATGATTTGGAAAATGAAGTTGCGATCCTCTTTTCACGTAGTTGGAAGAAGACCATTGATTGGCATCTTTGTGAAATAACATTGAGGATATAAAGATCGAATTTAAAAGACATGAGGTGGGTATTGGATTTAAGTTTTAGGTATACGACATAAAATAATCAGGAATGAAGCTAAAACATAATCTTACGACATGAACATGGATGTTTTGGTTTAATTAAGGCTGGAATTTTTAGTTAAGAAAAAATAAATTTGGTAGAAACCAAAGATAGTGGTTATGTGCAGCGAAAGAATAAAAAGAAGGCCAAGCAGTGTTAATAAAGTCGCATGAACAGAAAAGAAATAAGAAACAAAAGAGGACGAATAAACAAAAATAAATGTTTTTTTGTAATATGTAACAAATAATACACGAATACAAGAAGAATAAATGAAACCTTTTCACGTTTTTAGAATTTAACGACCAACATAATTAACATAAGCCACAATGAATTTACCTATTAAAGAAATAATAGAGAATTAAAATGAAAAATTTCGTCTTTGAATCATCTTTAATAAAGAGCACTGCTATATGAATTCCAAAATCGACTTTATTTTATCCACCCTACCGATCGGCGGATCATGACCGACCACCGTACACACATCACGACAACACAGTGTCGAAACAGCATCGAAATCATTGTTTTTGAGCTTGGTCGGTAGATGGAAGAAGTGGCGGTGTTCGATGAAGTGGTGCCGATCGATGACAGTGGGTAAAAAGGAGAGACTTTTAGGGTTCATTTAGCCTCGCTCTTAATAAACGAATAACCCATCTTCAATAGCAATAATGGCAAAGAACTAACGGGAATTAACCAAGAATTTACCATACATTTGAAAACGAATAACTAGACTTTGATAAAGAGCAGTGCTAAATGCACCGCAGTATAGACTTCATTTTACCCAAAAAAAGAAGGAATGGTGCTACATTTTACCCAACGCGGGCGGCAGCATACTACCGGACGGTAGTATTAAGCCGTTCGGAGTAGCATAGTTTTTTTTTTAAAATAGTACTTTCAATCGGCAGTATATTACCGTACGACAGTATGGAACCCAACAGTGGGATTCAAATATATTTGTTTGGGTAATTGGTTCGTACGGCATTATGAAATTGTCAAAGTCTTCAAATCATACGATGTTGTATCGCTGGATGGCACTATAGAACCGGACAGTGTGATTCAAAAATTTTTGTTCGAGTAATTGGTTCATTCGACATTATGAAATCATCAAAGTCTTCAAATCATACGACGTTGTATCGCCGAATGGCAGTGAGATTCGGAGTTCAATCGATGGAATGGGTAACGCGCGGGTAGTAAAAATATTTTGTTGGGCAGAAGAATTTGAAGCTCTCTCATTAATTCTAGGAGTTATCTGTGTTCTCCTTAATTCTCTCTAAATAGATATTTTATTTTCAAAATCCCATGATTACTACTTTACAATTATTCTACTAAACTTTTCACACTATTTTACATTTGAATATTTATTATTAAAAGAATCTACAATTATCTACAAATATTTCATGGTTCTTTCTCAAAATTTTACATTATAGTCCACACATTTAAATTAATTACATAATCTAAAATTTAAACCAATTGATAAACTTAATCAACTAATATTTATTAATAAATCTTAAAAGATGAAATTTCAATATGTATATTATAGATGTATAACAAATTGGTAAAAAAAAATAATTTAGATGCAAATATGTATAAATTACATAATAAAAATCATACACATTAATAACAATAACAAATTTATTCTATAATTTATTTACTAATTGAATTTATCATATATTGCATTGTAAAATTCTATTAACTTCAACTACCTAAAAATTTAATTTTTTTTACAATTATTTAGAAACCTTTCTCAATTATCTTTTAATATTTTACATTTAAGTTTCTATATTTAACTAATTGTGTAATCTAAAATTTAAACTCTTGAAATAAATATGATTAACTAATATTTATTAATCCATCTAATAAATCCTAAAAATAAGAGGATTTTAATATATACAATATTCTTGTATACGAGAAAAATAATAAATTTATTTATTCTTTATTCGGATATATGAAGATATATAAATCACATAACATAAATGTATACATAAATAATAATAACTCTTTTATTCTAATTCATTTATCTTAAAAAAATATCATACATTACATAATATAATTTCATTTTAACAACCTTTAAAAGATAAATTTATATTTTACAACATTATGATGTGAAAGCACAGACTAAACCGATAAAAATTAGATTATACAAACATTCTCACCTTCAACATGTTATCAAACCATACCCAACTCATAACTCAACTAAATGCTAGATAACATTATTTTGCAACTATCAAAGTTGTAAGCATGACCCTTCTACAAGAACATGGAATTTATGGTTAACTACAAGGATAAAATTGTTTAAAAATGAATAAAAGTTCATGTCTAATTCAAAAAAAGTTCACATGCAAATAACCTAACCATAAGGTTTATGCTCTTCTCAAATACAAATTTGTAAAAAGCTCTTCCCAATTTTAAATTTTTTTACATTTAACTTCTTATATTTAATTAGTTGTGTCGATCATTAATTCAAATATTCAAATAAATTCAATTTATTTAATGTTCATTAATTCATTTATAAATCCTTCAAGAAAGATGATAATTAAATATATATATATACAACAATCTATATTAACAAAATAGTGAAGTTACGTATTCGTTTAGTTACGTATTCGTTTATATATATATATATATATATATATATCAAATAACATAAATTATTTATATATACAGTATTAACAGCTTTAATTATAATTTTTTTAAGTTGAAACATTAATTTTTACAAAGATATGTAGTTAGCGAGTACTGAATCATCAACCTTATATCTGAACGTCACAATTCACTTTAGTTTATGATTAATATATCACAATAAATTTATCATATATTGCATAATAACAATATATTTTTAGCAATAATTAAAATATAAAAAATATTTTTTAACAATATTAGCATGTGAACGGGGTCACACTAGTTTTTAATAAATGAATAACTGATGTTTAATAATAAATTCTCGTGTGATTTTATAGATAGAGCTCGGTCTTCAATCTTATTGTCTTCTTGTCAATCTCTTCTGAGTTCGCCCTTTATATTTTTGGTGAGTTTCTTCATTGTTACAGATCTCAAAATTTCATTCTTTTTGCTAATGATTTGAACTCGAGCTGAAAATTTCAAATTCTACAGTTGTTTCGAGTTGTTTTGATTTGATTTGAATAGTATTTATTTTCAGTTTCAAATTAGAAAACTGCTTCATCTAATGACCAATTCTATACCTTTTCACCAACCATTTCTGTTTTTAATCGTTTGGGGGTAAAGCGAAGAATTGGCGTAATTCAGTTTCATAATCAGTCGTTGTCTACAACATATAATTTTGATGAGCTTGATTTCACTGTTGCAGCATTGGAAATGGCTTCTGGAACCAGTCCTGTTTCTTTTCCAACTCTTAAGAGTAGGTGTTAAGGATTAAGCTACTCCGAGAGCATGGATTTTAGGAAGGTTGCATATGTCCCAAATTCTCGTAGAAGCAAATCCTTGAGAATTAAGCGTTTGTCTGCGACTAACAGTTCTAATTCGGGTTCGAATACCGTTGAACTGCAACCCATTTCAGATTGGAGTCTTCCTTTAGGTAAATTTCTTTTCCCTTCTCTTAAAACAATGTTTGAATCATAGAAAACTGTATGATATAATCTATGTTGTCCAAAACTATATTAGTTTTAATGTTTGTTTCATTTTACTCCATAACATGATAGGAGAAATTCAAAATGTTTATGAGAGTAAGAGTCTATATCGTGACAATTTTTTTCCTTAACTGCTTAAAGTGAGTGTGATTTGTAAATCTTGAGTAGTTTTACTAAGTAATAAAACTAAGTAGTAAATAACTATACATCCTTGCGAACAGCTTAAATCTATTTGTAAATCTAACTCAATCTTTCTAAAAAGTGCAACTTTATTTTTCTAAAAAGTGCAAGTTAGATTGCACTTTGTATTTCAAAATTTGTGATCTCATTTAGATATTCATTGACGCATCGCCTTCTTACGGCTACATTAAACAAACGTACGTGCAATGCTTTCACAAATGAATTGAGACTACAAAAGATTTGGTTATAGATTTTAAAATGAAGCATGTACCAATGGTTTATTTAGAAATGAAACATGATATTTGATTTGATTATATATCTTGGATTAAAAGATAACTTAGGTCAGTATTTTGAACTGAAACACATACTAACCTGATCTCATCTTTAGACATATATTTTAATTTGCAGATCACTATGGTTGATGTTTTCAGCAAGAAAATATTATTGCAAATCTGGTTAACGTACATGTAGAAAATATTGTACGAGTGAATGCTATTACTAATATAATTAGTATGAGTACAATCTTAAAGGAATTATGTCTTGAGCTCCTGCAAAGACAATCTTATCCGTGTAAATAGCAGCCTTATTAAAAGCTAATAAAGCACCAAACAAATTTGGTTTAAAAGTCCAACTCAAGTACAATATAGTTGTAAGAGCCTAGAAGCATTAGTTTGCTAGTAATCAAATTGATTCCTTTTCACCAATTGTATAAAAAGGACGCAGCAGCAAAAAAAATTGATGTCACCATGGATTACACTAAAAACAACGTAAATTTAATAGTGGAAAATAGGCACAAGGACAAATTTTCATAAAATTTTTGGCTGAAGGACAACAAGTTTTATTTTTAGGCTGAAGGACGAACTTTGAAAGATAATTAGGCTGAAGGACAATGCTAATACAACTAGCATTTTGTACAATGTAAAACTGGATATAATGCTAGTTATAATTAGCATTTTGTACAATGTTTGCACTGTACAAAATGCTAACTATATTTAGCATTTTCCTTCAGCCTAATTTTCTTTCAAAGTTTGTCCTTCAGCCCAAAAATGAAACTTTGTGTCCTTCAGCCTAAATTTTTTTCAAAGTTTGTCCTTGTGCCTAATTCCCTCAATTTAATATTAAGTGTGTTAAATTTAGAAGATTCAAATATTTGTTGAGAAGGAAAGAAATTGATTAATTGGTTCAATCAATTAATTTGGCTTATATATGGAAAAGTATGAGAGGATATTTTCGAAGGAAACTAATTAATTTGCCAATCAATTAATTAGTCAATGCATTCGTTATACGAAAAAATAAGGCATGGAGAATCAATCAATCGAAAGATATGAAAACTAAGATTACGTCATCTATTTGTACTAAAATCAAATCATGCAATTTGAAAAGATATTTGGCTAATCAGGAACTCTTCATTCTCAAGCCTATTTAAATGAAGGAATTTCATGGTCATATGTATGTGAGTGTGTGAGAGCATCCATCATTATCCCCCTCTCTCTTTTGTATTCTTTTTCTTCTTCAGTGGAATAAAAGAAGTTGTTGGGCCTTCGTGGACATATGATGTTCATATCCGAACCATCTTAAATTTTCTGTGTCTCTTATTTCTGCTATTGTGTCTATAAGATTGCATAATTGATTTTTTAAGTTCCATTGATATCTAAATAGAAAATATTAGATCCTGATCAAATAATTCACTTCCGCTCAAATCAAAATAAATTTCACTGCAGTGTGTATAACTTGGATAAATATCAATAGGTATTACTTTATAAAGCATAGTAGGAACAAATGTATAAGGAATCACATGTCAATCTAATAGAGCGAAGAACATGTAAAGTAAAAGTCAACATTGTCATTAGAAAATTAAAAAGGTTTAGAATTTTGATATTTAGAATGAAACATGCCATAAATGTCAAAGAATCATAGAAGAATAATTCGATCAGGCAAAACATTACTCTATTTTACAAGAAAAAAGGGATAACCATCTACTTCAAAGTTCAGCGACTTGCATGTGATGGATATTTTTATACAATAAAACACATTAGTCTGGTGTATGGGGAACAGTTTGTATAAATGATTTTGCCTTGTATGGTATAGATAAATAATATGTAAAAGCATCATATGTTTAGGATGTATAATCAGTACAATAAACATCTAATGAACAAAACTGATATAGAGTAATTAGTATTGAGAAGGGGAAATACTGTTTAAATATATGGAATGATGTTGTATGCTTTTACAACCAAACATGCAATAAATAAAGACATGCTTAGATTTACATATTTAGTTTGATTTTTGTATAATCAAAATAAATATGGTATATTTACATGTGTATTTGAGGAGCATTAAATGTTAGAAACATTTCATTTTTTTGATGAGTGGAAGATGTGAGACATATAGTAATATGATGCTATGTTTAAATGTTAATTATTATATTAATATTTATTCTTAGGATTGCTTTTTATAAAAATCAATTTTGTTTCAATATAATTGGTTTTCTTTGAAAGACAGTAACCATATTCCAAATGGTTGCAATAGCTACTTTATGTATTTTCTCTTCAATTTTTTTGATTATTATCGTGTTAGTTAAATGTCAGACTTTACATATCAAAGCTTATTAATCAATTGGAAGCTTACCATCTATTGATAGGGATAAAAGTTGTATAATACACATAGGCAAATAATAATACTAAATAAAAATATGAAATATAAATATACGAAGTGGGTGATACGCAACGTTATTAGAGAAAATGGAAAATGATGGAATTGGAAACAAAGAGTCACTACTCACATTTCATTATCCATATTTTGTTTATATTCCCGATATACTTATTGAGATATTATTTTACCAATTATGTTGTCTATCACATTCTTTTGTATTTTTTTATATTCCTGTTAAAGATAGTGAAATACTCACATAAATGTTATATACAACGAAATACTATTGATTTCACAAAGTTTAATCAGTCAATCTATTACTTTCTCATGAGTACCAAAATGATGTTCTTATAAATAATAATATTTCACAGTATTATGAAAAGTGGTATAACAAATACAATTAATAAAATCAATGCTGGTCAATTTTTAAGGTTACAAATTTATTGCCATAAATATTTAATCGGTCAAATTAATCGATCAATTCAGCACAGTCAGTTTAGTCATGTAAATCAGTTAGTAAATATTTATAAAATACTTGGTTATGGAATACTAAACACCATATTCGTACAAATACGATAAGTTTGGCTTACTCAATCTAAATAAAACAATCAATACAAAATATTTAATTTACAAATTAATCAAATTTTTAACCAATAACAAATAGATTTACGTATATGTATTGTTATCAAATAAGAAACTTACAAATAAAAATTGTAGAAATCCGATTAGCAAACATAGAGCTAAGAAAGCATGTTTGCCACTATCTCCTTTGTGATCCTATCGTGCCTAGAACACGATAAAGCCTAACTCAAAATGATTTGGAAAATGAAGTTGCGATCCTCTTTTCATGTAGTTGGAAGAAGACCATTCATTGGCGTCTTTATGAAATAACATTGAGGATATAAAGATCGAATTTGAAAGACATGAGGTGGGTATTGGATTTAAGTCTTTGGTATACGACATAAAATAATCAAGGATGAAGCTAAGACATAATCTTACGACATGAATATTGATGTTTTGGTTTAATTGAGGCTAGAATTTTTAGTTAAGAAAAAATAAATTTGGTAGAAACCAAAGATAGTGGTTATGTGTAGCGAAAGAATAAAAGAGAAAGCCAAGCAGTGTTAATAAAGTCGCATGAACAGAAAAGAAATAAGAAACAAAAGATGACGAATAAACAAAAATAAATGTTTCTTTGTAATATGCAACAAATAGTACACGAATGCAAGAAGAATAGATGAAACTTTTTCACATTTTTAGAATTTAATGACCAATAAAATTAACATAAGCCACAATGAATTTACCTATTAAAGAAAGAACAGAGAGTTAAAATGAAAAAGTTCATCTTTGAATCATCTTTATTAAAGAGCACTTCTATATGAATTCCAAAATCGACTTTATTTTACCCACCCTACCGATCGACGGATCATGGCCGACCACCATACACAGATCACGACAGCAGAGTGTCGAAACAACATCGAAATCGTTGTTTTTGAGCTTGGTCGGCAGAGGTTCATGGAAGAAGTGGCGGTGTTTGATGAAGTGGTGCCGATCGACGACAGTGGGTAAAAATGAGAGATTTTTGGGGTTCATTTAGCCTAGCTCTTAATAAACGAATAACCCACCTTCAATAGCAATAATGGCAAAGAACTAACGAGAATCATACAAGAATTTACCATACATTTGAAAACGAATAACTCGTCTTTAATAAAGAGTAGTGCTAAATGCACCGCAATATACTTTATTTTACCAAAAAAAAAAATTAAAAAAATAGGAACGGTGTTACATTTTACTCAACGCGGACGGCAGCATACTACTGAAGGGCAGTATTAAGCCGTTCGGAGTAACATAGTTTTTTTTTAATAGTACTTTCGATCGGCAGTATATTACCAGACGGTAGTATGGAACCGAACAGTGGAATTTAAAAAAATTTGTTTGGGTAACTGGTTCATACGGCATTATGAAATTGTCTAGGTCTTCAAACCATACGATGTTGTATCGCCAGACGACAGTATGGAACCGGACAGTGTGATTCAAAAAAATTTGTTTGGGTAAGTGATTCATACGGCATTATGAAATTGTCAGTCTTCAAATCATACGACATTGTATCGTCGGATGACAGTATGGAACCGGACAGTGAGATTCGGAGTTCAATCGATGATATGGGTAACACGTGGGTAATTCTAAGACGAAAAAATATTTTGTTGGATAAAAGAGAGGCGGGATAAAATGAAGTTTATATAACAATTCATTTAGGTAAATAAGTCATCTTTAAGAACCATGAAATAACGTGAGAAGCAATTAATAACTCATCTTTAATAAATGAATAACTGATGTTTAATAATAAATTCTCGTGTTATTTTATAGATAAAGCTCGGTCTTCAGTCTTATTGTCTTCTTGTCAATCTCTTCTGAGTTCGCCCTTTATATTTTTGGTGAGTTTCTTCGTTGTTACCGATCTCAAAATTTCATTCTTTTTGCGAATGATTTGAACTTGAGCAGAAAATTTCAAATTCTAGAGTTGTTTCGAGTTGTTTTGATTTGATTTGAGTAGTATTTATTTTCAGTATCAAATCAGAAAACTGCTTCATCTAATGGCCAATTCTATTCCTTTTCACCAACCATTTCTGTTTTTAATCGTTTGAGGGTAAAGTGAAGAATTGGCGTAATTTAGTTTCATATTCAATCGTTGTCTACAACATATAATTTTGATGAGCTTGATTTCACTGTTGCAGCGTTGGAAATGGCTTCTGGAACCAGTCCTGTTTCTTTTCCAACTCTTAAGAGTAGGTGTTCAGGATTAAGCTACTCCGAGAGCGTGGATTTTAGGAAGGTTGCATATGTCCCAGATTCTCGTAGAAGCAAATCCTTGAGAATTAAGCGTTTGTCTGTGACTAACCGTTCTAATTCGGGTTCGAATACCGTTGAACTGCAACCCGTTTCAGATTGGAGTCTTCCTTTAGGTAATTTTTTTCCCCTTCTCTTAAACAATGTTTGAATCATAGAAAACCGTATGATATAACCTGTGTTGTCCAAAACTATATTAGTTTTGATCTCTGTTTCATTTTACTCCATAATACGATAGGAGAAATTCAAAATGTTTATGAGAGTAAGAGCCTATATCGTGACAATTTTTTTTCTTAACTGCTTAAAGTGAGTGTGATTTGTAAATCTTGAGTAGTTTTACTAAGTAGTAAATAACTATACATCCTTGCGAACAGCTTAAATCTATTTGTAAATCTAACTCAATCTTTCTAAAAAGTGCAACTTAATTTTTCTAAAAAGTGCAAGTTAGATTGCACTTTGTATTTCAAAAACTGTGATCTCATTTAGATATTCATTGACGCATCGCCTTCTTACGGCTACATTAAAAAGGCGTACGTGCAAAGCTTTCACCAATGAATTGAGACTACAAAAGATTTGGTTATAGATTTTAAAATGAAGCATGTACCAATGGTTCATTTAGAAATGAAACATGATAATTGATTTGATTATATATCTTGGATTAAAAGATAACTTAGGTCAATATTTTGAACTGAAACACATACTAATCCGATCTCATCTTTAGACATATATTTTAACTTGCAGATGGTTGATGTTTTCAGCAAGAAAATATTATTGCAAATCTGGTTAACGTACATGTAGAAAATATTGTACAAGCGAATGCTATTACTAAAATGATTAGTATGAGTACAATCTTAAAGGAATTATGTCTTGAGCTCCTGCAAAGATAATCTTATCCGTGTAAATAGCAACCTTATTAAAAGCTAATAAAGCACCAAACAAATTTGGTTTAAAAGTCCAACTCAAGTACAATATAGTTGTAAGAGCCTAGAAGCATTAGTTTGCTAGTAATCAAATTGATTCCTTTTCACCAATTGTATAAAAAGGACGCAGCAGCAAAAAAAAATTGATGTCACCATGGATTACACTAAAAACAATGTTAATTTAATATTAAGTGTGTTAAATTTAGAAGATTCAAATATTTGTTGAGAATGAAAGAAATTGATTAATTGGTTCAATCAATTAATTTGGCTTATATATGGAAAAGTATGAGAGGATATTTTCGAAGGAAAATAATTAATTAGCCAATCAATTAATTAGTTAATGCATTCGTTATACGAAAAAATAAATCATTAGGCATGGAGAATCGATCAATCGAAAGTTATGAAAACCAAGATTACGTTATCTATTTGTACTAAAATAAAATCATGCAATTTGAAAAGATATTTGGATAATCAGGAAATTGATTTTCTTAATCTCCAAGCAACTCTTTATTCTCAAGCCTATTTAAATGAAGGAATTTCATGTTCATATGTATGTGAGTGTCTGAGAGCATCTATCATTATCCTCCTCTCTCTTTTGTATTCTTTTTCTTCTTCAGTGGAATAAAAGAAGTTGTTGGGTCTTCGTGGACATAGGATGTTGATATCTTAACCACCTTAAATATTATGTGTCTCTTATTTCTGCTATTGTGTCTGTAAGATTGCATAATTGATTTTTTAAGTTCCATTGATATCTAAATAGAAAATATTAGATCCTGATCACATAATTCGCTTCCGCTCAAATCAAAATAAATTTCACTGCAGTGTGTATAACTTGGATAAATATCAACCGGTATTACTTTATAAAGCATAGCAGGAACAAATGTATAAGGAATCACATGCCAATCTAACAGAGCGAAGAACATGTAAAGTAAAAGTCAACATTGTCATTAGAAAATTAAAAAGGTTTAGAATTTTGATATTTAGAATGAAACATGCCATAAATGTCAAAGAATCATCGAAGAATAATTCGATCAGGCAAAACATTACTCTATTTTACAAGAAAAAAGGGATAACCATCTACTTCAAAGTTCAGCGACTTGCATGTGATGGATATTTTTATACAATAAAACACATTAGTCTGGTGTATGGGGAACAGTTTGTATAAATGATTTTGCCTTGTATGGTATAGATAAATAATATGTAAAAGCATCATATGTTTAGGATGTATAATCAGTACAATAAACATCTAATGAACAAAACTGATGTAGAGTAATTAGTATTGAGAAAGGGAAATACTGTTTAAATATATGGAATGATGTTGTATGCTTTTACAACCAAGCATGCAATAAATAAAGACATGCTGAGATTTACATATTTAGTTTGATTTTTGTATAATCAAAATAAATATGGTCTATTTACATGTGTATTTGAGGAGCATTAAATGTTAGAAACATTTCATTTTTTTGATGAGTGGAAGATGTGAGACATATAGTAATATGATGCTATGTTTAAATGTTAATTATTATATTAATATTTATTCTTAGGATTGCTTTTTATAAAAATCAATTTTTTCCAATATAATTGGTTTTCTTTGAAAGACAGTAACCTTATTCCAAATGGTTGCAATAGCTACTTTATGCATTTTCTCTTCAATTTTGTTTATCATGTTAGTTAAGTGTCAGACTTTACATATCAAAGCTTATTAATCAATTGGAAGGTGGATTTCATAATATGGATACGTTGAAATAAAGATTTGTTTCTATTTGTTTCCAACCGACACCACGAACATTGGTATTTTCTATCATGTAAGGTCTTATTCATATGGATAATACACGACTTATTGTAGTTTTCACTTTCCGATTTTGCATACCAACACTAAAAAGTAAACATGGAGCTGTGTAGGTAAAGTATTCAAAGACGTTGTAATATTTCAATAATCTTTCATAAAGTAAGGACAAATAACAATTGTCAGCCTGTGATACTAATTCCAAATTTGGTGACAATCGTGATCACAAAAGATTACTTTTGCAAGTAAATCTTCTTGATCAATAATTCCCAACTATGTTATATTGCAAAAAGGGAAGAAAACTATAAACCAAAAATTCAAATGATCTAATAATACTAAAAAAAACTTTTTTATTTATCCTGTTACAACTAATTTAGAGCAATATACTACATATAATAAAATGAATAAATATAATTGATTCACATACATTTATTTCCTTACATACAACCATAACAAAAATTATTGCTGTTAGTTAAGAGATTTACTTGCAAAGGTCAATTCATTAAATATTAGCGTCACAAAAAATGGATAACTAATACTTAAATAATATAACTTTTCTAATTGCTGATCAAGCTTTCGCATAATCATGTCTTAATAAAGTGTTAAGTAGCAGATGATTCAATTTGGGCAGCGTCCTCTACCTACAACATAAAAATATAATTTGACACATATAGAAGGTGGAACCCAGTGCACGAGGCTCTCGCACTTGCGGGCTCTGAGGAGGTTGATAATGTACGTAGTTTTTCTCTCACATTGCGAAAATTCCATTTTCTGACTCGAACTTGGGTCCAGATCACCATGTGGGTGATTCAACCGTTGCACCAAGGCTCCATCTCATAATTTAGCACATATAAACTAAGAAATATGATACATTCATATATATATATATATACACATTAACTTGAATTAGCCATTTAGTTCCATACCAAATGCAACCTCTTCATAAGACAGAGTATGATATATATTATACTCATCTTTAATAATGGGGTGAAAGTAGAATTACATGCACCTATAATAAAAAATAAAATGACAAAATAAAAAGATAAAAAACAACAATTTAGTTAACTAATAATATACTTTATGATTTTAACATATTTGTATTCAAATGCACAATCTAAAATGTTATCTCAACCATATAATAGAATCTACAAATCAAATCTTATGAATACAACAGCTGAGAATAAAACATTCTCAATCAACCATTACAATTAGACAATCAGAATATATTAATAGATTAGTTCCAAGCACCTATACTTCTATATTCATGCCTTCATTCTAATGAACTCAGGGTTTATAACGCAACCTAATAAAACATATCTAAATTTAAAAGTTCAAACTGCATTGCCTTCTTTGTGGAGCAATAAATACAGGCAACAAATAGTAATAAATACAGTTAAAACCTTTAAACTTCATCATTAGAGACAGTTTTGCTTAACTATAGATACTTGAAGTGATGAGAGCTTCAAATATAGAACAAAGACGCCTTCAAAGCACATCTAAGATTCAAAAATTAATCAAAGTAGATGAAGGTATGATTATGGATTTAACGGAAATTTATGTTCGTAATTAAATCGCTTAATGGATAGCGAAAGTAAATATAAGATTTTGGAACTTGAATATTGTATAAAAATTAAAGAGGAAATGAATCAAACTCAATTCACAACTTGGATAAACACAAAAATCATTTAAGACTATTGGAGATGATACCTTATGTAGGAAAAATAAGAGAAGGTGGAGTGTTTGGGAGCAACCCAATGAGAAAATACTTTCTCTTGTGAAAGTGGGAAGTTGGATAATGAGGCAGAGAAGAACGATAAGCTAAAATAGAGGATCATGGAAAAATGGGTAAACGGCCTAACGTGGGAAGATTAATGACGTAAATATCGTTACTTTTTTGATATGGAAAGCATAGAAAATTTCATTTCGACGAATGCTGAAAAGGCTTCACTTTGACTTGGTTGACCAAATATTCGCTTTATAATAAAGGTATATGCATCAGAACTTCCATCTTTGCTATTACATTCCACATATTTTATAAATACCTTTGAAGCATCCTAAACAAAGGCCTTTTGTTGGAATTTTGTGAGTAAGCTCCTCGGCTTGGACAAGACATCTAGTTTATGTCGCTATGCTTGAATATAGGGGAAAATTCGTAGATAGAATAATTTTTTAGACGTATTACCATGTTCCCAAAGATTAGAACCACTTCTTACGGGTAATGTAATCTTCATGTCGAAACTCCTAATTCATGTAGTCATTTATTTGGTACCTCCCAAGAAGTGGAACTGTCATTCTAGCCCTAGATTAGTGTTTTGATCTTGAGATATATGTAGTTAATTGTTAGATCACAACAAATAAGCATAGCTTGTATATTATTACAATTAACTTCGTAATGTTGGAAACGCAGATTACGGATCTTAAGGCTGGATTAACACTAGAGGAAGGTGAATAGTGTTTAATGAATTTTTGAAATCTTCTGAAATTAAACACAAGCAGATGCAGTTTACAAATGCAGAGACAATCACAGACACAGATGCAAATAGTAAATAAAAGCAATAAAGGAAAGAACACACCATAATTTTATACTGGTTCGAAGTTACCCTACATCCAGTCCCACACAATTTTTTTTGCATTTTTTTTTCAAATATAAAGTCGATGTTACAACCTCAATTTCAAGGCCATGAAATACACCCTTCTGTCTCCGAGTCCAGGGCAAACTCTCTTGATTTAACCAGACTACAAGGTCACCTAACTGATTTACGGGCTACAATCACACTCAATTGATTTACAGGCCACAATCACACCATTTTCAATCACACTTAGATAGAGAGAGGGTCGATACACTTCGATCTCTTGATCTTTGATTACAAATGATCCTATAACTCTGAATAACACCGAGATTTTTGAGAGAGAGTGGTAGAGAATCAAACTAGAGACAAACGAGTTTGATTCACTTAGGATTTCGGCAGAGTTTTATTAAGAATGTTTGAAAATAAGAATGAAAGAGAAAGAGGAGAGAAACAAAGAAAAATCCAGTAAAAATTCGTTGAAAAATACTGGTATTTATAGGAGAATAACGGTCATGTCCATTCATGAAAGGTTATGACGAATATACACTTCTTTTGAAAATTTGAATTTTAAATTATACGGCAACCATGTCGACATGGGGATGAGGGATGTCGACATACCTATGAAAAATTTGAAAATTAATATTTGCTTTAAAACGATTTCTATTCTAAAACTTGTCAAAACCATTTCTAAACTTTGTAAACCATTTTGGATATAATTTAAACTTATAAAAGAGATTTAGAAAGTAATTTTAAATACATAATCTATAATATAAAAGTAATATTAAAACTAAATATAGACTTCTTTAAAATATATTTTTGAGATTTAAAGCTATAATATTAAAATCAAGAGATAGTTTAAAACAAAAGATGATTTTGAGATAGAAAGATGGTAAGAATTCAGTGACATCTGAGCATAAGGTAGATCTGATATTGGAAGAAACAAAATTCAGTGACATATGAAACGATGCAATTTGTTGCTGAGATGGGGGAGATCAAGGAATGGAGACTACACATAGCGTGTAAAGTTGAAGTACCGAATTCGTCATTTGAAGACGGTGATAAATTAAAACAAAATCAGTGCAGTCAAAACGGTTAGAAAGTGAGAAAAAATAGGAAGAGATGGTGGGAAAGAATTAGTTTCGATTGGTTAAAAAAATGTGCTGAGGAAACAGGAATCGATTATTTTGAAATGAGATCACACAATAGTGCCACATAGACAGGTTATCAGTGTGTTTTTCTTGCTTATGACTTATTGACTCATTTACTACCTTTGAGTCAAAAAGTTGTGCTGTTGTCCAACATATCAATAAGCTATTTTTTCTACTTATAAGCTGTTGCCAAAGTACCCTCTTAACTCATGACTGTTTTGTATTGCTATTTGTGAAGAAATGTTTGCAAATTTGCAAATTGTTTTTTTTTATCTGCAGTTCCAAGGCACATGACTGGTAGAAGAAAAACCCGAACTGTGATGGTTGGAAATGTTGCACTTGGAAGTGATCATCCAATAAAAATTCAGACAATGACTACTTCAGACACCAAGAACGTGGCCCAGACAGTCAAAGAGGTTTTCTCAGTATTTTTATTTTATTGGTTAATCACATAATAAACTATGGTTAAGAAATAAACTAAATCATGTTAATAACATGTATGG
Organism: Allium fistulosum; assembly: GCA_030737815.1. Lineage (NCBI taxonomy): Eukaryota > Viridiplantae > Streptophyta > Magnoliopsida > Asparagales > Amaryllidaceae > Allium > Allium fistulosum. The sequence continues at coordinate 132,874,416 of CM060904.1, forward strand.
ATGCATACTTATTATGATCCATTATGGAGATACTGCTGTGATGATAAGAGGAAAGACACGAAGGGAAATATTAAGTCAAGTCTGAAAGATGTAACACGCTGGAAAAATATTTGTATAATCAAATTTGGAGTACATAAGTTCAGTAACAAAGCCCAAAGGGAATATGTTATCAAAATTTTCGGAAAATATTAAATATTCATACTTTTTCTATAAGCTTGATAAGATGCACGGGATTGGTCTGTAAATCTCACAAAGAAGATCTTCAAAAATAACAAGTTCCATGGACAAAATTTCTCTAATGTGAGGTGTAAATGTTTTATGACCAAGTTATGAGAATAGCGGACAGAGGAGCAGATTTGGTTCGTATTACAGTTCAGGGAAAGAGAGAAGCAGATGCCTGCTTTGATATAAAGAACACTCTTGTTCAGAAAAAGTACATCTTCAACCTTGTATACGTAATTTTGGAGATTATGTTTTGAACCTAATTTATTTAAGTTTCTGATTCAACGCTTCTTTTTTCTAGTTACAATATTCCTCTGATAAAATTTGTGTCAATACTGGGAATTTTGGTATGTACTACCATAACTTCTGTATATTATTACAACTTCAATTACGGACCATTGAGTTCCATGTATTGTTTTCAGCTGATGGACAGCCTCAATTTGAGATACTAGAGTACACCGATGATTATGACAAAGTTGTTAACGTATGTCTTTGTAGCATTGACCTTTGTTTCTCTTTTCAATATTGAGCCAGGCTTTCACCCCATTAGTGGAAAAATGCAAGAAGTATGGAAGAGCACTGTAGATTGGAACAAATCATGGAAGTTTATCTGATCGAATGATGAGTTACCACGGCGATTCTGAGAGTGGAATGGTAATTGATTATATTTTACATAACTATTTTATTTCCTTATCTAGAATATGACGGTGAAATCTATACAAATGATCATCAAACAGGTTCAGTCAGCAATTGAATTTGCATTAATTTGCCAGCAATTGGATTACCATAATTTTGTTTTTTCAATGAAAGCCAGCAATCCAGTCATCATGGTTCAAGCTTATCGCTTACTAGTGACTGAAGGGTATCTAGACGGTTGGGATTATCCATTGCATCTAGGAGTTACTGAGGCTGGAGAAGGTGAAGATGGAGGAATGAAGTCTGCAATTGGAATTGGAGCTCTTCTTCAGGTAATATTCTTTTCCAATATCATTGCTATAGTTCGTAGTTTTCAAGATAGCTTGGTGCAAGTTGATTTTTTTAAGCCCTTCATTATCTGTCAAACCATATTTAGTCCTCTTCTCCTCTCTACTTGGTATGTTTCTTAAAAAATATATTTAGAGTAGAAGAATGGCATTATTCAATTCAGCATAATACAAGTACTTTTTGACATTGTGACGATCAAAATGTTTTGTGCACTCTTTTCGACATTAATGTTGGCAACTTGACATATGTATGAACTTATTTATCATCTTTTCTGTATTGAATAGCATTTTAAAATTTGCTTGGCATCAATGATGCATAATGTAACTTTGTCATGTGTCGTTAGTCTATCCAATCAGGAAATTTTTACAATATAATTCATTTAAACTATCCCAGTACATATATTAAATGATTCCATGCGCAAGCATGTTTGGACAAGGAAAATTTACCGTTCATTTGAACTTGACATATGTATGAACTTATTTATCATCTTTTCTGTATTGAATAGGTGGAACCCAGTGCACGAGGCTCCCGCGTGATAGCAGGCTCTGGGCAGGTTGATTGTACCCAGCCTTTCCCTCGCTTTGCGAAGAGGCTGTTTCCGAACTCGAACCCATGACGCCCAGATCACCAGCCAGGTGACCTTACCGTTGCGCCAAGGCTCCACCTCATCTTTTCTGTATTGAATAGCATTTTAAAATTTGCTTGGCATCCAATGATGCATAATGTAACTTTGTCATGTGTCATTAGTCTATCCAATCAGGAAACTTTTACAATATAATTCATTTAAACTATCCCAGTACATATATTAAATGATTCCACGCGCAAGCATGTTTGGACAAGGAAAATTTACCGTTTCTTTGTTAATTTTGGGATATAGGCTACTGGTACAAAATAGAGAGGAATGATGTGGTTTATTTATATATATTTTATTTTACAGGATGGATTAGGTGATACAATTAGTGTTTCACTGACGGAACCACCTGAAGACGAAATTGTTCTCAGCAGAAAATTAGCTAACTTGGGAATGCTGGCTTCTAAATTTCAAAAAAGAGTGGTAAGTTTTTAACTCTAGTTCGTTCTACACAATTTGAGGAACATGTTAAAAAAGGAACAAGAATTTAAGAATTAATCAGTTGTAATTTGAATAGTTTCCTTTTGAAGGGAAGCACGAACGTTATTACACTTTCCGGAGAAGAACAGGGCAACTTCCTTTGTAGAAAGAAGTATACTTCAACTTTCAATACAGATGTTATATATAACTCACTTCTAACTATAATTTCTCGATTTATAGGGAGAAGAGGTTGATTACAGTGGAGTTCTACATAGGGATGGTTCGGTTCTTATGTCCGTATCACTCGATAAATTGAAGGTAAGTTTTAAATTAGCCTTGTTCTTAAGAAGTTTTGCGGTACGAAGAATATTATCTATAATTGCATGCCCCCAACTTATTTTTTCATGATAGCTAAGTTGTATTGTTGGAAACAAATGAACTTTGGCTGAGTCGTGTATTTTTTCATGATGTCTTGAAGACGTTTCGGTGTTCTGCTCATGGGTGCAAGCAGCCAAACAATCACCGCCGCCTTTAGGATAAAACATCTCTTTGTTTGGTTTCGTAGTATCGATCCGTCTGCACAAATGGAGTCGACTTATTTGCACTTAAAAAACACTGTTCGGTTTTAAGGAAAAATGAGTTTCGTGGAGAAGAAGAAGAACGACTTATGTCATTTATATTTTTGATTTCGTCTAACAATTAATTTTAATAAATGAAATACCAAGTCGAATGTTTTACTGAGTTGTGGGGTGATCGTTGGATTAAAAAACGGATCTGAAGTTTTACCGTCCCAAAAAAATAACGGTCAAAAAACGTTTACCAATTTCGTCCAAAAATATTAATGTTGCACCACAACAAGCTCAAGCCCGAGGCCGGGCTGAGTCGATCGGTCGGCGCACACCTATGGCGGTCAAGCATGGTCTTTCTTCTCACAAAAGAGCATCATTAGGTGCCTAAAGGGTTCAATTTAGCCTTTAAGAATCAAGTATAAATACTTGATTTTTCTATAGTCATACAATGTGAGACTATTCACATATATAAGAGTCTTTCACACTTAATCAATTTTTTAATCATTCATCTAAAATTTTAAAAAAATTCCAACAATCCCCCACTTGAATTTTTTAAAATATTTTTTTCCGAGCAGCTTTTAAAAATATAAAATTGTGCATAAACAAAGGTGTCTTTCGACTTGAAGCTTTGCATAGTGGATATGATTCAGTTGTTACCAGAGTGACATATAATCTTGAACTCTATTTCTAACATCAAACCATATACAATCTTTCTAGAATGCAATCAAATAGCCGTGCATTTATGGTCATGCACATCTATCTCAATTTAGTGAATGCTATAAGAATTTTGCCCAAAATTCCATAGAAACGGTCACATTTCCACATGCACATAGGTGAGTCTATCAAGAGTACCTCTGAAGGTAGGTACTCCACTCTATATAGAGTATAGATCTCATTAAAAGTTTCTATTAATTCATTTCTTCTTCCACTCATATCACTTCACAACTTGTTCTTACCCATTGAACTTAATTTTTAGGATCTCCAATCATTAGGTCGGGTTACCATTATGTGATTCAACAATCTAAGGGCAGTAGTCCCATTCTTTTGGAGGTTTTAAGGATTTTTTCTCTGGCTAATCCTTTCGTCAAAGGATCAGCCACATTCTCATCGCTGCGTATGTAATCCACTCGAACAGCTCCTAAAGAGAGTAGCCCTCTAACAGTGTTGTGCTTACGCCGTATCTGTCGTCTCTTTACCGTTATAATAACGTTCTGTACTTTTGCGATAAATGTGGTACTATCGCAACAGATCAACGCATCTAGTATCAGTTTTTCCATAAAGGGATCTAAGTTAGTAGATTTCTTAAGTAATCTGCTTCTTCACTAGTTGTGGCTAGTGCTATCATCTCAAACTCCATAGTAGACTGAGCCAAAATAGTCTGTTTCTTAGATTTTCAAGAAATAACTCCACCAGCAATGCTAAATATATAGTCACTGGTTGCTTTCGAATCATCGGATAAAGTATTTCAGTCTGCATCGGTGTATCCTTCACGGACAGCTGAAAACTTTTCATAATGTAACCCAAGGTTCATAGTTCATTTTAGGTATCTTATGATCCTTTCGTTAGCATGTCAGTGCTATATACTAGGTCTACTAGTAAACCTGTATAATAATCCCACTACATAGACAATGTCGGGTCTAGTATAATCACTGGCATACCGAAGGCTATCAATGATGCTTGCATAATGAGATTTACATCTTCCCCGGTGTTCTTAAATAATTTTACACTAGGATCAATATGGGTGTACATGCAGGTTTACCGTCAAAGTAATTCTATTTCTTTAGTATCTTCTCAATGTAATGAGATTGATCCAAAGAAATTCCCTTTTCTGATCTAGAAATCTTAATTTCAAGGATTACACTCGCTTCACCTAGATCTTTCATATCGAAGTTGGCACTTAACAAAGATTTGACATTATTTATAGCATGATTGTTTGATCCAAAGATAAGTAAATCATCTACATACTGACATATAATAATGTAAATGTCATTCTCAGATTTATAGTAAATACATTTGTCACTTTCATTAACTTTAAAACCATATGAGATTGTTATCAAATTTCTCATGTCATTGCTCAAATGCTTGTTTTAAACCATATAATGATTTATCTAACTTGTAAACTTTATGTTTTTGACCATAAATTAAAAAGCCTTCAGATTGGTCTTGAAGACGTTTCGGCATTTTGCTCAAGGGTGCAAGTAGTCAAACAATCGCCGCCGCTTCTAGGATAAAGCAGCCTTTTTTTGTTTGGTTTCGTAGTATCGATCCATCTATACAAACGGAGTCGACTCAGTTGCACTCAAAAAACACTGCTCGGTTTTTAGAAAAAAAGAGTTTCGCGGAGAAGAGGAAGAATGGCTTGCAGAAGAAAAAATGTTCGTTACAAAGTCGAACGTTTTACTGAGTCGTGGGGTGATCGTTGACTCAAAAAACGGATACCGTCTCAAAAAAAAATGTCAGAAAACGTTTACCAATTTCGTCCGAAGATATAATTGCTGTACCACAACAAGGCCCGGGTCGGGTCGAGCCGGTCGGTCGGCACGCGCGTTTGGTGGTCAAGCATGGTCTCTCTCTTCACAAAAGAGCATCATTGGGTACCCAAAGAGTCCAATTTAGCCTTTGAGAATTCATATTGTCCTATAATGTGAGACTATTCACATAAACATATATATACACAGATATACATATATATATACACATACATATACATACACACATATATACATATATGAGTGTCAACTTTTTAATAATTCACTTAAAATTTAAAAAACTTTTCCAACATGTATTGATGATTGTTCCTCACTGTCAGACACCGGAACTTCTATACAAGTCTCTTGCAGCTAAACTCGTGGTTGGCATGCCATTTTATAATAACAGAAGAATTTTGCACTTTTCTGACTACTGAGAAGTCAGGATTTGGCAACGGTTGATTCAATCTTAATCCTAACATTAATTTCTTTCGTTTAATAATTTTACATGAAGTGGTTAAAAATTTAATCTTTTATTCCAGAGATTGGCTCTAAAAAGATTGATTGATGTCGGTATGGGAGTTTTGGTACCTTTATCCGAACTGCTTACTAAACAACTTCCTAATGCTATTGCACTAGTAAATCTTCAAGAACTTTGGACTGGCGCCTACAAGCTTTTGCCTGAAGGTAAAACCTTTTAAAATTCATTGAATCATAACGTGCAAAGTATGAAACCATTAAATTTTGGTCCTTTATCCATCAAACAAAACTGCGGATTTTCCCAACATTCTTTCAAAAGGATTAAATTTTGTTTCATTTGATACTTTTTAATTTTTTTTTAATGTAGGCTCTAGACTAGCTGTGATGCTAAGAGGCGATGAACCCTACGAAGATCTCAATGTACTTGAAGAAGTTAATGATATCATCATGTTACTGCACAACTTGCCATACACTGAAGATAAAATAAGCAGGGTTCATGCAGCAAGAAGGTAGTATTTTATCATAAATATATTTTGTTTTGAAAAAAAAAATTCGGTTTGAAATGCTTTAGCTTGAATTTCTCCTCCTCCTTTTTTCAGGCTTTTTGATTACTTAAAAGATAAAGCTCTGAATTTCCCTGTAATTCATCATTTACAATATCCTGAAGGAACCGATAAGTAAGTTTTAAAATGCCACTGTATAACATAATGTGAATTTTTTATCCGTGACACCTTTTTCACACAAATACAGAGATGATCTGCTAATTGAGGCTGGAAGCAATGTTGGTGCTCTTCTCGTTGATGGACTCGGTGATGGTTTAATGCTTGAGGCTCCTGATCAAGATTTTGACTTTTTGAAAAATACTTCTTTTAATTTACTTCAAGGCTGCAGAATGCGCAACACAAAAACAGTAAGCTATTTGTTACTTATGTTTCATATCATCCTTCAATGATTTGTGCTTATATAATGAAATGGAAAAATATAAAAAGAAAGAAAAAATGCTACTAATACCAAGGTTTAAGTACTCGGTTTCGCTCATTTAAGATTTTCTTAGTTTCATACGATTTTGGAAATTTCGGTTTTGGTTTCGTTTCGGTCCCAATTTTGATCTTCAGCGGTTTTTTATTGAAAATGCAACTAAAATCTTTGTAAAAGTAAAACAACAAATTGCATTTTACTAAATCCTAAGCAAATTAAAATTAACAATAAATTCAATTTAATAATAAATTAAACTTAATTAAACAAGAATTTTAACTTAATAATAAAATGTCCAGCCTAACACAAAATAATCTTACACAAAATAGCCCAAGTTAAAATTTAAGGGTTCCAGCTAAAAAACGATTATAACTTAATAATAAGCAGTGGATAAGAAGTAAATTTTAAGGGTTCCAGCTAAAAAACGATTATTGGGACTTCAGCCCAATAAAACAGTTTACAATTTTACATATTGTACAATGCAAAAGTCGGCAACAAACTGTCAAAAATCGAAAAGAAAAAAATGAGATGGTTCGTCGAAAACCATTTTCGGTGGGGTCTAGTTGGAAAAAAGGTAGCTAGCTGCAGATTTATTTTCGCGTTAAGGGAAGGGGCAATATAACAGTGTTGATGATTAACAGCATAAAGTGGGCATATACGTGCATATATACATACATGTAGCTTAGAGTTAACAAATAATCCGTTTGAAAAATTATGATGTACCACAGGTATATGCTTCATGCCCATCATGCAGACATACAGAGTTTGATCTTCAGATGATTAGTGCTGAGATCAGGGATAAAACTTCGCATTTACCTGGCGTGTCTGTAAGTGAAAAAAAATTAACAATATATGTTTTTAATTTCAATTATTTACAAGTTTATAATTTGAGGAAATTATTAACGCATCACTTGTATAGATTGCTATTATGGGTTGCTCAGTGAATGGGCAAGCTGAGATGGTTGATGAAGATTTTGGATATCTTGGTGGTCTTCTACCTGGAACGATTAACCTTTTTGTAAGGGAGGTATGTTCATATTTCAGACTCTCAGAGCATACGGTATGAAATCCATTTTACCCGGTTTGAGCAGTGGTATACAGCCGACCGAACATCGGGGTAAAATAAAAAAATTACACTAAGATCGATGGTATACTGCCGAATAATTACTGCCTCTTGTTTTTTCTGAAAAATGAGTTAGTTTTACAAGATGCTCATGTTTGGTATATTAACTGTTATTAAAATTCAAATGCAACTAAATATATAGAAATAAACAATAAAGATTTCTATATTACAGAAATTGGTTAAGAGGGATATCGCGATGGAGCAAGCAACTGATGAATTGATCCAGCTGATAAAAGATCATGGACGCTGGGTAGACCCACCGTTAGAAGAATAGACTGGTCCATGATACAATCCTCCAGTATGATTATGGTTTTTTTTTTTACTTGAAAACATGTTTTCCAATGTATTTTAGTGTTTACTCGTTTGGAAATTGAACGACGGATATCAGTCGGTAGAGAAGATCAGCTTGCCATATTGATGGAAGATGAGATCATCTAAAAACAAAAAAGAGAACCAATGTTCTCTAAAGATTTTGCCTTGGACATATTTGCTTAAATATTTCAAATTGTCTACATGATTCTTCCACAAATATCTCAAATCTACCTCCTTGTTATTTTGATGGCCGAAAGGCGATAAAATTTGTAGAATTGTACGATAGCGTAGAAATAGATTGTTTGATTGTATGATTATGAAAAATAAAAATAAATCGTTTGTTCATTAATTTCAAATGCATCTTTACCATGTTTGGAAGATAAAGTCATTTGCTGTATTAGAAACAAATGATGAGAATATTAAGAGAATGAAATTTACAAAATAATTAATAACTAAATGCAGATTAGACACATTCAAATTTCATACGCATATGCATAAAGAGGGGCGTAGCCACACGAAAGCTGGAGGTCACGTGACCTCGCCATCAATTAAAACTAATAATAGTATCATTCTTCTCTCCCAGCAATTAAAATGAATAATAGTGTCATTATTCTTTGCTCCATGTAACCTTAACCCATTTCCATTTAGGGATAGCGATAGGGCGGGTTGGGATGAGATTTTTCTATCCCAAACCTGTCTTGGGTTTTTCAAACCCTGATCTAGACCCGCAGCGTAGACTTAGTTGGTCTGGATTTTTGCCCCGAATTGAAATCCGTACGGGTTATGGTAGATTTGCTCCTCTGTTTTTAGATAAATGTTGGTTGGTTATTATTGGAGTTGGCTGTGATTTTGGCCCATCTATTTTAGACTTGATCGGTAGCTCTGTGATATACTTCTTATGGCTTAGAATTATCTCTGAATTTGACTTCCTCTTGACTTCTATGCCTAGAAAATAATTTAAGCTTTCAAGATCTTTGATTGAGGACTGTTTGTTTAGATATTGAATGAGATTGTTGATTTTAGCAACATCACCTGTAATAAATAAGTCATCAACATATATAAGGATGTAAATAGCTGAAATTTGATTCATCTTAGTAAAAAGCGAATTGTCTGATTTGGTAGACTGATAACCCAAATTAACTAATGTGGTTTTCAGCCTATCAAACTCTTGGAGCTTGTTTAAGTCCATATATTGCTCTGTTTAGCTTGCACACATAATTCATGTTTTGTTTATATCATTGTGGTTGCTCCATATAAACTTCCTCCTATGGAATACCATTTAAGAAGGCATATTTAACATCTAACTGCCTAATGCCCCAATTTCTATTTATAACAATAGTGGGAACAACTCTGATTGTAGTTGGCTTAACAATAGTGAGAATGTCTCATTAAAGTCAAACTCATGTTGTTGAGTATACCTCTTGGCAACTTTCCTTGTTTTATATCTGGCAATAGTTCCATCAGGATTTTTCTTTAATCTACAAGTCTATTTGCATCCAACTATGTTCTTATTGTCTGGTGGATACACTAGATCCAATGTTTTATTTCTTAAGTGCAATGTATTCCTCATCCAAAGCTGTTTTTCAGTTTTTGTCTCTAACAATTTGTTCAAAGGTCTTTGGCTCTTCATGCATTGTGACTGTAGTACATGGCTTTGGCCTAAAATTCCACTCTTTGCCCTTGTGATCATGGGGTGTCTTGATCTCACTTATGGCTCATCATGTGATGGTTCTTCTCTATTAACTTGATTAATGTTATTTTCTGAACTGCCTTCTTGGTCATCTGGATTTCCTTCACTAAATGTTGGCTTTGGCTGATTGAATGTGCAAGTGATTGGTTGAGATGACTAGGTTGCTCTGTTGATTCATAATCTGGTTGATTATACAGTTGTGAATCAAGACCTTCTATAGTCTTCTCAACTTTTCTTTGATCCCATGCATCTGAATATATACCAATCTCTGGAAATGAAACATTTAGATTATATATCTTTTTGGTTGTCTTTATATCTGTGCCACTAGAAAGGAATACATGTTCATTAAATGCAACATGTTTGCTTATAAAAAAAATTCCATTTGCATCTAGACACTCGTACCCTTTCTAATTAACTCCATATCGTAAAATTGTACATGGCTTTGATTTGAAATTCAATTTGTTAGTATTATATGGTCTTAGATAAGAAAAATGTAGACACCCAAAGGCTCTTAAGTTTTAATAATCTGGCTTTTCTTCTGGACTGATTCCCTTCAACACTTTTGTTGGCGGTCTAGTAATTAGATATACTGCTATGTTGAATGGACCATGCCAAAATTTTAGGGGTAATGATGCTTGTACAAGTAAAGTAAGGCAAAATTTAACAACGTGTCTATGTTTTCTTTCGACTAAATCATATTGCTTAGATGTATAAGAGCATGTTGTTCTATGCATTATTCCCTTTCTATTAAAGATATTACCGAGTTCTTTATACTATTGCCACCATCTGTTTGCATAATCTTCACTTGGGAAAAGTTTGTTTTCAGTTAAGGTTATAAAATGAACTACAATATTATATGTTTTTGATTTTGCTTTTAGAAAAATTCCAAGTGTACCTAGAATATGCATCAACAAATGATATATAATATCTATAACCATAATCAAAACTTATAGGTGTTGGACCTCATAGATCAGTAACAACTGATTCTAATGGTTTTATATATTCATTTAAGGAATCATTAAATGCTAACTTGCGACTTTACCCATCTGGCAATAAGTACAAACATATGGTTGTGAAATATTATCAAAGGCAATTTTATTTTCTATAAGCACTTGTTTTACAACATCTGCATTGGGTTAACCAAGTTTATAGTGCCACAAATCAAAGGCAAAAAAACAAGTCATGCAATACATGGTTTGATATTAGAATCCTAACATGCTTTAGGTTTTATTTTTTATACTAAAAAGATAAAATTTTCAACTATTACTAATAATAGAAGAAAAAGAAAAGAATCCTTTATCACGTGATGTGTGCCTGTTTATAGTTTTTACACTAGCAGATGAATTTTATCGCTCCTTGTCTACAGTAAACCAAAGACATTGACTAGTAGGTTGATATATATGTTTATTGAATGCTTTTTTATTATACGTAATGGCGAATCGTATTATTATCGCAAGTCAACAGTCTCCCAATGGAAGTGCAGGGACAATTGCCCCAAGTTCGACTGAGGACAGGATTGACATCCCATGTTGTCCTCCTATATGAGCTTCTATTGAAGTTCAACGGTGTAAAGTCAACCGCTTAGTGATATGATTTGGAATAAACAAAACATTTATTGTAATTTTACATTGATTTCAATCACTCAAATAATTCAATATGTTTGACAAATAAATTTAACAAAAAACAAAAATATGAAAGAAAATATACAATTGAGAACAATTAACATTAAGTGTTAGAAATAATAAATATGTATATTTCCGTACACACATTACCATATAATAACGAATCTTTGCTAACAGCGTGTAATCTGATTATTATTCTAACAACTTATGTTACCAACTCATATTATGTAATCAAATATATAATTTTAAAATCTGCACTCTTTACTAAAACACACTAAATATGGTTGAAACTATAAATACAATGGCAGTCCATGATACCAAAGAAAACAGTGCCAGTATAGTAGTGTATATTTACTGATAAGCCAAAAAAAGTAATGAAAGAAAGAAAATTGTTGCGGCTCACATAATTGAATACTTCAACTTGTAAATGCAGACTTCGAAGATTAATTTGGTAACCTTTTAACGAGAATGTAAAAGATATAAACTAGTACATGACTCGGGGATTTCTAAGAGCAGCCAACCCATTCTCTAGCTCGTTAACATTAGAACTGCAAACATACAAGTAAAAATATAAATGGACAGCTACAATGATGAATTAACTATTATAGTTTAAAGACGCTCAAGTTGTTAATCAAAGGTCTTGGTGCTAGACATATATTATATCAAAATTCAAAAATAAAAACTAAAATAAATAGAAATATAGTATCATGATAATAATCGATAAATATTGACTGAATTGAAGGAAATATTGAAAGATGAGAAGTCTTTTTTATAGTGTAATCGACTGACTTTAACTGAATGAGGAATTGAAGAATCATACATAAGAGACAGTAACAAAATGCATGCAGCTTTGTTATCAAGCTAGTTTTATAATGATATTTAATATAAACTGCACCACCTACCCAGGGAGTTAGATTGCTCTATTTCTAGGAATTCAAGCACTTTAGCTTCCTAGTTATCATGAGTCTAACCAATAAATCAGTATAACTTTTTTAATTATATATTTATAGTTATTAGAGTAGAGGAATATTCTTGATTAACATATAGAAAAGAGTTGTTCTTCATTACAGCATCATCAACATGTCTAAATATTGACTGAATTGAAAAGAGTTGTTCTTCATCACAGCATCATCAACATGATATTAAATATTGAAATATCATGATACCAATCTAATATAGTATCATGATAATAATCGATAAATATCGACTGAATTGAAGGAAATATTGAAAGATGAGAAGTCTCTTTTATTGTGTAATCGACTGACTTTAACTGAATGAGGAATTGAAGAATCATACATCAGAGACAGTAACAAGATGCATGCAGCTTTGTTATCAAGCTAGTTTTATAATGATATTTAATATAAACTGCACCACCTACCCAGGGAGTTAGATTGCTCTATTTCTAGGAATTCAAGCACTTTAGCTTCCTAGTTATCATGAGTCTAACCAATAAATCAGTATAACTTTTTTAATTATATATTTATAGTTATTAGAGTAGAGGAATATTCTTGATTAACATATAGAAAAGAGTTGTTCTTCGTTATAGCATCATCAACATGTCCTTACAAAATTCAGATGAGTGCATCGAACAAATGTCGAATAAAAAACTATTTAAACCAATTGATTTTAGTTTAGATAGACAGCTGCCATCATAAAAATAAAACTGTCATAACTGGATTATTACAATCAAAGAGAGATGAATCACAATTGTATCAAATATGTTATTTCTTGATATTTAAATTTGTATGCATTAGCATTCGTGTACTATATAGATTTTGGATGGCTTAGGAAAGTGGGAAATGGTTGTCTACAAGCATTGCATAAACTGACTATGACAAGATTCTTGAAAATGAAACGCACAGTACTTACTTAAGATCCAATAATGCATGAAAGATTACAATGTAGTGCAATTAACAATAATTAAGGAAGAAGTTTGTATACACTGCTTACCGATTAGAGCAATGGATAATCCACTTATGCTGATGTCATGAGCAATCCCACCAATTAATAAGAAATAGCTTGTCATAATGGGAAAAAACAAAAGTTGTATCAATCATGCGACTCTTGTGTATATTACATGAATTGTACAAATGGGTAAAACAAATAGAAAAAGGTGAAATGAAGGATTCAATGCTTCAAGATTTGCACAATAAGAGCTTACTGAAAATAAGCTTTAAAAATAATGCATATATATACTACTAATAATGTAAATTCCATCCATGCACTTTCAACCGTGTCTTTTTGAAATACCCGAAATACCCTCCTCACATCGTTCTTTCCCCATCACATCCTTTTCTTGATATTCAATACGTCATCATTCTACTAAGAGAACAGCAGCAATTAAACGCCGCCGAAACCATCAATTCAGAAAACAACATCGGTCTCCTCGAAACACTAATAAAATTGAGGCATAGTTTCAAGGAGAACAATCAATTTGATGATTCAAAGACCATAAAGTTCATAGAATTGCAGCTCGAGTGCTTAATGAAGTTATTGCAAGACAAAGGAAACGTAGTAATATTGGGATCTGAAAAAACACTCTAAGTGTTTTAGGTCTACGAAGGAGGAGCTGAAAGAGATTGAAAGAGATGAGATGAGTCAGGATATTAATATAATTATTGAGATGATGGAGGGCATGATTTGTGGTTGATGTTGTTTAATTTTGGTTAGAATTTATGATTGTGATAATTGTTTGTTAGTCCTTTTTAAGATTAATTTTAGTTTTCGAATAATAAATTTACTCATGCTTGAGCTTGATGAAAGATCTAACATGTTTGTAATCGTGATCGTGTACTTCACATGATTAAACTAGAGATGCTTACAGTCCGAGCTTTGTTAATTAGATTTGATCTTTCTAAAAATTCAGTCAATTATATATGAGTAAATTAAGAACACGTCCCTATGTTGAAACTGTTTCTTGTGTTGTGGCTGAGCGAAACTTATAGAATTTGTTGCCATCATATTTTTTTTTGGTTGAAAGCTAAAATAATTCTTTTTAATCGAATGTCAAGTGCAGAAAAAAAGATAGGAAGCCAGTAGTTACAATACTTAAAAGACATGCATTATGTGTTAGATTATAATATTTATGAGTAGAACTGTGAAGATATGTTCAACTGAGACAGCAGAAAATTATCTGAATTGTTAAGGTAAACAAGGCAACACTGTATATGTTCACCACTAAAAGACAATTGTTGAAAGTGCACATGTAGACTATAGATAGCTCGAATTATGGGCCAGGTCAGAAATGTTTGTTGGGTCAGGTTAGAGCTAGGTAAGCCTATATGTATCCAGGCCACCAAATAATAATTGATTTTGTTTGAACTTACAACTAGGAACTTACAGAGAGCATTTATAAATCACAACATCATGTGAATACTAGAATAATTTTCAAGTGCAATGAAGTGAGTTTGAAGTAAGACGCACCAGATTAAAAGCTAGTCACTTCTCAAATAAGGTCAGTAGATAGTCCACTTATACTTTTGACTTGAAGTTTATGAAATGATAGAGAAACAACACTCAGAAAAAAGTTGGAAAATGATATGTGAACAAATAATCGAATATGCTCGCATTTCTTTATATGAATATTTAATCATGATCATATCTTGGTATATGTGACATGCCTCCAAAGGCTATCACAAAGCATTGATATAACTATAAATATTGAAAAGTCGTGAACCTCCAAAACAGTATTCTCGGTATTAATAATTTATACCTTTGGATAGCTAGCTTCGTGGAAATTTTTTTAAAAACACAACACACAACAAAGGATAGCGGAATGCTAGCTACAATACTTAAAAAAACTTGCTTTATGTGTTTGATCATAGCATTTATAAATAGTGCTGTGAAGATTTTTTGAAAGAGACGACATAAAATTATCCAAATAATTGAGTTAAACTAAGCATTACATGTATGTTCACTACTAAAAAGACGGTTAATGAAAGCGCACAGGCAGATATAGATAGTTGGAATGGGTCGAGTTGGAAGTTTTGTTGGGTCAGGTACATCTAGGTAAGAAAAGTTTTGTTGGACTGTTTTCTGGATCCGTTATGTCTTTTAAGTATGATAGGAATGAATTTTCTTGAATCCTCCTGTAAATGCTTGATACATGCAATCCTGGCTATATTTGCCAAATTGGATAATTCACATTGTTGAATTAATGCATGTGCATTATTATTAGATGCAGGTCCACCGAGGCGTACACCAACTTTATTTGAATGAATATGCATTCAGAATGCTGTTTTCAACCGTGTCTTTTAGGATTTCCAAAAATACCCCTGAACCTAATCTTCTACCCTTCGTGTTTTCTTCCATCTTACATCTCACATCTCGCATCTCCAATTACTGCATAAATAATCCTAACCAGCCAAACATTAATGTCCCCATCATCGATAGTCTATTATCTGTGTCTCTTAAACGCCGAAGCTATCCATTGCCAAAAATTATAGCTCCTCCACTACATCGCAGTTTCCAATCGAACGAGCATCGCAATTTACAATCAAATGATTCTACAGCCTAGGTTAAACCTACCATGGTTAGATCCCTCAATTTCACTGGCTTATTATCATTTAATTCCTCAATTGCTGCAAGTTAGATAAATTTCATCCTCAATCGAATGATTATGCAGCCTACGTTAAGCTAACTTTGGTCAAATCCCTCAACTTCACTAGGTTATTATCATTCAATTCCTCAATTGCGCATTTTTTACTCTTTTTACTCCTTCTTCATGAAACTAAAAAAAACCCAAACTCTCATTCCTTCATCGCTGCAAATCGATTTCATCTCCTTCGTCTCCATCAACGATTCCAAATCTAACGACTCAGCCTGCGATTATCGAGCATCTCCATCAACAATTTCATCTCCAACTCGATTCCAGATCTACTGATTATCGACCAATTGATTATCAGCCAACATCAGTCCATTAAACTATGATTTCTGATCTTCTACCAACCAAGGTTAGATCTGAAGCTTTGATTGTCCACTATCCACCAATTCCACTAACCACGGAATCAATTGGATATGCAGATTTTCAGTCACTAATTGGAAATGCATATTACAATTCATATAAAGTCATGTCATTCGTATTGATTTAGCCTAAATCATTATCTTATGTCAACTCTTATTTAGGTTAGCTGGTCGTAATAATGTAAATTTTTGTACAGATGATATTGATGCTAAGTGGAACACACTAGCATAAAAGTATCAGATTCTAATAGTCATATATTACATAACTCGATTTTCGCTCAAATCTGGATGCAAAAAAGCCAAAAGGTAGATCCCTCTCTCTCATACACAGAGATTATGTATGTATGTAATCTGGTGCATATAAGTAGTTTTGTTCTCAGCGGCCACCATCTGCTTCTTCCCCTCTTCTTTCGCTTTCGCCTTTTCTTTCTGCCCGTGATTTCCTTCGCTCGGATATGTAATGCTTTCCTCAATTCCTATCAATCATTAGGGATCTACGCCTCCCGACCCTCCGTCGATTACCCCAGATCATCCACCGGGATTTGAACCCTGTGAAACAATGGTCAACTATCCCGTCCCTAATGATGGCTTTACTCCATATATGTCGCGCAAATGGAAAAGACAAATTAAAACTGTTTCAACAAATTTTCGCTCCAAAGACGTGAGAAGTACAGATCCGATCCCTCCCTCAACAAAATCTAACTTACCACCTAATCAGAATAGGACCCCATGGCCTATTGTTTCTGATACTCGCGCAACCCCTCTGAATAATAAACCTGCTTCTTCTAAATGGAACTTTACGTCTACTTCAAGTAAAGCGTGGAACAAGGTTGCCAAAGGCAATAATATTCTAGTCCCTGTTCCACTGAAATTTTATTACCCATGCGAAGTTAACTCTTTGAAATGTGCTAAAATGTCCGCTGACGTGATTATGGATGCCAGAAAACAATGGAGTAACATCATCGTGGTATATGTAGTTGGCCCTAAACCGTATTATCCATATTTTAAGGACTACATCATTAGAATTTGGAAACCAGTCGAGGACTTTTCGATCTTTTCGATGGAAAATGGATTCTATGTGATTAAGTTCAGCAAAGAACAAGATTGTGTAAATGTTCTGGAAGGTGGACCCTATTACTATAACAAGAAACTTATGATGATGAACAGATGGCACTCAGGAATGCAAATCAACAAAGAGTTACTTCATTCTATTCCGATTTGGATCCGTCTTCCCAATTTGCCACTTGACTTTTGGACGGAAGAGGGGATAAGTCGTATTGCCTCCGTGCTTGGATCTCCTATCAAACTTGACAAATTCACTGAAGGCATAATTAAGATTGCATTTGCTAGGGTTCTAATAGAAATTGATAATTCTTTTAAATACCCTAATAAAATTCCTATCTTAAATGAGAAAGATGAGATTATATGGCAAGAAGTTGTTTATGAATGGAAGCCTAGTACGTGCTCTAATTGTTCGAGTTTTGGACATGCGGAAATCCAATGTCAATTCAACAAAGTGTGGGTACCTAAAGCAAATCAGAACACAGTAGACGATCTTTCAGAAATGAATATTGACTCCAATGTATCCCTACCAAATAACTGTGTGACAAGTGAAAATCCAGACAATCAGATTTCTATTTCGATTAATGAAACTAATAAAGATCAACACCTGCCAAATGGTTCAGATCAGAATATTTATTATAATCCTCAGATAAGAGATGTAATTTCAGAATCTATTCAAAATACTCCGCTCAAATTACAAACAGTCCAGTCAACTATTTCTAGTTCAACTCTTATTACAACAGCAGATCATAATGTGATTGATAATTTGAACACTTTGAATGATACCATCTATACAGATCCTCATAATGAGATACCAAATAAATGGACATTTTTTCACATTTCTGATGATCTAAGAATTCGAATCCTTATCATTTGGGACTCGTCTATATGGACTACTATTATTTTACACACTAATGAGCAATTCATAACTAGTATTCTTTGTAGTGCGAACAACGTTAGTATAGTGTGCACTGTGGTCTATGCATATAATAAGGAAGAGAATCACAAAGCATTATGGGATTACATCATCGCCCAATCCAAGAAAGTCAATCTGCCGTGGATCTTGGCATGTGACTTTAACTCGGTTCTTTATAACAGTGAAAGGATGAACAATGGTAGATTTAATTCAGTTGGAGATCAAAAATTCATTGAATGTATAACTCTATCAAAGCTAGTTGAGCCTGACTACTCAGGCAATTTTTTTACTTGGCGAGGAGGTAATTCATTTCCTATACATAGTAAGATAGATCGTGTGTTTGTTAATTCTCTATGGCTTGACAAATTCGACAATTTTGGTATTAATTTTGGTAATCATTCTCTGAGTGATCACACCCCAATCTTAATTAACCTTCATTTGCAAAATAATAGAATGAGGAAGATACCTTTTAAATATAAAAATTCTTGGCATGTATATGATGATTATCACCAAGTAATTCATGAGGCTCTGGCTTTTTGCTACATTGGTAGTCCACTTTATAAGCTGATTTGAAAACTGAAAAGAGTGAAGAGTAAACTGAAGAACTGGTCAAGTAATAAAAGCAATGTGCAAACAATGATTAATAGACTGAAAGATCAAAACAACAGAATCTATAATCAATTAGTTAATAATCCTCTTGATGAAAATCTCTTGGAAAATTATCCTACTAACTGTGATTATTTGCATAATATGATGAGAAAAGTTGCCATCGACAATGAACAAAAATGAAATTTAATTGGCTTACTAAAGGGGACAGGCCTACGGAGTTCTTTTACAATAAAATCTCTGATATTAAGCCTTTTCGAAGAAACAATTTTACTTATAATAGCAAAGGAATGTGGATTTCAACATCAGAAAAAATTGCTGAAGAAGCTACTCGCTATTTTTCAGATTTATTTCATTCGTCACAAGCCTCAAATCAATTTCCTAACATTACTTGCAAGAAAATTCTAACAGAGAATGCAAGAATCAATATGTGTAAACCTTTTCAGATGGAAGAAATCAAAGAGGCTGTTTTTCAGATTAATGATAATAGTTCTCCTGGTCCAGATGGTTTCAACTCTAAATTTTATAAAGTTCATTGGGACAACATTAAAGTGGATATTTGGGAAGCTATGAATGGTATTCTTCAATCTGGTAAAATCATTAAAGAAATCAATCATACATTCATTTGCCTTATTCCTAAAATCCCAGATGCTACTAACATGTCAGATTTTCGTCCAATTTCTCTGTGTAATGTTACTTACAAAATTCTATCCAATCTTCTTTGCAATCGAATGAAAGTTTACATGAATGATTTAATCTCATATAATCAAAATGCTTTCATCCCAAATAGATTAATTTCTGAAAATTCACTACTTGCTTATGAGATGGTCAGAAGCCTTAACAGGAAAAACTCGAATAATGTTTGTATGAAAATTGACTTACATAAGGCTTATGACAAGATCAATAGAGAATTTATTCATCATATGTTGATTTCTATGGGATTCCCACTTTCCTTTGCTAATCTCATATATGAGTGTATATCCACTCCTTCGTTTTCTATTCTAATAGATGGATCCTCCTATGGTTTCATAAATAGCTCGAGAGGACTCAGACAAGGGGACCCTCTCTCTCCTTATTTATTTTCTATTGCTATGGAATTCTTGACTTTGAATTTGGACATAGTTCCTCAAAGGAAACCTCAGCCCTATATATCAAGTTGAGCCAATTATTACTCATTTACTGTATGCTGATGATATTTTAGTCCTGGCTAAAGCTACCACTAAAAATGCAGAAACCATTCATCACATTTTTCAAAGCATGAAAAATCTTACTGGCCTCAAACTAAACACAGAAAAATACAGCTTATTCTTCAGCAAAGGTGCAAAATTTAAGCAACAAATTGTTTATATAATTAAAATTAAGCCTGATAACCTACCAATCAAATATCTGGGCATTCCTCTTTCTAATAACTCTTTGAAAGCTAGAGACTTTGGTTTGCTTATCGACAAAATCAATAAAAAATTCAGTAATTGGCAAAGCAGACTCCTCGACATAAGTGGGAGACTAGAACTCATCAAAACTGTAATTCATCCTATGTTACATTTCTGGCTTCAGATTTCTCAATTTCCTGCATCTGTTATACAAAAAATGAATTCTTTATGTGCAAATTTTTTGTGGAAATCAAAGTCTCATAAAATGAGCTGGGATGAGGTGTGAAAAACCAAAAGTGAAGGAGGTTTGGGAATCAGGATAATTGAGGATATTGCAAAAGCCATTGCAACTAAATTATTATGGAATTATATTAATGGAGATTCTTTATGGGCAAAGTGGATTCACAAAAAATATTGCAGAAAGGCAAATTTTTGGATTGCCAGAATGGATAATAATGCTTCACATACTTGGAAGACCATACTACGTGCTAGACAATGGTGCAAGGGACATATAGACAGAAAAATCGTAGATGGAGCCAATACTGATATATGGTTTGATCCATGGTTACAAGGATCCAACTTAATTGATATATATGGCTGAAACAGCATGAAAATTTTGGATGGCAATCACAAAACAGTTTCGAGGCTCATATCTAATAACAATTGGAAACAAAGTCTCAGTTTTATTCCCATGAACTCTCATACTGATTTTAAAAAAGTTCTCATATATCAACACATGAAACATGATTTTTGGTGGTGGCTGCCTAACAAACAAGGTCAATTTTCTTTAAAATCTGCATGAAATATCTTTAGAACCAGACATAGCGAATTTGACTGGACCAAAATCATATGGGACAAAGGATGTGCCCCTAAAATGTTTACATGTCCTATGATGGCCATTAGAGATAAATTACAAACCAAGATCAGAATTAGCAAGTGGTCCCCTACCATAGATCAAAAATGTATGCCTTGTGCTAATTACAACGAGGATAAAAATCTTTTCTTTCAATGCATATATTCGAGGAATATACTGGATGATCTCATGCCCAAGCTAAATATAAAGCTAGATTCGAACTATGACCTCAATTTTTTACTGGCTTCGGTTAATCAAGCTAAGAAAAAAATTAATTCGCCAATAAAATGTATATTTAGCATCATCTTTACATCTATCATATGGAACATCTGGTGTGAAGGAAATAATCGTGTTTTTAAAGGAGTCGAACAACCGTTCAAGCTAAGAATTAAGCAAACACTTCTCGACAGCAAACACCTCATTCAACAAAGATTTCAAGCTCATAATTTAAACATAGAAGAAAAACTTATCATCATGAAGCTCAATCTGGAGACTGGACTTCAAGATTGCTTTCGCCCTCTTTGATTCCTTTCTGGTGTCTGATTAGCATTAGTAACTAGTGTTAATTGCTCCTTGTAGCTCTCATTTTCTGATTCTTCCATTTTCTTTGCTGGCTTGTGAACATAGATCCGTGTTTTTGGGAATCGAACTTCTCTCTCCTCCAGATGGTTGTATGTGAAGTTGAGACGGTCTTTGAGTTTTTAATTGTTCTGTTGTTGTGTCTTACTTGGTAGGTGTTGTGTCTGCCTTGTTCTTTTTTTTTTTTTTTCGTTGCAAGCTGCTCGTACGGATGGTTTTGAGTGTGTTCTTCATCTTGTTTTACTCCATCTGTTTGACAGCTTGGCACAGAATATAGATTGTTGTACTGTTAATATACGGAATTAATATGTACTCTTTTTCCTTTACAACGCACCCATTTAGGTTAGGGGGGTTGAAAAGTTTTAATGAGGCATATCATGGACGTATATGTCATTTTTCTGTTTATATACAAAGTACCTTTTTCCAAAAAAAAAGTAGTTTTGTTCTTTTATGCACTAATGACATGGTTCTTGATTTTGATGGTGTAAATTTTAATTCTCCTTATAAATATTGGATAGTAATGCGTTTTGATTTAAAAATTATTTGCTACTAATACCTCAAGAAGAATACAACAGATTGCTTCTGTCATACGTGAAAAAAATGTATAACTTTTTTATTTTAGTAGATACCAGCTGCTCTTTAAAACAAAAAACAGCGGTTACTGTAATTCCTTAAGTCCTTTCTAAAGGTTATTTATAAAATTCAAATGCATAATATTTCATTTACTTACAACATTTATCAGGTTTAGAGGGAAGAAGTGGATGTAAGAGAGGAAAGTGCAACGAAAAGATGAAAGCATAGCATAATGAATAATTTTTCATGACTTGGACATAATAACCAAAGGTTTAAACTTATATAACATGTTTTGAGTTTAATTTGTTGATTATTGCTAATTTTTAATATGGATAAGTTATATTGGTTTCTTAACGATTGCTGACAGTCGATCTGGTAACATTAAACCTATTCCTTAATGGTTTGATATACTTCATGTGATCAGATACATTTTATTTCTTGATGATTGCAAATATTTGATGATCATACAAATTGTCGAATAAACTATCTATTGTTGTTACTATTCAGTTTGCCAAATTAGCAAGCAAAATCTAAACATATATTAGAATCTTATGATGATTATGACGCTAATACATTAACTTTATGTGTGTGTGTGTATTCAACGAGTATTTTTTACTCTAATTTTTCTTACTGTAGTAAACACCCTTTGTATGAAAATGATGGTGTTCTGATTTTTGGAAAAGTAGTTATGTTTCCAATCAATTTGGTTGTGCTTTAACCCTGTATATTCTTTTACCAACATTTTATATGAAGAAATAAAGGGACATTGCATAATGGTTTTGAAATTTGACTTGATTGCTTGCATTTTCATTACTAATGCAACTTTATGACTTTTGTACCTGTTGAAATGCGATACTTGCATTCCCTGTTGAAACCAATCTATTATGATGAACTCTGGTTTATTTCTCAACCTTAACAATTTAGGAACAAAATATGTTTCAAAGTATTTAAGTCACTACTTTGACAATAAGTATGATGATCATACATTCTTTAAATATGCGTGCCTAGTATGCCAGACAATTAGCACATGACTCAACTATTGTTGGTCTGAATTCATTTGATCCTTGCATTTGTTTCTTCATACATTTTAAATGACATTGATTTATCATGATGGGTCTGTTTATAACTTAAGAGAAACAGTAAAAATTCGATCTCTTTTATACTGATTGAAATGCTTGAATAAGCAGGATACGCCCATAAGGAGCTCATCGTCCACATTTGTAGACTAGGGACTAACTGATATCAAACTTAGGTATTTTTTTAATTATTCCCAAATTTGTTGATGTCTTCTACATTTTTAGTTACCTTTCATGAGTTCAATTTACGTTTTTATTATTATTAAAAACTATGTCCTCCAAGCAAAAGAAATAAGTCTATATATAGAGAGTGGCTCATGCTAGATGTATGGCTATTGCAAAGATAATAAGTGCGGGTATCTTGCTATGGGATTTTATTATTCAATTTGTTCACTTTATTTCCTTCTATTGAGTCATTAATTGTGTATAAAAGCTTTAATGTAACTACCATATTTATATGGCAATGGCTATTGTGACAGATATAAAAACGAATGGTTATACTATTCATGTCATAGCTTAATTGATTTACATAAGTAGTTTTTGCAAAGATAACAAGTGTGGGTATATGCAACATATGTTGTACTAGGAATGATTACATCAGCTGTGTATGTCAACAGGTTCGACGAGTTGTGTTTTTGTTATTATATCAGACTGTAATGTATATTGATTATTGATAGGGCATCGAGTGAAACTTGGCTGTAGGTTTTGAAATAACTAAGTATGCAATACAATTGAACAAATTGAAATTTAAATGAAAAGACTGTTGTCCTCATTGTGTGTACACTGCAGTTAGACCCAGTCATGTCATGAATGTAGTGACTGTTTAGGTTTCAATTACCTTTAGCTATAGAATAGTATAGTTCAACAAAGAAATATAATTTTGAATGCCTAATTTGCATTTTTTGTTTAACTACTCGGTTATGTAATTATGATTTCTCTTAATTGCATAATTTGTTAGTGGTAATAATTTGAAAAGACATATTCATGAGTACTTTGTCATACTTCAACAAAATAAAATTGTTTGTACTTTTAATTGATTTGTTTATCTAAGAAATTTTCTAAATACGGTTTTCATAATCTGTATGCTTTCACGCACTGTATGTTTGTCATTTTGCTAAAGAAATAAACGTGGAGCATGTTGAACATGCTTCTGCATATTATACATTTCTCCACATCATGCGCTTTTTTATTATTGATTAATCTAGAGCGCAAGTTGGTTAACTCTTTCAGATCAATATTACTGTAAGAATTATGGAGATGACATGTAATAAAAAGGATCCATTTTCATATCACCCAAATATTCAACCACCTGAACTCATAAAATGATATAGAACAGATGATAATACACCCCTTGAATCTTTGATCCATGTTGTGGCTACACAAATCTGCTCTCATTGTTGCAACTCACCATAAAAGTTGACACTAATTTGAATTTGCTAAAGCTAAAAATGTCGAGGTAATTAGATCTGTGTTAGGATTATAGTTAGATAATGATATTTTGTATTTATTAAGTTATTTTGATAATTTTTGTACTACGCTATGCTTCAATACCTAATGTGATTTTATTTATTTATAGAGCAGTCGTGCTTAATATAAGGGTTGTTTACGATCAGCGTTTATTACATTATTTACACAAACAATGTGGATAATATTTAGACAAAATATAACAATAGTTTTTTCATTCCCTCTTAATCATGCAACTTAAATTTGGTTATAAACATACTACCCTCTATGTTTTCAGAATATGTAATGGTGTTGCTTTTTTGTGCATTTGCTTTCTCGAAATACAATTATTACAAGTCAATTGGAACTTGCATCATACTATAATACGACTATTCTTGGTTTACTTGTTTTGGTCTAAGACAGTGTAATTTCATCATGCCCTTACCAACTGAACTTATGTCTTAAATTATGATGGGTACTCATCGTCATATCTTACAAGCAATATATGTAAAGTATAGTTGAAAGACGTCCAATCTCATATTTATATATTTTAGGAGCCACATATTAAACCGTTCTTCCCGACATAGGAAAAGAAATCTCAATAGGATTGTTCGGACTCTAAGGAGCTATCTGGATTTTATTTCATAATGGTTTTCATGACTAACTTTTAATAAAAATAGCATTTTAATATTTTTCTCATCTATATGCTAACAAATGCATGAAAATATTACAAGTTTCATTACGATTTCATTAAAATATACTCAATTAGCCTTCTTTTATTAATTAAATAATCCTAATTTCGTCAACGTTGGTCTTCTTTTTTCCATGCCCCTACTCAAAAGAAAGGGGCAAGTGCTCTTCATGGATTTGAATGTTCGATTATATTTTTTAATTTTCTTCACGTGTTTTGGAGATG
Organism: Allium fistulosum; assembly: GCA_030737815.1. Classification (NCBI taxonomy): domain Eukaryota; kingdom Viridiplantae; phylum Streptophyta; class Magnoliopsida; order Asparagales; family Amaryllidaceae; genus Allium; species Allium fistulosum. Next base: position 132,900,268 of record CM060904.1, read on the forward strand.
AGTTTCTATCTTAAATGAAGTTGTGTCAATTGCTTTGAAAAGAGTATGGTCACGACTTACCTTGCTTCTTCACATCTAATCTAATATTCAAGATAATATACGTTTTTACGGGGATGAGGTCTAATATAAAACATATGAATTTTCCTTCAAAGATGTGTATAATTATTGTTGCTAACATTTAAGAAACATGATGAAGATCCTAATAAACAAAATTAAAACATGAAAAAGAACCATACATACTACACCAAAGCAACCTCTATCACTAACATAATTAATTTATGTAAGAATGCCAAACAAGTTCCTAACATATAAAAAAAGGAGGTGGGATTTTGAGACAAAACAAAACAATATGCTTCAGGTGAATTTTAGGACAAAACAAAAAGTGTTTACATATAAAAAAATGAAAGGAGGTGAGAATGGAGAACAAAAGTGAGGAAGGAATTTGTTTCTAGGATTGAAAGAAGCTAAAAAAGATGAATAATATACATGATGTTATAAAATGAAGAAAGTAGAAGCCATTAGATATTTCTGGATCCATAAATATGAATCTCATTAATAATACAATTTATTAATAGTTTCCTTCGATACAATCAAAATTTTCCAAGATTGTTTCTTCCAAATATGATTTGCATTTTATAAATTTTGTTTACTACCTTTCTGAAAAACACATCATGTGCTTTCATTCTTGTGCTTCAAATCAATTTTGCATATTGCAACTACATCTTTGATGAATATTAAAAGTTTTATTCCAACGATACTTAAAAGCAGGAAGTCATCTACTCATCTTGAAGTGCATCAAGATTTTCATTACAACTATACTTAGAAGAAGGTTGTAATCAACATTCCATTCTTTATAATCATCAAAGTTATTTAAATTCTTCAGGAACTTATATATTTTAATAAGTTTTGCATATCGCAAGTAACACTTCAATGGATGTTAAGAGTTTTAATACAACAATACTTAAAAATAGGAAGTAATCTACTCATCATGAATTATATCAAGATTTTCATTACAACAATACTTAAAAGTAGGCTGAAATCTACTCTCCTTGTTCTTTGCATTCTTTATAACAATGAAAGTTATTTATATTCTTCAGGAATTTGTATACTTTCATTATTTAATATGATTTAAACCACATTTATACCTTCGAGGTATATTAAGCATTTCAAGTACTTTCGGTACTTTGCAGACTACATGTCCATATTTCTCTACTATTAAAGGATTCATGATGGCCAGTCATGTTTTCCTCTAATTCAAGATCTTTAATCTATTTATAAATATAACTAGATTATTATTTACAAATTTATCATCGATGTTTATTTCTTGTCAGTTCTAGACATGATTTATTGAGATCTCTTTAATTATGTTTTTAGGTATCTAAACCACCTCTAGGGTAATTTGACAATTATGTCATTGGTCTCTTCAAGAGCACCCTTATTGTTTCTTCAAGAACACTCGCCTCCATTATTTTCATCTTTATTACTTACTCCAAAAATATTTCAAACTGACTTTTGTACCGCATTTCAGATGTGGTTTACACATTTTGATCCTTCAGGGATTCAAATCTATATTGGAGAAAGTCTACTAGGGATATTACTGATAATTTATTCAGGTTACTTAATATTTTGCATCATTGTATATTTTAACAGATGATCAAAATGAGTTTGTATCCCTTTATCCTCCTTTTTTCTTCTTCTTTTTAGTTAGAACTTCCGGTTCTTTATTTTGAGGAAACTTGTAATTCACTGATTTATGAAAACTGCAGGTTCTCAATTCTTATTTCCTTTTCCCTTTTTTTAAAGGAAATATTGGAAGATATTAAGCTTATCATGTAAGCTTTTATTGATGTTTTCATTCACGTCAAATGTTCTAAATCAAAGTCAATGTTAGATCTAAACTTAATACGATCTTCTAGATACGTATTATTTTTATATTTATTTCTCTAAGAAACAATTAAATATATCTTCTGAAAACATAAATCATATATTAAAATAATTTTTAAAGCCTTTATTCAAATCTAAATCAAATCAAAAGGTTTTCATAATGAAAACTCCATTTACCAACCCATGTTTAATTTCTCAAATCCATGTCCAAACTAAATACAATCAAATTCAATAAATTTTTCTTGAATCAACAATATCAAATTTTGTCAAGTTCAAAATTGCATTCCAAAATAAATGAACTCAAAAACATAAAATTAAGCATGATATTAAGATCTACAATATAATAAGATCAGAAAATAGCAACAACAAAAAAATCAGATCTCAAAGTTTAGATATATATAAGATCTAAAATTATAAGATTAATATAAAAAGTTTTAAAAAATAAGACAACGTATTCAGATCTGAAGAAGTAGATCTAGAATGGAATGAGATATAAAAAATGATTTGGAAGATTAAATCACTAAAAAAATGACTTACCGTTTTGAGATCTATAATTAGATCTGCAAAAGAATAGATATGATTTCATGAATTATCACAATTGTAGATCTGTAACTTTTTTCTTTTTAGAGATCGTGCTGATAACGTGTTATAAAATGAAGAAAGTATAAGCCATTAGAGAGAGAGAGAGGGGAGAGGAGAAAATGTTATTACTTAGATGTTAGTTATAGATTTACATTACATAAACTCCTTTATATATAAGCAATGGAGCATAGCATTGTCCCATGATGTGGGACTAAACAAAATATAATAAACATTGTATAGCATATTCACACTTTGTAATATTACAACACATGAAGTTCTATTAAAGTACATTTAGAACATAATAAATTTTAATAAAAAATCAAGTAGTCAAACAATTACAACTAAATAAAATAATTTAATAGCATATGTCTCAATAATTCCAAAATAAGTTGGTATACCAGTTAGAAAAGTCGCTTAAGTTACGTAAAATAATTTAATAGCATATGTCTCAATAATTCCAAAATAAGTTGGTATACCAAAATTGCAACTAAATAAAATTGTTGATTTTGAATGGTTGGGAATAGACGAATCGTATACTTCCAAAAAATTGAAGCTAATCCAGCAATCCAGCTGCCATTATTAACAATACAGATGTCGAATAATAGAATGGATGGAGGACTAGGATTTATGGTTCGTCACAATCATTAGTAGTACTAAAATAGGCATACTGATCACAATTTAAAAATCAACTTTATTGAAGTTTTTCTCATGTTCCACAGTTACCGAGCATGCTTTGTATTTATCAAATTTACAAAGATATAGTTCCACCATGGTAGGAATTAGATTCTTTTGCACAGTATTCACTAAATACTGTGCATTTATTACAAAGACCGCTGCATAAGAATAATACTTCGTTTCACACAAAATATAAGATTGCCCTTTTCTCATTTCCTACTAAAAGTTGTATATTATATTATACGGAGCATTGTGAGAATTTAATAGGTCTGACTGCCGTGTTAAGACGTCCTCTTTAGAAAAACAAACAAAAATGCAAACTTTTTTCTTTTCTTTTTATTGAGAAAAAAATAGGCACTATACAGAAAGTTGATAAACATACAAAGGCTAAGAATATGAGTTATAGAGTATGATATAATCTTAATGAAATGAATGACCGGCAAATAAACTGCAAGGGGCATATGTCTACCCTTCGCTATGTTCAAACTCTGTGACTTTCTTCATACAACTTGGTGCTTGATCACACAACAAATTCTTGAAAGATTAAGATTTAATATAACATCATAATGGAGAAAAGAATGCAGAGGTTCACTCATTGCTACAACATGAATCAAAGAAACCAGTCTTCCAAATAGATAGCCAGATATTACTCCGCTACCACAAACACACCTAGAACAAAAATCAGTTTACTATTATAATTATATCCACCTTAACATCAAATTAATAAGTCAACGTCTTTTAGAAAAAAATATCAAGATAAAATAAGTATAAACTAAATCAAATCAAATAACATTTAAAACAGAGACAACCAAACTATATAACCCATGTATTTCTAATGATAAAAATCAAAAGAGAACGAACTTGATTGCTCAATTTCAAACAGCCGAGGGTTTCAATGCTTGATCTATGGTCGATGGATTTGCAGTCGCTAAGGTTGATGATGGTTTGCAGTCGCGGTCGATGACGATTTGCGTGGTGTTAAGGTAGAGGAGGGAAATGGGGGCACATTTTGATCTTTATTACTTACTCCAAAAATATTTCAAACTGACCTTTGTACCCCATTTCAGATGTGGTTTACACATTTTGATCCTTCAGGGATTCAAATCTATATTGGAGAAAGTATACTAGGGATATTACTGATAATTTATTTAGGTTACTTAATATTTTGCATCATTGTATATTTTAACAGATGATCAAAATGAGTTTGTATCCCTTTATCCTCCTTTTTTCTTCTTCTTTTTAGTTAGAACTTTCGGTTCTTTATTTTGAGGAAACTTGTAATTCACTGATTTATGAATACTGCAGGTTCTCAACTCTTATTTCCTTTTCCCTTTTTTTTAAAGGAAATATTGGAAGATATCATGTAAGCTTTTATTAATGTTTTCATTCACGTCAAATGTGCTAAATCAAAGTCAATGTTAGATCTAAACTTAATACGATCTTCTAGATACGTATTATTTTTATATTTGTTTCTCTAAGAAATAATTAAATATATCTTCTGAAAACATAAATCATATATTAAAATAATTTTTAAAGCCTTCATTCAAATCTAAATCAAATCAAAAGGTTTTCATAATGAAAACTCCATTTACCAACCCATGTTTAATTTCTCAAATCCATGTCCAAACTAAATACAATCAAATTCAATAAATTTTTCTTGAATCAACAATATCAAATTTTGTCAAGTTCAAAATTGCATTCCAAAATAAATGAACTCAAAAACATAAAATTAAGCATGATATTAAGATCTACAATATAATAAGATTAGAAAAATAGCAACAAAAAAATAAGATCTCAAAGTTTAGATCTATATAAGATCTAAAATTATAAGGTTAATATAATAAAATTTAAAAAATAAGACAACATATTCAGATCTGAAGAAGTAGATCTAGAATGTAATGAGATATAAAAAATGATTTGGAATATTAAATCATCAGAAAAACGACTTACCGTTTTGAGATCTATAATTAGACCTGGAAAAGAATATATATGATTTCATGAATTATCACAATTGTAGATCTGTAACTTTTTTCTTTTTAGAGATCGTGCTGATAACGTGTTATAAAATGAAGAAAGCAGAAGCCATTAGAGAGAGAGAGGAGAGAGGATAAAATGTTATTACTCAGATGTTAGTTATAGATTTACATTACATAGACTCCTTTATATATAAGCAATGGAGCATAGCATTGGACCTATCCCATGATGTGGGACTAAACAAAATATAATAAACATTGTATAGCATATTCACACTTTGTAATATTACAACACATGAAGGTCTATTAAAGTACATTTAGAACATAATAAATTTTAATAAAAAAATCAAGTAGTCAAAAAATTGCAACTAAATAAAATAATTTAATAGCATATGTCTCAATAATTCCAAAATAAGTTGGTATACCAGTTAGAAAAGTCGCTTAAGTTACGTAAGATGGAGATAGAAAGTGGACATATTAAATAGTGAGAAATTCCACTAAAAATTAATCATACATCCATGCAGAAACTGATTTTTAAATATAATCTCATTTTCAGTATTTAAATTGTTAATAGATTTAAAAAATTAAATAAATATTTTGATTAAAAGCATGTTGTTGAATTAATGCATGCATATTATGATTAGATGCAGGCCACCTGGACATGCGTATATACTCGTGTTTATTAGGTATTAAGTAAAAAAATTAAATATGTTTTCAAGTTGCATGCTCACAGGAGATAAACAGCTATGATCTTGTCGATGCATGAGTTGAAATGAAGTTAGACACAATTTTAACAATGAGCTAAGCATTGTTGATTTTGAATGGTTGGGAATAGACGAATAGTATACTTCCAAAAAATTGAAGCTAATCCAGCAATCCAGCTGCCATTATTAACAATACAGATGTCGAATAATAGAATGGATGGAGGACACGGATTTATGGTCCGTCACAATCATTAGTAGTACTAAAATAGGCATACTAATCACAATTTAAAAATCAACTTTATTGAAGTTTTTCTCATGTTCCACAGTTACCGAGCATGCTTTATATTTATCAAATTTACAAAGATATAGTTCCACCATGGTAGGAATTAGATTCTTTTGCACAGTATTCTCTAAATACTGTGCATTTATTACAAAGACCGTTGCATAAGAATAATACTTCATTTCACACAAAATATAAGATTGCCCTTTTCTCATTTCCTACTAAAAGTTGTATATTATATTATACGGAGCATAGTGAGAATTTAATAGGTCTGACTGCCGTGTTAAGACGTCCTCTTTAGAAAAACAAACAAAAATGCAAACTTTTTTTCTTTTCTTTTTATTGGGAAAAAAATAGGCACTATACAGAAAGTTGATAAATATATAAAGGCTAAGAATATGAGTTGTAGAGTATGATATAATCTTAATGAAATGAATTACCGGCAAATAAACTGCAAGGGGCATATGTCTACCCTTCGCTATGTTCAAACTCTGTGACTTTCTTCATACAACTTGGTGCTTGATCACATAACAAATCCTAGAAAGATTAAGGTTTAATATAACATCATAATGGAGAAAAGAATGCAGAGGTTCACTCATTGCTACAACATGAATCAAAGAAACCAGTCTTCCAAATAGATACCCAGATATTACTCCGCTACCACAAACACACCTAGAACAAAAATCAGTTGACTATTATAATTATATCCACCTTAACATCAAATTAATAAGTCAACTTTTTTTAGAAAAAAATATCAAGATAAAATAAGTATAAACTAAATCAAATCAAATCAAATAAAATTTAAAACAGAGACAACCAAACTACATAACCCATGTATTTCTAATGATAAAAATCAAAAGAGAACGAACTTGATTGCTCAATTTCAAACAGCCGAGGGTTTCAATGCTTGATCTATGGTCGATGGATTTGCAGTCGCTAAGGTTGATGATGATTTGCAGTCGCGGTCGATGACGATTTGCGTGGTGTTAAGGTAGAGGAGGGAAATGGGGGCACGATTAATTAGGGCAAAGCGGCGAAGGAGGGAAATGAAACTAATTTGGGGCGTTTAGTTTTGGGAACGGGGGGTTCTGTACGCAAGTTTGCGTGGTCAACAGATTGAAAAAAAAAGGAAATCTACAGAATGGCTATTAGCCGTTGCGAAATCAAAACGGTCCATAACCGTTCTTAAATCATATACAACGGCTCGCTGCTATTTAGCAACGGCTTTGAGCCGTTGTGATTCTTCCGCATGGAGGAGTTGCAAAACTTCCAATATGGTGTAGTGTTTGTCGCATAGTTGACTTATACTAAACAAATTATATATTAAATTTTTAACTAGTAAAATGTTTGTAATAAGTGGTAAGTTAAATGTACCGTTATTGCTTACATCGCTTTTGTTGACGATATATCCTTTGGAATTATCTCTAAATGTGATAGATCCTTCGTCTGAGTAGATAATATTAGTCAGTATATCTTTATTTCCCTTCATATGTTTTGAGCAACCACTATCCAGTATCCACTTTTCTTTTTTCTTAGTTTGTAAAGATGACGTTGGTACTCATTTTTTATTAGGGACCTAAGAGTTAAATATTAGGAAATCAACCCAAGTGGATTTAGAATTCCCTTTAGTGAAATTTTCATTTTTACGAACTGAATTTATAAAGGACTTAATATTCTTATTTCTAATCAAATTATTATTAGTTTTTGGCCGCCAAATCTTTATAATATTTGTGTTGCAAATATCCTTATTTTTAGTGAATACCTTTGGTTTTGCAAAATTCTTATGTACTTTGGAATTTTTATATGGTGAATTATTCCTCTTTGAACTAGATTTTGATGAATTTGTATATCCTAATCTTTCTTATTAAAACCGGTTTGAGAGTTGTTAATAATTTTAGAGAGATTTACTCTACCTTTATTGAAGTTAGAAACATTTTTAGCAATATTTTATAACTTGATTTTAAGACTAGTATTGTTTAATTTAAGAATTTTGATATTAGATTTTAAATCGTGATTTTCTACAGGTAATGTCATATTATTTTCTTTTTGAACTTCAATTTCCTTTGATAGCATCATGAGTTGGGAAGATACATTAGATAATGATTATTGTGTTTTGACAAATTCTTCTTCGAAATTTTCTTTTCATCTCTGAGCATATCAACTTCTGTTTTACTTATGTTCGGTTTTTCTAAAGCATTTAAATATTTTCTTTTAGTTTATCTAATAACTCTGAGTTTATATCAATTAAATCATCAAAAGTTAGATCACTTACATCGTTAGTTGAAACCATAAAGCAAACATTGGCTTGTTCAGAATCACTGTCATTGTCATTGACTGATGATGAAGACGAATCAGAATCATCCCATGTAACAGAGAATGTTTGCTTCTTCTTATATTTGTCCTTTTTATTCTTGTATCTGTCTTTGTTTCGATCAGAACAGTCCTTCTTTATGTGATCCTTTTTGTGACATTCATAGCATTCGAGATTTGAAGCTGATGGTTTGTTGGTGTTCTTGTTACTTCCAAACTTATTGTTCTTTCTAAATTTCAAAAACCTTTTGAAATTCTTTGTTATAAATGCCATGTCAACTTCATCCGAATCTAAATCTTCTTGTTTAGCTTGGAATGCTACATTCTTTATGTACTGGGCTTGATCTCATTTTTCCTACAAATTTACTTCATATGTACGACATAAGATTTCATATTAACTCTTCAGGTTTGATGGTAGAAATATCGTTAGCTTCTTCTATAGCTAAGACTTTTCGTTTCCATTCATCCGTCAAAAAGTTTAGAATTTTTGAGACAATATCAAAATCAGTGCATTTTTCTCCTAGTGTCAATAGTGAATGATATATGTCTTGAAATCTAGAATACATTTCATTTATAGTCTCATCTTGTTTCATTCTGAAATTTTGAAACTTATTTTTAAGCACAGAAATCTTGCTTTGTTTAATGTTGTTTGTTCCATCATGTGTAACTTTAAGAGTTGGCCAAATTTTATAAGCAGTTATATGCATGCTAACTCTATTGAATTCATTCTTATCTAAAGCACAACATAGCGTATTCATGGCTTTTACATTTTGAAGTAGCATCTATCTTTTGAGCGTTTGGCCATTGTGCACATGGTGTGGTTGGTATGATATGTTGTTCCTGAGTTATATTCCAAGTGTCATATCTGTTTGCTTGCTTATATATTCTCATACGAGTTGACCAATAGCTATAATTCAAACCATTAAATAGTGGTGATCGTATAGTGGATCGATTTCAATGAAACTGTGATGACCCAGATTTTTAACGATTGTTAATTAGAAATTAATGGAATTAAATCATTGAAATATTGATATTGATTAGTCAAACAAATAAATATATTGTTTTAAATACTTTAGATAAATGTTTTAAGTTGTTTTAAAAGCTTATTCTAACTTTGGTTTGGATTTTATAATTATTAATAAAAATATAATTTCTTTTATGAATCGTTTCAAATTTATAAATGTGTAAATTATTTTAAATGATATTATAAGGAAAAATATAAAAGTATTCATATAGGAATACAATACGATAATACGAGTAAAAGTTTACATAAGTGAATTTTATAGTTTGTAAATAATAAAACAAGTATACCAAATAATCAAACAACATATTAAAATAACAACCACTTACATTTCATAATTAAACAATATATTAGAATAACATTTCACTTACACTACATTCTTTTATCAAACTAGTAGCATGTTTTTATAGCACATAAGAAAGGAATGCAAGCTAAGAAAAGAAGACTTCCCAGCCTAATACAAATCTGCATAGTCAAACAGATGGTTCGAATATGAATATGCAGGCTTTAAGAACAACAAGAATCAAAACACAAAGCAAAGTAAAAGTATATATGCATGAAGCTTGTGAACTAAGCCAGGCAAGAGTAAGAAAATGATAGGATAAGTGTAAAAATGAAACATCAAGTACAATGTCATTTAATGCCCTCATTTATTAGCAGCCAACAAGATCAATTCGAGTTGTATGAAAACTTCTTTCAGCCACCAAAATTTTAAAAATCTCTGACCATAGAATTATACCCTGTAACTTCTCTTATGCTTCAAACTGTAAACTATCTTCTTTATCACATTTCATTTCCAATTCGAGCTAAGTAAAACTGAGATGAAGCTTTCATTTAAAATATAAACAAGCATTCAACATCATCAAACAAGTCAATATAACAGTGGAGCAAGATGATTTGAAGATCAAGGTTAAAAACACTTTCCAGTTTTCTAAAATTCGAACTGCTTCAATAAACATGGATGCTCTGTTCCTTTATCTAGCCTGGTGAGTAAACTTCACCTTTTATAGCTAAATATGTTTTATATCCTGTTGCATGTGATGGATAATGAAAGTAATGTTGTGAAATGTTGTTTCCATGGATGAAAATGATGCTTGCATATGTGTGAATATGGATGGTTCGGGTGTGCATGTCTCTGTTTATATAGCAGGCTTAAAATTTGTTCTCTATTTGCAAATTTTGTGAGCAAACCTTTAATTTAAAACCTTGAATCTATGAATTAATGTTGTGGTTAATTTCTGAAGTCAAATAGTTGCATGGATGTGAATATGTAGTGTATATATATAGGCCAGTGATGAGTATGTATGTCTGAAACAAGAAAATTTACTTATGTTCATAATACAGGGTTCCAAATTTAGTTCTAAAATTCAATTCCTACCTATTTCATCAATATTAAACTGAGATCTTAAAAAGGAAGATGATCACAACAATGTAAATTCATTCTTAAAAGTAAGGGCAAGTGGAAATACTAAGTGAAATTTTCAAAGAAACAATACATTACAGTAAAATAAATCAAAGACTTAAAAATTGATGTTCGCAAATTCTTGTTTTGAATTCATAATCTGATTCGAGTTACAAAATGAGGAATTTTAATGATAATATCAAGATTTTTAGATTTGAAAATCGTTTGGATTTTTCGAGTTGAGCGGAATTGTACAAATGGTCAATTCCTGATGATCAACGAACGATTGAACCTCGGGCTCGAGTTTGAAGGAAGGTGATGTGATACAGATCGATGGAAAAATGATAGTTGGATTAATTATTGATCGAGGTGATGGTTTGACAAAGGTTTAAGGTTCTAAACCCAGTTTACTCGTCGAAGATTTAAAGGGGAATTCCACCGACGATTGTGGATCGAAGATGGCCGGGGTGGTATGAATCAACGCACTGTGAGGTGGCGAAGTTCTGGGTTGGTCGGCGAAGCTTCAGGCGGAAAATGGTGGCGTCTGGAGGTTGGCATCGCCTTAGTGAGGCAAATTGATGGCCGGAGATATAGGGTCTGGAAGCTCGAATCGGCAAATTTTCTTTCGCGAGATTAGTTCAAGGGTCTAATGGGTTCGAACGATCGAGTGAACGAAGTTTGACATGTGGGTGATCGCCGCAGGCGTCAGAGGAGCGTCGGCGGAGTGTGCAAATGCACGGTGAGTTTCGTGCATGTTTGATGTTTTGAGTTATGGGGAAGCATGCGCGGGAAATTGGTGAGTTTTCCACTAGGTTTACTCGAGTTCCACCTAGGTTTCGCGTGGGATGTTGAGTACCTGGGTTTATAATTGTTGACAGTAAATTATAAGGAAGTAAGAGCTCGAACTCGAGTGATTTCGCGAGTGAGTAGGCCTGTGAAGTTTACAGCTTAAATTAAAAATCTAAGTTTTGACAAAAAAATTGAAATTAGCTTTTAAAACTTTTATTGGCTAAATGTAACTTATGAGAAGGGTGAAATTGATTTTTTGTGTGTTATTTGTTAAAGGCTTATTACTTATAAAGGTAAATAACCTTAATATAATAAAAGGTTGATTAATTTAAAATGAGTAATAAGGGGTAATTTCTTGATGTAACTTATTAAAATTAATTAAAGGTTAATTAATTAAGGGATAATGATTAAAGGTTGATTAATGGTTAGAGGTTGATTAATCAGGTTATTAAACAATAATTAATTAAGGATAATTAATCAATGAAGTGATTATAGAATAATTAATTATTGTAATTAAGTGAGGTTTAAGGTAATTAATTATAGCTAATTGACTAATAAGAGTAATTAAAGGTTAATTACTGTAAATGGGTAAGAATAATTAACCTATGTGAGTAATTAAAGATTAATTATTTAATGTGATAAATAAATCAAGAAGGATGAATTAAGTTGGATGATTATTGTATGATTAATCGATTGGTTTGTAATTAAATTAATAAGCAGAATTTATAAGTAATTGAAGTAATTGATTTAATCCAAAATGGGGTTAAGAAAATTAATTAGAGATAGTATGGATGATTAATCTTGCTTATAAATGATTTAATGATATTGTGTGCCTTGGATTGGTTGATATCTCTGGTATGTGATGTGTGTTGCTACGTGGTCTAATATATTGGGTTAAAACAGTAACATCCTGTATTTAAAGTTTGAATTGTGTTTCATTGAATAACTTGGGTTAATATGACATTGGATTCGAAGAAATCGGAGTCGGATATTAGTAAATACCCGAAACCACTTCGATCCTTGATAAATTAATGTGGAACCAGTAGGCTGAAATGAAATGATGTAAGTAAATTGGACCATAAATCTAAGTATTAATACCTTGAAGTGGACAGGTGATATAAGTGATGTCTGTAACAAATTGTAAATCTGTAAATTGATACGAGTTACCCGGGTTTATATACATTTTGTATTCCATGTTAGATGGTTTACTCACGCTGGTTTCCAGCCTGACCCGGGTGTTACTTTGATGTAATGCTCGGGTCAGACCGAGTATTACAGATTTTCAGGTAAGGACGTTCTGGAGCTTAGGAGATGAGCTGGATGGCAGGACGTATGGAGTGTTTCCGCTGTAACTATTATTTCTGTTTATCTGAGATATATTTGATTTGTATATACTCAATGTTGTGTATGAGAGTAACTCTGATGGATTATAAATGCAAATTGACAGATATAGTATTCTTTTGTAAACTGCTATTATTTGATATTATATTTTGATCCGCTGCGAATGTGAGGTTCTGTGTTTTATTTTCTGTTTCTTCTTCTATCTCTTTCTTCTTTTCCTAACTATCCGAAATTTTCGGGATCGAAATTTCCGGGTCGTTACAGAAACTAGATGAAGCAGTATGTTCCATATTACATGATTATCAATAAACTTTGTTACGGTTTTATGATGTTCTTGCTCTGATACCAAGTAGAAGTGACTAAGGATCGTATAATATGGAATATTAACTAAGCTATTTACTTGTACCGAATATAAATATAAAAGTAAAATAATAAAGTAAACGACACCATAAATTTTTATACTGGTTCGAACTTCCCGTTTTATATCAAGTTCCAGACTCCTTCTAGAATTTAACTATCAAGCCTTGCTTAACCCGAAGGAATATGTATTACACCGCTTGAGCAACCGGACATGACTTCAACCGCCTAAGCAATAAAATAGGACTTCAGCCGCCCGAGCAAACAAATAGGACTTGCAATACAAAGAGCATTGATAAGTCAGTAATATACACCCTTCATATAATCTTCTCCTTTATGGTATATTGTATAATTCATGATGATATGTAATCACTAATGAACTTTGCTTGAATGAACAAGTGATTGAAACGAAGTATTGAATGTTTAGATAGCCAGATAGTTCAAAATATAAGAATGAGAATTAAAATCGGAATTGAAGATTAAAACTATGGATTTCATGGCTATATATAGTGATTAAGAGTTGCAATTGTTCGTGAAAGGTAGCGATGAAAGAATATGGAGACAACTCTTGAATCAAGAGTAGTTTCTCTTCACTAAATTGAAGTTTCTTTTCAAAATATAGTCGTTATGAAGATTCAGCCCTCTAAGTAGCTCAAATCAGCCAGTTGAATGGACTAACAATTAACGCAGCAAGAATACGGTTCAAAAATGACCCAATTCAGCCTGTTGAATTATCAACTTCAACCATCTGAATATTCAAGATAAGTTGTGCACATGCACAACATTCAATCGACTGAACTAAACTGTTTAGTCGGTTGAATTGCTTGTTTTCTGGCATATCAAGGAATGCTTTGAAAAAATTTAGTATATGAACTATGCTTTGAAATTTTTTAGCATATGAACGATGTTGTGAAAATCTTTAAATTGCATGTGCATGCATATACCACTTTGGAGAGAATTTAATATGAATTCACTACTAGACTCAGACCATAAATTAAATATATTATTGAAGCTTCTATTTGGAATCTGGTCTGCAATCTGTTGGATTATTTCTTGAGTAAACCATATCTTCTCCTGCAAATATGGTTAATATTTACTTATATAGTTGTCACAACCAAAACATCAAAATTCAAGCTTCTAACAAACATAATATATGGAAGGATGTTAAGTAATTTCAGTAAGAAACGGAAACATGAAGAAATGATTAATGTTGATTAAATTTCTTTTTTGATATACGCGTAAAGGTTTTTTAGATTTTATCTTAAAGATGAAAGACGCGTAAAACATTAATCGCTAAATTAATGTCATTATTCATTGTGAAAAAGTGGAATTAGATTAGTACCCATAGAGGTTGAACCTATTATCTATTAGTTATATTATTTTTCTAATGAAGAAATTTGAACTCGATTTGAGTGGCTTACCATCTATTGATAGGGGTAAAAGTTTTATAATACACATAGGCAAATAATAATACTAAATAAAAATATGAAATATAAATATATGAAATGGGTGATACGCAACATTATTAGAGAAAATGGAAAATGATGGAATTGGAAACAAAGAGTCACTACTCGCATTTCATTATCCATATTTTGTTTATATTCCCGATATACTTATTGAGATATTATTTTACCAATTATGTTGTCCATTACATTCTTTTGTATTTGTTTATATTCCTGTTAAAGATAGTGAAATATTCACATAAATGTTATATACAACGAAATACTAATTATTTCACAAAGTTTAATCAGTCAATCTATTACTTTCTCATGAGTACCAAAATGATGTTCTTATAAACAATAATATTTCACAATATTATGAAAAGTGGTATAACAAATACAATTAATTAAATCAATGCTGGTCAATTATTAAGGTTACAAATTTATTGCCATAAATATTTAATCGGTCAAATTAATCGATCAATTCGGCACAGTCAATCTAATCATGTAAATCAGTTAGTAAATATTTATAAAATACTTGGTTATGGAATACTAAACACCATGTTCGTACAAATACGATAAGTTTGGCTTACTCAATCTAAATAAAACAATCAATACAAAATATTTAATTTACAAATTAATCAAATTTTCAACCAATAACAAATAGATTTACGTATATGTATTGTTATCAAATAACAAACTTACAAATAAAAATTGTAGAAATCCGATTAGCAAACATAGAGCTAAGAAAGCGTGTTTGCCACTATCTCCTTTGTGATCCTATTGTGCCTAGAACACGATAAAGCCTAACTCAAAATGATATGGAAAATGAAGTTGCGATCCTCTTTTCATGTAGTTGGAAGAAGACCATTCATTGGCGTCTTTATGAAATAACATTGAGGATATAAAGATTGAATTTGAAAGACATGAGGTGGGTATTGGATTTAAGTCTTTCGTATACGACATAAAATAATCAAGAATGAAGCTAAGAATAATCTTACGACATGAATATTGATGTTTTGGTTTAATTGATGCTGGAATTTTTAGTTAAGAAAAAATAAATTTGGTAGAAACCAAAGATACTGGTTATGTGTGCAGCGAAAGAATAAAAGAGAAAGCCAAGCAGTGTTAATAAAGTCGCATGAACAGAAAAGAAATAAGAAACAAAAGAGGACGAATAAACAAAAATAAATGTTTCTTTGTAATATGCAACAAATAATACACGAATGCAAGAAGAATAGACGAAACCTTTTCACGTTTTTAGAATTTAATGACCAACATAATTAACATAAGCCACAATGAATTTACCTATTAAAGAAAGAACAGAGAGTTAAAATGAAAAAGTTCATCTTTGAATCATCTTTAATAAAGAGCACTTCTATATGAATTCCAAAATCGACTTTATTTTACCCACCCTACCGATCAACGGATCATGGCTGACCACCATACACAGATCACGACAGCAAAGTGTCGAAACATCGAAATCGTTGTTTTTGAGCTTGGTCGGTAGAGGTTCATGGAAGAAGTGGCGGTGTTTGATGAAGTGGTGCCGATCGACGGCGGTGGGTAAAAAGGAGAGATTTTTAGGGTTCATTTAGCCTCGCTCTTAATAAACGAATAACCCACCTTCAATAGCAATAATCGCAAAGAACTAACGAGAATCAACCAAGAATTTACCATACATTTGAAAATGAATAACTCGTCTTTAATAAAGAGTAGTGCTAAATGCACCGCAATATAGACTTCATTTTACCAAAAAAATTAAAAAATAGGAACGGTGTTACATTTTACTCAACGCGGACGGCAGCATACTACCGAAGGGCAGTACCGTTCGGAGTAACATAATTTTTTTTAAATAGTACTTTCGATCGGCAGTATATTACCAAACGGCAATATGGAACCGAATAGTGGAATTTAAAAAAATTTGTTTGGGTAACTGGTTCATACGGCATTATGAAATTGTCAAGGTCTTCAAACCATATGATGTTGCATCGCCAGACGGCAGTATGGAACCGGACAGTGTGATTCAAAAAAAATTTTTTGGGTAATTTATTCATACGGCATTATGAAATTGTCAGTCTTCAAATCATACGACATTGTATCGTCGGATGACAGTATGGAGTTCAATCGATGATATGGGTAACACGTGGGTAATTCTAAGGTAGAAAAAATATTTTGTTGGATAAAAGAGAGACGGGATAAAATGAAGTTTATATAACAATGCATTTAGGTAAATAAGTCATCTTTAAGAACCATGAAATAACGTGAGAAGCAATTAATAACTCATCTTTAATAAATGAATAACTGATGTTTAATAATAAATTCTCGTGTTATTTTATAGATAGAGCTCGGTCTTCAGTCTTATTGTCTTCTTGTCAATCTCTTCTGAGTTCGCCCTTTATATTTTTGGTGAGTTTCTTCGTTGTTACCGATCTCAAAATTTCATTCTTTTTGCGAATGGTTTGAACTTGAGCTGAAAATTTCAAATTCTAGAGTTGTTTCGAGTTGTTTTGATTTGATTTGAGTAGTATTTATTTTCAGTTTCAAATCAGAAAACTGCTTCATCTAATGGCCAATTCTATTCCTTTTCACCAACCATTTCTGTTTTTAATCGTTTGGGGGTAAAGCGAAGAATTGGCGTAATTTAGTTTCATATTCAGTCGTTGTCTACAACATATAATTTTGATGAGCTTGATTTCACTGTTGCAGCGTTGGAAATGGCTTCTGGAACCAGTCCTGTTTCTTTTCCAACTCTTAGAGCATCTCCAACAGTTTGGAGTGTGGAAATTCGATTTTCCGCACTCCAAAATGTTGGAGCCCTCATTTCTACAACAGAAATGAGGGCAGGCGCCTGTTGAACAGGCGCCTGGGCATCAGGCGCCTGTTCAACAGGCGCCCGTGTTTATTATACATCGGGCGCCTGTTGAACAGGCGCCTGATGCCCAGGCGCCTGGTTAACACGCCTATATCAGGCGCTTTCTTTCCCATTCCACTCATTTTCCTCTCCTCCATCCTCCTTTTTGCAAATTTTTTTAATTCAACTTTGCGTCCAAATGTCGCCCCGTCCGGTCAAAACTAGTAGGCGCACCGTTCGATATACGACCGATGTCAATATCGGACCTGTTCATGTCCCTCCTGATGCTACTGTGACTCCAGACGATCTTCGATCTTTGCATGACTTGCCCCCTACTGTTTCGCATCGACTTACTGCAGCTATAGCGACGCCACAGGTATACGTTTATTTATTTATTGCTTGATGAACGACCATGTAAATATATATGTATAGTAATTCTTTGTTTATTTTAACATTAAATAATCATATATTTAAGTTCGTCACGTAGCGATGCGAGGTAGTTGGTATAGGTGTATGTCTGAATATTTTGATCAGTTACCAGAGCCGATTTTGGATAGGCTACATGCGTCACCTTTTGGTGAATTTCTTGCTTTACCTAGATTTGCACATGTAGATCGTTGTCTGGTAGAGGCCCTCACTGAGAGATGGTGGCCTACCACTCACACATTTCATTTCCCTGATTTTGAGCTAGGACTGACTCCTCTAGATTTTTATATGCTCACTGGCATAGAGTTTGGTCGACCCGACCGTCTCCCTGTTCCATTTGATAGTTCATTTGAGGAGTTTGAGTCATATTCAGCTTATTTACCGACTTTGGTCGATGAGGAGGTTAGAGGAGGAGCTGTTATTCTCCCTTGTTTGCTGCGTTATATAGTAGAGTACATGGCCGTTGAGGATATGCACACTCCCGTTATCCGTGCATTCATATTATACCTTTTTGGGTCTACATTTTTTAGTAACAATAAGGGTACTATTAGACTTGGTTTTCTGGCTGGGTTAGTAGATGTGGATGGACTACATATATATGATTACGGTACCGCTATTATTGGTTATTTGTACGTAGCATTAGATACATATGCGCTTCAGCAGTCTAGACAGATGTATGGCTTTTGGTACATTCTTCCATTTTAGTACTACGAGTATACTGCCAATATGCACCCCCGACTTATTGTAGAGGCGAATGCCATACCTTATATTTACTTTCCTAGATTGCATCGTTGGGGTCCTCCTATGCATTTGTCCCGTGTTGCACAAGGGGTGCACAATGAGTTGATGGAGGCTAAACAGCAGATGGATATGAGGCGGCGTGGTAACATTATCATTCGTCCATGGGATCAGTACTTACAGTTTCTAGAGCCCGGTCCTGATCATCCACTCACTTTTCATTTATCCATGTCGCGACGCAGGATTTGCTTTCAGGTTCCTACATGTCCATTCATATGGTATTTAGGGGATCGGTGTTGGCTACAGTTGTATGGTATAGTTCGCATTCCATCAGATCCGCTACCATGAGATGATATGTATGGTGATATTCGAGTTGGACCAGCTTATATTCATGCGATGAGGGGTGCAGGATGGGTGGATGGTGAGCCATTTACAGTTCTGGGAGACTTTGATTCATATTGGGCTCGAGTAGCCCCACGTGCTTACGCTTTGCTTGATTATATTCGGGGTTTGAACTCCGATCATATTGGTCCGCGTACCTCTTCTAGTAGAGTTCCACTACCGCCTGCCACCTTTGAGCCTACATCATCTCAGTACACGCAGCCTCCTACTTTCAACCCCCCCATTCGTTTAGAGCGTATGATGTACACGGTCAGGTTGTAGAGTATCCCTTGCAGTATCCTACAGACGACGCTATTACGGGTATACCATCCGCCGGATTGTACCAGCCTCATCAGGTTTGTATGAGTTTTAAATTTTATTTAATTTACTTGTCATTA
The DNA here is from genome assembly GCA_030737815.1 of Allium fistulosum. Taxonomy (NCBI): domain Eukaryota; kingdom Viridiplantae; phylum Streptophyta; class Magnoliopsida; order Asparagales; family Amaryllidaceae; genus Allium; species Allium fistulosum. Next base: position 132,919,822 of record CM060904.1, read on the forward strand.
TATTATCCACCTACGTATAATTTTTCTTGTGCGAATATCAGTTTTCTCAGTACATGGATTATGATAGACGGATGATTGCTGCATTTGAGCGTATGACGCTCGATTATACAGGGATGATGTATCAGAGTTACCAGACTGCGGTTCAACAGCAGCAGACTCAGTATGATGCGCAGATACAGGGATTACAGACCCAGATTCAGCAGCTTCAGAAGCAGCTCCTTGCCGGACCTCAGCCTCACGACTTTGATGACGTCAACGACGACAGTGACAACGATAGTGGAGACGATGAGGAGATTGATAGCGGTTCTGATCACATAGATTGATGTGCTGCATTTAGATGTTTTAGACTGTGTTATTATGTGATTGTCTATATGTTGGTGATGATGCTACTGTTATATGTGATTGTCTATGTGTTATGGCATTGTGGCGATTATATTTTATGTTGAGTATTGCATTTTGTTGAATTTAATTTACGCTTGTTTATTATTGAGCGTATATGTACTGAAAGTGTGACGATTTTGAAGTAACAAACACATTTGTGTTTGTTTGTCAAACAGTTTATGGATGTTTGACACGTGGACGTTAATCTCATGATTCATTTTATTGATGCGGATCACGACATGTATGTCAAACAGTTTATGGATGTTTATTTAAGAGAAAGTTTTATACTCTAATGTCACAACATTTAAAAGTTCGGTATATTCAATCAATGTGTAACATAATATTTTCGGCTACGGAATTGAAACAGTTAGTAAATTTTTTTATACAAACTGATCAGATGTGCGACGATGAAGAGATAATGGCAACTCAGTTTTGGGACACCATTGCTGAACTTTACAATAACAATATTGAGTGGAGAAGTAGACGTACGAAGGTAGAGTTGAGGACTGCTTATGCGAACTTCTGCAACGCCTGTACGTGGTACGGTACAGTTATCAATGAGGTTATATTTGAAAATTTGTTCGAACCAACCCGTTCCACATTTGAAGGTCGTTACTTTCTCAAATATCAGAGCACATTCACTGTACATGAGGCTTATATCATACGTCAAAATTGGCTAGAACGATTTGGATATCCATAAGTTGAGTGTATTCTCGTTGAGTTTCTTAGTGTCAGTTCTAATTCCTAGTTGTGGTATTTTTTTTGGTTGTATTACTGTGGAGTGTATTACTATGGAGTGTATGTATTGCCGTTGACTGTATTAATGTTTGGGTGTTTCAGTAACATTGACTTGTTTCTTTCTGTATTATTGCGTTAAGAAAATGGCTACAGTTGCATGATGGGATGATACACCGCATCAATAGTTGTATGATGGGATGCTACAGTTGTATGATAAGAACACTGCTTCAACAGTAAATAAAGTATTATTGCTACAGTTGTATGATAAGAACACTGCTTCAACAATAAATAAAGTATTATTGCTACAGTTGTATGATAAGAACACTGCTTCAACAGTAAATAAAGTATTATTGCTACAGTTGTATGATAAGAACACTGCTTCAACAGTAAATAAAGTATTATTGCTACAGTTGTTTGTTTTGTTATGAAAGCCAGCATGTGATTTAAGTTATAAAAGGCTTGCTGGATGCTGAGAAGTATTATTGCTCATTCTTATTTCATACAATTTCAAATATAACAAATGGCGGCAGAAGATTATATATTTTTTGATGTTAGCGACGACGAATTTGATGAAACGATGGAAGATCATTTTCGCCGCAAAAAGGATCTTCTAAGTATGGCTGCGCTACAGGTTGGTCAATCGAGCAGGCAACACGGTGGATCAGTTGTTGGTCGTCGATATAAAAATCGTAGACATTTATGGCACAACGACAGACTGATGGAAGACTACTTTGTTCCAAATCCTACTTACACAGATGTTGATTTTAGAAGAAGATTCCGCATGCGGCGTCCTCTATTTCTTTGAATCCTCCACTGTATCAAGCAGCATGACAAATACTTTATCTTCAAACCCAATGCATCTCGTACAATGGGTTTGACTGGAATTCAAAAAATGACAGCTGCACTCAGAATGCTTGCATATGCAGGACCGGCGGACGCGCTTGATGAAAATTTGAAAGTGGCAGAAAGCACGGTATTAGTGTGTTTGGAACATTTCTGTCAAGCTATCGTGGACATTTACGGTGATCAATACTTACGCCGACCAAACGAGGCGGATATAGTTAAGTTATTAAATATGCATGGTAGTAGAGGTTGGCCTGGAATGTTAGGCAGTATAGACTGCATGCATTGGGAGTGGGAGAATTGTCCAAAGGCGTATGCTGGAGCTTATCAGAGTAAATCTCGTAGGTCCTCTATTATTCTTGAAGCTGTAGCGTCGTATGACTTATGGATATGGCATGCATTTTTTGGAATGCCAGGTTCGAACAATGATCTTAACGTAGTCGAACGATCTATGTTGTTCAATGATTTAGCAAATGGTAGATCAACTCCTTTTACCTTTACTTTAGGAGGTAACACGTACGATCATGGATATTACCTAGGTGATGGTATATATCCTAAATGGAGTACCATTGTCAAGACAATTCCTAACCCACAAAACAATAAACAAGCAAAGTTTGCAGCGATGCAAGAAGGCCAGAGGAAGGATGTTGAAAGAGCATTTGGGGTTCTTCAGTCTAGATTTGCCATAGATAGTAATCCATGCAGACTTTGGTCACCAGTTAAAATGACCAAAATAATATACACTTGTATTATTTTACATAATATGATTATAGAGGATGAAAAAGCCATGGAAGAAGATTACTTTTACGAGGGTGCTCCTACACCACCGCATGTTTGGCGCAACGATATGATTGGAAGCGCACTAGAACTCGAGTTTCATGTAGAAAGCCAAATGTCATACCGTAGTGTTCAACTTCATCAAAGACTACAAAATGATTTCATAGATCATCTTTGGGGGTTTTCTGGAAATCAGTGAAACTATATTTCTGTTCTTACGTTTTCTACTGTTGTTTATGTTGTTGTTACTTATTACGGTTATTGTAATCTGTTTATGTATAATTAACCTAATGTTGTTAAAATCTTTATTCAATGTAGTGCAATTTCAATGAAAATACTTATATTAATAATTGCTTGCATTAAGAACACAATACAAATAACGGTACTTAAAGATACAATGGTTGTAAAAACGGTAATTCATTTAATGACCCTCTTCAAGTCTACGCCTCATAATTTCTCTCCTTCTTTGCTCTGTATACTGCAGTTGTTCTACAGACATGTGTGACATATCCATGAACATTATTGCATCTTCATCTCTTTGCCGGTTTCCAGCAATAAGTTGATCCATTCTTGATAACTTTTCTTGGTGTTGCATTGCTCGAGTGTCCATTGCCCGGTTAAATCTTCTTCAGATTCAAGCATGAGTTTTTTAATTTCCTCTTGATCTGCTGCAGCAGTCTGCTTCTTTTCGGCCGCTTTTGCTCCCTGTGGCCTAAAAAAATGATCTTCGGTTGGGGATGGGCCTTCTTATGATCCTAAACCGAAGCTTCCTTGAGATTCCATAGGACTGGAGCTTTCTCCAACTCTAGGCGTTTTACCCCGACCACTATTTGATTGAACTTGTTAAACGGTTTTCTGAAGCGATGATTTCCATTTAACGTGCTCGACCAACATGTCATAAACATGCATGAACTGATAAAAATGTGGTGCTTGTTTACTATCAGGTTTATAGATTTGTTTGAACAACTTGCTTGCGGCCATTCTCTGTTCAAAAAATAACTAGTGCACTTAGAGAACTATGATAAAAAAATACAATGAAATTATATTAAAGCTTACTAAATGCGTTTCATTCACAAATCCACTAGGATTCGTTTGCTTCAACTTGAACATTTGAGAATCGAACGTTTGCGTTTGACGATTTATTTTTCCATAATGACCTTTGACTGAAGATAGCGTTCTTTTCCGATTGATGTTCTTCCGATTATAGCAATTAGTAATTTTTCCCCAAAAAGACTCACCACTTTGATCGGTCCCTCGAATAGGATCGACTGAGGGTGCATAGTAAAATGTAGCAAAGATCGTAGTCTTCCGCAGCGCTCCAACTTGCATTAGTTACTTCTCCCCCAATCGGAATCGTAACGTCTTGTAAGTCGTATTCGTCAAAACTGGACCTTGCAGCAACGACGGCGAAATCGGAGTACATTTTCAGTTGATATTAGTGGCAGAAAAAAATTTCAATGGAGGAAGGAAATTGGTTGGAAATGGAAGAAGAGGGGAGAGTAATATTTGAAGATGGAAAAATGACCGTTGGAGGGAAAAAAAGATGACCGTTGGGGCTGAGTCGGCGCCTGTTTAACAGGCTCCTCGTTGCAACAGGCTCCTGTTGCCAGGCGCCTGTTGAACAGGCGCCTGAATATGAGGCGCCTGTTCAAAAGGCGCCTGGCAAACAGGCGCCTGTTCAACAGGCGCCTCACTCTATCCTACTTTCCCAACCCGAAGCCCCTTCTTTCTGCACTATTGCGAATTCCTGCCCTCTGTTGGAGATGATTTCGAGTGCGGATTCGAGAATTTGCAACCTGTTGGAGATGCTCTTAAGAGTAGGTGTTCAGGATTAAGCTACTCCGAGAGCGTGGATTTTAGGAAGGTTGCATATGTCCCAGATTCTCGTAGAAGCAAATCCTTGAGAATTAACCGTTTGTCTATGACTAACCGTTCTAATTCGGGTTCGGATACCGTTGAACTGCAACCCGTTTCAGATTGGAGTCTTCCTTTAGGTAATTTTTTCCCCTTCTCTTAAACAATGTTTGAATCATAGAAAACCGTATGATATAACATGTGTTGTCCAAAACTATATTAGTTTTGATGTCTGTTTCATTTTACTCCATAATACGATAGGAGAAATTCAAAATGTTTATGAGAGTAAGAGCCTATATCGTGACAATTTTTTTTCTTAACTGCTTAAAGTGAGTGTGATTTGTAAATCTTGAGTAGTTTTACTAAGTAGTAAATAACTATACATCCTTGCGAACAGCTTAAATCTATTTGTAAATCTAACTCAATCTTTCTAAAAAGTGCAACTTAATTTTTCTAAAAAGTGCAAGTTAGATTGCACTTTGTATTTCAAAAATTGTGATCTCATTTAGATATTCAATGACGCATCGCCTTCTTACGACTACATTAAAAAGGCGTACGTGCAAAGCTTTCACCAATGAATTGAGACTACAAAAGATTTGGTTATAGATTTTAAAATGAAGCATGTACCAATGGTTTATTTAGAAATGAAACATGATAATTGATTTGATTATATATCTTGGATTAAAAGATAACTTAGGTCAATATTTTGAACTGAAACACATACTAATCCGATCTCATCTTTAGACATATATTTTAACTTGCAGATGGTTGATGTTTTCAGCAAGAAAATATTATTGCAAATCTGGTTAACGTACATGTAGAAAATATTGTACAAGCGAATCCTATTACTAAAATAATTAGTATGAGTACAATCTTAAAGGAATTATGTCTTGAGCTCCTGCAAAGATAATCTTATCCGTGTAAATAGCAGCCTTATTAAAAGCTAATAAAGCACCAAACAAATTTGGTTTAAAAGTCCAAATCAAGTACAATATAGTTGTAAGAGCCTAGAAGCATTAGTTTGCTAGTAATCAAATTGATTCCTTTTCACCAATTGTACAAAAAGGACACAACAGCAAAAAAAAATTGATGTCACCATCGATTACACTAAAAACAACGTTAATTTAATGTTAAGTGTGTTAAATTTAGAAGATTCAAATATTTGTTGAGAAGGAAAGAAATTGATCAATTGGTTCAATCAATTAATTTGGCTTATATATGGAAAAGTATGAGAGGATATTTTGGAAGGAAAATGATTAATTAGCCAATCAATTAAATAGTCAATGCATTCGTTATACGAAAAAATAAATCATTAGGCATGGAGAATCGATCAATCGAACGATATGAAAACCAAGATTACGTCATCTATTTGTACTAAAATCAAATCATGCAATTTGAAAAGCTATTTGGATAATCAGAAAATGGATTTTCTTAATCTCCAAGCAACTCTTCATTCTCAAGTCTATTTAAATGAAGGAATTTCATGTTCATATGTATGTGAGTGTCTGAGAGCATCTATCATTATCCTCCTCTCTCTTTTGTATTCTTTTTCTTCTTCAGTGGAATAAAAGAAGTTGTTGGGTCTTCGTGGACATAGGATGTTCATATCCGAACCACCTTAAATATTATGTGTCTCTTATTTCTGCTATTGTGTCTGTAAGATTGCATAATTGATTTTTTAAGTTCCATTGATATCTAAATAGAAAATATTAGGTCCTGATCAAATAATCCGCTTGCTCAAATCAATATAAATTTCATGGCAGTGTGTATAACTTGGATAAATATCAACAGGTATTACTTTATAAAGCATAGCAGGAAAAAATGTATAAGGAATCACATGCCAATCTAATAGAGCAAAGAACATGTAAAGTAAAAGTCAACATTGTCATCAGAAAATTAAAAAGGTTTAGAATTTTGATATTTAGAATGAAACATGCCATAGATGTCAAAGAATCATCGAAGAATAATTCGATCAGGCAAAACATTACTCTATTTTACAAGAAAAAAGGGATAACTATCTACTTCAAAGTTCAGCGACTTGCATGTGATGAATATTTTTATACAATAAAACACATTAGTCTGGTGTATGGGGAACAGTTTGTATAAATGATTTTTCCTCGTATGGTATAGATAAATAATATGTAAAAGCATCATATGTTCAGGATGTATATCAGTACAATAAACATCTAATGAACAAAACTGATGTAGAGTAATTAGTATTGAGAAGGGGAAATACTGTTTAAATATATGGAATGATGTTGTATGCTTTTACAACCAAGCATGCAATAAATAAAGACATGCTGAGATTTACATATTTAGTTTGATTTTTGTATAATCAAAATAAATATGGTCTATTTACATGTGTATTTGAGGAGCATTAAATGTTAGAAACATTTCATTTTTTTGATGAGTGGAAGATGTGAGACATATAGTAATATGATGCTATGTTTAAATGTTAATTATTATATTAATATTTATTCTTAGGATTGCTTTTTATAAAAATCAATTTTTTTTCAATATAATTGGTTTTCTTTGATAGACAGTAACCTTATTCCAAATGGTTGCAATAGCTACTTTATGCATTTTCTCTTCAATTTTGTTGATTATTATCATGTTAGTTAAGTGTCAGACTTTAAATATCAAAGCTTATTAATCAATTGGAAGGTGGATTTCATAATATGGATACTTTGAAATAAAGATTTGTTTCTATTTGTTTCCAACCGACACCATGAACATTAGTATTTTCTGTCATGTAAGGTCTTATTCATATGGATAATACACGACTTATTATAGTTTTCACTTTCCGATTTTGCATACCAATACTGAAAAGTAAACATGGAGCTGTGTAGGTAAAGTATTCAAAGACGTTGTAACTACAGGTACAAATATCATATGGCTATAAACTGATACGCATTCATATGTCATTATATTATCCTAATAACAATATTTGATGAACACAATACCATAAAAAGAAATGTTCCGTGAATGAATTTTTTTAACATGTTAATACATCTAAAAATGCTATAATTACGTCATTGTAACACTGTAACTTTAAACTTAAATTTTAGTTAAATCTAAAACGTAGAACTTTATTATTATAATTAACTGGCCTTTACATGGAAGCTTGCTCAACAATTAAATGAAAACAGACATTTAAAAAATAAACTAAAACATAGAGATAATTGTATGAATTGTTTTTGTGATATCATTAGGATCAATTGTATTATATTTTCTTTAAACTATCAAATTTCAAGCTATTATTGGAGACATATACTAAAATTTATTGATTAGTAATTTACATTTATGAAATTTGGTTATTTCCATTTATTTATGTGATTTTAGTTGTATTTCATATTCACTGGAAATATCCAATAAGGACATGCGTTGAAGATAACTCAGGTAATGGCCCTGATATTTTTACAACATACTTCCATTTGCCAAGTACAATTACAGCCCCATGATTGAGGCTTGGATTAATTTAATCACCAATATTTGGTCTATCTTTGTCTTTTGAGAAATTCCAAGTTGTTCTTATCACCTACATGCGCACAGTGAGAACATAACCCTCATATAACTATATTCTAAGCAAAAATGGCAAAAATGAACGATTTTTGTTCATCTAACAAAATAGAAACAAATTAATACAACAATATTACAAAATTATATACATAACAATAACATAATCTTTGTAACGGTGACACCAATAGAAAGTAAATGTCATTATGCCATGAACCTGCTCAAGGCATCAAATGTTGATGACCACTGATTGGCTCTCCTAAGCTTTCGTTGCCATTTGTAGGTTCCAATATTACATGCTCTGAGCAGTGCTAGCAAAATGGTCCATGGTGTCCAAGTATAAAATTTTGATTTAATCCTCTATTTCGTGCATCGTATTACTTCATCAACTGAAGAAAACTATATGACAGAAGGAAGAATGTTGCATAAAGGAAGTCAAATATACCAAATTCTCAACCTTTCTTCTGAGTACATCAGTAATCTATGTAAAGTAAGGACAAATAACAATTGTCAGCCTGTGATACAAATTATTTCAATAATCTTTTGTGTACAAAAGAAACTTTTACAACTCCGATTTGAAGACGTTGATAAGTTCAACTGTAAGTACAATCAGTTTATGTATGTAGGTGAACGGAAGAAATACAAAAATTGAGATAAAAGCACATAAAAGAAACTATTAATTCATGAACCAAAACTGTAGTTAAAGAATAAATCAAAAGAAATATAAAGTCTAAGACAAACTAATACTTCACATATGTAAATGCAAAAATAAAAAGTATTCAATATGTGCTAGATAAAAAATGATACAAGTTTTATGTGATAGATAAGCAAGTGATGCGAGATGATTTAATAAAAAAAATGAAATCGGTTTTTATTAGAGTTTAATATTTATTATGAATAAAAATAAAACTTACTATAGTTGTGCATTTGGACGGCTTTGAATTCTAGTCTTTTGCAATCTTATGTTAAGATTCTTATATGCACGAATTATCTATTACTATTTTTGAATCCTAGACTGGAAAGTTTTTATCAACTGACAGCAAAACCTTCTTTTTTAAGGTGGATATTAAAACTAAACGGTAAGAAGTACATAATTTTTTCAAATATAAAACAAAATATTGGTATTACATGAAACTGGAGGTAAATATAAGTAGATTACCAAACCGACTTTCAATCTCTAAGATCGGACTGGTGGAAGCTTCAATATAATGTAGGATCTGAATTAGGGATGATGACAAAGGATTGGCTAATGTACTTATGCTCTTAATTATTATTTCCCATTAGTATCCATAAGCTTTGTCTGATACCCAATTGACATAAAACATGAAGATAACACGTAATGGGCCAAAGCAAGGCTATGTTTTCAAGAATACAACTTACATTTCCATATTTGAAAAAACATATAATCATTCAGATTTCGTCAAAATTGTAGACTAAAAACAGTATTATTGCGACCATAAAAGACTATATTTTGTATCTAGAGTAATTTGAGAAGTCACTTCATTCACATTTATTTTTTAAGGATAATGGACAATGGCAAAAATGAAATATGATTGCCAGTTGATTCATAAGATAGATAAAATTGTATTTACAATGTAAGAACAGTTGATCAACAATTAAATGGTAATAGAATACATAGAAGTTTGATTTGAGTTGCTAAAGTAGCGAGGCAAACTTAATTGTAAGAGAAATATTGCCTTAAAAAGGAATTTTTGACATTTGAAAACAATGTGTAACAATCATGTTATTCCTAGTATACATATAGGCTATGAGGCAAATAATCATAAATAGAAAGTATAACTGATTCTTCATTGGAAAAAAAGAAATGCGCAAAAGGGGTTTTATTCATTGTGCATATTGTTAAATATTATTTGAGACATTCTAGGTTGTACTATTTGATAAAAAAGAAAGTTACATAAATGCAATTAGAAATGATATGTATTAGTTATAAAACTGGAAATATAAGTAGTGAAATCCACATGCTATATTATATAATAATATTATAGACCGGATTAATGACCATAGAAGTAGAAATATCATATAACACACTATTAAAAGCCTGAGCACAACATTGGCCAATCAATCCTTTTGATAATCCAATCTTGTAGATGATGGATTTTTCCATTTTTGAGGGTATTCTCTTTGCCCGGTTATATTTTAGCCTTTGCAAAATTTTAAGATTGTTTATTTAAGACTTTTTCATTAGAAACTAATTCCAAATTTGGTGACAATCGTGATCACAAAAGAATACTTTTGCAAGTAAATCTTCTTGATCAATAATTCCCAACTATGTTATATTGCAAAAAGGGAAGAAAATATGAACCAAAATTCAAATGATCTAACAATACTAAAAAAACCTTTTTTATTTATCCTGTTACAACTAATTTAGAGCAATATACTACATATAATAAAATGAATAAATATAATTGATTCACGTACATTTATTTCCTTACATACAACCATAACAAAAATTATTGCTGTTAGTTAAGAGATTTACTTGCAAAGGCCAATTCAATAAATATTAGCGTCATAAAAAATGGATAACTAATACTTAAATAATATAACTTTTCTAACTGCTGCTCAAGCTTTCGCATAATCATGTCTTAATAAAGTATTAAGTAGCAAATGATAGCAGATGATCCAATTTGGGCAGCGTCCTCTACCTACAACATAAAAATATAATTTGACACATATATAAGGTGGAACCCAGTGCACACGGCTCTCGCACTTGCGGGCTCTGCGGAGGTTGATAATGTACGTAGTTTTTCTCTCACAATGCGAAAATGCCATTTTTTGACTCGAACCTGGGTCCAGATCACCATGTGGGTGATTCAACTGTTGCACCAAGGCTCCATCTCATAATTTAGCACATATAAACTAAGAAATATGATACATTCATATATATATATATTAACTTGAATTAGCCTTTTAGTTCCATACCAAATGCAATCTCTTCAGACAGAGTATGGTATATATTATACTCATCTTTAATAATGGGGTGAAAGTAGAATTACATGCACCTATAATAAAAAACAAAATGACAAAATAAAAAGATTAAAAACAAAAATTTAGTTAACTACTAATATACTTCATGATTTTAACAAATTTGTATTCAAATGCACAATCTAAAATGTTATCTCAACCATATAATAGAATCTACAAATCAAACCTTACGAATACAACAGCTGAGAATAAAACATCCTCAATCAACCATTACAATTAGACAATCAGAATATATTAATAGATTAGTTCCAAGCACCTATACTTCTATATTCATGCCTTCATTCTAATGAACTCAGGGTTTATAAAGCAACCTAATAAAACATATCTAAATTTAAAAGTTCAAACTGCATTGCGTTCTTTGTGGAGCAACAAATACAGACAACAAATAGTAATAAATACAGTTAAAACCTGGAGTGGTATTATGGATAGATGATAAGGTAGTTACCTTTAAACTTCATCATTAGAGACAGTTTTGCTTAACTATAGATACTTCAAGTGATGAGAGCTTCAAATATAGAACAAAGACGCATTCAAAGCACATCTAAGATTCAAAAATTAATCAAAGTAGATGAAGTTATGATTATGGATTTAACGGAAAGTTATGTTCATAATTAAATCGCTTAATGGATAGCGAAAGTAAATATAAAATTTTGGAACTTGAATCTTGTGTAAAAATTAAAGAGGAAATGAATCAAACTCAATTCACAACTTGGATAAACACAAAAATCGTTTAAGACTATTGGAGATGATACCTTATGTAGGAAAAATAAGAGAAGTGGAGTGTTTGGGAGCAACCCAATGAGAAAACACTTTCTCTTGTGAAAGTGGGAAGTTGGATAATGGGGCAGAGAAGAATGATAAGCCAAAATAGAGGATCATGGAAAAATGGGTAAATGGCCTAACGTGGGAAGATTAATGACGTAAATATCGTTACTTTTTTAGATATGGAAAGCATAGAAAAAGTCATTTCGACGAATGCTAAAAAGGCTTCACTTTGACTTGGTTGACCAAATATTCGCTTTATAATAAAGGTATATGATCGGAACTTCCTTCTTTGCTATTACATTCCACATATCTTATAAATACCTTTGAAGCATCCTTAACAAAGACCTTTTGTTGGAATTTTGTGAGTAAGCTCCTCGGCTTGGACAAGACATTTAGTTCATGTCCCTATGCTTGAATATATGGGAAAGTTCGTAGATAAAATAATTTTTTAAACGTATTACCATGTTCCCAAAGATTAGAACCACTTCTTACGGTAATGTAATCTTCATGCCGAAACTCCTAATTCTTGTAGTCATTTATTTGGTACCTCCCAAGAAGTGGAACTGTCATTCTAGCCCTAGATTAGTGTTTCGATCTTGAGATATATGCAGTTAATTGTTAGATTACAACAAACAAGTGTAACGACCCAGAATTTTGACCAAATTAAATTGAGAATATTTAATTAATTTTAAATATTTGAACGATGATTTAATTTGAATCCCGAATTTAACTGGGAATTTGGCGTTTAAAATTTATAATTTAATCCATTGAATGCTGAATAAAAATTTGAATCTTCAATTTTAAGCCGAAGAAAAATATTTCAAAAGCTTTTAAAATTTGTATTGACGGTACTGAAGACAATAGAAGCTTCGGAATCGAAATTTAAAGTGAACTGTTCAGTTTTGAAATTTAATCGTTTGAATCGAATTGAAAAATAGCCATCCGAGGCACAGTCTCGGAATTCGACGAAACCAGTTCCATTGGGTCCGTAATATTTAATTATTGCCGGATTTTAGTTTTCGTATCTTTCGGAACTGATATGAAAGCACACGGCGTATAAACGCGTCGAAATCAAATTGAGTTTAATTTGAAAATTAAAAAAAAATTTAAATTTTTATTTATTAACAGCACCACGTTATTCCTTGTATCACGCCTAAAATCACGCGGTGATCACGAACGAGATCGTGCAAAGCTTACTGCTCTCATTTCAAAGTAATGCCTGAACTCCTTCTTTTCATTTTTCAAATCTACAATGGCCGAGCTCTATATTTCTTCATTCCCTCTCCAGTTCAAAGAAAACGAAATCGAGCCCTTCTCCTCTTAAAATCAAAAAAAAAATCGCGGCTTCCCTTTTCTTTCACAAAAACGAAGTCGTGCAAAACGAAAAATGGACCTCGATTCGAAGATCGAAAGCAGGCAAATGGGCGCAATCTGGAGTGGGCGTCGATCGATGTGATGGGGTTCGCTCGCGCATTACGCTGCCAGCGAGGGTGAGGGAGGCGACGTGCTAGAGCTCGCGAGACAGCGAACTTTGGTTGGCTCGCGATTCAACCTCGAAGTCGATTTGATTCATTCGAAAAAGGATGGTGGCCGTGATCGAACCTGACTTCGACTGAGGGGCGGAAATCAGTGTTGAGGGCGAAGCTCGAATTAGCCGCGACGTCGTTCGATTTGGGCAAAGCAGCGGCAAACTTGGGTGAAGGCGTGATGCGACAGTGAGAAGGCATGCTCGCATTCGTCTTCGTGGAGCGTGGAGTTCACTCAGCTTAGGAAGACGGCGACGACTATGGTTCGTTCAGATGGTGGAGAGGAGCGTCGATGTCGTGATGATGGGTTTTGGAACTGCGTTCGAGTAGGTAACCTGAATCTTACATTTAAGTTTAAGGGTTACATAAGTGAAAACGATCTGGCAATTAAATTGGTTGATATATTTTTCCATCTGTCAAAATTTTATTCACAGTAAGATATATGTGCAGTTTGGAAGAAAAATATATGTAAGATTTAAAAACAAAAACCTTTTGAAAGTGAATATATGTATATATATATATATGAAGATGCTGATTGTTTTGAAATAATATATATATATACATAAATATTTAACTTACTGTTAAATTTTAAATAATGTATTAAGGTGTTTAATTTACTTAATCGATTTATTTAACAATTTTAGAATTTGTTAAAAAGAATTTAGTTTAAAATTTAAAAGTACTAGTTTAAAATAAAATTACTGGTGAATTAAAAATAAAATTGTCAAATGGAAATTTATTATTCGATTTTTTCGAATATTGATAAACTGTATAAATTGTTTATACCAGGTTAACATCGAGAAAACAAAACTGAAATGGAAATGGATAGCAAAATTAAAAAACTAAGGTGAGATCTTCTCACTCAGATTAAATTTGAATTGCAGTTATTGTTTGTGTTGATTGCTATTGAATGTGCTATTAGATATGATAGGATATATCTATATATATAGCAGTATATACATATTGGCATATGTATATATTGGATTGATGATTTCCCGCCTCGTATAGCGGATGAGACCCTATTGCGCCGTCAGTAAGCGGATTTTTATAAAACCCATATACCGCGATAATTCCGTACTGGAGCGGAATTGGTATTGTGCTAACATCTTTGGATGCAGGGAAACAGGTTGGAGGGATCCAACTGGATTCCTCACCAGTAGTTATTTATTTACAGATATTGTGATGTATTCTGTTATCATATGTTGAGATATGATATTGACTGTTGTGATTGACTAATTGATGCATTGCATCATCGGATTCAAATTTTGAAGTTTAAAAATAACGATTTTAACTTTAAAAAGAGATTTTAAAAGTGATTATTTGAAAGTATACGTTTTATTTGAATCTTTGAATTGGTTTACTTTAAATAAATAAATGTTATAAATTTAAAGTTATGGAGATTATAATGTTTGTGAAATATAATCAAAAGATGATTTTTGAAGTGAATAGTTAAGTAATTTATAAGATATTTAAATTTGAATTTTTGAATTATTAAAAACGATGTATATAAAAGATGTACAAAATTGATATTTATCAATTAAAAATTATTGGAATTTTAAACGAGTTTTTATAAGTGTTAAATTTGTAAAGATATGAAACTTATAGAATTATAAGTTGTAAAGATAGGGAATTTATAGAATTATAAATTGTGAAGATTTGAAGTTTATAGATTTATAAAATTTGAAGTTTATAGATTTATAAAGTATGAAGTTATAAAATAAATGGAAGTGTAGAATAAAAGATTATAAGAAATTTACTTATAAATTGGGTTTTTGCCTTTAAATGGAATATTTATCGAATTGATTTATAAAGGAGATTTATAAATCAAAGTGTTAGAAAATAGAAATAGAATTTATAAACGGTGTTTTATAAATTCGAGAATCAATCAAATTTGATGAATCGAATATAGAAGGTTATTAAGGAAATTTTATCCACGATTTTGGATAGTGGATAAATTCTTGAAAATAAATGTGTAGAAAAGGTTGAATTTGGATAACGAAGTATATTCACGATTTTGGACAGTGGATATTGTAACGACCCGGAATTTTCGACTCTGAAAATCCCGAATTGTTAAGATAGTTAGAGAAAAGAAGAAAGAGATAGAAGAAGAAGAAGAACAAACAGAAACACCAAACAGATTCTCTCATTCGCAGCGGATAAAATATAATATCAAATAATAATATTTATACAAAGAAAAACTGTAATTGTTACTTTACATTTAATACATCAGAGTTACAATCATTTATACATGAACTGGACAGTTATACAACTTGTTCCAGACTACAATCTATACAGACTACACAGTCTCATATATACAGCGGAATACTCCATACGTTCCTACCATCCAGCTCGCCACCTCAGCTCCAGAACGTCCTAACCTGAAATCTGTAATACTCGGTCTGACCCGAGCATTACATCAAAGTAACACCCGGGTCAGGCTGGAAACCAGCGTGAGTAAACTCATTTAACATGGAATACAACAACATAGAACTACATACAATCCGGGGTAACTCGCATCAATTTACAAATTCACAATTTGTTATAGACATCACTTATTTCACATAACAATTTCTAAGTACCAAAACTTAGATTAAACGGTCCAATTCACTTAAATCATTCCATACCAGCCTATTGATTTCACACATCAATTTACAAAGAATCGAAGTGGTTTCGGGTATTAACTAATACCCGACTCCGGTCTCTTCGAATCCAATGTCATCTTAACCCAAGTTATTCAAGTGGTTAAATTTTAAATACAGGATGTTACTTTTACATAGCAATTCATCATAGACAACCACATTTGCTCTATTCAACCCAACTTATCATATTACAAAACCTTTCATTTCACAAGGCATCACAATCACATATCAGGAGTAACAAATAATCCAAGGTATTCAGATATCATTCAACCATTCATAAGCAAGATTTATCACTTCCAAAATTTATTTAATTTATCTCTAATTACATTAATTACTAACTTAAATCACTTAGATTACCTTTATTTAACATTAACCAATTAATTAATCATCTTTTAATTATCCACCTTAATTAATCCTCCTTGACTAATTATCTTATAATTCATTTAGTAATTGTCTTTTAATTAATCACTTAGATTAATTAGCCTTAACCATTCACATTAATTATTCTTTAATTAATTAATGACATTCATTAATGATCCTCTAATCACTTCTAGTAATTAACTATTCTTTTAATTAATTACATTTAACAAGTAATCTTTTATAAATTAATTAACCTTAATAAATCAGATTCAGTAATTCTCCTATAATCTCTTTACTAAGTAATTATACTTTATAAATTACATTAAGTAATTATTTTAATCACTTCCTTTTAGTGATTATTCTTACTCATCAATTAATTAGTTTTTCTTCAATTACCTTATTAATTTAATTAATCATTAATTATCCAAAATCTTAATTAACTTTAAGATAACCCATTTACCTGTATCAATTTCTTAGTTATGATTAACACATAAATTTAAAACATTTTACCTTATAATAAACTACTAAATTTTATATTTCCTTAAGTTAAAAATAACTTAAGAACTTAACTTAATAAATTTTAAGCTAAACAAAACATACCACTTTTCTTAAAAACCAGGTATTTAAACACATAAATTATAAAGAAAATTTTGATTTATGTTTTAAAATCTTTCAAACTTGTTTTTATAAAACTTTAAACTGTTATACTCATTTACTTCGAGTTCATCCCAGTATTCACTCAAAACCAGACCCGAGTATCCCCCATTTTGATTTTGTTTTATAAGTTTTAACTTCAACCTGGAACCCATCACACACGCAAAAATTTCGAAACCTAACTCGAGCCACAATACATCTTCCCCGAGCCCTTACCCGAGTCCAACTTCACCCACCATCATCCACTGATACGCCGTGCACCCGTGTACCTTCACCGGTGAACCACAACGCTCCGACCATCGACGCCGATTCCTTCATTTCTCCGGTGATCCTCGCGACCAAACACAACCCTCCAAAACACTCAATTCGATCGAGAAACGAAATCGACCAAAATCCCATAGCCTGTAACAAACCCCATCGGAAAATTTCTTCCCTCTGACGATACCTGACACGAGACACCATGCCACCTTCACCGTAGCCTCACCACGTCTCCCAGCATCTTCAGTTCGACTCGCGATCGACTCTGAACGTCACTAGGCAACGCGGAACCCATTTGAACACGATCGACACCACCTGGAAGAAAACCCTATCTCGACCATTTCTGGCCATCACGATCATCTGTAAATCACCATAGAAATTTTCTGATGATCCCCTTCGCCCACTCGCCCTTCAAACCCAATCTCGACGGCTAGTTCGCCGTTGATCGATAGAAATCGATCAAAAACTCCCCGACGTTCTACTCAAGAATGCACACAGATTCCACAACTAAAAATCATGATATGATTATTAAAATTCATGGTTTAACATTTCGAATTCAAACATATACTTTAATCGGAAAACTAAATTTATTAAATTTTGACCAAAGTAAGATTTCACTGTAAAATTTAAAATTTTCAACCAAATATTGATTCTAAATCCCTGTAATTATTTTTAGGTGAGATTTTACATAGTTACAACCAACTTTCATTTACAAATCACGGACTAATTCGAAATCACAGTTGAGATATTGAATTTATTAGGAAATCCAAACCTGTAGTTTTTCAACATAGCCTATTTTTTTAAAAAAACAAACAGGCATTCAATAAATCACACATTTAACATACATCCATTCCATCCAGATTTTCAGGCTAACAAGATGAATTATATCCAGATATCATAAAAAAATTTAGGGTTTAAAACTGTAACAAAAACTTGTATTTACTCACAGGCATCTCAAAAAATATAACAAAGGGAACCGGGTTGGAAAACTCATTTTTTTTCCTAGAACAGAGGCACTATCATATGTTTACTGTTATCCATGGCAACCACATGTAAATACCAACTTAACATCCCAAATCAAATAAAGATTTAACCAGTAATAAATCATAGATTAGTGGGAAAAAGATCTTAGTTAAAAGTTTTACTCACCTTCCAATCTTTTCTATTTTTTTTTACAGAGCAAATACTTTATTTCATTCATGCAAACATATCTACAGCATTACTTTAAATCCTTATCACATGCATCAATATAAAAAGAAATTAAGTTTGATAGAAAGTGATGTTTACTCACCAAAAATCAGAGAACAGAGAACATGATCTGTTTCCAGGCTTATTCCAGGTTGATGATTTCCAGACTGATTTTGATTTTTTTTTTTAAACTTGCTTTTCTTTTGCTTTGTTGAATTTTAAACTTGCAGTTTGATTAATTCCTCAGATTGCATGTCTTCAGATTCAATTGAAGATTTGAAGCTGCTTATTGAATTGCCTCCATCCTCTTTTGATTTGCATTTGAATTCCAGATTTTATTTTGCTTCTTTGCATTTGATTTCCAGTTTTACTTTTTCTTAGATCTATTTTGTTTTTAATTGAATAATGAGAAGAAGGATTTTTAGAACTGAAAAATGAATACAGATCTTCTTTTTGTTTTTAATTTATTTATTTTAATTCTAAAAAAAAATTGTGGACATTTGTCCTTCTTAAAAGTTAATTTGCTTACACATATGACTATTCAAGCCTCCATATGTTTACAAGTGTAAATCTTGTCTTTTATTAATTTATTTAAGCTATACCTATGTATTTAAAAAAAAAATCATAACTTAGTTTTATATTTAAACTTTTTCTTTTGTTTATCTATACATAACTTAAAAGAAAATGTTATAAAAATCCAATTATACATTTATAAATAAATTTATACAAATATAACAGTATATGTATCCCTTATTTATAGTTATAAATTTTTTTAAAGATAAGGATATAAAACTAATTACATACTAACAAAAATCATGTATACATATTATTTTTGATCCAATTTATTTCTAAGATGTTTATCTTTTGAATTTCAAATTCAAATTCAATTTTGTTTTAAAAATAATAATTTTTCAAATTAAATTATTATACCAATAGATTATCAAATAAGTATTTATCCAGATATAAATATTTATTTCCTGATTTATCGGTATTTCTACCAATTGACCTAGTTAATTATCAATTAACAGATATGCCAAAATCTGGGTTATCACAGATATATTATTAAATAAAATGGATATGTTTTGGAAAAGGGATATTACGAATGAAGTAATTGTTTTAAAAGATGTTTTAAAACGTGATAAGTATCGAATACATAGATTTCAACATTTATTGTTGAAATAGGCGTTTTCGAAGATATAAGGAAATGATGGACTATAACACTGTTGTTATAGTAAATGATTTTCGAAAGAAAATGTTTTATGTAGTATTGGGATTTATATATCTATCTTAAATCCGAATCCCTATACTAGTGATTTTGAGTCGTCGTAACGATGTTTTACGTAACATTCGTTTTGACTCAAATTGATGTTGTTATAGAAAATAGATTTCCTTAAAGAATGAAATATATACTTAATTTGATTTAAGTATATCGAATATTTTCAAATGTTGAAAATAAATAGATTTGTGAAATACTTATTATTAAATAAGTATGGAGATGTTTTTCCAAAATGAAATGAAATGTTTTTTTGAGAATTTATCTTCTTAAAAGATAAATTGAAATTGAATATTGAAATCGATTTGAAAATCGTATATCTGTAGATATTTGAAAAATATAAATTCACTATGGAATTTATAAAAGGGAGACTGTTTAAAAATAAATATCGATTTATTTTAGAAGTGTGGAAATTTTATATCTAGTAAAGATATTTTCTGAAGATGAAATAATTTGGAAAATTATTTGGAATCTGATGATGTTGCGCATCTTTATTGATAGTTAAATAACCGACTATCAATAATTACCTTGAGTAGGTATTTGTTGTGAATTGGATGGATTTGAATGCCACACTTATTTTTGAATAAGCGCTCACTATTCGGGTTAGCCGGGAAAGGACCATGGGGTCGTATAACCCATTCCGAATATGTGATACGTCGTTATGAATTGCATTCGAAGACCGGTGTGAAGACCGGATATTTTTGAAAACGGAAGGATTACCGTCGAGTTACTCTACATCGGCTGATCTCCGGTTTAGAGGTTTTATCACCCTTAGTGACGGGAAGTCCGGACGTGATTAGAAAATTATCCGGAAATGCAAGGGCTTCGTGAGAAGTGCCTTCGGTTCTATTCGATCCCGTAACAGACTTGTATGGATTGTGTGTCTGACGTTACAATTTGAGATATAAAGCTGATTTCTTTCAAATACATTTCTGTTGGTGGCGGAGAATTTATTCTCTTAGCTTAACACCCTTCTCTGAGACGTACGAGCTCAGAGGTTATGTAGTTGAAATTTATCAGCGATATATCCCAAATTGGTAACGTGGCATACTGAGTGTTGCTGTGAAATGATCAGTGTTTGATCATTTGTGATATGATCATTTGTTTGATCTTATATCTTTGTGATCATAGGTTGATCATTTTGTTTGACCCGAAGCAGAGCTTTTTGAGAAAGCGTAGCTTTGTGGACGAGACTTCGTCGAGCCTCACACCCCGGAAATGGTCGAAACAGGAAGAATGCGGCAAGGTTCTAGGGAGTAGCGCCCCTTAGTGTATGTCATTCCTTCTGGATAAAGGTGGTATCATGGTATGGAGCCCAGATACTTAACCTCTGTGGTTACTGCATTATTATTATCTATGTGGTTTGTTGGAAATCGGGGATCCTCGGGAAGATCGGTGACGATCGGGGGATGGCATACGCGTGTCAGTAGTTACCTATTTTTGCAGAGGTAACCCGGCCTTGTGTTGGCAGAGATCCGGTTAGGTTCTCGGGTCGTCTATTCCAGGGACGTACCCATCGTGGATAGGAAGTTCCTTAGCCTGACCATTTGTTGGAAATCCAAAGAAACAATACGAGCCTTTACGATTTCAATTGTATAACCTGTCTCCTCAGGAGGCAGCTATAGCAGGCATAATATAATGGTACCTATGCTGGCTAAGATTTATATTATACTTTCGAAATGTTTTCCACTATGCACTAATAATAATATCAAAAAGAATTTGATTTTGCGTAGTAAGCATCTTTGACTATCATAAGAAGAAATCTCCTCCAAGTCTACGTTTGCATTGTGTGTGTGGCAGGAGGTCTTATGGTAGTTTCATTTTCCAAAAGCATTGCGAATTGACTTTAAAATTATCCTGTTGTTTATTTTAAAGAATAACTGTTTTACGATCTCACACCAGTCACCATGACTGACTCGGAGTTTATTGTTTCCCTTCTAAACTCTGGGTGCCCACCAATTTCCACACGGGCAGTCTAGAGTTAGATTATCAGGATATTCTGGATATTCTGGAGCTTTGGAGATAAGCTGGAGGACGAGACGTAGTATTTGTATCTGATATTATTTATTCCGCTGTGTATTCTGTATGAGGACAAGTTTATATAACTGTCCATTGTTGTATATTGACTCTGATGATTGATGTATGTATAAAATGATATAGTTCTTTGTTTTAAAAGACTAGTAATTATCTATTGTATATCATTCCGCTGCGATGTGTAAGATTCTGATATTGTTTTCTGTTCTGATGTGTTTTCTGTTGTTCTTCTTCTTTCTTTCTTCTCTTTTTCTTCTATCATCTTCTTCTTCTACTTTTTCTTTTTCTTAAAACCCTCACTATTGGAGTTTCCGACACTCGATTGCTCGGCAGTCGATAAAGTGAGTATCGATGTCGAATTTTCGAAAGTCGAAAATTTCGGTACGTGACAACAAGCATAGCTTGTATATTATTACAATTAACTTCGTAATGTTGGAAATGCAGACTACGGATCTTAAGGCTGGATTAACACTAGAGGAAGGTGAATAGTGTTTAATGAATTATTGAAATCTTTTGAAATTAAACACAAGCAGATGCAGTTTACAAACGCAGAGACAATCACAGACACAGATGCAAATAGTAAATAAAAGCAATAAAGGAAAAAACACAACATAATTTTATACTGGTTCGGAGTTACCCTACATCCAGTCCCACACAAATTTTTGTGCAGATTTTTTTTCAAATATAAAGTCGATGTTACAACCTCAATTTCAAGGCCACGAGATACACCCTCATGTCTCCGAGTCCAGGGAAAACTATCTTGATTTAACTAGACCACAAGATCACCTGATTGATTTACGGGCTATAATCACACTCAATTGATTTACAGGCCACAATCACACCGTTTCCAATCACACTTAGATAGAGAGACGGTCGATACACTTCGATCTCTTGATCTTTGATTACAAATGATCCTATAACTCTAAATAACACTGAGATTTTTGAGAGAGAGTGGCAGAGAATCAAATTAGAGACAAATGAGTTTGATTCATTTAGGATTTCGGCAGAGTTTTATTAAGAATGTTTGAAAATAAGAATGAAAGAGAAAGAGGAGAGAAACAAAGAAAAATCCAATAAAAATTCGTTGAAAACTACTGATATTTATAGGAGAATAATGGTCATGTTCATTCATGAAAGGTTATGACGAATAGACACTTCTTTTGAAAATTTGAATTTTAAATTATACGACAACCATGTCGACATGGGGATGAGGGATGTCGACATGCCTATGTTAAATTTGAAAATTAATTTTTGCTTTAAAACCATTTCTATTCTAAAACTTGTCAAAACAATTTATAAACTTTGTAAACCATTTTGGATATAATTTAAACTTATAAGAGAGATCTAGAAAGTAATTTTAAATACATAATATATAATATAAAAGTGATATTAAAACTAAGTATATACTTCTTTAAATATATTTTTGAGATTTAAAGCTATAATATTAAAATCAAGAGATAGTTAAAAACAAAAGAAGATTTTGAGATAGAAAGATGGTAAGAATAATTTTTGAATTAAGGCTAAAATATTTATATTGATAAAGATGACTTCTAAAAATAGTTTTTGAAAAAATAGTTAAAATAAATTATTTTGAAAATTTCGTGGATTCCATTCCACTAGAGAAGGTTGTGGGTTATCCCACTATTAAAGTGAGAAGGTGGATTTCATTCCATAGTTAAAATCCGAATAAAGATTTTAGTGCTATTATGAAGTTTTAACATAAATCTAGACTCTATTACTTATCTTGATATCTTGAACTCTTGATATTCACGTGTCTTCAATCTTGATTTCTTCAATCTTGAATTCGCCAGTCTTGAATCTCTATACTGTATATTCTTTATTCACATTACGTGCATATATATACCATGCATATACATATACATACATACATATATATATAGACAAGAATATTAATATTTATATTTTATAACAAGTTCTAAGGTTGTTGTCATCAAAACCATCATCTCAAGAACTAACGCATGATATACTAAGCAGCTCATCAATTGAAATTGAATGAAACATATTATCAACCAAAGCATGCAATGACGTATATAATTTTTTGTTACTGCAATTATAAAGCACTATTTCACCCAGTATCACGTATAGTGCAGTTAGAAATTAGACAACTGTACAATAAAAAAATAAAGTGATAAGAAAGCAAACTAAGCTTTATGCAGCTAAGCTAGAAATATTATCTTTGGACTGATAATAAATATTTTAACATTTGGAATTCCCAAACTTAGTGTAGTTAAGGTTGCATTCGTAGGCTTTTTCAATCGGATGCTTCAAACACGTCAAACGTCTGAATTGGGGTACAACTACCAAGCCAAGTTCAATTGTGGAAAAGGAGGGGGGAGGGGTGTACCGTTGGCATCCGAAGTATCGGCCAACGAGTCAACTGCCAATTGCTAATTACCCCCTTTAAATTCCTCGGCTGTTCTCCTTCTCTTCACGTCACTTCTTGCAAACACAATGTCCGACGCTGATTCGAATAGGAATTTCTTGATGGACTTAAGTATGGAAATACTTCAATGGATATTTCAACTTAAGTAATATGTCTTTTTTATTCGATTTCCAATTCAAGCATAAGTGGTTGTTACTACAATGGCTATTCACAACTTTATACAAAAGCACGACAGTGGAGACGAGAACTTTTTAACATTTGATGATGATCTTGATTTCATCCCGAATATCTTGAAGAATATTGAAAAGCTCAAACTACCGCTGAGAGAGAATAAACCACTTCAAATGATTGTTGGAAATGAAATGACAACGGTTCGAGGTAACATAAGGGATGAACTAATTGTTGTGACTTAATTGAATATCTGTTTTTATTGCATTGATAGTTACTATTCTGCATTATATGGACAAAATGTATTTTTAATTCTGCATTATTGCACCGGCTCTAATATATTTGTTGTTATTAATTGTTCTATCTTTGTTACCGTTTAACTTATTATGTTTATAACTGTCCAATTACTTTATTGTAAGTTATATCGCTATTGTTATGAAATATTGGTTTTTTTTTGAATAAGGTTAAACAGGGCCCAGCCCAGAAACAAAAGCGGGTAACAAATACAGACCCAAACCCGAAGTCACAACCAAATAACAACGCAAACACTAGGGTTGCCGACTTCTCAAACCAAACCCTAAATATTTTACGCAGCCAAAAAGAAAAAAATAAAAAATGGCTGCCGATGCTCTTGCTCTATCAAATGGCGGACGATGCTCTTCCACTCTTCGCCAAATCGTCTTCTTTCCTCAACCCACTGCTCTCTCCACGTTCCCAGTAAGACAGAGCATCATTAAGCCCTTTTCTCATTCCCCTATCTCTCTCCAAATTCTTCGAGACTTTATCATAATTTCTGAAGTACTGTAAATCGTTAGATCTAGTGTCATCGCGACCTAGATCTAACGATGCCTTTCTCGAATTGTTGTTATTACTCCAGTTAGCTCCAATATTTGAGAAGTTGATGGCTTGAGCTTGTTGTAAGTTACCATACTTGTTCTCGGTCCCTTGGAAGCAGATTTGATCAGTCTTATCAGCAAGTCTCTGATGGTTGACGGAGCACGGCTCTCTATTAATACTGTTAACATGATTGTCGATCTGTAGACTTTTTGAATGCAAAAGATAAGCTTCTAAGTGTTTGCTTCCAGCTTCAGAGCTCCAATCATCAGCAAGGGAAGCATACTTGGTTTGGTTTTTAATTATTTTATTAGACTATTGAAGAATAATCTTACTATCAGTACTAATAATTAACCAAACATGCTCTTTACTTCTGCTGCCTTTGTTGTGCACTCGCAAGTTTCTTTCTTTCCACAAATTGAACACTACAGTAGTTAGTAGAATGTGAGCATAGTCTGTTTCCTTAGACTTTGATCTGAATTTGTTGTTGATCATCTTGATAATATGCATCAGATCCATTTGCTTGTTGTCATCTATACCCAGCATAGCTTTGATTTGACTCCAAATAAAATAGGAGAAACTGCATTCAAAAAATAGGTGATTAGCATTTTCCATACATATATTGCACAAGGAACAGAGTGAATTTATGTTATTTCCCCATTTATTAAGTCTATCCCAAGTTGGTAGTCTGTTTTTAATTGCAAAATATGTACAAAATGCCATCTTGGGACAGTTCACTCTATTCCATATGCAATGATACCACTCTTCTATTGGGTATTTGCTTCTAATAAAATTCCAAGTTGCTTTAAAAGAAAACTTCCCTCTGCCGTTAGCTTTCCATTGCCAGTAGTCATTCTCTGCAGAAGCATCAAATTGTATTTTGCAAATTTCTTCTTTATGAGGATTAGTAATAGGATGGATTTGTGGTTGCCATTTATTATTAATAATGATATCTGAAACTTTATTATTAGACCCACCACAAATAACAAGGCTATTCCACCCAACTTTATTTATAAAAGCTTCATTTTTAAACCAAGGATCAAACCATAAACTTGTATCTTGACCATTTTTAAATTTTCTTTCAACCATTGATTTTCTAATTTCTCTACAATTTAAAATATGTTTCCAAGAGTTTGAATGATTACTATTATGAGTAATAGTCCAGAAATTATTATGTTTCAAATATTTTGATCTCATCCATCTAGCCCACAAAGAATCAGAATTTAGGAATCTCCAAAATAATTTTAAATGGCAAGTAGTACAAAGATCCTTAATATTTCTAATGCCAAAACCCCCTTTATTTTTGGGCCTGCATACATTATCCCAACTTATTTTATGATATTTTCCTTTCCATAAAAAATCAGCGCATCTACTTTCCAATTTTTTAATAGATGCAGCTGGAATTTGAAAAGTTTGTAGCCAATAAAGAATAATAGCATAAATCACTGTCTTAATAAGTTCAAGCCTTCCGGCAATAGACAGTAACTTACATGACCAAGTCTCCATTCTATTCTGAATTTTTTCAATAAGGATTGAACAATCAGAATCCTTAATCATATTTGTGGAAAGAGGCAAACCTAAATATTTGATAGGGAGAAACCCCTCTTCTATATTTAAAACATTTAGAAATTCTCTTTTAAACTTACAAGATTTACTAAAATATGCTTTACATTTATTTACATTGAGTTGAAGGCCAGCATAATTTTTTAAATCATCAAAAATTGATTTAATAGAGACTGCATTTTATTTATTAGCTTTAACAAACACCATAAGATCATCAGCATAGATCAAATGATTAACACAAGGTTGGATTCTATTTATAGGCTGCACATTACCTTTAATACTTTCTATTTCCATAAGAATAGAAAATTATTCCATTACGATAGCAAAAAGATAGGGTGATAGAGGGTCACCCTGTCTTAACCCCCTATTAGATTTAATAAACCTCTCTGCCTTTCCTTGGATCAGAATTGAAAAGGTAGGAGTATTTATACATTCAAACACCAAATCATAAAACTTTTTAGGAAAACCCATACATTTCATGATATGATGAATAAAATGTCTGTTTACCTTATCATATGCTTTCTGTAAATCAATTTTAATACAAACATTGTCACCCTGTTTAGTGTTAAATTTCCTTACCCTCTCATGAGCTAAGAGAGAGTTTTCATAGATAAGTCTACCAGGAACAAATGCACTTTGATTTTCTGAAATCAGAAAAGGCAAGAACACTTTAATTCTGTTACTAAGGACACTAGCAATAATTTTATAAATAAAATTGCAACAAGAAATTGGCCTATAATCACCTATATCAGTGGGATTTTTATTTTTTGGAATAAGGGTAATAAAAGTATGATTTAAACTTTTAAGAATTTTACCATTATTAATAAACTCATTAACAACTTCCAAAACCTGTTGTCTAATATAATGCCAATTATTTTTATAAAATTTTGCATTAAAACCATCAGGGCCAGGGCTTTTGTTATCTCCAGCATTAAAAACAATAAACTTTATTTCTTCAAGGCTCACTGGAGCCAACAGGATTTCAGAAGCATTATGATTTAAAATATTCTTACAGGTTATATATGGAAAAACCTTTTCATAGTTATTAGAGAAAAACAACTCCTTATAGAAATTTATAGCATCTGCAGAAACTTTATCATGAGCATTAGCTAAATTTCCCTCTTTATCTATAATGCAGCCTATGTTATTTATGTGCTTTCTATTACTCATTTTAGCATAAAAAAATTTGGAACAGTCGTCACCTAGTGTGAGCCAATCAGCCTTTGCCTTTTGTCTTGCATTAATAGACTCTTTATACATTTCATTAGACAGTTCCTTTTGGTTTTGAAAAAATTTATTTATTACACTGATATCATCTGGGTTGTTATCAGCACTCATTTGTAAAATATTACCCTCTTTTTTCAAACTAGCAATCTTGTTTTTATTTAAAAAATTGCTCTTATTCCAGTTTTTAAGATTATTCTTTGTGAATTTCAGAAAACTATAAAACTGAAATTGTTTAGTACCACTACAAGAAAAGTTATGGCAGTTTTCCATTAAGGATTTATAGTCTTCTTCCATCACCCAGCTATTTTTGAATCGAAAAGGAGGAGCTTTATTATTAAAATCACTATTCAAAAAAAGATTAACCATAAGAGGAGTATGATCACTTAAATTCTGCTCCAAAGTAGAACAAACACTATTTGGAAAACTTTTAGAAAAGTCTTTATTATACAGAATTCTATCTAACTTGCAGTGAATATTTTTAGCTAAACCAGACTTCCATGTATATTTATTACCACTGATAACAGGTTCAATTAGGCCAGATTCTAAAAGGAATTTATTTACTCTGTCTAATTTATTTTGGGGGATTTTACTCCCTCCAAACTTCTCATTAGTATGAAAAACAGTATTGAAATCTCCTAATAAAATCCAGGGGAAATCATATATTGAATTTAAAGCTTTAAGTTTTAGCCACAAAGCATTCCTTTCTAATTCAAAATTACTTCCATAAACACTAGTAACTTTCAAATAAAAACCACCCATGTTTTCAAAACTACAATCAATAAATTGGTTATCCTTCTTTATGTTTTTATTTGTCCAGATATTAGAATCCCACATAACGATGATTCTTCCTTTACAGCTACAATCATTGTTATTAATTGCTTTCCAATTTTTGGATAGTTTAAAACAAAAAATTTCAAAATTCTCATCATTCATTTTATTTTCAATTAGAGCAACAATAGATGGTTTATAAACATTAATCATAGAGATTATATCAGATTGTTTAGCAGGGGTATTCATCCCCCTAACATTCCTAGCAAATATTGTCATATATATAATAATAAAATAAGGATTTTAAATTGTACCTGACACTATAGTGCTTTTACCTCTCCTTTTTTTCTCTGTCCCTTTAGCTTTTAAACTGGTAGACAATTGATCCCATTCTGGATTAATTGAAATATATTTTTGCTTAAAGGCTATTTTCTCTTTGTTCCCTTTTATCTTACCAGATGATTTTGTTCTAGCAATATGTAATTCTGATAAATCAAACTCCTCTATGATATCTCCCTTCTCTGATTCATCTTCCTCCATTTGTGCAGATTCTGGAATCTTGATTAAGGAAATATCAAAAGAAGCTGTGCGAGGCATGCCTGACTCATTGCAGTCAGTCATTGCAGCCTGCTCTGGAGGTGGATCACCCTTGCAAGGCAATGCTGAGCTATTTTTCATTCCCTCAGCATATGCAGCAAATGTAGAGGAAGGTCCCTTCTCAACTATAGTTTCCAGATTCGGATTTGAAGGCGGTTGAATATTATTGACGATTTTTGTAATATTCTGGTCTGTATTTAAACATGGCTCTGAAATATGGGGGGTTTCAGAGTTAAAGAGCTGTATTTTTTTACCCTCTTCTATACTTGTCGGAGTCAGACCATTTGAGAATTCTACACTTTCTTTTAACTGATGAACTTCCATTGCCATGATCTGATTATTTTTGTCAGGGAGCTCGCTATTATTGTTTTCTTGATCGAAAATGATATCTTCTTGATAGATTCGATCTTTGCCCATCTGGGATCTTGATTGGATTTTTGTGCCTTCACTGTTTCTCATTTCTTGAGCAACTTCAGAAATATTTTCTTGAATAACAGTTGTATCTTTATCATTCTTTTTGGGGATCCACATCTGTTTCGGGTTGCATTGATCTATATTGTGCCCGAAACACTTACAGATACTACACTTTGGTGGAACCCATTCGTATTCAACTTTTTGTGTAATGATTTCACCGTTGTAAATATTTAAACAAATTTCACTTGGGAGTTCATCTGTTGTAGAAACTTCTACAAGAAGTCGAGCATAATTCAATCTCGACTTCATGGTAGTTGCTGTGTCCATTTTTATGGGTTTTCCGATTAAACTCGCCATGATGCTAAATGCCTCTCTGTCCCATAGTCTGAGATTTACACTGGGTAAACAAACCCATATCGACATAGTTGACAGAAGATCTTTGTCCAACTTCAAAGATTCAGTCCACCTTCTCATTATGATGAGTTTGCCGTTGTAGAAGTAAGGACCATTCTGTATGATAGAATTGCAGTCTTGTGAATCATTAAACTTGATTAGAAAAAACCCATTTTCCCTTGAAAAGATTTCAAAATCACCATTTGGTTTCCAAACTCTTTTAATATATTCCTTAAAAAACAAGAAATATGGTTTACTGCTAACCACATAAACCAAAATAGAGTTATTCCAACATTTTGTGGCTCTTTTACACACTGCCTCCTTAACAACACCATATTTCTTGTTATTTATTCGAATGAGAGCAATGGTTTCAAGACTGCATTCTTCATCCCTTGGTTCCTTTGATTGCTCAGATACAATATCAGCCCAAGTTTTCTGCCCTAGTTCCCTATTCAAAGAGAACTTTGTTGGTGGTTTACTGCTTTGAATCGGTTTGGTCCTGTCTTGGAAGGAGTTGGTCTTTGGATCATCTTTCTTTCTCTATACATCATTTGATTGAGACCGAATCTGATTATTTCTTGGCTGAAATCTTCTTTGCGATCTTGGCTGAACCAATTGAAAGCTCTCTTTATATATGATGATATTCGGCTTTCTAATGTGAGATTCAGGTGGCCTATCTTGAGGAATGGGTCGAGAGAGGGAAGGATTGGATTTGGAATTGAGAGAGAGATAGTTTTCTCCCATGGCAGAAGAAACCCTAAATTTTTCAGTTTTTTTGAAATATTGGTTTTAATCCATCGGGCGCATGTATGTGTTATGCTAATCAATGTCGGGCAACGACGATTTAATAAACAATGTCTAGTCAAGAATACAGGACGAACCCGGCCATGCACATGGAGTTCATTCCATATACTGCACAGTACTGACATATTTCTTAGTAGTTGATATTGTTAATTCAAGTTGTTTCTCATTATATTCACTATTTACATCGTAATACCAATGGTTCCATATAATGTTAATTACCAAAAATTCCGTTCATCTTGCTACCAATAAGAAAGAAACGTGTGCAACACATTTAAACATGGATCAACATACAAAATGTTAGCGAAATCTTGATGATCCATGAATTCATTATCTTTGCTCCAGTATTACCCATATAACTATGCACTCTTTATTCCCAAAATAAGAAACAACGACGAACCTAATTATGAAACAACCAATAGCAGAAAAGGATACTGCCTGTTTCAGGTTGGAAATAAAACTTTTGGTTACGTACATCTGAACAATAGCTCTGGCACTTAAGAAAAGCACTTGATAACCATTTTAAATAAATTTATCATGTTGGGTTTCATGTACACCGTTCAAAGTTAAATTGCTCTATGGTTGTGCCTTAATGTTAAATTGCTGTTATAAGATGTAATAAAAATACAAAATCATAAGTGAAATTACCATGAACATCAAATAATCAGTGCTAATTTGACGATCTCAAATATCTAAAACATAGACCTTGCTTAGCACTATCAAAAAAAATAGTTACATAAATTTTATCTTCCATATCTGGGTTAAAACTAAGAAAATACGGTCACTTAAAATAAAATTTCCACATTCACGTCCTTTTTTAGAGAGGGAGGGAGGGAGGGAGAACATAATGGTGATAGCACTGTTGCGATAACTCAGATGAATACCTCAATTGCAGTGAAGAATCGAGTTACCTCAGATTACGACCAATCTCTTCCAGCTAAAGGCATAAACTGACCAAAAACATCAGATCTAAAGTGCGCACATATAAAGCTAAGGTTACAAAGAAATGACAATAATGGTTTGACTTTAACGCTACACAATAGGTAAGAAAAATAACGATAATTTACCTCGCAAGTGGTATATGGATCTGAGCATAAGGTAGATCTGATATTGGAAGAAACAAAATTCAGTGACATATGAAACGATGCAATTTGTTGCTGAGATGGGGGAGATCAAGGAACGGAGACTACACATAGCGTGTGGAATTGTGGGTACGGATTATGAAGAGAAAGTAAATGTAAAGTTGAAGTACCGAATTCGTCATTTGAAGACGGTGATAAATTAAAACAAAATCAGTGCAGTCGAAACGGTTAGAAAGTGAGAAAAAATAGGAAGAGATGGTGGGAAAGAATTAGTTTCGATTGGTTAAAAAATGTGCTGAGGAAACAGGAATCGATTATTTTGAAATGAGATCACACAATAGTGCCACATAGACAGGTTATCAGTGTGTTTTTCTTGCTTATGACTTATTGACTCATTTACTACTTTTGAGTCAAAAAGTTGTGTTGTTGTCCAACATATCAATAAGCTATTTTTTCTACTTATAAGTTGTTGCCAAAGTACCCTCTTAACTCATGACTGTTTTGTATTGCTATTTGTGAAGAAATGTTTGCAAATTTGCAAATTGTTTTTTTTAATCTGCAGTTCCAAGGCACACGACTGGTAGAAGAAAAACCCGAACTGTGATGGTTGGAAATGTTGCACTTGGAAGTGATCATCCGATAAAATTCAGACAATGACTACTTCAGACACCAAGAACATGGCCCAGACAGTCAAAGAGGTTTTCTCAGTATTTTTATTTTATTGCTTAATCACATAATAAACTATGGTTAAGAAATAAACTAAATCATGTTAATAACATGTATGGATGCATACTTATTATGATCCATTGTGGAGATACTGCTGTGATGATAAGAAGAAAGACACGAAGGGAAATATTAAGTCTAGTCTGAAAGATGTAACACGCTGGAAAAATATTTGTATAATCAAATTTGGAGTACATAAGTTCAGCAACAAAGCCCAAAGGGAATATGTTATCAAAATTTTCGAAAAATATTAAAGATTCATACTTTTTCTATAAGCTTGATAAGATGCATGGGCATGGTCTGTAAATCTCACAAAGAAGATCTTCAAAAATAACAAGTTCCATGGACAAAATTTCTCTAATGTGAGGTGTAAATGTTTTATGACCAGGTTATGAGAATAGCGGACAGAGGAGCAGATTTGGTTCGTATTACAGTTCAGGGAAAGAGAGAAGCAGATGCCTGCTTTGATATAAAGAACACTCTTGTTCAGAAAAAGTACATCTTCAACCTTGTATACGTAATTTTGGAGATTATGTTTTGAACCTAATTTATTTAAGTTTCTGATTCAACACTTCTTTTTTCTAGTTACAATATTCCTCTGGTGGCAGATATTCACTCTGCCCCTTCAGTTGCATTGAGAGTAGCTGAATGTTTTGATAAAATTTGTGTCAATACTGGGAATTTTGGTATGTACTACCATAACTTCTGTATATTATTACAACTTCAATTACGGACCATTGAGTTCCATGTATTGTTTTCAGCTGATGTACAGCCTCAATTTGAGATACTAGAGTACACCGATGATTATGACAAAGAGTATGCACACGTTCTGAAGGTTGAAGAAATTAACCGTCTTTGATATTTTCCTGCTGGAAAACCTTGTTGAGTTTTATTGTTGAATCTTTCATATAGTTGTTATCAACTACAAAGTCGTTATGTATGCCTTTGTAGCATTGACCTTTGTTTCTCTTTCCAATATTGAGCCAGGCTTTCACCCCATTAGTGGAAAAATGCAAGAAGTATGGAAGAGCACTGCAAATTGGAACAAATCATGGAAGTTTATCTGATCGAATGATGAGTTACCACGGCGATTCTCAGAGTGGAATGGTAATTGATTATGTTTTACATAACTATTTTATTTCCTTATCTAGAATATGATGGTGAAATCTATAAAAATGATCATCAAACAGGTTCAGTCAGCAATTGAATTTGCATTAGTTTGCCAGCAATTGGATTACCATAATTTTGTTTTTTCAATGAAAGCCAGCAATCCAGTCATCATGGTTCAAGCTTATCGCTTACTAGTGACTGAAAGGTATCTAGAGGGTTGGGATTATCCAGACGGTTTGGATTATCCATTGCATCTAGGAGTTACTGAGGCTGGAGAAGGTGAAGATGGAGGAATGAAGTCTGCAATTGGAATTGGAGCTCTTCTTCAGGTAATATTCTTTTCCAATATCATTGCTATAGTTCGTAGTTTTCAAGATAGCTTGGTGCAAGTTGATTTTTTTAAGCCCTTCATTATCTGTCAAACCATATTTAGTTCTCTTCTCCTCTCTACTTGGTATGTTTCTTAAAAAAAATATTTAGAGTGGAAGAATGCCATTATTCAATTCAGCAAAATACAAGTACTTTTTGACATTGTGACGATCAAAATGTTTTGTGCACTCTTTTCGACATTAAAGTTGGCAACTTGACATATGTATAAACTTATTTATCATCTTTTCTGTATTGAATAGCATTTTAAAATTTGCTTGGCATCCAATGATGCATAATGTAACTTTGTCATGTGTCGTTAGTCTATCCAATCAGGAAATTTTTACAATATAATTCATTTAAACTATCCCAGTACATATATTAAATGATTCCATGCGCAAGCATGTTTGGACAAGGAAAATTTAT
Organism: Allium fistulosum; assembly: GCA_030737815.1. Taxonomy (NCBI): domain Eukaryota; kingdom Viridiplantae; phylum Streptophyta; class Magnoliopsida; order Asparagales; family Amaryllidaceae; genus Allium; species Allium fistulosum. The sequence continues at coordinate 132,954,507 of CM060904.1, forward strand.
TGTTCATTTAAACTTGACATATGTATGAACTTATTTTTCATCTTTTCTGTATTGAATAGCATTTTAAAATTTGCTTGGCATCCAATGATGCATAATGTAACTTTGTCATGTGTCGTTAGTCTATCCAATCAGGAAATTTTTACAATATAATTCATTTAAACTATCCCAGTACATATATTAAATGATTCCATGCGCAAGCTTGTTTGGACAAGGAAAATTTACCGTCTCTTTGTTAATTTTGGGATATAGGCTACTGGTACAAAATAGAGAGGAATGATGTAGTTTATTTATATATTTTATTTTACAGGATGGAATCAGGTGATACAATTAGTGTTTCACTCACGAAACCACCTGAAGACGAAATTGTTCTCAGTAGAAAATTAGCTAACCTGGGAATGCTGGCTTCTAAATTTCAAAAAGGAGTGGTAAGTTTTTAACTCTAGTTCGTTCTACACAATTTGAGGAACATGTTAAAAAAGGAACAAGAATTTAAGAATTAATCAGTTGTAATTTGAGCAGCTTCCTTTTGAGAAGCACAGACGTTATTACACTTTCCGGAGAAGAACAGGGCAACTTCCTTTGCAGAAAGAAGTATACTTCAACTTTCAATACAGATGTTATATATAACTCACTTCTAACAATAATTTCTCGATTTATAGGGAGAAGAGGTTGATTACAGTGGAGTTCTACATAGGGATGGTTCGGTTCTTATGTTTGTATCACTCAGATAAATTGAAGGTAGGTTTTAAATTAGCCTTGTTCTTAAGAAGTTTTGCGGTACGAAGAATATTATCTATAATTGCATGCCCCCAAACTTATTTTTTCATGATAGCTAAGTTGTATTGTTGGAAACAAATGAACTTTGGCTGAGTCGTGTACTCTGTCACTGTCTTGAAGACGTTTCGGCGTTCTGCTCATGGGTGCAAGCAGCCAAACAATCACCGCCGCCTCTAGGATAAAACAACATCTCTTTGTTTGGTTTCGTAGTATCGATCCATCTGCACAAATGGAGTCGACTTATTTGCACTTAAAAAACACTACTCGATTTATAAGAAAAAGGAGTTTCGTCGAGAAGAAGAAGAACGGCTTATGTCATTTATATTTTTGAATTCGTCTAACAATCAATTTTAATAAATGGAATACCAAGTCGAATGTTTTACTGAGTCGTGGGGTGATCGTTGGATCAAAAAACGGATCTGAAGTTTTACCGTCTCAAAAAAATAACGGTCAAAAAACGTTTACCAATTTCGTCCAAAAATATTAATGTTGCACCACAACAAGCCCGAGGCCGAGTCGATCGGTCGGCGCACACGTATGACGGTCAAGCATGGTCTTTCTTCTCACAAAAGAGCATCATTGGGTGCCTAAAGTGTCCAATTTAGCCTTTAAGAATCAAGTATAAATACTTGATTTTTTCTATAGTCATACAATGTGGGACTATGCACATATACAAGAGTCTTTCACACTTAATCAATTTTTTAATAATTCACCTAAAATTTAAAAAAAAAATTCCAACAATTCCCCACTTGAATTTTTTTAAAATATTTTTTTCCGAGCAGCTTTTAAAAACATAAAATTGTGCATAAACAAATGTGTCTTTCGACTTGAAGTATTGCATAGTGGATATGATTCAGTTTTTACTAGAGTGACACGTAATCTTGAACTCTATTTCTGACATCAAACCACATACAATCTTTCTAGAATGCAATCGAATAGCCGTGCATTTATGGTCATGCACAACTATCCCAATTTAGTGAATGCTATAAGAATTTTGCCCAAAATTCCATAGAAACGGTCACATTTCCACATGCACATAGGTGAGTCTATCAAGAGTACCCTTGAAGGTAGGTACTCCACTCTATATAGAGTATAGATCTCATTAAAAATTTCTATTAATTCATTCCTTCTTCAACTCATATCACTTCACAACTTGTTCTTACCCATTGAACATAGTTTTTAGGATCTCCCATCATTAGGTCGGGTTACCATTATGTGATTCAACAATCTAAGGACAGTAGTCCGATTCTTTTGGAGGTTTAAAGGATTTTTTCTCTGGCTAATCCTTTCGTTAAAGGATCATCCACATTCTCATCACTGCGTATGTAATCCACTCGAACAGCTCCTAAAGAGAGTAGCCCTCTAACAGTGCTGTGCTTACGACGTATCTGTCGTCTCTTACCGTTATAATAACGTTCTGTACTTTTGCGATAACTGTGGTACTATCGCAACAGATCAACGCATCTAGTATCGATTTTCCCATAAAGGGATCTAAGTTAGTAGATTTCTTAAGTAATCTGCTTCTTCACTAGCTGTGGCTAGTGCTATCATCTCAAACTCCATAGTAGACTGAGCCAAAATAGTCTATTTCTTAGATTTTCAAAAATAACTCCACCAGCAATGCTAAATATATAGTCACTGGTTGCTTTCGAATCATCGGATAAAGAATTCCAGTCTGCATAGGCGTATCCTTCACGGACAGCTAGAAACTTTTCATAATGTAACCCAAGGTTCATAGTTCATTTTGGGTATCTCATGATCCTTTCATTAGCATGTCAGTGCTCTATACTAGGTCTACTAGTAAACCTGCATAATAATTCCACTACATAGACAATGTCGGGTCTAGTATAATCACTGGCATACCGAAGGCTATCAATGATGCTCGCATAATGAGATTTACATCTTCAACAGTGTTCTTAAATAGTTTTACACTAGGATCATATGGTGTACATGCAGGTTTACCGTCAAAATAATTCTATTTCTTTAGTATCTTCTCAATGTAATGAGATTGATCCAAAGAAATTCTCTTTTCTGATCTAGTAATCTTAATTTCAAGGATTACACTCGCTTCACCTAGATCTTTCATGTCGAAGTTGGCACTTAACAAAGATTTGACATTATTTATAGCATGATTGTTTGATCCAAAGATAAGAAAATCATCTACATACTGACATATAATAATGCAAATGTCATTCTCAGATTTATAGTAAATATATTTGTCACTTTCATTAACTTTAAAACCATGTTAGATTGTTATCAAATTTCTCATGTCATTGCTCAGGTGCTTGTTTTAAACCATATAATGATTTATCTAACTTGCAAACTTTATGTTTTTGACCATAAATTACAAAGCCTTCAGATTGGTCCATATAAATTTCCTCTTCTAATTCACTATTTGAAAATGCAGTTTTAACATCTATTTGGTGTATTATTAAATTAGAATAGATGCTAGTGAAATTAGTTCTCGAATGAATGTAATTCTAGTTACATGTGAAAGTCTATATTTTCTATTTGCTTAAACCCTTTAGCTACTAAACAAACTTTATATTTATCAACTGTTCCATTATGCTTTAATTTCTTTTTAAGTACCCATTTACAGTCTATAGACTTACAACCAGATGATAAATCTACCAAGTATCAAGTCTTATTGGATTGCAAAGAATTCATCTCATCGTTTATAGTCTCTTGCCAAAAATCGGCATCAAAAATCTGAACCGTAATCTTTTGTAATTCTTGCTCTTTTACTTCCTCTAGATTCGTTTCTAGAAGATTCATTTTGTTCTGTTCTAATAGGTATAGTGTTACTTGATGTGTGCCCACACTATTCCTTAATTTAAAAGAAAATTTCAATTCATAAAAACCAGCATCATTATATTCTGTTATATTGTGTGTTTTCAGATCATAAAATCTATATGTTTTGCTATTAACAGCATAGCCAATAAATACACATTCATATGCATTACTTGCTGATTTTACTCTCTTAGGGTCATATATACGAACATATGCTAAACATCCTCAAGTTTTAATATAAAACGCATTCGATTTATAGTTTCTTAAAATTTCAAAGGTGAAAATTTTGCTTTTTGACTAATGGATTCTATTCAAAACATAACACACGGTCAGTAAAATTTCCCCCTCACCAATGTGATGATGCATCCGAATTAAGTAAAATAGCAACTACTAACTCAGTTAATGTTCTATTTTTCCTTTCAGCTTTACCATTCATTTCAGATGAATAAGGTGCAGTTCTTTCATGTATTATTCCATGTGAGTTGTAAACGTCAATAAATAAACTTGATTCTTATTCAGTTCCTCTATCACTACGTAATTTTTTAACATTCTTATTAGACTGATTTTCAATTTCAGTTATGAAAGATTTAAACATTTCAAATGCATCACTTTTATTTTTCATAAGATATACATAAGTAAAATTAGAGCAATCATCAATGAAAGTGATAAAGTAGCGGTGTTAATTTCTAGTCAGAGTGCCATCAAACTCATATATATCAGAATGAATCAAGTCTAAAAGTTCTGATTCTCTAATTGTAGATTTATGTGGGATTTTAGTTATTTTTGCTTGATTACAAAAATAACATTTTTCAAAATCATTAGCGGCATATTAAGGATTATACCTAAGCTACTCATGTTCTTTATAATTATTTTATTAACATAACATAGTCTAGAGTGCCAGATATTAAAATCACACAACATACAAGCAGAAGTAGACATTTCATTACATTCAACATTCAGTTTAAACATTCCATCGGTTGCATGGCCCATATCCACAAACATACCATTCATAGGGTGGTGTACATATCAGCTCCAATAGTCTGTGTAAACTCAGCCTTATTAAGAAGATAACCCAAAATAAGATTCTTTCTCATCTCTGGAGTGTGCGTTTTATGTTTTTCAGAAGACGATCTTTACAGAGGTAAACTTCAGCTCTACGCTTCCAATCCCAACAATAATGGTCGTGTGAGAGTCTTCCAACAACACTTTCTTGTCCTCGGTCTCCGTGTATGTTTTGAACATAGCACGGTCATAACAGACATGACGTGTAGCGCCAGTATCTACCCACCAAACCTTTGATCCACCGACAAGATGAATCTCATCAAAAATCATAGCTGTAAGAGGCTTTTCAGTCAGGTTAGCTTGCGGTGCAGAGCTTGGCCTATTCTGACACTTTCGTGCCATATGACACGGTTTTCCACAGTTGTAACAAAGAAACAACTGTCCAGTGTCATTCTTTTAGGGTGGTTTCTGATGACCTTTGTTCAAATTCTGTTTGTTACGGTTCTAATTAGGCTTGCAGTTTCGATTTTTAAAGCTTTTGTGATTTGGTTTCAGAACTGTAGCTTTCTTAGTGTTGCCTGAAACGGCAAGCACTTCTTCCTTCGTATCACGGGTTATTAGACTTTCTAATGAAAATTCTTTAGTTTTATGTCTAAGATTATTTTTAAAATCCTTCCAACTGGAAGGTAACTTATCAATCAAAACTGCCACTTGAAATCGTTCATTTAAACTCATACCTTCAAAGATGATCTCATGAGCTATTTTCTGAAGCTCATGAGACTGCACCTCTATGGACCTGTCATCTAGTATTTGAGGTAGCGACCGACGGCAAACTTCTTTACTCCTGCTTCCTCTAAATCGTACTTTTTTGCAGCGCTTCCCAAATTTCCCTTGTTGTTTTGTTGGAGTTGTAATAGTCGTAGAGATCGTTGTTGATGATGAAGTTCTTGCAGAGATAATCATGCTCTGTCCAGATTTGCAACTCCTTCGATTTCTTTGTCAAAGCTTTCAGTAGATCCGCGTCTGCTTCGCAGGGTCTGTCTGGCAGCTGCGGTTTATCTGTTGTCAGCATAGAGGCTATCTTCCTCATTGTCAGAAAGAACTCCATCTTCTGTCTTCATCGCTTGAAATGGAGGGCCTCGAATCTAAAGGGCGCAGCAGACACCATGGGGACCTGAAACAGCGATGCGGGGGCGGCGACATCTGAATCAGCAGCAGAAGTTATTGTTGTCGGTGTCATCTTTAATTTGTTGGAAACAAATGAACTTTGGCTGAGTCGTGTACTCTGAGACCGTCTTGAAGACGTTTCGGCATTTTGCTCAAGGGTGCAAGTAGTCAAACAATCGCCGCCGCTTATAGGATAAAGCAGCCTTTTTTTGTTTGGTTTCGTTGTATCGATCCGTCTATACAAACGGAGTCGACTCAATTGCACTCAAAAAACACTTCTCGGATTTTATAAAAAAAGAGTTTCGCAGAGAAGAGGAAGAATGGCTTGCAGAAGAAAAAATGTCGTTCGTTACAAAGTCGAACGTTTTACTGAGTCGTGGGGTGATTGTTGACTCAAAAAACGGATACCGTCTCAAAAAAATAAATGTCAGAAAACGTTTACCAATTTCGTCCGAAGATATAATTGCTGCACCACAACAAGGCCCGGGTCGGGTCGAGCCGGTCGGTCGGCACGCGCGTGTGGTGGTCAAGCATTGTCTCCCTTTTCACAAAAGAGCATCATTGGGTACCCAAAGGGTCCAATTTAGCCTTTGAGAATTCCTATTGTCCTACAATGTGAGACTATTCACATATACATATATATATAAACACATATACATATATATACACACACATATACATACACATATATACATATATGAGTGTCAACTTTTTAATAATTCACTCAAAATTTAAAAAACTTTTCCAACATGTATTGATGATTTTTCCTCACTGTCAGACACCGGAACTTCTATACAAGTCTCTTGCAGCTAAACTCGTGGTTGGCATGCCATTTAAGGTCTGTCTTGATAAGTTATTTTATATTTATATTTTATAATAACAGAAGAATTTTGCACTTTTCTGACTACTGAGAAGTCAGGATTTGGCAACGGTTGATTCAAGTTTGCTCAGAGAGCTTCCTCCTTCGGAAGATGTTGATTCTGTGTGTAAATTTGATCTGTTAATCCTAACATTGATTTCTTTAGTTTAATAATTTTTCATGAAGTGGTTAAAAATTTAATCTTTTATTCCAGAGATTGGCTCTAAAAAGATTGATTGATGTCAGTATGGGAGTTTTGGTACCTTTATCCGAACTGCTTACTAAACAACTTCCTAATGCTATTGCACTAGTAAATCTTCAAGAACTTTGGACTGGTGCCTACAAGCTTTTGCCTGAAGGTAAAACCTTTTAAAATTCATTGAATCATAACGTGCAAAGTATGAAACCATTAAATTTTGGTTCTTTATCCATCAAACAAAACTGCGGATTTTCCCAACATTCTTACAAAAGGATTAAATTTTGTTTCATTTGATACTTTTTAAAAAAAAATTAATGTAGGCTCTAGATAAAATAAGCAGGGTTCATGCAGCAAGAAGGTAGTATTTTATCATAAATATATTTTGTTTTGAAAAAAAAATTCGGTTTGAAATGCTTTAGCTTGAATTTCTCCTCCTCCTTTTTTCAGGCTTTTTGATTACTTAGAAGATAAAGCTCTGAATTTCCCAGTAATTCATCATTTACAATATCCTGAATGAACCGATAAGTAAGTTTTAAAATGCCACTGTATAACATAATGTGAAATTTTTATCCCTGACACCTTTTTCACACAAATACAGAGATGATCTGCTAATTGAGGCTGGAAGCAATGTTGGTGCTCTTCTCGTTGATGGACTCGGTCATGGTTTAATGCTTGAGGCTCCTGATCAAGATTTTGACTTTTTGAAAAATACTTCTTTTAATTTACTTCAAGGCTGCAGAATGCGCAACACAAAAACAGTAAGCTATTTGTTACTTATGTTTCATATCATCCTTCAATGATTTGTGCTTATATAATGAAATGGAAACATATAAAAAGAAAGAAAAAATGCTACTAATACCAAGGTTCAAGTACTCGGTTTCGCTCATTTAAGATTTTCTTAGTTTCATACGATTTTGGAAATTTCGGTTTTTGTTTCGTTTCAGTCCCAATTTTGATCTTCAACGGTTTTTTATTGAAAATGCAACTAAAATATTTGTAAAAGTAAAACAACAAATTGAATTTTACTAAATCCTAAGCAAATTAAAATTAACAATAAATTCAATTTAATAATAAATTAAACAAGAATTTTAACTTAATAATAAAATGTCCAGCCTAACACAAAATAATCTTACACAAAATAGCCCAAGTTAAAACACAGTCCAATCAACTTAATAATAATCCAAATCCATTTCTTGTCACTCTTAGGAATTTTCTCCCTCTCTCATAATCGATTGCCGCTCTCAAAACCAATCGCCGAACCTTTAGAAGAAGAAAAAAACTAAATTTTCTCTTAAAACCGACTGCCGCGTTCGAAACCGACTGCCGCGATGCTACTAGATAGCCGAAGACAAAGCTTCCACTCTCAAAATTGAGTTTACGATGATAGGGCAAGGAAGAAATTGAGTCGACGAAGTTAGGGCAAGGAAGAATCGAGGTCGAGTATGCTAATTTAGATGATATTTTGGTTTCAAATTTTTTTGTAACCCCTAACCGAAATTGATATTTTCCTTTGGTTTTAGTTCTATTACCGTGGATACCGGTACGGTAGCATCGAAATTTCGAGATATCATCCGATACCTCAAACCATGTCTAATGCTATAAACACTGTTTAGAATGGTATGTTCCAATGATTTACATAGGACATTGTTAAAGAGACTCTATTTGAGCAGTGGTATACACTGAGACCGGTGGTATACTGTCGAATAATTACTGCCTCTTGTTTTTTCTAAAAAATGAGTTAGTTTTACAAGATGCTCATGTTTGGTATATTAACTGTTATTAAAATTCAAATGCAACTAAATATATAGAAATAAATAATAAAGATTTCTATATTACAGAAATTGGTTAAGAGGGATATCGCGATGGAGCAAGCAACTGATGAATTGATCCAGCTGATAAAAGATCATGGACACTGGGTAGACCCACCGTTAGAATAGACTGGTCCAAGATACAATCCTCCGGTATGATTATGGTTTCTTTTTTTTATACTTGAAAACATGTTTTCTAATGTATTTTAGTGTTTACTCGTTTGGAAATTGAACGATGGATATCGGTCGGTAGAGAGGATCAGCTTGCCATATTGATGGAAAATGAGATCATCTAAAAACAAAAAAGAGAACCAATGTTCTCTAAAGATTTTGCCTTGGACATATTTGCTTAAATATTTCAATTTGTCTACATGATTCTTTCCACAAATATCTCAAATCTACCTCCTTGTTATTTTGATGACCGAAAGGCGATAAAATTTGTAGAATTATATGATAGCGTAGAAATAGATTGTTTGATTGTATGATTATGAAAAATAAAAATAAATCGTTTGTTCATTAATTTCAAATGCATCTTTACCATGTTTGGAAGATAAAGTCATTTGCTGTATTAGAAACAAATGATGAGAATATTAAGAGAATGAAATTTACAAAATGATTAATAACTAAATGCAGATTAGACACATTCATATTTCATACGCATATGCATAAAGAGGGGCGTAGCCACATGAAAGCTGGAGGTCACGTGACCTCGCCATCAATTAAAACTAATAATAGTATCAATCTTCTCTCCCAGCAATTAAAATGAATAATAGTGTCATTATTCTTTGCTCCATGTAACCTTAACCCATTTCCATTTAGGGATGGCGATAGGGCAGGTTGGGATGAGATTTTTCTATCCCAAACCTGTCTTGGGTTTTTCAAACCCTGATCTAGACCTGCCGCGTAGACTCGGTTGGTTTGGATTTTTGCCCCGAATCAAAATCCGTACGGGTTATGGTAGATTTGCTCCCCTGTTTTTAGATAAATGTTGGTTGGTTATTATTGGAGTTGGCTGTGACTTTGGCCCATCTATTTTAGACTTGATCGGTAGCTCTGTGATATACTTCTTATGGCTTAGAATTATCTCTGAATTTGACTTCCTCTTGACTTCTATGCCTAGAAAATAATTTAAGCTTTCAAGATCTTTGATTGAGGACTGTTTGTTCAGATATTGAATGAGATTGTTGATTTTAGATTCAACATCACCTGTAATAAATAAGTCATCAACATATATGAGGATGTAAATAGCTGAAATTTGATTCATCTTAGTAAAAAGCGAATTGTCTGATTTGGTAGACTGATAACCCAAATTAACTAATGTGGTTTTCAGCCTATCAAACTCTTGGAGCTTTTTAAGTCCGTATATTGCTCTGTTTAGCTTGCACACATAATTCATGTTTTCTTTATATCATTGTGGTTGCTCCATATAAACTTCCTCCTATAGAATACCATTTAAGAAGGCATTATTAACATCTAACTGCCTAATGCCCCAATTTCTGTTTATAACAATAGTGGGAACAACTATGATTGTAGTTGACTTAACAATAGTGAGAATGTCTCATTAAAGTCAAACTCATGTTGTTGAGTATATCTCTTGGCAACTTTCCTTGTTGTATATCTGGCAATAGTTCCATCTGGATTTTTCTTTAATCTACAAGTCTATTTGCATCCAACTATGTTCTTATTGTCTGGTGGATACACTAGATCCAATGTTTTATTTCTTAAGTGCAATGTATTGCTCATCCAAAGCTGTTTTTTCTGTTTTTGTCTCTAACAATTTGTTCAAAGGTCTTTGGCTCTTCATGCATTGTGACTGTAGTACATGGCTTTGGCCTAAAATTTCACTCTTTGCCCTTGTGATCATAAGGTGTCTTGATCTCACTTATGGCTCATCATGTGATGGTTCTTCTCTATTAACTTGATTAATGTTATTTTCTGAACTGCCTTCTTGGTCATCTGGATTTCCTTCACTAAATGTTGGCTTTGGCTGATTGAATGTGCAAGTGATTGGTTGAGATGACTAGGTTGCTCTGTTGATTCATAATCTGGTTGATTATACAGTTGCGAATCAAGACCTTCTATAGTCTTCTCAGCTTTTCTTTGATCCCATGCATCTGAATATATACCAATCTCTGGAAATGAAACATTTAGATTATATATCTTTTTGGTTGTCTTTATATCTGTGCCACTAGAAAGGAATACATGTTTATTAAATGCAACATGTTTTCTTATAAAAAAAATTCCATTTGCATCTAGACACTCGTACCCTTTCTGATTAACTCCATATCGTAAAATTGTACATGACTTTGATCTGAAATTCAATTTGTTAGTATTATATGGTCTTAGATAAGAAAAATGTAGACACCCAAAGGCTCTTAAGTTTTAATAATCTGGCTTTTCTGCTGGACTGATTCCCTTCAACACTTTTGTTGGCAGTCTAGTAATTAGATATACTGCTATATTGAATGGACCATGCCAAAATTTTAGGGGTAATGATGCTTGTACAAGTAAAGTAAGGCAAAATTTAACAACGTGTCTATGTTTTCTTTCGACTAAACCATATTGCTCAGATGTATAAGAGCATGTTGTTCTATGCATTATTCCATTTCTATTAAAGATATTACCGAGTTCTTTATACTATTGCCACCATCTGTTTGCATAATCTTCACTTGGGAATTAGTTTGTTTTCAGTTAAGGTTATAAAATAAACTACAATATTATATGTTTCTGATTTTTCTTTTAGAAAAATTCCAAGTGTACCTAGAATATGCATCAACAAATGATATATAATATCTATAATCATAATCAAAACTTATAGATGTTGGAGCTCATAGACCAGTAACAACTGATTCTAATGGTTTTGTATATTCATTTAAGGAATCATTAAATGCTAACTTGCGACTTTACCCATCTGGCAATAAGTACAAACATATGGTTGTGAAATATTATCAAAGGCAATTTTATTTTCTATAAGCACTTGTTTTACAACATCTGCATTGGGTTAACCAAGTTTATAGTGCCACAAATCAAAGGCAAAAAAACAAGTCATGCAATACATGGTTTGATATTAGAATCCTAGCATGCTTTAGGTTTTATTTTTTATACTAAAAGATAAAATTTTCAACTATTGCTAATAATAGAAGAAAAAGAAAAGAATCCTTTATCACGTGATGTGTGCATGTTTATAGTTTTTACACTAGCAGATGAATTTTATCGCTCCTTGTCTACAGTAAACCAAAGACATTGACTAGTAGGTTAATATATATGTTTATTGAATGCTTTTTTATTATACGTAATGGCGGATCGTATTATTATCACAAGTCAACAGTCTCCCAATGGAAGTGCAGGGACAATTGCCCTAAGTTCGGCTGAGGACAGGATTGACATCCCATGTTGTGCGCCTAGAAATTGTAACAAAATAGGCAAAGCTGTAATGTGGCCCGACAAGACTCTATTATCGCACTATTGTAGACTGTTCGAAAGAATTTCCTAGATGTCCTCATATATGAGCTTCTATTGAAGTTCAACAGTGTAAAGTCAACCGCTTAGTGATATGATTTGGAATAAACAAAACATTTATTGTAATTTTACATTGATTTCAATCACTCAAATAATTCAATATGTTTGACAAATAAATTTAACAAAAAACAAAAATATTAAAGAAAATATACAATTGAGAACAATTAACATTAAGTGTTAGAAATAATAAATATGTATATTTCCGTACACACATTACCATATAATAACGAATCTTTGTTAACAGCGTGTAATATGATTATTATTCTAACAACTTATGTTACCAACTCATATTATGTAATCAAATATATAATTTTAAAATCTGCACTCTTTACTAAAACACACTAAATATGGTTGAAACTATAAATACAATGGCAGTCCATGATACCAAAGAAAATAGTGCCAGCATAGCAGTGTATATTTATTGATAAGCCAAAAAAAAGTAATGAAAGAAAGAAAATTGTTGCGGCTCACATAATTGAATACTTCAACTTGTAAATGTAGACTTTGAAGATTAATTTGTTAACCTTTTAACGAGAATGTAAAAGATATAAACTAGTACATGACTCAGGGATTTCTAAGAGCAGCCAACCCATTCTCAAGCTCGTTAACATTAGAACTGCAAACATACAAGTAAAAATATAAATGGACAGCTACAATGGTGAATTAACTATTATAGTTTAAAGACGCTCTAGTTGTTAATCAAAGGTCTTGGCGCTAGACATATATTATATCAAAATTCAAAAATAAAAACTAAAATAAATAGAAATATAGTATCATGATAATAATCGATAAATATTGACTGAATTGAAGGAAATATTGAAAGATGAGAAGTCTCTTTTATAGTGTAATCGACTGACTTTAACCGAATGAGGAATTGAAGAATCATATTTGCCAAATTGGATAATTCACATTGTTGAATTAATGCATGTGCATTATTATTAGACGCAGGTCCACCGAGGCGTACACCAACTTTATTTGAATGTATATGCATTCAGAATGCAGTTTTCAACCGTGTCTTTTAGGATTTCTAAAAATACCCCTGAACCTAATCTTCTACCCTTCGTGTTTTCTTCCATCTTACATCTCACATCTCGCATCTCCAATTACAGCATAAATAATCCTAACCAGCCAAACATTAATGTCCCCATCGTAGATAGTCTATTATCTGTGTCTCTTAAACGCCGAAGCTATCCATTGCCAAAAATTATAGCTCCTCCACTGCATCGAAGTTTCCAATCGAACGAGCATCGCAATTTACAATCAAATGATTCTACAGCCTAGGTTAAACCTACCATGGTTAGATCCCTCAATTTCACCGGCTTATTATCATTTAATTCCTCAATTGCTGCAAGTTAGATAAATTTCGTCCTCAATCGAATGATTATGCAGCCTACGTTAAGCTAACTTTGGTCAAATCCCTCAACTTCACTAGGTTATTATCATTCAATTCCTCAATTGCGCATTTTTTTACTCTTTTTACTCCTTCATGAAACTAAAAAAACCCAAACTCTCATTCCTTCATCGCTGCAAATCGATTTCATCTCCTTCGTCTCCATCAACGATTCCAAATCTAATGTCTCAGCCTGCGATTATCGAGCATCTCCATCAACAATTTCATCTCCAACTCGATTCCAGATCTACTGATTATCGACCAATTGATTATCAGCCAACATCAGTCCATTAAACTATGATTTTTGATCTTCTACCAACCAAGGTTAGATCTGAAGCTTTGATTGTCCACTATCCACCAATTCCACTAACCACGGAATCAATTGGATATGCAGATTTTCAGTCACTAATTGGAAATGCATCTTACAATTCATATAAAGTCATGCCATTCGTATTGATTTAGCCTAAATCATTATCTTATGTCAACTCTTATTCTGGGTTAGCTGGTCGTAATAATGTAAATTTTTGTACAGATGATATTGATGCTAAGTGGAACACACCAGCATAAAAGTATCAGATTCTAATAGTCATATATTACATAACTCGATTTTCGCTCAAATCTGGATGCAAAAAAGCCAGAAGGTAGATCCCTCTCTCTCACACACAGAGATTATGTATGTATGTAATCTGGTGCATATAAGTAGTTTTGTTCTCGGCGACCGCCATCTGCTTCTTCCCCTCTGCTTTCGCTTTCGCCTTTTCTTTCTGCCCGTGATTTCCTTTGCTCAGATATGTAATGCTTTCCTCAATTCCTATCAGTCATTAGGGATCTCCGCCTCCCGACCTTCCGCCGATTACCCCAGATCATCCACCGGGATTTGAACCCTGTGAAACAATGGCCAACTATCCCGTCCCTAATGATGGCTTTACTCCAGTTATGTCGCGCAAATGGAAAAGACAACTTAAAACTGTTTCAACAAATTTTCGCTCCAAAGACGTGAGAAGTACAGATCCGATCCCTCCCTCAACAAAATCTAACTTACCACCTAATCAGAATAGGACCCCTTGGCCTATTGTTTCTGATACTCGCGCAACCCCTCTGAACAATAAACATGCTTCTTCTAAATGGAACTTTACGTCTACTTCAAGTAAAGCGTGGAACGAGGTTGCCAAAGGCAATAATATTCCAGTCCCTGTTCCACTGAAATTTTATTACCAATGCGAAGTTAACTCTTTGAAATGTGCTAAAATGTCCGCTGACGTGATTATGGATGCCAGAAAACAATGGAGTAACGCCATCGTGGTATATGTAGTTGGCCCTAAACCGTATTATCCATATTTTAAGGATTACATCATTAGAGTTTGGAAACCAGTCGAGGACTTTTCGATCTTTTCGATGGAAAATGGATTCTATGTGATTAAGTTCAGCAAAGAACAAGATTGTGTGAATGTTCTGGAAGGTGGACCCTATTACTATAACAAGAAACTTATGATGATGAAGAGATGGCAATCAGGAATGCAACTCAACAAAGAGTTACTTCATTCTATTCCGATTTAGATCCGTCTTCCCAATTTGCCACTTGACTTTTGGACGGAAAAGGGGATAAGTCGTATTGCCTCCGTGCTTGGATCTCCTATCAAACTTGACAAATTCACTGAAGGTATAATTAAGATTGCATTTGCTAGGGTTCTAATAGAAATTGATAATTCTTTTAAATACCCTAATAAAATTCCTATCTTAAATGAGAAAGATGAGATTATATGGCAAGAAGTAGTTTATGAATGGAAGCCTAGTACGTGCTCTAATTGTTCGAATTTTGGACATGCGGAAATCCAATGTCAAGTCAACAAAGTGTGGGTACCTAAAGCAAATCAGAACACAGTAGACGATCTTTCAGAAATTAATATTGACTCCAATGTATCCCTACCAAATAACTGTGTGACAAGTGAAAAACCAGACAATCAGATTTATATTTCGATTAATGAAACTAATAAAGATCAACACCTGCCAAATGGTTCAGATCAGAATATTTATTATAATCCTCAAATAAGAGATGTAATTTTAGAATCTATTCAAAATACTCCGCTCAAATTACAAACAGTCCAGTCAACTATTTCTAGTTCTACTCTTATTACAACAGCAGATCATAATGTGATTGATAATTTGAACACTCTGAATGATACCATCTATACAGATCCTCATAATGAGATACATCACACAAACTATATTGATAAATCTTCCAAAGAAGACTCAGAAAAAATGACAGTTGATCCATCTTCGAGTCAGAGGGAAGTCTCTTCCAATCCAGAACTTTCAACTTTCGCCAGACAAAAACCAACCCGCAAAACAAGACCAGAGGAAGCTCCGTTTGAATTCAAAGCCTCTTTGAACTCTGAAGTAATGGATAATCCTGCATGGTCAAATCTTGTTAATCAGCAGAAAGGTAAAACAAAAAGTCCAAGAAAGCTAAGACCATGGGAAAAGCTACTCTCCCGGAAGAAAGTAGCACTCCTAATAATAATTGTTAATGGAGTTCCTAATTTGGAACATTAGGGGGATGAATGCCCACTACAAACAGTCGGAAGTTCTAAATATTCTTAATTCGAATAAGTTTTCCCTCATTGGGATTCTTGAGAATAAACTCTCTCTATTCTACCGATAGTTTTACGAATAAAATTGATAAAAAATGGAAATTTTCTCACAACATTTCTGATGATCTAAGAAGTCGAATCCTTATCATTTGGGACTCGTCTATATGGACTACTATTATTTTACACATTAATGAGCAATTCATAACTAGTATTCTTTGTAATGCGAATAACGTTAGTATAGTGTGCACTGTGGTCTATGCATATAATAAGGAAGAGAATCACAAAGCATTATGGGATTACATCATCGCCCAATCCAAGAAAGTCAATCTGCCGTGGATCTTGGCATGTGACTTTAACTTGATTCTTTATAACAATGAAAGGATGAACAATGGTAGATTCAATTCAGTTGGAGGTCAAAAATTCATTGAATGTATAACTCTATCAAAGCTAGTGGAGCCTGACTACTCAGACAATTTTTTTACTTGGCGAGGAGGTAATTCATTTTCTATACATAGTAAGATAGATCGTGTGTTTGTTAATTCTCTATGGCTTGACAAATTCGACAATTTTGGTATTAGTTTTGGTAATCATTCTCTGAGTGATCACACCCCAATCTTAATTAACCTTCATTTGCAAAATAATAGAAAGAGGAAGATACCTTTTAAATATAAAAATTCTTGGCATGTATATGATGATTATCACTAAGTAATTCATGAGGCTCTGGCTTTTTGCTGCATTGGTAGTCCACTTTATAAGCTGATTTGAAAACTGAAAAGAGTGAAGAGTAAACTGAAGAACTGGTCAAGTAATAAAAGCAATGTGCAAACAATGATTAATAGACTGAAAGATCAAAACAACAGAATCTATAATCAATTAGTTAATAATCCTCTTGATGAAAATCTCTTGGAAAATTATTCTACTAACTGTGATTATTTGCATAATATGATGAGAAAAGTTGCCATCGACAATGAACAAAAAATGAAATTTAATTGGCTTACTAAAGGGGACAGACCTACGGAGTTCTTTTACAATAAAATCTCTGATATTAAGCCTTTTCGAAGAAACAATTTTACTTATAATAGCAAAGGAATGTGGATTTCAACATCAAAAAAAATTTCTGAAGAAGCTACTCGCTATTTTTCAGATTTATTTCATTCGTCACAAGCCTCAAATCAATTTCCTAACATTACTTGCAAGAAAATTCTAACAGAGAATGCAAGAATCAATATGTGTAAACCTTTTTAGATGGAAGAAATCAAAGAGGCTGTTTTTCAGATTAATGATAATAGTTCTCCTGGTCTAGATGGTTTCAACTCTAAATTTTATAAAGTTCATTGGGACAACATTAAAGTGGATATTTGGGAAGCTATGAATGGTATTCTTCAATCTGGTAAAATCATTAAAGAAATCAATCATACATTCATTTGCCTTATTCCTCTTTCTAATAACTCTTCGAAAGCTAGAGACTTTGGTTTGCTTATCGACAAAATCAATAAAAAATTCAGTAATTGGCAAAGCAGACTCCTCAACATAAGTGGGAGACTAGAACTCATCAAAACTGTAATTCATCCTGTGTTACATTTCTGGCTTCAGATTTCTCAATTTCCTGCATCTGTTATACAAAAAATCAATTATTTATGTGCAAATTTTTTGTGGAAATCAAAGTCTCATAAAATGATCTGGGATGAGGTGTGAAAAACCAAAAGTGAAGGAGGTTTGGGAATCAGGAAAATTGAGGATATTGGAAAAGCCATTGCAACTAAATTATTATGGAATTATATTAATGGAGACTCTTTATGGGCAAAGTGGATTCACAACAAATATTGCAGAAAGGCAAATTTTTGGATTGCCAGAATGGATAATAATGCTTCACATACTTGGAAGACCATACTACGTGCTAGACAATGGTGCAAGGGACATATAGACAGAAAAATTGTAGATGGAGACAATACTGATATATGGTTTGATCCATGGTTACAAGGATCCAACTTAATTGATATATATGGCTGGAACAGCACGAAAATTTTGGATGGCTATCACAAAATAGTTTCGAGGCTCATATCTAATAACAATTGGAAACAAAGTCTCAGTTTTATTCCCATGAGCTCTCATACTGATTTTAAAAAAGTTCTCATATATCAACACATGAAACATGATTTTTGGTGGTGGCTGCCTAACAAACAAGGTCAATTTTCTTTAAAATCTGCATGAAATATCTTTAGAACCAGACATAGCGAGTTTGACTGGACCAAAATCATACGGGACAAAGGATGTGCCCCTAAAATGTCTACATGTTCTATGATGGCCATTAGAGATAAATTACAAACCAAGGTCAGAACTAGTAAGTGGTCCCCTACCATGGATCAAAAATGTGTGCTTTGTGCTAATTACAACGAGGATAAAAATCATCTTTTCTTTCAATGCATATATTCGAGGAATATACTGGATGATCTCATGCCCAAGCTAAATATAAAGCTAGATTCGAACTATGACCTCAGTTTTTTACTGGCTTCGGTTAATCAAGCTCAGAAAAAAATTAATTCGCCAATAAAATGTATATTTAGCATCATTTTTACATCTATCATATGGAACATCTGGTGTGAAGGAAATAATCGTGTTTTTAAAGGAGTCGAACAACCGTTCAAGCTAAGAATTAAGCAAATACTTCTCGACAGCAAACACCTCATTCAACAAAGATTTCAAGCTCATAATTTAAACATAGAAGAAAAACTTATCATCATGAAGCTCAATCTGGAGACTGGACTTCAAGATTGCTTTCGCCCTCTTTGATTCCTTTCTGGTGTCTGATTAGCATTAGTAACTAGTGTTAATTGCTCCTTGTAGCTCTCATTTTCCAATTCTTCCATTTTCTTTGCTGGCTTGTGAACATAGATCCGTGTTTTTGGGAATCGAACTTCTCTCTCCTCCAGACGGTTGTATGTGAAGTTGAGACGGTCTTTGAGTTTTTAATTGTTCTGTTGTTGTGTCTTACTTGGTAGGTGTTGTGTCTGCCTTGTTCTTTTTTTTTGTTTTTTTCGTTGCAAGCTGCTCGTACGGATGGTTTTGAGTGTGTTCTTCATCTTGTTTTACTCCTCCATCTGTTTGACAGCTTGGCACAGAATATAGATTGTTGTACTGTTAATATACGGAATTAATATGTACTCTTTTTCCTTTACAACGCACTCATTTAGGTTAGGGGGGTTGAAAAGTTTTAATGAGGCATATCATGGACGTATATGTCATTTTTCTGTTTATGTACAAAGTACCTTTTTCCAAAAAAAAAGTAGTTTTGTTCTTTTATGCACTAATGACATGGTTCTTGATATTGATGGTGTAAATTTTAATTCTCCTTATAAATATTGGATAGTAATGCGTTTTGATTTAAAAATTATTTGCTACTAATACCTCAAGAAGAATACAACAGATTGCTTCTGTCATACGTGAAAAAAATGTATAACTTTTTTATTTTAGTAGATACCAGCTGCTCTTTAAAACAAAAAACAACGGTTACTGTAATTCCTTAAGTCCTTTCTAAAGGTTATTTTAAAATTCAAATGCATAATATTTCTTTTACTTACAACATTTATCAGGTTTAGAGGGAAGAAGTGGATGTAAGAGAGGAAAGTGCAACGAAAAGAGGAAAGCATAGCATAATGAATAATTTTTCATGACTTGGACATAATAACCAAAGGTTTAAACTTATATAACATGTTTTGAGTTTAATTTGTTGATTATTGCTAATTTTTAATATGGATAAGTTATATTGGTTTCTTAACGATTGCTGACAGTCGATCTGGTAACATTAAACCTATTCCTTAATGGTTTGATATACTTCATGTGATCAGATACATTTTATTTCTTGATGATTGCAAATATTTGATGATCATACAAATTGTCGAATAAACTATCTATTGTTGTTACTATTCAGTTTGCCAAATTAGCAAGCAAAATTTAAACATATATTAGAATCTTATGATGATTATGACGCTAATACATTAACTTTATGTGTGTGTGTATATTCAACGGGTATTTTTTACTCTAATTTTTCTTACTGTAGTAAACACCCTTTGTATGAAAATGATGGTGTTCTGATTTTTGGAAAAGTAGTTATGTTTCCAATCAATTTGGTTGTGCTTTAACCCTGTATATTCTTTTACCAACATTTTATATGAAGAAATAAAGGGACATTGCATAATGGTTTTGAAATTTGACTTGATTGCTTGCATTTTCATTACTAATGCAACTTTTTGACTTTTGTACCTGTTGAAATGTGATACTTTCATTCCCTGTTGAAACCAATCTATTATGATGAACTCTGGTTTATTTCTCAACCTTAACAATTTAGGAACAAAATATGTTTCAAAGTATTTAAGTCACTACTTTGACAATAAGTATGATGATCATACATTCTTTAAATATGCGTGCCTAGTATGCCAGACAATTAGCACATGACTCAACTATTGTTGGTCTGAATTCATTTGATCCTTGCATTTGTTTCTTCATACATTTTAAATGACATTGATTTATCATGATGAGTCTGTTTATAACTTAAGAGAAACAGTAAAAATTCGATCTCTTTTATACTGATTGAAATGCTTGAATAAGCAGGATACGCCCATAAGGAGCTCATCGTCCACATTTGTAGACTAGGGACTAACTGATATCAAACTTAGGTATTTTTTTAATTATTCCCAAATTTGTTGATGTCTTCTACATTTTTAGTTACCTTTCATGAGTTCAATTTACGTTTTTATTATTATTAAAAACTATGTCCTCCAAGCAAAAGAAATAAGTCTATATATAGCGAGTGGCTCATGCTAGATGTATGGCTTATTGCAAAGATAATAAGTGCGGGTATCTTGCTATGGGATTTTATTATTCAATTTGTTCACTTTATTTCCTTCTATTGAGTCATTAATTGTGTATAAAAGCTTTAATGTAACTACCATATTTATATGGCAATGGCTATTGTGACAGATATAAAAACGAATGGTTATACTATTCATGTCAAAGTTTAATTGATTTACATAAGTAGTTTTTGCAAAGATAACAAGTGTGGGTATATGCAACATATGTTGTACTAGGAATGATTACATCAGCTGTGTATGTCAACAGGTTCGACGAGTTGTGTTTTTGTTATTATATCAGACTGTAATGTATATTGATTATTGATAGGGCATCGAGTGAAACTTGGCTGTAGGTTTTGAAATAACTAAGTATGCAATACAATTGAACAAATTGAAATTTAAATGAAAAGACTGTTGTCCTCATTGTGTGTACACTACAGTTAGACCCAGTCATGTCATGAATGTAGTGACTGTTTAGGTTTCAATTACCTTTAGCTATAGAATAGTATAGTTCAACAAAGAAATATAATTTTGAATGCCTAATTTGCATTTTTTTTAACTACTCGGTTATGTAATTATGATTTCTCTTAATTGCATAATTTGTTAGTGGTAATAATTTGAAAAGACATAGTCATGAGTACTTTGTCATACTTCAACAAAATAAAATTGTTTGTACTTTTAATTGATTTGTTTATCTAAGAAATTTTCTAAATACGGTTTTCATAATCTGTATGCTTTCACGCACTGTATGTTTGTCATTTTGCTAAAGAAATAAACGTGGAGCATGTTGAACATGCTTCTGCATATTATACATTTCTCCACATCATGCACTTTTTCATTATTGATTAATCTAGAGCGCAAGTTGGTTAACTCTTTCAGATCAATATTACTGTAAGAATTATGGAGATGACATGTAATAAAAAGGATCCATTTTCATATCACCCAAATATTCAACCACCTGAACTCATAAAATGATATAGAACAGATGATAATACACCCCTTGAATCTTTGATCCATGTTGTAGCTACACAAATCTGCTGTCATTGTTGCAACTCACCATAAAAGTTGACACTAATTTGAATTTACTAAAGCTAAAAATGTCGAGGTAATTAGATCTGTGTTAGGATTATAGTTAGATAATGATATTTTGTATTTATTAAGTTATTTTGATAATTTTTGTACTACGCTATGCTTCAATACCTAATGTGATTTTATTTATTTATAGAGCAGTCGTGCTTAATATAAGGGTTGTTTACGATCAGCGTTTATTACATTATTTACTACAAACAATGTGGCTAATATTTAGACAAAATATAACAACAGTTTTTTCATTCCCTCTTAATCATGCAACTTAAATTTGGTTATAAACATACTACCCTCTATGTTTTCAGAATATGTAATGGTGTTGCTTTTTTGTGCATTTGCTTTCTCGAAATACAGTTATTACAAGTCAATTGGAACTTGCATCATACTATAATACGACTATTCTTGGTTTACTTGTTTTGGTCTAAGACAGTGTAATTTCATCATGCTCTTACCAACTGAACTTATGTCTTAAATTATGATGGGTACTCATCGTCATATATTACAAGCAATATATGTAAAGTATAGTTGAAAGACGTCCAATCTCATATTTATATATTTTAGGAGCCACATATTAAACCGTTCTTCTCGACATAGGAAAAGAAATCTCAATAGGATTGTTCGGACTCTAAGGAGCTATCTGAATTTTATTTCATAATGGTTATCATGACTAACTTTTAATAAAAATAGCATTTTAATATTTTTCTCATCTATATGCTAACAAATGCATGAAAATATTACAAGTTTCATTACGATTTCATTAAAATATATTCAATTAGCCTTCTTTTATTAATTAAATAATCCTAATTTCGTCAACGTTGGTCTTCTTTTTTCCATGCCCCTACTCAAAAGAAAGGGGCAAATGCTCTTCATGGATTTGAATGTTCGATTATATTTTTTAATTTTCTTCACGTGTTTTGGAGATGAGTTTCTATCTTAAATGAAGTTGTGTCAATTGCTTTGAAAAGAGTATGGTCACGACTTACCTTGCTTCTTCACATCTAATCTAATATTCAAGATAATATACGTTTTTACGGGGATGAGGTCTAATATAAAACATATGAATTTTCCTTCAAAGATGTGTATAATTATTGTTGCTAACATTTAAGAAACATGATGAAGATCCTAATAAACAAAATTAAAACATGAAAAAGAACCATACATACTACACCAAAGCAACCTCTATCACTAACATAATTAATTTATGTAAGAATGCCAAACAAGTTCCTAACATATAAAAAAAGGAGGTGGGATTTTGAGACAAAACAAAACAATATGCTTCAGGTGAATTTTAGGACAAAACAAAAAGTGTTTACATATAAAAAAATGAAAGGAGGTGAGAATGGAGAACAAAAGTGAGGAAGGAATTTGTTTCTAGGATTGAAAGAAGCTAAAAAAGATGAATAATATACATGATGTTATAAAATGAAGAAAGTAGAAGCCATTAGATATTTCTGGATCCATAAATATGAATCTCATTAATAATACAATTTATTAATAGTTTCCTTCGATACAATCAAAATTTTCCAAGATTGTTTCTTCCAAATATGATTTGCATTTTATGCATTTTGTTTGCTACCTTTCTGAAAAACACATCATGTGCTTTCATTCTTGTGCTTCAAATCAATTTTGCATATTGCAACTACATCTTTGATGAATATTAAAAGTTTTATTCCAACGATACTTAAAAGCAGGAAGTAATCTACTCATCTTGAAGTGCATCAAGATTTTCATTACAACTATACTTAGAAGAAGGTTGTAATCAACATTCCATTCTTTATAATCATCAAAGTTATTTAAATTCTTCAGGAACTTATATATTTTAATAAGTTTTGCATATCGCAAGTAACACTTCAATGGATGTTAATAGTTTCAATACAACAATACTTAAAAATAGGAAGTAATCTACTCATCATGAATTATATCAAGATTTTCATTACAACAATACTTAAAAGTAGGCTGAAATCTACTCTCCTTGTTCTTTGCATTCTTTATAACAATGAAAGTTATTTATATTCTTTAGGAATTTGTATACTTTCATTATTTAATATGATTTAAACCACATTTATACCTTCGGGGTATATTAAGCATTTCAAGTACTTTCGGTACTTTGCAGACTACATGTCCATATTTCTCTACTATTAAAGGATTCATGATGGCCAGTCATGTTTTCCTCTAATTCAAGATCTTTAATCTATTTATAAATATAACTAGATTATTATTTACAAATTTATCATCGATGTTTATTTCTTGTCAGTTCTAGACATGATTTATTGAGATCTCTTTAATTATGTTTTTAGGTATCTAAACCACCTCTAGGGTAATTTGACAATTATGTCATTGGTCTCTTCAAGAGCACCCTTATTGTTTCTTCAAGAACACTCGCCTCCATTATTTTCATCTTTATTACTTACTCCAAAAATATTTCAAACTGACTTTTGTACCGCATTTCAGATGTGGTTTACACATTTTGATCCTTCAGGGATTCAAATCTATATTGGAGAAAGTCTATTAGGGATATTACTGATAATTTATTCAGGTTACTTAATATTTTGCATCATTGTATATTTTAACAGATGATCAAAATGAGTTTGTATCCCTTTATCCTCCTTTTTTCTTCTTCTTTTTAGTTAGAACTTCTGGTTCTTTATTTTGAGGAAACTTGTAATTCACTGATTTATGAAAACTGCAGGTTCTCAATTCTTATTTCCTTTTTCCTTTTTTTTAAAGGAAATATTGGAAGATATTAAGCTTATCCTGTAAGCTTTTATTGATGTTTTCATTCACGTCAAATGTTCTAAATCAAAGTCAATGTTAGATCTAAACTTAATACGATCTTCTAGATACGTATTAGTTTTAAATTTATTTCTCTAAGAAACAATTAAATATATCTTCTGAAAACATAAATCATATATTAAAATAATTTTTAAAGCCTTCATTCAAATCTAAATCAAATCAAAAGGTTTTCATAATGAAAACTCCATTTACCAACCCATGTTTAATTTCTCAAATCCATGTCCAAACTAAATACAATCAAATTCAATAAATTTTTCTTGAATCAACAATGTCAAATTTTGTCAAGTTAAAAATTGCATTCCAAAATAAATTAACTCAAAAACATAAAATTAAGCATGATATTAAGATCTACAATATAATAAAATCAGAAAAATAGCAACAACAAAAAAATCAGATCTCAAAGTTTAGATATATATAAGATCTAAAATTATAAGATTAATATAAAAAGTTTTAAAAAATAAGACAACGTATTCAGATCTGAAGAAGTAGATCTAGAATGGAATGAGATATAAAAAATGATTTGGAAGATTAAATCATTAAAAAAATGACTTACCGTTTTGAGATCTATAATTAGATCTGCAAAAGAATAGATATGATTTCATGAATTATCACAATTGTAGATCTGTAACTTTTTTCTTTTTAGAGATCGTGCTGATAACGTGTTATAAAATGAAGAAAGTAGAAGCCATTAGAGAGAGAGAGGGGAGAGGAGAAAATGTTATTACTTAGATGTTAGTTATAGATTTACATTACATAAACTCCTTTATATATAAGCAATGGAGCATAGCATTGTCCCATGATGTGGGACTAAACAAAATATAATAAACATTGTATAGCATATTCACACTTTGTAATATTACAACACATGAAGTTCTATTAAAGTACATTTAGAACATAATAAATTTTAATAAAAAATCAAGTAGTCAAAAAATTGCAACTAAATAAAATAATTTAATAGCATATGTCTCAATAATTCCAAAATAAGTTGGTATACCAGTTAGAAAAGTCGCTTAAGTTACGTAAAATAATTTAATAGCATATGTCTCAATAATTCCAAAATAAGTTGGTATACCAAAATTGCAACTAAATAAAATTGTTGATTTTGAATGGTTGGGAATAGACGAATCGTATACTTCCAAAAAATTAAAGCTAATCCAGCAATCCAGCTGCCATTATTAACAATACAGATGTCGAATAATAGAATGGATGGAGGACTAGGATTTATGGTTCGTCACAATCATTAGTAGTACTAAAATAGGCATACTGATCACAATTTAAAAATCAACTTTATTGAAGTTTTTCTCATGTTCCACAGTTACCGAGCATGCTTTGTATTTATCAAATTTACAAAGATATAGTTCCACCATGGTAGGAATTAGATTCTTTTGCACAGTATTCACTAAATACTGTGCATTTATTACAAAGACCGCTGCATAAGAATAATACTTCGTTTCACACAAAATATAAGATTGCCCTTTTCTCATTTCCTACTAAAAGTTGTATATTATATTATACGGAGCATAGTGAGAATTTAATAGGTCTGACTGCCGTGTTAAGACGTCCTCTTTAGAAAAACAAACAAAAATGCAAACTTTTTTCTTTTCTTTTTATTGAGAAAAAAATAGGCACTATACAGAAAGTTGATAAACATACAAAGGCTAAGAATATGAGTTATAGAGTATGATATAATCTTAATGAAATGAATGACCGGCAAATAAACTGCAAGGGGCATATGTCTACCCTTCGCTATGTTCAAACTCTGTGACTTTCTTCATACAACTTGGTGCTTGATCACACAACAAATTCTTGAAAGATTAAGATTTAATATAACATCATAATGGAGAAAAGAATGCAGAGGTTCACTCATTGCTACAACATGAATCAAAGAAACCAGTCTTCCAAATAGATAGCCAGATATTACTCCGCTACCACAAACACACCTAGAACAAAAATCAGTTTACTATTATAATTATATCCACCTTAACATCAAATTAATAAGTCAACGTCTTTTAGAAAAAAATATCAAGATAAAATAAGTATAAACTAAATCAAATCAAATAACATTTAAAACAGAGACAACCAAACTACATAACCCATGTATTTCTAATGATAAAAATCAAAAGAGAACGAACTTGATTGCTCAATTTCAAACAGCCGAGGGTTTCAATGCTTGATCTATGGTCGATGGATTTGCAGTCGCTAAGGTTGATGATGGTTTGCAGTCGCGGTCGATGACGATTTGCGTGGTGTTAAGGTAGAGGAGGGAAATGGGGGCATGATTAATTAGGGCAAAGCGGCGAAGGAGGGAAATGAAACTAATTTGGGGCGTTTAGTTTTGGGAACGGGGGGTTCTGTACGCAAGTTTGCGTGGTCAACATATTGAAAAAAAAGGAAATCTAAAGAATGGCTATTAGCCGTTGCGAAATCAAAACGGTCCATAACCGTTCTTAAATCATATACAACGGCTCGCTGCTATTTAGCAACGGCTTTGAGCCGTTGTGATTCTTCCGCATGGAGGAGTTGCAAAACTACCAATATGGTGTAGTGTTTGTCGCATAGTTGACTTATACTAAATAAATTATATATTAAATTTTTAACTAGTAAAATGTTTGTAATAAGTGGTAAGTTAAATGTACCGTCATTGCTTACATCGCTTTTGTTGACAATATATCCTTTGGAATTATCTCTAAATGTGATAGATCCTTCGTCTGAGTAGATAATATTAGTCAGTATATCTTTATTTCCCTTCATATGTTTTGAGCAACCACTATCCAGTGTCCACTTTTCTTTTTTCTTAGTTTGTACCTAAAAAAATATAAAGATGACGTTGGTACTCATTTTTTATTAGGGACCTAAGAGTTAAATATTAGGAAATCAACCCAAGTGGATTTAGAATTCCCCTTAGTGAAATTTTCATTTTTACGAACTGAATTTATGAAAGACTTAATATTCTTATTTCTAGTCAAATTATTATTAGTTTTTGGCCGCCAAATCTTTATAGTATTTGTGTTGCAAATATCCTTATTTTTAGTGAATACCTTTGGTTTTACAAAATTCTTATATACTTTGGAATTTTTATATGGTGAATTATTCCTTTTTGAACTAGATTTTGATGAATTTGTATATCCTAATCTTTCTTATTAAAACCAGTTTGAGAGTTGTTAATAATTTTAGAGAGATTTCTTTACCTTTATTGAAGTTAGAAACATTTTTAGCAATATTTTCTAACTTGATTTTAAGACTAGTATTGTTTAATTTAAGAATTTTGATATTAGATTTTAAATCTTGATTTTCTATAAGTAATGTTATATTATTTTCTTTTTGAACTTCAATTTCATTTGATAGCATCGTGAGTTGAGAAGATACATTAGATAATGATTATTGTGTTTCGACAAATTCTTCTTCTAAATTTTCTTTTCATCTCTGAGCATATCAACTTCTGTTTTACTTATGTTCGGTTTTTCTAAAGCATTTGAATATTTTCTTTTAACTTCTTTTAGTTTATCTATAACTCTGAGTTTATATCAATTAAATCATCAAAAGTTAGATCACTTACATCGTCAGTTGAAACCATAAAGCAAACATTGGCTTGTTCAGAATCATTGTCAAAGTGAAAAAGAAAACATTAAACAAAAGCTGTAGGAGGTTTGCTTTAGTCAATGTAAAAAAAGTATACCATATTCCCATGCATTTATTACTCATGCATACCACTATCATGTAGTTTGAAATTCGGATCGCATGAATTTAACTTTTACCACCCTACTATTTTCTAACTTTGATATTTTTAGCTAGGTATGATGTAATACTGATGCCATTTAAACATATTTTTTCCTATATTTTCAACTAATATGTTGCCATATTAGAACTTTAATGAGTCACTAAAGAAGAGAAATTTGAGCATAAAGGTACGGCCCATATTTCTGTAAGAGGATATGCTTCAATTATGCTTAAATATATTGATTCTAGAGCAAAAAAAAAGTCAGTCAATTATTGCCGTTTAACCGTTATTTTTTGCAATTGTATATTACTCTAAATTGGCATATTACTGCTAGTACCGTACCATTTTTATTATTGTCAAACCTTTGTTTACTTACTATATTATGGTGGAACCTTTGTTCAATTGCTAAACTATATTACTATATTATAGTGGAACCTTTGCTCCTAAAAAAAGCCTTCGCACAAATCATATTTAATGACCGAAGCCATACACTTTCAATAATAATTAAAAAAACTACTTAATTTATATTCCAAGTCCTTAATTTTCACCATATTTAGCTGTAGTTATGATTGATATCATATACACTCGGAAAATTATTCTTATATGTTGCACTAAAGTAATTGAAGAAAAGTTATATTACGCTATGTAAATTTGGATGAAAAATCTATCTTATAACAGATACTACATCAGTTAGTGATCTAATGGATTCAAAGGGGAGAGATAATAAACAATGTAAAATAGATCAAAAGTCATTGGCTTGCTGGACAATTGTAGAGTAGGAGAGAAATTAAACAAACAA
The DNA here is from genome assembly GCA_030737815.1 of Allium fistulosum. NCBI lineage: Eukaryota > Viridiplantae > Streptophyta > Magnoliopsida > Asparagales > Amaryllidaceae > Allium > Allium fistulosum. The sequence continues at coordinate 132,983,852 of CM060904.1, forward strand.
ATCAATGAGTTATTTATGCTTTAAATTGGAAATGACATATATGAAAGATGTTTTACTTTTCCTTTCTTTTCTTTTTCTCTTTGATTCTAATAATATTTTTATATGTGCATGAATTGTTATAGTAGCCTTATTGCAAGTTTGAAATCTTTCGTACATATCAAGCTGGCCCTAAAATTATAAGCTTGTTTATGTATTCACTTGTTAAGGTTTCTACCTATACTATCAAGATTCTACAGAAAGTACATTGACAAAAAATTAAAGGCGTTTTGTTTTGGTTACATATGATAGAAAAGTATTAAATATATTATTATAATAGCCTGAATGCATGTTTAAAACCTTTCATACATTGTCAGTTGGCCATAAGTTAAAATACTTATTTCATTCGTTTGTGTTGTTAGAAACTTAGTTTCATTTTCATAGGTTTCCATTCTTCTAAAATTAATATAGACCTGATTGAAGTACTGGAAACATCCATGCATATCTATTTGTAGCCTATTATTTAACTGCTATTAACTAATGTAGGTCAAAGCAAGGTCGGCTCAAAATTTGAACTTAAATGGTACCATACATCTCCCGTTGAGAGTGCTATCAAAACCAATATTGTAGAAAGTGAAGCCAACGAACCTAATTATATCCCAGATGATGATCTAATAGATACCTCAAAAAATAAAATTGAGGATGAGCAACAAAGATTTGAATAGAAAATTGTTGTTCATATCGAGTTAGAAACATCATTCAAAAAAAAATTTCAATGAGCAAAACTATATTATTTCACTTACAAGAGTATTTCATTTCCTGCTATACTTGTCCAGAAATGTGTCATTGAACCATTGCACCATTGAACTTTCTATGATCGAAAAAATAATGTTAAACAAACAGCTCATGCTTTGTCTTTTGAAAGCTATAGTAGATTAATTTTTTTATAGAGGCTTTGTTTGTATCAATATAGGTGCCATTAGAAAATAATTACCACTATAACATTAAGAAGATATGACATATGCTGATAAGTTATTTGAATTTAAAATTAAAGTAGATAAATAACCTTGCAACCAATTTAGTTCGGAATCATATAATCACCCTACCCAACTGTCTGTTAAACCCCTGCACTTTCTTCTCAACCTCACTAGCCCTTTTCCCCTGATATTTGGTCATTCCTTATCAAGATATCTATTTTAGCTTTGAGTTTCTCAACCTAAAAAAGGAAAGCTATTTATATTTGCTACTATAAACAAACTCGCTGACAAAGAAACCATTATGTTATGGTAATAACACCTCATTCTCTAATTCATCTTCCGTGGCCCTCTTCTGCTACTTCTTTTGCAACTGCGGCTCCTTTTTATACAGATTATTATAAAATAACATTTCAAGTCATCAAAAAAATGGCTTAGACAATCCACAAAAGAATCTCTAAGTTATCCCATAATTACGGAGTAAATAAAAGTTATGTAATAGGGCAAAAGTACCTGAGATTCTGGCGATAAAGACTCGCATAAGAAAAGGATACCTAAGATTCATAAGAATACATACCCTAGCTTGCAATAGATGAACAGATTCGATTGGGAAAAATTGATTAAAGGAGGTGAAATAAGAAACAAACCCTAGATTCATACAAAGAGAGAAGGAGGTTTGCTAATGCGTTAGAAACAACAGAACTACGGTGTAAAGAAAATTACTAGCTTGCCCTCCTTAGATCACGTTATTTACCCAAGTACCAAATATCCTAACGGTTATAAATGTGACAATAGGAAACAACGAATATAACTGTTAGTAATTTGTAACGGTTATAACCGTTACAAATTCTAGTGAAATAAGAGTTGCAAATCGATTGATTTGGTGTAGTGATTGACTGATGATGAAGACGATTCAAAATCATCCCATGTAACAGAGAATGTTTGCTTCTTCTTATATTTGTCCTTTTTATTCTTGTATCTGTCTTTGTTTTGATCAGAACAGTCCTTCTTTATGTGATCTTTTTTGTGACATTCATAGCATTCGAGATTTGAAGCTGATGGTTTGTTGGTGTTCTTGTTACTTCCAAACTTATTGTTCTTTCTAAATTTCAAAATCTTTTTGAAATTCTTTGTTATAAATGCCTTGTCAACTTCATCCGAATCTAAATCTTCTTGTTCAGCTTGGAATGCTACGTTCTTTATGTATTGGGCTTGATCTCATTTTTCCTACAAATTTACTTCATACGTACGACATAAGATTTCATATTAACTCTTCAGGTTTGATGGTAGAAATATCGTTAGCTTCTTCTATAGCTAAGACTTTTCGTTTCCATTCATCCGTCAAAAAGTTTAGAATTTTTGAGACAATATCAAAATCAGTGCATTTTTCTCCTAGTGCCAATAGTGAATGATATATGTCTTGAAATCTAGAATACATTTCATTTATAGTCTCATTTTGTTTCATTCTGAAATTTTGAAACTTATTTTTAAGCATAGAAATCTTGCTTTGTTTAATGTTGTTTGTTCCATCATGTGTAACTTTAAGAGTTGGCCAAATTTTATAAGCAGTTGTATACATGTTAACTCTATTGAATTCACTCTTATCTAAAGCACAACATAGCGTATTCATGGCTTTTACATTTTGAAGTAGCGTCTATCTTTTGAGCGTTTGGCCACTGTGCACATGGTGTGGTTGGTATGATATGCTGTTCCTGAGTTATATTCCAAGTGTCATATCTGTTTGCTTGCTTATAGATTCTCATACGAGTTGACCAATAGTTATAATTCAAACCATTAAATAGTGGTGATCGTATAGTGGATCGATCTTCAATGAAACTAGATGAAGCAGTATGTTCCATATTACATGATTATCAATAAACTTTGTTACGGTTTTATGATGTTCTTGCTCTGATACCAAGTGGAAGTGACTAAGGATCGTATAATATGGAATATTAACTAAACTATTTACTTGTACGGAATATAAATATAAAAGTAAAATAATAAAGTAAACGACACCATAAATTTTATACTGGTTCGAACTTTCCGTTTTATGTCCAATTCCAGACTCCTTCTAGAATTTAACTATCAAGTCTGGCTTAACCCGAAGGAATATGTATTACACCGCTTGAGCAACCGGACATGACTTCAACCGCCTAAGCAATAAAATAGGACTTCAGCCGCCCGAGCAAACAAATAGGACTTGCAATACAAAGAGAATTGATAAGTCAGTAATATACACCCTTCATATAATCTTCTCTTTTATGGTATATTGTATAATTCATGAAGATATGTAATCACTAATGAAGTTTTTCTTGAATGAACAAGTGATTGAAACGAAGTATTGAATGTTTAGATAGCCAGATAGTTCAAAATATTAGAATGAGAATTAAAATCGGAATTGGTGATTAAAACAATGGATTTCATGGCTATATATAGTGATTAAGAGTTGCAATTATTCGTGAAAGGTAGCGATGAAAGAATATGAAAATAACTCTTGAATCAAGAGTAGTTTCTCTTCACTGAATTGAAGTTTCTTTTCAAAATATAGTTGTTATGAAGATTCAGCCCTCTGAGTAGCTCAAATCAGCCAGCTGAATGGACTAACAATTGATGCAGCAAGAATAAGGTTCAAAATTAACCCAATTCAGCCTACTGAATTATCAACTTCAACCATATGAATATTCAAGATAAGTTGTGCACATGCATAACATTCAATCGACTGAACTAAACTGTTTAGTCGGTTGAATTGCTTGTTTTCTGGCATATCAAGGAATGCTTTGAAAAAATTTAGTATATGAACTATGCTTTGAAATTTTTTAGCATATGAACGATGTTGTGAAAATCTTTAAATTGCGTGTGCATGCATATACCACTTTGGAGAGAATTTAATATGAATTCACTACTAGACTCGGACCATAAATTAAATATATTATTGAAGCTTCTATTTGGAATCTGGTCTGCAATCTGTTGGATTATTTCTCGAGTAAACCATATCTTCTCCTGCAAATATGGTTAATATTTACTTATATAGTTGTCACAACCAAAACATCAAAATTCAAGCTTCTAACAAACATAATATATGGAAGGATGTTAAGTAATTTTAGTAAGAAACGAAAACATAAAGAAATGATTAATGTTGATTAAATTTCATTTTTGATATACGCGAAAGGTTTTTTAGATTTTATCTTAAAGATGAAAGACGCGTAAAACATTAATCACTAAATTAATGTCATTGTTCATTGTGAAAGAGTGGAATTAGATTAGTACCCATAGAGGTTGAACCTATTATCTATTAGTTATATTATTTTTCTAATGGAGAAATTTGAACTCAATTTGAGTGGCTTACCATCTATTGATAGGGATAAAAGTTTTATAATACACATAGGCAAATAATAATACTAAATAAAAATATGAAATATAAATATACGAAGTGGGTGATACGCAACGTTATTAGAGAAAATGGAAAATGATGGAATTGGAAACAAAGAGTCACTACTCACATTTCATTATCCATATTTTGTTTATATTCCCGATATACTTATTGAGATATTATTTTACCAATTATGTTGTCTATCACATTCTTTTGTATTTGTTTATATTCCTGTTAAAGATAGTGAAATATTCACATAAATGTTATATACAACGAAATACTATTGATTTCACAAAGTTTAATCAGTTAATCTATTACTTTCTCATGAGTACCAAAATGATGTTCTTATAAATAATAATATTTCACAGTATTATGAAAAGTGGTATAACAAATACAATTAATAAAATCAATGCTGGTCAATTTTTAAGGTTACAAATTTATTGCCATAAATATTTAATCGGTCAAATTAATCGATCAACTCAGCACAGTCAGTTTAGTCATGTAAATCAGTTAGTAAATATTTATAAAATACTTGGTTATGGAATACTAAACACCATATTCGTACAAATACGATAAGTTTGGCTTACTCAATCTAAATAAAACAATCAATACAAAATATTTAATTTACAAATTAATCAAATTTTTAACCAATAACAAATAGATTTACGTATATGTATTGTTATCAAATAAGAAACTTACAAATAAAAATTGTAGAAATCCGATTAGCAAACATAGAGCTAAGAAAGCGTGTTTGCCACTATCTCCTTTGTGATCCTATCGTGCCTAGAACACGATAAAGCCTAATATTACAACTTGTAAAATGAAATAAGCTGTATGTTTAGCTGACATGTAATGGTTTTATTGGTCTGTATTTGGTTATAGCATCTAGCTATATATAGGACATGCTGTTGGTAATAATAGAAAGGGAAATAATAGAAAAGAATTAATTTCTTCCTCCTCCTTTTCTTTTCATGTTCTTTTCTCTTCACCGTAATATGGTATCAGAGCAAATTTGCATCGATAGGCTACACCCAATCTTCCAACTTTCCATTTCCCGATCTTGATCCTTTGTGGAAATGACTGAGTCAGATCAATCTTCTCATCCTGGGCTGATTCCGACTTCATCCACCCAAACTAAATCTGCCAATGATGATTCTTCTAGTCCTTTCTTCTTGCATCATTCTGATAATCCTGGTGTCGTTCTTGTTTCTCAACCGCTCACTGGAGATAACTATGCCTCCTGGAGTCGTGCAATGTTGATTGCCTTGTCTGTGAAGAATAAATTAGGGTTTGTTGATGGTTCAATTCAGAAACCAGATGGTACAAATCTTGATCTGATCAATTCTTGGATTCGTAATAACAATATGGTTATTTCTTGGATATTAAATTCTGTTTCTAAAGATATATCTGCAAGTATAATTTTTGCTGAATTTGCTCATGATATGTGGGTTGACCTTAGAGATAGGTTTCAACAGAAAAATGGACCAAGAATATTTCAATTAAGAAGAGAACTGATGAATTTAACTCAAGATCAGAGTTCAGTCAGTAGTTATTTTACAAGATTGAAGACAATTTGGGAAGAATTGAGCAACTACAGGCCAGTTTGTACTTGTGCCAAATGTTCTTGTGGAGGACTTAAGGAATTAAATGCTCATTATCAGATGGAGTACATAATGTCTTTTCTCATGGGACTAAATAATTCTTTTTCACAAGTTAGGGGTCAGATCTTGTTAATGGATCCTCTTCCTCCCATTAATAAAGTCTTTGCATTAATTTCACAGGAAGAACACCAGAGAAAAGTTGGCACTGTTATTAGTTCAGATTCTAACCTGGATGCTTCTAATGCCATGGCATTTGCTATTAAATCTAATTCTGATAAGAATAAGAAATATGGTGATGACTTTTATGCTAAGGTTTCAAAGAAAGGCAGGCCTTATTGCACACACTACAAAATTCATGGTCATAATATCGATAAATGCTTCAAAATTCATGGATATCCACCAGGCTACAAGGCAAAGAATCGTGACAATAACTCTTCGCTAGCCCATTCTGGTTCCATCAACAATGTTTATAGTCAAGATTCAAAGTCTAATCAAGAAGCTGCTAGCAATTTCTTCCAGAATTTGAATGCCTCTCAGTACGAACAGCTTATGGCCATGTTGTCGAGTCATTTAATTTCTTCTAATCACAACACGGATGAATCTCAGAACAACAAAGCTGCCTCATTCACTACAGGTACTTGTTTTTCGGTTGCATTAAGTAGAAAATTTTCTTCCCCACAATATTGGATAGTTGATTCCGGTGCTACTCGTCATATTTGTTCTTTGGCTTCTGCATTCATATCTTTGAGACAAATTCCAAAATCCACTGTTACATTGCCCAATCACACCAATATACCAGTTTGTCTTTCTGGAGATATTCAGATTAGTGATAATGTCATCCTCAAGGATGTGCTCTTTATACCAGATTTTCAGTTTAACTTGTTGTCTGTTAGTTCCCTTACTCACGGGACTGAACTTACCGTAAACTTTCTAACTGACCACTTTATCATTCAGGAGTTGAACAACAAGAAGATAATTGGCAAGGGTGAAAAATGTGAAGGCCTTTATATACTGGATACCAAAGCATTCAACTATGTTTCTACAGTTTATGTAAATCAAATTTATGCTCAAACTTGGCATAATAGATTAGGCCATATTTCTTTTAAAAGATTGAATAGTTTGAAATCTCAATTGTGTTGTGATGTTTCTAAACTCAATAAAGAAAATCCTTGCTACATTTGTCCACTGTCCAAACAAAGAAGGTTATCTTTTGAATCTAATAATCATATGTCTCAAATTCCTTTCGATTTAATACATTGTGATATTTGGGGCCCTTACCATGTGTCATCTTATAATGGTTACAAATATTTCCTAACTTTAGTTGATGATTGCTCACGATTTACTTGGATTTTTCTGTTGAAGCATAAATCTGATGTAGCTTCCATTATTCCTAAGTTTTTCAAAATGGTCGAAACTCAATTTGCAGCCAAAATTAAAAGGTTTCGCTCTGACAATGCACCAGAATTACTTTTCACTGATTTTTTTAATTCTGTTGGAGTTCTTCACCAGTTTTCATGTGTAGAAAGGCCACAGCAAAACTCTGTTGTGGAAAGGAAGCACCAACACTTGCTAAATATGGCAAGAGCTTTATATTTTCAATCTAGATTGCCTATTCAATTTTGGTCAGACTGTGTACTTACAGCCACATATTTGATCAATCGTACCCCTTCTCCTCTATTGCACCACAAAACTCCATATGAAGTTCTCTACAAAACTTGCGTAGATTATTCTATGTTTAGAGTGTTTGGCTATCTTGCCTTTGCTTCTACCTTATCTGCACATAGAACCAAGTTTGATGCTCGATCCAGGATGTGCGTGTTCATTGGTTATCCACCTGGAATTAAGGGGTACCGCCTTTATGATGTTCAAACTAAGCAAATTTTCACTTCCCGCGATGTGATTTTCCATGAGGAAATATTTCCATTTCATACTATAGTTTCTACTTCAGTTTTGATTGATCCATTTCCAGATTTAGTACTGCCAGTTCCTAGCTCTTCTGGAGCAGTATCTCCTTCAGTTACATCTCACTTCACTCCATACAATGGAGGTTGTGAATCTCATGTTTCAGTTGCTGAACCTAATACTTCAAATGGTGAGCAAGTTCATGAATTACCAGAACAAGATGATGATTTTTTGAGCATACAATGGATATTTTTGAAACTCCTGTTGATTGTCATGCCGAACATAATGTCTCTAATGTTAGAAGATCTTCTCGACTTTCAAAACCACCATCTTATCTTCGTGATTTTCATTGCAGTCTAGTTTCTCAACAAAATGTTCGTCTTCCTAGTTGTTCAACTGCATATCCTTTGCAGAAGTTTCTCTCTTATGATGCTTTATCTTCCGCTGATAAAAATTTTGTGCTTAATGTCTCTTCAAATTATGAACCACAATTTTTTCATCAAGCTATTAAATATCCAGAATGGCGTGAAGCTATGCAAGCTGAACTTACTGCAATGAAAGAAAATAAAACCTGGACTATCACCCTATTACCTCATGGTAAACATTCTATTGGATGTAAATGGATTTATAAGATCAAATATCGTTCTGATGGGACTATAGAAAGATACAAAGCACGTTTGGTAGCTAAAGGTTACACACAACAAAATGGAATTGATTTTATGGAAACCTTTTCTCCTGTTGCAAAATTGGTCTCTGTTAAAGTCTTACTTGCGCTTGCTGCTAGAAATAATTGGCATTTAACTCAACTAGATGTTAATAATGCTTTCCTCAATGGTGATCTTTTCGAAGAGGTTTACATGGATATGCCTCTTGGCTATGACAAAGTAAAGAAACAAAGCATTCAGGGGAAGAAATTTGTTTGTAGACTACATAAATCTATCTACGGCCTTAAGCAGGCCTCACGGCAATGGTACTCAAAATTTTCACAATCTCTTGCTGATTATGGATTTGTTCAATCTAAATGTGATTACTCTTTATTTACTAAAGGAACAGGTTCAACTTTCATAGCCCTCCTTGTCTACGTTGATGATATCATCATTACAGGTCCAAATGATGTTGTTATCAATTCTCTTAAGAATTTTCTTCACTCTCAATTCAAACTTAAAGACCTTGGTAATTTGAAGTATTTTTTAGGACTTGAGATAGCTCATTCAGTTGAAGGAATTGTCATGTCTCAAAGGCATTATACCCTTCAGCTTCTTGAAGACACAGGGTATCTTGGATGTAAGCCTACTGATGTCCCTATGGATCCAAAGCTAAAGTTAAGTGCCCATGAAGGTTCTCTTCTTGTCGATGCTTCTATTTACAGGAGACTTGTTGGAAGGCTTATTTACCTTACTTTATCACGACCAGACATTGCATATGCTGTTCACAAGCTTAGTCAATATTTGTCTCAACCTAGAGAACCTCATCTTAAAGCTGCTCATCATCTTCTTCGCTACTTGAAGAACAAGCCTGGTCAAGGTCTTTTATTTGTTTCAAAGTCTTCTGATACTGATGTTGTTGATTCTATTTTCAAGCTCAAGGCATTTTCCGATTCAGATTGGGGATCTTGTCCAGATTCTAGAAAATCTGTAACTGGTTTTTGCATATTTCTTGGTGATTCTCTTATTTCTTGGAAGGCCAAGAAACAAACAACCATTGCTCGTTCATCTGCCGAAGCAGAATATAGAGCTTTAGCTGCTACTACAAGTGAGATTTGTTGGATTCAACAACTTCTCCACGATTTTCAAATTCAAGTTTCCCCTCCAACGCTGTTGTTCTGTGATAATCAAGCAGCTATTCATATTGCTTCCAATCCAGTTTTCCATGAAAGGACTAAACACATTGAGATTGACTGTCATTCTATTCGGGACAAAGTTTCACAGGGCCTTATCAAGTTGATGTCAATTCGTTCTCATCAACAGCTTGCTGATTTGTTGACCAAGCCTTTGCCATCTTCTCTCTTGTTTCCTCTTCTATCCAAGATGTCTGTAAAAGATCTTCACAGTTCATCTTGAGGGGGAGTATTACAACTTGTAAAATGAAATAAGCTGTATGTTTAGCTGACATGTAATGGTTTTATTGGTCTGTATTTGGTTATAGCATCTAGCTATATATAGGACATGCTGTTGGTAATAATAGAAAAGAATTAATTTCTTCCTCCTCCTTTTCTTTTCATGTTCTTTTCTCTTCACCGTAATACCTAACTCAAAATGATTTGGAAAATGAAGTTGCGATCCTCTTTTCATGTAGTTGGAAGAAGACCATTCATTGGCGTCTTTATGAAATAAAATTGAGGATATAAAGATCGAATTTGAAAGACATGAGGTGGGTATTGGATTTAAGTCTTTGGGATACGACATAAAATAATCAAGGATGAAGCTAAGACATAATCTTACGACATGAATATTGATGTTTTGGTTTAATTGAGGCTAGAATTTTTAGCTAAGAAAAAATAAATTTGGTAGAAACCAAAGATAGTGGTTATGTGCAGCGAAAGAATAAAAGAGAAAGCCAAGTAGTGTTAATAAAGTCGCATGAACAGAAAAGAAATAAGAAACAAAAGAGGACGAATAAACAAAAATAAATGTTTCTTTGTAATATGCAACAAATAGTACACGAATGCAAGAAGAATAGATGAAACTTTTTCACGTTTTTAGAATTTAATGACCAATAAAATTAACATAAGCCACAATGAATTTACCTATTAAAGAAAGAACAGAGAGTTAAAATGAAAAAGTTCATCTTTGAATCATCTTTAATAAAGAGCACTTCTATATGAATTCCAAAATCGACTTTATTTTACCCACCCTACCGATCGACGGATCATGGCCGACCACCATACACCGATCACGACAGCAGAGTGTCGAAACAACATCGAAATCGTTGTTTTTGAGCTTGGTCGGCAGAGGTTCATGGAAGAAGTGGCGATGTTTGATGAAGTGGTGCCGATCGACGACAGTGGGTAAAAATGAGAGATTTTTGGGGTTCATTTAGCCTCGCTCTTAATAAACGAATAACCCACCTTCAATAGCAATAATGGCAAAGAACTAACGAGAATCAACCAAGAATTTACCATACATTTGAAAACGAATAACTCGTCTTTAATAAAGAGTAGTGCTAAATGCACCGCAATATAGACTTTATTTTACCAAAAAAAAATTAAAAAAATAGGAACGGTGTTACATTTTACTCAACGCGGACGGCAGCATACTACCGAAGGGCAGTATTAAGCCGTTCGGAGTAATATAGTTTTGTTTAAATAGTACTTTCGATCGGTAGTATATTACCAGACGGCAGTATGGAACCGAACAGTGAAATTTAAAAAAATTTGTTTGGGTAACTGGTTCATACGGCATTATGAAATTGTCTAGGTCTTCAAACCATACGATGTTGTATCGCCAGACGATAGTATGGAACCGGACAGTGTGATTCAAAAAAAATTGTTTGGGTAAGTGATTCATACGGCATTATGAAATTGTCAGTCTTCAAATCATACGACATTTTATCGTCGGATGACAGTATGGAACCGGACAGTGAGATTCGGAGTTCAATCGATGATATGGGTAACACGTGGGTAATTCTAAGACGAAAAAATATTTTGTTGGATAAAAGAGAGACGGGATAAAATGAAGTTTATATAACAATTCATTTAGGTAAATAAGTCATCTTTAAGAACCATGAAATAACGTGAGAAGCAATTAATAACTCATCTTTAATAAATGAATAACTGATGTTTAATAATAAATTCTCGTGTTATTTTATAGATAGAGCTCGGTCTTCAGTCTTATCGTCTTCTTGTCAATCTCTTCTGAGTTCGCCCTTTATATTTTTGGTGAGTTTCTTCGTTGTTACCGATCTCAAAATTTCATTCTTTTTGCGAATGATTTGAACTTGAGCTGAAAATTTCAAATTCTAGAGTTGTTTCGAGTTGTTTTGATTTGATTTGAGTAGTATTTATTTTCAGTATCAAATCAGAAAACTGCTTCATCTAATGGCCAATTCTATTCCTTTTCACCAACCATTTCTGTTTTTAATCGTTTGAGGGTAAAGCGAAGAATTGGCGTAATTTAGTTTCATATTCAGTCGTTGTCTACAACATATAATTTTGATGAGCTTGATTTCACTGTTGCAGCGTTGGAAATGGCTTCTGGAACCAGTCCTGTTTCTTTTCCAACTCTTAAGAGTAGGTGTTCAGGATTAAGCTACTCCGAGAGCGTGGATTTTAGGAAGGTTGCATATGTCCCAGATTCTCGTAGAAGCAAATCCTTGAGAATTAAGCGTTTGTCTGTGACTAACCGTTCTAATTCGGGTTCGGATACCGTTGAACTGCAACCCGTTTCAGATTGGAGTCTTCCTTTAGGTAATTTTTTTCCCCTTCTCTTAAACAATGTTTGAATCATAGAAAACCGTATGATATAACCTGTGTTGTCCAAAACTATATTAGTTTTGATGTCTGTTTCATTTTACTCCATAATACGATAGGAGAAATTCAAAATGTTTATGAGAGTAAGAGCCTATATCGTGACAATTTTTTTTCTTAACTGCTTAAAGTGAGTGTGATTTGTAAATCTTGAGTAGTTTTACTAAGTAGTAAATAACTATACATCCTTGCGAACAGCTTAAATCTATTTGTAAATCTAACTCAATCTTTCTAAAAAGTGCAACTTAATTTTTCTAAAAAGTGCAAGTTAGATTGCACTTTGTATTTCAAAAACTGTGATCTCATTTAGATATTCATTGACGCATCGCCTTCTTACGGCTACATTAAAAAGGCGTACGTGCAAAGCTTTCACCAATGAATTGAGACTACAAAAGATTTGGTTATAGATTTTAAAATGAAGCATGTACCAATGGTTTATTTAGAAATGAAACATGATAATTGATTTGATTATATATCTTGGATTAAAAGATAACTTAGGTCAATATTTTGAACTGAAACACATACTAATCCGATCTCATCTTTAGACATATATTTTAACTTGCAGATGGTTGATGTTTTCAGCAAGAAAATATTATTGCAAATCTGGTTAACGTACATGTAGAAAATATTGTACAAGCGAATGCTATTACTAAAATAATTAGTATGAGTACAATCTTAAAGGAATTATGTCTTGAGCTCCTGCAAAGATAGTCTTATCCGTGTAAATAGCAGCCTTATTAAAAGCTAATAAAGCACCAGACAAATTTGGTTTAAAAGTCCAACTCAAGTACAATATAGTTGTAAGAGCCTAGAAGCATTAGTTTGCTAGTAATCAAATTGATTCCTTTTCACCAATTGTATAAAAAGGACGCAGCAGCAAAAAAAAAATTGATGTCACCATGGATTACACTAAAAACAACGTTAATTTAATATTAAGTGTGTTAAATTTAGAAGATTCAAATATTTGTTGAGAATGAAAGAAATTGATCAATTGGTTCAATCAATTAATTTGGCTTATATATGGAAAAGTATGAGAGGATATTTTCGAAGGAAAATAATTAATTAGCCAATCAATTAATTAGTTAATGCATTCGTTATACGAAAAAATAAATCATTAGGCATGGAGAATCAATCAATCGAAAGTTATGAAAACCAAGATTACGTTTTCTATTTGTACTAAAATCAAATTATGCAATTTGAAAAGATATTTGGATAATCAGGAAATTGATTTTCTTAATCTCCAAGCAACTCTTCATTCTCAAGCCTATTTAAATGAAGGAATTTCATGTTCATATGTATGTGAGTGTCTGAGAGCATCTATCGTTATCCTCTTCTCTCTTTTGTATTCTTTTTCTTCTTCAGTGGAATAAAAGAAGTTGTTGGGTCTTCGTGGACATAGGATGTTCATATCCGAACCACCTTAAATATTATGTGTCTCTTATTTCTGCTATTGTGTCTGTAAGATTGCATAATTGATTTTTTAAGTTCCATTGATATCTAAATAGAAAATATTAGATCCTGATCACATAATTCGCTTCCGCTCAAATCAAAATAAATTTCACTGCAGTGTGTATAACTTGGATAAATATCAACCGGTATTACTTTATAAAGCATAGCAGGAACAAATGTATAAGGAATCACATGCCAATTTAACAGAGCGAAGAACATGTAAAGTAAAAGTCAACATTGTCATTAGAAAATTAAAAAGGTTTAGAATTTTGATATTTAGAATGAAATATGCCATAAATGTCAAAGAATCATCGAAGAATAATTCGATCAGGCAAAACATTACTCTATTTTACAAGAAAAAAGGGATAACCATCTACTTCAAAGTTCAGCGACTTGCATGTGATGGATATTTTTATACAATAAAACACATTAGTCTGGTGTATGGGGAACAGTTTGTATAAATGATTTTGCCTTGTATGGTATAGATAAATAATATGTAAAAGCATCATATGTTTAGGATGTATAATCAGTACAATAAACATCTAATGAACAAAACTGATGTAGAGTAATTAGTATTGAGAAGGGGAAATACTGTTTAAATATATGGAATGATGTTGTATGCTTTTACAACCAAGCATGCAATAAATAAAGACATGCTGAGATTTACATATTTAGTTTGATTTTTGTATAATCAAAATAAATATGGTCTATTTACATGTGTATTTGAGGAGCATTAAATGTTAGAAACATTTCATTTTTTTGATGAGTGGAAGATGTGAGACATATAGTAATATGATGCTATGTTTAAATGTTAATTATTATATTAATATTTATTCTTAGGATTGCTTTTTATAAAAATCAATTTTTTCCAATATAATTGGTTTTCTTTGAAAGACAATAACCTTATTCCAAATGGTTGCAATAGCTACTTTATGCATTTTCTCTTCAATTTTGTTTATCATGTTAGTTAAGTGTCAGACTTTACATATCAAAGCTTATTAATCAATTGGAAGGTGGATTTCATAATATGGATACTTTGAAATAAAGATTTGTTTCTATTTGTTTCCAACCGACACCATGAACATTAGTATTTTCTGTCATGTAAGGTCTTATTCATATGGATAATACATGACTTATTGTAGTTTTCACTTTCCGATTTTGCATACCAATACTGAAAAGTAAACATGGAGCTGTGTAGGTAAAGTATTCAAAGACGTTGTAACTACAGGTACAAATATCATATGGCTATAAACTGATATGCATTCATATGTCATTATATTATCCTAATAACAATATTTGATGAACACAATACCATAAAAAGAAATGTTCCGTGAATGAATTTTTTTAACATGTTAATACATCTAAAAATGCTATAATTACGTCATTGTAACACTGTAACTTTAAACTTAAATTTTAGTTAAATCTAAAACGTAGAACTTTATTATTATAATTAACTGGCCTTTACATGGAAGCTTGCTCAACAATTAAATGAAAACAGACATTTAAAAAATAAACTAAAACATAGAGATAATTGCATGAATTGTTTTTGTGATATCATTAGGATCAATTGTATTATATTTTCTTTAAACTATCAAATTTCAAGCTATTATTGGAGACATATACTAAAATTTATTGATTAGTAATTTACATTTATGAAATTTGGTTATTTCCATTTATTTATGTGATTTTAGTTGTATTTCATATTCACTGGAAATATCCAATAAGGACATGCGTTGAAGATAACTCAGGTAATGGCCCTGATATTTTTACAACATACTTCCATTTGCCAAGTACAATTACAGCCCCATGATTGAGGCTTGGGTTAATTTAATCACCAATATTTGGTCTATCTTTGTCTTTTGAGAAATTCCAAGTTGTTCTTATCACCTACATGCGCACAGTGAGAACATAACCCTCATATAACTATATTCTAAGCAAAAATGGCAAAAATGAATGATTTTTGTTCATCTAACAAAATAGAAACAAATTAATACAACAATATTACAAAATTATATACATAACAATAACATAATCTTTGTAACGGTGGCACCAATGGCAAGTAAATGTCATTATGCCATGAACCTGCTCCAGGCATCAAATGTTGATGACCACTGATTGGCTCTCCTAAGCTTTCGCTGCCATTTGTAGGTTCCAATATTACATGCTCTGAGCAGTGCTAGCAAAATGGTCAATGGTGTCCAAGTATAAAATTTTGATTTAATCCTCTGTTTCGTGCATCGTATTACTTCATCAACTGAAGAAAACTATATGACAGAAGGAAGAATGTTGCATAAAGGAAGTCAAATATACCAAATTCTCAACTTTTCTTCTGAGTACATCAGTAATCTATGTAAAGTAAGGACAAATAACAATTGTCAGCCTGTGATACAAATTATTTCAATAATCTTTCGTGTACAAAAGAAACTTTTACAACTCCGATTTGAAGACGTTGATAAGTTCAACTGTAAGTACAATCAGTTTATGTATGTAGGTGAACGGAAGAAATACAAAAATTGAGATAAAAGCACATAAAAGAAACTATTAATTCATGAACCAAAACTGTAGTTAAAGAATAAATCAAAAGAAATATAAAGTCTAAGACAAACTAATACTTCACATATGTAAATGCAAAAATAAAAAGTATTCAATATGTGCTAGATAAAAAATGATACAAGTTTTATGTGATAGATAAGCAAGTGATGCGAGATGATTTAATAAAAAAAATGAAATCGGTTTTTATTAGAGTTTAATATTTGTTATGAATAAAAATAAAACTTACTATAGTTGTGCATTTGGACGGCTTTGAATTCTAGTCTTTTGCAATTTTATGTTAAGATTCTTATATGCACGAATTATCTATTACTGTTTTTGAATCCTAGACTGGAAAGTTTTTATCAACTGACAGCAAAACCTTCTTTTTTAAGGTGGATATTAAAACTAAACGGTAAGAAATACATAATTTTTTCAAATATAAAACAAAATATTGGTATTACATGAAACTGGAGGTAAATATAAGTAGATTACCAAACCGACTTTCAATCTCCAAGATCGGACTGGTGGAAGCTTCAATATAATGTAGGATCTGAATTAGGGATGATGACAAAGGATTGGCTAATGTACTTATGCTCTTAATTATTATTTCCCATTAGTATCCATAGGCTTTGTCTGATACCCAATTGACATAAAACATGAAGATAGCATGTGATGGGTCAAAGCAAGGCTATGTTTTCAAGAATACAACTTACATTTCCATATTTGAAAAAACATAAAATCATTCAGATATCGTCAAAAATTGTAGACTAAAAACAGTATTATTGCGACCATAAAAGACTATATTTTGTATCTAGAGTAATTTGAGAAGTCACTTCATTCACATTTATTTTTTAAGGATAATGGACTATGGCAAAAATGAAATATGATTGCCAGTTGATTCATAAGATAGATAAAATTGTATTTACAATGTAAGAACAGTTGATCGACAATTAAATGGTAATAGAATACATAGAAGTTTGATTTGAGTTGCTAAAGTAGCGAGGCAAACTTAATTGTAAGAGAAATATTGCCTTAAAAAGGAATTTTTGATATTTGAAAACAATGTGTAACAATCATGTTATTCCTAGTATACATATAGGCTATGAGGCAAATAATCATAAATAGAAAGTATAACCGATTCTCCATTGGGAAAAAGAAATGCGCAAAAGGGGTTTTATTCATTGTGCATATTGTTAAATATTATTTGAGACATTCTAGGTTGTACTATCTGATAAAAAAGAAAGTTACATAAATGCAATTAGAAATGATATGTATTAGCTATAAAACTGGAAATATAAGTAGTGAAATCCACATGCTATATTATATAATAATATTATAGACCGGAATAATGACCATAGAAGTAGAAATATCAAATAACACATGACGCAGCGGATAATTCAAAACGATCTTCAATCGACGTAAATAGCAATCTGTGGATTGATGGATACTGAAATGCCCGAATTCGTTGATCCGAAGATACCGAACTCTAGCTATCTCTGACTCGTTGATCCGAAGATACCGGGAAAGAGATCTACGATTCTTCAACGTTGATCTTGCGCACAAGATTCCGTGAATCGGCTTCAGCAAACGATGATTCAAGCGCACTCGAATAACGTAAGTGGAGATAGGAGATACACTCGACTACCAATTGAAATTGAAAGCACAAGCTAACAAAGAGAATTTTATTCAATATTCAACAACCTTAAAAGTTACAACTCATCCACTATTTATAGTAGTTACAACTCAACACACAAAAGAACAGAAAAAAAAAAAACGAAGTCCTTAGGTCGGTTACGACCTATCTAAGGTCGGCAACGACTTAGCTCGGCTCCGACTTATCAATACTAGTTTGCGACCTAAATTACTCGTTCGCGACTCGATGAAGAAGGCATCAGCTTATCTCGGCAATGACTCATGGGAGCTTATCTCGGCAACGACTTATGAGTATCTCGGTCGCGACTCAGGATTTAGGGCTTCAGCTTATCTCGGCAACGACTCATGGGGTATATCTCGGTCCCGACTTATGGGGTATCTCGGCTCCGACTTATGGGGTATCTCGGCTCCGACTTAGGATTTAGGTCGTGTCGCGAACTAGGGTTTTGGGCGGCAGCGAAGTGGTGTCGTGAGTCGCGGTGACGGGTCGGAGGCAATTTTAGGTCGTGGGTCGGTGATGATAGGTCGGAACTTGGATTAGGTCGTAGGTCGGAGCTCTTGGTCTTCAACTCGAGATATACTGCATCATCTAGGTATGCCGCTTCATCATCCTCCCCTTGTTGACAAAAATTCGACCTCGAATTTGTACTTTTCTCTTCTTCAACAAGCTCATCTCCCTGGTACGGAATCAAATGTTTAACGTTGAAAACGTCAGTAGTGTGAATATGATCTGGCAACTTTAACTGATAAGCATTGTCATTGATTTTCTTCAAGATTTTTACTGGTCCAATCTTTCGAGCTTTCAATTTGTTGTAGGCTCCAACCGCAAAACGATCTTTTGTCAAAACCGCGTAAACAAAATCACCTTCTTTGAAGACTACACTTCTTCGTTTCTTATCCGCCATTTGTTTATACTTCTCATTTGCCTTTTCCAATCGTTCCTGAACGATTCTATGGCATTCTGTCAACCCATCAACAAAATCAGCAGCTCGTTTAACTGTCCTCTTCAGTTGTGGTACTACTGCCAAATCCAACGGTCCCCTGGGTAAATTGGAATATACAATCTGAAATGGACTGAAACCTGTACTTCGATTGACTGCTTGATTGTGTGCGAACTCAGCTTGACACAATTTCAAATCCCAACTTTTCAAATTGTCTTTCACAAGACATCGTAATAAATTCCCAACGATCTATTCACCACTTCTGTTTGCCCATCGGTTTGCGGGTGATAAGCACTACTAAAATTCAACTTTGTTCCCACCATCTTCCACAAACTAAGCCAAAAATGACTTAAAAACCTGGTATCCCTGTCGGAAACAATAGATTCTGGTAAACCATGTAATCGATACACCTCTTTAAAATATAATTGTGCCACTCGAACTGCATCCGCTGTCTTCTTACAGGCTATAAAATGTGCCATTTTCGAAAACCGGTCCACCACAACAAATATAGAATCATTTCCCCTCTGAGTTCTCGGCAATCCCAACACGAAATCCATGCTGATATCAACCCATGGTTTGGTCGGCACAGGTAACGGCATATATAACCCCGCATTCGTCGCTGTTCCTTTCGAAACCTGACAAATATGACACCTTTCCACAAATCTTTCTACCTCTTTCCTCATTGACGGCCAAAAATAAGATTGAGAAATTAACTGCAACGTACGATCTCTACCCACATGGCCTTCTTCATGTAGTTCTTTAACAATCTTCATTCTCAAGCTACAGTCTGGGATGCACAAACGATTTCCCTTAAACAGAAAACCATCCACCAACACAAATTCATCCGTATTTCCTTCCTTTACTTTTTCAACAAATTTCGCAAAGTAAGGATCTTCTTCAATCAATTTTGGCAATAATTCAAAACCTGTCACTTCCACTTTCATTGTTGTCAACAAATGATTCCTCCTACTCAAAGCATCAGCTACACGATTGGTTACCCCTGACTTGTGCTTAACGACAAAAGTAAACTGTTGCAAATAAGCAATCCACGATGCATGTCTCGCTGAAATCTTGTCTTGTCCTTGTAAATGTTTCAACGCCTCGTGATCAGTGTATAAAACAAATTCTTTCTGGAATAAGTAATGTCGCCAGTGCTTCACCGCTTGAACAACAGCATAAAATTCCACATCATAGGTACTGTATCTCATCTTTGCTCCTGACAACTTCTCGCTGAAATATGCAATAGGACGCCCATTCTGACTCAACACCCCTCCAATTCCAACCTTTGACGCATCAGTATGCAGTTCAAACAATAACTGAAAATCTGGTAATACAAGAATCGGTGCAGATGTCAGCAACTTCTTGATCTTCCCAAAAGCAATCCCAGCTTCCTCCGTCCAAGAAAATTGTTTCCCCTTCATGCAATCAGTCACCGGTGCCTTCACGCTACTGAAGTGTGGAATGAATCTTCGGTAGAATGACGCTAGCCCATGAAAACTTCTCACTTCTGTAATTGTCTTCGGCTGTGGCCAATTCCTGACTGCTTCAACTTTATTCTGATCTACCTGGATGCCCTTCTCCGAAACAATATACCCCAAGAACAAAACACTATGCGTCATGAACACGCATTTCTTTGTCGCAGCATAAAATTGTTCCTTTCGTAAAATAATTAACACTTCCTTCAGATGTTGAACATGCTCTTCCAGACTCCTACTATAAATCAAGATATCGTCAAAGTACACCACCACAAATTTCCCAATGAAAGGCCTAAAAATTTGATTCATCACTCGCATGAACGTACTCGGTGCATTCGAAAGACCGAACGGCATCACCAGCCATTCATACAACCCCTCTCTCGTTTTGAAGGCTGTCTTCCATTCGTCTCCAGGTCTAATCCGAATTTGATGATATCCGCTTTTCAAATCAATTTTCAAAAAGATAATAGCCCCACTCAACTGATCCAGCAAGTCATCCAACCTTGGCATTGAAAATCTGTATCGTATAGTGATTTTATTCAATGCTCGACTGTCCGTGCACATCCTCCACGTCCCATCTTTCTTCGGTACCAACAAAGCTGGCACAGCACATGGACTCAAACTTTCCTGTACACGTCCCTGCTCAAGCAATTCTTCCACCTGTCTCCTCAATTCTTCATGCTCCTTCGGACTCATTCGGTAATGCGGTCTATGTGGCAATACTGCTCCCGGAACAAGATCAATTTGATGTTGAATGTCTCTCAGCGGCGGTAACTCTTTAGGCAACTCGTCTGGAAATACATCCTCAAATTCTTTCAATACTGACTTTGCTTCTTCTGGAATTTCAACCTCTTCCCTGCTCTCACGCCCAATCAACAAGAACACTTCCGGTTCCTCCTCGATCTCCTTAACAAACTCCTTCAAAGATAACAACGTTTTCAGTTCTTCAATCTCCTCCAGTTTGTTTTCTTCTTGTTGGCGTTTCTTCGGAACCAAAGTAATCTTTGTACCTTCGAACATGAAACTGTAACTGTTGGTCTGTCCGTCATGCTGCACAGCTCGATCATACTGCCACGGTCTCCCCAGCAACAAATGACAAACGTCCATATCTACGACATCACACCAGATTTCATCTTTGTATTTCTTCCCAATTGAAAACTTCACACAAGCTCTACGTCCAACTTTCACTTCACCACCCTTCCTCAACCAAGCTAACTTGTACGGTTTAGGATGTTTCTCGGTTTTCAACTCCAACTTCTTCACCGCTTCTGTAGAGATAATATTATCACAACTCCCAGCATCAATAACAAATTTACAAACTCTTCCCAGAATAGTGCATGTAGATTGAAAGATATTGTTCCTCAACCAACTACTTTCTTCCTCTTGCTTCGGTGTTAAACAACTTCTCCTCATCATCAATGCGTATCCGTCATCTCCCGACAGTAAGTCTTCCTCCTCAACTGGCAAAGAATTAGAGCATTCAGCTTCTTCCTCATCTTCCTCCTCAACTTCTGTCACCATGGTTCTCTTCTTCGGCTTCGGACATTCGTTGCTTTTATGACCCATCTCCTGACAATTGTAACATTTGAAACTGTTGCTAACCTTCGCCTTCTCAACCTCCTTCACCACTGGTTTACTGATAGGTTTAGACACATTAGAACTTCCACCAACACCCTTCACTTGATTATTGGAATTCGTAAACACACCACCTCCTCGTCGTCCCTGCTTCTCCCAAGCCAACGCTTTCTGATGTGCTTCCGCCACAGATCTTGGATCGAACATATTAACCATATCCTGAATCTGCATTCTCAATCCCCCAATGAATCTAGATGTCAGCTGCTCTTCCGTTTCCATAATGTCATTCCTCGCAATAAGCTGGTAAAACTCATCCGCGTAATCATTAACAGTCTTCGTGCCCTGCCTCAAGTTCTGCAAACGTTGATACATCAAAGATTGATAATTGTAAGGTAAGAACGTTGCTTTCATTAATTTCTTCATCTTTTCCCAAGATTCAACTTTTGACTTCCCCATTCGTTCACGTGTAAGTTTGGTTTGCTGCCACCATGCCAAAGCTCTACCCCTCAACCTTGTAGCAACCAACTTCACTCTACGACGTTCTGGAACTTCTTTGAAATCAAAAATTTCTTCAACATTAGCCACCCAATCCAAAAACTCTTCAGCCTGCATACCACCTTTGAATTCTGGAATTTCTGTCTTCATCCCAGATTCTCACTTGTGATCGTATTCCGACTGATTCCTTCCTCGTCCACGTCCTCGTCCATGAACACTACCACCATCATACTCTTCTTCACAATCCGATGTATATCGATGTCGATCCTGACCACCAACATCTCTACCACCATCACGTCTACCACCAACATCCCTTCTCTCTACATTCCTCCGTTCTCGATCATTCACATTCCTTTCGCGTCTTCGATCATCAACATTTCTATTACAATCTCGATCCACGCTTCTATGATCACTATCAACACTTCTCTCCCGATTAGAATGTGGTGAAATCCTACTTCTTCCATGGCTCGATTCAGGTGAAACCCTTCTCTGATTTTGACTCATTTCCAACATCATCCTCTCTAATCGACCAATCCCTTCCGTAAGCTTCTCATTGAAATTCTCGTTGATTCGTTGCTCCATTTCATCGGCCTCTTCTCTTCCGTACAAAGCATTAATATTGCGATGACGTTGAACTCGTCTTGGCGGCATGATTGAATACTTCCCAAACACTTCAACAAATTCACACTTCAAGTTTCAAACACCTTTCGAACTTTGATCCAAAATGAAATGGATCGAAAACTCCAACTTTGTTGCAAAAATATGATGAACACGATGAACACAACTTCAACACTTCAAATTCTCGACTCCAAGACTCGATTTAGCTATGATTGGCTAAAACAAGCTCTGATACCAAACTGACGCAGCGGATAATTCAAAACGATATTCAATCGACGTAAATAGCAATCTGTGGATTGATGGATACTGAAATGCCCGAATTCGTTGATCCGAAGATACCGAACTCTAGCTATCTCTGACTCGTTGATCCGAAGATACCGGGAAAGAGATCTACGATTCTTCAACGTTGATCTTGCGCACAAGATTCCGTGAATCGGCTTCAGCAAACGATGATTCGAGCGCACTCGAATAACGTAAGTGGAGATAGGAGATACACTCGACTACCAATTGAAATTGAAAGCACAAGCTAACAAAGAGAATTTTATTCAATATTCAACAACCTCAAAAGTTACAACTCATCCACTATTTATAGTAGTTACAACTCAACACACAAAAGAACAGGAAAAAAAAACAAAGTCCTTAGGTCGGTTACGACCTATCTAAGGTCGGCAACGACTTAGCTCGGCTCCGACTTATCAATACTAGTTTGCGACCTAAATTACTCGTTCGCGACTCGATGAAGAAGGCATCAGCTTATCTCGGCAATGACTCATGGGAGCTTATCTCGGCAACGACTTATGAGTATCTCGGTCGCGACTCAGGATTTAGGGCTTCAGCTTATCTCGGCAACGACTCATGGGGTATATCTCGGCTCCGACTTAGGATTTAGGTCGTGTCGCGAACTAGGGTTTTGGGCGGCAGCGAAGTGGTGTCGTGAGTCGCGGTGACGGGTCGGAGGCAATTTTAGGTCGTGGGTCGGTGATGATAGGTCGGAACTTGGATTAGGTCGTAGGTCGGAGCTCTTGGTCTTCAACTCGAGATATACTGCATCATCTAGGTATGCCGCTTCATCAACACACCATTAAAAGCCTGAGCACAACATTGGTCAATCAATCCTTTTGATAATCCAATTTTGTAGACGATGGATTTTGCCATTTTTGAGGGTATTCTCTTTGCCCGGTTATATTTTAGCCTTTGCAAAATTTTAAGATTGTTTATTTAAGACTTTTTCATTAGAAACTAATTCCAAATTTGGTGACAATCGTGATCACAAAAGATTACCTTTACACGTAAATCTTCTTGATCAATAATTCCCAACTATGTTATATTGCAAAAAGGGAAGAAAAATATAAACCAAAATTCAAATGATCTAACAATACTAATTTTTTTATTTATCCCATTACAACTAATTTAGAGCAATATACTACATATAATAAAATGAATAAATATAATTGATTCACGTACATTTATTTCCTTACATACAACCATAACAAAAATTATTGCTGGTAGTTAAGAGATTTACTTGCAAAGGTCAATTCATTAAATATTAGCGTCGTAAAAAATGGATAACTAATACTTAAATAATATAACTTTTCTAACTGCTGCTCAAGCTTTCGCATAATCATGTCTTAATAAAGTATTAAGTAGCAGATGATAGCAGATGATTCAATTTGGGCAGCGTCCTCTACCTACAACATAAAAATATAATTTGACACATATAGAAGGTGCCAGTGCACAAGGCTCTCGCACTTGCGGGCTCTACGGAGATTGATAATGTACGTAGTTTTTCTCTCACATTGCGAAAATGCCATTTTCTGACTCGAACCTGGGTCCAGATCACCATGTTGGTGATTCAACCGTTGCACCAAGGCTCCATCTCATAATTTAGCACATATGAACTAAGAAATATGATACATTCATATGTGTGTATATATATATATATATTAACTTGAATTAGCCATTTAGTTCCATACCAAATGCAATCTCTTCAGACAGAGTATGATATATATTATACTCATCTTTAATAATGGGGTGAAAGTAGAATTACATGCACCTATAATAAAAAACAAAATGACAAAATAAAAAGATAAAAAACAAAAATTTAGTTAACTACTAATATACTTCAGGATTTTAACAAATTTGTATTCAAATGCACAATTTAAAATGTTATCTCAACCATATAATGGAATCTACAAATCAAATCTTACGAATACAACAGCTGAGAATAAAACATCCTCAATCAACCATTACAATTAGACAATCATAATATATTAATAGATTAGTTCCAAGCACCTATACTTCTATATTCATGCCTTCATTCTAATGAACTCAGGGTTTATAAAGCAACGTAATAAAACATATCTAAATTTAAAAGTTCAAACTGCATTGCGTTCTTTGTGGAGCAATAAATACAGGCAACAAATAGTAATAAATACAGTTAAAACCTGAAGTGGTATTATGGATAGATGATAAGGTAGTTACCTTTAAACTTCATCATTAGAGACTGTTTTGCTTAACTATAGATACTTCAAGTGATGAGAGCTTCAAATATAGAACAAAGACGCCTTCAAAGCACATCTAAGATTCAAAAATTAATCAAAGTAGATGAAGTTATGATTATGGATTTAACGGAAAGTTATGTTCATAATTAAATCGCTTAATGGATAGCGAAAGTAAATATAAAATTTTGGAACTTGAATCTTGTGTAAAAATTAAAGAGGAAATGAATCAAACTCAATTCACAACTTGGATAAACACAAAAATCGTTTAAGACTATTGGAGATGATACCTTATGTAGGAAAAATATGAGAAGTGGAGTGTTTGGGAGAAACCCAATGAGAAAACACTTTCTCTTGTGAAAGTGGGAAGTTGGATAATGGGGCAGAGAAGAACGATAAGCCAAAATAGAGGATCATGGAAAAATGGGTAAACGGCCTAACGTGGGAAGATTAATGACGTAAATATCGTTACTTTTTTAGATATGGAAAGCATAAAAAAAGTCATTTCGACGAATGCTAAAAAGGCTTCACTTTGACTTGGTTGACCAAATATTCGCTTTATAATAAAGATATATGCATCGGAACTTCCTTCTTTGCTATTACATTCCACATATCTTATAAATACCTTTGAAGCATCCTAAACAAAGACCTTTTGTTGGAATTTTGTGAGTAAGCTCCTCGGCTTGGACAAGACATTTAGTTCATGTCGCTATGCTTGAATATAGGGGAAAGTTTGTAGATAGAATAATTTTTTAGACGTATTACCATGTTCCCAAAGATTAGAACCACTTCTTACGGGTAATGTAATCTTCATGCTGAAACTCCTAATTCTTGTAGTCATTTATTTGGTACCTCCCAAGAAGTGGAACTGTCATTCTAGCCCTAGATTAATGTTTCGATCTTGAGATATATGCAGTTAATTGTTAGATCACAACAAATAAGCATATCTTGTATATTATTACAATTAACTTCGTAATGTTGGAAATGCAGATTACGGATTTTAAGGCTGGATTAACACTAGAGAAAGGTGAATAGTGTTTAATGAATTTTTGAAATCTTTTGAAATTAAACACAAGCAGATGCAGTTTACAAACGCAGAGACAATCACAGACACAGATGCAAATAGTAAATAAAAGTAATAAAGGAAAAAATACACCAGAATTTTATACTGGTTCGGAGTAACCCTACATCCAGTCCCACATAATTTTTTGTGCAGATTTTTTTTTCAAATATAAAGTCGATGTTACAACGTCAATTTCAAGGCCACAAGATACACCCTCCTGTCTCCGAGTTCAGGGAAAACTCTCTTGATTTAACCAGACTACAAGATCACCTAATTGATTTACGGGCTACAATCACACTCAATTGATTTACAGGCCACAATCACACCATTTCCAATCACTTAGATAGAGAGACGGTCGATACACTTCGATCTCTTGATCTTTGATTATAAATGATCCTATAACTCTGAATAACACTGAGATTTTTGAGAGAGAGTGGCAAAGAATCAAACTAGAGACAAACGAGTTTGATTCATTTAGGATTTCGGCAGAGTTTTATTAAGAATGTTTGAAAATAAGAATGAAAGAGAAAAAGGAGAGAAATAAAGAAAAACCCAGTAAAAATTCGTTGAAAACTACTGGTATTTATAGGAGAATAACGGTCATGTCCATTCATGAAAGGTTATGACGAATAGACACTTCTTTTGAAAATTTGAATTTTAAATTATACGACAACCATGTCGACATGGGGATGAGGGATGTCGACATGCCTATGTTAAATTTGAAAATTAATTTTTGCTTTAAAATGATTTCTATTCTAAAACTTGTCAAAACAATTTCTAAACTTTGTAAACCATTTTGGATATAATTTAAACTTATAAGAGAGATTTAGAAAGTAATTTTAAATACATAATCTATAATATAAAAGTGATATTAAAACTAAGTATAGACTTCTTTAAAATATATTTTTGAGATTTAAAGCTATAATATTGAAATCAAAAGATAGTTAAAAACCAAAGGTGATTTTGAGATAGAAAGATGGTAATAATAGTTTTTGAATTAAGGCTAAAATATTGATATTGATAAAGATGACTTCTAAAAATAGTTTTTGAAAAAATAGTTAAAATAAATTATTTTGAAAATTTCGTGGATTCCATTCCACTAGAGAAGGTCGTGAGTTATCCCACTATTAAAGTGAGAAGGTGGATTTCATTCCACAGTTAAAATCCGAATAAAGATTTTAGTGCTATTATGAAGTTTTAACATAAATCTAGATTCTATTACTTATCTTGATATCTTGAACTCTTGATATTCACGTGTCTTCAGTCTTGATTTCTTCAATCTTGAATTTGTCAGTCTTGAATCTCTATACTGTACATTCTTTATTCACATTACCTGCATATATATACCCTACATATACATATACATACATATATATAAATATATATATATAGACAAGAATATTAATATTTATATTTTATAACAAGTTCTAAGGTTGTCATCAAAACCATCATCTCAAGAACTAACGCATGATATACTAAGCAGCTCATCTATTGAAGTTGAATGAAACATATTATCAACCAAAGCATGCAATGACGTATATAATTTTTTGTTACTGCAATTATAAAGCACTATTTCACCCAGTATCAGGTATAGTGCAGTTAGAAATTAGACAACTGTACAATAAAAAAATAAAGTGATAAAGAAAGCAAACTAAGCTTTATGCAGCTAAGCTAGAAAAATTATCTTTGGACTGATAATAAATATTTTAACATTTGGAATTCCCAAACTTAGTGTAGTTAAGGGTGCATTCGTAGGCTTTTTCAATCGAATGCTTCAAACACGTCAGACGTCTGAATTGTGGAAAAGGAGGGGGGAGGGGATGTACCGTTGGCGTCCGAAGTATTGGCCAACGAGTCAGCTGCCAGTTGCTAATTACCCCCTTTAAATTCCTCGGCTGTTCTCCTTCTCTTCACGTCACTTCTTGCAAACACAATGTCCGACGCTGATTCGAATAGGAATTTCTTGATGGACTTAAGTACGGAAATACTTCAATGGATATTTCAACTTAAGTAATATGTCTTTTTTATTCGATTTCCAATTCAAGCATAAGTGGTTGTTACTACAATGGCTATTCACAACTTTATACAAAAGCACGACAGTGGAGACGACAACTTTGTAACATTTGATGATGATCTTGATTTCATCCCGAATATCTTGAAGAATATTGAAAAGCTCAAACTACCGCTGAGAGAGAATAAACCACTTCAAATGATTGTTGGAAATGAAATGACAACGGTTCGAGGTAACATAAGGGATGAACAAATTGTTGTGACTTAATTGAATATCTGTTTTTATCGCATTGATAGTTACTATCCTGCATTATATGGACAAAATGTATTTTTAATTCTGCATTATTGCACCGGCTCTAATATATTTGTTGTTATTAATTGTTCTATCTTTGTTACCGTTTAACTTATTATGTTTATAACTATCCAATTACTTTATTGTTAGTTATACCGCTATTGTTATGAAATATTGGTTTTAATCCATCGGGCACATGTATGTGTTACGCTAATCAATGTCGGGCAACGGCGATTTAATAAACAATGTCTAGTCAAGAATACAGGACGAACCCGGCCATGCACATGGAGTTCATTCCATATACTGCAGAGTACAGACATATTTCTTAGTAGTTGATATTGTTAATTCAAGTTGTTTCTCATTATATTCACTATTTACATCGTAATACCAATGGTTCCATATAATGTTCATTACCAAAAATTCCGTTCATCTTGCTACCAATAAGAAAGAAACGTGTGCAACACATTTAAACATGGATCAACATACAAAATGTTAGCGAAATCTTGATGATCCATGAATTCATTATCTTTGCTCCAGTATTACCCATATAACTATGCACTCTTTATTCCCAAAATAAGAAACAACGACGAACCTAATTATGAAACAACCAATAGCAGAAAAGGATACTGCCTGTTTCAGGTTGGAAATAAAACTTTTGGTTACGTACATCTGAACAATAGCTCTGGCACTTAAGAAAAGCACTTGATAACCATTTTAAATAAATTTATCATGTTGGGTTTCATGTACACCGTTCAAAGTTAAATTGCTCTATGGTTGTGCCTTAAGGTTAAATTGCTGTTATAAGATGTAATAAAAATACAAAATCATAAGTGAAATTACCATGAACATCAAATAATCAGTGCTAATTTGACGATCTCAAATATCTAAAACATAGACCTTGCTTAGCACTATCAAAAAAAAAAAATAGTTACATAAATTTTATCTTCCATATCTGGGTTAAAACTAAGAAAATACGGTCACTTAAAATAAAATTTCCACATTCAAGTCCTTTTTTAGAGAGGGAGGGAGGGAGGGAGAACATAATGGTGATAGCACTGTTGCGATAACTCAGATGAATACCTCAATTGCAGTGAAGAATCGAGTTACCTCAGATTACGACCAATCTCTTCCAGCTAAAGGCATAAACTGACCAAAAACATCAGATCTAAAGTGCGCACATATAAAGCTAAGGTTACAAAGAAATGACAATAATGGTTTGACTTTAACGCTACACAATAGGTAAGAAAAATAAAGATAATTTACCTCGCAAGTGGTATATGGATCTGAGCATAAGGTAGATCTGATATTGGAAGAAACAAAATTCAGTGACATATGAAACGATGCAATTTGTTGCTGAGATGGGGGAGATCAAGGAACGGAGACTACACATAGCGTGTGGAATTGTGGGTACGGATTATGAAGAGAAAGTAAATGTAAAGTTGAAGTACCGAATTCGTCATTTGAAGACGGTGATAAATTAAAACAAAATCAGTGCAGTCGAAACGGTTAGAAAGTGAGAAAAAATAGGAAGAGATGGTGGGAAAGAATTAGTTTCGATTGGTTAAAAAAATGTGCTGAGGAAACAGGAATCGATTATTTTGAAATGAGATCACACAATAGTGCCACATAGACAGGTTATCAGTGTGTTTTTCTTGCTTATGACTTATTGACTCATTTACTACTTTTGAGTCAAAAAGTTGTGCTGTTGTCCAACATATCAATAAGCTATTTTTTCTACTTATAAGCTGTTGCCAAAGTACCCTCTTAACTCATGACTGTTTTGTATTGCTATTTGTGAAGAAATGTTTGCAAATTTGCAAATTGTTTTTTTTAATCTGCAGTTCCAAGGCACACGACTGGTAGAAGAAAAACCCGAACTGTGATGGTTGGAAATGTTGCACTTGGAAGTGATCATCCGATAAAAATTCAGACAATGACTACTTCAGACACCAAGAACGTGGCCCAGACAGTCAAAGAGGTTTTCTCAGTATTTTTATTTTATTGCTTAATCACATAATAAACTATGGTTAAGAAATAAACTAAATCATGTTAATAACATGTATGGATGCATACTTATTATGATCCATTATGGAGATACTGCTGTGATGATAAGAAGAAAGACATGAAGGGAAATATTAAGTCAAGTCTGAAAGATGTAACACGCTGGAAAAATATTTGTATAATCAAATTTGGAGTACATAAGTTCAGTAACAAAGCCCAAAGGGAATATGTTATCAAAATTTTCGGAAAATATTAAATATTCATACTTTTTCTATAAGCTTGATAAGATGCACGGGCATGGTCTGTAAATCTCACAAAGAAGATCTTCAAAAATAACAAGTTCCATGGACAAAATTTCTCTAATGTGAGGTGTAAATGTTTTATGACCAGGTTATGAGAATAGCGGACAGAGGAGCAGATTTGGTTCGTATTACAGTTCAGGGAAAGAGAGAAGCAGATGCCTGCTTTGATATAAAGAACACTCTTGTTCAGAAAAAGTACATCTTCAACCTTGTATACGTAATTTTGGAGATTATGTTTTGAACCTAATTTATTTAAGTTTCTGATTCAACACTTCTTTTTTTCTAGTTACAATATTCCTCTGGTGGCAGATATTCACTCTGCCCCTTCAGTTGCATTGAGAGTGGCTGAATGTTTTGATAAAATTTGTGTCAATACTGGGAATTTTGGTATGTACTACCATAACTTCTGTATGTTATTACAACTTCAATTACGGACCATTGAGTTCCATGTATTGTTTTCAGCTGATGGACAGCCTCAATTTGAGATACTAGAGTACACCGATGATTATGACAAAGAGTATGGGCACGTTCTGAAGGTTGAAGAAATTAACCGTCTTTGATATTTTCCTGCTGGAAAACCTTGTTGAGTTTTATAGTTGAATCTTTCATATAGTTGTTATCAACTACAAAGTTGTTACGTATGTCTTTGTAGCATTGACCTTTGTTTCTCTTTTCAATATTGAGCCAGGCTTTCACCCCATTAGTGGAAAAATGCAAGAAGTATGGAAGAGCACTGCAAATTGGAACAAATCATGGAAGTTTATCTGATCGAATGATGAGTTACCACGGCGATTCTCAGAGTGGAATGGTAATTGATTATGTTTTACATAACTATTTTATTTCCTTATCTAGAATATGACGGTGAAATCTATACAAATGATCATCAAACAGGTTCAGTCAGCAATTGAATTTGCATTAATTTGCCAGCAATTGGATTACCATAATTTTGTTTTTTCAATGAAAGCCAGCAATCCAGTCATCATGGTTCAAGCTTATCGCTTACTAGTGACTGAAAGGTATCTAGAGGGTTGGGATTATCCAGACGGTTGGGATTATCCATTGCATCTAGGATTTACTGAGGCTGGAGAAGGTGAAGATGGAGGAATGAAGTCTGCAATTGGAATTGGAGCTCTTCTTCAGGTAATATTCTTTTCCAATATCATTGCTATAGTTCGTAGTTTTCAAGGTAGCTTGGTGCAAGTTGATTTTTTTAAGCCCTTCATTATCTGTCAAACCATATTTAGTCCTCTTCTCCTCTCCACTTGGTATGTTTCTTAAAAAAAATATTTAAGAGTAGAAGAATGCCATTATTCAATTCAGCATAATACAAGTACTTTTTGACATTGTGACGATCAAAATGTTTTGTGCACTCTTTTCGACATTAATGTTGGCAACTTGACATATGCATGAACTTATTTATCATCTTTTCTGTATTGAATAGCATTTTAAAATTTGCTTGGCATCCAATGATGCATAATGTAACTTTGTCATGTGTCGATAGTCTATCCAATCAGGAATTTTTTACAATATAATTCATTTAAACTATCCCAGTACATATATTAAATGATTCCATGCGCAAGCATGTTTGGACAAGGAAAATTTACCATTCATTTAAACTTGACATATGTATGAACTTATTTATCATCTTTTCTGTATTGAATAGCATTTTAAAATTTGCTTGGCATCCAATGATGCATAATGTAACTTTGTCATGTGTCGTTAGTCTATCCAATCAGGAAATTTTTACAATATAATTCATTTAAACTATCCCAGTACATATATTAAATGATTCCATGCGCAAGCATGTTTGGACAAGGAAAATTTACCGTTTCTTTGTTAATTTTGGGATATAGGCTACTGGTACAAAATAGAGAGGAATGATGTAGTTTATTTATATATTTTATTTTACAGGATGGATTAGGTGATACAATTAGTGTTTCACTCACGAAACCACCTGAAGACGAAATTGTTCTCAGCAGAAAATTAGCTAACCTGGGAATGCTGGCTTCTAAATTTCAAAAAAGAGTGGTAAGTTTTTAACTCTAGTTCGTTCTACACAATTTGAGGAACATGTTAAAAAAGGAACAAGAATTTAAGAATTAATCAGTTGTAATTTGAACAGCTTCCTTTTGAGAAGCACCGACGTTATTACACTTTCCGGAGAAGAACAGGGCAACTTCCTTTGCAGAAAGAAGTATACTTCAACTTTCAATACAGATGTTATATATAACTCACTTCTAACTATAATTTCTCGATTTATAGGGAGAAGAAGTTGATTACAGTGGAGTTCTACATAGGGATGGTTCGGTTCTTATGTCTGTATCACTCGATAAATTGAAGGTAAGTTTTAAATTAGCCTTGTTCTTAAGAAGTTTTGCGGTACGAAGAATATTATCTATAATTGCATGCCCCCAACTTGTTTTTTCATGATAGCTAAGTTGTATTGTTGGAAACAAATGAACTTTGGCTGAGTCGTGTATTCTGTCACTGTCTTGAAGACGTATCGTCGTTCTGCTCATGGGTGCAAGCAGCCAAACAATCACCGCCGCCTCTAGGATAAGACATCTCTTTGTTTGGTTTCGTAGTATCGATCCATCTGCACACATGGAGTCGACTTATTTGCACTTAAAAAACACTACTCGGTTTTTAGGAAAAAAGAGTTTCGTCGAGAAGAAGAACGGCTTTTGTCATTTATTATTTTGATTTCGTCTAACAATCAATTTTAATAAATGGAATACCAAGTCGAATGTTTTACTGTGTCGTGGGGTGATCGTTGGATCAAAAAACGGATCTGAAGTTTTACCGTCTCAAAAAAATAACGGTCAAAAAACGTTTACCAATTTCGTCCAAAAATATTAATGTTGCACCACAACAAGCTCAAGCCCGAGGCCGGGCCGAGTCGATCGGTCGGCGCACACGTATGGCGGTCAAGCATGGTCTTCCTTCTCACAAAAGAGCATCATTGGGTGCCTAAAGTGTCCAATTTAGCCTTAAGAATCAAGTAAAAATACTTGATTTTTTCTATTGTCATACAATGTGGGACTATGCACATATATAAGAGTCTTTCACACTTAATCAATTTTTTAATAATTCACCTAAAATTTTAAAAAATTCTAACAATCCCCCACTTGAATTTTTTTAAAATATTTTTTTCCGAGCAGCTTTTAAAAACATAAAATTATGCATAAACAAATGTGTCTTTCGACTTGAAGCATTGCATAGTGGATATGATTCAGTTTTTACTAGAGTGACACGTAATCTTGAACTCTATTTCTGACATCAAACCACATACAATCTTTCTAGAATGCAATCAAATAGCCGTGCATTTATGGTCATGCACATCTATCCCAATTTAGTGAATGCTATAAGATTTTTGTCCAAAATTCCATAGAAACGGTCACATTTCCACATGCACATAGGTGAGTCTATCAAGAGTACCTCTGAAGGTAGGTACTCTACTCTATATAGAGTATAGATCTCATAAAAAATTTCTATTAATTCATTCATTCTTCAACTCATATCACTTCACAATTTGTTCTTACCCATTGAACATAGTTTTTAGGATCTTCAATCATTAGGTCGGGTTACCATTATGTGATTCAATAATCTAAGGACAGTAGTCTCATTCTTTTGGAGGTTTTAAGGATTTTTTCTCTGGCTAATCCTTTCGTCAAAGGATCATCCACATTCTCATCACTGCGTATGTAATCCACTCGAACAGCTCCTAAAGAGAGTAGCCCTCTAACAGTGCTGTGCTTACGACGTATCTATCGTCTCTTACCGTTATAATAACGTTTTGTACTTTTGCGATAACTGTGGTATTATCGCAACAGATCAACGCATCTAGTATCGATTTTCCCATAAAGGGATCTAAGTTAGTAGATTTCTTAAGTAATCTGCTTCTTCACTAGCTGTGACTAGTGCTATCATCTCAAACTCCATAGTAGACTGAGCCAAAATAGTCTGTTTCTTATATTTTCAAAAAATAACTCCACCAGCAATGCTAAATATATAGTCACTGGTTGCTTTCGAATCATCGGATAAAGTATTCCAGTCTGCATCGGTGTATCCTTCACGGACAGCTGGAAACCTTTCATAATGTAACCCAAGGTTCATAGTTCATTTTAGATATCTCATGATCCTTTCGTTAGCATGTCAGTGCTCTATACTAGGTCTACTAGTAAACCTGCATAATAATTCCACTACATAGACAATGTCGGGTCTAATATAATCACTGGCATACCGAAGGCTATCAATGATGCTCGCATAATGAGATTTACATCTTCACCAGTGTTTTTAAATAGTTTTACACTAGGATCATATGGTGTACGTGCAGGTTTACCGTCAAAGTAATTCTATTTCTTTAGTATCTTCTCAATGTAATGAGATTGATCCAAAGAAATTCTCTTTTCTGATATAGTAATCTTAATTTCAAGGATTACACTCGCTTCACCTAGATCTTTCATATCGAAGTTGGCACTTAACAAAGGTTTGACATTATTTATAGCATGATTGTTTGATCCAAAGATAAGAGAATCATCTACATACTGACATATAATAATGCAAATGTCATTCTCAGATTTATAGTAAATATATTTGTCACTTTCATTAACTTTAAAACCATGTGAGATTGTTATCAAATTTCTCATGTCATTGCTCAGGTGCTTGTTTTAAACCATATAATGATTTATCTAACTTGCAAACTTTATGTTTTTGACCATAAATTACAAAGCCTTCAGATTGGTCCATATAAATTTTCTCTTCTAATTTACCATTTGAAAATACAGTTTTAACATCCATTTGGTGTATTATTAAATTAGAATAGATGCTAGTGAAATTAGTTCTCGAATGAATGTAATTCTAGTTACATGTGAAAGTCTATATTTTCTCTTTGCTTAAACCCTTTAGCTACTAAACAAACTTTATATTTATCAACTGTTCCATTATGCTTTAATTTCTTTTTAAGTACCCATTTACAGTCTATAGACTTACAACCAGATGATAAATCTACCAAGTATCAAGTCTTATTGGATTGCAAAGAATTCATCTCATCATTTATAGTCTCTTGCCAAAAATCGGCATCAAAAATCTGAACCGTAATCTTTTGTAATTCTTGCTCTTTTACTTCCTCTAGATTCGTTTTTAGAAGATTCATTTTGTTCTGTTCTAATAGGTATAGTGTTATTTGATGTGTGCCCACACTATTCCTTAATTTAAAAGGAAATTTCAATTCATAAAAATCAACATCATTATATTCTATTATATTGTGTGTATTCAGATCATAAAATCTATATGTTTTGCTATTAACAGCATAGCCAATAAATACACATTCATATGCATTACTTGCTGATTTTACTCTCTTAGGGTCATATATACGAACATATGCCAAATATCCCCAAGTTTTAATATAAAACACATTCGATTTATAGTTTCTTAAATTTTCAAAGGTGAAAATTTTGCTTTTTGACTAAGGGATTCTATTCAAAACATAACACACGGTCGGTAAGATTTCCCCCTCACCAATGTGATGATGCATCCGAATTAAGTAAAATAGCAACTACTAACTCGATTAATGTTCTATTTTTCCTTTCAGCTTTAACATTCATTTCAGATGAATATGGTGCAGTTCTTTCATGTATTATTCAATGTGAGTTGTAAAAGTCAATAAATAAACTTGATTCTTATTCAGTTTCTCTATCACTGCGTAATTTTTTAACTTTCTTATTAGACTGATTTTCAATTTCAGTTATGAAAGATTTAAACATTTCAAATGCATCACTTTTATTTTTCATAAGATATACATAAGTAAAATCAGAGCAATCATCAATGAAAGTGATAAAGTAGCGGTGCCATTTCTAGTCAGAGTGCCATCAAACTCATATATATCAGAATGAATCAAGTCTAAGGGTTATGATTCTCTAATTGCAGATTTATGTGGGATTTTAGTTATTTTTGCTTGATTACAAAAATAACAATTTTCAAAATCATTTAGCGGCATATTAAGGATTATACCTAAGCTACTCATGTTCTTTATAATTCTTTTATTAACATAACATAGTCTATAGAGTGCCCGATATTAAAATCACACAACATATAAGCAGAAGCAGACATTTCATTACATTCAACATTCACTTTAAACATTCCATCGGTTGCATAACCCATATCCACAAACATACCATTCATAGGGTGGTGTACATATCAGCTCCAATAGTCTGCGTAAACCCAGCCTTATTAAGAAGATAACCCAAAACAAGATTCTTTCTCATCTCTGGAGTGTGCGTTTTACGTTTTTCAGAATGACGGTTTTTACAGAGGTAAACTTCAGCTCTACGCTTCCAATCCCAACAACAATGGTGGTGTGAGAGTCTCCCAACAACACTTTCTTGTCCTCAGTCTCCGTGTATGTTTTGAACATAGCACGGTCATAACAGACATGACGTATAGCGCCAGTATCTACCCACCAAACCTTTGATCCGCCGACAAGATGAATCTCATCAAAAATCATAGCTGTAAGAGGCTCTTCAGTCAGGTTAGCTTGCGGTGCAGAGCTTGGCCTATTCTGACACTTTCGTGCCATATGACACGGTTTTTCACAGTTGTAACAAAGAAACAACTGTCAAGTGTCATTCTTTTAGGGTGGTTTCTGTTGACCTTTGTTTAAATTCTGTTTGTTGCGGTTCTAATTAGGCTTGCAGTTTCGATTTTTAAAGCTTTTGTGATTTGGTTTCAGAACTGCAGCTTTTTTAGTGTTGCCTGAAACAGCAAGCACTTCTTCCTTCATATCCTGTTTATGAGGTTCCTCCTCAATTCGGAGACGGGTTATTAGACTTTCTAATGAAAATTCTTTAGTTTTATGTCTAAGATTATTTTTAAAATCCTTCCAACTGGAAGGTAACTTATCAATTAAAACTGCCACTTGAAATCGTTCATTTTAAACTCATACCTTCAAAGATGATTTCATGAACTATTTTCTGAAGTTTATGAGACTGCACCTCTACGGACCTGTCATTTGGTATTTGAGGTAGCGACTGACGACAAACTTCTTTACTCCTGCTTCCTCTGAATCGTACTTTTTTTGCAGCGCTTCCCAAATTTCCCTTGTTTTGTTGGAGTTGTAATAGTCGTAGAGATCGTCGTTGATGATGAAGTTCTTGCAGAGATAATCATGCTCTGTCCAGATTTGCAACTCCTTCGATTTCTTTGTCAAAGCTTTCAGTAGATCCGCGTCTGCTTCGCAGGGTCTGTCTGGCAGCTGCGGTTTATCTGTTGTTAGCATAGCGGCTATCTTCCTCATTGTTAGAAAGAACTACATCTTCTGTCTTCATTGCTTGAAATGGAGGTCCTCGAATCTAAAGGGCGCAACAGACACCATGGGGACCTGAAACAGCGATGCGGGGGCGGTGACATCTGAATCAGCAGCAGAAATTATTGTTGTCAGTGTCATCTTTAATTTGTTGGAAACAAATGAACTTTGGCTGAGTCGTGTACTCTGAGACCGTATTGAAGACGTTTCGGCATTTTGCTCAAGGGTGCAAGTAGTCAAACAATCGCCGCCGCTTCTAGGATAAAGTAGCCTTTTTTTGTTGGTTTCGTAGTATCGATCCATCTATACAAACGGAGTCGACTCAATTGCACTCAAAAAACACTGCTCGGTTTTTAGAAAAAAAGAGTTTCGCAGAGAAGAGGAAGAATGGCTTGCAGAAGAGAAAATGTCGTTCGTTACAAAGTCGAACGTTTTACTGAGTCGTGGGGTGATCGTTGACTCAAAAAATGGATACCGTCTCAAAAAAATAAATGTCAGAAAACGTTTACCAATTTCGTCCAAAGATATAATTGCTGCACCACAACAAGGCCCGGGTCGAGCCGGTCGGTCGGTGCGCGTGTGTGGTGGTCAAGCATGGTCTCCCTCTTCACAAAAGAGCATCATTGGGTTCCCAAGGGTCCAATTTAGCCTTTGAGAATTCCTATTGTCCTACAATGTGAGACCATTCACATATACATATATATATATATATATATATATATATATATACACACACACACACATATACACATATATACACACACACACATATACATACACACACATATACATATATGAGTGTCAAAACTTTTCCAACATGTATTGATGATTGTTCCTCACTGTCAGACACCGAAACTTCTATACAAGTCTCTTGCAGCTAAACTCGTGGTTGGCATGCCATTTAAGGTCTGTTTTGATAAGTTATTTTATATTTTTAGTTTATAATAACAGAAGAATTTTGCACTTTTCTGACTACTGAGAAGTCAGGATTTGGCAACGGTTGATTCAATTTTGCTCAGAGAGCTTCCTCCTTCGGAAGATGTTGATTCTGTGTGTAAATTTGATCTGTTAATCCTAACATTAATTTCTTTAGTTTAATAATTTTTCATGAAGTGGTTAAAAGTTTAATCTTTTATTCCAGAGATTGGCTCTAAAAAGATTGATTGATGTCAGTATGGGAGTTTTGGTACCTTTATCCGAACTGCTTACTAAACAACTTCCTAATGCTATTGCACTAGTAAATCTTCAAGAACTTTGGACTGGCGCCTACAAGCTTTTGCCTGAAGGTAAAACCTTTTAAATTCATTGAATCATAACGTGCAAAGTATGAAACCATTAAATTTTGGTCCTTTATCCATCAAACAAAACTGCGGATTTTCCCAACATTCTTACAAAAGGATTAAATTTTGTTTCATTTGATACTTTTTAATTTTTTTTTAATGTAGGCTCTAGACTAGCTGTGATGCTAAGAGGCGATGAACCCTACGAAGATCTCAATGTACTTAAAGAAGTTAATGATATCATCATGTTACTGCACAACTTGCCATACACTGAAGATAAAATAAGCAGGGTTCATGCAGCAAGAAGGTAGTATTTTATCATAAATATATTTTGTTTTGAAAAAAAAAATTCAGTTTGAAATGCTTTAGCTTGAATTTCTCCTCCTCCTTTTTTCAGGCTTTTTGATTACTTAGAAGATAAAGCTCTGAATTTCCCAGTAATTCATCATTTACAATATCCTGAAGGAACCGATAAGTAAGTTTTAAAATGCCACTGTATAACATAATGTGAAATTTTTATCCCTGACACCTTTTTCATACAAATACAGAGATGATCTGCTAATTGAGGCTGGAAGCAATGTTGGTGCTCTTCTCGTTGATGGACTCGGGGATGGTTTAATGCTTGAGGCTCCTGATCAAGATTTTGACTTTTTGAAAAATACTTCTTTTAATTTACTTCAAGGCTGCAGAATGCGCAACACAAAAACAGTAAGCTATTTGTTACTTATGTTTCATATCATCCTTCAATGATTTGTGCTTATATAATGAAATGGAAAAATATAAAAAGAAAGAAAAAATGCTACTAATACCAAGGTTCAAGTACTCGGTTTCGCTCATTTAAGATTTTCTTAGTTTCATACGATTTTGGAAATTTCGGTTTTGGTTTCGTTTCAGTCCCAATTTTGATCTTCAACGGTTTTTTTATTGAAAATGCAACTAAAATCTTTGTAAAAGTAAAACAACAAATTGAATTTTATTAAATCCTAAGCAAATTAAAATTAACAATAAATTCAATTTAATAATAAATTAAACTTAATTAAACAAGAATTTTAACTTAATAATAAAATGTCCAGCCTAACACAAAATAGCCCAAGTTAAAACACAGTCCAATCAACTTAATAATAATCCAAATCCATTTCTTGTCACTCTTAGGAATTTTCTCCCTCTCTCATAATTGATTGCCGCTCTCAAAACCAATCGCCGAACCTTTAGAGAAAAAAAACTAAATTTTCTCTTAAAACCGACTGCCGCTCTCGAAACCGACTGCCGCGATGCTACTAGATAGCCGAAGACAAAGCTTCCACTCTCAAAATTGAGTTTACGATGATAGGGCAAGGAAGAAATCGAGGTCGAGTATGCTGATTTAGATGATATTTTGGTTTCAAATTTTTTTGTAACCCCTAACCGAAATTGATATTTTCCTTTGGTTTCGGTTCTGTTACCGTGGATATCGGTACGGTAGCATCGAATTTTCGAGATACCATCCGATACCTCAAACCATGTCTAATGCTATAAACACTGTTTAGAATGGTATGTTCCAATGATTTACATAGGACATTGTTAAAGAGACTCTATTTTTGGATAAGAAGTAAATTTTAAGGGTTCCAGCTAAAAAACGATTATTGGGACTTCAGCCGAATAAAACAGTTTACAATTTTACTTATTGTATAATGCAAAAGTCGGCAACAATCTGTCGAAAATCGAAAAGAAAAAAATGAGACGGTTCGTCGAAAACCATTTTCGGTGGGGTCTAGTCGGAAAAAAGGTGAGAAAACGGTAATAGACCACCGAAAAACCAAAGGTAGCTGCAGATTTATTTCGCGTTAAGGGAAGGGGCAATATAACAGTGTTGATGATTAACAACATAAAGTGGGCATATACATGCATATATACATACATGTAGCTTAGAGTTAACAAATAACCCATTTGAAAAATTATGATGTACCACAGGTATATGCTTCATGCCCATCATGCAGACATACAGAGTTTGATCTTCAGATGGTTAGTGCTGAGATCAGGGATAAAACTTCGCATCTGCCTGGCGTGTCTGTAAGTGAAAAAAATTAACAATATATGTTTTTAATTTCAATTATTTACAAGTTTATAATTTGAGGAAATTATTAACGCATCACTTGTATAGATTGCTATTATGGGTTGCTCAGTGAATGGGCAATTTGAGATGGTTGATGAAGATTTTGGATATCTTGGTGGTCTTCTACCTGGAACGATTAACCTTTTTGTAAGGGAGGTATGTTCATATTTCAGACTCTCAGAGCATACGGTATGAAATCCATTTTACCCGGTTTGAGCAGTGGTATACAGCCGACCGAACATCAGGGTAAAATAAAAAAATTACACTGAGATCGGTGGTATACTACCGAATAATTACTGCCTCTTGTTTTTTCTGAAAAATGAGTTAGTTTTACAAGATGCTCATGTTTGGTATATTAATTGTTATTAAAATTCAAATGCAACTAAATATATAGAAATAAATAATAAATATTTCTATATTACAGAAATTGGTTAAGAGGGATATCGCAATGGAGCAAGCAATTGATGAATTGATCCAGCTGATAAAAGATCATGGACGCTGGGTAGACCCACCGTTAGAAGAATAGACTGGTCCAAGATACAATCCTCCAGTATGATTATGGTTTTTTTTTTACTTGAAAACATGTTTTCCAATGTATTTTAGTGTTTACTCGTTTGGAAATTGAACGACGGATATCAATCGGTAGAGAGGATCAGCTTGCCTTATTGATGGAAAATGAGATCATCTGAAAACAAAAAAGAGAACCAATGTTCTCTAAAGATTTTGCCTTGGACATATTTGCTTAAATATTTCAAATTGTCTACCTGATTCTTTCCACAAATATCTCAAATCTACCTCCTTGTTATTTTGATGACTGAAAGGCGATAAAATTTGTAGAATTGTACGATAGCGTAGAAATAGATTGTTTGATTGTATGATTATGAAAAATAAAAATAAATCGTTTGTTCATTAATTTCAAATGCATCTTTACCATGTTTGGAAGATAAAGTCATTTGCTGTAATAGAAACAAATGATGAGAATATTAAGAGAATGAAATTTACAAAATAATTAATAACTAAATGCAGATTAGACACATTCATATTTCATATGCATATGCATAAAAAGGGGCGTAGCGACATGAAAGCTGGAGGTCACGTGACCTCGCCATCAATTAAAACTAATAATAGTATCAATCTTCTCTCCCAGCAATTAAAATGAATAATAGTGTCATTATTCTTTGCTCCATGTAACCTTAACCCATTTCCATTTAGGGATGGCGATAGGGCGGGTTGGGATGAGATTTTTCTATCCCAAACCTGTCTTGGGTTTTTCAAACCCTGATCTAGACCTGCCGTGTAGACTCAGTTGGTTTGGATTTTTGCCCCGAATCAAAATCCGTACGGGTTATGGTAGATTTGCTCCCCTGTTTTTAGATAAATGTTGGTTGGTTATTATTGGAGTTGGCTGTGATTTTGGCCCATCTATTTTAGACTTGATCGGTAGCTCTGTGATATACTTCTTATGGCTTAGAATTATCTCTGAATTTGACTTCCTCTTGACTTCTATGCCTAGAAAATAATTTAAGCTTTCAAGATCTTTGATTGAGGACTGTTTGTTCAGATATTGAATGAGATTGTTGATTTTAGATTCAACATCACCTGTAATAAATAAGTCATCAACATATATGAGGATGTAAATAGCTGAAATTTGATTCATCTTAGTAAAAAGCGAATTGTATGATTTGGTAGACTGATAACCCAAATTAACTAATGTGGTTTTCAGCCTATCAAACTCTTGGAGCTTTTTAAGTCCATATATTGCTCTGTTTAGCTTGCACACATAATTCATGTTTTGTTTATATCATTGTGGTTGCTCCATATAAACTTCCTCCTATAGAATACCATTTAAGAAGGCATTATTAACATCTAACTGCCTAATGCCCCAATTTCTGTTTATAACAATAGTGGGAACAACTATGATTGTAGTTGACTTAACAATAGTGAGAATGTCTCATTAAAGTCAAACTCATGTTGTTGAGTATATCTCTTGGCAACTTTCCTTGTTTTATATCTGGCAATAGTTCCATCAGGATTTTTCTTTAATCTACAAGTCTATTTGCATCCAACTATGTTCTTATTGTCTGGTGGATACACTAGATCCAATGTTTTATTTCTTAAGTGCAATGTATTGCTCATCCAAAGCTGTTTTTTTGTTTTTGTCTCTAACAATTTGTTCAAAGGTCTTTGGCTCTTCATGCATTGTGACTGTAGTACATGGCTTTGGCCTAAAATTCCACTCTTTGCCCTTGTGATCATAGGGTGTCTTGATCTCACTTATGGCTTATCATGTGATGGTTCTTCTCTATTATCTTGATTAATGTTATTTTCTGAACTGCCTTCTTGGTCATCTGGATTTCCTTCACTAAATGTTGGCTTTGGCTGATTGAATGTGCAAGTGATTGGTTGAGATGACTAGGTTGCTCTGTTGATTCATAATCTGGTTGATTATACAGTTGCGAATCAAGACCTTCTATAGTCTTCTCAGCTTTTCTTTGATCCCATGCATCTGAATATATACCAATCTCTGGAAATGAAACATTTAGATTATATATCTTTTTGGTTGTCTTTATATCTGTGCCACTAGAAAGGAATACATGTTCATTAAATGCAACATGTTTGCTTATAAAAAAAATTCCATTTGCATCTAGACACTCGTACCCTTTCTGATTAACTCCATATCGTAAAATTGTACATGACTTTGATCTGAAATTCAATTTGTTAGTATTATATGGTCTTAGATAAGAAAAATGTAGACACCCAAAGGCTCTTAAGTTTTAATAATCTGGCTTTTCTGCTGGACTGATTCCCTTCAACACTTTTGTTGGCAGTCTAGTAATTAGATATACTGCTATGTTGAATGGACCATGCCAAAATTTTAGGGGTAATGATGCTTGTACAAGTAAAGTAAGGCAAAATTTAACAACGTGTCTATGTTTTCTTTCGACTAAACCATATTGCTCAGATGTATAAGAG
This sequence comes from Allium fistulosum, assembly GCA_030737815.1. Lineage (NCBI taxonomy): Eukaryota > Viridiplantae > Streptophyta > Magnoliopsida > Asparagales > Amaryllidaceae > Allium > Allium fistulosum. Next base: position 133,028,692 of record CM060904.1, read on the forward strand.
CATGTTGTTCTATGCATTATTCCCTTTCTATTAAAGATATTACCAAGTTCTTTATACTATTGCCACCATCTGTTTGCATAATCTTCACTTGGGAATTAGTTTGTTTTCAGTTAAGGTTATAAAATAAACTACAATATTATATGTTTCTGATTTTGCTTTTAGAAAAATTCCAAGTGTACCCAGAATATGCATCAACAAATGATATATAATATCTATAACCATAATCAAAACTTATAGATGTTGGAGCTCATAGACCAGTAACAACTGATTCTAATGGTTTTATATATTCATTTAAGGAATCATTAAATGCTAACTTGCAACTTTACCCATCTGGCAATAAGTACAAACATATGGTTGTGAAATATTATCAAAGGCAATTTTATTTTCTATAAGCACTTGTTTTACAACATCTGCATTGGGTTAACCAAGTTTATAGTGCCACAAATCAAAGGCAAAAAAACAAGTCATGCAATACATGGTTTGATATTAGAATCCTAACATGCTTTAGGTTTTATTTTTTATACTAAAAAGATAAAATTTTCAACTATTACTAATAATAGAAGAAAAAGAAAAGAATCCTTTATCACGTGATGTGTGCCTGTTTATAGTTTTTACACTAGCAGATGAATTTTATCGCTCCTTGTGTACAGTAAACCAAAGACATTGACTAGTAGGTTAATATATATGTTTATTGAATGCTTTTTTATTATACGTAATGGCGGATCGTATTATTATTGCAAGTCAACAGTCTCCCAATGGAAGTGCAGGGACAATTGCCCTAAGTTCGGCTGAGGACAGGATTGACATCCCATGTTGTGCGCCTAGAAATTGTAACAAAATAGGCAAAGCTGTAATGTGGCCCGACAAGACTCTGTTATCGCACTATTGTAGACTGTTCAAAAGAATTTCCTAGATGTCCTCATATATGAGCTTCTATTGAAGTTCAACAGTGTAACGTCAACCGCTTAGTGATATGATTTGGAATAAACAAAACATTTATTGTAATTTTACATTGATTTCAATCACTCAAATAATTCAATATGTTTGACAAATAAATTTAACAAAAAACAAAAATATTAAAGAAAATATACAATTGAGAACAATTAACATTAAGTGTTAGAAATAATAAATATGTATATTTCCGTACACACATTACCATATAATAACGAATCTTTGTTAACAGCGTGTAATCTGATTATTATTCTAACAACTTATGTTACCAACTCATATTATGTAATCAAATATATAATTTTAAAATCTGCACTCTTTACTAAAACACACTAAATATGGTTGAAACTATAAATACAATGGCAGTCCATGATACCAAAGAAAACAGTGCCAGCATAGCAGTGTATATTTATTGATAAGCCAAAAAAAAGTAATGAAAGAAAGAAAATTGTTGCGGCTCACATAATTGAATACTTCAACTTGTAAATGTAGACTTTGAAGATTAATTTGTTAACCTTTTAACGAGAATGTAAAAGATATAAACTAGTACATGACTCAGGGATTTCTAAGAGCAGCCAACCCATTCTCAAGCTCGTTAACATTAGAACTGCAAACATACAAGTAAAAATATAAATGGACGGCTACAATGATGAATTAACTATTATAGTTTAAAGACGCTCAAGTTGTTAATCAAAGGTCTTGGCGCTAGACATATATTATATCAAAATTCAAAAATAAAAACTAAAATAAATAGAAATATAGCATCATGATAATAATCGATAAATATTGACTGAATTGAAGGAAATATTGAAGGATGAGAAGTCTCTTTTATAGTGTAATCGACTGACTTTAACCGAATGAGGAATTGAAGAATCATACATAAGAGACAGTAACAAAATGCATGCAACTTTGTTATCAAGCTAGTTTTATAATGATATTTAATATAAACTGCACCACCTACCCAGGGAGTTAGATTGCTCTATTTCTAGGAATTCAAGCACTTTAGCTTCCTAGTTATCATGAGTCTAACCAATAAATCAGTATAACTTTTTTAATTATATATTTATAGTTATTAGAGTAGAGGAATATTCTTGATAAACATATAGAAAAGAGTTGTTCTTCATTACAACATCATCAACATGTCTAAATATTGATTGAATTGAAAAGAGTTGTTCTTCATCACAGCATCATCAACATGATATTAAATATTGAAATATCATGATACCAATCTAATATAGTATCATGATAATAATCGATAAATATTGACTGAATTGAAGGAAATATTGAAAGATGAGAAGTCTCTTTTATAGTGTAATCGACTGACTTTAACTGAATGAGGAATTGAAGAATCATACATAAGAGACAGTAACAAGATGCATGCAGCTTTGTTATCAAGCTAGTTTTATAATGATATTTAATATAAACTGCACCACCTATCCAGGGAGTTAGATTGCTCTATTTCTAGGAATTCAAGCACTTTAGCTTCCTAGTTATCATGAGTCTAACCAATAAATCAGTATAACTTTTTTAATTATATATTTATAGTTATTAGAGTAGAGGAATATTCTTGATTAACATATAGAAAAGAGTTGTTCTTCGTTATAGCATCATCAGCATGTCCTTACAAAATTCAGATGAGTGCATCGAACAAACGTCGAATAAAAAACTATTTAAACCAATTGATTTCAGTTTAGATAGACAGCTGCCATCATAAAAATAAAACGGCCATAATTGGATTATTACAATCAAAGAGAGATGAATCACAATTGTATCAAATATGTTATTTCTTGATATTTAAATTTGTATGCATTAGCATTCGTGTACTATATAGATTTTGGATGGCTTAGGAAAGTGGGAAATGGTTGTCTACAAGCATTGCATAAACTGACTATGACAAGATTCTTGAAAATGAAACGCACAGACTTACTTAAGATCCAATAATGCATGAAAGATTACAATATAGTGCAAAATACAATAATTAAGGAAGAAGTTTGTATACACTGCTTACCGATTAGAGCAATGGATAATCCACTTATGCTGATGTCACGAGCAATCCCACCAATTAATAAGAAATAGCTTGTCATAATGGGAAAAAACAAAAGTTGTATCAATCATGTGACTCTTATGTATATTACATGAATTGTACAAATGGGTAAAACAAATAGAAAAAAGTGAAATGAAGGATTCAATGCTTCAAGATTTGCACAATAAGAGCTTACTGAAAAGAAGCTTTAAAATAATGCATATTTATACTACTAATAATGTGAATTCCATCCATTCACTTTCAACCGTGTCTTTTTGAAATACCCGAAATACCCTCCTCACATCGTTCTTTCCCCATCACATCCTTTTCTTGATATTCAATACGTCATCATTCTACTAAGAGAACAACAGTAATTAAACGCCGCCGAAACCATCAATTCAGGAAACAACATCGGTCTCCGCGAAACACTAATAAAATTGAGGCATAATTTCAAGGAGAACAATCGATTTGACGATTCAAAGACCATAAAGTTCATAGAATTGCAGCTCGAGTGCTTAATGAAGTTATTGCAAGACAAAGGAAACATAGTAATATTGGGATCTGAAAAAACACTCTAAGTGTTTTAGGTCTACGAAGGAGGAGCTGAAAGCGATTGAAAGAGATGAGATGAGTCAGGATATTAATATAATTATTGAGATGATGGAGGGCATGATTTGTGGTTGATGTTGTTTAATTTTGGTTAGAATTTATGATTGTGATAATTGTTTGTTAGTCCTTTTTAAGATTAATTTTAGTTTTCGAATAATAAATTTACTCATGCTTGAGCTTGATGAAAGATCTAACATGTTTATAATCGTGATCGTGTACTTCACATGATTAAACTAGAGATGCTTACAGTCCGAGCTTTGTTAATTAGATTTGATCTTTCTAAAAATTCAGTCAATTATATATGAGTAAATTAAGAACACGTCCCTATGTTGAAACTGTTTCCTGTGTTGTGGCTGAGCGAAACTTATAGAATTTGTTGCCATCATATTTTTTTTGGTTGAAAGCTAAAATAATTCTTTAAAATCGAATGTCAAGTGCAGAAAAAAGATAGGAAGCCAGTAGTTACAATACTTAAAAGACATGCATTATGTGTTAGATTATAATATTTATGAGTAGAACTGTGAAGATATGTTCAACTGAGACAACAGAAAATTATCTGAATTGTTAAGGTAAACAAGGCAACACTGTATATGTTCACCACTAAAAGACAATTGTTGAAGTGCACATGTAGACTATAGATAGCTGGAATTATGGGCCAGGTCAGAAATGTTTGTTGGGTCAGGTTAGAGCTAGGTAAGCCTATATGTATCCAGGCCACCAAATAATAATTGATTTTGTTTGAACTTACAACTAGGAACTTACAGAGAGCATTTATAAATCACAACATCATGTGAATACTAGAATAATTTTCAAGAGCAATGAAGTGAGTTTGAAGTAAGACGCACCAGGTTAAAAACTAGTCACTTCTCAAATAAGGTCAGTAGATAGTCCACTTATACTTTTGACTTGAAGTTTATGAAATGATAGAGAAACAACACTCAGAAAAAAGTTGGAAAATGATATGTGAACAAATAATCGAATATGCTCACATTTCTTTATATGAATATTTAATCATGATCATATCTTGGTATATGTGACATGCCTCCAAAGGCTATCACAAAGCATTGATATAACAATGAATATTGAAAAGTCGTGAACCTCCAAAACAGTATTCTCGGTATTAATAATTTATACCTTTGGATAGCTAGCTTCGTGGAAATTTTTTTAAAAATACAACACACAACAAAGGATAGCGGAATGCTAGCTACAATACTTGAAAAAACTTGCTTTATGTGTTTGATCATAGCATTTATAAATAGTGCTGTGAAGATTTTTTGAAAGAGACGACATAAAATTATCCAAATAATTGAGTTAAACTAAGCATTACATGTATGTTCACTACTAAAAAGACGGTTAATGAAAGCGCACAGGCAGATATAGATAGTTGGAATGGGTCGAGTTGGAAGTTTTGTTGGGTCAGGTACATCTAGGTAAGAAAAGTTTTGTTGGACTGTTTTCTGGATCCGTTATGTCTTTTAAGTATGATAGGAACGAATTTTCTTGAATCCTCCTGTAAATGCTTGATACATGCAATCCTGGCTATATTTGCCAAATTGGATAATTCACATTGTTGAATTAATGCATGTGCATTATTATTAGACGCAGGTCCACCGAGGCGTACACCAACTTTATTTGAATGAATATGCATTCAGAATGCAGTTTTCAACCGTGTCTTTTAGGATTTCTAAAAATACCCCTGAACCTAATCTTCTACCCTTCGTGTTTTCTTCCATCTTACATCTCACATCTCGCATCTCCAATTACTGCATAAATAATCCTAACCAGCCAAACATTAATGTCCCCATCGTAGATAGTCTATTATCTATGTCTCTTAAACGTCGAAGCTATCCATTGCCAAAAATTATAGCTCCTCCACTGCATCGTAGTTTCCAATCGAACGAGCATCACAATTTACAATCAAATGATTCTACAGCCTAGGTTAAACCTACCATGGTTAGATCCCTCAATTTCACCGGCTTATTATCATTTAATTCCTCAATTGCTGCAAGTTAGATAAATTTCGTCCTCAATCGAATGATTATGCAGCCTACGTTAAGCTAACTTTGGTCAAATCCCTCAACTTCACTAGGTTATTATCATTCAATTCCTCAATTGCGCATTTTTTACTCTTTTTACTCCTTCATGAAACTAAAAAAAACCCAAACTCTCATTCCTTCATCGCTGCAAATCGATTTCATCTCCTTCGTCTCCATCAACGATTCCAAATCTAATGTCTCAGCCTGCGATTATCGAGCATCTCCATCAACAATTTCATCTCCAACTCGATTCCAGATCTACTGATTATCGACCAATTGATTATCAGCCAACATCAGTCCATTAAACTATGATTTCTGATCTTCTACCAACCAAGGTTAGATCTGAAGCTTTGATTGTCCACTATCCACCAATTCCACTAACCACGGAATCAATTGGATATGCAGATTTTCAGTCACTAATTGGAAATGCATCTTACAATTCATATAAAGTCATGTCATTCGTATTGATTTAGCCTAAATCATTATCTTATGTCAACTCTTATTCTGGGTTAGCTGGTCGTAATAATGTAAATTTTTGTACAGATGATATTGATGCTAAGTGGAACACACCAGCATAAAAGTATCAGATTCTAATAGTCATATATTACATAACTCGATTTTCGCTCAAATCTGGATGCAAAAAAGCCAGAAGGTAGATCCCTCTCTCTCACACACAGAGATTATGTATGTATGTAATCTGGTGCATATAAGTAGTTTTGTTCTCGGCGGCCGCCATCTGCTTCTTCCCCTCTGCTTTCGCTTTCGCCTTTTCTTTCTGCCCGTGATTTCCTTTGCTCATATATGTAATGCTTTCCTCAATTCCTATCAGTCATTAGGGATCTCCGCCTCCCGACCTTCCGCCGATTACCCCAGATCATCCACCGGGATTTGAACCCTGTGAAACAATGGCCAACTATCCCGTCCCTAATGATGGCTTTACTCCAGTTATGTCGCGCAAATGGAAAAGACAACTTAAAACTGTTTCAACAAATTTTCGCTCCAAAGACGTGAGAAGTACAGATCCGATCCCTCCCTCAACAAAATCTAACTTACCACCTAATCAGAATAGGACCCCTTGGCCTATTGTTTCTGATACTCGCGCAACCCCTCTGAATAATAAACATGCTTCTTCTAAATGGAACTTTACGTCTACTTCAAGTAAAGCGTGGAACGAGGTTGCCAAAGGCAATAATATTCCAGTCCCTGTTCCACTGAAATTTTATTACCAATGCGAAGTTAACTCTTTGAAATGTGCTAAAATGTCCGCCGACGTGATTATGGATGCCAGAAAACAATGGAGTAACGCCATCGTGGTATATGTAGTTGGCCCTAAACCGTATTATCCATATTTTAAGGATTACATCATTAGAGTTTGGAAACCAGTCGAGGACTTTTCGATCTTTTCGATGGAAAATGGATTCTATGTGATTAAGTTCAGCAAAGAACAAGATTGTGTGAATGTTCTGGAAGGTGGACCCTATTACTATAACAAGAAACTTATGATGATGAAGAGATGGCAATCAGGAATGCAACTCAATAAAGAGTTACTTCATTCTATTCCGATTTAGATCCGTCTTCCCAATTTGCCACTTGACTTTTGGACGGAAAAGGGGATAAGTCGTATTGCCTCCGTGCTTGGATCTCCTATCAAACTTGACAAATTCACTGAAGGTATAATTAAGATTGCATTTGCTAGGGTTCTAATAGAAATTGATAATTCTTTTAAATACCCTAATAAAATTCCTATTTTAAATGAGAAAGATGAGATTATATGGCAAGAAGTAGTTTATGAATGGAAGCCTAGTACGTGCTCTAATTGTTCGAATTTTGGACATGCGGAAATCCAATGTCAATTCAACAAAGTGTGGGTACCTAAAGCAAATCAGAACACAGTAGACGATCTTTCAGAAATGAATATTGACTCCAATGTATCCCTACCAAATAACTGTGTGACAAGTGAAAAACCAGACAATCAGATTTCTATTTCGATTAATGAAACTAATAAAGATCAACACCTGCCAAATGGTTCAGATCAGAATATTTATTATAATCCTCAAATAAGAGATGTAATTTCAGAATCTATTCAAAATACTCCGCTCAAATTACAAACAGTCCAGTCAACTATTTCTAGTTCGACTCTTATTACAACAGCAGATCATAATGTGATTGATACTTTGAACACTCTGAATGATACCATCTATACAGATCCTCATAATGGGATACATCACACAAACTATATTGATAAATCTTCCAAAGAAGACTCAGAAAAATGACAGTTGATCCATCTTCGAGTCAGAGGGAAGTCTCTTCCAATCCAAAACTTTCAACTTTCGCCAGACAAAAACCAACTCGCAAAACAAGACCAGAGGAAGCTCCGTTTAAATTCAAAGCCTCTTTGAACTCTGAAGTAATGGATAATCCTGCATGGTCAAATCTTGTTAATCAGCTGAAAGGTAAAACAAAAAGTCCAAGAAAGCTAAGACCATGGGAAAAGCTACTCTCCCGGAAGAAAGTAGCACTCCTAATAATAATTGTTAATGGAGTTCCTAATTTGGAACATTAGGGGGATGAATGCCCACTACAAACAGTCGGAAGTTCTAAATATTCTTAATTCGAATAAGTTTTCCCTCATTGGGATTCTTGAGAATAAACTCTCTCTATTCTACCGATAGTTTTACGACTAAAATTGATAAAAAATGGAAATTTTCTCACAACATTTCTGATGATCTAAGAAGTCGAATCCTTATCATTTGGGACTCGTCTATATGGACTACTATTATTTTACACACTAATGAGCAATTCATAACTAGTATTCTTTGTAATGCGAATAACGTTAGTATAGTGTGCACTGTGGTCTATGCATATAATAAGGAAGAGAATCACAAAGCATTATGGGATTACATCATCGCCCAATCCAAGAAAGTCAATCTGCCGTGGATCTTGGCATGTGACTTTAACTCGATTCTTTATAACAATGAAAGGATGAACAATGGTAGATTCAATTCAGTTGGAGATCAAAAATTCATTGAATGTATAACTCTATCAAAGCTAGTGGAGCCTGACTACTCAGGCAATTTTTTTACTTGGCGAGGAGGTAATTCATTTTCTATACATAGTAAGATAGATCGTGTGTTTGTTAATTCTCTATGGCTTGACAAATTCGACAATTTTGGTATTAGTTTTGGTAATCATTCTCTGAGTGATCACACCCCAATCTTAATTAACCTTCATTTGCAAAATAATAGAAAGAGGAAGATACCTTTTAAATATAAAAATTCTTGGCATGTATATGATGATTATCACTAAGTAATTCATGAGGCTCTGGCTTTTTGCTGCATTGGTAGTCCACTTTATAAGCTGATTTGAAAACTGAAAAGAGTGAAGAGTAAACTGAAGAACTGGTCAAGTAATAAAAGCAATGTGCAAACAGTGATTAATAGACTGAAAGATCAAAACAACAGAATCTATAATCAATTAGTTAATAATCCTCTTGATGAAAATCTCTTGGAAAATTATTCTACTAACTTTGATTATTTGCATAATATGATGAGAAAAGTTGCCATCGACAATGAACAAAAAATGAAATTTAATTGGCTTACTAAAGAGGACAGACCTACGGAGTTCTTTTACAATAAAATCTCTAATATTAAGCCTTTTCGAAGAAACAATTTTACTTATAATAGCAAAGGAATGTGGATTTCAACATCAGAAAAAATTGCTGAAGAAGCTACTCGCTATTTTTCAGATTTATTTCATTCGTCACAAGCCTCAAATCAATTTCCTAACATTACTTGCAAGAAAATTCTAACAGAGAATGCAAGAATCAATATGTGTAAACCTTTTCAGATGGAAGAAATCAAAGAGGCTGTTTTTCAGATTAATGATAATAGTTCTCCTGGTCTAGATGGTTTCAACTCTAAATTTTATAAAGTTCATTGGGACAACATTAAAGTGGATATTTGGGAAGCTATGAATGGTATTCTTCAATCTGGTAAAATCATTAAAGAAATCAATCATACATTCATTTGCCTTATTCCTAAAATCCCAAATACTACTAACATGTCAGATTTTCGTCCAATTTCTCTGTGTAATGTTACTTACAAAATTCTAGCCAATCTTCTTTGCAATCGAATGAAAGTTTACATGAATGATTTAATCTCATATAATCAAAATGCTTTCATCCCAAATAGATTAATTTCTGAAAATTCACTACTTGCTTATGAGATGGTCAGAAGCTTTAACAGGTAAAACTCAAATAATGTTTGAATGAAAATTGACATACATAAGGCTTATGACAAGATCAATAGAGAATTTATTCATCATATGTTGATTTCTATGGGATTCCCACTTTCCTTTGCTAATCTCATATATGAGTGTATATCCACTCCTTCGATTTCTATTCTAATAGATGGATCCTCTTATGGTTTCATAAATAGCTCGAGAGGACTCAGACAAGGGGACCCTCTCTCTCCTTATTTATTTTCTATTGCTATGGAATTCTTGACTTTGAATTTGGACATAGTTCCTCAAAGGAAACCTCAGCCCTATATATCAAGTTGAGCCAATTATTACTCATTTACTGTATGCTGATGATATTTTAGTCCTGGCTAAAGCTACCACTAAAAATGCAGAAACCATTCATCACATTTTTCAAAGCATGAAAAATCTTACTGGCCTCGAACTAAACATAGAAAAATCCAGCTTATTCTTCAGCAAAGGTGCAAAATTTAAGCAAAAAATTGTTGATATAATTAAAATTAAGCCTGATAACCTGCCAATCAAATATCTGGGCATTCCTCTTTCTAATAACTTTTTGAAAGCTAGAGACTTTGGTTTGCTTATCGACAAAATCAATAAAAAATTCAGTAATTGGCAAAGCAGACTCCTCAACATAAGTGGGAGACTAGAACTCATCAAAACTGTAATTCATCCTGTGTTACATTTCTGGCTTTAGATTTCTCAATTTCCTGCATCTGTTATACAAAAAATCAATTCTTTATGTGCAAATTTTTTGTGGAAATCAAAGTCTCATAAAATGATCTGGGATGAGGTGTGAAAAACCAAAAGTGAAGGAGGTTTGGGAATCGGGAAAATTGAGGATATTGCAAAAGCCATTGCAACTAAATTATTATGGAATTATATTAATGGAGACTCTTTATGGGCAAAGTGGATTCACAACAAATATTGCAGAAAGGCAAATTTCTGGATTGCCAGAATGGATAATAATGCTTCACATACTTGGAAGACCATACTACGTGCTAGACAATGGTGCAAGGGACATATAGACAGAAAAATCGTAGATGGAGACAATACTGATATATGGTTTGATCCATGGTTACAAGGATCCAACTTAATTGATATATATGGCTGGAACAGCACGAAAATTTTGGATGGCTATCACAAAACAGTTTCGAGGCTCATATCTAATAACAATTGGAAACAAAGTCTCAGTTTTATTCCCATGAGCTCTCATACTGATTTTAGAAAAGTTCTCATATATCAACACATGAAACATGATTTTTGGTGGTGGCTTCCTAACAAACAAGGTCAATTTTCTTTAAAATCTGCATGAAATATCTTTAGAACCAGACATAGCGAGTTTGACTGGACCAAAATCATACGGGACAAAGGATGTGCCCCTAAAATGTCTACATGTTCTATGATGGCCATTAGAGATAAATTACAAACCAAGGTCAGAACTAGTAAGTGGTCCCCTACCATGGATCAAAAATGTGTTCTTTGTGCTAATTACAACGAGGATAAAAATCATCTTTTCTTTCAATGCATATATTCGAGGAATATACTGGATGATCTCATGCCCAAGCTAAATATAAAGCTAGATTCGAATTATGACCTCAGTTTTTTACTGGCTTCGGTTAATCAAGCTCAGAAAAAAATTAATTCGCCAATCAAAAGTATATTTAGCATCATCTTTACATCTATCATATAGAACATCTGGTGTGAAGGAAATAATCGTGTTTTTAAAGGAGTCGAACAACCGTTCAAGCTAAGAATTAAGCAAATACTTCTTGACAGCAAACACCTCATTCAACAAAGATTTCAAGCTCATAATTTAAACATAGAAGAAAAACTTATCATCAGGAAGCTCAATCTGGTGACTGGACTTCAAGATTGCTTTCGCCCTCTTTGATTCCTTTCTGGTGTCTGATTAGCATTAGTAACTAGTGTTAATTGCTCCTTATAGCTCTCATTTTCCGATTCTTCCATTTTCTTTGCTGGCTTGTGAACATAGATCCATGTTTTTGGGAATCAAACTTCTCTCTCCTCCAGACGGTTGTATGTGAAGTCGAGACAGTTTTTGAGTTTTTAACTGTTCTGTTGTTTTAGTGTCTTACTTGGTAGGTGTTGTGTCTGCCTTGTTCTTTATTTGTTTTTTTCTGTTGCAAGCTGCTCGTACGGATGGTTTTGAGTGTGTTCTTCATCTTGTTTTACTCCTCCATCTGTTTGACAGCTTGGCACAGAATCCGGATTGTTGTACTGTTAATATACGGAACTGATATGTTCTCTTTTTCCTTTACAACGCACCCATTTAGGTTAGGGAGGTTGAAAGGTTTTAATGAGGCATATCATGGAAGTATATGTCATTTTTCTGTTTATATATAAAGTACCTTTTTCCAAAAAAAAAGTAGTTTTGTTCTTTTATGCACTAATGACATGGTTCTTGATTTTGATGGTGTAAATTTTAATTCTCCTTATAAATATTGGATAGTAATGCGTTTTGATTTAAAAATTATTTGCTACTAATACCTTAAGAAGAACACAACAGATTGCTTCTATCATACGTGAAAAAATGTATAAATTTTTATTTTAGTAGATACCAGCTGCTCTTTAAAACAAAAAACAGCGGTTATTGTAATTCCTTAAGTCCTTTCTAAAGGTTATTTATAAAATTCAAATGCATAATATTTCTTTTACTTACAACATTTATCAGGTTTAGAGGGAAGAAGTGGATGTAAGAGAGGAAAGTGCAACGAAAAGAGGAAAGCATAGCATAATGAATAGTTTTTCATGACTTGGACATAATAACCAAAGGTTTAAACTTATATAACATGTTTTGAGTTTAATTTGTTGATTATTGCTAATTTTTAATATGGATAGGTTATATTGATTTCTTAACGATTGTTGACAGTCGATATGGTAACATTAAACCTATTCCTTAATGGTTTGATATACTTCATGTGATCAGATACATTTTATTTCTTGATGATTGCAAATATTTGATGATCATACAAATTGTCGAATAAACTATCTGTTGTTGTTACTATTCAGTTTGCCAAATTAGCAAGCAAAATCTGAACATATATTAGAATCTTATGATGATTATGACCCTAATACATTAACTTTATGTGTGTGTGTGTATTCAACAGGTATTTTTTACTCTAATTTTTCTTACTGTAGTAAACACCTTTTGTATGGAAATGACGGTGTTCTGATTTTTGGAAAAGTAGTTATGTTTCTAATCAATTTGGTTGTGCTTTAACCCTGTATATTCTTTTACCAACATTTTATATGAATAAATAAAGGGACATTGCATAATGGTTTTGAAATTTGACTTGATTGCTTGCATTTTCATTACCAATGCAACTTTTTGACTTTTGTACCTGTTGGAATGTGATACTTGCATTCCCTGTTGAAACCAATCTATTATGATGAACTTTGGTTTATTTTTCAACCTTAACAATTTAGGAACAAAATATGTTTCAAAGTATTTAAGTCACTGCTTTGACAATAAGCATGATGATCATACATTCTTTAAATATGCGTGCCTGATATGCCAGACAATTAGCACATGACTCAACTATTGTTGGTCTGAATTCATTTGATCCTTGCATTTTTTTCTTCATACATTTTAAATGACATTGATTTATGATGATGGGTCTGTTTATAACTTAAGAGAAACAATAAAAATTCGATCTCTTTTATACTGATCGAAAAGCTTGAATAAGCAAGATACGCCCATAAGGAGCTCATCGCCCACATTTGTAGACTAGGGACTAACTGATATCCAACTTAGGTATTTTTTTTAATTATGCCCAAATTTGTTGATGTCTTCTACATTTTTAGTTACCTTTCATGAGTTCAATTTAGGTTTTTATTATTATTAAAAACTGTATCCTCCAAGCAAAAGAAATAAGTCTGTATATAGCGAGTGGCTCATGCTAGATGTATGGATTATTGCAAAGATAATAAGTGCGGGTATCTTGCTATGGGATTTTATTATTCAATTTGTTCACTTTATTTCCTTCTATTGAGTCATTAATTGTGTATAAAAGCTTTAATGTAACTACCATATTTATATGGCAATGGCTATTGTGACAGATATAAAAACGAATGGTTATACTATTCATGTCATAGCTTAATTTGATTTACATAAGTAGTTTTTGCAAAGAATTGTGGAGATGACATGTAATAAAAAGGATCCATTTCCATATCACCCAAATATTCAACCACCTGAACTCAGAAAATGATATAGAACAGATGATAATACACCCCTTGAATCTTTGATCCATGTTGTAGCTACACAAATCTGCTCTTATTGTTGCAACTCACCACAAAAGTTGACACTAATTTGAATTTGCTAAAGCTAAGAATGCCGAGGTGATTAGATCTGTGTTAGGATTATAGTTAGATAATGATATTTTGTATTTATTAAGTTATTTTGATAATTTTTGTACTACGCTATGCTTCAATACCTAATGTGATTTTATTTATTTATAGAGCAGTCGTGCTTAATATAAGGGTTGTTTACGATCATCATTTATTACATTATTTACTACAAACAATGTGGCTAATATTTAGACAAAATATAACAACAGTTTTTTCATTCCCTCTTAATCATGCAACTTAAATTTGGTTATAAACATACTACCCTCTGTGTTTTCAGAATATGTAATGGTGTTGCTTTTTTGTGCATTTGCTTTCTCGAAATACAGTTATTACAAGTCAATTGGAACTTGCATCATACTATAATACGACTATTCTTGGTTTACTTGTTTTGGTCTAAGACAGTGTAATTTCATCATGCCCTTACCAACTGAACTTATGTCTTAAATTATGATGGGTACTCATCGTCATATCTTACAAGCAATATATGTAAAGTATAGTTGAAAGACGTCCAATCTCATATTTATATATTTTAGGAGCCACATATTAAACCGTTCTTCCCGACATAAAAAAAGAAATCTCAATAGGATTGTTCAGACTCTAAGGAGCTATCTGGATTTTATTTCATATTGGTTATCATGACTAACTTTTAATAAAAATAGCATTTTAATATTTTTCTCATCTATATGCTAACAAATGCATGAAAATATTACAAGTTTCATTACGATTTCATTAAAATATATTCAATTAGCCTTCTTTTATTAATTAAATAATCCTAATTTCGTCAACGTTGGTCTTCTTTTTTCCATGCCACTACTCAAAAGAAAGGGGCAAGTGCTCTTCATGGATTTGAATGTTCGATTATATTTTTTAATTTTCTTCATGTGTTTTGGAGATGAGTTTCTATCTTAAATGAAGTTGTGTCAATTGCTTTGAAAAGAGTATGGTCACGACTCACCTTGCTTCTTCATATCTAATCAAATATTCAAGGTAATATATGTTTGTATGGGGATGAGGTCTAATATAAAACATATGAATTTTCCTTCAAAGATGTGTATAATTATTGTTACTAACATTTAAGCAACATGATGAAGATCCTAATAAACAAAATTAAGACATGAAAAAGAACCATACATACTACACCAAAGCAACCTTTGTCACTAACATAATTAATTTTTGTAAGAATGCCAAACAAGTTCCTAACATATAAAAAAAAGGAGGTGGGATTTTGAGACAAAACAAAACAATATGTTTCAGGTGTATTTTAGGACAAAACAAAAGGTGTTTACATATAAAAAAATGAAAGGAGGTGAGAATGGAGAACAAAAGTGAGAAAGGAATTTGTTTCTAGGATTGAAAGAAGCTAAAAAGATGAATAATATACATGATGTTATAAAATGAAGAAAGTAGAAACCATTAGAGAGAGAGAGATGAGAGAGGAGAAAATGTTATTACTCAGATGTTAGTTATAGATTTACATTACATAAACTTCTTTATATATAAGCAATGGAGCATAGCATTGGACCTATCCCATGATGTGGGACTAAAAAAATATAATAAACATTGTATAGCATATTCACACTTTGTAATATTACAACACTCCCCCTTGATTATGCGTCTTCAAAATTTTGAATGCTCTTCTAACTTGAAGTTGTCGCTTTTGAAACATATATGATAATTTCTCCCCCTCATTATTATCTTGCTTGCATATATCCATTCTGCTATATAGATATTGTCTGTTGCCTCATTAAAAAAACCGCTGTTAGGAAAACCCAGTGGGAAAAAGCCTTGAACAAGGAAAAGAGTGCAACTTGTAAAATCATATTAAAAATGATATTCTTTCTAAGGGTTTGATACTTCGGGATCAAAATAATGCCTCATTAAAATCTTACTAAGAAAAACCCAATGGGAAAAATTTTAGTGAAGGAAAAAGAGTACAATGACATATTTTATTTTCTTATTTCTTTAAATGAAGCTTGATACTTCTGGATCAAACTAATGCCTCATTAAAACCTTACTAAGTAAAACCCTATGGGAAAAATCTTAGTGAAGGAAAAAGAGTATAATATAGTATGTCATGTTTTAATAATTTACTGCATCAAATTGAGTTTGATACTTCTGGATCAATTTAATACTTCATTAAAAACCTTACAAAGGAAAACCCGATGGGAAAAACCTTAGTCAAGGATAAAAATATAATTTAACTTAAATAACATATTTGAGATGTTATTTCTTGAAAAGACTTTGATTCTTCTAGATCAAGATAATGCCTCATTAAAACCTTAATAAGAGAAACCCAGTGGGAAAAATCTTAAAAAAGGAAAAAGAGTACATTATAGCTTATTTCAAATGTTACTGGGGAGTTGATACTTCTGGATCAAGATAATGCCTCGTTAAAACCTTATTAATAAAAACCCAGTGGGAAAAATCTTAGTTAAGAAAAAAAGTGCATAATAAAATACTTATGGATGCTCCCCCTGATTTAAAATTTTCCTCTGAATTCATATTCATCTTTCGATAACTCAAATTGGTTATAGGTATTTCTGGATCCATAAAAATGAATCTCATTAATAATAAAATTTATTAATAGTTTCCTTCGATACAATCAAAATTTTCCAAGATTGTTTCTTCCAAATATGATTTGCATTTTATGCATTTTGTTTGCTACCTTTCTGAAAAACACATCATGTGCTTTCATTCTTGTGCTTCAAATCAATTTTGCATATTGCAACTACATCTTTGATGAATATTAAAATTTTTATTCCAACGATACTTAAAAGCAGGAAGTAATCTACTCATCTTGAAGTGCATCAAGATTTTCATTACAACAATACTTAGAAGAAGGTTGTAATCAACATTCCATTCTTTATAATCATCAAAGTTATTTAAATTCTTCAGGAACTTATTGTAACGCCCCACCTCTATGCTCATAATAACAAAGAGTATTAAAAGAAATACTGTCTATTATTACGAAAAATAAGGCTGGATAGGAGCGACCATCCGTAATTGGTCTTACGCTAATATTGGTTATCTCGATAGGAGTGGTATATACTTTTTATTTTTCATCTTATTTATTTACTCCCATCGACACACCCAATTATCAGTATAAAACAAACTACGATGGTTCATAATAGTTTAGGACATTAGATATAACGATAACACAGATAATATAAATGCGGAACACAGATAAAAACAAAAGTCTCGTATATATATAACTGATGTCAGTTAATACATAGTTGACACAATACATATGATACAACTACAACTGTCGACTCTAGAAGTTATATATACAAGTACATTATCGACTAATATACATGAATACATATCGTTCTATACAATGACACGACTACTACAAAATGACACTGACAACTTCAGACGATGTGAAAAGTCTTCATATCCTGAACAGCAACTCAAAGAAGAAAATCTACAACCTGAAATAACTCGGGTCTGACCCGAGTATTATATTCAAAAGAAAATAATACCCAGGTCAGTCTAATTCAAACCAGTTTATTAGTGCATATAGGCAGTAATAATTTAAATAGACGACAGTCACAATAATTCCCGTCTATCCGATTCTTTAAACAAAGAAACCGGATAACGGTCAATATAACACTTAACAGTGTTTAGCAAAAATCAGCAGATTTAAATCATCAACAGAGATAAATAAACAATTTATCAATTCGACTAAATCAATTTAAAACTGTCAAATCTGATAGGGCTGCAGTACACGCACGCGTGTACTGCCTCGCCACTATTGCAGGAGATACACAAAAGCTCAGTGAAAGTCATAAATGATCACAAGGTCAAACCCCGAAATCGGGTTCAACTCAAGTGTGATTTCATCAGTCAACATGAAATAATCAAAAACCAACAAAATAGATCACAAGACAAAGTCCACAAGCTCGAAGCCAGAACTAAAATCGAAGTGGGACAATATTCAAACTGTCCCAAGGAATGATGCCAGATTCAATGCAAACTACAAGTGAAACTGTACAATTCAAAGGTCATCAGCGTGCAAATGAAACTGTCCAAGGCTCAGTACAACCAAGTGAATAAAGAGGTTCGAATGCGACTAGTTACAAGTGCACCAGTTCAAAAATGCACAAGCATATGAAATGCAGATACATGAATAATGAAGACTGCATATACATCGAAATAACCCAAATGATCAAACTACTCTAACAACTAACAGTGCCACCAAAATTGGCAACACAAGACAAATGAATTCAGTGCCAACATGAACCAGTTCAAATGAACAAAAATCCAAACTGAACAATTGTACATATATGAAGACTACAGGTAAAGTAAACATATGTACCCAAGGTAAGGCAACACAGCCACAACTAAGTCATTTAGGCATATGGATGAAAGTAAATGTCAATGAGATGTAATGTTTATCATACATATAAATCCAGTTCACATGTATAACAAACACAAAGGACAAACTCAAATGAAGTCAAAAGTGCAACAGAGACTGGTAAAAGCTCAAAGGGATTTGCATACTCAAGTGCAATACAACCACAAAATACTCAAGTGAACAGCTAAATACAACATCAGGTGAGTGCACAGTACGTAACAAACCAAGAATGACTCAGTGAAGATTACCAATGGTCAAGCGAAACAGTGGACGAACAGTGCAACTAAATGAATGACCAGATCAAATGCAGTGGTGGGATGTAACGGTGAACCAAGCTACCCCATAACGAAACAAGCAACAGTAACAGAGGAGATGATTCAAGTATAGCAAGCTGGCCGATGACACTATTAAGTCATGGAATCACATTCAAGTTAATACCGAAGCGTCAAAGCCACAAATGAACGAATTTACAAAACAAGGTGACCAAGTCAGAATTTCCAAGCTAACCATACAAAGGGACAGAATCAACAATCAAAACTAAAATAAAATAGGAGAATCTCAACCGTGGCGATCAAGGAATGATCGAACCATTACAAATCAAAACAATGATGACCGAAAAACAATTCCACCTATATATGCATACACACATACATAAGCATATATGCACATATATACAGAACAAAAGGAAGTTATCAACCCAGTCAAGACCAATGTCACCGAGAAAATCGAACTGGGGTGAGCAAGGAGATTCAAAGCCGAGAGACCCAAATTCATGGCTAAGGCACAACTTCATACAAGAACAAAACTGCAGACTTTACAAGAATACAATGCAACAAGACTATCTCGAAGTGAATGAAAACCAATGCAAAAACTAGATTACCAGAACAATGAGACAGTGGCACCAACTCACAACAAATTTGAACGAAATAAAAACAAGCAGTAGTCTTTATCAATTTAAATAATTCAACATCAATTGAATTAGAGGATGAGAGTGAAGAGAAAACCACTCGCCTATTATGAACAGTCAAACAATCGGGCACACAAATTAGCCTCAAATGGCCAAAACCAAAAAAGAATCGACACTTGAGCAATTGAAAACGAACGAAACCACGGAATTCAAACTCTAATACAACTCGAGAGAATTAGATGTGAGTGCGGTAATCACTCACCTTAGCATCGACAACGAGCACTGGACCCTCGATTGAGCAAGGTAACGAATTCATCGTTCGATCGCACTGTGGAAGTCGACGCCTTTGGATCTATGCGAGCCTTAGCAGCCAAGAGCAACTGAACGGGGACGAAGCACACGCAAATAGTTGGCGCAGCTCCGAAAGCCCCAAATTTTCGCAAATAGGAACGAAGAAGGGACGGAGTCGCCATTGTTTTCTCGTTCGTTTATTTAGGTTTTCGAATTGATAATGACTTGAGAAAAAGAGACTGCCCTAGCTTTTCTAATACCTTAGGGTTTTTACGAAAAAGACTAAGGACCAGTTACAAGCTTTGATAATCTCGGCAACAACGAGTGGGCCAAAACAATCTTTAAAGCCCGCATAACATTTTAAAATTTTAACAAAAAGAATTCGATTCGATTCAAACTGTAATGGCAATTAACAACCGACTTTATCGTCATTTTGATGATAAATAGTTGCTGTAAAACTCCGGGTTGTTACAGACTCCCCTCCTTAAAGAAATTGCGTCCACGCAATCATAGGGAATAAATGGATAAAAGGTAACAACCAAAAGAGCATGGCAATGTCGAAGGTATAAGCAAAGCAAGTGTCAGCGGGGAAGTATTAGATAAGAAATCGAAAGGTTCGACCGCTTCAAATCAAAAGAATCAACCTCGTGGGAATCAGGGATCAAAATCAGACGACTAACAAAAGCAAGAACAATCGAGTTCCAGCAACTAAAAGAGAAGGAAAAACAGAGCAGAAATCCCATACAGAGCACGAATTGAATGTGAGTAAATCAAATTACTCACCTGAATCGCCAGAGAAAAAGACGAAGCTCAAATCTCAAAAATCGTAAATATTCAATCATCAAAAACGATAATTGAATTTTCAAATCACAATTATTTACTTCTCTCAAACGATAATCAGAAGACAAATATTCGATTATCAAAAACGATAATCAAATTTCAAATTCAACAAATATTCGATTATCAAAATCGATAATCAAAATTCGAAACAGCAAATATTTAATTATCTCCAGCGATAATTAAATTTCAATCAACAAATATTTAATTATCTCAAGCGATAATTAGATCTAAAATCAACAAATATTTAATTATCTAAAGCGATAATTAAATTTCAATCAACAATTATTTAATTATCAAAGACGATAATTAAATCAACAAATATTTAATTATCAAAGACGATAATTAAATCTCAAATCATCAAATATTTAATTATCTAACAGCGATAATTAAATCTAAAATCAACAAATATTTAATTATCAAAGACGATAATTAAATCTCAAATCAGCAAATATTTAATTATCAAAGACGATAATTAAATCAACAAATATTTAATTATCAAAGACGATAATTAAATCTCAAATCATCAAATATTTAATTATCTAACAGCGATAATTAAATATAAAATCAACAAATATTTAATTATCAAAGACGATAATTAAATCTCAAATCAGCAAATATTTAATTATCAAAGACGATAATTAAATCAACAAATATTTAATTATCTGAAGCGATAATTAAATCTCGAATCAACAAATATTTAATTATCTAACAGCGATAATTAAATCTAAAATCAACAAATATTTAATTATCAAAGACGATAATTAAATCTCAAATCAGCAAATATTTAATTATCAAAGACGATAATTAAATCAACAAATATTTAATTATCAAAGACGATAATTAAATCTCAAATCATCAAATAGTTAATTATCTAACAGCGATAATTAAATCTAAAATCAACAAATATTTAATTATCAAAGACGATAATTAAATCTCAAATCAGCAAATATTTAATTATCAAAGACGATAATTAAATCAACAAATATTTAATTATCTGAAGCGATAATTAAATCTCGAATCAACAAATATTTAATTATCTAACAGCGATAATTAAATCTAAAATCAACAAATATTTAATTATCTGAAGCGATAATTAAATCTAAAATCAGCAAATATTTAATTATCTCAAGCGATAATTAGAAACAACAAATATCTGATTATCAAAAACGATAATCAGAACTCATATCAACAAATATCTAATTATCACAAGCGATACTTAGAAACAACAAATATCCGATTATCAAAAACGATAATCAGAACTCATATCAACAAATATCTAATTATCACAAGCGATAATTAGAAACAACAAATATCTGATTATCAAAAACGATAATCAGAACTCATATCAACAAATATCCAATTACCTGCAGATAATTGGAAACAACAAATATCTAGAAATCAATTAAGAAGACTAGAAAATCAACATAAAAGCTTGGATCGATCCCATCAGATGGCGAGTTTTTAATTCGCCGCACGTGCATCTCAGAGTGGCCGAAGCCTACCAAGTACTCAACATAATTTTGGCGCCCATCAGATTGACCCGAAGGTCCGTAGAGTGACCCGAAGGTCTAGTACTGGTATTTGACCCGAAGGTCCGCAGAGTGGCCCGAAAGCCCAACAAATGACCCGAAGGTCCTCATAGTGGCTCGAAAGTACACGAAAGCATCAAAATGTTTCAATTAACGAGTCCGGAATTAACCAAAATAGCAAACGCACATGTCCCATACCACGTGTTTTACTAAATCATTTGATTCTCTTCATCGTTTCCTTGAAAGTGTAAAATTCATCAAAATCATCAAAACAACAGATATTCAATTAACGAGTCCGGAATTAACCGAAAAAGTAAAAGTGTGGTTCCATACTCCACACTTTTGCTAAATCGTTTAAATCTCTTCATCGTTTCCTTGAAAGTGCAAAATTGTGTATTTTATAAAAATACACTTTACATTCTCAAACGGACAAGTCCGGAATTAAGCGAATCAGTAAAAGAAAGGGTTCATAGTCCTCGATTTTGCTGAAACGTTTAAATCGCTTCCTCATTCTTTTGAAAGCGCAAACTGTTAAAATTCTTGAAAACAATTTTATTTATTTTGTAAAAATAACAATTTATATTCTCAACTGGACAAGTCCGGAGTTAAGCGAAACAGTAAAAGAAAGGGGTCATAATCCTCGATTTTGCTGAATCGTTTAAGTCACTTTCTCATCCTTTTGAAAACGCAAATCGTTAAAAATTTATAAAACAATTTTCGTTTTTAAAACGATTTTCCATTCACGTGATTAAAACAGCAAATCAGTAACAATTTCGATAAGGAAATTGTACTTCTCAAAATACCGTAAAAACGGTTACACATCAGTATTGCGGAATAACCGCTTGAAAATCCACTTTTAAAAATTTGGCTGTTACTGAAGTCAAAGCGACAGAAATTTTAAAACGTCAAATATCTCATCAAAAGAATTCACATAAAAATGTGACATCAGTGAATTTTCATTCATTAAAATTGTCAACAAAACACAGTGCCTCAAAAATTCAGCATTAGTGTAAAAAGTCCGTTATAAAAATAACGGCAACAAAATACGTATCCTAACCAAGCATCGGTTCAACGTAAAATAAATGCAATAACGTGCAATTCAAATTTTTGCACGTACTACAAAATGAACAAAGAAATCATTCAAATGTATCTTCAATGAAGATAATTCAAAACAGCAAAAATCTAATCACTAGATGATTAGTACAAAAGAAAGCCAGCGGAAATTTCAACAAAATCACATATCTGCAATTTCTTCGAATCCTCAATTCGGATTCGAAATTCTCAAAGAAACAAAATAATTACAGGTATGTGAACAACAAATGAAATTCATATCAATTTCGTATTTTGATTCTTAAATCAAAAAGATTACCAGTTGTACTCAGCGAAGACAGTTTCCGCTGCGCACTCTGATAAACAGAACACAATTCAATCAAATCAACAAAACACAGTTTCACTTTTATTTTTAAATAAAGTTATTTAAAAATTTCATCCAAATTTCAAAACTTTAGTTTTGACTCAAAGTACAAATAAAACACCGACCAATAGTTGTAACATATGTTCCTTCCGAGTTAAGTTTTATATTATGTCCATAAACCCCAAGCTCTGATACCAACTGTAACGCCCCACTTCTATGCTCATAATAACAAAGAGTATTAAAAGAAATACTGTCTATTATTACGAAAAATAAGGCTGGATAGGAGCGACCATCCGTAATTGGTCTTACGCTAATATTGGTTATCTCGATAGGAGTGGTATATACTTTTTATTTTTCATCTTATTTATTTACTCCCATCGACACACCCAATTATCAGTATAAAACAAACTACGATGGTTCATAATAGTTTAGGACATTAGATATAACGATAACACAGATAATATAAATGCGGAACACAGATAAAAACAAAAGTCTCATATATATATATATAACTGATGTCAGTTAATACATAGTTGACACAATACATATGATACAACTACAACTGTCGACTCTAGAAGTTATATATACAAGTACATTATCGACTAATATACATGAATACATATCGTTCTATACAATGACACGACTACTACAAAATGACACTGACAACTTCAGACGATGTGAAAAGTCTTCATATCCTGAACAGCAACTCAAAGAAGAAAATCTACAACCTGAAATAACTCGGGTCTGACCCGAGTATTATATTCAAAAGAAAATAATACCCAGGTCAGTCTAATTCAAACCAGTTTATTAGTGCATATAGGCAGTAATAATTTAAATAGACGATAGTCACAATAATTCCTGAAACGACCCGTATTTTTAACACTTTAAAAATACGAATTAAAATGAAAATTTTGATAAAAATCCGAAGGAAATAAAATTTTGTGTTGTTAAATGTGAATTACAATCTAAAATACAAAACTGAATTCTGAAATAAGTTATTTATAAATTAAATATGGATGTTAACTTGTAGTGAATGTAAATAATGAATTGAGTTTGATTGTAAACAACGAAATAAATAAAATGTTACATTTAATATTGAAGTTATAATATAGAAATCAACGTAAATGAATGTAATTTAATATTACTGTGAATTTAAATAAGATGATAGCTGAAGAAAATGAAGGTAAATGAATTATAAACTATTGATAATAATGTATAGGTAAATGGTTGATTCAATAATGAAAGTGTAAATCGAAATAAAAGAATTCATTTGGAATTAAATAACTTGAATTTGAATTACAATAAAATTGAACGCTGAATCTACTATAATCTTTTATATTGGATTTATAATGGAAAACTGCATTGTAAAAGATTGTTAATTACTGTGAAATTAAAAATGGAATTTGTGAACAATTGAAATTTGATTTAAAAGTTAATAATTTAAAATTGGGAATTTTATATTGAAATTAAACAGTCGAATAATTTATTTTTTTGAATATTGGATTTAATTAGACAATTAAATCGATAATTTAATAAGTTAAATTTCAGAAATAATTGAAATCGAGTTGAATATGATTGAAAATAATTTGTAAAATTTTATCTTATCATATTAGAGTTATAGAAATGTTATAGAACTTTTAAAATTGAATTTTAAGTTGAACTGTGAAAATTGAATATTTTAATATTTAATTATCGACTGTAAAATAGCCAATTTTCAAACAGTCTCAGAATTGAACGAAACTAGTTCCATTGGATCCGTAATAGTTTGTTATTGTTAGATTTCAATTTTTGTAGCAATCGGGGTTACCGTTTGACTGTGGCAGCTCGAAACGCATCGAATTGTTTTTAATATTAATTCAGCGAGAGAAAATAGTCATTTTTCAAAAAAGTCTCGGATTTCGACGAAACCAGTTTCATCGGATCCGTAATGTCATATTATTGTAAGGTTTCAAATTTCAAGTCGATTGGATTTACCGTTTGTCCGGTACGAATTAAAACGCATCGAAATCGGTTTAAATCGGTTTAATTTAAATCGATCGTTTATGGCCATAACTCGCACATACGATCGAATTAGGTTCCGAAACCTATTCCATTGTGTCCGGAACGTGGGATAAACCCTAGAAACGCCGGTCACTGCGCGTAAATCGGAGTTCGGAAAATCGAGTGAATAGTGATTTTCGGTAAATTTCTATAAAAGGACCCCTTCACCATTCATTTGCAAAACCCTAGCTCCTCTATCTTCAGCCGCCACCTTCAAATTCAAGGGCTGAAAATTTTCGAAATTTGTTCTCTTAATATCTCTCAATCCGTTCAACGAAATCGAAAAATTCCAAAAGCAAAGTTGTAGATCTCGGCGAGCTCTTCAAATCCATACGGAGATGATCGAAACGGAGCAACGAATCAACGGGAATTTACATTCTAAGATTCGCGTTTTTCCTTGATTTGCGTGCAGCAGAGGGGGCCGAGTTCACCATGGTTGCGGCCGAAGGTAGAGGGGGAGAGGAGCTTCGATATGGCGCTTCCTGATCGTGATATCGACAATCGTAGAGGCCGCGATATGCAACCCTAGTCGGGCGTGATGGGTTTTGTTTCGCGTACGCTACCTGGGAGAGACGCGTGAAGGAGAGGAGAGCACGTGCAGCCTGCAATTGATTTGGGTTAGAAATTAAACATAAATTAAATTTGTAAATTAATGTGTATTTAAATTCGTGTAACTTCAAAAATTCGTATCTTTTTCATACGAGGTCCGTTTTGGACGAAACGAAGTGCGTTGGAATCGTATGGACGAGCACTACGCTATGCAGCTGGATCGGAATCATTTGGAGCTAGAGAAAATTTTGAGTTAAATCGAACGTCGTTCGATTTGATTTAAAATCGTAAAAATCAAGGTGAGTGTTCATACGCTCACAATTGACTGAATATCTTTATGGTAGTTAAATCTGACATTATGAAGTAATATGGATTTATTTGTCATTGTTTGATAAAAATTTAATTGTCATATAGATTGTCATTTGAATTCACCGTTGAAAATTAAATTGACAGTCAAATTGAAGTTAAAATTTAATTGCGATCAAATTACCTGATATTGATAATTATGAAGTTGTTGTGAATGTTATTGGCTTTATGGTTGATTTGTTGTGATGGATGCTATTGGTCGATATTGGTTGTTTATTTATTTTGATATATCATGCTATCATCATGTATATTGTTTATTGCATATAAACTGTAAACTGAATCATTTCGAATAAATTAAGAAATAGGTTGAAATGATATACCTATGACATCTATTTGGATTGAAATGATATATGTCCATCCTTGAAATTAAAATTGAAATAATTAACCACTTGGCCATAGGTTAGAAAATTATATACGGACACCGGGTTGGTTAAATTAAATGATTTTAAAAGTTGTTTTGAAATTATTTAAATGAATTGATTTTAAGAAAAAAAAAATCCAATTTATGTAAATTGAATTATTTTGAATTGAAAGTCGAGATGTTGGAATTTAAACTTGGTAAATGAATTTGTTTAATTATTCGAAGTTTAGATTTTGAAGAAAAAAATTTGAAATACGGCGTAAATTTTCGAAAGTTGATTTGTTTTAAAAGATTGGACTTTTAATCGAACTCTGAATATTTCTAAGAAAATTTATATGAAATGATATTTCAAGTTGAGTTTGGAATTGAAAATTGATTTGAAATTGAGATTTAATTAATTTGGAATTTAATTGAAATTCAAAGAAATTTGTGAATTGGACTAAATTGAAACTATTGAATTAAATTTGAAGATAAAATTGATTTGAATGTGATTTGAACTGAAATTGATTTGGAATGTAATACTTAAATGAATTCTTGAAATCCGAATGTGAATCTAAGTTTATTGAATTGGAATTGTTCCAGAAATTAAGTAAACTACTTAATACGGATGTTTAATTTGAAGTATATTCTAATTTGAATACGAAATGGTTTTAAAGCGAATCTTATATTCTTATATAAAGATATGAGCTGTTTTGAAATGTGAAATATTTAAAGTTCAAAATATATTGAAAGTGAAATTGTTTATTTTGTGGTTCAAATATGTATTTGAAATTGATAATTTGAAATGGTTTATCGAGAAGCTGAATCGAGTTGAAATTGATGATTTGAAATCTGATTAAATTTTAATTTTGAAATTCGAGTTTATGTGAATCGATTTGTGAAATTTGAGGAAGCTATTTTATATAAAGTGTTTCGATTTCCAAAGTGTTTTGATTTTAAAAGACTTATGATTTCGAAAGCGGTATAACTTTGGAAAGTGATACGATTTTGGAAATGGATTTATTTAAAGTGAAATGTTTATATTTAAATCTTGAATTTAAATACGAATTGGGTTAAATGAAGTTGCGACCTAAATTGAAATTCGAAAATGATTTTGAAATCGAAATGAGATATTGAGGCGAAAATGATTTTTGAAATGAAATGGTATACTTTGAGTAGATATGATGATTTTGAAATGGATTTGATTTTTAAGTGAATATGATATTTTGATATCAATTATGAATCGATTTGAAAATGTAAAGGATCGAACCGGTGTGAAAAATATAACGTAGTTATTAAAGAGACCGGGATCGGATATGGACATACTCTCTGTCGATACCGAAAACCACTTTAATAACTAGTATACGCGGAGTGTTGATCCAGAACGAAGTGGATGGTTTTGGTGAACGTGTTGATTTGAAGAAAGAGAACGATTTTGGATGACCCCTGACATGACTAAAACAGGAGCCGCGCCGGGCCATTGAGGATCGCCATCTCTAGCGGACACACTCCTTCGATACCATGTCTATTACTTTTGTGATTCGATTTGGGTGCACCCCGCGATTTGGGAGTGTTGTTTCGCGGTGTTGGGGTAGTAGCTGCTATGCCCAACATCAGTCCGTATCACGCAACTACTAGTATCCTAGTTGGTATTGCCTCATGTACCTTGTCATACTGATTATCCTATTCGCGACCACTACGTTATGGTTTGTACCTTGAGTATATGGATTGCCCTCTGGTGACTTCCGGTTTTGGGGAAACTACGGTCTTGTATATGCTCTTGGGAATATAAATGTGTTAAGCGGCGAATGGGCGTTGACTTAACACTATTTTGATACCTTTGCTTTACTTTAGACATTATCTATATAGCGTATCTTATTGTATATATAGATAGTTTAACGGATCCTTGAGAGATGGAAAATCCCGTAACATCCCTTGAGTTATTGCACGCACGTTGACACTGGATAGGAGATGTCAAACCCCGTAAACATCTCTGACGCCGTTTACACTCATATTTATTACGATTGATTTAACTTTCATAAGGATATTTTAGTCCTGACTCGAGTGTTTTGTCTTTTCATTACGCTCGGGTCAGCCTGAGCATTTCAGTTTAGGTTGAAGATCATTTCCTTGGAGGACGGAGACGAAGATTTGGTATATTATCTACTACTATTATAATCATTCCATTCCACTGCATTGTTGTATGATATTTGCTGTGTATGTAACTATGATAAATGTTGTATAATAATAATCAAATGTATTCATTTCAAATGTATTCATTTAATTAACAGCTTCATGAACTGTTATTTTATTATCATACTTTAGCCTTCCGCTGTGAGATTCTGTGTTGTTTCATTTCCTTTATTTCTTTCCTTTTCTTTTCTTATTTACCCCAAATTAACAATCCTCCATTTTGAATGGTTTGAGTTGACGTGTGTGTTTGATCATCGACTTAAACTGTACAAAAAGGCGGGTCGTTACAGTTGGTATCAGAGCTTTGGTTTAGATTACCTTGGCTCTTGTGGGGAATAACTCATTGAAATAGAGGTAAACTATATGAATGAGTTGAGTGTATATGAGAGAGCGTATTTGTAATTTTGATATAAAAATGATTTTATATTGTGTTAATTTGTTCCGTTGAGTATTTATGAATTCTGGTTGGTACTTGGGACGCCAAGGCATCGATAGGAATTTCTAAACACTCGAATAGGACAGATTGACATAATATTGTTTTGGATTATATTCTATATATAAAAGACTTATCTTGAAAATTTATAAATGTTGATTGTATTGGTTGTTAGGAGATGATAATATTAGATTATCATCGTTTATTGTTGATTAGTCAATATTTCTAACTATTGACTATTAGACGATTTTAAGGAATGAAACTTGTAAATATGACTGACAATGAATATAAATGGTAAATAAAATAAAATAAAAATGAATTTAAATTAAGATGGAGAATTTAAATTCCGGTGTTTTGAAAATTTATTATCAAAAATTTGAAATGTATAATATAAGTATTATATGATAGTATATTCGATTAGAAATTGTTTTCAAAGGATTTTCAAATGAAGTAAGTGTTATACTCCCCTCTTGACACTAGAAAATGATTCCGGTGATGAGTGCACGCATCATCGACTTTATTTTCGAGAGTCTAAGTGGGGGAGATCACTTAATTGTTTTTCTAAACCCTGTTTTGATTAAAATTGAATTTTATTTTATACTCTCTATAGTATGACTTGATATATATTAATATAAGTATATATTATTTCAAACTTGATTTGAATTGAAACCGGAGTTGAAATTCTGAAGTTCTTTAATATTTAATAATTTTAAACTATTGAGATAAACAAATACTTGAATCATTACGGATCTTTTGAATTGTGAAATGAGAAATAAACCTAAGAGCTAAGTGAAAATATCAATTGAAGTAGATATCCTTAGAATTAGGAAATTATGAATTTAAAATAAAATTGAAACTGTAAAACTCGCATAGTATTAAATTTCATTCTATAGCATAAATATAACTTACCAAAATATTTAAGAAGTTCAAAAATGTTATATGAATTGTTAATTGGATAATATACAAGTTTTGGTTTGAATAATGAAATATGCATTTAATTAATGGTTTGCAAATATAAATAAAATTGTTAGTAAATAATTGGAATTTAAATTAACATTTAAAGGTGATTCACAATTATGTTAATATAAAATGGAAATACTATATGTGAATGTAAATGTGAAATTAAATTATAGTGAAATTAAATTATAGTGAAATTTAAGTAATGACTTAAGAATTAATTAATTGAAAATTCAACTTTGAATGAAAAAAGGTTGTATGTTGTTTAACTACATTCTATTTGCATAACAATAACTTACCAAATACTTAAAAAAGTTTAAAATGCTAATAAGGATAAGTAGAGGAATAATATACCAGTGTGAGAGTGAATAATAAAATGTG
Organism: Allium fistulosum; assembly: GCA_030737815.1. NCBI lineage: Eukaryota > Viridiplantae > Streptophyta > Magnoliopsida > Asparagales > Amaryllidaceae > Allium > Allium fistulosum. The sequence continues at coordinate 133,059,530 of CM060904.1, forward strand.
AAGATCTATTGATAGTGTAAATATAAAGAAAATTTAAGTTGTAAAATGAATTAAATTTAAAATTAATTAAATATAGAATTAGTAAATGGAAACTAATTAAATTTGAATAAAACTAAATGTCAATAAACTTGGAAGTGTATGAAATTAAAATTTTGACTTGGAAATGTATAATTGATTTATTATAGATTTGGATGGATGTTAATGTTGATATGCATTGGTCGTTAGATGGATGATAATTGATTAAATAGAATTCATTAGTGTTAATGGAATTGAATAAACGGAATAAAATTTTAAATAATTAAATTCAAATTTGAAGCAAAGTGAAATTAAATATAATTGAATTCAAATTAAATTGAAGCAAATTGACTTGAATTTAAATTAAGAATGAAACAAACTTGAATAAATTGGAAACAAATCGAATGTAAACTTATTTCATGGATATATAAGAAAATAAACGACTTTGTGTTTGTGATTGTTTCTTTAGAAAATTTGAAGATTGATGGTTTGTACTTTGAAATAACAAAAGCAAAATTTGAAAAATCCAAAATACTCAAAGAGAGCTGAAATGAAAATAGCCATAACTTTTAAATGGTTGAACGGAATTTGACGATCTTGGACTTTTCGGAAAGCCTAGATACTGTGCTACATCTTTTGTTTAGAATGTTTTGATAAATACCTTCATCCACTAGGCTTAAAATACCAATATTAGTCGCTGGCCTGGGCGAAGTAAAAATCTGAAGCACATACCCTTAGTATTTTCACCATAACTTTTTACTGGTGTATCGGATTTTGACGATCTTGCACTTCCTGGAAAGCTTAGAGCCTAAGCTCCAACTTTCATTTTATAAGCTTTTCTTATTTCTGTCATTTAGGAGGTCGAAAATCTGAAATTACATTTCAGGCCTGCGCTAAATTGCTCGGGGCTGAAGCGTATCATTTTAGTAAAATGGCCGTAACTTTTGAACGGATGGTCCGAATTCGATGATTTTGGACATTCCGGAAAGCCTGAAACAAATGCAACAACTTTTATTTAGATTCCATTTTAAAATTTTATCGTTTAGGTGACCAAAAACTAGGATTTGTTCGCTGTCCTGAATTTAAAATTTTCAGTTTTGAAGTTAAATATGTATATGTATGTTGTTTATGCTAAGTATATCGATCTATCTTTATATGCATGGTTTTAACTTGGTTATTGAGCATTTTAGTAGGTAGCAAAGGGGTTGCGCTTCGCCTGTGGAGCTCGCTTCTGCGCTAAATGCAAAATGTAAGTTAAAATGCTAATAAACGCTTAATAAAAAGGTATGTTCTCGGATTACAGTTTATGTTGTGGTATATTATTGTGTTCCCCATGTTTTGGGATGCCTCATTCTTGTAATGAGATGTATATCATGCAATTATTACCACTGTGAAATTTTTCGGTCCTAGCCGCGCAAAGGAGGTGCTGCCGAAATTTTTCAAAAATCCGGGAGTTAGAAAATTTTGAGAAAAAAAAATCCTATAACTAAATTTTGCAAATAAGTCGAATATTTTGAATGAATTATATCTAAATGATGGTTTCCCCTTCTCCGTTCCTTTTCGAGGACGAAAAGTTTTAAGTGGGGGAGAATGTAACGACCCGTATTTTTAACACTTTAAAAATACGAATTAAAATGAAAATTTTGATAAAAATCCGAAGGAAATAAAATTTTGTGTTGTTAAATGTGAATTACAATCTAAAATACAAAACTGAATTCTGAAATAAGTTATTTATAAATTAAATATGGATGTTAACTTGTAGTGAATGTAAATAATGAATTGAGTTTGATTGTAAACAACGAAATAAATAAAATGTTACATTTAATATTGAAGTTATAATATAGAAATCAACGTAAATGAATGTAATTTAATATTACTGTGAATTTAAATAAGATGATAGCTGAAGAAAATGAAGGTAAATGAATTATAAACTATTGATAATAATGTATAGGTAAATGGTTGATTCAATAATGAAAGTGTAAATCGAAATAAAAGAATTCATTTGGAATTAAATAACTTGAATTTGAATTACAATAAAATTGAACGCTGAATCTACTATAATCTTTTATATTGGATTTATAATGGAAAACTGCATTGTAAAAGATTGTTAATTACTGTGAAATTAAAAATGGAATTTGTGAACAATTGAAATTTGATTTAAAAGTTAATAATTTAAAATTGGGAATTTTATATTGAAATTAAACAGTCGAATAATTTATTTTTTTGAATATTGGATTTAATTAGACAATTAAATCGATAATTTAATAAGTTAAATTTCAGAAATAATTGAAATCGAGTTGAATATGATTGAAAATAATTTGTAAAATTTTATCTTATCATATTAGAGTTATAGAAATGTTATAGAACTTTTAAAATTGAATTTTAAGTTGAACTGTGAAAATTGAATATTTTAATATTTAATTATCGACTGTAAAATAGCCAATTTTCAAACAGTCTCAGAATTGAACGAAACTAGTTCCATTGGATCCGTAATAGTTTGTTATTGTTAGATTTCAATTTTTGTAGCAATCGGGGTTACCGTTTGACTGTGGCAGCTCGAAACGCATCGAATTGTTTTTAATATTAATTCAGCGAGAGAAAATAGTCATTTTTCAAAAAAGTCTCGGATTTCGACGAAACCAGTTTCATCGGATCCGTAATGTCATATTATTGTAAGGTTTCAAATTTCAAGTCGATTGGATTTACCGTTTGTCCGGTACGAATTAAAACGCATCGAAATCGGTTTAAATCGGTTTAATTTAAATCGATCGTTTATGGCCATAACTCGCACATACGATCGAATTAGGTTCCGAAACCTATTCCATTGTGTCCGGAACGTGGGATAAACCCTAGAAACGCCGGTCACTGCGCGTAAATCGGAGTTCGGAAAATCGAGTGAATAGTGATTTTCGGTAAATTTCTATAAAAGGACCCCTTCACCATTCATTTGCAAAACCCTAGCTCCTCTATCTTCAGCCGCCACCTTCAAATTCAAGGGCTGAAAATTTTCGAAATTTGTTCTCTTAATATCTCTCAATCCGTTCAACGAAATCGAAAAATTCCAAAAGCAAAGTTGTAGATCTCGGCGAGCTCTTCAAATCCATACGGAGATGATCGAAAACGGAGCAACGAATCAACGGGAATTTACATTCTAAGATTCGCGTTTTTCCTTGATTTGCGTGCAGCAGAGGGGGCCGAGTTCACCATGGTTGCGGCCGAAGGTAGAGGGGGAGAGGAGCTTCGATATGGCGCTTCCTGATCGTGATATCGACAATCGTAGAGGCCGCGATATGCAACCCTAGTCGGGCGTGATGGGTTTTGTTTCGCGTACGCTACCTGGGAGAGACGCGTGAAGGAGAGGAGAGCACGTGCAGCCTGCAATTGATTTGGGTTAGAAATTAAACATAAATTAAATTTGTAAATTAATGTGTATTTAAATTCGTGTAACTTCAAAAATTCGTATCTTTTTCATACGAGGTCCGTTTTGGACGAAACGAAGTGCGTTGGAATCGTATGGACGAGCACTACGCTATGCAGCTGGATCGGAATCATTTGGAGCTAGAGAAAATTTTGAGTTAAATCGAACGTCGTTCGATTTGATTTAAAATCGTAAAAATCAAGGTGAGTGTTCATACGCTCACAATTGACTGAATATCTTTATGGTAGTTAAATCTGACATTATGAAGTAATATGGATTTATTTGTCATTGTTTGATAAAAATTTAATTGTCATATAGATTGTCATTTGAATTCACCGTTGAAAATTAAATTGACAGTCAAATTGAAGTTAAAATTTAATTGCGATCAAATTACCTGATATTGATAATTATGAAGTTGTTGTGAATGTTATTGGCTTTATGGTTGATTTGTTGTGATGGATGCTATTGGTCGATATTGGTTGTTTATTTATTTTGATATATCATGCTATCATCATGTATATTGTTTATTGCATATAAACTGTAAACTGAATCATTTCGAATAAATTAAGAAATAGGTTGAAATGATATACCTATGACATCTATTTGGATTGAAATGATATATGTCCATCCTTGAAATTAAAATTGAAATAATTAACCACTTGGCCATAGGTTAGAAAATTATATACGGACACCGGGTTGGTTAAATTAAATGATTTTAAAAGTTGTTTTGAAATTATTTAAATGAATTGATTTTAAGAAAAAAAAAATCCAATTTATGTAAATTGAATTATTTTGAATTGAAAGTCGAGATGTTGGAATTTAAACTTGGTAAATGAATTTGTTTAATTATTCGAAGTTTAGATTTTGAAGAAAAAAATTTGAAATACGGCGTAAATTTTCGAAAGTTGATTTGTTTTAAAAGATTGGACTTTTAATCGAACTCTGAATATTTCTAAGAAAATTTATATGAAATGATATTTCAAGTTGAGTTTGGAATTGAAAATTGATTTGAAATTGAGATTTAATTAATTTGGAATTTAATTGAAATTCAAAGAAATTTGTGAATTGGACTAAATTGAAACTATTGAATTAAATTTGAAGATAAAATTGATTTGAATGTGATTTGAACTGAAATTGATTTGGAATGTAATACTTAAATGAATTCTTGAAATCCGAATGTGAATCTAAGTTTATTGAATTGGAATTGTTCCAGAAATTAAGTAAACTACTTAATACGGATGTTTAATTTGAAGTATATTCTAATTTGAATACGAAATGGTTTTAAAGCGAATCTTATATTCTTATATAAAGATATGAGCTGTTTTGAAATGTGAAATATTTAAAGTTCAAAATATATTGAAAGTGAAATTGTTTATTTTGTGGTTCAAATATGTATTTGAAATTGATAATTTGAAATGGTTTATCGAGAAGCTGAATCGAGTTGAAATTGATGATTTGAAATCTGATTAAATTTTAATTTTGAAATTCGAGTTTATGTGAATCGATTTGTGAAATTTGAGGAAGCTATTTTATATAAAGTGTTTCGATTTCCAAAGTGTTTTGATTTTAAAAGACTTATGATTTCGAAAGCGGTATAACTTTGGAAAGTGATACGATTTTGGAAATGGATTTATTTAAAGTGAAATGTTTATATTTAAATCTTGAATTTAAATACGAATTGGGTTAAATGAAGTTGCGACCTAAATTGAAATTCGAAAATGATTTTGAAATCGAAATGAGATATTGAGGCGAAAATGATTTTTGAAATGAAATGGTATACTTTGAGTAGATATGATGATTTTGAAATGGATTTGATTTTTAAGTGAATATGATATTTTGATATCAATTATGAATCGATTTGAAAATGTAAAGGATCGAACCGGTGTGAAAAATATAACGTAGTTATTAAAGAGACCGGGATCGGATATGGACATACTCTCTGTCGATACCGAAAACCACTTTAATAACTAGTATACGCGGAGTGTTGATCCAGAACGAAGTGGATGGTTTTGGTGAACGTGTTGATTTGAAGAAAGAGAACGATTTTGGATGACCCCTGACATGACTAAAACAGGAGCCGCGCCGGGCCATTGAGGATCGCCATCTCTAGCGGACACACTCCTTCGATACCATGTCTATTACTTTTGTGATTCGATTTGGGTGCACCCCGCGATTTGGGAGTGTTGTTTCGCGGTGTTGGGGTAGTAGCTGCTATGCCCAACATCAGTCCGGATCACGCAACTACTAGTATCCTAGTTGGTATTGCCTCATGTACCTTGTCATACTGATTATCCTATTCGCGACCACTACGTTATGGTTTGTACCTTGAGTATATGGATTGCCCTCTGGTGACTTCCGGTTTTGGGGAAACTACGGTCTTGTATATGCTCTTGGGAATATAAATGTGTTAAGCGGCGAATGGGCGTTGACTTAACACTATTTTGATACCTTTACTTTACTTTAGACATTATCTATATAGCGTATCTTATTGTATATATAGATAGTTTAACGGATCCTTGAGAGATGGAAAATCCCGTAACATCCCTTGAGTTATTGCACGCACGTTGACACTGGATAGGAGATGTCAAACCCCGTAAACATCTCTGACGCCGTTTACACTCATATTTATTACGATTGATTTAACTTTCATAAGGATATTTTAGTCCTGACTCGAGTGTTTTGTCTTTTCATTACGCTCGGGTCAGCCTGAGCATTTCAGTTTAGGTTGAAGATCATTTCCTTGGAGGACGGAGACGAAGATTTGGTATATTATCTACTACTATTATAATCATTCCATTCCACTGCATTGTTGTATGATATTTGCTGTGTATGTAACTATGATAAATGTTGTATAATAATAATCAAATGTATTCATTTCAAATGTATTCATTTAATTAACAGCTTCATGAACTGTTATTTTATTATCATACTTTAGCCTTCCGCTGTGAGATTCTGTGTTGTTTCATTTCCTTTATTTCTTTCCTTTTCTTTTCTTATTTACCCCAAATTAACAATCCTCCATTTTGAATGGTTTGAGTTGACGTGTGTGTTTGATCATCGACTTAAACTGTACAAAAAGGCGGGTCGTTACAATTCCCGTCTATCCGATTCTTTAAACAAAGAAACCGGATAACGGTCAATATAACACTTAACAGTGTTTAGCAAAAATCAGCAGATTTAAATCATCAACAGAGATAAATAAACAATTTATCAATTCGACTAAATCAATTTAAAACTGTCAAATCTGATAGGGCTGCAGTACACGCACGCGTGTACTGCCTCGCCACTATTGCAGGAGATACACAAAAGCTCAGTGAAAGTCATAAATGATCACAAGGTCAAACCCCGAAATCGGGTTCAACTCAAGTGTGATTTCATCAGTCAACATGAAATAATCAAAAACCAACAAAATAGATCACAAGACAAAGTCCACAAGCTCGAAGCCAGAACTAAAATCGAAGTGGGACAATATTCAAACTGTCCCAAGGAATGATGCCAGATTCAATGCAAACTACAAGTGAAACTGTACAATTCAAAGGTCATCAGCGTGCAAATGAAACTGTCCAAGGCTCAGTACAACCAAGTGACTAAAGAGGTTCGAATGCGACTAGTTACAAGTGCACCAGTTCAAAAATGCACAAGCATATGAAATGCAGATACATGAATAATGAAGACTGCATATACATCGAAATAACCCAAATGATCAAACTACTCTAACAACTAACAGTGCCACCAAAATTGGCAACACAAGACAAATGAATTCAGTGCCAACATGAACCAGTTCAAATGAACAAAAATCCAAACTGAACAATTGTACATATATGAAGACTACAGGTAAAGTAAACATATGTACCCAAGGTAAGGCAACACAGCCACAACTAAGTCATTTAGGCATATGGATGAAAGTAAATGTCAATGAGATGTAATTTTTAGCATACATATAAATCCAGTTCACATGTATAACAAACACAAAGGACAAACTCAAATGAAGTCAAAAGTGCAACAGAGACTGGTAAAAGCTCAAAGGCATTTGCATACTCAAGTGCAATACAACCACAAAATACTCAAGTGAACAGCTAAATACAACATCAGGTGAGTGCACAGTACGTAACAAACCAAGAATGACTCAGTGAAGATTACCAATGGTCAAGTGAAACAGTGGACGAACAGTGCAACTAAATGAATGACCAGATCAAATGCAGTGGTGGGATGTAACGGTGAACCAAGCTACCCCATAACGAAACAAGCAACAGTAACAGAGGAGATGATTCAAGTATAGCAAGCTGGCCGATGACACTATTAAGTCATGGAATCACATTCAAGTTAATACCGAAGCGTCAAAGCCACAAATGAACGAATTTACAAAACAAGGTGACCAAGTCAGAATTTCCAAGCTAACCATACAAAGGGACAGAATCAACAATCAAAACTAAAATAAAATAGGAGAATCTCAACCGTGGCGATCAAGGAATGATCGAACCATTACAAATCAAAACAATGATGACCGAAAAACAATTCCACCTATATATGCATACACACATACATAAGCATATATGCACATATATACAGAACAAAAGGAAGTTATCAACCCAGTCAAGACCAATGTCACCGAGAAAATCGAACTGGGGTGAGCAAGGAGATTCAAAGCCGAGAGACCCAAATTCATGGCTAAGGCACAACTTCATACAAGAACAAAACTGCAGACTTTACAAGAATACAATGCAACAAGACTATCTCGAAGTGAATGAAAACCAATGCAAAAACTAGATTACCAGAACAATGAGACAGTGGCACCAACTCACAACAAATTTGAACGAAATAAAAACAAGCAGTAGTCTTTATCAATTTAAATAATTCAACATCAATTGAATTAGAGGATGAGAGTGAAGAGAAAACCACTCGCCTATTATGAACAGTCAAACAATCGGGCACACAAATTAGCCTCAAATGGCCAAAACCAAAAAAGAATCGACACTTGAGCAATTGAAAACGAACGAAACCACGGAATTCAAACTCTAATACAACTCGAGAGAATTAGATGTGAGTGCGGTAATCACTCACCTTAGCATCGACAACGAGCACTGGACCCTCGATTGAGCAAGGTAACGAATTCATCGTTCGATCGCACTGTGGAAGTCGACGCCTTTGGATCTATGCGAGCCTTAGCAGCCAAGAGCAACTGAACGGGGACGAAGCACACGCAAATAGTTGGCGCAGCTCCGAAAGCCCCAAATTTTCGCAAATAGGAACGAAGAAGGGACGGAGTCGCCATTGTTTTCTCGTTCGTTTATTTAGGTTTTCGAATTGATAATGACTTGAGAAAAAGAGACTGCCCTAGCTTTTCTAATACCTTAGGGTTTTTACGAAAAAGACTAAGGACCAGTTACAAGCTTTGATAATCTCGGCAACAACGAGTGGGCCAAAACAATCTTTAAAGCCCGCATAACATTTTAAAATTTTAACAAAAAGAATTCGATTCGATTCAAACTGTAATGGCAATTAACAACCGACTTTATCGTCATTTTGATGATAAATAGTTGCTGTAAAACTCCGGGTTGTTACACTTATATATTTTAATAAGTTTTGCATATCGTAAGTAACACTTCAATGGACGTTAAGAGTTTCAATACAACAATACTTAAAAATAGAAAGCAATCTACTCATCATGAATTATATCAAGATTTTCATTACAACAATACTTAAAAGTAGGCTGAAATCTACTCTCCTTGTTCTTTGCATTCTTTATAACAATGAAAGTTATTTATATTCTTCAAGAATTTGTATACTTTCATTATTTAATATGATTTAAACCACATTTATACCTTCGGGGTATATTAAGCATTTTAAGTACTTTCGGTACTTTGCGGACTACATGTCCATATTTCTCTACTATTAAAGGATTCATGATGGCCAGTCATGTTTTCCTCTAATTCAAGATCTTTAATCTATTTATAAATATAAGCGCTTTATTATTTACAAATTTATCATCGATGTTTATTTCTTGTCAGTTCTAGACATGATTTATTGAAATCTCATTAATTATGTTTTTAGGTATCTAAACCACCTCTAGGGTAATTTGACAATTATGTCATTGGTCTCTTCAAGAGCACCCTTATTGTTTCTTCAAGAACACTCACCTCCATTATTTTCATCTTTATTACTTACTCCAAAAATATTTCAAACTGACTTTTGTACCACATTTCAGATGTGGTTTACACATTTTGATCCTTCAGGGATTCAAATCTATATTGGAGAAAGTCTACTAGGGATATTACTGATAATTTATTCAGGTTACTTAATATTTTGCATCATTGTATATTTTAACAGATGATCAAAATGAGCTTGTATCCCTTTATCCTCCTTTTTTTTCTTTTTTTTTTCTTCTTTTTAGTTAGAACTTCTGGTTCTTTATTTTGAGGAAACTTGTAATTCACTGACTTATGAAAACTGCAGGTTCTCAATTCTTATTTCTTTTTCCCCTTTTTTTTAAAGGAAATATTAGAAGATATTAAGCTTATCATGTAAGCTTTTATTAATGTTTTCATTCACGTTAGATGTGCTAAATCAAAGTCAATGTTAGATCTAAACTTAATACGATCTTCTAGTACGTATTATTTTTATATTTGTTTCTCTAAGAAACAATTAAATATATCTTCTGGAAACATAAATCATATATTAAAATAATTTTTAAAGCCTTCATTCAAATCTAAATCAAATCAAAAGGTTTTCATAATGAAAACTCCATTTACCAACCCATGTTTAATTTCTCAAATCCATGTCCAAACTAAATACAATCAAATTCAATAAATTTTTCTTGAATCAACAATATCAAATTTTGTCAAGTTCAAAATTGCATTCCAAAATAAATGAACTCAAAAACATAAAATTAAGCATGATATTAAGATCTACAATATAACAAGATCAGAAAAATAGCAACAAAAAAAATCAGATCTCAAAGTTTAGATCTATATAAGATCTAAAATTATAAGATTAATATAATAAAATTTAAAAAATAAGACAACATATTCAGATCTGAAGAAGTAGATCTAGAATGGAATGAGATATAAAAAATGATTTGGAATATTAAATCATCAGAAAAACGACTTACCGTTTTGAGATCTATAATTAGACCTGGGAAAGAATAGATATGATTTCATGAATTATCACAATTGTAGATCTGTAACTTTTTTCTTTTTAGAGATCGTGCTGATAACGTGGTATAAAACGAAAAAAGTAGAAGTCATTAGAGAGAGAGAGAGGAGAGAGGAGAAAATGTTATTACTCATATGTTAGTTATAGATTTACATTACATAGACTCCTTTATATATAAGCAATGGAGCATAGCATTGGACATATCCCATGATGTGAGACTAAACAAAATATAATAAACATTGTATAGCATATTTACACTTTGTAATATTACAACACATGAAGTTCTATTAAAGTACTTTTAGAACATAATAAATTTTAATAAAAAATCAAGTAGTCAAAAAATTGCAACTAAATAAAATAATTTAATAGCATATGTCTCAATAATTCCAAAATAAGTTGGTATACCAGTTAGAAAAGTCACTTAAGTTACGTAAGATGGTGATAGAAAGTGGACATATTAAATAGTGAGAAATTCCACTAATAATTAATCATACATCCATGCAGAAACTGATTTTTAAATATAATCTCATTTTCAGTATTTAAATTGTTAATAGATTTAAAAAATTAAATAAATATTTTGATTAAAAGCATGCTGTTGAATAAATGCATGCACATTGTGATTAGATACAGGCCACCTGGACGTGCGTATATACTCGTGTTTATTAGGTATTAAGTAAAAAAATTAAATATGTTTTCAAGTTGCATGCTCACAGGAGATAAACAGCTATGATCTTGTCGATGCATGAGTTGGAATGAAGTTAGACACAATTTTAACAATGAGCTAAGCATTGTTGATTTTGAATGGTTGGGAATAGATGAATCGTATACTTCCAAAAAATTGAAGCTAATCCAGCAATCCAGCTGCCATTATTAACAATACAGATGTCGAATAATAGAATGGATGGAGGACTAGGATTTATGGTTCGTCACAATCATTAGTAGTACTAAAATAGGCATACTGATCACAATTTAAAAATCAACTTTATTGAAGTTTTTCTCATGTTCCACAGTTACCGAGCATGCTTTGTATTTATCAAATTTACAAAGATATAGTTCCACCATGGTAGGAATTAGATTCTTTTGCACAGTATTCACTAAATACTGTGCATTTATTACAAAGACCGCTGCATAAGAATAATACTTCGTTTCACACAAAATATAAGATTGCCCTTTTCTCATTTCCTACTAAAAGTTGTATATTATATTATACGGAGCATAGTGAGAATTTAATAGATCTAACTGCCGTGTTAAGACGTCCTCTTTAGAAAAACAAACAAAAATGCAAACTTTTTTCTTTTCTTTTTATTGAGAAAAAAATAGGCACTATATAGAAAGTTGATAAACATACAAAGGCTAAGAATATGAGTTATAGAGTATGATATAATCTTAATGAAATGAATGACCGGCAAATAAACTGCAAGGGGCATATGTCTACCCTTCGCTATGTTCAAACTCTGTGACTTTCTTCATACAACTTGGTGCTTGATCACACAACAAATTCTTGAAAGATTAATATTTAATATAACATCATAATGGAGAAAAGAATGCAGAGGTTCACTCATTGCTACAACATGAATCAAAGAAACCAGTCTTCCAAATAGATAGCCAGATATTACCCCGCTACCACAAACACACCTAGAACAAAAATCAGTTGACTATTATAATTATATCCACCTTAACATCAAATTAATAAGTCAACGTCTTTTAGAAAAAAATATCAAGATAAAATAAGTATAAACTAAATTAAATCAAATAACATTTAAAACAGAGACAACCAAACTACATAACCCATGTATTTCTAATGATAAAAATCAAAAGAGAACGAACTTGATTGCTCAATTTCAAACAGCCGAGGGTTTCAATGCTTGATCTATGGTCGATGGATTTGCAGTCGCTAAGGTTGATGATGGTTTGCAGTCGCGGTCGATGACGATTTGCGTGGTGTTAAGGTAGAAGAGGGAAATGGGGGCATGATTAATTAGGGCAAAGCGGCGAAGGAGGGAAATGAAACTAATTTGGGGCGTTTAGTTTTGGGAACGGGGGGTTCTGTACGCAAGTTTGCATGGTCAACATATTGAAAAAAAGGAAATCTACAGAATGGCTATTAGCCGTTGCAAAATCAAAACGGTCCATAACCGTTCTTAAATCATATACAACGGCTCGCTGCTATTTAGCAACGGCTTTGAGTCGTTGTGATTCTTCCGCATGGAGGAGTTGCAAAACTACCAATATGGTGTAGTGTTTGTCGCATAGTTGACTTATACTAAATAAATTATATATTAAATTTTTAACTAGTAAAATGTTTGTAAAGTGGTAAGTTAAATGTACCGTCATTGCTTACATCGCTTTTGTTGACAATATATCCTTTGGAATTATCTCTAAATGTGATAGATCCTTCGTCTGAGTAGATAATATTAGTCAGTATATCTTTATTTCCCTTCATATGTTTTGAGCAACCACTATCTAGTATCCACTTTTCTTTTTTCTTAGTTTGTACCTAAAAAATATAAAGATGACGTTGGTACTCATTTTTATTAGGGACCTAAGAGTTAAATATTAGGAAATCAACCCAAGTGGATTTAGAATTCCCTTTAGTGAAATTTTCATTTTTACGAACTGAATTTATAAAAGACTTAATATTCTTATTTCTAATCAAATTATTATTAGTTTTTGGCCGCCAAATCTTTATAGTATTTGTGTTGCAAATATCCTTATTTTTAGTGAATACCTTTGGTTTTACAAAATTCTTATATACTTTGGAATTTTTATATGGTAAATTATTCCTTTTTGAACTAGATTTTGATGAATTTGTATTTCTAATCTTTCTTATTAAAACCAGTTTGAGAGTTGTTAATAATTTTAGAGAGATTTCTCTACCTTTATTGAAGTTAGAAACATTTTTAGCAATATTTTCTAACTTGATTTTAAGACAAGTATTGTTTAATTTAAGAATTTTGATATTAGATTTTAAATCTTGATTTTCTACAGGTAATGTCATATTATTTTCTTTTTGAACTTCAATTTCATTTGATAGCATCGTGAGTTGAGAAGATACATTAGATAATGATTATTGTGTTTTGACAAATTCTTCTTCTAAATTTTCTTTTCATCTCTGAGCATATCAACTTCTGTTTTACTTATGTTCGGTTTTTCTAAAGCATTTGAATATTTTATTTTAACTTCTTTTAGTTTATCTATAACTCTGAGTTTATATCAATTAAATCATCAAAAGTTAGATCACTTACATCGTCAGTTGAAACCATAAAGCAAACATTGGCTTGTTCAGAATCATTGTCAAAGTGAAAAAGAAAACGTTAAACAAAAGCTGTAGGAGGTTTGCTTTAGTCAATGTAAAAAAAGTATACCATATTCCCATGCATTTATTACTCATGCATACCACTATCATGTAGTTTGAAATTCAAATCGCATGAATTTAACTTTTACCACCCTACTATTTTCTACCTTTGATATTTTTAGCTAGGTATGATGTAATACTGATGCCATTTAAACATATTTTTTCCTATATTTACAACTAATATGTTGCCATATTAGAACTTTAATGAGTCACTAAAGAAGAGAAATTTGAGCATAAAGGTACGGCCCATATTTCTGTAAGAGGATATGCTTCAATTATGCTTAAATATATTGATTCTAGAGAAAAAAAAAGTCAGTCAATTATTGCCGTTTAACCGTTATTTTTTGCAATTGTATATTACTCTAAATTGGCATATTACTGCTAGTACCGTACCATTTTTATTATTGTCAAACCTTTGTTTACTTACTATATTATGGTGGAACCTTTGTTCAATTGCTAAACTATATTACTATATTATAGTGGAACCTTTGCTCCTAAAAAAAGCCTTCGCACAAATCATATTTAATGACCGAAGCCATACACTTTCAATAATAATTAAAAAAAACTACTTAATTTATATTCCAAATCCTTAATTTTCACCATATTTAGCTGTAGTTATGATTGATATCATATACACTCGGAAAATTATTCTTATATGTTGCACTAATGTAATTGAAGAAAAGTTATATTATGCTATGTAAATAAGGATGAAAAATCTATCTTATAACAGATACTACATCAGTTAGTGATCTAATGGATTCAAAGGGGAGAGATAATAAACAATGTAAAGTAGATCAAAAGTCATTGGCTTGCTGGACAATTGTAGAGTAGGAGAGAAATTAAACAAACAAATCAATGAGTTATTTATGCTTTAAATTGGAAATGACATATATGAAAGATGTTTTACTTTTCCTTTCTTTTCTTTTTCTCTTTGATTCTAATAATATTTTTATATGTGCATGAATAGTTATAGTAGCCTTATTGCAAGTTTGAAATCTTCCATACATATCAAGCTGGCCCTAAAATTATAAGCTTGTTTATGTATTCACTTGTTAAGGTTTCTACCTATACTATCAAGATTCTACAGAAAGTACATTGACAAAAAATTAAAGGCGTTTTGTTTTGGTTACATATGATAGAAAAGTATTAAATATATTATTATAATAGCCTGAATGCATGTTTAAAACCTTTCATACATTGTCAGTTGGCCATAAGTTAAAATACTTATTTCATTCGTTTGTGTTGTTAGAAACTTAGTTTCATTTTCATAGGTTTCCATTCTTCTAAAATTAATATAGACCTGATTGAAGTACTAGAAACATCCATGCATATCTATTTGTAGCCTATTATTTAACTGCTATTAACTAATGCAGGTCAAAGCAAGGTCGGCTCAAAATTTGAACTTAAATGGTCCATACATCTCCCGTTGAGAGTGCTATCAAAACCAATATTGTAGAAAGCGAAGCCAACGAACCTAATTATATCCCAGATGATGATCTAATAGATACCTCAAAAAATAAAATTGAGGATGAGCAACAAAGATTTGAAGAGAAAATTGTTGTTCATATCGAGTTAGAAACATCATTCAAAAAAAAAATCAATGAGCGAAACTATATTATTTCACTTACAAGAGTATTTCATTTCCTGCTATACTTGTCCAGAAATGTGTCATTGAACCATTGCACCATTGAACTTTCTGTGATCGAAAAAATAATGTTAAACAAACAGCTCATGCTTTGTCTTTTGAAAGCTGTAGTAGATTAAATTTTTTATAGAGGCTTTGTTTGTATCAATATAGGTGCCATTAGAAAATAATTACCACTATAACATTAAGAAGATATGACATATGTTGATAAGTTATTTGAATTTAAAATTAAAGTAGATAAATAACCTTGCAACCAATTTAGTTCGGAATCATATACTCACCCTACCCAACTGTCTGTTAAACCCCTGCACTTTCTTCTCAACCTCACTAGCCCTTTTCCCCTGATATTTGGTCATTCCTTATCAAGATATCTATTTTAGCTTTGAGTTTCTCAACCTAAAAAAGGAAAGCTATTTATATTTGCTACTATAAACAAACTCGCTGACAAACAAACCATTATGTTATGGTAATAACACCTCATTCTCTAATTCATCTTCTGTGGCCCTCTTCTGCTACTTCTTTTGCAACTGCGGCTCCTTTTTATACAGATTATTATAAAATGACATTTCAAGTCATCAAAAAAATGGCTTAGACAATCCACAAAAGAATCTCTAAGTTATCCCATAATTACGGAGTAAATAAAAGTTATGTAATAGGGCAAAAGTACCTGAGATTCTGGCGATAAAGACTCGCATAAGAAAAGGATACCTAAGATTCATAAGAATACATACCCTAGCTTGCAATAGATGAACAGATTCGATTGGGAAAAATTGATTAAAGGAGGTGAAATAAGAAACAAACCCTAGATTCATACAAAGAGAGAAGGAGGTTTGCTAATGCGTTAGAAACAACAGAACTACGGTGTAAAGAAAATTACTAGCTTGCCCTCCTTAGATCACGTTATTTACCCAAGTACCAAATATCCTAACGGTTATAAATGTGACAATAGGAAACAACGAATATAACTGTTAGTAATTTGTAACGGTTATAACCGTTACAAATTCTAGTGAAATAAGTGTTGCAAATCGATTGATTTGGTGTAGTGATTGACTGATGATGAAGACGATTCAAAATCATCCCATGTAACAGAGAATGTTTGCTTCTTCTTATATTTGTCCTTTTTATTCTTGTATCTGTCTTTGTTTTGATCAGAACAGTCCTTCTTTATGTGATCTTTTTTGTGACATTCATAGCATTCGAGATTTGAAGCTGATGGTTTGTTGGTGTTCTTGTTACTTCCAAACTTATTTTTCTTTCTAAATTTCAAAATCTTTTTGAAATTCTTTGTTATAAATGCCTTGTCAACTTCATCCGAATCTAAATCTTCTTGTTCAGCTTGGAATGCTACGTTCTTTATGTATTGGGCTTGATCTCATTTTTCCTACAAATTTACTTCATACGTACGACATAAGATTTCATATTAACTCTTCAGGTTTGATGGTAGAAATATCGTTAGCTTCTTCTATAGCTAAGACTTTTCGTTTCCATTCATCCGTCAAAAAGTTTAGAATTTTTGAGACAATATCAAAATCAGTGCATTTTTCTCCTAGTGCCAATAGTGAATGATATATGTCTTGAAATCTAGAATACATTTCATTTATAGTCTCATTTTGTTTCATTCTGAAATTTTGAAACTTATTTTTAAGCATAAAAATCTTGCTTTGTTTAATGTTGTTTGTTCCATCATGTGTAACTTTAAGAGTTGGCCAAATTTTATAAGCAGTTGTATACATGCTAACTCTATTGAATTCACTCTTATCTAAAGCACAACATTGCGTATTCATGGCTTTTACATTTTGAAGTAGCGTCTATCTTTTGAGCGTTTGGCCACTGTGCACATGGTGTGGTTGATATGATATGCTGTTCCTGAGTTATATTCCAAGTGTCATATCTGTTTGCTTGCTTATAGATTCTCATACGAGTTGACAAATAGTTATAATTCAAACCATTAAATAGTGGTGATCGTATAGTGGATCGATCTTCAATGAAACTAGATGAAGCAGTATGTTCCATATTACATGATTATCAATAAACTTTGTTACGGTTTTATGATGTTCTTGCTCTGATACCAAGTGGAAGTGACTAAGGATCGTATAATATGGAATATTAACTAAACTATTTACTTGTACGGAATATACATATAAAAGTAAAATAATAAAGTAAACGACACCATAAATTTTATACTGGTTCGAACTTCCCGTTTTATGTCCAATTCCAGACTCCTTCTAGAATTTAACTATCAAGTCTGGCTTAACCCGAAGGAATATGTATTACACCGCTTGAGCAACCGGACATGACTTCAACCGCCTAAGCAATAAAATAGGACTTCAGTTGCCCGAGCAAACAAATAGGACTTGCAATACAAAGAGAATTGATAAGTCAGTAATATACACCCTTCATATAATCTTCTCTTTTATGGTATATTGTATAATTCATGAAGATATGTAATCACTAATGAAGTTTTCTTGAATGAACAAGTGATTGAAACGAAGTATTGAATGTTTAGATAGCCAGATAGTTCAAAATATAAGAATGAGAATTAAAATCGGAATTGGTGATTAAAACAATGGATTTCATGGCTATATATAGTGATTAAGAGTTGCAATTATTCGTGAAAGGTAGCGATGAAAGAATATGGAAACAACTCTTGAATCAAGAGTAGTTTCTCTTCACTGAATTGAAGTTTCTTTTCAAAATATAGTTGTTATGAAGATTCTGCCCTCTGAGTAGCTCAAATCAGCCAGCTGAATGGACTAACAATTGACGCAGCAAGAATACGGTTCAAAAATGACCCAATTCAGCCTGCTGAATTATCAACTTCAACCATCTGAATATTCAAGATAAGTTGTGCACATGCATAACATTCAATCGACTGAACTAAACTGTTTAGTCGGTTGAATTGCTTGTTTTCTGGCATATCAAGGAATGCTTTGAAAAAATTTAGTATATGAACTATGCTTTGAAATTTTTTAGCATATGAACGATGTTGTGAAAATCTTTAAATTGCGTGTGCATGCATATACCACTTTGGAGAGAATTTAATATGAATTCACTACTAGACTCAGACCATAAATTAAATATATTATTGAAGCTTCTATTTGGAATCTGGTCTGCAATCTGTTGGATTATTTCTCGAGTAAACCATATCTTGTCCTGCAAATATGGTTAATATTTACTTATATAGTTGTCACAACCAAAACATCAAAATTCAAGCTTCTAACAAACATAATATATGGAAGGATGTTAAGTAATTTCAGTAAGAAACGGAAACATGAAGAAATGATTAATGTTGATTAAATTTCATTTTTGATATACGCGAAAGGTTTTTTAGATTTTATCTTAAAGATGAAAGACGCGTAAAACATTAATCACTAAATTAATGTCATTGTTCATTGTGAAAGAGTGGAATTAGATTAGTACCCATAGAGGTTGAACCTATTATCTATTAGTTATATTATTTTTCTAATGGAGAAATTTGAACTCAATTTGAGTGGCTTACCATCTATTGATAGGGATAAAAGTTTTATAATACACATAGGCAAATAATAATACTAAATAAAAATATGAAATATAAATATACGAAGTGGGTGATACGCAACGTTATTAGAGAAAATGGAAAATGATGGAATTGGAAACAAAGAGTCACTACTCACATTTCATTATCCATATTTTGTTTATATTCCCGATATACTTATTGAGATATTATTTTACCAATTATGTTGTCTATCACATTCTTTTGTATTTGTTTATATTCCTGTTAAAGATAGTGAAATATTCACATAAATGTTATATACAACGAAATACTATTGATTTCACAAAGTTTAATCAGTCAATCTATTACTTTCTCATGAGTACCAAAATGATGTTCTTATAAATAATAATATTTCACAGTATTATGAAAAGTGGTATAACAAATACAATTAATAAAATCAATGCTGGTCAATTTTTAAGGTTACAAATTTATTGCCATAAATATTTAATCGGTCAAATTAATCGATCAATTCAGCACAGTCAGTTTAGTCATGTAAATCAGTTAGTAAATATTTATAAAATACTTGGTTATGGAATACTAAACACCATATTCGTACAAATACGATAAGTTTGGCTTACTCAATCTAAATAAAACAATCAATACAAAATATTTAATTTACAAATTAATCAAATTTTTAACCAATAACAAATAGATTTACGTATATGTATTGTTATCAAATAAGAAACTTACAAATAAAAATTATAGAAATCCGATTAGCAAAAATAGAGCTAAGAAAGCGTGTTTGCCACTATCTCCTTTGTGATCCTATCATGCCTAGAACACGATAAAGCCTAACTCAAAATGATTTGGAAAATGAAGTTGCGATCCTCTTTTCATGTAGTTGGAAGAAGACCATTCATTGGCGTCTTTATGAAATAACATTGAGGATATAAAGATCGAATTTGAAAGACATGAGGTGGGTATTGGATTTAAGTCTTTGGTATACGACATAAAATAATCAAGGATGAAGCTAAGACATAATCTTACGACATGAATATTGATGTTTTGGTTTAATTGAGGCTAGAATTTTTAGTTAAGAAAAAATAAATTTGGTAGAAACCAAAGATAGTGGTTATGTGCAGCGAAAGAATAAAAGAGAAAGCCAAGCAGTGTTAATAAAGTCGCATAAACAGAAAAGAAATAAGAAACAAAAAAGGACGAATAAACAAAAATAAATGTTTCTTTGTAATATGCAACAAATAGTACACGAATGCAAGAAGAATATATGAAACTTTTTCACGTTTTTAGAATTTAATGACCAATAAAATTAACATAAGCCACAATGAATTTACCTATTAAAGAAAGAACAGAGAGTTAAAATGAAAAAGTTCATCTTTGAATCATCTTTAATAAAGAGCACTTCTATATGAATTCCAAAATCGACTTTATTTTACCCACCCTACCGATTGACGGATCATGGCCGACCACCATACACAGATCACGACAGCAGAGTGTCGAAACAACATCGAAATCGTTGTTTTTGAGCTTGGTCGGCAGAGGTTCATAGAAGAAGTGGCGGTGTTTGATGAAGTGGTGCCGATCGACGACGGTGGGTAAAAATGAGAGATTTTTGGGGTTCATTTAGCCTCGCTCTTAATAAACGAATAACCCACCTTCAATAGCAATAATGGCAAAGAACTAACGAGAATCAACCAAGAATTTACCATACATTTGAAAACGAATAACTCGTCTTTAATAAAGAGTAGTGCTAAATGCACCGCAATATAGACTTTATTTTACCAAAAAAAAAAAATTAAAAAAATAGGAAGGGTGTTACATTTTACTCAACGCGGACGGCAGCGTACTACCGAAGGGCAGTATTAAGCCGTTCGGAGTAACATAGTTTTTTTTAAATAGTACTTTCGATCGGCAGTATATTACCAGACGGCAGTATGGAACCGAACAGTGGAATTTAAAAAAATTTGTTTGGGTAACTGGTTCATACGGCATTATGAAATTGTCTAGGTCTTCAAACCATACGATGTTGTATCGCCAGACGGCAGTATGGAACCGGACAGTGTGATTCAAAAAAATTTGTTTGGGTAAGTGATTCATACGGCATTATGAAATTGTCAGTCTTCAAATCATACGACATTGTATCGTCGGATGACAGTATGGAACCGGACAGTGAGATTCGGAGTTCAATCGATGATATGGGTAACACGTGGGTAATTCTAAGACGAAAAAATATTTTGTTGGATAAAAGAGAGACGGGATAAAATGAAGTTTATATAACAATTCATTTAGGTAAATAAGTCATCTTTAAGAACCATGAAATAACGTGAGAAGCAATTAATAACTCATCTTTAATAAATGAATAACTGATGTTTAATAATAAATTCTCGTGTTATTTTATAGATAGAGCTCGGTCTTCAGTCTTATTGTCTTCTTGTCAATCTCTTCTGAGTTCGCCCTTTATATTTTTGGTGAGTTTCTTCGTTGTTACCGATCTCAAAATTTCATTCTTTTTGCGAATGATTTGAACTTGAGCTGAAAATTTCACATTCTAGAGTTGTTTCGAGTTGTTTTGATTTGATTTGAGTAGTATTTATTTTCAGTATCAAATCAGAAAACTGCTTCATCTAATGGCCAATTCTATTCCTTTTCACCAACCATTTCTGTTTTTAATCGTTTGAGGGTAAAGCGAAGAATTGGCGTAATTTAGTTTCATATTCAGTCGTTGTCTACAGCATATAATTTTGATGAGCTTGATTTCACTGTTGCAGCGTTGGAAATGGCTTCTGGAACCAGTCCTGTTTCTTTTCCAACTCTTAAGAGTAGGTGTTCAGGATTAAGCTACTCCGAGAGCGTGGATTTTAGGAAGGTTGCATATGTCCCAGATTCTTGTAGAAGCAAATCCTTGAGAATTAAGCGTTTGTCTGTGACTAACCGTTCTAATTCGGGTTCGGATACCGTTGAACTGCAACCCGTTTCAGATTGGAGTCTTCCTTTAGGTAATTTTTCCCCCTTCTCTTAAACAATGTTTGAATCATAGAAAACCGTATGATATAACCTGTGTTGTCCAAAACTATATTAGTTTTGATGTCTGTTTCATTTTACTCCATAATACGATAGGAGAAATTCAAAATATTTATGAGAGTAAGAGCCTATATCGTGACAATTTTTTTTCTTAACTGCTTAAAGTGAGTGTGATTTGTAAATCTTGAGTAGTTTTACTAAGTAGTAAATAACTATACATCCTTGCGAACAGCTTAAATCTATTTGTAAATCTAACTCAATCTTTCTAACAAGTGCAACTTAATTTTTCTAAAAAGTGCAAGTTAGATTGCACTTTGTATTTCAAAAACTGTGATCTCATTTAGATATTCATTGACGCATCGCCTTCTTATGGCTACATTAAAAAGGCGTATGTGCAAAGCTTTCACCAATGAATTGAGACTACAAAAGATTTGGTTATAGATTTTAAAATGAAGCATGTACCAATGGTTTATTTAGAAATGAAACATGATAATTGATTTGATTATATATCTTGGATTAAAAGATAACTTAGGTCAATATTTTGAACTGAAACACATACTAATCCGATCTCATCTTTAGACATATATTTTAACTTGCAGATGGTTGATGTTTTCAGCAAGAAAATATTATTGCAAATCTGGTTAACGTACATGTAGAAAATATTGTACAAGCGAATG
The DNA here is from genome assembly GCA_030737815.1 of Allium fistulosum. Taxonomy (NCBI): domain Eukaryota; kingdom Viridiplantae; phylum Streptophyta; class Magnoliopsida; order Asparagales; family Amaryllidaceae; genus Allium; species Allium fistulosum. The sequence goes on from CM060904.1 coordinate 133,082,303, forward strand.
CTATTACTAAAATAATTAGTATGAGTACAATCTTAAAGGAATTATGTCTTGAGCTCCTACAAAGATAATCTTATCCGTGTAAATAGCAGCCTTATTAAAAGCTAATAAAGCACCAAACAAATTTGGTTTAAAAGTCCAACTCAAGTACAATATAGTTGTAAGAGCCTAGAAGCATTAGTTTGCTAGTAATCAAATTGATTCCTTTTCACCAATTGTATAAAAAGGACGCAGCAGCAAAAAAAAATTGATGTCACCATGGATTACACTAAAAACAACGTTAATTTAATATTAAGTGTGTTAAATTTAGAAGATTCAAATATTTGTTGAGAATGAAAGAAATTGATTAATTGGTTCAATCAATTAATTTGGCTTATATATGGAAAAGTATGAGAGGATATTTTCGAAGGAAACTAATTAATTAGCCAATCAATTAATTAGTTAATGCATTCGTTATACGAAAAAATAAATCATTAGGCATGGAGAATCGATCAATCGAAAGATATGAAAACCAAGATTATGTTATCTATTTGTACTAAAATCAAATCATGCAATTTGAAAAGATATTTGGATAATCGGGAAATTGATTTTCTTAATCTCCAAGCAACTCTTCATTCTCAAGCCTATTTAAATGAAAGAATTTCATGTTCATATGTATGTGAGTGTCTGAGAGCATCTATCATTATCCTCCTCTCTCTTTTGTATTCTTTTTCTTCTTCAGTGGAATATAAGAAGTTGTTGGGTCTTCATGGACATAGGATGTTCATATCCGAACCACCTTAAATATTATGTGTCTCTTATTTCTGCTATTGTGTCTGTAAGATTGCATAATTGATTTTTTAAGTTCCATTGATATCTAAATAGAAAATATTAGATCCTGATCACATAATTCGCTTCCGCTCAAATCAAAATAAATTTCACTGCAGTGTGTATAACTTGGATAAATATCAACCGGTATTACTTTATAAAGCATAGCAGGAACAAATGTATAAGGAATCACATGCCAATCTAACAGAGCGAAGAACATGTAAAGTAAAAGTCAACATTGTCATTAGAAAATTAAAAAGGTTTAGAATTTTGATATTTAGAATGAAACATGCCATAAATGTCAAAGAATCATCGAAGAATAATTCGATCAGGAAAAACATTACTCTATTTTACAAGAAAAAAGGGATAACCATATACTTCAAAGTTCAACGACTTGCATGTGATGGATATTTTTATACAATAAAACACATTAGTCTGGTGTATGGGGAACAATTTGTATAAATGATTTTGCCTTGTATGGTATAGATAAATAATATGTAAAAGCATCATATGTTTAGGATGTATAATCAGTACAATAAACATCTAATGAACAAAACTGATGTAGAGTAATTAGTATTGAGAAGGGGAAATACTGTTTAAATATATGGAATGATGTTGTATGCTTTTACAACCAAGCATGCAATAAATAAAGACATGTTGAGATTTACATATTTAGTTTGATTTTCTATAATCAAAATTAATATGGTCTATTTACATGTGTATTTGAGGAGCATTAAATGTTAGAAACATTTCATTTTTTTGATGAGTGGAAGATGTGAGACATATAGTAATATGATGCTATGTTTAAATGTTAATTATTATATTAATATTTATTCTTAGGATTGTTTTTTATAAAAATCAATTTTTTTCAATATAATTGGTTTTCTTTGAAAGACAGTAACCTTATTCCAAATGGTTGCAATAGCTACTTTATGCATTTTCTCTTCAATTTTGTTTATCATGTTAGTTAAGTGTCAGACTTTACATATCAAAGCTTATTAATCAATTGGAAGGTGGATTTCATAATATGGATACTTTGAAATAAAGATTTGTTTCTATTTGTTTCCAACCGACACCATGAACTTTAGTATTTTCTGTCATGTATGGTCTTATTCATATGGATAATACACGACTTATTGTAGTTTTCACTTTCCGATTTTGCATACCAATACTGAAAAGTAAACATGGAGCTGTTTTGGTAAAGTATTCAAAGACGTTGTAACTACAGGTACAAATATCATATGGCTATAAACTGATATGCATTCATATGTCATTATATTATCCTAATAACAATATTTGATGAACACAATACCATAAAAATAAATGTTCCGTGAATGAATTTTTTTAACATGTTAATACATCTAAAAATGCTATAATTACGTCATTGTAACACTGTAACTTTAAACTTAAATTTTAGTTAAATCTAAAACGTAGAACTTTATTATTATAATTAACTGGCCTTTACATGGAAGCTTGCTCAACAATTAAATGAAAACAGACATTTAAAAAATAAACTAAAACATAGAGATAATTGTATGAATTGTTTTTGTGATATCATTAGGATCAATTGTATTATATTTTCTTTAAACTATCAAATTTCAAGCTATTATTGGAGACATATACTAAAATTTATTGATTAGTAATTTACATTTATGAAATTTGGTTATTTCCATTTATTTATGTGATTTTAGTTGTATTCCATATTCACTGGAAATATCCAATAAGGACATGCGTTGAAGATAACTCAGGTAATGGCCCTGATATTTTTACAACATACTTCCATTTGCCAAGTACAATTACAGCCCCATGATTGAGGCTTGGATTAATTTAATCACCAATATTTGGTCTATCTTTGTCTTTTGAGAAATTCCAAGTTGTTCTTATCACCTACATGCGCACAGTGAGAACATAACCCTCATATAACTATATTCTGAGCAAAAATGGCAAAAATGAACGATTTTGTTCATCTAACAAAATAGAAACAAATTAATACAACAATATTACAAAATTATATACATAACAATAACATAATCTTTGTAACGATGACACCAATAGAAAGTAAATGTCATTATGCCATGAACCTGCTCTAGGCATCAAATGTTGATGACCACTGATTGGCTCTCCTAAGCTTTCGCTGCCATTTGTAGGTTCCAATATTACATGCTCTAAGCAGTGCTAGCAAAATGGTCCATGGTGTCCAAGTATAAAATTTTGATTTAATCCTCTGTTTCGTGAATCGTATTACTTCATCAACTGAAGAAAACTATATGACAAAAGGAAGAATGTTGCATAAAGGAAGTCAAATATATCAAATTCTCAACTTTTCTTCTGAGTACATCAGTAATCTATGTAAAGTAAGGACAAATAACAATTGTCAGCCTGTGAAACAAATTATTTCAATAATCTTTCGTGTACAAAAGAAACTTTTACAACTCCGATTTGAAGACGTTGATAAGTTCAACTGTAAGTACAATCAGTTTATGTATGTAGGTGAACGGAAGAAATACTAAAATTGAGATAAAAGCACATAAAAGAAACTATTAATTCATGAACCAAAACTGTAGTTAAAGAATAAATCAAAAGAAATATAAAGTCTAAGACAAACTAATACTTCACATATGTAAATGCAAAAATAAAAAGTATTCAATATGTGCTAGATAAAAAATGATACAAGTTTTATGTGATAGATAAGCAAGTGATGCGAGATGATTTAATAAAAAAAATGAAATCGGTTTTTATTAGAGTTTAATATTTGTTATGAATAAAAATAAAACTTACTATAGTTGTGCATTTGGACGGCTTTGAATTCTAGTCTTTTGCAATTTTATGTTAAGATTCTTATATGCACGAATTATCTATTACTGTTTTTGAATCCTAGACTGGAAAGTTTTTATCAATTGACAGCAAAACCTTCTTTTTTAAGGTGGATATTAAAACTAAACGGTAAGAAATACATAATTTTTTCAAATATAAAACAAAATATTGGTATTACATGAAACTGGAGGTAAATATAAGTAGATTACCAAACCGACTTTCAATCTCCAAGATCGGACTGGTGGAAGCTTCAATATAATGTAGGATCTGAATTAGGGATGATGACAAAGGATTGGCTAATGTACTTATGCTCTTAATTATTATTTCCCATTAGTATCCATAGGCTTTGTTTGATACCCAATTGACATAAAACATGAAGATAGCATGTGATGGGTCAAAGCAAGGCTATGTTTTCAAGAATACAACTTACATTTCCATATTTGAAAAAACATAAAATCATTCAGATATCGTCAAAAATTGTAGACTAAAAACAGTATTATTGCGACCATAAAAGACTATATTTTGTATCTAGAGTAATTTGAGAAGTCACTTCATTCACATTTATTTTTTAAGGATAATGGACAATGGCAAAAATGAAATATGATTGCCAGTTGATTCATAAGATAGATAAAATTGTATTTACAATGTAAGAACAGTTGATCGACAATTAAATGGTAATAGAATACATAGAAGTTTGATTTGAGTTGCTAAAGTAGCGAGGCAAACTTAATTGTAAGAGAAATATTGCCTTAAAAAGGAATTTTTGATATTTGAAAACAATGTGTAACAATCATGTTATTCCTAGTATACATATAGGCTATGAGGCAAATAATCATAAATAGAAAGTATAACTGATTCTCCATTGGGAAAAAGAAATGCGCAAAAGGGATTTTATTCATTGTGCATATTGTTAAATATTATTTGAGACATTCTAGGTTGTACTATCTGATAAAAAAGAAAGTTACATAAATGCAATTAGAAATGATATGTATTAGTTATAAAACTAGAAATATAAGTAGTGAAATCCACATGCTATATTATATAATAATATTATAGACCGGAATAATGACCATAGAAGTAGAAATATCATATAACACACCATTAAAAGCCTGAGCACAACATTGGTCCATCAATCCTTTTGATAATCCAATTTTGTAGATGATGGATTTTGCCATTTTTGAGGGTATTCTCTTTGCCCGGTTATATTTTAGCCTTTGCAAAATTTTAAGATTGTTTATTTAAGACTTTTTCATTAGAAACTAATTCCAAATTTGGTGACAATCGTGATCACAAAAGATTACTTTTACAAGTAAATCTTCTTGATCAATAATTCCCAACTATGTTATACTGCAAAAAGGGAAGAAAAATATAAACCAAAATTCAAATGATCTAACAATACTATTTTTTTTATCCCATTACAACTAATTTAGAGCAATATACTACATATAATAAAATGAATAAATATAATTGATTCACGTACATTTATTTCCTTACATATAACCATAACAAAAATTATTGTTGTTAGTTAAGAGATTTACTTGCAAAGGTCAATTCATTAAATATTAGCGTCATAAAAAATGGATAACTAATAATTAAATAATATAACTTTTCTAACTGCTGCTCAAGCTTTCGCATAATCTCTTAATAAAGTATTAAGTAGCAGATGATTCAATTTGGGCAGCGTCCTCTACCTACAACATAAAAATATAATTTGACACATATAGAAGGTGGAACCCAGTGCACAAGGCTCTCGCACTTGCGGTCTCTACGGAGGTTGATAATGTACGTAGTTTTTCTCTCACATTGCGAAAATGCCATTTTCTGACTCGAACCTGGGTCCAGATCACCATGTTGGTGATTCAACCGTTGCACCAAGGCTCCATCTCATAATTTAGCACATATGAACTAAGAAATATGATACATTCATATGTGTGTATATATATATATTAACTTGAATTAGCCATTTAGTTCCATACCAAATGCAATCTCTTCAGATAGAGTATGATATATATTATACTCATCTTTAATAATGGGGTGAAAGTAGAATTACATGCACCTATAATAAAAAACAAAATGACAAAATAAAAAGATAAAAAACAAAAATTTAGTTAACTACTAATATACTTCAGGATTTTAACAAATTTGTATTCAAATGCACAATTTAAAATGTTATATCAACCATATAATGGAATCTACAAATCAAATCTTACGAATACAACAGCTGAGAATAAAACATCCTCAATCAACCATTACAATTAGACAATCATAATATATTAATAGATTAGTTCCATTCTATATTCATGCCTTCATTCTAATGAACTCAGGGTATATAAAGCAACGTAATAAAACATATCTAAATTTAAAAGTTCAAACTGCATTGCCTTCTTTGTGGAGCAATAAATACAGGCAACAAATAGTAATAAATACAGTTAAAACCTGGAGTGGTATTATGGATAGATGATAAGGTAGTTACCTTTAAACTTCATCATTAGAGACAGTTTTGCTTAACTATAGATACTTCAAGTGATGAGAGCTTCAAATATAGAACAAAGACGCCTTCAAAGCACATCTAAGATTCAAAAATTAATCAAAGTAGATGAAGTTATGATTATGGATTTAACGGAAAGTTATGTTCATAATTAAATCGCTTAATGGATACCGAAAGTAAATATAAAATTTTGGAACTTGAATCTTGTGTAAAAATTAAAGAGGAAATGAATCAAACTCAATTCACAACTTGGATAAACACAAAAATCGTTTAAGACTATTGGAGATGATACCTTATGTAGGAAAAATATGAGAAGTGGAGTGTTTGGGAGCAACCCAATGAGAAAACACTTTCTCTTGTGAAAGTGGGAAGTTGGATAATGGGGCAGAGAAGAACGATAAGCCAAAATAGAGGATCATGGAAAAATGGGTAAACGGCCTAACGTGGGAAGATTAATGATGTAACGACCCGTATTTTTAACACTTTAAAAATACGAATTAAAATGAAAATTTTGGATAAAAATCCGAAGGAAATAAAATTTTGTGTGTTAAATGTGAATTACAAGTTAAATTACAAAACTGAACTCTGAAATAACTTATTTGTAAATTAAATATGGATGTTAACTTGTAGTGAACGTAAATAATGAATTAAATTTGATTGTAAACCAAATTGGTTATGATTGTAAACAAGAATAAATAAAATGGTAAATTTAATAATGGGAGTGTATGTTATTGAAACTAATATAAATAAATGTAACTTAATATTACAGTTGATTGAAAGCAGATAATAACTGAAACTGTAATTCGATAAAGATGTTAACTTGTAATTGAACGTAAGTAAAGATTTAAACTTGAATGTAACAAGTAATTGAATTGAACTGAATTTGATTGTAAACAACGAAATAAATAAAATGTCACCTTTAATATTGAAGTTATAATATGGAAATCAACGTAAATGAATGTAAATCAATATTGCTGTGAATTTAAATAAGATGATAGCTGAAGAAAATGAAAGTAAATGAATTATAAACTATTGATAATAATGTATAAGTAAATGGTTGATTCAATAATGAAAGTGTAAATTGAAATAAAAGAATTCATTTGGAATTAAAAAACTTGAATTTGAATTACAATATAATTGAACGCTGAATCGAATATAATCTTTTATATTGGATTTATAATGGAAAACTGCATTGTAGAAGATTGTTAATTACTGTGAAATTAAAAATGGGATTTGTGAACAATTGAAATTTGATTTAAAAGTTAATAATTTAAATTGGGAATTTTATATTGGAATTAAACAGTCGAATAATTTATTTTTCGAATATTGGATTTAATTAGACAATTAAATCAATAATTTAATAAGTTAAATTTTAGAAATAATTGAAAATCGAGTTGAATATGATTGAAAATGATTTGTAAAATTTTATCTTATCATATTGGAGTTATAGTAATGTTATAGAACTTTTAAAATTGAATTTAAAGTTAATTTGTGAAAATTGAATATTTTAATATTTAATTATCGATTGAAAAATAGCCATTTTTCGAACAGTCTCAGAATTGAACGAAACTAGTTCCATTGGATCCGTAATAGTTTGTTATTATCGGATTTCAATTTTCGTAGCAATCGGAGTTATCATTTGATCGTGGCAGCTCGAAACGCATCGAATTGTTTTTAATATTAATTCGGCGAGAGAAAATAGTCTTTTTTCAAAAAGTCTCGGATTTCGACGAAACCAGTTTCATCGGATCCATAATGTGATATTATTGTATGGTTTCAAATTTCGTGTCAATCGGAGTTACCGTTTGTCCGGGGCAAGCCAAAACGCATCGAAATCGGTTTAATTTAAAACTGATCGTTTTCTCCGTAACTCGCACAGATGACCGAATTAGCCTCCGAAACATGTTCCATTGCGTTCGGAACGTGGGGTAAACCTTAGAAACGTCAGCCGGCACGCTTCGTTTGGAGTTCGGAAAATTTTGGGTGAATAGTGTCGCCTATTTTTCTATAAAAGCCCTCACTTATTTCATTGTGCAAAAGAACTAGGGTTTCAGCCCTTAGCCGCCACTTTCCTATCAATGGCCAGAAATGCATCTTCTTTCTCCTCTAATATCTTCCAATCCATAAAGAATTAGCAAAAGTCGTCAACTACAAAGTTGTAGAGGACGATGAGAGCTTCAAATCCATACGGAGATGATCGAAAACGGAGCAACGGATCAACGGGAAATCGTGCTTGAAGCTGCTGCGTTTTTCACGCATTTCGAGGCAGAGGGGGTGGCCGAGCTTGCTGTACTTGTGGGTGAAGGTGGAGTCGAGTGGTGGCTTCGATTTGGTGGTGGTTTGATGAAGTTTCGTCAAGCGTGGAGGCGGCGGCACGTAACCCTAGTTTTGAAGCAATGGGTTCTCATTCACGTTAAAACCTGGTAGTGGTTGAGTGAGGGAAGAAGGTGGGATGCGGCCAGATCTGGAGTAGAGAGGATGGACGGCCTGGATTTAAAAGTAGGGTTTGAAAAAGAAAATTTAAGCTGAAATTGTTTTATATAAATTCGTGTAACTTTAAAATTGCATAACTTCTTCATACGAGGTCCGATTGGAACGAAACTTTTTGCGTTGCGATCGTAATGACGAGAGCTTCGAAATGAAACTAGTTTGGATGGATTTGGAGACGGTGGAAATTTGGGCTAAAGTTGGGCGTCGTCCAGTTTCAGTTCCAAACCGGAACGTCTCGGCGACAACAGAAAATCAAGGTGAGTGTTTTATAATGCTCACAACGTACTGAATATCTTTATGGTAGTTAAATTTGACATTATGAAGTGATATGATTTTATTTGTCGTTGTTTGATAAAATTTAATTGTCATATAGATTGTCATTTGAATTAACCGTTGAAAATTAAATTGACAGTTAAATTGAAATTAAAATTGAATTGCGATTGAATTACCTGACATTGATAACTATGAAATTGCCATGAATTGTATTGTCTATTGGATGATGTATTTCGATGGATGTTATTGGTCGATATTTTAAATGTTTGGATGTTTACTTGCTTATATATACAATGTTATGCATACATATGACACCGTGATTTTGTTAAGTGATATATATTCATCCCTGACATTTAATTGAAATAACTAACCACTTGGCCATAGGTTAGAGAATTATATACGGACACCGGGTTGGTTAAATTAAATGATTTTAAAAGTTGTTTTGAAATTATTTAAATGAATTGATTTAAGAATAAAAATCTAATTTATGGAAATTGAATTATTTTGAATTGAAGCTCGAGATGTTGGAATTTAAACTTGGTAAATGAAATGGATTAATTATTCGAAGTTTAGATTTTTAAGAAAAATTGAAATATGGCGTAAAGTTTCGAAAGTCGATTTGTTTTAAAAGATTGGACTTTTAATCGAACTCTGAATATTTCTAAGAAAATTTATATGAAATGATATTTCAAGTTTGAGTTTGGAAGTGAAAATTAATTTGAAATTGAGATTTAATTAATTTGGAATTAAATTGAAATTTAAATAAATTTGTGAATTGAACTAAATTGAAACTATTGAATTAAATTTGAAGATAAAATTGATTTGAATAGGATTTGAACTGAAATTGATTTGGAATGTAATACTTAAATGAATTCTTGAAATCCGAATATTAATCTAAGTTTATTAAATGGGAATTGTTCTAGAAATTAAGTAAACTACTTAATACGGATGTTTAATTTGAAGTATATTCTAATTTGAATACCAAATGGTTTTAAAGCGAATCTTATATTTTCATATAAATATATGAACTGTTTTGAAATGTGAAATATTTAAAGTTTCGAAATATATTGGAAGTGAAATTGTTTATTTTGTGGTTCAAATATGTATTTGAAATTGATAATTTGAAATGGTTTATTGAGAAGCTGAATCGAGTTGAAATTGATGATTTGAAATTTGATTAAATTTTAATCTTGGAATTCGAGTTTATGTGAATCGAAACGAGATATTCAGGCGAAAATGATTTTGAAATCGAAATGAGATATTGAGGCGAAAAATGATTTTGAAATTGAAATGAGATATTGAGGCGAAAATGTTTTGAAACGGAATCTTACATCTTGAATAGATATGATGATATTTGAAATGGATTTGATTTTGAAGCGAATATGATATTTTGATATCAATTATGAATCGATTTGAAATGTAAAGGATCGAACCGGTGTGAAAAATATAACGTAGTTATTAAAGAGACCGGGATCGGATATGGACATACTCTCTGTCGATACCGAAAACCACTTTAATAACTAGTATACGCGGAGTGTTGATCCAGAACGAAGTGGATGGTTTGATGAACGCGTTGATTGAAGAAAGAGAACGATATTGGATGACCCCTGACATGACTAAAACAGGAGCCGCGCCGGGCCATTGAGGTTCGCCACCTCTAGCGGACACACTTCTTCGTTACCATGTCTATTACTTTTGTGATTCGATTTGGGTGCACCCCTCGATTTTTGGAGTGTTGTTTTGCGGTGTTGGGGTAGTAGCTGCTATGCCCAACATCAGTCCGGATCACGCAACTACTAGTATCCTAGTTGGTATTGCCTCATGTACCTTGTCATACTGATTATCCTATTCGCGACCACTACGATTTTGATTTGTACCTTTAGTATATGGATTGCCCTCTGGTGACTTCCGGTTTTGGGGAAACTACGGTCTTGTATATGCTCTTGGGAATATAAACTGTGTTAAGGGTGGAATGGGCCATGGCTTAACGCTATTTTAATACTTTTACTTTAATGTAGACATATTATAATAGCGTATTGTACTACATAGTAGATAGTTTAACGGATCCTTGAGAGATGGAAAAATCCCGTAACATCTCTTAAGTTATTGCACTCACGTTGACACTGGATAGGAGATGTCAAAACCCGTAAACATCTCTGACGCCGTCACACTCATATTTTCTTATTCGATTTGACTTACATGAGATATTTTAGTCCTGACTCGAGTGTTTTGTCTTTTCATTACGCTCGGGTCAGCCTGAGCATTTCAGATAAGGTTGAAGATCTATTTTGGAGGAGGAAGACGGAGTTTGGTATTGCATCATTTGTATTCTACTACCATATTATTTTTCCGCTGCATTATTGTATTATCTCTGATATGTATGTAACTCTGATTTATGATGTATAATAATAATCAAATTTATTTATTTAACAGCTTCATGAATTGTTATTTTTTATTATATCTTGTTCCTTCCGTTGCGAGATTCTGAGTTTGTTTCTGTTGTTTCTTTTCTTTTCTTATTTAACCCCATTAACCATCCGCCCTTTTTAATGGTTTAGAATCGGCATGTGTGTCTGATTTGTCGATTTAAACTGTCCAAAAATGTGGGTCGTTACACTTGGTATTAGAGCTTTGGTTTAGATTACCTGAGCTCTAGTGGGGAATAACTCGTTGGAATAGGGTTGAAACCTATGAATGAGTTTGAGTGTATATGAGAGAGCGTACTTGTTATTTGCTATAAAATGGTTTTATATTGTGTTGATTTGTTCCGTTGAGTATTTATAAATTCTGGTCGGTACATGGGACGCCATGACATCGATAGGGATTTCTAAACACTCGAATAGGACAAACTGACATAATATCGTTTTGAATTATATTTTATATAAATATTATTATGAATATATAAATTTTGATTGTATTGGTTGGTAGGAGATGATAATATTAGATTATCGTCGTCAATTGGTTGACTTGTCAATATTTCTAAATTATTGACAAATGAGAAAAAAAATGAATTTGGGAAATATAATTGAAAATGGAATTAAATGAATATGATTTTGGATTTGAGAATATAAATTCCAATGTTTGAAATTTGTTGCAAATGGTTTGAAAATAATATACATATTATATGAAAGAAACTCGAATAGGAAAGATTTTAAATGACTTTGAAATGAAATAAGTGATGTATGCCCCACTTGACGTTTGGAAAATAAGTTTCGGTAATGTGTGCACGCATTATCGACGTTTATTTTTCAAGAGTCCGAGTGGGGGAGACCACTAAATGTTTTCTGTACTCTTCGAATAAACTAGAAATTGAAATTTTTCTAAAATATGAAAGAGAATTTAAAGGTTAAAATGAAAATTTAAATTGTAATAGTAAACCTTAATGTGTTAAATAATAAATTGAAGATTTGTTAAATAAGCTCAACACTAGAATTTAATGAAAATAAGTTGTATATTATCAACTGCACTAAATTTGCATAACCATAACTTACCTAATATTTAAAAGTTTAAAATGCATATTTTGATAAGTAAGTAAAAAAAAATATACAAGTATGATAGTGTAAATAAAATGTGAAGATCAAATTGATAGTTGCAAATATGAAAGTAATTCAAATTGAAAAATGAATAATATATACTTAGTTGATGGTATGAAATTTAATTTGAACAAGCAAAATTATTGAATTAAATCAATGAGGAAAACAAGTAAAGTGAATTATGGAATTTGATATAATTCAAACAAAGTAAATGAATTGAGTAAACTTGATTTGTTTGGAAATGAATAAACCAATTGAGACAAATAAAAGAAATTAATTGACTTGGTGGTAAATTTGGTATGGACGTTAATGTTGTTGTGCTTTGGTTGTAGATGGATGTTAGGTGAGTAAATATGATTCATAATGTAATGGAATTGAATAAATGGAATAAAAATTTAAGTAATTAAATTCAATTTGTAGTAAGGTGATGTTGAATATAATTGAATTCAATTTAATGTGAAGCAAAATTGTCTTGAGTTAAAATGTGGAGGTAATAAAGTGAATAAACCGGAAAATGAATTTAATGTAAACTTATTTCATAAAAATATAAAAAAAATTAACAACTTTGGGTTAATGCTTGATTTTCCGGAAACTTTAAATTGGATAGTTTGTATTTGTAATAACAAACAAATGTAGAAATCTAAAATTGTCCGGTATGTGCTGAAACTAAAAGCACCATAACTTTTAAATGAATAATCGGAATTTGATGATCTTGGACTTTTTGGAAAGCTTAGAATCTGTAACACGACTTTTGTTTAGAGTATTTCAGAAAATTCATTCGTTTACTAGGTTAAAAATGTAAATGTCTATCGCTGTCCTGTGTAAGAATAAGCAAAACCAATAGCATTTGACCTTAGTATTTATGACATAACTTTTTACTGGTTTATCGGATTTTCATGATCTTGTACTTTCTGGAAACCGCAGAACCTATGCTCCAACTTTTGTTTTAGAAGCCTGGCATTTTGCTGAAGATTAGAAGGTCGAAGGTGTGCGTGAAGGTCGCTGACCTGCACGGACCTGAAACGTATTCCCGTAGTAAAACGGCCGTAACTTTTGAACAGATAGTCCGAATTAGACGATTTTGGACATTCCGGAAACCCTGAAACAAATGCTACAACTTTTGTTTAGATTAGCTTGCAAAATTCTGTCGTTTGGTTGGCTAAAAACTAGAATCTACTTGCTGTCCTGAATACAAAATTCTCAGTTTGGAAGTTAATATGTTATGTATATGTTGTATATGGCAAGTATATTGATCTATCATTATATGCATGGTTCTAACTTGGTTGTTGAGTATTTTAGTAGGTAGAAAAGGATTGCGCTGCACTTCCGAAATCCGTTTCTGCGCTAAATGCAAAATGTAAGTAAAAATTTGCTAGTAAACGCTAATAAAGGTACGTATTCGGATTATTTATCGTATTTGGGTTATATATATATATATATATATTGTTTTCCCCATATATGGGATGCCTCATTATTTGAATGAGATGTATATCGATTATATTTTTTATATTTGTATGGGAAATATTTTCCCGATCGAACCGCGCAAAGGAGATGCTGCCGAAATTTTCCGTAAATCTGAGTGTTAGAAAATTTTTGAAACTTTAAAACCTATAATCTATTTTCTAAATGTTAATAGGGTTTATAGGTATATAAGATGATAATAACTATTACCTCGTTCCTTTTCGAGGACGAAAAGTTTTAAGTGGGGGAGAATGTAACGACCCGTATTTTTAACACTTTAAAAATACGAATTAAAATGAAAATTTTGGATAAAAATCCGAAGGAAATAAAATTTTGTGTGTTAAATGTGAATTACAAGTTAAATTACAAAACTGAACTCTGAAATAACTTATTTGTAAATTAAATATGGATGTTAACTTGTAGTGAACGTAAATAATGAATTAAATTTGATTGTAAACCAAATTGGTTATGATTGTAAACAAGAATAAATAAAATGGTAAATTTAATAATGGGAGTGTATGTTATTGAAACTAATATAAATAAATGTAACTTAATATTACAGTTGATTGAAAGCAGATAATAACTGAAACTGTAATTCGATAAAGATGTTAACTTGTAATTGAACGTAAGTAAAGATTTAAACTTGAATGTAACAAGTAATTGAATTGAACTGAATTTGATTGTAAACAACGAAATAAATAAAATGTCACCTTTAATATTGAAGTTATAATATGGAAATCAACGTAAATGAATGTAAATCAATATTGCTGTGAATTTAAATAAGATGATAGCTGAAGAAAATGAAAGTAAATGAATTATAAACTATTGATAATAATGTATAAGTAAATGGTTGATTCAATAATGAAAGTGTAAATTGAAATAAAAGAATTCATTTGGAATTAAAAAACTTGAATTTGAATTACAATATAATTGAACGCTGAATCGAATATAATCTTTTATATTGGATTTATAATGGAAAACTGCATTGTAGAAGATTGTTAATTACTGTGAAATTAAAAATGGGATTTGTGAACAATTGAAATTTGATTTAAAAGTTAATAATTTAAATTGGGAATTTTATATTGAAATTAAACAGTCGAATAATTTATTTTTCGAATATTGGATTTAATTAGACAATTAAATCAATAATTTAATAAGTTAAATTTCAGAAATAATTGAAAATCGAGTTGAATATGATTGAAAATGATTTGTAAAATTTTATCTTATCATATTGGAGTTATAGTAATGTTATAGAACTTTTAAAATTGAATTTAAAGTTAATTTGTGAAAATTGAATATTTTAATATTTAATATCGATTGAAAAATAGCCATTTTTCGAACAGTCTCAGAATTGAACGAAACTAGTTCCATTGGATCCGTAATAGTTTGTTATTATCGGATTTCAATTTTCGTAGCAATCGGAGTTATCATTTGATCGTGGCAGCTCGAAACGCATCGAATTGTTTTTAATATTAATTCGGCGAGAGAAAATAGTCTTTTTTCAAAAAGTCTCGGATTTCGACGAAACCAGTTTCATCGGATCCGTAATGTGATATTATTGTATGGTTTCAAATTTCGTGTCAATCGGAGTTACCGTTTGTCCGGGGCAAGCCAAAACGCATCGAAATCGGTTTAATTTAAAACTGATCGTTTTCTCCGTAACTCGCACAGATGACCGAATTAGCCTCCGAAACATGTTCCATTGCGTTCGGAACGTGGGGTAAACCTTAGAAACGTCAGCCGGCACGCTTCGTTTGGAGTTCGGAAAATTTTGGGTGAATAGTGTCGCCTATTTTTCTATAAAAGCCCTCACTTATTTCATTGTGCAAAAGAACTAGGGTTTCAGCCCTTAGCCGCCACTTTCCTATCAATGGCCAGAAATGCATCTTCTTTCTCCTCTAATATCTTCCAATCCATAAAGAATTAGCAAAAGTCGTCAACTACAAAGTTGTAGAGGACGATGAGAGCTTCAAATCCATACGGAGATGATCGAAAACGGAGCAACGGATCAACGGGAAATCGTGCTTGAAGCTGCTGCGTTTTTCACGCATTTCGAGGCAGAGGGGGTGGCCGAGCTTGCTGTACTTGTGGGTGAAGGTGGAGTCGAGTGGTGGCTTCGATTTGGTGGTGGTTTGATGAAGTTTCGTCAAGCGTGGAGGCGGCGGCACGTAACCCTAGTTTTGAAGCAATGGGTTCTCATTCACGTTAAAACCTGGTAGTGGTTGCGTGAGGGAAGAAGGTGGGATGCGGCCAGATCTGGAGTAGAGAGGATGGACGGCCTGGATTTAAAAGTAGGGTTTGAAAAAGAAAATTTAAGCTGAAATTGTTTTATATAAATTCGTGTAACTTTAAAATTGCATAACTTCTTCATACGAGGTCCGATTGGAACGAAACTTTTTGCGTTGCGATCGTAATGACGAGAGCTTCGAAATGAAACTAGTTTGGATGGATTTGGAGACGGTGGAAATTTGGGCTAAAGTTGGGCGTCGTCCAGTTTCAGTTCCAAACCGGAACGTCTCGGCGACAACAGAAAATCAAGGTGAGTGTTTTATAATGCTCACAACGTACTGAATATCTTTATGGTAGTTAAATTTGACATTATGAAGTGATATGATTTTATTTGTCGTTGTTTGATAAAATTTAATTGTCATATAGATTGTCATTTGAATTAACCGTTGAAAATTAAATTGACAGTTAAATTGAAATTAAAATTGAATTGCGATTGAATTACCTGACATTGATAACTATGAAATTGCCATGAATTGTATTGTCTATTGGATGATGTATTTCGATGGATGTTATTGGTCGATATTTTAAATGTTTGGATGTTTACTTGCTTATATATACAATGTTATGCATACATATGACACCGTGATTTTGTTAAGTGATATATATTCATCCCTGACATTTAATTGAAATAACTAACCACTTGGCCATAGGTTAGAGAATTATATACGGACACTGGGTTGGTTAAATTAAATGATTTTAAAAGTTGTTTTGAAATTATTTAAATGAATTGATTTAAGAATAAAAATCTAATTTATGGAAATTGAATTATTTTGAATTGAAGCTCGAGATGTTGGAATTTAAACTTGGTAAATGAAATGGATTAATTATTCGAAGTTTAGATTTTTAAGAAAAATTGAAATATGGCGTAAAGTTTCGAAAGTCGATTTGTTTTAAAAGATTGGACTTTTAATCGAACTCTGAATATTTCTAAGAAAATTTATATGAAATGATATTTCAAGTTTGAGTTTGGAAGTGAAAATTAATTTGAAATTGAGATTTAATTAATTTGGAATTAAATTGAAATTTAAATAAATTTGTGAATTGAACTAAATTGAAACTATTGAATTAAATTTGAAGATAAAATTGATTTGAATAGGATTTGAACTGAAATTGATTTGGAATGTAATACTTAAATGAATTCTTGAAATCCGAATATTAATCTAAGTTTATTAAATGGGAATTGTTCCAGAAATTAAGTAAACTACTTAATACGGATGTTTAATTTGAAGTATATTCTAATTTGAATACCAAATGGTTTTAAAGCGAATCTTATATTTTTATATAAATATATGAACTGTTTTGAAATGTGAAATATTTAAAGTTTCGAAATATATTGGAAGTGAAATTGTTTATTTTGTGGTTCAAATATGTATTTGAAATTGATAATTTGAAATGGTTTATTGAGAAGCTGAATCGAGTTGAAATTGATGATTTGAAATTTGATTAAATTTTAATCTTGGAATTCGAGTTTATGTGAATCGAAACGAGATATTCAGGCGAAAATGATTTTGAAATCGAAATGAGATATTAAGGCGAAAAATGATTTTGAAATTGAAATGAGATATTGAGGCGAAAATGTTTTGAAACGGAATCTTACATCTTGAATAGATATGATGATATTTGAAATGGATTTGATTTTGAAGCGAATATGATATTTTGATATCAATTATGAATCGATTTGAAATGTAAAGGATCGAACCGGTGTGAAAAATATAACGTAGTTATTAAAGAGACCGGGATCGGATATGGACATACTCTCTGTCGATACCGAAAACCACTTTAATAACTAGTATACGTGGAGTGTTGATCCAGAACGAAGTGGATGGTTTGATGAACGCGTTGATTGAAGAAAGAGAACGATATTGGATGACCTCTGACATGACTAAAACAGGAGCCGCGCCGGGCCATTGAGGTTCGCCACCTCTAGCGGACACACTTCTTCGTTACCATGTCTATTACTTTTGTGATTCGATTTGGGTGCACCCCTCGATTTTGGGAGTGTTGTTTTGCGGTGTTGGGGTAGTAGCTGCTATGCCCAACATCAGTCCGGATCACGCAACTACTAGTATCCTAGTTGGTATTGCCTCATGTACCTTGTCATACTGATTATCCTATTCGCGACCACTACGATTTTGATTTGTACCTTTAGTATATGGATTGCCCTCTGGTGACTTCCGGTTTTGGGGAAACTACGGTCTTGTATATGCTCTTGGGAATATAAACTGTGTTAAGGGTGGAATGGGCCATGGCTTAACGCTATTTTAATACTTTTACTTTAATGTAGACATATTATAATAGCGTATTGTACTACATAGTAGATAGTTTAACGGATCCTTGAGAGATGGAAAAATCCCGTAACATCTCTTAAGTTATTGCACTCACGTTGACACTGGATAGGAGATGTCAAAACCCGTAAACATCTCTGACGCCGTCACACTCATATTTTCTTATTCGATTTGACTTACATGAGATATTTTAGTCCTGACTCGAGTGTTTTGTCTTTTCATTACGCTCGGGTCAGCCTGAGCATTTCAGATAAGGTTGAAGATCTATTTTGGAGGAGGAAGACGGAGTTTGGTATTGCATCATTTGTATTCTACTACCATATTATTTTTCCGCTGCATTATTGTATTATCTCTGATATGTATGTAACTCTGATTTATGATGTATAATAATAATCAAATTTATTTATTTAACAGCTTCATGAATTGTTATTTTTTATTATATCTTGTTCCTTCCATTGCGAGATTCTGAGTTTGTTTCTGTTGTTTCTTTTCTTA
The DNA here is from genome assembly GCA_030737815.1 of Allium fistulosum. Lineage (NCBI taxonomy): Eukaryota > Viridiplantae > Streptophyta > Magnoliopsida > Asparagales > Amaryllidaceae > Allium > Allium fistulosum. Next base: position 133,101,235 of record CM060904.1, read on the forward strand.
TTTAACCCCATTAACCATCCGCCCTTTTTAATGGTTTAGAATCGGCATGTGTGTCTGATTTGTCGATTTAAACTGTCCAAAAATGTGGGTCGTTACACTTGGTATCAGAGCTTTGGTTTAGATTACCTGAGCTCTAGTGGGGAATAACTCGTTGGAATAGGGTTGAAACCTATGAATGAGTTTGAGTGTATATGAGAGAGCGTACTTGTTATTTGCTATAAAATGGTTTTATATTGTGTTGATTTGTTCCGTTGAGTATTTATAAATTCTGGTCGGTACATGGGACGCCATGACATCGATAGGGATTTCTAAACACTCGAATAGGACAAACTGACATAATATCGTTTTGAATTATATTTTATATAAATATTATTATGAATATATAAATTTTGATTGTATTGGTTGGTAGGAGATGATAATATTAGATTATCGTCGTCAATTGGTTGACTTGTCAATATTTCTAAATTATTGACAAATGAGAAAAAAAATGAATTTGGGAAATATAATTGAAAATGGAATTAAATGAATATGATTTTGGATTTGAGAATATAAATTCCAATGTTTGAAATTTGTTGCAAATGGTTTGAAAATAATATACATATTATATGAAAGAAACTCGAATAGGAAAGATTTTAAATGACTTTGAAATGAAATAAGTGATGTATGCCCCACTTGACGTTTGGAAAATAAGTTTCGGTAATGTGTGCACGCATTATCGACGTTTATTTTTCAAGAGTCCGAGTGGGGGAGACCACTAAATGTTTTCTGTACTCTTCGAATAAACTAGAAATTGAAATTTTTCTAAAATATGAAAGAGAATTTAAAGGTTAAAATGAAAATTTAAATTGTAATAGTAAACCTTAATGTGATAAATAATAAATTGAAGATTTGTTAAATAAGCTCAACACTAGAATTTAATGAAAATAAGTTGTATATTATCAACTGCACTAAATTTGCATAACCATAACTTACCTAATATTTAAAAGTTTAAAATGCATATTTTGATAAGTAAGTAAAAAAAAAATATACAAGTATGATAGTGTAAATAAAATGTGAAGATCAAATTGATAGTTGCAAATATGAAAGTAATTCAAATTGAAAAATGAATAATATATACTTAGTTGATGGTATGAAATTTAATTTGAACAAGCAAAATTATTGAATTAAATCAATGAGGAAAACAAGTAAAGTGAATTATGGAATTTGATATAATTCAAACAAAGTAAATGAATTGAGTAAACTTGATTTGTTTGGAAATGAATAAACCAATTGAGACAAATAAAAGAAATTGATTGACTTGGTGGTAAATTTGGTATGGACGTTAATGTTGTTGTGCTTTGGTTGTAGATGGATGTTAGGTGAGTAAATATGATTCATAATGTAATGGAATTGAATAAATGGAATAAAAATTTAAGTAATTAAATTCAATTTGTAGTAAGGTGATGTTGAATATAATTGAATTCAATTTAATGTGAAGCAAAATTGTCTTGAGTTAAAATGTGGAGGTAATAAAGTGAATAAACCGGAAAATGAATTTAATGTAAACTTATTTCATAAAAATATAAAAAAAATTAACAACTTTGGGTTAATGCTTGATTTTCCGGAAACTTTAAATTGGATAGTTTGTATTTGTAATAACAAACAAATGTAGAAATCTAAAATTGTCCGGTATGTGCTGAAACTAAAAGCACCATAACTTTTAAATGAATAATCGGAATTTGATGATCTTGGACTTTTTGGAAAGCTTAGAATCTGTAACACGACTTTTGTTTAGAGTATTTCAGAAAATTCATTCGTTTACTAGGTTAAAAATGTAAATGTCTATCGCTGTCCTGTGTAAGAATAAGCAAAACCAATAGCATTTGACCTTAGTATTTATGACATAACTTTTTACTGGTTTATCGGATTTTCATGATCTTGTACTTTCTGGAAACCGCAGAACCTATGCTCCAACTTTTGTTTTAGAAGCCTGGCATTTTGCTGAAGATTAGAAGGTCGAAGGTGTGCGTGAAGGTCGCTGACCTGCACGGACCTGAAACGTATTCCCGTAGTAAAACGGCCGTAACTTTTGAACGGATAGTCCGAATTAGACGATTTTGGACATTCCGGAAACCCTGAAGCAAATGCTACAACTTTTGTTTAGATTAGCTTGCAAAATTCTGTCGTTTGGTTGGCTAAAAACTAGAATCTACTTGCTGTCCTGAATACAAAATTCTCAGTTTGGAAGTTAATATGTTATGTATATGTTGTATATGGCAAGTATATTGATCTATCATTATATGCATGGTTCTAACTTGGTTGTTGAGTATTTTAGTAGGTAGAAAAGGATTGCGCTGCACTTCCGAAATCCGTTTCTGCGCTAAATGCAAAATGTAAGTAAAAATTTGCTAGTAAACGCTAATAAAGGTACGTATTCGGATTATTTATCGTATTTGGGTTATATATATATATATATTGTTTTCCCCATATATGGGATGCCTCATTATTTGAATGAGATGTATATCGATTATATTTTTTATATTTGTATGGGAAATATTTTCCCGATCGAACCGCGCAAAGGAGATGCTGCCGAAATTTTCCGTAAATCTGAGTGTTAGAAAATTTTTGAAACTTTAAAACCTATAATCTATTTTCTAAATGTTAATAGGGTTTATAGGTATATAAGATGATAATAACTATTACCTCGTTCCTTTTCGAGGACGAAAAGTTTTAAGTGGGGGAGAATGTAACGACCCGTATTTTTAACACTTTAAAAATACGAATTAAAATGAAAATTTTGGATAAAAATCCGAAGGAAATAAAATTTTGTGTGTTAAATGTGAATTACAAGTTAAATTACAAAACTGAACTCTGAAATAACTTATTTGTAAATTAAATATGGATGTTAACTTGTAGTGAACGTAAATAATGAATTAAATTTGATTGTAAACCAAATTGGTTATGATTGTAAACAAGAATAAATAAAATGGTAAATTTAATAATGGGAGTGTATGTTATTGAAACTAATATAAATAAATGTAACTTAATATTACAGTTGATTGAAAGCAGATAATAACTGAAACTGTAATTCGATAAAGATGTTAACTTGTAATTGAACGTAAGTAAAGATTTAAACTTGAATGTAACAAGTAATTGAATTGAACTGAATTTGATTGTAAACAACGAAATAAATAAAATGTCACCTTTAATATTGAAGTTATAATATGGAAATCAACGTAAATGAATGTAAATCAATATTGCTGTGAATTTAAATAAGATGATAGCTGAAGAAAATGAAAGTAAATGAATTATAAACTATTGATAATAATGTATAAGTAAATGGTTGATTCAATAATGAAAGTGTAAATTGAAATAAAAGAATTCATTTGGAATTAAAAAACTTGAATTTGAATTACAATATAATTGAACGCTGAATCGAATATAATCTTTTATATTGGATTTATAATGGAAAACTGCATTGTAGAAGATTGTTAATTACTGTGAAATTAAAAATGGGATTTGTGAACAATTGAAATTTGATTTAAAAGTTAATAATTTAAATTGGGAATTTTATATTGAAATTAAACAGTCGAATAATTTATTTTTCGAATATTGGATTTAATTAGACAATTAAATCAATAATTTAATAAGTTAAATTTCAGAAATAATTGAAAATCGAGTTGAATATGATTGAAAATGATTTGTAAAATTTTATCTTATCATATTGGAGTTATAGTAATGTTATAGAACTTTTAAAATTGAATTTAAAGTTAATTTGTGAAAATTGAATATTTTAATATTTAATTATCGATTGAAAAATAGCCATTTTTCGAACAGTCTCAGAATTGAACGAAACTAGTTCCATTGGATCCGTAATAGTTTGTTATTATCGGATTTCAATTTTCGTAGCAATCGGAGTTATCATTTGATCGTGGCAGCTCGAAACGCATCGAATTGTTTTTAATATTAATTCGGCGAGAGAAAATAGTCTTTTTTCAAAAAGTCTCGGATTTCGACGAAACCAGTTTCATCGGATCCGTAATGTGATATTATTGTATGGTTTCAAATTTCGTGTCAATCGGAGTTACCGTTTGTCCGGGGCAAGCCAAAACGCATCGAAATCGGTTTAATTTAAAACTGATCGTTTTCTCCGTAACTCGCACAGATAACCGAATTAGCCTCCGAAACATGTTCCATTGCGTTCGGAACGTGGGGTAAACCTTAGAAACGTCAGCCGGCACGCTTCGTTTGGAGTTCGGAAAATTTTGGGTGAATAGTGTCGCCTATTTTTCTATAAAAGCCCTCACTTATTTCATTGTGCAAAAGAACTAGGGTTTCAGCCCTTAGCCGCCACTTTCCTATCAATGGCCAGAAATGCATCTTCTTTCTCCTCTAATATCTTCCAATCCATAAAGAATTAGCAAAAGTCGTCAACTACAAAGTTGTAGAGGACGATGAGAGCTTCAAATCCATACGGAGATGATCGAAAACGGAGCAACGGATCAACGGGAAATCGTGCTTGAAGCTGCTGCGTTTTTCACGCATTTCGAGGCAGAGGGGGTGGCCGAGCTTGCTGTACTTGTGGGTGAAGGTGGAGTCGAGTGGTGGCTTCGATTTGGTGGTGGTTTGATGAAGTTTCGTCAAGCGTGGAGGCGGCGGCACGTAACCCTAGTTTTGAAGCAATGGGTTCTCATTCACGTTAAAACCTGGTAGTGGTTGCGTGAGGGAAGAAGGTGGGATGCGGCCAGATCTGGAGTAGAGAGGATGGACGGCCTGGATTTAAAAGTAGGGTTTGAAAAAGAAAATTTAAGCTGAAATTGTTTTATATAAATTCGTGTAACTTTAAAATTGCATAACTTCTTCAAACGAGGTCCGATTGGAACGAAACTTTTTGCGTTGCGATCGTAATGACGAGAGCTTCGAAATGAAACTAGTTTGGATGGATTTGGAGACGGTGGAAATTTGGGCTAAAGTTGGGCGTCGTCCAGTTTCAGTTCCAAACCGGAACGTCTCGGCGACAACAGAAAATCAAGGTGAGTGTTTTATAATGCTCACAACGTACTGAATATCTTTATGGTAGTTAAATTTGACATTATGAAGTGATATGATTTTATTTGTCGTTGTTTGATAAAATTTAATTGTCATATAGATTGTCATTTGAATTAACCGTTGAAAATTAAATTGACAGTTAAATTGAAATTAAAATTGAATTGCGATTGAATTACCTGACATTGATAACTATGAAATTGCCATGAATTGTATTGTCTATTGGATGATGTATTTCGATGGATGTTATTGGTCGATATTTTAAATGTTTGGATGTTTACTTGCTTATATATACAATGTTATGCATACATATGACACCGTGATTTTGTTAAGTGATATATATTCATCCCTGACATTTAATTGAAATAACTAACCACTTGGCCATAGGTTAGAGAATTATATACGGACACCGGGTTGGTTAAATTAAATGATTTTAAAAGTTGTTTTGAAATTATTTAAATGAATTGATTTAAGAATAAAAAACTAATTTATGGAAATTGAATTATTTTGAATTGAAGCTCGAGATGTTGGAATTTAAACTTGGTAAATGAAATGGATTAATTATTCGAAGTTTAGATTTTTAAGAAAAATTGAAATATGGCGTAAAGTTTCGAAAGTCGATTTGTTTTAAAAGATTGGACTTTTAATCGAACTCTGAATATTTCTAAGAAAATTTATATGAAATGATATTTCAAGTTTGAGTTTGGAAGTGAAAATTAATTTGAAATTGAGATTTAATTAATTTGGAATTAAATTGAAATTTAAATAAATTTGTGAATTGAACTAAATTGAAACTATTGAATTAAATTTGAAGATAAAATTGATTTGAATAGGATTTGAACTGAAATTGATTTGGAATGTAATACTTAAATGAATTCTTGAAATCCGAATATTAATCTAAGTTTATTAAATGGGAATTGTTCCAGAAATTAAGTAAACTACTTAATACGAATGTTTAATTTGAAGTATATTCTAATTTGAATACCAAATGGTTTTAAAGCGAATCTTATATTTTTATATAAATATATGAACTGTTTTGAAATGTGAAATATTTAAAGTTTCAAAATATATTGGAAGTGAAATTGTTTATTTTGTGGTTCAAATATGTATTTGAAATTGATAATTTGAAATGGTTTATTGAGAAGCTGAATCGAGTTGAAATTGATGATTTGAAATTTGATTAAATTTTAACCTTGGAATTCGAGTTTATGTGAATCGAAACGAGATATTCAGGCGAAAATGATTTTGAAATCGAAATGAGATATTGAGGCGAAAAATGATTTTGAAATTGAAATGAGATATTGAGGCGAAAATGTTTTGAAACGGAATCTTACATCTTGAATAGATATGATGATATTTGAAATGGATTTGATTTTGAAGCGAATATGATATTTTGATATCAATTATGAATCGATTTGAAATGTAAAGGATCGAACCGGTGTGAAAAATATAACGTAGTTATTAAAGAGACCGGGATCGGATATGGACATACTCTCTGTCGATACCGAAAACCACTTTAATAACTAGTATACGCGGAGTGTTGATCCAGAACGAAGTGGATGGTTTGATGAACGCGTTGATTGAAGAAAGAGAACGATATTGGATGACCCCTGACATGACTAAAACAGGAGCCGCGCCGGGCCATTGAGGTTCGCCACCTCTAGCGGACACACTTCTTCATTACCTTGTCTATTACTTTTGTGATTCGATTTGGGTGCACCCCTCGATTTTGGGAGTGTTGTTTTGCGGTGTTGGGGTAGTAGATGCTATGCCCTACATCAGTCCGGATCATGCAACTACTAGTATCCTAGTTGGTATTGCCTCATGTACCTTGTCATACTGATTATCCTATTCGCGACCACTACGATTTTGATTTGTACCTTTAGTATATGGATTGCCCTCTGGTGACTTCCGGTTTTGGGGAAACTACGGTCTTGTATATGCTCTTGGGAATATAAACTGTGTTAAGGGTGGAATGGGCCATGGCTTAACGCTATTTTAATACTTTTACTTTAATGTAGACATATTATAATAGCGTATTGTACTACATAGTAGATAGTTTAACGGATCCTTGAGAGATGGAAAAATCCCGTAACATCTCTTAAGTTATTGCACTCACGTTGACACTGGATAGGAGATGTCAAAACTCGTAAACATCTCTGACGCCGTCACACTCATATTTTCTTATTCGATTTGACTTACATGAGATATTTTAGTCCTGACTCGAGTGTTTTGTCTTTTCATTACGCTCGGGTCAGCCTGAGCATTTCAGATAAGGTTGAAGATCTATTTTGGAGGAGGAAGACGGAGTTTGGTATTGCATCATTTGTATTCTACTACCATATTATTTTTCCGCTGCATTATTGTATTATCTCTGATATGTATGTAACTCTGATTTATGATGTATAATAATAATCAAATTTATTTATTTAACAGCTTCATGAATTGTTATTTTTTATTATATCTTGTTCCTTCCGTTGCGAGATTCTGAGTTTGTTTCTGTTGTTTCTTTTCTTTTCTTATTTAACCCCATTAACCATCCGCCCTTTTTAATGGTTTAGAATCGGCATGTGTGTCTGATTTGTCGATTTAAACTGTCCAAAAATGTGGGTCGTTACAAATGACGTAAATATCGTTACTTTTTTAGATATGGAAAGCATAGAAAAAGTCATTTCGACGAATGCTAAAAAGGCTTCACTTTGACTTGGTTGACCAAATATTCGCTTTATAATAAAGATATATGCATCGGAACTTCCTTCTTTGCTATTACATTCCACATATCTTATAAATACCTTTGAAGCATCCTAAACAAAGGCCTTTTGTTGGAATTTTGTGAGTAAGCTCCTCGGCTTGGACAAGACATTTAGTTCATGTCGCTATGCTTGAATATAGGGAAAGTTTGTAGATAGAATAATTTTTTAGACGTATTACCATGTTCCCAAAGATTAGAACCACTTCTTACGGGTAATGTAATCTTCATGCTGAAACTCCTAATTCTTGTAGTCATTTATTTGGTACCTCCCAAGAAGTGGAACTGTCATTCTAGCCCTAGATTAATGTTTCGATCTTGAGATATATGCAGCTAATTGTTAGATCACAACAAATAAGCATATCTTGTATATTATTACAATTAACTTCGTAATGTTGGAAATGCAGATTACGGATTTTAAGGCTGGATTAACACTAGAGGAAGGTGAATGGTGTTTAATGAATTTTTGAAATCTTTTGAAATTAAACACAAGCAGATGCAGTTTACAAACGTAGAGACAATCACAGACATGGATGCAAATAGTAAATAAAAGTAATAAAGGAAAAAACACACCAGAATTTTATACTGGTTCGGAGTAACCCTACATCCAGTCCCACACAATTTTTGGTGTAGATTCTTTTTCAAATATAAAGTCGATGTTACAACCTCAATTTCAAGGCCACAAGATACACCCTCCTGTCTTCGAGTCCAGGGAAAACTCTCTTGATTTAACCAGAGTCCCAGACTACAAGATCACCTAATTGATTTACGGGCTACAATCACACTCAATTGATTTACAGGCCACAATCACACCGTTTCCTATCACATTTAGATAGAGAGACGGTCGATACACTTCGATCTCTTGATCTTTGATTATAAATGATCCTATAACTCTGAATAACACTGAGATTTTTGAGAGAGAGTGGAAAAGAATCAAACTAGAGACAAACGAGTTTGATTCATTTAGGATTTCGGCAGAGTTTTATTAAGAATGTTTGAAAATAAGAATGAAAGAGAAAGAGGAGAGAAACAAAGAAAAATCCAGTAAAAATTCATTGAAAACTACTGGTATTTATAGGAGAATAACGGTCATGTCCATTCATGAAAGGTTATGACGAATAGACACTTCTTTTGAAAATTTGAATTTTAAATTATATGACAACCATGTCGACATGGGGATGAGGGATGTCGACATGCCTATGTTAAATTTGAAAATTAATTTTTGCTTTAAAACGATTTCTATTCTAAAACTTGTCAAAACAATTTCTAAACTTTGTAAACCATTTTGGATATAATTTAAACTTATAAGAGAGATTTAGAAAGTAATTTTAAATACATAATCTATAATATAAAAGTGATATTAAAACTAAGTATAGACTTCTTTAAAATATATTTTGAGATTTAAAGCTATAATATTGAAATCAAAAGATAGTTAAAAACTAAAGGTGATTTTGAGATAGAAAGATGGTAATAATAGTTTTTGAATTAAGGCTAAAATATTTATATTGATAAAGATGACTTCTAAAAATAGTTTTTGAAAAAATAGTTAAAATAAATTATTTTGAAAATTTCGTGGATTCCATTCCACTAGAGAAGGTCGTGGGTTATCCCACTATTAAAGTGAGAAGGTGGATTTCATTCCACAGTTAAAATCCGAATAAAGATTTTAGTGCTATTATGAAGTTTTAACATAAATCTAGATTCTATTACTTATCTTGATATCTTGAACTCTTGATATTCACGTGTCTTCAGTCTTGATTTCTTCAATCTTGAATTCGTCAGTCTTGAATCTCTATACTGTACATTCTTTATTCACATTACCTACATATATATACCCTACATATACATATACATACATATATATAAATATATATATAGACATATACATTACCTGCATATATATACTGTACATTCTTTATTCACGTAAGTATCACATAGGGTATATTTAATACTTTAGCCTAAATTATTTCAAAATAAGCATTGTTTATTTGATTATTTTTATTCAGACCTTGTGTTTATCAAGCACAGGTATTTCATGCATGTTTCTTCTCATCTGGGCATATTACTATTTTAATCGTTTATAATTATTTTATCTACTTTATTATTCGAATGAAAGGAATATTCCCATTTAATTTTCTGAAAATAAAAGCAGCAATTACTGCACTATTTTTGTATTCGTTTTGGGAACTCCGACTAAAGGATGTTTCAGATGATGGTATCATTATCTGCAACAGAAAGAAATGCATTATTTAGAAGTGAATTTACAAAAGAAAGAAATGCTACAGTGCGTAGCGTGAATTTTGCAGTGGACAATTCACTGTGACACATATTTCCATGTGTCAAAGCAGAGTTTTATATTTAAAAAACATCCAATTCTTATTTTATAAATTAATTGAGGAAAACATTGATATTGTTGAATGTTGATATCCTTTTTTCAGTTTGGCCTAAATTGAAAAGGTAGTTGCCCATTTAAATCATATTTATTGACCTGGAACTTCTCCTCATTTGATGATTTACATATTAATCTGTTTAATCTTCCTTACAATTGGTCTATGAATATTTACAGATTTTTAAAAATGGAAAACGCCTCGTCAAGTTGTAGCAGTAAATCTGTTGCATGTGCTACATCAAATGCTTGTGTCAAAGATAACATAGTTGTGCTAGAAACCACGGACTCTAGTACGCCACCAACTCAAATTATTCCAGCTAATGAAGAAATATCTGCACCTTTGAATATAAAGCCCTTAAAATCCGAGGTATGGAAAGATTTTGATAGAGAAGTGTTAGAGGGTAGTAACTGTATTAAGGCAACTTGTAAACATTGTTTAAGGATATTCAATGGAGCCACTTCATTGGGAACAACACATTTGAAAAATCATATAAAAGTTTGTCCCAAAAATACTACCAATAAAAGATTATCCGGACAACAACTTTTGACTACTAAAAAGTCTCCCAATAAACCATTCAAATTAGCTAGTTGGAAGTTTGATCAAAGTAGGACTCGAATGTGTTTTTCTCATATGGTTGCCAAACATGATTATCCATTCAATATGACTGAACATGTTTACTTTCAAGAATTTGTTAAGAGTATTAATCCAACCGTTAAGTTCTATTCTAGAAATACAGTTCGTTGTGATGTGTTGAAACTTTATGCTAATATGAGAACTGAATTACAACAGATGTTTGATAGTTTGTCTACTCGTGTTAGTCTTACTACTGATTTATGGACATCTGAACATCAGAATATAGGTTATTATTGTATAACTTGTCATTACATTGATGATGAATGGAAATTGCAAAAAAAGATAATTGCTTATCATGAAATGCCTTCTCCACACACTGGACTTGCACTTAGTGCTGCTCTTAAAACAAAACTATTGCATTGGAATTTGGATAAGAAATTATTTTCAATTACTGTCATAACGTATCGAATAATGATGTTATGATAAGAGATCTCAAGGCATGGTTAGATGGCAAAGGGGTCTTGATTTCAAATGGTGATTTGTTTCATATGCGTTGTTGCACTCATGTCTTGAATTTAATTGTGCAAGATGGGTTAAAAGCAGTACATGGTCTTATTATAAAGATAAGAGAAAGTGTTAATTTCACAAAGTCTTCACAGTCTAGAAAACAAAATTGGGAAAACGCATTGGCACAAACTAGATTAGTTGGAAAAGGTGTTTCTTATGATGTTCCAATGCGATGGAACTCAACACACCTTATGCTTGAAAGTGCGATTGAATTGCGTCCCGCGTTTGAGAGATTAGTTGAGTTAACTTCAGATTATATAAGTTTGCCTTCTAGAGAAGAATGGGAGATAGGAAAAAAAAATTGTGAATGTTTGAAAATCTTTTATGATGTAACTCTCAAATTTTCAGGTGTTAAATATCCAACAGCGAATTTGTATTTTAAAAGCGTGTGTGATATTTATGAAAGTATAACTAGTTGGGAGCTAAGTGAGCATGATTATATTTGTTCCATGGCACAAATGATGAGAGTTAAATTTGAGAAATATTGAAATACTTGCAATTTAATGATGAGTATTGGAATGGTTTTCGATCCTCGTTATAGAATGGCTTACATTGAATTTTTCTATGATTTGATTTATGGGGAAGATGCACAAGTTCATGTTAGGAAAATCAATGATTGTTTGAAATCTCTTTTCTATTTATATGAAGAAGAAAGTGCATCCTATAAAAATGTATCTTCTTCTTGTGCATTGGATGATAATGTAAATCATGGTTTAAAAAAGAGAACAAAAATGGATCTTAAGTGGAAAAATTATAGAGAACAAAAAATTGGAAGTTTGCAAAGTTCAAAGACCGAGCTTGACAAGTATTTGAAAGATGAATTATTGCCGATGGATGAGGATGACGACAACTTTGATATTTTAATGTGGTGGAAAACAAATTGTCCTACATTTCCTACTCTCGCAAAGATTGCTCGTGATATTTTAGCCGTTCCCGTTTCCACCGTAGCATCCGAATCATCGTTTAGTAGCGGTGGTAGATTAATTACCGAAAATAGATCCTCATTATCTCCTGACATAGTGGAAGCATTGAGTTGTATTAAGGATTGGTTACCATCGGACATAGGTTAGTTATTATTACATACTAAAATTATTTTAGAATTTTAACCATTTAGTATAATCAGTTTTTTTTATTTAACAGGTAAAGATATAGAGCTTGTAGATGAAGCATCAACCCTAACATAAACTATCTATCGCACAAGGTAATTTTTTTTTCATGTGCTGCAGCGGCACTTTCTATGTTTATTTATCATTTTTTGCGATTTTGATTAGAATGATTTGCCACATTACTGCAGTCAATATTTTTAATTGCAAGACCCATGTTTAAAAAATGCAAGTTACGAGTTTTTTGGTAGATTTTGAGAACAATGACTGAAGTGCAAAGGTGTAAACATGAAACGCATTTAGATATATGCGAACATGCTTCACATATTTCATATCCAGCATTTAGCCACGTTATAAGTATGATCATACAAATATTGTAGCAAGTTAAACACCTGACCATTAAAAATCTATACAAAATGGTCAAAGACAAAAAGGTGGCAGTTGCATGCATACTTGGTTGGTTTTCTTCTTAAATAGCACTATTGATAGTTAAGATTGTATAATTTCAGAAATAAATATTTGTTGAAACTTTCCCTAATTTTAGTTTAATACATAATAATACTATACTGAACAAAATATTATTTGTATTATTTAAAACAAATAGTAAAGCTATTAAAGAAAATGTGCATCAGATGTGGCTAAATGCTGGATATGAAAAATAACGATGTATACTTTTTTTATTTAATGTAGGAATATTCATTTAGTGAACAAGATGATAACATAAAGTGTGATGTTCAGGTATGTTGCTTTTGAATATATGACACTCAAAGTAAACCTGAAGTTGTTATTTTAAAGTGTGATCATATAAAGAGTGATTTGAATATATGACACTCAAAGCATCTATTGCACCAAGTGTTGCAGTGCAGCACTTGCACCAAGTGCACTGCTCTGACTGTCTGACAGCAGCACTTGGTAGTGCTGCTGCTGCACCAAGTGCAGTAGCACTTTCTGACACCAAATATTATGATTTTTCTCTTAAATTTGTTAATTTTTTTCCTCCTTTATCATTCATCATATAACATAATAATCTTTAAAGTAGGAATTATTTAAGCTCTTTCTGATGCAAGCGTGTTCTTCCTGGTGATTTGACAAAACGCATTTATTTCTCTTTAGGTTTCAAAAATTGGATTTCTGCCTCAAACGTCGAAGTCTGTCTTGTTCAGGTATGCACTTACTGTTCTCCACCGTGTAGTTTTCATCCCTTTCATTCTGCTTGAATGTTGATTGCTGCCTCAATCGTTCCTGCTTGGTCACTTGCATTTTTTATTCATCCTTCCCTCAGTTTTAAGTTGGAATTTTATTCTTGTGGTTTCTATGTAAACAAATTTCATACTTTGATGATTGTTGCCTCTCTTTATGTTGTATTTTCTGACAGCAGCAGCACTTCTAGTGCAAAATAGAATATGAGTTTGAAGTTCGATATATTGGAATCATTGGATCATATTTTTTCTATGTTTTGTTTTATAGGATCGTGTGGAAAGCTCATGAGTTTGAAGATAGAACAAAGAATTGGATGTTCATTCTTCACTTTTGCAAAGAAATCGGATGCTTATTCGTCACCTTAGCTATGTTTATTTAGGTTTTATGGTTAATTATTTAAATTGTATAAGCTAATTAATTATGCATTTTGTAACTGTATTATGATTTTGTGTGGATTGTTTGTTGTTAACTTAGAAACTGAAGTATATTAGTTTGTCGACTGATTGTTATTTGAATGCTATGAATTGTAATTTTTTTGATTAAAATTTTCATTATAATATAATTCTCAATCTAGTTTTCGGATGCGGATTTTCGGATATTTTCGGATGTTCGGAAATATCCGCATCCTCTTTTCGGATGCGGATATTTTCGGATATCCGAAAATATCCGCGGATGCGGATACGGATGTTAATTTTTGAATATTCGCGGATATCGGATGCAGATGCGGATGTAGATTTTAATTTTTGGATACGGATGCGGATATAGCCATATCCACATTCGTTTGCATCCGTTGACAGGTCTAAACCAGACTACAAGATCACCTAATTGATTTACGTGCTACAATCACACTCAATTGATTTACAGGCCACAATCACACCGTTTCCAATCACACTTAGATAGAGAGACGGTCGATACACTTCGATCTCTTGATCTTTGATTATAAATGATCCTATAACTCTGAATAACACTGAGATTTTTGAGAGAGAGTGGCAAAGAATCAAACTAGAGACAAACGAGTTTGATTCATTTAGGATTTCGGCAGAGTTTTATTAAGAATGTTTGAAAATAAGAATGAAAGAGAAAGAGGAGAGAAACAAAGAAAAATCCAGTAAAAATTCGTTGAAAACTACTGGTATTTATAGTAGAATAACGGTCATGTCCATTCATGAAAGGTTATGACGAATAGACACTTCTTTTGAAAATTTGAATTTTAAATTATACGACAACCATGTCGACATGGGGATGAGGGATGTCGACATGCCTATGTTAAATTTGAAAATTAATTTTTGCTTTAAAACGATTTCTATTCTAAAACTTGTCAAAACAATTTCTAAACTTTGTAAACCATTTTGGATATAATTTAAACTTATAAGAGAGATTTAGAAAGTAATTTTAAATACATAATCTATAATATAAAAGTGATATTAAAACTAAGTATAGACTTCTTTAAAATATATTTTTGAGATTTAAAGCTATAATATTGAAATCAAAAGATAGTTAAAAACCAAAGGTGATTTTGAGATAGAAAGATGGTAATAATAGTTTTTGAATTAAGGCTAAAATATTTATATTGATAAAGATGACTTCTAAAAATAGTTTTTGAAAAAATAGTTAAAATAAATTATTTTGAAAATTTCGTGGATTCCATTCCACTAGAGAAGGTCGTGGGTTATCCCACTATTAAAGTGAGAAGGTGGATTTCATTCCACAGTTAAAATCCGAATAAAGATTTTAGTGCTATTATGAAGTTTTAACATAAATCTAGATTATATTACTTATCTTGATATCTTGAACTCTTGATATTCACGTGTCTTCAGTCTTGATTTCTTCAATCTTGAATTCGTCAGTCTTGAATCTCTATACTGTACATTCTTTATTCACATTACCTGCATATATATACCCTACATATACATATACATATACATACATATATATAGATATATATATAGACAAGAATATTAATATTTATATTTTATAACAAGTTCTAAGGTTGTTGTCATCAAAACCATCATCTCAAGAACTAACGCATGATATACTAAGCAGCTCATCTATTGAAGTTGAATGAAACATATTATCAACCAAAGCATGCAATGACGTATATAATTTTTTGTTACTGCAATTATAAAGCACTATTTCACCCAGTATCACGTATAGTGCAGTTAGAAATTAGACAACTGTACAATAAAAAAATAAAGTGATAAAGAAAGCAAACTAAGCTTTATGCAGCTAAGCTAGAAAAATTATCTTTGGACTGATAATAAATATTTTAACATTTGGAATTCCCAAACTTAGTGTAGTTAAGGGTGCATTCGTAGGCTTTTTCAATCGCATGCTTCAAACACGTCAGACGTCTGAATTGGGGTACAACTACCAAGCCAAGTTCAATTGTGGAAAAGGAGGGGGGAGGGGATGTACCGTTGGCGTCCGAAGTATTGGCCAACGAGTCAGCTGCCAGTTGCTAATTACCCCCTTTAAATTCCTCGGCTGTTCTCCTTCTCTTCACGTCACTTCTTGCAAACACAATGTCCGACGCTGATTCGAATAGGAATTTCTTGATGGACTTAAGTACGGAAATACTTCAATGGATATTTCAACTTAAGTAATATGTCTTTTTTATTCGATTTCCAATTCAAGCATAAGTGGTTGTTACTACAATGGCTATTCACAACTTTATACAAAAGCACGACAGTGGAGACGACAACTTTGTAACATTTGATGATGATCTTGATTTCATCCCGAATATCTTGAAGAATATTGAAAAGCTCAAACTACCGCTGAGAGAGAATAAACCACTTCAAATGATTGTTGGAAATGAAATGACAACGGTTCGAGGTAACATAAGGGATGATGTGACGCCCCACCTCTATACCCACGCTAGCCAAGGACACTACGGTGTAGTGCTGTCAACTAGCACGGAGAATAAGGCTGTTGAGGAGCGACCATCCGTGTAACTTCTTTGTGCGAGCACCGATATGTCAGATAGAATAGAATGCATATCCTTTAAAGAGGAAATCTGACATACCGATACAAACACAAAGCTATCACACGGTGGCTATATAATCTTCGGAAACAAATATAGAAATAAACATAACACAAATCAGTCACAGACAATTCATATCACAAAGGCGGAAATATATATGAATATAACACACGAAAGTGTACATCAGAGTAGTGGTCAAATAAGATCCACAATAACACAAAAGAATAGATACAAGTGCAAGACAATAGAATATGTATACATCAAGGAGTCTAATCTCAAATGTATACAACAAAAAACTACTAAACTAGAGTAGTTAGCCAAAAGTCAAATGATGGTTCAAGATAGGAAGTCATGAAGAAGCACCTGTAAAATCTCAGTCTGACCCGAGTATTATTTAAGAAGAAAATAATAAACGGATCAGTCTAGCTATAAATATCAGATAAAGTTATATAGAATAAGAGATATAACAAAAACGTATGATAACTATAAAGTCATACTGTGATAAGTATCTAATCGAAAATCAATCCAGAGATTAATCAATATCACAAGAATCTTCTCAAAGATTAAAAGAATGTCATATTCTTAATTTAATTCACCAAGCCACAATAAATGACATACATATCAATGCCAACTGAAAAAGGTGGTGAAACATAAATCCCAGAAATCAATAAATTAGAAATCCAGAAATCACAAGAAAGAGGATGGCCAATCCCATAAACTGAACATCGACGCACCTAGAAAGGTTCGCCCCATGTAAAGTCTAGCATCGATACACCTAGAAAGACGTACCCCATGCAAAGTCGAACATCGACGCACCTAGAAAGATACGACCCATGCTCTAGCATCGACGCACCTAGAAAGATACGCCCCATGCATACATAAACATCGACGCAACTAGAAAGATATGCCCCATGTAATGTCTAACATCGATGCACCTAGAAAGATACACCCCATGCAAAGTCGAACATCGATGCACCTAGAAAGATACGACCCATGCATAGACGAACATCGACGCACCTAAATAGATACGCCCTATGCCCCGACTTATTGAGCCGATTGCTCCACGAAGTAAATAAACATCGACGCACCTAAATAGGTACGACCCATGCGAGAAATAAACATCGACGCACCTAAATAGATACGACCCATGCCAGAAGTGAGACGAAGCTCATTAAAACGAGGAACAGTCCTCCACGTGGACAAAGAGACATCGCACATTGCTAGTCTAAACCATAAAATGATCGTCATCGATCATAAAGAAGTGTCGATTACACTAAGCTAGTAAATATAAGAGTTTAGCTTCATGTCCCATAACCACTTGCTTAACTCAAATATTTACGAACAGATTGTAGATCTGCACTAGAAAATTGTCACAAGAGTTTCAATATGTGTGAATCGAAATCACACTAATGAGGTATAGACTAACCTTGAAGATAAAGAGATATGTGTGAATCGAAATCACACAAATGGTGTCTAGTCTAACCTCGCAACAAAGAGACATCGCTCAATCGCTAGTCTAAATCACAAGAATGATCGTCATGATCATAAGGAAGTGTCGATTACACTAAGCTAGTAAATATAAGAGTTTAGCTTCATGTCCCATAACCACTTGCTTAACTCAAATATTTACGAACAGATTGTAAATCTGCACTAGAAAATTGTCACAAGAGTTTCAATCGAACAAGTCCATAAATTAACCGACGAAGTAAACGCAAGCGTTTCATACCACTTGTTTTGCTAAGCCGTTTAATTAGATTTTCTCATACGAATGAGGTAAAGGTTTGTATATACTAGTAGATTGGAAAACAGTTTTATAAACGAGTTTGATATTGAAAATAGAGTTGAAATCGTTTTGATGAAAGAGTTTTGATATTTACTACTAGTATTGAAACCTTTATATTTTTAAAGTGACAAATCATAGAAGTGATTGTAGAAACAATCAATCATAAAAATTCACATTCGAAGACGTGAATAGAATCCAAAGAAATCAATCCCAAACCATCATAGTAGAAATTCTGTTGATTGTTTTTCGGATAAGATCGCCTACGCAGAGTTGTACGGGGTTCGACTTAGTGAAGACAAGAGAGGCGAGCGACATTCTCAAAAATCCCGAGAAGAAGTCATCAATGAAGAAAATAAATGATAACGACGAATTGGATAACCTTGATCCGATAGAAATTGAAAATCCCGAGCTAAATAAGCAAAAGCATGCGAAATAGAGCAGGTCACAGGCTCCAGACGTCTGGGGTAAATGCTCAGACGTCTGCAGCAAGTTTCGGGAACTTCCTGAAACAGACTCCAGACGTCTGAGCCTACCTGCAGACGTCTGGTGTCGAGATGAAATCGTTTTTCAGCCTAGTGGGAGAGAAATCTCCCACACTTTCACCCGAGTCGAGCAACGGACTATGGGGCTTTTGTCAATCGATACAACGGCCCTATAGGCACTCCGATTCATATCCAAAAGCATGATCAAACATTAAAGTTAGGATTTTCAAAGAATTGAACTCAAAACACTAAAAATTGAAATGTTCGCCAAAGCAATTCAAATCAAAAGCAATTGAACAAGAAATAGTGTTAGGAATTCATACCCAACATCAAACACGGTTATAGTCATAGATGTGAGATAAAAATCTCACCTTTGAACCCAAAAACAATGAATGAGAAGCTTGAAGACAAGGGAAGATCAACCACACTTCAATCTCAACACAAGAAGCTTGAATCTAAGCTTAAAAAGGAAACACTTTCCAAATTAGGTTTAGGAATCTTCTGAAATCAAAGAGAGAATGAATTGGAGAAGAAGATGGAGATGCATACCTTAGCTTCTCTTTGGATTTGGAGCAAGAATTTGAGATTGAAAGAGGAACTAGGGCTTAGAGTTTTAATTTCCCATCTCTCCCACCATTTTTGCTTTGAAACTGAAATGAGGAGGAAGTGAGGGAGAATGGGGAGAAGTGGTTCAGATTTGGGGGGTTTAAGTTGGCAAAGGGGCTGAACCCAAACCCAAACCCAAAGTGCAAATGGTCAAATTTTTGACTAGCTCCAAACATATCGAAGCTTACACTCAAAAAGATCGCAAATGACATTTTGAACTCAATGGAGGTGGTCTCGAGTCCTAATTCGACTGTTTGCAAAAAGTAGCTTTTTGGACTAAAATCCAACTAACGATGAAATATTTAAATAAAATATTTAAATATAAAATCGATAAATATGCGGGTTGTTACAGATGAACTAATTGTTGTGACTTAATTGAATATCTGTTTTTATCGCATTGATAGTTACTATCCTGCATTATATGGACAAAATGTATTTTTAATTCTGCATTATTGCACCGGCTCTAATATATTTGTTGTTATTAATTGTTCTATCTTTGTTACCGTTTAACTTATTATGTTTATAACTGTCAAATTACTTTATTGTTAGTTATACCGCTATTGTTATGAAATATTGGTTTTAATCCATCGGGCGCATGTATGTGTTACGCTAATCAATGTTGGGCAACGGCGATTTAATAAACAATGTCTAATCAAGAATACAGGACGAACCCGGCCATGCACATGGAGTTCATTCCATATACTGCAGAGTACTGACATATTTCTTAGTAGTTGATATTGTTAATTCAAGTTGTTTCTCATTATATTCACTATTTACATCGTAATACCAATGGTTCCATATAATGTTAATTACCAAAAATTCCGTTCATCTTGCTACCAATAAGAAAGAAACGTGTGCAACACATTTAAACATGGATCAACATACAAAATGTTAGCGAAATCTTGATGATCCATGAATTCATTATCTTTGCCCCAGTATTACCCATATAACTATGCACTCTTTATTCCCAAAATAAGAAACAACGACGAACCTAATTATGAAACAACCAATAACAGAAAAGGATACTGCCTGTTTCAGGTTGGAAATAAAACTTTTGATTACGTACATCTGAACAATAGCTCTGGCACTTAAGAAAAGCACTTGATAACCATTTTAAATAAATTTATCATGTTGGGTTTCATGTACACCGTTCAAAGTTAAATTACTCTATGGTTGTGTTTTAAGGTTAAATTACTGTTATAAGATGTAATAAAAATACAAAATCATAAGTGAAATTACGGTGAACATCAAATGATCAGTGCTAATTTGACGATCTCAAATATCTAAAACGTAGACCTTGCTTAGCACTATCAAAAAAAAATAGTTACATAAATTTTATCTTCCATATCTGGGTTAAAACTAAGAAAATACGGTCACTTAAAATAAAATTTCCATATTCACGTCCTTTTTTAGAGAGGGAGGGAGGGAGGGAGGGAGAACATAACGGTGATAGCACTGTTGCGATAACTCAGATGAATACCTCAATTGCAGTGAAGAATCAAGTTACCTCAGATTACGACCAATCTCTTCCAGCTAAAGGCATAAACTGACCAAAAACATCAGATCTAAAGTGCGCACATATAAAGCTAAGGTTACAAAGAAATGACAATAATGGTTTGACTTTAACACTACACAACAGGTAAGAAAAATAAAGATAAGTTACCTCGCAAGTGGTATATGGATCTGAGCATAAGGTAGATCTGATATTGGAAGAAACAAAATTAAGTGACATATGAAACGATGCAATTTGTTGCTGAAATGGGGGAGATCAAGGAATGGAGACTACACATAGCGTGTGGAATTGTGGGTACGGATTATGAAGAGAAAGTAAATGTAAAGTTGAAGTACCGAATTCGTCATTTGAAGACGGTGATAAATTAAAACAAAATCAGTGCAGTCGAAACGGTTAGAAAGTGAAAAAAAATAGGAAGAGATGGTGGGAAAGAATTAGTTTCGATTGGTTAAAAAAATGTGCTGAGGAAACAGGAATCGATTATTTTGAAATGAGATCATACAATAGTGCCACATAGACAGGTTATCAGTGTGTTTTTCTTGCTTATGACTTATTGACTCATTTACTACTTTTGAGTCAAAAAGTTGTGTTGTTGTCCAACATATCAATAAGCTATTTCTTCTACTTATAAGCTGTTGCCAAAGTACCCTCTTAACTCACGACTGTTTTGTATTGCTATTTGTGAAGAAATGTTTGCAAATTTGCAAATTGTTTTTTTTTTAATCTACAGTTCCAAGGCACACGACTGGTAGAAGAAAAACCCAAACTGTGATGGTTGGAAATGTTGCACTTGGAAGTGATCATCCGATAAAAATTCAGACAATGACTTCTTCAGACACCAAGAACGTGGCCCAGACAGCCAAAGAGGTTTTCTCAGTATTTTTATTTTATTGCTTAATCACATAATAAATTATGGTTAAGAAATAAACTAAATCATGTTAATAACATGTATGGATGCATACTTATTATGATCCATTATGGAGATACTGCTGTGATGATAAGAAGAAAGACACGAAGGGAAATATTAAGTCAAGTCTGAAAGATGTAACACGCTGGAAAAATATTTGTATAATCAAATTTGGAGTACATAAGTTCAGTAACAAAGCCCAACGGGAATATGTTATCAAAATTTTCGGAAAATATTAAATATTCGTACTTTTTCTATAAGCTTGATAGGATGCCCGGGCATGGTCTGTAAATCTCACAAAGAAGATCTTCAAAAATAACAAGTTCCATGGACATAATTTCTCTAATGTGAGGTGTAAATGTTTTATGACCAGGTTATGAGAATAGCGGACAGAGGAGCAGATTTGGTTCGCATTACAGTTCAGAAAAAGTACATCTTCAACCTTGTATACGTAATTTTGGAGATTATGTTTTGAACCTAATTTATTTAAGTTTCTGATTCAACGCTTCTTTTTTCTAGTTGCAATATTCCTCTGGTGGCAGATATTCACTCTGCCCCATCAGTTGCCTTGAGAGTAGCTGAATATTTTGATAAAATTTGTGTCAATACTGGGAATTTTGGTATGTACTACCATAACTTCTGTATATTATTAATACTTCAATTACGGACCATTGAGTTCCATGTATTGTTTTCAGCTGACGGACAGCCTCAATTTGAGATACTAGAGTACACCGATGATTATGACAAAGAGCATGCGCGCGTTGTGAAGGTTGAAGAAATTAACCGTCTTTGATATTTTCCTGCTGGAAAACCTTGTTGAGTTTTATAGCTGAATCTTTCATATAGTTGTTATCAACTACAAAGTTGTTACGTATGTCTTTGTAGCATTGACCTTTGTTTCTCTTTTCAACATTGAGCCAGGCTTTCACCCCATTAGTGGAAAAATGCAAGAAGTATGGAAGAGCACTGCAGATTGGAACAAATCATGGAAGTTTATCTGATCGAATGATGAGTTACCACGGCGATTCTCAGAATGGAATGGTAATTGATTACGTTTTACATAACTATTTTATTTCCTTATCTATACAAATGATCATCAAACAGGTTCAGTCAGCATTTGAATTTGCATTAATTTGCCAGCAATTGGATTACCATAATTTTGTTTTTTCACTGAAAGCCAGCAATCCAGTCATCATGGTTCAAGCTTATCGCTTACTAGTGACTGAAGGGTATCAAGACGGTTGGGATTATCCATACGCTTGGGATTTTCCATTGCATCTAGGAGTTACTGAGGCTGGAGAAGGTGAAGATGGAGGAATGAAGTCTGCAATTGGAATTGGAGCTCTTCTTCAGGTAATATTCTTTTCCAATATCATTGCTATAGTTCGTAGTTTTCAAGATAGCTTGGTGCAAGTTGATTTTTTTAAGCCCTTCATTATCTGTCAACCCATATTTAGTTCTCTTCTCCTCTCTACTAGGTATGTTTCTTAAAAAAAATATTTAGAGTGGAAGAATGCCATTATTCAATTCAGCAAAATACAAGTACTTTTTGACATTGTGACGATCAAAATGTTTTGTGCACTCTTTTCGACATTAATGTTGGCAACTTGACATATGTATGAACTTATTTATCATCTTTTCTGTATTGAATAGCATTTTAAAATTTGCTTGGCATCCAATGATGCATAATGTAACTTTGTCATGTGTCGTTAGTCTATCCAATCAGGAAATTTTTACAATATAATTCATTTAAACTATCCCAGTACATATATTAAATGATTCCATGCGCAAGCATGTTTGGACAAGGAAAATTTACCGTTTCTTTGTTAATTTTGGGATATAGGCTACTGGTAGAAAATAGAGAGGAATGATGTGGTTTATTTATATATTTTATTTTACAGGATGGATTAGGTGATACAATTAGTGTTTCACTGACGGAACCACCTGAAGATGAAATTGTTCTCAGCAGAAAATTAGCTAACCTGGGAATGCTGGCTTTTAAATTTCAAAAAAGAGTGGTAAGTTTTTAACTCTAGTTCATTCTACACAATTTGAGGAACATGTTAAAAAAGGAACAAGAATTTAAGAATTAATCAGTTGTAATTTGAACAGTTTCCTTTTGAAGGGAAGCACGAACGTTATTACACTTTCCGGAAAAGAACAGGGCAACTTCCTTTGCAGAAAGAAGTATACTTCAACTTTCAATACAGATGTTATATATAACTCACTTCTAACTATAATTTCTCGATTTACAGGGAGAAGAGGTTGATTACAGTGGAGTTCTACATAGGGATGGTTCGGTTCTTATGTCTGTATCACTCGATAAATTGAAGGTAAGTT
The DNA here is from genome assembly GCA_030737815.1 of Allium fistulosum. Taxonomy (NCBI): domain Eukaryota; kingdom Viridiplantae; phylum Streptophyta; class Magnoliopsida; order Asparagales; family Amaryllidaceae; genus Allium; species Allium fistulosum. Next base: position 133,125,453 of record CM060904.1, read on the forward strand.
TTAAATTAGCCTTGTTCTTAAGAAGTTTTGCGGTACGAAGAATATTATCTATAATTGCATGCCCCCAACTTATTTTTTCATGATAGCTAAGTTGTATTGTTGGAAACAAATGAACTTTGGCTGAGTCGTGTACCTGACACTGTCTTGAAGATGTTTCGGCGTTCTACTCATGGGTGCAAGCAGCCAAACAATCACCGCCGCCTCTAGGATAAAACAACATCTCTTTGTTTGGTTTCGTAGTATCGATCCGTCTGCACAAATGGAGTCGACTTATTTGCACTTAAAAAACACTGCTCGGTTTTTAGGAAAAAGGAGTTTCGTGGAGAAGAAGAACAACGGCTTATGTCATTTATATTTTTGATTTCGTCTAACAATCAATTTTAATAAATGGAATACCAAGTCGAATGTTTTACTGAGTCGTGGGGTGATCGTTGGATCAAAAAACGGCTCTGAAGTTTTACCGTCTCAGAAAAATAACGGTCAAAGAACGTTTACCAATTTCGTCCAAAAATATTAATGTTGCACCACAACAAGCCCAAGCCCGAGGCCGGGCCGAGTCGATCGGTCGGCGCACACCTATGGCGGTCAAGCATGGTCTTTCTTCTCACAAAAGAGCATCATTGGGTGCCTAAATAGTCCAATTTAGCCTTTAAGAATCAAATATAAATACTTGATTTTTTCTATAGTCATACAATGTAGGACTATTCACATATATAAGAGTCTTTCACACTTAATCAATTTTTTAATCATTCGCCTAAAATTTAAAAAAAAATTCCAACAATACCCCACTTGAATTTTTTAAAAATATTTTTTCCGAGCAGCTTTTAAAAATATAAAATCGTGCATAAACAAATGTGTCTTTCAACTTGAAGCTTTACATAGTGGATATGATTCAGTTGTTGCTAGAGTGACACGTAATCTTGAACTCTATTTCTGACATCAAACCACATACAATCTTTCTAAAATGCAATCAAATAGCCATGCATTTATGGTCATGCACATCTATCTCAATTTAGTGAATGCTATATGAATTTTACCCAAAATTCCATAGAAACGGCCACATTTCCACATGCATATAGGTGAGTCTATCAAGAGTACCTCTGAAGGTAGGTAGTCCACTCTATATAGAGTATAGATCTCATTAAAAGTTTCTATTAATTCATTTCTTCTTCAACTCATATCACTTCACAACTTGTTCTTACCCATTGAACATAGTTTTTAGGATCTCCAATCATTAGGTTGGGTTACCATTATGTGATTCAACAATCTAAGGGCAGTAGTCCCATTCTTTTGGAGGTTTTAAGGATTTTTTTCTCTGGTTAATCCTTTCGTTAAAGGATCAGCCACATTCTCATCACTGCATATGTAATCCACTCGAACAGCTCCTAAAGAGAGTATCCCTCCAACAGTGCTGTGCTTACGACGTATCTGTCGTCTATTACCGTTACAATAATGTTCTGTACTTTTGCGATAAATGTGGTACTATCGCAACAGATCAACGCATCTAGTATCGGTTTTCCCATAAAGGAATCTAAGTTAGTAGATTTCTTAAGTAATCTGCTTCTTCACTAGCTGTGGCTAGTGTTATCATCTCAAACTCCATAGTAGACTGAGCCAAAATAGTATGTTTCTTATATTTTCAAGAAATAACTCCACTAGCAATGCTAAATATATAGTCACTGGTTGCTTTCGAATCATCGGATAAAGTATTCCAGTCTGCATCGGTGCATCCTTCACAGACAGCTGGAAACTTTTCAAAATGTAACCCAAAGTTCACAGTTCATTTTAGGTATCTCATGATCCTTTCGTTAGCATTTCAGTGCTATGTACTAGGTCTACTAGTAAACCTGCATAATAATCCCACTACATAGACAATGTCGGGTCTAGTATAATCACTGGCATACCGAAGGCTATCAATGATGCTCGCATAATGAGATTTACATCTTCATCAGTGTTCTAAAATAGTTTTACACTAGGATCATATGGTGTACATGTAGGTTTACCGTCAAAGTAATTCTATTTCTTTAGTATCTTCTCAATGTAATGAGATTGATCCAAAGAAATTCTCTTTTCTGATCTAATAATCTTAATTTCAAGGATTACACTCGCTTCACCTAGATCTTTCATATCGAAGTTGGGACTTAACAAAGATTTGACATTACTTATAACATGATTGTTTGATCCAAAGATAAGTAAATCATCTACATACTGACATATAATAATGCAAATGTCATTCTCAGATTTATAGTAAATACATTTGTCACTTTCATTAACTTTAAAACCATGTGAGATTGTTATCAAATTTCTCATGTCATTGCTCGGGTGCTTGTTTTAAACCATATAATGATTTATCTAACTTGTAAACTTTATGTTTTTGACCATAAATTACAAAGCCTTCAGATTGGTCGAGCCTATGCCAAGTGTAAAAACATAACCCGACACTGACTTCCTAGCATCTCTATCCCCAGCATAATCGGAATCACAGTATCCTCTAAGTAAGATGTCACCATCCACTGCACCATATAACAAGCCCACCGAAGAAGTGCCTCGAAGATATCTAAGAATCCACTTCACAGCTTGCCAATGCTCTTTGCCTGGGTTAGACATATATCGACTCACAACACCCACTGCATGGGTCAAATCTGGTCTTGTGCACACCATTGCATACATAAGACTATCAACAGCACTAGAATAAGGTATATCAGCCATATACCTCTTGTCTTCTTTCGATGAGGGAGATAAGTCTTTTAACAACTTAAAATGAGAGCCTAATGGAGTGCTAACCGGTTTAGCTTTCTCCATTCCAAATCGAGCGAGGACCTTCTCGATGTACTGCGCTTGAGTGAGCCTTAACTCTCTCTGCTTCCTATCCCTGCTTATCTCCATACCCAATATTCTTTGTGCCTTTCCCAAATCCTTCATGTCAAACTCTCTACTAAGCTCCGCTTTCAACTCCTTAATTCTAATCATACTCCGAGATGCAATTAGCATATCATCAACATATAACAACAAATAAATCATATTGTCACCACATCTCCTGAAATAAACACACTGGTCTTTGAAACTTCTGGAGTATCCCTGTGAAAGTATAAACTTATCAAACCTTTTGTGCCATAGTCTAGGAGACTGCTTCAGTCCATATAGAGATTTGTTGAGTTTGCAAACATAGTTGGGTTTGCTACTATCAATGAACCCTTCCAGGTGCTTTAAATAAATCTCTTCATCCAGATCACCATGCAAGAATGCAGTTTTGACATCTAATTGCTCTAATTCCATATCATAATGAGCAACTAATGCTAAAAGAATACGAATAGAAGTATGCCTAACCACTGGAGCAAAGATATCATGATACTCTACCCCCTTCTTTTGAACATACCTCTTTGCGACTAACCTTGCCTTGTATCTGAGATTACCATTTTCGTCGTCTTTCACTCTATAGATCCACTTGCATCCAATAGCTCTCTTGTTGGTGGGAAGAGGGACCAAATCCCAAGTATGATTTCTCTGCAATGATTCAATCTCCTCCTCCATAGAAACTAACCAACTGGAACTGTCAACTGATGCGATAGCTTCCCTATAATCACATGGCTCATCATGGACAACATTCAAAGCATATGTTGCCATATCATCGAAGTTAATATCTTCGATGCTCAATCCAACAAACTCATCAAGCCACTTAGGCTTTCTTCTTTGTCTGACAGGCCTAGGTTCTGAATGAGCTCCACCTTGAGTTTGATCCTCTGTACCAACATCGGTATTATCCTCATCAACCACGGTGTCATCGGAAACACCATCTGAACGTCTATGGAAAGAATCAATAGATGACTTGCTTTGTGTCTGGTATTCTTCACATGTCCTCTCTTTGTCATACGATGACGAAGGCTCCACCTTCAACATAGCCTTCTCATCAAAAGTCACATGCCTGCTCATAACGATCTTCTTGCTAATAGGGCACCACAACCTATATCCCTTCACTCCTCTTCTATAACCTAGAAAATTACACTTGCGAGCTCTAGGTTCCAGCTTCCCTTTGCTCTCATGCACATAAGCTGGGCAACCAAACACTCTGAGAAATGAATAGCTAACAGGCTCTCCTTTCCATACTTCTTCAGGGATCTTCATATCTATGGCAGTAGAAGGTGTGCGGTTTATGAGGAAAGCCGCCATAGATAAAGCTTCTGCCCAAAATCCCTTCTTCAATTTAGCAGTCAGTCTGAGGCATCTTGTTCTCTCCAATAATGTCTGATTCATCCTTTCTGCAACTCCATTAGACTGAGGGTCGCCTGGTGTGGTGTAATGCCTTTTAATGCCTTTAGACTCGCAATAATCGATGAATTCCTGTGATACAAATTCACCGCCATTATCTGAACGGAGAACTTTCAGTTTCTTCCCTGACTGCTTCTCAACCATAGATTTCCACTTCTGAAACTTGGCAAAGGTTTCACTCTTTGACTGAAGAAAGTATACACATACTTTACGAGAGAAATCATTTATAAATGAAACAAAATATCTGGCTCCACCTAAAGATGGACAAGGGGAGGGACCCCAGACATCTGTATGAACATGCTCCAAGACAGCTTTTGCTTTATGCTCTCCTATACCAAAAGAAATCTTCGTCTGCTTTCCAAGAACACACTCTTCACAAAAACCAAGTTTTGAATGATGAACTCCATCAATCAATCCTCGTTTTCTCAACTCATCCATGCTGCGCTCACCGATGTGACCCATCCGTAAGTGCCATAATCTGGAAGAATCCGAACCAACAGATGTAATAGAAGCTGATTCACCAATTACAGTAGTGCCCTTTAATAGATAAAGATTTACTGCCCTCACACCTCTCATAACAATCATGGAACCCTTCGATATCTTCATTTTCTCTCCTTCCACTACAATCTTCAAGCCAAGTCTACTCAATGCCCCAATAGAAATCAAGCTACTCCTCAAATCAGGTACATGTCTAACATCAGTGATCGTACGAATGGCACCATCAAACATCCTAATCATCACGCTACCAACACCCACCATATGGCAAGAAGCATCGTTACCCATCAGAACTTCTCCTCCATCAATTTCACGGTAAGTGGAAAAGCAGTTCCTATCAGGTGTCATATGATAGGATGCGCCAGAATCAATCAGCCATAAGTTTCTCTTTCCAGAAGAGCCAGAAGTTGTAAATACATCGGTGTCACTTTCTGTATCTGATTTCTCTGCTGTAGAAGCTGAAGCTTGCTTTGGATATTTTCTTCTACCTTAAAGCTTGGGACATTGTGCTATGAAGTGTCATGGTTTCTTACAATAATGACAAGTCAAATTCTTAGGCCCCCTAGACTGAGACCTTGAAGAATTCCGTCCTCCACCTTTCTTCGACCTGCTTTGGCCTCTACCTCTCTGAACAGATAAGCCTTCGGTATTACTATCTAAGCTAGTGCTTGCCAATCTACCTCTTAATACTTCATTATGAAGACCAGCCTTTACATCAGACAGGCTAATTTTACTGCGGCCATAAATCATGGAATTAACAAAAGCAGTATACTCCTTAGGCAAGGAACATAAGAGGATCACAGCTTGAGCCTCGTCGGTAATATCAACTTCCGCTGCCGTCAGGTTCATAATCAAAGTCGTCAAAGCATCTACATGCTCCATGAGATCAGCTCCAGGCTTCATCTTGAACGAATAAAGTTGTTGCTGAAGAATAATCCGATTAGTGAGAGACTTGTCTTGATATGCATCCGATAATGCATCCCATAGTTCCTTCGTCGTCTTCTTCTGAGAGAATTCTCTAAGAACTTCATCTGAAAGGCTCAACTAAATTGTTGTGAGAGCTTCATCTTCCATCTCTTCCAAATCAACTGCATCAATATCTTTCAATTTCTCAGGCGCAGAAACAACTTTATAAGTCTTCTCCTTCTTCAATACAACCTCTATCTTTATCTTCCAAGTACCAAAATCTCTCTTTCCGTCAAAACGCATTACTCCATAATTGACACCAGATCTACCACCGGACTTACTAGAAGTAGCCATTAATATCCAAACAGGAACAATAACACTAGCTCTGATACCATGTTGAAATTGTTTCGGCACCCCCTCGCATCTTCCGTTATGCGCGCACTTCATTTAGTGTAGAAGAAGCAAGACCACTGAACAAAGCTCATTTGGTGCCAGCGTCATGATTGGATATCCCTACATCCCCCTAGAGCACATATATTTTCATGGCAACATTTAGTTGTAACAAAAGGAATTCCTTGTTGTTACATGCTACCAATCCCATATATATGTTGATTTCTTTTAGAATATCCTACGATGTGGGACTAATCATAATCCAATCTACGCACCCACTCTAATACAATGCGAGCCACACCTAACAGATCTCCACCTTGGCGAGCATTTTCTCAATTCAACTTAAAGTTATACAGAGTCCTCAAACACTTGGATAAGGTTGCTAACACCTTCAGCAATTTAGGTTAGGTCGCTACCACCTCCAGCAGTTTGGCCAAGCTGTTTCACAAAGAGTCCTCTCTTCCACGGTTGGAGCAGGCCGTGTTCTAACTTATAACTCCACCTTAATGAGAATCCCGAGTTCAAACCACATATTGGAGCATACTTAGGTCAATGCTGCATCAAATTGGTCCCATCGAACCATCGGCTCTGATACCAAACTGTAGTGAATTTTTATTTAGTTTGAGAGGAAGCGGTTTATTTGTTCAGGATCTAGTATTGCCTATTTAGATATCGATGACACTTAAAAGAATTATGCAGTCACAGAAAAATAACAGAAATAAGAGACAGAAGATTTAACGTGGTTCGGATATGAATATCTTACGTCCACGGAGACCCAACAATTTTTTATTTCATAAAAGAAGAGAGTACAAAAGAGAGGAAAGAATAATGGTGGATAATACACTTGCTTGTTTGCTTGTACATATGAAGATAAAGTTCCTTCATTTATATAGACTTGATAATGAAGGGTTGCTTGGAGATGAAGAAAATTAATTTCCCAATTATCCAGATATCTTTCCTTTATTCTCCATGCCTATTTATTTCTTCATATAACAGATATATTGACTAATTAATTGATTGACTAATTAATTAGTTTCCTTCAAAATATCCTTCCATATATCGGTCAAATTAATTAATTTGATTAAATCAATTAATCAATTTCTTTCCTCTTTAACAAATATTTGAATCATCCAAATTCAGCACCAATGTTCTCTAAAGATTTTGCCTTGGACATATTTGCTTAAATATCTCAAAATTGTCTACATGATTCTTTCCACAAATATCTCAAATCTACCTCCTTGTTATTTTGATGACCGAAAGGCGATAAAATTTATAGAATTGTACGATAGCTTAGGAATAGATTGTTTGATTGTATGATTATGAAAAAATAAAAATAAATCGTTTGTTCATTAATTTCAAATGCATCTTTACCATGTTTGGAAGATAAAGTCATTTGCTGAATTAGAAACAAATGATGAGAATATTAAGAGAATGAAATTTACAAAATAATTAATAACTAAATGCAGATTAGACACATTCATATGCTTATGCATAAAGAGGGGCGTAGCCACATGAATGCTGGAGGTCACTTGACCTCGCCATCAATTAAAACTAATAATAGTATCATTCTTCTCTGCCAGCAATTAAAATGAATAACAGTGCCATTGCTTCATGTAACCTTAACCCATTTCCATTTAGGGATGGCGATAGGGCGGATTGGGATGAGATTTTTCTATCTCAAACCTGTCTTAGGTTTTTCAAACCCTGATCTAGACCCGCCGCGTAGACTCGGTTGGTCTGGATTTTTGCCCCAAATCGAAATCCGTACGGGTTATGGTAGATTTGCTCCACCCCAAGACTCGGTGAGACATTATATGTTCATTCATAGTTGTGTATTAATGTACATATATTTATTTATTTTATTTGTAAGTGAGATTGTCACTAAATGATACATTAAATGATACATTAAATATAAATTATAATATGTTTACAATGATACCGAGAAAATAATAAAAATGAGGTGTAGAATAATAATTCAAAAAAATATGCATATGTTATTATATAATTATCAATAATGCAATTTAATACTATAACCATCCTATAACTTAACTTGTTAAATGAACATTATAACATCCACTATATAACCACTCATTTGTAAAGGTTAACAAATCACTATGAAAAATGAAGAATTTGATATTGTGATTCAATAGAATGAAAATAGAAAGGATTTTCTTTATTGATGATATTTGATAAATGATACTACCGATTGAAAGAATATGTTGTACATAGTTTTCTGTTATACTGTGAGGCCTAAGTCTTCGGCCCAAGTCTTCATTATACCCGAACTAAAACAATTGCTGGTACTATGAGATCAGCTTTGACTTATTCTTTTCTCAACTCTCCAAACCGATATTAAGGTTAGGGTTATGGCGATTTCAATTTTCATTGCCACTTCAATTTTCTTTCTTCGATTTTCAGTAAGTTGAGTGAAGTTTCTGGCTTGTGGGAATTCTTTAACTTGGATACTTGTGAGATCTAAGCATCTTCAGTGAGATTATCAGCTATTTTGTTACGATGATTGAGCTGCCTTGATACAATTAGATTTCTGACTTGCGAGCTTCTGAAAGTTCCATGCTGAAGTTACTTGAATCCGGCTAAATCAGATCTTGATCTCTTCAATTCACAAGTCGCTTCGGAATCTGATTAAGTTATGTGCTGACAATGTTTTTGTGAGAACATCGGCACTAAGGCACATGTATATGATTTACTTGTAGTTTCTCATTTAGAATATGTTCTCGAACAGAATAAAGTCTATTTCGATGTGCTTTGTTCTTGAGTGTAATATGAGATTTGCAGACATATAAACTATACTCTGATTATCATACCATAATATCGGTTTGATCTTTGATCTGATTTTTAATTCACCTAGAAATGATTGTATCCACATTATTTCTACTGGTGCACTTGCTACACTACTGTATTCAGCTTTACTGTTGGATCTGGAAATTGTTGATTGTTTCTTTGAACACTATGATATTGGATTATTGCCAATGTAAATACAATATCCACTTACTGTTTTTTATCATTCGGACCAGTAGATCAATCTGCATCTGCATAACCAATTATATTGAGATTGTTGCATACTTTTAAAGATAGACCATAATTTACAGTTCCTTTCAGATATTTCAGTATTCGTTTCACTGCTTTCCAATGCTCATCCAATAGTTCCTGCATAAATTGGCACACTTTGTTAGAACTAAATGAGATGTTTGGTCTAGTAATTTTTGTATACTGTAAAACACCAACAATGCTTATATATTGTTTGGTATTAGTTATGGGTTCTCCCCTGTTTTTAGATAAATGTTGGTTGGTTATTATTGGAGTTGGCTATGATTTTGGCCCATCTATTTTAGACTTGATCGGTAGCTCTGTGATATACTTCTTATGGCTTAGAATTATCTCTGAATTTGACTTCTTCTTGACTTCTATGCTCGGAAAATAATTTAAGCTTTCAAGATCTTTGATTGAGGACTGTTTGTTCAGATATTGAATGAGATTGTTGGTTTTAGATTCAACATCACCTGTAATAAATAAGTCATCAACATATATGAGGATGTAAATAGCTGAAATTTGATTCATCTTAGTAAAAAGCGAATTGTCTGATTTGGTAGACTGATAACCCAAATTAACTAATGTGGTTTTCAGCCTATCAAACTCTTGGAGCTTGTTTAAGTCCATATATTGCTCTGTTTAGCTTGCACACATAATTCATGTTTTGTTTATATCCTTATGGTTGCTTCATATAAACTTCCTCCTATAGAATACCATTTAAGAAGGCATTATTAACATCTAACTGCCTAATGCCCAAGTTTCTGTTTATAACAATAGTGGGAACAACTCTGATTGTAGTTGGCTTAACAATAGTGAGAATGTCTCATTAAAGTCAAACTCATTTTGTTGAGTATATCTCTTGGCAACTTTCCTTAGTTTATATATGGCAATAGTTCCATCAGGATTTTTCTTCAATTTACAAGTCTATTTGCATCCAACTATGTTCTTATTGTCTGGTGGATACACTAGATCCAATGTTTTATTTCTTATGAGTGCAATGTATTCCTCATCCAAAGCTGTTTTTCAGTTTTTGTCTCTAATAGCTTGTTCAAAGGTCTTTGGCTCTTCATGCATTGTGACTGTAGTACATGGCTTTGGCCTAAAATTTCCACTCTTTTACCTTGTGATCATGGGGTGTCTTGATCTCACTTATGGCTCATCATGTGATGGTTCTTCTCTATTAACTTGATCAATGTTATTTTCTGAACTGCCTTCTTGGTCATCTGGATTTCCTTCACTAAATGTTGGTTTTGGCTGATTGAATGTGCAAGTGATTGGTTGCGATGACTAGGTTGCTATGTTGGTTCATAATCTGGTTGATTATACAGTTGCGAATCAAGACCTTCTATAGTCTTCTCAGCTTTTCTTTGATCCCATGCATCTGAATATATAGCAATCTCTAGAAATTAAACATTTTGATTATATATATTTTTGGTTGTCTTTATATATGTGCCACTAAAAGGGAATACATGTTCATTAAATGCAACATGTCTGCTTATAAAAAAAATTCCGTTTGCATCTAGACACTTGTACCCTTTCTAATTAACTCCATATCGTAAAACTGTACATGGCTTTGATCTGGAATTCAATTTGTTAGTATTATATGGTCGTAGATAAGGAAAATGTAGACACCCAAAGGCTCTTAAGTTTTAATAATCTGGCTTTTCTACTAAACTGATTCCCTTCAACACTTTTATTGGCAGTCTAGTAATTAGATATACTGCGATGTTGAATAGAGCGTGCCAAAATTTTAGTGGTAATGATACTTGTACAAGTATAGTAAGGCCAAATTTAACAACATGTCTATGTTTTCTTTCAACTAAACCGTATTGCTCAGATGTATAAGGGCATGTTGTTCTATGCATTATTCCCTTTCTATTAAAGATATTACCGAGTGCTGTATACTATTTCCACCATCTGTTTGCATAATCTTCACTTGGGAATTAGTTTGCTTTTTCAGTTAAGGTTATAAAATGAACTACAATATCATATTTTTTCTGATTTTTCTTTTAGAAAAATTTCAAGTGTACCTAGAACATGCATCAAAAAAATGATATATAATATCTATAACCATAATCAAAACTTATAGGTGTTGGACCTCATAGATCAGTAACAACTGATTCTAATGGTTTTATATATTCATCTAAGGAATCATTAAATGCTAACTTGCGACTTTACCCATTTGGCAATAAGTATAAACATATGGTTGGGAAATATTATCAAAGGCAATTTTATTTTCTGTAAGCACTTGTTTTACAACATTTGCATTGGGTTGACCAAGTTTATAGTGCCACAAATCAAATATACTCATATTTCTTTTAGTTTGAGTTATTTCAAATAGATTACAAAACTTTTGCCATCGCACATGATTGCTGCAGCTAACTAGATTGAACTTGCACAACTCTCTGATTTCATTACCTTGTAAGATAATTTCTTGGCCAGTATTTCTCTAACTAAACAATACTTAGGATAAAATTCAAATTATACATTATATTATCTCTTGCAAATTGAGATACATTCATATTATTTTTCTTTATTTCTTGCACTTTTAAAAGATTGTTTAAAATAATTGCCTTTCACCTTTGATATATGCATTTCCAGTATGAGTAATCTTAGTAGACTTACCATTTTCCATGCATATTGACTATTTACCTCTATACTCTTTATTTTCAAGATGTATGTTGTCAAGATTGCTTATTATGTGGTTGGTTTCTCTTGAATTAGGGTACCATCTTTCATCTTGAATGTGCTCAGGCCTTGTGATTTCATTCAGATTGTGGTTTTTGTTATTATTTGACCGAATACTTGTGTCTTGTTGCGCTTGAGCCATGTTTGCACTAGGATTTCTTTGGTTGCTTGTATTCTGATTTGGCACATTATTTGGGTTGAATCTGAAAGAACATTTGACTGCTGTGTGGCATACTTTTTCACAAATATGATCCTTTGGTCTATTACTATTATTGTTCCATCTTCCTCTACCTCTTGATCTGTTTGAATATAATCTGAAATAATATTTGAATGCTATGTGACGTACTTTTCCACAAATCTGACCCTTTGGTCTATTACTATTATTGTTCCATCTTCCTCTACCTCTTGATCTGTTTGAATATCTATTTCTTTGATAAGACTGACCCGGTTTATTATAGTTTCGACTTTTGTTATTAAAATTGGTTGCATAGTTGATTGATAAACCTGAATCTTGTGGCTTCTTATGATCAATTTTTGCTTTATGTGCAAGCAAAGTTGAGTGTACATACTACATAGGTGTTAAAGTTTCTTATGACGATATAGCTACCCCTACTTCATATTCTTCATTAAATCCATTTAAAATAGTTAGAACTTGCTCATTCTTTGACACTTTATGTCATGCAGCCTCTAACAAGTTGCATATTGTCTTGACCAGTAGTAAGTATTCCCTCATAGGTTGATTGTTTTTTCTGATATTTTGCAATTATCTCTTATAATGCATAACTTTGGCAGTATATTGTGTGTTGAATATTCTTTCAATTGTGGTCCAAATTTCATTAAATGATTTGCATCCAATCATTTGTGACAACTGATTTGTGCTAATCGACGAAAGTAGCCAAGAACTCATTAATCATTCTTGCCTGTGATAATTTATGTATTCTTTATTACTAATCATCTTGTTTTTTGACCAGTAATAGATCTCGCTGGGATGGACATAGTACCAAGAACAAACCCTTCAAGGCTATATTCTTGAATAACGGTTTCGACTTGAAGACTTGGGCCTCACACGCAATTCAACCTAAATAAATAATATTGCACACTGTAGAAGAAAACTATGTACGACATATTCTTTCAGTCAGCAGTATCATTTCATAAATATCATCAATAAAGAAAATCCTTTGTATTTTCATTCTATTGAATCATAATACCAAATTCTTTAATTCTTCATATGGTATTAGAGCCAACTCAAGCTTAACAGCAGTTCTATCAAATACAAGAACATCAAAGGTTGTCTGTTAAAAAAAAGATAGAGAAAAAAAAGGTATCAGTAGAATCAGATTCATCACGTGATATTCAGATAATCTATCAGAGAAATTTCATCATTTGGGTTATTACTGGATTTACTTACGAAAATAGGTGCCATGCCAAAGAAAGTTGTTAAATTTCTAGCTGCAATAAGCTTTCTTTCAACAAGATAAGCAAACTCATAATAAGAAGACTCGGAAAATTTAAAGTACAAACCAAGAAAGCCATCAAAAGTAGAAAGAGAGCAATTGGCTCACCAAGAACCCATAAGATCACTCTCATCATTTGGTTTTGGTTCAGCATACTTAATCACACTACATTTTTTAAGCAATCTTGCATCTGTCAAATTTTGAGACTATACGTTTATTTATCTCTATGTTGATTCATCATGGCCGAGGAAAATGACAACTTAGTAACTTCTGAAAATACCGCAAACTCTCAGCAACAAGTTGTAGAAGCAACTAAAAGATTAATCAAGATAGTCCAGTCCACAAAGCCAGCTGATCACTGTTCGTCCCCAAGAAGAAAACTATCTTTGTTGAAACTTCAAGTCTTCATTATACTTGAACCAAAACAATTGCTGATAATATGAGATCGGCTTTGACCTATTCTTTTCTCATTTCCAATAATTCATTTATGGTGCAACAGTTTCTCACTCTGATACAATAAATGACATTAGGTTTGAAAACGACCAAATCTTTAACATAATTCATGACAGGGTCTTCAAGTATAGGTGATAAAACTCTTAAATTTATTGGTATGCTAACATGCATCTAGAAATTATAGTATAATATATATCAAGAAATTTATACATACCAATCACTTATTTGAAGTTGAAAAGAATACTGTATTTGGTTGTAGTTGTCATTTAGGTAGAAATTAAATTGTGTAATTATATGTTGATTATACTTCGAGTGAAATAGATATAAAACATTCTACATCTGGAATCGTCGAGGATAAATTTAAGATGTTTCTACATCACACTATATCAAAAACGGTTAAAAAAACCATTTGAAATTAGTACCGTTCCTTTTCTTTTTGAGAATGTAGTTTTGTGCATTTTGCTTGGGAAACTAAGTGAGTGTGTTGAGATTTTATTTAAGTTTTGCATGGTATATAAGTAGGGTATGGGTGGTACATAGCATCATGCTACATTTTATGAATGTTATATATATATAATTGAATGAAATTAAATGGGTATACAGAGAAGAGCTGCAACCAGTTTGAAACATGAGTGGTCCAGAATTGTCAAGGTTACCCCCTGCCTTGACTGAATATACAACGGAAGGTGTCCATAACTATAGCAAGTATTCCGAGTATATGTACTAAGATTAACATTCACTAAACCATTGACTGTGTATAAAAATTGAGTTGCCTAACGTAAATACGAGTTGGTAAACAGCCATTTCTCTTTGCACTTAAGATTTTAAGATATAATGCAAAATAGATTGGCTGATAGGTTGATATATCAATGTCTCCATTAATGTAAGAAAGGATTATCTACATCTTTTAAGAAAATACTGAGACAGCTCACCCATAGGTCAGTCTCTATATGAAAATCACAAAACGGGATGAACTTTAAAAATAATCTAAGAACGAATGTTATTTTTTCTTCTTTTTCTTTATTGTTTTTTCTTCTTCTAGATATCAAATCCTGGAGATTAAATTAAGATCAAACAATCAATGTCTTTAAGTGAACCATGTTATACTTTATGCTAATCTAGTGGTTATAACTTTTAAATATTGGAAAACTAGATGTATCTTTTGAGCTAGCAAGAAATGATAAGGCCTATTAGGCTGGCCAAATTAGATGATTTTGGTAGGCTATCATTTGCATGAGCTTTTTGGAGCTATAAATACAAAAATAATTCACAATGGAGCATGAAGCATTTGTTAACAAATGCAAATTAATGGAATATAAACAATTCATATTTGATAACTCATTTATCTATATTTAATAGGAAAAACCCTTGAATGAAGCTTTTGAAATCACAAATTTACTCTTTTGATTCTTTGAATGCATCTGAAGTCGATGACGTTTTAGACATTTAGTTGCAATTGTTATCCGCGTTTTTATTAAGAGTTAGTTTCTCATTGCTTCTTCTTTTTTCTCTCTCCACTCTCAGCTCCTTCCTTCAATTGCATCTAAGTTTTAGCGTCCGGTCTTCTTTTTTCAAATCTATTTTATTTAAAGTAAACAGTACAATATTTATTCGAATGTTATACAATTATCTAATTTGCATGCAAAAACCAAGTTTTGTTATAGGCTCTTCTTCCTATGCTAACATGGATTTAATTTTTTTTATAGGTTGGGTATGGCAAACCAAAAGCAGATGGTTTCACTATAAAGAAGTAGGAACAAATAATGCACACTCATATATCTCCACTTGGCCAACTTTCATTTCAAGCAGATATGTTTAGATTCCATGTTATGATATTTGGTAATTTATTAATGTTATCAACATGAACTTCTTCCTTATGATAAGAAATATTGTACTCATATTTTGATGTGTGCTATTATTTTGCATTTATGTATGGGTTTCCATAAATTTTGATTAGACCTCAGTTTTTAGCTTAGAGCATTCCCAGTGTATGTGGTTGCTTGGGGTCGATTCAAGGCAATCGACCCCCAAAGCAACCTCAACCGGGGATAAAGCACACATAGTGTGCTTCCCCTTAGCCGGCTAAAATAAGGCCAGCTAATGGGATAAGGTGTGGATTGCAATCCACATCCGTTGGATTGCAATCCACAACGAGGTGTGAATTGCAATCCAAACCGTCCCCTTAGCCGGCCTTATTTTGGCCTGCTAAGGGGACAGAGCACAGCCGACTATAAATTAGCCGGCTGTGCTCATTTCTTCCGCTTCCTTCGTTATCCTTTCTCCTTCCGCTCATCATTTCTTCTATCGCTCGCAAACATATGCTTTCCAAAAAAATGAGAAGAGCTTTTTGGAGACTCCGAGGTAGCGACAGTCGCAGCGCATGAAATGTTTCACCGTTTGTGGAAAACATGTCTGTCGAAGGTAGCGCACCCGCACCACCCGCGTTCGTTGAAGGGTGAAGAAGCATGGTGATTAAACGAAGACGCGTGGGGAGAAATATAGGAGTTGCAGTTTTGGTCCCCCACATCGACCAAAATTTGGGTTTGGACAAAGATTTGGTCAATTTCGAGATACTGTCAGACGAAGAAGTACATGTTGCACATGTGTTGATAATTTTGTAAGTTATCTACCTCTACTTTTTCTTATTAGTTCAAGTTGTACAATAAAAATTGAATACACAAAATATTTTAACTTAGGCTCATCGTAAACGCATTCGTGGATCTTGGGTTAGCATGATACAGCTTTATAGGATTATCTGAGATTGCGATATTGATGGCACTATTCATACTTTGCTGCAAGAGATAGGATTTGGAGACTTTCTGAGTACGTAATTACATAATTACTGTTTATTTTATTATTGATGTTTAGGGTTTAAATAATGCTAAATTGCTTTAATAGGTATCAATAATTTATTAAATTCGAATGTTCAGTTATGCGGTGCTTTAGCCGCATGTTGGTGGAAGAGCAGTCATACCTTTCACCTTAGTTTTTTGGAGAGCTAGATATTACACCATTAGACTTTACTATGTTGACCGATATAGGCATTGGGCGGGGGGAGACTTTACCTTATGTTGAGGAATACCAGCATTTTCATCGTTTATCTAATGTTATTCCACATTTTGATTTGCATGACGGACTGTCATCCGGATGGCAGCTTAGAAGCTCTTACATTAGGCAAGAAATAATGGAATTGATACGTGTACATAGTTCTGATAACCGCTTGGAGATAGCTTGACTTTTTATTTTATACATGATGGGGAACCTATTCTTTACAAATGCATTAATACCTTGCCAATCGGTTATGTAGCAGCTGTAGCGGAGTTGTCATATGATAGTCCGGTCGCATATGACTGGAGGACTCCGATATTAGCGTATTTGTATCGCTCTCTGGATCATCAGCGTGTTGTTAGGGATAAATCCTCGTCCATTACAGGGTTTTGGAAGGTTTTACAGTACTGGTACTACGAGTATTTCCATAACATGACTTATCCTACTTTGGACTCCACATTACCCATTTTCTTTCCCCGAGTTAGAGCATGGGCATGGGATAACCGCAGAACGGTGCAAGGAGGGGAGGCACGTCATATTTTTGCAGTGGTCCGAAATCAGATCGAGTCACGGACCACACGAGAGAGCGTTGTTTGGCATCCGTATGATGGATCACCTTTTATGACCGACCCCGTTGTAGTGCATGCCGCTTTCCTATCTACGATATGTTTTCCACTGGTTTCAGCGCCAGTCAGCCTAGGATGCTACTGGTTCCTCGGTGAGCGTAGTTGGAGACAGACCTTAGAGGGTGATTTCGTTCCCGATGATCCACATCTGGATACTCCTTTTTTGAGGGTTTATGATAGCGCTGCATTACAGCAGTACGCTGGATAGTGGTGGTCCGCAAATTACTTCATTGTAATGAATGTAGATTATGTATCCTTTTGGTGTCTCTTTTACACTCCATCGCATACGGCTACAATTGTTCATGTTGCATCTGTTGATTTGGTTGGGCCTTTAGGCATATGTAGTGGTGTTGCCCTCCTATTTTGTCCGACCTTACACAGAGTACTCAGGTGTATCATGCTCCACAACCCTCCTAGGTAGGAGATCATGGTTGGATAGTAGGTGTTTCGACAACGTCTGGGGTTGATAGATACGTTGATATTCCTCGGCCAGAGATTTCCTAGTATCCCAATCCAGCAACATTTTCGTATGGGGATTTGTTTCATATGCAGTTGGGACTCCGCCAGGTCATGTACGTCAAGCATCGACGTAGTATAGATGAGTTGACTGCTCATATTAATGAGCTTACTATAGCTGATGAGCAGCGATATCATCCTACGACGACTTTGTTGAACATTGTATTACTCATCAAAGAATGTTCACTACCGAAACAATAAATTTAATGACCCATGAAATTGTCGATGGCTCTGCGACTTCTCAAGGTGGTAGCATTGTGGGCAGAAGAGACTTGCGTTATGCACATGACTATGCTATCGGGCATAATCAATCGATTAAGGATTATTTTACGACAAACCCAGTGTATATGGACATGGATTTTAGACGAAGATTTCGGATATCGAAGAATATCTTTAATCGGGTTCTCGAAAAATTAACGAAAATAAACTTTTTTTTACGCACAGAAGAAATGGAATCAGCGAATTTGTTATTTCTCCCTTGCAAAAAGTAACGACTTCTCTTCGCATGATATCATATGGAACTTCTAGAGATTCACAAGACGAAAAAGTGAGGATTGGAGACTCAACGGCAATATTATATATGAAAGAGTTTTGCAAAACCATCATTTGTATGTTTGGTGAAGAATATCTTCGATCTTTAACAGCACAAGACATTAATAGATTGCTGGCAATGGGATCTCAGTGGGGATTTCTAGGTATGTTAGGTAGCCTAGATTGTATGCATTGGAGATGGAAAAACTGTCCAGTTGCATTACAGGGACAATATATGGGACACTGCAAAAAGGCTACTCTGATCTTGGAAGCTGTAGCTTCGTACAATCTTTACATATGGAATGCTTTTTTTGGAGCACCAGGTTCGCTTAATGATATTAACATTCTACGGCAATCATATTTATTTAACGGCTTATGTAATGACATCTCACCTTCATGCAATTACAAAATCAAAGACAAAGATTATTCGGTATGTTATTATCTAGTAGATGGAATCTGCCCAAAATGGAAAACACTTGTGCAAGCTTACAAAAGGCCAAATAACGAAAAAGAAGCTAGGTTCATCAAACAACAAGAAAGCTTGAGAAAAGATGTAGAACGAGCATTTGGAGTGCATTAAGGTAAGTTTCATATTTTACGAAAAGAGGTATACTACCATGATCCGCGGTACTGTATGATATCATGTACTGCTGTATAATTTTACATAACATGACTGTCAAAGAAGAAAGAGGTGGGTACGAACTTCAATTGAGAAATTATCGAAACATTGTTGTAGCGTTTCAAAAAAAAGCTTATAAGGACCTAAATAATTTTGCTGAATACTTGCATAAAGTACAATATATTCGAGATCCACAAGCTCATTTTGGTCTAAGAGAAGAATTGGTGGAACATTACATGCATATAGGAAACAATTAGTAGAAGTAATGATTGTTGATGTTGATAGTTTGTATTATTAAGTGGTTGTCCACAAGCTTATCTATTGTAATATTAAGTGGTTGTATCCAGTTTGTATTATTATTTGTGTTTGAATTTATTATGTCTACTTTACTAAGTTGATTTTGAAAAATTACGAGTATTCAAGAGTAACAATAGCAATAACAACTTAATTTACCATTAAAGTTATAATCAACACTTACATTAGTACAACCAACACTTTTACAACCAACGCTTACGATTACTGCAACCAACACTTACATTAGCAATAACAATAGCAACTATAACCAAAACTTACATCCCCCTTGACGTCTATGGTGCTCCTCAACTTGCTTCTCCATAAACATCATCTGAACTGGATTGAGTTCGTTTAATTTGCAAGTTAAAAGGGCAATATTGTCAGCTCTTTGTTGTCGAGCTAGTTCTTGTTTTCTTAACTTTAGCTCATCATTTCTTAACTTTAGCTCATCATTTCTTAACTTCAGTTTTTCATCGTGCCACCATTTTTTTTCCATTGCCCTTTCTCTTTATTTCTTTTGTTTCTAGATATATTTTGTTTGCATCTATCGCGGCTGCCATACGCTGTCCAATGTTTTCGCAATGTGCGCTGTAATGGAGGCCGGTTTTTTGTTTCCCTTAAACTTTCCTGGAGGCCGACCACCTGAACTAGTTGTGAAGGGGTTGTCCTCATGTGGATCAAAACCACCGAGGCTAGATTCATCGCTCATCTTTCTAGAAAGAAACACAACGCTAAATGTTCTTATTGCACCCGACTCAATTTTTCCTCCTTTTCTAGTATGTCGTAGCAATGTTGAAAGTTGAAAGGTTGATTGTTATGTTCTGACATATACAATGCATTTGCTTGATTTAGTTGTAGAGAATGAAGTACTATTAGATGAATTAAACTTAAAACTTGTAATTTCAAAGTCCAAAATTCAAAAATTTACCAAATCCAAGTCGTTTGCCCTGCTTTGCTGTCTAGAATGCAGGCCGACCATTATTTCTTTCCAACGTTGACAAGCGGCGTTTATTCTTTTCCACGAATGCTTCAAAGAATCCATCGATCTCGGGGGGCTGTTTGGAGTTCGAAGGTTGAACATAGTGCGTACAGTGGTGCAAAACGAGGATTCGCTTTAGCTCATACCTTTCTTATTATCTCTAGAGCATTCAACCCAGCAGAATGCTAATTCAGCTTGCTCATCTAGTGACCATTTTACCATTTTCCCACCCTTTTAGTTCCTTGGTTTCAGATTCTGAAATATTGATTCTTGATGGTTGATTCCCTAAGTTTGACCAAAAGACAAAGTAGGAATCCTGCAATTGTCTTCTTCATCGGCTATTTCATTGATATCAAGTTTCTTTTGCTGATTTTTATATTTGTTCCCTCCAAATGAATAGTGAGATTTCTCGATATATTTTGTGAGCGATAAGGCATTACTGACCATTATCGGGAGACATGTAGTTTTGATCGTACCGATAGTTTTGTTGAAAAGAACTATTCAACGAATAATTTGCATTTTGAGAATTTTGGTACCGATTCGAGTCTTGTTGAGAATGGTAGATAATCTGATTTTGTCGAGGCTGATATGAAATTAGCTCCTATTGACAATGAAATTGATTCTGACCGTGCTGAGAATTATACATATGTCGATTGAATTGCACTGGATTCTGATTATCTGGCCTTTGTAGAGGTAGAAATCTAGGAGATGAAGACTTCTGTGATTTTCCTTTAGAATTTTTCGACATTGCTAATATTGATTGAAGAAAATGTGTTGACAAGAGAGAAAATTGAAGTGGAAATGGTGTAAACAGAATGATTGAATGAACATATTATATAGGGGAGAGAAGCAATGGCCACCTGAGCAAAGTTAGCGGGCTATTTTTTGGCCGACAATTGCCTAACGGCTATAAAGTAGCCGTTGGCTTAGCCGCCAAAATAAGGCCAGCTATACTTAGCCGACCTTATTTTGGCCGGCTAAGAAGCAACCTTCAGGGTTGCTTTGGCAAACAGGGTTGCTTTGACAACCTTTAGGGTTGCCAAAGCAACCCTGAAGTGGCAAACCGACCCTCGTTGGGGGTCAGTTCCTTCGAAACCAACCCATGGTTAGTAATGGTCTCAGTGTCGACTGGAAATTCAATTTTTGGTGCTATCCTTTGTTTATTTGTTTGTTGCTTGAGTATATGTATCCACGTCTAATTGATAACTGAAGTTAATGCATATGATATACAATTGAATAGGCATTTAGAGTAAATGTTAGAAGTTGTATAATTGAAAAGAAGTGATCTCATTTATATCAAAAGTTGTATAATATAATTAAAAGAGCATTCAAAATAAATTTATACTAATATATGTTTAGCTTCTCATAGCTTATGTTTAGCTTCTCATAGCTTTTGTTTCATAAATTTTTATATTGGTTCGAACTTCCCGTTTTATGTCCAGTTCCAAACTCCTTCTATAATTTAACTATCAAGTCTTGCTTAACTTGAAGGAATATGTATTACACGGCTTGAGCAACCGGACATGACTTCAACCGCCTAAGCAATAAAATAGAACTTCAGCCGTCCGAGCAAACAAATAGGACTTACAATACAAAGAGCATTGATAAGTCTGTAATATGCACCATTCATATAATCTTCTCCTTTATGGTATATTGTATAATTCATGAAGATATGTAATCACTAACGAAGTTTGCTAGAATGAAAAAGTGATTGAAACGAAGTATTGAATGTTTAGATAGCCAGATAGTTCAAAATATAAGAATGAGAATTAAAATCAGAATTGGTGATTAAAACAATGGATTTCATGGCTATATATAGTGATTAAGAGTTGCAATTGTCCATGAAAGGTAGCGATGAAAGAATATGGAAACAACTCTTGAATCAAGAGTAGTTTATCTTCACTGAATTGAAGTTTCTTTTCAAAATATAGTTGTTATGAAGATTCAGCCCTCTGAATAGCTCGAATCAGCCAGCTGAATGGATTAACAGTTGACGCAGCAAGAAAACGGTTCAAAAATGACCCAATTCAGCCTGCTGAATTATCAACTTCAACCATCTGAATACTCAAGATAAGTTGTGCACATGCACAACATTCAATCGACTGAACTAAACTGTTTAGTCGGTTGAATTGCTTGTTTTCTGGCACATCAAGGAATGCTTTGAAAAAATTTAGTATATGAACCATGTTTTGAATTTTTTTAGCATATGAACGATGTTGTGAAAATCTTTAAATTGCGTGTGCATGCATATACCACTTTGGAGAGAATTTAATATGAATTCACTACTAGACTCAGACCATAAACTAAATATATTATCGAAGCTTCTATTTGAAATCTGGTCTGCAATCTATTAGATTATTTCTCGAGTAAACCATATCTTCTCCTGCAAATATGGTTAATATTTACTTATATAGTTGTCACAACCAAAACATCAAAATTCAAGCTTCTAACAAACATAATATATGGAAGGATGTTAAGTAATTTCAGTAAGAAACGAAAACATGAAGAAATGATTAATGTTGATTAAATTTCTTTTTGATATACGTGTAAAGGTTTTTTAGATTTTATCTTAAAGATGAAAGACGCGTAAAACATTAATCGCTAAATTAATGTCATTATTCATTGTGAAAGAGTGGAATTAGATTAGTACCCATAGAGGTTGAACCTATTATCTATTAGTTATATTATTTTTCTAATGGAGAAATTTGAACTCAATTTGAGTGGCTTACCATCTATTGGTAGGGATAAAAGTTTTATAATACACATGGGCAAATAACAATACTAAATAAAAATATGAAATATAAATATATGAAGTGGGTGATAAATATATGTCGTAGCAATGTTGAAAGTTGAAAGAGTCACTACTCACATTTCATTATCCATATTTTGTTTATATTCCCGATATACTTATTGAGATATTATTTTACCAATTATGTTGTCTATCACATTCTTTTGTATTTGTTTATATTCCTGTTAAAGATAGTGAAATATTCATATAAATGTTATATACAACGAAATACTATTGATTTCACAAAGTTTAATCAGTCAATCTATTATTTTTCCATGAGTACCAAAATGTTGTTCTTATAAATAATAATATTTCACACTATTATGAAAAGTGGTATAACAAATACAATTAATTAAATCAATGCTGGTCAATTTTTAAGGTTACAAATTTATTGCCATAAATATTTAAAGTCAAATTAATCGATCAATTCAGCACAGTCAGTTTAATCATGTAAATCAGTTAGTAAATATTTATAAAATACTTGTTTATGGAATACTAAACATCATGTTCGTACAAATACGATAAGTTTGGCTTACTCAATCTAAATAAAACAATTAATACAAAATATTTAATTTACAAATTAATCAAATTTACAACCAATAACAAATAGATTTACGTATATGTATTGTTATCAAATAAAAAACTTACAAATAAAAATTGTAGAAATCCGATTAACAAACATAGAGCTAAGAAAGCATGTTTGCCACTATCTCCTTTGTGATCCTATTGTGCCTAGAATACGATAAAGCCTAACTCAAAATGATTTGGAAAATGAAGTTGCGATCCTCTTTTCATGTAGTTGGAAGAAGACCATTCATTGGCGTCTTTATGAAATAACATTGAGGATATAAAGATCGAATTTGAAAGACATGAGGTGGGTATTGCATTTAAGTCTTTGGTATACGACATAAAATAATCAAGAATGAAGCTAAGACATTATCTTACGACATGAATATTGAGGTTTTGGTTTAATTAAGGCTGGAATTTTTAGTTAAGAAAAAATAAATTTGGTAGAAACCAAAGACAGTGGTTATGTGCAGCGAAAGAATAAAAGAGAAAGCCAAGCAGTGTTAATAAAGTCGCATGAACAGAAAAGAAATAAGAAACAAAAGAGGACGAATAAACAAAAATAAATGTTTCTTTGTAATATGCAGCAAATAACACACGAATGCAAGAAGAATAGATGCAACCTTTTCACGTTTTTAGAAGTTAATGACCAACATAATTAACATAAGCCATAATGTATTTACCTATTAAAGAAAAACAGAGAGTTAAAATGAAAAAGTTCGTCTTTGAATCATCTTTAATAAAGAGCACTGCTATATGAATTCGAAAATCGACTTTATTTTACCCACCCTACCGATCGACGGATCATGGCCGACCACCATACACAGATCATGACAGCACAATGTCGAAACAACATCGAAATCGTTGTTTTTGAGCTTGGTCGGTAGAGGTTCATGGAAGAAGCGGCGGTGTTTGATGAAGTGGTGCCGATCGACGGCGGTGGGTAAAAAGGAGAGATTTTTAGGGTTCATTTAACCTCGCTCTTAATAAACGAATAACCCACCTTCAATAGCAATAATGGCAAAGAACTAACGAGAATCAACCAAGAATTTACCATACATTTGAAAACGAATAACTCGTCTTTAATAAAGAGTAGTGCTAAATGCACCGCAATATAGACTTCATTTTATCAAAAAAAATAAAAAAAAAGGAACTGTGTTACATTTTACTCAACACGGACGGCAGCATACTACCGAAGGGCAGTATTAAGCCGTTCGGAGTAACATAGTTTTTTTTAATAGTACTTTCGATCGGCAGTATATTACCAGACGGCAGTATGAAATCGAACAGTGAGATTTAAAAAAATTGTTTGGGTAACTGGTTCATACGGCATTATGGAATTGTCAAGGTCTTCAAATCATACGACGTTGTATCGCCGGACGGCAGTATGGAACCGGACAGTGTGTTCAAAAAAATTTGTTTGGGTAAGTGGTTCATATGGCATTATGAAATTATCAGTCTTCAAATCATACGACATTGTATCATCGGATGACAGTATGGAACCGGATAGTGAGATTCGGAGTTCAATCGATGATATGGGTTACACGTGGGTAATTCTAAGACATAAAAAATATTTTGTTGGAACAAAGAGAGACGGGATAAAATGAAGTATATATAACAATGCATCTAGGATTTTAGGTAAATAACTCATCTTTAAGAACCATGAAATAACGTGAGAAGCAATTAATAACTCATCTTTAATAAATGAATAACTGATGTTTAATAATAAATTATCGTGTTATTTTATAGATAGAGCTCGGTCTTCAATCTTATTGTCTTCTTGTCAATCTCTTCTGAGTTCGCCCTTTATATTTTTGGTGAGTTTCTTCGTTGTTACCGATCCCAAAATTTCATTCTTTTTGCGAATGATTTGAACTTGAGCTGAAAATTTCAAATTCTAGAATTGTTTCGAGTTGTTTTGATTTGATTTTAGTAGTATTTTTTTTCAGTTTCAAATTAGAAATCTGCTTCATCTAATGGCCAATTCTATTCCTTTTCGCCAACCATTTCTGTTTTTAATCGTTTGGGGGTAAAGCGAAGAATTGGCGTAATTTAGTTTCATATTCAGTCGTTGTCTACAACATATAATTTTGATGAGCTTGATTTCACTGTTGCAGCGTTGGAAATGGCTTCTGGAACCAGTCTTGTTTCTATTCCAACTCTTAAGAGTAGGTGTTCAGGATTAAGCTACTCCGAGAGCGTGGATTTTAGGAAGGTTGCATATGTCCCAGATTCTCGTAGAAGCAAATCCTTGAGAATTAAGCGTTTGTCTGTGACTAACCGTTCTAATTCGGGTTCGGATACCGTTGAACTGCAACCCGTTTCAGATTGGAGTCTTCCTTGTACGTAATTTTTTCCCCCTTCTCTTAAACAATGTTTGAATCATAGAAAACCGTATGATATAACCTGTGTTGTCCAAAACTATATTAGTTTTGATGTCTGTTTCATTTTACTCCATAATACGATAGGAGAAATTCAAAATGTTTATGAGAGTAAGAGCCTATATCGTGACAATTCTTTTTCTTAACTGCTTAAAGTGAGTGTGATTTGTAAATCTTGAGTAGTTTTACTAAGTAGCGAATAACTATACATCCTTGCGAACAGCTTAAATCTATTTGTAAATCTAACTCAATCTTTCTAAAAAGTGCAACTTAATTTTTCTAAAAAGTGCTACTTAGATTGCACTTTGTATTTCAAAAATTGTAATCTCATTTAGATATTCATTGACGCATCGCCTTCTTACGGCTACATTAAAAAGGCGTACGTGCAAAGCTTTCACCAATGAATTGAGACTACAAAAGATTTGGTTATAGAGTTTAAAATGAAGCATGTACCAATGGTTTATATAGAAATGAAACATGATAATTGATTTGATTATATATCTTGGATTAAAAGATAACTTAGGTCAATATTTTGAACTGAAACACATACTAATCCGATCTCATCTTTAGACATATTTTAACTTGCAGATCTATTATGGTTGATGTTTTCAGCAAGAAAATATTATTGCAAATCTGGTTAACGTACATGTAGAAAATATTGTACAAGCGAATGCTATTACTAAAATAATTAGTATGAGTACAATCTTAAAGGAATTATGTCTTGAGCTCCTGCAAAGATAGTCTTATCCGTGTAAATAGCAGCCTTATTAAAAGCTAATAAAGCACCAAACAAATTTGGTTTAAAAGTCCAACTCAAGTACAATATAGTTGTAAGAGCCTAGAAGCATTAGTTTGCTAGTAATCAAATTGATTCCATTTCACCAATTGTATAAAAAGGACGCAGCAGCAAAAAAAAAATTGATGTCACCATGGATTACACTAAAAACAACGTTAGTTTAATATTAAGTGTGTTAAATTTAGAAAATTCAAATATTTGTTGAGAAGGAAAGAAATCGATTATTTGGTTCAATCAATTAATTTGGCTTATATATGAAAAAGTATGAGAGGATATTTTGGAAGGAAACTAATTAATTAGCCAATCAATTAATTAGTCAGTGCATTCGTTATACGAAAAAATAAATCATTAGGCATGGAGAATCAATCAATCGAAAGATATGAAAACCAAGATTACGTCATCTATTTGTACTAAAATCAAATCATGCAATTTGAAAAGATATTTGGATAATCAGGAACTCTTCATTCTCAAGCCTATTTAAATGAAGGAATTTCATGTTCATATGTATGTGAGTGTGTGAGAGCATCCATCATTATCCCCCTCTCTCTTTTGTATTCTTTTTCTTATTCAGTGGAATAAAAGAAGTTGTTGGGTTTTCGTGGACGTAGGATGCTCATATCCGAACCACCTTAAATCTTCCGTGTCTCTTATTTCTGCTATTGTGTCTTTAAGATTGCATAATTGATTTTTTAAGTTCCATTGATATCTGAATAGAAAATATTAGATCCTGATCAAATCAAAATACATTTCACTGGAGTGTGTATAACTTGGATAAATATCAACAGGTATTACTTTATAAAGCATAGAAGGAACAAATGTATAAGGAATCACATGCCAATCTAACAGAGCGAAGAACATGTAAACTAAAAGTCAACATTGTCATTAGAAAATTAAAAAGGTTTAGAATTTTGATATTTAGAATGAAACATGCCATAAATGTCAAAGAATCATTGAAGAATAATTCGATCAGGCAAAACATTACTCTATTTCACAAGAAAAAAAGAATAACCATCTACTTCAAAGTTCAACGACTTGCATGTGATGGATATTTTTATACAATAAAACACATTAGTCTTGTGTATGGGGAACAGTTTGTATAAATGATTTTGCCTTATATGGTATAGATAAATAATATGTAAAATCATCATATGTTTAGGATGTATAATCAGTACAATAAACATCTAATGAACAAAACTGATGTAGAGTAATTAGTATTGAGAAGGGGAAATACTGTTTAAATATATGGAATGATGTTGTATGCTTTTACAACCAAGCATGCAATAAATAAAGACATGCTGAGATTTACATATTTAGTTTGATTTTTGTATAACCAAAATAAATATGGTCTATTTACATGTGTATTTGAGGAGCATTAAATGTTAGAAATATTTCATTTTTTGATGAGTGGAAGATGTGAGACATATAGTAATATGATGCTATGTTTAAATGTTAATTATTATATTAATATTTATTCTTAGGATTGCTTTTTATACAAATCAATTTTTTTCAATATAATTGGTTTTCTTTGAAAGACAGTAACCTTATTCCAAATGGTTGCGGTAGCTACTTTATGTATTTTCTCTTCAATTTTGTTGATTATTATCATGTTAGTTAAGTATCAGACTTTACATATTAAAGCTTATTAATCATTTGGAAGGTGGATTTCATAATATGGATACTTTGAAATAAAGATTTGTTTCTATTTGTTTCCAACCGACACCACGAACATTAGTATTTTCTATCATGTAAGGTCTTATTCATATGGATAATACACGACTTATTGTAGTTTTCACTTTCCGATTTTGCATACCAACACTGAAAAGTAAACATGGAGCTGTGTAGGTAAAATATTCAAAGACGTAACTTCAGGTACAAATATCATATGGCTATAAACTGATGTGCATTCATATGTCATTATATTATCCTAATAACAATATTTGATGAACACAATACCATAAAAAGAAATGAATGAATTTTTTAAAATGTTAATACATCTAAAAAATGCTATAATTACGTCATTGTAACACTGTAACTTTAAACATAAATTTTAGTTAAATCTAAAACGTAAAACTTTATTATTATAATTAACTGGCCTTTACATGGAAGCTTGCTCAACAATTAAATGAAAACAGACATTTAAAAAATAAACTAAAACATAGAGATAATTGTATGAATTGTTTTTGTGATATCATTAGGATAAATTGTATCATATTATCTTTAAACTATCAAATTTCAAGCTATTATTGGAGACATATACTAAAATTTATTGATTAGTAATTTACATTTATGAAATTTGGTTATTTCCATTTATTTATGTGATTTTAGTTGTATTTCATATTCACTGGAAATATCCAATAAGGACATGCGTTGAAGATAACTCAGGTAATGGCCCTGATATTTTTACAACATACTTCCATTTGCCAAGTACAATTACAGCCCCATGATTGAGGCTTGGATTAATTTAATCACCATATTTGGTCTATCTTTGTCTTTTGAGAAATTCCAAGTTGTTCTTATCACCTACATGCGCACAGTGAGAACATAACCCTCATATAACTATATTCTAAGCAAAAATGGCAAAAATGAACGATTTTCGTTCATCTAACAAAATAGAAACAAATTAATATAACAATATTGCAAAATTATATACATAACAATAACATAATTTTTGTAACGGTGACACCAATAGAAAGTAAATGTCATTATGCCATGAATCTGCTCTAGGCATCAAATGTTGATGACCACTGATTGGCTCTCCTAAGCTTTCGCTGCCATTTGTAGGTTCCAATATTACATGCTCTGAGCAGTGCTAGCAAAATGGTCCATGGTGTCCAAGTATAAAATTTTGATTTAATCCTCTGTTTCGTGCATCGTATTACTTCATCAACTGAAGAAAACTATATGACAGAAGGAAGAATGTTGCATAAAGGAAGTCAAATATATCAAATTCTCAACTTTTCTTCCGAGTACATCAGTAATCTATGTAAAGTAAGGACAAATAACAATTGTCAGCCTGTGATACAAATTATTTCAATAATCTTTCGTGTACAAAAGAAACTTTTACAACTCCGATTTGAAGACGTTGATAAGTTCAACTGTACGTACAATCAGTTTATGTATGTAGGTGAACGGAAGAAATACTAAAATTGAGATAAAAGCACATAAAAGACACTATTAATTCATGAACCAGAACTGTAGTTAAAGAATAAATCAAAAGAAATATAAAGTCTAAGACAAACTAATACTTCACATATGTAAATGCAAAAATAAAAAGTATTCAATATGTGCTAGATAAAAAATTATACAAGTTTTATGTGATAGATAAGCAAGTGATGCGAGATGATTTACTAAAAAAAATGAAATTGGTTTTTATTAGAGTTTAATATTTGTTATGGATAAAAATGAAACTTACTATAGTTGTGCATCTGGACGGCTTTGAATTCTAGTCTTTTGCAATCTTATATTAAGATTCTTATATGCATGAATTATCTATTACTATTTTTGAATCCTAGATTGGAAAGTTTTTATCAACTGACAGCAAAACCTTCTTTTTTAAGTTGGATATTAAAACTAGATGGTAAGAAATAGATAATTTTTTCAAATATAAAACAAAATATTGGTATTACATGAAACTGGAGGTAAATATAAGTAGATTATCAAACCGACTTTCAATCATCAAGATCGGACCGATGGAAGCTTCAATATAATGTAGGATCTGAATTAGGGATGATGACAAAGGATTGGCTAATGTACTTATGCTCTTAATTATTATTTCCCATTAGTATCCATAGGCTTTGTCTGATACCCAATTGACATAAAACATGAAGATAACATGTAATGGGTCAAAGCAAGGCTATGTTTTCAAGAATACAACTTACATTTCCATATTTGAAAAAACATAAAATCATTCAGATATCGTTAAAAATTGTAGACTAAAAACAATATTATTGCAACTATAAAAGACTATTTTGTATCTAGAGTAATTTGAGAAGTCACTTCATTCACATTTATTTTTTAAGGATAATGGACAATGGCAAAAATGAAATATGATTGCCAGTTGATTCATAAGATAGATAAAATTGTATTTACAATGTAAGAACATTTGATCGACAATTAAATGGTAATAGAATACATAGAAGTTTGATTTGAGTTGCTAAAGTAGCGAGGCAAACTTAATTGTAAGAGAAATATTGCCTTAAAAAGGAATTTTTGACATTTGAAAACAATGTGTAACAATCATGTTATTCCTAGTATACATATAGGCTATGAGGCAAATAATCATAAATAGAAAGTACAACTGATTCTCCATTGGAAAAAAAGAAATGCGCAAAAGGGGTTTTATTCTGTTAACGCTAAAAATGTACGCTAACACCCCGATGTGAGTTATGATAAAGTGAAAGCACCACCCGTTGGTACGGGAACTAAAAATAAGCAGAAAAATAGCAGAAAACAGAAAAGAGAACAGTTTTTATAGTGGTTCGGCTCAAAGTCAAGCCTACGTCCACTTAATTTTTTTTATTGCTGATTCGATTACAACTTTTATAATGATTCTTCGATTACAACACGATCAAGACGAGTAACTAGAACTTCGATGTAGAAAAGCTTTTTGAATTCATGTTGAATGAATTAGATCTTTTCCCAAATTCCATTGAAGTGTCTTCGGTGTTTGAAGTGTTGAAGAAGTCGAGAAAACAACAAAGTCTTGACGCTGGAGAAATGATCCAAAAGTTCTTTTCCATGTGGAGCATGCGGGGTATTTATAGGGAAATTTTGAAGTTAGGTCGTAGGTCGTGGATGACTTAGATGTTAGGTCGTAGGTTGTAGGCGACCTAAAGGGTGTGGGTCACGGCCTATAGTGGATGCACTTGGCCAATTGCTTTAGCTGGTAGGTCGTAGCGACCTATGAGAATGGAAGGCGATTTACATGGAGCGACTTAGAATAGATGTGGGTGAAGCGACCTAAGGTGGAGCGACCCATCTCCAAACGACATAAGGAGATGTGGATTTTTTAGGTGCTAGGTCGTTACCTCGCTTGAATCGCTTAGGTCGCTAGGTCGCTGAGCTGTAGCATTCATTCCATTGTTGTGTCGAGTCACTAAGCCGTTGATCTTTCTGGGTCGTTGGGTCGTTAAGCCGCTAAGTCGTTGCTATGCTAGCTTGTTGTAGAACTTATTGCTATGTTAGCTTGCCAGATGTTTAGGTCGTTAGGTCGGTAACTCGTTAAGTCGTAGGAGTTTTTAGGTTGCTAGGTTGCCGAAGCTCCTTGAGTCGCTGAGTCGTGCCACATCGAGCTGCTCTGTGCTTTAGGTCGTCAAGTCGCTAAGTCGTTGCTATGCTAGCTCGCTGTAGAACTTATTGCTATGTTAGCTCGCCAGATGTTTAGGTCGTTAGGTCGGTAACTCGTTAAGTCGCAGGAGTTTTTAGGTTGCTAGGTTGCCGAAGCTCCTTGAGTCGTTGAGTCGTGCCACATCGAGCCGCTCTGTGCTTTAGGTCGTTAAGTCGTGAATAAAATAAGGATTAACATATTCATTGTGCATATTGTTAAATATTATTTGAGACATTCTAGGTTGCACCATCTGATAAAAAAGAAAGTTACATAAATGCAATTAGAAATGATATGTATTAGTTATAAAACTGGAAATATAAGTAGTGAAATCCACATGCTATATTATATAATAATATTATAGACCGGAATAATGACCATAGAAGTAGAAATATCATATAACACACCATTAAAAGCCTGAGCACAACGTTGGCCAATCAATCCTTTTGATAATCCAATCTTGTAGGTGATGGATTTTGCCATTTTTGAGGGTATTCTCTTTGCCCGGTTATATTTTAGGCTTTGCAAAGTTTTAAGATTGTTTATTTAAGACTTTTTCATTAGAAACTAATTCCAAATTGGTGATAATCGTGACCATAAAAGATTACTTTTGCAAGTAAATCTTCTTGATCAATAATTCCCAACTATGTTATATTACAAAAAGGGAAGAAAAATATAAACCAAAAATTCAAATGATCTAACAATACAAAAAAAACTTTTTTATTTATCCTGTTACAACTAATTTAGAGCAATATACTACATATAATAAAATGAATAAATATAATTGATTCACATACATTTATTTCCTTACATACAACCATAACAAAAATTATTGTTGTTAGTTAAGAGATTTACTTGCAAAGGTCAATTCATTAAATATTAGCGTCGCAAAAAATGGATAACTAATACTTAAATAATATAACTTTTCTAATTGTTGATCAAGCTTTCGCATAATCATGTCTTAATAAAGTGTTAAGTAGCAGATGATTCAATTTGGGCAGCGTCCTCTACCTACAACATAAAAATATAATTTGACACATATAGAAGGTGGAACCCAGTGCACGAGGCTGTTGCACTTGCGGGCTCTGCGGAAGTTGATAATGTACGTAGTTTTTCTCTCACATTTCGAAAATGCCATTTTCTGACTCGAACTTGGGTCCAGATCACCATGTGGGTGATTCAAACGTTGCACCAAAACTCCATCTCATAATTTAGCACATATGAACTAAGAAATATGATACATTCATATATATATATTAACTTGAATTAGCCATTTAGTTCCATACCAAATGCAATCTCTTCATAAGACAGAGTATGATATATATTATACTCATCTTTAATAATGGGTGAAAGTAGAATTACATGCACCTATGATAAAAAATAAAGTGACAAAATAAAAAGATAAAAAACAACAATTTAGTTAACTAGTAATATACTTCATGATTTTAACAAATTTGTATTCAAATGCACAATCTAAAATGTTATCTCAACCATATAATAGAATCTACAAATCAAATCTTACGAATACAAAAGCTAAGAATAAAACATCCTCAATCAACCGTTACAATTAGACAATCAGAATATATTAATAGATTAGTTCCAAGCACCTATACTTCTATATTCATGCCTTCATTCTAATGAACTCAGGGTTTATAAAGCAACCTAATAAAACATATCTAGATTTAAAAGTTCAAACTGCATTGCCTTCTTTGTGGAGCAATAAATACAGGCAACAAATAGTAATAAATACTGTTAAAACCTAGAGTGGCATTATGGATAATGATAAGGTAGTTACCTTTAAACTTCATCATTAGAGACAGATTTGCTTAACTATAGATACTTCAAGTGATGAGAGCTTCAAATATAGAACAAAGACGCCTTCAAAGCACATCTAAGATTCAAAAATTAATCAAAGTAGATGAAGGTATGATTATGGATTTAACGGAAATTTATGTTCATAATTAAATCGCTTAATGGATAGCGAAAGTAAATATAAGATTTTGGAACTTGAATCTTGTGTGAAAATTAAAGAGGAAATGAATCAAACTCAATTCACAACTTGGATAAACACAAAAATCATTTAAGACTATTGGAGATGATACCTTATGTAGGAAAAATAAGTGAAGGTGGGAAGTTGGATAATGGGGCAGAGAAGAACGATAAGCCAAAATAGAGGATCATGGAAAAATGGGTAAACGACCTAACGTGGGAAGATTAATGACATAAATATCGTTACTTTTTTTTGATATGGAAAGCACAGAAAAGGCCATTTCGACGAATGCTGAAAAGGCTTCACTTTGAGTTGGTTGACCAAATATTCGCTTTATAATAAAGATATATGCATCGGAACTTCCTTCTTTGCTATTACATTCCACATATCTTATAAATACCTTTGAAGCATCCTAAACAAAGGCCTTTTGTTGGAATTTTGTGAGTAAGCTCCTCGGCTTGGACAAGACATTTAGTTTATGTCGCTATGGTTGAATATAGGGGAAAATTCATAGATAGAATAATTTTTTAGACGTATTACCATGTTCCCAAAGATTAG
The DNA here is from genome assembly GCA_030737815.1 of Allium fistulosum. Taxonomy (NCBI): domain Eukaryota; kingdom Viridiplantae; phylum Streptophyta; class Magnoliopsida; order Asparagales; family Amaryllidaceae; genus Allium; species Allium fistulosum. The sequence goes on from CM060904.1 coordinate 133,160,172, forward strand.
AACCACTTCTTACGGGTAATGTAATCTTCATGCCGAAACTCCTAATTCTTGTAGTCATTTATTTGGTACCTCCCAAGAAGTGGAACTGTCATTCTAGCCCTAGATTAGTATTTCGATCTTGAGATATATGCAGTTAATTGTTAGATCACAACAAATAAGCATAGCTTGTATATTATTACAATTAACTTCGTAATGTTGGAAATGCAGATTACGGATCTTAAGGCTGGATTAACACTAGAGGAAGGTGAATAGTGTTTAATGAAATTTTAAAATCTTTTGAAATTAAACACAAACATGCAGTTTATAAACGCAGAGACAATCACAGACACAGATGCAAATAGTAAATAAAAGCAATAAAGGAAAGAACACACTAGAATTTTATATTGGTTCGGAGCTACCCTACATCCAGTCCCACACAATTTTTTGTGCAGATTTTTTTTTTCAAATATAAAGTCGATGTTACAACCTCAATTTTAAGGCTACGAGATACACCCTTCTGTCTCCGAGTCCAGGGCAAACTCTCAATATTTAACCAGACTACAAGGTCACCTAACTAATTTACGGGATACAATCACACTCAATTGATTTACATGCCACAATCACACCGTTTCCAATCACACTTAGATAGAGAGAGGGTCGATACACTTCGATCTCTTGATCTTTGATTACAAATGATCCTATAACTCTGAATAACACTGAGATTTTTGAGAGAGAGTGGTAGAGAATCAAACTAGAGACAAACGAGTTTGATTCACTTAGGATTTCGGTAGAGTTTTATTAAGAATGTTTGAAAATAAGAATGAAAGAGAAAGAGGAAAGAAATAAAGAAAAATCCAGTAAAAATTCGTTGAAAACTACTGGTATTTATAGGAGAATAACGGTCATGTCCATTCATGAAAGGTTATGACGAATACACTTCTTTTGAAAATTTGAATTTTAAATTATACGACAACCATGTCGACATAGGGATGAGGGATGTCGACATGCCAATGTTAAATTTGAAAATTAATATTTGCTTTAAAACGATTTCTATTCTAAAACTTGTCAAAACAATTTCTAAACTTTGTAAACAATTTTGGATATAATTTAAACTTATAAAAGAGATTTAGAAAGTAATTTTAAATAAATAATCTATAATATAAAAGTAATATTAAAACTAAGTATAGATTTCTTTAAAATATATTTTTGAGATTTAAAGCAAGGAATGAGGTATCGTTCGAAACCCCGGAATCTCGGCCCTCTCGTTTCGTTCTCGGCGACAGGCGAAAAAATTAAACCCTAATTTCGTTTCGTCGTCGCCTGTAAAAAAAAAAATTAGTCGCGGCAAAAAAGAAAAGGCGAACTCAAAACCGAAAGCACTCACGAGATCAAAATCCAAAAGCAATCGCGAGATTCGCGACAGAAAAAACGTGAGTGAACAGTGCAGATTCGATTCGATTTTGGTGTATAAATATACTCGAAATCGAACCAGAAAAAATAGAAACGATACCTTATTCTCCACTGTCGATAGCTGCGACTGCAACGGCATAGACGAAGGCAAGGCGCGACGACTGCAACGGCGACGACTAACTAGCGGCGAAGTTGACGAGAAGCGAAGCGGCGAAGTCGACGTCAGGCGAAGCGCGGCGAAGTCGAGAGAGGAGTTGCGGCGAAGTCGAGAGAGGGGTTGCGGCGAATTCGATCGAAGACGAAGTTTTTTTTTTTCAATTGATTTGTGCGCGATTATTTTTGTTTTTTCCCTCCTCCGCGTGAATAAGAATGGGTGCCGTGAAGTAACAGTAGATTTGTTGGACGCGATTTTTTACTGGACCTATATGCCCATTTTTTACTGAAGTAACAGTATTAATAACTTTTTTATGTGCCGCATTTTTTATTTTACTGGACCTATATTGCTCGACCTATATTTTACTGAAGCAATTTTTTATTGAAGAACTTAGAAAGCTAAGTTGGTTGCTCGACCTATATGCCGCATTTTTTATGTGCTGTCAATAACTTTTTGTTCCGTGAATAACTCCTTGAATATGCCCTGAATATAAACTGACCAGTTCGTTATAAATATTGAACCGACCTTATTATGCCTTGTATGTAACATTATTATTTTACTGTATGCTATATTTCTATATGAATTTGAATCGTTTATCGTTACGTTTTCATTAAAATGCAAAAATCCAATATCATGACCGAAACCGAAACAAAAACCGAAACAAGCGAAATGACCGAAACTGACCGAAACCAACAAAATTTCAAATGACCGAAACCGAGACCGAAACCGAGTTCTCGAACCTTGATTTAAAGCTATAATATTAAAATCAAGAGATAGTTTAAAACAAAAGATGATTTTGAGATAGAAAGATGGTAAGAATAGTTTTTGAATTAAGACTAAAATATTTATATTGATAAAGATGACTTCTAAAAATTATTTTTGAAAAAATAGTTAAAATAAATTATTTTGAAAATTTTGTGGATTTCATTCCACTAGAGAAGGCGTGGGTTATCCCGCTATTAAAGTGAGAAGGTGCATTCCATTCCACAATTAAAATCCGAATAAAGATTTTAGTGCTATTATGAAGTTTTAACATAAATCTAGACTCTATTATTTATCTTGATATCTTGAACTCTTGATATTCACGTGTCTTCAGTCTTGATTTTTTCAATCTTGAATTCGTCAGTCTTGAATCTCTATACTGTACATTCTTTATTCACATTACCTGCATATATATACGCTGCATATACATATACACATATATATAGACAAGAATATTAATATTTATATTTTATAACAAGTTCTAAGGTTGTTGTCGTCAAAACCATCATCTCAAGAACTAACACATGATATACTAAGCAGCTCATCAATTGAAGTTGAATGAAACATATTATCAACCAAAGCATGCAATGACGTATATAATTTTTTGTTACTGCAATTATAAAGCACTATTTCACCCAGTATCACGTATAGTGCAGTTACCCCCTTTAAATTCCTCGGCTGTTCTCCTTCTCTTCGCGTCACTTCTTGCAAACACAATGTCCGACGCTGATTCGCATGGGAATTTTTTGATGGACTTACGTACGGAAATACTTCAATGGATATTTTAACTTAAGTAATATGTCTTTTTTATTCGATTTCCAATTCAAGCATAAGTGGTTGTTACTACAATGGCTATTCACAACTTCATACAAAAGCACGACAGTGGAGACGACAACTTTGTAACATTTGATGATGATCTTGATTTCATCCGAATATCTTGAAGAATATTGAAAAGCTCAAACTACCGCCGAGAGAGAATAAACCACTTCAAATGATTGTTGGAAATGAAATGACAACGGTTCGAGGTAACATAAGGGATGAACTAATTGTTGTGACGTCATTGAATATCTGTTTTTATCGCATTGATAGTTACTATCCTGCATTATATGGACAAAATGTATTTTTAATTCTGCATTATTGCACCTGCTCTAATATATTTGTTGTTATTAATTGTTCTATCTTTGTTACCGTTTAACTTAGTATGTTTATAACCGTCCAATTACTTTATTGTTAGTTATACCACTATTGTTATGAAGTATTGGTTTTAATCCATCGGGCGCATGTATGTGTTACGCTAATCAATGTGGGACAACGGCGATTTAATAAACAATGTCTAGTTAAGAATACAGGACGAACCCGACCATGCACTTGGAGTTTATTCCATATACTGCAGAGTACTGACATATTTCTTAGTAGTTGATACTGTTAATTCAAGTTGTTTCTCATTATATTCACTATTTACGTCATAATACCAATGGTTCCATATAATGTTAATTACCAAAAATTCCATTCATCTTGCTACCAATAAGAAAGAAATGTGTGCAACACATTTAAACATGGATCAACATACAAAATGTTAGCGAAATCTTGATGATCCATGAATTCATTATCTTTGCTCCAGTATTACCCATATAACTATGCACTCTTTATTCCCAAAATAAGAAACAACAACGAACCTAATTATGAAACAACCAATAACAGAAAAGGATAACATAAAAGGATACTGCCTGTTTCAGGTTGCAAATAAAACTTTTGGTTACGTACATCTGAACAATAGCTCTGGCACTTAAGAAAAGCACTTGATAACCATTTTAAATAAATTTATCATGTTGGGTTTCATGTACACTGTTCAAACTTAAATTGCTAAATGGTTGTGTTTTAAGGTTAAATTGTTGTTATAAGAAGTAATAAAAATACAAAATTATAAGTGAAATTACCATGAACATCAAATAATCAGTGCTAATTTGACGATCTCAAATATCTAAAACATAGACCTTGCTTAGCACTATAAAAAAAAATAGTTACATAAATTTTATCTTCCATATCTGGGTTAAAACTAAGAAAATACGGTCACTTAAAATAAAATTTCCACATTCACGTCCTTTTTTAGAGAGGGAGAACATAATGGTGATAGCACTGTTGCGATAACTCAGATGAATACCTCAATTGCAGTGAAGAATCGAGTTACCTTAGATTACGACCAATCTCTTCCAGCTAAAGGCATAAACTGACCAAAAACATCAGATCTAAAGTGCGCAGAAATGGCAATAATGGTTTGACTTTAACACTACACAATAGGTAAGAAAAATAAAGATAATTTACCTCGCAAGTGGTATATGGATCTGAGCATAAGGTAGATCTGATATTGGAAGAAACAAAATTCAATAATCAATGTAGGGCAACGGCGATTTAATAAACAATGTCTAGTTAAGAATACAGGACGAACCCGGCCATGCACTTGGAGTTCATTCCATATACTGCAGAGTACTGACATATTTCTTAGTAGTTGATATTGTTAATTCAACTTGTTTCTCATTATATTCACTATTTACACATCATAATACCAATGGTTCCATATAATGTTAATTACCAAAAATTCCATTCATCTTGCTACCAATAAGAAAGAAATGTGTGCAACACATTTAAACATGGATCAACATACAAAATGTTAGTGTAATCTTAGATGATCCATGAATTCATTATCTTTGCCCCAGTATTACCCATATAACTATGCACTCTTTATTCCCAAAATAAGAAACAACGACGAACCTAATTATGAAGCAACCAATAACAGAAAAGGATACTGCCTGTTTCTGGTTGGAAATAAAACTTTTGGTTACGTACATCTGAACAATAGCTCTGGCACTTAAGAAAAGCACTTGATAACCATTTTAAATAAATTTATCATGTTGGGTTTCATGTACACTGTTCAAAGTTAAATAGCTTTATGGTTGTGTTTTAAGGTTAAATTGCTGTTATAAGATGTAATAAAAATACAAAATCATAAGTGAAATTACCATGAACATCAAATAATCAGTGCTAATTTGACGATCTCAAATATCTAAAACATAGACCTTGCTTAGCATTATCAAAAAAAAAAAAATAGTTACATAAATTTTATCTTCCATATCTGGGTTAAAACTAAGAAAATACGGTCACTTAAAATAAAATTTTCACATTCACGTCCTTTTTTAGAGAGGAAGGGAGGGAGGGAGAATGGAGGGAGGGAGAACATAATGGTGATAGAGTTGTTGCGATAACTCAGATGAATACCTCAATTGCAGTGAAGAATCGAGTTACCTCAGATTACGACCAATCTCTTCCAGCTAAAGGCATAAACTGACCAAAAACATCAGATCTAAAGTGCGCACATATAAAGCTAAGGTTACAAAGAAATGACAATAATGGTTTGACTTTAACACTACACAATAGGTAAGAAAAATAAAGATAATTTACCTCGCAAGTGGTATATGGATCTGAGCATAAGGTAGATCTGATATTGGAAGAAACAAAATTCAATAATCAATGTAGGACAACGGCGATTTAATAAACAATGTCTAGTTAAGAATACAGGACGAACCCAACCATGCACTTGGAGTTCATTCCATATGCTGCAGAGTACTGACATATTTCTTAGTAGTTGATATTGTTAATTCAAGTTGTTTCTCATTATATTCACTATTTACACATCATAATACCAATGGTTCCATATAATGTTAATTACCAAAAATTCCATTCATCTTGCTACCAATAAGAAAGAAATGTGTGCAACACATTTAAACATGGATCAACATACAAAATGTTAGCGAAATCTTGATGATCCATGAATTCATTATCTTTGCTCCAGTATTACCCATATAACTATGCACTCTTTATTCCCAAAATAAGAAACAACGACGAACCTAATTATGAAACAACCAATAACAGAAAAGGATACTGCCTGTTTCAGGTTGAAAATAAAACTTTTGGTTACGTACATCTGAACAATAGCTCTAGCACTTAAGAAAAGCACTTGATAACCATTTTTAATAAATTTATCATGTTGGGTTTCATGTACACTGTTCAAAGTTAAATTGCTCTATGGTTGTGTTTTAAGGTTAAATTGCTGTTATAAGATGTAGTAAAAATACAAAATCATAAGTGAAATTACCATGAACATCAAATAATCAGTGCTAATTTGACGATCTCAAATATCTAAAACATAGACCTTGCTTAGCACTATCAAAAAAAAAAAAAAATAGTTACATAAATTTTATCTTCCATATCTGGGTTAAAACTAAGAAAATACGGTCACTTAAAATAAAATTTCCACAGTCACGTCCTTTTTTAGAGAGGGAGGGAGGGAGGGAGAACATAATGGTGATAGCACTGTTGCGATAACTCAGATGAATACCTCAATTGCAGTGAAGAATCGAGTTACCTCAGATTACGACCAATCTCTTCCAGCTAAAGGCATAAACTGACCAAAAACATCAAATCTAAAGTGCGCACATATAAAGCTAAGGTTACAAAGAAATGACAATAATGGTTTGACTTTAACACTACACAATAGGTAAGAAAAATAAAGATAAGTTACCTCGCAAGTGGTATATGGATCTGAGCATGAGGTAGATCTGATATTGGAAGAAACAAAATTCAGTGACATATGAGACGATGCAATTTGTTGCTGAGATGGGGGAGATCAAGGAATGGAGACTACACATAGCGTGTGGAATTGTAGGTACGGATTATGAAGAGAAAGTAAATGTAAAGTTGAAGTACCGAATTCGTCATTTGAAGACGGTGATTAATTAAAACAAAATCAATGCAGTCGAAACGGTTAGAAAGTGAGAAAAAATAGGAAGAGATGGCGGGAAAGAATTAGTTTCGATTGGTTAAAAAAATGTGCTGAGGAAACAGGAATCGATTATTTTGAAATGAGATCACACAATAGTGCCACATGGACAGGCTATCAGTGTGTTTTTCTTGCTTATGACTTATTGACTCATTTACTACTTTTGAGTCAAAAAGTTGTGCTGTTGTCCAACATATCAATAAGCTATTTTTTCTACTTATAAGCTGTTGCCAAAGTACCCTCTTAACTCATGACTGTTTTGTATTGCTATCTGTGAAGAAATGTTTGCAAATTTGCAAATTGTTTTTTTTTCTTCTGCAGTTCCAAGGCACACGACTGGTAGAAGAAAAACCCGAACTGTGATGGTTGGAAATGTTGCACTTGGAAGTGATCATCCGATAAAAATTCAGACAATGACTACTTCAGACACTAAGAACGTTGCCCAGACAGTTAAAGAGGTTTTCTCAGTATTTTTATTTTATTGCTTAATCACATAATAAACTATTGTTAAGGAATAAACTAAATCATGTTAATAACATGTATGGATGCATACTTATTATGATCCATTATGGAGATACTGCTGTGATGATAAGAAGAAAGACACGAAGGGAAATATTAAGTCAAGTCTGAAAGATGTAACACGCTGGAAAAATATTTGTATAATCAAATTTGGAGTACATAAGTTCAGTAACAAAGCCCAACGGGAATATGTTATCAAAATTTTCGGAAAATATTAAATATTCGTACTTTTTCTATAAGCTTGATAAGATGCACGGGAATGGTCTGTAAATCTCACAAAGAAGATCTTTAAAAATAACAAGTTCCATGGACAAAATTTCTCTAATGTGAGGTGTAAATGTTTTATGACCAGGTTATGAGAATAGCAGACCGAGGAGCAGATTTGGTTCGTATTACAGTTCAGGGAAAGAGAGAAGCAGATGCCTGCTTTGATATAAAGAACACTCTTGTTCAGAATAAGTACATCTTCAACCTTGTATACGTAATTTTGGAGATTATGTTTTGAACCTAATTTATTTAAGTTTCTGATTCAACACTTCTTTTTTCTAGTTACAATATTCCTCTGGTGGCAGATATTCACTCTGCCCCTTCAGTTGCATTGAGAGTAGCTGAATGTTTTGATAAAATTTGTGTCAATACTGGGAATTTTGGTATGTACTACCATAACTTCTGTATATTATTACAACTTCAATTACGGACCATTGAGTTCCGTGTATTGTTTTCAGCTGACGGACAGCCTCAATTTGAGATACTAGAGTACACCGATGATTATGACAAAGAGCATGCGCGCGTTGTGAAGGTCGAAGAAATTAACCGTCTTTGATATTTTCCTGCTGGAAAACCTTGTTGTGTTTTATAGCTGAATCTTTCATATAGTTGTTATCAACTACAAAGTTGTTACGTATGTCTTTGTAGCATTGACCTTTGTTTCTCTTTTCAACATTGAGCCAGGCTTTCACCCCATTAGTGGAAAAATGCAAGAAGTATGGAAGAGCACTGCAGATTGGAACAAATCATGGAAGTTTATCTGATCGAATGATGAGTTACCACGGCGATTCTCAGAATGGAATGGTAATTGATTATGTTTTACATAACTATTTTATTTCCTTATCTAGAATATGACGGTGAAATCTATACAAATGATCATCAAACAGGTTCAGTCAGCATTTGAATTTGCATTAATTTGCGAGCAATTGGATTACCATAATTTTGTTTTTTCAATGAAAGCCAGCAATCCAGTCATCATGGTTCAAGCTTATCGCTTACTAGTGACTGAAGGGTATCAAAACGGTTGGGATTATCCATACGCTTGGGATTTTCCATTGCATCTAGGAGTTACTGAGGCTGGAGAAGGTGAAGATGGAGGAATGAAGTCTGCAATTGGAATTGGAGCTCTTCTTCAGGTAATATTCTTTTCCAATATCATTGCTATAGTTCGTAGTTTTCAAGATAGCTTGGTGCAAGTTGATTTTTTTAAGCCCTTCATTATCTGTCAAACCATATTTAGTCCTCTTCTCCTCTCTACTTGGTATGTTTCTTAAAAAAAATATTTAGAGTTGAAGAATGCCATTATTCAATTCAGCATAATACAAGTACTTTTTGACATTGTGACGATCAAAATGTTTTGTGCACTCTTTTCGACATTAATGTTGGCAACTTGACATATGTATGAACTTATTTATCATCTTTTCTGTATTGAATAGCATTTTAAAATTTGCTTGGCATCCAATGATGCATAATGTAACTTTGTCATGTGTCGTTAGTCTATCCAATCAGGAAATTTTTACAATATAATTCATTTAAACTATCCCAGTACATATATTAAATGATTCCATGCGCAAGCATGTTTGGACAAGGAAAATTTACCGTTTCTTTGTTAATTTTGGGATATAGGCTACTGGTAGAAAACAGAGAGGAATGATGTAGTTTATTTATATATTTTATTTTACAGGATGGATTAGGTGATACAATTAGTGTTTCACTGACGGAACCACCTGAAGATGAAATTGTTCTCAGCAGAAAATTAGCTAACCTGGGAATGCTGGCTTCTAAATTTCAAAAAAGAGTGGTAAGTTTTTAACTCTAGTTCGTTCTACACAATTTGAGGAACATGTTAAAAAAGGAACAAGAATTTAAGAATTAATCAGTTGTAATTTGAACAGTTTCCTTTTGAAGGGAAGCACGAACGTTATTACACTTTCCGGAGAAGAACAGCACAACTTCCTTTGCAGAAAGAAGTATACTTCAACTTTCAATACGGATGTTATATATAACTCACTTCTAACTATAATTTCTCGATTTACAGGGAGAAGAGGTTGATTACAGTGGAGTTCTACATAGGGATGGTTCGGTTCTTATGTCTGTATCACTCGATAAATTGAAGGTAAGTTTTAAATTAGCCTTGTTCTTAAGAAGTTTTGCGGTACGAAAAATATTATCTATAATTGCATGCCCCCAACTTATTTTTTCATGATAGCTAAGTTGTATTGTTGGAAACAAATGAACTTCGGCTGAGTCGTGTACCCTGACACTGTCTTGAAGACGTTTCGGCGTTCTGCTCATGGGTGCAAGCAGCCAAACAATCACCGCCGCCTCTAGGATAAAACAACATCTCTTTGTTTGGTTTCGTAGTATCGATCCGTCTGCACAAATGGAGTCGACTTATTTGCACTTAAAAAACACTGCTCGGTTTTTAGGAAAAAGGAGTTTTGTGGAGAAGAAGAACAACGGCTTATGTCATTTATATTTTTGATTTCGTCTAACAATCAATTTTAATAAACAGGAATACCAAGTCGAATGTTTTACTGAGTCGTGGGGTGATCGTTGGATCAAAAAACGGCTCTGAAGTTTTACCGTCTCAGAAAAATAACGGTCAAAAAACGTTTACCAATTTCGTCCAAAAATATTAATGTTGCACCACAACAAGCCCAAGCCCGAGGCCGGGCCGAGTCGATTGGTCGGCGCACACCTATGACGGTCAAGCATGATCTTTCTTCTCACAAAAGAGCATCATTGGGTGCCTAAATGGTCCAATTTAGCCTTTAAGAATCAAATATAAATACTTGATTTTTTCTATAGTCATACAATGTAGGACTATTCACATATATAAGAGTCTTTCACACTTAATCAATTTTTTAATCATTCGCCTAAAATTTAAAAAAAATTCCAACAATACCCCACTTGAATTTTTTAAAAATATTTTTTCCGAGCAGCTTTTAAAAATATAAAATCGTGCATAAACAAATGTGTCTTTCAACTTGAAGCTTTACATAGTGGATATGATTCAGTTATTACTAGAGTGACACGTAATCTTTCTAGAATGCAATCAAATAGCCGTGCATTTATGGTCATGCACATCTATCTCAATTTAGTGAATGCTATAAGAATTTTACCCAAAATTCCATAGAAACAGCCACATTTCCACATGCACATATGTGAGTCTATCAAGAGTATCTCTGAAGGTAGGTACTCCACTCTATATAGAGTATAGATCTCATTAAAAGTTTCTATTAATTCATTTCTTCTTCAACTCATATCACTTCACAACTTGTTCTTACCCATTGAACATAGTTTTTAGGATCTTCAATCATTAGGTCGGGTTACCATTATGTGATTCAACAATCTAAGGGCAGTAGTCCCATTCTTTTGGAGGTTTTAAGGATTTTTGCTCTGGCTAATCATTTCGTCAAAGGATCAGTCACGGTCTCATCACTGCGTATGTAATCCACTTGAATAGCTCCTAAAGAGAGTATCCTTCCAACAGTGCTGTGCTTACGACGTATCTGTCGTCTCTTACCGTTATAATAACGTTCTGTACTTTTGCAATAAATGTGGTACTATCGCAACAGATCAACGCATCTAATATTGGTTTTCCCATAAAGAGTAGATTTCTTAAGTAATCTGCTTCTTCACTAGCTGTGGCTAGTGTTATCATCTCAAACTCCATAGTAGACTGAGCCAAAATAGTCTGTTTCTTAGATTTTCAAGAAATAACTCCACCAGCAATGCTAAATATATAGTCACTGGTTGCTTTCGAATCATCGGATAAAGTATTCCAGTCTGCATCGGTGCATCCTTCACAGACAGCTGAAAACTTTTCATAATGTAACCCAAGGTTCACAGTTCATTTTAGATATCTCATGATCCTTTCGTTAGCATGTCAGTGCTCTGTACTAGGTCTACTAGTAAACCTGCATAATAATCCCACTACATAGACAATGTCGGGTCTAGTATAATCACTGGCATACCGAAGGCTATCAATGATGCTCGCATAATGAGATTTACATCTTCACCAGTGTTCTTAAATAGTTTTACACTAGGATCATATGGTGTACATGCAGGTTTACCGTCAAAGTAATTCTATTTCTTTAGTATTTGATCCAAAGAAATTCTCTTTTCTGATCTAGTAATCTTAATTTCAAGGATTACACTCGCTTCACCTAGATCTTTCATATCGAAGTTGGCACTTAACAAAGATTTGACATTACTTATAGCATGATTGTTTGATCCAAAGATAAGTAAATCATCTACATACTGACATATAATAATGCAAATGTCATTCTCAGATTTATAGTAAATACATTTGTCACTTTCATTAACTTTAAAACTATGTGAGATTGTTATCAAATTTCTCATGTCATTGCTCAGATGCTTGTTTTAAACCATATAATGATTTATCTAACTTGTAAACTTTATGTTTTTGACCATAAATTACAAAGCCTTCAGATTGGTCTATATAAATTTCCTCTTCTAATTCACCATTTAAAAATGCAGTTTTAACATCCATTTGGTGTATTATTAAATTTGAATAGATGCTAGTGAAATTAGTTCCCGAATGAATGTGATTCTAGTTACAGGTGAAAGTTTATATTTTCTCTTTGTTTAAACCCTTTAGCTACTAAACAAACTTTATATTTATCAACTGTTCCATTATGCTTTAATTTCTTTTTAAGTACCCATTTACCGTCTATAGACTTACAACCAGATGCTAAATCTACTAAGTATCAAGTCTTATTGGATTGCAAAGAATTCATCTCATCATTTATAGTCTCTTGCCAAAAATCGGCATCAAAGAATTCATCTCATCATTTATACACACACACACATATATATACATACACACACACGTATATACATATATGAGTGTCAACTTTTTAATAATTCACTTAAAATTTGAAAAACTTTTCCAACATGTATTGATGATTGTTCCTCACTGTCAGACACCGGAACTTCTATACAAGTCTCTTGCAGCTAAACTCGTGGTTGGCATGCCATTTAAGGTCTGTTTTGATAAGTTATTTTATATTTTTATTTTATGATAACAGAAGAATTTTGCACTTTTCTGACCACTGAGAAGTCAGGATTTGGCAACGGTTGATTCAATTTTGCTCAGAGAGCTTCCTCCTTCGGAGGATGTTGATTCTGTATGTAAATTTGATCTGTTAATCCTAACATTAATTTCTTTCGTTTAATAATTTTACATGAAGTGGTTAAAAATTTAATCTTTTATTCCAGAGATTGGCTCTAAAAAGATTGATTGATGTCAGTATGGGAGTTTTGGTACCTTTATCCGAACTGCTTACTAAACAACTTCCTAATGCTATTGCACTAGTAAATCTTCAAGAACTTTGGACTGGCACCTACAAGCTTTTGCCTGAAGGTAAAACCTTCTAAAATTCATTGAATCATAACGTGCAAAGTATGAAACCATTAAATTTTGGTCCTTTATCCATCAAACAAAACTGCGGATTTTCCCAACATTCTTACAAAAGGATTAAATTTTGTTTCATTTGATACTTTTAAATTTTTTTTAATGTAGGCTCTAGACTAGCTGTGATGCTAAGAGGCGATGAACCCTACGAAGATCTCAATGTACTTGAAGAAGTTAATGATGTCATCATGTTACTGCACAACTTGCCATACACTGAAGATAAAATAAGCAGGGTTCATGCAGCAAGAAGGTAGTATTTTATCATAAATATATTTTGTTTTGAAAAAAAAAATTCGGTTTGAAATGCTTTAGCTTGAATTTCTCCTCCTCCTTTTTTCAGGCTTTTTGATTACTTAAAAGATAAAGCTCTGAATTTCCCTGTAATTCATCATTTACAATATCCTGAAGGAACCGATAAGTAAGTTTTAAAATGCCACTGTATAACATAATGTGAAATTTTTATCCCTGGCACCTTTTTCACACAAATACAGAGATGATCTGCTAATTGAGGCTGGAAGCAATGTTGGTGCTCTTCTCGTTGATGGACTCGGTGATGGTTTAATGCTTGAGGCTCCTGATCAAGATTTTGACTTTTTGAAAAATACTTCTTTTAATTTACTTCGAGGCTGCAGAATGCGCAACACAAAAACAGTAAGCTATTTGTTACTTCTGTTTCATATCATCCTTCAATGATTTGTGCTTATATAATGAAATGGAAAAATAGAGAAAGAAAGAAAAAATGCTACTAATACCAAGGTTCAAGTACTCGGTTTCGCTCATTTAAGATTTTCTTAGTTTCATACGATTTTGGAAATTTCGATTTTGGTTTCGTTTCAGTCCCAATTTCGATCTTCAACGGTTTTTTATTGAAAATGCAACTAAAATCTTTGTAAAAGTAAACAACAAATTGAATTTTACTAAATCCTAAGCAAATTAAAATTAACAATAAATTCAGTTTAATAATAAACTAAACTTAATTAAACAAGAATTTTAACTTAATAATAAAATGTCCAGCCTAACACAAAATAATCTTACACAAAATAGCCCAAGTTAAAACAGAGTCCAATCAACTTAATAATAATCCAAATCCATTTCTTGTCACTCTTAGGAATTTTTTCCCTCTCTCATAATTGATTGTCACTCTCAAAACCAATCGCCGAACCTTTAGAAGAAAAAAAACTAAATTTTCTCTTAAAATTGACTGCCGCTCTCGAAACCGACTGCCGCGATGCTACTAGATAGCCGAAGACAAAGCTTCCGCTCTCAAAATTGAGTCTACGATGATAGGGCAAGGAAGAAATTGAGTCGACGATGCTAGGGCAAGGAATAAATTGAGGTCGAGTATGCTGATTTAGATGATATTTTGGTTTCAATTTTTTTTGTAACCCCTAACCGAAATTGATATTTTCCTCTGGTTTCGGTTCTGTTACCCTGGATACCGGTACGGTAGCATCGAAATTTCGAGATACCATCCGATACCTCAAACCATGTCTAATGCTATAAACATTGTTTAGAATTGTATGTTCCAATGATTTACATAGGACATTGTTAAAGGGACTCTATTTTCGGATAAGAATTAAATTTTAAGGGTTCCAGCTAAAAAAATGATTATTGGGACTTCAGCCGAATAAAACAGTTTACAATTTTACTTATTGTATAATGCAAAAGTCGGCAACAATCTTTCGAAAATTGAAAAGAAAAAAACGAGACGGTTCGTCGAAAACCAATTTTCGGTGGGGTCTAGTCGGAAAAAAAGGTGAGAAAACGGTAATAGACCACCAAAAAACAAAGGTAGCTGCAGATTTATTTTCGCGTTAAGGGAAGGGGCAATATAACAGTGTTGATGATTAACAACATAAAGTGGGCATACACATGCATATATACGTACATGTAGCTTAGAGTTAACAAATAATCCGTTTGAAAAAATTATGATGTACCACAGGTATATGCTTCATGCCCATCATGCAGACATACAGAGTTTGATCTTCAGAGGATTAGTGCTGAGATCAGGGATAAAACTTCGCATTTACCTGGCGTGTCTGTAAGTGAATTTTTTTAATAATATATGTCTTTAATTTCAATTATTTACAAGTTTATAATTTGAGGAAATCATTAACGCATCACTTGTATAGATTGCTATTATGGGTTGCTCAGTAAATGGGATAGCTGAGATGGTTGATGAAGATTTTGGATATCTTGGTGCTCTTCTACCTGGAACGATTAACCTTTATGTAAGGCAGGTATGTTCATATTTCAGACTCTCAGAGCATACGGTATGAAATCCATTTTACCCGGTTTGAGCAGTGGTATACAGCCGACCGAACATCGAGGTAAAATAAAAAAGTTACACTGAGATCGGTGGTATACTGCCGAATAATTACCGCCTCTTGTTTTTTCTGAAAAAGGATTTTGGTTTTACAAGATGCTCATGTTTGGTATATTAACTATTATTAAAATTCAAATGCAACTGAATATATAGAAATAAATAATAAAGATTTCTATATTACAGAAAATGGTTAAGAGGAATATCCCAATGGAGCAAGCAACTGATGAATTGATCCAGCTGATAAAAGATCATGGACGCTGGGTAGACCCACCGTTAGAAGAATAGACTGGTCCAAGATACAATCCTTCAATATGATTATGAGTTTTTTTTTTACTTGAAAACATGTTTTCCAATATATTTTAGTGTTTGCTTGTTTGGAAATATTGATGGATCTTTACATAAATTCATCTTTACATGCATGCACACATATTTATGTACGCGCATGCATAATCCATCGGTAGAGAGGATCAGCTTGCCATATTGATAGAAATGGGATCATCTAAAAACGTGCACACAAAAAAGAGAACCAATGTTCTCTAAAGATTTTGCCTTGGACATATTTGCTTAATCATCTCAAAATTGTCTACATGATTCTTTCCACAAATATCTCAAATCTACCTCGTTATTTTGATGACCGAAAGGCGATAAAATTTGTAGAATTGTACGATAGCTTAGGAATAGATTGTTTGATTGTATGATTATGAAAAAATAAAAATAAATCGTTTGTTCATTAATTTCAAATGCATCTTTACCATGTTTGGAAGATAAAGTCATTTGCTGTATTAGAAACAAGTGATAAAAATATTAAGAGAATGAAATTTACAAAATAATTAATAACTAAATGCAGATTAGACACATGCATACGCATATGCATAAAGAGGGGCGTAGCCACATGAATAGGGCTGTTAATGGATATCCGAAAAATCCGAAATCCGTCCGCATCCGAAAAGCGGAGAAATATCCGATATTCGAAAAACGGATGTAGATGCAGATATAAAGACATCCGCATCCGAAAATTATCCGTTCGGTAGTTTTCAACATTATAGTTTAAATTATGTGTATTTTAGTTTAGTGAAAAATATTTATTTATGGTTTTATTAAGTTATAAGTTAATATTATACGCACTAAATGCATATTAACTGCTCAAAACTATTTCATCATTATATTTGTATATTTTTAACACTTTAATTATTAATGTGATCGAAAAAAGTTTATGTTAAACTTAAAATTTTCATTTATATATTTTTTGTTAGCGGATAGGATAATTATCCGATATCCATCCGTATCCGCGGATGTCGATATTCGATATTCGAAAATGATTTCAGACGCGGATGCGGATATGACACTATCCGCATCCGAAAGTAACCGTTGACAGGCCTACACATGAGAGCTGGAGGTCATTGACCTCGCCATCAATTAAAACTAATAATAGTATCATTCTTCTTTGCCAGCAATTAAAATGAATAACAATATCGCTATTTGTTGCTTCATATAATCCTAACCCATTTCCATTTAAGGATGGCGATGGGGCGGGTTGGGATGAGATTTTTCTATCCCAAACCTGTCTTGGGTTTTTCAAACCCTGATGTAGACCCGCCACATAGACCCAGTTTGGGTCTGGATTTTTGCCTCGAATTGAAATCCGTACGGGTTAGAGTAGATCTGCTCCGTCCTAAGACTCGGTGAGACATTATATGTTCATTCATAGTTGTGTATTAATGCACATATATTTATTTATTTTATTTGTAAGTGAGATTGTCACTAAATGATACATTAAATATAAATTATAATATGTTTACAATGATACTGAGAAAATAATAAAAATGCGGTGTAGAATAATAATTGAAAAAATATGCATATATTATTACATAATTATCAATAATGCAATTTAATACTATAACCATCCTATAACTTAACTTGTTAAATGAACATTATAATATTCATAATATAACCACTCATTTGTAAAGGTTAACAAATCACTATGAAGAATTGAAGAATTTGATATTGTGATTCAACATTATTTCTAAAAATGATTATATCCACATTATTTCTACTGGTGCACTTGCTACATTACTGTATTCAGCTTTACCGCTGGATCTAGAAATGGTTGATTGTTCCTTTGAAAATTGATATTGGATTGTTGCCAATGTAAGTACAATATCCAGTTACTGATTTTTTATCGTTCGGACCAGTAGATCAATCTGCATCTGCATAACCAGTTAGATTGAGATTATTGCACACTTTTAAAGATAGACCATAATTTACGGTTCTTTTAAGATATTTCGGTATTCGTTTCACTGCTTTCCAATGCTCATCCGATAGTTTCTGCATAAATTGGCACACTTTGTTAACACTAAATGAGATGTTTGGTCTAGTAATTTTTGTATACTGTAAAACACCAACAATGCTTCTATATTGTTTAGTATTAGTTATGGATTCTCCCCAGTTTATAGATAAATGTTGGTTGGTTATTATTGGAGTTGGCTGTGATTTTGGCCCATCTATTTTAGACTTGATCGGTAGCTCTGTAATATACTTCTTCTGGCTTAGAATTATCTCTGAATTTGACTTCCTCTTGACTTCTATGTCCAGAAAATAATTTAAGCTTTCAAGATCTTTGATTGAGGACTGCTTGTTCAGATATTGAATGAGATTGTTGATTTTAGATTCATCATCACCTGTAATATTTAAGTCACCGACATATA
This sequence comes from Allium fistulosum, assembly GCA_030737815.1. Classification (NCBI taxonomy): domain Eukaryota; kingdom Viridiplantae; phylum Streptophyta; class Magnoliopsida; order Asparagales; family Amaryllidaceae; genus Allium; species Allium fistulosum. The sequence goes on from CM060904.1 coordinate 133,178,571, forward strand.
TGAGGATGTAAATAGCTGAAATTTGATTCATCTTAGTAAAAAGCGAATTGCCTGATTTGGTAGACTGATAACCCAAATTAACTAATGTGGTTTTCAGTCTATAAAACTCTTGGAGCTTGTTTAAGTCCATATATTGCCATGTTTAGCTTGCACACATAATTCATGTTTTGTTTATATCCTTGTGGTTTCTCCATATAAACTTACTCCTATAGAATACCATTTAAGAATGCATTATTAACATCTAACTGCCTAATGCCCCAGTTTCTGTATATATATATAACAATAGTGGAAACAACTCTGATTGTAGTTAGCTTAACAATGGTGAGAATGTCTCATTAAAGTCAAACTCATGTTATTGAGTATATCCCTTGGCAACTAGCCTTGCTTTATATCTGCAATAGTTCCATCAGGATTTTTCTTCAATCTCCAAGTCTATTTGCATCCAACTATGTTCTTATTGTCTGGTGGATACAGTAGATCCAATGTTTTATTTCTTATGAGTGCAATGTATTCCTCATCCATAGCTATTTTTCAGTTTTTGTCTCTAAAAGCTTAGTCAAAGGTCTTTGGCTCTTCATGCACTGTGACTGCAGTACATGGCTTTGGCCTAAAATTTCCACTCTTTGCCTTTGTGATCATGGGGTGTCTTGATCTCACTTATGGCTCATCATGTGATGGTTCTTCTCTATTAACTTGATCAATGTTATTTTCTGAACTCCCTTCTTAGTCATCTGGATTTCCTTCACTAAATATTGGCTTTGGCTGAATGAATGTGCAAGTGATTGGTTGAGATGACTAGGTTGCTCTGTTGGTTCATAATCTGGTTGATTATACAGTTGTGAATCAAGACCTTCTATAGTCTTCTCAGCTTTTCTTTGATCCCATGCATCTGAATATATAGCAATCTCTAGAAATTAAACATTTTGATTATATATCTTTTTGGTTGTCTTTATATATGTGCCACTAAAAGGGAATACATGTTCATTAAATGCAACATGTCTGCTTATAAAAAAAAATTTCCGTTTGCATCTAGACACTTGTACCCTTTCTAATTAACTCCATATCGTAAAACTGTACATGGCTTTGATCTGGAATTCGATTTGTTAGTATTATATGGTCGTAGATAAGGAAAATGTAGACACCCAAAGGCTCTTAAGTTTTAATAATCTGGCTTTTTTACTGAACTGATTCCCTTCAACACTTTTATTGGCAGTCTAGTAATTAGATATACTGCTATGTTGAATGGAGCGTGCCAAAATTTTAGTGGTAATGATACTTGTACAAGTATAGTAAGGCCAAATTTAACAACATGTCTATGTTTTCTTTCAACTAAACCGTATTGCTCAGATGTATAAGGGCATGTTGTTCTATGCATTATTCCCTTTCTATTAAAGATATTACCGAGTGCTGTATACTATTTCCACCATCTGTTTGCATAATCTTCACTTGGGAATTAGTTTGCTTTTCAGTTAAGGTTATAAAATGAACTACAATATTATATGTTTCTGATTTTGCTTTTAGAAAAATTCCAAGTGTACCTAGAATATGCATCAACAAATGATATAGGATATCTATAATCATAATCAGAACTTATAGGTGTTGGACTCCATGGTCAGTAACAACTGATTCTAATGGTTTTATATATTCATTTAAGGAATCATTAAATACTAACTTGTGACTTTACCCATCTAGCAATAAATACAAACATATATTTGTGAAATATATCAAAGGCAATTTTATTTTCTATAAGCACTTGTTTTACAACATTTGCATTGGGAAGACCAAGTTTATAGTGCCACAAATCAAATATACTCATATTTCTTTTAGTTTGAGTTATTTCAAACAGATTACAAAACTTTTGCCATCATACATGATTGCTGCAGTTAACTAGACTGAACTTGCACAACTCTCTGATTGCATCACCTTGTAATATAATTTCTTTGGTCAGTATTTCTCTAACTAAACAATACTTAGGATAAAATTCAAATTATACATTATTATCTCTTGCAAATTGAGTTACATTCATTTTTTTTTTATTTCTTGCACTTTTAAAAGATTGTTTAAAATAATTGCCTTTCACCTTAAATATATGCATTTCCAGTATGAGTAATCTTAGTAGACTTACCATTTCCCATGCATATTGACCGTTTACCTCTGTACTCTTTATTCTCAAGATGTACGTTGTCAAGATTGCTTATTACATGGTTGGTTGCTCTTGAATCAGGATACCAGCTTTCATCTTGAATGTGCTCAGGCCTTGTGATTTCATTCAGATTGTGATTTTTGTTATTATTTGACTGAATACTTGTGTCTTGTTGCGCTTGAGCCATGTTTGCACTAGGATTACTTTAGTTGCTTGTATTCTGATTTGGCACATTATTTGGGTTGAATCTGAAATAACATTTGACTGCTGTGTGACATACTTTTCACAAATCTGATTCTTTGGTCTATTACTATTATTGTTCCATCTTCCTCTACCTCTTGATCTGTTTGAATATCTATCTCTTTGATAAGACTGACCCGGTTTATTATAGTTTCGACTTTTGTTATTGAAATTGGTTGCATAGTTGATTGATAAACCTGAATCTTGTGGCTTCTTGTGATCAATTTTTACTTTGTGTGCAAGCAGAGTTGAGTGTACATACTACATAGATGGTAAAGTTTCTTGTGATGATATAACTACCACAACTACTTCATATTCTTCATTAAATCCGTTTAAAATAGTTAAACTTGCTCGTTCTTTGACACTTTATGTCCTGCAGCCTTTAACAAGTTGCATATTGTCTTGACCAGTGGTAAGTATTCCCTCATAGATTAATTGTTTTCTCTGTGTCAGGACCCGATTCTTCGACTTCCGAAAACCGACATCGATACGTCCACTGTATCAACTGCCATACAATCGAATGTCGGAAAACCGAACCGTGAGGGTTTTAAGAAAGAAGAGGTAGAAGAAAAAGACAGAAGAAGAAAGAAAAACAATAGAAAACAATATCAGAATCTCACATTCGCAGCGGAACAATATATAATAGATAAATGAATATCATTAAAACAAAGAACTGTACATTTTATACATTACATCATCATCAGAGTTTACAACAACAAAAGACAACAGAGTCAATACATCAATGGACAGTTTTATAAACTTGTCCTCATACAGAATACACAGTGGAATAATACATAGTATAATATCATATATTAGTGGTACGTCTCGATATGCAGCTCGCCTCCTGAGCTCCATAGCACTCCTAAATCCAGAATAACCTGATAACCAAACTCTAGACTGCCCATGTGGAAATTGGTGGGCACCCAGAGTTTAGGAAGGGAACAATAAACTCTAGGTCAGTCATGGGAGTGGTGTGAGAACTATAACAGTTATTTATCTTTAAAAAAAATAGTAGGGTATTTTTAAAATCAATTCGCAATGCTTTCGAAAATGAGACTACCATAAGGCCTCCCGCACGCACACACACACACAATGCAAACGCAGAATCAGAGGAGATTTCTCCTTATGATAGTTAAAGATGCTTCCTACGCAAAATCAAATCATTTTTGATATTCTTATTAGTCCATGGTGGAAAACATTTCGAAAGTATAATATAAATCTTAGCCAGCATACGACCATTATCGTATGCCTACTATAGCTACCATGTTCAATAGCAGGTTACCGCCATATTCCATGGCAGGTAATACAACTAAAACCGTACAAGTCATGTATTTTTTATTTGGATTTCCATCAAATGGTCAGGCCAAAGAACTTCCCATTGCCACATAGGTACGTCTCTGGAAAGACGACCCGAGAACCTAACCGGATCTCTGCCAACACAAGGCCGGGTTACCTCTGCAAAAATAGGTAACTACTGACGCGTATATGTCATCCCCCGATCGTAACCGATCTATTCCCGAGGATCCTCGATTCCAACAACCACATAAGAGTCATAATAATGCAGTAACAACATAGGTTAAGTATCTGGGCTCCATTCCATGATACCACCTATATCCAGAAGAAATGACATACACTAAGGGGCGCTACTCCCTATAACCTTGCTGCATCCTTCCTGTTTTGACCATTCCGGGGTGTGAGGTCCGACGAAGTCTCGTCCACAAAGCCACGCTTTATACAAAAGTCATGCTTTGGGTCAACAAATGATCAAAGCAATGATCACCTAGATAAATGATCAAACAATTGATCCTATCACAAATGATCAATCAATAATCATTCCACAGCATCACTCAGCATGCCACACTACCAAATTGGGATTATATCACTAATAACCTTCAACTACATAACCTCTGAGCTCGTACGTCTCAGAGAAGGGTGTTAAGCTAAGAGAATAAATTCTCCGCCACCAACAGAAATGTATTTAAAAGAAATTAGCTTTATATCTCAATTTGTGATGTCAGACATACAATCCATAAAAGTCTGTTCCGGGCTCGAACAGAACCGAAGGCACTTACAAAGAAGTCCTTGCAATCCAGATAATTTCTAATCACGTCAGGACTTCCCGTCACTAAGGGTGATAAAACCTCTAATCGGAGATCAACCGATATAGAGTAACTCGACGGTAATCCTTCTGTTTTCAAAAATACCCGGTCTTCGACACCGGTCATCAAATGCATTTCATTCACGTCGTATCATTATTCGGAATGGATTATACGACCCAATGTCATTTCCCGGTTAACCCGAATAATGAGCGCTTATTTTTTTAAAAATAAGTGTTGCATTCAAATTTTCAATCAATTCACAATAATATACCTAATTAAAGGTCAATATTGATAGTCGGTTATTTAACTACCAATAAGTCTGCACAACATCATCAGATTCCAAATAATTTTCTAAATTATTTATTCTCAAAAATATCTTTACAAGATATATCATTTCAAACTTCAATCATTTGAAAATCACTTTCAAATCAATTTTCCATTTTTCAAACCTTTGAAATTAAATTTCAAATCAATTTCCTTCATTTCAATCCTTTGAAATAAATCTTCAAATTACTTCTCACTTTTCAACTTTGAAAACGAATTTCAACTCATTTTTCGCTCACGGGATATATTCACAATATTCTCCATTTCCACTGGAAATCTGCTGAATCACCAACTCGAAAATATTTATATTGCTTTTCCAAAACTATCTTTGAAAAACACTTCAAAACAAAAATCTACTTTTTAAAACTTTTTTTTTCAAATATTAATTATAAAAATATTATATTGATAATATATATAACTTAAGTCCAACTATTTCTTTTTAAGATAAGATTTGTAAGATATAGTGTAATTATTTAAATAATCAATTTCTAAAATAATTATAGATTTAGTCATTAAAATAATCACTTAAGAAAATAATTTCCTCCAAAATATTCTTTTAAAAACTATTTTAAAACTTTTTATTTCTACTATAAAATGTTGCTTTGGCAATATACTCGCCTTTCCAAGGAAAATACATTTTTATTTCAAAACGGTCCTTTTAAACCAATTTAAATAAATCCTTATCGATTTATTTAAATTTACGTTTAAATCCGTACATTCATCTCCACAATTCAAAAATAAATGAATATTTATTTTTAACAACAAATCCCCTTTCATTTATAAATTCGAACGTGAATTTAAATTTCCAAATAATTCGCTAATATACGATTTTCAAATCGGTTTCAAATATTCACTTTCAATTTATCTTTACAAAGATAAATTCTCAAAACATTTCATTTTTTTATTAAAAAAAAAGTTTCCATACTTATTTAAAGATAAGTAATTCACAAATCTTATTTATTTTCAACGTTCGAAAATATTCGATATACTCAAACAATATTAAGTATATATTTCATTCTATAAGGAAATCATTCTTTTTCGCACATTTATTTGAGTCAAAGCGAATGTTACGTAAAACATCGTTACGACGACTCAAAATCACTAGTATAGGGATTCGAAATTTTAAATAGATATATAAATCCCAATACTATACAGAACATTCCTTTTGGAGATCATTTACTATAACAACAGTGTTATAGTCCACCATCTCCTTCTATCCATCGAAAACGTCTATTTCAACAATGAGTGTTGAAATCTATGATTTCGATATTTAACGCCTTTTAAAACATTTTTTAAAACAATTAACTTCATTTTAAAAAAATCCCTTTCCCGAAACATATCCATTTTATTCAATAATTTATTCACTGTCAAAAATAGTGAATATACATCATTTAACAAGTTATAAAAATTATACTTGTCCAAATAAGTCGTTTTCCAGATTTATAAACAACGTTTATAAATTACGTTACTATTTATAAAACTTCAATTTGTACAAATCACTTTATTAACCCATTCCTTTTATAACTCAGTTCAATATCAAACATTTAATTTATAAGTAAATTACTTATAAATCCTTTATTTTACAACGTCGATTTATTTTATAACTTCACAATTTTAATCCGTAAATTTTCATTCATTTTTTTGAAACCCATTTATACTTCAATTTTAACACTTATACAACTCGTTTAATATTTCCAATATTTTTAATTTATAAAAATATCAAATTTATACATCTTTTATATACACTGTTTTAAAATAATTCAAAAATCCCAGTTTAAACCAATTTTATAAATTAACAACTATTTATTTTCAAATACTACAATTTGGTTATATTTCTCGAAAATCATAATTTCATAACATAAAAATTATAACGTTTATTTATTCAAAACAAATCAATTCAAAAATTTAATTAAACGTTTATTTTCAAAATTACTTTGAAAATCTCTTTTAAAAATCAAAATCGTTATTTTTAACTTTAAAAATAGATCCGATGATGCAACAGCACCAACAATCAATCACAGCATCCAAATATCATACATCGATATGACAACAGAATATATAACAATATTTGTAAATAATTCACTACAGTTGAGGAATCCAGTTGGATCCCTCCAACCTGTCTACCTACATCCACAAATATTAGCACAATACCAATTCCGCTCCAGTGTGGAATTATCGCGGTATATGGGTTCATAAAATATCATCCGTTATTATACGGCGCAATAGGGTCTCATCCGCTATATAATGCGGGAAATCAACAACTGCAATATATACATATGCTAATATATATATATTGCTATACATATATAATACCAATTTCACATACGGTGAAATATTCGCGGTATATGTTTGTAATAAATAACATCCGCTCACTAACGGCGTATAGTGTCTATTTTAACAGTCAATAACAGACAAAATTATCATTCAGGCATAAAATCAACAATTTTAAATCTAACTATTTAAAATAAACATCGATACTGTTCGATTAAGTGAGAAGTTCTCACCTTGATTTTCCGATAGCAATTCGGAGCTTTTTATTTCGAATAAAATTAAACGGACGTTTAATTTTACCCGAAATTTTCACTAGCTCCAAACATCTCTAATCCATTTCCATAGCAAAGAGCTCGTCAATACGAACGCAACGCAAAAAATTTCGTCTGAAACGGACATCGTACGAAAGAAATACAGCATTTTAAACATTAACGGATTTAAATTATAAAACAATATATATATTTTTATTATTATTACTTCGAATCTTGGCCGTTCATTTTGAAAGTGAAATCAAGGCCGCCTAACGTAGCTTCTTCTCCCCAGTATTCAATTGCATGCGAGAACCCACTTGAATCGCCTCCTAGGGTTAAAAACGCGACCCCCCACGATGCCGCTTGCTTCGATCAGGCATCCCCACGAGATGCGCCGCCCCATGCTCCACCAGCGGCCACAATCCGGTCACGCGCGGAACACCCTAGGGCCCTCGATCCTTGTGCGAACGACATGCGTTCATCATCAATTTCACGTCGATCCGTGAAGGGATAAACTAAATCGACCGTTGGATATGACGATCTCCCCAAGCTCTCTACATCTTTTGTGTTGGAGGTTGCTTGAATTAATGAGTGGATTCGAAGAAATTGAGGGAGGAAGAGGAGAAGTTTTCAGCCTTCCATCGTATAAGAGGCGGCCGGGTTGAGGAATTAGGGTTTAGTTTTTTTTTTGAATAAATGGCTATTTATAGAGAATATGGAACACTATTCATCCGGGTTTTTCGAAATCCGATTTACGCGCCGCAACTAGCGTTTCTGGGGTTTATCCCGCGTTCCGGACACAATGGAACATGTTTCGGAAGTTAATTCGATCGTATGTGTGAGATATGGCAATAAACGATCAATTTAAATTAAACCGATTTAAACTGATTTCGATGCGTTTTAATTCATACCGGACAAACGGTAAATCCGATCGACACGAAATTTGAAACCTTATAATAATATGACATTACGGATTCGATGAAACTAGTTTGGTCGAAATCCAAGACTTTTTGAAAAATGACTATTTTAACTCGCCGAATTAATATTAAAAACAATTCGATGCGTCTCGAGTTGTCACGGTCAAACGGTAACTCCGATTACTAAGAAAATTGGAATCCGATAATAACTAACTATTACGGATCCAATGGAACTGGTTTCGTTCAATTCTGAGACTGTTCGAAAATTGGCTATTTTTCAATCGATAATTAAATATTAAAATATTCAATTTTCACAAATTGACTTTAAATTCGATTTTAAAAGTTCTATAACATTTCTATAACTCCAGTATGATAAAATAAAATTTTACAAATTATTTTCAATCATATTAAACTCGATATTCAAATTTTTCTGGATTTTAAACATTAAATTATCGATTTAATTGTCAAATTAAATCCAATATCTGAAAAATAAATTATTCGACTTATTAATTTCACATTATTAACATTTAAAATTAATTAAATATTCAATTTTAAATTAATAAAAATTCTGGGTCGTTACAGACTTCCCCTCTTAAAAGAATTTCGTCCTCGAAATTAGCAAGTAAGAAAGAGTTACGGAATTCATTAACTTTGAAAAACAAACCGTTCAAATTAGATTTTCAAAATTCCTTAAGTGTTTAACTTTTTCCAACATTCCTTAAGTGTTTAACTTTTTCCAAAATTCATAGTTAAACTTCTTACAAAACCTTTACTAAGTTTTCAAATCATACTTAGTTTTTCAAAGTTTTCAAATTTCTCAAAAATATTCTAACGCCTTAAATTTTCGGAAAATTTCGCCATAACCTCCTTTGCGCGGCTCAATCCAGAAAAAAAATGACAGTGTATATATATCACAAATATACATCTCATCAAGTGACGAGGCATCCCGTAGGGAAAAAAGTGTAAAAGTACGATATTTAATCCGAGATATGTACCTTATTTATTATTTAGCGAGCGTATATGGCTAATATAGCGCAAAAGCGAGCTCCAAAAGCGAAGCAACGCCATTCACACCTACTAAACACTAAATCAAACATATGAGAATCATGTAGATATGAAAATAGCATCAATATACAACTTATAGCAACATAACTACATATGTCAATATAGCAAATGCAACACAACAAATGCAACAAACCAAACAACTATCATCCAACAATCCATAGCCAAATCAATATTCTCATTTATAGTCATTGAATTGATTTTTCATTTAATTCATGTTTGTTTCATTAACATTGGATTTTAACAACATTCATTCATCTTCAATTCAAATCGAATTCAATTTTGTTTAAATTTACTTCACTTTCAACTTGAATTAAATTACATAGCTTTTAATTTTTATCTATTCCACTTCACTAACACTTAATGAATTACATACTATCAACCAACATCCATATAACAACCAATGTATATTCAACATAACCAATTTATTCACTTTACATTCAATTTGGTTCAACACATTAATTTTCCAATTGATTTAACATTAAATTAACTTTCATCCAATTATTCAACTAATTTTAATGAATTAATATTTATATTCATTTATTTCATATCAACTCATTTACAGTAGATTGATTAACATCCAATTAGTTCAATAGCTAATACATTTATCAATCCAATTCAGATTCTCAATTTTTATTTAACTTTACCAAAGTCAAATTTCGTCACCTTATCAAAATTCATATTTTATTTTGCTAAATAAAATTGTTTAACCATTTTAACAATTTATTTTACTTACATTTTCCAATTTTTTTATAAGTTATACAACTTATATTCAACCATTACCACTTGGATTTAATTGATTCACTTATACTTACTTTAATTCAACTTAAAATTTCTTAAGTCAAATTCATTTTATCAAAATTCAAATTGTATAAGTTATCAACTTATTTATTATTCCCATAAATATTTTAAATAGGATTCCAGAGTCTTTTCAACCTTTCAAAACCATTTTCGAAATTAATCCAAATCAAATTCCTTTGAATTTTCAAAACAAATCCAAATTTCTTCCAAATCAACTTCTATTTAAAATGATCTGGCAGTAATTTCTCTTTTGGAAACCCGAAAATGAACACCAATGATGTCGCGATCATCATCGGAATTATTTTCCAGCGACCTGAAAAGAGTTTAGAGCTTTCATCTCTCCAAACAATTTTTTTCTTCTTCAAAATATCAAATCTTTTCAAAACACTTATCTGAAATTTTATTTCAGATTATAAATCACATTTACAAATCCTTTACTTATAAAATTTTCACTTCTTATATATATAAGATTATTTTACAATTGTAAATTATATTAATTATAATTCCATAATTATAATTCATTTGCTTATACAATTATCCTTTTATATATAAAATAAAATCAAGGTAAAATTATTTCATTTACCCAATTTAAACAATATTATGCCGAGTTGTTCTGTAAAAGTGTTTAGAGATCCCTATCGATAGAGTTGTACGGACAATACCGACCAGAATCCATATACCACTCAACAAACCAATCATCACAATATAAAACAATTTTATATTCACTAACAAATACGCACTCATATCTATTATTACACTCAAATCATTCTAGAGTACTACGGACTCTATCTCTAATGAGTAATACCAACAGAGCAAGGTTGTCGCTTAACCATATGCTCTGATACCAAATTGTCAGGACCCGATTCTTCGACTTCCGAAAACCGACATCGATACGTCCACTGTATCAACTACCGTACAATCAAACGCCAGAAAACCGAACCGTGAGGGTTTTAAGAAAGAAGAGGTAGAAGAAAAAGACAGAAGAAGAAAGAAAAACAACAGAAAACAATATCAGAATCTCACATTCGCAGTGGAACAACATATAATAGATAAATGAATATCATTAAAACAAAGAACTGTACATTTTATACATTACATCATCTTCAGAGTTTACAACAACAAAAGACAACAGAGTCAATACATCAATGGATAGTTTTATAAACTTGTCCTCATACAGAATACACAGTGGAATAATACATAGTATAATATCATATACTAGTGGTACGTCTCGATATACAGCTCGCCTCCTGAGCTCCATAGCACTCCTAAATCCAGAATAACCTGATAACCAAACTCTAGACTGCCCATGTGGAAATTGGTGGGCACCCAGAGTTTAGGAAGGGAACAATAAACTCCAGGTCAGTCATGGGACTGGTGTGAGAACTAAAACAGTTATTTATCTTTTAAAAAAGTAGTAGGGTATTTTTAAAATCAATTCTCAATGCTTTTGAAAATGAGACTACCATAAGGCCTCCCGCACACACACACAATGCAAACGCAGAATCGGAGGAGATTTCTCCTTATGATAGTTAAAGATGCTTACTACGCAAAATCAAATCATTTTTGATATTATTATTAGTGCATAGTGGAAAACATTTCGAAAGTATAATATAAATCTTAGCCAACATACGACCATTATCGTAAGCCTACTATAGCTACCATGTTCAATAGCAGGTTACCGCCACATTCCATGGCAGGTAATACAACTAAAACCGTACAAGTCACGTATTGTTTCTTTGGATTTCCATCAAATGGTCAGGCTAAGAAACTTCCCATTGCCACATAGGTACGTCTCTGGAAAGACGACCCGAGAACCTAACCGGATCTCTGCCAACACAAGGCCGGGTTACCTCTGCAAAAATAGGTAACTACTGGCGCGCATATGTCATCCCCCGATCGTAACCGACCTATTCCCGAGGATCCTCGATTCCAACAACCACATAACAGTCATAATAATGCAGTAACAACATAGGTTAAGTATCTGGGCTCCATTCCATGATACCACCTCTATCCAGAAGAAATGACATACACTAAGGGGCGCTACTCCCTATAACCTTGCTGCATCCTTCATGTTTTGACCATTTCCGGGGTGTGAGGTCCGACGAAGTCTCGTCCACAAAGCCACGCTTTATACAAAAGTCATGCTTTGGGTCAACAAATGATCAAAGCAATGATCACCTAGATAAATGATCAAACAATTGATCTTATCACAAATGATCAATCAATAATCATTTCACAGCATCACTCAGCATGCCACACTACCAAATTGGGAGTATATCACTAATAACCTTCAACTACATAACCTCTGAGCTCGTACGTCTCAGAGAAGGGTGTTAAGCTAAGAGAATAAATTCTCCGCCACCAACAGAAATGTATTTAAAAGAAATTAGCTTTATATCTCAATTTGTGATGTCAGACATACAATCCATAAAAGTCTGTTCCGGGCTCGAATAGAACCGAAGGCACTTACAAAGAAGTCCTTGCAATCCAGATAATTTCTAATCACGTCCGGACTTCCCATCACTAAGGGCGATAAAACCTCTAATCGGAGATCAGCCGATATAGAGTAACTCGACGGTAATCCTTCCGTTTTCAAAAATACCCGGTCTTCAACACCGGTCATCAAATGCATTTCATTCACGTCGTATCACTATTCGGAATGGGTTATACGACCCAATGTCATTTCCCGGTTAACCCGAATAATGAGCGCTAATTTTTAAAAAAATAAGTGTTGCATTTAAATTTTCAATCAATTCACAACAATATACCTAATTAAAGGTCAATATTGATAGTCGGTTATTTAACTACCAATAAGTCTGCACAGCATAATCAGATTCCAAATAATTTTCCAAATTATTTATTCTCAAAAATATCTTTACAAGATATATCATTTCAAACTTCAATCATTTGAAAATCACTTTCAAATCAATTTTCCATTTTTCAAACCTTTGAAATTAAATTTCAAATCAATTTCCTTCATTTCAATCCTTTGAAATAAATCTTCAAATTACTTCTCACTTTTCAACTTTGAAAACGAATTTCAACTCATTTTTCGCTCACGGGATATATTCACAATATTCTCCATTTCCACTGGAAATCTGCTGAATCACCAACTCGAAAATATTTATATTGCTTTTCCAAAACTATCTTTGAAAAACACTTCAAAACAAAAATCTACTTTTTAAAACATTTTTTTTTCAAATATTAACTATAAAAATATTATATTGATAATATATATAACTTAAGTCCAACTATTTTCTTTTTAAGATAAGATTTGTAAGATATAGTGTAATTATTTAAATAATCAATTTCTAAAATAATTATAGATTTAGTCTTTAAAATAATCACTTAAGAAAATAATTTCCTCCAAAATATTCTTTTGAAAACTATTTTAAAACTTTTTATTTCTACTATAAAAAGTTGCTTTGGCAATATACTCGGCTTTCCAGGGAAAATACATTTTTATTTCAAAACGGTCCATTTAAACCAATTTAAATAAATCCTTATCGATTTATTTAAATTTACGTTTAAATCCATACATTCATTTCCACAATTCAAAAATAAATGAATATTTATTTTTAACAACAAATCCCCTTTCATTTATAAATTCGAACGTGAATTTAAATTTCCAAATAATTCGCTAATATACGATTTTCAAATCGGTTTCAAATATTCACTTTCAATTTATCTTTACAAAGATAAATTCTCAAAACATTTCATTTTTTATTAAAAAAAACATTTCCATACTTATTTAAAAATAAGTAATTCACAAATCTTATTTATTTTCAACGTTTGAAAATATTCGATATACTCAAACAATATTAAGTATATATTTCATTCTATAAGGAAATCATTCTTTTTCGCACATTTATTTGAGTCAAAGCGAATGTTACGTAAAACATCGTTACGACGACTCAAAATCACTAGTATAGGGATTCGAAATTTTAAATAGATATATAAATCCCAATACTATACAGAACATTCCTTTTGGAGATCATTTACTATAACAACAGTGTTATAGTCCACCATCTCCTTCTATCCATCGAAAACGTCTATTTCAACAATGAGTGTTGAAATCTATGATTTCGATATTTAACGCCTTTTAAAACATTTTTTAAAACAATTAACTTCATTTCAAAAAAATCCCTTTCCCGAAACATATCCATTTTATTCAATAATTTATTCACTGTCAAAAATAGTGAATATACATCATTTAACAAGTTATAAAAATTATACTTGTCAAAATAAGTCGTTTTCCAGATTTATAAACAACGTTTATAAATTACGTTACTATTTATAAAACTTCAATTTGTACAAATCACTTTATTAACCCATTCCTTTTATAACTCAGTTTAATATCAAACATTTAATTTATAAGTAAATTACTTATAAATCCTTTATTTTACAACGTCGATTTATTTTATAACTTCACAATTTTAATCCGTAAATTTTCATTCATTTTTTTGAAACCCATTTATACTTTAATTTTAACACTTATACAACTCGTTTAATATTTCCAATATTTTTAATTTATAAAAATATCAAATTTATACATCTTTTATATACACTGTTTTAAAATAATTCAAAAATCCCAGTTTAAACCAATTTTATAAATTAACAACTATTTATTTTCAAATACTACAATTTGGTTATATTTCTCGAAAATCGTAATTTCATAACATAAAAATTATAACGTTTATTTATTCAAAACAAATCAATTCAAAAATTTAATAAAACGTTTATTTTCAAAATTACTTTAAAAATCTCTTTTAAAAATCAAAATCGTTATTTTTAACTTTAAAAATAGATCCGATGATGCAACAGCGCCAACAATCAATTACAGCACCAAATATCATACATCGATATGACAACAGAATATATAACAATATCTGTAAATAATTCACTACAGTTGAGGAATCCAGTTGGATCCCTCCAACCTGTCTACCTGCATCCACAAATATTAGCATAATACCAATTCCGCTCCAGTATGGAATTATCGCGGTATATGGGTTCATAAACTATCATCCGTTATTATACGGCGCAATAGAGTCTCATCCGCTATATAATGCGGGAAATCAACAACTGCAATATATACATATGCCAATATATAAATATTGTTATACATATATAATACCAATTTCACATACGGTGAAATATTCACGGTATATGTTTGTAATAAATAACATCCACTCACTAACGGCGTATAGTGTCTATTTTAACAGTCAATAACAAACAAAATTATCATTCAGGCATAAAATCAATAATTTGAAATCTAACTATTTAAAATAAACATCGATACTGTTCGATTGAGTGAGAAGTTCTCACCTTGATTTTCCGATAGCAATTCGTAGCTTTTTATTTCGAATAAAATTAAACGGACGTTTAATTTTACCCAAAATTTTCACTAGCTCCAAACAACTCTAATCCATTTCCATAGCGAAGAGCTCGTCAATACGAACGCAACGCAAAAAATTTTGTCTGAAACGGACCTCGTACGAAAGAAATATAGCATTTTAAACATTAACGGATTTAAATTATAAAACAATATATATATATATATATATTTTATTATTATTACTTCGAATCTTGGCCGTTCGTTTTGAAAGTGAAATCAAGGCCGCCTAAGGTAGCTTCTTCTCCCCAGTATTCAAATGCATGCGAGAACCCACTTGAATCGCCTCCTAGGGTTAAAAACGCGACCCCCCACGATGCCGCTTGCTTCGATCAGGCATTCCCACGAGATGCGCCACCCCATGCTCCACCCGCGTTCACAATCCGGTCACGCACGGAACACCCTAGGGCCCTCGATCCTCGTGCGAACAACATGCGTTCATCATCAATTTCACGTCGATCCGTGAAGGGATAAACTAAATCGACCGTTAGATATGACGATCTCCCCAAGCTCTCTACATCTTTTGTGTTGGAGGTTGCTTGAATTAATGAGTGGATTCGAATAAATTGAGGGAGGAAGAGGAGAAGTTTTCAGCCTTCCATCGTATAAGAGGCGGCCGGGTTGAGGAATTAGGGTTTAGTTTTTTTTTTGAATAAATGGCTATTTATAGAGAATATGGAACACTATTCATCCGGGTTTTTCGAAATCCGATTTACGCGCCGCAACTGGCGTTACTGGGGTTTATCCCGCGTTCCGGACACAATGGAACAGGTTTGGGAAGCTAATTCGATCGTATGTGTGAGATATGACAATAAACGATCAATTTAAATTAAACCGATTTAAACTGATTTCGATGCGTTTTAATTCGTACCGGACAAACGGTAAATCCGATCGACACGAAATTTGAAACCTTACAATAATATGACATTATGGATTCGATGAAACTGATATCGTCGAAATCCGAGACTTTTTGAAAAATGACTATTTTAACTCGCCGAATTAATATTAAAAACAATTCGATGCGTTTCGAGCTGTCACGGTCAAACGGTAACTCCGATTACTACGAAAATTGGAATCCGATAATAACTAACTATTACGGATCCAATGGATCTGGTTTCGTTCAATTCTGAGACTGTTCAAAAATTGGCTATTTTTCAGTCGATAATTAAATATTAAAATATTCAATTTTCACAAATTGACTTTAAATTCGATTTTAAAAGTTCTATAACATTTCTATAACTCCGGTATGATAAAATAAAATTTTACAAATTATTTTCAATCATATTAAACTCGATATTCAAATTTTTCTGGATTTTAAACATTAAATTATCGATTTAATTGTCAAATTAAATCCAATATCCGAAAAATAAATTATTCGACTTATTAATTTCACATTATTAACATTTAAAATTAATTAAATATTCAATTTTAAATTAATAAAAATCCTGGGTCGTTACGCTCTGATATTTTGCAATTATCTCTTGTAATGCATAACTTTGGAAGTATACCATGTGTTGAATATTATTTCAATTGTGGTCCAAATTTCATTAAATGATTTGCATCCAATCATTTGTGACAACAGATTTGTGCTGATCGACGAAAGTAGCCAAGAACTCATTAATGATTCTTGCCTGTGATATTTTATGTATTCTTCATTACTAATCATCTTGTTTTGTTGATCAGTAATGGATCTTGATGGGATGGACATGGTACCAAGAACAAACCCTTTAAGGCCATATTCTTGAATAACGGTTTCGACTTGAAGACTTGGGCCTCACAAGAAATTCAACCTAAATAAATAATATTGTACGCTATAGAAGAAAACTATGTACGACATATTCTTTCAATCAGTAGTATCATTTCATAAATATCATCAATAAAGAAAACCCTTTGTGTTTTCATTCTATTGAATCACAATATCAAATTCTTTAATTCTTCATATGGTATTAGAGCCAACTCAATCTTAATAGCAGTTCTATCAAATACAAGAACATCAAAGGTTGTTTGTTAAAACAAAGATCGAGAAACAAAGGTATCGGTAGAATTAGATTCATCACGTGATATTCAGATAACCTATCAGAGAAATTTCATCATTTGGGTTACTAGTGGATTTACTTACGAAAATAGGTGTCGTGCCAAAGAAAGTTGTTAAATTTCCGACTGCAATAAGCTTTCTTTCAAGAAGATAAGCAAATTCATAATAAGAAGACTCAGAAAATTTAAAGTAGAAACCAAGAAAGCCATCAAAAGCAGAAAGAGAGCAATTGCCTCACCAAGAACCCATAAGATCACTCTCATCATTTGGTTTTGGTTGCAGCATACTTGATCACACTACATTTTTAAGCAATCTTGCATCTGTCAAATTTTGAGACTATACGTTTATTTATCTCTATGTTGATTCATCATGGCCGACGAAAATGACAACTCAGCAACTTCTAGAAATACTGCAAAGTCTCTGCAACAAGTTGTAGAAGCAATTGAAAGATTAATCAAGATAGTCATTAGTCCACAAAGGATCATAAATACTCCTTTTTGATGAACCTAGGGATTCGCACAATGGTTTTTTCCCTTTGAGTAGTGAGTTGTCCTCAATAAGAGGAGAGACAATGGTTATTTAATTGGTCCATGTGTGTTGCATGAGCGACAACCCATGTTTGGTGGAGGACACGCCGATGACTATTATACATCCACTCAGATACATCCCCTACAAGCAGGAGGAGATGTCTTGCTAGCTCAAGTTCGATTGGGAAATTGAGTATAGATTTGAGTGTATGCGGTAGTTTATTCGAAGTAAAGGTTGTTAGGGATTTGAGCTTCAATTCTTTAAATGGTTTTTTAAGAGTTTTGAGTCATCTTATTTAAAAGCTTTGAATTGTAATAAACATAGGAAGAAATTTAAGAAATGAATGAGAGTAATTTATTCACTGGAAGGTATTAGTAATTGGATTCTAATGAGATCATTGTAGAGGGACTTATTCAAATAATAACTGCGCCAATTTATATGCAAGTGGAAAGAGTTTACAAGTGACAACAATTTGAACTTCAGGAGTTTATAATATAGTGGTAGTTTGAGGAAGAAATAATTAATCTAAAAGAAAAGTTTGTATTGGAAAGGAGTATTATAAGCTTTAGGCATTTCCATGTCTGATGTGTAGTGGTAGAAGCAGACTGGGTAAAAAAGGCAGTTGCAGTGGTAGTATCCACTATTTATTTACATGGAGAGTAGTTGGACCACATCAAGCTAAGATTTTGTTATATAATCTGGCTTATATAGAACAAATGCATTTTTTACTTTAGATGTTGCCATATCAATCACATATCATGTATCGTTGCTCGACCAAATATTCAATTTGTGTAACTCAAATAATTTTTACTTATGATCGAATAAATGAAATCGAAGTGTAGAATTCATAAAGAGCATTGAGCATAGAGTTCTCATGTAATAAAAAATAATATCAAACCCAACCAATTTCTTCATCCTTTAATATTGTGCTAGTATGCATGGCATGTCCATTGGACTTCCTTAGCTTAGTATAAACACCCGTTATGGTTAAAAGTTTACCTGGATTTTCAGTACCCGTCTTTTAATAGTGTTCGTCATGGATACCTTAGCTATTGCCATGAATTCTCCAGAGGTGGTACTGCACAACAAATATGTAGCACATAGTCATGTGACATTACAGTCCAAGTACTAAAGGTATGCCATGCATCATTTTGTATTGTCCTGAGGTACGTGTACGCATTTTCAAGTATATTAGCTACAAGGAATTTCATTTATTTAATCACAGGCAAAAAGTAAATATACAGACTATGTGTTTTACTTTTAGTTCTCTGATATATTTTGCTGCCCAAATAACGTGGTAGCGTCATGCTATAACGATTTTTGGACATTGGGTTATATAGTGTGATATATTTAACATAACTGCATAAATCTTACTTTTACATATTTTTTTTGGATTTCAAACTTTAAATAGTGCCAATTCTTTTGCATATGTTTCCTTTTATACATTTTTTCTTTTTTATAATGCTTACATATGTGGGTTTCGATGATATCACACTATAAAACATATCATTATCAAACGGTGTTCTAATCTAACTTTAAAGCTAAGCTTCAAGAAGTTATAAAAACATTGATACCCATTAATAATGGCCATTTTTGAACGGTGAAGGTTCTTAGGTAGTGTTAAAAATGCACATATTTATCATGTCCTTATAACAAAATTTTATTTAAATTAAGGGTTTATCTTCAGTTTAAACTATAATTACTCCCACATTCTTAGACTTTTAAAGCATTACTTAAATCTAGAAAGTAATATAGATTTATAAAGAATACTACAAAATAAAAGGATTACAAGAATGTAAAAAACATTATGTATTGCCCTCAAATAGTTATTCTATTTAATCTCCCTTTTTTCTTTTGAATTTTAATTTTTATGGGTATCTACACATTAAAACTATAGTTTAAACCTTTACCCCTTAAGCTTTATTTCGCAATTTGTCTAATTTAATTAGTGGATTTTATTATATGAATGCTACATATGGTTTTTATGTGAATGTGCACTTTTTGCATTCATTTATGGTGCAATAGTTTCTCATTCTGATACAATAAATGACATTAGGTTTGAAAATGACCAAATCTTTAACATAATTCATGACAGGGTCTACCAAGTATAGGAGATAAAACTCTTAAATTTATTGGTATGCTAACATGCATTTAGAAATTATAGTATAATATATATCAAGAAAGTTATAAAACCAATCACTTATTTGAAGTTGAAAATAATACCGTATTTGGTTGTAGTTGTCATTTAGGTAGAAATTAAGTTGCGTAATTACATGTTGATTATACTTCGTGTGAAATAGATATAAAGCAGTTTACATCCGGAATCGTCAAGGATAAATTTAAGATGTTTCTACATCACACTCTATATCAAATACGGTTAAAAAACCATTTGAAATTAGTACCGTTCCTTTTCTTTTTGAGAATGTAGTTTTGTGCATTTTTCTTAGGAAACTAAGTGAGTGTGCTGAGATTTTATTTAAGTTTTGCATGGTATATAAGTATGGTATGGGTGGTACATAGCATCGTGCTACATTTTATGAATGTTAGCTATATATATAATTGAATGAAATTAACTGGGTATACAGAGAAGAGCTGCAAGCAGTTTGAAACATGAGTGGTCCAGAATTGTCAAGCTTACCCCCTGCCTTGACTGAATATACAATGGAAGATGTCCATAACTATAGCAAGTATTCCAAGTATATATACTAAGATTAACATTCACTAAACCATTGACTGTGTATAAAAATTAAGTTGCCTAACATAAATAAAAGTTGATAAACAACCCTTTTCTCTTTGCACTTAAGATTTTAAGATATAATGCAAAATAGATTGGCTGGTAGGTTGATATATCAATGTCTCCATTAATGTAAGAAAGGATTATCTACATCTTTTAAGAAAATAATGAGAAAGCTCACCCATTGGTCAGTCTCTATATGAAAATCATAGAACGATATGAACTTTAAAAATAATCTAAGAACGAATGTTATTTTTTTTCTGTTTCTTTAAAACTTTTTTTCTTCTTCTAGATATCAAATCCTAGATATTAAATTAAGATCAAACAATCAATGTTTTTACGTGAACCATGTTATACTTTATGCTAATCCAGTGGTTATAAATTTCAAATATTGGAGAAATAGATGTATCTTTTGAGCTAGCAAGAAATGATAAGGCCTATTAGGGTGGCCTGATTAGATGTTTTTGGTAGGCCATCATTTGCTTGAGCTTTTTGGAGCTATAAATATAAAAACAATTCAAAATGGAGCATTTGTTAATAAATTTAAATTAATGGAATATAAAAAATTCGTATTTGATAACTAATCTATCTATATTTAATAGGAAAAAACCCTAAATGAAGCTTTTGAAATCACAAATTTACTCTTTTGATTCTTTGAATGCATCTGAAGTCGATGACGTTTTAGACATTTAGTTGCAATTATTATTCGCATTTTTATTAGGAGTTGGTTTCTCAATGCTTCTTCTTTTCTCTCTCTCAACTCTCAGCTCCTTCCTTCAACTGCATCTAAATTTTAGCGCTCGGTCTTATTTTTTCAAATCTATTGAATTTAAAGTAAATAGTACATTATTTATTCGAATGTTATACAATTATCTAATTTGCATACAAAAACCAAGTTTTGTTATAGGCTCTTCTTCCTATTCTAACATGGATTTAATTTTTTTATAGGTTGGGTATGGAAAACCAAAAGCAGATGGTTTCACTATAAAGAAGTAGGAGCAGATAATGCACATTGACATATCTCCACTTGGCCAACTTTCATTTCAAGCAGATATGTTTAGATTCCATGTTATGGATATTTGGTGATTTATTAATGTTATTGATATGACCTTCTTCCTTATGATAAGAAATATTGTACTCATATTTTGATGTGTGCTATTATTTTGCATTTATGTATGGTTTTCCATAAATTTTGATTAGACCTCTGTTTTAGCTTAGAGCATTCCCAATGTATGGGGTT
Organism: Allium fistulosum; assembly: GCA_030737815.1. Taxonomy (NCBI): domain Eukaryota; kingdom Viridiplantae; phylum Streptophyta; class Magnoliopsida; order Asparagales; family Amaryllidaceae; genus Allium; species Allium fistulosum. Next base: position 133,200,608 of record CM060904.1, read on the forward strand.
GCTTTGAGGGTCGATTCAATCGGGGATAAAGCACACATAGTGTGCTTCCCCTTAGCCAGCTAAAATAAGGCCAGCTAAGGGGATTAGGTGTGGATTGCAATTCACATCCGTTGGATTGCAATCCACAACGAGGTGTGGATTGCAATCCACACCGTCCCCTTAGCCGACCTTGTTTTGGCCGGCTTAGGGGTCAGAGCACAACCGACTATAAATTAGCCGGTTGTGTTCATTTCTTCCTATTCCTTCTTCCTCCTTTCTCCTTCCACTCGCCATTTCTTCTGCCCCTCGAAAACATACGCTTTTCAAAAAAAATAAGAAGAGCTTTCTGGAGACTCCGAGGTAGCGGCAGTCCCAGCGTAGGAAATGTTCCACCGTTCATGGAAAACGCGCCTGCTGAGGGTAGTGCACCCTCACCACTCGCGTTCTTTGAAGGGCGAAGAAGCACGGTGGTTAGACGAAGACACGAGGGAAGAAATATAGGAGCTGCAGTTTTGGACCCCCACATTGGCCAAAATTTGGGTTTGGACAAAGAATTGATCAATTTCCGGATACTGCCAGACGAAGAAGTACAAGTTAGCATGTGTGTTGATAATTCTGTAAGTTATCTACCTTTACCTTTTCTTATTAGTTCATATTGTACAATAAAAATTGAATATACAAAATTTTTAACTTAGGCTCGTCATGAACGCACACATGGATCTTGGGTTAGTGTAATACGGCTTTTTAGGATTATCCGAGATTACGATACTGATGGCATTATACGTGCTTTTCTGCGAGAGATAGGATTTAGAGACTTTCTGAGTACGTAATTACATAATTACTATTTATTTTATTATTGATGTTTAGGGTTTAAATAATGCTAAATTGCTATAATAGGTATTGATAATTTATTAAATTGGATGTTCAGTTATGCGGTGCTTTACCCGCATGTCGGTGGAAGACCAGTCATACACCATTAGACCATTAGACTTTACTATGTTGACCGGTATAAGCATTGCCCTGGGGGAAACCTTACCTTATGATGAGGAATACCAACATTTTCATCGTTTATCTAGTGTTATTCCACATTTTGACTTGCATGATGGACTATCATCCAGATGGCAGCTTAGAAGCTCTTACATTAGGCAAGCAATAATGAAACTGATACATGTACATAGTTCTGATAACCGCTTGGAGATAGCTCGACTTTTTATTTTGTACATAATGGGGAACCTATTCTTTACAAATGCATCAAACACCGTGCCGACCGGTTATGTAGCAGCTGTAGTGGAGTTGTCGTTTGATAATTCGGTCGCATATGACTAGGGGACTTCGATATTAGCGTATTTGTATCGCTCTCTGGTTCATCAGTGTGTTATTAGAGGTAGATCCATGTCCATTACAGGGTTTGGGAGGTTTTACAGTACTGGTAATACTACGAGTACTTCCATAACATGACTTATTCTACTTTGGACTCCACATTACCCATTTTCTTTCCCCGAGTTAGAGCATGGGCACGGGATAACCGCAGAATAGTGCAAGGAGGGGAGGCACGTCATAATTTTGTAATGGTCTGAAATCAGATCGAGTTATGGACCACATGAGAGAGCGTTGTTTAGCATACGTATGATGGATCACCTTTTATGACCGACCCCATTGTAGCGCATGTTTCTTTCCTATCTACAAGACGTTTTCCACTAGTTTTAGCGCCATCCAACCTAGGATGCTACTGGTTCCTCGGCGAGCGTAGTTGAAGACAGACCTTAGACGGTGATTTCGTTCCCGATGATCTACATCCGAATACTCCTTTTTTTGAGGGTTTATGATAGCGCTGCATTACAGTAGTATGCATGAGAGTGGTGGTCCGCAAATTACTTCATTGTAATGATGTAGATTATGTATCCTTTTGGCGTCGCTTTTACACTCCATCGCATACGACTACAATTGTTCATGCTGCATCTGTTGATTTGGTTGGGCCCTCGGGCATACGTAGTGGTGTTGCCCCTTATTTTTCCAAACCTTACATAGAGTACTCAAGTGTATCACGCTCCACAACCCTCCCATGTAGGAGATTATGGTTGGACAGTAGGTGTTTCAACAATGTCTGGGGTTGATAGATATGTTGATATTCCACGGCCAGATATTTCCCAGTATCTAAATCCAGCAGCATTTTTGTATGAGGATTTGTTTCAGATGAAGTTGGGACTCCGCTAGGTCATGTATGTCGAGCATCGATGTAGTATAGATGAGTTGACTGCTCGTATTAATGAGCTTACTACAGCTGATGAGCAGCGATATCATCATACGCCTAGAGTAGCTGACGACGACAGCGGAGCAGCCAATCTTTTTGATGATCAGTATCAGTTTGATGAGCCTTAGTGTTATCATGTACTATTGTATTATCATTGTTATGTATTATGTAGCAGAGTTTGTATAATTCTATTTCAGTGGTTTGTATGCAGTAGTAGTTGTTGTATATGAGTATTATCATTGTTATGTATTGTGTATCAGAGTTTGTATGATTGTATTATCAGTGATTTGTATGTGGTAGCATTGGTTGTATATGAGTATTATCATTGTTATGTATTCTGTAGCAGAGTTTGTATGATTGTATTTTCAGTGGTTTGCATGTGGTAGTAGTGGTTGTATTTGAGTATTATTATTGATATATATTGTGTAATAGCTATGGATTTAATATTTTGCTTGCTATGTGTAAATCACTATCTGAAAGAACAAACACATATGTGTTTGTTCTTTTAAACCTTTGTGGATGATTGACACGTGTGTGATTATAAGACACTTGATTCATGAGATGCGGATCATGAACTTTCTATATAAGGCAGCTTTCTGTTTTGAAAATTCACAACAACTTCATTTATTCTCACCTTCTTAAGTAAGCTTCAATGTCGAATGAAAACTAGAACACTGGTCATTATTTAGTTCTAATCAAGTCTTACATAGAAACTGACCGTAGACACATGGAAGAGGAGATGGAGCAAGATTTTTAGGTCACTCTAAACGAGATTTTTAATAGTCATCTGGATTGCAGATTAATTGGAAGGATTTTGGAAACTCGTAGCACTTTTGTAACATTTATAAGGGCATGTCGACGATATAGACAAGTTATAAATGTAGTGAAAGAAGATTTATTTCATCTAACACGAGCCATGTACCATTCCCGTTATTCGTGGGATTATCACGTTGATTTTGTTAGACATGCTGCATACAATCTCTAGATTAGATATATTAGACAATTTGAATGAAGTATTGGTTGGTTAAGTATGTTTGTTAAGTTTATTACCTTCTACTTGTTGTTTTGACTATCAGTAATTTAAATATAATTTCAAATTCTAGTAAAATTTTCATTCTCATAATCTACTCTGCACTTAACATAATAAAAGTATATACATAGTTGGAAATCATCAACAACAACACTTAACTTAAGAAAAGAACAAATAACAGATTTCATTGAAATCAAACAGGACAACAAATTAAAGAAATAACGAGAACAACATATTAAAAGAACTATAAAGTAAACACGACAACAGATAATTAAAAAAAACTGCCTTCGATCACCAGATAAGTTAATTGAACCCAACATCTTTAAAAGCATATGAATTTGGTTTTCAAGTTCGTTGGAATAAACAACTGCATGATGAGGAAGAGGATCGTCTAGCTATTGCCAAAGGCCACAACCATCAAGAGAATTGCGGCATCTATAATGATGTTGACCGATATCTGTTCCATTAGGTACAATAGCGTATATAACAGAAACTCCACAGTTACAGTACATTTCATTAGAGTTAACCTCTTGATTTATGCGAGGCAGTTTGTTATCCCGCCTTTTGGCAATGCCATGACATCAAGAAATTGACTGGAAATCAAAGACAGCGCATCCCAAAGATAGGATATACACTGATTCATTACAGACATTGATGAATTTTGCCCGAGTCCAGATCAAGCTATAATTCATATGACACGACAATCAAAGAGGCGGAAGCCAACGTTCCAAATTTCAAGTCAATCGGAGTTCGTATGCTCAAGTTATGATCGATACACTTTCAAGAATCAACCTCCCTCGAGTGCCGCTCGGGACACCTCCCTCGGGTACCGATAGGCACACCTCACTCAGCATGTGCCGCTCGGCATACCTCACTTGGCATTGGAAGTCGTTCGGCATTGTACCTTGCTCAGCATTGGAGGTCGCTCGGCATTGTACCTTGTTAGGCATTGGAAGTCACTTGGCATTGGAAGTCGTTCGGCATTGTACCTCGCTCGGCATTGGAAGTCACCCGGCATTGGAAGTCGCTCGGCATCGTACCTCGCTCGGCATTGTATCTCGCTCGGCATTGTACCTCGCTCGGCATTGGAAGTCGCTCGGCATTGGAAGTCGCTCGGCATCATACCTCGCTCGGCATTTGAAGTCGCTCGGCATTATACCTCGCTCGGCATTGTACCTCGTTCGGCACTGAACATCGTTCGGCATGGAAGGTCGTTCGTCATCATGGATCTCGTTCGACATTGGACATCGTTCGACATAAAGTGGCTCGGCCATGTTGAGAGTTTGTACATGGCTCGGTCACCAGTGCTGTAAGCCGTTCGGCATTGAAGTAAGTCGATCGGCAAGCAAGTCATGGGAACGACATTCTCGTTCAGCATATACGGATCGACATTAACCTGGACTTCATGGCTCGGCATATGTGGATCGGCCATAACCTTGGTGGGCCCGGGTCACTCAGAAAGTCCAACAACTTAAGATGTGCCTATAAATACAGCATGAGGGAGTTCAGAAAAGGAATCCTCTCTTCTACTCTCTGACTTTCTATTTTAAAAAGCGGAGGTTACTCTGCCATTTTGTAACTATAACCTATCATTACAACAATAAAAAGGAAAACTTCTAAAGTGGACGTAGGCCGAAGTCAGCCGAACCACTATAAATTTTGTGTCTTTACTGCTTAAATTTTAATTTTGATTGTTCTTCGTATTATTATCCTCTTCATACATTCTATCTGTGAGCTGTGATTGGTATTTGGTGCTTCCACTTGGATTTGGATGTTAGTGACCAATTTTGGTGCTTTCACTAAGAGCTGAACTCAGGAATTCAAAAGCTTAGGAACTTGGATTCTAAATGGAAATGGCCAGGCCATCAACAAGGAAGCAAGTGACAGGAATGAGCAATCAGGAAGGGAGTCAAGAAGCTTCCTCCGTAGCTGGAGAGGGCCAAGCCTCGATCTACATCACTCGAAACGAGATGGAGGCAATGATGGATTCAATTCATGAAAGATTGATGAAGAGCCAACAAGAAGTGATGTAGAGCTTCTTTGAACAGATGAGAACAGTCGGAGAACAGAACCTAAGGCCGGTTACAGTTGCTTCCAACATGAGGCAGCAGACTAGAGCTACAAAGGACACCGAAGGTCAGATCCAAGAATAGAATGCAGCACCTGAAGGCAATCAACATGGACTTGGGGGCAGACCCTCAGGATCTGACATTGGAAGACCCATGAATGGAGCTCAGCAGGCTGGAGCTAACACCAACATCAATGAGCCACATGAAGAATATTACCCAGAATACCCTTCAAGACCTGGGGGGTAGGATAGAAACACGCTAAGGGGACAACCCATGGATGGAGACGAAAGAATGGCTGGATTGGTGCGACGAATTATGAGAGGAGGATTGTCAAGTGGAGGCTTAGAGGAAGTCAGTCGAAGTCCGTTCACTCCGAATATCAAGAATGCGAGGAACCCTCCAAAGTTCAAGTTACCCGCGCTGGATCCTTATGATGGGAAATCAGACCCCAAAGACTACGCAGCCAAAATCCAAGGAAGTGATGAGGGTGCTGGGGGCATCCGAGGAAGTGATGGCATGATGCTTCCCTTTATTTTTATCAGATTTAGCTGCGCTTTGGTTCAGGCAGGTAGAGAATGGATCAATCAGGACATGGGGCGAGCTAGTGGAATGCTTCATGAGGCAGTTTAGGATCCACGTGACACGACCCAAAAGTGTGATGACCCTAGCATCGATAAAGCAGAGGACTGGAGAGTCCATAAAAGATTTTCTGTTGCGATTCAATGCAACAGTGGCTTCAGTAGATTGCCCGGATCCATCGATGATTTTGATGGCGGTAGTGGCAAGAGTTGTGGAAGGCACAAAGTTTAAGGATTCTTTAGCATGAGATCCGCCACAAGACCTTGGAGAATTCTATCATGAAGCTGAAAGATTCATTCGGCTAGAGGATTCGCACGTTGAAAGGCGAGAAATAAACGTTGTTCAAGGCGAAGGAACCGCCAAAGAACAGTCTGAAGCGAACAAAGGAAAGAAAAAGCAGGATGACAAATACGATGGTCCTGATAAATGGAAGAAATTCCGAGAACCTAGATTCAGACAATACACAGACTTGATGGCGAGCCTAGAACGGATTTACACGGAGACTCGAGGGTAGCTCCCCTACCGAAAACCACCCAAGAGAGATCCCACAGAGTTGGAACGTAGGAGTGGATAGTACTGTCTATTCAATGAGCTGGAAGGGCATACTACTGATGAATGCCGCCATTTGAAGGATGAGGTGGAAGAGCATATTAGAAATGGTAGATTGCCACAATACACCAGAGATCAGATAGCGGCCGTAGGACCTGAGCAACTACTGCCTCCACCTAACAGAACTAATCCTAGATCAGGATCACGACTCGTCATCAATTGATTATGATGGCAAGGGCCAAGTTTAGGATTTGGACTTTGGTCAATTAGATTCCTTAAATTTGATTTCAAAATAAAACGGCCATTCCACTTACACATGTACGGGAACCGGAGAGATCCCTAGGCATGCTCTGAGATGGCAATAGACCGCTCTGCCCGGAGAGGCCATGTTTAGGTTTTTTCCTTTGTTTGTGATTGAACACTGGAACTTGAATTTAATAAATAAACTTGAATTTCATTAAATAAACCTTTGACCGGAGAGATAAAAGGTGAACATTGAAAATTAATTTGAAATTGATCGCTTTTTGACCCTATCCGGAGAGACAGGGTCTGGAGTGCAATGAGTGAGTTGCTTCGTCGGAAAGCAACATGATCGACTCACTTAACATCGTTCCCCATTCACCGGAGAGTGATTGGATCGGGGTTTGATAAGAGCCCAGAGTGGCTATGATCGACCTAGGACTTAGGCCATGACATCGCTTAATGTTCAGAGACACTGACCCAGAGTGCAAGGGGTGTTGCTGCTTCGCCAGAGAGCGACAGGATCGGCTCACTCGACTCTGTTTCCCCTTCACCGGAGAGTGACGGGATGGGATCCAATAAGAGCCCGGAGAGGCTATGATCATTCAAGAGAGACTAAGACATCGCTATATGCCCTAGCTGGGGCCGGAGTGCAAGGGATAGAAAGCAACGCCGAAGCGCAATAGGATCTTTCTATTTGATCGTTAAGTCTGGTATGGACTTAGAAAGGGTGTGAAGTGACCATCTATAGTCCAGAGACGCTATAGAGTTTAATTATTGACGTCCACAAGTGTAAATGGATACTGATTCGGCTTCGAATAGCCACAAACTTGATTAACGATACTATAATTATGGATAAACACATGAACTCACGACATTCGATTTGAAGCCATTCAATACACACCTTCCTATCGCAAGGCATCTTTTGGGGGGCAAGTGTTATCCCGCCTTTTGGCAAGGCCGTGACATCAAGAAATTGATTGGAAATCAAAGACAGTGCATCCCGAAGATCGGATATACACTGATTCATTACAGACATCGATGAATTTTGGCCGAGTCCAGATCAAGCTAGAATTCATATGACACGACAATCAAAGAGGCGGAAGCCAACATTCCAAATTTTGAGTCAATCGGAGTTCGTATGCTCAAGTTATGATCGATACAATTTCAAGAATCAACCTCCCTCGAGTTCCGCTCGGCACACCTCCCTCGGGTGCCGCTCGGCACACCTCACTTGGCATGTGCCACTCGGCATACCTCACTCGGCATTGGAAGTCGTTCGGCATTGTACTTGCTCGGCATTGGAAGTCGCTCGGGATTGTACCTCGTTCGGCATTGGAAGTCACTCGGCATTGGAAGTCGTTCGGCATTGTACCTCGCTCGGCATTGGAAGTCGCCTGGCATTGGAAGTCGCTTGGTATTGTACCTCGCTCGGCATCATATCTCGCTCGGCATTGCACCTCGCTCGGCATTGGAAGTCGCTTGGCATCGTACCTCGCTCGGCATTGGAAGTCGCTCGGCATTGTACCTCGCTCGGCATTGTACCTCATTTGGCATTGAACATCATTCGGCATGGAAGGTCGTTTGGCATCATGGATCTCATTCGGCATTAGACATCGTTTGGCATAAAGTGGCTCGGCCATGTTGAGAGTTTGTACATTGCTCGGTCACCAGTGTTGTAAGCCGTTCGGCATTGAAGTAAGTCGATCGGCAAGCAAGTCATGGGAACAACATTCTCGTTCGGCATATATAGATCGACATTAACCTGGAGTTCATGGCTCGGCATATATGGATCGGCCATAACCTTGTGGGCCTACGTCACTCAGAAAGCCCAACAACTTAAGATGCGCCTATAAATACAGCATGATGGGGTTCAGAAAAGGGATCCTCTCTTCTACTCTCTGACTTTCTATTTTAAAAAGCGGTGGTTACTCTGTCATTTTGTAACTGTAACCAATCATTACAGCAATAAAAAGGAAAACTTCTAAAGTGGACGTAGGTCGGAGTCAGCCGAACCACTATAAGTTCTATGTCTTTACTGCTTACATTTTAATTTTGATTGTTCCTCATATTATTATCCTCTACATACATTCTATCTGTGAGCTGTGACTGGTATTTGGTGCTTTCACTTGGATTTGGGTGTTAGTGACCAATTTTGGCGCTAACACAGTTGATGTCGTATTCCATTACTTTGAGCTCTGTTTCTGTTATGGCTACGTTGACCTTGTCTTTGATGTCATCCATTGTCTAGCAACATGCTCTCCTGCACTTGCATCTCATGCTTCCTTACATCAGCGTTATGTCTATCCTCCATTTCAATATACCACTCGGTAGATGGTTGCGAGGATGAGGTATACGGTGGGCTATTGTGCTCCAAAGGACCTTCGTATGAATATGAGGATGACAATGAAATATGGTCGTAGTCAACCATTTTTATAAACTAAAGCTATGATAATATTGAAGTGAAGATCGGCAAGTGAACCGCTATTTATATACCAGATAACAGTGATAAGAGCATCTGTTTGTGACATGACTAGACCTTGAAGAGAAGCATGGCAAATGTTTATAACAAGACATGACCTTCTGACCATCGTAGCTTTAATCATCAAGAGCATCTTCAAGCAGTACGATAGGTGGACCCGTCTACTCTGTCTCTGTTTGTAACTTGATCGGGCCTCTTGACCATCGCAGCTTTAATCATCAAGAGCATCTTCAAGCAATACAATAGATGGACCTGTATGCTCTATCTCTGTTTATAACAAGACCATACCTTCTGACCACCGCAGCTTTAGTCATGAAGAGAAACTTCAAGCAGTATTAGAGGTGGATCCGTTTGCTCTATGACTGTTTATGACTTGACCAGGCCTCTTGACCACCGTAGCATTAATCATCAAGAGCATCTTCGAGCAGCACGAAAGGTGGACCCGTCTGCTCTATGTTTGTCTATGACATGACCAGACCTTATGACCACTGCAGCTTTAATCAACACGAGCTTTTAAATAGAGGCCAGAATATTTTAAAACACACTCATTCACAAACACAAAATATTACACACCTTTCTTCTACAAATATTACACGAGTGCTCTAAAATGATTATGGTGCTCCTCATCCTCGTCTTCCTCATCGTCATCTTCTTCCGACGACTTTGTTGAACATTGTATTACTCAACAAAGAATGTTCACTACCAAAACAATAAATTTAATGACCCATCAAATTGCCGATGGCTCTGTGACTTCCCAAGGTGTTATCATTGTGGGCAGAAGAGACTTGCGTTATGCACGTGGCTATGCTAGCAGGCATAATCAATCGATCAAGGATTGTTTTACAGCAAACCAGTGTACGGGAACATGGATTTTAGATGAAGATTCCGGATGTCGAAGAATATCTTTAATCGGGTTCTCGAAAACTTAACGGAACAAACATTTTTTATACGCACGAAAGAAATTGAATCAGTGAATTCAGTGTTTCTCCCCTGCAAAAGGTAACGGCTGCTCTTCGCATGATATTATATGGAACTCTGGAGATTCACAAGACAAAAAAGTGAGGATTGGAGACTCAACAGCATTATTATGTATGAAAGAGTTTTGCAAAACCGTCGTTAGTATGTTTGGTGAAGAATATCTTCGATCTCCAATAGCACAAGACATTATGCTGGCAATAGGATCTCAGCGGGGATTTCCAAGTATGCTAGGTAGCCTAGATTGTATGCATTGGAGATGGAAAAACTGTCCAGTTGCATTACAGGGACAATATACAGGAAAATACAAAAAGAATACTCTGATCTTGGAAGCTGTAACTTCGTACGATTTGTACATATGGCATGCTTTTTTTGGAGTGCCATGTTCACTTATTGATGTTAACGTTCTACGGCAGTCATATTTATTTAACGACTTATGTAATGACATCTCACCTCCATGCAATTACAAAATCAGAGACAAAGATCATTCAGTAGGTTATTATCTGGTAGATGGAATCTACCCAAAATGGAAAACATTTGTGCAAGCTTACAAAAGGCCAAATAACAGAAAAGAAGCTAGGTTCACCAAACAACAAGAAAGCGTGAGAAAAGATGTAGAACGAGCATTTGGTGTGCTTCAAGGTAGGTTTCATATTTTACGAAAAGAGGTATACTACCATGATCCGGTGGTACTATATGATATCATGTACTGCCGTATAATTTTAAATAACATGATGTCGAAGAATAACGAGGTGGGTACGAACTTCAACTGAGAAACTATTCAGACATTGCAGTAGCGTTTCAAAAAAAAACTTATAAGGACCCAAAATTTTTTGCCGAATACTTGCAAAGAGTACAAGATATTCGAGATCCACAAACTCATCTTGGTCTAAGAGAAGAATTAGTGGAACACTACAGTGTGTGGAATATGCAGTTATACGGTTATATGATCGTTATATATTTTTGTTTGATGATAATAAACATATATATTCATATAAATGTATTTGATATTGTGTTATTTCATTTTCACAGATTAAACATCAATACACAGAATTTGAATTTAAACAGAATCAGAATTTGAATTCAAACAGAATTAAATTTATCAACACAAATTTTGAATTCAAAATGAAATTTTATTCAAACAATTTTTTATTACAATTTCTGATTACATCACATTTCATTTTTACAATCACTATATCAATACAAAATTATTTTTACATTTCTATCCTCACTACATATCACTCTCACTCATTTTCGGTCTTCAACTGAACTCCAGTCTGATTCCAGCATCCAAACAATCTGCAAAAATATTTTCAAACGCAGTAAAATTGTACAAGAAATATTTCTAAAATTTGAAAGAAAATACAATTTTGAAAACACTGTTTGCCTCAGTTATTTGGGTTGTTCGTCATCATTTTATTGTGCATATCAGTATATTTTATATCAGGGACAGTCTTGAGTGGCTGCGATACACACGTGTACATTTGTATGTACACATGTGCACCGCCCCGCCAACTCGTGTGCACACGTCGACTCATAATCACTGCAACAATATTTTTAAATGGAGGCAAAACAACAAGGTCAAATCCATCGGATTCAACTCAGGTCTCAATATCAATGCCACTGTTTCAGCAGTATCAAATAAACATATACGACAACAACAGGACAGTGGAACTCAACAGCATGTACAGGAGGAGCTACTGAAATATGCAAGTAAAGATACCAACTTCACAAAAACTCAAGGTGCAAAGACCACAGTAACACAACAAAGCAACATGAATGCAGATTACAATTCCCAAAGCAACTTCAACATCTAAACAAGTGAGGCAACAGGAACCAATTTCAAACCACAGTGACAACAGTGAAGACAGTGATACAAGCTAATGAATGCAAGATGCAACACAATGAAGACAACATAGTACAAGACACAAAACTGAATACAATGCAGATTGCATCAGACCACAACATGATCAACTACAAGATCCAGTGAATCGAGTTCAGATATGCAACAATAAAAACTCAAGCTAGATGTCAACAAGCAACATATAGCAGTGCAAATGAAGAGACCACAAGTACGTACAAAACTGCAGTGCAACAAGCCGGAGAGGTTGAAATGAGAACAACCAAACATGACAGGGATGTAGCATACACAATAAACCATGCAACTCAATAAAGCAACACTGGAATATGCAGTACAAAAATGCAAGTGACAGTGAATATGTACAAGTGCAGTGTTCAAGACAGAGCAAGCAAGTTTGGCATCAGGATTAAAAAAAAATCAACAGAGATGATCAAGTGACCAAATCCAAAGCTAACACACATATATATACATGATGCAAATGCACAAGAACAGGGCGAGCAAAATCAAGAAAGAATTTTCAAAAATGACCGAAGCCAAATGTAACAGCAGTTTTAAAAATCAAGTCAAAGCCGAGTAAAACTGGAACGAAGTTCAACAGTGCAGAGATGACCAACGTTGAATTTAAAATTCACAGGAATGAAAACAGTGATGGCCGAGAAAAATCAAAATCGTTTTTTGAATTAGTCAAGACGAAAATATAATTCAAAGCCGTGATTCAAAATAGAGAACATGCCGATAATCTCAGCCCCAAAATATACGCATATATCCAATTTGAAAATGTCAAAGAAAATCGCAAGCATCAAAATCATATCGAACGGCGAAAAGCACAAATCAGACGAACAAGAGAATAAGGTACGAACACTATATAAACACGCAATTCATCATCGGCAAAGGACATGAGCTAAAACGACAAATTATTCGAAAGCAAAAAACCCTATCATCATCGGCAATAAGCATAGGGAGTTCGAACTTAAACATCAAGTAATCGCAATCGATAAAGCAACATACCAGGACCAATTGTCGAACTCCATCGAAGCAGCCAACAAAAAGCATCTCAAAATCGATCAATCAGGCAACATCGAAAATCATCCAATCGAAACCATCGCATGCTTCGACATACAAAGCCCGAAGATCAGAGCGAACGAAAGCCCTAGCAAGCATCGAAAGAACGAACAAGACAAAAGCCCTAATCTTTCCAGATCGAACCAGAGAAGTTTTTCTCAGCCGCCATTATTCACAAGCAAAAGAAAATTGAATCGGGTTGTATAATAAAATGGGGGCCGGGTGTTTAAGTTAAGGGTTAAGAAATTGGGCCGGCTTATTTGTTTAGGGTTAGGTTTTGTTTCTTAAAAGAAAAAGGGGGTTTATTTTATTAAAAAGGGTTTTGTTTTAAAAGCTTTGTTTTAAAAGATTATTATTTAAAAAGTTTTTGTTTAAAAAGTTCTTTTATTTTAAAAGGGTTTTGGTTTAAAAAAATTTCTTTTAAAAGGTGTTAAAAACTTTTCTTGATTTAATCTTTAAATTAGTTTTAAAAAGCTTTTAAATTTAGAATTTGAAAATTTTTGGGATTAATATTTTCAATTGTTTATAAGATTTTCAAATCGAATTTTTTATCGAGCAAAAATTATTGAATCAAAGTCTATATTTCAATTTTTGCTCCAGTTTTAAATCCGAAGTTTGTTTTTATTTTTCAAATCAAAAAGCAGGGTTAATCACCACCTAGGGTTTAGGTGTTGTCAGATTGTCTAGTTAGAATTAGTTCAGTGAGCAGAGGTTGCGAGTTTGCAAAATTCTACAGACGGGAGCAGAGTTTGCGAGTAAGCGAAGCTCTATAGGCGGGAGCAGGGGTTGCGAGTCTAGTAGAGTGTTTGTGAGCGGGAGCGAGTGTCTGCGAGTCTGTTGAGAGTGTTTGTAAGCGTGAGACTGTTTAATTCTAATAGAAATCTGGGAATGCAGCAGTAGGCAGGGTTTGCCGAAGCTGGGTAAATTTTGTGTGTGATTTACTTTTCTGCATATATATTTATCTACCGTTTGTTTCTGTGATTGAATCTGTTTGAATTTCTGTTGAATTGAGAAAATTTGTCATAACCCTATTCACCCCTCCTCTAGGGTTATTCTAGATCCTACAAGTGGTATCAGAGCGAGGTATTTTATTTTAACTCTAGAGATATGAATTCATCAATTTCTGCTTTTTTAGAAGGGGCAATCTATTGCTAGGCCACCCATGTTTAACGGTAATGATTATGCTTATTGGAAAGTTAGGATGGGTATTTATCTTAGTTCTGTTGATTACGATGTGTGGGACATCATTGAAACTGGTTATAAACCTCCCACTATAATTGTTGGTGATACTGAAATTCCAAAACCCAAAGATAGGTGGGATGCTAATGATAAGAAATTGAAAACTACAAATGCCAAAGCAATGAACGCTTTGATATGTGCTCTTGATAAAAATGAATTTAATAGAATTTCTCATTGTACAACAGCATAGGAAATTTGGCACACTTTGGAGGTGACACACGAGGGAAATTCTCAAGTCAAGGAGTCTCGTCTAGCCCTGTTCAGCAATGAATATGAGAATTTTGTGATGGACAAAGGCGAGAGCATCAAGGACATGTTTGGACGCTTTTCTACTCTGGTATACAATGCAAAAGCGCTTGGGAAGGTATTTACTGAGGTAGAACTCGTGCGGAAGATACTACGAGTCTTACCGATGAACTTTGAGGCAAAAGTCACGGCAATACAAGAATCGAAAGATCTGAGAGCATGGAGGAGTTGATTGGCAATCTGATGACGTATGAGCTTGAGATGAAAGCAAAAGAGGAACGTAACAACTCCGAATCAAAAAAGAAGACGATTGCCTTGAAGAGCAAAGAAGAGAGCGATGAAGAAGAAGGAGATCCAATTGAAGAGCTTGCAATGGCGGTCAACAATCTCAGAAGATGGTCAAGATTTAAGCCACGAAAGAAGAAACCGAGCAGTTATAGGTCAAAGCATTCCCACGACTCCGACAGCGAATTAACGTGCTTTAAATGCAAGAAGCCCAAGCACTTCATACAAAACTGCCCACTTCTCAAAAACGACAAAGGGAAGAAAAAGAAAAAGAAGGCCTTTACAGCAACTTGGGATGATGAAGAAGGAGAAGAAGTTTCAGATAGCAGCTCAGAAGAGGTCAACTTGTGTTGTATGGCAAAATCTGATTCAGAAGCAAACTCCGAGGAATCTGGTGAGGCAGGTGAGTATTCCTATAGAGATCTTGTTTATATGTGCTTAGATCTTACTAAAACAGTTGATAGTCTTGAATCAAAAATTGAAAAACTAAAATCTGATAAAAGGAAACTCGCTCACGAAAATTCTAGGTTAGAAACTGAATTTGTGAACATTCAAAACCTAGACTGTAAGAAGTGTAAGATTCTAGATTCAGAATTATCAAAACTGAAGAATGACTTTGAAAATCTTGAAAAGGAAAACTTGAATCTCAAGGAAAGCATCGACACTAGGAAAAAGGATTTTATAAATCGATGCACCTCACTTGTTACTGAAAACACATTCTTTAAAACCAAAGTCCAAAATCTTGAAAAATCACTGAATAACTTTTCTAGAGGAGAAAAATCATTTAATATGTTATTAGGCAATCAACTTTTTGCTAACAACAGAAAGGGACTAGGTTTTGGGAAAACACGAGTAGATGATAATGCAAAAGGTAAGGGTATCTTTGCAAAAAGTGAAATAATTGGACATCATGCTGATAATTATAGACATAGGAACAAGAACACAAAATTTATACAAGTTTGGGTTCCTAAAAATTCTACAAACGATTTTCATGTCTATTGGAACAAGAATAAAAGTACTAAACAGGTTTGGATTCCAAAGTGAGTGTATATTCACAATGCTTCGGTTACTAATGTCATTGGACCTACGAGTTACTCTAGGTCCTCCCTCCCTCTCTCTATATAAGATTTGTTGGCAGGCTAGGGAGCAACTAGAATGGTTTCAAGTTTTTGGCTGTTCTAGATATATAACAGGTAATAAATTGGAGCTCCTTAGTCTAGAGAATTCTAGAAAATTGAATTGTGATCATGGAAGACAACCACGAGTACATTTGGTAAAGGTAACGATTTTTCTCTTCGATGTTATATATCTTGATAATTTGAATCACAATTTCACCTCTATTAGCCAACTTTGTGACAAAAGTATGAATATGTTTCTTCGATGATGATATTTGCAAAATTATTGGTGATACTTCAGAAACTTTGCTTAAACATTAAGGGTTCTTGAATCACTTCACATAGATTTTTTTTGGACCAAAATGAATTTGAAAGCTTGAATTGAATTCGTTTTTGTTGGTTGATTATTCTTCTTGATTTACATAGGTTTATCTCTTAACTGAAAAGGTTTGAATTTTTGTGAGTTTTCAGAATTTGAAAAACGTGTTCAAACGAGTCTCTTCAAAACTTTTCTTTATTTTCTTTTGCCACTAACAACCATGGACCTATATAGGTCACATAAATCTTTTCGTGTAGGTAAGGTGGCAAGCAGAGGAACAATAACAGTGTCACTCGAACTCTGACTATTCTAAGGACACAACGGTTGAATAAAGCGAGTTCCTCAGCCTAATATAAAGGTGACAGAATCACAATGAATAACTTTTGAAAAATATCGTAAAGGTAAAACAGGTAACTGTATATTTGAACGATATATCATATGTGATTATCTGCACCGTAATTTTGAATCAAAATCAGTCAAATTTGATGTAATAATTTTTGACTCTGATTTATTCAAAACTGTTGATCGAATCTATCAATATCACTTAGATTGAGAATTCTTTTTGGATAAAATTTTTTTTGGATGATGATACTTTTTGTTTTTGGCTTTAGTCAAGGATTTGAATTATTCACTTTGCTTCAGTTCAAATACGAAAATGTTGCAAACACTGTTTTGGTATTCACTTCATGGTTTAGTCTATCAAAATGAATTTGAAATGTTTTTGGAATAAATTGAAAATCTCGGATGTGGATCACTGGTAATCCAGTTGATAGGAAATATATTGAATTGAAAGTGATTCGTAATAATTGCATCATTCCTTTCACAGAAAATATCTGCATATTTTTCACTTGAAATATTTTTATTTCTAGCAGATTTTTTTGGTAAAATCCCCTTTCAGAAAATCATCTCTTTTCATATTTTCAGTCATTTGATTTTATAACCATTTTTAATTTGATTTTTTATTTTGATTTTAAATGACTAATTTTTGACTAATCTAACTCCCTAATGATTATCGAAAAGATTAATAGTAATTGAAAGAGTGATGAGTGACGATATCTATCATACATTACTCAAGACAATATATTTAGAAAAATTTCTTTAAAATACATAACAAGAGTTATAAAAAATTTCGTTGAGTAAAAATTCCATGACCATTTCGATTTCTATCATCTTTCTATCGACCATCACTCATCAAAATTTCATATATTATGTAAATTTGTGGTAGTTTACAAAGGAAATCATTTGTTCTTCAAATTTCAATATCTTTCAATTTGTGAAGGAAATTATTTGTGCTTCAATTTATTATATTATTCAATAAATAAATATCCAAAGTATTCACTCTCATTTAAAAGTCCCCACGGTCATGCATGGGTGAATTACTTGGATTTTTGATTATGTGCTTCCATACTCATTTAAAAGTCCTCACGGTTATGCATGTATGGAACGCATATCAAAATTGAGCTTATAAACTGACAAGTTGATTCTAATCCCATTTAAAAGTCCTCACGGTTATGCGTGGTTAGAAGATACTTGAATTCTTTTTTAAAATAAAAATTGTGAATACTACTAATTTCATTTAAAAGTCCTAAAGGTTATGCATGGTTAGTAGATATTCAAATTTCCTGAAATAAATATACCGCAAATAGACAGAACTATATGATTTTTTGATGATTTTTATCTCCATAATTTCTGAAAGTGGAATATGCGCCTGACGATGGTAATTATGATTTTTGTTTGATTTTTATTGAAATTTGATATTTATATTCAATTGATGTTAATGTTTTGATTTATATGTGTCATTTCATCTCTATTTTAATAACACTGTTATTCTTTTGCTGATAACAAAAGGGGGAGAGAAAAGTTAAGATTTTGTCAAATAAAATCAAGTAAAAGAAGTCAAATTTTATCTATTTATTTGACTATGCATTGATTAAGGGGGAGTTTGATAAAATAGGAAGCATTCAATAGGAGGAGTAAATTGAATGATCAAATACATTTCATAAGTGTTCAAAATCTTAAATATATGTTTGTTATCATCAAAAGGGGTAGATTGTGGAATATACGGTTATACGGTTATATGATCGTTATATATTTTTGTTTGATGATAATAAACATATATATTCGTATAAATGTATTTGATATTGTGTTATTTCATTTTCACAGATTAAACATCAATACAAAGAATTTGAATTTAAACAGAATCAGAATTTGAATTCAAACAGAATAAAATTTATCAACACAAATTTTGAATTCAAAATGAAATTTTATTCAAACAATTTTTTATTACAATTTCTGATCACATCACATTTCATTTTTACAATCACTATATCAATACAAATTCATTTTTACATTTCTATCCTCACTACATATCACTCTCACTCATTTTCGGTCTTCAACTGAACTCCAGTCTGATTCCAGCATCCAAACAATCTGCAAAAATATTTTCAAACGCAGTAAAATTGTACAAGAAATATTTCTAAAATTTGAAAGAAAATACAATTTTGAAAACACTGTTTGCCTCAGTTATTTGGGTTGTTCGTCATCATTTTATTGTGCATATCAGTATATTTTATATCAGGGACAGTCTTGAGTGGCTACGATACACACGTGTACATTTGTACACGTGTGCACCGCCCCGCCAACTCGTGTACATTTGTACAGTATCAAATAAACATATACGACAACAACAGGACAGTGGAACTCAACAGCATGTACAGGAGGAGCTACTGAAATATGCAAGTAAAGATACCAACTTCACAAAAACTCAAGGTGCAAAGACCACAGTCACACAACAAAGCAACATGAATGCAGATTACAATTCCCAAAGCAACTTCAACATCTAAACAAGTGAGGCAACAGGAACCAATTTCAAACCACAGTGACAACAGTGAAGACAGTGATACAAGCTAATGAATGCAAGATGCAACACAATGAAGACAACATAGTACAAGACCCAAAACTGAATACAATGCAGATTGCATCAGACCACAACATGATCAACTACAAGATCCAGTGAATCGAGTTCAGATATGCAACAATAAAAACTCAAGCTAGATGTCAACAAGCAACATATAGCAGTGCAAATGAAGAGACCACAAGTATGTACAAAACTGCAGTGCAACAAGCCGGAGAGGTTGAAACGAGAAACAACCAAACATGACAGGGATGTAGCATATACAATAAACCCTGCTACTCAATAAAGCAACACTGGAATATGCAGTACAAAAATGCAAGTGACAGTGAATATGTACAAGTGCAGTGTTCAAGACAGAGCAAGCAAGTTTGGCATCAGGATAAAAAAAATCAACAGAGATGATCAAGTGACCAAATCCAAAGCTAACACACACATATATATATATATATACATGATGCAAATGCACAAGTACAGGGCGAGCAAAATCAAGAAAGAATTTTCAAAAATGACCGAAGCCAAATGTAACAGCAGTTTTAAAAATCAAGTCAAGCCGAGTAAAACTGGAACGAAGTTCAGCAGTGCAGAGATGACCAACGTTGAATTTAAAATTCACAGGAATGAAAACAGTGATGGCCGAAAAAAATCAAAATCGTTTTTTGAATTAGTCAAGACGAAAATATAATTCAAAGCCGTGATTCAAAATCGAGAACATGCCGATAATCTCAGCCCCAAAATATACGCATATATCCAATTTGAAAATGTCAAAGAAAATCGCAAGCATCAAAATCATATCGAACGGCGAAAAGCACAAATCAGACGAACAAGAGAATAGGGCACGAACACTATATAAACACGCAATTCATCATCGGCAAAGGACATGAGCTAAAACGACAAATTATTCGAAAGCAAAAAACCCTATCATCATCGGCAATAAGCATAGGGAGTTCGAACTTAAACACCAAGTAATCGCAATCGATAAAGCAACATACCAGGACCAATTGTCGAACTCCATCGAAGCAGCCAACAAAAAGCATCTCAAAATCGATCAATCAGGCAACATCGAAAATCATCCAATCGAAACCATCGCATGCTTCGACATACAAAGCCCGAAGATCAGAGCGAACGAAAGCCCTAGCAAGCATTGAAAGAACGAACAAGACAAAAGCCTTAATCTTTCCAGATCGAACGAGAGAAGTTTTTCTCAGCTGCCATTATTTCACAAGCAAAAGAAAATTGAATCGGGTTGTATAATAAAATGGGGGCCGGGTGTTTAAGTTAAGGGTTAAGAAATTGGGCCGGCTTATTTGTTTAGGGTTAGGTTTTGTTTTTAAAAGAAAAAGGGGGTTTATTTTATTAAAAAGGGTTTTGTTTTAAAAGCTTTGTTTTAAAAGATTATTATTTAAAAAGTTTTTGTTTAAAAAGTTTTTTTTATTTTAAAAGGGTTTTGGTTTAAAAAAATTTCTTTTAAAAGGTGTTAAAAGCTTTTCTTGATTTAATCTTTAAATTAGTTTTAAAAAGCTTTTAAATTTAGAATTTGAAATTTTTTGGGATTAATATTTTCAATTGTTTATAAGATTTTCAAATCGAATTTTTTATCGAGCAAAAATTATGGAATCAAAGTATATATTTCAATTTTTGCTCCAGTTTTAAATCCGCAGTTTGTTTTTATTTTTCAAATCAAAAAGAAGGGTTAATCACCACCTAGGGTTTAGGTGTTGTCAGATTGTCTAGTTAGAATTAGTTCAGTGAGCAAAGGTTGCGAGTTTGCAAAATTCTACAGACGGGAGCAGAGTTTGCGAGTAAGCGAAGTTCTATAGGCGGGAGCAGGGGTTGCGAGTCTAGTAGAGTGTTTGTGAGCGGGAGCGAGTGTCTGCGTGTCTGTTGACAGTGTTTGTAAGCGTGAGACTGTTTAATTCTAATAGAAATCTGGGAATGCAGCAGTAGGCAGGGTTTGCCGAAGCTGGGTAAATTTTGTGTGTGATTTACTTTTCTGCATATATATATTTATCTGCTGTTTGTTTCTGTGATTGAATCTGTTTGAATTTCTGTTGAATTGAGAAAATTTGTCATAACCCTATTCACCCCCCTCTAGGGTTATTCTAGATCCTACACAGTGAACATATAGGAAACAATTAGTAGAAGTAATGTTTGTTGATGTTGACAGTTTGCATTATCAAGTGGTTGTTATATTAAGTGGTTGTTGACAGTTTGTATTATTAAGTGGTTGTCCACAAGCTTATCTATTGTAATATTAAGTGGTTGTATCCAGTTTGTTTTATTATTTGTGTTTGATTTTATTATGTCTACTTTACTAAGTTGTATTTGACAAATTACGAGTATTCAAGAGTAACAATAACAATAACAACTTAATTTACCATTAAAGTTACAACCAATACGTATATTAGTACAACCAACATTTTTACAACCAACGCTTACGATTACTACAGCCAAGACTTACATTAGCAATAACAATAACAACTACAACCAACACTTACATCTCCCCTTGACGTCTATGGTACTCCTCAAGTTGCTTCTCCATATACATCCTCTGAATTGGATTAAGTTCATTTAAGTTGCAAGTTAAAAGAGCCATATCATCAGCTCTTTATTGTCGAGCTAGTTCTTGTTTTCTTAACTCTAGCTCATCATTTCTTAACTTTAGTTTTTCATCATGCCACCATTGTTTTTCCATTGCCCTTTCTCTTTATTTCTTTTGTTTCTAGATATAATTTGTTTGCATCTACCGCGGCTGCCATACGTTGTCCAATATTTTCGTAATGTGCTACCTAATTGAGGGCGGTTTTTTTTCTTCCCCTTAAACTTTCCTGGAGGCCGACCATCTGAACTAGTTGTGAAGGGGTTTTCCTCATGCAGATCAGAACTACCGGGGTTGGATTCATCGCTCATCTTTCTAGGAAGAAAGCGCAGCGCTAAATGTTCTTATCGCACCCGGCTTCATTTTTCCTCCTTTTCTAGTATGTCGTAGCAAAGTTGAAAGTTGAAAGTTTGATTGTTATGTTCAGACATATACGATGCATTTGCTTGATTGATTTGCAGAGGATGAAGTACTATTAGATGAATTAAACTTAAAACTTGTTATTTCAAAGTCCAAAATTCAAAAATTTACCAGATCCAAGTCATTTGCCTCGCTTTGCTGTCTAGAATGCAGGCCAGCCATTATTTCTTTCCAACATTGACAAGCGGCGTTTATTCTTTTCCACGACCGCTTCAAAGATTCTACCGATCTCGGGGGGCTATTTGGAGTTTAAAGGTTGAACAGATTGCATACAGCAGTCCAAAAAGAGGTTTTGCTTTAGCTCGTACTTTTCTTATTATCTCTAGAGCATTCAACCTAACAGAATGCTAACTCAGCTTGCTCGTCCAGTGACCATTTTACCATTTCCCCACTTTTAGTTCCGCTGTTCCAAATTTTGAAATGTTGATTCTTGATGGCTGATTTCCCCAAGTTTGACCAGAAGACAAAGTAGGATTCCTATAATTGTCTTCTCTATCAACTATTTCATTGATATCAAATTGCGTTTCTTGATTTTTATATCTGTTGCCTCCAAATTGAGCAGCGAGATTTCTCGATATATTTTCTGAGCGACAAGGCATTACTGACCATCTTTGGCTATCGGGAGACATGTAGTTTTGATCGTACCGATAGTTTTGTTGAAAGGAACTATTCTGCGATTAATTTGAATTTTGAGAATTTTGGTACCGATTCGAATCTTGTTGAGAATGGTAGATAATTTGATTTTGTTGAGGCTGATATGAAATTGGCACCCGTTGACAATGAAATTGATTCTGACCGTGCTGAGAATTATACATATGCTGATTGAATTGCGCTAGATTCTGATTATCTGGCCTTTGTAGAGGTAGAAATCTAGGAGATGAAGACTTTTGTGATTTCCCTTTAGAATTTTTCGACATTGCTAATATTGATTGAAGAAAATGTGTTGAGAAGAGAGAAAATTGAAGTGGAAATGGTGTAAACAGAATGATTGAATGAACACATTATATAGGGGCAAGAAGCAACAGTCACCTGAGCAAAGTTAGCGGGCTATTTTTTGGCCGATAATTGCCTAACGGCTATAAAGTAGCCGTTGGCTTAGCCGGCCAAAATAAGGCCGGCTATACTTAGCCGACCTTATTTTGGCCGGCTAAGAAGCAACCCTGAGGTGGCCAACCGGTCCTCGTTAGGGGTCGGTTTCTTCCCAACCAACCCATGGTTGGGAATGGTCTTAGTGTCGACTGAAAATTCAATTTTTGGTGCAATTCTTGGTTTACTTGTTTGTTGCTTGAGTATATGTTTCCAGGTCCAATGGAGAACTAGAGTTAATGCAAAAGGAATGGAAGATATAAGTTGTATGATATACAATTAAATAAGCATTTAGAATAAATGTTAGAAGTTGTATAATTGAAAAGAAGTGATCTCATTTATGTCAGAAGTTGTATAATATAATTAAAAGAGCATTCAAAATAAATTTTTACTAATATATGTTTAGCTTCTCACAGCTTTTGTTTCATCGCAACACGTAGCATTATTAGGACTGTATACCTAATTTAACAAATTGTGGTCCTCGCCAATCATAACTGCTATTGTATTTTATTATATATAATAAATTATGGTATTCAATGCAGAGGTTGGTTAATTAATCGAAATAATATCATGCGCACTTTAGATTTAGTTCTCTATAGTCTTATATTAATACTAAATAATAAAAATCTGGTATTTAAGTTTATATATAACACATTTATACAACATTTGCTTACGCGATTCTTCAATAAAAAGTGATGTGAACTTACTGGAATTTCTAAGAAGCAAAGTAAAGATTTTCCCACTACTTTTTCCATGTTATTTTGTTTAGTACCAAAGGCGGTACTAAACAATTCTATGTTATACCAAATCATGTTATTTTTCCACCTATAGCATGCTTTCATATTACTTAAATATTTGTTGGTTTCATTTTAGTGGATAACATGGTTTTTTATTTCGGATGAATTGATATGTTATACAATATGGATGTGCAGTTTTTGATGTGATTATAAAATTAGTTCTAACTTTTTCCTGAATTAGTTCTTACTTAAGATGTTGCGTCCACTTTAGTCACTTTTTTACAAAAAATATACATTTATGCAAAAACATGAGATACTTTGTATCGAGGCTTTGAAATTCATAAAGTTATCCTTCTCAACAGGAAAATGGAATATAATTAACAATGTCGTTTTCATAAAATGAAATGAATTGAAGGATATTGTACATTTTGTTAAAACAAACAAAGATGCATGTAACAATATGTCATTTGCTCTTTTGTTTTTAGAAATAAAGTGTGGCTACGTTGAGAAATCTATTATTTCCTGCTAAGAATTTAAAGCATGAAAGTTAATATACTTATCCATTATGATTTCAATTTGAATATATTTGATAGATGCATTATGTGATCTTCCATTACCATGGTCCAAAGAGTATAATATATGGTTTATCTTTTTGTTTGATAATATTCCTTTTAAAGGTGAATATCTTCATGAACAAGAAAAACCAAACACTGGAGGAAAGCATCCAACATGTTTTTCAGTAGCATTTCATGCTTTAGGATTTTGGTGAGATAATTTAAAAAAGATGTTTAACAATGGATGAAAGGATAGTACTTACACAACTTTTTGAAAGAATCATGTTATTTACCTCCAAGTACGTACTTCCTAATACCTGACGTTTGAATGATATTATACTGTCGACCTCCTTCGTATTGTATGGCCATGAACTAATAACGGAAACCAAATTTTTAAAAGAAAAAATAAATGTGGCAATTGATTACCATTTGCCATCATTTATATATGTTGGACGATGGACATTTTATTTTCATTAACTTATTCTAAATATTCATGTTTCTCATGACCACATTGACAGGTATTTTGATTATTTTATTAATTTATGCACAATATATTTTTTCCATTATGTTTAAACAATAACTAAATTTATGCATATAATTGATACATTGAGTTTTAGGTAGTTTGTACATATATTGCACTAAAAAATAGTTAACTTACGTTTTTTTGGATACTCCAACTGACATGCCATAAATACTGTAGTAATAAAATGACTTTACGATATATTAGTAGTGCGGGTCGAGTTGGGGCAGCTCAACCAAGCCCCGACCCGACCCCCTACCTGGAGCTCCCAAAAACGGGTCATGGGTTTACCAGCCTCGATGACCCGATGGAGCTGGTCTTAGAGATCAAAATAAGGGTGGCTCTACCACATTTAGACCCTAGACCCGCCCATCCCTATTTCCATTATCCCAGTATGAATTAGTTCAGTTTTATCTTCAGGGTTAGTTAGTACTTATACAAAGTCATTTGTTATAATGAACGAAAAAACATGATCTATATTAATCGATCGATGAAATATGTAACGATCCAGAATTTCGAACACTTCGTATTTATATATCTAAATTATTTAAATATGTGTATCTAGGATTTAATGGGAATAAATATGATTTTATTACCTTATGAACCAATAACTAATGAAGAAAAACATATTTTTGAATTTTGTTTATAAAAAATTATATAACTCGAAGAAATATCGATTATGTTCTCGAAAATGTTTTATCAAAAAATGACTTTTTATGTAAAAAAGTTGTTCGAACGCTTTGGAACTCATGGAGACAGACTGGATGATTACCTACCATACTATTTATTTTTGTTCCATTAATTTATGTATATATATCAACAATTATAAGTACATGCTGTTATAACACTCCAACCTGATGATAATGCTCAGATCAGTAACTATGAAATTGTATATTAGAGTAACATTAGTGTCAAGACAAAAGGTTAAGCATACGTTTACACAACCAAACTACCATAAACATTTTCATAATAGTACATGCAGCTAAAGTAGTGCTGCTACCATACATACTAGTTTCATAATAGTTTCATAACAGTTTTAATCAACCTAACTACATACATGTGCTGCTACCATACCAAAAACCAGTGCTGCTGCTTGAATTCTTCACAAACGTTTATCTACCTGTAAACAATAATAATCATGTTACTAAATATTTGTGAGGTGAAGGTATCAAAGATCAAAAATGGACAAATATAGAAGTCCTTAGACTATAATACTTCAAACAAATATGCCTCTACGTATTAACCACTGATGTGAGCACATTGTAATCGTCCAACAACTTTTACATCATATTTGTGAAGTTAGTGCACTAGACTTGCCATACGACAACCATCCTCTTCAAACATGCACTCCATTCAAAACAGCAAGTTCACCTTATAACATCCCCATTTCCTTCCTTCATTCCCTCTGCCTGTACACTACTTGTTCACACCAACTTCTAACACAACACAGTCAACTTCTCCACCAAAACTTCCTCACAATCATATTTGATACAAACTTCCGACCATACCCACAACTCGTCCCACAACACAACCAAAAAAAATTCGAACCTTCCAAACAACTCGTCCATCTTCCCTGTTCATCATCACTGGTACAACCGAACCACCGTGCTTCTGAAACCTAACCGCAACTCCTTTGATCACTCAACAGACCTACTGCAACCTAACCTTTCGTGCATTGCATATCTCTATAGTTCAGTACAAATGCACTTCGACCACACTTCAATCATCTCCACACTTCGACCACTCAGCAATCTCCCCTTCAATCTTCTAGTCACTCCTCTTTAATACTTGCTTCATATACCATCCTACATCCAAACAAAACACTGCCAACATATCAACACCAAACCCTTGAATACAAACTCTAACTCCACAACATATCCAAATTCGACAATAGCCGAACTGTCCACCATCTCAACTTCACCAAAACTCCACCACAAAACTGCTAACATCCCCGACAGTTCCCCGACTTCTGGATCATCACTTCCAACACTTCCTCCTCCCTATAACCTCACCCAAACCTGATAACAACCATCATCACAACTTCCTCAAACTGCCACTCCAACACCAAGTCAAAATCATTCCTTCCTCAATCGCAAACAATACAACCCTCCCTATCCCTTAAACAACCTACCACAAATATCACCCTTACTTCTAAAAACTTCACCTTCACTTGAACTGTTCCACCTTCAAACTGCTTCACTTCAAACAACCTCGTTCATTATAGTTCTTTCTACTACAAGCATCACTTCCCTACTTCAACACAATTTCCATCAACTGCCTTGTAACAACCCCTCCCCATTCATACTATAGAAAAAAAATCCACAATATGCCAAGTTAATATTAAAGACAAGTTGACAGTCCTGCCACTGTTTGACCTGAACCGTACCCCACTCACTGAATTTTAGCCTAACTCCATCAACAACCTCAGCCAAACTGACAAATTCAATCACCACTTCAATAACTTTCTAGCTCTACACCAATATTTATTGAGTAATATAACTAATTTTTATAGTCGATTATCTAGGAATATTGTCAGGGTATTAGAATCAAAGTTTGAAAACATTTATGATGAACAAGTTATATACCTTTTAGTTTGTTTTCAGAATGACTTTTTCCATTGGCTAAGCTATGGGAACGCCAAGTGCATCTTCCATGCACGTCAACGTCGATGTTGGTCTCCATAGCTCTGCATTTGCATCTCTCACAATATCAACCCAAACTTTTACAGCATTAAGTCCCAATGGACGACAATGGACCAGCGTTATCGGATCAGTTGATGCAACAGTTCCTTCAGCCACTACATTTGTTCCACCCAAATCGATCAACTAGCATTTGCTATCTTTTGTCCACTTTGCAATTGGCTGGTAAAAAAGAGATCATTATGCAAAATATATACATACACATAATAAATAAACTTTCATACACAGGTAATTTCTTCAATTTTGAAAATTAATACTTACATGCTATGATTTCTTCATGACCACGGGTGTAGATTTCATGGGAGAAGTTGCATAATTTACACTGTCATTTACATTTTCTTTATCAACTTCAACTTTTGATTTTGGTTATGCTACTTTCCTACCAACTGCATCTCCAATGCACGACATATCACATGTGGGTCGCCACAAATAAGCATCTTTATTTATTACTTTGTCGACCCAAAATCACAACGGCAGACGGACCGAGCGGAATACCATTAACAACATATTGTGGCTCTCTAGAGTAGACTCTTCCTTTTGCAATTACCCCTTCATCCTCATTCCAACCATAAATCTTGCATTTGTCGTCTTGGACAGTGCTGTTACTTTAAAAATGAGAAGTGTAATTTTAACAGACAAATAAATATAAAGATGGTTTATTTTAACAAACAAATAAATTTCTACTTAGCAAATCACTTAGCAAATCATTCACAGGTTATAAAATGAGAAGTGTAATTTTAATAAACAAATAAATATAAAGATGGTTTATTTTAACAAACAAATAAATTTCTACTTAGTAAATTACTTAGCAATTCATTCACAAGTTATAAAATGAGAAGTGTAATTCCAACCATAATATTGTGGACAGTGCTGTTAATATAAAAATTAATCAAATTTTTATTAAGATTTTAACAAACAAATAAATATATAAATGGATTAATTTGGGGTAATAATATCTAAATACATATTAAATTAATCATGGTTTTATCACCTGCTTAAAAAAACCCAGTCTTTTTCCATTTTCGACATATGAAGGCAAATAAGTTTCCAATCTTTGACGTATAAATTTAATTATCTGTTGTAATCAAAAAAATAACTAGACGTTGAAGTTATTACCCAAAAAACATCCAAGCATCTTATAAATAATGCACTATCTGAAACATTGGTAACACGCCCATAGTAAGGATAATAAACTACAATAAACCACATAAAATGAATAAAAAACAGAGATAGCATGTGCTGCAGTGAATGAAATAACAGAGATAGTTTTTATTTTTAGGATATTGCACACATGAATCAAACCCCGTTCACAAGGTTACATAGATTTGTTTTTCTTCGTTTGGTGACTGAAATTATGACGCATTTGCTGAAAATATAACGCATAGATATGTATCAGTGAGATAACTCCATGTGATCATGTAAACGCATCTGCTAAAAAATTATTTATAGAAAAATAACATATACGTTTTTCTTATTTAAACTCATTCTTATCTATCATTTTTACATTTTATACATATAAATATACATGCTTCATTTCAACATTCAGTGACATGCTTCTAAAATTATAATCAAGTATAGAGATTATATCTGAGTTTTACTTACAGTTTCTTTCGCAATGGCATAAGTAAAGCATGGGAATATGATTAATCCTCATATTGGCGATGAAGAAGAATATCAAGAAAACAATGGTTATGAAGGATATTTGAGCTCTTTATCAGAAGAAGAAGAAGAAGATGATGATAGCTGCAATTCAATTGGCGAAAATTCATCTGAAGATGAAGATTTTATAGACGATTTGAATTCAACTTCATGTTCTTTGAATTCTTCCTTATCATCGTCGAATTCATCACTTTATGATATGCCATCTCTCATTTCACATCTTCCTTTGAAGTAAATTTTTGTTCAATTGTGTTCTGATTTTGCTTCTTTTCATATATAGAATATTTTTTTTGTTCAGATTTATTTTTCTTAATTTCTTTCTTTCTTTCTTTTGTTTTTTATTTTTTATGTCTAAAAAATTAATCATATGTAAATAATTTATGGTATCATAACATTCATAACACGTATACATAAGTTTTCATATACAAGTTGTCTAACAAATCATTTGAATTTCAGGAGAGGTTTATCAAAACACTACGAAGGAAAATCACAGTCGTTTACATCACTATCGAGCGTGAAGAGTTTGGAGGATCTAATCAAAACTGAAAACCCATCAAATAAGAAGATCAAAGCATTGAAAAATAATAGTTGGAGTATGATGAATTCATCCAGAATTATAAAGAAGAAAAGCTCTAAAGGATCAGTAAGCTCTTCGTTAAGAAACTTGAAGAGGAATGATAGTTTTTTCAGAGGCAAACCATGTAAATGAAAATAAAAAAATATCATAAACTGGATACAATTAAAGCAAGCACATCGCACTAACATAATAGGAAATGATTAGAATATAAGTAAAATTTATAAAAAAATTAGCTCGAACATAATCATATAAAATCAATTATTCCAGTTAGGATTTATTCCAATTAGGGTTAAATCGACTATTCCAATTAGGGTTTACGTAGAAATTCGTATAGAGTATCCATACATAATCATATAAAATCTAGTAGACTCATAAAATCAGTTTATAAAATTTCATACCTAATCCGCGAGGAGAGATCTGTGAAGGGCTACTGCGACGATGTGGAGAGGAGTAGAATGAAGGACGTCTACTGCAACAATGATAACGAAGCAAGGTGGATTTTGTTGGAGGGTGAGGTAGATTTTGCTGGAGCGAAAAGGAAAGCTTGAGGAGAAAAGTTTCTAAATAATAAAGAGTAAGAGAAACGTGACAGTAAATAAAAAAATTCCATGATATATTTTTTACTTTACGCGGGTGCAAAGCGGGAACGTGAAATCTTTTTAGCCGCATTTATATTTTTTAGGGAAATACTTTTTGGTTGCATTTAGAAAGAAACGCCACCAATTTTTGCAACTATAAATGGTTTTTCTTATAATGTGTTTTGTTTCATTTTGTCCATCTATGCATCAACACATAATGTTACCTTATTCCTCATGCAAAGTTGGACTCGGACCAATCTGAACACTTTAAGAATCGATGTTGTTCCATGTTATGGGTCTTTATTGATTAATGTACTTAGCATATTTTCTTTCTTTTTCTCTTGTACTGCCATGCACTTGATCGCTTATGATTTTTGTATCTATTTCTTCCTTACTTTGAAGTCCAATTTCAAAAAATCACGATGATACCATGTGAATTCTAGAAAACATGCGAAGTATATGGCTAACCGGACAACAGAAGCTTCTCTAGGGACTCGAGTAGACTACCATGAGAGAAAAGATTTTTTTAGAAAAGAGGTACTTTATTGACAAACTAGAGATCAAATTGTTGGGTACAAGGTATAGCAACACCCAAAAATAATAAAGAAAACACCACATTCTACTACAAGTAAAAATAAATCTCATATGGTTAATCTATGCACTACCCGACTCAACAAGACCCACATATTAATATACTAATTGCTATATTTACTCCCACCGCACTTCATTATACCTCAGAACTACATTAGCTACAATAGAAGTGATTCTTTCTTCTCTTACAATTGATGTTGTGCTCTTCCACTTATCATAACTATGCTACATCATTACCCTGATATATATTATCTGCAACCACACAACCTTTTAGCTTGTCCTCAATGTTGTTGACGGTTGAAGCAAATTATGGAAAAACCTCCATTTGGTCTCTTAACTGGAAGATTTCGATTTCCATCAGAATCAGTTTGTATCTGGTCCGCTCTAATAGAATCTACAACTTGAAAATTCTAAGATTTCGTTCTTGCCGTAGATGCCAAATTCCATAGTAATGGAGATGTCTCTTACATTATTTTAGTTACTCCATTGTGGATTGGAGTTGGCATAATTTCAAATATTGATAGCATGTCGTAGTTATTTGTGTTTATAACTTGTAGTTTCGGCTTGGAATCCATCTTGCCCAATATTTATCTTGAATATTTACAATTAAAAAGCAGTTACATACTTGACTTTTCCAACTCGTCATTTTCTATATCTATCTTATGTTGGAGATGGTCTTTTGTAGGAAGTCTATTTAGAAATACGAAATATGTAGTTATGGACATTTTTATAAAGCAGTTTTGATTTTCTATCTTTTGACACTACTGAAAATGCTTCCTCCTAATTATGGTTGCCTCTCAAGCCGATTTGAGCAAATATTTTCCTTTGTTTACATTCCATACCCATTCGTCATAGTTATTATCACCGAAATACTAATTTTCTGGATTAAGTTAGAGATTTCACATCTATCCAGGGGTTAAACCATATACTTGTGTTTTTGACGTTTGCGATTTTTCTATACATTATCTTGGTGCACAATTCTTTATTTTTTACTATTAATTTCCATGTGAACGAGGCATTGTTGTCTAGTTTGCCTGTTCAAAATTTTTTGTCCATGCAATATCCATTGTGAATCCACTTTTCTCACAATGAGTTTTGAATTTTATAGTACCATATTTGTGATGTTTTCCATTCCATAATAAACTGGAGCATTGTTGTGTTGTTATTCGACACCCCAACGCGTCCCATGAATGTAGGCTTCATTGATTCGTAACAGTGCCATCATAATGAAGCTTTCTATGTGTCAGCGTCCTGATTGAGCATCCCTCCATCGCGTCGTAGAATGGGCACATACGTGGTCTTTACATCACTTGCTTGTAACAAAAAGAATTTCTAATGTTACGTACCACTAATCCCACATATATATCACGTTATGCGCTATATTTCTTAGGATGCGGGACTTAACTTTCAACCCACACAATCTCAAAAGCCACACCTAATAGATCTACATGTTGGCGAGCATTTCCTCTAATCTTCATTTGGAGCATACTTTATGATTTGATATTGTTTCATGTTATACTTCTTTATTGATCAATGTACTTAGCATATTTTCTTTCTTTTTCTCTTGTACTGCCATGCACATGATCGCTTGTGAGTTCTGTATCTATTTCTTCCTTACTTTGAAGTCCAATTTCGATAAATCACGATGATACCATGTGAATTTCTAGAAAACATGTGAAGTATATGGCTAACCGGATAATAGAAGTTTCTCTAGGGACTCGAATAGACTACCACGAGACAGAAGGATTTTATAGAAAATTAACAAACAAGAGATCAAGTTGTTGGGTACAAGAGATAGTAACACCCAAAACAAGAAAGAAAACACCACATTCTACTACAAGTAAAAATAAATCTCATATGGATGTTAATCTATCCACTACCCGACCCAACAAGACCCACATATTGTTAAACTAACTACTACATTAACTCCTACCGCATTTCATTAAACCTCAGAACTGCATTAGGTACTATGACGATCTAGAAGTGATTCATTCTTCTCTTGCAATTGATGTTGTGCTCTTCCACTTATCGTAACTATGCTACATTACTACCCTATATATATTATCTACAACTACACAACCTTTTAGCTTGTCCTCAATCTTGTTGACAGTTGAAGCAAATTATGGAGAAACCTCCATTTGATCTCTTAACCGGAAGATTTTGCTGTCCATTAGAATTAGTTTGTATATGGTCCGCTCTAATAGAATTTACAACTTGAAAATTCTAAGATTTCGTTCTTGCCGTAGATGCCAAATTACATAGTAATGGAGATGTCTCTTACATTATTTTGGATAATACACTGTGGATTGGAGTTGGCATAATCTCAAATATTGATAGCATGTCGTAGTTATTTGTGTTTATAACTTTAGTTTTGGCTTGGAATCCATCTTGCCCAATACATATTTTGAATATTTACAATTAAAAAACAGTTGTATGCTTGACTTTTCCACCTCGTTACTTAAGTTACATGTTTCATTTTCTATATCTATCTTGTGTTGGCGATGGTCTTTTGTAGGAAGTCTATTTAGAACCATGAAATATGTAGTTGTGGACATTTTTATAGAGCAGTTCAGATTTTATACCTTTTCACACTACTGAAAATGCTTCCTCCTAATTATGGTTGCCTCTCAAGCTGATTTGAGCGAAGATTTTCCTTTGTTTACTTTCCATGCTCGTTCCTTATATTTATTACCACCGTGAATACTAATTTTCCGGATTGAGTTAAAGATTTCCCATCTATCTAAGGGTTAAACTATATACTTGTGTTTCTGACATTTGCGACTTTTCTATACATTATCTTGGTGCACAATTCTCTATTTCTTACTATTAATTTCCATGTGAACGAGGCATTGTTGTCTAGTTTGTCTGCTAAAATTATTTTATTCATGCAATATCCATTATGAACCCATTTTTCCAATATAGAGTTTGGATTTTATAGCACCATGCTAATTTTATAGCGAATAATTGTTGAAGCTCCTCCATATTTATCAAGCCTAATCTATCTTCTAATTTTTATTTGTAGATGGTTGCATAGTTTCATTGTGATGTTTTCAATTCCATAATAAATTGAAGCATTGTAGTGTTGTTAGTCGACACTCCAATGTTGGCTTCATTGATCTATAATGGCACCATCTTAATGAAGCATCTGATGTACAACATCCTGATTGAACACCCCTCCATCACCTTCCAGAATGGGCACATATGTGGTCTTGGAAAGACTTGCTTGTAACAAAAGAAATTCTCAATGTTATGTACCACCAATCCCATATATATACCACATTATGCGCTATATTTCTTGTGATGTGGGACTTAACCTTCAACCCACGAAATCTCAAATGTAAGGCACACTTAATAGATCTCCGCGTTTGCGAGCATTTCTTCTAACCTTCATTTAGAGCATACCGAAACAGCTCTGTAGTTGGCCAAGCCACTTCTACTTCTTTACACAGTTGAAGAGGCTATGTTACCAAATCTCCGCCTTAAGGTGAGTACTTCCGCTAAAACCATCTTGGAGCATCAACCACACAAGAGAGCAAGTTGCGTATCTAGCAGTAAGGTCAGCCTGCTTACATATCTCCAAGCTTCAAGGAGTGTTTGCTTCGGTCAATCTCGCATCATATAATTATCCATCGAACCATCGACTTTGGTATGTTGTGTTTTAGCACTTCAATGCGTCTCCATGGATGCATGTTTCATTGATCCGTAATGGCTCCATCTTAATGGAGAAGCTTCCGATGTTCCATCATCCCGATTGGACATCCCTCCATCGCCTCTCGAAATGGACATATACGTGGTCTTGGCAACACTTGCTTGTAACAAAAGGAATTCCCAATGTTTTGTGTCACTAATCCCACATATAAAACACGTTGTGCGCCATATTTCTTGTGTAGGACTTGATATTCAACCTACGCACTGTCAAATGCAAGCCACACCTAGAATGTTGCTCAATTTTATGTAGAATGGTTTTTGGAATTTGATAAATTTACATACAAAACTGCATGATAAGGTAAATTGTAGTCTTAATAAGATCCAATCTACCTCTAGTTTTAATGATAAGGGGATTCCTAGATACTTAAAGGGCGGGCTACCACTTTGTACACCAAGTAATTATATAATTTGGTCCTTAACTGCGACTTCTTCCCCTAAAAGTATTCTTGTTTTGGAGGTGGTAGCAGTTAGGCCTATAAATATCCCTGAAACACCCCCACACCCCTTAGTATACCCAAAAAGGCACACTAAAGAATGTGATGCATTATAAGTATATCCAAAACTTGACAGAGACTAAGATTCACAAGACAAATAAATAAAACAACAAAAATATTTAAATAGTAACTTATTATTCAAAATAATACTTCATAAAATAGTGTCATAAAAACAAAATATATCTCAAATACTAAATACACATGTCTCGTGAAAAATACAATCTTAGTCACACCATCCAAATACATAAACAATGAAAATCCTCCCTCTCATAAAGTACCAGTACATCCAAAGTCAAATGAAAAGAAAACTAAAACGAAGAAGGATACATGAAAAACTCCAAGAATATATCAAGCGACTGTTCTTGCCTCTGTTGGCCTATAGAGGAAAAGGGGAATAGAGGAATGGGTCAGAATATAAGTCTAGTGAGTGAAAGTACTTACTAGAATTTTTAAGCAAGATAAAGGTAATAGATTTACAACAGTTCTATTATAAAAGGGAAATAAAGGAAAGATAAAACTAGTATAAAATACCGTTTGACTGTTTGCTTTGATTATCTACTTTGGTTGACTTGATTGTTTGAATTGTTTGCACTTGTCTGAAATTGTTGTGATTAGGTTGAAATCTTATTCCTAGTTTAATTAGGCTGAAACCCTAAATCTACCCATTGATCGGCCTTCTATCTCTGTTGTGCCACTGTGAACCAATCCTGTTGGTCATAGCAAAAGACAACTTTGTAGCGCGTGGAATGCAGTAGCGAATTATTTACTCTAGTCAATGCCACAAGCTCAGTCATCGCCGGTACATGCTAACTATCGCACCCTATTGTGACCTCTTATTTACCCTAATTAGCATAAGCGTGCCCAGCCTCACCTAATCTGTTATAAGACCATCAGACCTAGTCCTAAAAGGGAATGCTGCCCAGCCTCACCTAAGTGTTGTGAGACCATTAGTCCTATACCCGAAAGGGGATGCTGCCGGTACTGGTCCTAACAAACAATTTATAATTTGCGCCCCTTGCTCAAATTCTCATATTTGAGCCTTTATCTATTGGCCACTTATTTACCCTAATCAGCATAAGCATGTCACAGCCTCACCTAACTATTGTGAGATCATCCGTTCTTGATTGAAAAGGAATTCTGTTGGTATGGGCCCTACTTCTATGTTTTGCTTATTTACTTGGTGTAAGTTTTAAAATAAGCCTCTTATGTTTTTTTTTGAAAAAGGGCTCAAATACTCTATTAAAATAAAATCAGGTCCAACAAAACCAAAATACAAAAGCCAAAAGCAGGCCCAAAGTCAAAGAAAATACAACATGTACAGAGAAATAAAAGAAAAACCCAAAACGAAGCCCAAAGCCTTGAAGCAGCCCGAAGACTGGAAGACTCCAGATACTTCCACACTCATCTCGTAGGATAGAAGGCAATACGACACCTTCTCACTTCATATCTCCATTCTTTCCAAAACAGCCTAGAAGAAACAGAAATGGCTGCCATCTAAAAGACAAACTCCTCCTTAAAACTTCGTTGAGACGAAACAGCAGCCTCACTAAAATTATCAGCTGTAACAACGAACTACGATCCCTCTAGAAACCATAAAGTAAGCTTTCTATCTTAATTGTCTTCTGCTAAAAAATAGATCTACTGACTAACGAAGATAAAAGATGTTGACAGGGTTGCTGAAAGATGACCATCTAGTTCAGATCTGAGTTCATCACAGATCTAAGCTTTTTGCAAGACAAAACAGAAACAGCAACACTTCATCAAGTCGACAGAAATCAAGATAAGTCTTTTATCACCCAAAAATTATCCGCATCTATTATCCACAGTAGAGTTGAAAACTTAGAAACTTCTAACCCGTCTTCAAAATTATCTTGAAATCCAGGTCGAAAACACTGTCACTTAGAGCAACCTGCAGATCTATATACTTAAAAGCTACTGAGAAGTTTTAGATGAAAGTAAATAATAATGTAATTTATTGAGAGGGAAAGAAAAAGCATTGTAAATAAAACAGGTACTCAAAAATCTGGATCCAGAGGACGTAGGATCAGGAAAGTGGCAAAGGAAAACAGAAATTATGAAAGTATCCCCAATTCAGCGTTGGGAGGTAAAACCCCATTTCTTAGCAATATCTATATTCATGCCAGTGATGTTCTTGTAGTATTTAGATTTTTCCATTCTAATATCCATAGTCTGAAAAAATTTTAAGCAGATTTTCGACCCATCCGTAAAACATTTTTGAAAAATCCTTTCGTTCCTTTCTTTCCAAATATGCCAGACGCAAACTGAAAGCGAGAGTTGAAACAAATCTGAATCGAGATTATGAGAGCTAGAGATAGAAACTATTTTCGGTAAATCTTCCTTCAAGATAAATGAAAATAAACTCTTCGGCATAACAAAAAACTTTTTACAACTCCAAAGCCAAATCTTTTGTGTAAA
Source organism: Allium fistulosum (assembly GCA_030737815.1). Lineage (NCBI taxonomy): Eukaryota > Viridiplantae > Streptophyta > Magnoliopsida > Asparagales > Amaryllidaceae > Allium > Allium fistulosum. The sequence goes on from CM060904.1 coordinate 133,238,458, forward strand.
CTCACATTGAAAAAATAGATGGTCTATATTTTCAATGTGACTATTATAGAACACACAATTTTGATCCACCACTATGTGTTTCTGAATTAATCTTTCTTTAGTCAAGAGAAAATCATTTATGGCTTTAAAAAGGCATACCGCCATTTTAGGAACATGAATTTTATTCCAGACCATAGGCGCCCAAAACTTAGTTTCAGACGTAGATCGTACCGAATTCCAAACTTTTTTAAACTGGTATATACCATCCTTAGAGCACTTCCAGGTCCAGAAATCCCTCTCCTTGTTGTTGTAAATCTTGACGCCTTCAATTTCTGTCTGAATTTGAAATAAAAAACTATACAAGTCCCACTTCCACTCGCCATTTTTCAAAATCCTACTGAGTGACAAATTTTCTGTACCTGTTCTAAAAGCAGTATCCCTTCCAATGCGTTCCATAATAGAACTTCCATTTAACCATGGATCATACCATAACGAAGTGGTTTTGCCATCTACAATGTTAAGGGAAAGGCAATTCAAAGCTTCGCGTCTATTCTTCAAAATGAATTTCCACACTCCGGAGTCATCCGAACGCTGTTCAGTATCCCAGAAACTTTTAAGCCCTATATATTTGCTATGCATAAAAACTGCCCAAGAACCTTCTAAGTTGATAATTTTCCAAATCAATTTAATATCTAACGCTCTATTCATCTCCTCTAAGTTTCTTAGTCCCATACCTCCTTCTTTTTTATGTTTACATAAGACCTCCCAAGGGATCTTACTACTGCGACTTTTCCAAAGAAAATTTAAAATCAAATGTTTGATCTTTTGGACAGTAGCAACTGGAAGACAGAAACATTGCATCCAAAATTGAATTATAGGATATACGGTAGATTTAATAAGTTCCAGTCTCCCTGCTAAGCTCAGCATCTTAGTTTCCCATCTACCAATCCTAATTTTAATCTGTTCTATTAAAGTGGAACAATCCTTATCCCTCAAGTTAGCACTAGACAGAGGTATACCCAAATACCTAATTGGGAGAGTTGATTGTTGAATATTGAGGATCGAACAGATGTCTGTGCCACATTCCACCCCTTTCCCAAAAAAAAATGTTAGATTTCTCAACACTTAATTCCAAACCAGTAACCATTTTCAAAGTTTTAAACACTTCGTTAATAGCATACGCAGTTTGAACATTAGCTTTAGTAAAGAGAATGATATCGTCAGCGTAAATCAGATGGGTTAGTTTATTACCAAAATCTGTAACTGGTGAGATCAGACCTCCCCTAACTTTCTCCTCCATTAATAATGTAAAGTATTCCATAACCAGAGTAAAAAGAATAGGGGAAAGCGGGTCTCCTTGTCTGAGGCCATTAGAACTTTTAAAGAAACCATGCGCCTCTCCATTAACTATGATAGAGAAAACTGGAGTCTTAATTAAGTTTTCAATAATTTTTGTCCATTTATCTGGGAAACCCAAACTTCTTAACATATGAATAACAAAATCTCTGTTAATCGAATCGTATGCTTTCTTTAAATCCACTTTGATACACATGAATTTGTTATCCTTTCTTCCAAGGCCTCTAATTAATTCGTGAGCTAACAAAATACCATCCCCTATAGATCTACCTTTGATAAAAGCCGACTGGTTTTGGGACACCAACTTATCATAAAAAGGACCTAGTCTATTACACAAAATTTTGGATAAAACCTTATATAAAGTGTTACAACAGGCAATAGGTCTGAAATCTTGAATACAGGAGGAATGATCCTTTTTTGGAATCAAGTGAATAAATGTGTGATTCCATTCTTTTAAGATACAACCCTTTTGAAAAATATCATTTAAAGCTTTATAAATAATATCTTTCGAAAGATTCCAATGTGTTTTGAAAAACAACGAGTTGAAGCCGTCCGGACCTGGAGAAACAGAATCTTTGATATCCCACAAGGCATATTTGATTTCTTCCAAAGAGAAACTCTCATTTAAAAAATTAGCCCCAAAGTCTGAAATAACCATTTTGCAAATAACTTCAGGAAAATGAACACCTAGCGGCTGATTATAAATTTGTTTAAAACAATCGATAGCCGTTTCAACAAACTTATTTTCGGAAACCACGTTACCGTCAACAGTTAAATTAGTCAAACAATTTCTGCTTCTTTTGTTAGACATTTTAGCGTAGAAAAAAGACGATCCCTCATCACCCATCATCAGCCAATCACATTTAGCTTTTTGTTTGGCAACCAGAAATTCTTTTTTAAGAGCTATATCCAAATTAATCTTGGTATTTTGAAATTCCAAAGCTAAGGTGTGATCATTAGACTTTTCCAAAAGTTTCTGGAGACTAGAACATTTCTCTCTTAGAACATTCACCTCCTGTTTTAAATTACGAGAATAAGCACTCCATCTCTTGAGTTCTCTCTTAATATTTTTAAGAATGTTAATAACTTGGAACAAAGGTCTGTCAATGTGATTAGTAATCCAGAGTTTCTCTATCATAGGAAAATAATGATCGCATAGAGGCCAGTGGTTCATATATCTAAAAGGACTGTTCTTAACCCTAGAGTTAGAGTTAAATAAGACGAGAATAGCGTTATGGTCACTAACCGAAGGAGGTAAGAATTCAACCGATAATTCAGGAAATATGTTAATCCAATCTAGATTGGCAAACACCCTGTCAATTTTAGAAAATATATTTCGACACGGACCCGACCACCATGAAAATTCAAAACCTTTAATATTAATCTCATTAAGACCAGTATGTAACGACATTTCATCTAATTCAAACAAATTATCAAAAGTAACTGGATTACCTCCCTGTCTTTCTGAGGGTCTACGAATGCAGTTAAAATCCCCAAGGACCATCCATGGACTATATATAAATATAGCATCCTCCTGAAGGTTCTTCCATAATCTTTTCCTTAATTCAGCAAAATTTTGGGCGTAGACAAAAGTCAAATTACTTCTGCAATTCAAGGAATCGATCAGTTCGACGGTAATGTGTTGATCACTCATGCTGACAAAATTAAAATCCCAAACCTTACGGTCTAAAAGAACCATAATCCTACATTTATAATAGCAAGATATATTACTTATTATTTTCCATCCGTCTTTCAGCGATTTTTCCAACTTCAAAATCTCTGGAAATAGCAACTTATTTTCCAAAATACCAAAACAGCTAATTTTGTACTTTTCAATAACTTTTCTCACTTCTCCCATTTTATTAGGGTTATGGAACCCTCTGACGTTCCAACATGCTACTGACATTATAAAACCTTATTATTTCGGGTCCTCGAAAACCTACTGCTCGAGGACTCCCCATTGTCTTCTGAAGAAATGCCTAACATCTGAACCCACTTGGGATTCTTACGGACCAGTTTCTCCTTCTGAATATTATCAAACTCTATATCTTGAGGCTTCGGAAGGACCTGTTCCTCCGTTACCTCCTGAACTGTGTCAACATTATCATGAAAATTCTGTTCCTCTGCCACTTTATTCGAACCTATATCCTGATCCAGATTATCTTGAACCTGTAATAAAAGACAAGGGTCAGTACCTCTCCTAAAATTAACATTATTATAATTACAATCATCAATAACTAAATCAGTAGTAGATAAGGATAAAGGAAGAAAATTGTGATCCAATGATGACAAAGGGCGTTCAATAGAAATGTGAGTTGATGGCGATTTTGGTGGAGATGAACTCAGATCTATGGCTCCCGGGGTAGTTGTAGAAGCAGGATTGAATGGCTCCCTGGCTCCTTGATCAGGAGGAACTTCCGACCTGGCCAGAGGAACAATGGGGCAATCTTCCCTGACTCCTATTTCGGTTGTAGTAGCATGTTCTGGCTCTGAGACTTCTGAAATTGCCCCCTCATCCCGCTCCACTGAGGATACTACTTTTCCCAAAATCTGAACCTGAGGAGAAATTTCTGTAGCACTAGTAGATTTTTCCTTATCTTTTGAAACTTCCGTCCCTGCAACCTTACCTGGGACTTCCGTCCCTGCATCGATATTGACTCCGATATCAGAATTAACAGAGACGGAGGGACCTCCAACATACGGCTCCTTTTCAGGAATAATTGAAATCTCAGTTCCACAATCAACTATCCCAGGATTATCTAAGGTGACTGCTTGGGTCTCTTTAGGAACCCAAGACTTAGTCATTGGACATTCAGCAGTTATATGACCGAAACACACACACTTGCCACAAATGGGAGGAGGATTTTCATATTCTACTTCCTGAAAGAAACTCCTCCCATTCTCATCTCTACCTTCAATGGATTTAGGCATTCCATAATTAACATTAACCTCAACCAAAACTCTAGCGTAGGCTAGTCTAGATTTGTTTTTCGTAGCCTCATCCATCTTTATAGGTACTCCTATTGTACTAGTTAGAGCACTAATGGCCTTATTGCCCCATGATTTAAAACTTAAACAAGGAAGTCTAACCCACATAGGCAGAGATGTAAGCAGATCTCTATCAGTTCTCATATCTGGGGACAATCTCTTCATAATGATCAAGTTCCGGTCCATAAACCAAGGACCTGATTTTAAAATCTTATTGCAGTCCTCCTCCAAACCGAACCTCACTACGAAAAAACCATTATTCCTAGAGTGGACCGAAAACGGTTTCTTTGTTACCCAAACCCTGTTGGCATAACCCTCAAACGTTCGGAGCCATGGTTTATACCCAACCACATACAGTAAAATGCATAAATCCCAACCTCCTTCCGCTTCTTTGATCGCTTCAGAAGAAAGGGAACCTATCCTTTTACCATCCGCTACCGTCGGCTCTATAAACTCCAGATCCAAATTCCCTAAATCACCAACCGCTCCTACTTTTACTGCCTCGCTGTACGAAAATTTCTTTGCATTCTCCGAAACAGTGAAAATAATTTTAGGCTTTGTTCCTGACTGCGGAAATTTCTGCTTTGTTGAAATTGTCTGCCCATCAGAAACCGGACGCACCCTCCTACCCGGGATTCTGTCCGCTCTGCTTGATCTTTGACCGCCTAGGTTAATTCTCTGATCTGGAACCGTTGAAACTGGCGCCTTACCCCTTTTCCTTCTCACCTCCTCCCATCCTTCAGCATCACGAAGAGGTCCCATGATCTAGTTTAGAGGAGATAGAAGTGAAGATTAGAAAGAAAATAACGGAGAAATTGAGAAAATTAGGAAGAAAACGAAGAAGAAAGGAGAGTAGGGAAAAAACCCTAGTCTCCAGATCTAGATCTGGTAGCCATTGTTATTGATTTACAACTTAATTTTTTATTTTATAATTATTAAGCCTCTTATGTTATTTCATCTATATTTGCTTATTAACTTATTCTAAGTTTTAAAATAAGCCTCTTTTCTTTCTTTTCTAATTATAACCTATGTGTTATAACTTGCTTATTAATTTAATTTAAGTATTAAAATAAGCCTCTTCTATTTTCTCTTTTTAATTATAACTACTTGTTATAATTATGCTTGCAAATGTCTCAAATTTGCCTATTTCAGTCTATGTTCATTTTATTATAGTTTTTCTTATTTTACATCTAATTTCTATAAATTTAATGTTTTCTAATTTAATCCATATTTGCGAATTCTTCTCTTTTTAATTATTTTATTTATGTAAAAAGGAATAAAAAGAAATTAACATTTACAAGATAAATTATAACTTAAAACAGATGTAAAAACTGTAAATAACCGAATAAAGATAGATAAATAAAAACAAACAAAAAAGAAAGTCTAAAATTTACTTAAAAATAGACTGTAAATAAACTTATATAAAAGTTGTCCCAAAATTGTAGAAAAATTACAACTATTGAGAACCATATTATTTTAAATTACTTAAAATAGCTAGGCTTAAGGTTCTATTTATAGGGTTACTTGGAGATCTTAGACCGTTGGATTTGTAAACTAAATCCGGTGCAACCACGTTATAGGCTCGCTTGGAACCGTCTGATGGAAGCACGAATGCACATGATTCAAAGAAATTTGCAAATTACGAAGATCGGCTCGAATCTGGACGAATTTACGTCCAGGTAAAAAGGCGGGTCGACCTAGGTTGCTTGGAGGTTGACCCATATATGTTGAAGGTCGACCTATAGGTTGACTTATGCATATTAGGGTCGACCTGACCTTTATATTTTTTTTCCTTTGATTTCTTATTCTTTCGTATCTTCTTCATATGGTCTCGGATTTTGACAAATTATATATGGAAATTGATCAGAAAATTACTATGGACACAATGGAGCAACTCCCGCGACTCAATTTAGAAAATTTCATAAACTTATTTTATTATTTAATTAGTTCGTTAATTAATTATTATAGCTTAAATTTTGGGTTGTTACATTCTCCACTCCTTAGAGGATTTCGTCCCCGAAATGTTGAAGGACAGAAGAATAAAATAAATACTTTCATCCAAATTTTACAACCAAATATTCGACCATCATCCATTATGTCCATTGTCCTTAGGCTTTTTAATGCAATTTATGATATATATGCACTAGTGTATTGTCAATGTCCCTAACTAATGCAAAAGATTAGATGGTGTACTGATTCAATCGATCTCCTTTTTATGCGTTCATATTTGTGCCATGTATCCAAATGAATGCAATTTTCTTAATGACAACTAATAGCTCTATATTCGTGCTACAATCATCATCCAAATGCAACAATCATACAACAATCATACATTAATAGCAACCATGAAAATAAAATGAAAATGCAAATACACACACATCCATATGCATATGCTTTAGTGACCTAGTTAGGCCGATCCCTAAGAGATAATAGTGCCTAGTTTATGTATATGCATCCATCAACATCCACTAGCAAACACTTGCAACCACTAGCGTCCATCATACATAGCACATTCTAGTAACATGTTTACATTCAATCCTACCATTGTAATACCCCAAAATTTTGTGAAAAATCATTTTTGTAAAATGATTTAATTTTTGAAATATTTAGATTTAAATATGGTGAAATTTCTGGAATAAATAGTGTGCAAGTATATGTGTGCACGTGCACACTGAAATGGCACAAGGAAGAACTCCAGATTTTTTGGATTTAAAACAGGAATTAAAAAGCAATACAAACATGATTTTGCAACATGGATATTTGATTTCTGGAATTATATGGATCATCTTAGAAAATAAGAAAAGTAAGTTTTACTTTAAATCAGTAAACAGATTTTATTTAAAACCCAGAGAAGAAAATTATACATATATATATATATTATAAGGATTTGTAAACCTGTATACATATAGGTGCATATGTTTCTGAAATTAAAGAGGAATTAAATAAGGCTAGATAAGATATGTATACAAATATACATTTTTAAGTACTGAAAAGTATATATATATATAAGCAAGTGAAACTATAACATTAAAATGACATGAAATGTGATACAAGTCAATATGCTTGTGTAGGCAAAAATAGCAAAGGGGATTCTCAGGAATAGTTAAAATATAAAATAGGATAGTCACACTTTTAACATGACTAGGTGAGTGGCCATTTTCTGAAAAGTAAAAGAAAGAAAATGCAGCCTTTAAATTGGTTAATATGGCCGGGGTATTATGAATGAAAAATGCATGATGCTAGCCAGGACAGAAATGGAATTCTGTTTTAACAAAACCCTAGTGAAAAAATGCATATAAATAGGCAGTTTTAGCCAGTAGAATTATTTTTACCCCGAGCTGCACAAAAATAAGAAAGGAAGAAAAATATTGGAAGGAAGGAGAAAACACTCATACAAGGATTTTCTGGATTAATAAGAGGAAATATTTAGGTGAGTAACCTCACTGAGTTCATGGCATTAAGACCTGAGATGAGGCAGCCACTTTTATTGCCATTTATATATATTTCTGGTTTTGATGTATATGATTTCATCAATGCTTTTTGGATGTCTTATTTTAAATCTGATATGATTTGATATGGATGTTTTTGGTGATCTCTGCTTTGTTGAGACATTTGTCTTTGAATGTGTATCATTACTGTTTTATTTTTACTCAAAAATGTTAAAGTCCAGAATCTTAAAATTATATAGAGAATACTCTCAACTGTTATAGATCTATGGCATGAAAACTTTACAAAGATGTTGGGAGCTGCATTATACTTGGTATAAGTGCTGAGGCTTGAGAAGAAAAGTGTTAAGGGTGCAATAGAAATTTTCTAAGTGCTGAGCCCTTAATCAAATCAAAAAAAAGGGAAGGAAACTCACAAGCTAAAATTATGATTGAACCAGATCTTGAATCTGAATCAATCATAAAGGCTTGCAGATCAATATAATAAGAACATGCCATGCCTCTTCTACAGTTGAAAATATTCTTATATTTTACTAAGATCAAGACATATTGACCCCATTTAGGAAATAACTGTCTGCTTATTTCTGAGGAGAATTATGCTAGGAAAGATTATGGATGTTTCCATGTTTGCAGTGACATGTTCACTTAGCATATTTGATGATAGGATTTAAGACAATACACTAGTAAATAAACTAGGGAAGGGAAGGCCAAGAAGGCTGCTGGAATGCTTGTCATATTTGAAGTATGCAAGTTGGCACATGGTTTGTTTAAGCCCTGAGATCTTTGTGCAATGATGTGAATTAGTTCATTGCAATGTGTCCCTGTGATTCCTTAATAGCAGATGAGGCAGGGATTTAAATTGAATTATACAACCAGTAAATGAAGAAATAGGAATATGGATATTTCTTAGGTTGAATGGTATGGAACCAAGATGGTCCCAGTGAATGCAATTGTTGCAAATAGATAATTATGTTTGCATGATTATGTATGCAAGTGTAAGAATGATAAATGAATATATCATACCTGAATCAACTTAATTATACTATGTTAAAGTAATTGATTGCAGGAATTTGCTTAAATAATTAATTGGTGCTCTTATATTCTCTATTGCTTAATATCATGAATGTATTGATGTTACTCATACCAGATCATAGATCTGACCCTTGTTTGCTCATGGCATATGGGGTGTCTCATTTTAAAATGAGGCAGCCACTCATGCTCTTTCAGGTAACCCAGGCACTAAGTAAAAATGAAGTTATGGCTATTATGGAGGAGTGAATGAACATGCTAGCTAGTTTCAATAAGAGCTTAAATTGATTATATCTGCATGTATTCAGGAAAAATGTTATGTTTCTAAGATTTCCAGTCATGTAATGAATTCTATTATGGTTAGATGGACTAGTTGTATCATGTTAAATATATTGTTATGCACTAAGGTTTAAAATCTAAAAGAAATATCTGAGTGGGAAACAAGGAAATGATCTTAAGTATTGATATGATGCTTGGAAAAGAAATATGCATATGTAGGTGAGCTACTGTTTTGCATAATTTATATTATGTATTAGTTAATCTTGAGACATAACAGAGCACTGAGTTTTAGAATAAAATCTGGATTTAGCTAGAAGTAAACTTATAAGAATTTTAGTTTCCTTTTTACTGAAATGCTTTGTAAATAAGTTTGAATTCATTTCTGAATCGTATTGAGAAAAGTAAAATGTTTTTAAAGGCTTCAGACAGAATGCAATGAATGGTATCTCCATTGTTTTGAACTAGTGTGTAGCAGATACAGGATTCATGAGTTAACTAGCTTCAAATAAATGAAGTATTGGTTGATCATGATAGATTGTATTTTGAAAATAAAAATGCATTTCAAAAGCTTAGTACATTTAGCAATTGTTTCACTCAATTTTTTGGAAACTGAGCAAAGATATTGACATGTACATGTATATCTGTGTACATGTTGATATTTGGGCAAAAATATAAATATAAATTCCTAGAACAGTTGTAGGAATGGGTTTCAAAAATAATAAGGTAAGAAATTTTGTTTTGTATGTTAGATTATAGGCAAAAATTAAATATATATGTGCAGATATAGGTAGATATCAGATTTCAAACCATACAGGAGAAAAATAAAAAGAAAAACAAAAATTGTGTTTGAACCGACCAGCATAGCACTCGAACTTGTGACCTCTCATGTATAAGTTAGGCGCGTTTCCATTACGCCTAGATGTTGCTTGTGTTCACTTATGATCCACTTTCTTTTAACCTGAGTTTGATACTATACAGACTTTTACACAATCATCCATATTAAAAGCTTGCTTTCCACTGATTATTACTTGATCATTTCTTAATTAGAATAACAGACTAAAGTACATGTTTCCAGTGGATTCTATGGTCAAAAATCAATTAATCTGAATTGCTAAAATCTAAATCAAACAGAATGTTCTTGTACAACAAATAAAAAAAATAAAGTATATACTCTGAATATAAACAAGAGGAACACATACATCTTCATATGTATGTGTATGTTATTAGTAATACACTGATATATTTATATTGGTAAGTTATCTTGATCCTGGATATATTTTGTTTATTGGAGAAAGAAATTGACCCTGGGAAAATATATTTGTAATGAATGATATATCTATATATCATCTCTTAAAAAAAAAATCCTTATGAAATTAGGGTGGAAATAGGAGGGTCATTTCAGTTTGGTATCAGAGCACTTGGTTGCATTGATTGTTAAATATTATAGAAATGTATTATGTCTGTTTGTTTTGGATGAAATAATTTAGATAAGAAAATAGAAATTATAGAAGTACTCATAATATACTAATACCATTTGCCCAGAATTTAGTTAGCAGACCATGGTAGGAAGAGGATCTCATCACAATGCAGGATCCAGTGCACCTCAAATGCTTGATATGCAAGAATTTGTGAGGGTTTTAAGAGATGGAATTGGGCATAGGCCTGAGAACCCACATGAAGAGCTTTCAAAACTACTGAAGACTTATTCCAATTTGGGAGGCAAGAGTTTTGAAGGAACTGAGAGTGTGATGGAAATTCAAGCATGGTTGAGAACACTTGATAGGATTTTTAATGACATGCAGTTGGATGACCAAAGGAAGAGGCAAGTAGCTTCAAGACAACTGAAAGGGGTAGCCTTAAGCTGGTGGGAGGTGATCATAGCTGGAAGAAATGAAAATGAAATCACTTGGAATCAGTTCAAGGAGATGTTGGAGGCAAGATTTGTACCAGCATCAGCCAAGACCATTTTGCTTGAAGAATTTATCAAACTTAGGCAGGGAACTTTGAATGTCACTGAATACACTCAAAAGTTTGAGGGGCTATCCAATTATGGAGCAATGCTAGTGGCAGATGAAGCATCCAAAAATGATAGGTATATAAAAGGACTGAACCCAGGACTTAGCAGAGCTATGCTACCATATGCAGATAGAACATTTGATCAAGTAATTGATCTGGCCTTGAAACTGGAACAACATGACAAAGAAAGAGAGAAATATAGGAATTTTAAGAGCAACAACAAGAAGGATAAGGGAAGATATCACCCTTATGATAAAAAGAAGGAGGAGGCAGACAACAGGAAGAGTAAAGACACAAAAGCCAATGATACTAAGAAGAAATTGGTTTGCCATCATTGTGGAAAAGAAGGACACATCAAACCAAGGTGCCCAGAGTTAAAAGGAGGAGCCTTCAAATGCTACCTATGTGGGAAAGAGGGGCATATGAAGAGGAACTGTCCTGAGAATAAACAGCAAGGGAAATTGGCAACTTTGGAAGGTAAAGGCAAATCTGCAGTGAAAATTGATGCTGAAAATCATGGTCAAGTGGAAGGTACATTACTCATTTGTGCCATACCCATACCAGTAGTATATGATACTGGAGCAACACACTCTTTGATTTCCTATGAATTAGTTAAAGTGTTAAAATTAAACTGCATTTTGGTTGAAACCCCATTGCTTGTACAAAGTCCCCTAGGGAGTTCTAGTGTTTTGAACATGAATTGTGTGGATGTGGAGTTAAACATAGGAGGAAATATTTTTATTTCCAAATTATATGTTTTAAATTACCCAAATATAGGAGTTATATTGGGGGTAGATTGGTTAAGGCAATTTAAAGCCATAATTAATTTAGACTCATCCACCATATCATTGCAAAATTCTAGAGGCCAGAGGATCACAGTTCTATGTGAAGTAGCTAAGGAAGGGAAATTGTATCATTTAGTTGACTTAGAAAAAGATCTGAGTGAACTAACCATTGAAGAAATTCCCATAGTTAATGAATACTTGGATGTGTTTGGGGAAGTTAAGGGTGTTCCACACCACAGACCAGTTGAGTTCCAAATTAATCTCATTCCAGGAGCAAGTCCAATAATCAAGAAACCTTATAGAATGGGGCCAAGTGAACTGAAAGAATTGAAAAATCAGTTGGAAGAATTAGAAGGCAAGGGATTTATAAGGCCAAGCAATTCCTGCTGGGGTTCTCCAGTAGTGTTTGTAAGAAAACATGATGGTACCTTGAGAATGTGCATAGATTACAGGGAACTAAATAAAGTAACCATCAAGAATAAATACCCATTGCCTAGAATAGATGATCTCTTTGACCAACTCAGTGAAGCTAAAATATTTTCTAGGCTAGACTTAGCATCAGGATTCCATCAAATGAAGGTTGAAGACTCAAGTGTTAAGTATACTGCATTTAACACAAGATATGGCTTATATGAATTTTTGGTTATGCCATTTGGTTTGACAAATGCTCCTTCATATTTTGTTGATTTGATGAATAGAATATTTAGAGATTATTTAGACAAGTTTGTACTGATTTTTATTGATGACATTTTGATTTATTCCAAGACAGTGGAAGAGCATAAAAATCATTTGCATTTAGTTTTGTCAAGACTAAGGGAAAATGATTTAAAAGCAAAATTTTCAAAATGTGCATTTTGGAAAGAAGAAGTGCATTTTCTTGGGCATGTTATCTCTGCCAAAGGAATATCAGTAAACCCTAATAAGGTAGTGGCAATCCAAGCATGGAAAAGGCCTAGCACCATCAGTGAGATTAGATCATTTATGGGGATGGCAGGATATTATAGGAGATTTATAAAAGATTTCTCAAAAATATCATCACCACTTACCAATTTAACTAGAAAGAACCAAGCCTTTGTATGGACAGAAAAATGTGAGCAAGCTTTTATCAAAATAAAGGAAGCTCTGATTAATGCACCAGTATTGAGAGTGCCAGAAGGAAATGAAAATTTGGTTGTGTACACTGATGCAAGTGGCTCTGGGTTAGGGGCTGTGTTGATGCAGCAAGACCAGGTGGTAGCCTATGCATCTAGGCAGTTAAAGCCACATGAAACCAGATATGCAACCCATGATCTTGAACTAGCAGCAGTTGTGTATGCTTTGAAACTTTGGAGACATTATTTGTTAGGTGCCAAATTCATTTTGTACACTGATCATAAGGCACTGAAATATTTATTCTCACAAAAAGATTTGAACATGAGGCAACATAGATGGGTAGAGTTCCTAGCTGCCTATGATCTAGATATACTGTATACACCAGGCAAGGCAAATAAAGTTGCAGATGCCTTGAGTAGACAACATGCCAAAGTAGCCATGTTGATGATGGAAGAATTTAAGGATTTGTCTATACTTACTGATTTGGAAATTGAGGAAAACAGTGGGGTACAAATGATGTCCATTGAAGAAGGTGAAGGTAAAGGGAAATTAAGTATGATATCTCTGCAATCAGATTTACTTCTTAAGATTGGGAAAATGCAGGAACAAGACCTAAACATGGTGGAAAAGAAAATGCTCATATCAAAAGGGGAGGAAGTAATAAATTATCAAATTGATAAAAATGGTTACTTAAGGAATAAAAATAGGATATGTGTTCCAGAAAATATAGAATTGAAGGAGGAAATATTAAATGAATACCATAGGAGTAAGTACTCCATACACCCAAGTAGCACCAAGATGTATCAAAATTTGAAAAGAAATCTTTGGTGGAAGGGGATGAAGTCAGATGTGGCCAGATATGTTGCAAGGTGCATGACTTGCCAACAAGTCAAGGCAGAGACACAAAGGCCATCAGGACTATTGCAACCCCTTAGTATACCACAGTGGAAGTGGGAGGATATATCTATAGATTTCATAGATGGTCTGCCTAGATCTAAGAAGGGAAACACAAGTATATGGGTAATAGTGGATAGGCTAACTAAGGTAGCACATTTTATCCCAGTTAAAACAGAAAGAAATGCTCCAAAATTGGCTCAAATATTCATGAAAGAGGTAGTAAGGTTGCATGGCATACCCAAAACCATTGTGAGTGATAGGGATACCATCTTCACCTCAAGATTTTGGAAAAGTTTTCAAGAGGCCATGGGGAGTGAATTGTGCTTAAGCACTGCCTACCATCCACAATCAGATGGTCAAACTGAGGTGGTGAACAAAGTCTTAGAGGATTTGTTGAGAGCATGTACACTGGACTTTGGAGGCAACTGGGAAGACCACCTCCATCTAGCTGAATTCACATACAATAACAGTTACCAAAGCACCATAGGGATGGCACCATTTGAAGCCTTATATGGCAAGCCATGTTTATCACCTATATGCTGGGTAGAGACTGGAGAAAGGGCTGTTCTTGGACCTGAATATGTTAAAGAAACTACAGAGAAAATTGGGTTAATAAGAAAAAGAATAGCAGCAGCTCAAGATAGGCAAAAGAAATTTGCAGATAGGAAGAGAAAGCAAGTGGAATATGAAGTGGGAGACTTTGTTTTCATCAAGATTTCACCTATGAAGAAAGTCTTGAGATTTGGCAAGCAAGGTAAGCTCACACCAAGGTATGTTGGACCCTATAAAATTCTGGAAAGAATTGGTTCATTGGCTTACAAATTAGAATTACCAGAGGAAATGAAAGCAATGCATAATGTTTTTCATGTGTCCCAACTTAGAAGATGGGTACATGATAAAGAAGACATTTTGGAAGAGCCTACCAAAATTCAAATAAATCCTGACTTGGTTTATGAAAAAGAACCAGTGGGGATTATAGCCAAGGAAGAAAAGAAATTAAGGAGAAAAACCTTGAAACTAGTTAAGATCCAGTGGAGAAGTGATCCTAATGACTGCACATGGGAGTTAGAGGATAAGATTAAAATGGATTATCCTAAGCTTTTTGCAAATTAAAAGGTAATTTTTTTTTCTGGAAAAATTTGTTATGCATGGTTGATATGGTTGAATTTGTTTGCTTATGCATATGTTTGATAAGTTTTCAGAAAAGAAAATGATGCTTGATATAAATGTTAGAAAAATTGTGAGGACACAATTCCTAAAAGGAGGGGTGAATGTAATACCCCAAAATTTTGTGAAAAATCATTTTTGTAAAATGATTTAATTTTTGAAATATTTAGATTTAAATATGGTGAAATTTCTGGAATAAATAGTGTGCAAGTATATGTGTGCACGTGCACACTGAAATGGCACAAGGAAGAACTCCAGATTTCTTGGATTTAAAACAGGAATTAAAAAGCAATACAAACATGATTTTGCAACATGGATATTTGATTTCTGGAATTATATGGATCATCTTAGAAAATAAGAAAAGTAAGTTTTACTTTAAATCAGTAAACCGATTTTATTTAAAACCCAGAGAAGAAAATTATACATATATATATATTATAAGGATTTGTAAACCTGTATACATATAGGTGCATATGTTTCTGAAATTAAAGAGGAATTAAATAAGCCTAGATAAGATATGTATACAAATATACATTTTTAAGTACTGAAAAGTATATATATATATAAGCAAGTGAAACTATAACATTAAAATGACATGAAATGTGATACAAGTCAATATGCTTGTGTAGGCAAAAATAGCAAAGGGGATTCTCAGGAATAGTTAAAATATAAAATAGGATAGCCACACTTTTAACATGACTAGGTGAGTGGCCATTTTCTGAAAAGTAAAAGAAAGAAAATGCAGCCTTTAAATTGGTTAATATGGCCGGGGTATTATGAATGAAAAATGCATGATGCTAG
This sequence comes from Allium fistulosum, assembly GCA_030737815.1. Lineage (NCBI taxonomy): Eukaryota > Viridiplantae > Streptophyta > Magnoliopsida > Asparagales > Amaryllidaceae > Allium > Allium fistulosum. The sequence continues at coordinate 133,254,293 of CM060904.1, forward strand.
CCAGGACAGAAATGGAATTCTGTTTTAACAAAACCCTAGTGAAAAAATGCATATAAATAGGCAGTTTTAGCCAGTAGAATTATTTTTACCCCGAGCTACACAAAAATAAGAAAGGAAGAAAAATATTGGAAGGAAGGAGAAAACACTCATACAAGGATTTTCTGGATTAATAAGAGGAAATATTTAGGTGAGTAACCTCACTGAGTTCATGGCATTAAGACCTGAGATGAGGCAGCCACTTTTATTGCCATTTATATATATTTCTGGTTTTGATGTATATGATTTCATCAATGCTTTTTGGATGTCTTATTTTAAATCTGATATGATTTGATATGGATGTTTTTGGTGATCTCTGCTTTGTTGAGACATTTGTCTTTGAATGTGTATCATTACTGTTTTATTTTTACTCAAAAATGTTAAAGTCCAGAATCTTAAAATTATATAGAGAATACTCTCAACTGTTATAGATCTATGGCATGAAAACTTTACAAAGATGTTGGGAGCTGCATTATACTTGGTATAAGTGCTGAGGCTTGAGAAGAAAAATGTTAAGGGTGCAATAGAAATTTTCTAAGTGCTGAGCCCTTAATCAAATAAAAAAAAAGGGAAGGAAACTCACAAGCTAAAATTATGATTGAACCAGATCTTGAATCTGAATCAATCATAAAGGCTTGCAGATCAATATAATAAGAACATGCCATGCCTCTTCTATAGTTGAAAATATTCTTATATTTTACTAAGATCAAGACATATTGACCCCATTTAGGAAATAACTGTCTGCTTATTTCTGAGGAGAATTATGCTAGGAAAGATTATGGATGTTTCCATGTTTGCAGTGACATGTTCACTTAGCATATTTGATGATAGGATTTAAGACAATACACTAGTAAATAAACTAGGGAAGGGAAGGCCAAGAAGGCTGCTGGAATGCTTGTCATATTTGAAGTATGCAAGTTGGCACATGGTTTGTTTAAGCCCTGAGATCTTTGTGCAATGATGTGAATTAGTTCATTGCAATGTGTCCCTGTGATTCCTTAATAGCAGATGAGGCAGGGATTTAAATTGAATTATACAACCTATAAATGAAGAAATAGGAATATGGATATTTCTTAGGTTGAATGGTATGGAACCAAGATGGTCCCAGTGAATGCAATTGTTGCAAATAGATAATTATGTTTGCATGATTATGTATGCAAGTGTAAGAATGATAAATGAATATATCATACCTGAATCAACTTAATTATATTATGTTAAAGTAATTGATTGCAGGAATTTGCTTAAATAATTAATTGGTGCTCTTATATTCTCTATTGCTTAATATCATGAATGTATTGATGTTACTCATACCAGATCATAGATCTGACCCTTGTTTGCTCATGGCATATGGGGTGTCTCATTTTAAAATGAGGCAGCCACTCATGCTCTTTCAAGTAACCCAGGCACTAAGTAAAAATGAAGTTATGGCTATTATGGAGGAGTGAATGAACATGCTAGCTAGTTTCAATAAGAGCTTAAATTGATTATATCTGCATGTATTCAGGAAAAATGTTATGTTTCTAAGATTTCCAGTCATGTAATGAATTCTATTATGGTTAGATGGACTAGTTGTATCATGTTAAATATATTGTTATGCACTAAGGTTTAAAATCTAAAAGAAATATCTGAGTGGGAAACAAGGAAATGATCTTAAGTATTGATATGATGCTTGGAAAAGAAATATGCATATGTAGGTGAGCTACTGTTTTGCATAATTTATATTATGTATTAGTTAATCTTGAGACATAACAGAGCACTGAGTTTTAGAATAAAATCTGGATTTAGCTAGAAGTAAACTTATAAGAATTTTAGTTTCCTTTTTACTGAAATGCTTTGTAAATAAGTTTGAATTCATTTCTGAATCGTATTGAGAAAAGTAAAATGTTTTTAAAGGCTTCAGACAGAATGCAATGAATGGTATCTCCATTGTTTTGAACTAGTGTGTAGCAGATACAGGATTCATGAGTTAACTAGCTTCAAATAAATGAAGTATTGGTTGATCATGATAGATTGTATTTTGAAAATAAAAATGCATTTCAAAAGCTTAGTACATTTAGCAATTGTTTCACTCAATTTTTTGGAAACTGAGCAAAGATATTGACATGTACATGTATATCTGTGTACATGTTGATATTTGGGCAAAAATATAAATATAAATTCCTAGAACAGTTGTAGGAATGGGTTTCAAAAATAATAAGGTAAGAAATTTTGTTTTGTATGTTAGATTATAGGCAAAAATTAAATATATATGTGCAGATATAGGTAGATATCAGATTTCAAACCATACAGGAGAAAAATAAAAAGAAAAACAAAAATTGTGTTTGAACCGACCAGCATAGCACTCGAACTTGTGACCTCTCATGTATAAGTTAGGCGCGTTTCCATTACGCCTAGATGTTGCTTGTGTTCACTTATGATCCACTTTCTTTTAACCTGAGTTTGATACTATACAGACTTTTACACAATCATCCATATTAAAAGCTTGCTTTCCACTGATTATTACTTGATCATTTCTTAATTAGAATAACAGACTAAAGTACATGTTTCCAGTGGATTCTATGGTCAAAAATCAATTAATCTGAATTGCTAAAATCTAAATCAAACAGAATGTTCTTGTACAACAAATAAAAAAAAATAAAGTATATACTCTGAATATAAACAAGAGGAACACATACATCTTCATATGTATGTGTATGTTATTAGTAATACACTGATATATTTATATTGGTAAGTTATCTTGATCCTGGATATATTTTGTTTATTGGAGAAAGAAATTGACCCTGGGAAAATATATTTGTAATGAATGATATATCTATATATCATCTCTTAAAAAAAAAATCCTTATGAAATTAGGGTGGAAATAGGAGGGTCATTTCAACCATCCATAGGTTAAATCTTAAAATCTACCCTCCCAAAGGATACTAAAAGAAAGAACCTATTCAAAACTAAAGATGGAAATAGAAAATTCAAGATTTACTTCAAAGAGATGCGGATAAGAGGTACGTATCTTCTCTTCAGTCTCCCATGTAGCGTCTTCAATACTATCTCCCCATTGCACTTTAACCAAAGGGACTTCTTTATTCCTAAGCTTCTTGATATCACGTCCAATGATCTTGGTAGGAATGCAACGAACCGATACTTCTTTCTCCACTTCAACTTCATCAAGTTGACTAGGCTCCACTAACTCTGCTGAATCGTGCAAGCATTTTCTCAAGTGCGAAACATGAAAAACATCATGAACTCTTTTTTATGCGCTTATGCAATTTATGATATATATATATATATGCAATAATGTAGTGTCAATGTCCCTAACTAATGCAAAAGATTAGGCGGTCTACTTATTTAGTCGACCTCCTTTTCTGCACTCATGTCCGTGCCATGTATCCAAATGAATGCAAATTTCCTAATGACAACTGAGAGTTCTATATGCATGCTACAGTCATCATCCAAATGCAATAATCATATGATAATCACCCTTTCATAGCAAACATGAAATAAAGATTGAAAGTGCACACACATCCATATACATATGCTTTAGTGACCTACTTAGGCCGATCTCTAAGAGATATTAGTGCCTAGTGTGTGTGTGTGCGTCCATTAGCATCCACTAGCAAACACCTGCAATCACTTGCGTCAAACATACATAACATGTTTTAGTAACATGTTTACATTCAGTCCTATCATCCATAGGTTAAATCCTAAGATCTACCCTCCTAAAGGATACTAAAGGAAAGAACCTATTCAAAACTAAAGGTGGAAATAGGAAATTCAAGAGGTACCATCGAAGATATGCAGATAAGAGATATGTATTTTTTCCTCGGCCTCCCATGCAGCGTCCTCAATAATACATCCCCATTGCACCTTAACCAAATGTACTTCCTTACTTCCTTATTCCTAAGCTTCTTGATATCATCTCCAACGATCTTGGTAGGAATGCAACGAACCAATGCTTCTCTCTCCACTTCCACTTCCTCAAGTTAGCTAGTATCTATTACCTCTACTGAATCATGTAAGCACTTTCTCAAGTGCAAAACATGAAAAACATTAGGAACTCCCACGAGCCTCTTCGGTAGCTTTATCCGATACGCCATCTTGCCTATTCTTTCTACAATAGGGAACGGTCTTACGAATTTGGGGTTCTAGTTTCCACTCGATCCAAATCTCACTACCTTTCTTAGCGGAGATACCTTAATGAAAACCAAATCTCCTACCTTGAACTCAACATCCCTTCTCTGCTTATCTGCATAAGATTTTTGTCTATCTTAGACCATCTTCTTTCTTCTTCTAATCAAATCAATCTTTTTCAAAGTCTCTCTAATCATGTCGGGACCATGTATTAATCTTTCTATAGACTCCAACCAACATGAAGGCGACTTGCATGGTCTTTCATAAAGAGCTTCAAAAGGTGCTATCCCAATGCTAGCTTGAATGCTATTATTATAGGCGAACTCCACTAAAGGAAGATGCTCCTCCCAAGTTCCTCCAAAATTAAGAATGCGCATCCTTAACAAATCCTCAAGAATTCAATTAACTATCTCCATTTGGCCATCCATCTGAGGGTGATAGGCTGTGCTTAATCTAAGCTATGTACCTAAAGCCTCTTGCAAGCTTCTCCAAAACTCGCTAGTAAAGTAGGGTCTCTGTCGCTCACTATGCTAGAGGGAACTCCATGAATTCAGACTATCTCACAAACATATAAGGATGCCAAATAAGGTGTTATCCTCTTACTATTGACCAGAATAAAGTGGGCGATCTTAGTCAAACAATCTACAATCATTCAAATACTAGTATTCCCATTCCTAGATCGGGGTAAACTATCTATGAAGTCCATTGAAACACTATCCCATTTCCATTCGGGTACAACCAATGGCTTAAGTAATCCGCCAGGCTTCTATTGCTCTGTTTTAACCCTTTGGCATACAAGACACCTAGCTACAAACTCTGCTACATCCTTCTTCATGTTGCTCCAATAAAACATTCTCTTCATGTCCCTATATATCTTATCACCATCCGGATGAATAGTAATTCGAGAATGGTGTGCTTTTGTTAAAACTGCTCTCGTCAAAACACTGGTGTGGGGAACACAAATTCTTCCATCTCTCCTTAGCCACCCTTTACTACCAATGGAATATCATTGGAGATGTCTAGAGACCTCTCCTCTGCTAATCCTATCCAAAATATCCACAAGCTCTGAATCCTCTCACTGCCTTGAGCCAACCTGATCTATGAGAGTAGGCTTAACCTCAAGTGCTGCCAATAATCTAGAGGTAATGTCCGTAGAGGGCTTAAAATCAAAAGTGGAAATAAACTCTAGGCTTTTCCACTCCACGAACATTGGACTAAGAGTTGCTTTCTTCCTATTTAGCGCATCTGCAACCACGTTTCCTTTACAAGGGGTGTAAGCTATCTCAAAGTCATATGATGCCAAAAACTCCATCAAACGTTGCTGCCTCAAGTTCGAATCCTTTTATGAGAATAGGTACTTCAAAGATTTATGGTCGGTGAGAAGATCGAACCTCTCTCCTAGAAAGTAATGTCTCCAAGACTTAAGTGCGAAAACAATAGCAACTAACTCCAAATCAAGGGTAGGGTCTCATGAGTTCTCAATTGTCTACATCCATAGCATACTACCCTCCCTTCTTGCATCAATACTGCTCCAAGATCCATCTTACATGCATCAGTGTATGTTGTAAAAGGGTTAGCTCCATTAGGTAAAACTAATACTAGTGCACTAGTAAGGGCCCTCTTTAGCATCGTGAAGGAATCCTCAGAATCTACGTCCCACACGAATTCCACATTCTTCTTAGTGAGGTGAGTAAGTGGTGCTGAAATTTTAGAAAAATCTATGATAAACTTCCTATAATAGCCAGCCAAACCTAGGAAGCTTCTAATTTTGGTAGCATTCTTGGAGGCCTTCCAATCTTGTACTACTACTACTACTACCTGTAGGATCTAGAATAACCCTAGAGGGGGGGGGGGTTGAATAGGGTTATGACAAATTTTTATCAAATCAATCACAAAAACAGACTGCAGATAAGTAAGTAGGCAGAAAAGTAAATCACACACAAAATTTACCCAGCTTCGGCAAACCCTGCCTACTGCTGTATTCCCAGATTTCTATTAGAATTATTCAGTCTCACGCTTACAAACACTCTCACAGACTCGCAGACACTCGCTCCCGCTCACAAACACTCTACTAGACTCGCAGACACTCGCTCCCGCTCACAAACACTCTACTAGACTCGCAACCCCTGCTCCCGCCTATAGAGCTTCGTTTACTCGTGAACTCTGCTCCCGCCTATAGAGCTTCGCTTACTCGCGAACTCTGCTCCCGCCTGCAGAATTTTGTAAACTCGCAACCCCTGCTCACTAAACTAATTCTAACTAGACAATCTGACAACACCTAAACCCTAGGTGGTGATTAACCCTGCTTTTGATTTGAAAATAAAAAACAAACTGCAGATTTAAAACCGGAGCAAAAATTGAAATATAGACTTGATTAAACAATTTTTTGCTCGATAAAATTTGATTGAAAAATTTATCAAAGAGAAAATTTTTGCTCAGTAATTTATTTCAAATTTTAAACTTAAAAAACCGTTTTTAAAAACTTTGAAATAAATTTAAAACTTATATATGATTTTAAAAAACTCTTTAAAAAAACTTCAAAAACTTTTTAATTAAAAATCCCTTTTTATAACACTTAACCCTAAACAAAACAGCCGACCCTATTCCCTTTTTCTCATTATACACCCCGATTCATTATCTTTCCTTTGGATAAAAAAATGGCGGCATCTGGAAACAATTAGGGCTTCGTTCTTCGTGTCAATTTCGACTCCTTGAATTTCTGTTGCTCAGGCGAATCTTAAGGCGATGTCGTAACTCGAATTAGGGCTTTGGCTTTTGGTCGCTCGATTCTGGAATTTAGGGCTTTGCCCTTGTGTTTACATCTTCGGCCTCGTTCTTCTTGCTTTTGGCGATTCTGATTTGAAGCTACAGCTTCGTCTCTGAAATTGGTATGTTGTTCGTATTTGATTGCTTGCTTTTCTCGAAGTTGGGTTTATCGCCGATGATGAATTAGGGAATTTTGCTTGAATGATTTGTTCGTTTTGGCTCATGGTTGTGATGGTTCTCTTCGGTTGCTTTTATATGGGTTTCGCACTTTCCTTTTTCCATTCTCCTGATACTTGAGAACCACGGTTTCGATCTTGCATCGTTCGATTTTATCTTGAGTTGCATGGCATTGAAAACTTTCCTAAATTTCGATTTTTGACTTTGTCATAAATACAATTTTGATATTCTCTTGTTTTTTCGAACGTTTGATTTTCCTTGATGTTTACGACAGAGACTTTCCTAAATTTCTTCTTTGACTATTTCAAGAACACGATTTTGATTTTCTCTTGGTTTCCTGTTTTGTGAATTTTGAAGCTTATTTCTCTGGCACTTGCATGCATTGCTGTTGATGGTTGCTGTACATTTTGTTCATCCCTGTATCCATCTTGTAGTTGTTGTATTGGTTTCACTAATCGAGTCTGGTCTATCAGTTTGCATATGCTTTCTTATTTGTTGTCAGTTCAACCTTTGTTGTAGTCTGCACCATTTTGTGATATTGAGTTGTTGGCTTCACTGTGAACTTCACATTTGTACACTTGCATTTGATCATCACTGGTTTGCATCTGTTCATATCACTTGATAGCATTGCCTCCATTTTTGTAGTAGTAGCATGTTTCTGGTCTTGGTTTCATTGCTTGTTACTTGTTATTGCTTCTGTTTGGTATTGTATCACTTGCTGTTCATTAGCTTTTGCTTCTCTCTGTAGTCTATGGTCTGCACTCATATCTTTATTCACTTCTCCATTCTTCACTGTTGTACTTGTTGTTGCAGTTGCCACTGTGATGTTGGATCTATATTGGCACTGTGATAAAACTAGAACTGTTGCATCTTTGATTTTGTATTCAAACTCGGCCATGTGTTCATTCATGTCTTTTAGCTGCCTCTTCTACCATCTGTGCACATTGTATATATCTTGGTCATTTTGAACTTGTAGTTGTTGTATAATTTGACTGTCTTCACTAGTTAGTTTGATGGTTGATACTGTTACTTTGTTGCACTAGTTGTTCATTGGTCTATGAGGCATTGAATATTGTTTTCTCGTGAATTTCTTTGTATTTTTTGATATTGTTACTTTGTATTTTGTTCATTGGTCTTTGCATTTGAATTCAAATTCAGCGTATTGTCATTTAATCTGTGAAGAATGAAATAACACAATATCAAATACATTTATACGAATATATATGTTTATTATCATCAAACAAAATATATAACGATCATATAACCGCATATTCCACAATCTCCCCCTTTTGATGATAACAAACATATATTTAAGATTTTGAACACATGTGAAATGAATTTGATGATTCAATTTGCTCCCCCTATTTGAATGCTTCCTATTTTCTCAAACTCCCCCTTAATCAGTGCATAGTCAAATAAATAGATAGATAAAATTTGACTTTTTCGCTTAATTTTATTTGACAAAATCTTAACTTTTCTCTCCTCCTTTTGTTATCAGCAAAAGAATAACAGTGCTATAAAATTAGAGATGAAATGACAGACATAAATCTAACATTAGCATCAATTAGATATAAATATCAAATTTCAATAAAACATCAAACAGAAATCATAAATACCCTCGTTAGGCGCATATTCCACTTTCAGAAACGGTGGAGATAAAATCATCAAAAATCATACAGTTCCGTCTATTTGTGGTATATCTATTTTAGGAAATTCGAATATCTACTAACCATGCATAACCGTTAGGACTTTTAAATGAGATTAGTAGTATTCTCAATTTTTATTTAAAAATAATTCAAGTATCTTCTAACCACGCATAACCGTGAGGACTTTTAAATGGGATTAGAATCAACTTGTCAATTTTAAAAGCTCAATTTTGATACGCGTTCCATACATGCATAACCGTGAGGACTTTTAAATGAGTATGGAAGCACATAATCAAAAATCCAAGTAATTCACCCATGCATGACCGTGAGGACTTTTAAATGAGAGTGAATACTTTGGATATTTATTTATTGAAAAATATAATAAATTGAAGCATAAAAAGAAATTCCTTTAAAGATATAATAAATTGAAGAACAAATAATTTCCTTTGTAAACTACCATAAATTTACTTACTATGTGTAACTTTGATGAGTGGTGGTCGATAGAAATATGATAGAAATAGAAATGGTCATGGAATTTTTACCCAACAAAAAGTTTTTATAACTCTTGTTATGAAACTCTAGAGAAAATTTTCTAAATATATCGTCTTGAGTAATGTATAATAAATATCGACACACATCACTTTTTCAATCACTATTGTTCTTTTCGATAATCATTAGGGAGTCAAATAAGTCAAAATAGTCATTTAAAATCAAATTCAAAAGTGATTATAAAATCAAATTTTCAAAGTGACTGATTTGAAAATATGAAAAGAGATGATTTTCTCAAGGGGGGTTTTACAAAAAAAATCTGCTAAAAATAAAAATTATTTCAAGTGAGAAATATGCAGATATTTTCTGTGTAAGAAATGATGCAATTATTTAGAATCACTCATACATTTTCCATCAACTAGATTACCAGTGATCCACATCCAAGATTTTCAATTTATTCCAAAACATTTCAAATTCATTTTGATAGACCAAACCATGAAGAGTGTACCAAAACAGTGTTAGCAACATTGAAGTAGTGTATATAGGTGAAACCCGTGAATAAAGCCAAAATCAAAAGTATTATCATCCAAAAAAATTCTCAAGCTTAGGTCATTCTCAAAAATTGGCCAACAATTTTGAATAGTTCAGAGTTAAAAATTATTACCTCAATATCGACTGATTTTGATTCAAAAATATTATGGTGCAGATAATCACATTTGATATATCGTACAAATATGCCAATACCTGTTTTAACTTTACGATATTTCTCCAAGTTATTCATTGTGATTTTGTCACCTTTATATAAGCTGAGGAACCTGCTTTGTCTCCTATGATCACAATTCGAATCTCTAGAATTCTCTAGGCTAAGGAGCTTCAATATATCACCTGTTATATGTCTAGAATGGCTAGAATCTAGAAACCATTCTAGTTGCTCCCTCGCCTGCCAACATATCTATATAGAGAGAGAAAGGGAGGACCTAGAGAAACTCGTAGGTCCAGTGACGTTAGTAACTGAAGCATTGTGAATATACACTCCCTTTGGAATCCAAATCTGTTTAGAATTTTTATTCTTGTTCCAATAGATTTGAAATTCGTTTGTAGAACTTTTAGGAACCCAAACTTGTATAAATTTTGTCTTCTTGTTCCTATGACCATAATCATCACGAAATCCAGTTAATTCACTTTTAGAAAAGATACTCCTACCTCTTGCATTATCATCGACTTGTGTTTTCCCAAAACCTAGTCCTTTTCTGTTGTTAGCAAACAGTTGATTGCCCAATAACATATTAAATGATTTTTCTCCTCTTGAAAAGCTATTCAGAGATTTCTCAAGACTTTGGACTTCGGTTTTAAGGGATGTGTTTTCAGTTACGAGTGAGATGCATCGATTTATAAAATCCTTCTTCCTAGTGTCGATGGTTTCTTTAAGATTCAAGTTTTCTTTTTCAAGATTTTCAAAGTCATTCTTCAGTTTTGATAGTTCTGAATCTAAAATTTTACAGTTCTTACAATCTAGGTTTTGAATATTTTCAAGTTCAGTTTCTAACCTAAAATTTTCATGGGCGAGTTTCCACCTATCAGATTTCAGTTTTTCAACTTTTGAATCAAGATGATCAACTTCTTTAGTAAGATCTAAGCACATATAAACAAGGTCTCTATAAGAATACTCACCTGATTCCTCGGAGCTTTCTTCTGAATCTAATTTTGCAGTCAAACACAAGTTAGCCTCCTCTGAGCTACTATCTGAAACTTCTTCTCCTTCTTCATCATCCCAAGTCGCTGCAAAGGCCTTCTTCTTCTTTTTCTTTCCTCTGTAGTTTTTGAGAAGTGGGCATTTTTGTATGAAGTGTCCGGCCTTCTTGCAGTTGAAGCACGTTAATTCGTTGTCGGAATTGTCAGACTGTTTTGACCTATTACCACTTGGTTTCTTCTTGCGTGGACTGAATTTTGACCATCTTCTGAGATTGTTAACAGCCATCGCAAGCTCATCGATTGGATCTCTTTCATCTTCATCACTTTCTTCCTTGCTCTTTAAGGCAATCGTCTTCTTCTCTGATTCAGAGTTGTGGCGTTCCTCTTTTGCTTTCAGCTCAAGCTCATATGTCATCAGATTGCCAATCAACTCTTCCATACTTAGTTTACTCAAATCTTTCGATTGTTGTATTGCCGTGACTTTTGCCTCAAAGTTCATTGGTAAGACTCGTAATATCTTCCGCACAAGCTCTACTTCGGTGAATACCTTCCCAAGCGCTTTGGCATTGTATACCAGAGTTGAAAAGCGTCCAAACATGTCTTTGATGCTCTCGCCTTTGTCCATCACAAAGTTCTCGTATTCATTGCTGAATAGGGCTAGACGAGACTCCTTGACTTGAGAAGTTCCTTCGTGGGTTACCTCCAAAGTATGCCAAATTTCCTGTGCTTTTGTACAATGAGAAATTCTATTAAATTCACTTTTATCAAGAGCACAGATCAGAGCGTTCATCGCTTTGGCATTTATAGTTTTTAATTTCTTATCGTTAGCATCCCATATATCCTTAGGTTTTGGAATCTCAGTATCACCTACAATTATAATGGGAGGTTTATAGCCAGTTTCAATAATGTCCCACATATCATAATCAATAGAACTAAGGTAGATACTCATCCTAGCTTTCCAATAAGCATAATCGTTACCACTAAACATGGGTGGCCTAGCAATAGATTGCCCCTCAGAAAAAGCATAGATTGAAGAATTCATATCTCTAGAGTTAAAGTAAAATACCTCGCTCTGATACCACTTGTAGGATCTAGAATAACCCTAGAGGGGGGGTGAATAGGGTTATGACAAATTTTTATCAAATCAATCACAGAAACAGACTGCAGATAAGTAAATATGCAGAAAAGTAAATCACACACAAAATTTACCCAGCTTCGGCAAACCCTGCCTACTGCTGCATTCCCAGATTTCTATTAGAATTATTCAGTCTCACGCTTACAAACACTCTCACAGACTCGCAGACACTCGCTCCCGCTCACAAACACTCTACTAGACTCGTAGACACTCGCTCCCGCTCACAAACACTCTACTAGACTCGCAACCCCTACTCCCGCCTATAGAGCTTCGTTTACTCGCGAACTCTACTTCCGCCTATAGAGCTTCGCTTACTCGCGAACTCCGCTCCCGCCTGTAGAATTTGTAAACTCGCAACCCCTGCTCACTGAACTAATTCTAACTAGACAATCTGACAACACCTAAACCCTAGGTGGTGATTAACCCTTCTTTTGATTTGAAAATAAAAAACAAACTGCAGATTTAAAACCGGAGCAAAAATTGAAATATAGACTTGATTAAACAATTTTTTGCTCGATAAAATTTGATTGAAAAATTTATCAAAGAGGAAATTTTTGCTCAGTAATTTATTTCAAATTTTAAACTTAAAAAACCGTTTTCAAAAACTTTGAAATAAATTTAAAACTTATACATGATTTTAAAAAACTCTTTAAAAAAACTTCAAAAACCTTTTAATTAAAAATCCCTTTTTATAACACTTAACCCTAAACAAAACAACCGGCCCTATTCCCTTTTTCTCATTATACACCCCGATTCATTATCTTTCCTTTGGATAAAAAAATGGCGGCGTCTGGAAACAATTAGGGCTTCGTTCTTCGTGTCGATTTCGACTCCTTGAATTTCTGTTGCTCAGGCGAATCTTGAGGCGATGTTGTAACTTGAATTAGGGCTTTGGCTTTTGGTCGCTCGATTCTGGAATTTAGGGCTTTGCCCTTGTGTTTACATCTTCGGCCTCGTTCTTCTTGCTTTTGGCGATTCTGATTTGAAGCTACAGCTTCGTCTCTGAAATTGGTATGTTGTTCGTATTTGATTGCTTGCTTTTCTCGAAGTTGGGTTTATCGCCGATGATGAATTAGGGAATTTTGCTTGAATGATTTGTTCGATTTGGCTCATGGTTGTGATGGTTCTCTTCGGTTGCTTTTATATGGGTTTCGCACTTTCCTTTTTCCATTCTCCTGATACTTGAGAACCACGGTTTCGATCTTGCATCGTTCGATTTTATCTTGAGTTGCACGGCATTGAAAACTTTCCTAAATTTCGATTTTTGACTTTGTCATAAATACGATTTTGATATTCTCTTGTTTTTTCGAACGTTTGATTTTCCTTGATGTTTACGGCAGAGACTTTCCTAAATTTCTTCTTTGACTATTTCAAGAACACGATTTTGATTTTCTCTTGGTTTCCTTTTTTGTGAATTTTGAAGCTTATTTCTCTGGCACTTGCATGCATTGCTGTTGATGGTTGCTGTACATTTTGTTCATCCCTGTATCCATCTTGTAGTTGTTGTATTGGTTTCACTAATCGAGTCTGGTCTATCAGTTTGCATATGCTTTCTTATTTGTTGTCAGTTCAACCTTTGTTGTAGTCTGCACCATTTTGTGATATTGAGTTGTTGGCTTCACTGTGAACTTCACATTTGTACACTTGCATTTGATCATCACTGGTTTGCATCTGTTCATATCACTTGATAGCATTGCCTCCATTTTTGTAGTAGTAGCATGTTTCTGGTCTTGGTTTCATTGCTTGTTACTTGTTATTGCTTCTGTTTGGTATTGTATCACTTGCTGTTCATTAGCTTTTGCTTCTCTCTGTAGTCTATGGTCTGCACTCATATCTTTATTCACTTCTCCATTCTTCACTGTTGTACTTGTTGTTGCAGTTGCCACTGTGATGTTGGATCTATATTGGCACTGTGATAAAACTAGAACTGTTGCATCTTTGATTTTGTATTCATACTCGGCCATGTGTTCATTCATGTCTTTTAGCTGCCTCTTCTACCATCTGTGCACATTGTATATATCTTGGTCATTTTGAACTTGTAGTTGTTGTATAATTTGCATCCACTGTCTTCACTAGTTAGTTTGATGGTTGATACTGTTACTTTGTTGCACTGGTTGTTCATTGGTCTATGAGGCATTGAATATTGTTTTCTCGTGAATTTCTTTGTATTTTTTGATATTGTTACTTTGTATTTTGTTCATTGGTCTTTGCATTTGAATTCAAATTCAGCGTATTGTCATTTAATCTGTGAAGAATGAAATAACAAAATATCAAATACATTTATACGAATATATATGTTTATTATCATCAAACAAAATATATAACGATCATATAACCACATATTCCACAATCTCCCCCTTTTGATGATAACAAACATATATTTAAGATTTTGAACACATGTGAAATGTATTGGATGATTCAATTTGCTCCCCCTATTTGAATGCTTCCTATTTCCTCAAACTCCCCCTTAATCAGTGCATAGTCAAATAAATAGATAGATAAAATTTGACTTTTTCGCTTGATTTTATTTGACAAAATCTTAACTTTTCTCTCCCCCTTTTGTTATCAGCAAAAGAATAACAGTGCTATAAAATTAGAGATGAAATGACAGACATAAATCTAACATTAGCATCAATTAGATATAAATATCAAATTTCAATAAAACATCAAACAAAAATCATAAATACCTTCGTTAGGCGCATATTCCACTTTCAGAAATGGTGGAGATAAAATCATCAAAAATCATACAGTTTCGTCTATTTGTGGTATATCTATTTTAGGAAATTCGAATATCTACTAACCATGCATAACCGTTAGGACTTTTAAATGAGATTAGTAGTATTCTCAATTTTTATTTAAAAATAATTCAAGTATCTTCTAACCACGCATAACCGTGAGGACTTTTAAATGGGATTAGAATCAACTTGTCAATTTTAAAAGCTCAATTTTGATACGCGTTCCATACATGCATAACCGTGAGGACTTTTAAATAAGTATGGAAGCACATAATCAAAAATCCAAGTAATTCACCCATGCATGACCGTGAGGACTTTTAAATGAGAGTGAATACTTTGGATATTTATTTATTGAAAAATATAATAAATTGAAGCATAAAAAGAAATTCCTTTAAAGATATAATAAATTGAAGAACAAATAATTTCCTTTGTAAACTACCATAAATTTACTTACTATGTGTAACTTTGATGAGTGGGTGGTCGATAGAAATATGATAGAAATAGAAATGGTCATGGAATTTTTACCCAACAAAAAGTTTTTATAACTCTTGTTATGAAACTCTAGAGAAAATTTTCTAAATATATCGTCTTGAGTAATGTATAATAAATATCGACACTCATCACTTTTTCAATCACTATTGTTCTTTTCGATAATCATTAGGGAGTCAGATAAGTCAAAATAGTCATTTAAAATCAAATTCAAAAGTGATTATAAAATCAAATTTTCAAAGTGACTGATTTGAAAATATGAAAAGAGATGATTTTCTTAAGGGGGGTTTTACAAAAAAAATCTGCTAAAAATAAAAATTATTTCAAGTGAGAAATATGCAGATATTTTCTGTGTAAGAAATGATGCAATTATTTAGAATCACTCATACATTTTCCATCAACTAGATTACCAGTGATCCACATCTGAGATTTTCAATTTATTCCAAAACATTTCAAATTCATTTTGATAGACCAAACCATGAAGAGTGTACCAAAACAGTGTTAGCAACATTGAAGTAGTGTATATAGGTGAAACCCGTGAATAAAGCCAAAATCAAAAGTATTATCATCCAAAAAAATTCTCAAGCTTAGGTCATTCTCAAAAATTGGCCAACAATTTTGAATAGTTCAGAGTTAAAAATTATTACCTCAATATCGACTGATTTTGGTTCGAAAATATTATGGTGCAGATAATCACATTTGATATATCGTACAAATATGCCAATACCTGTTTTACCTTTACGATATTTCTCCAAGTTATTCATTGTGATTTTGTCACCTTTATATAAGCTAAGGAACCTGCTTTGTCTACTATGATCACAATTCGAATCTCTAGAATTCTCTAGGCTAAGGAGCTTCAATATATCACCTGTTATATGTCTAGAATGGCTAGAATCTCGAAACCATTCTAGTTGCTCCCTTGCCTGCCAACATATCTATATAGAGAGAGAAAGGGAGGACCTAGAGAAACTCGTAGGTCCAGTGACGTTAGTAACTGAAGCATTGTGAATATACACTCCCTTTGGAATCCAAATCTGTTTAGAATTTTTATTCTTGTTCCAATAGATTTGAAATTCGTTTGTAGAATTTTTAGGAACCCAAACTTGTATAAATTTTGTCTTCTTGTTCCTATGACCATAATCATCACGAAATCCAGTTAATTCACTTTTAGAAAAGATACTCCTACCTCTTGCATTATCATCGACTTGTGTTTTCCCAAAACCTAGTCCTTTTCTGTTGTTAGCAAACAGTTGATTGCCCAATAACATATTAAATGATTTTTCTCCTCTTGAAAAGCTATTCAGAGATTTCTCAAGACTTTGGACTTCGGTTTTAAGGGATGTGTTTTCAGTTACGAGTGAGATGCATCGATTTATAAAATCCTTCTTCCTAGTGTCGATGGTTTCTTTAAGATTCAAGTTTTCTTTTTCAAGATTTTCAAAGTCATTCTTCAGTTTTGATAGTTCTAAATCTAAAATTTTACAGTTCTTATAATCTAGGTTTTGAATATTTTCAAGTTCAGTTTCTAACCTAAAATTTTCATGGGCGAGTTTCCTCCTATCAGATTTCAGTTTTTCAACTTTTGAATCAAGATGATCAACTTCTTTAGTAAGATCTAAGCACATATAAACAAGGTCTCTATAAGAATACTCACCTGATTCCTCGGAGCTTTCTTCTGAATCTGATTTTGCAGTCAAACACAAGTTATCCTCCTCTGAGCTACTATCTGAAACTTCTTCTCCTTCTTCATCATCCCAAGTCGCTGCAAAGGCCTTCTTCTTCTTTTTCTTTCCTATGTAGTCTTTGAGAAGTGGGCATTTTTGTATGAAGTGTCCGGCCTTCTTGCAGTTGAAGCACGTTAATTCATTGTCGGAATTGTCAGACCGTTTTGACCTATTACCACTTGGTTTCTTCTTGCGTGGACTGAATTTTGACCATCTTCTGAGATTGTTAACAGCCATCGCAAGCTCTTCGATTGGATCTCTTTCATCTTCATCACTTTCTTCCTTGCTCTTTAAGGCAATCGTCTTCTTCTTTGATTCAGAGTTGTGGCGTTCCTCTTTTGCTTTCAGCTCAAGCTCATATGTCATCAGATTGCCAATCAACTCTTCCATACTTAGTTTACTCAAACCTTTCGATTGTTGTATTGCCGTGACTTTTGCCTCAAAGTTCATCGGTAAGACTCGTAATATCTTCCGCACAAGCTCTACTTCGGTGAATACCTTCCCAAGCGCTTTGGCATTGTATACCAGAGTTGAAAAGCGTCCAAACATGTCTTTGATGCTCTCGCCTTTGTCCATCACAAAGTTCTCGTATTCATTGCTGAATAGGGCTAGACGAGACTCCTTGACTTGAGAAGTTCCTTCGTGGGTTACCTCCAAAGTATGCCAAATTTCCTGTGCTGTTGTACAATGAGAAATTCTATTAAATTCACTTTTATCAAGAGCACAGATCAAAGCGTTCATCGCTTTGGCATTTATAGTTTTTAATTTCTTATCGTTAGCATCCCATATATCCTTAGGTTTTGGAATCTCAGTATCACCTACAATTATAGTGGGAGGTTTATAGCCAGTTTCAATAATGTCCCACACATCATAATCAATAGAACTAAGGTAGATACTCATCCTAGCTTTCCAATAAGCATAATCGTTACCACTAAACATGGGTGGCCTAGCAATAGATTGCCCCTCAGAAAAAGCATAGATTGAAGAATTCATATCTCTAGAGTTAAAGTAAAATACCTCGCTCTGATACCACTTGTAGGATCTAGAATAACCCTAGAGGGGGGGGGGGTGAATAGGGTTATGACAAATTTTTATCAAATCAATCACAGAAACAGACTACAAATAAGTAAATATGCAGAAAAGTAAATCACACACAAAATTTACCCAGCTTCGGCAAACCCTGCCTACTGCTGCATTCCCAGATTTCTATTAGAATTATTCAGTCTCACGCTTACAAACACTCTCAAAGACTCGCAGACACTCGCTCCCGCTCACAAACACTCTACTAGACTCGCAGACACTCGCTCCCGCTCACAAACACTCTACTAGACTCGCAACCCCTGCTCCCGCCTATAGAGCTTCGTTTACTCGCAAACTCTGCTTCCGCCTATAGTGCTTCGCTTACTCGCGAACTCCGCTCCCGCCTGTAGAATTTGTAAACTCGCAACCCCTGCTCACTGAACTAATTCTAACTAGACAATCTGACAACACCTAAACCCTAGGTGGTGATTAACCCTTCTTTTGATTTGAAAATAAAAAACAAACTGCAGATTTAAAACCGGAGCAAAAATTGAAATATAGACTTGATTAAACAATTTTTTGCTCGATAAAATTTGATTGAAAAATTTATCAAAGAGGAAATTTTTGCTCAGTAATTTATTTCAAATTTTGAACTTAAAAAACCGTTTTTAAAAGCTTTGAAATAAATTTAAAACTTATATATGATTTTAAAAAACTCTTTAAAAAAACTTCAAAAACCTTTTAATTAAAAATCCCTTTTTATATCACTTAACCCTAAACAGAATAACCGACCCTATTCCCTTTTTCTCATTATACACCCCGATTCATTATCTTTCCTTTGGATAAAAAAATGGCGGCGTCTGGAAGCAATTAGGGCTTCGTTCTTCGTGTCGATTTCGGCTCCTTGAATTTCTGTTGCTCAGGCGAATCTTGAGGCGATGTCGTAACTCGAATTAGGGCTTTGGCTTTTGGTCGCTCGATTCTGGAATTTAGGGCTTTGCCCTTGTGTTTACATCTTCGGCCTCCTTCTTCTTGCTTTTGGCGATTCTGATTTGAAGCTACAGCTTCATCTCTGAAATTGGTATGTTGTTCGTATTTGATTGCTTGCTTTTCTCGAAGTTGGGTTTATCGCCGATGATGAATTAGTGAATTTTGCTTGAATGATTTGTTCGTTTTGGCTCATGGTTGTGATGGTTTTCTTCGGTTGCTTTTATATGGGTTTCGCACTTTCCTTTTTCCATTCTCCTGATACTTGAGAACCATGGTTTCGATCTTGCATCGTTCGATTTTATCTTGAGTTGCACGGCATTGAAAACTTTCCTAAATTTTGATTTTTGACTTTGTCATAAATACGATTTTGATATTCTCTTGTTTTTTCGAACGTTTGATTTTCCTTGATGTTTACGGCAGAGACTTTCCTAAATTTCTTCTTTGACTATTTCAAGAACACGATTTTGATTTTCTCTTGGTTTCCTGTTTTGTGAATTTTGAAGCTTATTTCTCTGGAACTTGCATGCATTGCTGTTGATGGTTGCTGTACATTTTGTTCATACCTGTATCCATCTTGTAGTTGTTGTATTGGTTTCACTAATCGATTCTGGTCTATCAGTTTGCATATGCTTTCTTATTTGTTGTCAGTTCAACCTTTGTTGTAGTCTGCACCATTTTGTGATATTGAGTTGTTGGCTTCACTGTGAACTTCACATTTGTACACTTGCATTTGATCATCACTGGTTTGCATCTGTTCATATCACTTGATAGCATTGCCTCCATTTTTGTAGTAGTAGCATGTTTCTGGTCTTGGTTTCATTGCTTGTTACTTGTTATTGCTTCTTTTTGGTATTGTATCACTTGCTGTTCATTAGCTTTTGCTTCTCTCCGGTCATGGCTGATCTCTGGTTTACTTTTACCTGATCTGATGCATGTTGGATTCGACCTAGCAATATTGTGCTTCATGTGTGCTTTGATTCTGATGTTGAGTCAGTGGTTTGCTTCATTGTCAGTGGTGCACTATTGCATTATCATCTGGATGCATTCTGATTATCTGGATAACTTCATCATTGTACTACTTCATCACTGGAGTCATTTGATTTGGTTTGTTATGCACCCATATACTTGAGTCTTTTGTTGCTGGCAGACAGTCTTGAATCATTTGTGCACTTGACACTGTCTTGTTTCCATACTGAAGTTCACTGTTGCATTGCTCATGTGATTCCACTGTGGCCTTCATGTCTTTGACACATTCATATGCACTGTGATACTGTTGCAACTGGTTTTTTCATCCATTCATGTTGATTTTTGAAATTTCACTTGAGTTGAACCTAGTTTGGGTTTGACCTTGTTTTTGATTTCTGTGCTTTTTGTTTTGCGTACACGAGTAGGCGGGGCAGTACATACGTGTATCAACGTGCACGTGTGTAATGCAGCCACTTATACAGTCTGTCCCTGATAAAATACTGATATGCACAGATATTATACAATCAAAAATGATTATAGCAACCCGTATATATGAGGCAAACAAATGTTTTCAAAAATCATGTTTTATTTTGAATTTCAGAAATATTTCTTTTTCAATTTTACTGCGTTTGAAAATATTTTTGCAGATTGCTCGGATGCTGGCTATGAAATTGGAATTCAGTTGAAGACAAAAATGAGTGTGAGAGAAATGTAGTGAGGATGTAAATGTAAATCAGAAATTGTATTGATATAGTGATTGCAAAAATGAAATGTGATGTATTCAAATTTTTAATAAAAAATTGTTTGAATAAAATTTCGGTTTGAATAAAATTCTGATTCTATTTGAATTCGAATTCTGATTCTGTTTAAATTCAAATTCTGTATATATTAATTTTCTGTTTGAATTTAAATTCTGTGTATTGACATTTCTGTTTGAATTCAAATTCAGCATATTGTCATTTAATCTGTGAAGAATGAAATAATACAATATCAAATACATTTATACGAATATATATGTTTATTATCATCAAACAAAATATATAACGATCATATAACCGCATATTCCACACTACCTTAGATGGATCAACAACTAGACCCTCTCTTGAGACTACATGCCCTAAGAAACGCACCTCCTTACGCCAAAAGTGACACATTGATGAACGTGAAGTGTACGAAGAACCTCCTCAAGATGAATAACATGCTCTTCCATACTCTCGGAAACACCAAGATGTCATCCACGAACACTACCATGAACTTATTTAAGACATCTCGAAAAACACGTCTCTTCAAATCTATAGAATAGGCCGGGGCATTGGTCAGCCCATATGGTATAACCAACCACTCAAAGAATCCATCGGATGTCCTAAATGCTGTCTTATTGATGCTATCGTCAGCGACCCTCAGCTAATGAAATCCAGTAGCTAAGTCAACCTAAGATAATACTGAAGATCCAACCAGCTGATTGAAAAGATCGTCTATCCTAGGAAGTGGGTAACGGTTCTTCTTCATGAGCTTATTCAACTCCCTATAGTCTACGCAAAGTCGAAAGAAACCTTCCGCCTTTGTAGCGAAGACGATTGGCGCTCCCCACGTAGATATGCTCTGTCTGAGGAAGCCTTTCTCCAATAGCTCACCAATCTACTTACTTAACTCCTTCCTTTCCCTAGGAGTCATATGTCTTACGAACAATGCCACTGGCTTAGCATTGTCATTCAAATAGATCCGAAAGTCAATCTCTCTCTTAGGAGGTAGTCCCCTAACCTCTTCAAAGACGTCTAGGAAATCTCTGACGTCTGGAACTGAATCTAAATCTCCTAGTGATGAATCAAGGGAATAAAGGAAGCTCAACATGAATGATCCTTGTGGGTCGCAAGAAACCTCGAGAGTCTGTCCTGTACATGTCTTGAGTCTAACAACTCTCCTCTCGCAGTCCAGTATCAGTCCATAAGTGGATAGCCAATCCATCCTCAAAATCATCCCACACCCCGAAAATCCTAATACATAGGCGTCACAATCAAACTCTACGCATAGTATAAAAATTTTCAAACCCCTACAAATCATGGATAAATGTGTCGATCCTCCTAGGTGGTTTGAAACAACTATAGGGTCTACTACTAGAGAAATATCTAAGGGCAAACAATCAACCAAGGAACTAGAAATGAAAGAACGTGATGCTCCAAAGTCAAAAAGAGTCCAAATAGGAAAATCCGAAACAGATATCAAACCTTCTACAGAGGTTTTCCTACCTTGATCTGGTCCACTACTCGAAGGTGCTGCATCCAAAGCCTGTACTTGCGTTATAGGTACGCCTCTCTCTGCCCCTTCCTCTGAGGACAAGCTCTACTAAGGTGACTAGGCTGTCCACAACTGTAACACTTTCCCTTCATTATGTCCTTCTTATAGTGCTTTATGTAACGACCAAGCAATCCACAACTGTGACACTTCTCGCCCTTCTTGGTCTGTCCCTTTTGAGGTCCTCCTCCTTTCCACTTATCCTTACCCTTAATGTTGTTCCCCCACTGCTTCTTAGAGCTTTCTAGCCTGGGAACTTCCTTAAGCTCTCCTTTCTTAGCAGCATCCGACATGCGGGCCATCTCTACAAGTGACTCATACGTCGCCCCCATAGGTACATCTGTCAATGCCAACTCTTGGAGGGGCTGGTTCAAACCCTTAGCAAACTTAATGGCCTTCTTATGTGGTGTATTGAAAGCTCTATCCCGAACCAAGATAACTCATTAAATTGATTAATATACTCCTTCACTGAAAGACTTCCTTGCTTCAAACTAATGAACTTCTCCAACTGCATGCTTTCCTCAGCTTGTGACAAGAACTTTCTCCTAAACCTTTCTCGAGATCCATTTCAATAAATGTCTCTACCTTCCATCTCAACAATCTCCCACCAGAAAGAAGCCTATCCCTTTAGCTGCCAAGATGCAAGCTGAACTCTCTACTAGTCTCCCAATCCTAACAGCCCAAATATCCACCCCGTATTCCCCAACTAAGCTCGTGCCTCCATGAAATCCTCCAAGTTAGAAAACGTCTTGCCTCCAAGATTAGCGAAGTCCTTGCATTGCTTAGAAAAATTGGCTGCTGTAGGTGGATTAACGAGATTCCACCCAGTGGTGATGCATTGGGTGCTTGCCCTTGCACCTCTGCTATCGTAGCTTGGAGGTATCTACGAAACCAGCCAGGGACTTGGATACCCTCTAGAAGATTTAGAGCATCCACCATTCTATGTAAAGAAAAGAGAATTTAGGCTCGAAAATATCGAAAGAAGGTTGAACTGGACTTTGAAGGGATTTTTATAAAAACTCTCTTATACTTGAAAACTATTTCTATAATAAGAGTTTCTTTCTAAAAAATACTTTTAAAAATATGTTACTTTTGAAAAATATTTTACTTTTAAAACAAGTTTTTAGGAATCCTATAACCTTAGGCTCTGATACCAACTGAAACACGCCACACCCTTTAGCATACCCAAATAGGAACACTAAAGAATGTGGTGCATTATAGGTATAGCTAAAACTTAATAGAGACTAAGATTCACAGGACAAATGAACAAAATATGTCTCAAATACCAAATACACATGTCTCGTGAAAAATACAATCTCAGTCACATCATCAAAGAACATAAACAACAAAATCATCCCTCTTATAAAGCACCAATACATCCAAAGTCAAATAAAAAGAAAACTGAAAAGAAGAAGAATATATGAAAAACTCCAAGAATATATCTCCAAGTGGTCTGAATCTATTGTCTTTGGATCTGCTAGCCTACGGGGAGAAAGGGGAAAAAGAGGAGTGGGTCAGGCTATAACTTTAGTGAGTGAAAGCAATTACTAGCATTTTTAAGCAAGATAAAAATAATAGACTTAGCAACAGTTCTAGTATAAAAGAGAAATAAAGGAAAGATAAAACTGGTATAAAATATTGTTTGACTGTTTGCTTTGATTATCTACTTTGGTTAACTTGATTGTCTGGATTGTTTGCACTTGTCTGAAATTGTTGTTATCGGGATGAAATCCTAATCCTCGTTTAGTTAGACTGAAACCATAATTCTACGCGTTGATCGGCCTTCTGTCTCTGTTATGCCGCTATGAACCAATCCCACTGGTCACAACAAAAGATACCTCTGTAACGCTTGGAACGCAGTAGCAAATTATTTACCCTAATCAATGCCATATGCTCGGTCATCGCCGGTACACGCTAACTTTTGCCCCCTATTGTGACCTCTTATTTACCCTAATCTGCATAAGTGTACCCAGCTCACCTAATCTATTGTGAGACCATCAAACCTAGTCCTGAAAGGGAATGTTGTCCAGACTCACCTAAGTGTTGTGAGACCATCAGCCAGACCTGAAAGGGGAGGCTGGAGGTACTGGTCCTAACAAACAATTTCTAATTTTTTCCCCTTGCCCAAATCCCTAGACTTGAGCCTTTAACTATCAGCCACTTATTTACCCTAATCGGCATAAGCATGCCCCAGCCTCGCCTAACTATTGTGATACCATCAGTTCTTGACTAAAAGGGAATGTTGTAGGTACGTGCCCTAGTTTTATGTTTTGCTTATTAACTTAGAGTAAGTTTTAAAATAAGCCTCTTTTATTATTTCTGCTATATTTTCTTATTAACTTATTCTAAGTTTTAAAATAATCCTCTTTTCTTTCTTTTCTAATTATAACCTATGTGTTATAACTTGCTTATCAATTTAGTTTAAGTCTTAAAATAAGCCACTTTTATTTTCTCATTTTAGTTAAAACTACTTGTTATAATTATGCTTGCAAATGTCTCAAATTTGCCTATTTCAGTATATGTTCATTTTATTACAGGTTTTCTTATTTTACATCTAATTTCTACAAATTTAGTGTTTTCTAATTTAATCCATATTTGCAAATTCTTCTCTTTTTAATTATTTTATTCACGTAAAAAGGAATAAAAAGAAACTAATATTAAAAAGGAATAAAAAGAAACTAATATTTACAAGATAAATTCTAACTTAAAAATAGATGTAAAAACTCTAAAGAACTGTAAATAACTATAATTAACCGAATAAAGGTAGCTAAATAAAAATAAACTGAAAAGAAAGTCTAAACTTTTCTTAAAAATAGACTGTAAATAAACTTATATAAAAGTTGCCTCAAAATTGTAGAAAAACTACAACTATTGAGAACCCTACTTATTTAAATTACTTAAAAATAAAAAATAATTACAAAACACTCACCTATGGTCCTTAGCTCTAGTTGTTGGTCTTCCTTGGTCAACTCCTATAGCATAGAATGTTTTTACCAAAAAGGTTTCCTCCTTAGAAAAAATTTCTATTTAGGGTCCAGCCTCTGGCAATGTACCCAATTGGGAGAAAATATGAATGAAAAAATAACTAGGCCTAGGGTTCTATTTTAGGTTACTTAGGGATCTCAGACCATTGGATTTAAAAATTAAATCTGGTGCAACCACATCAAATTCTTGCTTGGAACCGTCGGATGGAAGCACGAATGTGTATAATTCGAAGAAATTTGCAAAATACGAAGATCGGCTCTAATGCGGACAAATTTACGTCCAAGTAAAAAGGCGGGTCGACCTAGGTTGCTTGAGGGTCGACCCATATATGTTGAAGGTCGACCAATAGGTTGACCCATGCATATTAGGGTCGACCCTAAAGTCGACCTGACCTTTATAATTTTTTCCTTTGATTTCTTATTTCTTTCGTATCTTCTTCATACTATCTCAGATTTTGACAAATTATATATGGAAATTGACCTGAAAATTACCATGAACACAATGGTGCAACTCCTATGAATCGATTCTGACAATTTCACAAACTTATTTTATTATTTAATTAATTTGTTAATTAATTATTATATCTTAAATTTCAGGTTGTTAGAATCTCTACGTCATTTAACACTTTCTTGAAAGATGTTGTACTTTCTATAGTTATTTTTGAAAACATAAGCACATCATCAAAATAAATCAAGTGATTTAGCACCAGATCTGTATTGTATGATGGGCTTAAATTACCTTGTAGTCGTTCATCTTCCAACTTTGCTGATATATATTCCATCGCTATAGCAAATAAGTATGGGGACAGCTTTTTTGATTCCTCGGTCACTCTAAATAAAACCACTAAGAGTGCCATTGATGATGATAGAAAAAGTGGGTATCGAATCACACCAATTAATAGGGGCTGCTAGTTGAGGGGTAAATCCCAATTTTTTCCATGACTTGCGTTATGAATTTCCTTTTATCTTGGTATATGCTTTCTGAAGGTCTTCTTTTGTCGCTTGTGAATAATCCAGATAAAAAATATACATTATATATATCTTAAGGACCACTAGTTAAGTAAGTGGTATGAAACTCAAGACTATGGTTCTAAATATCAAGAGTTTGAACCATTGAGACGTCTAAATAAGCTCTTTACTTGAATAAAGTACCATAATTATTCTAAGAAAATTATACATTCTATAAACTTAATATTTATAAGAAGAGAAATTGATAGATATAGAAATGATGATAAAAAAGTAAAGAATTGGTCAATGTCCTTGCACTAAAGACGGAATCGAGAGAAAATATAGTACAATAGTAGTAACACCATGAAAGAAAAAAGGATGAGCATCACGGTTTACTTTTGTTTTTGGCATCGATAACAAAATTCCTGTCCTAAGGTTATTTTCAAATACAAAGGCTATTACATTGAATTTCCACTTGATTTTGTTATGCTTATGCAGATATATGAAAAATAAAATTCAAATACTACGTAAATAAAAACAGATCATACAGAGAGATAGAGAAACATAATTGAAAGAAAGAAGAGATTCTTATAGTGGTTTAACAAAATTTTGGCCTAAATTTTCTATTGGCTTCATTATTTGTTTGTACTATAACTTCTTGATTCAAAGTATCGGAGGTATATGAGATTTTTAATGGAGAAGACGAATATATGTAAACAATTTAGGGGAAAATCATGTAGTTTTGGCATATCTTTAAACCTCTTCATTTCTCCATCTGTTGGCCTTTTATTTTACAGCTGATGTCAAAATATTTCCTTTATATGTGCTTGGGCATTTGTTAGGAAGTTTTCTTTAATATATTTATTTTCATATATATATATATATATATCAAGTTTGGGGCCTAATTTGAGCAGTCAAGGGGTGTAAAAGTTGAAATCGAGTAATGTGTAGGCCAAGGGATCTTTCATTTAAGTGGTTAATTTATTTTCAAATATAAGGAGTCATAAGAGTACAAGCAATATATCTAAATAAACTAGAGTTGCTACAACAATCTAGGTAATGACTTATAGTGTGTATTACAAATATATGTGTGTGTGTGTGCGCGCATGTATGTATATGTATATGTATATGTATAAGTATATTTATATGCATATGTACATACATACACGTCCATATATGTGTGTATATATATATTTGTGTGTGTGCATGTGCATGTGTTTGAACTAAACCTAAAATATAAATAAATGTCATAGAGTAATGCAAAGCAGAATTTTTACATAAATTTGTGCACCTGCTTACACCAGTCCCAGATCTACCCATTTAGATTTTCACTAAAACAACCCTTGCTTAATCTGGAGAATAGGTAAATAGGCTTCGCCTAAACTTTGAACATGTCTTTAACATGCTGTCTGGCTAACATAAGACTTCTTTTTTTCGATCAAAATTTCTCTTTTGCAACTTTTTTCAACACAAACCGATTTGATTCCTTGGACTTTTTACAAAAATCCTATAATCGCTTCGAGAATTGAAGAATTGAAGGGGTAGGGTTTAAGATTGTATTTTTAGCAAAGAATATGGAACTGAATGCACAATTCGAATGCTATGTTTTGAGAAATTAAATGCATAAATTACTTTTAGAATTTAAAGAATAGAGAGCTTAGAAAGGTGATTTGCAAATGTAGAGGGACTTGTTTATATAAGAGGTGACTAGGTGTGACTAGGAGTTGTTTCCTTTTTATTTCAGCCATTAATAAAGAGACACGACCTCCGAAAGAAAACAAAGAGATACGACCTCCGAAAGGAAGAGCAACATGATTGAAAATTTGAACGTAAAACTATATTTTTTACACATTGGTTTATTGGGCCTAACGCACGACCATCTGGGTCGACCAGTAGTTGGTCCATCGATCGACTTGCCATGGTCAACTAGTGGGCCTATGTCCGGCTTAATAGACTTGAGGGTATTGATACTATGGTTTTTCATCCATCTTCGAGCCTTTGAAAATTCTCAATATTTTCACAGAAAATACTATAACATGTGATGGAGATTGTAGCCACATTTGAAATGATTTGGTGATCGTTTGCATGGTTTTGATAATAGTTTACTACTTGAACTCTATGCATAACTAACTATAACAAAAGTGACATACTCTTTGCATTTTGTCTTCAATGCTCTTCTTCTTCTTATGTCATTGCATACCATTAATACTTTTGTTAACTCCACTGGATCATTTATAGCTTGTCCCTATACCCAATTAGTTTGATAACTTGTTTGTCTTGAAATAACTAACATTTTTTCTTTGAATTATGAAGCCATAGTCGCATTCCCCTATCTGGTGTACCTGAAAAACTTGGTGGAATCATTAGCATCATTGTCATATGGTTGTTATAATCAAAACAAGAGGTATATGTTCCTAACCATTTTAATGATGACAACTACACAACTTTATATAATTAAACTTTATATCATATCATAACTCTTCCCTTAATGTTTACCCCCTACGCTCAAACCATATAATCCCCTTATCAGTATGCTTAATTTTCTTCCCATTTGTCATTAATAAAAAGGACGAAAATAATTAAAAACATACGAGTTGTACATATTTGACTTAGCTAATTTTTGTAAAATATGATCCACTTAGAAAAATAGTGTAAAATTGGTTTAAATTTTCAAAAGACTCGTATTTGACGAGAGACCATCTTATCATTATCCATGTATGAAAACAAGGAATTTTTTTTCCTCAAATCGACTGATTGAATTTCATTCGTCTACCAAGACAAAAACATCTCAGTTTCTATATAATCATATAGACATATAAAGAGAAGTGTTGGACTAAAAATGGCACATTTTAGCCTAACGCCTCAAATCCAAACTAAAGTAGAGAGATCTGGCTATAAATAAAAAAATAAGTGAGAGATATAATAATTTTTATAATGGTTTGTTAATTCTAAGTCCTATGCATACTTTAATGCTATTATCTTCAGTCTTTGTCATAAGTATAAGGGATTTATGGCTCTAACAATCTAGAAGAACAAAAGGTAGCTTCCATTGTGACAAGGTAAAATAAAGATAGAGTGTGAAGAAGATGAAGTGTCAAAAATCCTCACTAATTATCCATATGCTTGATATTTATAAAGAAATCTTCCAACAAAGTTATCTGATCATGAAGTACCAATTCAAACTTCAAATATGGGAAAGTAGTAGGAAAAATGAAGTCCCCATGATGATAAAATCATATTCGTATCGATCAAACGTGATCGGTACTGATTCGATATTTCGATTGCAAATCATTTTTTCTTCTTCGACTTAATCTTCTAGCTTCAATCCATCGAGTTCCTTTCACTTTTATCTTAGAAAACAAGTTGTTTTCAAGAGGTTTTGACTCCTTTAGTACTTGTCCTTTTCTTTAGAGCTTCTTAGAGTTATTCACTTATCATTTCAAATATGGCCTTATGACAATCACCATAGCTAGCTACTCACTGACCATCATCCTAAAGTTAACCTTGGTGCAATAAAATTTGAAGGTACTGAAATAAACTAAGGCCGATATTGATCTAATTCCTTTCATATTCATGCACCCCAATCTATTGAAACTTCTCCCATTATCCTTACAAGCATTGCTTTAGGTCCCTAAATCACTTTGCCTTCATCCTGGCGTCCATATTTGTTTGAGAGATGCTTGGTTTCAAAGCTAGATAACACTTGCACCTCAAAGTACGCCTCTATTAGAAACAAAGCATGCTTTGAAGCAAGAGAAGCATATACGTTATCCATGCAAGTCCATAGGTCATCAAAGAGTTGCTTCGTAATTTCGTCTCCATTCCAAGAATATATGTTCCTTTGCTTCAAATAATAGTTTTATCACCTTCCATGCCAAGGTCAATATCCACTCTATCTTGAAGATAGTTGCATGCCCTAGCCAAGTGATAACCTCCTTTTCCCATTTCTCTTGTTTTCTACTTAGTTTTGGTCGAAATTTCATGTCAGTACAAACCCGATTAAGTCGGTACCGATCTGTTTAGCTGAGTTAGAACTTCCTACATGACCAGCACTTAGCCATTTTTGTGCCTACATTTTCCTACTCACTTCTCTTTCATCTTTCCAGTGCCGAGCCCCTTGCGACTTTAACTTCCAAGACTAAACCAATAGTCACTGACCTCCCAAAGCTAGTGTTGCCTATAGCTACCATCAACAGATCTCCACTTTTACCATTTTTGCCTTCTTGAAAGAAGTCGACCCTTGGTACACCCAAGTGTAAGTCCAGATCTAGTAACCGAGTTGGGTTATCGAAGTTCATTGCCATGGTAGTGGGATCTCCAGTAGGCTATGGCCTGAGGTCACCCACAACATACAAATGGTGATAGTTGTAAAGGGCTTCGATTTAGTGATTGACCTTCCAAACAATTTCTTGGTTGCAACTTGTCTTAGGTTTCTCTTTGGTTAGACACATGCTTTATCCAAAGTAGACACCCATAATGCTCAAAATCTACTTGCCTCAGGCCGACTTGGTGTCGACTCTCATTCCACTTCGAGTTGAACAATCAGACTCAAAGCCTTGTCGCAACCAAAACACATTGCTCCTTAAAATTGCTTCCTACCAAAGTTGCTTAATCACTAGCCATTGATTTACATTTTTGCTGATATGGTTTTCTTTCAAAGAATGGTTGGGTCAAACGCACTACTACATTTGAACAATTTTATTGCACAACACTCCCAATCGCTGCATAATCCAGTGTTCCTGTAAAAGAACACTCTGCGTTGCTTTCGATAGAGGTTTCATAATCAATATCCGATGATAAAGGGTAAGATTTGACACATAATTCCATCATGCAATGAGGCTCATTTTCCAACATGAGTGGGCTATATACACTAAATGGTCTGCTCATCGTGTTTGGTACCTAGCAAACGCACTATACAAATTGACACTTCCAATTTCCCCGGTCGACATTTAAAATCTGATTGGTTGGCATCCGTTGGATTCTAAGTGCCGGTCATACGATACGCATTTAAAGTAGAATTTCAAAATGAAACATATATATCCATGTTAAACATTAATCTTTCCTGTCCAAAATGACACGTCCTTTTAGATTCAATACTGGCATTGGTCTATCAACTCCTCCTAATGTCGGGTCTCTTTCAGCTCAAGATCAACATCAATACCTACCGAACCAAATATTCAATTGTAGTCAAGCTGCTGAGGATGATAACTACATCAGCTCCACTCTCGAATCAACCTCCTTCTATTAATGAATAAGTTGGCCTAAGAGTCCTAGATGATCCTTCTGAAAAAATGCTAACATTTGTCACTGCTAAGTCACTCCTTACAATATGCTTCCAACATGTAATACTAAAGAGCGACGTCCTATTCCTGATAATTAACCAGTAGGTTCACGATCGTCCACTGGGCTATATAACTTGCAACAAGTACATATGCCTAAGAGGTGTTATACCGACCTTCAATCCATTCCTCTATAGCTCCTACTCAAGTCTATCCCAATGTTTAACCTTGTTTAGCTCTTTGTACGTTCTATTTCTCAATTGATTTCAAGGTCCTACGAACTTTAGGGAGCTAACGTATCATTTGAACTTTAAATAGCAAAGAAAATCACCCTCTTTCATGATCGTAGAAGCTTTGTGCCGATGTAAGATTATCGAAGTGCTCCACAAGAAGCACTCCTACTTTAAGAATGAGTATTTCTTTGTTCGATGTCCATACGGCTTCAACCAGATCTTGCTGTTTGGAAGTAAAACTTATTCATTTTAGTTCTTTGCATACTTGGACACCTATGTACAAGTATCTAGCTCTTTTCCCATTCTCTTCATAGACATTCCTACTTGAGGCAAGAGCGAGGTGCAGTCCAAGAATCTTTAAACCATCAAAAGAGTCGGCATGTTATTTCGTACCACCTTTTACCTATTACTGAATGAGAATCTTTTCCGTTACGGTCTTTTACATCATGAATGCTTTGTTATTCCTACTAAAGATTCACCAAGAGGTTCTAGGTTATCTACCGGGTCTTTTACCCCCATTCGCAGCTCCAACAAACCATCCAAAGGGGTATTGGAGGCCGCTGGGGACATTAAATATCAATAAAATTTCTAATAAAGTAGTAGAAGAAGAAAAACCAATGAATTAAAAGGGGAAGGAGAAGAAAGATTCAAGATGGAGACAGTACATGAGGGAGGAGAAGCAATAGGAGGAGGAGAAGGAGTAAAGAGAAAAATGCAGAAGTGATGAAGAGGACGATGATGATGAAGGCTTCTATCAATGAGAAGACAAGTCATATGGAGAGACTTCTATAAAGGGTACCAAAAATCTTGACCTATCATGTCTGAACTAAGTATTCATCAAGAACTCCCAACAATCTATAGAATCGAGCACGGCATTAACAATCAAGGTGACTCGTCCAACCAGTTACTTAGAAAATGTCTTCGGCTCACTGGGTGATCTCGACATTGAAATGATTATGCTATAGGATCATGCAATATAGAATATAAGCTAATACTATATATATATGAGGAATAAAATATAATATTAAAAAGTAGTAAAGTAAAGATGACACCAGAGATTTTTATACTGGTTCAAACTTCCCGTTCTACATCCAGTCTCAAACTCCTTCTGGAATTAAAACTAGCAGGCCTCACCTAACCCAGAGGAACATGTATAACACCGCCTAAACAATCAAACAGGACTTCTACCTCCTAGACAACCGAATAGGACCACTACCGCCTGAGCAACCGAACATGAATTTCAATACAAATAGTAAAGTTGTTTCTAACCGAGTATGCTCTCAAATAACACAAATAAGTCAATAATTTACACCCTTCCCATAATCTTTTCCTCAAGAATAATGTGTATATTAACCCACCTTTTGGCAAGGCCGCAAGCAGGTGGATTTAACTAAATCGATTGCTTGGTTATCGATGATGGATGTGATAGTTTGAGTCAAATGGATGGATAGATGATGCAGCATGCTTGGAAGATGGATATTGGACTGGATAAAGCTGGGTCGGATATAACTTAGGTTTAGGAAATATGGGTCGGATAACTATGGTTCGGTACAGTTTGAAGGGCTACTTGGAGTCTTTGAAGGGATTGCTTCGAGTCAGGGAAGCACTTACTTTGGGTCATTCCAGGCTGTACTTCGGGTTTCTAACCGATCAGCAGTTTGGTTTTAAGATCGGTGTTGTAAAGGTTTTGGGTCGGTAGGAAGGTGGTTCAGTTATGATGGAGTAGATCGGCATGCTTTGGGTCGGTTGGGCATATACACTAGATCGGTGTTGTGAAGGTTTTGGGTCAGTAGGAAGGTGGTTCGATTATGATGGAATGGATCGGCATATTCACCTGGGATCGGTACGGATTTTGGGTCAGGGCCTAATACGCTTCGGCCATGGAGTGGTTGGTCTTTGGATCGGTGTCTCATTCTAGGATTGGCATGGAAGTAAATGGATTGGGTCGGCATCGAGGAGTGCTTGGGGTCGGCAAGTATTTGGAGATGGGATCAGCATGGAAGGGAATGGATCGGGTCAACATCCCTGGGTCGGCATGTTAAAGGATGGGATTGACATCATCTTGCTTCGAGTTCTGGTCTAGTTTACTCCGGGTCATGAGTAGGCATTCTTCGAGTCATGCCTAGAGGATATCAGGTCGGCATATTCTGAACTCGGGGTCGGTCGTGGTGTTTGGGGTTTGGATCGGCTATGGTCCTGGTGGGCTCAGACCACTCTGGAATCCTGATAACTCAGGGTTTGCCTATAAATACATCATGTGGGGGTCAAGAAAAGGGGATCTGGATTTAGTTTTCCTCCTTCTTCCCCACTAAGGCTACTCTGTCATTATTGTTTTAAAAACTCTGGATTGTAATTGTAATTGATTCTTATATCAATAGAAAGGAAATTTCTGGAGTGGACGTAGGCCGGAGTTAGCCGAACCACTATAAATCCTGTGTTATTGCTGCTTTCTTTTCAATTTTTACTGTTATTCACATTCATACTCTATACATACATTCTATATGTGACTTGTGACTATGATTTTGTGTTTTCATCTGGATTTGGGTGTTAGTGACCAATTTTGATACTAACATTTTGGTGCTTTCATTGCGAAAGCTAGCACTTAGGGATTCAGGAGCTTGGATTTTGGTTATAAAGGCTTAGGAACATGGATTCTGAAGACTAGGGAAAAGAAATCAACCAGAAGACAGAGGACGGAAAGGAGTCAGTAAGAGGGAAGTCAGGAGGCTTCCTCTATAGCTAATCAAGCCTCAATCTACATCACTAGGGATGAGATGCAGGTCATGATGAATTCCATGCAAGAGCAATTGATGAAAAGGCAAGAGGAAATGATGCAGACACTTTTCAGACAATTTGGACAAGCAGGAACTGCAGGAGCTCAGATCCATGGAGTTGGATCCAAAGGACTCAACAAGCAAGCAAATGGAGCGATTCAGCAAGGGGCAACCTTCAATCAGCAAACAGCTGTCAATCTGAGATGGATATTGGACTGGATAAAGCTGGGTCGACTATAACTTGGGTCTAGGAAATATGGATCGGCTAACTATGGTTCGGTATAGTTTGAAGGGATACTTGGAGTCATTGAAGGGATTGCTTCGGGTCAGGGAAGCACATACTTATGTTCATTCCAGGCTTTACTTCGGGTTTCTAAGCGATTAGCAATTTGGTTTTAGGATCAGTGTTGTGAAGGTTTTGGGTCGGTAGGAAGGTGGTTCGGTAATGATGGAGTGGATCGACATGCTTTGGGTCGGTAGGAAGGTGGTTCGGTTATGATGGAATAGATCGGCATATTCGCCTCGGATCGATAAGGCGGCACCTAATATGCTTCGGGACATGGAGTGGTTGGTCTTAGATTGGTGTCTCATTCTGGGATCGGCATGGAAGGAAATGGATTAGGTCAGCATCAAGGAGTGCTTGGGGTCGGGAAGTATTTGGAGATGGGATCAGCATGGAAGGGAATGGACGGGTCGACATCCCTGAGTCGACATGTTAAAGGATGGGATCGACATCATCTTGCTTCGAGTTCTGGTCTAGTTTACTTCGAGTCATGAGTAGGCATGCTTCAGATCATGCCTAAGGGATATCAGGTTGACATATTCTGAACTCGGAGTCGGTCGTGGTTTTTGGGGTATGGGTCGGCTATGGTCCTAGTGGGCCGCGACCACTCTGGAATCCTAATAACTCAGGGTTTGCCTATAAATACATCATGTGGGGGTCAAGAAAAGGGGATCTGGATTCAGTTTTCCTCCTTCTTCCCCACTAAGGCTACTCTGCCATTATTGCTTTAAAAACTCTAGATTGTAATTGTAATTGCATCTTATATCAACAGAAAGGAAATTTCTAGAGTGGACGTAGGTCGAAGTTAGCCGAACCACTATAAATCCTGTGTTATTACCACTTTCTTTTTAATTTTTACTGTTCGTCACATTCATACTCTATACATACATTCTATCTATGATTTGTGACTGTGATTTGGTGCTTTCATCTGGATTTGGGTGTTAGTGACCAATTTTGACGCTAACATTTTGGTGCTTTCACTGAGAAAGCTAACACTCAGGGATTCAGAAGCTTGGATTTTGGACTTAAAGGCTTAGGAACTTGGATTCTGGAGACTATGGCAAAGCAATCAGTTGCAGAAATATGTCGAAACTCGAAACGCGGCGGTGGAACAGGAGCAGCCACCGCCTACCTTGAATGACGATGGCACGAGGCCCAGAAATGGTTATCGATTGGTCATCAACTCATCGTGATGGTTTGGAATAAGTAACAAGCTTTGGGCAAACAACTAAATCACTTACTCATATACGGGGACAAAGATAACCCTTAGACATGCTCTAAGATGATGATAGACCGTGACGCTCTGGTTTGCGAAATCTGTTTTTTCCTTTTGGCTTGGACACTTGCTTTTTCTGCTTTGGTTTTAAAGTTCGGTTTGAACTCCCGATTTTGTTGGGTTTTTTGGTTTGGATTTTGGTTTGTATGCTTGATTTTTGATTTGGATTTTGATGTGGATTTCTGGTTTTCTGGTGTGATCTGGATTTCAGATGGATTTTGATTGACTTTTTGTCTGGTTTTTGGCCAAAAGTTTGTCGAGTGTGGACTATGCTTGGCAAGGGTCCGAAGAGACCGGGATTTAGCTTAGGACGTAAGCTATGGCATTACTCAGCGTCCAGGGACACTGGACCAAGAACACTAAGGCATCGCTAAACGCAGGTCGTCGAGTATGGATTATGCTTGTTAAGAACCTAGAGAGGTTACGGATTTGGCTATTGGCTATGCACAGCTAAGGATTTGGGTATGGACCCGGAGCGGTCTCGAATTTGGATGTTGGCCCGGAAAGGTCATGGATTTTGTTATTGGTTATTTGATATGGATGGATTAGAACTCGTATGTTGGGATCAGATGGATGTGGAATTGGATAGGAGTTTGGTTACTGGATAGGGATTGGATATCGATTCGGAGTAGTCGTGGGTTTGGATGAGGATACGGCGATGGCATTGGATAAAATGGATTGGATTATGATTCGGATGCTATGGCTACGGATAACATATGGACTTTGGATGATGGACTAAAAGCTATTCAAAACTCGCCTTCCTACCGCAAGGCATGTTTTGGGGGGCAAATGTTAACCCACCATTTGGCAAGGTCGTAAGCATGCAGATTTAACTAAATTGGTTGCTCGGTTGTCGATGGTTGAAACGATAGGTTTGAGTCGAATGGATGGATAGATTATTTGGTGTGCTTAGAAGATAGATATTGGACTGGATAAAGTTGGGTTGGCTGTAACTTGGGTTTAGGAAATATGGATCGGCTAACTATTGTTCGGTATAGTTTGAAGGGCTACTTGGGGTCGTTGAAGGGATTGCTTCGGGTCAGGGAAGCACATACTTCGGGTCATTCCAGGCTTTACTTCGTGTTTCTAAGTGATCGACAGTTTGGTTTTAAGATCGGTGTTGTGAAGATTTTGGGTCGGTAGGAAGGTGGTTTGGTAATGATGGAGTGGATCGGCATGCTTTGGTTCGGTAGGAAGGTGGTTCGGTTATGATGGAATGGGTCGGCATATTCGCCTCGGATCGATAAGGATTTTGGGTAGGCACCTAATATGCTTTGGGCCATGGAGTGGTTGGTCTTGGATCAGTGTCTCATTCTAGGATCGACATGGAAGGAAATGGGTCAGGTCGGCATCGAGGAGTGCTTGGGGTTGAAAAGTATTTGGAGATGGGATCGGCATGGAAGGGAATGGATCGGGTCGGCATCCCTGGGTCGGCATGTTAAAGGATGGGATCGGCATCATCTTGCTTCGAGTTTTGGTCTATTTTACTTAGAGTCATGTGTAAGCATGCTTTGGGTCATGCCTATGGGATATCATGTCGGTGTATTCTGAACTCGGGGTCGGTCGTGGTGTTTGGGGTTTGGATCGGCTATGGTCTTAGTGGGCTCGGACCATTGTGGAATCCTAATAACTCAAAGTTTGCCTATAAATATAGCATGTGGG
Organism: Allium fistulosum; assembly: GCA_030737815.1. NCBI lineage: Eukaryota > Viridiplantae > Streptophyta > Magnoliopsida > Asparagales > Amaryllidaceae > Allium > Allium fistulosum. The sequence continues at coordinate 133,292,014 of CM060904.1, forward strand.
GTTTCAAAAAAGTGGATCTGGATTCTATTTTCCTCCTTCCTCCCCACTAAGGCTACTCTACCATTATTGCTTTAAAAATTCTAGATTGTAACTGTAATTGATTCTTATATCAATAGAAATCTGGAGCGGACGTAGGCCGAAGTTAGCCGAACCACTGTAAATCTTGTGTTATTACTACTTTCTTTTTAATTTTTACTATTCTTCACATTCATGCCTTCTGCATACATTCTATCTATGATTTGTGATTGTGAATTGGTGCTTTCATCTGGATTTGGGTGTTAGTGACCAATTTGGAGGTAACAGTGTATGATTGTGCGTGTATGAAGAATAGGAAGATTAGAATTGCTTATAAGATAAGGAAGTGAGATTGTAGGCAATGAATGTATGAACTTATGTAAGCAATGGATTTGAAGAATGCTATCCACGTTAGATCAAGAGAGAGAAGAAAATTAAGTTAGTTGATCAATAAAACTCAAGTATATTTATAGTAAATAATGAGTTGCAACTGCTGGTGAAGTGTTCTCTATAAACAGCAATTGCTGCAACCCTTAGGGAGGAAGAAACTATTCACAAATGAAGTGCCTTTTCAAAAAAATGAAAGTTTTAGGATTCAGTCGACTTACTTTGATCATTCAGTCAATTGAATTCAAAAACATGCACATATATGTTAAAATGCATAGACTCTATCGACTGAATGATGCCGTCAGTCGACTGGTAATTAAAAAACAATACGCACAAGTTTAGTCGATCGAGGGCATCGAGTCAGTCGATTGAACTATGTAGTTCATGGAACTTGAGTGCATTTGAGTTAGAAAGTGATTATATCTAAATCGAGTGCAAGTGTATGTGAGTATATGAATGAGAGTGGTGATTCTTGAGGAAAGATCTTAACAAAACAACTAGACTAGACTCTATATACATAATTATTGACTCTATTTAAAATATATATACTATACGAACCATATATCGAGTCATTGAGTTCGGTTGTTGGAGTAGTCGTAGATTCATGAATCGTTGGGTCGTGTCAGCAATCAAAACTCAAGATCCAACGTTCTCCCCCTTTTTGATGATGACAACTCCATTTTTTATAAATGAACCTCGAGAGGCTTTATTAATCTATATCTCCCCCTGTATTTATACTTGCTATTATGCTCATTATTTCTCCCCCTGAATCTATGCTTATATTTCCCTGTAAATAGTAATTGAGAAATATCTTTTCTCCCCTTTTGTCATCGACAAAAAGGAGTATTTTCAAAACAAATAATATTTATAATCTATGAACAATATTGATAATATTTGACAATGATAGCAATAACAGAAAATCAAAGTACAAGTCACTACTACAAAACCATTATCCAACAAATATTACGTAGTCAAACTAAAACATAATACCGACCATTGTTTGCCACATAATAACATATCAATTTTCAAAATAATGAAGATAGAAAGAAAAGGAATACCTACTCATTACCATCACCTTCTTCATCGGAGTTATCTCCTTCGTCATCTCCCTCGGTTTCTTCTTCGCCACTAGAATCTCCACCTTGATTTCCTACTTCTCCTTCCTCTTCTTCTTCTTCTTGTCCTTCGTTAGAGTTCAACCAAGTAAAATGTTCTATAGGTCATTTTCCTTGAGATGTTGGCACATGAACGGATGTAGAAGAGGGTTGTGCGCGAGATTGCTTCCCAAATATTTTTGAGGAAACCTTTGATATGGTTGAGGTTTTTGTTCACCTTTGTTATAAGTTTCTCAACACGGGAATATTCGACTCGACACAAGAAAGACGTTGATCTAGAAGCCTCTGATTTCTAGAAATAATGGTCAAGGCTTCTTAAGATCAAGCTTGCAAACCGATCTCTCGTATCTCGCTAACTTCTCTTTGTGGTAGTGAAGGTCGAGAAGAAGTTGAGGCTTCTACACGGGGATCTTATGGTCTAGAGAATAGTTGTGGTTGTTCGAAAGTTTGGTTCTCTAGCCAATGCTCGTAGGTGATAATTGTATGATCACGATACTGTTTCGGGAGATTCATCAAACTTACTGTTTTGGTATTCAATGATCCAATTGTAGAGAATTCCAAGTCGAGGAAAGGAACATCAAAATCCTTTAGTATCCTCATAATGTATGCACCATGATGGATTGTTCGCATTCGTCCTTGATTGAAAGTTTGAAATTCTTCCAAAATCACCTTAGCCCAATTAACATGATGTCCTCCCAATATGGCATATAGAGACTGGAAATCTTATCTATACACCTTTTCATAACTTCCTGTTCTTGGGTTGATAGTGTGAGTTGGTGCGCCATGCATAATTCTTACTTTTGGTCTTAGCACAACAACTTTAAATTCTGACATGTCATCAGAGAGGAAGAGATGGCAAGTTCGATCTCTCGATTCCATATTTATTGGAATTTCAGCTAACTCTTCTACTTGTATGGAAAAGTTAGGATTCGTCCAAGTCGAGGTAGTGGTAGGAGGATCTTGACGCCACATACAAGTGTCCAAATATAATCAACTGTGTTTTGAGTAGAATGGTGGTTTAGATTGAGGTTGGATAAAATAGCTTGATGAGAAGATGGTTGATTTTGATACTATTCGCAGTGTAGTCGATCAGAGACTCCAATCCACTGCGTCTAGCAAGATCTTGAAGGGTATAAGGAGAAAAATCTAGAAATTTGACAAATGATCCTTCAAAAATTTAGGAGTTCTTCATTTTATCAAACCTTTGTGTTGCTTACTCGTCGTATAGCCAACCATGAATTTGAGAATCAAAAGGACCAACTGAGGATGAAGATTGTCTTGCTCTTTTTAAGGCCATGGTAGTTTAGGGCTTTTTGGAGGAAAAGTGGAGATAGATTTTGAAATTTTTGGATAGTTTGAGAGATGTTTGATGTAACAACCTGATATTTTCAACCTTTCGCATCAAAACATGCCGAAATTTGAATTTCTCAAAATAACAGATTGTAAGTTTATATTTGGCAAAACTCAGCATATACAGTAAATAAATAATCACAGCATCACAGACATAGAGTAATATAACAATATGCAGCGGAAACAAAATGAATTATAGTTCATGAAGCTACTATATATATAACAGAGTTAAATAAGTTACAACAGATCTCGAATACAATAGTCAAATACAAGAATTAGAATACATCACTAGAATCAACTGAATATCTGAAAGTTGGATAGATAGCTGAATCTCCAAGCGAAGCTCCAACTCCAAAGGTGAGTCTCAAATACTGGTACACTCAGTCTGACCCGAGCGTAAAGAAAAACATAAAACACTCGAGTCAGGATTAATATTCTTATATCAATAAATCCAACTCAAGTGAAATAACAACTAAAATACAAGTAACTCAAAGGATGTTTGGGATAACCATCCACTAAGGATCCGTTAAACTATCTACTATGTAGTAGTGTACGCTAAGTAGATAATGCCTATCAGTAATATAAAGTATCAAAATAGCGTTAAGGCGTTACCGTTATCCCCCTTAACACATTTTATATAAGCATCATAGTCTATATAGCACTGTAAACTCCACCGTAAACTAGTGGGCTATTAGGGAGTACTCTATAGGTATAGCACAAAACAAATCGTAGTGGTCGCACATAGGGATACAAGTATGACAAGGCACATGAGGCAATACCCAAGGCAGTGAAATTACCGTTTGCTTTATCCGGACTGGTGAGAACGCATCGCCGCAACGATCGCAACACCGTGAAACAACACTCCCAATTCAAGGGTGCACACCAATCAAAAACAAGTAATGAGTAGTTTACGAAGAAGTGTGTTCGCTCGAGGTAGCTAACCTCATTTGGCCCGGTACGGCTCCTGTTTAAGTCATTTCCAATTTGACACAAGTGTCAAGGTCATCCATTATCGTTCTCTTTCTTCGATCATCAACGTACATCATTCCAACCACTTCATTCTGGATCAGACTCCGTGTATAATAGTTATTAAAGTGGTTTTCGGTTTAGACAGAGAGTATGTACCTAACCGATCCCGGACTCTTCAATAACTACGTAATTATTACACCGATTGGTCATTTAATAAACTTTCAAAATAGTTTATATTTCAAAACCAAAATATCATTGCCATTTCAAAACCAAATACGATATCATTTCCATTTCAAAACCAAATACGATATCATTTCCATTTCAAAACCAAATACAATATCATTTCCATTTCAAAATATATCATTCTCAAAAATATCCATTTACAAAATCTTAGTATTCAAAGTTATAACACTTCCTAAATCAAACACTTTGGAAATCATAATACTTTAGAAATCATAATGCTAGGAATCATAACACTTCCCACTTAACTGTTAAAATATAAATAATAGCATATATAATAAAATAGTTTATAATTTAAAATAGTTTATATAAAAATAGTTATAATTTAAAATAGTTTATATTAAAATATTTTATATGAAATAAATTTATAAAGTAACCTATATAAATAATTTTAAATATAAGTTAAAAATACTTTATAAAATAAAATAGCTTCCTCAAATTTCACAAATCAATTCCAAATCAACACCAATCCCAAAATTTCAAATTTAATCAAATCTCAAATCGTCAATTTCAATTCAAATCAGTTTCTCAATAAACCATTTCAAATTATAAAATTTCTAATACCTATTTGAACCACAAAATAAACCCTTTCACTTCCAATATATTTCGAAATTTTAAATATTCCACATTTCAAAACTAAATTGAAAATCTCATATATATGTATATATATAATTCACTTTAATATTATTTAGCTTTGAAATATTCACTTAATAAAATACAATATCATTTAAATACAACCCAAATTTCAAATCATTGAATATTTCCTTCAATTTATTTAAACTTGAAATGTTCCTTTGAATCATCTTAACCAAAATCAAGTTATAAAATTTTATCCTTTAAAATCTCAAATTCAATAAGTTCCAAATCAATTTCTAATTAAATTTATTTCTTAATTAAATACAAATTTCAAATCAATTTCAAATCTATCTTCTCAACCTTAATTTATTAAATCATTATAAACTCTATATTAAAATATAATTTAAAAAATACTTAACCATGTTATATTTTGATATAATCAAACTTTATTATTAAGCTTATTTTATATTAAAACAAATTTATGCATAGCTTAAATTCAAGAATTTAACTATATATAAAATAACATTTATATAATATCTAAAATCAATATTTATATAAAACCATATATTTCCTTCCAAAAATAGTGGTAATCATTTTAAATTACTTATATATAGACCAATAGTGTCTGTATATAATTTTCTATCATATGGTCAAGTGATACAGATATTTATCATTTCAATCCGCAGTTTAAATATATATGGGTATATATATCATTTCAACCTGTAATCCCAAATTCAATTCAATGGAAATCGCTTGGGTTTATCATTTCAACCCATAACGATTTCTCCTATTCTAAAGTCTGTTCGGGTATGTATCATTTCAACCCATAGTGAATTCTATACTAACAGGAAACTTGCAGAGTGATAACATATACGATAATAATATAATAGGCATATATCATTAATATAAATAACAGATAAAGGTGTCAGATGTCACAGGTTAATAGGTAGCATATAATAGCATATAACAAAATAACTAACATTAGCATATTTCAATTGTCGTTTCAATTGGAATCAAATTTAATAAATATAAGAACGTTATTCTGAGTGATTACTCACCTTTCGAGGCTAGAGAGAATAGACAATGAAACGAATTACGGATCCAAGCACGAATTTCCAAAGCAAAGCACGATGGATACAAGTTCGATGGAAAAGCTGATAAATATGAATTGATAAAAAAAACAAGTTAGACTGGATTGATGGAGACCATTTGTAGAAGTGAACTTATATACAACTATATATATATATATATATATTTAAGTCCTAATTTAAATTCAAACACATTTATGTTGAATATATATACATAATCATTATATTTGAAATCAAAATTTATAAACCCAGATTACAAAAATATAACTATTCCATGCCCACTATATTATATAAAACAAATTTAAAAATCAGCAATTTATAGACAAAATATCGTCTTCGTTTAAGCTAACAGACTATGTATATATATAGCTGTTATATTGCTATACACAAACAGTAAACAAACAGTCGAGTTTTCTAAAAAATACAACTATCATAAACTGTAAAGTACATACTTTATCATAAATCATTATCATACCTCACAACCAATATTTCAAAGATCAATATAAAGTCAAATCTATACATTGCAAACACTATCACTACACTTACATACTATAACGGACGTAACTAGTATATATATATTATACTTATAGAACTAATACATAAACCACTTATAATACTATTATTATAACCTATATATTCTGACCTACTTTATATATACTGCGAAAGTATAGATTTCTCAAATATAAAAATGAATATACCTAAGATGACATAACAGCTTCTAGGTAGAAGGTGATGCGTGGCAAAGGTATAGAAGCCGAAGTCGGTGGTTGGGATGTAGGCGCGAAGAGACATGGCCAAAGGCTGATGAGTCAGGTTTTCGGTGAGGATAGCTGGAGGCGGTGATAGCCGATGGAGGACGGGGCAAATTGATGGCCATGGGACAAGGGGAGAAGGAGGAAAATATTGCGGGAAGCTCGGCTATGGCTGGTGGTGGTAGAATGATAGGGGAAGTTGTTGTCTTCGGGTGATGGGTTTTTGGTGTGCTTCGGTGGGTTAAGAAGAAGGAGGTGAGCGGTTTGCGTGGGAATGTGGGAGATGTATCTGGATAATGGAGGAATATTTACAAGCAACAACAATCTTTTTCAAACTTTATACTATTTTATTATAAATTTTCTTGGATAAATATCAGAGGGTAGAGAAAGAAAGCAGCTGTAAAATAATTAAAGCTTACGTTATCAAAATATCCTGAAAATGAAGAGGGTGGAATTTGAAGAGGTCAGTAGGCTAACGTGCACGAGCTTTAAAAACTTTATACAAGTTTATTATAAAATAAAATATATTTTTTCTCTCTGAACATATAGACGAAACCAACTGAAATGAACCCGCAAATTATATTAAACATTGGAAATGGAAAAAGTCAAGAGGGAAGTCTCTGTGAACATTTAAAACAAGTGGTTGTTAGAATTTTTTTATACGGTAGAAAATGAATGGTCACGGGAAATAAAAGTCAAAACGGGTATTGATGCAAATATCCGTTACGCATGTTCTGCCGCGTACCGGACACCAAAACACAGAAGTGGATATACCATAGAGATCAGCATGACAAGACGATCAAAATGGTATACAGACTTTAGTGGTAAAGTCATCCCATCAAAAATCGATATCGGAATGAAAATGCTGCTATTTCGTTGAAAAATAAGATCGTCAGAGCAACAGAAGTCAAAATTTGAAAAAATGAAATATAACATCTCAGTCAGAAGATGATTTAGAATTTTTCTATGTAAAAATATTAAGGTTTGGAAAATATTTTATTATCAACAATTATTAACTAACTTGAATTTAATAGAATTTCTCAATGAAATAAACTTCATTAAATCAGATGAAAATTTACCATCTTCTATATTTAAATATACGTATTCCAAATATTAAGTTTTTATTTCAAAATATTATTATCTAAAATTTCACAAAAATTCCAATTAAATATATAAATAAACAAATAAATATTATCAAAATTTACGGGTCGTTACATTTGAAGTGGAGTTGAAGAAGTAATGGAAGAGGGAAAATAGAAATGAATAGAAGTGATAAAAAATAACTTTATTTTGGTATTTGAAGTGTCTCTCGGCCAAAAGTCACCCGGGTTTATCAGTTTTAGTCGACTGAAGTTGCTTAACCAACCAACTGACTAGGTTTTTTTTAAATATATGTCTGGGTTCAATTGACTGACATATGGATTCAGTCAGCTGAATCATTCCCTAGATTTTAAAATGTGTATTTGCCCAATTCAGTCAACTGAATTTATGAGTCAGTCGACTGATTATAATGAAAAATACAGTTGGAAAATGGTAGTTCAGTCGACTGATTTGTCTTGGTCAGTCGACTGCCACTGTTAAAAAAATGTAAAATTATAAATGTATTTTTTATCAATTATAGAAAATAAACAAATAGTAAATAATATTATTATTGGAGGAAGAACATACATATATGCATAAACAAGAAGATATAGAATACAAGGGATAATATAAAAAATATTTTAAAAAGATTTGGATGAGAAGCTTGGAGTGTGATATTCATCAGGCTCTATTTTTGCATTCTCTTAACGTGGCCTGAGTGGCGACCATGCATTGCCGCATTTCCACGAGTTCAGAGATACTGGTGGATGCTGCGTTGACAGTTCCCAAGGATTATGTTGGGAAGGGGAATGGACAAGAGTCGGTTGATGAACCGTGTTCCGGGATGAGGAGTCATAGAATTTTTGAGCGACCTGTTCCAAAAAGCTTAAACGCTTTGCATTAAACTTCTATTCATAATATAGTTCACGCCAGAACTCTAGCGTTTCCTGTTGATAGTGGTAGATAGTCTATTTTTTCTTTTGTAGATGGTGACCCGAAGAATAAAGAGCATTTAGCTCTTTTGCCAGGAGGAGTGTAGCCAGTGTGAGTTGAAGGTGGTACCATCGGAACTGGTTCGTAAATTGGTGTGGGTGTAGGTAAATTAACATAGTTTGAACTTAGTGATGTGTAAGAAAGAGAGGAGGATTGAGAGTTTTCTTGGGATGCCATGGTGGAGGTGTTTAAAAATATTGGAGGCTGTGGAATTTTTTTTGTTAACTTGAAGATTAGGAGATGGTGATAAAAGTCACAAGTAAAGCTAAATTTATAGGAAAGAGCAAAGCTAAAAAAAGATGTAAACAAGGGACTATAAATAATTGAAGAATGGAGACCAGAAAACAAAGTAAAGGGGGAAGAAAATAAAGATCAAACCATAGAAAAATAAGTATAGGTTGTAAAGAGTAAAAACAAATGGAAGGTGGAAAATCAAACAAACAATAACTGAAATATGATATGAACTGAAAAACAAGTGTAGCTGTGAAGTAAAGTGTAATGTAGTGGTAGTGCACTAGATTATCAAGTAAGAGTTCTCGAGTTTGAGTCTTGCAAACTTCAATTTTTGTAAAAAATTATATTTTTGAATTTTTTAAAAATAATTATAGATCTTTTAATGATTCAATTCCTAATTCTCTTCTTAATTTTATGAAAATATTTTCATTTAGCGATTTTGTAAATATATCAACCAGTTGATTTTCATAGGATACGAATTCCAATCTGACTAAATCCTTTTTAGTATTACCACAAAGAAAATGATGACGTATGTCAATAAGTTTAGTTCGTGACTGATTGATAGGAATTTTAGATAAGTTTATAGCATTTGTGTTATCATAGAAAATAGTTTATGTAGATAAATTTATACCAAAATCTTGAAGTGTTTGTTGCATATAAATGACTTGAGCACATGCTAAAGCAGCAGAAATGAATTTTGTTTCACACGTCCGTAGTGAAACACGATTTGTTTCTTTCTGAACCAAGTGACTAAGGATTGTTTAATGAAGTGACAAGTCTCGCTAGTACTTCTTCGATCCGTCCGACATCCTCCAAAGTCAGCTCACTATATGATACTAACTCGGAAGGACATTCTTTCGGATAGAAAAGTCTAAAATCATTGGTTTTTTTAGATAATGCAATATTCGTTTCACTGCTCGCATATGTGATTCTTTAGGAGTTGCTTGAAATCTAGCACATAAACAAACACTCATCATTATGTCAGGTCTACAAGAAGTAAGAAGAGTAATGATCCAATTATACTTCGATATAATTTTTGGTCAACCCTCTTCCATCTTCATCTCTATCGAGATGTATTGTTGTACTCATTGGAGTTGGTTTGGCAGTAATATTTTCCATACCAAAGCGTTTAATTAGATCATTAGAATATTTTTCTCGATTAATAAAAATTCCATTTTGTAACTGTTTAATTTGTAAACCAAGAAAAAAAGATTACTCTTCCATATGTGACATTTCAAATTCTTTGGTCATTATATTTGAAAACTCTTGACATAATTTTTCATTTGTAGAACCAAAATTAATATCATCTACATAAATTCACATAATTAAAAAATCCTTCTTAGTTCTTTTATTAAAAATTCGATAAGCTTTGCTTCGTTCCGAATATCCAATGAAAATTCCTTCATCGGATTTTGGATTGAATTTTCCTAGCTGATTTGTGTGTTTAAAATAAAACTTTTTGAACCAAAACTTTAAAATATGAAATATTTGGTTTTCTTTCATGAAATAGTTCATATGGAGTTTGTTTTGTCAGTGATCGAATGGAAACACGATTCATAACATAACAGGCAGTTGCTACAGCTTCTGGCCAAAAATGTTTTGATAAGGTACTTCCATTTAATAAAGTTCTTGAACATTCTTGTAAAGTTCTCCTTTTCCTTTCTACAACTCCATTTTGTTATGTGTTCTAGGAAAAGAAAATTTATGGTAGCAAAAATGTTCAAAAGCTTCATTTTCGAGTTCACCTCCATGATCACTTCTACTATTTTTAATCTTTAAAATTTTGAGATTTTGAATTCTTTTAGCAAAAATTTTGAAATTTTCAAAAGTATCGCTTTTATTTTTCAGAAAAATAGTCCAAGTATATCTTGAGAAATCATCTACTATAACAAACATATATTTGCTATGGTTTATAGATTGAACTTGAGTTGGACTAATGAGATCCAAATGTAATAGTTCAAGTGGTTGTATGGTAGAAATATTTTTCTTTGATTTAAAGGATGATTTTGATCGTTTTCCTAATTGAAAAGCATCATGTTTACTTTAAATTCATTTTTGGTAAACCTTTTACTAGTTCATTTTTAGATAATTTGTTTATAGCTTTGAAATTTATATGACAAAATCTCTTATGCCATAGCCAAGGATCATTTTCTTTGGCTATTAAAAACATATTAGTATTGTAATTTATATTCATATTCAAAAAAAAATTATCTCCAAAACCTTCAAAGATAAGATTTTTTTTTTGATAAAAAATGCTACACTTATTTTCAGAAAAAGAAATAATGAATCTTTTGTCACATAGTTGGTAATACTAAGTAAATTATGTTTTAAATTTTTAACTAATAAAAAATTTGTAATAAGAGGTAAATTAGATATACCGTTATTTCTCACATCGCCTTTGCCGATGATATATCCTTTGGAATTGTCCAAATGTGATAGAACATCCATTTGAGTAGGTGATGTTCGTTAGCATCTCTTGTTTCCTGCCATGTGTTTTGAGCAACCACTGTCTAATATAAATTTTCCTTTCTTTTAAGGTGGCACCTACAAAAATATAGAATTAACATTGGTACCCACCGTTTTATTTGGGTCCTAAGAGTTAGGTCTTAGGAAACCAAACCCAAGAGGGTTTAGAATTCCTTTTGAAAATAAAATCTTTGTTTTTATGAACAGTTTCTAGAAAAGATTTTAGATATTTATCTCTCATTAAAGAATTATTTGCTTTAAGAACCCAAATCTTAATTGATTAAAAAATATTTGTAACTTTTGAACTAGGCTTTTCAATTTTATTATTATTCCTTTTAAAATTGTTACATGATGAATTCTTTTTCTTTGGAATAACTTTAGAAGTTTGCTTATGTCATAGTCCTCTTTTATTTGAAATAGTATGAGAATTTTCTATAATTTTAGAAAGATTTTCTCTACCTCTGTTAAAATTAGAAACATTTCAGTAATATCATCTAATTTTGTTTCAAGCCTAGAATTATCTAATTCCAATATTTTAATATTAGCTTTAACATCATGATTTTCACTTAATAGAGCAACATTCTATTCTTTTTGAGTTTCTATCTCCTGACTTAACATAGAGAGTTGAGATGTCATATTAGAACAAGATTCTTGAGTGACTTTAAGTTCTTCTTCTATGATTTGTTTCTCGTCTCTTAACATATCTACTTCAGTTTTAGTTCTATCTAGTTTTACAAGAGATTCTTTGTACTTTCTTTTGATGTCTTTTAGTTTTTCAAGTAATTTTGAGCTTATTTCTAATAAATCATCAAATGTTAGATCATTCACCTCATCATTTATGGCCATAGAAACATACGTTGGCTTGTTTTGTATCACTGTCTGAGTTACTATTTGATGATGAAGATGATTCTAAATCGTCCCAAGTGACAGAGAAGGCTACCTTCTTGAATCTGTCTTTCTTGTATTAAAATTTGTCTTTCTATCGATCATGATAGTCTTTCTTCATGTGGCCTTTCTTGTGACATTCATAGCATTCTAGAGCAGAAGCTGATGATTTGTCGTTGTTATTGTTGCTGGAGTTATTCTTATTGTTTCTAAATTTGTTGCTCTTTCTAAATTTCAAAAACGTTTTGAAATTTTTAGCAATGAAAGCCATATCTTCTTCATCTAAATCTGATTCATCTTTTTCTGCTTGGAATGCTATATTCATCTTATCTTGAGCCTGTACTCATTCTGACTAGAGATTAACTTCATAAGACATTAGATTTCTTATCAACTCTTCTGGTTTAATGGTTGAAATGTCGTTAGCTTCTTCGTTTGCTAAAACTTTTTGTTCCCACTCATCAGTTAGAGCGTTGAGGATTTTTGAAATAATATCAAAGTCTATATATTTTTCTCCTAAGGCTAAACAAGAATGATATATATATCTTGAAATCTAGAATACATTTAAGTTATAGTTTCATCTTGCTTCATCTTGAAATTCTTAAACTAATTTTTGAGCATAGAGATTTTACTCTGTTTTACTTTGTTAGTGCTTTCATGTGTAATTTTAAGTGTATGCCAAATTTCTTAAGCAGTTTTACACATGCTTACACTATTAAACTCATTCTTGTCTAATGCACAATATAACATATTCATGGCTTTAGCATTTGCAGTAGCATCCAGTTTTTGTGTGTCAGACCATTATGAATATTTTAGTAATAGGTATGGTATATTCATTTTGCATAATATTCCAGGTTCCATAACTATTAGCTTGCATATAAATTCTCAACCTAGTAGCCCAATAGTTATAGTTCATTCCATTAAATAGTGGTGGTCGTGCAGTAGACCGACCTTTAAGAAAACTAGTGTTAATAACGGTGCTAGTGTTGTTTTCCATACTAAAAAAATATCAGTTAACTATGTTACGGTTATATGATGAACTTTCCCTGATACTAAATGAAAGTGACTGTGTTATAGGATCGTGCAATATGGAATATAAGCAAATACTATATATATGTGTGTGTGTGGAATAAAATAATATAGTAAAAAGAAGTAAAGTAAAGATGACACCAGGGATTTTTATACCGGTTCGAACTTCCCGTTCTATGTCCAGTCCCAGACTTCTTCTGGAATTAAAGCTAGCAGCCCTCACTTAACCCAGAGGAACAGGTATTACACCGCCTGAACAACTGAACAAGACTTATACCCCCTAGACAATCAAATAGGACTTTCACCGCCTGAGCAACCGAACATGACTTCCAATACGAATAGTAAAGCTATTTCTGACTGAGTATGCTCTTGAATAGCATAGATAAGTCAATAATGTACACCCTTCCTATAATCTTTTCCTTAAGAATAATGTGTATGATTGTGCGTGTATGAAGATTAGAATTGCTCATAAGATATGAAAGTGACATTGTAAGCAAATAATGTATGAACTTGTGTAAGCAATAGATTTGAAAAATGTTATTCACATTAGATCAAGAGAGAGAAGAAAATTAAGTTAGTTGTTCAATAAAACTCAAGTGTATTTATAGTAAATAATGAGTTGCAATTACTGGTGAAGAGTTCTCTATGAATAGCAATGGTTGTAACCATTGGGGAGGAAGAAACTATCCAGAAAAGAAGTGTCTTTTCATAAAAAAATGACAGTTGCAGGATTTAGTCAACTGACTTTGATGATTCAGTTGAATGAATTCAAAAACATGCACATATATGTTAAAATGCACAGACTTAGTCTACTAAATGATGTCGTCAGTTGACTGGTCCATGTATATTTAAAAAACATGATGTAGAGGTTCCGTCGACTGAGGGCATCTGTTCAGTCGAATGAACTATGCAGCTTATGAAACCTTGGTGCATTTGAGTTAGAAAGTGATTATATTTCAATCGAGTGCAAGTTTATGTGAGTATATGAACGAGAGTGATGATTCTTAAGAAAAGATCTTAACAAAGCAACTAAACTAGACTCTAACGCATAATTCATGACTCTAGTTAAAATACATAAAATATACGAACCATATATCAAGTCATTATGTCCAGTTGTTGTAGCAGTCGCAGATTCATGAATTGTTGTGTCATGTCAGCAATCAAAAGTCAAGATCCAACAGACATTCCAATCAGTGATCTTCTCAAGGAGTGCTCTCTTGGATTCAGCCTTCCATCTAAGGGCATCCTAATAGATGGAGGTGAGACTTCATCTTTACTGCCTTTTAAACACGGTCTATAGAGTACTTAAGGCAACAACAACACTCCACACAAATCTAAAATCATGAACACTTACACCATGCATTCTCCCTTATTTCATTGTCCTAAAATCGACACAATCCTTTCTTTCATTTGAGGTACAATGGGAAGAGATCAATTCAGCTATCTTCACTCCGGTGTCTTCGAGCAAAGGAGTCAAACTCCTAATTTATACCTATCTCCTACCAGTTAGAAAAAGAGAAATAAATGAAGAGCATGCATGGAGGAAGGACAAAGAACGCCAAGCAAAAAGCAACTGCCGGGTGAAAGAGTGAAAAATGGCACACAGAGGAGAAATAATATTACGACTAAGGGAAAAGGCACAAAGACTCACGTGACAGCCATGGATCCTCGCCCAGTCTTAACCCACCTCGATCTAGACAACATCTTTCCTCCCAATAACTTCTAGCATCACTCTCTTCGGTCACCATTGTTCCTTTTCCCCATCAATACAAAGGGGTTTCTGTTCACTCAGCTCCACCTCTAATCTCGATTAGAATGCAAGCTGCCTTCCCAAATATTTCCCTAACCAGGGTCATATTTGGTAATGATGTTAAAGATATTTTTAAGGAAGAGGTCAATCGCTGGTTTAAGAAATCCAAGACACGATAGACTAAGGGTTCGAGTAGAAGAAACTTGCCTTCACCTTATTTAACATTATAAGATCCACCAGATTAATATTCAGTCATTTTAGTTATAAAAGAATATATATGATAGAATTATAGATGAATACAAGGAGTTGGTCAAAGCTATAGAAGATAGAGATGCAACCCAAAAATTAGCGAAGAACTCTGGAGATCTTGTCGATGAGTTGATAAAATCCTACAATCAGCTCGTGGTTGTTATGAAAGACCAAGTTAAAAATAATCATGAAGAAAATGCCCATCTGAAGATGAATATTTATACCAAGGAATGACTCTTCAAGAAAATAATAGGGCGCTTCAGGCCAAGGAAGCCGATATTAAGAAACTCTGGCTCGAAATCGAGAAGTTTGAGTCCACTTAAAAGTTAATAAATTGTTGGCTTAGGTTGACCATTCTATAGTAGCAAGTGAGCTAATTGAGTTAAAAAAGTAGGCAGCCAAAGAAAAAGAAGACTTTCCACCCTTGCCAGTTCTTTTATGACTGCTTTCCAATTCAAGAACCTAATGTAGTTTGGAAGTACACATTCGGTCACTCTTGTCGATGCCCAGGAAGAGTTAGTATGTTGCAATGCTACATCCGATGAAGGCCTCACCAAAGTAGAATTAAAATCCAAGTATTTGACATCAATGACATTCTAAATCTAGAGGAGGGAAGGCGATTCATATTGCACATGACGCTGCTACTACTAAAGTTGCAATTAAATCTCTTATTGGGCCAACCACATCTGGCCACGTAGAATCATTATTCCTAAAATCTAAGAGCTTGCATAAAACATACAAACATTCGAGGTGGCCAGCTCCGAGGCCACCTAAACAATCATCCCAGCTTCTATAACAATCTTCTTCTTGGAGCCATATATCCACTCTTTTTGATAAATCAATGTAGCCCGCACTCAAAGATGGGGTGATTTACAAGACTCGTATTCAACAAAATCCTCCTGGAGAAGGTATCTCTCTTGTTTCTCCTTCTTCAAGGAACTTCAACTCTCACTAAGAGTGTTACTAGCCCATATTTCTCTATTTGTGAACTCAGAGGTCATGCATCTCTTCCACCTCCTCCGTCGCGACCTACACAAAGGTTAGGTCCCACTGCTATCTTTATCGAGTCCACCTCTATTTTCACAGGAGTAGTTTCTCCAATCCTTGCCTTCGACTCCATCCCTAGTCCTAACTTGGAGAAAATGGAAGCTCTGGAGGGATTGGATGACACTTCTCAGTCCTTAGGGGAAGACATTACTCTTTAGGCCAATAGGTCTTCTTTCTATTCTGCATAGGTTGAAGATTAAAGTTTCAAAGTTGAATATCAAGATAGATCTCGAATTTGAAAATCAGTTAGCACCAGAGACCCAAATTCTTCTCCAAGAATCCTTTCTATTACCATTAAGCCTCCGAGCAGTAGTAGCGCCAGCGCCTCCGTGGACGCATTTGAGCTTTTCGTTGACAAATCTAAGGATTTGACCATCAATATTACCAAAGGAGAAGTTTCAATTGAGAAATTCGACCATTCGTTATGCAAGACCATTTTATTATTTTCCATATATGAAAACAAGTAAAAGTACTTTTCCCTCAAATTAACTGATCAAATCTCTTCCATCTGCCAAGCCAAAAGCATCTCAGTTTTTATATAATTATATAGGTATATAAGGAGAAGTGTTTTTTGAAGACTTATATATATCCTTAAATGTACATATGTAGGTATTAAAAAACATATATGTGTTGGCCCAAAAATTGCACAACGTCCCAAATCCAAATTAAAGTAGACAGATCTAGTATAAATAAAAAAATAAACAGAGAGGCACAAAAATAAAGAGAGAGACCTACGTATACTTGTTATTATTTAGAGTTTTTGTCATAAATATATGGGATTTACGGTTCTAACAACATAGAACAACAAAAATTTGCTTCCATTATGGCAAGCCAAAATAACGAGAGGGAGATTGAAGAAGATGAAGTGCTGAAAGTCCCCTGTAATTTTCCATAGGCTTGATAATTATAGAGAAATTGCCCGACAAAGTCGTCAGATCATGAAATACCAATTCAAACTTCAGGTACAAGAAACTAGGACGGGATATGAAGTCCTTAAGACAGTAAAATCAGATCGGTACCAATCAAAAGTGATTGGTACCGATCTGATTTATCAATTACAAATCGTATTATCTTCTTCTACTTGGTCTACCAGCTTTGATCCATCGAGTTTCGTGCAGTTTTTCGTAGAAAACAAGTTTTTGTTGAGAGGGTTTGACAATTTCCTTTTCTTTAGAGCTTATTTAGAGTTGTTCACCTACCGCTTCAAATATGGGCCTTAGGACAATCACCTAGCGTGCTACATACTAACCAGCATCCCAAAGTTAACCATGGTGCAATAAAACAAGAAGGTATCAACCTAAAATGAGGTCGATACCGATCTAATTCCTTGTGTATTCATGCACCCCAAACTATTGAAATCTCTCCAATTATCCTTACAAGCATGCCTTTAGGTCCCTGAACCACTTCGTCTTCGTCCTGATGTTCAGATATCTGAAAGCGGATTGGTCTAAAAACCATAAAAAACTTGTCCCTCAAAGCATGCCTCTATTAGAAACAAAGCAAGCTTTGAAACAAGGCAAGCATATACCATTATCCATGCAATCTATTGATCATCCAAGAGTTGTTTCGAAATGTCATCTCCATTCCAAAGACATATTCTCCATTGCTTTAAATAGTAGTTTTATCACCTTCCATGCCAAGGTCAAGATCCATATTATCCTAAAGATTGTTGCATGCCCTAGCCACATGAGAACCTACTTTTCCCATTTCTCTCATTTTTCTACTTAGTTCTGGTCGAAATTTATTGTCAATTTCGATCCGATCAAGTCGGTACTAAACTATTCATCTGAATTAGAACTTCTTATAAGACCAACACTTAGTCAATTTTTTGTGCCTTCATCTTCCGACTCTCTTCTCTTTTAGCTTTCCTATGCCGACCCCTTATGACTTGAATGTCCAAGCCCAAACCAATCTTCATTGGCCACCCAAAGCTGCCACCGCCTTCTCCTCGCAGCTACCATCTCCAGATTTCCAATTTGCCTATCGCTGCCTTCTTGAAAGAAGTCGACCCTGAGTACACCCAAGCTTAAGTCCTTATCTATTGACCATGGTGTGTTACCAAAGTTTGTTGCTATGGTGACGAGACCTATTGTGGGCTATGGCCTGAGGTCACCCACAACCGTCGAATGGCTGATGAGTTTTTACTGGTTTTGGTTCAGATTGACCTTCAATAAAATTTCTTGGTTGCAACCTATCCTACGTTTCTCCTAGGTTAGACACAAGCTTGACACGAAGTAGACACTCATAATGCTAAAAAAATTACTTGCCTTTGGTCTACTTGGTATCGACTCTCATTCCACTTCGGGTTGAATAATGGGACTCAAAGCCTTACCATAACCAAAATAATTTGCTCTTAAAATGCATGAATTGATTCTTACCAAGATTGGTCTATCACTCTTCATTGATTTAAGTTTTTATTGCGTCGGTTTTCTTCCAAAAAATGGTCACGTCGAATGCACTTTGGCATTTGAACAATTCCATTGCATAGCTCCCCTCAATTATTGCATAATTCAGTGTTCCTATAAAAGAATGCCCTGCGTTACTCTCGATAGTGGTTCCATTATCATTTTTCGACGATAACAAGTAAGATCAAACATAGCTCCATCATGCGATGGGGCTCATTTTCCAACATGAGTGAGCTATTTACACAAAATGGTCCATTCTTCATGTATGGAACCTATGATACGCTGAAGATGGACACTTCCAATTTCTCCTTTCGGCATTCAGAATCCGATTGGTCAACACATATGTGCATCCACTAGATTCAAAGTGTCGGTCGCACGGGATTACATTTAAAATAGAACTTCAAAACAAAACATGCCTTTCCATGTTTAATATTAAGCTTTCCAAACTAGAATGACATGTTCATCTAGATTCAACATTTACGTTGGGCTATTAACTCCTCCTAATGTCAAGTCTCTTTCGGCTCAAACTTTGATATCCATGCCCACTGAAACCAAATGCTCAATTATAGTCGACCTGCGGGAGATGATAGCTCAATCAGCTCTAGTCCAGAAACAACCACCTCCTCTTAATGAATAAGTTGGCCTAAGAGTCCTAGATGATCCTCTCGAACAAATGCCAACATTATGACTACTAAGTCGCTCCTTACTATATGCTTCCAACATGGATTGCCAAAGAGTGATGTCGTGTTCTCGACAACTAACCAATGGGTGCACAATCCTAAACTAAGCTACACAACTTGCAACAAGTACATGTGCCTAGGCGTTGTTGTACCACCCTTCAATACATTCCTCTGCATGTAACTTTAGGAGCTTGGGCTTGCTCCTACTCAATTCTATCACAATGGTTAGCCTTATTAAGCTCTTTTCACCTTGTATTCATGAATCAATTTCAATGTCCTTCAAGCTTTAAGGATCTAACATACCTACTGAGCAATAAATGGTAGAGAGAATCGCACTCTTCCATGATCATAGAAGCTTGGTGTCGATGTAAAGTTATCGAAGTGCTCCACAACAAGCTCCCATAATTCAAGAACGAGTATTTCTTCGTTCGATGTCCATACGGCTTCAATTAGATTTAGATCCCTAGAAGTAAAACTTATTCCTTTCCATTCTTCGTATACTTGGACACTTATCATCTGGGTATCTGGTTCTTTTCCTACTCTCTTTATAGATCTTCCTACTCGAGGCAGGAGCAAAGTGCACTCTGAGAATTTTTAGACCCTCAAAAGAATCGGCATTAGGTTTTGTGCCAGCATTTACTTATTGACAAATGACGACCTTTTATATCCATAATTCTTCGTCGTTCTCATTGAAGATCCACCAAGAGGTTTCAGGATGTCTTACAGGTCTTCCACCATCATTTCCAGCTCTAAAAAGGATATCCAAAGGGGTACTAGAGGCCGATCATGGACAGCAAATGTCAATGAAATTTTCGATAGAGCGTTGGAAGCAAATACCACCCGTGCGTTATAAGGGAAAGGAGAAGAAAGAATTGAGATAGAGGCAATACACGAGGAAGGAGAAGCAATAGGAGGAGGAGAATTAGAGAAAGAAGGATAGAAGGTGATGAAGAGAATGATGATAACGAGGACTTCGATCAAGGAGAAGATGATTCGTACGAAGAGACATCTTGAAAAGGTACCGAAAAATTTTCTTATCATGTTTAAAAAAATAGTCATTAAGACTTCCCAATAGTCTGCAGAATCGAGCATGACACTAATAGTTGAGGTGACTCCTCCAACCGATTTCTTAGAAAATATCTTTGGCTTCCTGAGTGATCTCGATATTCTGATCGATGATCTACTTAAGGGGTGCTCTCCTGGATTCAGCTTACTGTCTAAGGGCATCCTAACTGATGGAGGTGGGACTCCATCTTTACTACCTTCTAAACATGGTCTATAAAGTACTTAGGGCAACATCAACATTCGACATACTTCTTGGATCACTAAAACTCACTTGCATTGGCTCTTATTTCATTATTCTAAAACCGATCGAATCCTTTCTTTCATTTCAGGTATGAAGGAATAAGAGCAATTTAACTACCTTCACTCCAATTTATCCAAGCAAAGGAGACATACTCCAGATCTATACTCATCTCCTACCAGTTCTTACAAAGAAAGAGAAATAAAAGAAGTGAGTGCATGGAGGAAGGACAAAGAATGCCAAATGGAAAGCAACTACCAGGCGGAAAGAGATATAGAAAAAGGCATGTAGAGAACAAAGAATCCTACAACCAAGAGAAAAGGCACAAAGACTAGCATGACCGCCATGGTTCCTCCTCCGGTCTTCCCCTACCATGATCTCAATAACATCTTTCCTTCTAATAACTTCTAGCATTGCTGTCTTTGGTCACCACTGTTCCTTTGCCCTATAAATCCAAAGGGGTCTCTATTCACCTAGCTTCACCTCTATTCCCGATAAGAACAATGCAAGACACCTTCCTAAATCTTCCTCAGACTAGGGTCTTATTTGACCGTGACTTTAAATACATATATAAGGAAAAGGCAAATTGTAGGGTCGGAGGAATCCATAACCTGATAGACTAAGGGTTTGATTGGAGGTAACTTGCTTTACCCTCTCTAACATTTATAAAATCCACCAGACAAACATCTAATGATTTGAGTTAGAGAAGAAGAGCTATGATATAATTATAGATAAACACAAGGAGTTGGTTAAAGCTATAGAAGGACGAGATACAACCCATACATTAGCTAAGAACTCCAAAGATCTTGTTAAGGAGAGATAGAATGATAAAGTAAGCTCAAAATTATTATGAAAGATCAAGTTCTCATGAAGAATTTCCTATCTAAATATGCAGACTAAGAGCAAAGACCTAGCTCTCTAAAAAAGGACATGGCGCATCAGGCCAAGGAAGCCGATATTAAGAAATTCTACGCCAAAATCGAGAAGCTTTATTCCATTTTACTACTGAAAAAGGGGAAAAGTTTGAGTCTTTAATTGACCACTCTACTATAGCAAGTGAGATGATTGAGTTGAAAGAGCAGGTAACTAAATAAAAAGAAGACTTGAATTCTACCCTTCGACAATTCCTCTTGAATGTTGTCTAATTCAAGTACCTGAAGTGATTATGAAGCACACATTCTGTCACTCTTGCCGAGTCCTGGGAAGAGTTAGTATATCATATGGTTGTGTTCATTGAAGTCCTCGCCTAAGAAGAATTAAAAGTCAAGTATCTTGATGCCGATGACATTATAAAGCTAGAAGAGGGAAAGGCAATTCTAGCTGCATAGGACACCATCGATGCTGAAGTTTCCACTGGATCTCCTATTGGCCCAAGCATATCGGGCTACGTAGAATCATATCCTAAAATCTAAGAGCTTGTAGTGAACATACAACATTCTAAAGGGCCAAGTTTGAGGCCACCTAAAAAATATCCTGGCTTTTGCAGTGGTCACCTTCATTGAACCATATATTTCTCCATTTTCAATTAAGTGATGTAGCCCGCATTCAAAGAGGGGGAGATTTACAAGACCCATGTTCAATAAACTCCTCCCTAGAGAAGGTATCTCCCATGTTTCTCCTACATTTGAGAAACTTCAATTCTCACTTGAGAGCGTTCTAATCTATACTTCTCTATTTGCGAACTCATAGGTCACCTATCTCTTCCACCTCCTACTTTGCCACTTGCACAAATGTTAGGTACTACTACTATCTCAACCAAGTCGACCTCTATTTCCATAGGCTGGTTTGCCTTAATCCTTAGCTCCAAATCCAACCTTTGTCCTAACTCAGAGAAAATGGAAGCTCTGGTGGGATTGGATGATACTTTGAAGTCCTTAGGGGAAGATATTACCATTACCAGCATTTTAGGCCCAATGGGTCCTATTTCTTTGTGTATAGGTTAAAGATGCTTCAAAGGTGAATATCAAGATCAAACTCGGATTAGAAAATCAAATAGCACCGAAGAGCCAAAGCCTTCTCCAAGAATCCTTCCTATTACCATTAAGCCTCTAAAGGCTAGCAGCGTCGACACCTCCACAGAGGCATCCGAGCCTCCCATTCCTAAGGATCTAACTATTAAAATTATATACTACTCCATTCAAAGGCATCACACTCAAGGGTAACAAGGGCTCAAAGAGACCTCCTAATAGTTTGGGTGGAAAAGCTGGCAAGAGTAAGAAGAAGAAGAAGGTGTTGAAGAATTAAGTTTCACTTAGCCTTTAGTGATGATTAGATAGTCCCTTGTTGTCTCATTTTTCCTACCTTTTCTTTTCCTTTTGTATAGGCCATTCTTGTGCGAAACAGGCCATTATAGCCGATGTACACAAAAATGAATGTAATGAACTATTGCTTTTTTGTTTCAATCTCTAAACTATTTTACAAGTCCGCATTATGTGTGTGTGTGTGTATTCCAGGCCATATATACCTTCCTACATATACAATATAAATTCTTATATTGCAATTCATCAATATTATACATGCCTATGTCTGTGCACTGCTTTTACTTAATACAACTCATAAATGAATAATTCCTATTGTTCTTTAGTTATCATTCATTATTTAGTTCTGTTTACTACTACCAAAGAGTTTCCTATTAGCTAAACAAAACTAATAATTGACCAACTCTTTGGTTATTCCTATTTACCTTTGATCGAAATACCTTTAATAATTTGTGAATAAATTGAGTTCTATGTCGTTTCCTATCTTTAAGAAATAACGGCGTGGAATTCTATATCCTAACATCTTCGACCTTAAAAATAACCATGTATGATCGATATTATCCATCGACCTTCTCCATTTGACCTCGGTCAACCCCATCCCATTGGGCCACGAGTGAGGTTGTACTTTCTTGCAATTCCATTGCACAATAAGTTCTGCTGTAACAACCCCCTATTTTGGAACCATTCAAGTTGACAATAAAACCACACATGTCCACCTCGAATCGTTTAAAACAATAGATTGTTATATATTTTTAGGGTAAATAGAATCAATCATAGAATCACGGACACAGAATATGCAGCGGAATAAATAAAACATAATAGTTCATGAAGTTACTATAGAACAACATAGTCAGAAGCAAATACAATAGAAATCAAAACACAAAGAAGTTCGCTAATGCATAAGCAAATGAAAAATATCTAAACAGAAATAATTGAAATTACCGAAATAGCTAAGCAGATAGATAGATAGATCTCCAACAAAGTCTCCAACTTCAAAAGGTGAGTCCTCAATGTTGTGAAACTCGGACTAACTTGACCATAAAGTAAAACAAAACACATGAGTCAAATCTAATGTTCTCGTTTAGTTAAATCAAATCAAGTGAATGTAACAAAAGAAATGCAATAATAACTCAAAGGATGTTTGAGATTCCCATCCTTTAAGAATACGTTAAACTATTTACATGTGTAGTAATATACGCTATATATGGAATGTTTAGCAGTAAAGTATAATATTGAAAATAGCGTTAAGGCGTTAACCATATCCCAATTAACACATTTTTAAAAGTGTCGTAGTCTATAAAATACTATAAACACCTGGTGGGCTACCATGAGGTACTCCATAGGTACGACACAAACAAAAATCGTAGTGGGCTCGATAAGGCATATGACAAGGCATAAGAGGTATGCCCAAGGTAGGATTTTACCGTTTTGCACTACCGGACCGGTGGTAACGCGTAGCAGCTACTACTGCCCACCTCGAGACACACTCTCATAATCAAAGATGCGCATAAAATTAAATAACAAAGTAATAGATTTTAGATTTAACCTCAATTATATTTTCGATTTAAAACATTTATTTTACAATTCATATTAAATCAAATTATTACATTCCAAAATCAAATCTTTAAACTTAAATAAATTTTTATTTAAATTTAAATCCTTTAAATAAAATTTAATTATAAATTATTCTCTACCCAACTTCATAAATTCTTTTACAAAAATTATTATATAAAATTTATATTTATTGTATTAAATTAAAACTATATTTATTATACTAAAATAAAACTATATTTATTATATTAAATTAAAACTATATTTATTATATTAAAATAAAACTATATTTATTATATTAAATTAAAACTATATTTATTATATAAAATTAAATTTTAAAATATATTATATTTATTATATTAAATTAAATTAAAAATATATTTTGAAACTTAAATAAAATCATAAGTTAAAAATCTTACATGTAACACTATTTAAAACACATAAAATATTATTATTTCCCAAATATAAGTTTTTAATTAAAATCATTAAATTAGATTAAATTTAAAATTTTAATTTATTAAATCAAACAAACTTTATAATTTAGAAAATAATTTAAAATAATCTAAAATAATTTAAAACTGACCAACGGTGTCTACATATAATTTTCTACCCTATGGTCAATTGATTGGGTATATACCATTTCAACCTAAAATTATAATTAAATTTTCGGGCATATATGATTTCAACCCGTGTAACAACCCAAATTTTAGTGGTTTGAAATTTGAATATTAAATTAATTTTAAATATTGAAAAGTTTATTTTATAGATTTAATAACTTAAATTTCAAATATATTGATTTATTAGATAATTTAATCATTAAATTTAATAATTGAAATTGCTTAAATAATTAAAACTTAGGTTCTAAGCATGATAAAAATAATTCAAGTTGATTTGAATTCTATTTAATAAAGATGAAGATAGACAAACTTTTAAATTTGATTCAAAAATGATTTAACTGACTTTAAAAATAACTCGTTTTAATTAACAAGTATAAAAAGCTTTTCGAGGCACAGTCTCAGATTTTAGTAATAGTGTATTATTATTGGATTTCAAATTTCATAGCGTTTTGAGTTACTGTTTGGTCGTACGGAGAGAAATGCATTGAAATTAATATCAGGAATTTAATATAATAATTGGGTTCAAAAGGCTATCTTCTACATACGATCGAGTTAGGTCTCAAAACTTATTCCATTGCATTCAGAATAGAGGTATAACATTAGGGACGCTAGGCAGCATGCCTCGATTGGGATCCATATTTATATCTAGATATTTTGGATATTTAAATAATTTATTTGCATTGATTCGACTACCAACCTCCATTCTTTCCTTTCAACCACTCTACTCTTCATTCCAGCCCATCCTACAAGCCACCGTATCATCCCTCTTTCTTTTAAATACTTAGCTAACAAAGCACGCACAAGAAAGAAAAAAAACAAGGAATTCAAACTTCAAAAAAATTATATCTCCACTTTTACTCGATAAAAATATATGAAAACAGCTTTAAAAATCGTGACTTATCGAGGGCTTTATGCTAGTATGGGTTTGGTGTGGTTTGATCGAGTTTTGGCAGTGGGCATTTGCGAGCACCAAACTAGGGTTTTGGAAATCTGATGATTTAGTGCTCGATTCGAGTTTTGGATATCATATTTGGTTTCGAGAAGACGAGTAGCACTTGCGGCTGATTATTAGTGGTGCTCGGTCAATAATAGGGGATCTTGACACATCATACTGCCTAGGCATGCTTGAGCAGGTCGCAAATTACAAGGGGCATTCCAACCTTGGTTTTCAGGCATAGGTAGGTGCGGTTCGTCGAGAGAAGGTTATTGGGGAAAACGGAATCGATTTTCATTGTGTCTAGCTCCGTATCACTTGAAGATCGTGCACGAAAAATTTGGGTTATTCGTGCATGTACGGGGGATTTTCATTTAGGAGGAAGAAGGTCTAAGGGGTAAACTTGTAATTTAAATGAAGTTATGTTTGTTTATTTCGTTTTATTTTAAAAATTGTATCGATAACCTATAAAATCTATAACTCCTGCATACGAGGTCCAATTAGGACAAAACTTTTTGCGTTGCGATCGTGACGACGAGAGATTCACAACAGAATTAGTTTGAATGAATTTGAAGATTATAGAAATTTGGGCTAAAATCGGATGTCGTCCGGTTTTAGTTCCAAATCGGAATGCTCGACGACAACAGAAAATAAATGTGAGTAAATCTCACACATTTTGGATAATTGGTTTTATTTTAAATAAGTTAAAAATTATTTATAGGTTGATTGGATAGATTGATAAATTATTATCAGTTGGATGTTATATTATATATAGTAGTATATATATTAGTAGTTGGGTTGAATATTCCCGCCGATTAGAGCGGATGAGACATTATGTTCCCCGTATAATAGCGGATGACCCTTTTATTGTGATATCCTGCCTCGAAGCGGTGCTTATATTTTTGTGATCATATAACATCTGTGGTTCCAGGGAAACAGGTTGTAGGGATCCAATTGGATTCCTCAAAAATGTTGAATTTACTTTCATATATACTGATATATGATGTGTTAGAATAATCTGTTGTAGATTATTATGTGGATTGATTTATTGGATACTACCGTAGCACTGGCCTTAATTTTGGTATTATAAAACCATAAATAATATTTTGAATTTGAAAAGGAAGTTCAAAGGCAATTTTGGAAGTGAAAATATTTATATTCAATTCTTGGATTAGTTAAAAAGGGACTGAATTGGATAGAATAAATGATTGAATTTTGGATATTTATTTAGCTATTTCATAAAATGGTTTCAAATAGAGAATTTAAATTGAGGATTTTTAAACAATGGATTTTAAATAAAATTCTTAAAATATGAAATGGATGTCGAACTCGAGATTTGAATGGTTTTCGAATATGGTTAGAATTATTTAAGAAATAAATTTATAAATGGAATTTTAATTAGAAATCGATTTATAAATAGATTTTTGTAATATAAACCTATATAAACTGGGAATGAGTTTATGAAAGGGGAATTTCACTAGAAGGACAAACTTTGCTGTCCAATTAGTTTATAGGACACACATCTATAGGAATTACTTTTAAGGACAAAGTCAGCAGAATAATTACTTTTAAGGACAAAGTAAGCAGTCCAATTACTTTCAAGGACATAATTTCATAGGTTTTTAGGCGTTAGAAACAAATTATTTTGCATTTTGTCCCTAAAAGTAATTATTTCAGTTGTGTGTCCAAGAAACTAATTGTACTTGCTAAAGAGGCCCTTGTGTCTAATTTCCACTTTATGAAATTTATAAATAATGTTTATGATTATCATTCGATAAATTGGGAATATAAATTCATCGTATGAATTTATAATGAGATATGGAAATCGTCTTAGGAAGAAATAGTAAATTCTATTTTGGAATTTGAAAATAGTAATGAAATTGGAAATGTGAATTGATTTTGACAAACTGAGAGAGATTTATAAGTATAAAAATGGGTATGTTGAATTTCAAAAATGGGTTTTACAAGAAGTTAAGGTTTATTTCAGAAAAGGATTTTTATTTATTAAACTATGAAGTTTTAAAAACTATTAATTGGATTAAAATATTTTAGAAAGTTAGTTATTTAAATATTTAAATTTGTTGGAATGAATTCTAAGTTTATAAACAAGTTTTGTAAATCGATTAGGAATTTTATAAATGAATTGGAATTAGTTATTGACGTTTATTTTAAAAAGTGCTTTGACGTTTTAAATAATTATTTACTATTTTTTTGAAATTATTATATATATAGTTTAAAATAAGTGATTGAAATTTATTTATAAATGCACTTGAGATTTGCAAACTGGGTTTTTATTTAGTGGATGTGATTTTATAAGAGAATTGGGAACTTAAGAAATTTTAAGAAATGGAAATTTCCTAATTGTTTAGATATGGGAACTTCGAAAATGAATCTAAATCCATTAAAGGAGTTATAAATTGTTAGTTTAATTATAAATAAGTATAATCGATAATTTTTGGAAATTGTAAAAAGGAATTAATATAAATTCGAAGATTTATGAGATAAGTACTGAATATTTGCTAAGTATGGATATTAGGAATGATTTTGGGAAAAGGACGTATAATATTTTCCTAAGTGTTAGAATGAAAGGTTTTGGAGATATTTTAGCGACGAAATGATTTATATAGAAATATTTTTCTAAGTAATGAATTACAAATTGGAAATTTGAAATATTTCTAAGTGATGATATGGGTTGAAATATCCTGTTATGGATTTAAGTATTTGAAATCGTTTCAAATATTGAAATATCGGAAGAGATTTAATATATATCTTTGTAAAGATATTTTGAGATAAATGTTTGAAAGATTTATAATATGGCCCAGTGACTGCTTATGTGTGTAATTTGATAGTTAAGTAACCAAATATCAAATCTGGCCAAAATTCGTTGGTCTTTACAAAGAGACCGGAATCGGATTTGATTACCCGAAAACCACTTCGATCCGATTTGAATGTTGCGAATTGTGATATCGTGAAGATAATGAAGATGGTGATTTTGGAGATTCATTTTGTTCAGACCTAGAATAAATTGTATGAATGAATGCTATCAGCACATTGTCATTGGAGGGCAATGAGCATTCTAAGTGTAAATTTTGTTGAAAGGTAATCGTAGCTTCAAGTCTCATCACCCAGGAACGATTGAAAATCAAGGGAGATGCAGCAAAGCTAAGTGGGTCGCACCCATTAGGTTATGTTGTCACCTTTCTAGATATCCTACATCCACATATTTATGGATTGGTTGTGCATGAGATCTCAAAAGGATTGTAAAGCAACCGGGGTGATGAGATATTCGGTACTATCCAGGTCAGGGTAGGTCAGTCTTGTGTTGGCAGGTGATCTCGGCGAGGTCCTCGGTACATTTTCTAGATGTGTTGTAACGACCCGTATTTTTACGGATCGAAAAGTTTTGTCAAAATCTAGAGTTTTTAGTGTTGTTGAGCCATTTCAGATTTTAGGCAGAAAATTTGCTAAGTCCTAAGCCGTTCACGACTTAGTGTAAGTCGTAAGTCGTATAGGACTTAGGGGATAGGAGCTACCCAAGGAAATGGCGAGTTAAGGGTTTGGAGATAGGTCGTTTGAACGACTTAAGGGGTAGGCGCGACTTAGGGATAGTGGTGAGTTAAGTTGTTACCGAGTTAAGTGTTTAAGTCGTTGCCAAGTTAAGTCGACTGGGTGAGTTAACGACCTAAGGGATAGACAACCTAAGGAACTGACCGACTTAGGAGAATTGGTGACTTAAGAAAATAGACGACTTAGGGATTGATAAGTCATAGACGACTTAGGAGTTGGAATATATTCTGCGTTGGAGTTAAGTCTTAAGTCGTAGAGACTTGGGTGGACTGTTGTACTAAGTCGTATCCTCTTAGGTGTTAGGTTGTAACACTGTTAAGTCGTAGAATGGGTTATCTCGCTAACTCGTCTAACTAGTTAAGTCGTGGACGAGTTAAGGTATTGAGTCGTAGGATGTGTTGAGTTGCTAAGTCGTAACCCAGTTAAGTTAGTAAGTCGTAGGGAGTTAAGTCGCGATGGTGCTAAGTCGTTAAGTCGTCCAGGCGACTTAGGAGGGAACGCGTACATGTTAGGTCGT
This sequence comes from Allium fistulosum, assembly GCA_030737815.1. Taxonomy (NCBI): domain Eukaryota; kingdom Viridiplantae; phylum Streptophyta; class Magnoliopsida; order Asparagales; family Amaryllidaceae; genus Allium; species Allium fistulosum. The sequence continues at coordinate 133,322,068 of CM060904.1, forward strand.
GTGTAAGCTTCAGGAGTTAAGTCGCGCAAATGGTTGAGTCGAAGGTCTTAAGTCGTAAGTCGGAATGAGAGATGAGTCGGCAACGACTTATGGAGATAGCCGAGTTACGACTTAGTGAATTTTCAGCTATAAATAGGAAGGGTTTTTCTCACTTTTTGGGATCCGGATTTCGAAGCGACGAAGTGCTGCCATTTTGAGAGCTCGACTTCTACACTTCTTCACTTCTTCTCTCCACTCTAATCTAGTGCTTCCATCCATCCAAGTTGAAGATCAAATTGAAGATTCAAGAGCTTGGATTGAAGATCTTCATCCATTGAAGTGAGATTTCTTCGTTTGAAGCGGATTTGTGATAGATCAAGCTTGACCCTTCGCTGTCCTGATCTGAAGCGTGTTGATTTGAGGTTGCTTTGGTGAGTGGTGATTATCTCTCACACGGATCCAAAGGAGTATATCGGATTGTTGGCTCGATTTGGTGTTAAAATAGTGATTTCCATGCATTTTCTTCATCCTAAGTGTAGATCCATATAGATCCGTTGATCATGATGATTTGACAACCATTTTTACTAAGTGTTAACCTATGCAAGTTCATTCATCAAGATTGTAGAGATAATTCTCATGATTTCATGCTTGTTAAACTTTCAACACTTTATTTACGAAATTGCCATTATTGTGATAATTGTCTATTTAGACCTTATTTGAATGCTTGATTGTTTGGATTAATGTTTGACTTGGTTGATTGCTATGAATTAGATGATTGATGATTTGCTTTAGACCGAAGATGATTCAAAAGCCAAGGGAAAGGCTCTTGAATTGGGAAAGCTGCTCGTGGCATATGTAGCGGGATGATGAAGCTCTTATGCATAGATTCGATGATGATGATGTTGAGATGAGACTTTGCGAGGATGTGATGAAGCGAAGTATGATATGAGATAGTCTTGGTCTAATCCAGACGGGATCATTCCAAGCACGTTGGTAACTCGGTGATACGATTCGAGTTAAGGGTAATGGATGCTTGAGAGGCGCTTGAGCTAGTATGGAAATAGTCGTCGAGGAGGATGATTAGGAGGCTTGGATAGCATCGTTGTTGAAGGTTCTAGCATGCTCTAAGCAAGAGTACGTTTGGGCAGATTCGATAGTCCCAACGACTAACTGTTGATGGTCGAGTACTCTGGGCAGATTCGATTGTCCTAGGCACGGGCTGCGACGACGTGCGGGAGTTATGTCTAGAACCGGGGTTTCCATTAGCCCTTGACGGACGGCTGAAAGAATGTGCCGGTCATTCAATTAACGGTGATATCGAAGCAACGATAACAGTGATAGCCAGAGTCATGGATGTTTGGTTGTATCGTCATTCGGTCTCAAGAGCAGTGTTTTCTGGGTGCTTATCTGATCTTGGTTTATGCCTTGGGGGTTTGTGCTTGGAAAACATCGCCCTTGACTCGAGTGATAATTTCTTTACTTTACATTGTTTGCTCTGCTATGTTTGCTTCTGCTTAGTGTGTGTCTGGGGGCTATCACTGTAGAAAGAGGTTGGAGTGGGAGGGTTGTATTCCTATTCCTTTTTCCTTTGTACTCTTTTGGTATGTTGTTAGTTAATTTACCGCTCACTAAGACTGTTGTCTGACTCAAGGCTTTATGTTTTAATTCTTATTGCCTTGGGCTGTTCGTCCATTTTGGGACGGGCAGACTAGGTAGCAGGTGACAGGTGCTGTTCCCTTCTCACGATGCTGATATCGAAGACGAGCTAGAGGGTTGCATATTATTTTCTTATATGTATTGGATGTTCCGCTGCTTTGTATTCTCTGAGTGTTATGTAGTGAGGCTTGATGTATTGACTATTGGATGCTTGTATTCAACTATTATGGAGTTTTATATGATGGCATTTTATTCTGTAAAGCTTCACTATACATATGTTCTATTGTATTTTGTCCATGCGCTGTGAGTAATACGATAGATTTTGTTGTTTTAATTTACCCTGACAATCGTCCATGGTTGCCTGGCACACTTTACAGCGCACTTCCTCTAGATTCAGTGCAGGGGTCATGGGCGGTCGTCACATTTGGTATCAGAGCATTGGTTAATCGATTTTACCCAATGCTCACCGATGTAACTACGTATGAGAGACGTAATTGTATTTTGATGGATGATAACTATATATAATATAGTAGCTTAGTAGAGTTTGAGTCCTTTATGCAGTTGTTTCTCTAGATGTTCTGATCATTCCTTTTTATAGATATTGAGAATGAGTCGAAGAGGGAGACCAGCTGCTAGGGAAGGCCGTGCTACTGAAGGGACTACTGATTATGCAGCCATGTTCGAAGCTATGATGACTTCGATCATGAGAAGGATACCAGTTCCGGTGGCAGTAGTAGATGTTGGGGTTCAAGTCCAAACTCCAAAACCAGTGGATTTTGCTAAGTTGTGCTAAGACTATACTGCTCTTGGAGGGAAGGTTTTCTTGGGAACTGAATCAACCATTGAAGTCCAGAGATGGATAGATGCTTGTAGAAGGATCTTTGGTGATTTGGGGATCGATGATGCAACTAAGAGGAAGTTAGCATCAAGACAGCTTCAAGGAAGAGCCTCCGATTGGTGGAACTCTATTACCATCAATACTCCGGAGGAAGAGATTACTTGGGAGCAATTCCAAGTCAGGTTTGAAGCTAAGTTCATTTCTACAGCTCAGAAGTCTGTTCTGTTCAAGAAGTTTGTAGAGCTCAAGCAAGGTGGAAGACCAGTTCTTGAGTATGTTTCTGAGTTTGAAGCTTTGTCCAAGTATGCCCGGTCATATATCGAATCTGCATACCAGAAGAATGAGAAGTTTGTGACAGGCTTGGACAGTTATCTTGGGAGGCAGTTGGTGGATCATTTGGACGATTCATTTGAGAAGCTTGTGGAGAAAGCCCTCAGGCATGAGAGTCTGTTTCCTAAGGAAGGATCTGTTGTTGCTGTGACCAGGGAAGAGCCTAAACCCCAGCAGGGTGGAAACAGGAAGAGGAAGCAGCAGCAGCAGAAGGGTAAGGATGGCCAGAAGAAGCCGAAAGGCGAAGTGACTTGCTACAATTATCAGCAGAAGGGCCATTTCTCGAAGGATTGTAAGAATCCAAAGGCACCGATGAAGTGTCACAACTGTGACAAGCCGGGGCATTTCAGGAAGAATTGTCCAGAACCGAGGAGGGACAAGCAGATTGTGCAAGCTTATGCTTTGGGAGCTGTTCCGTCGTCTTCGAAAGCTCCTACCGCTGAAGAGAAGGGAAAGAGTGTGGTGGTTCAAGGTACTCTTTTCCTATGTGGTGTTCCAGTTAGAGTTCTGTTTGATACCAGAGCGTCGCATTCGTTTGTTTGTAGTGAACTCGTAGGTCGGTTAGGTTTGGAACCGGATATTGTTGATAGACCATTGGTTGTGACTAATCCAGTTGGGGGTTCGTCTTGTTTGTGTATGTTATGCCGTGGTCTAGTTGTATCGAGTCATGATTGCTCTTTTGTTTGTGATTGCTTTGTTCTGAACTTTGCGGGGTTCAGAATTATTTTGGGAATGGACTGGCTTAGGAAGTATGCGGCGAAGGTTGATTGCGAGAGGTTGGAAGTGACAGTCGAGAATGTGGAGGGGCGAAAGGTTGTGATACGATGTAAGCATGAAGAAGGCGTCTTCATGAGCTTCATGTATCCGCTGGTTGTTCCACGGGATGGACTGTCATTAGTGCCAATCGCGAATGGATTCGAGGATGTCTTTGACGAAGTCAAAGGGTTGCCGCCGCATAGAGAGATCGAGTTTCGTATAGATCTAGTTGAAGGAGCCAGACCGGTTGTGATGCCTCTTAGGCGGATGGCGCCTAGGGAACAACAGGAGTTGAGGGTGCAAGTTGATGATCTTTTGTAGAAAGGATTCATTCGGCGTAGTGTGTCCGAATGGGGTGCACCAGTTGTATTCGCAACCAAAGCAGATGGATCGCTGAGGTTGTGTGTGGATTATCGTGAGCTGAATAAGGTGACTAAGAAGAACAAGTATCCATTGTCGAGAATAGATGACTTGTTTGATCAGCTTCACGAGGCTAAGGTGTTTTCTCAGATGGATTTGGCAACGGGATTTCACCAGTTGAGAGTGGCTAAGGATAGTGTGCCGAAGACTGCTTTCAGAACACCATCCGGTTTCTTTGAGTGGCTGGTAATGCCGTTTGGATTGACTAACGCGCCAGCCTATTTTGTGGATCTTATGAATAGAGTGTTCAGAGGTCAGTTGAACAAGTTCGTACTTGTGTTCGTGGATGATATTCTGATTTATTCCAGAACGGAAGAAGAACACAAGACGCACTTGCGTATTGTTTTGGAGATCTTACGGAAACATCAGCTGAAGGCTAAGTTTTCGAAGTGTCACTTCTGGAAGAGTGAAGTAAGGTTCTTAGGCCATGTTATTTCTAGAAATGGAATAGCGGTTGATCCCGCTAAGATGGCAGCAATCCAGGATTGGGTTAGACCTAAGAATGCATCTGATGTGAGAAGCTTTCTTGGATTAGCAGGATATTATCGTCGGTTTATCAAAGACTTCTCCAAGGTAGCTGCACCGTTAACAGGTTTGACGAAGAAGAACCTAGTGTTCAGATGGGATGATAAGTGTGAGCAAGCTTTTGGAATCCTGAAAGAGCGATTGACAAGTGCTCCTGTTTTGACTATTCCTAGTGGGAATGATGAGATGGTGGTTTACACCGACGCATGTGGTACTATACTTGGAGCAGTGCTGATGCAGAGAGATAAAGTTGTTGCGTATGCAAGTCGACAACTGAAGCCGCATGAAAGGAATTACCCGACTCATGATTTGGAGTTAGCGGCGATTGTATTTGCTCTGAAGATATGGAGACATTATCTATTGGGAGTTCGATTCGAGTTGTTTACAGATCATAAGTCGTTGAAGTATCTTTTCTCCCAAAAGGATTTGAATCTTCGGTAGCAACGTTGGCTAGAGTTTTTGGCATCATATGATTTTGGTATAGCTTATACTCTGGGAAAAGGTAATGCAGTGGCAGATGCGTTAAGTCGAAGACATGCAGGACTGGGAGCCATGTTTTCAGAATGGAAGAGTCTCGAGTATTTAGCTGGATCTGACTTCAGGCCTAGATGTGAATTGGAACCTGAGATGTTGGCAAACTTATCGATAAGACCTTCTCTTGTGGAAAGGATTGGCGAGAGCCAAAAGCGGGACGATAAGCTTGTCAAGATTATCCGTGATTTGGAATCTGGATTGGAACCAGAAAAGGATAAAGGATTCGAGGTCGATCGAGAGGGCTAGCTTCGGAAGCAAGGACGACTAGTTGTTCCTGATATAGATGAATTGAGGAGTGAAGTTATGAAGGAAAGTCATCACTCGAAGCTGACAATTCATCCAGGTGGAAATAAGATGTATCGGGATATGAAGAGAACCTACTACTGGGAAGGTATGAAGAAGGATGTTGGAAATTTTATTTCCAAATGTATGAACTGCCAGTTGGTAAAAGCCGAACAGAAGAAGCCAAGTGGATTACTTCAGCCATTAGAAGTTCCTACATGGAAGTGGGAGCAGATATCGATGGATTTTATTGATGGATTACCTAGAACAAGAACGGGAAATGAAGGGATTTGGGTCATCGTTGATCGTTTGACTAAGAGTGCACGATTCATTCCTGTTCGATCGACTAGGACTGCATCAAGGTTGGCTGAGTTGTATGTTAAGTGGATAGTTCGATTCCATGGTATTCCGAAGAGTATAGTGAGCGATCGAGATCCATTGTTCACTAGTGGATTTTGGAAGAGCTTCCAGGAATTTTTGGGAACCGAGTTGTGTTTGAGTACAGCTTATCACCCTCAAACAGATGGTCAGAACGAGAGAGTCAACCGAGTTTTGGAAGATCTTCTTAGAGCATGTGTTTTGGACTTCGGAGGATCATGGGAAGATCACCTTCATTTGGTGGAGTTTGCATACAACAACAGTTACCAGTCAAGCATTGGTATGGCACCGACATGTTGGATAGAGACTGGAGAAAAGCTGATGCTTGGGCCAGAGATGATTCGACAGACTACGGAGTGCATAGAGATCATTCGGCAACGAATGAAGGCAGCCCAAGACCGTCAGAAGAGTTATGCCGATAAGCATCGAAAGGATTTGGAATTCGACGTAGGAGATATGGTTTTTGTGAAGATTTCTCCACTGAAGAATGTTATTCGATTCGGGAAGAAAGGAAAATTGACTCCGAGATTTGTTGGACCATTCCCGATCATCGAGCGAATTGGAAAGCTCGCCTACAGATTGGAGTTACCAGAGAAGATGTCGAGTGTGCATAATGTTTTTCATATATCATATCTACGGAAGTATGTGCACGACTCGAATACAGTGGTTTCTGCTGATAGCTGTGAAGACTTCGAAGTTGATCCAGTCGATAGAAGACCTCGTAAGCCGCTTCGTGTTGTGGAAACCGACACGAAACAGCTTAGGAGAAAGATAGTTAAGTTGCTCAAGATACAATGGAGCGACGATGATAACGACTGTACATGGGAGGTGGAAGAGAGGATGAAAGCAGCTCATCCTGAACTCTTCAAGGTATGGCCCTAAGGTGTCGTATCATCTAACAACGTTGTAACTTGTTCTAGTTTTAGAATTATGCATGCTAAGCTAGAATTGGATGCATGGTTTGTTGATTGCTATGGATGGTAGGCATGCAGAATAGTCTTTGATTGATTTGTTTGTTTGGAATTTCGGGGGCGAAATTCCTAAGGGGGAGAGAATGTAACGACCCGTATTTTTACGGATCGAAAAGTTTTGTCAAAATCTGGAGTTTTTAGTGTTGTTGAGCCATTTCAGATTTTAGGCAGAAAATTTGCTAAGTCCTAAGCCGTTCACGACTTAGTGTAAGTCGTAAGTCGTATAGGACTTAGGGGATAGGAGCTACCCAAGGAAATGGCGAGTTAAGGGTTTGGAGATAGGTCGTTTGAACGACTTAAGGGGTAGGCGCGACTTAGGGATAGTGGTGAGTTAAGTTGTTACCGAGTTAAGTGTTTAAGTCGTTGCCAAGTTAAGTCGACTGGGTGAGTTAACGACCTAAGGGATAGACAACCTAAGGAACTGACCGACTTAGGAGAATTGGTGACTTAAGAAAATAGACGACTTAGGGATTGATAAGTCGTAGACGACTTAGGAGTTGGAATATATTCTGCGTTGGAGTTAAGTCTTAAGTCGTAGAGACTTGGGTGGACTGTTGTACTAAGTCGTATCCTCTTAGGTGTTAGGTTGTAACACTGTTAAGTCGTAGAATGGGTTATCTCGCTAACTCGTCTAACTAGTTAAGTCGTGGACGAGTTAAGGTATTAAGTCGTAGGATGTGTTGAGTTGCTAAGTCGTAACCCAGTTAAGTTAGTAAGTCATAGGGAGTTAAGTCACGATGGTGCTAAGTCGTTAAGTCGTCCAGGCGACTTAGGAGGGAATGCGTACATGTTAGGTCGTGTGTAAGCTTCAGGAGTTAAGTTGCGCAAATGGTTGAGTCGAAGGTCTTAAGTCGTAAGTCGGAATGAGAGCTGAGTCGGCAACGACTTATGGAGATAGCCGAGTTACGACTTAGTGAATTTTCAGCTATAAATAGGAAGGGTTTTTCTCACTTTTTGGGATCCGGATTTCGAAGCGACGAAGTGCTGCCATTTTGAGAGCTCGACTTCTACACTTCTTCACTTCTTCTCTCCACTCTAATCTAGTGCTTCCATCCATCCAAGTTGAAGATCAAATTGAAGATTCAAGAGCTTGGATTGAAGATCTTCATCCATTGAAGTGAGATTTCTTCGTTTGAAGCGGATTTGTGATAGATCAAGCTTGACCCTTCGCTGTCCAGATCTGAAGCGTGTTGATTTGAGGTTGTTTTGGTGATTTGGTGAGTGGTGATTATCTCTCACACGGATCCAAAGGAGTATATCGGATTGTTGGCTCGATTTGGTGTTAAAATAGTGATTTCCATGCATTTTCTTCATCCTAAGTATAGATCCATATAGATCCGTTGATCATGATGATTTGACAACCATTTTTACTAAGTTTTAACCTATGCAAGTTCATTCATCAAGATTGTAGAGATAATTCTCATGATTTCATGCTTGTTAGACTTTCAACACTTTATTTACGAAATTGCCATTATTGTGATAATTGTCTATTTAGACCTTATTTGAATGCTTGATTGTTTGGATTAATGTTTGACTTGGTTGATTGCTATGAATTAGATGATTGATGATTTGCTTTAGACCAAAGATGATTCAAAAGCCAAGGGAAAGGCTCTTGAATTGGGAAAGCTGCTCGTGGCATATGTAGCGGGATGATGAAGCTCTTATGCATAGATTCAATGATGATGATGTTGAGATGAGACTTTGCGAGGATGTGATGAAGCGAAGTATGATATGAGATAGTCTTGGTCTAATCCAGACGGGATCATTCCAAGCACGTTGGTAACTCGGTGATACGATTCGAGTTAAGGGTAATGGATGCTTGAGAGGCGCTTGAGCTAGTATGGAAATAGTCGTCGAGGAGGATGACTAGGAGGCTTGGATAGCATCGTTGTTGAAGGTTCTAGCACGCTCTAAGCAAGAGTACGTTTGGGCAGATTCGATAGTCCCAACGACTAACTGTTGATGGTCGAGTACTCTGGGCAGATTCGATAGTCCTAGGCACGGGCTGCGACGACGTGCGGGAGTTATGTCTAGAACCGGGGTTTCCATTAGCCCTTGACGGACGGCTGAAAGAATGTGCCGGTCATTCAATTAACGGTGATATCGAAGCAACGATAACAGTGATAGCCAGAGTCATGGATGTTTGGTTGTATCGTCATTCGGTCTCAAGAGCAGTGTTTTCTTGGTGCTTATCTGATCTTGGTTTAAGCCTTGGGGGTTTGCGCTTGGAAAACATCGCCCTTGACTCGAGTGATAATTTCTTTACTTTACATTGTTTGCTCTGCTATGTTTGCTTCTGCTTAGTGTGTGTCTGGGGGCTATCACTGTAGAAAGAGGTTGGAGTGGGAGGGTTGTATTCCTATTCCTTTTTCCTTTGTACTCTTTTGGTATGTTGTTAGTTAATTTACCGCTCACTAAGACTGTTGTCTGACTCAAGGCTTTATGTTTTAATTCTTATTGCCTTGGGCTGTTCGTCCATTTTGGGACGGGCAGACTAGGTAGCAGGTGACAGGTGCTGTTCCCTTCTCACGATGCTGATATCGAAGACGAGCTAGAGGGTTGCATATTATTTTCTTATATGTATTGGATGTTCCGCTGCTTTGTATTCTCTGAGTGTTATGTAGTGAGGCTTGATGTATTGACTATTGGATGCTTGTATTCAACTATTATGGAGTTTTATATGATGGCATTTTATTCTGTAAAGCTTCACTATACATATGTTCTATTGTATTTTGTCCATGCGCTGTGAGTAATACGATAGATTTTGTTGTTTTAATTTACCCTGACAATCGTCCATGGTTGCCTGGCACACTTTACAGCGCACTTCCTCTAGATTCAGTGCAGGGGTCATGGGCGGTCGTCACATGTGTAATGTGATAAGTGGCACCCTAGTGTCTAGTTATTGTATGGAATCCATTCTCCAATACTTATCTTTACGGTTTTGATTGTAGAGCCTAGTATGCTGGAATTTAATTAATGTAACAATTTAGGCTATTTTAATAAGTATTTGTACTTAGACACTATTATAACATCAGATGATTTTTGTAAAATATGTGTTTTGGCTATCGTCTGGTAAAAACCCGTCGTGTTTATGTGTTTCGTGGTCTTACGAGATAACTTTGATTTCAAAAGGATTTTTGAAAATAATTAAATTCAAATTGAGTGTGTTTTCCCATGCTGGGTTTTTAGACTGACTGGGGTGTTATTATATTATAATACCTGGGTCAGACCAAGTATTGTAGATTCAGGTTAGGATGCTATGGAGCTCAGAAGACGAGCTAGAGGATTTCAGGCGTATTACACATACATGGTTATTTCCGCTGTGAATGTTGTTCTATATATTTAGTATATTTGAGGGTAAGTTATTATAACTGTCCAGATTGATTGTCGACTTTTTACTCCGACGATTGTATATATATTACAGTTATAGTTTCTTTGTATGGAGATCTATTATTATATATTATATTTTGTTTCGTTGCGATGGTGAGATTCTGTATTGTTGTTTCTGTTTCTTCTTCTATCTCTTCTTCTTCACCTAACAATCGGCTTCGATTCCTTGGCATGTAATACAACGGTCGTATTAGTGTCGATTTTCAGGGGTTGAAAATCCTGGTCGTTACAACTCGTATCCCAAATTTTAAAGTTTCAAATAAATAAATCCACTTGCGTTTATCATTTCAACCTATAATAATTTTTTCTAATCTATATAAGATCGTTTGAGTATGTATCATTTCAATCTATAGTTATGGAACTTGTAGTGTGATATAAAAAATAAATAAATAATGCAACATATCAGTACATATCACAGACATATCATATAACAAATGATATCGTGTCATATCATATCATATAAGATTAACTACGAAAATTTAACAATAAGAACATTTCAATTGACATTTCAAATTATGTCGATTCATTTAATCATAAGAAGTTAGTCATTAGTGGTTCTCACCTTTCGTGGCTAATGACGGTGACAACTACAATGAACAGACATGAAGCGGATACGACACGAAGATGGAGACCACAAGCCAAGCAATAATGATCCAAACTCAAAACGATGCGGGTACGCCAAATCAAAACTTTTGAAAATAATAATTTTTTTCTGAAATGAAGAGGGGAAAATGCAAAGGGGGTTCGGCCTTAGGCTTGATGGGCTCGCCTATAGGTGCAAAGGTGCAGCCGAAGGTAGGTAGGAAGGTGCGGATCTGGGTGGCGTAAGGGGTGGAGTCTAAAGGTAGGCAGGGGTGTGTGGTGTGTGCTCGACCGAGTGGTTTTGGGTGTGGTGTGTGGTCGAGAGGTGAAGGGTGTGTGTGTGGGTGTGTGGATGGGGTAGGCTTGACCGAAAGAAGGTGGAGGATTGGTAGTGAGGGGTGTATGGCCGAGAGGCGCAGGGGGTGGAGGCTTGGTAGGTGGTGGCAATGCTAAAGGGAGAGAGAGAGGCTAGGGCTTTTTAGGAATTTGATTGGAGATGGAGATGGAGATGGAGGAGAAAGGAGATGAAGTTCTATAAATTATTTCAGGCAGAAATAATGAGAAAGAAGAGGAACTAGGAATAAAAGTACGTACATTTCATTTATCAATAAACATGTCCATTCAGAAAAGGTACGTACCCATTTAGGTAAGCTTTAGTATCCAAGCCCAACAACCAAGCTCAATAAATCAATCCAAAGTCCAAAACCCAAATAAAAGGAAAATAGGCAAAATACACACAAATATATTCCCGTTTTTATGCCATAAATTGCATAATTTAAGCTATAGAAATCAGATTTTAACGAAACGAAAAGTAGAGACCATATCAAAATTCAGTCAAGAATTTGAAAAAAAGAATAAAAACTTTAAATTTTCAACCAAAAGTCAAACTTTGGCTATTTTTGACCAAAATTTGTAATTTCACAAATTTTTCATTTTATTGAATTTGGAAAAGTATATTTCTCAATGTCCCAAAATCTTTATTTAAATTCACATTTATTTAAATTTTAAAATATCTAACTCAAAAATTCAAATAAAATTTCTTTTAAAATTTGACTAAGTTCATGGGTCGTTATACTCTCTCCACTGAAACCTTTTCATCCCCGAAAAAATGAAAAAGGAGAATATAACAGGCAGAAAAGATAAGATAGATTTGAAACGAATAGTACCTGATGCAAATAGTTTAGGATTCGAAGCACACATGCTCTCCTCCATTTTTCCCGATCATCTATACTCCATTGTTCTTTGACCAGGTTGACAGATTTTCTCCTCAACTGCTTCATACGTCTATCGATAATACGAAGTGGCTTCCTCTCAACAGTGAGGTTTGGCTCAACATTCAAACTCTCAAGTAAAGCAGGCTGAATAATAAAAGATGGATCATGAAGATACTTATGCACTCCAAATAACTTCTTTGGCAAAATCCACTCGATAAGCTAAAGGACCAACTCTCCATAAGATAAGGAAAAGACCAATGAATGTAGGAGCAAGCTTCCCTTTCCTACCAAAGCGAATCACATTCTTTAGCGGTGAGATCCTAAGAAAAACTTGATCGCCTATAGAAAATTCCAAATCCCTTCTCCGCCTATCAACATGCTTCTTCTACCTATCCTGAGAAATCCTCATCTTCCTCCTGATCTCCTCAACCTTCTCGGAAGCTTTCTATAATCATATCAGGTATAAGAACCAAACTATCACTGGATTTAATCCAATAAGATGGAGATTTGCAAGGTCATCCGTAAAGAGTGACAAACGAAGACATTGCGATACTAGCCTAAATTCAAAGGAAGGGATTAAATAGATAGATGCTTACAGTACCCTTAATTTAAAATAATTAAGATTATACCTAATAGTTGTTATTATGAGTGAATTCAACGGGATAGAGATGATCTTCCTAAGATCCTTCATAATCAAGAACACATGCACTAAGAAGATCTTCCATAATCCAATTAACTCTTTTCGTCTACCATCAGTCTACGGATGATAACCTGTGCTCAAATTCAGACAAGTACCAAAAGCTTCCTGAAATGCTTTCCAAAACTAGCTAGTAAAGATAGGATATCTATCGCAAACAATGCTGGATGGAACACCATGAGGCCTGACAATCTCTCATATTTAAATCTCAGCTAAACTCGAAGTAGTTCCATTAGACCCGGCCAAAATGAAATGGGCCGACTTGGTCAGTCTATCAACAACTACCCATATACTCTCATTACCCTTTCTCATCCTTGGTAGCCCATATATAAAATCCGTAGAAACCTGTTTCCACTTCCAATTGGGAATCTCAAGGGGTTGCAATATTACATCGGTGTTCTGATGATCAGCCTTAACCTATTGACAAGTGGCACATCTACTAACATAAAGGGAGATATCTCGCTTCATACCACTCCACCAATATAGCTTCTTCATATTCTGGTACATCTTTGTAATCCCTGGATGAATAGACAGTCTAGACTAATGATTTTCCTTAAGCACTTCTTGCCTTAATCTATCGACATTCGGAACACAAATTCGATAATTAATCCTTAAAATTCCATTTTGATCAATTGGTGCTCCTAATTCACCTTGGTTACCACCTTCCCTACTACAAACATTATCTTTCATGAGCTTAAGAATCTTGTCTTCATCTTGCTTGGCCATGATACGATCTAAAACGGATGAAGAAACCACAATCTGACACAACATTGCCTTTTTCCGACTTAAGGCATCGGCTACCATATTAGCCTTCCCTGGAGTGTAGTTGATGTCGAGGTAATAAGCTACTCAGAATTCGAGCCATCTAACTTGCTTTTGGTTCAAATCCTTCTGGGTGAAAATATACTTCAGCGACTAGTGATCCATAAAGAGCTCAAACTTAGTTCCCAAAAGATGGTGCCTCCATAACTTCAGAGCAAACACTACAGCAAGCAATTCCAATTGCATAATTGGCTTCATAAGTCTTCAATTGATGACTGGCATAAACAATAACCTTCCTATTCTACATCAAGATGGCTCCCAAACCTTCTGGACAACATCAGTGTATACCGTTAACCCCACACTTCCATTTGGAATGATAAGAACTGGTGCGGAAGTAAGTTTTCACTTTAACTCATTAAATGCAACTTCACACTTATCATTCCAAATAAAATTAATATTTTTATGAGCCAAAGCAGTGAGAGATGTAGCAATCCGAGCAAAATTCTTAATAAATCTTCAATAATAACCAGCTAGGCCTAAGAAACTACGAATATTTGAAAGAATTTTAGGTCTTTCCCAATCCTGAAATGGAACAGGGTGTTTGAATTTAAAGAAATATAAGATAATCAAATTACAAAGAAGAAAGGTGGATATACTTACATTGATTACGGCGACCATAAAAGGATCGACCTTAACCCCATTTTTAGAAACAATATGCCCAAGGATCAGACTTCATTGTTTCAGAAATGACATTTGAAAAAACATAGCCTTCAATCGATGAACCCTAAGGGTCTCAAGAATAAAACTCCAATGTGATTGATGGTTCCTCTCTGACTTAGAAAAGACAAGGATATCATCGATGAAGACAAGAACAAACTTGTTGAAAACATCATGGAAACCACGATTCATAAGATCACCGAAGAAGGGTGGTGCATTAGTAAAACCAAAAGGCATAAATAACCACTCACAGAAACCATTTTCAGTACGGAAAATCATTTTGGGAATGCTCTCCTCGGCAACTCTGAGCTAGTGAAAATCGGTGGCCTGATCGAGCTGAGAGAAAAATTTAGCTCCATGGAGCAGATCGAACATGTTGTTGAATGAGGTATAGAATATCTATTTTTCATAGTAAGCTTATTCATCTCCCTATAATCAACACATATCCTCAAAGAACCATCAGATTTAGTGACAAGTACCACAGCTGTTCCCCTTCCGAATGACTCGGCCTAATCAAACCCTTAGAAAAATAAGTCTTCTATTTGCATCCTCAACTTGACTTTCTCCCTAGATGCCATCCTTCTACGAGGAAGAACTACTAGTTGGGATCTAGGAATAAGATCAATGTGGAATTCAATTTCCCACCTAGGAAGAAGTAAAGAGACTTCACTAAAAACATCAGGAAAGAGTTTGACAACAGGGGTGGAGTCAAGGTCATTAGGATGAGAATCAAGAGAAAAGATAAAGCTGTCAGCATAATCCTGAGGCATTCATAATGCAATTACCAAAGAATTACCCTAGTTGTATACAAAGGAAATGGTTCGGGCTCTGTAAGAGACAACTGCATCAAATCTCTTTAACTAATCACCTCTGAGAAAGAGATCAAATGCATCAAAACGAAGAACACAGAAATTCCATGTGAATCGATGATTATTGTAAAGGAGTTTAACCCCTTTATAAACCATACTGAGGTTGGTCGGACCGCCGATAGGATAAGTTGCACAAAAGGATACAGATGCACACTGAGGTTGCAAGATATGCTCAAACTTATTACAAAGATCAACAGAAATGAAGCTATGAGATGCTCCAATGTCAAATAGAACACAAACAGGAAAATCAAGCAAAGAAAAGGTACCTTGGAGAGTACCTTGGGTATCACTAGGAGTAGGAGGAGTGAAAGAGGTCACTACAAAGATTCCAGATGCCTTGCCCTTCTGCTGAGTGGGACAATCCTCCTTGAAGTGGCCAGGCTGTAAGAAAATGTGGCAAAGATTGTTCTTGGTCATGTGGGCTGGAGGTATAGTGGCTCTAGATGGAAAACTATTAGCTTAATGCCCCTTCTAGTCGCACTTGAAGCAGTTGATGGAAGATAAGTCGATAGGCTGCCTTTGAGAAGAATATCCAATACCCTGAGTCTTCTGCCAATTCTTCTTCCGTTGAAGGAAGTTGGACTTCCTCTTCTTGGAGCTGCTGGAAGAAGGCTGAGATGGAGGTGTGTGAACAATAGTTGCTTCCTTAGAAGTGGGGTTCTTATATCTAATAGCCATACCCATCAATCCAATAAAAGGGCTATGCACATGAGTAATCAAACGATCATAATACTTCAAATGAGCTCCAACTATAAACTTCTCATTCTTCTTAAGAGGGGTATCAATCAAGCTAGGACCAAACTTGGACAGTTCTTTGAACTTCCTCTCATACTCATAAAATGACATATTCCCCTGCTTAAGGCCCATAAATTCTCTGTATAACTGAGACTTCCCGGCTTTGGGCATCTATTTAGCAATAAAAGTATCCTTGAAAATATGGTATACAAGACTTAGGGTAGATTCCAAAGAGATTTCTTATCCAAATTTGAATCTAACTCAAGATTTATACAAACACTGATCCCAAGTGATATTTGCCTCAATAGCATGGGCTATAACAGACTCCCACCAATCCTAGGCAGCCTCCTGCAACTGCCAAGCGGCTAATTGATGCTTCTGAGCATCGGTGATTTCAAGACCTAAGAAAATCCTTTCTAAACTCCTCAGCCACTGCTGAGCCTCAATGATGCTCTCTGCTCTAGTAAACTTAGTGCCACCAAGCTTAGTGTACTCCTTATAAAAGTGGTGAATCTGATTGGTCCAACAGGTTCCGGTGCTGGGCAACCCCTCGACCCTTACCTCTGGCATTCCTACGATTCATCTAGAAGATTTAAGGATGGATTTTAGAACAAAGGAAGAGATTCAAATTCAAAGGAATCTTAATCAAAGAGAGCTCTAACTAAGAATCAAGCAGAAACTAGAGCGATTCTGTGATTAATTCTACTTATTCTAGGATATTAATACCCTATCTCCAATCATTTTTTTTATGCCATAGGCAAAGGTTTTCCTAAACTAGGGCACTGATACCAACTGCAACGACCCGCTAATCCAAACTATTCAAATCGACAATAAAACCACACATGTCCAATTCAAATCGTTCAAAACAACGGATTGTTATATATTTTTGAAATAAAATCGACCATAGAATCACAAACATGAAATATGCATTGGAATAAACAAAACAGAGTAGTTCATGAAGCTACTATAGAACAACAGAGTCAGAAGCAAATACGATAAAAATCTAAATACAAAGAAGTTCACTAATACATAAGCAAATGACAAATGTCTGAATAGAAATAACTGAAATAGCCAAGTAGAGAGATATATATATATCTCTAGCATAGTCTCTAGTGCCAAAAGGTGAGTCTTGAATGCTGTAACACTCATACTGACCTGAGCATAAAGTAAAGCAAAACACTCGAGTCAGGACTAACATTCTCATGTAAGTAAATCAACTCAAGTGAAATGTAACAAAAGAAATGCAACAATAACTCAAAGGATGTTCGTGATTCTCATCCTTTAAGGATCCATTAAGCTATTTACATATGTAGTAATATACGCTATATATGTTATGTCTAGTAGTAAAGTATAATATTGAAAATAGCGTTAAGGCATTACACATATCCCCCTTAACACATTTTTATGTGTGCCGTAGTCTATACAGTACTGTAAACTCCACTATCCGATGGGCTATTAGGGAGCACTCCATACGTATGACACAAACCAAAATAGTAGTGGGCTCGATAAGGCATATGACAAGTCACCCGAGGCTATGCCCAGGGTAGGATTATACTGTTTTGCACTCCCAGACTAGTGGTAACGCATAGCAGCTACTGCCGTCCGCCTAGAGACACACTCTCATAATTAAAGATGTGCACCAAATCAAATCACAAAGTAATAGAGATGATTTCGAAGAAGCGTGCTCGATCGGAGGATCGACCTCACTTGGCCCGGTATAGCTCCTGTTTTAGTCATATCAAGTTGCTTAGAAGGTCAGGGCTGCGTTTCATACCTCATACCAATAGCATCTGCCAGACCATCCTACTTCGTTCTGCATTCTCCACTACGTGCATAGTTGTTAAAGTGATTCCGAAATTGGCAGATAGTATGGCAATATATCCGACCCCGATCTTTTTAACAATCAAACGCTTATTTCACACCACGGTCATTTTATAAAACATTTAAATAATAAATCCCAAATTATAAATTAAATCAATACTAAAATATTTAACCTCGGCTATATTTTAGATTTAAAACATTTATTTTACAATTCACATTAAACCAAATTATTACATTCCAAACCCACATCTTTAGACTTAAATAAAGTCTTATTTGAATTTAAATCCTTTAAATAAAATTTTAATTACAAAATATTCCCTACCTAGCTTCTTAAATTTATTTATTAAAGTTATTATATAAAATCTATATTTTATTATATTAAATTAAAACTGCATTTATTATATTATATTAAAATAAAATTATATTTATTATATTAAATTAAAACTATGTATATTATATTAAAATAAAACTATATTTATTATATTAAATTAAAACTATATTTACTATATTAAATTAAATTTAAAATATATATTTATTATATTAAATTAAACTAAAAGTATATTTTAAAACTTAAATAAAACTATATGTTAAAAAATCTTACATGTAACACCATATTTAGCTTATAATTTAACTTTAAAACACATGGAATATTATTATTTTCTAAATATAAATATTTAATTAAAATCTTTAAATTAAATTTAAAATTTAAATTTATTAAATCAAACATACTTTATAATTTAGAAAATAATTTAAAACCGACCAACCGTGTCTATATATAATTTTCAACCCTATGGTCAAGTGATTGGGTATATATCATTTCAACCCAAAATTATAACTAATTTTCGGATATATATCATTTCAACCCATATCCTAAATTTAATAGTTTCAAATCAATAAAATTGCTTGGGTTTATCATTTCCACCCATAATTATTTTTTCTAATCTATAAGATCATTACAGTATGTATCATTTCAACCCATAGTTAGGGAACTTACAGTGTGATATAAATAAATAAATAACGCAACATATCAGTACATATCGCAGAACATATCATATAATAAATCATATCATGTCACAGGTGAGAATCATATCATATAATATTAACTAACAAAATCTAATTATAACAACATTTCAATTGACATTTCAAAAGATATCTATTCACTTAATCATATGAAGTTAGTAGTGAGTGGTTCTCACCTTTCGTGGCTAATGACGGTGACAACTACAACGAACAAACACGAAGCGGATACGACATAGAGATGGAGACCACAAGCCAAGCAACAACGATCCAAACTCAAAACGATGCGAGTATGACAAATCAAAACTTTTGAAAATAATATTTTTATGAAATAAAGAAGAGAAAATGCGAAGGGGTTTGGCCTTATTCTTGGTGCGCCCGGCCTATGGGTGCAAGGGTGCGGCCAAAGGTAAGTAGGAGGTCGGGGCTTAGGGTGGCATGTGGGATGGAGTCCGAAGGGGGGTAGAGGTGCGTGGTGTGTGTGCACGGTTGAGTGGTTTGGGTGTGTGGGTGTGGTGTGTGGCCGGGAGGAGGTGGAGGGTATATGTGTGGATGGGGTAGGCTCGACCGAAACAAGGTGGATGCTTGGTGGTGGGGTAGGCTCGACCGAAACAAGGTGGCTAGAGTTTTTAAGGAATAGGATTGGAGATGGACATGGATGAAGGAAGGGGATGAAGTTCTGTAAATTGTTTCAGGCAGAAAGAATGAGAAAAAAGAGGAACCATGAATAAAAGTATGCACATTTCCTTTCTTAACAGACATGTCCATTCAGAAAAGGTACGTACCCATTTAGGTGACCTTTAGTATCCATGCCCAAATATCAAGCCCAATAAATCAATCCAAAGCCCAAAACCCAAATAAAAGAATAACAGAGAAAATACTCACAAATATACAAGCGTTTTAACGCTGTAAATTGCAGATTTAAAGCTATAGAAATTGGATTTTAACAAAATGAAAAGTGGAGACCATATCAGAATCCAATCAAGAATTAGAAAAAAAGAATAAATTTAAATTTTAAAACTTTTAAATTTTCAACCAAAAGTCGAACTTTAACTAATTTTGACCAAAATTTGAAATTTGACAAAATTTTCCATTTTATTGAATTTGGAAAGTATATTATTCAATGTCCCAAAATCATTATATAAATTCACATTTATTTAGATTTTAAAATATTTAATTCAAAATTCGAATAAAATTTCTTTTTAAATTTGGCTGAATTCACGAGTCATTACACCTACCTACGTGACTCGGCGTTCTAAATGCAGAATATGGACATCACTCCTTCACATTGCCTATCTTTGAGCATCGATGGAAGGTTGATAACATGGGACAAATTATTTGATTTTCCCTAGACTGTTTATACTCTCATGGTTTTAATCCTAGACTGAAGGAGTCCAGCGTACCAATTTTTGGGTACCGGTTCTCAATCTCATGTATCTTCGGACATCGAACGAAAACATCCATTGACCATCCTATCTTATCCATGGTTAGAAATTTCCTACTAGGATGTAAGTGCATTCATTGAAAATCCTTTCCATATACTAATTCCTATCTTCGAGAACTGGTGCTTCGAATGTTATCTTTAGGCATCCGCTCTCGTGTCACTTATCTCTGGGCATTGATTGAGAGTATCCTTTGATTGTCCTTACTTATCTGTTGAAATAAATGCTTATATTCTTGATTTTTGGGCATCCCTCATTGACTTTGCCTATCTTTGGGGTAGGGACCTACCTAATTTGGACCAAGAACCTATATACTCAGGGGTACTTATTTCGACAAGAGGTACCACACTTAGAAGGTGCGACTTCGGACCTTGGTGTTAAAATGTCATGCTACTCTTTTCTAGCGAGCAACTACCCTTAATATGGCCTCTACTCTCTTTTCATCAATAAAATTGAGGGGCTCTAGCATAAGTTCTTGGTGATCTTAGGGTCGTAGTATTTTTTAATAAGAAGGGATTTCCAATTCAATTGGAGTCCTAGCCTCTGGTCAGTAGGCCAAAGCGAATGAAGTATGTCCATTTGTGGACTTGTGGGTCGTCGTGTAAGCCCACGGTGCAAGTGGAAGCTCATCGACCCGGTTGCCTTTGGTTTTAGTTGAACGTTTCTCCAAGATGGATTTGATGATTTTATTGACCATTTCCACCTATCCATTTGCTTATAGGTGTGCGACCGTTGAAAATCTTTTCTCGATCTTATACTGGTATTTCACCAGAAGGACAAACTTTGCAGTCCAATTAGTTTCTAGGACACACATTCAAAGAAATTACTTTCAAGGTCAAAGTCAGCAGAATAATTACTTTCAAGGACAAAGTCAGCAGTCCAATTACTTTCAAGGACATAATTTCATAGGCTTTTAGGCCCTAGAAACAAATTATTTTGTATTTTGTCCTTGAAAGTAATTATTTCAGTTGTGTGTTCTAGAAACTAATTCCACTTGCTAAAGAGGCTCTTGTGGCTAATTTCCACTTGTAGAAATCCTCGGACTTGGTATGTTTGAACTAAATTCCATTACATGTTATAAAATTTTAGGGTACTCCAAATCTACAGTTAATTTTATTCGTCACAAAGCTGATCACTTTCCTTGTTGTGATCGTGGCAAGCGGTTTTGCTTCAGCCCACTTTGTGAAAAAGTCCATCGAAATAATAGGATACTTAGCTCCTCCTTTCGATATCTTTAGCACATTGATTATATCAATTCCAAAAACCGCAAATGGCCATGGGCTAACCATTTTTGTTGCTTTGTATATATGCTTTTGTAATTTTCACAAACCTTAAGCATCGGTTGCATCATTTGGTGTAATCAGCAGTATCCCGATTTGTTTCTAGTCAGAAGTATATATGGTGAAGTATCACCTTTGTTGATGCATACCTCCTAGTGTGGTTACCATAACAACTATTATGGATATCCATGAGGATTTTTCTAGCTTTATTCTTGGTTAGACACTAAAGTAGGGGATTGAGAAACCTCTCCTGTATTGCACATCTTCTTGCATTGTAACCCTTATTTATTCCTTTTTAGAGAGTCCCTTCAACATTTAATCCTTCATCGAAGTCATCCATAACTCCTTTTCCTCCGCAGTCTCCAAAGTCTAGTCAACGTCCATCTGGTTGATGCTTAGAGCCGATAAATCCTTCGTTGGACCCAATCCTATCAATTACTCATGTAATATCACATATTAGGGTTAAAATATGGAAAAATAAGTAAACTAATTGAATAACAAAATAAAATGAAAGCAAAGCACTTAAGAAAGAAACAATGAATGAAGGAAGATGAATTAAGGGTTTATTAATATTAGGTTAGAAATGGGAAATGGGAATTTAGCTCAAGGCCAAAATTAATAACTCCTTACATTCCCAAATTAGTATTCATTCTCCCCTTATTCACAAAACAATAGTATGATGCTTAGGCTCGCCAAGAAGGAGAATAACTAAGAGATAAGGAATCCATATTTTCAACTTCAAGGAAAAGAAGATTAACAGGTTTTCCTAATCTAGGCGAGCAAAAATCTTTCTCTAAAACCTTCTCTAGCATGTTTAAATTTAGATTTCAATGAGAATGCATACTTTGATGATGTTTACGTGTTTGGATGATTAATCCTTGTTTTAATTATGGTGCAGAATTAACTAAGGTGAATTATTTCATGTTTTAGGCCAAAATACAGTTAAATTGTATTCAAATACCATGAAGTGTTTATATGACATTCATAAGAATGAAATAGAAATGAATTTCTAGTTTCACAATTTTTAGAGTTAACATGGGAACTTTATTTATTTTCTAAGTTGGGAATATAGTTAATTTCAGGTAAATTAATTATTAAAAATAATAAAATTAATTATTTTGATCTAAAGTTGTAGAAAAAAGTAAAGTATTATAAAACTGATTTTTGACGAATTTTTTGAATTTTTGACATTACTTTTTGATTTTTTGTGAACTATTTGGTGAATAAAAAATTAAGGTAAAGTTGACTACTAATTAATTAGGTGGTTAAATATTTTTGAAAAGAAAACTGAAAAATAAGAAGTTAACCGTTGAAAATTTGACACTAAATGAGAGTTGGTGTATAGTGATTACTTCATAAGGAATTAAATCAGTTTTCAAAATAATTTTGAGTGTGTCATGTAACATACGAAAGCCATATTTATACCTTTCTCACGTAAATTGATTAGGGATATAACACAAGGACCCTAAATTGTTTACAGGCTATGGCAATTGAAGCCATATATCCATGAAGGCTCAGTATAGAACTTAGCACGCGATAGCTTAAATAGAATTAGCATGCGATGGCTATGAATATGATAGCTTGCAATGGCTTTGGAAGGATAAGGCATGATGGCTATTATGGATTAGAAGCAATGGCTTTGAATGGATTAGGCATAATGGCTCAGGTAGAATGTAACGTCCCGCCTTTTCGTATGCTTTAAATCGACGATAAAACCAGACACGTCAGACTTAAAACCATACAGAAGGGCGGATTGTTATGGGGTAAATAAAAAAAGCAAAGAAAGAAAAAAAAAACCAAAATAAAATCTTGCAGCGGAACGGTAAAATATAATAATTAAATAAACAGTTCATGAAGCCGTTTTACAAAACATTTGTTTATACTTATACAATACATATCAGAGTTACACATACCAGCGAATAATAAATAATGCAGCGGAATAATGTGATGCAATGGAATAATATAATAAATAATAGTAATAAAATCTTCGTCTTCGTTCTCCAGCAATAAGGTTTTCAAATCCTTAAATGCTCAGGCTGATCCGAGCGAATTGAAAAGACAAAACACTCGATTCAGAACTAAAAGATCTTATGTAAGTTAGATCAACGGTAAATAAAATGGGTGGAACGGCGTCAGAGATGTTTACGGGATTTGACATCTCCTATCTAGTGTCTAACGTGAGTGCTGTAACTTAAGAGATGCTCGGGATTCACATCTCCTAAGGATCCGTTAACTATTTACATTGTAGTAATATTTCGCTATTATAATAATGTCTATAGTAAAATAAACTTACTTTTAAATAGCATTAAGGAGTGACCCAATATTCCCCTTAACACGTAATAGTCCAAATAGTCCATCCAGTATCATAGTCCCTCCTGATCGGGAAGCCACCAGAGGATACCACACGGGCTACGAGAGAAAACCAAACTCGTACAAGGCGCGCTATGGTAGGTGACACCGAAAACTAGGCAATGCAAGGGTAGATATACCAATTGCTATCCGGACTGATGGTAACGCGTAGCAGCTACTACCGCCCATCTCGAACAACACCCCCAAAATCAAAAATCAAAAGTGGCCACCGAATCAATTCAAAAGTCAGAGTATAATATCAAAGGAGTGTGTCCGGTCAAAGGAATGACCTCATTGGCCCGAGAATCGCTCCTGTTTTAGCAACCTTATGCCAACTCACGGGAGTCGGGTCCACGTATTTACCTCAATGGAAACGCCGCCACCATCCTACTTCATTTTGGAATCTCCACCGCATACACGGTTGTTAAAGTGGTTTTCGGAGTTGGCAGAGAGTATGACAACTTCCGATCCCGGTCTCTTTAACAACCATTAAATTCAATTTAACTGAGATGATGATTAAAAATACGCCAAACAGTCATAAACAAATTTCTAATCACATCATAAATCAATTTAACAACATAAGAAATTTTAGAAATTGTGAGTGGGTTAAAACACTCACCTTTATACAAATCTAAAAATAATAGACTTCTAATTAATAGCTCCGCTCTATGTTTCCTTAGTCACCTTCTTGATTACTAGCTTTGTTCCAAAAAAATTCTTTTATTTTGATTTAATTTAATTTTCCTCCTTATTATATTAATATATATGTGTATGTATGTATTTTTAAAAGGTTTGAAAAAAGAAGATTTGAAAAAGAAGAATTGAAAAAAGAAAAGGATTAAAATAAGAACTGAAAATGGAAGAGAAGATCTAGATTTGAAAAGAAAGAAGAAAGTTTGAAACAGAAGAAAATTTGAAGAAGAAGAATATTTGAAGAGGAAGGAAAAATTAAAATGAGAGATAATAAAGAGATTTGAAGAGGAAAAAAAAGAAAAAGAAAAAAAGAAGAAGAAGGTTAGAATGGAGGCCGGGGTTTCATTTGCGTCATATCTTATTTATAAGGTTAGAGTTAGGTTTAGGGCCAAAGAGATTTGAAAAGAGAGGCCGCTATTAATTAGAAATAAATGAAAAGACGTTTCAGAAAATGAAGTTGGAAAATGAATGAAAAAATAAAGTAAATATGAACCAACTTGGTATTGAAATATAGTAAATATGAACAGTCTTTTTAAAAGTAGCAGGTATTAAAAAGAGGTAATTATTAATTAGAAAGGGAATGAATGGACCAAACCTATACTGTAAACAAACTTTTAGAATTTAAATTCCAAAACAATCATTCACTTAATTAATTTTTTTAACCCTAAACATACCAAATTTAACATCCTTTAAAGATTTAATTAACACACAATAAAGGAAAATAAATTCTCTACACAAAATTGGTGTCATAAATTAAAAGAATATACAGCATTAAGAACTTTTCATCTCTCCCTCTTTGTGATTAGATTGGGAATTAAAAAAAGTGGAAAATAGGCACAAGGACAAATTTTCATAAAAATTTTGACTGAAGGACAACAAGATTTATTTTTAGGCTGAAGGACAAACTTTGAAAGGTAATTAGGCTGAAGGACAATGCTAAATACAACTAGCATTTTGTACAATGTAAAACTGGATATAATGCTAGTTATAATTAGCATTTTGTACAATGTTTGCACGGTACAAAATGCTGCTATATTTAGCATTGTCCTTCAGTCTAATTTTCTTTCAAAGTTTGTCCTTCAGCCCAAAAATGAAACTTTGTGTCCTTCAGCCTAAATTTTTTTCAAAGTTTGTCCTTATGCCTAATTCCCTCTTAAACAAATATGTTAACATTTCAATTGAATGTTTTACTAGGAATGCACTAACACACATTCAAAAATATGATAGCATAAGCAAGGTAATATGAACAGGTGTATATTATATATATGTACATTTTATCGCCACTTATAGTTTACATTCGTAAATAAAAGGTATGAAAATAATCCACATAAGGAGGCAATGAATGTAAGAGTAAATTATAAAAGCGAAGATGGAAAGGTAAGTTATGTTGCAATTAAAATCTAATTAAAAAGGAAATAGTCAAGTGTACATCTATTTTACCCCTTTTATCATCTCCTATTAACATTTAATTTAATAACGTACGAGATTTCAAACCTAAATAATCCTTTCTTTTTAATGATCTAATTGGATCTAAAACATAAGTATAAATTTAGGTATAAACATATATGCAATAAACTAGCATTAAATTTTGAAACGTGAACTAACTTAATTGGAAATAAATCACTCAATCTAAATTTATTTCAGTATATATGTTTACAATTAACGTCCTCCTACTTTTTAATTAAAAGATTCTAATCACATTAACTGTCATTGATTTCCAAAGTAAAAATAAATGAGACAATTCAATTCCTTTTTATAGTAATTTAATGTATTTACAGAATTATTGTATACAAACCAAATGTCATTAATTTCTTATTTCTATAATAAATTTTTCAACTTCCAACATTTCAAATAAATAAACATATGATTTTTTTATTTAGTAAAGAAACATATATTATTCTTTTTTATTTTGACATTTATTATTCCAATCAATTGGAATTTACATTCATACGGTCATTTATTTTCTTCCTTATTAAACTTTACAATTAATTCCTATTTAAGCTCTACAATTATACTCCTAATTTTCTTTACCAATACAATTGATTGAAATCACATTAACAATTGTCAATTTCATTCAATCAACATCAACAATCACATTCATACTTTATTATCAACCAACAAATATTATAATTACTTATATAACATTGATTTTATCAAATTATAGTTTATTACATGCTATTTTAATTATTGCTTCATTCATAAATCATTAACAATACATTATTACCAAATATTACCTTAATTCACACTAATGTAATATTTGATTTCATTTATTGCAATTGGTTTCAATTAATTGGAATTGCACTAAATTAGTTATTTATCCACTTGCATTAACATTATTACCTTTAATTGCAATTTGATTACCAATCTTATTTAACACACTAAATAAATAAATAACATATATTAGTTGTCACCTATTTACTTTTACTTACATTTACAAGTTTATTACTTACCATTAACACTATATTATTTCATTAATTAATTCAATACTTACATTTGTTTTTCTTATATTTCACTTACAAATCAAATCTACAATAACCGCAATATTTAAGTGAATTGATTGCGATTGATTCCCAATTAATTTTTAATATATTAAATAATGTGTAACCTATAATAATGTTAGTCACCATTTACCTTAAATCACATATATAACACCTTTAAGTTTATTATCGTAAACAAATGTTACAACTTACCTCTATAAAACAAATTTTATTATATTACCACTAATTATGTACTAGTTCAAAAGTTTATAAACACTTACATTTATTTACTTACATTTAATTTATAACCAAGTTATAACCTTTACATCATTTCAATTAATTGGGATTTCATATCAATTGTTAATAGTTAACTTACATTAGTATTGTTACCATTCATTCTAGTCATCATTTCCACTAACAATTCACAAATTTTTATTCTCTTCAATATTAAATTATAAAATCTTATTAAATTAACCAATTTAATTATCGATATTTTACGGGTTTTTACACTCTCCTCCACTTAAAACTTTTCGTCCCCGAAAAGAAAGAGAAGGGAAAAGAAAGAATTAAATAAACAATATATCTTATTCAAAAATATTAACTTTATAAACAAATTATTTACAAAATTTAATAATTTAAAGAAAATTTATCAATTTACAACCATTAAATCCTTTTATACTTAAATTAATAAAGTTTGGAAAACATTTTCAAAAAATTTCTAAGTCCAAAATTTATGGAAAATTTCGGTTTCCTTTGTACGGAGAGGCTCGGGAGAAAATATAATATCAAATATAATAATATACAACATATATTTTCCAAAATAATATATCCCAACATGGGAAAACAATATAATAATGCTAGAAAACCGTAATCCGAGAACGTACCTATTTGTCGCGCAATTAACGCTTAAATTATGAAACCAAAAGAAGTAGCAATTGCTTCCATAACCTGCATTTCACTTATATAATCTAAAGAGTTAATAATTATATAAAATGAAATATTTAAAGTTGTTTCAATTCCAAACAACAAATCAATATAAAACAACAATCATTTGCAATCGCAGCATAAAATCATCATATAAAATCAACACAAATCAATTATCCATTCATATCAAACAAAGCAAATAGTTGTTCAGGTTCAAAGACTTTAAATTGTACAGAATGAAAAATAAACTACTAAGTGCACCTTTTACTCAACGGTCATGGATGAAACTAAATAGATTATTCATACATCTAAACAATTTTAAAGTATCCTTGCCCAAACACCCATAAGCCAAACAAAACAACAATTCTAAACAATAGATCAAGTTAATTTTTATCAATTTCTTTTCATAACCTTTGTTGTTTGATTTCCTTTTCGTTCATACAGTGGTTTATCTTTTTATTTTACATTTAACTTCTTACAATTTTCATTTATTCATATCATGTAAATTTTTTTATTGTATTACATTCATTTATTCACTACTTTTTTCATTTATTTACGGTATTCATCTTTCTACTTATTTTTAAAATAAATAACTTCAACATCTACTTAAGTCTATAATTATTTACTTGCAACATTTACCTTCTATCATATTTCATTGTAGTAAGATTACCATTATAACTTAAGTTCATAACCCCTATAACATCAAAATCTTATTTGCAAAAGAAATTCATTGAACACTTTCATTCATACGTTTACTTGTACAATTTCCATTACATTTTCTTATTAGACATTTCAACTTTTACATCTTTTGGTAAGTTATATATATGCTTTTTAAGAATGTAATTGAAAGTTATACAAGTTTATCTTATTTCTTTTAATAAATTAAACGTTCAATAACCTTATTTTTTTTTATAGGTTACACATTTCAACTTTCTAGAAATTTCATTTATAACCTAGCATTTAATCTCTTATTTTAATTAGAGGTTCCAATTATTAATTAGTTACATTCCATTTCACTATAATAATTGAAACTATTAATTTATCGGAAATTTAAGAACTAAATACTGGGTTAAATCTGTCATTTTAAAATAATAGATAAACGTATTTATATTTCGAATTATATTTAAAACAATTAAAATTTTATATTTGGTTATCAAAATAAATCTGCAGTAAAACTACTATAGTGGCCTTCCCACTTCGAAACTCGAAAATGAATGTCGATGATGCGTGCACTCATCACCGAAATTATTTTCCAGCGATAGAAAGGGAAGTACCGAACTTAAATTTTTCCAAAATTTCTTTAAAACAATTTTTTTCAATTTATATTGAAATATTTATATCAGAAAATACTTCTAAAATATTATTACTATATTCCAAAATCATTTGAAAGAAATTTTCAAAACCCCGGAACTTAATTTCTAAATTTCTAATTTATTCCTATTTATTTTACTTTTCCAATCTTACTAATATTTATAAATTACTCTACCTAACAACCAATTAATTACAACCAAATATATATCA
This sequence comes from Allium fistulosum, assembly GCA_030737815.1. NCBI lineage: Eukaryota > Viridiplantae > Streptophyta > Magnoliopsida > Asparagales > Amaryllidaceae > Allium > Allium fistulosum. Next base: position 133,351,227 of record CM060904.1, read on the forward strand.
TTTAAAAAAAAATATTTTATATATAGAAAATGTAATAGGCAAAATTATTTCATTCACCTATATTCAAAACAAATATTGTGTCGGTCTGTCCTATTAAGTGTTTAGAAATCCCTATTGATGTCATAACGTCCCATGCACCAACCAGAATTTAAAAATACAAAACGGAACAAATTAACATAAAATCAAAACCTTTTTATAACACTAACAAATACGCTCTCTCATATATATACACTCAGCGACTCATCATAGGGTATTACTACCCTATCAATAAAGAGTCAGACCCCACAAAGCTAAGGTTTATTGCTAAACCAAAGCTCTGATACCAGATGTAACGTCCCGCCCTTTTGTACGCTTTAAATCGATGATAAAACCAGACACGTCAGACTTAAAACCATACAGAAGGGCGAATTGTTATGGGGTAAATAAGAAAAAGCAGAGAGAAGAAGAAACAAAATAAAATCTTGCAACAGAACGGTAAAATAATAATTAAATAAACAGTTCATGAAGCTATTTTACAAAACATTTGATTATACTTATACAATACATATCAGAGTTACACATACCAGTGAATAATAAATAATGCAGCGGAATAATGTGATGCAGTGGAATAATATAATAAATAATAGTAATAAGATCTTCGTTTTCATCCTCCAGCAATAAGGTCTTCAAATCCTGAAATGATCAGACTAACCCGAGCAAATTGAAAAGACAAAACACTCGAGTCAGAACTAAAAGATCTTATGTAAGTTAAATCAACGGTAAATAAAATGGGTGGAACGACGTCAGAGATGTTTACGGGATTTGACATCTCCTATCCAGTGTCTAACGTTAGTGCAGTAACTTAAGAGATGCTCGGGATTCACATCTCCTAAGGATCCGTTAACTATTTACTATGTAGTAATATTTCGCTATTATAATAATGTCTATAGTAAAATAAACTTACTTTTAAATAGCGTTAAGTAGTGACCCAATATTCACCTTAACACGTAATAGTCCCAGTAGTCCATCCAGTATCATAGTCCCTCCTGATCGGGAAGCCACCAAAGGATAGCACACGGGCTATGAGAGAAAACCAAACTCGTACAAGGCACGCTATGGTAGGTGATACGGCACAACTAGGCAATGCTAGCGTAGATATACTAATTGCTATCCGGACTGATGGTAACGCGTAGCAGCTACTACCGCCCACCTTGAACAGCACCCCCAAAATCAAAAATCAAAAGTGGCCACCGAATCAATCCAAAAGTCATAGTATAATATCGAAGGAGCATGTCTGATCAGAGGAATGACCTCATTGGCCCGAGAATCACTCCTGTTTTAGCCACCTTATGCCAACTCATGGGAGTCGAGTCCATGTATTTACCTCAAAGGAAACGCTGCCACCATCCTACTTCATTCTGGAATCTCCACCGCGTACACGGTTGTTAAAGTGGTTTTCGGAGTTGGCAGAGAGTATGACAACTTCCGATCCCGGTCTCTTTATCAACCAAACGTTATTATAACACCACAGTCCTTTCAAAATAGTTTATACTTTTAAAACCAGAATATAATTTCCATCTCAAAACCATATATATACGATATCATTTCCGTTTTAAAACCCAAATCAATATGATATCATTTTTATTGAAATATATCCTTTTTTCCAAAATCATAGCACTTTCAAATCATAATAACTTGAAACCCATAACTTTGAAACATAACTTCTAATACTTAAATGGTTTAAATATTAAATTACTTTATATAATAAAATAGCTTCTTTAATTTCACAAATAAATTCCAAATATCGATTTGAACCTCCAAATAAACCATTTCAATTTCCATATATTTCAAAGCTTTAAATATTCCTCCATTTCAAAACTAATTCTTTGATAATTCCATATATATCAAATTCAATTACAATTATTTAGATTTGAAATGTTTACTTAATAAATCCAATATCATTTAAGTAAAGCCTTTAACTTCAACAACTGGATATTCTTTCAATTTATTTAACTTGATATATTCATTTAAATCAACATGATATTCATTTAAATCACTCTAAACTAAAATCAAGTTATAAAAATCATACTCTTTAAAAGCACGATTTTATTTAAATTTCAAATCAAATTTATTCGAGTATAATTGTAACAACCCACCTTTTTGGACGGTTTAAATCGACAATAAACCACACATGTCTAATTCAAACCATTCAAAAGGGAGGATTGTTAATGGGGTAAATAAGAAAAAAACAAAGAATCTCGCAGCGGAAGACAGAATATAATAATCAAATAAACAGTTCATTAAGTTGTTATATAAATATCATTTGATTACACTTTTACAATTCAAATCAGAGTTATACATACTTCGGAAATAAAATAATAATGCAGCTGAACACATGATGTAGCGGAATAATTATAATAAATAGTAGAATCATTTTCATCTTCATCCTCCAAGATAAAATGGTCTTCAATACATTGAAAATACTTAGGCTGACCCGAGCATAAAGGAAAATAATACACTCGAGTCAGAACTAAAATTCTTATGCAAATTAAATCAAAATTAGATGTAATAATGAATGCAGATAACTACATTTTTGAAGGTTCAAATTTCTAGAAATGTTATTGTTTCCATATTCAAAATAAAATGGATTTCACAATAAATCCATACTAGTAACTTACAAATTTACAGAACAATTCTCGGTTAAATTTCATAGTTTAAGAGATTTGATTTATAAAACTGTTCCAAAGTTTCAATATTCAATTTTATGGAAACTTCCCAATGTTTCAAAATTTAATTTTTGAGAACTTTTAAATAAGGTAACAACGGTTTATTTCTCAAAATTATTTTTATGCAAATAGTAAATCTAAACATACTATTTTTCCTCTGATGTAAATACTTGAAATTCATGGCTTTTATATCTTTATTCAGCATGCAAATAATCAATATGAAAATTTATATGATTACAATAAACTATAGGGTGATAATAAGGATATATCAAAACAAATAAACAAATACACATTCAATCACGATAGCATCCATCACAACATACAATCAACATTCAAATCAATCAATTCAACCAATCAACCAATTCAATAACATGTCACAGTAATTATTAGTCATCACATATTGGAATTTAGCTATTCAAGTTAAATATCAATAAAAATTTCAAACCAACAATCAAAAATTTATCACTATATGACCTGGTTTAACTTCCAATAAAATTTTAGTATTTTGTGAGTGAGTTTAAACACTCACCTTATGGATTTTCCTTTTCTAGTCGGATTTGGATCTGCTACTACTTCCTCCTTATGATTTGTTCCCTTGCTATCTTAATCTTTTTTTTAGAATGTTTTAGAAGAGACAGAGAAGTTTGTATAGATCTGGATTTGAAGAAAAGGATTTGGAAAAAAAATTGTGTTTGGAAAAAAAGAAGAAAATTTAAAGAAGATGAAGCTTCGAAAAAGGAAAAATAAGCTTTGAAAAAGAAGAAGAAAGTTTGAAGAAGAATAAAAATAAAATAAAAATGAAGCAAAAAAAATGGAAAAAGAAGGAGATTTAATGAAGAATAAAAAATGAAAAAGGAAGGAGGAAGGTGAGAGAGAAAAGAAATAAGAAGGAAATTTTATTTGAAAAAATGAAGGTACAGAAGATGAGATTAGAAAATGAAATTAGGCTACAGGAATGAAGATAGAAACAATGAAAAGCTAATAAGATATATATAAACAAACTAGGAATTGAAATAAAGTAAAAATATGAACAGCCCTAAAACGTAGTATTGAAAGATGTGAATTAGAGGAATAAATAGATAAATAAAGGTAAAAATAAATATTTCATTTTAAATATGAAGCTTCAGGAGAAAGAATTGCCAATGAAAGGAAGCTACAAGAACTAATGATGCATAAGCAAAATAAACTTCAGAAACGGAAAATAGTAAATGCTAATTAGATGGCATGAATATAAATTTAGATGTTCACATTAAAACGGAAAAAAAGGAAAAACTTCAGATAAAGCATTTGAAAGGAGCAAATGAACAAAGGAGAAATAAATGAAAAGAATGTGGAAATTATCAATTATAAATAAATCAAATAAAGAAACTATTAATTAATAAGCGACGAATGAGTAGTCTAAAAATTAAATGGATGCTTAAGTGGAGGTTATGATGAGAACTTAAAAATGAAAAGAGAGAAAATGAGAGGTGCTAATAAATGTAAAGCAAATGAAGGGACCACATATATCCTATAAACAAACATTTGGGGTACACATTGCAAAACTTACTCCAATTAATTCGTATCAATAAACCCTAATATACATATATTTACATTATTTAATTCCATATTAAAACATTTGTTTTATGTTAATATATATGCACACTACATTAACGCAATCAATTAATTAACAATCAATCATTCAATTAATCAACCAATCAATATATATATTTATTTACGTTACTCAAACCAATTTATTAATTAATGAATATATATCTACCTGCGCACTTTAAAAATGATTTACTTTACTTTTTAATTTCTGTAACGGTTACCTTAATGCAACCAATTTACAAGTTTTAACCATATAAAAATGGAAAAATAAATATATGTGAACTTATGTAATTAATGTACAACTGTTAATAAAAGATAATTTCTAATTGATTCGACAATATTTACACAACCATGAACCCTCTGGTATATTTAAAAGTTTGAATATTAATGTGTGTGTGTATTATTCTAAAATTTAATTAATTTTTTTTAATCCAAAAATTCAAAATAAAACTTTTATTTTTATACGTCTCAAAACATGCAACAATTAATAGCAAAAGAAATGAAGGGACCATGTACATCACACAACCTTTTTAAAATTCAATTTGTGAAACGTAACCAAATTAACTTCATTGACTCAAATAATATTCAAATTTGTACGCATTTAGTTTTTTTATATGCATAATAAATAAAATTACTTACCATAAAAATGAAAACGTTCAATTTGGTTTTTCAAAAATGATCTTTTATTAGCATTAAAACATCCATTTCGTTTAACATAAAAGGTGCGCTTCTTTTATTAAATCTATTAATTGCAATCAACGTTTTCTTCCCTTCTAATTGAAATATTGCAATTACGTTAATTACAATTACTTATAAAGTTAAATTTCCAAACAGACAACTAAAATGGATGAAAAATAGAATAATTGTTTTCTTTAGTCATTTAAACACGTTTATAAATTTGTTGTCTATACAGCAGAGCAATAAATAACTTAAATAAATTACTTTTCTACTCTTGTAATCCATCCATATGCTAAAGCACAGTTCAAATATACATATATTTCTTCCTTTAAATTAGTCATTCTATTCTTTATTTTAATGAAAATTAAACCTACATTCACAAATGAAACATCCATTTTATTAGATATAAATGTTCTTTTCATTAAACCAACTTTCGTTATATTTTCACAAAACATAAGCTACGTTTAATTACACCTATTAATTTACAATTTAATATTCTCTCTCTTATTAATTGAAATTATTCGATTACATTAATTTCAATTGATAACAAAGGTGAATTCAAAATGGTCTAAATAAATGTAATGAGAAAGAGAACAATTATTTCCTATCAATCAATGATTTAAACACATTTATGAACTATTGAATACAAATAGGAATTATACATTTATTACCAAATAATACTTTCTCATCCCTGCAATCAAATCTTTCAGCTACCAAACAATTCAAATAAATTAACATATGATTCTTTTTATTTATAAAGAAACATTTATTATTCCCTACTAACATTTATTATTCCAATAAATTAGAAATTTACCTTTAGGCAATTGTCAATATCATTCAAATCAATATTATTAAAATACAAACTAACATTTGTTATCATCCTTATATTATTGCAAATATATGTCGTCAATAGAAATTTTAATTAAGATCATAATTTATATTATAATCTAATTTGTATCAATACAATATTAATTTTTTTATTCCTACCAATTTTATTCAAAAATCTTATTTAACTTAATACTTTTAAATGTTAAAAAAAATATGGGTCGTTACAATCTCCCCCACTCAAAACTTTTCGTCCCCGAAAAGAAACAAGAAGGAATCCAAAATATGTTATATTTTATTTAAATAGTCAATTTATAAAAAAAATTAAACCTACATATTTAAGTTTAATAAAAAAAATAACTCAAATTCTTTTATAGAATAAAAATTTAAGTTTTTCGTATTCACCCTTGAAGAGAAAAGAAATATTTCAATATATCTAAATAAAATTCAATTAAAACATTTAACCTCATTCACTTAGTAAAATATAAGATATATTTAAAACATTCTCATAGCACTATGCAAAGATTTTTCAAAAGTCTAAAACAATATTAGAAATTTATATCCAAACAATATAATAAGCTTTAAAATAAAGTTCCTGAAATCCGATAACTTAATAAACTCATCATTTTGAAATAAGTATAAACTCTATATTATTAAAGTGAAATTAATAATATAGTCAAATCTTACATTAAATATCCAAATAAAAGTACAAAATTTCATAGATTCATTATTAATTTTACATACTTGGTTTAAAATGAATACTCAAATCATGGGAAAATCATTTATCATAGTTTAATACAAAATTCAAATAGTAACTAAACCTATAAATTTTCTATTAGTACTTTCAAGTAAATATTCCAAATCATACTTCCAAAATAGAAATTCAAATTTTTTTTCAAGTACATTACTATAAATAAACTTCGCAAATCAATTTTTCCCCACTTATATAATGTCTTTAAATTTTACATTCAAAGAAACTTATATAAATTTTACTTGAAATATTCATTTCACAGCTTTATTTTCCAATCAATCTTCTTTACTAATTTAATGCTTTTCAAAAATTCATTTATAAAATTTCTTGCTTCCTTCATAAATACCATTTAAATATTTTAAATAACATCTTTATAAATATGCCTAAACTATTTGAAAATAGTTATTTACATCATTACTTATATTTACAAAGAAGCTATTGAAAACCTTAAATTCATTATTTATAAATATAATAGTTTTATCTCAAGATACTTTTAAAAATGATTAATAAATCAATAATCAATTACTTTAAATATTTTTTATTTAATTAATAACTTCTAAAATATTTACAACACTAATAATTTACTATTAAACCATGTTTTATATAAATAAAAAAAATATTTTATACATTTTAAAGTATTTAGAAAATAAAAAATGACCAAAATATCTTTTATATAATACTTTATCAAAATACATTTATAACTTGATGTCTTAATAGGTCTATCCTCGTTCTTGCAGACTCTGGCCATGCGTTGATCAGGCACAAGGCTAGAATTCTCCAAGTACTTAGTAGACATTATTTCAACATCTAGTGAAAAATAATTAAAAAAACAGGTATGAGAAGTACCGCTCAAAATCCAATGTCAAATGATGATAATACGATAGCAATGGCCCACTGCTGATCCAGTATTTACGCAATGGACACAAAACTTTCTAGAAGATCCTTCTACCTTCTGGACTCCAGAAAAAAATTGTAGCCAGTTCGTAAACAAGGGACCATCAACCCCTGCTGAAGTGGTCCGCTGCTGATTCAATGATTTATGCAATGGATGCACTTCTTTCCTGCAAGATCCATAAACAACAGATCCCAGGATCGAAAGCGCCTCCATTGGGTAAACTAAAGAACCATCTACCCTGGGAAAAAAAATCGAGGAACTCATGAGTTTATGTCCGGACAACCATATCAATTCAAATCCATTTCTGAATTCACCCAAGTCTATTAGGGTTTAATGGTCGAATCCATTTGTAACAACCCGCATATTTATCGATTTTATGTTTAAATATTTTATCTAAATATTTTAATCGTTAGTTGGATTTTAGTCCAAAAAGCTACTTTTTGCATACGGTCAAATTAGGACTCGAGACCACCTCCATTGAGTTCAAAATGACGTTTGCGATCTTTTTGAGTATAAACTTCGATATGTTTGGAGTTGGTGGGATTTCGCTACTTTTTTCCACTTGAGTCTTTGGTTGGTTTTAGCCTATTAGACCCAACTCTTCACCCTCACTCTTCATAACTTCCTAACTACTTCAAGCTTCTTCATTAATGGTGAGTGGAAAGAGAAATTAAAACTCCAAACTCAAATTCAATTGAAAATCCAACATTCAACTCCAAATTCAAGTAGAAGGAAGTGATTCAAGCTTGTGGTTGCATCTCCATTAGCTTCAAGCCCCATCTTCATCAATTTCCGTGCAAAGGTGAGATTTTTAATCTCACATCTTGCTTATATTGCCATTGGGCTGTTGGGAATGATCCCCTATTGCATTTGTATGAATATCTGCATTTGGTTTGGATTGGATTGGCGAAAAACTTCAATTTTTGGTGTTTTGATGATTTTTTGGCTCTAGGTCGTTCTGGCCTTCACTAGGTCGTATACGAGTTAAGACTTTAGGTCGCTGCGTTGAAAAGTCTCCTAGGGATAGGTCGTTCCAGCCTTAAGAATTCGCTCTGAATCACTAGGTCGCGCGGCGCTAAGTCATAGGTCGTTTCCGACCTATAATCCCCCAGGCAAACGTTAGGTCGTTCGCGCTGGCTTATCTCGTAGGTCGTCTCCGACCTAAGCTTCTTTTCAATAGGTCGTTCGCGAGTTAACTCCTTAGGTCGTAGGACTTTTCTTTTCCTTAGGTCGTAAGACCTTAGGTCGTGCACTTTTAGGTCGCGAACAACCTTATGTCGCGAACCTCTTTAGGTCGTATGACCCTAATTTTCTTAGGTCGTTGGACCTTTTTAACTCATTAGGTCGTAGACCCTTAAACCGTTAGGTTGCGTGTCTTTAGGTCGCGAGTTTTAGGTCGCGTGGCGCAGCTCAATTCAACACTTAGGTCGTTCGCTCCTTAGGTCGTTCGTACCTTAGGTCGTTCGTCCAGTTAGGTCGCATGACTCCATTCCCACTAAGTCGCTCGATCACTTAGGTCGCTCACCTTCTTAGGTCGCGTACCAGTTAGGTCGTGCACCCCTTTAGGTCGCGTACCTTCTTAGGTCGCGCATCCCACTTAGGTCGCAGGACTCTGTTAAGTCGTAGGTCGTCTCCGACCTTACCCTTGGTCTTGTTAGGTCGCGTGAATCCTTAGGTCGTATGACCTACTTTTCCTTAGGTCGCTTGACCAGCCTGCCTTCATTAGGTCGAACCCCGTATAACTCTGCGTAGGCGATCTTATCTGAAAAGCATTCAACAGAACTTCCACTTTGATGCATTTTGAGCTGATTTCCTTGGATTTTGTTCACGTCTTCGAATGTGAATTTTTGTGATAGATTGTTTCAACAATTGTTTTATGACTTGTCACTTTAAAGATATGAAGGTTTTAATACTAGTAGTAAATATCAAAACTCTTTCATCAAATCGATTTCAACACTATTTTAAATATCAAAAGTTCGTTTTCTCAAACCGATTTCCAATCTACTAATATATACAAGCCTTTACTTCACTCGGATGAGAAATCGACTTAAACGACTTAGTAAAACGAGTGGTATGAAACGCTTGCGTTCACTTTGTCGGTTAGCTCTTGGACTTGTTCGATTGAACCATTTTGTGACAACTTTCTAGTGATGATTTACAGTTTGTTCGTAAATATTTAAGTTAAGCAAGTGGTTATGGGACATGAAGCTAAACTTTTATGTTTACTAGCTTAGTGTAATTGACACTTCTCGTTGATCATGACGATCACTTTTATGATTTAAACTAGCAATTGTGCGATGTCTCTTTGTTTGCAAGGTTAGACTAGTCCTCATTGGTGTGATTCCGACTCACACATATCTCCTTGTCCGCGAGGTTAGTCTAGGCACCACTTGTGTGATTCCACTCACACATACCTTTTTGTTTGCGAGGTTAGACTAGACACCACATGTGTGATTCCACTCACACATACCTTTTTGCTTTTTGGTTAGTCTAGACCTCAATCTGTGTGATTCCGACTCACACATATGGGGTAGCTCCCCATGGTCTTCGGACCGTCATGTGATAGGCCTCTTTCTCTTTTTATGATTTCTGGATTTCTTGTTATGATTTCTAGATTTTATGTCATTGACTTGTTATGAGTACAAGTTTAGGGTATGATGCCCTCTTTGGATCTTTGAGAAGATTCTTGTGATATTGATCATTTCTCATCGGTTGATCTCCTGTTGATCATCATTTGCATACTTATAGTAGTATGTCAGTATGGATATTTTATGTTTATGCCATATCTTTTATTTTATATCATGTCATCTGATATTTATAGCTAGACTGATCCGTTTATTATTTTCTTAAATAATACTCGGGTCAGACCGAGATGTTACAGGTGCTTCTGCTTGACTTCCTCCCGGGATTTGCTTCTCTGACTTTTGGCTAACCATTTAGTTTAGCAATTTTTGTTGTATACACTTGAGATATGGACTCATAGTTGTATTCTTTTGGTATAGCACGTGTTGCTATTCTTTTGTATTATTGTGGATCTTTTTGACCACTACTCTGATGTACACTTTCATGTGTTGGTTATATATTCATATCTTCTTCTGCCTTTGTGATATGGATGTCTGTGACTGATTTGTGTTATGCTTATTTCTATGTTTGTTTCCGAAGATTATTTTATAGCCACCGTGTGATAAGCAATTACATGGATGGTCGCTCCTCAATAGCCTTATTCTCCGTACTAGTTGACAACACTACATCGTAGTGTTCTTGGCTAGCGTGGGTATAGAGGTGGGGCGTCACACCATTCCTGGATTCCCCAAGTCCATTTGGGTCGAAGCATATCATACTATACTTCTTTACGGAGGGTACTTCCCCATACCTCTTACTTCAAAATATAATATAACATATATAGTACCCTTTCAAAATCATAGCTTCAGATATTGCACTTATATAAATTCCATTATATATAAGATTTTATTTTAAGATAAAGTACTTTCCAAAATCAATAATCTCGAATATACAAATGATTCTTGTATAAATTCCGTTATATATAAGATTTATCTCTTCAGATCGAATACCCTCGAAAATTAACAGCTTCAAAGTCACTTGTACTTATGTAAAGTCCATATTATACAAGAATAAAAAAATTTCCAAAATCAATTTCGTTATATGGAAAGCTATATGGCTTGAATATCTTTTCTTTATAAAAGGTTTTGAATATTGAATAGTTTCGTATATAAAAATCATTTTGTGAAATAGTTTTGTATATAAAATAGTTTCGTAAAGTGATTTGTAAATAAAATAGTTTGTATAAGAAAAATAAAAGAAAATAGTTTGAAAAATGGTTTTAAATTAATAGTAGTTTTGCATAGAAGAAAGTTCCAATTTAAATTACAAAGATATCCAACCCAACAACTTTCAATTTCAGCATCAAAGCATATCAATAATATTAGAACATATGATGTACATATCTCATCATTTCGCAGAATTACATCTGATCACTCGCTCGGTCACATAAGTTTACTTTCGAATTAGTATTGTCCACTCAACTTCCCTAATGCGGACTTCGATATAGTTTCTTGACTAGAAACCATCATTCTCCTTGCATAGTCCAGAGAATTCTAGAATGAAACGATAAATCCATATCAGATATTCGCCATCAAGAATCGAATGAAAAATCCTAAAATGAAATGGTGTAATTCATCTCGAACTTATGTTCTCAAATCCGGATCAAATAAATTTTGCGAATAAAATAATATACATACAACTTATGTAATTATTCCAAATTGTTTCATCGCAATTACATTTTAATTAAATTCAGTTTTAATCTCATTGATTAACACAAATATCTCTTCAAATTAAAATATTCGTTTCATAGAATTTCTCCAATTAATATTAAACATTAATATATTTGTTTTTATAATATTGCTTTTATTTCTCATCAATTTAAATTACATTCATTTCACATGTAATATTTATCATTTAATACTACATTTATTTGCAAATCATTTCATAAGGAATTTTCTTAAGTTCATAACCAATTTATAAAAGCTTAATTCCTTTTTATAAGACATTGTTCGAGTTTAAAGTTATCACAACTTTGTTTATAACCATTTATTGCACATCCATTTATTTCATAACAATTTACAAGTCATGGTTTTATTTATAATCATTTCACATTTAATTAATATTTGCTTATCCCATTTAGTTTCACCTTTACCTATTCAATTTATTTATGACACATTTCATACATGTAAATTAAGTTTATAAAAATATTTTTCCAATTTAATCTCATTCACAACATTTCCTTAATTACAGTTTCAATTTAAACATCCTAAGGCTTAAGATTCACACTTGTATACTATTACATGCCAATAATGTATACCGCAACTCTATTCATTAACTAGACATAGATATAACAAATTAGACCTTGTTTCACTTGCTTTCAAATTAAGTTTATCAAATTCAACTGCATAATTCAACACAATTTCTAAATTTCAACTCATATGTTAATTCAAAAGGTTTGATTATCCAAAATATCTAGATATTCCTTTTTTTTATAGTTGAAACTACATGTCAACAAACAACAAAATTCACAACAATATTTCAATTTCATGAACAAATATCCTAATTATTCAATTTATTCTCTTTAATACACCATTATTAAACTAGTGTTTAGTTCATAAATTCAATCAATAATAATAACCAATGTTTATAATTTCACAAAATACAACAAGTTAATAATAAATGACAAAAATTAGATATTACCATTTCATAAATCAAACACATTACAAATAACACTATAAGTAAAAAAAATTCCCTTTTATATATAACATATAATATTAGGAAAATATTTCATTTCAAAACTTATATAAAATATTTTTATAACACTAACAAGTATGCGCTCTCTCATATATACACTCAAACAACTCATTCTAGGGTATTACTAACCTATCTCTAATGAGTTTACCCCAACAGGCTAAGGTATAACTAAACCAAAGCTCTGATACCAACTGTAACAACCCACCTTTTTTGGACGGTTTAAATCGACAATAAACCACACATATCTAATTCAAACCACTCAAAAGGGAGGATTGTTAATGGGGTAAATAAGAAAAAAAAACAAAGAATCTCGCAGCAGAAAGACAGAATATAATAATCAAATAAACAGTTCATTAAGTTGTTTTATAAATATCATTTGATTACACTTTTACAATTCAAATCAGAGTTATACATACTTCGGAAATAAAATAATAATGCAGCTGAACACATGATGCAGTGGAATAATTATAATAAATAGTAGAATCATTTTCATCTTTATCCTCCAAGATAAAATGGTCTTCAATACACTGAAAATACTCTGGCTGACCCGAGCATAAAGGAAAATAATACACTTGAGTCAGAACTAAAATTCTTATGCAAATTAAATCAAAATTAGATGTAATAATGAATGCAGATAACTACATTTTTGAAGGTTCAAATTTCTAGAAATGTTATTGTTTCCATATTCAAAATAAAATGGATTTCACAATAAATCCATACTAGTAACTTACAAATTTATAGAACAATTCTCGGTTAAATTTCATAGTTTAAGAGATTTGATTTATAAAACTGTTCCAAATTTTCAATATTCAATTTTATGGAAAATTCCCAATGTTTCAAAATTTAATTTTTGAAAACTTTTAAATAAGGTAACAACGGTTTATTTCTCAAAATCATTTTTATGCAAATAGTAAATCTAAACATACTATTTTTCCTCTGATGTAAATACTTGAAATTCATGGCTTTTATATCTTTATTCAGCATGCAAATAATCAATATGAAAATTTATATGATTACAATAAACTATAGGGTGATAATAAGGATATATCAAAACAAATAAACAAATACACATTCAATCACGATAGCATCCATCACAACATACAATCAACATTCAAATCAATCAATTCAACTAATTATTAGCCATCACATATTGGAATTTAGCTATTCAAGTTAAATATCAATAAAAATTTCAAACCAACAATCAAAAATTTATCACTATATGACCTGGTTTAACTTGCAATAAAATTTTAGTATTTTGTGAGTGAGTTTAAACACTCACCTTATGGATTTTCCTTTTCTAGTCGGATTTGGATCTGCTACTACTTCCTCCTTTTGATTTGTTCCCTTGCTATCTTAATCTTTTTTTAAGAATGTTTTAGAAGAGACAGAGAAGTTTGTATAGATCTGGATTTGAAGAAAAGGATTTGGAAAAAAAAGAGTGTTTGGAAAAAAAAGAAGAAAATTTAAAGAAGATGAAGCTTTGAAAAAGGAAAAATAAGCTTTGAAAAAGAAGAAGATAATTTGAAGAAGAATAAAAATAAAATAAAAATGAAGCAAAAAAAATGGAAAAGGAAGAAGGAGATTTAATGAAGAAAAAAAAATGAAAAAGGAAGGAGGAAGGTGAGAGAGAAAAGAAATGAGAAGGAAATTTTATTTGAAAAAATGAAGGTACAGAAGATGAGATTAGAAAATGAAATTAGGCTACAGGAATGAAGATAGAAACAATGAAAAGCTAATAAGATATATATAAACAAACTAGGAATTGAAATAAAGTAAAAATATGAACAGCCCTAAAACGTAGTATTGAAAGATGTGAATTAGAGGAATAAATAGATAAATAAAGGTAAAAATAAATATTTCATTTTAAATATGAAGCTTCAGGAGAAAGAATTGCCAATGAAAGGAAGCTACAAGAACTAATGATGCATAAGCAAAATAAACTTCAGAAACGGAGAATAGTAAATGCTAATTAGATGGCATGAATATAAATTTAGATGTTCACATTAAAACGAAAAAAAAGGAAAAACTTCAGATAAAGCATTTGAAAGGAGCAAACAAACAAAGGAGAAATAAATGAAAAGAATGTGGAAATTATCAATTATAAATAAATCAAATAAAGAAACTATTAATTAATAAGCGACGAATGAGTAGTCTGAAAATTAAATGGATGCTCAAGTGGAGGCTACGATGAGAATTTAAAAATGAAAAGAGAGAAAATGAGAGGTGGTAATAAATGTAAAGCAAATGAAGGGACCACATATATCCTATAAACAAACATTTGGGGTACACATTGCAAAACTTACTCCAATTAATTCGTATCAATAAACCCTAATATACATATATTTACATTATTTAATTCCATATTAAAACATTTGCTTTATGTTAATGTATATGCACACTACATTAACGCAATCAATTAATTAACAATCAATCATTCAATTAATGAACCAATCAATATATTTATTTATTTACGTTACTCAAACCAATTTATTAATTAATGAATATATATCTACCTGCGCACTTTAAAAATGATTTACTTTACTTTTTAATTTCTGTAACGGTTACCTTGATGCAACCAATTTACAAGTTTTAACCATATAAAAATGGAAAAATAAATATATGTGAACTTATGTAATTAATGTACAACGGTTAATAAAAGATAATTTCTAATTGATTCGACAATATTTACACAACCATGAACCCTCTGGTATATTTAAAAGTTTGAATATTAATGTGTGTGTATTATTCTAAAATTTAATTAATTTTTTTAATCTAAAAATTCAAAATAAAACTTTTATTTTTATACGTCTCAAAACATGCAACAATTAATAGCAAAAGAAATGAAGGGACCATGTACATCACACAACCTTTTTAAAATTCAATTTGTGAAACGTAACCAAATTAACTTCATTGACTCAAATAATATTCAAATTTGTACGCATTTATTTTTTTTATATGCATAATAAATAAAATTACTTACCATAAAAATGAAAACGTTCAATTTGGTTTTTCCAAAATGATCTTTTATTAGCATTAAAACATCCGTTTCGTTTAACACAAAAGGTGCGCTTCTTTATTAAATCTATTAATTGCAATCAACGTTTTCTTCCCTTCTAATTGAAATATTGCAATTACATTAATTACAATTCTAATCTTTTATTAGCATTAAAACGTCTTCTTTTACCTCCTTCTTTCTTTCCCTGATCAATCTGTCTTTTCCGACACTCGATCGTTGGCATATTATCAGTGGAGTATTTGTGTCGATTTTTGAGGGCCGAGAAGGACGGGTCGTCACAGTGGTATCAGAGCTTATGTTGGCGATAACCTAGGCTTTGGTGGGGAAATACTCATTAGAAATAGAGTCAATAGTACTCTATAATGAGTTGAGTGTAAAAATAGCTATGAACGCGTATTTGTTAGTGAATATAAAAACTGTTTTTATATTGTGTTGACTTATCGGTTGAGTATTTATGAATTCTGGTCGGTACGGGAAGTACAACCGTATCAATAGGGGTTTCTAAACTCTTAAACAAGATAAACCGACATAGTATTGTTTTAAAGTGGATAAATGAAATAATTTCACCTAAAATTATATTTTTGATATAAAAGAAATAATTTTCTGAAATTATTATATATATAATATATTTGGATGTTTGGTTGTTAATATTATAATCAAATAAGAATCTAATATTTGAAATGGTCTATATTTATAACCAAATAGAATTCTATAAGTATGACTTCTCCAAAAGGAGTAAAACTAAAATTTGATTTAAACCAGAATTTAAATCTTGGAAATCTTGGAAAAATGTCTAAAATGAGTTGAACCAAGTGTGGAAATTTTTAAATCTTAATTTTTTTTGAAAGGTTTTCCAAAGTGATTGGAGGAAATAATGGGGTATTATATTGGAAATACTTTTAAATAGAAATTGTTAAAAAATGATTTTCTTGGAAATAAGGAAGCACTGAACTCACTTCAGTCGCTGGAAAATAATCTTGGTGATGATGACCACACATCAGTATTCATTTTCGAGTTTCTAAGTGATGGATTGCTAATGGGGTGGTTTAGTATAATTATTTGTTTGGACTTGTTTGATAAACAAGTTTGTTTTAGAAATTCCAAAGGGAGATTGTTTTGGTAAAACCAAGTTGTTTTGGAAATCCGGAGTTATGATTTGATGTGACAAAGTATGTATGTATATTGATGATTTCAAAATGGTTTTGAAATAAAACCGGGCAATTGAATTCTGGAAATTCTATTTAAATAATGAGAAAAGTTAAGATGAATTAGCTATTGAATTTATAAAGTGAAGTTGATCTAAATAGGAAAGGAAAGTGAAAATTTTAATCTTGGAATTAAAATTTAACTTGAGAAATGAAAGTGGATATTGAAATTTACATTAAGATAAGTTAAGTTAAATTAAAATTGTATCGAATTGAATTTAACTTAAATTAAATGAATTTGAGTTGAATTTAGATTGAACTGAAATCCAAATTCAAATGAGCTATAATTAATATTGAATAAAATTAAAATTTAGAATGGACTTAAGTAAATAAATAAGTTTTGAACTTATAAATTGGGAGATGAAATAATAAACTAAGATGAAGATGGTTTGGTAATAAAGTAAAAAGAATTGGGAAAGTAAAAATTTGAATTTGAAAATAAGGTTAAGTTTTAAAGTTGGTTGTAACATAAGTATGATATGGATGCTGATATAAACCTTAGAAGTAATTCAGTTAAATGGTTTATAAATAAATTAGCAAACAAAGTGGTGAACAACTTTAATAAGAATTAAATAAAAGTTGATAAATTTGATTGGATGAGAATCAAATTAAAGTGAAAATAAAATTAATGCAAGAAGAAATGAATTATTATGGAGTTGTAATAACTCAAGCAAATTATGAAATGGTTGTTGTCGAGCTTTATGAACGGTCTTGATTGAAACTTGTTTGGATAATGAAATAAAATGCAAGTGGAAGGATTTAAATTAATAATGTAATGGAAATGAGAAATTGAGTTGGAATTAATTTAAAATGGTTTAAAGCTTAAGAAATTGTTATTTGCTTGAATAACAGCAAACATGCATAGAAATTTGTCGTTTTGTTGTAAACTAAGTAAATGAATTAAAAGAAGTAAATAAAATTGGTTTTTGAATCAATTGGAATAGATTGAAGTTAATAAAGTGGATTGTATATAAATGAAAGTGAATCATAAAAGGGATGCAAATAAATCAAATTGAAAATAAAATTGATTGTGAATCAATTTGGAATTGAATAAAAGTAAATTTATGTAAGTAAGGCACATGTTAACCAATTTGATATGAATACGAGTTTAGTTGGTGAACAGATGGATTAAATATAGTGAGCTTGGTTGTAAATCTTTTCGAGTGGAATAAATTGAAATATGGATTTATAGAGGAAATTAAAATAGTGTGAAACCTTGTGATCACTTATAAATTTTGTTTAACATGTAGGATTATGAAGTTTATTTGTTGGGCTATGTAATTGATGATTTTGGCTAGTTTAATAAATGGAATGCTGTTAAAATTTCATATTGTTGAAACTTATGTGCTTGTTTGAGTAAGTACAGGTACGGGAGGTAATCAGTTAGGGTTCGGAGCACGTAAATGCATAATAAATTAGCTGCTCGCTTATAAAATACTAATGAGAGGTACGCCTACGCAATAAAAATTTAGAAATGAATAAATATTGTTATATATTTTGTTTTCCAACCGTGTGGGTCGATGTATATAAATTTATCATATTTATGATATTGTAAAACGCTCTCCGTACAAAGGAGATGCTGTCAAAAAATTTCGAAAATTTTGGGAGTTAGAATTTTTTTTGGAGGTTTCGAAAATTTTGGATTACTAGAAAAGTTGGTTTTTGAAACAATGTGAGAAATCAAAGTTTTTAATTTAGAAATGAAAGATAATGGTTTTGGATTAAACCAAAGAGTTTTGAGTAGTGAATGTAAGTTTTAACCAGTGGCTTTTTCTTAAGTTAATGAGTTTGGAAGCATTTTCCTACCTTAGCAAATTTCAGGACGAAATTTTTATAAGGGGGGAGGAATATAATGATCTGGAAATTCGGTCGTTAATTTTGAACATTTAATTTATTTCAAATGTTGAATGTAGATTATAAATTGATTTTGAAATAAAAAGATTTTGGTTAAATCAATAAGATAGTTATAATTTTAAATATGACAATTTAATTGGATTTGGATAATAATAATTTAATATTTGAAATTAGGATAATTTGTGAATCTGGGCATATATAGATATGGAAATGGTTTCTAAAATTTATTTAAAGTCTAGTTGGATTTGAATTTTATACTGATCTTTGGATGGAATCCAAAGTTGATAAGTTAAATTTGGAATTTTTATATTAAATTAATAATGGGATTTAATATATATAATAATAATGTAAAAAATTAGATTTTGATTTAAAATGAATCAGGATAATTTCTAATATGAATATAAATTCTATATGATTTATAATTAAGTTAGTAAAGTTTTAAAAGTGGAATTTTAAATGATTTCGACAATTTTGAAAATCGCTCGATTCAGTCGACGAGTTAAAATAGCTTTCCGGCGCACAGTCTCGGAATTCGACGAAACTAGTTCCATTGGATCCGTAATAGTTAATTATTATCGGATTTCAAATTTCGTAACGTTTGGAGTGACCGTTTGTTCGTACGGGTGATAAACGCGTTGAAATTAAAATCGGAAATTTAATATTTTAAATCGATTCAAAAAGCTATCTTCCATGTATGATTGAATTAGGCTCCGAAACATATTCCATTGTGTTCGGAATATGGGTAAAACTTTATGAACGCTTGTTGGCACGTTTCAATTGGAATTCGTTTGAAAATCAAGTAAATTGAGAAAATATTATTAAATTAATATATAAACCTATATATATACACATTTCAATAGTTAACCCTAATCTCCTATCCCTCATGGCCGCCACTCAACATAACCAATGGATGAAATGCTCTTACATTTTCCCTCGATTTCTCTCGATCCAAGCTTTATCGTCGAACGTCGCCAACTAGAAAGATGGAAAGCTTATCGAGCTCGACCCGATCAACGGTCGAGATCGCATATGGAGGACCATGGTGGTGGCAGATCGCCACGAAAGGCCCGACCTTTACCACCGATTTCCAGGTGGTCGGCAACAGTTGAGGCGACTGGATTTTGAGTGTTGGTGTGAGGGAGTTAGGCACACGCGTGGGAATGGCTAGATCAACCTCTGGTTGCTCGTAGGAAGGTGCATCATCGAGTGTGGGTGGATTTCTCCGTGCGTGGTAGGCTGTTATGCGTGAGGAAGGAGATAACCAAGTGTGGCCTGGATTTCTGGAAGTGAATCAACGACCGATTTTTTTTTTGGAAACTAATAAAATAAAAAGAAAATTAATTTATATAAATTTTATTCAAACCTTTAAAAATTCATACCTAACACGTGCATGATCATAATTTGATGAAATTGGAAGCTCCGGAACCGCAATGAGGAGCTCTACTCTGCAGTACAGATTTGGGAACGATTGGAGCTCGTGAAAATTTTAGATTAAATTGAAGGCGATCGATTTAATTTAAAATTGGAACATCCGTCAACGAAACTCTAGGTCAGTTAATCTCACTCACATCTGGATGACTAATTAATTTGAAATAGTTTAAAATTATAAATTATTGATTTATTGATTGAATGTGATATTATATATAGTGGTGTATATATATATATATATTGGAGTGATTGATTTTTTACATTATATAGCAGATGAGACCCTATACGCCCCGCATAATAATGGATGACCATATATACCGCCATATTCCATCTCGAAGTGGAATTGGTATTTTATATTGTGCTAACATCTGTGGATGCAGGGAAACAAGTTGGAGGGATCCAACTGGATTACTCAAAATGTTGTAATTATTTTTCATATCTGTGATAGGTGATGTCCGGTGATAGATTGGTTGGAAATTAAGTTATTCGGTGTTGTGGTTTGGATGAATATAATTTGGTATTTTAAATTACAAAATAGAATGAATTGGATTTTTAAAGGGAATGAAAGAAAATTTTGAAGTAAGTAATTATTGAGAATTTGGATAAATTGAGTAATAAATTTAAAGGGAATTTAAACCAGGATATTAGTTTGGAATTGATTAAGTGATTTGGAAATTGTGATTTTAAAGGAAACGAGGAATGGGAATTTGTAAACTGGATTTATAAAGTGGAATATTTATCAGTGGATAAATTTAGAAGTATAGATTCCGGTGGAATTTATAAGAAAACGTGCAATTTATTTTAAAAATAAAAAGGTGATTTTATTTTTATAAGTTAAAAAGTATATTTTCAAAGAAAAGATCTTAAAGTATAAACTAGAAGTTTAAAAATGTTTTTAGAAGTTTTATGAAATTTATTATTTTATTCATTTTTATGTGAAAAGTAAATATTTATTTAAGTTAATTATGGTATTTAATTATATTTAAAGGTAAATTAGTTTTATGATTTTTTAAAAGGAAATTTTAACATTAATATTTGATATAATAACTTTATTTTAAAAGGGTAATTTTGGTTTAAGTTTTACTCAGGAAACTCTTATAGAATTTCATAAGTATTATTTTGAATAAAGAATTTAGTGGCTTTATTTTAAACAATTTAATTATATATTTTTGAAAATGATTATAAGGAGATGGGAAATGTGTTATAAAAATAAAAAGTGGTTTATTTCTAAAGTGTTGAAAGAAATTTACGGGATTGGACCGTAAATTAAACTGGGATAAATCGAGCAGGATTTATAAAGGATTAGATGGGCTATATTGAAATGTAAAGTGTATTTCACCGAAAAACCGAGTATATTTTCAAAAGAAGATTTCCAAGTATAACTTAAAGGTCAATTTTTTTAAAAAGAATGTTTCAGATAAATTTATTATTTAAATTGTTTTAATATTTTTAAGTAAATATTTATTAAGTTAATTAAAGAAGAGATTTTTTAAAGGTTTAACTAGTATTTGATTTAAAAGATGGTTATTAAATATTTATACTCTATCTAATAGTTTATTTTAAAAGTAGTTTTGGCTTAAGTTTTACTTGGAAAATTAGTATAGAATTTCATTACTATTATTTTAAATTAAAGAGTATTTAAAGTAGCTTCATTTTAAATGTTCTAAGTATATATATTTTGAAAGTGATTTAATTTATTTAAAAATCTAATTTTTATAAGACTTCGTGTTTTCAGTGGAAATAAAATAATTGGTTGAATTGATTGTTTGTTTATTAGTTAAATAACCGACTATCAAATTTGGACCCAAATATGACTTTGGAAATTCTAGGAGGAGTACGGAAATTATATGGTACAGTTACCGTTCGAGGTGCTATACTGTACGTATAAACTCGTTCGTTCTTTTAGGATGTCTATAAGGGAATCCGTCTACTAACGGTTAGGAGGTGATCTCTGATCTTATATTCAGCTGTGTATTTCCTAAGAACTGGGGCTGAATTTACCGAAAAATAGCGAACGTTGTTTTGAAGTGACCGTGATCGGATTTGTAATCCGATAACCATTTCGATCCAACAAGTACGTTTTCATGATGAGACAAGAGCTTGGCGTCGAAGATGAAGCAGTGAAGTGCAAGGGCTAATCACTACTAATCCTGAGGGTGATTCCATAATGGATGTAGTAGGAGTAGTGCCTTCGGTTTCGTTCGAACCCGGAATGAACTTGTATGGACGAATGCTACCAGAACATCGTCAGGAGGACGATGAGCATTCTAAGTGAATGTGTGCTAAAAAGGAAATTCATAGCCTCGAGCCTTATCAACTGGGAATGGCTAAAACATGGGTGGTGCACACAAGGCTAAGTTGCTATCAACCAATTAGGGTAAGGTCATCCCTGTCTAGATGTCCCTTTTTATTCGGCTGTGTAGGAGGGTGCTGATCACAACCGCTGGGTGATCTTATTCAGACTATCCAGTAAGGGTTAGCTCCGGTCTTGTGTAGTAAGGGATCAGGGTAGATCCTCAGTACGGTGATCTAGACCATGTACTAGGACGGGCGGTACCCTAGTATCCCTGCCATTGATGGAAATCCATTCTCCCTACGTGCCTTTACGGTTTTGATTGTAGAGCCTAGTATTGCTGGAATTTAATAATGTAACAATTTCGGCTATTTTTATAAGTATTTGTATTTAGACACTATTATAATATCAGAGGATTTTATCAGAAATGTTTTGGTTATCGTAAGGTAAAAACCCGACATGTTTATTTGTGGCGTGGTCTTACGAGATACCTTTGTTTTCAAAAGATTTTTGAAACTTTAAAAATCAAGTTGAGTGTATTTTCTCACGCTGGTTTTCCAGACTGACTCGACTGTTATTTTTTATAATGCTCGGGTCAGACCGAGTATTATAAATACAGGATAGGATGTTGTGAAGCTCAGGAGATGAACTGGATGGTGAAGCGTATCACTCGTATTTTGTAACGACCCAGATTTTCTGATAATTAAAATTCGAATATTTAATTAATTTTAAATATTAATAAGTGGAATTAAGAAGTCGAATGATTTATTTTTCGAATATTGGATTTAATTTGATAATTAAATCGATAAATTAAATAGTGGAATTCCAGAAATAATTGAAAATCGAGTTTAAAGTGATTGAAAATGATTTGTAAAATTTTATTTAATCATACTGGATTTATAGAAATATTTTAGAACTCTTAAAATTGAATTTGGAGTTAATTTGTGAAAATTGAATATTTTGATATTTAATTATCGACTGTAAAAATAGCCAATTTTCGAACAGTCTCAGAATTGAACGAAACCAGTTCCATTTGATCCGTAATAGTTAGTTATTATCGGATTTCAATTTTCGTATCAATCGAAGTTATCGTTTGACCGTGGCAACTCGAAACGCATCGATATCTTTTTAATTTTAAATCGTCGAGTTAAAATAGTCATTTTTCAAACGGTCTCGGATTTCGACGAAACCAGTTTCATCGGATCCGTAATGTGATATTATTGTAAGATTTCAAATTTCGTAATTTTTGGATTTACCATTTGTCCGGTACAAATTAAAACGCCTCGAAATCGATTTAAATCGGTTTAATTTAAATTGATCGTTTTTCTCCGTATCTCGCACAGATGACCGAATTAGCTTCCGAAACACGTTCCATTGCGTTCGGAACGCGGGTTAAACCCTAGAAACGTCAGCCGGCACGCTCGAATCGGAGTTCAGAAAAATTTGATGAATAGTAAATCGTGAAATTTTCTATAAAAGACCTTCATAATTCCATTTTGCAAATTTAAAACAACCCTAGGGTTTGAGTTTCAGCTGCCGCCACCCTCTTCTATTAATGGCCGAAATACACTCATCTTCCCCCTTGATTTTCTCCCAATCCATGCGAAATTAGATGAAGGCTTCAACTAGGAAATTGGAGATGACGACGAGACGAACCGATCCAACGGTGATGATGATCATCAGAGCACCGTGGAGGCCAAAAGATGGCCGCGACCGTGCTATGTTCGTGCACGTTTTTCACGCCGTGGGGACCACCGAGCTTCATGGGGGTTTGGCCGTAGGTGGTGGTGGCAGGGGGCTTCGACGTGGACTAATCTGATCGCGTGCTCGTCGATGGTGGAGGGTGCAGCATCTAACCCTAGTTCTACGAGAGTGGGTTCGTTTATCACGTTCATTCCTGGGAAGATGAACGCGTGGGGAGGGAAAAGGAAGGGGCGGCCCAGATCTGCTTGTTCAAAACGAAGGGCCCTGATGGAATCTAGGTTTTAAAATATGTATAAAATGTTAATTATTATAATTTTAATTTGTGTAAACTTCAAAATGCAATAACTTGGTCATACGTTATCAGATTACGACGAGATTTTTTGCGATGGGATCGTATTGACGAGCTCTTCGCGATGGAACTGAATTGGGGTCGTTTGGAGCTAATTTGAATTTCGGGTAAAATTAAACGCGCGTTTAATTTTATTCGAAATAAACGCTGAAAATCAGAATTTAAAATCAAGGTGAGATTTTCTCACTCAAATTGAATGTGGAATTATTTACAGTTATTGATTGATGATTGACTGTTTGGATGTGATATTAGATATAGTAGGATATATATCTATATATAGCAGTATATACATATTGGCATATGTATATATTGGATTGATGATTTCCCGCCTCGTATAGCGGATGAGACCCTATTGCGCCGTTAGTAAGCGGATTTATAAAAAACCATATACCGCGATAATTCCGTACTGGAGCGGAATTGGTATTGTGCTAACGTCTGTGGATGCAGGGAAACAGGTTGGAGGGATCCAACTGGATTCCTCACCAGTAGTTATTTATTTACAGATATTGTGATGTATTCTGTTATCATATGTTGAGATATGATATTGACTGTTGTGATTGACTAATTGATGCGTTGCATCATTGGATTCAAAATTTTGAAGTTTAAAAATAACGATCTTTAACTTTAAAAGAGATTTTTAAAAGTGATTATTTGAAAGTATACGTTTTATTTGAATTTTTGAATTGATTTACTTTAAATAAATAAATGTTATAAATTTAAAGTTATGGGAATTATAATGTTTGTAAATTATAACCGAAAGATAGAATTTCTTTTGAAATAAATGGTTAAGTCATAAATAAAAAGATTTGAATTGAGATTTTTGAATTTTTAAAACGATGTATATAAAAGATGTATAAAATTTGATTTTTTATAAATATAAAATATTGAGATTATAAAACGAGTTTTAATAAGTGTTAAAAGGAAGAATAAAGGGTTGGTATAAGTGAACGAAATTTTATATTTATAAATTATGAAGTTACAAAATAAATAGATTTTTGTAAAACAAAAGACTTATGAGTGATTTACTTATAAATCAAGTTTCGACATTTTAAATTAAGAGTGGTGAATTAGTATGAATGGTTTATAGACGAGATTTATAAAATATATATTTTATAAATCCAAACAATGGAATTTTAAACGTAGTTCGGTTGTTGTTAAAAATAAGATTGTAAATGGAATCTTATAAGGAATAAGATTTAAAATTTGTGAGGCCTTAAAGGAACGAATGTTATAAATCCATGAAGTATAAGTACTTAACCTCTAATATGGACTTTTGGTATATAAAGTTGAGTTATAAAATGAATTTAATTGTAAAGAAGATTTATAATTCAAAGCTGTTAGAAGATAGAAATAGGATTTATAAACGTTGTTTTATAAATTCGAAATCAATTGGATTTGATAAAGTAAATATAGGAGATTATTAAAGAAGATATATTCGCGATTTTGGATAGCGAATTTTCTTTGAAATAAATGTGTAGAAATGATTGAAATTGGGTTAAGTGAATTATATTCACGATTTTGGGACTGTGAATATATTGTTAAGGAAAATGGACTTATTTTCGAAGAAGGGATATTAAAAATGAAGTTTAAACATTTTAAAAATGTTTTAAAGTGTATTATGAATCGAAATCATAGATTTCAACATTTATTGTTGAAATAGACGTTTTCGAGGAATAAGGAAATGATGGACTATAACACTGTTGTTATAGTAAATGATTTCCGAAAGGAAATGTTTTTATCTAGTATTGGGATTTACATATCTATTTTAATTTCGAATCCCTATACTAGTGATGTTGAGTCGTCGTAACGATGTTTTACGCAACATTCGTTTTGACTCGAATAAATGTGTTAAAAGAATGATTTCCTTAAAGAATGAGATATATACTTAATTTTGATTTTAAGTATATCGAATATTTTCAAACGTTGAAAATAAATAGATTTGTGAAACACTTATTTTTAGATAAGTATGGAATTGCTTTTCCAATATGAAATGAACTGTTTTGAGATTTTATCTTTTAAAGATAAAATGAAATGTGGAAATTGATTTGAAATTGTTTTCAAATGGAAGTGTGGAAATTTTATATCTAGTAAAGATATTTTGGAAGATTAAATAATTTGGAAAATTATTTGGAATCTGATGATGTTGCGCATCTTTATTGATAGTTAAATAACCGACTATCAATAATTACCTTTAGATAGGTATTTGTTGTGAATTGGATGAAATTGAATGCCACACTTATTTTTAAATAATCGCTCACTATTCGGGTTAGCCGGGAAAGGACCATGGGGTCGTATAACCCATTCCGAATATGTGATACGTCGTTATGAATCGCATTTGAAGACCGGTGTTGAAGACCGGATATTTTTGAAAACGGAAGGATTACCGTCGAGTTACTCTACATCGACTGATCTTCGATTTAGAGGTTTTATCACCCTTAGTGACGGGAAGTCCTGACGTGATTGAAAATTATCCGGAAATGCAAGGGCTTCGTGAGAAGTGCCTTCGGTTCTGTTCGATCCCGGAACAGACTTGTATGGATTGTGTGTCTGACGTTACAATTTGAGATATAAAGCTGATTTCTTTCAAATACATTTCTGTTGGTGGCGGAGAATTTATTCTCTTAGCTTAACACCCTTCTCTGAGACGTACGAGCTCAGAGGTTATGTAGTTGAAATTTATCAGCGATATATCCCAATTTGGTAACGTGGCATACTGAGTGTTGCTGTGAAATGATCAGTGTTTGATCATTTGTGATATGATCATTTGTTTGATCTTATATCTTTGTGATCATAAGTTGATCATTTTGTTTGACCCGAAGCAGGGCTTTTTGAGAAAGCGTAGCTTTGTGGACGAGACTTCGTCGAGCCTCACACCCCGGAAATGGTCGAAACAGGACGAATGCAGCAAGGTTCTAGGGAGTAGCGCCCCTTAGTGTATGTCATTCCTTCTGGATAAAGGTGGTATCATGGTATGGAGCCCAGATACTTAACCTCTGTGGTTACTGCATTATTATTATCTATGTGGTTTGTTGCGAATCGGGGATCCTCGGGAAGATCGGTGACGATCGGGGGATGGCATACGCGTGTGAGTAGTTACCTATTTTTGCAGAGGTAACCCGGCCTTGTGTTGGCAGAGATCCGGTTAGGTTCTCGGGTCGTCTATTCCAGGGACGTACCCATCGTGGATAGGAAGTTCCTTAGCCTGACCATTTGTTGGAAATCCAAAGAAACAATACGTGACTTGTACGGTTTTAGTTGTAGAACCTGCCATCTAATATGGCAGCTATAGCAAGCATACTATAATGGTACCTATGCTGGCTAAGATTTATATTCTACTTTCGAAATGTTTTCTACACTATGCACTAATAATAATATCAAAAAAAGAATTTGATTTTTTTTGCGTAGTAAGCATCTTTGACTATCATAAGAAGAAATCTCCTCCAAGTCTGCGTTTGCATTGTGTGTGTGGCGGGAGGTCTTATGGTAGTTTCATTTCCCAAAAGCATTGCGAATTGACTTTAAAATTCTCTGCTATTTATTTTAAAGATAAATAACTGTTTTACGATCTCACACCAGTCACCATGACTGACTCGGAGTTTATTGTTTCCCTTCTAAACTCTGGGTGCCCACCAATTTCCACACGGGCAGTCTAGAGTTAGATTATCAGGATATTCTGGATATTCTGGAGCTTTGGAGATAAGCTGGATGACGAGACGTAGTATTTGTATCTGATAGTATTTATTCCGCTGTGTATTCTGTATGAGGACAAGTTATATAACTGTCCATTGTTGTTTATTGACTCTGATGATATGATGTGATGTAATGTAATAACAGATATAATTCTTTTGTTTTAAATGATATTCATTTATCTATTATATATTGTTCCGCTGCGATATGTGAGATTCTGATATTGTCTCTGTTCTGTATCTGTTGTTGTTTCGTTGTTCTTCTTCTCTTTTTCTTCTATCTTCTTCTTCTTCTATTTTTTTTCTTTCTTTCTTTTTCTTAAAACCCTCACTCTTGGAGTTTCCGGCACTCGATTGCTCGGCAGTCGATAAAGTGAGTATCGATGTTGAATTTTCGAAAAATCGAAAATTTCGGGATGTGACAAAGTAAATTATAAATGTGAATTGTAATTTAAAATGGAATTCCAGAGAAGTTTTTGGAAATGTTTGAAAAGAATTTGAATGGCTCGAAAAAAGGTAAGTATTTAAATTCGAATATGAGTTTTTTGATGATTTCTCTCTAGCCGCTTGGCTTTTTCTTTTCTTTTTGAAATCTGAGAGTCCGTAGGGACGTTTTGTAGTCGTACCGTATTAGCCGCGCAAAGGAGACGCTGGCGAAATTTTTCGAAAATTTAGGGCGTTAGAAATTTTTGAGAAAATTTTGAAGTTTAAAAAATTTGAATTTAAACTCGAATTTGAATTTTGAAGTAAACAATGTTGTTTAAAACTCATAATTGAAGTTAGAAAGCTAGTTGAATAATAACGAATCTTTATTAGAAAGATTTGTTTTGAAAATTTGAGAAAACTATTGAATTGTGAAAAATAATAGACGAGTTAAGGACCATTTCCCTTACTTGGTAATTTCGAGGACGAAATTCTTTTAAGGGGGGAAGTTTGTAACGACCCAGATTTTCTGATAATTAAAATTCGAATATTTAATTAATTTTAAATATTAATAAGTGGAATTAAGAAGTCGAATGATTTATTTTTCGAATATTGGATTTAATTTGATAATTAAATCGATAAATTAAATAGTGGAATTCCAGAAATAATTGAAAATCGAGTTTAAAGTGATTGAAAATGATTTGTAAAATTTTATTTTATCATACTGGATTTATAGAAATATTTTAGAACTCTTAAAATTGAATTTGGAGTTAATTTGTGAAAATTGAATATTTTGATATTTAATTATCGACTGTAAAAATAGCCAATTTTCGAACAGTCTCAGAATTGAACGAAACCAGTTCCATTTGATCCGTAATAGTTAGTTATTATCGGATTTCAATTTTCGTATCAATCGAAGTTATCGTTTGACCGTGGCAACTCGAAACGCATCGATATCTTTTTAATTTTAAATCGTCGAGTTAAAATAGTCATTTTTCAAACGGTCTCGGATTTCGACGAAACCAGTTTCATCGGATCCGTAATGTGATATTATTGTAAGATTTCAAATTTCGTAATTTTTGGATTTACCATTTGTCCGGTACAAATTAAAACGCCTCGAAATCGATTTAAATCGGTTTAATTTAAATTGATCGTTTTTCTCCGTATCTCGCACAGATGACCGAATTAGCTTCCGAAACACGTTCCATTGCGTTCGGAACGCGGGTTAAACCCTAGAAACGTCAGCCGGCACGCTCGAATCGGAGTTCAGAAAAATTTGATGAATAGTAAATCGTGAAATTTTCTATAAAAGACCTTCATAATTCCATTTTGCAAATTTAAAACAACCCTAGGGTTTGAGTTTCAGCTGCCGCCACCCTCTTCTATTAATGGCCGAAATACACTCATCTTCCCCCTTGATTTTCTCCCAATCCATGCGAAATTAGATGAAGGCTTCAACTAGGAAATTGGAGATGACGACGAGACGAACCGATCCAACGGTGATGATGATCATCAGAGCACCGTGGAGGCCAAAAGATGGCCGCGACCGTGCTATGTTCGTGCACGTTTTTCACGCCGTGGGGACCACCGAGCTTCATGGGGGTTTGGCCGTAGGTGGTGGTGGCAGGGGGCTTCGACGTGGACTAATCTGATCGCGTGCTCGTCGATGGTGGAGGGTGCAGCATCTAACCCTAGTTCTACGAGAGTGGGTTCGTTTATCACGTTCATTCCTGGGAAGATGAACGCGTGGGGAGGGAAAAGGAAGGGGCGGCCCAGATCTGCTTGTTCAAAACGAAGGGCCCTGATGGAATCTAGGTTTTAAAATATGTATAAAATGTTAATTATTATAATTTTAATTTGTGTAAACTTCAAAATGCAATAACTTGGTCATACGTTATCAGATTACGACGAGATTTTTTGCGATGGGATCGTATTGACGAGCTCTTCGCGATGGAACTGAATTGGGGTCGTTTGGAGCTAATTTGAATTTCGGGTAAAATTAAACGCGCGTTTAATTTTATTCGAAATAAACGCTGAAAATCAGAATTTAAAATCAAGGTGAGATTTTCTCACTCAAATTGAATGTGGAATTATTTACAGTTATTGATTGATGATTGACTGTTTGGATGTGATATTAGATATAGTAGGATATATATCTATATATAGCAGTATATACATATTGGCATATGTATATATTGGATTGATGATTTCCCGCCTCGTATAGCGGATGAGACCCTATTGCGCCGTTAGTAAGCGGATTTATAAAAAACCATATACCGCGATAATTCCGTACTGGAGCGGAATTGGTATTGTGCTAACGTCTGTGGATGCAGGGAAACAGGTTGGAGGGATCCAACTGGATTCCTCACCAGTAGTTATTTATTTACAGATATTGTGATGTATTCTGTTATCATATGTTGAGATATGATATTGACTGTTGTGGTTGACTAATTGATGCGTTGCATCATTGGATTCAAAATTTTGAAGTTTAAAAATAACGATCTTTAACTTTAAAAGAGATTTTTAAAAGTGATTATTTGAAAGTATACGTTTTATTTGAATTTTTGAATTGATTTACTTTAAATAAATAAATGTTATAAATTTAAAGTTATGGGAATTATAATGTTTGTAAATTATAACCGAAAGATAGAATTTCTTTTGAAATAAATGGTTAAGTCATAAATAAAAAGATTTGAATTGAGATTTTTGAATTTTTAAAACGATGTATATAAAAGATGTATAAAATTTGATTTTTTATAAATATAAAATATTGAGATTATAAAACGAGTTTTAATAAGTGTTAAAAGGAAGAATAAAGGGTTGGTATAAGTGAACGAAATTTTATATTTATAAATTATGAAGTTACAAAATAAATAGATTTTTGTAAAACAAAAGACTTATGAGTGATTTACTTATAAATCAGGTTTCGACATTTTAAATTAAGAGTGGTGAATTAGTATGAATGGTTTATAGACGAGATTTATAAAATATATATTTTATAAATCCAAACAATGGAATTTTAAACGTAGTTCGGTTGTTGTTAAAAATAAGATTGTAAATGGAATCTTATAAGGAATAAGATTTAAAATTTGTGAGGCCTTAAAGGAACGAATGTTATAAATCCATGAAGTATAAGTACTTAACCTCTAATATGGACTTTTGGTATATAAAGTTGAGTTATAAAATGAATTTAATTGTAAAGAAGATTTATAATTCAAAGCTGTTAGAAGATAGAAATAGGATTTATAAACGTTGTTTTATAAATTCGAAATCAATTGGATTTGATAAAGTAAATATAGGAGATTATTAAAGAAGATATATTCGCGATTTTGGATAGCGAATTTTCTTTGAAATAAATGTGTAGAAATGATTGAAATTGGGTTAAGTGAATTATATTCACGATTTTGGGACTGTGAATATATTGTTAAGGAAAATGGACTTATTTTCGAAGAAGGGATATTAAAAATGAAGTTTAAACATTTTAAAAATGTTTTAAAGTGTATTATGAATCGAAATCATAGATTTCAACATTTATTGTTGAAATAGACGTTTTCGAGGAATAAGGAAATGATGGACTATAACACTGTTGTTATAGTAAATGATTTCCGAAAGGAAATGTTTTTATCTAGTATTGGGATTTACATATCTATTTTAATTTCGAATCCCTATACTAGTGATGTTGAGTCGTCGTAACGATGTTTTACGCAACATTCGTTTTGACTCGAATAAATGTGTTAAAAGAATGATTTCCTTAAAGAATGAGATATATACTTAATTTTGATTTTAAGTATATCGAATATTTTCAAACGTTGAAAATAAATAGATTTGTGAAACACTTATTTTTAGATAAGTATGGAATTGCTTTTCCAATATGAAATGAACTGTTTTGAGATTTTATCTTTTAAAGATAAAATGAAATGTGGAAATTGATTTGAAATTGTTTTCAAATGGAAGTGTGGAAATTTTATATCTAGTAAAGATATTTTGGAAGATTAAATAATTTGGAAAATTATTTGGAATCTGATGATGTTGCGCATCTTTATTGATAGTTAAATAACCGACTATCAATAATTACCTTTAGATAGGTATTTGTTGTGAATTGGATGAAATTGAATGCCACACTTATTTTTAAATAATCGCTCACTATTCGGGTTAGCCGGGAAAGGACCATGGGGTCGTATAACCCATTCCGAATATGTGATACGTCGTTATGAATCGCATTTGAAGACCGGTGTTGAAGACCGGATATTTTTGAAAACGGAAGGATTACCGTCGAGTTACTCTACATCGACTGATCTTCGATTTAGAGGTTTTATCACCCTTAGTGACGGGAAGTCCTGACGTGATTGAAAATTATCCGGAAATGCAAGGGCTTCGTGAGAAGTGCCTTCGGTTCTGTTCGATCCCGGAACAGACTTGTATGGATTGTGTGTCTGACGTTACAATTTGAGATATAAAGCTGATTTCTTTCAAATACATTTCTGTTGGTGGCGGAGAATTTATTCTCTTAGCTTAACACCCTTCTCTGAGACGTACGAGCTCAGAGGTTATGTAGTTGAAATTTATCAGCGATATATCCCAATTTGGTAACGTGGCATACTGAGTGTTGCTGTGAAATGATCAGTGTTTGATCATTTGTGATATGATCATTTGTTTGATCTTATATCTTTGTGATCATAGGTTGATCATTTTGTTTGACCCGAAGCAGGGCTTTTTGAGAAAGCGTAGCTTTGTGGACGAGACTTCGTCGAGCCTCACACCCCGGAAATGGTCGAAACAGGACGAATGCAGCAAGGTTCTAGGGAGTAGCGCCCCTTAGTGTATGTCATTCCTTCTGGATAAAGGTGGTATCATGGTATGGAGCCCAGATACTTAACCTCTGTGGTTACTGCATTATTATTATCTATGTGGTTTGTTGCGAATCGGGGATCCTCGGGAAGATCGGTGACGATCGGGGGATGGCATACGCGTGTCAGTAGTTACCTATTTTTGCAGAGGTAACACGGCCTTGTGTTGGCAGAGATCCGGTTAGGTTCTCGGGTCGTCTATTCCAGGGACGTACCCATCGTGGATAGGAAGTTCCTTAGCCTGACCATTTGTTGGAAATCCAAAGAAACAATACGTGACTTGTACGGTTTTAGTTGTAGAACCTGCCATCTAATATGGCAGCTATAGCAAGCATACTATAATGGTACCTATGCTGGCTAAGATTTATATTCTACTTTCGAAATGTTTTCTACACTATGCACTAATAATAATATCAAAAAAAGAATTTGATTTTTTTTGCGTAGTAAGCATCTTTGACTATCATAAGAAGAAATCTCCTCCAAGTCTGCGTTTGCATTGTGTGTGTGGCGGGAGGTCTTATGGTAGTTTCATTTCCCAAAAGCATTGCGAATTGACTTTAAAATTCTCTGCTATTTATTTTAAAGATAAATAACTGTTTTACGATCTCACACCAGTCACCATGACTGACTCGGAGTTTATTGTTTCCCTTCTAAACTCTGGGTGCCCACCAATTTCCACACGGGCAGTCTAGAGTTAGATTATCAGGATATTCTGGATATTCTGGAGCTTTGGAGATAAGCTGGATGACGAGACGTAGTATTTGTATCTGATAGTATTTATTCCGCTGTGTATTCTGTATGAGGACAAGTTATATAACTGTCCATTGTTGTTTATTGACTCTGATGATATGATGTGATGTAATGTAATAACAGATATAATTCTTTTGTTTTAAATGATATTCATTTATCTATTATATATTGTTCCGCTGCGATATGTGAGATTCTGATATTGTCTCTGTTCTGTATCTGTTGTTGTTTCGTTGTTCTTCTTCTCTTTTTCTTCTATCTTCTTCTTCTTCTATTTTTTTTTTCTTTCTTTTTCTTAAAACCCTCACTCTTGGAGTTTCCGGCACTCGATTGCTCGGCAGTCGATAAAGTGAGTATCGATGTTGAATTTTCGAAAAATCGAAAATTTCGGGATGTGACATATTTGATGTATATTCCGCTGTGCTATATAAGCTGTATAGTCAGTTATTGTGGGACAAGTTAATATAACTGTCCAGTATTTGCTATTGAGTGAGTTGTACTCTGATGATGTAATGGATAAAACATATACAGTTCTTTGGTATAAAGATTCTGATATTGTTTTTGTTTTCTCTTCTTTTACCTCCTTTTTTCATTCCCTCAGCAATCTATCTTTTTCGACACTCGATTGTTGGCATATTATACAGTGTAGTATTTGTGTCGATTTTCGAGGGTCGAGAAGGGAGGGTCGTCACAATATTAGTTTAAGTTAATTAATTTAGTTAATTCCTAATTTATTATTCATTTAGATAATAAAATCGTATTTTGTTCTTACGAAGTCCGATTCGAGCGAAAGGAGTCGCGTTGCAATCGTACTAACATCGTCTACAGCATGGAGTGGAAGTGGAATTTATTTGAAGCTGAAATATTTTCGGTTTCAAATAAAAGGCAAGTGTTTTATAACGCTCGTGAAGTACTGTAATATTTTTATGTTAGTTAGATTGCAATCTTGAAGTGATTTAAATCTATTGATTGTTGTTTGGTATATTTACCTTACATGGAAATCGATATAGAAATTTATTTGGTAGAAAATTTGAATTAATTGTTAAATTGAAATTAGAATTAAACTGCTAGTAAAATTCTCGATTATTGATAATGAATTAATTGCAGAGATATTTGGCTATTTGGATGATTGATTATGATGGATGCCAATTGGTTGATATTTTGGATGATTGGATGTTTATTTAGTGTTATATATTTCCTGTTATCTCCCCATAAATTATTTACAGTATAAGAGACTGTAAATTGAATTATTTCGAATAAATTAGGAAATAGGTTAAAATGATATTGTTAACTCCGATCGTTCTACGACCCAGCGCCTTAAGGAAATAGGAAACCCTAAAGATTCGAGCAAGAACAAAGCAATAAGGATGAAGATCTACGACACGACCTAGCGACCTAGAGTATCCCACGACCTAGCGACCTAATGACCTCACGACCTAACAACTCAACGACCCGAGCGACCTAACGGGTTAACACGCTAGCTGCCTAACGGGGAAGCAGTTCTACGACGAGCCAATACGAGACGACCTAAGTACCCAACGACACAACGAGTTAAAAAGGGAGCGACCTAGCAAAATCCAGAACAAAGCCGCATGCATACTCTCTTTCGTTAAGTCGCTTGTGACCTAAGCAAGCCAGTATAACTCCCCACGCCGCAATTTCTTGTGCCGCTTTTCCCTAGGTCGCTACCACCTACCAGCTAGCTCAAATGACCAAGTGCGAACCTGTTAAGTCATGGCTTGTACCGCCTTAGCTCGCGAGCGACCTACGACCTACCCTAGGTCATGCGCGACCTACGACTCAGTCCAGAATTCTCTATAAATGCGGCACTCGCTCCAATTGAAAGAGGACTTTTGGATCATTCTCCGAAGCGCCGATACTCTGCTGCTCTCTTGATTCAACGAACACTTCAAGCACACCAAACACCGAAGACACTACAACAAGCTTTGAGGAAGATCTTACATATCCAAGATGGATTCAAAGAACCTTTCAAGAAAAGTTTGAGTTACTCGTCTAAAGTGTGTTGTAGTTGAAGTACATTGTATCAAATTGTAATCAAATCAGCAATAAAGGAAATTAAAGTGGACGTAGGCTTGTCCTTAAGCCGAACCACTATAAAACTGATGTCTCTTACTGCTTTCTGTTAATTTTCCGCTTATTTCTTGTTCCCGTACCAACGGGTGGTGCTTTCATTTTACTCTCACTTACACCGGGGTGTTAGCGTTCAACTTTTAGCGTTAACAGATATATCTCTACGACACTTTGATTTGGATTGAAATGATATATATACATTCCTTGAATTAAACTAAAATAACTATTCACTTGGCCATATGATAGAAAATTATATACGGACACCGGATTGGTTAAATTAAATGATTTGAAAATTCTTGGTCTTGAAATTATTTAAATGATTTTGATTTAATGAAATAAAAAAATCAAATTTATGGAAATCTAATTATTTTCGAACTTGAGATTGAAATGTTGAGATCGAAATTTGTTAACAGGAATTGTTTAAATAATTGAATTGAAGTTTGAAGCTATAATTGAAATATCATTTAAGTTATGGAAAGTGATTTGTTTAAAATATTTGAACTTTTATTCGAACTTTGAAATAAATCCAGGCAAAAATAATTTAAATAGATATTTCTAAATTTTTCTCGGAATTGAATTATCTTTAAGTGTTGAACCTTGAATTAAATATTGAAGTTTAAAATTTAATTATGGATATTTTGTAATCGAGCTTGAAAATGATATAAATTAAAATGGTTTAAATTTGAGAATTGAATAGAAATTAATTCAAACTAGAATTGAAATAGAAATCGAATTAATTTGAAATAGAAATCGAATTAATTTGAAATCGGAATTGAATTAGTTTCAAATCGGAATTGAAATTGATTTGAATTGAAATTGGAATCGAAGTTAATTCTTGTTGGAATTAAAATTGAAACGATTTAAATTGTAATGGAAATTGAAATTGACTTGAATTTGAAGATTTGGAATTGAATCAGTTTGACTTTGAGATTATTGTCAAATAAATTATTTTAATATAAACTGTTTTAAACAATCTTTTAAATATTCAAATTATTTTTATTTTCCAAGCTATTTTACTATATAAATCATTTTCAATACTCAAACCATTTTATATCAAACTATTTTACTTTTTAAACTATTTAAACCTATTCAAACTATTTTCTAAAAATTCAAACTGGTCAAAGTGGGAATTGTTTATATTTAAATTGTGGGTTTAAATGCAAATTGGGTTAAATTGAAGTTATAATCTAAATTGTAATCTGAATCGAATTCTGACTTGAAAATGATTTTAAAGCGAAAATTAACATATTATAAGTAAATATGATATTTTGAAATGAAACTGATTTCGAAGTGAATATGATTTTTTAATATCAAGTATGAATCATTTTTCGAAATGTAAAATCGGTATGTAAAATGATGTGTGGTTGTTAAAGAGACAAGAGCCTCTTATTGGCATACTCTCTGTCAATATTGGAACCACTTTAACAAGTTTGTACGTGGAAGAGACTCTAGAACGAAGTGGTTGGTTTTGGGATCGTTTGCTGGATTTGAAGAAAGAAAATAATGATGGATAGACTCTGGTGCTTGTGCCAATTCAAAACATGACGGCTTGACAGAGCTACCCCTAGCGGACATCCGCTCTTCAATTTTCTTGGACTTGGTCCATATTATTACTCTCTTTTTTGTTTCGATTGGTGCACCTTGATATTTGGGATAACCTTCCTTTGACTCGATATGGGATGAATATACGTGGTGGGCGATCGTGGTTATGATGCGATACCAACAGCCCAACGACCCGAACTAGTAGTATCCTACCTTGGGTGTTGCCTCACATGCCTTGTCATATTTTTATCCCTATACGAGACCTCTACGATTTTGGTTTAGTGTTGTCGTATCATGGCGCATCCCTATCCCTCGACGTGCTACTGGAGCGTTATATACAAACTGTACGACAATGCTTAAAAACGCGTTAAGGAGGGTTAATGTAAAGCCTTAACACTAACAAAAATATTTATTTGTTATAATATATGTAAATATAAAAGTGAATATGCTTTTGTGTTTTTCTATTTAGTCCCACATCATGAGATATGTTTAATCTCATGCTCCAAGGCCTATATATGAAGGAGCATATGTAATGTAATTGAATCAATCAATCTCTGTATAACCGA
Organism: Allium fistulosum; assembly: GCA_030737815.1. NCBI lineage: Eukaryota > Viridiplantae > Streptophyta > Magnoliopsida > Asparagales > Amaryllidaceae > Allium > Allium fistulosum. The sequence goes on from CM060904.1 coordinate 133,389,738, forward strand.
TATCAGTGTGAATAACATTTTCTTCTCTATCCTCTTTTCTAATGGCATCTTATCTCTTTTAGTTTACAACACGTTATCAGCACGATCTCTACAAAAAATTTATAGATCTACAATTGTGATAATTTATGAAATAAGATCTATTCTTTTCCAGATCCAAATATAGATCTCAAAATGGTAAGTCAGTTTTCTGATCTGATTGATCTAATCTTCCAAATCATTTTTTCTTTTCTTTTTTAGATCTCATTCCATTCTATATCTACTTCTTCAGATCTGAATCTATTGTCTTATCTTTTAGATTTTATTACATTAGTCTTATAATTTTAGATCTCATATAGATCTAAACTTTGAGATCTCATCCTTATTTTATTAGTTATTATATTTTAGATCGCTTTCTACTACATATCTAATTTTTCTTTTTCTTTTTTGTTATTATTCTGATCTTATTATATTGTGGATCTTAATATCATGCTTATTTTTTAGTTCATTTATTTTGGAATGCAAGTTTGAATTTGACAAAATTTGATATTGTTGATTCAAGCAAATTTATTGAATTTGATTGTATTTAGTTTGGATATGGATTTGAGAAATCAAACATGGTTGATAAATGGAGTTTTCCTTTTGATTTGATTTAGATTTGAATGAGGGCTTTGAAAATTATTTTGATATATGATTTATATTTTCAGAAGAAATATTTTATTGTTCCTTAGAGAAACAAATATAAAGATAATACATATCTAGAAGATCGTATTAAGTTTAGATCTAATACTGATCATGATTTAGCATATCTGAACTGAATGGAAAAAATAATAAAAGCTTACATGTAAGCTAAATATCTTCCAATTTTTCCTTAGAAAAATGAAATAAGAATTGAGAACCTGTAGTTTCTATAATGATAAAAGGTTGAGTTTCCATAAATCAGTGAATTACAAGTTTCCTCAAAATAAAGAACCAGAAGTTCTAACTAAAAAAAAGAGGATCAGAAAATTTAATCGTCAAACGGAAATAGATTTTGACAACAACCTAAAGTCATGCAAAGAAATTATTTTAATAGAAGTTGTATGACTCAAAGTCCAAGACCTGAAGTCATGAATTATGGACATACTTTCTGATAAAGTTTACAAATTTGAATTCTTATCAGTATTTTTTTATTTGTCAAAATGTACAAGCTTCTAAAAAAAGGAGAGTTTACACCAGATTTGAGAATCTTAAGTTCATAACCAATTAATATACTTGAAGTTCATGAATTAGAAGCCCGAAGCTCTATTGAAATTGTGTAAAATGATAAGGTTGTACTTCTTGAAGAAGTTAAAGGAAATTAATAAATCATCATATGAGATAATAATGCCGCATTCAAGAGATTATAAAAATCTCCAAATGAGTTATGCCTCACCTTATATCTTCACATTTACTTTATATTAACCAGATATCCTGAAGATACTATGTTATATGATATTTCAAACATCACTGGATTGAAAAGTAACTATTAATTTAACCGTGGAAAGGGATGTTTATTATTTGGTATGGATTCAAATAACATTTCAATTTATAGGTTGTAGTCAGTTTAAATTATCTTTCCCAATTATATACTTCCAAATATGGAAAAGTATACATGATCAATTAACAAGTTTTGCGTAATGCGAAGTCTAATTTCATTTCAATGAGTAACTGTAATTTAATTATTTTCTTTGTTGCTTTCTCATTAATAAATATATGATAACTCAAACTTGAAGTTTGATAATTACTATAAAATAATTAGTAGATCTGGTTTTTTCTAGTCATGAAAAAAAATCCCGATGTTTTGACAAATTACTTCTATGTACATATGGCTAGCTATTTAGTTATAGAAATACATTTTAACATTCTCTATAATAGATAATTTATATGCCATACTACTTATATACACGGATGTGTGTGTATATTAATCTCTTAAACAGGTGTTTTAGAGATTTATTTATATTGGAAAATCCAACATCCCAGAAGAGATGTTATAGGAATTTATTTTTGTTACATTGCAATTCCTTAAAAGGAAACACTATTCCATGTAGGAATATCGTATAAAAGTTTCGAAGTAATAACAATAATTTATCCCAAAAAAAGGGAAGTGTATACCAATATTACACTCCAGAAGTAGTGGTTTTATTTTTGCATCTTACTTTCATTTGGCGCATCTAATTTTATTACTGTATTTAAAGTTTGATATGTCATTTCAAAGATAGTTACAACAAAAATCTCCAGTATGGATGTTTTTTGTTATTGTAAAGGTAGTAATTATGTAATTTCTAAAACAGAAATATTGTACATTGATATGACACTCCAATAGTGCATGTATATCTCTAGAAGAGATAAATTCACTCCACAAGTGGTGATGATAAAATATCCCTAAGACTAATAAATTAGGAAATGATAACATATCTCTAGAAGAGATTTGTTTATATATTTGGTAATTTTATTAAACCAATTGTTTGTGCCAAAATTGGTCACAAACACCCAATAGTTGCTAATTCACAATCACAGATCTCAAATGAATAACAAATATGAAAATCACTCTGAAAATTCAAAGTAATGCAGTAAATGACACAGGATTTATAGTGGTTCGGCGATCTGGCCTACGTCCACTCTGGAATTGATGACTTTATTGATTCACTTGATGATTTCAATCAATTACAGCGGATTACAGTTGATTATAGCTCTAAAATTAGAGTATAACAACAATGATGAGGTGTAGAATTGAATCCGGTAGAGTCTCGACGTTTCAAAGTTGAAAGATCCCTTTTCTGTAGGCTTCAGGGGGCTATTTATAGGTGTAGGAGGCTGATATCGCGCTCAAACTTTGGGAGACTTCTTCTGGCACGTGAGTGGGCCCACGCGACCGACCCCACCAAGTTTCGACTCGATCTGTGATTGATACGAATCGATTTCGTATCGATCAGGAAATGATCCAATTGAGCTGAAACTTGGTAGGATTGTTCTTTAGCTTGTACGTAAGCCCCTGTGAAAATTTCATGGCATTTGGACTTGTGCTTCGTGGGATATGATCGATGCAAGATTGTGATTTTCGTTTGCTGCTGAGTTCGAATCCATGCTTTCATACCGATGCTCTTCGAACCGATGGAGCGCGTGACAGTGCGGCGACGTGGCGCGCATTCCTCGCATCGATCCACCTTTTGCTCCGAGTTGACCGTTTCGCAACCATGAATTTCGCCTTGTTTGTATCGAGTGCCGTTACACAGTTCGAACCATTCAACCATGTGCACCTCGTACTGATTTGCAGGACGTTTAGTTCGAATTGAGATAGATGGTTCAGCTCATATCGATGGTAGATTGATGGATACGAATTGAAGCTACCTGATGGATTCGAATAAACGCCTCATTCACAGGTACGAACTAGACATTGGTCGATCGATACGAAGTGTGTTATTGGTTGATGGGTGCAGAGTTGATCAATATGAAACAGTTGCTTGAGTGCGAGACTAATCGATACGAAGTAGGACCTATCGATGGGTGCGAAGTGGGATGGCCTAATCGATGCGAAGTGGACGGATACGAAGACGTGGCCGTTCTGATCGATGCGAACTTGATGGATTCGGACGTACAAAACTCGATGGATTCGAAGATACTGAGGTGATGCCATTCCGATGGATACGAACCTGATGGATTCGAATAGGACATCACCTCAACTCTTTGGTGGATACGAACAGTATATTCCTATACCTTACATTAGTCATATCTCCTCCATACGAAATCCAATTAACCTGAAATTTGAAACGTTGGCTTTCATGACTTTGCTTGCATTGTCCTATCAATTATAGCCTGATCCAGGCTCGGACAAAATTCATCGATGTCCATGGTGAAACAATGTATAACCAATCTTTGAGACGAACTATCTTTAGTTTCTAGTCAATTTTTTGGTGTCACGGCCTTGCCAAAAGGCAGGATAACCCTTGCCCCCTAAAATATGCCTTGTGATAGGAAGGCATGTTTTGTAATGTCATACGTTGGATGTTCACATCCTATCAACGACCTGAAAAGAACTTGATAGTTTCATATGACCTCGAATGACGATCGTTCGGGATCGTGTTTCATTGGAGGTGATATGTGACCGTTCGCGGTCGGATGCCGTTCGCGGTGAATGGTGACCGTTCGCGGTCGGGTGCCGTTTCAAATGAATTATGACTGTTCGAAGTCGGATGTCGTTCTAGACGAGTTGCGATCGTTCACGATCGGACTCTTTCTAGACGGATTGTGATCGTTCGCGATCAGACGTCGTACAAGATAGAATTTTGATCACTCGCGATCGGGTGCTGCACAAGGCATAATGTGATCGTTCGCGATCGGGTGCCGTTCTAGGCAAAACGTGACCGTTCGCGATCGGGTGCCGTTCGAGGCAATATCTGATCGTTCGCGATCGGGTGCTATTTGAGGCAAAATGTGATCGTTCGCGACCGGGTGCCGTTTGAGGCAAAATGTGATCATTCGCGATCGGGTGCCGTTCGAGGCAGAGTGTGATCGTTCGCGTTCGGGTTGTGAGGAGGACTTAGCATTATTTAGGTCAGATATCACGTTCGAGTGATTGTCCTAAACCGGTTATTTTGGCAATTTGCCGCCGTACTGGGCATGCTTGTTGACCGTTCACGATCCTACGCATATCTTAGTAGTTTCTTTCATAGAAATTCAAATATCAAATTAATGTTCATATGAAATCTATAACAAAAATGTCCAAATAAACCAAATCCAAATGTTCAAACCAAAGCAAAACAGAAACAAGGCAAAGATGTCAAAGTGTAAACTCTTACTATAATACGGTCAATAGTCATTCAGAGCATGCCTGTGGATCATTCGCGATCTCATACATGTGTAAATGATCTAACGATGTTAGTGAGAGGTTTACAACTTGTTCATCGTTATTCAAATCAATTGATAATCATCCGGTGTCCCTGTTCAGGTTCACCCCTATTTGATGCAGACGGTGGTCGCTCTGGCTCCACCGCTAGAGCTCACCTCCTCACATACTGAAGTAGCCTACCGTTCCTGATTTTCCCTTCCACCTTATCCTTCAGATGCCTACAGTCGTTTTTGTTATGACCGTTCAGTTCGTGGAATAAGCAATATTTGTCTGATTTTCTCTCGTCGACGGTTGGCTCCCTTCTCATTGGCCTACGATAGAGGGCTTGCTCTCTGGTGTCTTGGTAGATTCGCTCTAAACTCTCGTTTAGCTCTGAATAAGTGGTGAATCGCGGCTCCCTCCGCGATCGCTTTGATCTGTCATCATTATCCTCAACCTTTTGTTTTCCTTTACCAATTTCTGCACCTTTTCCAGGTGGATCTCCACTCTTGACAGCATAAACATCTATTCCCTCTTCTCTTTCAGCACTAGCATCCTCCAATCGCAAAAACTTTTCGGCTTCGTGATAGAATTCTCCCAGATCCATAGGCGAATCCTTAGTTAACGAATTCTTGAACTCTGTGCCATCAGCTATTCCGGACACAACTGCCATCATAACCATGAATGGATCTGGTCGATCCACCAATGCTGCTGCTGCATTGAATCACGTCAGAAAATTTCTCAAAGACTCCCCAGCTTTCTACTTTAAAGTTGCCAAACTCATCACATTCTTGGGCCTTGATATGTGAACCCTGAATTGCCTCATGAATTTCACGGTTAAATCTGCCCAGGTTCATATGGAGCCGCTCTCCAGCTGCCTAAACCATAATGTTGCGATATCTATTAGATACAAAGGAAAGCATCAGGCCATGACTTCATCCGATGCCCCTAGTACCTCCATGTGCCTCATGTACTTCGTTAGATGGACCGCTGGGTCCGTCCTCCCATCGTACATCTCCACTGATGGTAACTTGAATTCTGGTGGGTTCCTAGCCATCCTAATTGCAGGAGAAAAAGGACTCCTGTTCACATCTTCCAGATCTCTGTTTACTAACCCGCCTCTCATGGCTCGTCTGACCATCTCTGCCAATCTATCGTTGTCTCCAAGCTGCAGTCCTCATTCACTGCCTTCGATCTGCCCCCCGAGTCCGTGTGAGCTTTCAGGAGTCTCCCCCCTGGCCGAGCGTTCATCCCTCTATCTCCACCAGGTTGCTTGGATGCCCCTGTCTCTCTTCCCGGGATTGGATCAACATGCTCTAAGTGTGTGCCCCCTAGTCCTGGTGCTACGTCGGATGGTCCTGCTCCATTTTGAACTCCATCTACTCCTCGATTCTGCGCTCCAAGTTGCCCAATCTGCTGAAACAAATTTTGGATCATCTCCTCTTGTCTCCTCATCATTGCCTCCATCTCATCGCTGGTAATGAAGATCGATGCCTGATTTGAGCCTGAAGAAGCCTCTTAACTCCCTTTATTCTGACTCCTCTCTTGTCTCTGCCTTTTACTTGATTGCCTTGTCATGACTCTTCTAATCTGAATCTCTAAACTTTCTGATTCAACTCTCAAACTCCTGAATTAGCCTTCTCAGTGAAAGCACCAAAATGCTTGCGCAAAAATTGGTCACAAACACCCAATAGTTGCTAATTCACAATCACAGATCTCAGATGAATAACAAATATGAAAATCACTCAGAAAATTCAAAGTAATGCAGTAAATGACATAGGATTTTTAGTGGTTCGGCGATCTGGCCTACGTTCACTCTGGAATTGAAGACTTTATTGATTCACTTGATGATTTCAATCAATTACAGCGGATTATAGTTGATTATAGCTCTAAAATTTGAGTATAACAGCAATGATGAGTTGTAGAATTGAATCCGGCAGAGTCTCGACATTCCAAAGTTGAAAGATCCCTTTTCTGTAGGCTTTAGGGGGGCTAGTTATAGGTGTAGGAGGCTGATATCGCGCTCAAACTACGGGAGACTTCTTCTAGCACGTGAGTGGGCCTACGCAACCGACCCCACCAAGTTTCGACTCGATTTGTGATCGATACAAATCGATTTTGTATCGATCAGGAAATGATCCAATCGAGCTGAAACTTGGTAGGATTGTTCTTTAGCTTGTTCGTAAGCTCCTGTGAAAATTTCATGGCATTTGGACTTGTGGTTCATGGGATATGATCGATGCAAGATTGTGATTTTTGTTTGCTGCTGAGTTCGAATCCATGCATTCGTACCGATGCTCTTCGAACTGATGGAGCGCGTGACAGTGCGACGGCGTGGCGCGCATTCCTCGCATCGATCCACCTTTTGCTCCGAGTCGACCGTTTCGCAACCATGAATTTCGCCTTGTTTGTATCAAGTGTCGTTACATAGTTCGAACCATTCAACCATGTGCACCTCGTACTGATTTGCAGTACGTTTAGTTCGAATCAAGATAGATAGTTCAGCTCGTACCGATGGTAGATTGATGGATACGAATTGAAGCTACCTGATGGATTCGAATAAACGCCTCCTTCACAAGTACGAACTAGACATTGGTCGATCGATACGAAGTGTGTTATTGGTTGATGGATGCAGAGTTGATCGATATGAAACAGTTGCTTGAGTTCGAGACTGATCGATACAAAGTAGGACCTATTGATGGGTGCGAAGCGGGATGGTTTGATCGATGCGAAGTGGACGGATACGAAGACGTGGCCGTTCTGATCGATGCGAACCTGATGGATTTGAACGTAAAAAAATCGATGGATTCGAAGATACTAAGGTGATGCCATTCCGATGGATACGAACCTGATGGATTCGAATAGGACATCACCTCAACTCTTTGATGGATACGAATAGTATATTCCTATACTTTGCATCGGTCATATCTCCTCCATACGAACTTCGATTAACCTGAAATTTGAAATGTTGGCTTTCATGACTTTGCTTGCCATGTCCTATCAATTGTAGCCTGATCCGGGCTCCGACAAAATTCATCGATGTCCATGGTGAAACAATGTATAACCAATCTTTGAGACGAACTATCTTTAGTTTCTAGTCAATTTTTTGGTGTCACGGCCTTTCCAAAAGGCGGGATAACACCAATTAAATGCATAGGAATTTAATTATGAAGGATCCTAATTTAGTTTAGATTAGGTTAGCTCCTAAAAGTTTGAGAGCTATGCTACGTGTATCATATATTTCATTATAATTATATCAAACCTCCCAAATAGGTAAGAAATTAAATTATCTCTAGAATATATTGTTCTATGTTCATACGTCTAATTATATCATAATGGTAATGTTCCTAGTTATTATTTCGTAAGAAATATTACACGCATAATCATTTTTTGAAGAAATATCTTTAAATATTCTCCTGAAGAGATAGTCTATATTTTATATCATAATTTTCATGCAAGCTATACATATGGTCTTGAGAAGATCTGTATCTCTAACATTCCAAATATCCAGAAGATACTCTTATTATTATTTTTGCTGTAATTTTTTTTGCAGAACTCTCAAAAGAGATGTGTAGAAATGTCTATATGCAATTATAATTTATTCTTTGATAAGTAATCATAAATAATGTTCTAAACTGATATTTGAGATATAATTGAGAAATAAAACTTAACAACTTGAAGTTGTGTGTATATTTTGTTCAAACCAGATGTTCGATATGGTTCCAAACCAAATGTTTTGAACATTATCATGCGGTTTTGACGGATTCACTTTGACATTGATTTATAAATAGAAATTAATAGTTTGGATCCTTGTAATAGTTTGTTTTAAAAAAATCACTAATTCAAATGAGAAAGAATATGAAAAATTATAATATATGTGTAATACATGGACGCAGGTATACATCCATATATGTAAATATTCCGCCAACAACTTGAAGTTTGTTATAAGCTCATCATATAGATTATGCATTTAGTGATTTAAAATTCAATCAATATAAATGTTAAATGACCTGAAGTCATGTATGTATTCAAATGATCTACACAATAAGTAAATTCCTTTAATTGACTAGATCAATGAATGAGAACAAACTCTAATAAGAAATATCAATTGAATATATTTTATCAACGGATAAAAGAATTATCCTCATATTATTAATATGTATGGTGTATTTGCTAGTAGCTATATCATAATGGATCAAAATGAGAATTCAAAGATGATTATTATTTAATGTGACAATGTTTGTCAACATTAAGGGGGAGGATAAAGGGATACAAGCTCATTTTGATCATTAGTGTTAAATATTTATTGAAAAATACAATGATGAAAAATATTAAGTAACTTGAATAAATTATCAATAATATCCATAGTAGACTTTCTCCAATATAGATTTAAATCCCTGAAGGATTAAAATATGTAAACCGCATCTGAAATGTGGTTCAAAAGTGAGTTCAAAATACTTTTAGAGTAAGTAATAAAGATGCCAAATAAAGGAGGTGAGTGTTCTTGAAGAAACACTTAAGGGTGCTTTGAAAGAGATCCATGACATGATTGTCAAATAACCCTAGAAGTGGTTTAGGTACCTAAAATATGATAAATAAAGAGATCTCAATAAGTCATATCTAGAACTGACAATAAACAATCATTGATTATAAATTTATAAACAATAAAGCGCTTATGTTTATAAATGGATTAAAGATCATGAATTAGAGAAAAACATGATTGGCCATCATGAAATTATCCTAAATAAGAAATGTGGACCTGTAGTCCACAAAATAAAATTAGAAGCATGTATATAAAGTGGCAAAAGCACACTTAAATTATTAAAGCACATATAGTATCAACAACATTTTAAGCGTCATGGACATACTGTTTTTAGAGATAATTGAATTGATTGAAGCAGTGAAAGTATTTGAAACACTTAAAATACCCTAAAGGTATAAATATTGTTTAATCATAACAAACAATGAAAGTACGAAAATTCCCAATGAATATAAATAAATTTGTTGGTTATATAGAAGGTAAAGAACAAGGGGCGTAAATTACAACTTCTTTTAAGTATTGTTGTAATGAAAATCCCGATATAATTCATGATGAGCATATTACTTTCTATTTTTAAGTATTGTTGTAATGAAACTCTTAACATCCATTGAAGTGGTAGTTGTGATATGCAAATACTTATTAAAGTATACAAATTCCTAAAGAATATATATAACTTTTGTAGTTATAAAGAATGCAGAAGATATGATGTGTAGATTACAACCTTCTTCTAAGTATTGTTATAATGAAAATCTTGATATACTTCAAGATGAGTAGATTACTTCCTGCTTTTTAGTAATGTTGTAATAATTTTTTTAATATTCATGAAAGATGTATAGTTGCAATATGCAAAACTGATTTGAAGCACAAAAATGAAAGCACAGGAAGTGTTTTTCATAAAAGCAGCATACAAAATGCATAAAATGCAAATCATATTTGGAAGAAACAATCTTAGAAAATTTGATTGTATCGAAGAAAATTATTAATAAATTGTATTATTAATGAGATTCATATTTATGGACCCAGAAGTATCTATAACCAATTTGAGTTATCGAAAGACGAATTCGAATGCGGAGGAAAATTTTAAATTAGAGGGAGCATCTATAAGAATTCTATAATGCACTCTTTTCCTTAGCTAAGATTTTTGCCACTGGGTTTTTATTAGTAAGGTTTTAATGAGGCATTATCTTGATCCAACAGTATCAACTCCCCAGTAACATTTGAAAATAAGTTATAATGTACTCTTTTTCCATATTTAATATTTTTCCCACTAGGTTTTGCTTACTAAAGTTTTAACAAGGCATTATCTTAATGTAGAAGAATCAAACGTCTCTTGAAGAAATAACATCTCAAATATGTTATTTAAGTTAAATTGTATATTTATCATTGACTAAGATTTTTCCCATTGGGTTTTTCTTAATAAGGTTTTAACGAGGCATTAGCTTGATCCAGAAGTATCAAGCTTCATTTGAAGAACTAAGAAAATAAAATATGTCATTGTATTCTTTTTCCTTCACTAAGATTTTTCTCATTGGGTTTTTCTTAGTAAGATTTTAATGATGCATTATTTTGTTGACGAAGTATCAAACTCTTTAAAAGGAATATCATTGTATGATATTTATGATTTCAAGTTGCACTCTTCTCATCGTTCAAGGTTTTTCCAATAGGTTTTCATAATAGAGGTTTTTAATGAAGCAACAGATAATATCCATAAGACTGAATGGATGTATGAAAGCAAGATAATAATGAGGGGGAGCAATTGTTATGGACGTTTCAAAAGGAACAATTTCTAGCTACCATATGAGCATCCAAGATGTTGAAGACACATATTCAAGGGGGAATGTTATAATATATGTAAATATAAAAGTGAATATGCTTTTGTGTTTTTCTATTTAGTCCCACATCATGGGATATGTTCAATCTCATGCTCCAAGGCCTATATATAAAGGAGCCTATGTAATGTAATTGAATCAATTAATCTCTATGTAACTGATATCAATGTGAATAACATTTTCTCCTCTCTCCTCTTTTATAATGGCATCTTATTTCTTTTTAGTTTATAACATTATTTTACTAATTAGACATTATATTTAGCGTATTCTACTATACATAAATATTATGACAAATCCTTAAGAGATGGAAAATCCTATAGCATCTCTTGGATTATTTCACACTCGTTATACATTGGATGGGAGATGTGAAACCCCGTAAAAATCTCTAATGCCACTACACTCATGTTATACGATATCGATTTGACTCACATAAGAATATTTTAGTCCTAACTTGAGTGTTTTGTCTTTTCATTACGCTCGGGTCAGCCCTGAGTATTTCAGCGTATTGAAGATCATCTTTAGAGGACGAAGACGAAGATATGGTATATTATTACCATTATTATTCCCTACTTCATGTTGTTTTTCTCCATTATATTTTGTTTTTGCTGTAGATATAACTCTGATAAATATTGTATAAATTATAAACAAATGTATAGTAAACAGCTTCATGAACTGGTTATTTGATTATTATATTTTGTCTTTCCGCTGCGAGATTCTGTCTTTGTTTTTCTTTTCTTATTTTTCATAATTAACCCATTGATTATCTATTTTTCAGATTGTTTCTGTCATACATGTATGGATTATTATCTATTTAAACCTTCCGAAATGTGGTCGTCACAGTTGGTATCAGAACTTTGGTTAAGCGATAACCTTAGTTTTATGGGGGTTTGACTCATTAGAGATAGGGTAGTAATACCCTAGAATTAGCACATACTTGTTGGTGTTATAAAATTTTTTATACTGTGTTTACGTACCCGTTGAGCTGTTTATGAATTCAGATCGTTGCGTAGGACACCATGTTATTGATAAGGGTTTCTAAACACTTAAACGCGACAAATTGGCATAATATTATTTTAAGATAAGGAAAATGAAATAATTTTACCTAAATTATATAGTATATATATATATAAAGAAATTGAATGAGAATAAATGAACAAGTGACATTAATGTGAGTAATTGAATTTGATTTAAATTGGTTATAAATAAATTGAACGTTAACTAATTGAATATGAAATAAGTGAATGTTAAATAAAGAAACGTTGATACACTTAAGTGTAAGAGGTAAGCACTATAAGTTAAATCGTGAAACGAATAGATTATAAAATAAATTGAATATGAATAAAATAGGTTGTAAAACCAAGTTTGGAAATATTAACTTAGCTAATTTTAGGTATGGATGCTTATAAACTGAAGTGAAGAATTATGAATAAAAATCTAATCTTAGTTTAAGTTAAAATAATGAATTTAAACTGAGAATTTGAGAATTTAAATTCCAATGCTTTTGACATTATTTCTAAAATTTTGAAAATAATATTGGTATTATCTAAAAATATTTGGGAATAAAATTGTTTCAAAAGAAATTAAAATGGAAATAAATCTCGTACTCCATTCTTCCGTCGTTGGAAAATAATTTTGACGATGAATGTCGCTTCATCGATATTCATTTTTCGAGTCTCTCAATGTGAGGGAGGCCACTTAGTAGCTTTGCTACGCTTTTGATTCAACAACAGATTTTGATTTAAAAATTCCTAAATATGATTTGATAAATATATATATATATAAAGGATATGAGTATATATATTATTTCAAAATGATTTGAAATGAACCCGATATTTTAATTCCTAAGTTCTGTTAATTAATTGTTTTCAGTTGTAGAAATAAAACGAATTATTCTGAATAATTGGAAACTTCTAAAATAGGAGATAATAATTAAAGCTCAATGTTTAAATGAAATATGAGAAATTAAATTATAACTCTAAAATTTCAAGACAATGTAAATTTAAACCTGTATAAATTATTGAACATTCTTATTAACTAAGATAAATAAGATAAATTTGTATAACATTCAATTACATTCTAAAAACATATAGAAAACTTGCTAGAAATATTTAAAAAGTTGAAATGTTAATTATGAATGGTAATAGAATATCATACAAGTTTGAACTTGAGTAATAAGAAATGTTTAAAGAAATATTCCAAATTGTTTAAAGAAATGTTTATAAATTTAAATTAAGTTGTTATAATTTTTTTAATAAACTTTGTTAATATTCTAAGAAATGTTAAATGAATAATTTGAGTAGTAGAAAAGAAAAAAAATACTATGTAGATATGAATTTAAGAGAAGGTAAACATATAATAAATCAAATCATATCTTTGTAAATTGTTTGTAAAATAAAATAAATAAATATGCAAAGGATGTTTAAGATTTAATTATAACTCTTTAAGATAATTATAATTTAAATAATATTGTGTAAAAGAAGATACATCTGTATTAAATAATTATGAACTTAAGAAATGATTAATGAAATTTGAAATTTGAATTATGAAATGAAATTCTATTTAAGTCAAGTTTAATGGAATAAATTGATGAAATAAGTTAATGAAATAAATTATAAGATGAAAGTTAACTTAAGAAAAGTTGAATAAAATTGATTGTGATAAAAGCAAAATTTTATTAATATGAATTTGAATTATAAAATAAAATTTACTTAAGTAAATTATTAATATGAATTTGAATTAATAGAATAAACTAACGAGGTGAATTAATGAATTAAAATGAATTTAAGTTATGAAGCAATAAAAAACATGAATTGCATTTTATAAAATGGTTGTAATAAACTTAAATGATTTTATGAAATGATTTATGAATGGTATTAGTATTAAAGTGAATACGCTAAGTGGTAATAAAATAAAATTTAACTTAAAAAAGGTTAAGTGGAATAATTTTATAAAATGGTTCATAAAAGAATTTATATGAAATATGTTAAAAAAAGTGAAACAATTGGAATTTAACAAATTAAATTGAACGTGAATGAAATAGATGTGAATAAATTTGAAGAAAACCGATTAAATGTTAATAAAAATTAGATGTTAATAAGAAATGAAGTGTACAAATTAAATATTGATATTGGATAATGTAAATTCACATAGTTATGAATTAATTGGATGAATATTGATAGCTGAATGGTTTCTTTTGTTGCAAACCGTCTTTATAACTGTTGTGATTGCATACGATTGTCGTATGTTGTGTATTTGTGCTTGTACTTATGATTTGGATTCAAAATCATGCAATGTGGTTCTATTTTACTCATACATGTTTTATACCTCTATATGCAACTAATATTTCAAATTTGACTTGAGATAGATACATACAAAACCGTTTGGATGTATACATGGATTTGTTATACTTTTGCTTGCTTAATATGAGCGAACTCGCTCGAATTAATAATAATAAGGTATGTATCTCAGATTATATACCGCACTTTTATAATTTTCCCTACAAGATGCCTTGTTATTGAGATTCGATGTATATTTGATGTATTCAGTATATATTCGTGTTATATATTGAGTTGTAAAAAATTTCTGATCGAACCGTGCAAAGTAGATCTGCCGAAAAAGTTGGAGGTTTTAAAATTTTATAACTTGTTTTGATAACTAACTTGTAATTTCCATGAGCCCATTGGAGTGGCGTAGTAGAAGCATAGTAAGGGTTTTCTAATAAGGTTTTAAAGTTTTATAAGTTGATTATTCTGGATAAAAGATATTGTATGTTAAATTCCTTACTTAACCCCTTTTCGAGGACGAAAAGTTTTGAGTGGGGGAGAATGTAACGACCTATATTTTTAACTATTTTAAATTATTAAATTTAATATGATTATTGAATAAAAATGGTTGGAAATAAAAATTTAATGTTTTATTTATGTAAGTTATTGAGAAAGAACTTGAATAAATTTTGAAATAACCAATTTCGAAGATTTTGGCAACAACAAGTATTGAAATGAAATTCTATGTATTGACTATGTTTATAATCAATAACTAGAGTTGAATAATAAATGTTGAATTATTTAGATGAAAATAAAATAATTACCGATAAAAAAAATTCAATTGAAATTTATGATTATTAATGTAATTTATCGGATAATTAAATCGTTTAAATTTAATACCCGAGTTATTTAAATAATTAGATTTTGAAATTAATGTAAATGAAAATGATTTCAAAAGTTGATTTAAATTTTATTTAAACAAGAATGAAGATCGTTTACTTTTAAAATTGAATTTAAAGATGAATAAGTAAAAATCAAAAATTTTATATTTTAATTACCATTTTGGCTTTTGTCTCGGATTTTGACGAAACCAGTTTCATTGGATCCGTAATAGTGAACTATTGTAGAATTTTAAGTTTCGTAGCGATCAGACTTGTCGTTTGGCCTTGCGAGCTTGAAACTTATAGAAATTAATTTAAAGAATTTAATTAAAATAATTTGAGTTGAAAAGCTATTTTCTGCATACGATCGAATTAGGTCTCGATGCTAGTTCCATTCCATTTCGAATAGGAGTATAACATATAGAACGTAAGGCGGCACGCTTCGTTTGGAGCTCGTAATTTCACGGGTCGATCGGACGAGATATTTTCTAATTAAAAATAATATATATTTACATTCTCCCTCTAACATATCATACACCCTGCCTATAAATTTTTCTCCCTCATACCCCTTTTTTCTTTTTCTCGTTTCAAAATTCAACGAACGAAGATAAAAAAATCAGACAAAGCTCCAAAGGTCGCGTGCGCCAGCGTGAGTGCGTGCATGGGGAAGATGAAGGCGAGGGTAGCACTAGTGTAGGGTTCGACTATAGACGTTAGGGTTTTGGTTTAGGATAGGCACGTGCGGGTGCGACAGTGGAGAGCGGCCGCGGTGGCTTGGAGATGGGCGCGATTGGTAGCATGCTCGAATGGAGGTTTGGTGGCTGTGGTGGTGGAGCATGTCGTGTTTGCTGTCGCTAGGTTTGGGTTCTGTGCATGAGATCGCGTGCGGCCAGGAGGATAATTAACTTGAGAGAGGATTAGGTATATTAGTTTAAGTTAATTAATTTAATTGCTTCCTAATTCATTATTCATTTAGCTAATAAATCGTACCTTGTTCATATGAGATCCGATTCGAACGAAATAAGTCGCATTGCAACCATATTGACGTCGTCTTTAGCATGGAGTGGAAGTGGAATTTATTTGATGCTGAAATATTTTTAATTTCAAATAAAAGGTGAATGTTTTATAACGTTGAGAAGTACTATAATATTTTTATGTTAGTTAGATTGCAATCCAGGAACGATTTAAATTTATTAATTGTTGTTTAGTAAATTTAACTGACATGGAAATTGATATAGAAATTTAGATGATAGAAATTTTGAATTAACAATTAAATTTAAATTAGAATTAAACTACCGGTAAAATTCTCGATTATTGATAATTGGTTAATTGCTGTAATATTTGACTGCTTGGATGATTGATTGTGTGGATGTCAGTCGGTTGATATTTTGGATGATTGGATGTTAATTTATTTTTATATATCCTATGATTTGCCTGTAAATTATTTACTGTATATAAAATTGTAAATTGATTTATTCCGAATAAATTAAGAAATAGGTTGAAATAATATATACCCATGACACTTTGATTTGGAATGAAATGACATATATCTATCCCTGGGATTAAACTGAAATAATTATTTAATTGGCCATAGGATAGAAAATTATACATGGACATCGGATTGGTTAAATTAAATGATTTTAAAATTCATGGTCTTGAAATTATTTAAATGATTTTGATTTAAAGAAATAAAAAAATAGAATTTATGGAAATCGAATTATTTTCAAACTTGAGAACCAAATGTTCACACTGAAATTTGTTAACAGGAATTGTTTAAATAATCAAATTGGAATTTGAAGCTGTAATTGAAATATGATTTAAATTATGGAAAGTGATTTGTTTAAAAGATTTGAACTTTTATTTGAACCTTGAAATCAATCCAGGTAAAAATAATTTAAATGCATATTTGTAAATTTGGCTTGGAATTTAATTATATTAAAGAGTTGAACCTTGAATTAAATATTGAAGTTTTAAATTTTATTTAAATAACTTAAATCGATTTTTTGTAATTGGGCTCGAAATTGATATAAATTGAAATAGTTTAAAATTGAGAATTGAATTGAAATTAATTCAAACTAGAATTGAAATCGAAATTGAATTAATTTGAAATCAGAATTGAACTAAGTTCAAGTCGAAATTGATTTGAAATTGGAATTGGAATCGAAGTTAGTACGAATTGCAATAAAAATTGAATCGATTTAAATTGTAATGGAAATCAAAATTGACTTGAATTGGAAGATTTGGAATTGAATCAGTTTAACTTTGAAATAATTTTCAAATAAATTATTTTAATATAAACTGTTTAAAACGTATCTTTTAAATATTCATATCATTTTGATGTTCCAAGTTATTTTACTATATAAACCATTTTCAATACTCAAACCATTTTATATCAAACTATTTTAATTTTTAAACTATTTTAAACTATTCAAACTATTTACTAAAAATTCAAACTGGTCAAATTAGGGATGTTTACACTTAAATTATGGATTTAAATGCGAATTGAGTTAAAATTTAGTTATAACCTAAACTGTAATCCGAATCGAACTCTGAAATGAAAATGACTTTCAAGCTATAATTAACATATTTGAAGTAAATATGATATTTCAAAATAGAGTTGATTTTGAAGAAAATAGGATATTTGATATCAAGTATGGATCGTTTTGCGAAATGAAAAAGAACCAACCGGTGTGTAAAACAATGTCTGTTTGTTAAAGAGGTCGGGGCCTCCCTCTTATTGGCATACTCTCTGTCGATATTGAAACCACTTTAACAACTGTGTACGGGTGAAGACTCCAGAACGACGTGGTTGGATTTGGCGTCGTTTGCTTGATTTGAAGAAACAGATGGATGATGGACAGACCCTGCACTTGTGCCAATTTGAAATGATTAAAACATGACAATTTGACAGGGCCAAGCGGGCAAGCTACCCTAGCGGAAATTCGTTCTTCGATGTTCTTGGACTTGGTCCATATTATTACGTTCTTGGTTTCGATCGGTGCACCTTGATTTTCGGGATAACATCCCTTTGACTTGATATGGATGGATGTACAGGGTGGGCGATCATGGCTATGATGCGTTACCACCAGCCCTGCGATCCGAACTGGTAGTATCCTACCTTGAGCATTACCTCACGTGCCTTGTTATACTTTTATCCCTATACGAGGCCCCTGCGATTTCGGTTTAGTCTTTCCGTATCATGACAGATCCCTATCCCCCGACGTGCTACTGGGGAATTATATGCAAATTGTATGACAATGTTTAAAAATGCGTTAAGGAGGATTAATGTAAAAGGTTAACGCTAAGAAAACTATTTATTTTATTGATTAGACATTATATATATTGTGTATTCTACTATATATAAATATTTTGACGGATCCATAAGAGATGCAAAAACCTATAACATATCTTGAGTTATTGCATGCACGTTATACACTGGATAAGAGATGTGAAACCCCATAAACATCTCTGATGCTACTACACTCATTTTATAAGATATCAATTTGACTTACATAAGAATATTTTAGTCATGACTCGAGTTTTTTGTTTTTTCCATTACGCTCGGGTTAGACCTAAGTATTTTAGTGCATTGAAGGTCATTTTTGAAGGACGAAGACGAAGATTTGGTATATTTTTACTATTATTATTCCCTGCATCGTGTTGTTCAGCTGCATTATATTTTTTCTGTTATATATAAAACTCTGATAAATATTGTATAAATTATAATCAAATATATATTAAACAACTTCATGAACGGTTTATTTGATTATTATATTTTGTCATTCTTCTGTGAGATTCTATGTTTGTTTTTCTTCTTCTTTTCTTATTTTTCTTAATTAACCCCATTGATTATCTATATTCCGGATCGTTTAAGCTAGACATGTGTGGATTATTGTCAATTTAAACCTTCTGAAATGTGGGCCTTCATATGATGTCATACTTGCTCATCTCAATACTCCACTTTAAAAACCTTCCTAATGTCTTGGATCTGTACTATAATTGCTTCAAACGTTGATCCATCAACACCTTTATTGATTGTACCTGGAAGTATGCTCCCAACTTCCTCGATGCAATCAACAAGCAATAAGTAAGTTTTTCTAGCTTTGGATAGTACTCTTTAGCTTTGGTAAACTGTTTCATGATTAAATAAATGGGACTATGAATCCTCACCTCCTCATGTACTAATGTCACACTTGGTGTATGAGAAAACACCATTGGATAAATGAACAAATATTCTTCGTTCAAAGGTTTGATAAGACGATGGTATTTCCATGTGCTTTAGTAATTCCTCGAAGGAGTTCTGATATACCTTTTTTCATATAAATTTTCCCTTCTCCTTTACGAGGGCATTGAAGAATGGTATACACTTATCAATTCACTTAGAAATGAACCAACTCATTGTAGCAACTTTTCCATTCAAGCTTTGCATCTCCTTCGTTGTGGATGTGTTACCCACATTCTTCAAGTCATTAATCTGATCCTGACTAGCTTCAATGCCCTTTGAATTCATGATAAACCCAAAAATCTTCCCGATACAATTCCTAAATGCCACTTCAATGGATTTAACTTCATTCACACCTTTACACTAGTTTCAAAATCCTCAAAAGTTCGCCCACGTAATTCATTGATAGCTATAACTTTATGAGCCTTATCATCCATATTCACTTCCATCTTCTATCCAATTTGTTTCCTGAACTTGGAATTCACCAAACTCTAGAAGTAACTTATGTGTTCTTCAAACCGAATGACATGATTTGGTAATAGTACAATCCCAATCCAGTATAGTACTTATGTGCTCCTTGTCAGGGACGTGCACTTGTATATGATTATAGCCAAAGAAAGCATCCACAAAAGAGAGTAACTCGTGTTTGGTATTGCAGTCTACTAGTTGGCCAATCCTGAATAATGGAAGGCTATAATTCAGGCATACTTTATTCAAGTCCAAGTAGTCAATACATGTTCACCACTTTTCGTTTGCTTTCTTGACTAACAGGGGTTAAATACCCATTGGGGGTACAAAGCATAGCGGATAAAGCCAATTTCCATCAGCTTATCCACTTCCTTCTTCCACGCAACGGGTCACTCTAGACTCAGACTACGTCTTTTCTATTTTGCATGTGGATATTTCTGGTCAATATTTAGTTCATAGCACGCTATCTCTAGTGATATCGCATATTCAAACACATCCAAGTAAATATATCCAAGTGTGCTCAAAGAATACTGACCAATTGCTTTCTCAATCTGGCTCTGAGTTGAGATCTGATCTTATGGGCTGGAGTAGTAATATTTATATCGATAGGAACGTTGACTGTTAGCTCGGCTACATTTTCCCCTTGTCCCGTCGTTTTCCTCTTTAAGCTCAGTAATGTAACATTCTCGACTATCACTCCGGTCACCTTGAATCGATCCAACCTATTCCTCATAGGGACTTCATCATTAAGAGCCAATGAGCTAGTTCTATTCTTAAGGGCTAGTCGGCCCAAAATAGTGTTTCGCTGAATATTCATCCATAATCATGAACTTCTAAACTAGCAAAATCTTTTGGTCTTCATCTCCTAATGACATGGATAAATCAATAGGCCAATTGGGTTCGTTTGCCTCACCGATAAAACCTTAAATTCTGGATATACAAGGCTTGACGTCCTTCAAAGATAACCTCATTTGATTGAAGTCTTTTGAAAAGAATATTCACCATGTTTCCGCAATCCATCATAACTTGGTGTAGAGTTTCAAGGCCTACAAAGGTCGTTATTACCATGGGATCAAAAGCTAGCGCTTTGACCCCATCTGCACCCCTATTTCGAAAAATAGTGTTATCGGTTGTTAACATTTACCGCTTAGCAAGAGATTCATCCTCATTGGTGAAGTAGCTTTCCTATGGTATTTTCCTTAACAAAATCATAGACCACTCTATGTCATTACTGCTTTTCTCTGCTGGTTGAGGTCCACTAATCATCGTGTTTATAACAATCCTTCCATCTGGCTGCCTGGGCCACTCTCTATAGGGTCCAGGCTGGTTATCTTGGACAATCAGCCCTTAGGGTCCAGCATTCTATCCGCCATCCTATGGCTCTCTAACATACTACTGCAATTTCTTTTTTCGTATCAACTCTTCAATGAAATCTCTAAGATGCCTACATTCATTCGTGTTATGTCTATATGTTTGATGGAATTGAAAAAATTTCCTAGAGCACTTTTCTGCCTCGATTATCTCTTTCCTAAGTGGCTTCTTATACCTTTCTGTGCCTAGTGTGGCAAGGTATAATTTTTCATGCGTATCATTCAAGGGTGTATACTCATATAGTCTCATTTCCCTTCGATGCTTTTTGGCATCATTCCGCCTGTCTCATCGCCTTGATTTCTCTTCCTTTGATTACTAGAATTACCAACTTTCATAGCTACATTACCCGCGCTCTCAATGATCTGTTTGGTAACTATATTATGTTGAATAACTTCCTTCTACTATCTACCACCAGTCTTTCTGCCACCTGGCTTGTCTCTTCCAATTGCAAGAATTGGTTAGCCTTCCGATGAAACTCCGCCATAGCAGTTGGTAGCTTCATCCTCAACCACACTTTTTGAAGTTTGGTTCTAAATGTATCCCCCCAGACCAAAGTCATCAACACTATACCTTCATTTGGATTGTTAACTTCAGTAACTACAACGTTAAACCTGTTCACAAATCCTTTAATTAATCCATTAGGTTCTTGAGAAAGGCTCAACGAGGACATCACATCCTTATGCTAAGTAGCATGGAGCCTGAATTGCTCCAATAACTTGAGCTAACTTATCAAAAGTTGAAATGGATTTCGATGCGTGCCGAGCAAACCGCATCGATGCAACCCTATCTAAAAAGAGAGGGAAACAACTGCATCGAACTACATCTGTTGCCTTAGAACCATCCAAGTGCCACTCATACTTGAATAAATGATGCTTCTGGTCAGTAGTCCCATTATACGATGAAATTAAAGGTATCATAAACTTCTTGGGATACTCTTTCCTTAATATATTTTCCATGGATGGAGTTCTACTAGACGAAGAGCCTAATCTTTATTCTTTCTTCATTTGTTTTCTTTCAATAGCAACATAATCATATCTATAATATGATGCTCACTAACCTTGTAACCTAGACGACTATCATGAGCTGTGTTGAGCGTTCAACTCTTTAAACGGTCTATGTTTTCTCTTTGACATATGGTTTCTTCGGTCTCTAGGGAATCACTTCTTCGGTTCTTCTTTAACATCTAGCTGGCTCCATATTGGTTGTCGAACATCAAAATCCTGAATTCCATCTTTTGGTCCATCCTTATTTCTAGAATCCTATAAATCGTCCTTAAAATCAAACTAATTAATGTCAATATTGGCCTACTTCTAGTTGGTACCTATCTAAATTCCCTTAGTAGGGACTCTTCCACTTCTACAAACATTCCTCCTTGGTGCTTCTGCAGTCCATTCCTTCCATTTTTGCTTTCCATCCCTTCTATTTTAACAAGAAGAAGATGAGTTCTCCTCTCCTGCTCCGGCTACTCCTGGATCATTGAGACCGTTAGGTCAACAAGTGATGCTTATCTCTTACTCCTGTTTCTTTAAGACCACTAGTTTAACAAGGCTATGTTAGCATCCACCTTGTCAAGGAGAGCCTTTCAACTATCTGTCATCTTTTGATTCAACCTCACTATTATCTTAGAAATTCCACCCTTGTGACCGTCTCTTGAGGGCATGGTCCTGGTAACGTTACTACTGGTTGGTTTGTTATCACATCTTGGTGGGAAGCTTATCTCCACCAAAAACCACTCCAGACCTTCTAGACTTCCTTGTTGGTGCCATTATTTCCAATATGAAATTTTTTCAAGCCTTTAAATAAAACCCTCCTAGATCTAACTCCTGCACACTCTTATTCATAATATATAGCTAGATCTATGCCTAAGAAGTTTGTTCTTAGTGAGAGCACCAAAAATATTCAGCCAAAAGGTGGCACAATACCCAAAATCTGAATTAAAGTAGAGAGGTCTAGTTATAAAGAGTAAATAAAAGATGGAGGTGTTATGTGACGACCGCCCATGACCCCTGCACCGAATCTAGAGAAAGTGCGCTGTAAAGTGTGCCAGGCGACCATGGACGATTGTCAGGGTAGATGAAAAACAACAGAATCCATCGTATTGCTCACAGCGCATGGACAAAATACAATAGAACATATGTATAGTGAAGCTTTACAGAACAAAATGCCATCATATAAAACTCCATAATAGTTGAATACAAGCATCCAAATAATCAATACATCAAGCCTCACTACATATCTCTCAGAGAATACAAAACAGCAGAACATCCAGTACATATAATAAGAAGATAATATGCAACCCTCCAGCTCGTCTTCGATATCAGCATCGTAAGAAGAGAACAGCACCTGTCACCTGCTACCTAGTCTGCCCGTCCCAACAATGGACGAACAACCCAAGGCAATAAGAATTAAAAACATAAAGCCTTGAGTCAGACAACAGTCTTAGTGAGCAGTAAATTAACTAACAACATACCAAAAGAGCATAAAGGAAAAGGAATAGGAATACAACCCTCCCACTCCAACCTCATTCTACAGTGATAGCCCCCAGACACACACTAAACAAAAGCAAACATAGCAGAGCATACAATTTTAAAGTAAAACTACTATCACTCGAGTCAAGGGCGATGTTTTCCAAGTACCAAGGCCTAAATCAGATAAGCACCCAGAAAAATACCGCTCTTGAGTCCGAATGACGTTACAACCAAACATCCATGACTCTGGCTATCACTGTTATCATTGCTTCGATATCACCGTTAATTGAATGACCGGCACATTCTTTCAGCCGTCCGTCAAGGGCTAATGGAAACCCCGGTTCTAGACATAACTCCCGCACGTCGTCACAGCCCGTGCCTAGGACTATCGAATCTGCCCAGAGTACTCGACCATCAACAGTTGGCCGTTGGGACTATCGAATCTGCCCAAACGTACTCTTGCTTAGAGCATGCTAGAACCTTCAACAACGATGCTATCCAAACCTCCTAGTCATCCTCCTCGACGACTATTCTCATATCCGTTCATTATCCTCAACTCGAATCATATCACCGAGTTATCAACGTGCTTGGAATGATCCCGTCTGGATTAGACCAAGTCTTCATCACATGATTGCTTTGCTTCATCACATCCTCGCAAAGCCTCATCTCAACATCACATCATCAAATCTATGCATAAGAGCTTCATCATTCCGCTACATATGCCACGAGCAGCTTTCCCAATTCAAGAGCCTTTCCCTTAGCTTTTGAATCATCTTCGATCTAAATCTAATCATCAATCATCTAGTTCATAGCAATCAATCAAATCAAACATCAATCCAAGCAATCAAGCATTTAAATATGATCTAAGTAGACAATTATAACAATAATGGCATTTTCGTAATTTAAGAGTTGAAAATCCAATAAGCATGAAAACATGGATTATATCTCTACAAACTTGATGAATGAACTTGCATAGGTTAACATGTGATAAAATGGATGTAACATCGTCATGAACAATGGATCTACATGGATCTACACTTAGGATGAAGAAAATGCATGGGAATCACTATTTTAACACCAAATCGAGCCAACAATCCGATATACTCCTTTGGATCCGTGTGAGAGATAATCACCACTCACCAAATCACCAAAACAACCTCAAATCAACACGCTTCAGATCTGGACAGCGAAGGATCAAGCTTGGTCTATCACGAATCCGCTTCAAACGAAGAAATCTCACTTGAAAAGATGAAGATCTTCAACTTTAGCTCTTGAATCTTCAATCTTGATCTTTGATTTGGATGGAAGGAAGCACTAGATTAGAGTGGAGAAAAGAAGTGAAGAAGTGTAGAAGTCGAGCTCTCAAAATGGCAGCACTTCGTCGCTTCAAAATCCGGATCACAAAAATGAAGAGAAGCTCTCCTATTTATAGCTGAAATCCCTAACTCGTCTGCCCTCATGAGTCGTTTACGACTTACGACTCAACCCCCTACGACTTAACTTCTGGCTTCAACGACTTAACACACTTCTGCCTATGACTCACGACAAAACAGCTATCTCCTAAGTCGTCTCCGACTTATAGCATGCGCCTATGACTCACCAGACCCCCTGTCTACGACTTAAATGCGCACGCGCCTTACTTGGTTAGACGACTCAACTACTAACTCGTATACGACTTAACACAAAGGCTACGACTCATCCACTTGCACGAGTTATCACCTACGCGCGACTCAACAGCTTACTGGGATACGACTCATCAGATGACTGGGATACGACTCATCAGATAACTGGGATACGACTCATCAGATAACTGGGATACGACTCATCAGATAACTGGGATACGACTCATCACTTAACTCGGTCAGCTCTTATGTCGTAAATCCCTAGGTCGGTCACTTACTTAGGTTGTCTATCCCTTAACTCGGCGACGACTTACAACCTACGACTTAACACTTGCCGAGTTAACTTCGACCTACTGACTTAGCCCAACTACGACTTATCTCCTTAGGTCGCACTTTTCTTAAGTCGCTCACGACTTACTACTTAACTCGGAAATCCTCTGGGTAGCTCCTATCCCCTAAGTCGTATACGACTTATGACACTAAGTCGTGAACGACTTAGGACTTAGCCATTTTTGCTCAAAATCTGAAATGGCTCAAAAATGCTAAAATCCCAGATTTTGTCGGACTTGTTGATCCGTAAAAATACGGGTCGTTACATACTCTCCCCCTTAGGAATTTCGCCCCCCAAATTCCAAACAAACAAAGCAATCAAAGACTATTCTGTACGCCTACCAACCATAACAACCAGCAAACCATGCATCCAATTCTAGCTTAGCGTACAGAATTCTAAGACTTAGAACAAGTTACAATGTTGTTAGATGATACGACACCTTAGGGCCATACCTTGAAGAGTTCGGGATGAGCTGCTTTCATCCTCTCTTCCACCTCCCATGTACAGTCGTTATCATCGTCACTCCATTGTATCTTGAGCAACTTAACTACCTTCCTCCTAAGCTGTTTCGTGTCGGTTTCCACAACACGAAGCGGCTTACGAGGTCTTCTATCAACTGGATCAACTTCGAAATCTTCACAGCTATCAGCAGAAACCACCGTATTCGAGTCGTGCACATACTTCCGTAGATACGATACATGAAAAACATTGTGCACACCCGACATCTTCTCCGGTAATTCCAATCTATAAGCGAGCTTTCCAATTCGCTCGATAATCGGAAATGGTCCAACAAATCTCGGAGTCAATTTTCCTTTCTTCCCGAATCGGATAACATTCTTCAGTGGAGAAATCTTAACAAAAACCATATCTCCTACGTCGAATTCCAAATCCTTTCGACGCTTATCAGCATAACTCTTCTGACGGTCTTGGGCTGCCTTCATTCGTTGCCAAATGATCTCTATACAATCTGAAGTCTGCCGAATCATCTCTGGCCCAAGTATCAGCTTTTCTCCAGTTTCCAACCAACATGTCGGAGAGTTACACGGTCTTCCATACAATGCCTCATATGGTGCCATACCAATGCTTGACTGGTAACTGTTGTTGTATGCAAACTCCACCAAATGAAGGTGATCTTCCCATGATCCTCCGAAATCCAAAACACAAGCTCTAAGAAGATCTTCCAAAACTCGGTTGACTCTCTTGGTCTGACCATCCGTTTGAGGGTGATAAGCTGTACTCAAACACAACTCGGTTCCCAAAACTTCCTGGAAGCTCTTCCAAAATCCACTAGTGAACAATGGGTCTCGATCACTCACTATACTCTTCGGAATACCATGGAATCGAACTATCCACTTAACATACAACTCAGCCAATTTTGATGCAGTCCTAGTCGATCGAACAGGAATGAATCTCGCACTCTTAGTCAGACGATCTACAATAACCCAAATCCCTTCATTTCCCGTTCTGGTTCTAGGTAATCCATCAATAAAATCCATCGATATCTGCTCCCACTTCCATGTAGGAACTTCTAATGGCTGAAGCAATCCACTTGGCTTCTTTTGTTCGGCTTTTACCAACTGGCAGTTCATACACTTGGAAATAAAATTTCCAACATCCTTCTTCATACCTTCCCAGTAGTAGGTTCTCTTCATATCCCGATACATCTTATTTCCACCTGGATGAATTGTCATCTTCGAGTGATGACTTTCCTTCAGAACTTCACTCCTCAATTCATCTATATCGGGAACAACTAGTCGTCCTTGCTTCCGAAGCCAACCCTCTCGATCGACCTCGAATCCTTTATCCTTTTCTGGATCTAATCCAGATTCCAATTCACGGATAATCTTGACAAGCTTATCATCTCGCTTTTGGCCCTCGCCAATCCTTTCCACAAGAGTGGGTCTTATTGATAAGTTTGCCAACATCTCAGGTTCCAATTCGCATCTAGGCCTGAAGTCAAATCCAGCTAAATACTCGAGACTCTTCCATTCTGAAAACATGGCTCCCAATCCTGCATGTCTTCGACTTAACGCATCTGCCACCGCGTTACCTTTTCCCGGAGTATAAGCTATACCAAAATCATATGATGCTAAAAACTCTAGCCAACGTTGCTGCCGAAGATTCAAATCCTTTTGGGAGAAAAGATACTTCAATGACTTGTGATCCGTAAACAACTCGAATCGAACTCCCAACAGATAATGTCTCCACATCTTCAGAGCAAATACAATCGCCGCTAACTCCAAATCATGAGTCGGGTAATTCCTTTCATGCGGCTTCAGTTGTCGACTTGCATACGCAACAACTTTATCCCTCTGCATCAGCACTGCTCCAAGTCCAGTACCACATGCGTCGGTGTAAACCACCATCTCATCATTCCCACTTGGAATGGTCAAAACAGGAGCACTCGTCAGTCTCTCTTTCAGGATTCCGAAAGCTTGCTCACTCTTAGCATCCCAACTGAACACTTGGTTCTTCTTCGTCAATCCTGTTAATGGTGCAGCTATCTTGGAGAAGTCTTTGATAAACCGTCGATAATATCCTGCTAATCCAAGAAAACTTCTCACATCAGATGCGTTCTTAGGTCTAACCCAATCCTGGATTGCTGCCACCTTAGCGGGATCAACCGCTATTCCATTTCGAGAAATCACATGGCCTAAGAACCTCACTTCACTCTTCCAGAAGTGACACTTCGAAAACTTAGCCTTCAGCTGATGTTTCCGCAAGATTTCCAAAACCATACGCAAGTGCGTCTTGTGCTCCTCTTCCGTTCTGGAATAAATCAGAATATCATCCACGAACACAAGTACGAACTTATTCAACTGATCTCTGAACACTCTATTCATAAGATCCACAAAATATGCTGGCGCATTAGTCAATCCAAACGGCATTACCAGCCACTCAAAGAACCCAGATGGTGTCCGAAAAGCAGTCTTCGGCACACTATCCTTAGCTACTCTCAACTGGTGAAATCCCGTTGCCAAATCCATCTGAGAAAACACCTTAGCTTCGTGAAGCTGATCAAACAAGTCATCTATCCTCGGCAATGGATACTTGTTCTTCTTAGTCACCTTATTCAGCTCACGATAATCCACACACAATCTCAACGACCCATCTGCCTTGGTTGCGAATACAACTGGTGCACCCCATTCGGACACACTACGCCGAATGAATCCTTTCTTCAAAAGATCATCAACTTGCACCTTCAACTCATGCTGTTCCCTAGGCGCCATCCGCCTAAGAGGCATCACAACAGGTCTGGCTCCTTCAACTAGATCTATACGAAACTCAATCTCTCTATGCGGTGGCAACCCTTTGACTTCGTCAAAGACATCCTCGAATCCATTAGCGATTGGCACTGATGACAGTCCATCCCGTGGAACAACCAGCGAATACATGAAGCTCATGAAGACGCCTTCTTCATGCTTACATCGTATCACAACCTTTCGCCCCTCCACATTCTCGACTGTCACTTCCTACCTCTCGCAATCAACCTTTGCCGCATACTTCCTAAGCCAGTCCATACCCAAAATAATTCCGAACCCCGCAAAGTTCAGAACAAAGCAATCACAAACAAAAGAGCAACCATGACTCGATACAACTAGACCACGGCATAACATACACAAACAAGACGAACCCCCAACTGGATTAGTCACAACCAATG
This sequence comes from Allium fistulosum, assembly GCA_030737815.1. NCBI lineage: Eukaryota > Viridiplantae > Streptophyta > Magnoliopsida > Asparagales > Amaryllidaceae > Allium > Allium fistulosum. The sequence continues at coordinate 133,419,216 of CM060904.1, forward strand.
GCCTATCAACAATATCCGGTTCCAAACCTAACCGGCCTACGAGTTCACTACAAACAAACGAATGCGATGCTCCAGTATCAAACAAAACTCTAACTGGAACACCACATAGGAAAAGAGTACCTTGAACAACCATACTTTTTCCTTTCTCTTCAGCGGTAGGAGCTTTCGAAGACGACGGAACAGCTCCCAAAGCATAAGCTTGCACAATCTGCTTATCTCTCCTTGGTTCTGGACAATTCTTCCTGAAATGCCCCGGCTTGTCACAGTTGTGACACTTCATCGGCACCTTCGGATTCTTACAATCCTTCGAGAAATGGCCCTTCTGCTGACAATTGTAGCAAGTCACCTCGCCTTTCGGCTTCTTCTGGCCATCCTTACCCTTCTGCTGCTGCTGCTTCCTCTTCTTGTTTCCACCCTACTGGGGTTTAGACTCTTCCCTGGTCACAGCAGCAACAGATCCATCCTTAGGAAACAGACTCTCATGCCTAAGAGCTTTCTCCACAAGCTTCTCAAATGAATCATCCAAATGATCCACCAACTGCCTCCCAAGATAACTATCCAAGCCGGTCACAAACTTCTCATTCTTCTGATAAGCAGATTCAATATATGACCGGGCATACTTGGACAAAGCTTCGAACTCAGAAACATACTCAAGGACTGATCTTCCACCTTGCTTGAGCTCCACAAACTTCTTGAACAGAACAGACTTCTGAGCTGTAGAAATGAACTTAGCTTCAAATCTGACTTGGAATTGCTCCCAAGTAATCTCTTCCTCCGGAGTATTGATGGTAATAGAGTTCCACCAATCAGAAGCTCTCCCTTGAAGCTGCCTTGATGCCAACTTCCTTTTAGTTGCATAATCAATTCCCAAATCACCAAAGATCCTTCTACAAGCATCTATCCATCTCTGGACTTCGATAGTTGATTCTGTTCCCAAGAAAACCTTCCCTCCAAGAGCAGTATAGTCCTTGCACAGCTTAGCAAAATCCACTGGTTTCGGAGTCTGAACCTGAACTACAACATCAACTGCCGCCCTGGAACTGGTATCCTTCTCATGATCGAAGTCATCATAGCTTCGAACATGGCTGCATAATCAGCAGTCTCTCCAGTAGCACGGCCTTCCCTAGCAGCTGGTCTCCCTCTTCGACTCGTTCTCAATATCTATAAAAAGGAATGATTAGAACCTCTAGAGAAACAACTGCATAAAGGACTCAAACTCAACTAAACTACTATATTATATATAGTATTCATCCATCAAAATACAATTACGTCTCTCATACGTAGTTACTTCAGCGAGCGTTGGGTAAAATCGATTAACCAATGCTCTGATACCAAATGTGACGACCGCCCATGACCCCTGCACCGAATCTAGAGAAAGTGCGCTGTAAAGTGTGCCAGGCGACCATGGACGATTGTCAGGGTAGATGAAAAACAACAGAATCCATCGTATTGCTCACAGCGCATGGACAAAATACAATAGAACATATGTATAGTGAAGCTTTACAGAACAAAATGCCATCATATAAAACTCCATAATAGTTGAATACAAGCATCCAAATAATCAATACATCAAGCCTCACTACATATCTCTCAGAGAATACAAAACAGCGGAACATCCAGTACATATAATAAGAAGATAATATGCAACCCTCCAGCTCGTCTTCGATATCAGCATCGTAAGAAGAGAACAGCACCTGTCACCTGCTACCTAGTCTGCCCGTCCCAACAATGGACGAACAGCCCAAGGCAATAAGAATTAAAAACATAAAGCCTTGAGTCAGACAACAGTCTTAGTGAGCAGTAAATTAACTAACAACATACCAAAAGAGCATAAAGGAAAAGGAATAGGAATACAACCCTCCCACTCCAACCTCATTCTACAGTGATAGCCCCCAGACACACACTAAGAAAAAGCAAACATAGCAGAGCATACAATTTTAAAGTAAAACTACTATCACTCGAGTCAAGGGCGATGTTTTCCAAGTACCAAGGCCTAAATCAGATAAGCACCCAGAAAAATACCGCTCTTGAGTCCGAATGACGTTACAACCAAACATCCATGACTCTGGCTATCACTGTTATCATTGCTTCGATATCACCGTTAATTGAATGACCGGCACATTCTTTCAGCCGTCCGTCAAGGGCTAATGGAAACCCCGGTTCTAGACATAACTCCCGCACGTCGTCGCAGCCCGTGCCTAGGACTATCGAATCTGCCCAGAGTACTCGACCATCAACAGTTGGCCGTTGGGACTATCGAATCTGCCCAAACGTACTCTTGCTTAGAGCATGCTAGAACCTTCAACAACGATGCTATCCAAACCTCCTAGTCATCCTCCTCGACGACTATTCTCATATCCGTTCATTATCCTCAACTCGAATCATATCACCGAGTTATCAACGTGCTTGGAATGATCCCGTCTGGATTAGACCAAGTCTTCATCACATGATTGCTTTGCTTCATCACATCCTCGCAAAGCCTCATCTCAACATCACATCATCAAATCTATGCATAAGAGCTTCATCATTCCGCTACATATGCCACGAGCAGCTTTCCCAATTCAAGAGCCTTTCCCTTAGCTTTTGAATCATCTTCGATCTAAATCTAATCATCAATCATCTAGTTCATAGCAATCAATCAAATCAAACATCAATCCAAGCAATCAAGCATTTAAATATGATCTAAGTAGACAATTATAACAATAATGGCATTTTCGTAATTTAAGAGTTGAAAATCCAATAAGCATGAAAACATGGATTATATCTCTACAAACTTGATGAATGAACTTGCATAGGTTAACATGTGATAAAATGGATGTAACATCATCATGAACAATGGATCTACATGGATCTACACTTAGGATGAAGAAAATGCATGGGAATCACTATTTTAACACCAAATCGAGCCAACAATCCGATATACTCCTTTGGATCCGTGTGAGAGATAATCACCACTCACCAAATCCCCAAAACAACCTCAAATCAACACGCTTCAGATCTGGACAGCGAAGGATCAAGCTTGGTCTATCACGAATCCGCTTCAAACGAAGAAATCTCACTTGAAAAGATGAAGATCTTCAACTTTAGCTCTTGAATCTTCAATCTTGATCTTTGATTTGGATGGAAGGAAGCACTAGATTAGAGTGGAGAAAAGAAGTGAAGAAGTGTAGAAGTCGAGCTCTCAAAATGGCAGCACTTCGTCGCTTCAAAATCCGGATCCCAAAAATGAAGAGAAGCTCTCTTATTTATAGCTGAAATCCCTAACTCGTCTGCCCTCATGAGTCGTTTACGACTTACGACTCAACCCCCTACGACTTAACTTCTGGCTTCAACGACTTAACACACTTCTGCCTATGACTCATGACAAAACAGCTATCTCCTAAGTCGTCTCCGACTTATAGCATGCGCCTACGACTCACCAGACCCCCTGTCTACGACTTAAATGCGCACGCGCCTTACTTGGTTAGACGACTCAACTACTAACTCGTATACGACTTAACACAAAGGCTACGACTCATCCACTTGCACAAGTTATCACCTACGCGCGACTCAACAGCTTACTGGGATACGACTCATCAGATAACTGGGATACGACTCATCAGATAACTGGGATACGACTCATCAGATAACTGGGATACGACTCATCAGATAACTGGGATACGACTCATCAGATAACTGGGATACGACTCATCACTTAACTCGGTCAGCTCTTATGTCGTAAATCCCTAGGTCGGTCACTTACTTAGGTTGTCTATCCCTTAACTCGGCGACGACTTACAACCTACGACTTAACACTTGCCGAGTTAACTTCGACCTACTGACTTAGCCCAGCTACGACTTATCTCCTTAGGTCGTACTTTTCTTAAGTCGCTCACGACTTACTACTTAACTCGGAAATCCCCTGGGTAGCTCCTATCCCCTAAGTCGTATACGACTTATGACACTAAGTCGTGAACGACTTAGGACTTAGCCATTTTTGCTCAAAATCTGAAATGGCTCAAAAATGCTAAAATCCCAGATTTTGTCGGACTTGTTGATCCGTAAAAATACGGGTCGTTACATGTTAGGATTTTTATAGTGGTTCAGCAAATCTAAGTCTTATGTCCACTTTAAGTTATTATTTAGAGTTTTTCTTACAAGGAAAAGGGATTTACAGTTCTAACAACCTAGAGTAGAAATAATTAGCTACCTTTATGACAAGGTAGAGTAGAGTGAGAGTGAAGAAGATGAAGTGCTAAAAGTGACCTCTAAGTTGTTATATGCTTGTTATTTATAAAGAAATCGCCCAATGAAGTCGACGAGTCATGAAATGCCAGTTCAAATTTCAGATCTAAGAAAGTAGGAGCAGAGATAAAGTCCTGGGGAGTCATATGTTATGTATAACAATCTGATTCGTCGATTACGAATCGTATTTTCTTCTTCAACTTGGTCTTCTTGCTTTGATCTATCGAGTTCTGAGCACTTCTTTCTTAGAAAACAAGTCATTGCTAAGAGGTTTTGACACCTTCAGTGCTTATTGTTTACTTAATAACTTCCTAGAGTTATTTGCCTTCTCCTTCAAAAATAGGCCCTCAGACAATCGCTCTGTCTTGCTACTCACTGACCACCATCCCAAAGTTAACCTTTGTGCAATAAAATAAATTGTTACCGACCTGAAAAGTCGTCGGTTCCAATCTGATTCCTTGTGTATTCATACACCTCAAACTCTTGAAACCTCTCCCGTTATCCTTCCAAGCATGCCTTCAAATCCTTGAACCACTTCGTATTCATCCTGACGTTCCAAATTCATTTGAAAGCCGCTTGGTCTAAAAGCCAAATAATAATATGTAATATCCTTGAACCACTTCGTGTTCGTCCTGACGTTCCAAATAAGTTCCATCTTAATTTTATAAAAAATGGTTCATGTAAGGGTTTAGTAAATATATTTACATTTTGATTTTCAGTATTTACAAATCCATGGTGATTGTTTCCTTACCAACATGATCTTGTAAAAAGTAATGTCTAGTATCAATATATTTTATTCTTAAATGGTTAATTGGATATGTAAAACATATTAATTGTATTAGTATTGTCACAATAAATAGGAGATTTCATTAAGTGAGCTCAAAAATTTATAAGCATTTATTGTAGACTGGTTTTCTCTTTTCATTTTTTATGATTTTTAAACTTTTCTTGAATTTCTACTTTTGGAAATTTTTGAAAAATAGTTTTCAAACTAATTCTTTTGGAAAATTGATGGAAAAAGTTAGAAATCTCCTCAATTTGTATGATGTTCCATCCTTCCAATCAGGTTCCTTCAACTTTTTTATTAAGCTACAACTTATCAAATTTTCATAATTCAAAATTTTTAATTTAAAATATTATTAAATTTCCACATATTTTTAATAATTTAGAGACAGGAGCATTTGAATTATTGTTCGAATCAAATTTTAAATATATCAATGTAGCCTATTATTTGCTTAGTACAATATTTAATCACCGTAGCAAACTACAACATACTTCCAAAATATAAAATATCTTAGCATTGCATATTGTCCTTAATATAGATGCAAGTTCATTAGTTAAAGTCTCCCCCTATTCCAAGTCAATACGAGGAAGTTGCATTAGTTTGAAAGAATAAAGTAGTGACTTCTACCTAGCCAGAGTTTAGATATGGGGATGTAGCTTGTTATTATCAAGTACAATCGTTAATCACCATAAAGAACTACAATATGCGTTTAGAATTAAAAGTATCCACGCATTCCAAATTCCACGTAAAATAGAGGCGATGTCATTGGTCAATGTCTCACTTGATTCCGAGTTGGCATGATAAGTTACTACGGTATGAAAGAAAAAATACCGACTTTTTCCTAGATGAAGTTTAAGTTGAAGCCATTGGGACCATTGTATTAGAGCTTAAAAGTGCAAATGGTGGATGATTGTGCAACAAAGGTTGAGGATGGGCAAAGATCATGATGTTATAATCACCTAGCTTCTCCTGTTAGAATCAGAGAATGGACAAGAGCATACCAATGTTCCAAATGAATTTCGAGGACCTTGAATTTGAATCCCAAAAAGGGACTTAGTACGGAATAGAATTTGAAAAATAGTCAATGGAGCTCCTCAAAAGGGTGATATGAAACAAAAAAACCATTCCTAAGAACATTTGGCACTGATATCGGGCTCCATGAAAAGTATGATCTCAAAGCTATGCTTTTTGCCAACTTTTGGATGCATTTATGATTTAGTTGAGCAACACATCTCCTACTGGCCATGGTATATAAAGAAGGGAGGTTGGATGTTAGATCAACTTATAGTTGATTAAGTGTAGTGACGATAATGTGTGTCATGTTTGAGATGTAGTGTAATGTGTATGAAAAGTATAACAGATCATTAGGCTATTCGTGCTAACCCCAATAGGTGCACTTGGGCTCTTTAGATATGAGGAAAGAGTTAATACTATCATTTCTCCTAATTGACACGTCAATATTCCTAAGATAGTTAGGAAGTGGGCTATGGAGCTTGAAATGTATAATGTCAGGTCCAGATTTGAAAATGCCATAAAAAGAGTATGATATCAACTCCAGCCTTATTTTGTCCACTATAACACTATTAGAAGAGGCACTCCTAACGCATGTGGTGGCACTAGTGTCCTTGGGCAATGATGTACCAAAAAATACAACAATTTTCTAAAGTTCCATATCTTCCCAATCTCCAAGGTTGCTTAAATAGTTAGACTTTGGAAGGTCTTTTTTATCAGTGAGGCTAGTCCTCATGAAATTTGGGCTTAGGAAAATTCTCTCTCTTTGGTCCTTGTGCCTTTTCTCTTCCTTTGTGGCCATTAGGAAGGGAGGCTATCACTCTACGGGGACCTTCCAGTAGTAATAAGCCTAAATTTCAGAAGGAGCTCATTGTTGAGAAGCTCATAATCCTTCTTTTCCTCAAGAGCAGCTTGCCTTAATATATTAAGCATTTCAGTCAAGTCACCCCCAATATCGACCTTGATGATACTCAAAGAAACATATTAAGTCAGCAAATAGAACACCATGAAAAATAGATAACAAGAGAAATAGATATTCACATCCAAAATGCCATTTACAAAAGCAAATTGATAGGTCTTAAATTAAAAGAACTCATGTTTGAACATGTTGTGTTTTGAACATGGGTCTTTAATGAGAGTGAAGTTATTGCATTCTTTGAATTAGAAAAAAGAAGATGATTTAGATTTTCCCTTGATATTGTGTAATCAAAACTATTTTAAGTGGAGGCGAATTGTATAGTCTTATGAACTTGCTGTACAGATAGACTAAGATCTCATACTCATATAGATGGTGCCGGAATGATGCAATCTTGTGGTAGAACAAAATCCATAAAAACAAAGGGTGTCACTACGGAAAATATACCCTATTATAACAAGCATTTATTGATTAAAACCAAATAAACCAACCAAACCAACAAAGTTTGGCCGGTTTGGCTTGGTTTTAGTTTCCTTTTTCATATTTCTTTGGTTTATTGGTCGGATTTGGTTTTCAATATTTGAAAACCGAACCAACGGATTAAACCAAATTTAAAAATTAAGTTATTTAAAAATAACAAAATTACCACTGATAGCGCTATTATTTACAATATTTTCATGATAGTATTATTTTTCTTCCAACTTATGTTAATCTTTTTAGAAGAGAAGTTTGTTTTTCAAAACGTTTGCACTATATGGACTTAATTAATTGTTTTATTCTTATATTATATCAACAACCAAAACATCTAATTTATTTTAAGATAAACTAAATAAATCAACCAAACCAAAGCAAATATAATTGGTTTGGTTGGTTTCGGTTTAGAAAATAGTGATTTAGTTTGGTTTGGTTTACTTTTCTTGAATGGTTATTTTGGGTTCAATATTTTTGAGCGGTTTCAAACCGAACCAACAATTTGCTCACCCTTAGTAATATACAAAGTTGTAAAGGGCTGGTATCTTTTGCAACGTCTTTTTATGTTGCAAATAATCTTATAATAGTTACAATTGCAACTGTTTTTAAATGTTGCGAAATGTGATTTACAACTTTTTTATAATATTGTAGAATGTTTTTTTTTACAACCTTTTTTAAATGTTGTGAAATATGTGCAACTTTAAAAAAATAAAAAATAAAAAATAAAATCTAAATAGACATTTCAACTAGCAACTTTATCCGAAATAGTACCATAGAATTAAATTTTTAGAAACTGATATGCATAAAATTCATCAATTCAAATAATAATACTTTACATACAATATACTATTCACTTTACATAGAATTTTCAAAAAATAACGCCACAATGCTCACACTATATCTCATCCACCATTAACAAAGAACCTTACATTTGCATAAATTCTCAGCCAATGCAACCAGCAATTTTAACATTAAATTTGGCTCCATTTCATCAGAGAATATGTAATTAATACACTCCTCATATCTGCACATTCTTCTAGAACAATACTGATGTCACCAAGGCTCTTGAATACACTTTCAAAATTGATCCATTCTTCTAGAAGCATTGCCCTCTCTTCTTTTAATTAGGAGTTAGATGTTTTAAAGTAGTCAAAAGTTTTCTAAAAGACAAAGTGCTTCCTTCAACTCAAATTAGAGGAGAAAGAGAGAACTTGAACTGTAAGTTTGGATCGGATTATAAGTTTGGATCAGATTACGAGTGTGTAAAAAACAAGTCAGAAAATCACGACTATCATTTAAAATTTCCACACCTAGTGTTATCCCACCACTGGTCAAGGCTGGAATATCAACAAATTGGCAAGGAATGATAGATATCAGGATTGGAGGTCGATTGCAAACAAGGCTGCAATCGATGTCGTTAGAGTTTGGCTGAGCTCCGACCAAGACAGAATTGATTGGAGATGATGATCAGGACTAGGAGAGGCTACACTTCGAATTTCAGGTTGATTGGAGTTCGTGGTTAAGATATGATCGAGGCAAGTTATTAAAAAATGTTGTTCGAATCCATCATAGAGCTGTGTTCGAATCGATGGTGTTCAACTCCATCCAGGTTTGGGCTCTTCACATCGATCCAGCAACGGCAGTTCGTATCCATTAAAAAACGTCTTGTTCGTATCGATCGGTTTCGGGTTTGCATCGATGACATTCGTATCGATCAGGTTGGCAGGTGGCGTGTTTCATAGTCTTCATCTCCATCAGGTAAGGCTTCGTTCGTATCCATTCCAGCGTCTAGTTTCGTATCCATCTGTTGGCCCTTCATGCGTTTTTCGTATCGATCGACATCGCCTATATCACTATTTCGTATCGATCGGAAAGATCGATACGAGACACACTCCTGGAATTGATACGAAGAGGGGTATGATAGCAATGCGAGCAGTTGAGTACGAATTGTAAGAAGTATGGACACGAATGAAGCAAGGAATGGATGAGAGCAAAGAGCGTCCACGTCTCCAGGAAAGAAGAGTTCAACACGGCGAAGAAAATGGATCGAGCCATGGAAATAGCGCCACGTCATTGATGCACACATGCTTCTGATCGATGCAAAGGGGATGGATGCAGAGGCATGGATTCGAAGACAACAGCACACAGAAAATATGATCTTGCATCGATCGTATCTCCTGAACCACAGGTCCAAATGCTATGAAATTTTCACAGGAGCTTATGTAAAAGGTAAAGAATGTTCCTGCCAAGTTTCAGCTCGATTGGATCATTTCTTGATCGATACGAAATCGATTCGTATCGATCACAGATCGAGTCAAAACTTGGTGGGATCGGTCGCGTAGGCCCCCTCACGTGTCAGAACGAGTCTCCCGAAGTCTGAGCGCGATATCAGCCTCCTACGCCTATAAATAGCCCCCTGAAGCCTACAAAAAGAGGATCTTTTGGCGATTCAACGTCCAGACTCTACCGGATTCAATTCTACACTTCAATACAATCATTATACTCGAAATTCTTCATTGTAACTACTGTAATCATCTGTAACCAGCTAAGAACATCAATAAAGGATAATTACTTGAAGTGGACGTAGGCCGGAGATAGCCGAACCACTATAAATCTCGTGCTTTTGTTTGTTATTTCTGTATTGTTGATTGTTGTTTGCTTAGATCTGAGATTTTTGTTTGAATATTGCTGACCTGTATTCATACACTGGTGGTTTCACGATACTTGGGGTTTGTGACCTTTTTTGGCGCAAACACTTTGGTGCTTTCACTGAGAATTGAACTAGCACCCGCTATACCAGATTTGAAATTCAGATTTGAAAAGCTTGAAGAATTCAAATTTCGATACCATGACTCGACAAACAGGTAAAAGGCAAAGAGCTGAGAGAAGCCAACAATGAGGAAGTCAAGAGGCATCCTTTGGAGCTGGAGAAGGGCAGGCTTCGATCTACATCACCAGGGATGAAATGGAAGCTATGGAGAATTCATTGCAAGAGAGATTGTTAAAGAGTCAACAGGACATGATGCAGACTTTCTTTGAACATATGAGAGCTGCAGGAATACAGAACTTAGGACCAGCTACAGTGGATGCGAATGTGGAACAAGGAGTTAGGGTTCCGGAACCCAACGGAGGACATAATATAGAGCCATAAGGCAACCTACGAGGGCCCACGGGCAGGCCCGCAGGATCTAACACTGGAAGACCTTTGGATGGAGCCCAACAGGCTAGAACGAACGCTGATGTTAATGAACCGCATGAAGAATATGTACCTGAATTCCCTCGGGGGCATGGGGGGCAACTGTAATAACCCACAAATCCGTACCACTAGAATTGACTCTTTTCACCAACAATCAACTCAAGTTGTACGGAAATACGAACCATCGGGATTAAAGAAGAAGAAGAGGTAGAAGAAGAGAATAGAAACAACACAGAATCTAATCATCGCAGCGGAATAAACTATAATATATAAATACAGATCTTTACTCATCACAAAAATATATCTGTTTTACATTACATTCATCAATAAAATACATCATTAGAGTACAACAACATCAATAACATACACTATTCAGTTTATATACACTTGACTACAATAGTGATTACACAGCGGAATATATAATAAAGTACGGAAGTACGTATCGCCATCCAGCTCGTCTCTTGAGCTCCACAGCATCCATTCCTGTATCCTATAATACTCGGTCTGACCCGAGCATTACAGTTAAATAACACCCGTGTCAGTCTGGAATACCAGCGTGAGAAAATCACACCCAAAATGATTATTTAAGTTTCAAAGCACCTTGAAAACAAAAGCATCTCGTAAGACCACGCCACAAATAAATATGTCGGGTTTTTACCTTACGATAGCTAAAACTCTTTTATTAAATTTCTCTGGTACTATTACAGTGTCTATAGAAAGTAAAATAGAATCTAGCTGAAATGCTTACATCTCACGGTTCAGCAATAGTTGGGCACAATCAAAACCATACAGGCACGTATGGAAAATGGATTTCCAACAATGACTAGGCACTGGGGTATCACCTGACACGGTACGTGGCCTAGATCACAGTACCGAGAAGCACTCCCACTTCCCTGCAACACAAAGCCGGAATCATCCCTTACTGGACAACTCCAAATAAAATCATCCCACGGTTGTGATCAACAACCGCACACTAAGCCGAAATATATAAAGGGGCGTCTAGACAGGGATGACCTTACTCTCAAGTGGGTGCTACCCACGAAGCCTTGCTGCATAACCCCTGATTTTCAGTCATTCCCAGTTGATGAGGTTCGAGGTTAAACGATACCTTACAGCACAGATCCCTTAAAATGCCCATCGTCCACCTAACGATGTTTTCGAAAGCATTCATCCATACAAGTCCGCTCCGGGTTCAAACGGAACCGAAGGCACTACTCCTACTACATCCATTTTGGAATTATCCTCCGGATTAGTAGCGACTAGCCCTTGCACTTCACTGCTCCATCTTCGATTTCAAACACGTTTCACGAAACATACAAACCAGATCGAAGTGGTTTTCGGGAAAACAAATTCCCGATCACGGTCTCTTCGAAACGATTAGCGCATTTGGCTAATATTTGATAGTCGTTTATTTAACTATCAATTTAAGTTCACAATATCCATCTAACAATAATAATTTCACCAAATTATTATTTACCTTAAAAATATCCTTACCGGATATATCACCCATTTAACTCTTTTGAAACCAGTTTTCAAAATTCTCCCTTTCCCAATTAATTGCTATTTCCACTGAAATAACCAAGTACAACACCTTAGATTTTTAAAATAAAAACATTGTATTATAAAATATCCTTTAATACCATTTAAAATAAAAACTACTTTAATATTTTTTTCCAAATATATACACTAAAAAATATTTAAAATAATACTACTTCAATAATTATTAAAATTATATATCATAAGAATATTTGAAAATAAGGCTACTTACAAAATATAAAACTCAATTTCCTCTTTTAAAACAGAATTCCAAGTTACCTTAAATGAGAACTATTAAAATAAATTTGAAAGGACTTACTTAAAAATTGATACATTTAAAAAATAATAAATTTTCTAAAACATGCTTTTTAAAACAAAAATAAACCTTTAACTTATTTTTAAAATTCACTTTGAAACGTGCTTGGCTATCCAGGAAAATACGCTTCTCTTTCACATTCCTTTAAAAATAAATCCTTATTTATTTTTAAACCAATTTACCATTCACTTAATAAATTCCTATCGAATTTATTTTTCAAATATCCACTGATATATTTCTTCACTTTTATAAACCCTGGTTTATAAATTTCATATTCACGTTCTCCTTAAAATTTCAAATTCCAAACTCTAAATCAATCCCAAAATTGATTTTCAACCTTTTCCATTATTGAAATAAATTCCTTCATTTGCTCGAACTATTTCAAAATCTACTAACTAAAAATTTCATTTCTTTACTTTGATTTTAAATTTCCTTTATTGGAGAATATCGATTCAGATTTCATAAATTCCTTCTTATATTTTAAAATGAATTCAATCCTTAAATTTTAAAATAATTTCTTTATTACTGAAATGATATTACTGGAGTTTAAAATTTATTATCCCCTGTTTATCTAAAACATTTTTTTTCTCGGGTTCAGAATCCATTTATTTGAATTCTAAAAATTTCCTTATTCATTTCCAATTCATCTCTGAATTTTATTCAGATTCTCAAAATTTATCTTACATGAAAACTTCACTCTTTTTCTTTCCGAAAATCCAATTTTATAAAATTTGACAGCTTAGAGTATCAAAAATATATTCGAGCAATCCATGGCATTCATGTTCCAAATTATTAATATATCCATCACAGGCAATCAAATATTCACAACACGGAATATTAAACAATTTGTTAAAAATTTTGAGGAATCCTGTTGGATCCCTCCAACCTGTTCCCTGCATCCACAGATGTCAGCACAATATAAAATACCCATTCCACTACAAGGTGGAATATCGCGGTATATGGGATTAATAAAAATCATCCGCTATTATGCGGCGCATAGGGTCTCATCCACTATATAATGTGGGAATCAATCAATTCAATATATACATATGCCAATATATATATATTGATATATATACTACTATATAATATATATCACATCCAACCAATCATTCAATCAATTATTTAAATTTAACCATTTAAATTTAATTAGCAATCCAGAAGAGTGAGATTAACTCACCTTTTATTTTGAATTTGTAATCCCCTCCAGACCATCTTGTTTTCTTCGTAGTACTTGACCTTGTATAAATAATTTATACAGTTTTATTAATATTCGTATCCAAAGAACAAATTAAAATTTCCATTTATAAATTTAATTAACCAAAATTTTATTTTAGCTTAATAAATTTATTTTTGCAGATTTCCTGATTATTTACCTTGAACACAATCATTCAATTTATTAATATTTTGGATAAATCGAACAATTTATTTCTAATTATAATTTAATTAACCAATGACTTACCATTCAATAATTAAATTGACTAACAATTTAATTTAAACTATCAATCTAGTCTTAAACTATTAATCAATTGAAAAAAAATCTAAAATAATAACATTTAGTACTAATTTATTAAATAAATAAACCTCTCTTTAATAATTATTTTTAAATGACTAAAATAATTGAAATGAGCTAATTAAATAAATATGACCACCTTAATAGTTATTATATTTTCTTGTCAAATTAACAAAACTGCAGTTTGTTCACTGTAAACTACACCTATTTAATATATATATGTATTTGTACAAATAAAATAAAAATCTGATTTTGGTAAAATTTTCAATATTTAAAAATACCCCTTTTTTCTTCTTTTTTTTCTTTTTTTTCTTTTTTTTCCAAACCTGACTAGATATATATAATTAAAACTAACATAAGTTTTTATTTTATTTTGTTTATTTTTTTACCGTAAACAATTCCTGCCTAAACACACATATCGATAAATCTGGTTTCCAATTTTTTTTCTTTTCCAAACCAAACAAATCAGAAGTAAAGAAAACAACAAGGATTTACCTCGAAACATCAAGCTGAATCCCTTCTTCGATTGTCTGGCCACTGCTACATGCTCGCGTTTACCCCTCCTCCATCACGCTTCGACCCCGAGCAGCTACTCACGCACTCCCTCGTATTAGCAAACCCTAGCCTGAGCTGCTCTACAACATCAAGTCGACCCAACAAAGCCATTGCCTTCCCTTAACATTCGAGATCTCCACCACGCGTGAGCTCAGATCAAACTCCCCTTGCGACCCGCCTAATCACCATGCTTCCTAGCCCTACCCTCATATCCTCGATCGAAGACGAGCTCGTTTCCCCCTCGCGACACGGCGACGTTGCCAAGCTCGCGAATCGACTGTGGAATGGGAAATCGCCCCCTTGAATACGAACGAGGAAGGGCATCGCCCTCGTCTTCGTTGTCCTTATCAAGTTTTATTCTGAACATTTTGATTCGAACGGTGAAGAAAAAATGAAAAAAAAGGGGGCGAAGATAGGATAACGACTCCATCGACCATTTTCTTCTCTGGGTTCGATTTGATTAAAGCTTTGTTTTGGAAGACAAGAGGTACGAGATCGATAGGGTTACATTATAAAAAGGGATATCAAGGAAACAGCGAAGGACGTTCGCGTGAAAATTGTTTCTGCGTGTCGGCTATAACAGAGATTTGTCGGTCAAAGGGATAACAGGGTAGCAGCTGATTTAAAATTAATATTCTATATTCAAAAATATCTTGTTTAGGTACCCAGTTATTAAATTGGATTCAATATAGATTTCTGCGAGTTTATATAACGTACGCTCACACAAGAACTCCTAATGCTCCGAAATTTGAAATCCGATAATAATTCAATATTACGGCCCCAGTGAAACTGGTTTCGTCGAATTCCGAGACTGTGCCTCGGACGGCTATTTTTAAATTCAATTTAAACGATAAAAAATTTCAAAACTGATCAAAATACCTTTAAATTCAATTTTAAAAGTTCTATTACCTTCTGTATTATAAATATGAATTTTATACGCCTTCAAATTATTTTTATCCAGCTTTAAAATTCCAGATTCAGTTATTTACCCAATTTCGACAATTAAAGTCAACGATTAATTATTAAATAAATATTGATATTTGAAATTAAAGTTGATAATTACCTTTTGAATATTTAAAATTAATTAAATATCTCAATTTCAAATATACAGAAATTCTGGGTCGTCACATTCCTCCCCCCTTTAAAGAATTTCGTCCCCGAAATTACTAGTCAGGAAGAATGATCCGTAACCCATTAACTACTCTCTCAACTCCAAATAGTTTTTAACAATTTATCCACATCTCTTTTATCAAGACACGCTAATCCTTTCTTAACCTTTTAACTTAACCACAAGTCCCAACCCATATTCCTAACTTAACAACTCAAATTCAAATTAAAAACCAAATTTGAATTTCAAAATTTTCTCAAAAAAATTTCTAACTCCCTAAATTCTGAAAAATTTCGCCAGCGTCTCCTTTGCGCGGCTAACTCGGTACAACTACAAAATGGCTCTACGGCCTCCCAATCTCAAAAAGAAAACAAAAAGCCAAGTGGCTACACCAAAACCCAATCAAATTTCATATAGAAATTCAAATACATACCATTTTGTCGGGCCATTAAATTTTATCTTCCAAAATCAAAAACCCAATTATCCACTGCTTTTATACACCTATATATCCTACTAAGCCATAACATCCAATTACAACCCAAAGTCATTTTATACTTTCTTAACAAATTTCCAATATCTGTTTTACTTAAGTCCGTACGATGTACATATATCATCCGTACGCAATATCAAATTCGATCACTCACTCGATCACACAATTTCACTTCCGAACTAGTATCGTCCACCCGACTTCCTAGTGCGGACTCAGATTTGGTTTCTTGATCAAAAACCGTCATTCTCCTTGCATAGCCGTAAACTATGATAGAGAACTTCCAGAATCAATCAACAACCCATATCCAGGTTCGCCGTCGAATATCGAGTGAAAAATCCTAACTCGGATCGATATAACTATCTCGAAATTCTGTGCTCGAATTCTGGATCAAATTGTTTATGCGAATAAAATAATATACGTTCACCCTACGTATTTACATTCATTGATTATTAACTATCAATTTCCATTCATTTTGATTTTTATTCGCTTATCCTTACTTATCTCATTTCACTACTTCAGTTAAATTTTCATTCAATTAATCACTTGGAATAATTTCTAAATACTAAATTTACTTAAGAGTTTCACCATTCATTTCTTAAGTTTTAATATAAGCATTCTATATATACACTTATATTATTACTTCACTACTCTAGCCTCTTATTCTCTAAATTTTAAACTGCTCTTCCAATTCATTTATTCCGAACGATAATTAATTTATCATTCTTCAAATTAGTTTCAACAACTAACCTATTTTTGAATTCCAAGCAAAAGTTTATACGCAAACTTTTACATTCATTAATCCCTTTAACCATTTTCTTTCAAATTTGAAATCGTTTTGTCGTTAACAAAAATTTTCAAAAATTTCAAAAATATTCTAACTCCCAAAATTTCCGAAAATTTTTGGCAGAGTCTCCCTTGTACGGAGGGACTTCTGCGATATCGCAGGATGCACAAATATATATACATCGGCCCACCCGGTCGGAAAATAGAAAAACAGTTCATATTTCCTATTTTTATTGCGTAGGCGTACCTTATTTAGCATTTTAAAGCAAGCGGCTTATTATTTAGCAAATTAGCATAACCCAAACCAGCTATACAGCTCCTCTGAACCTGTATTTACTCAATTTAAAAATGTAAGTGCCAAAATCATGTAATTTAACAGCATTTTTCATACTTAACTAGCAACATAAGAGTTTTAATAAACACTGTAAGTTAAACAACACTCATAAACAATTTATAGGGTTCCATTATTAATTTAAATTGTTTACAACTCATTTATATACAACTTCATTCAATTTAAATGATTTACAACCCAATTTCTCACATTCGATTTATTTATGATCCAAACTAACTCATATTCAATTCAATTGATCTCCGAGTCAATTTATTAAATTTCTAACAACATATAGAATTTTAAATTTACTGTACTTACGTCAAACGACGACTTATTTTATACAGTTTTGTCCATATCCATGAATAAATAATTATTTGAGTTTTACAACCAATTTGAATTGATTCCAATTCAAATTATTTCAACTCCACTTCATTTTAATTTAATTGGTATATTCATTAAACCCAATATAACTCCTAATTCACATTCAATAATTTATTTCTGAATTGTATTATATTATTAACAAGTCTTCTTCAACCATTTCTATTTACTTACATTTATTTACAATTCAAATTATCCCTTTTACACTCCAAAATCACTTTAGTTAAACTCCTCGGGTTATAATTTAGGTTCTGGATTTTATTCATTACCAAAGTACCAAACAAATTTATTTTATCCCTTATTTTACTATTCAAACTCAACTAAATTTTTAATTTCAGTTTAATTCAACTCCAACTCAATATTAACTTAGTTAAGTCCATTTATTTCAACTTACTTCATTTACTTTGCTAGAAATTTTCCATTCAAGCCACAATCAATTAAATTTTCCAATAAATTTAATTTCTTTATCATTATCCAAGTTGAATTTATTTTAACTCAAATTTCAATTTCAAACTTCACATCTCTTATTCATCTTACTTTTTACTTATTGATGTAAGAATTTTAATTCCACTTAATATTATTTAAAATTCAACTGAATTTCATTACTATTAAATTTATTTGACTTAACTTTAGTCAAATCATATTATTCTCTTAATATCATTTACATCACAATTTACTTCAATTCGATTTCAACCATCCAAATACAACTGGATTTATTTTTCCAGTTTGCTTCAAATTCAACTCAAAATTAAACTTTGTTTACGCTCATTCTTCTTAACTTAATTTTTTTTACCCGACTTTTAGTTTCAAACCATTTTGAAATCACCACTTATTTTAAAAATCAAACTTCTCAAATTTTAAACCAACCTTTGGCTTCCATTTCCAACCAATTTTCTTTGAAATTTCAAAACAAAACTAGTTTTTCCCAATAATCCAGTTTGGCAGCAATCCGTCACTCTAGAAATTCGAAAATGAACACTGATGATGCGGCCGTCATCATCAGAATTATTTCCCAATAATCCAAGTAATTTCAATGCTATATTACCATCAAAATCCTTTTAAAACAATTTTTCTTTCAAAAAAACCTTCCAACCGTAACAATGCTATTATTCACCTTTAAAGCACTTCGAAAACATTTCCAAAATCTCCGGGAATTTTAAATTTACTCGTTTGATTTAAATCAAATTTATCTACAATTCATTTGTATAATTTATGCTCATACATTTTCCATTTGATTATACAAATCATTCCAATTTTATAAACCTTATTTGTTTAAATATATTATCATCCACACATCCAAGTTATATTATAATTTAAGAAAATTATTTCTTTTATATCAAAATATTTTTTGGTAAAATTATTTCATTTACCCACCTTTAAAACAATATTGTGTTGAAATGTTCTATTCAAGCGTTTAGAAACCCTTTCGATACAGTTGTCCAGACTATGCCGACGAAGGTTCATATGCCACTCAATAAATCAATCAACGCAATATAAAAATCATTTTTATATTCACTAACAAATACGCGCTCATATCTATTAATACACTCAAGCTAATTTTAGAGTTCTACAAACTCTATTCGATGAGTAATCCCCAACAGAGCCAAGGTTCTCGTTTAACCTTTCAGCTCTGATACCACTGTAATAACCCGCAAATCCGTACCCCTAGAATTGACTCTTTTCACCAACAATCAACTCAAGTTGTACGGAAATACGAACCATCGGGATTAAAGAAGAAGAAGAGGTAGAAGAAGAAAATAGAAACAACACAGAATCTAATCATCGCAGTGGAATAAACTATAATATATAAATACAGATCTTTACTCATCACAAAAATATATCTGTTTTACATTACATTCATCAATAGAATACATAATCAGAGTACAACAACATCAATAACATACACTATTCAGTTTATATACACTTGACTACAATAGTGATTACATAGCGGAATATATAATAAAGTACGGAAGTACGTATCGCCATCCAGCTCGTCTCTTGAGCTCCACAGCATCCATTCCTGTATCCTATAATACTCGGTCTGACCCGAGCATTACAGTTAAATAACACCCGAGTCAGTCTGGAATACCAGCGTGAGAAGATCACACCCAAAATGATTATTTAAGTTTCAAAGCACCTTGAAAACAAAAGCATCTCGTAAGACCACGCCACAAATAAATATGTCGGGTTTTTACCTTACGATAGCTAAAACTCTTTTATTAAATTTCTCTGGTACTATTACAGTGTCTATAGAAAGTAAAATAGAATCTAGCTGAAATGCTTACATCTCACGGTTCAGCAATAGTTGGGCACAATCAAAACCGTACAGGCACGTAGGGAAAATGGATTTCCAACAATGACTAGGCACTGGGGTATCACGTGACACAGTACGTGGCCTAGATCACAGTACCGAGAAGCACTCCCACTTCCCTGCAACACAAAGCCGGAATCATCCCTTACTGGACAATTCCAAATAAAATCACCCCACGGTTGTGATCAACAACCGCACACTAAGCCGAAATATATAAAGGGGCGTCTAGACAGGGATGACCTTACTCTCAAGTGGGTGCTACCCACGAAGCCTTGCTGCATAACCCCTGATTTTCAGTCATTCCCAGTTGATGAGGTTCGAGGTTAAACGATACCTTACAGCACAGATCCCTTAAAATGCCCATCGTCCACCTAACGATGTTTTCGAAAGCATTCATCCATACAAGTTCGCTCCGGGTTCGAACGGAACCAAAGGCACTACTCCTACTACATCCATTTTGGAATTATCCTCCGGATTAGTAGCGACTAGCCCTTGCACTTCACTGCTCCATCTTCGATTTCAAACACGTTTCACGAAACATACAAACCAGATCGAAGTGGTTTTCGGGAAAACAAATTCCCGATCACGGTCTCTTCGAAACGATTAGCGCATTTGGCTAATATTTGATAGTCGTTTATTTAACTATCAATTTACGTTCACAATATCCATCTAACAATAATAATTTCACCAAATTATTATTTACCTTAAAAATATCCTTACTGGATATATCTCCCATTTAACTCTTTTGAAACCAGTTTTCAAAATTCTCCCTTTCCCAATTAATTGCTATTTCCACTGAAATAACCAAGTACAACACCTTAGATTTTTAAAATAAAAACATTGTATTATAAAATATCCTTTAACACCATTTAAAATAAAAACTACTTTAATATTTTTTCCCAAATATATATACTTAAAAATATTTAAAATAATACTACTTCAATAATTATTAAAAATATATATCATAAGAATATTTGAAAATAAGGCTACTTACAAAATATAAAACTCAATTTCCTCTTTTAAAACAGAATTCCAAGTTACCTTAAATGAGAACTATTAAAATAAATTTGAAAGGACTTACTTAAAAATTGATACATTTAAAAAATAATAAATTTTCTAAAACATGCTTTTTAAAACAAAAATAAATCTTTAACTTATTTTTAAAATTCACTTTGAACGTACTTGGCTATCCAGGAAAATACGCTTCTCTTTCACATTCCTTTAAAAATAAATCCTTATTTATTTTTAAACCAATTTACCATTCACTTAATAAATTCCTATCGAATTTATTTTTCAAATATCCACTGATATATTTCTTCACTTTTATAAACCCTGGTTTATAAATTTCATATTCACGTTCTCCTTAAAATTTCAAATTCCAAACTCTAAATCAATCCCAAAATTGATTTTCAACCTTTTCCATTATTGAAATAAATTCCTTCATTTGCTTGAACTATTTCAAAATCTACTAACTAAAAATTTCATTTCTTTACTTTGATTTTAAATTTCCTTTATTGGAGAATATCGATTCAGATTTCACAAATTCCTTCTTATATTTTAAAATGAATTCAATCCTTAAATTTTAAAATAATTTCTTTATTACTGAAATGATATTACTGGAGTTTAAAATTTATTATCCCCTGTTTATCTAAAACATTTTTTTTCTTGGGTTCAAAATCCATTTATTTGAATTCTAAAAATTTCCTTATTCATTTCCAATTCATCTATGATATTTATTCAGATTCTCAAAATTTATCTTACTTGAAAAGTTCACTCTTTTTCTTTCCGAAAATCCAATTTTATAAAATTTGACAGCTTAGAGTATCAAAAATATATTCGAGCAATCCATGGCATTCATGTTCCAATTATTAATATATCCATCACAGGCAATCAAATATTCACAACACGGAATATTAAACAATTTATTAAAAATTTTGAGGAATCCTGTTGGATCCCTCCAACCTGTTCCCTGCATCCACAGATGTCAGCACAATATAAAATACCCATTCCACTTCAAGGTGGAATAGCACAGTATATGGGATTAATAAAAATCATCCGCTATTATGCGGCGCATAGGGTCTCATCCACTATATAATGTGGGAATCAATCAATTCAATATATACATATGCCAATATATATATATATATATATATATTGATATATATACTACTATATAATATATATCACATCCAACCAATCATTCAATCAATTATTTAAATTTAACCATTTAAATTTAATTAGCAATCCAGAAGAGTGAGATTAACTCACCTTTTATTTTGAATTTGTAATCCCCTCCAGACCATCTTGTTTTCTTCATAGTACTTGACCTTGTATAAATAATTTATACAGTTTTATTAATATTCGTATCCAAAGAACAAATTAAAATTTCCATTTATAAATTTAATTAACCAAAATTTTATTTTAGCTTAATAAATTATTTTTGCAGATTTCCTGATTATTTACCTTGAATACAATCATTCAATTTATTAATATTTTGGATAAATCGAACAATTTATTTCTAATTATAATTTAATTAACCAATGACTTACCATTCAATAATTAAATTGACTAACAATTTAATTTAAACTATCAATCTAGTCTTAAACAATTAATCAATTGAAAAAAAAAATCTAAAATAATAACATTTAGTACTAATTTATTAAATAAATAAACCTCTCTTTAATAATTATTTTTAAATGACTAAAATAATTGAAATGAGCTAATTAAATAAATATGACCATCTTAATAGTTATTATATTTTCTTGTCAAATTAACAAAACTGCAGTTTGTTCACTGTAAACTACACCTATTTAATATATATATGTATTTGTACAAATAAAATAAAAATCTGATTTTGGTAAAATTTTCAATATTTAAAAATACCCCTTTTTTCTTCTTTTTTTTCCAAACCTGACTAGATATATATAATTAAAACTAACATAAGTTTTTATTTTATTTTATTTTGTTTATTTTATTACCGTAAACAATTCCTGCCTAAACACACATATCGATAAATCTGGTTTCCAAAATTTTTTTTCTTTTCCAGACCAAACAAATCAGAAGTAAAGAAAACAACAAGGATTTACCTCGAAACATCAAGCTGAATCCCTTCTTCGATCGTCTGGCCACTGCTACGTGCTCGCGTTTACCCCCCCCCCCCCTCCATCACGCTTCGACCCCGAGCAGCTGCTCACGCACTCCCTCGTATTAGCAAACCCTAGCCTGAGCTGCTCTACAACATCAAGTCGACCCAACAAAGCCATCGCCTTCCCTTAACATCCGAGATCTCCACCACGCGCGAGCTCAGATCAAACTCCCCTTGCGACCCGCCTAATCACCATGCTTCCTAGCCCTACCCTCATCTCCTCGATCGGAGACGAGCTCGTTTCCCCCTCGTGACGCGGCGACGATGCCGAGCTCGCGAATCGACTGCGGAATGGGAAATTGCCCCCTCGAATACGAACGAGGAAGGGCATCGCCCTCGTCTTCGCTGTCCTTATCAAGTTTTATTCTGAACATTTTGATTCGAACGGTGAAGAAAAAATGAAAAAAAAGGGGGCGAAGATAGGATAACGACTCCATCGGCCATTTTCTTCTCTGGGTTCGATTTGATTAAAGCTTTGTTTTGGGAGACAAGAGGTACGAGATCGATAGGGTTACATTATAAAAAGGGATATCAAGGAAACAGTGAAGGACGTTCGCGTGAAAATTGTTTCTACGTGTCGGCTATAACAGAGATTTGTTAGTCAAAGGGATAACAGGGTAGCAGCTGATTTAAAATTAATATTTTTATATTCAAAAATATCTTGTTTAGGTACCCAGTTATTAAATTGGATTCAATATAGATTTCTGCGAGTTTATATAACGTACGCTCACACAAGAACTCCAAATGCTCCGAAATTTGAAATTCGATAATAATTCAATATTATGGCCCCAATGAAACTGGTTTCGTCGAATTCCGAGACTGTGCCTCGGACGGCTATTTTTAAATTCAATTTAAACGATAAAAATTTCAAAACCGATCAAAATACCTTTAAATTCAATTTTAAAAGTTCTATTACCTTCTGTATTATAAATATGAATTTTATATGCCTTCAAATTATTTTTATCCAGCTTTAAAATTCCAGATTCAATTATTTACCCAATTTCGACAATTAAAGTCAACGATTAATTATTAAATAAATATTGATATTTGAAATTAAAGTTGATAATTACCTTTTGATTATTTAAAATTAATTAAATATCTCAATTTCAAATATACAGAAATTCTGGGTCGTCACAACAACCTTTGACAGACAATGCTGGATTAGTTGAGATTATTAGGAGAACTATGCGTGGAGGTTTGACCAATAGAGATTTGGAAGGAGTGAATAGGAGTCTGTTTACTTGGGAAATTAGGATAGCTCAAAATCCACCCAAGTTCAAGCTACCTAGCGTGGAAGTATACGATGGCAAGGCTGACCCATCCGATCACTTGATGAGGTACACCAGACACATGGAAGTGCTGGGAGCATCAGAGGACGTAATGACCCGATGTTTCCCTTTATACTTAACGGACTTAGCTGCAATGTGGTTTAGGCAGCTGGAAGAAGGATCTATCAGGACTTGGAAGGAATTGGTGGATAGGTTTTTGGGGCAGTTTCGGGTTCATATCAAGAGACCAAAGAACGTAATGACGCTAACATCGGTAAAGCAAATGACGGATGAATCACTTAGAGCTTTTCTAACTCGATTCAACGCGGCGGTTGCTTCGGTGGATCGGCCGGATCCATCAATGGTTTTGATGGTGGCGGTGTCGGGAGTCAAAGAGGATTCAGATTTTAAGGTATCTTTAATACGAGAGCCACCGCTGGATCTCGAGAAATTCTTTCACGATGCTGAAAGATTCCTTCGGCAAGAAGACGCATGTATGGACTTAAAGTTAAAGGAGGTGAATGCGATTGAGGGTGGAGGACCAACCAACGGAAGCTCGGATAAGGATAAAGGAAAGAGGAAGCTGGATGACGATTCAGGAAAAGCCAGGAAGCGATGGAAGGATCCAAAGTTTTCCACATACACAGGATTAAACGAGACGCTGGAGCGGATATACATGGAAACCCGGAATCACCTTCCTTACCGAAGGTCGGCTAGGAGAGAACCATACGAACGGGAGAGGGCATAAGGAAGGCACTATCTCTTCCACGATTTGGACGAACATGATACCAACAGCTGCAGGCACTTAAAGGACATAATTGAGGAGCATATGAGGAAAGGACAATTGAGGCAGTATGTTAGGGCACGAAATGCAGCGGTGGAGCAGGAGCAACCATCACCTACCTCAAACCATGATGATGTGAGGCCCAGGAATGATGGTCGATTGGTTATCAATTGACCAAGATAGTATGAAATAAGTAACAAACCATTGGCAAGCGACCAAATCATTTACACATGTACGGGGATGGAGATGGCCCCTAGGCATGCTCTGAATGGTGCTAGACCGCGATCCTTTGATTTGTGAAATCTGTCTTTTGTTTTTGGATTAGACACTCGTCTTTCTGGTTTGGTTTTGGAGTTAGGTTTGAACTCCAGGTTTTGTTTGCTTTCTTGCTTGGATTCTCATTTGGATGATTGTTTTTTGTTTTGGATGTTGGTTCGGATTTCTGATTTGGTTTGAATTTTGGATTGGATTTTGATTGAAATTTTGTCTGGTTTTTGGTAAATGGTCGTCGGGTATGGATTATACCTAGCAAGGGGTAAATCTCTTCATCCGCATGTGGCAAATTGGCTTATTCAGGTCGTCGAGTGTGGACTATACTCGACAAGGGTCCAGAGCGACCATGGTTCGGCCTAGGACTTAGGCCCCATATTATCGGTTATTATTTCAGGTCGTTGGGTATGGACTATGTTCAACAGGGGTCCGGAGCGACCGGAATTCATCTTAGGACTTAAGCCACGACACTACTTACGTCGAGGGACATTGGATCACGGTCGTCAAGTGTGGATTGCGCTTGGCAAGAACCCGAAGAGGTTACGAATTTGAATAGCGACCCGAAGAGGTCCAAGATTCGGCTTAGGACTTAAGCCATGATATTATACAGCATCCAGGGACACTGGACCACGGTCGTCAGGTGTGGATTGCGCTTGGTGAGAACCCTGAGAGGATACAGATTTAGATATCTACCCGGAGTGGTCCTGGATTCGGTTATTGGCTATCAGATAAGGATGGATTAGGACTCGGTGGTCGAGTTTGAATGGATATGGAATTGGATAAGGCTTTGATTATAGGATTTGGAATTGGGCAAATACTCGGAGCAATCAAGGACGATGTACTCTGATGATATGGCTATGGACTTCAGATATCAGATTCGGAACTATTCAAAACACGCCTTATTATCACAAGGCATGTTTTGGGGGGCAAATGTTATCCCACCTATTGGTCAAGGCTGGAATATCAACAAATTGACAAGAAATGGTGGATATCAGGATTGGAGATCGATTGCAAACAAGGCTGCAATCGATGTTGTTAGAGTTTGGCTGAGCTCCGACCAGGACGGAATTGATTGGAGATGATGATCAGGACTAGGAGAGGCTACACTTCGAATTTCAGGTTGATTGGAGTTCATGTGGTCAAGATATGATCGAGGCAAATTATTTAAAAATGTTGTTTGAATTCATCATAGAGCTTTGTTCGAATCGATGGTGTTCAACTCCATCCGGGTTTGGGCTCTTCACATCGATCCAGCAATGGCAGTTCGTATCCATTAGGAAATGTCTTGTTCGTATCGATCGGTTTCGGGTTCGCATCAATGACATTCATATCGATCAGGTTGGCAGGTGGCGTGTTTCGTAGTCCTCGTATCCATCAGGTAAGGCTTCGTTCGTATCCATTCCAGCGTCTAGTTTCGTATCCATCTGTTGGCCCTTCATGCGTTTTTCATATCGATCGACATCGTCTATATCACTATTTCGTATCGATCGGAAAGATCGATACGAGACACACTCCTGGAAACGATACGAAGAGGGGTATGGTAGCAACGGAGCAGTTGATATGAATTGTAAGAAGTATGGACACGAATGAAGCAAGGAATGGATGAGAGCAAGGAGCGTCCATGTCTCTAGGAAAGAAGCGTTCAACACGGCGAAGAAAATGGATCAAGCCTTG
The DNA here is from genome assembly GCA_030737815.1 of Allium fistulosum. Lineage (NCBI taxonomy): Eukaryota > Viridiplantae > Streptophyta > Magnoliopsida > Asparagales > Amaryllidaceae > Allium > Allium fistulosum. Next base: position 133,446,280 of record CM060904.1, read on the forward strand.
GAAATAGCACCACGTCATCGATGCACACGTGCTTCTGATCGATGCAAAGGGGATGGATGCGGAGGCATGGATTCGAAGACAACAGCCCACGGAAAATATGATCTTGCATCGATCGTATCTCCTGAACCACAGGTCCAAATGCTATGAAATTTTCACAAGAGATTACGTACAAGGTAAAGAATGTTCCTGCCAAGTTTCAGCTCGATTGGATCATTTCTTGATCAATATGAAATCGATTCGTATCGATCACAGATCGAGTCGAAACTTGGTGGGATCGGTCGCGTAGGCCCCCTCATGTGTCAGAACGAGTCTCCCGAAGTTTGAGCGCGATATCAGCCTCATACGCCTATAAATAGCCCCCTGAAGCCTACAGAAAGGGGATCTTTTAGCGATTCAACATCCAAACTCTGCCGGATTCAATTCTACACTTCAATATAATTATTATACTCGAAATTCTTCATCGTAACTGCTGTAATCATCTGTAACCAGCTAAGAACATCAATAAAGGATAATTACTTGAAGTGGACGTAGGCCGGAGATAGCCGAACCACTATAAATCTCGTGCTTTTGTTTGTTATTTCTGGATTGTTGATTGTTGTTTGCTTAGATCTGAGATTTTTGTTTGAATATTGCTGGCATGTATTCATACACTGGTGCTTTCACGATATTGGGGTTTGTGACCATTTTTGGCCCAAACACCTGGCATCCACATTAGAGGTAGTACTAATGTGCATCTTTGAGGTAAGACTGAAGAAAAATTTCAACATGTGTGTTATGTCTGTTGTGACAGATTCCAACTCGAGTCCACTAAAATCAAAACCCTAATGCACAACAGAAATACGAGATCATGGTAAGAAGTGTAAAAATAACCAATCATTGTCTCAATCTAAATCTCAACCAATCCAAATCTGATCACAATTCTCAAACAAGCAGTATATGAATCAAAGCAATAACCGAAAATAAATCACATAGCGATTAATAGTGGTTCCACTAATGTTGTGTTAGTGTACATCTACTTTAAAAGAGAGCTTTTATTAATATCGATGAAAAGAATATAAGAGATTGATTACAATGATCAAAATTATAATAGAATTGATTTGTGGAGAAGAGAATTAAAGAAAAATTAGATTTTGATAAACCCTAATTAGTGGAGGATAAAACCCTTGCAGTTGCTTTTCGTTACATCGAGATCTGAAACCTGAAGCTAGCTTATATAGAAGAATAGAAAACCTAGGCAAAGTTTCGAAATTGCCCCTTCAAATATCATAAATCTTCACGTCAAACCCAGGCCAAAGTCACTACAGACGTCTGTCATAATGGGACGACATCTATCCAAGGTCTCGGGAAAATTTTCCCTGAGACATCATATGTCTGTCGAAAGTGATAATCATCTATTCTTGTTCTCTTGAAAAAATCTGCAACAGACTCGGACGTCTGAAGTGAAGTCTGACCAAAACTTCAAACATCCGTCTTAAGTCTCTAGAACAGGTCTAATGCAGGTTTGCTAAAGCCTCAGACGTCTGACTATATCCTTAGACGTCTGTCGTTGTCACTTCAGTACCACTCCACCTCTTTGGCCATAACCTCCACCTCCGAGCTTCGATTTGCGAACAGTTTTCTCCATTATTAAGCTACTTCGGACCTATACAATTTTCTATATAGTATCGCCAAAATTTAACACTCCACCTTGACACTATATCTATCTTCAACTTCAATGGTACCACACCATCAATAATAATTGATGGCACCAACTATCACCACTTCTACCTTTAATTAAAATGAACGCTTTCCCAATGAGCTTCGACAAAGGCATCACCCATTGCACTCTACCAACGAGTTCAAGCAAAGCCCTCACCCGCTAATGAAGTGTTGAAAACATCCAAATCCCAAACCATCTCACCAAAGACTAAAGTGCTGAGGAGTGTAAACTAGCACTTACCAAGAAGATAGAACCTCAATCTCTCACCAATACTCTTTCTCATCCATAACCAAGGATCTCCCTCAACCATGCCAGCCCGTGGCACTTAGTAATTCTCTAAGCAAATCAAGTTCGAGCAGTGCTCGAACTTTATAACCGGCAATGCCTTAGTGAACATATCTACCGTGTTATCCTTTGTGTGCACTTTCCGAAGATATAATTGCTTATCCTCATCCATGGCTACTAGAAATGACTCTTTCATCTCAATATGCTTAGTCCATGAGCTAAATGACAAATTCTCCACCAAGTGAATAACACTCTGGCTATCACATTGAACATCAATGCTATCATGCTCGAATCCCAAGCCACACAAGAATCACCTTAAATAAAGTGCCTCCTTAGCCGCCTCCACCGCGGCTATCAACTCCACCGCCAGAGTAGATAAATCAACTACGGTTTGCAATCTCGATCTCCAACATATGGTTGTACCCCCAAGTGAAGACATATCTGAAAGTCTTCGATCCCTATCATTGGCGTAGTTCGAATCACAATAACCAACCAATTTGCAATTCATCACCTTACTACTGCAAAAAATAAGACCATGAGATGATGTGCCTATAAGGTGTCTCAATATAAGCTTCACAGTTTCCCAATGTGATTTTCTCGGATTAGCTATATATCGATTAACCATTTCTACAGCATTTGCAATATCGGGCCTTGTATGCACTATAGCATACATCAGATTTCCAACCGCACTAGCATATGACACATTTGCCATAAAAGTCTTGTCTTTCTCCAAGATAGATGACCTCTTACTCGAAAGCTTCATATGCAAAGGTAAAGGTGTATTTGACATCTTTGTATTCTCCATGCTAAACCAGCAAAGCACTTTCTCTATATACTCATTTTGAATTAGTTTCAACTCAAAACGCTTTCGATCTCTTTCTATTTCCATACCAAATATCCTTCTTGCTTCTCCAAGATCCTTCATTTCAAACTCTAATTTCAAACTTATATTTAGCTAGTTGATTTCATTCTTATCCTTAGAAGCAATAAGCATATCATCCACGTGCTAGAGTAAATACACCCAACAATAATTTTTCAACTTCTTCAAATAAATACAAGCATCCTCAATGATTTTATCAAAATCATTTTCAAGCATAAAATGATCAAATCGCTTGTACCATTGTCTAGGTGATTTCGTTAAACCATATAGTGATTTCTATAGCTTGCAAACCAAATTTGACTTACCATCTACAAAAAAACTTCTGGTTTCTCAATGTAGTTGTCTTTATACAAGTCTCCATGCATGAAGGCGGTTTTCACATCTTGTTGCACCAACTCCAAGTCGTGAATAACAACTATGGCAAGTAATATCCGGATAGAAGTATGGTGCACAATCGGTGCGAATACCTCATCATACTTCTTCCCCTTCCTTTGTGAAGATCTCTTAACCACTAGCCTAGCTTTGTACCTCCCATCGTCTTTTACCTTGTATATCCATTTGCAACCAATAACACGGTTTCCTTTAGCATGTGGAACCAAATCCCAAGTTTGATTCTTCAACAATGATTGCATATTGTCCTCCATGGTACAAATCCATTTTGAGCTATCACTCGATTCCATGACATCATCAAGGTCCATTGGCTCATACTGGACTACATTAAGAGCATAGTCTACATTATCACAAAAGCTAAGATAGTTCCAATCACCATATCTTTCGAGTGAAGTTATAGTACGACGACTAACCCAAGTAGTAATACCATCACCAAAACTCCCTTCAGCTCCACCTTGAATCGAAACTTCTCTAGAATCATGCACATCACCAACACTACTAGAGGCACCTTGTCGAATATGTGATGTAACATCAACCGCTAACTCCTCGCAAACATCTCCAACTACTCTACTCTCTCTACTCCTTGGACAAAATGCAGAAATAACTACCTTCTCCTTTGATTCACAATAAACCAAATCTGAAACTTTCGACGAGCTTTTATTCTCTTTGAACAATGCTGACTCATCAAAAGTAACATAATGAAATTCACTACCTTCTTCATTTTCGGATTCCAAATCCGATAGCCTTTTACTCCATCCATATAACCAAGCAAAATCCCCTTGAAAGCTCTAGGTTCAAGCTTATCATTTCCAGGGTCATGCACATAAACTAGACTACCAAACACACGAAGATAGCCAATGTTAATGCTCTTTCCCTTTCACACTTCCTCTAGAATTTTGGTACCAATAGCTGAGCATGGAATTTGATTAATAATATGAAATGCGGTTGACAAAGCTTCAGCCCAAAATACCTTAACCAAACCCGATGTCAATCTCAAGCATCGAGCTTTCGACTGTGGATCTTCTGGCTAAGAAGTCATTTGATCCCACAACTTCTCGCTAAGAAGTCATGTTTTGACATCATCAAGAGTCAATGTATCTCGACTATAGATCAAACCATTTAAGAAATCTGTATAGCAGTCTGGCAACGAACACAACAATATAATCGCATTTTTCTCTTCCTCAATTTTCAAATCCACCGCCTTCATCTTCATTAGAAAATCATCAAAAGTGTTCAAGTGTGTCTTTAGCGAAGTCCTTCATCTTATAAGTGAAGAACATTCGCAATAAGATCAAACGATTAATCACTGATTTCTTCATATATAACTCCTCTAACTTGTCCCAAATATTCTTAGCGGTAGTCTCACCACTAATTTCGGAGATAGCATTCTCTCAATAGCAAGTTGAAGTGTAGTGAATGTCCACACTTCTATTTCCTCTCTCTCAACATATAAAATGTCCGTTGGCAACAAATTTGTGTCAAATACTACCCGATGCACCTGATTCCTCCTTAGAACCGCTTTCATCTTACATTGTCATTTTTCAAAATCATTACCGTCATTCCACTTGTCGATTACCAGTCGTGATCCAAAAGCTGCGTACGAACCATGTACATAAGGCGCTACTCCACTTGGATTACCCATTAAGGAGTACTTGAGGTATTCTCTGATTTAGACATTTCTACAACCACCTAGCAAAATGAATGCTCTGATACCAAATGTTGTGACGGATTCCCACTCGAGGTCACTAAAAATAAAACCTCAATGTACAGTGAAAAAACAAGATCGTGGTAAGAAGTGTAAAAACAACCAATCAATGTCTCAATCTAAATCTCAACAAAATCCAAATCTGATCACAATTCCCAAACAAACAATACAGAAATCAAAGCAATAATGAAAAATAAGTCACACAGCAATTTATAGTGGTTCCACTAACGCCGTGTTAGTGTACATCCACTTTAAGAGAGTTCTTATTAATATCGATGATAAAAGTATAAGAGATTGATTTCAATGATCAAAATTCTAATAGAATTGATTCGCGGAGAAGAGAATTGAAGAAAAATTAGGTTTTGATAAACGCTAATTAGTGGAGGCTAAAACCCTTGCGGTCGCTTTTTGTTACACCGAAATCTGAAACCTGAAGCCGGCTTATATAGGAGAATAGAAAATCAAGACAAAGTTCCAAAATTGCCTCTTCAAATATCATAAATCTTCACGTCAAGACCAGACCAAAAACTGGCAGAAGTCGCCACAGACGTCTGTCATGATGGAACAATGTCTGTCCAAGTCTCGGAAAAATTTTCCCTGAGATATTAGACGTCTGTCCAAAGTGACAGACGTATGTTCTTGTTCTTTGGAAAAAACCTACAACAGACTTAGATGTCTAATCAAAACATCAGACGTCTGTTCTGAGTCTCTGGAACAGGTCTACTACAGGTTTGCTAAAGCCTCAGACGTCTGTTCTGAGTCTCAGGAACAGGTCTACTATAGGTTTGCTGAAGCCTCAGACGTCTGTCGTTGTCACTTCGGTACCACTCCACGTTTTTCGTCATAACTTCCACCTTCGAACTCCGATTTGTAAACCATTTTCTCTGTTATCAAGCTACCTCCGACCTCTACAATTCTCCATATAGTGTCGCCAATTTTAACAATGTCAATATTATAAGAGATTTGCAGTAGAAAAAGTGTACAAACAAACATCTCAAAATACAATTATGATTATTACACGCAATATTGAAATGGCTAGCTAGTAAGTTAGGATGAGGTAAGTTACATATTTATAAAGGACACTCCTAAGTGTTAAGGCGTTCACCTGTAGTTCTAAAAAAATGGTCGATTTTTTTAATTAATCTAGAATTCACCACATAATGATGCACAACACTAGTAAATTGCTTGTATTATTTACTATAAGATGGATGGAGTGGATCATCTATATCTACATAACTGTATGCTTTAATAGCCATATCAAAATATTTAATTAATATTTGAAAATAGCTATATTCTATGCTCTGAGATGAAGAGAAACTATAACTAGGTTAACTTATTTAAGAGAGATTTCAGTGTACGCGTTCTCGTACCTTAATTTCGCAGTTATGGACGTATGTGCGTATTATATCTCCCCAGCTTTCGAGGGAAGTGACACACAAGCTATCACTTAAAATTCAACTCTTTAGTGGACGTCCGAAAGGAAAGTTATTTTATTTTTCAAATGCTTTCTATGAAGACTGATGTTTTTCCCTAGTTGCGTCGAGTGCCAAACTTGTATAGTGTGTACCAAGAGACCATATGTAGATGTTGACGACGTAGATGTTGCTCCAATTATGATAAACAAACCCCAGAAGAAATGGAATTTGAGGCTACTTGAAGTATTCAATATTTCGTCATGATCAGTACGTGCTTCATTTTTGTATAGTTCTTGTTTGGAAATGGCCACGCTATGACTTTCTCTTACTTTTGAATTTTTCTTGATATGTCAAGGACTAGTTGTGATCCTATTGGGAAAACTTGCACAAAGAAAGAATTTATGCATGCTTGAGTATATACTATACAATATAAATACAATAAAAAATTAGAAACATGTAACCTGGTTGATTTCATGCAAGTAACCGAACATGCAAAATGATACTTTAACTAAAATGAGTAGTTTCTTTATGAGTTAAGAGTAATTTATGTTAAACTAAATTTCTTGTTATAAACAACAAAGTTTTGAGGGGACAAATGATTACCGTCTTTGTCTTAAAGACTTCTGCCTTGATTTGTGTTAATAAAGGATTTGTAATTCATAGCCTCAAGCTTTCGATGCAATAAATTTATGTTACTTTGAAAGTTTTCAATTAACCTTTTTATTCTTAGCCTAAAGTACCGTTATTACTTTGAAACTTAGGGAAACGTTCAAATCCTTTTGTTGAACAAGTTGGGAGCTTCAAAGATTATTTTGTCTGACAAAGTAAAGAATGAAGCATTGCACAAACTTGTCTTGCAAGGTATTTTTATTGTTTAATTAGAATCACGATTCTCTGTGCTATCAATATAATATTAAAACATGGTTTTGGGTATTCTCATTGGATTAAGCTCCCAATTTCATATGCTGGATTGAACATGCATGCAGATCTTGATATTACTATCTTAGCCAGCTGTCTATTATCTTTATCATGACAAGAAAAAGCATGTACTCAAGTCATGTTCCTATTATAATGTATCTTTCTATTTAACATGCCATTTATACCCTATGTGCTGTTACTAATAGCTGACATTTGAATTTCAATAACTCTTCAATTTCATTTATTGAAGAGAACTCGAATCATTGTGCTACAAAATGCAAACCTGAAGTTGCCAAGACTGGGCTTGGTTCTTCAACAGCAGCGACTACTTCAGTTTATTACATTATATCAAACCACTGGCTCAACACCAGTAATACAATATTGCTAAAATACCGACAGACTTTGAAGTGACGAGAACAATAGTGATAATCAGTTTTTACAGTACCACACTTACCGCCTATAGCTGAACCAGCAACTCATTAGTAAGCTTCTCCAAATCCCTAATTTTGAAGAGGCCGTATCAAAAAGGAATAACGCAATTTACGATGGCAGCACGGTTGGTTACGGATACGGTAACAACCGGCTTGCAAAGACTTAATAATGGGCATTAACCACAACGATGAGAAGTATTTGAAGAAAATAATGAATATCTTCAACATAAAGCATCCTAAAAACACACGTCGTTTGTCTGAAATTCAAGGACAATGTGGAAAAATCAATTTTATGAATCGTAGACTTATAAATATAAAAAAATGAATCCTAGCGGAATGATAGACGAGGAGCATTAGGTATATTTCTTGATTCTATTAGTAATCTTAATATATAATTTTATTATTGATTTCTTTCTTTTTTCGTTATTAGAAAGAATGGCGAATAAGAAATTCATAATACTTTTAACAAGGGATTGGAATGCTAAAAGACCACACTATTATCAATTTCCGAATTATTATGAGTTGTTGATGAGCTAACCGAAGCGGAACTCTGATAATACGAAGAGCTTTAGAGACATTCAAACGAAGAGGAAGGGAAAGATTAAAGCATTAACATCAACATACTCATCTAATCCGGGAGATTCATTCGATAGAGAAGCCCCATTCGAGGGTAAAAACAAGGTGGATGTGCTCATCCAAAGACCCGATTAATGTTATAGACCAATGGACGTCAAAGCAGCAAAGGAAAAGAATATGCATGAAGCTAGTTTGAATGCTAAAGTGAATACCGCCCATGGAGTTCATGAAAGAAGACATCTAGATTGAAGAACGCAAGCAAAGAAGATGATTAATGTAATGCGTAAGTTTACAGATATTGAGCAATAAAAGTTGGACATTGAACGACAAAAACAAGAATAATTGATTATGGATAAAGATTTGATGGGGATGGATGAAGTTTATATGCAATATCGAATGGAGTGTAAAAGACAAATAGTTATATCTAGGTTCCCTCAACTGTACTCACTTTAATCTTAGCATTTTTTGATTAGTATTATTTTCCGTGTATGTTTTGTTTTTATAAATCTATTGAATTTGGTTATTAGTTAATAGTGTACTATTTTTGTTTCCATTCATACAAAGTGCGTACCCAAGTTAAATAACATTTTGAAGGAAATGCAATACAATTGATACATTAACTAAAGTACGAGTACATCACAAATCCATAAACATATATGCAAAGTTTAACAAACAACCTCGCAAGTAATTCCACATATGATTCATAAGGTCTTTTTGTAACCTATTTTGGAGTTGTGCATCTCGAAATATAAGTTGTCGTTCCACGTAAATGTTGAAAGCTTCTTCAATTATAAGAATGTCGTCTCATAATATATCTGGCATTTGCGCTGCACTATCATATTTGTAGTGAAGATGTTCTTTATCATATCGTTCGTCTTCAATACTCATATTATGTAGAATAATACACGTAAACATGATTATGGACATCTTTTCTCGAGACCACAATTGCCAAGGATTGCTAATCATTACAAATCTTGATTGTGGGACGCCAAAAGCTCTTTCCACATCTTTACTTTGTCCATCTTGCATCACAACAAACTTTGCTTGGTTTGCTTTTATCAGATTTAGGCATGTTTCCACAAAAGTGCTCCACTTTGGAAAAACTCATGAATACCTATGTAATATCCATAGTCATAAGTGTTTTGCCCAAGAGTAATTGTCACCAAATTTACTTAGCCAAGTGCTAGATCATTAAATAAGTTTGACCTCTCAATAAAATTTAAGTCGTTATTAGATCTAGAAATTGCGAAGAAAACATGTCAAATCCACAAATCATACGAAGCAACCACTTTCAAAATTATAGTTGTCATCTTTCTTTAATGTTGTTGTAAGCTCCATGGTATGCTTTGGGGAAGTTCTTCCATTTCTAATGCATACAGTCGAGGCTTCTTTGCATGCCATGCTATCCTCTGCTTGCATTTGTTTCTCTAATCCGCAAACATCATCCTCATTCAGAGGTTTTTGTACTTAGTGCCATAAACGTCTATAATAGATTAACAGAATTTTTTGAGAGTTTCTAGTGCGGTACTCTCTACGGTTCGGTATACATCGTTTTGTGCATCTACGGGATTGACGGATGTAGGAAAAGCGTTTATTTCTTAATTCATGGTTGACAATTTTTTATTTGAAGCCAAAAATTTATGAGTTGGAGCCAAAATAAAAACTTACTTATATCAAAGAAGAATGTTAGAAAAGAAAATCTATACATGTATATAAAAGCAATACTTTGTATCATATATAAGTTGCAATAATTTAGATCATACACATGCCTAAATTTTATTAACATTTTAAAATTTCTAATTTTTTAGTATATTTTATAGAATTTTAAATTAATTTAAAATGTAAACCCTTTTATTTTGAATTTTATGGTTTGTTTTTAAATTTTAGAAATATTTTAAATTTAATTTATAGAATTTCATAATTTTAGACTTTTTGAAATATTAATATTAAATATAATTATTAATTATAATAATAATTAAATATTAAATACGAAGTGGTAGATAGCGTTTCTTAATTATCAAATATTAATCATTAATTTATTATTTAATTAGTTTTTTGAAAAAAATGTGTTATCCTCTTAAGTAGAGGAAAGTATAAATATGAATATATATCAACAAAAAATAAAGGAGCCGCCAACATGTCTGGCAGGAAACAAATCATAAGATGTAACAACAAAAATGTCAAAAATAAAAACTCTAGTACATAAGGTATCTTCTCAAATGAGCTCCGGAAATGTCACCACCTATTTCACTTCAGTATCCAACAAGGTCAACGTCCGATAGTGAAGTGTTAGAAGTAACCAAAATTATCAATTGTACATCCAAATGCACAAGCGAGAACAACAAGCAGCGCCGCTAGTGAATGAATGCCACACAGCTAGCGCGGACGATCTATATCCATTTAACGATCTAGAATTTTAGTTATTTAAAAGTGGAATATTTAATTGATTTTGAATATTTTAAAGATAAAATTTAACTTCAATTTCATATCTAATAATTTATAGGGTAATTTAATTGTTAATTTAATAATTGAATTTACTCAAATAATTGAATTGTTCAATTTTAAGTATAGCTCGTTTAAATAAACATGTAAAAATAACCTTCCGAGGCACAATCTTGAATTTCGACAAAGCCGGTTCTATTGGATCCGTAATAGTGTATTTTTATCAGATTTCAACTTTTGTAGCGTTTAGAGTTATCGTTTGATCGTACGGAGTAGAAAAGCATTGAAATTAATATTGAAAATTCAATATAATAATTGGGTCCAAAAAGCTATCTTCTCCAACGATTGAATTAGGACTTGAAACCTTTTAAATTGCATTCGGTATAGAGGTATAACATTGTAAATGCCTAGCGGCGCGACTCGATAGGGGTTCGAGATTTTAAATTACGTAAAATGAGACATTTTGAAATTTAATATATATATATATATATATATATATATTCTAGTCAAATCTATTTTATCCTCTACAGCTATGATAATGACTTTACTTATTCATAAAACGCATCTTCTTCCTTTAAACCACATGCAACAATTATAACCAAGAACAATCAAAAAGGAAAAAATAAATCAACTTCAAAAATTTATTTGTCACAATCCACTCAACAGAAAAATTCGTGTTTTTCCATGGGCTTCATTTTGATATGGGTTTGGTGGAGCTCGGTTGAGATTCTTGAGGTTCAAATATTTTACAGTAAGGCGTAAGAGAAAATAGGGTTATGGTTTATAGGAAATTGGCTCATCGATTTGCCAAATAGAGTTGATATTTGGGTTCGTCATCGAAAACCACACCTAGGTCGTGAAGCTCGATCGTGGTTAGGGGCGTGCGACGTATGTACGTATGCAAGGAGCAATGGGTTGTCGCGATTTATTTTAAGGCATGGAACTCGAATTTCTCAGGTGGAGAAGGAGGTACTCGGTAAGAGGGCCACGTCGAAGCTTGTTCGAGGTGATTCCATTGAGAATTAAGCATGGGAGAGATAGGTGAAGCTGTGGCCATGGTGGGTTCAAGTGTGGGAGGCGACAATTTGAATTTTTCGAGAAGATACTGTAGACGTTGGGCCAGGTCTATGATGTTGGGTAGGGGTTTTTTGTTTTAAGAAAAGTTAAATTGTATATAATTAAATTATTTATTAACTTATAAAAGGTATATCTCCTTATACGAGGTTTGTTTTGGACAACACTTTTTATGCTATAATCATAATGACGAGAGCTTCGAAATGAAATTAGTTTGGATGGGTTTGGAGACTCTGAAAATTTGGGCTAAAATAGGACGGTGTCCGGCTTTAGTTCCAAAATGGAACATCTCGATGACAATTAAAAACCAAAGTGAGTAAAACTCACTCATCTTGTATAATTAGTTTAATTTAATAGTTAAAAATTTATTTATTGATTGATTGGTTGAATTAATAAATTATTATCAATTCAATGTGATATTATATATAATAGTACATATGTTAATGGTTGGATTGATTATTCCTGCATATTTTAGTAGATGAGACTATATACGCCCCGCATAATAGCGGATGACCTTATATTACCGCGATATCCCACCTTGAAGCGGGATTGGTATTTTATGTTATCTAATATCTTTGGTTGTAGGGAAACAGGTTGGAGAGATCCAACTGGATTTCTCAAAAATGTTGAATTTAATTGCATATATAGTGATATATGATATGTTAGAAAAGTCCGTGATAGATTATTATGTGATTTGAATTTATTGGATGCTATGGTAGCACTACCTTAGATTTTGGTATTTTAAATACCATAAATATATGTTTTAATTTTAAAAGGAATTCAAAAAGGGATTTTTGAAAAGTAAAATGTTTATATAGAATTTGGATTAGTTAAACAGAAATTGTTGGATAAAATAAATGATTTTAAACCTATCTCAACTATTTCATGATATTGTAAATAAAGATTTTGGAATATTATATATATATGATTTTAAATAATAATTCCTAAGTGATACATGTTTTAAACATGAAAGGTTTTTAAATCTAGGTTTTAAATAGATTGGAGAAGTAAAAGTGAATTTGGGAATAAATATCAAATTGGTTATACAAAATATTAAATAAGTTTCAAATTTACGAAATGGAAGTAGAATAAGGATTTGGTTGGTTTTGGAGTATGGTTTGGGTTATTTAAGAAAATTGATTTATAAATGGAATTTAATTTGGAAATTTATTTATATTGGATTTAAGTGATGTAAAAGAACGTAGTGAACTGCAAATGAGACTATGGGATTTATAAACCATGTTTATAAATAAAGTGAAATGATTATCATTTGGTAAATTGAAGATATAAATTCACGGTAAGAATTTATAATGAGATAGGTAAATCGGTTAAAAAGATGATAGATTCTTCTTTTGGAATTGTGGAAAGGGATTTATGAAAATTGGGACGTCAATCGATTGATGATAAATCGAGAGAGATTTATAAATATTAGATTGTTTATATTGGACTTAAAAATATATATTTATTGAGAATTTTGAGTTTGTTAAAAAGAAAATGTTCAAATTATTAAACTTGGTAATTTAAAAATGTTTTTAGCATAATAATTTTTTTAGAAAGTCAGTTGTTTAAATATTTTTAGAATTATCAAAAATAATTATAAGTTTATAAATAAGTCTTGTATATTGATTAGAATTTTATTAATAAATGAGAATTAATTATTGTTTCAAAGTTATGAATTTATTTTAAATTGTTTAAAAATATACTTAATTACTAAATAAATTTACCTTAAAATGATTTGTTAAAATTAATTAAGAATTAATTAGTATTATTGTTTTAAAAGAGAAATTATTCAATATTAATATTGTTTTATATAATAACTTTTATTTAAGAGTATTAGCCTAAACTGAACTTGGAAAATTATTATAGAAACTTTATAAGCCCTATTTTGAGATAACTATTAAATAAAGTTTTCGTAAAGTAATGGTATACTTTCATGGCGAAATCGGGAGGCAGAGATTGCCTAAAGTTATCTTTGGATTTCTCTGGGATAGAGACGTAATCATTAAGCTGTGAATCCATGGTTGATACCGTATGGTGCTTTCCATATTTATAAAAAAAGAAAGTTTTCAAATATTTTTAAAGGCAATGGTTTGTGAATAAACTTTTTTCGGTGAGATGAGCATATAGCTTTTGATAAAGAGATTTAATTTATTTAAATTTAAATTAAATAAGGTTTGGTGATTTCAGTAGGAAATGAACCCTTTGGTCGAATGATTGTTTATTTGATAGTTAAATAACCGACTATCAAATCTGGACTAAAAGCATAAGTTTAGAAATATCTAGGAGAAACACGGGGATTATACGGTAAAATTACGGTTGGAGGTGCTATATTGTACGTATAAACTCGTTTTGTTCTTTTAGGACGATGATAAGCAAATCCATCCACTAACTGTTAGGAGATGATCTCCGATCTTATTTTTGTCTGTTTATTTCCTAAAAAACTGAGGTTGAGTTTACCGAAAATATCGAACGTTGTTTATAAGAGATTGGAATCGGATAAATTATTCGAAAACCACTTCGATCCAACGAATACGTTTTCGAAGTATAGACAAGAGCATGGAATTGAAGATGGAGCTTTGAATTGCAAGGGTTAATCGCTAATAATCCTAAAGATGATTCCAAACGGATGTAGTAGGAATAGTGCCTTCAGATTCGTTCAGACCCAAACCGGACTTGTACGGATGAATGTTTTCAACACATTGTCATCGGAGGACAATGAGCATTCCAAGTATAAATTCCTTTTAAAAGGTAATCATAGCCTCAAGCCTCATCAACCGGAATGACTGAAAATTAGGGAAGATGCAACAAGGCTAAGTGGGCCGCACCCAATTAGGGTATATTTCTCACCTTTCTAAATACCCTCGGATATTATTAAATATGGTGCATGGGAAGGAGGTCGATAAGGGTGGGAACATCCGGGGTGACAGCATATTCGGTAGTATCCAGGTTAGGATAGGTCGGTCTTGTGTTATAGGGGATCCCGACGAGGTCCTCGGTACAATTTTCTAGAATGCACTATGATAGGTTGGTACCCCAGTGCCTAACCATTGTATGAAAATCCATTCTCCAGTACACGCCTTTACGGTTTTGGTTGTAGAGCCTAGTATGCTGGAATTTGATTAATGTAACAATTTCGGCTATTTGAATAAGTATTTATACTTATACACTATTATAAAATCAGATGATTTTGATATAAAGTTTTTTGGTTATCGTAAGGCAAAAACCCGTCGTGTTTATGTGTGACACAATCATATGAGATACCTTTGTTTTCCAAAGGATTTTGATAACTTTAATAAGTTCAAATTGAGTGTGTTTTTCTCACGCCGGTTTTCCAGACTAAATCGGGTGTTATTTTATTTTAATGTTCGGGTCAGACCGAGTATTACATGTTCAGGTTAGGATACTATGGAGCTCAGGAGACGAGCTGGATGACAGACACGTATTCCATATACTTGACTATATTCCGCGGTGTGTGTTGGGCTTTATGGTCAGCACTAGTGAGGACATGTTGTTGAAACTGTCCAGTATTGAGTTGTTGATTTGTTGTACCCTGATGATGGTATGTATATATAACAGTTATAACTCCTTTTGATATAAAGACATGTTATTAGCTATTATATATTACTTCGCTGGGATTGTGAGATTCTGTGTTGTTGTTTCTTTTTCTTCTAATATAGTTGACTTATTAGCGTCCATTTTCGAGGGTCGAAAATCCCGGTTGTTACAGTTGGTATAAGAGCTGAAGGTTAAGCGAGAACCTTGGCTCTGATGAGGTAACTCATTAGAGACAGGGTCACTAGTACCCTAGAATGATTTTGAGTGTATTAATAGATATGAGCGCGTATTTGTTAGTGAATATAGAATTGTTTATATTGTGTTGGTTGATCTATCGAGTGGCTTATGGATTCTTGTCAATAAGAGTAATTAACATTATTGATAGGGATCCCTAAACACTTGAACAGAGCAACTCGACATGGTATTGTTTTGAAATCAGATAAATGAAATAATTTTACCCAGATTATTTATATATATATAAAGAAATAATTTTCATAAATTATTATAGTTATATATGGTGTGCTTGGTTGTTAGGAAATGATAATATTAAACCATTAGCATTTGGTGTTGTGGTGATTGAATACAAATTGATATTATAATCAAAAGTTAAAAAAGTAATTCATATAACAAAATGGGATTTTGTAAATATGATTTTGTAAATGTGATTTAAAAATTGATATGATTTATAAAAATGGTTTATAAGGGATTTAAAAGTTGAAAATTTAGGAATTTAAATTCCGTTGATTTTGAAAATAAGTTTCAAAGCTGTGAAAATAATAATGGTATTATTCGGAGAATATTTTTGAGTTGGAAATAGTTAAAGGGAATTTTAAAGGAATAAAAGCACTGAACTCACTTTAGTCGTTGGAAAATTATTTCGGTGATAACTGCAGCATCGTCGACGTTTATTTTCAAGTTTCTAAGAGATGAACTGCTACAATTGGAGTTTATTTGGTAAAACTGGTTTGATTTTGAAATGAAAAAGACTGATTTGATATTCTGAGGGATATTGGGTATATATGATTTCAAAATGATTTGAAATACTTAGAACAAATTGTTCAAACTTTGGAATTTTGATTTTAAATGTTTATGGAATATGAATAAGTTTGATAACTTATAAAAATTTGAAATTTGATTTTGGAATGGAATTTAACTTAACTTAAGTTAAACAAGAGTGAACTCTGAAAATTTAGCCTAAGTTAGGCTGGAGGAGTAATTATTGAAAACAGAGTTTATTAAGGTTGGAAATAAATTAGTGAATGAACTAATTAATGTGATTAGTAAATTAAATGGAATTGAAATTGAATTTGAATAAAGGTGGATATAAACTTAAGTTGTGAAGTGGTAATAAGCATAAGAACTCTTGTATAAAAAGTTTATAATTGACTTAAGAAATTTAAAGAGGAAATTCTTAAGAGTTAATTAGTATTGAATGGGAATACTAAGTAAATAAGGAAATGTGAGTCGACAATGTGATGGTGATAGTGGATGAGTGAGTATATATCAAATGAATGTGAATAAAAAGAATTTGATATAGTAAAGAATTAATCGAAATAAATACGAAAGTTGTGTGTATATTATTTTACTCGCATAATGATTTGATCCAGATTCGAGCACATAATTTCAAGATAATTTTTATCAATCCACGTTGGGATTTTTCACTTGATTTTCGACGACGAACACTAAATATGGATTTTTTTTAATGATTTGGAATTCTCTATCAAAGTCTATGGCTATGCAAGGAGAATGACAGTTTCTAATCAAGAAACCAGATCTGAGTCCGCACTAGAGAGTCGTGTGAACAATGCAAGTTCGGAAGGAAATTATGTGATCAAGTGAGCGATTGGAGTTGATATTATATACGAATAGTATATGTACATCATATGGGTTTTGGTGAAATAATATTGGAAATTGAAAATGCTGAATAAAATGATTTTGAATCATATGATTGGATATTATTGGTGAATAAGACGCATGTATCTAAAATCAAGAAAAAAATTGGTTTGCCCAACAAAAATTTACATGTTTAAATTGTTGTTTGAAATTGATGATTTTATGATTGAGCCACTTGGCTTTTATTTTCTTTAGATGGTTTGAGCCGTAGAGGCAATTTGTATATGTTTGGATATTGCCGCGTAAGGGAGATGCTGACAAAAAAATTAGAAAATTTAAGGAGTTAGAAAAATTTGAAGAAATTTTTGATAACTAAAGCTTGATTTGGATTATAGCTTGAAATGGTTGAGTAAATAATATTATCTGGAATCTACGGATGAATTTGGAAGTTAGTAAAATGGATAATGTGGTTTCAACAAATTGATTTGGGAAGTTGTTTCAACTGATTGGTTTTGGGAAGTTAATGCGTTTTGGGCCATTCTTCTTACCTTAGTAATTTTAAGGACGGAATTCTTTTAAGGGTGGAGGAATGTAGCGACCCAGAATTTTAGTTATTGAAAGTGGAATATCTAATTGATTTTGAATATTTAAAAGATAATTTTTAACTTGAATTTCAAATCTAATAATTTATAGGGTAATTTAATTGTTAAATTAATAATCGAAATCGCTTAAATAATTGAATCTTGAGTTTTAAGCTTCATAAAAATAATTTAAAGGCTCATTAAATTTATATTAATAAGAATAAAGATAATAATACTTTTTTAAATGAATTTAAAAGTGATTTGTTCGATTTTAAAAATAGCTTGTTTAAATTAACAAATAAAAATAGCCTTCCGGAGCACAGTCTTGGATTTTGACGAAAGCAGTTCCATTGGATCCATAATAATGTATTATTGTTGGATTTCGAATTTCGTAGTGTTTAGATTTACCTTTTGAACATACAAAGTAGAAACGTGCTGAAATTAATATCGAAAATTTAATATAATAATTAGGTCCAAAAACTATCTTCTCCATACGATCGAATTAGGACTTGAAACCTTTTACCATTGTGTTTGGAATAGGGGTATAACATTATAAATGCCTAGTGGCATGCCTCGATAGGGGGTTCAAGATTTTAAGTTACGTAAAACGAGAAATTTTGAAATTTAATATATATATATATATATTCTAGTCAAATCTATCTTATCCTCTTTAACTATGATCGTGGCTTTACCTATTCATACACACATCTTCTTTCTTTAAACCACACGCAATAGTTACAATCAAGCACAGTCAAAAAGAAAAAAAATCAACTTCAAATATTTATTTATCACAATCCACTCAAATGAAAAAACTCGAAAACACTTCCTAAATTCGTGTTTTTCCATGGGCTTCATTTTGATATGGGTTTGGTGGAGCTTGGTGGAGATTCCCGAGGTTCGAATATTTATAGTAGGGCATAGGAGAAACTAGGTTTACAGTTTATAGGAAATTAGCTCATCGATTTTCCAAATAGAGTTGATATTTGGGTTCGTCATCGAAACCGCACCTAGGCCCTTGATTTTGTGAAGCTCGGTCGTGGTTAGGGGCGTGCGAAGTCAGTATGTACTCAAGGAGCAATGGGTTGTCACAATTTATTTTAAGGCCTCGAAATCAAATTTCTCAGGTGGAGAAGGAAGTACTGGGAAGAAGGGCACGTCGAAGCTTGTTCGAGGTGATTCCGTGTAGGATTGAACATGGGAGAGGTAGGTGAAGCTGCGACCATAGTGGGTTCGAGTATAGGAGGCAGCAATTTGAAATTTTAGGGAAGATGTTGTATATGGTGGGCCAGGTCTATGATGTTGGGTATGGGTTTCTTTTGTTTTTAGAAAAGTTAAATTGTATATAATTAAATTATCGATTAACTTATAAAAGGTATATCTCTCTCATACGATGTCCATTTTGGATGGGACTTTTTGTATTGCGATTGTAATGACAAGAGCTTTGATATAAAATTAGTTTGGACGGGATAGGAGGCTATGGAAATTTGGGCTAAAATCGGACGTTGTCCGGTTTTAGTTCCAAAACGAAACGTCTTGCTCATCTAGAATAATTAGTTTAATTTAATTGTTAAAAATTTATTTATTTATTGGTTGAATTGATAAATTATTATCAGTTGAATGTGATATTATATATAGTAGTACATATATTAGTAGTCGGATTGATTATTTTCGCATATTTTAGAGAATGAGACCATATGCACTCCGCATAATAGCGGATGACCCTATATTACCGTGATAACCCGCCTCGAAGCGGAATTGGTATTTTATGTTATCTAATATATGTGGTTGCAGGAAAATAGGGAGGGATCCAACTGGATTCCTCAAAAATGTTGAATTTAATTGCATATATAGTGATATATGAAATGTTGGAAAAATTTGTGATAGATTATTGTGTGATTTGAATTTATTGGATCTATGGTAGCACTAGCCAAGATTTTGGTATTTTAAAATACCGTAGATATATGTTTGAATATGAAAAGGAATTTAAAAAGTGATTTTTGAAAAGCAGAATATTTATATAGAATTTGGATTAGTTAAAGAAAATATGTTGGGATAAAATAAATGATTTTAAATCTATCTTAACTATTTCGTGATATTGTAAATAAAGATTTTGGAATATTAAATATATATAGGATTTTAAATAATAATTCCTAAGTGATACTTGTTTTAAATATAATAGGTTCTTAAATCAAGATTATAAATAGATTGGATAAATAAAAGTGAATTTGGGAATAAATATCAAATTGGTTATACTTAATCTCAAATAAGATTTCAAAATTTACGAAATGGAAGTAGAATCGGGATTTGGTTGGTTTTGGAGTATAGTTTGGGTTATTTAAGAAAATTGATTTATAAATGGATTTTAATTTAGAAATTTATTTTTATTGGATTTCAATGATGTAAAAGAAGGTTGTGAACTACAAATGATACTATGGGATTTATAAACCATGTTTATAAATAAAGTGAAATGATTATCAATTTGTAAATTGAAGATATAAATTCACGGTAAGAATTTATAATGAGATGGGTAAATCAGTTTAAAAAGAAATGATAGATTCTCCTTTTGGAATTGTGGAAATGGATTTGTGAAAATTGGGGACGTAAATCGATTGGTGATAAATCGAGAGAGATTTACAAATATTAGATTGTTTATATTGGACTTAAAAATATATTTTTATCGAGAAGTTTGAGTTTTTTAAAAGGAGAACGTTTAAATTATTTAACAAGGTAATTTAAAAATGTTTTTAGCATAAGAATATTTTAGAAAGTTAGTTATTTAAATACTTTTAGAATTGTCAAAATGAATTATAAGTTTATAAATAAGTCTTGTAAATCAATTAGAATTTTATTAATAAATCAGAATTAATTATTGTTTCAAAGTTATGAATTTATTTTAAATTGTTTAATTGTATATTTAATTATTAATAAAGTTACCTTAAAATGATTTGTTAAAATTAATTAAGAATTAATCAGTACTTTTTTTTAAAAGAGACATTATTCAATATTAATATTGTATTATATAATAACTTTTATTTAAGAGTATTCGCCTAAGTTAAACTTGGAAAATTATTATAGAAACTTTATAAATTCTGAGATAGCTATTAAATAATGTTTTCAGAAAGTAATGGTATACTTTCATGGCGAAATCTAGAGGTAGAGATTGTATACAATTAACTTTGGATTTCTTTGGGATAGAGACGTAATCATTAAGCTGCGAATCCATAGTTGATACCGCATGGTGCTTTCCATATTTAGAAAAAAAAAGAAAGTTTTCAAATATTTTTAGAGGGAATGGTTTGTGAATAAAATTGTTTCGGTGAGATGAGCATATATTTTATGATAACGAGATTTAATTTATTTAAATTTAAAATAAGGTTTGTTGATTTCAGTATGAAATGAACCCTTTGGTCGAATGATTGTTTATTCGATAGTTAAATAACAGACTATCAAATCTGGACTAAAGACATGACTTTGGAAATATCTTGGAAAAACACTAGGATTATATGTTAAAGTTACAATCGAAGGTGCTATACTGTACGTATAAACTCGTTTCGTTCTTCTAGGATGATGATAAGCAAATGTGTCCACAAACGGTTAGGAGATGATCTATGATTTTATTTTTGTCTATTTATTTCCTAAAGAACAGGGGTTGAGTTTACCGGAAATATCGAACTTTATTTTGAAGAGACCGGAATCAGATAAGTTATCTGAAAACCACTCCGATCCAGCGAATACGTTTTCAAAGTAAAGACAAGAGCATGGAATTGAAGATGGAGCTTTGAAGTGCAAGGGCTAATCACTACTAATCCCAAGGATGATTCCAAATGGATGTAGAGGGAATAGTGCCTTCGGTTTCGTTCATACCTAGAACGTACTTGTATGAATGAATGTTTTCAACACATTGTCATTGAAGGACAATAAGCATTCCAAGCATAATTCCTTTTAAAAAGTAATCGTAGCCTCAAGCCTCATCAACCAGAGTGACTGAAAATCAAGGGAGATGTAGCAAGGCTAAGTGGGTCGCATCCAATTAGGGTATGTTTATCACCTTTCTAGATACCCTTGGATATTATGGATACGGCACATGCGAAGGAGCTCAATGAGGGTGGGAACACCTGAGGTGATAGCATATTTGGTATTATCCAGGTTAGGGATAGGCTGGTCTTGTATTGTAGGAGATTGTGGCAGGTCCTCGGTATATTTTTCTAGAAGTGTACTGTGATAGGTGGTACCCCAGTGCCTAGTCATTGTATGGAAATCCGTTCTCTAATATGTGTTTTTACGGTTTTGGTTTTAGAGCCTAGTATGCTGGAATTTAATTAATATAACAATTTCAGCTATTTGAATAAGTATTTGTACTTAGAGAGTATTATAAAATCAGATGATTTTAATACAAAGTGTTTTGGTTATCGTAAGGTAAAAACCCATCGTGTTTATGTATGATGTGGTCTTACGAAATACCTTTGTTTTTCAAAGGATTTTGATAACTTTAATAAGTTCAAATTGAGTGTGTTTTTCTCACTCTAGTTTTTCAAACTAACTCGGGTGTTATTTTATTATAATGCTCGGGTCAGACCGAGTTTACAGGTTTTGATTAGGATGCTATGGAGCTCAGGAGGCGAGATGGATGACAAAAACGTATTCCACATACTTGATTATATCCCGCTGTGTTTGTTAGGCTGTATGGTCAGCACTAGTGAGGACATGTTGTTGTAACTGTCCAGTATCGAGTTGTTGATTTGTTGTACCCAGATGATGGTATGTATATGTAACAGTTATAGATCTTTTTGATATAAAGACATGTTATTAGCTATTATATATTACTCCGCTACGATTGTGAGATTCTTTTTTGTTGTTTCTTTTCTTCTACCTCTTCCCTTTCTTTTTCCCTAACTATCAGGTTTTTTCCAGCACTCAAAATTTTCTTGGCACGTAACACAGTGGATGCGTTAGTATCAATTTTCGATTGTTGAAAATCCCGGTTGTTATAATCCAAATTATGAAATCTCTCTTAACAAACAATCATGCAAACAAATACCGTACACCTCTATAATCATCAATCCTGCAAACAACAATCCTACAACATTCTTAGCCTAAACAAGTGCCAGTAGAGAAAAACTATACAAGAATGAAAGAATGATAAATGTATATGTTTTAATAAAATTTATTTACCTATATATTCATTAATCAAAATAAAATTAATAATACCAAAACTTGTACTATAAGGTAGCAATAAACATACAATATATACTCGATTACTAACAAAGACAATCACATTAAGCAACCTCTAAATTATTTCTATGTTACGAGAGAGTGATCATGTGGTCAAAAATAATATATAAATATATAGTTATATACTTATATATTTAAAACAAAAGTCAAAATTTAATATTAACACTATGCTCTTGTAATCAAAAGTACATGAGGATAATCTGTAAGATCATCATTCGAATTTGAATAAATGCTAATGCATTAGTTATTACTATTAAAAATATTGTTTAAATATATTAATATTTTCTCTAACCAAATTAAGCTATATTATAAAATGATTATTTTCAGCCAAGTAATATTTGGATTAGAGACCCAATTAAAAAATAATGCGATTGTCATTACCAATTTATTTATGGACTATTATTATTATTATTAAACAATCTATGGTTTCTATCAAACCAAATAACCCAACAAATTATAGTAAATCACGTGTCAAGTAAAAATCTATATCCCCTTAAAATTTAAATCTTATATTATTCCAATAAAAATCACAATCAAAAATTTAGTTGTAGTACTAAAGTTAAATATTTTAAGAGTATTATTAAGAATGTAATTAGTATCTTTACCCTCGTAATATATATGATTAATATTTTCTAAGTATAAGTTACAAAATATAAATTTATTATCAATATGCAAATTCTTTCTTTTTAAAAGTTCTATAGTATTTAGCTTCCCATATACGGTCAATCATATATGTAACATAGCTTTTGGTGGTGCATTTGCTTTCCAAATAAGATTAAAAGTGTTAACGCCCGAGTAATTGAGAAATTTATATAATGAATTAGAAGTGAATTTCTTTCTTTTAACCCGGTCCCAATGAATAATAACATTTTCATTATCAATATTAATTATATGGGTTCAATTTTACACATAATTAGGCAACTTGTCTAAGAGTTGTTCCTTCTAAAATTCTATTGAAACTAAAGTTCCAAAGAAGATCATTATTTGGAGAAAAAACAACTTTAATTAAAGCACGTCTAAAGTTACAAATTTCAAAAATATCTTTAAATTCAATCCTAATTGGAATAAAAGATATTCAATGATTATGCCAGAAGGTTGTATTATTACTGGAATGTACGATCGTATTCATACCAACGTTAAAAATATCATGACATTTTAATTTTTTTTTCCAAAAATTAGACAAGTTATTACTGACGTTATGTATGATTTGATATAAATTATAACTGCCGTTATAATAATGTTTAGACAATTTCTTTCCAAAAAGAATTATCATTTATATCCTTAAATTTCCTTAACCACTTCCCTAATAATATATATGCATGTTACGTATGTTAATAATACCTAGTCCTCCCTCCTTTTCCAATTTACAAATGAGGTCCCAATTAACTATACATTTTAGACTACTATTCGGATTATCACCACTCCAAAAAAATCCCTTCTTATTATATCATTTTTAACGATCACCCATTCTAGAAAAAGTTGCATAGACATCCAATATATCGGAAGTGCATATGAAAAGCACTCGAATCCCACTCCATAAAAAAATCCCTTCTTAGTACTTGAAATTTCACTAAATCCCGTAGCACCAACATTAGTTTTAATAATCGAATGCTCCATAACAGGTGTAAACTCATGTACAGGTACATGCTTTGTAACTTTAGCATTTTACTTATACGTGCTCACATACAAGAGCATGCACCATATCCACTTCACCAATATCACAAGTTATTATATCAATGTGTATATCAGTGAAACTATTAGAGTCATTGTAATAATTCAGACCATTAACATCATCTCCCAAATTAGTAAGACAAAACTTATTATAAAGTGATAAATCAATATTAAGATCATTTTCTGAACTTATCTTATTCTCATCCAACAGAACATCATCGAGAATACCATGATCATAACTCCTCTTATCAACATCAGACTCCTACCCATAAGCCTTAATCTCATCAAAACTACAACAATAGTCCATATCATTCATTATAAAATCACTCTGGTCTGTTATCTCATCTACATCTGAAACATACCGAGTAGTGAAATTATTCATATCGAATACTTTCATAGGGGAGGCTACATGGCTGAACCAATCGTTATGCATATTAAGTATCTCAAAATCTTTGCAAATGTTAGCGGTCCCCAAAGATATTATATATGAGACTCCATTAATATTCAAGTTAGTAACATTTGGTATTAAGATTCCTTACCGATAATAATTTCAACAAGAAGAAATGAATAACCAAAATTTAAATTCATATCCTCTAATTTCAACAAAAAGTCAATCCCACTAAGATAATGGCTACATTCCATAAAGAATAATGCAGACCCCTTAGCTTAATCCACACACTTTTATCATAAACCCATTGCTTCATTCCATCATTAACAGCCCATTCCCAAATCCCAATAATAACCTTCTCCTTGCATTAAATTTCAAACCCAAAGTAGTGGATAAGAATTATTTAGATGGAAAGTTTATTAAAAATTCATCTTTAAATTTCTTAATCTCCCATAAAGAAACCAAAATTTTCTACTAACAGTATTGCAAAGATTATTTAATTAATAATAATCACTAAATATTAGTTATTTAATATTAATTCTTATTTATTAGTTATTACTTCTTAATTATTACATGTTACCATTAATTATAATCGAATATTAGTTACCTAATAGTAACTACTAACTATTAAATATTAATCATTTAATAGTAAGCTTTGCTACAAAAACATTGTAAAAAACAAAATTTTAACAAAGTTTGCTTCAAAACTACTATTTATAATGTTTACCTATATATGCTTTCATTTATAAATTATTTACTACAAACCACCATTAATAAATAATTTAAGTAAGTATTAAATATTTGCTATTAATTATTAATTATTACAATATTTTAAGCAATACTTAGCATATTCACCTGTGAATAAAACTACTTCTAAAAAATAGTTGTAGTCAATTAATATCTAGTTGTGGAATTTTTTTTACCACCTTTTAAAACTGTTCTTAAGCGTACTATGACAATAGTTAAAAAAGTAGTAAATAAGTAGGGTTTTTAAAACGTATTTGGAGGAAACATTGTAGAAAGTCATGTTTTACAATTTTTTTCTAAAAAATCATAAAAGAGAGTTTTTACAATGTTTTAAATACAAATATTGCAATATGATGTATTTGTTGTAGTGTGTGGCAGAGGGAGCATCGACCAAGTTGTTACGATCGAGAATTTAATCGCTATTTAAATTATTATTTACTTATATTTTAAATAATTAATAAATTAATTTTTATTAATAAATAAAAATATTTTAAATAATAACTAACGATGATAAAATCATTTTCAAAATTTGTTTACCAAAATATGTTGTTCATAGAGAAATAGAAAATGTGACTTGAAATTATTTTTCGGAATATTGATTTTTCATTTGTAAGATTTATTTAAAATGTCATAGCACTATTATAAACATACGTGCACATATTACAAACCATTTTAACATGGTGTGTACATGTATATACATGTACATGTTTTCTCCTTAAGTACAGAAACAATTAATATTTTATTTATCAAATATATATGTAACAGCCCATATTTTTAACAAATATTTTTAATCCAACTTATTTGAAAACTTTTATTTTAAATTATTTAAAAATTTAAATTTTGGAATTTTCCAATGTATTTTTGGATTTTGTTTATAATTTATTTTTCAAATATAATAAAATAATGATTTTCTGAAAATTTTATATTTTTGTCAACTTTGGTCAAACTTTGACTTTCAGTTGAAAATTTTTAATTTGAATTTTTAACTCCTAACCTTTTTCTTTGAAACTATATTTGATTCTGATACTCGTCCTGCTTTTCGTTTCGTCAAATTCTGTTTTATACTTTTAAATTTGATAAAATTCAATGTTTTACACGTAATTATTTTCAGTATCTCATTGTTTATTTTCTATTTTCTATTTTCAATTTCACTTCTATTTTCTATATTTTATTATTATTATTATTATTTTTCATTCTCTACTTTCTATTTTCTTTTATTTGATTATGGGCTTAGGAAATTTCAAATGGCGTAAGCTTCTATTATTTAATATGAAGAGGAGCCTCTTCCATTTCCCTTTGCCGTTCATTCCAATAGCCTAGCTGTACAAAAACTTCTCAACTCCTCACATTCTTATTTCCATTCACGTGCAAACATTTTCTATCTCCTGAAAACAAACTCAGTAAGTTTTCTTCTTTCTTCCTCTTTTTCTTCTATTTTGTGTTGCATGCTATGCTCGGCCTCCACCATCACATGCTTTAGCCGACCACTTCTCCTCCTCTACACCACCCATGACCGGCCTCCATCATCGCCCCCACCATCCCCTTGCTGCCGTGAACCATTGATCTAAAACCCACCATCAAAGCATGTTTCTAAACATAGCCGAGCACCTATATTCATCCCCTTCCTATTTACTTGCCTCGGCCACCACCTTTCCGTTCCCTTGCTGTGACCATCCCCTGACCTTGCTGCACATGATGACCAGATAATGATGTGCCAGACCTGATCCAACACCATTAACCCAGGCCGAGCACATTAGCCATAGGGCCAAAACCAATTAGCCTCTTGACCTTTCACATGCCTTGCCTTCTTCCATTCCATAACCCTATCTCTTCACCTTCCATTGCCTAACTGTGCTTCTACCTGACCATGGCCAAACATATTCATGAAGCAACTAGTGATGACCGAGCCATTTGTGATGATGGTCAAGCCCAATTGTGATGTGGCCGAACCCACTTATTTGGTTAAGCCACTTTGTTTCACTTTGAGCTTGTTTTTGGTATTGTTTTGATCTTATTTCTTTTATGATTGAATATACACTAATATTTGCTTATATTTATTTGTTTGGAAGATTTGAATCTTGGCTCTTCATCCACTCAAATCTAGTTCGTACTTTGTCATGCTTTTCGGAGTTTGTTATTGTGTCCTGAATTGTCATCTCTAGCTCTAAAAGGTGAATTTATCACTCTCGACATTTGTACTTATATAAATGTGAAACGATGGCAAGTGGATATGTAGTAATTGATGTGCTATGTTGATAAGTTAAATATGGCAAAAACTGAAATTAAAATGTTTCTGAAATGTTATAATAAACCTTAGATTTGTATTGGTAGCATTTCCAAAATGTTGTAGTTTTAAGGTAGCATTTTCAAAGTGCCACCATTTCTGAAATTGCACTATTTTATGAAATACTATTATATCTACGGTAGTGTTTTCTAAGTGCTACCATTTCTTAAATTGTATTGTTTTCTGAAATACTACTATATCTATGGTAACATTTTCTAAGTGCTGCTGTTTCTGAAAGATAATATTTTTGAAATGCTACTATAAGAATTATAACATTTTCTAAGTGCTACAAATGCTTAAATACAATATTTTTGAAATTGTTATAATTGAACGAATGAACTTAGAAAATGCTAAAATTCTGGAAATTGAATATTTGATTTGAAAGGATAACGACTTCATATGTACATGGTTTATTTTGATTTGGAATATTAACCATTTTTTTGAAATTTATAACCACGGGTTATAATAACTGTTGGTTGTTAAAGAGACCAATATCAGATATGGACATACTCTCCGTCGATACCGAAAACCACTTTAACAACTATGTATATAGTGGAGATTCCAGAATGAAGTAGGATGGTGGCGATGTTCTATTAAGGTATGTACGTGGAACCGACTCCCGTGAGTTGGCATAAGGTGGCTAAAACAGGAGCAATCGACGGGCCAATGAGGTAGCTCCTCTGATCGGACACACTCCTTCGATGCCATTCTATTACTTTGTGATTGATTTGGTGTACACCTTTGATTTTTTGGGGTGTGGCTCGTGGTGGGCGGTATTAGCTGCTATGTGTTACCACCAGCCCGGAAGTGCAATTGGTATATCTACCCTGGCATTGCCTAGTTGTGCCGTGTCACCTACCCTAGCGCGCCTTATACGAGTTTGTTTTGTACCATACCTATGGAGTGTCCTATGACGACACCCAGTATAAGTGGGATTACGGTACTGACTATGAGAATATATAAAAATGTGTTAAGGGGGATATGGGTAACGTCTTAACGCTATTTTAGTAGTTTACTTTACTTTAGACATTATTATAATAGCGTATATTACTACATAGTAGATAGTCTAACGGATCCTTAAAGGATGGGCGATCCCAAGCATCCTTTAAGTTACTTGTGCATTTCTATTATAGTTCACTTGAGTTGGTTTACATTGTATAAGTATGTATGTCTTGACTCAGGTGTTTTTGTATTTTTCTTTATGTGCGGGTCAGATTGAGTTGTACCAGTATCCGAGACTCACCTTTGGAGTTGGAGCTAAGCTCGGATCCTTCTATTGATTCTGCTTTCAGTCGTTCAATTGACTCCAGTGATGTATTCAGATCTTGCATTTGACTATTGTATAGAGACATCTATGTATTCATGATTCCTGTTGTATCTTATTTAACTCTGTTATATTTATATAGTAGCTTCATGAACTACTTTTCTTTTGTTTCCACTGCAATATTGTTATATTACTCTGTGTCTATGATTCTGTGATTATTTATTTACTGTATATATTGAGTTTTGCCAAATTTAAATTAACAATCTGATATTTTGAGCAATTCAAGTCCGACATGTGTGGATGCGAATGGTTGAAAATTTCAAGATGTTACAGTTGATATCAGAGCTCTGGTTTTAGGCAAAACTCAGCATATGGAGTAAGTTTAATTACGGAATCACTTTCATTCGAGCTTGAATCTCTTCCTCTTTGATTCGGTTTCCTTTGAATTTTGGAACTCTCCCACTTGTTCCGAAATCCATCCTTGTCTTTCCTATTCAGTTTCCTATTCATGTTTTCTTGATTCCGGAGCATCCCATAGCTCCACTGAATGATTGTAAAGGGGTGAAACTCTTTACAACAGTATTGATTCACTGGAGATTTCTATATCCTCGATTTACGATGTTGTTATCTCTTGCTATGCTTGAATTCTGTCTCTTGTGATCGGATGCTGATTTTCTTTAGAGTTCTACATTGATCGTATTTTTGAAGTCACGGTTGACCCGGTTAAGGTTTCCTGTGATTTATATAAGTCTATCCATCTCCCTATTTCGCAATTTGATTGTCTTATCTTCCTTTTGAGACTATCTATTTAAGTTAAAATTCTCTTTGATTTGAGTTCCTCTAAGTCTGAATCTCGATCCTTGATTCGAAATCCCTTCTTGTATCATCGAGGGAGGGAGTGTATTTTGTATTTGTAACTAATATAAAAATGTTTATGTATTGTGTTGTTTGAGTTGTTGATGTTGATTTAGATTTTCGATCAATTCGTCTGATCAACACTATCGATAAAAATAACAAAACACTTTGACAGAACAAACTAACACAATATGATTTTCAAATTTGTTTAATGAAATAAATTTTAATTATACTATATATATAAGTAAAATTTTCTGGAATTGGATAGATTGATTAAATTGATTGTTTGAAATGATAATACTTAATTTATCATCTATTGTTCTATAAATGAATTTATAAATAGTTTCTTATAAATTAATTTGGAACTGAAAGAATTTAAAACAGGAATTTGAGAATTTAATTTCTGATGATTTCAAACTTTAGTTTTAAAGTTTTAAAAATATATATTATTGAAAGTATTTTTGAATAGAAATTTGTTTCCAAAATAATTTTTAAAGTTTAAATAAGTACTCTCCTATTTTGTCGCTGGAAAATAATTTCGGTGATGACTGCAGCATCATCGACATTCATTTTCGAGTTTCGAAGTGGAGAGGCCATTCAGTAGCTTTGCTACACTTTTGTTTTGAAAATAAATTTTATTTAAATTTCTTCAGTATGATTTGATTTGATATATATATATATATTGGTATATTATTTTAAATTTAATTTGATTTGAAATATATAGTATATACAATTTATCTCTAAATGGTTTGAAGTGAATCGGAAATTTAATTCTTAAATTTATGTTAAAGGATGATTTTAATTTTTGATAAATCCAAAATTTTGAATAAATATTATAACATAAATAATTGAATTGGGAAAATTTTTCTCGTATAATCCTGTATTGCATTCCAATATAATTTACCTTAATTATTCAGAAGTTAACTATGTAACTGAGTATTATACAATTTAAAATGATGATTAAAGAATTTCTAAATAAACACTATGCTAATAGTTGCCCTACTTCGGTTGGTACTACTATTCCTCTTTCTGCTCCTGCTCCTAGTGTTACCCAAGGTACTCTTCGGGGCATCTTTTCTTTAGTTCTTTTTCCTGTTCGTGTTTTATTTGATACTAGTGCTTCCCATAGTTTTATTTCTGTGGGTCTTTGTGATAAGTTTGAATATCTCCTTTTCTCAGAGTATGTTCCTGAACCTTTATGTGTTTCTAATCCTATTGGTGGTCCAGCAAACCTTAGTAGGATTTGCAGAAGGGTGAAACTCTTCTATTATGGCCATTGTTTTTCTGGTAATTTCTTTGTTCTGGGTCTTGATGCTTTTGATTTATTGCTTGGAGGTGATTGACTGAAATAGCATAAAGCTGTTATCTCTTGTAAACCCGGACTGTTTCTCTTGTGGATGATCGAGGTAATCCTTTGATTATTCTGTAACGTATGCCTTAGGATTTTTGCTAGCAGCTTTATT
The DNA here is from genome assembly GCA_030737815.1 of Allium fistulosum. Classification (NCBI taxonomy): domain Eukaryota; kingdom Viridiplantae; phylum Streptophyta; class Magnoliopsida; order Asparagales; family Amaryllidaceae; genus Allium; species Allium fistulosum. The sequence goes on from CM060904.1 coordinate 133,477,968, forward strand.
TATTCTCTTGATTCTTTTCCTGGTGATCTTGACTCAACTCATGAGGTCAAAATCTTTCCCGATGTATTTGGTGAAGTCACTGCTTAGCCTCCTTAATGGGAAATTGTTTTCATAATGATCTTATTCCTGGAGCTCGACCTGTAGTTCTTCTTTCTAGAAGAATGGCACCCCATGAGAAGGTTGAGCTGAGGAAGAAAATTGAGGACTTGTTCTCCAAGGGTCTGATCAGACCTAGTCATTCCGAATGGGGAACATCAGTGGTTTTCATCACCAAGTCCGATGGTTCTTTGAGGATGTATGTTGATTATAAGGAGCTGAACAAGCTCACTATAAAAACAGATATCCTATGCCTCATATCAATGATAGGTTTGATCAACTCTTAGGATCTACTGTTTTCTCTCAGCTTGATTTTGCCATAGGTTTACACCAGCTCAGAGTTGCTGAGGAAAGTATTCCCAAGACTGCTATCCGTACTGAGAATGGTTTCTATGAATGGTTAGTCATGCCCTTTTGGTTTGACTAATGCTCCTGCCTTCTTTGTTGATCTTATGAATCGTATTTGCCGTGATGTGCTTAACAAATTTGATCTAATCTTTACTGATGATATTCTTGTCTTCTCCAAGTCTGAGGAGGAGCATGAATACCATTTGAGCTTTGTTCTGGAGACTCTTAAGAGTCATCAGTTGAAAGCTAAATTCTCGAAATGCCATTTCTGAAAGGATGAAGTCTGATTTCTAGGGCATACTGCTTCTGGTAATGGAGTTTCGGTTGATCCAGTTAAGATCGCTGCGATTAACGTAAGCCTTTCTTTTTCTTCTCTTTCTCTTTATCATTCAATCATTCTGTCTTTTCTGTTGTCCTTATTTCTCCCTATTCTGTACAGGATTGGGAAAATCCTAGGACTCCATTTGATATTCGTAGTTTTCTAGGCCTTACCAGTTATTATCGGAGATTCATTGAGAATTTTGCTCAGACTGTTGCTTCTTTCCCTGCTTTAACTCGTAGGAATGTTAAATTTTTACGAGAGTATTTGGGTTATTATTGATAGACTGACCAAGTCTGCGTATTTCATTCTGGTCAAGTCTACTCGTTCTGCATCCAATCCGGTTGTGATCCATATGAGAGAGATTATTTGTCTCCATGGTGTCCCTATCAGTATTGTTGTGATAGAGATCCTATATTCACCAGTCAGTTTGGAGAGCCTTTCTGGAATCTTTGGGTACTCACCTGAATCTGAGCACTGCTTACCATCCACAGACCGACGGTCAAATGAAAAGAGTGAATCATATTCTAGAGGATATTCTTCGTGCTTGTCTTCTTGACTATGGAGGATCTTGAGAAGATCATCTCCATCTCATCGAAGTTACCTATAACAACAGTTACCAGGTATAATCTAAATCTTTTGTTTATCTTCTATTAATCCTTTATTTATCTCATTCATCTTTTATATCCATGCTAGTATTGCAATGTCTCCATTGCTGCTCTTTACGTATGATCTTGCAGATCTCCATCTTGCTGGATTTAATCTGGTAATCGTTTGATTCGTTGGTCCTTCCACATCTTAGAGAGGATTGGTTCTTTTGCTTATCGCCTAGATGTGCCTGAAAAGTTTTCTGGAATGCATAATGTATTCCATGTTTTGCATCTTCGTCGGTATCTTCAAGATCCATCTCTGATTGTTCAGCCTTTCGCTCTTGAGAGTTTGGAAATTGAGTCAAACCTTGCTGACGAGAGCAAGCCACTTCGTATTATTGATAGAGGTACAAAGCAGCTAAGAAGGAAACCTGTCAACCTGGTCAAGTTGCAGTGGAGTAATGATGATCAGGATTGTACCTAGAGATGGAGGAGAGCATACGTTCTTCAAATCCAAAATTGTTTGTTTCAGGTGCTATTCGCTGTTCTATCTTATCTTTCTTTATTTTTCTTGCCTCGTTCCTTTTCGAGGACGAAAAGTTTTGAGTAGGGGAGAGTGTAACAACCTATATTTTTAACAAACATTTTTAATCCAATTTATTTGGAAACTTTGCTTTTAAATCATTTAAAAATTGAAATTTTGGAATTTTCCAATGTATTTTTCGATTTTGTTTATAATTTATTTTCCAAATATAATAGAATAATGATTTTCTGAAAATTTTATATTTTGGTCAACTTTGATCAAACTTTGACTTTCAGTTGAAATTTTTAAATTTGAATTTTTAATTTCTAACCTTTTTCTTTGAAACTATATTTGATTCTGATATTCGTCCTGCTTTTCGTTTCGTCAAATTCTATTTTATACTTTTAAATTTGATAATATTTAGCATTTTACACGCAATTATTTTCAGTATCTCATTGTTTATTTTCTATTTTATATTTTCTATTTCATTTCTATTTTCTATATTTTATTATTATTATTATTATTATTATTATTATTATTATTTTTCATTCTCTACTTTCTACTTTCTTTTATTTGATTATGGGCTTTGGAAATTTCAAAAGGCGTAAGCTTCTATTATTTAATATGAAGAGGAGCCTCTTCCATTTCCCTTTGCCGTTCATTCCACTAGCCTAGCTGTACAAAAACTTCTCAACTCCTCACTTTCTTATTTCCACTCACGTACAAACATTTTGCATCTCCTGAAAACAAACTCAGTAAGTTGTCTTCTTTCTTCCTCTTTTTCTTCTATTTTGTGTTGCATGTTATGCTCGGCCTCCACCATCACATGCTTTAGCCGACCACTTCTACTCCTCTACACCACCCATGACCGGCCTCCATCACCGTCCCCACCATCCCCTTGCTGCCGCGAACCATTGATCTAAAACCCACCATCAAAGCATGTTTCTAACCATAGCCGAGCACCTATATTCATCGCTTTTTTATTTGCTTGCCTCGGCCACCACCTTTCCATCCCCTTCCCGTGACCATCCCCTGACCTTGCTGCACATGATGACCAGATGATGATGTGCCATACCTAATCCAACACCATTAACCCAGGCCGAGCACATTAGCCATAGGGCCGAAACCAATTAGCCTCTTGACCTTTCACTTGCCTTGCCTTTTTGCATTCCATAACCCTATCTCTTCACCTTCCATTGCCTAACCATGCCTCTACATGGCCATGGCCGAGCACATTCATGCAGCAACTAGTGATGACCGAGCCATTTGTGATGATGGTCAAGCTGTAACGACCCAGAATTTTCAAACCCAAAAATTCCAGATAGTTATGAAAAGAAGAAAGAGATATGAGAAGAAGAAGAAGAACAGGAACATCAACAACTCACATTCGCAGCGGATAAAATATAATAATAAATAACTGTTTACAAAAGAATACTATATCAGTCGATACATTTAATATACATCAGAGTTTCACATATATATAGTCACTGAATACATAAAATTATCATATCTCGGATTAACAATAATATAAATACAGCGGAAACACTATGTACGTACTTGCCTTCCAACTAGCCTCCCGAGCTCCATAACGCCCTTACCTGAAAATCTGTAATACTCGGTCTGACCCGAGCATTACATCAAAGTAACACCCGAGTCGGGCTGGAAACCAGCGTAAGTAAACTCATCTAACATGGAACACAAAAGCATACAACTTACATTAAACCCGGGTAATTCGTATCAATTACAAATTATAGACATCACAAATATCACAAGTTAATTTATAAGTACCCAAAACTTAGTTTAAATGGCCTAATTCACTTAAATCATTCCACTTCAGCTTATTGATTTCACTTATCAATTTATAAGGAATCGAAGTGTTTTCGGATATTAACTAATACCCGACTCCGGTCTCTTCGAATCGAAAGTCATTTCTTATCCAAGTTGATAAATTTTAAACAATCCAATTCATATTTAGGATATCCTATCACCTAACAATTCAACTTGGTTATATAACCTATGTTAAGTTATTTATCATTGATATACACAATATCATATCACATAATACTACGACATACCATCCAATAGATATCATCTAATCTAGATATTTTATGCAAACAATCATCCATAAGTAAGCATTATTAACTCATGTTATAATTAATTTAACTAACTTAAATAAAATAAATCACTTAAGAATTAATCATCTAATCCTGCTTAATCAACCATTAATTAATCATAATTATTTAAGTAATTAATCACACTTTGATTTTTCTCATCTACCAATCAATTATCCTCTAGTCACAGATTTATTTTTCAATTTATAAACCTCAATTATTAATCAATCTCCTTCAATTCCAAGTAATTAATCCTTAATTACTTTTAAAATTAATTAAATAACCCTGAAATAAATTAACCTTTCATCCTTAATTCTTTATTAATCAAGTAAATTAATTATCCTTGATAAATTTCTTAATTAACACTTAACTAATTAAATCAAACTTAATTTCCTTATCATATTTACATCATTCATCTAAAAACAATCTTTACTTAGTTAAATTATTAATTAAGTTTTCATAACATAGTCATTCAACCTTCAAAATTAAAGTTCCCAAAACATAACTTTAAATAGCTTAAACATTTATCAATTTTTAGTTTTTAAAACTATTTTCAATTTGAATATAAAAACTTGCCGTTAATATTATCCTTTAAAATTTTACATTCATAACTCAATTTTAAAATACCCCTTTAAATTTTCTTAATAAAGTTTAAGTTTATCCAACTTCAAAACTTTATTTAACCTCAAGTAAAAGTTTAAACTAATTTATATTTTTAAATGTCAACACCCACCCAGTTTTTAAAATCTTTATAATCCTTTTTAACAGTTTAACATTCCCTGCTACAGGTTAACACTTGGAAACAACCTAAGTACAATTCCTACAGGTTAACCACCCCCAAATACTCAAGAACGACTCGAGCTATACATCCAAAATCTCGAACCTGACTTCGAGACCTTCACAGTTCCACCTTCTGACATGCACACCACCACGTGCACCTACACCACCACTGGAGGCTACTCCGTCCATCGATAACAGCATCGTCAAGTCACCCAGCATCCTTACGAGCAACAACGATCATCCAAACATCATTCCCAGCCTCGATCCAAAATCGAGCATCCCAACTGTACCGAGACCCAAAACTATCATCAGAAAACCCTTCGAACCTTCGATTCCAACGACGGTAACTTCTAAACTCCCGCCGTGGCTTGCCGACCACCCCGTCTCCATTTCCCAGAGTCTTAAGAAACTCGAATCACCAGCGGCAACATAGGGATTAAATTTCCCAACTCGATCAAACTTAGGTTTAGAAACCAAAATAGCCTATCGCCGACGCCTCAGACAACGATCACCATCACCTTTATTTTTCCTTGACTCCCTGATCATTCACCTAACCTCAACCCAAACCCCAACCTCGCTAGTCTCTCCGACCGTGCGAAATTGGTCGAAACCCAATTTTCGATCAACTCAAAACTGCTCTTCGAATACTCCACTAAAAGTCACCATTGTGGTCTTAAAAACCCTATTTTCTGATAACAATTCAAGTTATGAAACTAAATTTGTATTCCAAGACATTCGAATTTCCCTTAATGTTTGAGTTTACCCTATAAAATCAAGTTTTTGCCCACTATATATCACTATTTCATTTGAAACTATTTTTAGATAATAACTTATAATTAAACACATCTGTTTGTTTTTGTAACCAAAGCCTGATAATGACTAGATGATGGGAGATTGAATTTTCTATTTGGTTTCTACCCTGTAACTCAGAAAGACACAGAGAAGAACAATTAAATCCCCCAGCACAATCAAATATGAAAATATATATACAAAGCTTTATGCTTAAAATATATACATAAAACGCTATATCTATGCAATAATTAAATGATACATGAGTACCATAAAAATTGTTTACTCACTCTGTAAAGATAACAGAGTCATATATATATTTATATATATATTTAAATATTTAGCTGATATTTTCTTGAGACTATTTTTAAACAAATACTTTGTTAATTCAAGCATTTCCCATTCACACATCAAAGCCTATACCAGATTATAAGATGAGATTATCGTTTTATTTTATTTTGCTTTCTTGTCTGTAAGCATAAAACGGGGATATATGTCTGGCATACATGTTTAAACTCACATATTCATAAGATATGTAATACATATAAACATGCAGATTCCAGATCTTTATTTTCTTCTAGTTTGAAGTTGTTAGCAAGCTGGCTTTGAAATAGTTACAGGGCTTTGTTTGATCTTGAGAGATGAATTACAGGGTTTAATCTACAGGTTGAAAGATGGTTACTGACTTCGATTTTGTAGAGTTTTTTTTATGGGTTTTGATTTCTGTCTAAAGATAGTTTACTGGTTAAGATTCTTTGTTTAGAAAATGTGAAGATAGCAAAAGAAATAGAAGAGATGGAATTAAGGTTTATATGGTGTTCATTATGATTTATTAAAATTAAAGAAAAAGAAATGGACACTTGTATGCACTAACTTACACATGTCATTTTTGTTTTATAGATTGTTTGCATTTGTTAAAATACAAAGTGAATTTGTTTACATTTTTAATTAAAATGCTCCTAATTTGTTTTATGTATATTTTACATAATATTCCTTATTAAATCTTATGCATGATATATTTATTTAAAATGTTTATAAAGCTTTTGTATTTATTTAATCAATTAACAATCACTTTCTTAATTAATTTAAAGAAGGTTTCCTTTAAGGAAACTAATATAAGACAAATCCTATTTTGAATCCAAAATAATTTAAAGTATTTATCTTTTAATTAATTTTTTTATTTAAAATTCAGAATTCCAATCCTAATTCAAAATAAAAAAATCAACTTATAAATATAAATATATACTTTTAAGCAAACACATATTAAATTTGTTTTAAAATAAAAATTTCTCTACTTAAAATTTGCTTATCTATATATATATTCAATCTTTATTATTTTCAAATATTTATTGTTCAATTTTTTTTGTTAAAATTTTAAATTTATATATCCAGATATCTATTTATATATATATATATATATATATATCATAATTTCATTTGTTCAATTAATAAATAAGTATTTTAACAAATTTTAATCTTGTTAATTTTTGATTAACAGATGCCCAGAAATTCGGGTTATCACAATCCTCCCCCTTAGAATCTTTTTGTCCTCGAAAAGGAACGAAGCCAGAATTTATTAAAATTCTTATTTTTAGAAAAAATTATTCTTTGAAACACTTTTAAAACACTTTCAAAAATCTGCATAATATTATAAAATACTTTTATATATATAAAAAAAATACTTTTTATAACTCGATGTTTCAACCAGTCCATCCTTGTTCTCAAAGAAATTTGGTCATACGTTGATCAGGCGTACGACTGAAAATCTATAAGTACTTGGTAAACCCATTTTCAACACCCAGTTAATATACTTTGAAAAATAATTTTTTTTATTGAAAATATAGAAAACAGTTTTTGAAAATAGAGGACATATGTTTGGTGAGAATGCTCTGGAAATCATCACCCCCATCCATGGTCGCAGTTACATTCCAGGGTTACGTTGTCATCGCAGCAAAAGTCCAAGTAACTGCAGGCTCTCCGCGGCCTCTCGATTACGCCATGGAACCCACACAATAGATCACAGTTACATCCAGGGTTATGTTTCTATTGCAGCAAAAGTCCATGTAACCGCAGGCTCTCAGCGGCCTCTGATTTTCGCTGTCGAAATAAAACTTCTCCACTCCTACATAGGTCGCAATCTACCGATATAAAATCAAACGCAGACTGTTGGCTCTCAGCGGCACACACGACTTTCACTATGTTATACCATAGTTCGCAGTCTACCGATATAAAATCAAACGCAGACTGTTGGCTCTCAGTGGCACACACGACTTTCGCTATGTTATACCATAGGTCGTAGTCTACCGATATAAAGTCAAACGCAGACTGTTGGCTCTCAGCGGCACATACGACTTTCGCTATGGTATACTCTACTAATAATCCCCAGGAACTAGTTTTGTCCGGACTCCTCACAGGATCAACTTTAGAACCCCCCCTTGGGTTTCAAAGCAGCACCACCCGGTGGTACTCCTGAGAAGTTCATTTCAAGGGAGCGCCTTTTCCCCCAGAGACATTATCAAAACATTTTATACTATACATATATAGTATTTTCAAATCATACACCTAGTATGATCCCATACATAGCTCCTTTATACAAAATCGATTATTCTAAAATTGATAAGTCTCAAATTAGGCTTTCCAAATTCTCATATTGATTTTACCCAAAAATCAAAAGTCTTTACAAATCCAAAGGTTCCCAAAACCTTTTCTAAAATCCTCATAAGATCCTTTTTATATATAGAGATATATATAAAATCCTTGATAAAAATCTTTGGATCATTTTAATCGTATAAAATCCATTTATACTTCGAAATACCTTCAAAAATCCTTTCCTTTTGGCAATAGATTAAAAAAGGGGAGTTTCATTTTATAAACAAAGATATTTAACTTTGTTTACTCAAAATCAAATATTCAAATTTGATTACTTCTTTCAATATCATTTTCATTTAAATCCGTACGATGTACACATATCATCCGTACGCTATACCAATCTGATTGCTCACTCGACCACACAATTTCACTTCTGAACTAGTATCGTCCACCCGACTTTTTAGTGCGGATTCAGATCTGATTTCTTGATCAGAAACCGTCATTCTCTTTGCATAGCCATAACTATGATAGAGAATATCCAGAACCAATCAACAATCCATATCCAGGTTCGCTGTCGAAAATCAAGTGAAAAATCCCAACTCGGATCGATATAATTAGCTCGAAATTCTGTGCTCGAATCTGGATCAAATCACTATGCGAATAGAATAATATACGTACATCTTACGTATTTAACTTTATTGATTATTATCTAAATCAATTTCTCTTTCTATTCACATTTACTTTAATTTTCGTTCACTTATTCACAATTACTTCAATCCATTAGATTATCACCTCTATTCTTATCTCGATTGGGTATTCAACCAATAACAATTTGAACTCCGACCAGTTTATTTAGAAAATAGTTTGAAAAGTTTAAAAATAGATAGGTAGTTGGAAAATAATTACTAATTTGTAAAATAGGTGTAGAATAGTTAGAAAATAGTTAAATAATTATATAAAAAATTTAGATAATTGCAAAATAATAGTAAGATAGTAATTAGTTTATAAAACAGTTGGAAAATTGTTTAATAGTTTCAAAAATAATTGTAAAACAAGTATAAGATAATTTGGCTTTTAAAAGATAGGTTGTATATATAATGAATAGCTTGAAAAAATAGGTTTATATTAAAACAATTTATATTAAAAATAGTCCAGAGTCAAAACTACTCACTTCCAAATCTCCATTCTCATCAATGTAATTTAAATTCCACCTCCATTTAAATTGACTTACCTCCACTTTAAATAACTTCAATTTCCATTGAAATTGATTCAACCCCAATTCAAGTTGAATTAACCTCAGTTCCTTTCCAAATTTAACTTTATTCAACCTTGGTCTCAAATTCTACTAATTCAAATAAATTTCAATTGAACTAGTTCCAATTTCAATTCATTTCAACTCCAGTTTGAATTAATCCCAATTTCAAACTCCATTTGCAAATCAGGTTGAATTATTCTTGATTTCTTCCCAAATTCAATTCAAATTCCATTTGAATATAAAACTATTCAACTTTAATTACAATTCCCAAATTATTCAAATCAATCCAATTCAAATTTCCCATTAGAATCTTATACTCATACATCTTTAATCACAATTTCAATTAATTCAAATCAAATTCCATTTGAACTAATTCAAATTTCAAATTTAAACCATCTCGAATTATATAAATTCAAGTTAAATTTTCAAATGTTGATTTAATTCCTTTAAATCAATTTACCCTTAAAGTTATTAAACAATTCAATTCACAGTTCAAACCTAACATATTATACCACAAATCAATTTAACCTTTATTTTTAAATCAATAATCCAAATCTTTTAAACAATTTGATTCTGAGTCCAATTCTTTAAATTTCATTTTAAAGTATCTTTACTTAACTCATAACAAGGTTCAAATAAGAGTTTCAAACAATTTTAATTTACAAATTCATTCCTTAACATTAAAATCTTAAGTTCAAAGGAATTTCATATCCAAATTTTAAATTTAACTTAAATTTTATTTATCTCTACAATGGATATATTACCACAATCCATTTCTTCATTCATTAAAAACAAATCCAATTCACAACTTAAAGATTTTTAACAACAATAGGATTATGTTATCTAATTTATTTCAAAACAACCATTCATTTTCAATTTCTAGATCTCAACCCCATTTTGAGATCACACAAACTCTCAATTCCAAACGACCATTTAACTTCCCAAGTTAAATCTTAATTTCTTCTTAAGATTTCCAAACCAGGTTGATCATTCCAACTTATTAAATTCAAAAACTTATCACCTTGGGTATCATATCTCATTCCAAGTTTAAAACTCAACACTTAGAGTTTATTTCAAACCATCTTTGATATTATGTATATCCACATATATACATATTAATTTCTTTTACATACCAAGTTATACTTTAAAATTTTTAAACCACCTTTGGTTTTTAATTCAAAACAAAATCCTTTAAATTTTCAAACAACTCTGGTTTGAGACAGGACCCAAATTAAAAACTTCACTATTTGAATCATCTTTAATTCCAAATTATAAGTCATACTTCCCTAGATGTTTTATTTCCTTAAACATTTCATTTTTCTTACTCATTAATGCATATTATATTACAACAATTATTATGATAATAACCCAAATTATCATACTTGAATTCCAATTTATAATTATCTTATTCGGGAACTCTTTCCCAAATTCACGAATTTAATTTCAGTTTGAATTTATTTCAAACTTGTCTTTAATTAAATTTCAATTTGGTTGTAATTCTATTACCACTTAATTCTTACTATTACTTTTAATTTAATTAATACTATAACAAATTTCCTTAATATAATAGATAATTTATTTCTTATGTAAGATTCATTTACTTCTGAAATCATTTAAAAACCTTTATATAAGAAAATAACAAGTACACTCTCTCATATATATATATACACTCAACTCATTCTAGGGTACCACTTATCCTATCTTAATGAGTAATCCCACCAGAGCCAAGGTTCTCGCTTAACCTTCCGCTCTGATACCAAATGTAACGACCCAGAATTTTCAAACCCGAAAATTCCAAATAGTTATGAAAAGAAGAAAGAGATAGGAGAAGAAGAAGAAGAACAGGAACATCAACAACTCACATTCGAAGCGGATAAAATATAATAATAAATAACTGTTTAAAAAGAATATTATATCAGTCGATACATTTAATATACATTAGAGTTTCACATATATATAGTCACTGAATACATACAATTATCATATCTCAGATTAACAATAATATAAATACAGCGGAAACACTCTGTACGTACTTGCCTTCAAACTAGCCTCCCGAGCCCCAGAACGCCCTTACCTGAAAATATGTAATACTCGGTTTGACCCGAGCATTACATCAAAGTAACACCCGGGTCAGGCTGGAAACCAGCGTAAGTAAACTCATCTAACATGGAACACAAAAGCATACAACTTACATTAAACCCGGGTAATTCGTATCAATTACAAATTATAGACATCACAAATATCACAAGTTAATTTCTAAGTACCCAAAACTTAGTTTAAATGGCCTAATTCACTTAAATCATTCCACTTCAGCTTATTGGTTTCACTTATCAATTTATAAGGAATCGAAGTGTTTTCGGATATTAACTAATACCCGACTCCGGTCTCTTCGAATCGAAAGTCATTTCTTATCCAAGTTGATAAATTTTAAACTATCCAATTCATATTCAGGATATCCTATCACTTAACAATTCAACTTGGTTATATAACCTATGTTAAGTTATTTATCATGGATATACACAATATCATATCACATAATACTACAACATACCATCCAATAGATATCATCTAATCTAGATATTTTATGCAAACAATCATCCATAAGTAAGCATTATTAACTCATGTTATAATTAATTTAACTAACTTAAATAAAATAAATCACTTAAACATTAATCATCTAATCCTTCTTAATCAACCATTAATTAATCATAATTATTTAAGTAATTAATCACACTTTGATTTTTCTCATCTACCAATCAATTAACCTCTAGTCACAGATTTATTTTTTAATTTATAAACCTAAATTATTAATCAATCTCCTTCAATTCCAAGTAATTAATCCTTAATTACTTTTAAAATTAATTAAATAACCCTTAAATAAATTAACCTTTCATCCTCAATTCTTTATTAATCAAGTAAATTAATTGTCCTTGATAAATTTCTTAATTAACACTTAACTAATTAAATCAAACTTAATTTCCTTATCATATTTACATCATTCATCTAAAAACAATCTTTACTTAGTTAAATTATTAATTAATTTTTCATAACATAGTCATTCAACCTTTAAAACTAAAGTTACCAAAACATAACTTTAAATAGCTTAAACATTTATCAATTTTTAGTTTTTAAAACTATTTTCAATTTGAATATAAAAACTTGCCGTTAATATTATCCTTTAAAATTTTACATTCATAACTCAATTTTAAAATACCCCTTTAAATTTTCTTAATAAAGTTTAAGTTTATCCAACTTCAAAACTTTATTTAACCTCAAGTAAAAGTTTAAACTAATTTATATTTTTAAATGTCAACACCCACCCAGTTTGTAAAATCTTTAAAATCCTTTTTAACAGTTTAACATTCCCTGCTACAGGTTAACACTTGGAAACAACCTAAGTACAATTCCTACAGGTTAACCACCCCCAAAATACTTAAGAACGACTCGTGCTATACATCCAAAATCTCGAACCTGAGTTCGAGACCTTCACAGTTCCACCTTCAGACATGCACAGCACCACGTGCACCTACACCACCACTGAAGGCTACTCCGTCCATCGATAACACCATCATCAAGTCAGCCAGCATCCTTACGAGCAACAACGATCATCCAAACATCATTCCCAGCCTCGATCCAAAATCGAGCATCCCAACTTTACCGAGACCCAAAACCATCATCAGAAAACGCTTCGAACCTTCGATTCCGACGACAGTAACTGCTAAACTCCCGCCATGGCTTGCCGACCTACCCCGCCTCCATTTCCCAGAGTCTTAAGAAACTCGAATCACCAGCGGCAACATAGGGATTAAATTTCCCAACTCGATCAAAATTAGGTTTAGAAATCAAAATAGACTATCGCCGACGCCTCAGACAACGATCACCATCACCTTTATTTTTCCTTGACTCCCTGATCACTCACCTAACCTCAACCCAAACCCCGACCTCGCTAGTGTCTCCGACCGCGCGAAATTGGTCGAAACCCAATTTTCGATCAACTCAAAACTGCTCTTTTACTCCACTAAAAATCACCATTGTGGTCTTAAAAATCCTACTTTCTGATAACAATTCAAGTTATGAAACTGAATTTGTATTCCAAGACATTCGATTTTCCCTTAATGTTTGAGTTTACCCTATAAAATCAAGTTTTTGCCCACTATATATCACTATTTCATTTGAAACTATTTTTAGATAATAACTTATACTTAAACACATCTGCTTGTTTTTGTAACCAAAGCCTAATAATGATTAGATGATGGGAGATTGAATTTTCTATTTGGTTTCTACCCTGTAACTCAGAAAGACACGGAGAAGAACAATGAAATCCCCCAGCACAATCAAATAAGAAAATATATATACAAAGCTTTATGCTTAAAATATATACACAAAACACTATATCTATGCAGTAACTAAATGATACATGAGTATATAAAAATTGTTTACTCACTCTGTAAAGATAACAGAGTCATATATATATTTATATATATTTTTAAATATTTAGCTAATATTTTCTTGAGACTATTTTTAAACAAATACTTTGTTAATTCAAGCATTTCCCATTAACACATCAAAGCCTATACCAGATTATAAGATGAGATTATCATTTTATTTTATTTTGCATTTTTGCCTGTAAGCATAGAACAGGGATATATGTCTGGCATACATGTTTAAACTCACATATTCATAAGATATGTAATACATATAAACATGCAGGTTTCTCAACAACTATAAATATTCAGACATGTCTCAGATTCCAGATCAAGTGGTAAGATTACTCACCTTAGATGCAGTTGAATAGAGGAGTCTTGAAAGTTTTTGCTTAAATCTGGAATTTAACTGCCTGATTTGCTACAGGTCCTGGATTTTAAAATTTTTATTGCTCTTCTTTATTTTCTTCTAGTTTGAAGTTGTTAGCAAGCTGGCTTTGAAATAGTTATAGGGCTTTGTTTGATCTTGAGAGATGAATTACAGGGTTTAATCTACAGGTTGAAAGATGGTTACTGACTTTGATTTTGTAGAGTTTTTTTATGGGTTTTGATTTCTGTCTAAAGATAGTTTACTGGTTAAGATTCTTTGTTTAGAAAATGTGAAGATAGCAAAAGAAATAGAAGAGATGGAATTAAGGTTTATATGGTGTTCATTATGATTTATTAAAATTAAAGAAAAAGAAATGGACACTTGTATGCACTAACTTACACATGTCATTTTTGTTTTATAGATTGTTTGCATTTGTTAAAATACAAAGTGAATTTGTTTATATTTTTAATTAAAATGCTCCTAATATGTTTTATGTATATTTTACATAATATTCCTTATTAAATCTTATGCATGATATATTTATTTAAAATGTTTATAAAGCTTTTGTATTTATTTAATCAATTAACAATCACTTTCTTAATTAATTTAAAGAAGGTTTCCTTTAAGGAAACTAATATAAAAAAAATCCTATTTTGAATCCAAAATAATTTAAAGTATTTATCTTTTAATTAATTTTTTATTTAAAATTCAGAATTCCAATCCTAATTCAAAATAAAAAAAATCAACTTATAAATATAAATATATACTTTTAAGCAAACACATCTTAAATTTGTTTTAAAATAAAAATTTCTCTACTTAAAATCTGCTTATCTATATATATATTCAATTTTATTATTTTCAAATATTTATTATTCAATTTTTTTGTTAAAATTTTAAATTTTTATATCCAGATATCTATATATATCATAATTTCATTTGTTCAATTAATAAATAAGTATTTTGACAAATTTTAACCTTGTTAATTTCCAATTAACAGATGCCTAGAAATTCGGGTTATCACACAAGCCCAATTGTGATGTGGCCGAGCCCACTTATTTGGTTAAGCCACTTTGTTTCACTTTGACCTTGTTTTTGATATTGTTCTTATCTTATTTCTTTTATGATTGAATATACACTAATATTTGCTTATATTTATTTGTTTGGAAGATTTGAATCTTGGCTCTTCATCCACTCAAATCTAGTTCGTGCTTTGTCGTGCTTTTCAGAGTCTGTTGTTGTGTCCTGAATTGTCATCTCTAGCTCTAAAAGGTGAATTTATCACTCTCTACATTCGTACTTATATAAATGTGAAACGATGACAAGTGGATATGTAGTAATTGATGTGCTATGTTGATAAGTTAAAAATGGCGAAAACTGAAATTAAAATATTTCCGAAATGTTATAATAAACCTTAGATTTGTATTGGTAGCATTTCCAAAATGCTATAGTTTTAAGGTAGCATTTCCTAAGTGCTACCATTTCTGAAATTGCACTATTTTTTGAAATACTATTATATCTACGGTAGCGTTTTCTAAGTGCTACCATTTCTGAAATTGCATTGTTTTCTGAAATACTACTATACCTACGGTAACATTTTCTAAGTGTTGCTGTTTCTGAAAGTTAATATTTCTGAAATGCTACTATAATAATCATAACATTTTCTAAGTGCTAAGAATGCTGAAATACAATGTTTTTGACATTGTTATAATTGAATGAATGAACTTAGAAAATGATAAAATTCTGGAAATTGAATATTTGATTTGAAAGGATAATGACTTCATATTTAAATGGTTTAAATGGATTATTTTGATTTGGAATATAAACCATTTTTTTGAAATTTATAACCATGGGTTATAACAACTATTGGTTGTTAAAGAGACCGGTATCAGATATGGACATACTCTCTGTCGATACCGAAAACTACATTAACAACTGTGTATGCGGTGGAGATTCCAGAATGAAGTAGGATGGTGGCGATGTTCTATTAAGGTATGTACGTAGACCCGACTCCTATGAGTTGGCATAAGGTGGCTAAAACAGGAGCAATCGATGGGCCAATGAGGTAGCTCCTTTGATCGGACACACTCCTTTGATGCCATTCTATTATTTTATGATTGATTTGGTGTACACCTTTGATTTTTTAGGGTGTGGCTCGAGGTGGGCGGTAGCGGCTGCTATGCATTACCACCAACCCGGAAGTACAATTGGTACATCTACCCTGGCATTGCCAAGTTGTGCCGTGTCACCTACCCTAGCGCGCCTTATACGAGTTTGTTTTGTACCATAACTATGCAGTGCCCTCTGACGACACCCAATACGGGTGGGATTACGTTAGTGTATAAACTATGGGAATATATAAAAATGTGTTAAGGGGGATATGGGTAACGCCTTAACGCTATTTTAATAGTTTACTTTACTTTAGACATTATTATAATAGCGTATATTACTACATAGTATATAGTTTAACGGATCCTTAAAGGATGGGTGATCCCAAGCATCCTTTAAGTTACTTGTGCATTTCTATTACAGTTCACTTGAGTTGGTCTACATTGTATAAGTATGTATGTCCTGACTCGAGTGTTTTGTATTTTGCTTTATGCTCGTGTCAGATTGAGTTGTATCAGTATTCAAGACTCACCTTTGGAGTTGGAGCTAAGCTTGAATCCTTCTATTGATTCTGCTTTCAGCCGTTCAGTTGACTCCAGTGATGTATTCAGATCTTGCATTTGACTATTGTATAGAGACATCTATGTATTCATGATTCCTATTGTATCTTATTTAACTCTGTTATATTTATATAGTAGCTTCACGAACAACTTTTCTTTTGTTCCCGCTGCAATATTGTTATATTACTCCGTGTCTGTGATTATTTGATCATTTATTTTCTGTATATATTGAGTTTTTCCAAATTTATATTAACAATATGATATTTTGAGCAATTCAAGTCCTACATGTGTCGATGCGAATGGTTGAAAATTTCAGGATGTTACAATGTACATATATTAAAATATCTTTTTTCAACACATAGTACTATATGCATGGCATGAATAATGCAAGGTAGGGGTGAACATGTAGTGGAAGAAAATGATGAAGGGGAGAGGATGGAGGTGCATGCATATACATATTTTATCATAAGCGCTTACACATTTTTAAATAATTTCCTAAGCCTATATATACTACTACACTTTCATGTTCTCATTTTTACAACCCTTCTTCCCATTTCAAAATTTCTAAGAGTTTAAGCAAAACATACATGGCTTACTCTTCAAATTTCTAATATAAGAAAAATTCACTTCTTTTTGCGAAAATCTCTTCTTTAGTTCACAAAATCCCTTCTATATCTTCTACAACACCTCTCTTCCAAAATATAAGAAACCATCCACCCAACTTCACATGGATGTACCCAATAAGGCCTAGGCCAAACCCAAAGCCCACTTGAACGAGCCTATTTTTAGCGTTTGAGCAACCAAAGTTTAAATTTTTGCAAATTTCAAAAGTGTTTTCAAGTTTTGGCAAAAGTTCGTCTTGAATTTAAAAAGTTTCGGTGAGTAAAACTCTTGTTTTTTTGAAAAGAAATGTCACGACCCAAATTTCAACGTTCAAAAATCGACACCCGTACTTCACTTGTACTCGAATTCCGCCGATTCAACCGTTGAAATCCGACTCGTGCCAGAGCTTATAACACATTAAGCACAACAACACAGCGAAAGAAAAGGAATATATCATATACAACACCATGATACAATATCCAATATGTTACAACACCGATCAATATCAGAGACACAATGAAATGCTACAGCGGAAACCCCATAGATAGCTCGAGCCACCACCAAGTTGTAGTGAACAAGGTCAGTCGACCTAACCAAAGACTTCAATATCCAAAGTCTCCAAAGAATTCCAAAGAGAAAGCTAAAAGCTACCTAATCGATATCTACTATCTGACTATTTGAAAAACCAAACTCTAAACTGCGCGTTTGGCAAATTGTGGGCACCTAGAGTTTAGGAAGGGAACAATAAACTCTAGGTCAGTCATGGGACTGGTATGAGCAAACAAAAACATTTGCTTTGAACAAAACAAATAGAAAAGAAATCTACAATGCTTTTTGGAAAATGAAACTACCATAAGGCCTTCCGCCACACACACAATGCAAGCGCACACTTGGAGGGGATTTCTCCTTATGACAGTCAAACATGCTTACTACGCAAAAACCATTTGATATTATTATTGGTGCATAGTGTAGAAAACATTTCGAAAGTATAATATTAATCTTAGCCAACATACCATATTTCGTCGTATGCCTACTATAGCTACCATGTTCAATAGCAGGTTACCGCCACATTCCATGGAAGATTATACAACTAAAACCGTACAAGGCACGCATTGTTTCTTTGGATTTCCAACAAATGGTCAGGAAAATGAACTTCCTACACCGAAATGGAACGCCTCTGGAAGGACGCCCCTAAGAACCTAACCGGATCTCTGCCAAACAAGGTCGATGCTACCTCACACTTTAACCAAGCTGTAACTAAGTAATTACCACACAAGTATGCCATCCCCGGTCGTAACCGACCTTTATCCGAGAGCTCTCAACCAACAAAGCAACAACCACACAGTAATGAGATTGCACTAACCACATAGGTTAAATATCCGGGCTCTATACCATGGTACTACCTCTTATCCAGAAGAAAATGGACATAACCTAGGGGCGCGACCCCTAAAAATCTTTCCGCAACATTCCTGTTTCGACCATTACCGGGTTGTGAGGCTCGACGAAGTCTCTTCCATAAAGCTACGCTTTTCACAAAAGCCATGCTTCGATCAATAAATGATCAGCAGCACTTCGTATGCCACATTACCAAATTAGAAATGTATCATTAGTAACTATCAACTACATAACCTCTGAGCTCATACATCTCAGAGAAGGGTGTTAAGCTAAGAGAATAAATTCTCCGCCACCAACAGAAATGTATTTGATAGAAACCAGCTTTACATATCAAAGTGTAATGTCAGACACATATCCATACAAGTCTGTTCCGGGTACGAACAAAATCGAAGGCACTTCCAAAGAAGCCCTTGCACATCCGGATAATCTCTAATCACGTCCGGACTTCCCATCACAATGGGTGCTCAGATCTCTATACCGGGGATCAGCCAATGCAGAGACATTCGACAAGAAATCCTTTCGTTTTCGAAAATATCCGGTCTTCACCACCGGTCTTCAAATGCTATCTATATACGTCGTATCATTATTCGTAATGGGTTATATGACACAAAGGTCCTCTTCCGGCTAAACCGAATAACGAGCACAATATTTAAAAACATATGGATATTGGGATCTCAATTAAATCACAACTTAAAGCCCAAAACCTTTCATCAAATGGATTAAACAAATTACCATTCCAAATCTTTTAGATGAAAAGATTTACTTCACAAAGTTTCACCAATCTTTCACAAAGATTCATTCATAGCCTTTAAAACCATTTCCTTCTCAAATTGGATTAACTCATCCAATTATTAAATAAAAACTCAATTCATAGCTTTCAAACCCATTTCCAAATATTCATTCACAATTACCATTTCAAATCTTTTATATATAAAAGATACACCGTTTAAAATCTTCTTCAATTTCAAAACAAGGTTCAACCATCTTTCACAAAGATTTATTCATAGCTTTCAAAACATTTCAATTCCATTTCAAACATGAAATATTTCAACACAAATTGGAAATCCTTTCTTTAAATGAAAGCTATTATTATTTGAAAACAAATAGTTTTTGTTTCGGAAAAATCTGATTACATTTGCATAAGTTAAATCCCTTCACGTATAAACCTTGGATTTAATTCAGATTTCCAAAACAATACTTTTTAAAATGGTTTAAAAATCATATAAACACATTTATAATTGTATATCCTTTTTAAACCATAATTTCCAAACACAGAATCCAATTTCAAATCTTTGAATTTAAATTCATATCAAACCATTTTAAATTTCAAAATTTTATTAAGTTATCTAAAATGATTTTATCCTCAAAACTCCTTTTCAAAAGCTTTTCACATTTAACCCGATTCCATTTCCAAACCATTTGAATTCAAAATTCAACTTTTAAAGCCATTTCATTAAATTCAAATACTTGTGACTAAACCGATTTCCTCGTGAAATTCATATTTGTGTGTGTACAATGTGGTCCAGGGGTTTTACACATAATAGTGCAACAACATCAATCATCACAGATTCAATCATATCAATATCGATAAGCCGTATAATCTATAACGCTTATCTTCATTCACAGATTCACAGATAAAGTAAATTTATCAATTACAAAGATTCACCATTACAATTCAATGTGGGTTTCGGATAACCAACTGGAATCCGACTTCCTGTCGCATTGAAATTTAAATGCCGTTTAACGGGCCCAAAGGGTTTTCACATTCACACAGCAGTATATTCATCACAAATATCACAAATCATCACAAAGCAATTCATATTACATAGCATCACAATCACATAATAGAGATATCAATTCAATACACAACATTTAATGAAATCCAAATATCCATAAGTAAGATAAATTAAGTCATCTGATAAATTTAAATCAAATTAATTACTTATGAATAAACCACTAACCCTGGTTAATTAATATTAATTTATTACAAATCATTAAATTAATGACCCTTTAATCATTTATTAATTAACCTTAATTAATAAATTAATCCTTTAACTATTAATTAATCAACAAATCAATCACCTTAATTATTAATTAACCTTTAATTAATAATTAGTTCTTTGATTAATTACTCTTAATCAATTACAATAATTAATTAGCCCATAGTTAATTATCATCCCTTAATTTACTACATTAATTAATTATCTTCAAATTAATTAAAAATAAAAAGAATCTTTTAATTAATCAAAACTTTTAATTAAGTAAAGATAACTCATGAAATAAATTTATTTATTAACCCATAGATTAACTCAAAACTTTAATTAATTTTGAAAAGATAAACCATTTATCTTTATAAATCACTTAATTAAATAAATCTTTAGATTAATTAAAGGATACATGATAAAATAACCAACCCATAATTTAATTGAAACAATTACTAATTTAAAAGAAATGGGTTAAGAAAAATCATTCAAATTAAGACTTGATTTGCTAAAATTTTAAAACTTTGAGAACGTCATTTTTACTAACCTGAGCCGACTTAGGTTTTTTTACTCGAGTCAGGTAACTATTTTCCCAAGCCAAAACTCAGGTCGTTCCCCCTTCTTCTTTCCTTTTTCTTTTTAACTTTGTTAAATTTAAAACTGACGTACTTAGGCTAAACCCACACGAACACCTGCTCGAGCTAAAACCCCAAAATCCCGATGGCAAACTCGAGCAACTATCTTCGAGTTCCTATATTCTTCTCCTTTCACTATTTCAAATCACCCCCAGACTACACCAATGCACATACACGTGCACGATTGCCAGATCGATATTCGACCAACAATGACCCCCTCACTAATTCACTGACGACGCCGTTGTCCCTTCCAAACACGTAGACCATTGGAATATGCTGGGAATTAAAATTTAACAAAACAAGCTTCCACTGGAACCAAATTGATCACCAGAAAATGGTTTGTGTCGCCACCTCTGATTGCCAAAAGATTCGCGATAGTAATCAGGTCACCACCGAAACTCCACTCTTCCATCCACACCACTTCGGTCGACTCCGATGTAGCGACAACGAAGCGGCGATCAATTTTTCCGATGCTAACAAAAATTTGGGTTGAACCCTAATTCGATCTCGATCCGTTACTCTAATCAACAAAAAAATACTCGAATATTTTTCCAACAATCTCCAACACTCGATTTACCTTCAACGTAAATCTCGATGCTCAGTATCACCCGTTCATTAGAAATTACCCAATCAACATTTTCTGTTCAACTTGCAATTTCACTTGCAATTCAAGCTTAAAAATCATGACTATAATTTTAAAATTCATAGATTTTGATAACAAATCAATTTATATACTTGGAACAACGAATTATTCAAGTCGAGATTTTTGATATAGTTTAAAATTTCACTGTTTTTTTATAAATTTCTAGAAAATTTATAAACAAACATACTTTAACTGTTCTTAGATTTTAGTTTATGTTCAACAAACTTGATTCGTTCAAATACTAAATGTTATCAGAGATTAATTAGAGAAAACCTGAGTTTTCTTGGATTTATTTGAAAGCCGGTACTTGAAATCAGTGATATATCTCTATACGCAGATATATACCTAAACATGCACATCATAATTCACAACACAGTCTAAAGATCATCACAAGCAGATCATATATATCAAACTTAAAGAGTTTATAAAGGTGGTTTGCTCACCTAAGTGGTTTGAAAGAAAGGAACATTGAAAGTCTATATGAGTGGATCGTATAGGATATATATGCAAGTATAAACAACTATCTATATAATATAACTTGATAGATGATAGTAGCAAAGTAAATTAAAATAATCACACCAGGATTTTATGTTGGTTTGGATCTCCCGTCCTACGTCCAATCCCCAAGCTCCTCTTTGGAATTTCCTTTCAACTAACCCTCACTTGACCCAGAGGAACAGGTTTATAATAGCAGAGTTTCTTTGTCAAGAATGTGTTCAATAACACAGATGTTGACTATTAATTACAAATGCTTCCAATATATATCTATCTAGAAATTATTGAATGAGGAGTTATGAATATATGGAAGAGTTAAATACATGTATTTGATTGCTAGAGATCAGGTATAGATCAGAGTATAAGAGTTAAGAGCGTAAGTGAGTAAGGTGAGTTCTTCTCTTGAATTCCTGATTCTATTTATAGTGGTGGAGAGATCCTTTGTGTAGTTGCAACTGTTAGTAAGTGCTCTAAGGTTGCTTCTCATGGTGATGAAGAGTTGCAGTGAAGAGAAGCGAACATGTCCTTTCGAATGTAACAGTTGTTCTTTGAATTTACACAGCCGATTTCAAAGTCAGACGTCTGGAAAATATTTCAGACGTCTGGTCTTCATATATTTTTTGTATCTGGTTGCATTTCAGACGTTTGAGTTTATTGACCAGACGTTTGATTCTTTTTGAGTTTAGAACCAGAGGAATCAATCAGACGTCTGGCTAGTATACCTAGATGTCTGAATGTGTGCATGTTGCTTTATCTATGTCTGTGCCATCCCTCTTCCACTTCTATCGACTTGAAGTCTTTTGATACATCTTTTGAGTCTTGTTTTTGTCTCTTTAGTGATGTTACTTTATCAACTACCTGTAAATATAGATATATATATGTACATTCGATTTTCATTTTATAGTTGTTATCATCGAAACCGTAGAATTGATTTCCTAACAATCTCCCCCCTTTTGATGATGACAACTATTCAATGTACTTATATATATTATAAATCTTCCCCTAAATATGTGCTTATTTTTAATGTTATATGATTCTACTTATATTTCTCCCCCTTTGGCATTATCAAAAAGAATTTTAACATTGAAGCCAATCGTCAAAAAGAAAATTTTCATTAATAATATAAAGTGGTTACAATCATAGATTTGTACAAAAAATATAAAAACTACGATTCCCAAATTCTAGATTTCCTTTGGGGAAGCTTTATTTGGATCATCTTCCTTTGGTTCTTCTTTTTTAGAAGTGCTAGCCTTTGAAGGAGATGTCAAAGCTTCATTTGGAGGTTCATCCTCAGATAGTTTGGAATGTTTTGCGGGAGGAGAAGGTACAGGGGTTGGCCAATCCTCAAAGGGTGGTGTTGGACCACAAACCCGTTGTAATACTTCTTTAAGAACCGATAAAACAGTCGAAAGATATTCTTTAACTGTGGCTAGACGTGTAGCAAAATAAGTTTCAAAATTGTCAATTCACTTAGCCAAATATTTTTGATTTTGGGATAATGTATGTTGGTTTCGAAGTGTGAGATCTCGAATACTTTCATTTGGATTTGTATCCAGTCGAGTCTCTATAATTTCATCTTGTCCCGGATAATCAAATGGTGTGGGAGGAGGAGGAGTGACTTCTCGATGTTGTGCTTCCTCTTGGGATGGATCAACATATGGTTGAGGAGGAGGCTTAACTCTTCTAGATTGACGATTATGCGTCCAATCTTCGAAGGACATAAATTTTGGAGGGATTTCAGGTAGGTGCATCAGAGAAAAGAATTTGGTGGAAGCATATTTAGGCGAGATTTCTTCGTATGTCGATTGGTAGGAAGGAATATTATGTGCACGAAGAAGTCTCTAATATAGGTAGGGTAAATAATGGATGGCCGTGATCGAGTCTAAAAGTGCTTGAGCTCGTCGAAGATGAATTTGGCCCAATTTACCCGAGTTCCACTAAAGAGAGCATTTAGAGTTTTGTGCTCTAATTATGTTATTTGCTCGTGACTCCCCATACGTGGAACAAATGTATTGATTATCATTCTTGTTAAGAGGCGAGCTTTTGGACGTAAATATTTCGAAGCAAATTTTGGCATTTCGTCCTCCCAAATTTGATGAGTAATACTATTCCATTGCTTGAAGCGCATATCCGAAATGTTGTGTAAATCTTCCCCGGTGTCAAAGCATCCTAAAGTTCTACCTGTTAAACCTAGAATTAATCTAATAGTATTCCCATAAACACTTGACCAGAGCCAGTTGTCCTCATCTTCAGTGTTTCACACTGAAGTACTATCTAGATTACCGTAGAATAAAAATATAGCTAATTGATCTATTTGAGCATCATTAGGAGTAAACGAGATTAGAGTTTCTAATCCAGCATTTTCACAAAGTTCATCTAGATCATACATAGGGAATTTAATGAGATTATAGAATGGTCCTATATGAAGTTTCTTCTTTTGAATATCTTGATACCTTTTGATGGAATGCGGTGCTTTATGCATCCACCTTTCGATCTGATCGTCGGAGTAGACCTGGGGGTTTGAAGATGAAGTGGGCTGGTCTTGTTTGCATTTTGAAGCTTTGATATTCTTAGTGCGAGGAGGCATTCTGATTTAATTTTTTTAAAGACGTTTATTTTGAAAAAAATCGTCAGTAAGTAATGGTAGATGGGAATAATTTTGAGATAAAGGAAAAAATGACGTTATCTGGGGTATATAAATGGTCGATTGAATTTCAGACATCTAGATTTGAAATCAGACGTTTGGTTTGCCCTAAAAATTGTACAGAAGATACAAACAGACGTCTGGTCTTTGGAGTAGACGTCTATTTCGGTCGAATTTGTAAGAGTGAATAGGTAGAAACTTTAATCAGACGTCTGGTTAAGGTAAATTTTTAAGAATTTGTGACAAAGAACTAAGTCAGACGTTTGGTACATTTTTTAGACGTCTGAAAATCTCTGGTATATTTTTTTTAGAGTACAGAGTTTAAGTTCAGACGTTTGGGAGGTATATCAGACGTCTAACATATACACAATGCTTAATTTATAGTAGTATATCATTGTGTCAGATGTCTAGAGGATGTAGACAGACTTCTGGAATTTGCAGTTAGACTAAAAATAGCCTAAAGTTTGACGGTTTCACTTATTTATCGAATGTTGATAACAAATATCTTTATTGTTGTAAAATAAAATAACACATAAGTATAGATATATACAATAATTAATATGATTTATTTATTTAGAAGGCAACGGAGTTTTAGGATTTCCTGACTCGTTATCCTTCCATGGTCTAAGTGGAGACCATATATTTCCATGTTCGTGCGTCGGTGGGGAGCCAGAATATCGTCTTGGTGAAGGATCTGAAGGAGTACGATACGAAGAAGATGGATCCAATGAACTACAAGGTTTTGCTAGGGGTTCATGAACATCTTTCTTTCGTGACGAACAAAACTTCATCGCCACTTGCTCTAGAAAGCTTAGCCGTCGGGCCGTAACTTTTTGTTCGAAATATAGCTCTCGTTGAAGATCTATCTGTTGTTTCTAGTAATGATGAATTTCATCAACTTTCTCCTTTGTATTAGGAGAAACAAACAAAGATCTTTTGGTTTTCTTATTATCTGGAGTAAAACCCATATGATACAAGGACCAGCTATCTATATGAGTTATTCCTTTCTTATTACAAAAGTTTGTAAAAAGGTCATTTTCGAATTCTCCTCCGTGATCACTTCTAATATTTTTAATTTTCAAATTCATTTGAGTTTTAATTCTTTTAGAAAATATTTTAAACATACCAAAAGTATCGCTTTTGTGTATTAAAAATAAAGTCCTTGTATATCTTGAAAAATCATCAACTATTACGAAAACATATTTGTTGTGATTTATAGACCTTATTTGACCAAATAAATCTAAATGTAATAATTCTAATGATTGTTTTGTAGAAATATTATTTTTAGATTTAAAAGAGCTTTTCTTTAGTTTTCCAATTTGACAATCGTCACATAAGTTTTCTACTTTGTAATTCATTTTAGGTAATCCTCTTACCAAGTCATATTTTGCTAACTTATTAATACTCTAAAAATTGATATGACAAAATCGTTTATGCCATAACCATGGATCATCATGTTTGATGGTTAAATATAAGTTTGAATTTTTATTTATATTCATGTTTAATACATAAATATTTTTGTTTCTAAATCCTTCAAAAATGAGTTGTTTGTTATTATCTAAAATATTACATCTATCTTTTTCAAAATTTATTTGAAAACCTTTATCGCATAATTGACTAATGCTTAGTAAGTTGTGTTTTAGATTTTCTACTAATAAAACATTTGTAATAATAGGAGAGTTGGGTATACCAGAGTTGATGACTTCTCCAATGCCTATGACATATCCTTTTGAATTATCTCCAAAGGTTACCGTTCCACCATCAATGTATGTTATATTTGATAACATTTTTGATTTTTCGATCATATGCTTGGAGCAACCGCTATCTAGTATCCATTTCTCCTTATTTTTTATTTGGGTACCTGAAATATTAAAGATGTTTTAATTGGTACCCATATATTTTGTTAGGGTCCTAATTGTTAGGGGAAGGTAGCCATATCCAAGATGGTTTGGTACCTTTATAAATATAATTTTTATTATAGACTACTCTTTCTAAGTAATTATTAACATGCTTTTGTCTAATCAAATTATTATTTGTTTTAGGAATCCAAATTTTCATATTTTTGATATTCAATTTAGACTTAGGTAAACTTCTAGTTTTTATGTATAGCATCATTTCTTTTTTGTTTAGAAGAATTTTTAAATCCTATTCCATTTCTATTGCATGATGATTTTGAAGTTTTGATAAGATTTTCCAAATCTTGTTTTCCTTTATTAAATTTTGACACATTGTTAGTGATTTTATCTAGTTTTTCTTTTAATTCCATATTTTCAATTTTCAATTTTCAATAATTCAATACTATTTTTAAACTCAACATTTTCTTTTAACAATTTTCTTTTACTATAGTAATATTCTCACTTTCTATCATATTATTTTTGATATTTTCTTGAGATATTTCAAGTTCTTCTTCTAGAATAATTTTTTCATCTTTCAACATTCCTACCACAAGTTCTAATCTATTTATTTTGACTATATATTCTTTGTTCAATTTTTTTATTTGTCTAAATTTATCATCTAATTCCATACTAAGTTCTAATAGTTCATCATAGTTAAGTTCAGGACATACCTCTTCAGTTTGTGCCATAAAACACACATTAGCCTGTTCTCCGTCACTATCGCTATCACTTTCAGAGGATGAAGAGTCCGAATCATCCCAAGTTACTTTGAAAGCCTTCTTCTTCTTGAATTTTTGAATTTTGTTATTCTTTTTTCCATTATTAAGTTTAGGGCAATCCTTATTCATATGTCCGTATTGATCACATTCATAACACTCGATTTGAGATAGATTTGTTGTATTGGACTTCCCTTCTTTTTGAAATTCGGTCATCTTTCTAAATTTCTTGAATCTATTATAATTTTTGGCAATGAAGACTATTTCTTCTTCATCTAAATCAGAGTCATTTTTTGTTGCAGGAAATGCTATATTCTTTTTCTCCGAATTTAGTTCATTTTGTGCCTGCAAATTAGCTTCATAGGACATTAAATTTCCTATCAACTCTTCAACTTTGAGAGTAGAAAGATCGTTAGCTTCTTCAATGCTAAAACCTTCCTTTCCCAATATGATGTTAAAGAGTTGAGTATTCGAGATATTAAATCAAAAACAGTAAATTTAACTCCTAATGCCATAAGATCATGTTGGATAGTTTGAAATCTAGAATACATGTCAACAATAGTTTCATTTTGCTTCATTTTGAATGAAGAAAATTGGTTTTGCAAAATTGAAATCTTAGTTTTTTTGACCTTTGTTGTACTTTCGTGTGTAATTTTTAAGGTACGCCGAATATCAAATACAGTGGTGCATGACATGACACGTGAAAATTCATTTTTATCTAAAGAGCAAAATAAAACATTCATAGCTTTAGCATTATTTGATGCTAAGGTCTTTGTGCATCGGTCCAAGTGTTTATAGCAGTAGTAGGTGCTTCATATTTATCTTGTGTGGATGATCAAATTTCAGACCATGAAACAAAATGTATTCGGCTTCGCAAGTAGATAAAGAAACACAATTTTTCTTTTTGCTAAACCATGAAACTAAAGATTGTCCGATATAGTGACAAGTTCCACTAGTACTCTTACGATCTGTTCTACATCCACTGAAATCCACATCGCTATATGAAACAAGTTCAAACAATGATCCTTTAGGATAAAACAGACCATAATCTCTAGTACTAGATAGATAACGTAAAATACGCTTAACAACTCTTAGATGAGATTCTTTTGGGTTTGCTTGAAAACGAGTACAAAGACATACACTCATCATAATATCAGGTCGACTTGCTGTTAAATAAAGTAAAGAACCAATCATGCTTCGATATAACTTTTCATCAAAATCTTTTCCATTTCATCTTTTTCTAAGTGAACAGTGGTACTCATTGGTGTTGGTTTGCTTGATGTTTTATCCATTTCAAATCGACGTAATAAATCGTTACAATATTTTTCTTGGTGAATAAAAATTACATTTTCGAGTTGTTTTATTTATAGACCTAGGAAGAAATTTAATTCTACCATGTGTGACATTTCAAATTCATTTTTCATAATATTTGAAAATTAATTACATAGATTTTCGTTGGTTGAACCAAAGATGATATCATCAACATAAATTTGTACAACTAAAATATCATTATTTTCTTTTGTAATAAAGTTGTATCTATTTTGCCTGTAAGAAAACCAGATGTTATTAAGTGATTTTTAAGATGTTCGTACCATGCACGAGGTGCTTGTTTTAATCCATATAGTGCTTTATGTAATTTAAAAACATGATCGGGATATTTTTCATGAACAAATAGTGGTGGTTGTTCGACGTATACATTTCCCTTAATAATACCATTCAAAAAAGCACTTTTGACATCCATTTGAAATAGTTTAAAATTGTTATGAGTTGCAAAGGTGCGTAGTGTACGAATGGCCTTTATCTTGCTACTAGAGCAAAGGTTTCATCGTAATCTATGCCTTCTTCTTGATTGTAGCCTTGAGCAACTAAACGTGCTTTATTTCTAACAATATTTCCATTCTCGTCTGCTTTGTTTTTAAATACCCATTTTGTTCCTCTTACCGACTGATCTTCAGGTCTTGGTACTAATTCCCACATGTTATTACGTTCAAATTGATTTAATTCTTCTTGCATAGCTATTATCCAAAAATTATCGTTTGAGGCTTCTTTATAATACTTTGGTTCAAAGTTTGACACAAACGCTATATGGCTTATTTGATTGAGTTGATTTCTAGTTACTCTTAAAATTGATATGACAAAATCGTTTATGCCATAACCATGGATCATCATGTTTGACGGTTAAACATAAGTTTGAATTTTTATTTATATTCATGTTTAATACATAAATATTTTTGTTTCTAAATCCTTCAAAAATGAGTATATTATAGAAAGCGAGAATATTACTGTAGTAAAAGAAATTTTGTTAAAAGAAAATGTTGAGTTTAAAAATAGTATTGAATTATTGAAAATTGAAAATTGAAAATATAGAATTAAAAGAAAAATTAGATAAAATTACTAACAATGTGTCAAAAATTAATAAAGGAAAACAAGATTTGGAAAATCTTATCAAAACTATCAGGCAATAGAAGTGGAAGATGGATGGCACAGACGCAGATAAAGCAACATGCACACATTCAGACGTTTGGGTACACTAGCCAGACGTCTAATTGATTCCTCTGGTTCTAAACTCAGAAAGAATCAAACGTCTGGTCAATAAACTTAGATGTCTGAAATGCAACTAGATACAAAAAATATATGAAGACCGGACGTCTGAAATATTTTCCATTAGATTTAGTTTCCAGTTTTAAAATTTGAATCTAGACTTTGCTTTCGAGGTTGAAGTTTTGCTTTCCAAGTTTGCTTTTTAACATTGCCTCAGACTTTAGATTTTGATTTGCTACTTAATTTCCAGATTATCATTTCCAGGCTGAAAACTTTGCATTTTTGAGTTTAGATTTTTTTTCTCTGATCTAAACTTACAGGTTTGCAACTGAAATCATTTGCTTTAATTTCTTTTCTTTTAAAATTTTTTGTTTCAGGTTTTAGTGTTGAGAAAATAAGTAGCCTGGGTTATTTACATGTTAATAAAACTAATGTGCCACTTGTTCTTTGAACTAACACTTGTTAATACATATTGTCTCTTCTTTTACAAATGCCATCTAAAATGAAATTTATGTTTATATCCTTGCTCCAATTAAATTTTAAATTGTGTTTAAAACCCTTTCTAATTGTATATTTACAATACATCCCTTTTTTACATTACCATATGTTTTAATGTTATATAAAATCTATGTTTTTATTATTTTCAAATGGCATCAGGCTTTATTTATTTCAAAAGGTAAATACATATTAAGACTTTATATTCATACATTTTATTTTGTACTTATACAAATTATAACAAATAATTTTGAAATCAAATTATATCATATCTACATTTCGAATTATATACCTATATATTATTTTCCAACATAAATTTTTAAATCCAATTAATTTTATAAAACTAATAATTATTGAATTTTCAATCTCAAAATCATTATTCAAGTGATAATCCATTTATATAAATAATTAAACATACATCTTATTTAATTTTGAAAATCAAACACAATCTATATTAATTGCCAATTATTTCCAAATTTAATCCCAAAGATTAAATTAATTACCAATTAATTTTGACTTAAAAGTTGGGAGCGTTACAGATTCCCCCCTTAAGAAAATTTCGTCCTCGAAATTTGATAGTAGGGAGACAACAAAAATAGATGAACACACAGAATAATTGTTTACAAGATCAAGATGATTATCTATTCTGCATTTGGCTTACCAAATCAGAATATCATCAATAAATATGAGAACGAACTCATTCAATACAACACAAGATACTCGGGTCACCAAATCTAAGAAATAAGCAGAGAATCGATTAGTTCGAAGGGATAACTAACCATTCGTAGAATACATCGGACCCCAGAGAATAGATATATGGATTTAATCTTCCATAATTCTCAAACACTAGATATGGATTCCAAATTCAGGTTGGAATATCCCAAAGTTTACACCGGCTCGTCCCTCTTCGGACTCGGATCCTCACAAGAAATCACAATAGAATTCAAACTTTGGTATTAAATCGAAATTGTTCTATTGATACAATCAAATTTAGTTCCATATTTTATTAACCAATTTATTTCAAATAAATTTTAAAATTCATTAGAGTTTAAAACGAAAAGATGATAAGAACTGATAAAGAGAAAAATGAATTAGAAAACTTATCTACAATGATTCGCAGGGCCATCACCGCACCGAAGCTTCTTCTTCGAGCTGCCACGAAAACATCAGAGAATTTGAAATCGAATCAAAGGAGATTGAGAAGAATTGTTTCCGTTGTTGTAACAGGATATCGACCATTTGTAGTGGTACTCTCCTGTCCCCTATCTCGTCCTCTTCCTGCACTCATACTCACTATTAGTGGATAACAAGAGAATTTACATAGGCACACGAACGTATATCTTAGGGATATACTCATTCTAGGGTATACTTCACCATATCTCTAATGAGTTACCTAATATGATATACTCCATAAGATAAAGTTCAACCTTTAGCTTTGATACCAAATTTGTCACGACCCAAATTTCAACGTTAGAAAATCGACACCCGTATTTCACTTGTACTCGAATGCCGCAGATTCAACCGTTGAAATCCGACTCGTGCCGGAGCTTATGACACATTAAGTATAACAACACTGCGGAAGAAAATGAATATATCATATACAACACCATGGTACAATATCCAATATGATACAACACTGATCAGTATCAAAGGTATAATGAAATGCTATAGTAGAAACACCAATAAACTAGCAGCGGAAACAACAAGAACTTGAAACTCCAAAAGGAACACCAATATCAGCAACCCCATAGATAGGTCGAACCACCACCAAGTTGTAGTGAACAAGGTCAGTCGACCTAACCAAAGACTTCAATATCCAAAGTCTCCAAATAATTCCAAAGAGAAAGCTGAAAGCTACCAAATCGATATCTACTATCTGACTAAAACACCCAACTGTAGACTGCCCCGTGGAAAATTGTGGGCACCCAGAGTTTAGGAAGGGAACAATAAAATCCAGGTCTGTAATGGGACTGGTATGAGCAAACAAAAACATTTGGTTTGAACAAAACAAATAGAAAGGAAATCCGCAATGCTTTTTGGAAAATGAAACTACCATAAGGCCAAATTTGGAATGGAAATCCGCAATGGTTTGAACACACACAATGCAAGCGCACATTTGGAGGAGATTTCTCCTTATGACAGTCAAACATGCTTACTACGCAAAAACCATTTGATATTATTATTAATGCATAGTGTGGAAAACATTTCGAAAGTATAATATTAATCTTAGCCAGCATACCACATTTCGTCGTATGCCTACTATAGCTACCATGTTTAATAGCACGTTACCGCCACATTCCATGGCAGGTTATACAACAAAAACTGTATAGGGCACGTATTGTTTCTTTGGATTTCCACCAAATGGTCAGGCAAAGGAACTTCTTACAACGAAATGGAACGCCTCTGGATGGACGCCCTCGAGAACCTAACCGGATCTCTGCCAAATAAGGCCGACTCTACCTCATGCTTTAACCAAGCTGTAACTAGGTAACTACCACACAAGTATGCCATCCCCGGTCGTAACCGACCTTTATTCGAGAGCTCTCAACCAACAAAGCAATAACCACACAGTAATGAGATTTCACTAACCACGTAGGTTAAATATCTGGGCTCTATACCATGACACCACCTCTTATCCAGAAGAAAATGGACATACCCTAGGGGCGCGACCCCTAAAAATCTTGCCGTAACATTCCTATTTCGACCATTGCCGGGTTATGAGGCTCGACGAAGTCTCATCCAAAAAGCTACGGTTTTCACAAAAGCCATGCTTCGATCAGCAAATAATCAGCAGCACTTCGTATGCCACATTACCAAATTGGGAATGTATCACTAGTAACAATCAACTACATAACCTCTAAGCTCGTACGTCTCAGAGAAGGGTGTTAAGCTAAGAGAATAAATTCTCTGCCACCAACAAAAATGTATTTGATAGAAACCAGCTTTACATCTCAAAGTGTAATGTCAGACACACATCCATACAAGTCTGTTCCAGGTTCGAACAGAACCGAAGGCACTTCCAAAGAAGCCCTTGCACATTCGGATAATCTCTAATCACGCTCGGACTTCCCATCACAATGGGTGCTCAAATCTCTATACCGGGGATCAGCCAATGCAGAGACATTCGACAAGAAATCCTTTCGTTTCGAAAATATCCGGTCTTCACCACGGTCTTCAAATGCTATCTATATACGTCGTATCATTATTCGAAATGGGTTATATGACACAAAGGTCCTCTTTCGGCTAAACCTAATAACGAGCGCAATATTTAAAAACATACGGATATTGGGATCTCAATTAAATCATAGCTTAAAGCCCAAAACCTTTCATTAAATGGATTAAACAAATTACCATTCCAAATCTTTTAAATAAAAAGTTTTACTTCACAAAGTTTCACCAATCTTTCACAAAGATTCATTCATAGCCTTTAAAACCATTTCCTTTTCAAATTGGATTAACTCATCCAATTATTAAATAAAACTCAATTCGTAGCTTTCAAACCCATTTCCAAAGATTCATTCACAATTCCCATTTCAAATCTTTTATATATAAAAGATACACTGTTTAAAATCTTCTTCAATTTCAAAACAAGGTTCAACCATCTTTCCCAAAGATTTATTCATAGCTTTCAAAACATTTCAATTCCATTTCAAACTTGAAATATTTCAACACAAATTGGAAATCCTTTCTTTAAATGAAAGCTATTATTTGAAAACAAATAGTTTTCGTTTCATAAAAATCTGATTACATGTGTACAAGTTAAAGCCCTTTACGTATAAACCTTGGATTTAATTCAAGTTTCCAAAACAATACTTTTTAAAATGGTTTAAAACTCATATAAACACGTTTATAACTTGTATATCCTTTTTAAACATAATTTCCAAACACAGAATCCAATTTCAAATCTTTGAATTTAAATTCAAATCAAACCATTTCAAATTTCAAAACTTTATTAAGTTATCCAAAATGATTTTATCCTCAAAACTCCTTTTCAAAAGCATTTCATATTTAACCCGATTCCATTTTCAAACCATTTGAATTCAAAATTCTACTTTAAAAACCATTTCATTAAATTCAAATATCTGTGACTTAACCGATTTCCTCATGAAATCCATATTCGTGTGTGTACAGTGTGGTCCAAGGCTTTTACACACAACAGTGCAACAACATCAATCATCATAGATTCAATCATATCAATATCGATAAGCGGTATAATCTATAATGCTTATCTTCATTCACATATTCACAGATAAAGTAAATTTATCAATCACAAAGATTCACCATTACGATTCGATGTGTGTTTCGGATAACCAACTGGAATCTGACTCCTTGTCGCATTGAAATTTAAATGCCGTTTTACGGGACAAAAGGGTTTTCACATTCACACAGCAATATGTTCATCACAGATATCACAGTTCATCACAAAGCAATCCATATTACATAGCATCACAATCACATAACAGAGATATCAATTCAACACACAACATTTAATGAAATCCAAATATTCATAAGTAAGATAAATTAAGTCATCTGATAAATTTACATCAAATTAGTTACTTATGAATAAACCAATAACCCTGGTTAATTATTATTAATTTATTACAAATCATTAAATTAATTACCCTTTAATCATTTATTAATTAACCTTAATTAATAAATAAATAAATTAATCCTTTAACTATTAATTAATCAACCTTAATCAACAAATCAATCGACCTTAATTATTAATTAACCTTTAACTAATAATTAATTCTTTAATTAATTACTCTTAATTAATTACAATAATTAATTTGCCTTTAATTAATTATCATCCATTAATTTACTACATTAATTAATTATCTTCAAATTAATTAAAAATAATCAAAAATCTTAATTAAGTAAAGATAACTCATGAAATAAATTTATTTATTAACCCATTGATTAACTCAAGACTTTAATTAATTTTTAAAAGATAAACCATTTATCTTTATAAATCGATTAATTAAATAAATCTTTAGATTAATTAAAGGATACATGATAAAATAACCAACCCATAATTTAATTGAAACAATTACTAATTTAAAAGAAATGGGTTCAGAAAAATCATTCAAATTAAGACTTGATTTGCTAAAATTTTAAAACTTTGAGAACATCATTTTTACTAACCCGAGCTGACTTAGGGTTTTTTACTCGAGTCAGGTAACAATTTTCCCGAGCCAAAACTCAGGTCATTCCCCCTTCTTCTTTCCTTTTTCCTTTTAACTTTGTTAAATTTAAAATTGACGTACTTAGGCTAAACCCGCACGAACACCTGCTCGAGCCAAAACCCCAAAATCCCGATTGCAAACTCGAGCAACTTTCTTCGAGTTCCTATCTTCTTCTCCTTTCACTATTTCAAATCACTACCCAGACACCACCAATGCACGTACACATGCACGATCTCCAGATCGATGATCGAACATCACCGACCCCCTGACCAATTCACTGACGACGCCGTTGTCCCTTCCAAACACCTAGACCATCGGAATATGCTGGGAATCAAAATTTAACAAAACAAGCTTCCACTGGAACCAACTCGATCACCAGAAAATGTTTCGTGCCACCGCCTTTGATTGCCAAAAGATTTGAGATAGTAATCAGGCCACCACCGAAACTCCACTCTTCCATCCACACCACTCTGATCGACTCCGATGTAGCGACGACGAAGCGGCGATCAATTTTTCCGATGCTAACAAAAATCTAGGTTAAACCCTAATTTGATCTCGATCCATCACTCTAATCAACAAAAAATAATACTCGAATATTTTTCCAACAATCTCCAACACTCGACTTACCTTCAACGTAAATCTCGATGCTCCGTATCACCCCGTTCATTAGAAATTACCCAATCAACATTTTCTGTTCAACTTGCAATTTCTCTTGTAATTCGAGCTTAAAAATCATGACTATAATTTTAAAATTCATAGATTTTGATAACAAATCAATTTATATACTTGAAACAACGAATTATTCAAGTCGAGATTTTCGATATAGTTTAAAATTTGACTGTTTTTTTCCAAATTTCCAGAAAATTTATAAACAAACATACTTTAGCTGTTCTTAGATTTTAGTTTATGTTCAACAAACATGATTTGCTCAAATACTAAAGGTAATCAGAGATTAATCCAAGAAAACATGAGTTTTCTTGGATTTATTTGAAAGCCTGTACTTGAAATCAGAGATATATCTCTATACAAAGATATATACCCACACATGCACATCATAATTCACAGCAAACTCCAAAGATCATCACATGCAGATCATATATATCAAACTTAAAGAGTTTATAAAGGTAGTTTGCTTACCTGAGTGGTTTGACAGAAAGGAACAGAGAAGTTTCTTTGAACTAGAAATGGTTTTCTTGATTGATCTGCTACTTTTTCTTTGTCTTGCTGCTGAGTTGATCTAATCTTAGATTTAGTTTCCAGTTTTAAAATTTGAATCCAGACTTTGCTTTCCAGGTTGAAGTTTTGCTTTCCAGGTTTGCTTTTTAACATTGCTTCAGACTTTAGATTTTGATTTGCTACTTAATTTCCAGATTTTCATTTCCAGGCTAAAAACTTTGCATTTTTGAGTTGAGATGATTTTTTTCTCTAATCTAAACTTACAGGTTTGCAACTGAAATCGTTTTCTTTAATTTCTTTTCTTTTAAAATTTTTTATGTCAGGTTTTAGTGTTGAGAAAATAAGCAGCCTGGGTTATTTACATGTTAATAAAACTAATGTGCCACTTGTTCTTTGAACTAACACTTGTTAATACATATTGTCTCTTCTTTTACAAATGTCATCTAAAATGAAATTTATGTTTATATCCTTGCTCCAATTAAAATTAAAATTGTGTTTAAAACCCTTTTTAGTTGTATATTTACAATACATCCCTTTTTACATTACCATATGTTTTAATGTTATATACAATCTATGTTTTTATTATTTTCAAATGGTATTAGGCTTTATTAATTTCAAAAGGTAAATACATATTAAGACTTTATATTCATACATTTTATTTTATACTTATTCAAATTTATAACAAATGATTTTGAAATCAAATTATATTATATCTACAATTCTAATTATATACATATATATTATTTTCCAAAATACAATTTTTAAATCCAATTAATTTTATAAAAATATTAATCACTGAATTTTCAATCTCAAAATCAAACTTCAAATGATAATCCATTTATATAAATAATTAAAAATACATCTTATTTAATTTTGAAAATCAAACACAATCTATATTAATTGCTAATTATTTCCAAATTTAATCCCAAAGATTAAATTAATTACCAATTAATTTTGACTTAAAAGTCGGGATCATTACAAGAAAAATACTTGATTTTGATGAACTATATATTGTGACAATATAGTGTTTGCTATGTTGAATTAGCATGTTGTGTATATGGCAGATGATTACAGTTTATGTTTGAGCTTGGATTTGTGATTTGGTTGTTAAATAATATGTTTGAATATGAATAT
Organism: Allium fistulosum; assembly: GCA_030737815.1. NCBI lineage: Eukaryota > Viridiplantae > Streptophyta > Magnoliopsida > Asparagales > Amaryllidaceae > Allium > Allium fistulosum. The sequence goes on from CM060904.1 coordinate 133,516,368, forward strand.
ATGAACGGTTGGTCAGTATATGATGGTAGTGTGTTTATGAAACCAAAAACCAAGTGTATGCGATGAATTGTTGTAAAGATAGCATCTTGAAAAGTCGCAAAGTGGGATTCGATCTGAAAACAAAAGCTTTTTCTAGCTTTGGATTTTTGAAATGCTTTTCCAAGTTTTAACCTTTTGTTTAAGTTTCCAAAATTCTTCCACTTGTGTTTTCAAATATGTCGTATCTAGAGTTGAAGTGAAGTTTTTCATCTAGAAAACAATTCTAGCGAACCGTTCTCACAGCAATAGTCTTTATAGATGCAGTTCGGAAAATTTCATGATTTCAAGTTTTAAAGTGTTTTCTTTTGGATTATTTTTGAAAATTCATTTCAAACTAATTAAGTAAGTCAAAAGTATCACTACAATAAATATACCCTATTACAACGCCCTTTTTACAACAGGCATTGGTTGCCTGTTGTAATAGAAGGCTATTACAACGGTCTATTCAGGCCCATTGTAAAAGATGCCATATACAACGCCCTTTTTACAACAAGCATTGGTTGCCCGTTGTAATAGAAGGATATTACGGTCCATTCAGGCCCATTGTAATAGATGCCAACTTTACAACGGTCACAAATTGCCCATTGTAAGAGGTGCCAAATTACAACGGTCACAAATTACCCTAGTCATAAATTACAACGGTCATAAAGCCTTTATTAAAAAAACAAGGCCGGACCTTTTATTTCTTTTATTTCGTTCCTATACTTTGCTTTATAAAAAATTTGGCCTTGATCCTTTGCTCGTTCCTCTTTGCTCGAAATTAGGGCTTTGGGAAAAATTGAAGCTGCCGTCTTCTATTGATCGATCAAATGATGATTTACGTGCTTCCTTTGTCGATCGACGCTCTCTTCTTTTAGCACATGGCTTCTCCAATTTGGATCGAGTTCATCTATAGTGGTATGTGAATTATTCTTTTTGCTTTACTGGTTGATATGTTGAACTCGATCCTGATTCGAGTCGAATGATTATTCCTTTTTCGCTTGTACTCGAATGCATAATTTTGCCGATGATGTTCATTTATATAGGGTTTGAACCCCTATATTTTCGTTCGTATATTTTATACGAATTCGTCAAATAATTTAGCTTTGAATTCATCTCGGCCACTTGATTAATATTGAATGATGGTGATTCTTCTGACTTCTTCAATTTCATATGTATTTTGCTTGGTTAACACGACTTTGATTTTTGACTTGGTTGATTTCCTTGGTCATCACAGTTTCTGACTTTCTGGCATTTAAATTTATGTTGACTTCATCATTTAGCTTGACGTGGTTGTTGACATTGCCTGACTTCGGTCATTTTCTCACGGCTGCTCATTGTAGTCTGTCATCATATTATTTAATTTTGTGAGAATTTGACTTTGATTGTTTTTGTGATTGACTTCGGCCATGTGAAAATATTTTGATTTCTGGATGTTGTTTATGATGAACTACTGCTTTGATAAATTACCACTTGGATTTGTACTTGGTTATGTGCACGGCTTAGGTCTACACTTCAGTAAAACTGCCTCTGGTTATTGGTGGTTGTTTTGCATTGCTTTGTCTTCGTGTTACATTTTGTAGTCTTCACTTCTGAAATTCACTTGTTTCACTGTTGGTCTGTCTCGACTCGAAGTCTGGTTGCTTCATTTATTTCGCTGGTGACACCGTTTTATATGAGTCTGTGCATTCTTCTCTGGCTTGATGTCTTGTGGTCTTCATTTTCACTGGTTTGTATTGGTGATGCTATGAACTGTGTAACTGTTAACTGCAGTGTGCACTGCTTCCATCTTGTCTAGAGTACATGTACTACTATGTATATATGTATGGTTGTATGTGGAGCATCATTACGTCAGTCGAGTTGTTGCCTTGGTGCCATTTTAGTCTGGTTCAGCATTGCACTCTCTGTTAAACTGCATATTCATTTTTGACTTGCATTTGAACTACAGTTGCATTGCATATAATCTGAAACAGGTCCTTATCCATATTTCTTAAATCTACAATATATGGAACTAGTGCCTTAATTCAGAGTGAATGAGTGTTGCTGTATATTATTGTGTGTGTGGGCTGGCGGGGTGTTTCCTGTTGTCTCTGTGTGTGTGGGCTGTGGGGGTGTTTCTTGTTGTATATTTGAAATGTTTTGTGAAATTTTGAAGTTTTCTACCACACTTGTAAGTTTGTGAAAAATAAACATACTTGAAATTAGAACATAATGTCTACCATACTTAAAATAAACAATTCCCTGAAGCCCAAAACTGATACAGACAAAGACTTACTAGGTTTTTAGATTGATGTGATTTATATTTCTAAATCAATGCATTGCTTAACTTCGCAATTTATTGGAGATAAAAAAGATTTTCAAATTTATTTTTGTTAAATTCAATGGTTTATATTTTTATTATGAGCATTAGAGCATCATAATGAAGTATGTTCTTATAATTTATATACGGTGTTAAAGCTTCACTTGTTTCATCTAATTGGAAGAATTGTTGAAATATGTATTTTGGATGAACTTTGTTATTTTGTGAAGTTAATGAAAAATATCCAATAGTATATCATTTTTTATTTTACATTCTTATGTAAACGGCAACCAAATTTGTGCTTGCCTAGGGCAACCCATAGGCTAGAACCGGCCCTAATTATATTATATACAATTTAAACCTCATTCTTTTTTTAGTATTAACTAAAAAGATGGGTGGGTACGAAATTGAATGGACGGATATAGCTAGTTCGAGTTATGAAGAACTTGTTCTGTGGTGGGAGGATTTTGAATCTGATCCCTTACCAAACTTAGAACCACCACAACATCATGAAATCCTGTCCTTGGATACCTTGTCGATTTTCGAACCGCCACAACCCCAAGCATGGAAACAAGTGGTGTGTTTTTGTGGAATCAATGCAGTGACCAAAGTCGCTGAGAATATATGTTTTGTCGGACGTTTATTTTTTGCTTGTGAAAATATATCAAATTGTTGTGGGTGTTTGGAGTGGATAGATCCACCACTTTGCCAAAGAGGAAGCGAGTATGCGTTGGAGATGCAAATTGAAAAACGTTGACTTGAGGCTATAATTCGAAGGTTGAAGATTGAAATAAGTATTCTTAAATCATCTTAGTCTTTGGTTGTAGTGTAATTGAACTGTGTATCATAAGCGAACTTGTATTTTGTTAAGCTTGATTGTAATGCAGTTGAATTATGTTTATCTATGTCCTCTATTGTTTGTTGATACAATGTTTGTAGGAGCAAGATATTCATGAGATTTCTTAAGTTATGGATATGTAAATGTAGATGTTGTACCGGGATCAAGTTTATTGTAACGACCCACCACTTATTCTACAGAATGACGAATCATTAATAAGAAAGAAAGGGGTGAGAAATAGAAAAGAAGAGAAAGAGAAAGAAAACAACACAAATACTCACAGCGGAAACGGAACAAAATATAATATATCATATAACTATTACATAGTATCATATACATCTATCAGAGTTACACAGATTACACATCATATACTAGACAGTTATAAACATCTGTCTAGTTATTACAACTCAATACAAAACAAAGATCTAAACAAGATCAACACAGCGGAAACTACTATCTATATCTACAACGCTGAAGCCTCCTGCTCCATTGCTCCTCCACAATTCGTCAAGGCTAACCTGAATCCCTTGGCTACTCGTAAAAATTTTGAGTACCCAAGAGTTTATAAAACAGAAATAAACAACTTGGGTCAGACATGGGTCTGGTGTGAGTAACAGGTTAAACTTGTTTAACTTCAAAACCCTTTTGAAAGAAAAGGTATCACGTAAGACTCCCCACAAATAAACATGGGTAAGTTTTTACCTTACGCTAACCAAAACATTTGATAGGAAATTCGATTGTATTATAATAGGGTCTAGGGTTTTCAAATAAATATGAAATAGCTGAAATTGTTACATTATTAAATTCCAGCATACTAGCCACAAAGTGGGTTATACAATCAAGTCCGTTGGCACTTATTGGATTTTGGATTCCATACAATGGCAGGGCTACCGGGGTACCGCCCGTCACAGTACGTGGCCTAGATCACCGTACCGAGGATCACTCCCAATCCCCTGCAACACAAGGTCGGAACATCCCTTACTGGATAATTCCCGCACAAGATACCTCACGGTTGGGATCAGCAACCGCACCACTAAGTCGAAAATAGAAAGGGACATCTAGACAGAGGTAACCTTGTCCTACTTGGGTGCTACCCACTAACCTTGCTGCACCTCCCCTGTTTTAGCCATTCCCGGTTTGTGAGGCTTGAGGTCACGATTACCTTAGAAAAGAACACATCACTTAGAATGCTCATCGTCCACCTGACGATGTTCTGAAAGCATTCAATCCATACAAGTTCGTTCCGGGTTCGAACGAAACCGAAGGCATTATCTCGTTACACTCGTTTTGGAATCACCCTCAGAGTTAACGATAATAACCCTTGCACTCTGAATCTTCATCTTCACTTGATTCACGACCTATCGTTAATTTGGATCGATGTGGTATTCGGGTCTCCAGACCTGGAAATCCGGTATACGGAAACCCGATCCCGGTCTCATCGAAATCCAAAACGTATCTTTTAAGGCCAAGTTGTTTTAAAAGTTAAAACAATTTAATTCATTATCTTTATTCACAAAGGAAGATAACAGATAATCAACATTATCAGATAATCCATACAATTCAACTAACATCCATATCATACAGCATATATCTCATCAGAGATATCAATCAAAGTCAAGTATCCAATACTAACACCCATTCATAAGTAATGATTTATATCATCTTAATTTAAATTGAATTAAATTAATTACTTCATTTTATAAATCCTTCTTACTTAACCATTAATTAATTACAATCAATTAATTAATTATCCTCTAATAATTCATTTCAATTAATCATCTTGATTAATTATCTTTTGATTACATTCAAGTAATTTATTCTCAATTAATTACTTAAATTAATTATCCTTAACCACTTATAGTAATTAACCTTTAATTACATCATTAATTAATTAACTAAAATTAATTAAGTTAATCAACTATAATTAATTACATTAATCCTTAATTAATTACATTGATTAATTACTTCATTTATTAATTATTACTTAATTAACCAATCTTAATTACATCATTAATTATATTAATTAATGATCCTTAATTACAACTTAATTACTAATTACTTAATTAAATTAATTACATTAAGTAATTAACCTTTAATTAAACAACATTTATTAATCACTTTTGATTAATCTTCAATCAGTAATTAATTACCCTTAATTACTTTCATTAACTAAATTAATTACTCCTTAATTAATTTCTTAATTAATCCCTTGATTAATTATTCAAAGTAATTAACTCAAATTACTTCTATTAATAAAATCATTATTCAACTAATTACTTCCAGTAATTATCTTATTATTTACTTCCCTAAATAATCTTACCTTAATAATTACATTAAGTAATTATTATCGAATCATCTCTTGATTATTCTAAATTAATTAAACTTAATTAATTAACTTAACTAAATCAAATTAACTTCAACTAATTACAATAAGTAATTAATTCTTAATTACTTCCAATAAGTAATTACATTTAAACAAATTCATAAATGATTATTCTTAAATTAATTAAACTAATTAATTATCAAAATTAATTCTATTAATTCATTATTTAATAACCCATAGTTAATGACCTCATTAACTATTATTTAATTACTTTCCTTAAGTAATTAACTTATATTAATATTATTAATTCTAAATTAATAAATCTTAATAACCAATTTATTAATCTCTAATTACTAAATTAATTAAGTGTTAACCATAACTAAATTAATATTTAATTACTCTATTAATTAATTCTTAACCATTAACTAATACTCTAATTTATAATCCTCAATTATAAATTAATCATTCCTAATTTATTTATCTTAATCCTAACTAAATTAGTTTAAACCTTTAATTATTTATTTAATTAATCCAAATGATTAATTAATCAAATTAAATTAATTATCTATTAAATTTCCTTATAAATTTAATGAACACAAATCTTTAAATTCTAATTTACTTTAAGATAAAACTTTGTTCTTATTAATAATCAAGTTATCACTTACAAAGCATTTTAAATCAATTTACTTTAATTTTACCTTCAAAATTTCATTTTAAATTTAAAGATTTAAAATGAAAACAAATTATCTTTAACAACGTTTTAAACAACATTTCTAAAACTCTTTTATTTTACAAGTTAAAGAAATACTCATTCGATAAAGAAATTTAAAGGGTTCTAAACAAATTCATATTTAAATTTATAAAACTTATTTATTTCCAATCTAAAATTCAAAACCAAACTTGAATTCATATATTAAAAACTTTGATTTCAAATCATGTCTTAATATTTCTTCATAATTTAAATTCAGTTTAAATTTAAACTGACAGGCTTTTTAAAAACCTGGCAACACAATTACCCGAGACCACTCAAAAACACTCCGAGTCGAATCCTAAATACTTCGAGTCTCACACGAACAAAACTCGAGAAACTCGAGTTGCCTTCTCCTGTTCAAACCAGACTTCACCCAGCTATTTCAATCGCGTGCACGTGCACATCCACCAGCGTCAACTCCGACCATCGCCGAGTATCCCCACAAGTCGACGTTCATCCATCTACCAGAAAATGACCATCCTATCTTTGATCCATTCGCAAAATCAAAATCGAGCATAAAGACCAAAATTGGAACCACTTCGAAACCTGGCATCATCACGAAATCGAGACTCCGACCATCAGAGAAGCTAATTTTCTGGCCATGCCTTCTCTCATCTCCAATCTTCCACTTCCCAAAGTATAGGAGCACTCGGTTCACCAGAGACGTAACCCCGATCATCTCAGTCTAACCTATTCAAACTAGGTTTAAAAACAAAAACGATTCCCTATCATCTCCATAGTGTTTTGATCATCACTTAGATAATTTTCCTAGACCCTCCGACCATTCCTGCATCTCCAGTGAGAATCTCCACCACCCCGATCAACTAGATCGCCAGAGGCAACCCAAGTCTCCCATCATTGATCAACTAGGACTGCTCCTCTGATTCAATACTAAAAACTATGATTTTAGTTTTAAAAATTCATATTTTTACATGATGTTTCAGATCCTAACCCTGAAACGATAATTTATGAAGTTTAAATTTTTACTTATTTTAGATTTTATCAGTTATTTGTTTTCCAGAGTCATTTAAATGTTTTCTGTTAACTTAAGTATACCTTTTAAACTAAAATTTGAATAAATCAAACAAGTTCGATTTGAAACTGAAGTTTACAGAGACCAAAATCAATGGGTTTTGAATTTAAATCAAAACAAGAACAAAAACTGGAAAACAGAGAAGTTACATTTATTCAAATACATGCATACATCATACTTCAGCAATTCACTAATATAAACTCATAAATATATCACACAATACAATATTGAACATAGCAATGACATACAACCAATTTAGACTTAAGAAATTTTTAACAAAATGCTACTCATCTAAAAACAAAGGTTGAACAGAGCACTTAAACAGCATGCACAACATTTCAGACATTCAATTATGCAATATACATTTATATTATACTATACTAGCATGCAACCCAATTTTATTTTTAAATTTTAAAAGTTACTCACCTGTTCAAATATGAAACAGAGGCAGGCTTTTAAATTTTGCAAAGCTTTTGAAATTTTTAAACTTGAATGCCCTTAGCTTCTTTGAATCTACATGCATGCTTGTTTTCCAGTTTTGAGAATTTCGAAATCCAAAGCTTTGATTTAAAATTGCATGCTTGCTTTCAGTTTTGAGAAGAATGAATGCAGACAGTTTTGAACTGAGTTGTTTCCAGACTTGAGAAGAATGCAGGTAGACTTTAAAATGATTCCAGATTGAAAAATGAAGATGTTTGCAGGCCTTAGTTTTTGATTTGGGAACTTGATTACAGATTGGAGAAAAATGCAGTGGCTTTGTTTTGATTTTTGGATTGAGGAATGGTTACATATCTTTGATTTGGTTTGAGGTATTTAATTTCTAGTTTGAGGCATTTGATTCTCTGATTTGTTTCAGATTGGAATTAGAGGAAAGATCTGAATTCTCTTGGTTTTGAAAAAGAAATTAGAAAGAATGAATTGAAGAAATGCAAATGTTTTATATAAGTAAATTTATGATTTTATAAAAATAAAAGAAAAAGAAAAATAAAGACACTTGTCATTTGAGTTCATCATTTAATTACACTTGTTTTACAAAGCTTTAGATAAATGACACATGTCCTTTAAGTAATTACTCATAATTCTTTTTATTTTAAAAGTAAATGAAAAGCCCTTTTCTTATTTATTTAAACTTAAGTAAAATATATCTTAACCAATTAAAAGATTTATCTAAAGTATATTTAAAACTAAAATGTTATTTATTTAAATAACTTTAAAAAGTTCAGATTAAACTAAATCTAAATTTCCAATTTACCAAAGCTTCTATCTACAATATATATATAAATAAATATATATATTCAAATAGAAAATATCTTATTAACTTTTAAAAGATAAAATCATCCATTAAATACTAATTTAATCAGATTATTAAATTAAATTCAAATCTTATTATCAAAGATCATCAATATCAATTTAATTATTCAACAGATTATTAATTACTTAATTACTTAATTATCAAATATCAATTACTTAATTAAATTTTATTAAATTGATATTGTTAAAATTTCCGGGATATTACATTTATATTTTATTAATTTCTTATTCTTTATTTATTAGTATATATACATTTGTCACCTAAAAACTTATGCCTCGTTTGGTTTGCCATTTTCAAATTATTTTCAGTTTTCAGTTTTGAAAAACATTGAAAACTTGTTCCTTTTATCGTTTTGGAAAATGCATATTGAAAAATCATCATTTTTCAAAATGGACTCGATACAGAAAACAGAAAACATTTTTTTTCATTTTCCCCGTTTCCAGGCCCAACCGGAAACCCAACAGCCAAAATTGAAAATCAAAGCAAACATGGTGAAAATAAATTAATTCATTGTCTGGCCACACTTTTCTTCTTCGATTTTCGTTGATCATCAAATATTCTGGTAAAATCATATTTTTTGTTACTTTCGTATAAATTTTTTCATGTTTGATGGATTTGTCATCCGATTTGATTTTCATTTTTTGGTTTTTGCTACAGGCATACTTACATTTCATATTTACGTTACATTGCATTTTTATATTTCTTTTCACTTTCTGTCACAATCTTTGTTGTTAAAGCATTTCCACAACCTGAACCACAACACCCCCGTCATTTCAGACTCTCTTCAAATTGCAATCCAACTAATGACGAAAATCCTCCACCTGAACACCTAAACTGCCTTTATTCATAAACTTCCTACTAATACAACATTCCTCAACGCCACTGCTACATAATCACCAGCCTCTGCTTTCCCCTCAAAATAACAACCATCACCTACCTTAACAACCATTAATAACACCTCCCTCACATCTCTGCAAACCCACAACCATTATGCTTCTCTGCCTGAAACATTCACTTCACTATAACCAACTCCTCCATCAATATCATGATATAGGAAGTGATGTTGTGACTGGTTGTTGGAGTGGAAGTAATGTTGCTATTGTTTGGGTTGATGGAGAAAGAAGAAGCAATGTGGCAGTGATGGGAAGGTTTCAGTGGTTTGTAGTGGTGATTTGGCCAGTGGCACGGGAAGGTGGGTAATAAAGTAGATGATGTAGGTGGAGGGTGATGGGTGTAGGGGATAACAAAGTAGTGAAGTGTGGTGTTTGGTTGGTCTGTAGGCTATGATAGTAGTATTTGGTATATGAGATAGTGGATGTGTGTAGGGGGATGCAATATTGTGTATATGAGACGGTGAATGTTAGTGGAAGTTGATGGTTATAGTAGTGGCTTTGTGTAGTTGTAGAAGTATAGGAAGATGCAATGGCAGAGGCTGGTGACGGTTTGGTATGTAGTAATAATGAGTTGTAGTGTTTTGTAGCAGTGAAAGTGAGTTTGTTTGGTTTGTGAGTGAGTGAGATGATGAAGGCAGAGGCAGAAGGGGTTATGGTTACAGGTTGCGCTTGTATTAGGATGATGGTTGATGATGAAGTGTAGAAGGATGGATGTTTTTGCAATGATCCGGAAGGTTGAAGTGGTACTGACTGTAATGGATGATAAGAAGTGGTGGCTGCAACACTTTGTTTAGTTAAGGAGGAAGTGAAGTAAGTTAGTGCAGTAGCGTGTTTTGTTTGAAATGGAGTATGGATGTATGGATGTTACAGAGGTGGTGGAAATGCAAGGGTGCTGTTGAAGCGGGGTTGTGTTTGAGTTGCATGATAGTAATGGAGAAGCAAGCAGTTTGAGTTTAGCTTGTTATAGTTGGTAGCTTGTCAACTGTCATGGGAGTTTGTAGGCTGGAATTTTGTGGTATTTGATTGCTGCAGCAGTAGTATGAAGATAGGTTCAGTGCACAGTTGGGTCTAGTTTGGCACATTATGGTTTGGGTTGAATGATGTGTAATGAAAAGTGGTACACGTTAATCAAGGTGGATGAACTGATGTGTTGATGTGGGGGACAGTGGGTTTAAGTTGGAGGTTGTGTTGTGACAAGGATGTTGATAGGGAGGCAGTGAAAGTTGCTTCTGTAGTGGTGGAGGAGGAGTTCTATCAGTGAGGGGAGATATAGTTAACGACAAGTTTGGAAATAATGATTAATTAGGGAATTTTTAAATAATGATTAATTAAGAAAATGGAAATCAATTTTTGTTTAATCAAGTTTTTTTACTTTAATTAATTATTTAATTAGAGTTAGTTATTTAATGAGTTATTATTTAATCAAAGGTTAGTTATCCACTTAATTTGGAATTAATTCTTAAATGCATGTTATTTAACTAAATTTTAATTATAAGTATAATTAGGGTTATTTATGATCTAATTTTGATTTAATTAAGATTAATTAAAGGTTAATTGAGTTTTAAAATTATGATTTATTTAAGGTTTATTTATTTTAAAGTTTCTTTTAAAACTCTATCAGTTATTTTATTTTAACCTACTTTCTTGTTTAAGAAAAATATTTTTAAACAAAAGGATATCTTGTCCATGCTATTAAGCAACCAAATGAATTAAAATAGTTGTAATAAAATAATGACACATTTTATTGAAAGTAAGCCACCTTGTGCTTATCATAAACACCCACTTCAAAAATATGATGAATACAAGGGGTCAATTTCGACAAGCGCGTCATGATAATCTAAGCATATGAAACGTATGTTCATATATAAGCCTTACACCCTGATAATGGAATAGTCCACTGTAAATAACTTGACCCATTAAAATAATGACTGTTGATTTAAAGAGATCGGGATTGGATATTAGTTATTATCCGAAAACCACTTCGAACAACATAAACATTTGAATTAGAAATAGTAAAGGTAAGTTCCAAGATGAACACTTTAAAGTACAAGGGCTATTTATTACCAACCCTGAGGGTGATTCCAAAACGGGCGCAGTGGAGATAGCGCCTTTGGTTCGTTCATCTTCTGAACGACTTGAATGGATGAATGCTGACATTTGGTCAGGATATGGAAGGCAATGTTAGTATTCCAAGTGGCACTTCTATAATAAAGGTAAATGTAGCCACAAATCTCATCAACCGGGAATGACTGAAATAGAGGAAATGCAGCAAGGCTAAGTGTGTCGCTCCCATTAGGGTAAAGTTATCCCTATCTAGAGTCCCTACAATAAACTCATGTATGCTTCAGTAAGGTTGCTGGTCCGAATTGATGGGTGGTCTTATTTGACACTATCCAGCAAGGGGTAGTTCGGTCTTGTATTGGCAGGGGATCCAGGCGAGGTCCTTGGTTTTATTTTATATAGAGATGCACCGTGAAGGTCGATACCCTAGTAGGGCAGTCATTATATGGAACTCATTCTCCAACAAGTACCGTACGAATTTAGTAGTATCTAAATATTTTGGAACGTGAGATGCAAGCATTTCAGTTATGTTCTATTTTACTTGATAACCCTAGACATTGTCATAATATCACTGGATTTTTATATAAGTGTTTTGGTTATCGTAAGGTAAAAATCCATTCTTGTTTATGTGCGGCGTGGTCTTATGAGATACCTTTGATTTAAAATCGTTTTATAAAAATAAGAATTAAATTGTTTTGAGTTACCCACACCAGACCCATGTTTGACTTGGAGTTTTTTTTTCTTTTTCTAAAACTATTGGGTACTTAAATTTGTATGAGTTGTTGAGTGACCAAGGTTTCCTACAGAAGCATTTTGAAGGAGCTGGAGTAGGTGGCTTCACCATTAGCTAGTTATTATCTTATTTCACTATGTATTATATATGATCTATGTATTTTTGTATGGGCGGGTAGTTATAACTGTCCAGTTGAAGGTTGTAATTTAACGACTCTGATGTATTATTATTATGGAAATGATTATTTAATATCCTATGTTATCTATTATACCTATTTTGATTCGTGATGAGATTCTGTATTTGTGCAGTTTCTTCTTATCTTTCATTTTCTTCTACCATTAATGGCTTGTCTTTCAATGAGAGAAAGTCAGTCATTACGTTTTGGTATTAGAGCCACGTTTAGGCATACACTTAGGCTTTGGGTTAGGATCAACTTCGAGAGTGCATATTTGCAAATTTTTGTTCATATATGTATAGATTTAAATACTACTACAAAAAGTGCATGTTGCTTCGCCTCATTTGAATCGGTTGAAGTAAAAACTGATGCAAATAGAACTATTTGCATCAGTTCTATCTTAATAACCAGTGCAATTGGTACATGGAAAGCAATAGGTAATAAAAAAAAAAATCAAATTTGCATCAGTTGTCACCGACAACCGAAGAAAATACAATGATGCAAATAGTTTTAGTTGCATCAGTTTTAAAGTCAACCGATGCAACTACATTAATTTGCATTTCTTTCGTTACGCACTTTCATTAATTCCCGCCATCCCAATTTTTTCTGCCGCTTATTTTTCCATTCGTTTCCCCTAAAAAGTATTTGGCCTGCTTCAAAACAAAAAAACCCTAGAAATTGATTTGGGTTTAATGGCATATTTGCATTAAATCTGACACTATTGGAAAAAATGGATCACGTGATTCCATTTTGGTCGGTGCCTCGACTTCAACGTCAGGCGAATTTCGGTGTCTCGACTTCAGACATCAGGCTCGAGTTTAAGCATCGACCTTGACTTCGATTTCACACTGGTGATTTGATTTTCACCCTCGACTTCAGGCATCAACCTCGACTTAGATTTTTACATGCTGTGACGCCCCACTCCGAGAGCCTCATTAACAAATAGTATTATATGGATAATACCGTCTGCTAATGCGGACAATAGAGTATAATGGAAGCGACCATGTGTAGTCTAACTTTAACTATCTACTGAACACGCCGAAAAGTGGTTTTTATCATCTCATGTGGTTCGACAAGTTCAATAAACACTTAGAGCAAAACTACAATGGCTATAGGATCTATCAGAACAAAATGTAACAACTCAACGTAACACACATCACAGAACAGTAAAATATCATACATTACACATACACAGATACATCACAGAGTATACAAAATAATACATGCCAAGTGGTATAGAAGACCACAATATACAGACGAGTCCAAAAGAATACATATCAGAGTTACAACAAAATAAGACTATGCAAAAAGCTATAACAAAAAGAAGCAAGCTGAATAGTCCATGCGGAAGCAAAATAGGCTAAGTCCAAAAGCACCTAACCTGAAACATCTCGGTCTGACCCGAGTATAAAATACACGGGTCAGTCTAACTAAACAAATCAGTTAGATAAACTGAACCACAATAAACCTGCAAAATCATACAGTTTAACAATTATCTCTAAAGGAGATAACACAATCATCTAACAAAGGATGAATCATATAAAATCAAGCCTCATATCATCGGCATCTCAATCATCAAAGGATATCATATCCCAAATCAAGCCATAAAGGCAAATAACAAATACCAATAAAGGTATACAAGTTCCACAAGGTAATTGCTATATATCGTGCGGCACAAAAAGACCAACACCGAAGGGCGATACCTAGGGAATATAATTGTCAGAAAACAACAACAAAAGATGCTCGAGCTCAGTACTGTATAACAAGGATCCACAAGCCCGAAGGCACAAACCTCAATATCACTCGAGCGGTACAGAAAGACCAACTCCAAAAGTGATACTATCGGGGAGCAAACCCGAAGGCAACAAACCCGAAGGTACAAACCCGAAGGCAACATACCCGAAGGCAACAAACCTAGGGAGACAGTCCGAAGACACTATCCAAAGGTAACAAACCGTAGCGGTGAAGGTCCGAAGGCCCAGTACTGGACACCACTAACTGGCAAAATGTGTCACAACTCACGAAAAGGAACCCGATAAGTGTTAACGTGAGTCCTATAACCACTCGTTCGCACTAAACGGTTTACTATCCATTAGTCAATTTCACACTCAAAGCATTACAATGTTTACCTCATATCATCGGTAAACCAGACACAAAGGTCAAACGGGCAATCGAATAGGTCGGGGATTAATCGGAAAGGTGAACGCATGGATTCATGGTCCGTGTTTTACCTAACCATTTAATCTCCTTTCCACTTCGTTCGAAGTGCAAAATTGTGTGTGTTTAAATAGAAATTTATAAATTGGAGAAGAGAGTTTCTAATACAATTTGAAGAGATGATTTATAAAACCCGTGAATGGAATCAAAAAGGAATCATCAAAGTCAAAGAATACAATAACAACTAATTGGATCAACACAAATCGATTAAACAATGGAAATTCAATAGAAAATAGGTAAATAGGCAAAAACAGGGGATTCCAGACGTCTGAGGGGTTCATTCAGACGTCTGGTTTTGGCTTCTGGAAAAATTCCAGAAAAATCAACCAGACGTCTGAAAACCTAAAATCAGACGTCTGAAAGCCTTCCAGACGTCTGGGTGTTTATCCAGACGTCTGGTTTTGGTTTCTGGAAATATTCCAGAAACCCTACCGGACGTCTGATATTGCAAAACAGACGTCTGACCTCCATTCAGACGTTTGAAACCCTAGTTCAGACGGCTGAAGATAGTTTCTGCCCTTTTTTTTTAAATTTCCACCGTATAAATTTTGCTCCAGGTTTAAAACCAGATGTCTGATCTTGCATTTCAGACGTCTGAAGACCTGGTTTGGGCAACAATTTGCCTAGGCCCGAGTGGCCAAAACATATCAAAACAAATCGATCCAAATCCAAAGCAATAGACAAGAATAGAGGTTAGAAACTCATCTCCAACCACAGCAAAAGCAATAGACATAGATGTGAGTTCCAAAAACTCACCTTTTACTCAAAAACAAAGAATGAGATGCACAAGCACAAGAAGGAGATTAACCACTTTTCACTTCAATTCTACCAACTCCAATCTAAGAATAAAACACATATTTTCCCAAATTAGAGTTAGGAAATTTCTGAAATTGAAGAGGAGAAGAGTTGAAGAAGATGAAGAGGAGGCTTACCTATCCTTCTCTTTGATTTTTGGAGCAAGAATTCAAGTTGCAAGAAGAACTAGGGTTTTGTAATTTCTAATCCCTCTTCCTCTCCACCATTTTCAGTTTGCTTGAGGAAATAAATGAAATGGGAGAGAATGGATGAAGAGTTAGAGAGTTAGGGGGGGTTAAGTGGGACTATGGGCTGAACCCATACCCAAGCCCAACTAGAAAAAGTAGCAAAAGTCATCTTACTCCAAACATATCAAAGATTATACTCAAAAAGATCGCAAACGCCATTTTGAACCCAATGGAAATAGTTTCGAGCTCCAATTCGGCCGTTTGCAAAAAGTAGCTTTTCAGACCTAAATCCGACTAACGATGCTATATTTAAATTAAACATTTAAATATATAATCGTTAAATATGCGGGTTGTTACAGATCTCCCCTCCTTACAAAATTGCGTCCTCGCAATTTCCTAGAGACGATATTTGTAATAACTACATATAACAACATACAAAAGAAAAGGAATTAAGCTTGAGATGAAAAGATATACTCACCGTTTCAAAGCAAAGATAGAAAACCCGGATAAGATCGCTCAATAAATTCTCTGGTTTCCCAAGTACAATCATTGGGATTAGCGGACCATTGAACTTTAACGAGCGGCACGTCCTTGTTTCGAAGGTGTCGCACCTCCGTGTCAAGTACGCGAATAGGTTGCTGTACAATAGATAAGTCCGGTGAGATCTCAAGCTCTTGCAAATCAGGAGTAATGATAGAATCAGACTCCCGAAGACACTTCCGAAGTTGAGAGACGTGAAACACGTCATGAATACCAGATAAATGAGCAGGAAGTAATACTCTATATGCCACCGGGCCAATACGTTCAGTAATAGAAAATGGTCCTACATAACGAGGAGCCAATTTCCCAGTCGTACTGAAGCGCATAACCCCTTTCAAAGGAGAAACACGAATAAAAACAAGATCACCAATCGAGAACTCGAGAGGCTTCCTACGGTTGTCCGCGTAGGATTTCTGGCGACTCTGTGCCTCTTTCATTCTCAACCGGATAAGATCAATCTTCTCGGAAGAATCACGAACAAAATCTGGACCAAGAATAAGCTTCTCTCCAGATTCCAACCAACAAGAAGGTGATCGACATGGCCTTCCGTATAAGGCTTTGAAAGGAGCCATACCGATACTAGATTGAAAACTATTATTGTAGGAGAATTCTACAAGAGGTAGATGATCCTCCCAACTACCACCAAAATCGAAAATACAAATGCGGAGAAGATCTTCCAAGATACGATTCACCCGTTCAGTCTGTCCATCAGACTGCGGATGATAAGCTGTGCTGAAATTAAGCTTTGTTCCCAAAGCTTGCTGAAGACTCTTCCAAAAATGGCTCATGAATAAAGGATCACGGTCACTCACAATAGAACTAGGAACACCGTGAAGTCTCACGATTTCCTTGATGTATAACTTAGCCAGATGAGAAGCAGTCCTATTAGACTTAATAGGGACAAAATGAGCAGACTTGGTGAGGCGATCAACAATAACCCAGATACTAGAATGACCTGATCTCGAACGAGGTATGCCGTCAATGAAATCCATAGAAATCTGATCCCACTTCCACAATGGAATCTCAAGAGGCTGAAGAAGACCCGAAGGACGCTGATGTTCGGCTTTAAAATGTTGACAAGTCATGCAATTACTCACATAACTCGCCACGTCGCGCTTCATGCCTTCCCAATAATAAAGGCGGTGCATATCGGCATACATCTTGCTACTTCCGGGATGAATGGTATACTTATAACGATGACAGTCATCAAGAATATCATGCCTAAGTACAGAATCAGAAGGCACAAAAAGACGGTTCTTCTTACGAAGACACCCATGAAAATCAATGCTAGAATCCCGCAACGCCTCATCACAGGATTCAGACTCACAAAGCTGAATAAGATGCAACAAATCAGGATCACGCCGCTGAGCATTGGCAATACGATCCAATAGAGAGGGTCTAGCATCCATACTAAATAATGCTATCGAAGAATCAAAAGATGAATCTTGATTACGAATTTCACAAAAAGATAGAGTCTCAAGGACATCCCATTCGGCAAGCATCATAGAAACAACCACCGAATGTTTGGGACTAAGCGCATCAGCAACACGATTACCCTTACCAGGGGTATACAGGATATCAAAGTCATAAGAAGCAAGAAACTCGAGCCAACGTTGTTGTCTCATATTGAGTTCCTTCTGAGTAAACAAATACTTCAAGGATTTATGATCGGTATAGAGAATGAAGCGCTCGCCTAATAAATAATGTCGCCAAATCTTCAAAGCGAAGACAATGGCGGCTAACTCAAGATCATGAGTGGCATAGCGAACTTCATTCGGACGCAGTTGCCTAGAAGCATAAGCAACTACCCGATCTCTCTGCATAAGCACGGCACCGAGACCGCTACCACAAGCATCGGTGTAGACAACAAGATCATGATTCCCTTCAGGAACCACAAGAATAGGAGCATTAGTGAGAAGTTCCTTCATCATCTAAAAGGAAGCTTCACACTTGCCGGTCCAAAAGAAACGAATGCCTTTCCGAGTAAGGCTGGTTAAAGGAAGCACAACACGGGATAAATCCTTAACGAACCGGCGGTAATATCCCACCAATCCAAGGAAACTACGAATCTCATGAACATTCTCAGGCCTTTTCCAATTTTGAATAGCTTCGATCTTTGAGGGATCGACAGAAATACCATCGGAAGATACAACATGGCCTAAGAACTTAACCTTATTCTCCCAAAAATGGCACTTGGAGAATTTGGCTCTAAGCTGATGGTGACGAAGAGTACTCAAGACAATTCTCAAGTGATTAGCATGCTCAGCTTCGGACTTAGAATAAATAAGGATATCATCAATGAACACAAGGATGAATTTATCGAGATATTCCCGGAATACTCGATTCATTAGATCAACAAAGAAAGCAGGAGCGTTCGTCAAACCGAACGGCATGACGAGCCACTCAAAAGAACCATAACGAGTGCGGAAAGCCGTGAGAGGTATACTATCCTCCGCAACTCGTAATTGATGAAAACCTGTGGCAAGGTCGAGCTGAGAAAAGACCTTAGCACCACTCAATAGATCGAACATATCATCGATCCGATATTCCTGATGGTTAACTCGTTAAGCTTGCGATAATCAATGCAAAGCCTAAGAGTCCCATCTGACTTCTTCACGAAGACGACCGCGACACCCCACGGAGAAAAACTGGACCGAATCAACTGCTTGGACTCAAGCTCTAAAAGCTGCTTTTTGAGTTCTTCATTTTCCTTTGTAGACATCCTCGAAGGAGGACGACTAACTGGCTGCGCGCCTGGAATGAGATCAATGCGGAACTCAATTGCCCGCTTGGGTGGCAAACCCAAAACCGGCTCAAAAACATCAGAAAGTCACAAGCAATAGGAATACGAGATATATCATTATCATCTCGTGAATCAAGAGAATATAAATCCATTCCGGAATTGTCCACATTCCGGAGAACAAGAGAGAGCTGAGAAGGCGAATCAGGATGATAAAGATATAAAATCCTTTCAGAACAAATAATCCTGGCATCATATCTCACTAGCCAGTCCATACCCAAAATCATATCAAATCCCAAACAAGAAATAAGGTGCAGATTCGCACGAAAAGGAAAACCACATAAAACAATCTCAACATCATCATAAAGCAAGCTAAGGGTCGCGGATCCCCCAATAGGATTCGCAATCCTCAACGAAGTAACCATACAAGAAACATCCAAAGATAAATCATCAACAAGCTTCTTCGATACGAAGGAATGTGAAGCACCCGTATCGAAAAGAACTCGAATACTATGGTCATGAAATAAAATAGAACCTTCCAAAATAGACGGAGATATACCTTTGGGCTGAGAAGAACCTTCAGAAGCCTTAGCAACATTAAGCTTGCCAGACTTGGCATTAGAAGGAGCAGTAGGGCAGGTGGAAACATGATATCCTTCTTTCTTGCAATAGCGACAGAAGAGAGGCTTCGGACAAGCTCGAATTATATGATCAGGAGAACCACAATTGAAACACTTCCGAATGGAAGGTGTTCCAGCAGATTGAGAATTAGAAGTAGAGTCAATAGGCTTCTTCTTCTTGGAAGGGAAAAATCCCGGCTTATGAAATGGAAACTTCTTCTTGTTGGGGTTCTGGCAAACCTCAACATCATCACCACTATCACACTCCTTCTCGATGGCTTCAAGATGAAGTGCTGAATCAACCAATTCCTCAAAGGAAAGCTTGAGCTGGAGCATTAAAGATTTCTTAAGATATTTCTTAAGACCAGAGACAAACTTCAAATTCTTCTTATAAGAAGTGCTAATGAATTCAAGACCATACTTAGATAAGGCCTCGAATGATGTAACATACTCAGAAACAGAAGACTTCCCTTGCTTCAACTCAAGAAAGCGACGGGTCAATAAAATTTTCTCAGAATCAGGAACGAACTTGAGTTCGAATCGTTCCAAAAACTGAGCCCAAGAAAGAACAGACTCATCAATTTCGGCTATAAGAAGCTCATACCAATCAAGAGCATGCTCTTGCAATAAGCTAGAAGTTACCAGAACTCGATCATGATCAGAAAGATCCATACGAGAGAAGATACGTTCGCATGTGCGAACCCAAGCTTGGACTTCGAGAACAGATTCGGAGCCTTTAAACGGCTTTCCTCCAAGATGAGCAAAATCACTGCACTGACGTGCGAAAGCAGACTTACGAGGTGGAGATACACGAGTAGGAACTGGAGGCTGAGTGCTCCTAAATAATTCCATAAACTGGTCGGCAGACATATAAACGCCATCCGGATGTGAGCCACTGGATTGCCCAGCATCCGAACGTCGTCCCCTGCCTCTTCCAGCTATACGCTGAAAGTTGAGATAAGAACAAGATTAATCATATGTTAGATAGAATAGAGGGACATGACGATTCAAAGATTTGCGTCACTTATTATACTTTGATGTATCGAATATGTGCTTCTATTCTGTGTTTATCATACTTTGTTCTGAACATCGCTCTGATACCAAGCTGTGACGCCCCACTCCGAGAGCCTCATTAACAAATAATATTATATGGATAATACTGTCTGCTAATGCGGACAATAGAGTATAATGGAAGCGACCATGTGTAGTCTAACTTTAACTATCTACTGAACACGCCGAAAAGTGGTTTTTATCATCTCATGTGGTTCGACAAGTTCAATAAACACTTAGAGCAAAACTACAATGGCTATAGGATCTATAAGAACAAAATGTAACAACTCAATGTAACACACATCACAGAACAGTAAAACATCATACATTACACATACACAGATACATCATAGAGTATACAAAATAATACATGCCAAGTGGTATAGAAGACCACAATATACAGACGAGTCCAAAAGAATACATATCAGAGTTACAACAAAATAAGACTATGCAAAAAGCTATAAAAAAAAGAACCAAGCTGAATAGTCCATGCGGAAGCAAAATAGGCTAAGTCCAAAAGCACTTAACCTGAAACATCTCGGTCTGACCCGAGTATAAAATACACGGGTCAGTCTAACTAAACAAATCAGTTAGATAAACTGAACCACAATAAACCTGCAAAATCATACAGTTTAACAATTATCTCTAAAGGAGATAACACAATCATCTAACAAAGGATGAATCATATAAAATCAAGTCTCATATCATCGGCATCTCAATCATCAAAGGATATCATATCCCAAATCAAGCCATAAAGGCAAATAACAAATACCAATAAAGGTATACAAGTTCCACAAGGTAATCGCTATATATCGTGCGGCACAAAAAGACCAACACCGAAGGGCGATACCTAGGGAATATAATTGTCAGAAAACAACAACAAAAGATGCTCGAGCTCAGTACTGTATAACAAGGATCCACAAGCCCGAAGGCACAAACCTCAATATCACTCGAGCGGTACAGAAAGACCAACTCCAAAAGTGATACTATCGGGGAGCAAACCCGAAGGCAACAAACCCGAAGGTACAAACCCGAAGGCAACATACCCGAAGGCAACAAACCTAGGGAGACAGTCCGAAGACACTATCCAAAGGCAACAAACCGTAGTGGTGAAGGTCCGAAGGCCCAGTACTGGACACCACTAACTGGCAAAATGTGTCACAATTCACGAAAAGGAACCCGATAAGTGTTAACGTGAGTCCCATAACCACTCGTTCGCACTAAACGGTTTACTATCCATTAGTCAATTTCACACTCAAAGCATTACAATGTTTACCTCATATCATCGGTAAACCAGACACAAAGGTCAAACGGTCAATCGAATAGGTCGGGGATTAATCGGAAAGGTGAACGCATGGATTCATGGTCCGTGTTTTACCTAACCATTTAATCTCCTTTCCACTTCGTTCGAAGTGCAAAATTGTGTGTGTTTAAATAGAAATTTATAAATTGGAGAAGAGAGTTTCTAATACGATTTGAAGAGATGATTTATAAAACCCGTGAATGGAATCAAAAAGGAATCATCAAAGTCAAAGAATACAATAACAACTAATTGGATCAACACAAATCGATTAAACAATGGAAATTCAATAAAAAATAGGCAAATAGGCAAAAACAGGGGATTCCAGACGTCTGAGGGGTTCATTCAGACGTCTGGTTTTGGCTTCTGGAAAAATTCCAGAAAAATCAACCAGACGTCTGAAAACCTAAAATCAGACGTCTGAAAGCCTTCCAGACGTCTGGGTGTTTATCCAGACGTCTGGTTTTGGTTTCTGGAAATATTCCAGAAACCCTACCAGATGTCTGATATTGCAAAACAGACGTCTGACCTCCATTCAGACGTCTGAAACCCTAGTTCAGACGGCTGAAGATAGTTTCTGCCTTTTTTTTTAAATTTCCACCGTATAGACTTTTGCTCCAGGTTTAAAACCAGACGTCCGATCTTGCATTTCAGACGTCTGAAGACCTGGTCTGGGCAACAATTTGCCTAGGCCAGAGTGGCTAAAACATATCAAAACAAATCGATCCAAATCCAAAGCAATAGACAAGAATAGAGGTTAGAAACTCATCTCCAACCACAGCAAAAGCAATAGACATAGATGTGAGTTCCAAAAACTCACCTTTTACTCAAAAACAAAGAATGAGATGCACAAGCACAAGAAGGAGATTAACCACTTTTGACTTCAACTCTACCAACTCCAATCTAAGAATAAAACACATATTTTCCCAAATTAGTGTTAGGAAATTTCTGAAATTGAAGAGGAGAAGAGTTGAAGAAGATGAAGAGGAAGCTTACCTATCCTTCTCTTTGATTTTTGGAGCAAGAATTCAAGTTGCAAGAAGAACTAGGGTTTTGTAATTTCTAATCCCTCTTCTTCTCCACCATTTTCAGTTTGCTTGAGGAAATAAATGAAATGGGAGAGAATGGATGAAGAGTTAGAGAGTTAGGGGGGTTAAGTGGGACTATGGGCTGAACCCATACCCAAGCCCAACTAGAAAAAGTAGCAAAAGTCATCTTACTCCAAACATATCAAAGATTATACTCAAAAAGATCGCAAACGCCATTTTGAACCCAATGGAAATAGTTTCGAGCTCCAATTCGGCCGTTTGCAAAAAGTAGCTTTTCGGACCTAAATCCGACTAACGATGCTATATTTAAATTAAACATTTAAATATATAATCATTAAATATGCGGGTTGTTACACATGCCGATTCGATTTTCCCCTCGAATTCAAGTGATTCGACTTCGCCCTCTCCAGCTTTAGTTATTTTGTCTGTGCATCATTTTTGCCCTTAATTGATTCTGTGTGTATTAAACATGTATTTAAAATCTCGTACAAGAAGTTCTATTGTGCTCATTTTGTTGATGTACATTACACATACTTACAGAAGAAAAACGAGTGTAATAGTTTCATTGTGAATAAAGTAATGATTTATAACTTTTTCATCTAGCTACCGTTATTTTCTGATTAACAGCTAACCTTCTCCTTTTGTCTATTGTATTATTTTTGGATTACTGCACCACTTTACAAATGCAAGATAAGAGCATAAATGAGTTTCGCTTTGTGTACTATTATAGAATTCAAGTTAAACAACGTGAATTATTAAACAATAGCTTTAATTGATTGCACAGATTCTACTTGGAATATACAACAAACTATTTTCTATCCACCCGACTGCTAAAGTTATTTAGTAGACATGTACGAATATATCCCCGTACAGAATTCTTATCTGGCATATTAAATGATTTTTTTATAGAAAATAAGTTAATTGACTAGTGTTCTGCTAGATTCTTCCAGTTCTCAGAGAACATGAGTGAAGTAGCATGTTATTCTTATATTATTTTTTGAAAGTGTTAATAATTGATAATCTTTCTTCAGGTATTTGAAGTAAGAGAGACCAACATGCAGATGATCAACAGGTTCAATTGATTGCAATTAATGTTTTTAGCATTAGACGTTTGTGATTTGTATTTAAAGTTGGCAAAATTTTCTTCTGTATTTAATAGGTGATGTTAAGTCTCTCTTCTAATGAAGTTGCTAAAGGATGCATAAAACGTTAATTTGTAAATAGCAAGGGATATTATTACTAAGACATTGTTCAGTCCACATTCTCATTTAACCATTTTTAAATCTTAACATTCTTCATCATTTTAAAAAGAACAGTCAGAAGCACCAATTCAGTTCATACGATTTTACATAATCAATACATAAAAAAGATTTTGCTAATGTACATTCACATTCAGAATCATGATATTCACATCCATATTCCATAATGAACATGGAGGGATGTGTATAGGAATTAAATTACTAAGAACTGAACATGAGTCTTGCATGAACAAACAAAATGCAATAACCAACTTTCAAAATACACAAGGCCCCCCAAAATGCCACTGCTTTGATAACCTCGGTTAGAAATAGCCATTCAATTTGAAGATGATTTATTATTGCAGAGCTTATAATTTGACTACATTTGCATGGTTATATTCAAACCGTGTAGAAAATGTGAAGCAAGAAGCACCTTATAATCGGTATTTTTTATTAGTTTCAACACTGCAAGAGTGGATGTGCTTAAATTACTAAGAAATTGTATTCTGTGTCTTCTGATGTTGTCATTATAAATCATCTATTGATCAGTGTCATATATATACAACTATCGAATAGACATATAACATTATATAGTATGTGGTAACGCTACACAAGCTACTTAATATATCTTGCTGGTGGTTTTGAGAAAATATTTGGGTCTTTGTATTTGGAGTGGAACTTGGTTTTGCTTGTGTGCATTACTAATCTTTGCAAGTTTATGCATTTCATCAGGATGTGCACTATCAGATTGAATTCTGATTATTGAAACATAATGATGTAAAGGTCCATGGGAATGTGCATCAACCCTTTTGTTTTTTCACTTCAAATTAGATTTCCAAAACTATAAAAAAAATTCTCCATCAAATCTTCTCATTTTTCGACAGCAAGCATTTTAAGCCAATCATTTACCCATGTAAGTAGAAATTTCAAATAAATGGGGCAAGTTTGGATTCGAGAAAGGTAAGCACTCAGAGAAAATTTTACATTACTGCATCAATATCCATAGTTCCTTCTGAAACTGCACCAACACTTTAACTGCAGAGTCATGTATATGATCGTGATTATGTCCGCTATGGTGATCTGAGATTGAAAAGAAAATTGCAGTTAGAAACATCAATTTGAAATAAGAAAAGAAGAAAGACTTTGCCTGATTTGCTCCAAAATATCAATCTTATATTCCAATAAGCTAAAAAGATAAGTTAGTTAGCCTGGTAAGTGTTAGACTATATTAAAGCTCAATCACTAAAACCATAGAAGTTCTGTACTTTCTTGTTATTTTGTTATCTATCTATTGTTATGTTCCCTGTAAATAACTTTGCTGAAAATGTATCAAGGCTCTGCTATTTGACCATAATAATAATAGTTATTCTCTCTACATCATACCAGAATCATTCCCACCCAATGTGTAGTAGGAACATAAAAGAGTGAATATCATATAGGGAAGGAAACACAGTCAACGTACTTGGAAAGATAACCATTTCTAGATATTTTTGTACTAATGCATAACTTTATTAATTTATTTATTCCATATAGTTTTATGTAATCTTATTAAGTTTAAATACATGTTTAATGCAAAGCGTAGGACGATCGTGGGTGAAGAGATCATTAATGCTTTAACGGATGAGTGCAGATATTTCCATGACCTGATATTTCCACAATCAAAGCACCGATATACATAAGGTACCACTTTAATTTTTTTCCTTCATAATTTTTGTTAAGTAGTTATACGATTAATGTTTCGAAACAGTCTTGTAATTGTAGTACTTTGTACAAGATGGTTCTTATAGCCAGCAAGAGATAAATGAGGTTTGTGATAATTTAGCTAGTTATATCATGCATAACTGGATGTAGTCTTCTTATATGCTACTATATGGTGAGTTTATTCTTTTCTCTTTCATACTTTCAGCATTACATGATTTAACTTTCAACATTACATGATTTAAATTGACCTTGTTTTTATCATGTGGCCACCTCCATTATTTGGAAAAAAAATGCAAGTATGATGATGATATTTGTTGTTGCATCTGTTTCTTTTTGTTGTGTGTTTTAGTACTAATTGATTGTTATAAAATTTTAAGTTTATCAAAACGTAAATGTTTTCTTTTTAGTGCATTGTGATTTTTCTCTTTGATACTGAAAAATAATGATTTTGTGCTTCTTATCATTGTTGAGTTATACATTGGCATATATTTTATTGGTTATATCTTTGATTGCAGAAAAAAAACATTGGAAGAATTTGCAGCTTCAGACGATATACCTTTGCGTCCAGGAGCTGAAAGGTGAGCCCTACAAGTCAACCTTTTCCTTGTATTCTTATTCTTTGAATGGTTATAATAAATACCGCTTTATATGAATAATTTTTTTAACAAATAGTTTCGGTTTTTATGGTTTTAGGTGATTGCACATAGTATCACTTAGGTATAGTATTCTACAAGTCAATATTTGTTCAACGGTTTGAATCACGCTACACAAGTTTCTATCAAGTGTTCTCTCGAGTCAAAATCAAATCGTCTAACCGCTAAGACGTTGGCATTGGATTCGATGAACTGTTTATATTAACATAAAGTTGAACTTGATTGTGCGGTTTTATATATGATGCACTGAATGAAGGCATACATGTAGTGTTCTTGACGACGTACAATAAAAATGGGGATAAATTGTCCAGGTTTGTTTGTTGGAACAATGGTAACCTGTAACTGTGCCATATTTTGTTTTGTTATGCATAAGTTTCTTAGATAGACCTAACTGTATATTTAATGAATTTCCAACCAATGCTGGCTCACATACACAACTACTACCTGACATAATAACAAATGTAAAATAAAAGTTTGACAATATGCGTCTAGAAAATTTGTATGAATTTTTCATCAATTGCAAATTTTGTTGATCGATCTTTGATTTCATAAAAGAAAAGTTAGAAGTTTATAAAAGAAGTTGCAAAATAAAAATTAGTTTAGGGGAATGCTTTAGCTTCAATATAAGTGTTTCATTTATCTCCACACGACGTTGCCAAATGTATTCTGCTGTAGTAGTTTTAGGATTTACCTCCAGCATCATGCTATTTGAATCTTGAAAGACTATATTATTTATAGCTTCAATGTTAGATTCTACCAATGCTGCTGCTAAATGTATTCTGTACACAACAAACATGTTTATTTCTTGTTTTTCCAGGTTCAAGTTGACATTGGAAACATGGAATGCAACATATGGTTTTGAGCTGAAGCCTAAAAATTTGGGTTTTTCAAGATTCCATGAAGTTCTTAAGGTTTTCACTATACTATTTCTTAATGGTTGTACTAATTAAAGATATGAATTAAGACTATACCATTTCTTAATGGTTGTACTAATTAAAGATCTGAATTATGCTGCTAAAATGAATGTATGAACCATTATTTTGTATAGATTATTAACACTATAATTTATATATGTTTATTTTGGTATAATGTTATTCAGCTTGTATTTGCCATCAAATTTAATTTTGAATGATTGTAATATTGCATGCAATTTGTTATAATTAATAATATATATATATATATATATTGTCTATTTGAGTACTGTAATAATGATTTCTGAGAATGGTTTTTTGCATCAGGTATGAATAGCTGATGCAATTGAGGGATTAGTTTGCACTGGTTGTTATAAAAAACCGATGCAACAAAGTAGCCTTTTAAACCCAAAGACTCTTATGTTGCATCGGTTTTCATTACAACCGATGCAACATGAGGGCTGTGTCCAAGCAACCAACCGTATTTTGCACCAATCGTTAGTAACAACCGATGCAAAAGGACCGTTTTGCATCGGTTTTAGAACTGATGGAAAACTGTTAAGCCTGTTCCATCGGTTGCATATGCATCAGATGTTAAACTGATGCAAAATGAGGTAAACAACCGATGCAAATGGCCTGTTTTGTAGTAGTGAAATCTCTGAATAGATAGATCAGCATGATAGGTTTGAGTAGTACCATTCTTTTAGGAATTAACTCGTCCAAGTAATCTAAGAGTTATCTAACTATGTCCAAGCAGTAAGACATGAGTAACGAAGGTAGAGGAGGTAGTGGAGCAGGTAGTACTACGAATACAAATGGTCAAACCCCAAATCCAAGAGGAGTTCGAATTGCCAAAGAGCCAGTGCTAAAGCAGCCAAGAGTGAATTTCACAACCTTATACAAGGATTACACCAAATTAGGAGGGAAATAATTAAAGAAACCGAGTATCGTGAAGGTACAAGCTTAAATAGGATGTTGTGAAAATATTTTTAAAGATCTTGGTTTATCCGATGAATAGAAAATGTTATTAGCGACATGACAATTGCAAGAAGGAGCAATAACTTGGTGGGTCTCCTTTATTAAAAATGTTTCATAAGAAGAGTTCTCGTGGGCCCGCTTTAAAGAATTTTTTGAGACTAATTCTTGCCAATAGTATGAAGGACCAAGATGTACCAGAACATCATGGACTTGAAGCAAGGGATCTATCTATAGCATAATATAAGACGAAGTTCAACGAGCTATCTTGTTTTGGACCAGAATTAAACAACACCCCATTTAAAAAATGAGATGTTTATTTTGGGTATAAGAGAAGAGTACCATAAGAGAATGACTGCTCATGTTAAAGGTACTTTTGTGGATTTAGTTAATATGGCTCTGAAGTACGAGGCCTTAGAAAAGAAGAGGCCTACTCCAGTGGCACTAACTAGTCGAAACGGTTTTAACAAGAGGAAGTTCAACACAAATTTCAAGGAATAATGAATAGAGAAACTGGGAGAAGGTCAAGGAGGCAAGCCTAAGGATAGTGGTTTTTAGGCAGAAAGCACATATTACAAGGCACTGTCCGAATCGTGAAGCCCAAAGAAACAAAGTAGGCACGTCTCCCCGGTGGTCCAGAAGACACTTTGTTTTAATTGCTATCAGCCCGAGCATTTGGTGAAGGACTTCTTATTCATTGAAAAGGTGCAGCAGCCCAAGGTGCATGCCATTAAGGATGAACCGTTGAATTTAAAATAAGTGAAGGGAAACGGCATCCTTGAAGGTACTTACTGATTAGTGGTATTTTCGTTCAAGCATTATTTGATACTGGTACCTCTCATAGTTTTATCTCCTGTGAATCAGTAGATAAATTTCATCTTATTCGTAGTACTGTAGAAAACCCTATGTATGTGTTTAACCTCATAGGCAGGGTAACCTATTTGAATATGATTTCTAAAGATGTGCTAGTTTCCTACCTTTCTCATCACTTTTGTTATGACCCGTATGATTTAGACTTTAAAGGGTTTGACGTTATTCTTGGTATGGATTGGTTATCAAAATATGGAGCTACTTTAGATTATAATGAAAGAACTATATCATTAGTAAGCAATTTAGGAAGAGTTCCTAGAGTATCATGTGGGAAACCTAGTATCCATATGTGTAGTTTCTTGTATGCACTAGAAGCATCCAAAGAAAATCTAGGGTATATTGAGGTTGTTAAGAATTTTCTTGATGTATTTGAAAAAGTTAGAAGTTTTCCCCTACACCAAGAGATAGAGTTCTGCATTGATTTAGTCCCTGGTGCAAGGCTTATGGTACATACTAAGTGAAGATTGGTTCCAAGGGAGAGAGAGAGGAGTTCGTAAGTCTAACCCAGGACCTATTAAGGAGAGAATTGATTAGATCTAGTCGTTCGAGTTGGGGGTCTACTGTGGTGTTTGCAGCTAAGTCTGATGGATCCTTATGGTAGTGCATGGACTATATAGGGAGTTGAATAAGATGACCATTAGCAACAAGTATCCCTTACCCCGCATCAATGATTTTTTTGATTAACTTCATAGAGCTACAGTATTTTCTCAGATGAATCTAGCTACAAGATTCCTTCAATTGAGGGTCACTGAAGATAGTATGCCCTTAACTACTTTTAGGGGCCCGACTCTTTCTTTGAGTGCTTAGTTATGCCTTTCGAGCTAATCAATGCACCGACAAATTTTGTAGATCTCATGAACCATGTTTTCTAAGATGTTTTTACAAGCTTGTGTTAGTTTTCATCGACAAAATACTTATCTATTCTAAATTTGAGAAGGAGGATGAACATCGTTTGGAAGTGGTGTAGGAAACATTAATGAGACATTTCCTAAAGGCAAAATTTTCTAAGTGCCACATTTAGAAATCGGAGGTAAGATTTCTTAGGACATATTATGACAGGAGAAGTTATTTAAGTGGACTTAGTAAAAGTAAAAGCTATTCAGGAATGGAAGCAACCGTAGACTCTTATCAGGGTTTGTAGTTTTTTAGGATTAGCTAGATACTATAGGTGGTTTATTAAAGATTATTCTAAGATTACTTTTGTCACGACCCGCCCTTCTGACCGCCCCTGGTCGGTAATTAAACCAACTTGAAACATTCAAAATGATGGATTATTGTTTAGTTTATATAGTTTAAACAGAATCAGCCATAGAAACACAAAATAATATAATATTTTGCAAACATGAATTTTTATTTTTATTTCCTTTTACAACATCAGAGTTTATACAATGTATTACATTCATACAATTGAATATTTCTTTTAAGTACAAAAGTTCCTGAAACTAAAGTGAGAGTTTACCCCCTCTCTCTAACTTCTCTGCCCGAAAATCTTCAAGTTGTAAATAACTCGGGTCTGACCCGAGTATTACATTCAAAAGAAAATAATACACAGGTCAGTCTAATTCAAACTCAGTTATTAGTGCATAGAGGCAATAATAATCAAATAGACGACAGTCACAGTAATTCTCGTCTATCCAAACCTTTTAATAAAGAAATCGGATAACGGTAATACAACACTTAACAGTGTTAAACAACAAATCAGCAGATTTAAAATATCAGCAGAGATAAATGGAAAGATTTTTTTTTGAAGATGATTTAGAAAAGAACAGAATTGCCGAAACGGCGATTAACAACAAAAATCATTAAATTAAACCAAATCAAAATACGATTCAAAATATATAGAATTGGCAACATAAAACAATTCTAGCAATAGAAAACATCAATTAAAAACATCAATTCTGATTGGCTGCAGTACACGCATGCATGTACGGCCTCGCCAATACGAAATACGCAACAGATCAATGAATCAAGAACAAAAGAAGTATCAATTTAAAAACTGTCAATTCTGTATGGCTGCAGTACACGCACGCATGCACTGCCTCGCCACATTAAAATGTGTGGCTGCAGTACACGCACGCGTGTACTGCCTCACCACCACAGTACAAGATGTCGTCATAACTCCAACCATTGACAGCAAAGCAATACTACAGAGGTCAAGTCAATGCTATCGCGACTCATCGTAACTGCAAATAAAACTAATAGTACCACAGGCTAGAATTTCAAGTGCAAATCCACTATCAGAAATGTAGACTGCAATTAAACAGGCCCAAATCAAACTACAACAAAATGCAAAACGTCAAGTCACAACTATCATGACTCAACACAACTACAAAACAACTCAATGAATTTTGGTAAAGTGCACAAAGGAAGTGGCATCACAACCAGGCAAAGAACTCAAAACAACAAAGACTAGGCAATTTATTCATGTACGAATGCTCATCAGGATGCATGAATAACACTCAAACTTTGAGTGACAAATTATACGAACTCGACATGCATGCAACCAAAAAACGCATAATGCAAGTAAGACCAGGATGCACCCGCACAAGACAGGTTAGCAAATAGAGGCCAGGCAGTTTAAAAATGCATTCATGTATATTAGAATTTGGAAACAAAGGCAACTGAACTCAAATGCAAAGCACAGAGGCTCGCTTGACCCAGTGCACCAAAGATCAAACTACAACAAGTAAAGATGTGACTGGTCAGAGGTGATAACTTGGGTATCAAACCAAACAGTGTACAAGGGCAATTGTACCAAAACAAGCTCACTAGACAGTACACATGTACTTATGCACAAAATAAAATTTGAAATGCAAAAAAGGGGAAAAACAATATATAATGAATCAGAGGCAATAGTGGCACTATACAACACCAAAGCTGTTGCACATGGCAACATCAAAAATGCCAACTGTATTACATATTTTCAAACTAAGAAATAGGCAGCACAAATGTCATATCAACTTTGATATCACCGAATACAGAGGATGTGCACAAGTACACAACAGTTTTAAATATGAAGATAGTGTAGTCTAGGTAACATGAATTGAAACAAGACCACACAGTCTAAACTTAAGTCCAACAAGCGACCAAACAAACAAGTACCCATTCAAGTACTCGATCCAACGGCCTGATCCAACAACACAAGTGCAACAAGCAACAAAGACCAAAGACACCAAACTAAATGAAAATATAGAATTATGGTGGAGCAACAAAACAAGAAATGAACCAACTCATATGTCAGTGGAAACAGGTAATATCAACTCAAAATAACAACACAGTGGGTGCTGCAACTACACGCAGAAGCCTCAAGTTAAGGCCGACGTCAAATACCATCACAAAACCAAAGTGACCGGGGTCAACAGAAATACAAAGAGGTAATTAAAGATCAAGGCACAGCCGAAATGAACAATCATAGTACAAACTCATGTATAGGGCATATATACTTGAAACTAAAAACAAATACAAGTGCAGAAATCATAATATTCGAGCTGCAGGTCAATGATACAATGACCGATGTCATAAAGCAGTAAGTAGACTCGAACAAAGACGAAAGTGCTGCTAGAAGAAAATGCATCAGAGGATCCATGGCACAAACCAAGTTTAATCAGAAACCAGACAATATATATGAAATACACTGGACAGAAAATCTAAAGCACAAGGCAAAACAAGTCGATACAACATGATCAAACCCAATTCGCGACCAAAGACAGTAATTGCCGAAGTTATAGAAAAATTTATCAACATCGAGAAAAAATCGAACCAAGTCAGAAAAAAAAATCACCAATCACCAAAACAAAAAACGAATTGTAGAAGTACCATTTAAGAGATGAATTAGATATGAGTAACTAGAATTACTCACCTTAGAACGAAGAGCTTAGATCGAAGAAATCGAAGCAGTCATCGTCAGCCGCCTTCGATTTGAACGAACCCTAATTTTGAAAAGAGGGACGAACGGGGGAGAGCGAGGCCGCCACCATTTTTTTGTTCTCGAGGAACGAGCGAAAGAAAATTGAGCCGCCATTATTATTTCGTTCGATCAATTTTAGGTTATTAGGGTTTGTAAATGATTTGCTTACTAGTTATCATGGCAAAGCAAAAGAGACATGGGCCAACATTTATTTTAAGGCCGCATACTCTTTACACTTAACAAAATTTCCAAAAGAATTTAAATTCGGTTTAAAAACTCTAACAGCAATTAACAAGCGATATTAATCGTCCAATGATGATATAAATCAATACAAAAATCAATGTTGTTATAGAAATTTTAAATTGAATTCGATTTAAATTTCAACACGTTTTTACGTCATATGTCCACACAACAACTCCGATAAATATGAAATTTGAAATCCGATAATAATTCAATATGACAG
This sequence comes from Allium fistulosum, assembly GCA_030737815.1. Lineage (NCBI taxonomy): Eukaryota > Viridiplantae > Streptophyta > Magnoliopsida > Asparagales > Amaryllidaceae > Allium > Allium fistulosum. The sequence goes on from CM060904.1 coordinate 133,550,021, forward strand.
ACCCAATGGAACTGGTTTCATCGAATTCCGAGACTGTGCCTCGGAAGGCAATTTTTAAATTCAATTTAAACGATAAAATTTCAAAACTGAACAAATCACTTTCAAATTCAATTCTGAAGCTTCTATTATCTTCAGTATTATCAATATGAATTTTATCAAGCCTTTAAAATATTTTTTAATAAGCTTAAATTTTTTATTCAACTTTCAGTAGATTAAATTCTAAAATTTAATCGCCAAATTCATTCTGATAATTTGAAATTCAAGTCAATATATCATTCAAATATTTAAAATTTATTAAATATTTTCAATTTAAATTGTTCAAAATCCAGGGTCGTTACACCTCCCATTTGACTAAGTTGACTAAGAAGCGGGAGTAGTTAATATGGACTCCAAAGTATGAAGAAGCATTTCTAGAATTGAAGAAGATAATGACCATCGCACCAGTTTTGGCTATCCCATATGAAAACAGTGGTTCACGGTTTACACAGATGCTTATGGAATGGGACTAGGTGTTGTTTTTGTGCAACATGATAGAGCGATTGCATACACAGGCGGCCAGTTGAAGCGTCTTGAGAAGAACTATACAATGCATGACCTGGAGTTGCTGGATGTTGTCTTTGCATTAAAAATGCGGAGGCACTACTTGCTGGGTAAGGATCCTTCAATTCCTCTTAATTTCTTTCGAGTCTTTAGAGATTTTAGGGGTAAGTTTTCTTTCTTTAATTAGGTGAAAATTTTGAGCTATTCATGAATCATAAATTTTTGAAGTATCTTTTTACTCAGAAGGATCTGAACCTAAGGCAACAGAGGTGGTTGGAGTTTCTGGCATCCTCCGACTTGGGTATTCTTTATACGCCAGGGAAGACCAGTGTGGTGGCGAATGCCTTAAGCAGTAATGTTGTTTTGACTCATTTGGAGGTTATCTTGACACTTTAGGAAAGGATTATGAGAAATCAAAGGAAGGATGAGATATTGGAAAGGCTAATTCAAGGTGTTGAGGAGGGTAGTTGTGTGGATTTTGTGACGGATAGTCGAGTTGCTTTAAGAATGAGCGAATGATTGTGTGTTCCAATGTGGATGGGCTGAGGCAGGAAGTTTTGTCAGAATGCCATAAGTCTAAGTTATCCAAGAGTTCATAAGATGTATAAGGATATGAAAAGAGTATTTTGGTGGCCGGGAATAAAGGAGGACATTTCCGTCTATATTATCATATGTTTGTTTTGTCAACAAATCAAAGGTGATCTTCAGAAGGCAACTGCATTATTGCAACCATTGGAAATACCTAACTGGAAATGGAAAATGATATCAATGGATTTTATCGATGGATTGCCCAAAAGTAGAATGGAAATAAAGGAGTATGGATTATTGTGGATCGGCTAATGAAGAGCACACATTTTATCCCGGTAAAACCAACGGGAACCGCTGCTACTTTAGCTAAAATTTTATGAGAGAGAAAGTCATGTTGCATTGAGTTCCTATAAGTATAGTAAGTGATCGAGACCCCATATTAACTAGTCAATTTTGGGAAGCGCTGCAAACAAGTCTTGGAAAAAATCTGAGCTTAAGCACACCATAGCAACCTAAAATAGACAATCAGACAAAGCGGGTGAATCATGTTTTGAAGGATATCTGTGGGAATGTATTCTGGATTTTGGTGGATCATGGGGAATCATTTTTATTTAGTCGAGTTCTTCTATGATAATAGCTTCCAAGAGAGCATCAGTATGGCACCTTATAAAACCCTAAGATTACCAAAAGAGTTATGCTAATAAGAGGTGAAGGGATTTGAAATTTGTGACTGAAGACTTGGTGTTCATAAAGATTTCTCCAATAATAGGAGATGTTCGATTTGGAAAATCTTGGAAGTTAGCTCCAAGGTATGTTAGACCTTTCTGTATTCTTAAGAAAAATGGACCGCCTTGCTTGTAGGGTCGAGTGGCTAGAGAGATTGGCAACAATTCATAGCATGTTCCACGTATCTCATTTGAGAAAATATGTTCATGACCCATCTTTGATTGTGGAGCCATCGGTTCAAGAGGAACTAGAAATAAAAGTAAACCTGACAGCGGTTAGACATCTAGTTTATTTTATGGATCAGGGTCAAAAGAGGTTGTGTAACAAGGTGGTGCGACTTGTCAAGATTCAGTGGAATGGTGATCCAAACGACTGTGCTTGGGAGATGGTGGATCGTATGAAAGAAGCGTATCCTAATAGATGTTAGGAAAGCTAGTCGTAGGTTGCATGTACAGTGTATGTTTTTTGCTATGGATGCATAGTACATGTCTTTGTATATGTTTTGTGATATTAATGTAAATTTTTTGTGTGGTTTGCATTATCTCCTTGTTTGCTAATTTCAGGACGAAACTCTTTTAAAGAGGGGAGAGTGTAATGACCCATAATTTAATCACTATTTAAATGGATATTTATTTATATTTTAAATAATCAATAAATGAATTTTTATTAAAAATAAAATTATTCTAAATAATAACTAATGATGGTAAAATCATTTTTAATTTTTTACCAATATATAGTCATAGAGAAATAGAAAATGTGACCAGAGTATTTTTTCTTCAAAATATTGATTTTTCATTAGTTAAAACTTGTTTAAAATGTCATAGCACTATTGTGAACACACATGCACACATTACAAACCATTTTAACATGGTGTGTACACGAATATTTGCATGTACATGTTTTCTTCTTAAGTATATAAACATATAAGATTTAGTCATAATATATATATATATAACATATATAAAAATATCATTTTCCAACACATAATACTAGATGCATGGCATAAATAGTGCATGACGAGGGGGGGGGGGGGTAAATGTAGTGGATGGAAATGATGAGGGGGAGAGGATTGAGGTGCATGCATATACATATTTTATTACAACCACTTACATATTTTTAAATAATTTCCTAAGACTATATATACCATTACTCTTCCATGTTCCCATTTTTACAACCTTCCTTTCCATTTCAAAATTCATAAGAGTTTAAGAAAAAAATTCATGGTTTCGACTTCGTAATTTCTTATAAGAAAAATTCTTTTTGCAAAAATCTCTCCGTTAGTTCACAAAATCACTTCTACATCTTCTACAACACCTCTCTTTCAAAATACAAGCAACCATCCACCAAAACATCACATGGCCATACCCAACAAGGCCCACGCCAAGCCAAAAGTCCACTTGGACGATCCCATTTCGAGTGTTTGAGAATCAAAAGTTCCAATTTTTGCAAGTTTCTAAAATATTTTCAAGTTTTAGCAAAAGTTCATTTTGAATTTAAAAAATTTTGGTCAGTAATACTCTTATTTTAGGAAAATAAAAGTACTTGAGTTGGATGAAATATATGTTGTGAAAATATAGTTGTTGTTGTGTTGAATTATCATGTTGTGTTGATGGCATATGATTATAAATTTATGCTTGAGCTTGGATTTGTGATTTGGTTGTTAAGTAAAATGTTTGGTTATGGATATATAAATGGTTGGTTATGATATGATGGTAGCGTGCTTATGAAACCAAAACCAAGTGTATGTGATGAACTATTGTGAAGACAACACCTTGAAAAGTCGCAAAGGACTTAAGATCCGATTTGAAAACAAAAGTTCTTTCTAGCCTTGGATTTTTGAAATGCTTTTCCATGTTTTCATACTTTGTTTAAGTTTTCAAAACTCGTCCATTTGTGTTTTCAAACATGTAGTAGCTAGAGTTGAAGTAAAGTTTTTCACCTAGAAGTCAATTCTAGCGAACTGCGCTCATAGCGATAGTCGATGTGGATGCAGTTCGGAAAATTTCACGATTTCAAGTTTTAAAGTGTTTTCTTTTAAATTGTTTTTGAAAACACGGTTCAAATTAAATAAGTAAGTCAAAAGTTTAAGTTTTACTTATTTAATAATACATATATTTAATTTATTAATTAAGGTAATTATTATTTAATTAATTAATTAAGCAATTAAGTTAAGTAATTAGAGTTTAATAAACTACTAACCAAGTAAATTATTTTAATTAGTGAAGTTTTAAATAATGATTAATTAAGAAAAAGGAAGTTAATTTTTATTTAATCAAGTTTATTTACTTTAGTTAGTTATTTAATTAGAGTTAGTTATTTAATAAATTATTATTTAATTGAAGGTTAATTATTCACTTAAATTGGAATTAATTCTTAAATAAATTTTATTTAATTAAAGTTCAATTATAAATAAAATTAGTGTTATTAATGATTTATTCTTGATTTACTAAAGGTAAATTAAGTACTGTTGAGTTTTAAACTTATGGTTTAATTAAATTTTATGTTATCCCGCCTTTGGCAAGGCCGTGATACCAAGACATTATCTGGAAACCAAAGATAGTTCGTCTTGAAAATCGGTTATAAATAGGTCTACTATGCATACCGGTAAAATTTCCCTAGTTTGGATCAAGCTACAATTGATATGACACGACAAGAAAAGCTACGGAAGCCAACGTTCCAAATTTCTGGTCAATCGGAGTTCGTACACTCAAGATATTAATCGATCAAAATCAAGAAAGCCAACCACATTCGTATCTATACAATTTCGTATCCACTCCCCAAAAGAGATGTAGTTCATATCCATCGCCTACTACCTACCTTCTTATCAATTGAACTAGAGCCATTTCATATCCATTAAACTGGAGCCGTTTCTTATCCATTATGTTAACAACACTTTGTGTGCATCAACAAATGGCACCTCGTATCGGTCCTTTACCTACATGGTTCGTATCGTTCATTACTGATCGATACAAAAGAGGCCCAAAATCATTGATACGAAATTGGCTGCTGATTGATACGAAGGGATCATCCATCCATCGACACGAAGTGCTTAGTAAACCACCGATACGAAATAGCTACAGGATTCAATACAAAGTAGGGCACAGTAGATCGATACGAAAGGGACATATCGGGTCGATACGAGCAAGAACATGTTCAAGAGGATGACTCGGTCACTCGGCATAAAAAGTGGATGGATCCTTGAATATAGCGCCACATCTTCTGATCGACATGTGCCAGCATGGATACGAACAACATCGATACGTATACCATTGATATAAACTCGATAATGTCTTACAAATGCAAACTTGGATCAATCATATCTCAACATCTACAAGTCCAAATGCCACCAAATTTTTGCAAGAACTTGCATACCACATCAAGAATGTCATCGATCGATCTAAGCCTAAAAGGAGTTGTTTTGGATCGATACGAATTAGGTACATATCGATTATGGATTGATTACAAATGTCCAAGGATCGATCATGTGTGCCAACCCACATGAGAGAAGGGGTCTTCAGAGATGTGAGCGGGATATTTTCAGCCTACACCTATAAATAGCAGTCGTAGGCCTTTAGAAATGGGAGTTTTTGGCTTCTCTACGCCTATACTCTGTTGAAATCTTCATTGTATCTTGAGTGTACTATTGTAGTCATTTGTAACCAATGAGAATCATTAATAAAATAGCAAACTTCCCATAGTGGACGTATGCTACCATGCTGAACCACTCTAAACCGCTGTGTTCTTGTACTTCCATTTGTCTATTTTTGGCGTGTTTGTTAGATTAACCAAATTTTGCATTTAAATTCTTCGCTTTAATTTCTTCAAATACATCCGAAGAGTGTTGTGCCCAATTTTGATACAAACACTTTGGTGCTTTCACTGAGAAAAACCAGCTTTTCTCCCGCTCATTGGATTTGTAACCGTCGTTGGATATCAAGAATTTAAGGAGAAGATGCAGATCTCATATCCTATAGTTCTTCCATTCTATTCAGATTACATCAAATCTAGGAAGGAGCTATGTCATTCACCATGGTTACCACTAGGACTGCTTCAACTACTGCAGATCGGGAAGGACGATATAGACAGAACCCTGCGTAGCTACCCGCTATATGTGAGAACTCAGTTGGACCTTCAGATTCACTTGGCTCTGTCACTAGGGATGAGTTGCAGATTTTGATGTCAGAATTGACCCAAAGCCGCTAGCAGCTTACTTAGTAGATCCGTGCCAACACGGAGTTAACCAACCAATTGAATCAAGAAAGACGAAGGAGATCCAAAAGGGATCATGCTTCTTATTCATCCACCAAAAGTTCAGCTTCTTCTAATTACAATCGCAGATCTACACGTCCACGGCTGGATGGAAGCTACGCACAAGTTCCCGAGCATCAACACACTTTGAATCTTGGACAAGTAGGAGCTGATCCATCTGCAAGTCATCGGGTTGGACCATCCACCCGAGGAGGGGCAATTCCTTATCACACCGTTGATAGTCGTGCTGTTGCTACCACCATAGACTTAGAAGCTGAAAATCGAATCCATGCAGATCTAAACCTTTGCCAACATAATCGCACTCCTGAACCGTATATACCCGAAGATCTAGAACCAAGGAGGCGAGGCATGGATCGTCGACTGCACCCGACCCATCCTTGCATTGTGGAACCCGACCACACCTTGGCCCAAAATGCTCAGAATGTCCAGATGCCAAACATCCCAACCATGATTCGTGAGAGTCAGGGCCTCACCAATGACGACCGAGGAATCTTCCAGAGTCATACACCCTTCACTGATGACATCCTCTATGCTGAACTGCCCCATCGACTCAGAATGTCAACCTTACCTGATTATAAAGGGAGTTCGGAACCTAACCAAAACATCCTGAAATATGAATGGCTAATGAATGCTGCACGAGCTGACGATGCAGTTAAGTGCAGGAGTTTTCCTATCTTCCTAGGAGGCATCGCGACCATGTGGTTCACTTACCTACCACCTCACTCCATCTTTGTTTTATCAGTTGGCTATGAAATTCATCGAACAATTTCGTATGCACGTCACAAGGTCTAAGGATGTTAACACTCTATCCAACATCACCCAAGCTCCGGGGAAGACACTCCAACGTCATCTGGAGAGGTTCCATGCTGCTTGCATAGAGATTAGTAACCCTAATGATAATTCCATATTAATGGCACTGACTAAAGGAATCAATTCTGAATCATAATTTGGCAACTGGTTGGCTAGGAAACCCTTGCATCATTAGACCGTTTCTACTCTAAAGCGGCTAAGTTCTTGAGAACAGAAGGTGCTAGACAATCATGGAAGAAGGATGACATAGGGCCCAGTGTCGAAGGCGTACAAAGTAACGTTGCTGTGAAGCAAACCGGTGAGAGTTCCGGTAAAGTGTAGTTGAGTATATAGAATAATCAGAATCAACAAAAAGGCAATAGAGGTCATGGTAAGAAGCGAGATCAGAATCGTGGACTAAGACCCTAAGCTTCCATGTTTGATACTTACACTACTTTGAATACATCTCTGAAGAATGTATACTTTTAGGCCTGTAATACTGGCCAATATAAGAAGCCTGCACTAAGACAGTCCTTTGAAAAACAAATTCAATATGGAAATTCTATAGATTCCACGATTGTTACGATCACAATACCAATGAATGTCGCCATTTATAGGATATTATTAAATATTTAATTTGAGAGAGGAAGTTGGAACAGTTCCTTCGGGCGCCGCAGACTGGAGGTGCGGGCCCATCAAACCAGAATCAAGTACAGAACCAGGCTAGACCAGAGGAATTCGCGTGTACTGGCGGGAGGTTGGTCGTTAATAGAGTAAGTGGTGGTCCTCATCCAGCTGATCGGAGCTGGAAGAAAATGGAGTTGTATGCCAGCTCAGTCAGGCATGCTTGGATGTAGAGGATGATAGACGACATCCAAAGAACAAAGGACGATGACAGACGACATCCTTTTCTAAGATAGAGACGCCGACTGAGTCGAAGCCCTCAACATTGAACCACTTGTTATATCTGCTCAAATAGGTCCTGCTTGGGTGTAGAGGATCTTAGTGGACAGTGGAAGCTCTGTGAAAGTTCTTTTCAAGCGAGCGTATGATTTGATGAAAATGGAAGCAAAAGACTTGAAGCCATGTTAGTCTCGTATACATGGCTTTAATGGAAGTGCAATAGTACCTGTTGGAATAGTGGAGTTACAGGTGGAATTGGGAATTGGAGATCGCCAGATAGTCCGGATGTTAATGTTCATTGTGTTGGATATCAATTCCCCGTACAATGCTTTATTGGGCCGACTGGCCCTAGCTGAATTCAAGGCAGCCATTGCTCCTTGGTGCTTAACTCTTGAGTTCCCCACTGACCATGGGGCTAGAGTCATTTAAGGAGATCATGAGCCTGACGCACCTTTTATATCGCTGAGCTGCGGGAGGCATAGCGGAAAGAGAAGGGCAAGGACGTAGAGGAATATCTTTGCGTCCATTTCAATGAAAATTGACAGCTAATGCCTGGCCCTAGGCCCAGGCACCACAATCAATTCCTCAAAGATCTCGATCCACTAGATTATGATAATAAGGAGGAAATCAAAGACAGTTAGGCTTCCTTGGTGAGTTGAAAATCGATGTCCCAATCGATGATGATGTTGATTCTAGAATTATAAAGGTCGGATCTTAGCTAAGCCAATAGATGAGAGAGAAATTAGTTGAATTTCTCTGGGCGAACCTCGACGTGTTTGCTTGAACGCACTCATACAAATGTGGGATCTCGTCAGACATCGCGAGCCATACATTGAATATTGACCCGCGGCATGTCCCGATCAAGAGAAAAAGGCGTGGTATGGATCCAGAGAGATCTACTGTCCTAAAGGAAGAGGTGGATAAACTCAAGTCAAACAAGTTTATCCAAGATGCATTATATCCAGAGTAGGTATCCAATCCGGTGCTTTTTAGGAAACCCAACGGGAAATGGAGAACTTGTGTGGACTACTCAGATTTGTATAAAGCTTGCCATTAACGTAGTTTTCCACTTCCCAGGAATAATCAGCTTATATATTCAACAGCTGGACACGAACACTTATCCTTCATGGACGCATATTCTGGCTATAATCAGATACCAATGCACTTACCCGATCAGGAGCATACCAGCTTTGTCACCGATCTGGGACACTATTGTTATAAAGTGATGTCGTTCAGACTCAATAATGCTGGAGCAACTTATCAACGGCTTGTCAACAAAATGTTTGCCAACCAGATTGGGAAAACCTTGGAGGTATACGTGGATGACATGCTTGTAAAGTCGCAACTCTATGTCAATCATGTCAGAGACCTGGAGACAAAGCTCATCATCCTCCGAGAGTACCGAATAACGTTCAACCTATTGAAGCGTCACTTCGAAGTTGCGTTCGGAATGTTTCCTGGATTCATTGTCAATGCTCAAGGAATTAAAGCCAATCCTGAGAAGATCTGGGCGATGGAACCTCGAGACTCGAAAGTCTATAAACCAAGTTCTAAGCCTCGACGAGAAGGTAGCAGCATTAAGCAAATTCATCTCCAAATCCACCGACAAGTGCATTCCCTTCTTTGACTTGATCAGGAAAGGAAAACGAAACTTTGAATGGACTGAGGAGTGTGAAGGCGCATTCTAAGCACTGGTTCAATACCTAGCTACGCTACCTATTCTGTCAAAGCCAATTAATTACGAGAGAATGTACCTCTATCTGGCAGTGTCAGAAAAAACAATCAGCGCTGCATTAATTCGGGAAGAGGATAGGATACAATGACCGATCTGCATTAGCAAGCGATTGACTGAGGAAGAGAGGAACTATCCGAAGTTGGAAAAACTGGCCTATTGTCTTGTTATTGCCTCGAGAAAGCTCCGTCCTTATTTCTAGGCTCATCCTATCATGTTCGACACCGACCAGCCATTATGATAGGTCCTTACATGGCCTGAGACGTCTGGTGGGTTACTCAAGTGGAATATCGAGCTGAGTCAATTTGACCTCACTTATACACCGAGGCGAGCTATCCAGGGACGAGTTCTGGCAGACTTCATTGCTGAATTTACTATCCCAGAGGACTTGCTCGAGACTAGTGAATTTCCAAAACATGTATGGAAGCTACACACAGATGGTGCATCAAACGACCACTGCTTAGGCACTAGAGTTATACTCAAAACCCCAGAAGATTGATCCATATGTTATGCTTTGAAGTTTGATTTCTATGCAACTAATAATGGGGTTGAGTACGATGCCTTACTCATAGAACTCAAACTTGCTAGAGATTTGAAGATTATTGCTATGGAGACTTATGGCGATTGACAATTAATCATATGCCAAGTTTGGGGATAATACCAAACTAGAGACCGGAGGTCGGCTACTTATCTCACTCGGCTCCTAGAAGTGTTGAATCAGTTTGACTATTATGCCATCTATTACATACCCCGAGAGCACAATCAAAAGGCCGATTCTTTGGGGAAACTGACCAGCACCGGTAAAGCACAGCAAATGGGACTTGTCCCCGTTAAGATACTTACTTCCCTGAGCATCAATCAGATAGAGACCAACTGGGTGCATGAAGCAACCCCGAAAAGGAGTCATGGATGACCCCGTTCAGAAATTATCTTGAGCATGGAGCTTTGCCTGAATGCAGAAGTGAGAAAAGACAAGTTCTTCGGAAAGCTTTCCGATTTGTTATCCATAATGAAGTCATGTATAGAAGAGGATACGCTATTCCTTTACTCCAGTGTATCGCCCACGACGAAATCAAACGAGTGTTACATGATGTGAAGGAGGGAGAATGCGACGATCACACTGGAGGGAAATCTCTTGCTAAGAAAATACTCCGATACGGATACTATTGGCCAACTGTGAATCGAGATGCATTAGATTATGCCAAGAAGTGTGATAGATGTCAGAAACATGCTCGGATTCCAAGAGCCCCGCTTACTGAAATTACTCAAATGGTCAGTCCATGGCCTTTTCCTTATGGGGGGTCGATATTATTTGGTCTCTACCTCTGGCTAAAGGTGGTGTGAAGTACGCCATCGTTCTGGTTGACTACTTTATCAAATGGGCATAAGGCAAGCCCCTTGCAACCATCACAACAAAGAAAGTAATCAACTTTGTTGTACGTAACATTATCTATCGATTTGGCCTCCCATATACCATTATCATTGACAACAGAGTCCAATTCAACGGTGTCGAGTTCATGAATTTCTGTCAACGTTTCCACATCTAAAAGAAGTTCTCAATAGTTGCTCATCCTCCAACAAATGGACAGGTCGAAGCCGTTAACAAATTTATGAAATCCATTATGAAGAAACGATTGGAGAAGGCCGGAGGCAAATGGGTCGATGAGCTAGCCATGGCCCTATGGGCATATCGAGCTACACACAAGTCTACGACTGGACATATTCTATTTTCACTTTCCTACGGCTCAAAAGCCATCATTTCGGTCGAGTTAGAAGTACCTTCTCATCATGTGACTTACTATGATTCAAAGACAAATTATATATTGCTTGTCGAATCTCTTGATTTATTAGATGAGAAGCGTGAAGGGGCTAATTTGAGGGCGACCATGCACTAGATCCGAGTAGCCCGATTGTATAATGCTAAGGCATGACCTAGAACCTTTGAACTTAGCGATCTCGTGCTCAAGGGAATTTATCCAATCCCTTCTCATATGAAGCCGACATGGAAAGGACCGTATGTTATTGAATGAAGGCTCGGAGACGACACATTCAAATTATCAATCGTTGACGGTCTCACTTTGCCGAGAGCTTGGAACAGCGAGAGTCTTCGACACTACTACACATAACAAGCTTTACTTATTCATTTAGTCTGCTTTTCATTTGAAATTTGTTTATGCATTTTGAAATATGAACTTGTAATAAGGAAACCGACTTTTTTATACTTTCTTATATTATCAATAAAATGAAATCTCTTCGAGCCAGAGCAGTGATTCTTAAAGTGCATCATGCGACCATCACAATGCACGGTGAGCTGAGTCCCATCCTACGGTAGGACTTATTCAAATAGAGAGCGACTGTGACACGACTGGCCACTCGCTAAGTAAAACCCCAAGCTCGGGGGCAAGTCATCGCACTGAAACCAAAAAGGATTGATATACAAAAATCCTCTAACTAAGTCTGATTCTCAAAGTGCGAGCGGGAGTATAAACTCCAAATCCAAAACATGGGCTCGAGGAGGGTGGATCCGTCCACCCACAACTTCACCCATGTTCAGTCTAAACATGAGGAGGATGGATCCGTCCATCTAACGACCTCACCTTTCATATTTAGAAGCTCGAGGAGGGTGGATTCGTCCATCTAACTACTTCGCTTGTTTACTCAGGGTGGATGTGACCCGACCATCCACGATCCTGATCAATTCATCATTCCGGGAGTGCGAACGAGATCTTAAAACTCAAAACATATGTGATCGACCATCTATTAACTAACTCTAGATCCCTAGAGTGTAGATCGGGTGAGAACCAACCACCCGTGAGACAACTCTAAGTCCTCAGAGCGTGGATTGGAGTATAAACACAAACTGGGTGTGACTGACCGCCCACTGATCGGCCAAAGTCCCCAGAGCGCAGACACAACTTTAAACATCAAGTAGGCATGATCGATAACCAACACACTAGTTCGATCCCTAGAGTGTGGATGCAATTATAAATAAGTGAGCGAGTGTGATCCGACCACTCGAAGTCATTTCATTATAACTTGGTTTCGACCGAGTTAAATCAAAGGTGTCAAAGACGGAGAGCCACTATCATCCGACCACTTCAATTCATCCCCAGGACTGTGGCATACCTCCAACACCTGCTGTTGAGCGAGAAAGTACAACATCAGGAATCGACTTAACGTTTGGTTACGGCCTAAAGCCATGACTCCGGGGCTTAACAACCGAACACAAGTCCAATCCAAAGATTGAAGCTTCACAAGTATATTGAATAGTGATTCAAGTACTGAGACGTTTAAGAAAATAAACTCAGAGTTATGCCAAAAAACAAAAGGATATTTAATTTCATCTATTCTTTGGAAACAAAATGAGGACAAAAACTTATTCCAAAGGTTTCTAAAAGCGGGGGCTGAACTCGCATCTATACATGGCCTATAGAAAAAACGTACCCTACTCCTACCTATATACCAAAATAAAAAAAAGAGAAACATGCCTACTCCTTATATTGCTTGGACTTCTTCTTCCCTTTCGACTGTGAACCATCGGAACTACCGCTGTGGTGCCTCTTCGAGCTCTTGCCTTTGCCCTGTTGGTCCTTGGCCAGGGGAAGTGTGGTAGTCTTCTCCTCTGAACTCATTGAAATTAGGGTACTCTAAGAATGCATGGTCGAAGGAATGGGGACACTCTCTATATGAGAAGACACGGGAGGCATTCCCGTAATAATAATTGTACCGCTCGGTGTGATCATGCGTAAAGGGGCAGGGCCAGGACCAGCCATACCAGCTCCAATGCTACTAGCTTGTGCGGCCTTTTCCATTTCTTCATTTATTTCCGCCATCACTTCCTCATCATAAGCTGCCTGAGGGTATGTAGGAATGCAACTATTTAGAGTTGAAGTGCTGGCCATGAACACACCATCACCCGCAACAAAAGGTAGATCCATGAGTGGATCACTCTAGTGGCCGAGAAGCTCCTCCATCATTTGTTCATCGAGAACGAAGGCATTCTCATGAACTTCCTCGGTAGTTGTGGTGGTTGTTGTGGTCATTGCCTCCGTCATAAGAGCCTCCTGCACGTGCTGTAACTCTTGGGTTGCAGGAGGGACAGCCGATGCCAAATCTATGACTAAATAAAGACAAGAAACAACGTTAAGAAGATTTTTTTAGCAATGTCCTGGCCTTTAAACCGATTTAAGAAGTGCTCAGAGTACCTTCCTTAGATTGGCTCGTGTGCTAGGCTGAAACATCTTCGAAAACATGCTCATGAACGGGAGACAAGTGAGGTTGATTGGGGTCATAAGCTGGAACAACTAGAGGGTCTGATGTAGAAGTAAGCTCGGGTTGAGTTGTTGCTGGCATTTCAGAATTTGTTTCGTGACGTTCAACTCCAGACCCCTCTCCAACATCCGGGTGCTCAATGGCAAGTTTCTTTTTCACAAATGTAATGAAAGCTTCATGGAGAACCCTCCTCTCGTCCTCAGTTATGACCCGATTTTCCAGCTCGAACACATCAATGGAAGTAGTATGGTGTTTTTCCTCTTCATCTTACATCGAGCAACACCATGCACTGTGCAGATGAAGAGAGTAGTCATCGAGCCAACTCAAGCGACGGTATCTCAAGACATTGACGTTGTATATGATTAGAAGGTCCTCCATATCACCTTCCAACCTAGCTTCTGCCGCTGTAACAACCGCTTCAGCCCTAGCCTCGACTTCTTGATCTTTAACTTGGTTGCATCCCGCTCACTCCTAAGCTCCACAGCTTGATCACATGCCTCCTAAGCAGCTCTATTTGCATCATCCTTTTCCTTGACAACTTCAATATACTTCGCTTTAAGCTTATTAAGCTCGTTGAGTAAATTGTCCCTTTCGGCTGTGACGATGGCATTTCTATGGCCCGTAAAATCAAGTAGGTGAACTTGTATCCCATAAAATCAAGTGGGTGAACTTGTTGCCCGGTAAATCAAGTATCACTACCCAGAGGATTGTGATTTTGGAGGGTGTACCTCGTAGCCTTGAAATCGAGGGTGTAATTATACAATTGCTTTTGAAAGGAAATCCGTACTTGTTGTGCGGGACTGGATGTAGGGTAACTCCGAACCAGTATAAAATCCGGTGTGTTCTTTCCTTTACTGCTTTTATTTTATTTCTACATCTGTATTTGTTTCTGTGATCATATTCGTGTCTGTATATTACATACATCTGTTTCTAAATTAACATAAACTCAAAAATATTTAGTAATTCTTTATAAACACTATTCACCCCCCTCTAGTGTTAATCCTAGCCCTAAGATCCGTAATCCGCATTTCTCACAATTGATTTTTCATAGGTCCCATCGTACTTAGGGTTCCATCCCCTTAACGGGCTCGAAGTGGATTCCATTCCACGAATAAATTGGTTTTTAAGATGCTAGTGCATTTTTACGAGTTTTAACAAAATTCCTAAAAAATACTTATTCTTGAAGTCTTGAACTCTTGATAATTTTGATACTCATGAGCCTTCAATCTTCGATATCTTGAATCTCTATACTGTACAGTCTTCATTCTTGGTACCTGCATGGTTAAATCTTGCATATACATATATATGTAAACTTATAATATTAGTGTTTATATTTTATAATCTATTCTAAGGTTGTTGTCATCAAAACCATCATCTCTTGGACTAACAATCTCCCTCTTTTTGATGATGACAACCTTTGTTTATAAAATATTACTTCTATCCTAGTAACTCCTTCTATCCTAATAACTCACCCTTAATCTATGCCTAATTACCCTATTTTATATTTCTACCCCTTTGTCAGCAACAAAAACAAACTCCCCTTCATTCTTGGACTTTAGTACCTGTATTGATAAACTATACAACGAAATATATAATAGATAGATTAAGAAATAATTATACTTATGATCACGATAATTAATCAAAGACTATATTCATTTTAATGTATATATGTTCTATAGAGCAAACATAAAACCAAATTAAGAAATCAATCCACACCAAGTATCAATCCAAACCAAATCAATTCAAGCAAACAAATCAAACAAAGTAATAAAATAAAATCAAACGTTACGAGGAACTTCCACCCATCCTTCTTCTCCAAATATAGGGCCTGCTTTAATTGCATCCCAATTTTCATTGTCAATGGTGAGAGAGACAGGAGGATGTGCTTCGTTATCATCCTTGTGCAGAGAGGAAATCATCCATCTTATCGCATCGAAATGCCTTTCTTGCTCCTTGATCATCTGCATTTGACTCAATTCTAAGTGTCGCTGTTTACGAAGAATAAATGAGGGAATATTTTTGAACGAATTAAGATTTTCTTCAAGATTTTTGGATAAATTGTGAATTGGATTAGCCATAGTTGAATTTGTGAAAGAAATGAAGGATATAGAAGATAAGAAATAATTTTCAGTGAAGAATTCTAAAAGAAACAGGTATTTATAGGTTAGAAATTTGTTTGAAATGAATAGACATTTGATAATTATTTAAATTTCAATTTCAAAATCAATTGTCATTTTTGACCAGTACATGTCGACATGGTCAAAGGGGGTATGTTGACATGGGTTAGTGAAAAAGTATGACTAATTTGATTTTTTGAATAATTGTGTGTATATATATATTTATATAATATACTAACATTTATTCTGGAGATAAGATAAACTAGATAACAGAAATGAAATTTCATTGCATACTAAGATGATACAATGATTAAACACAACAAACTACATGAAATTTCAAATAAAAACAAACTAAAACACATTCAACAAGATATGAAAAGATAAATCTAGTTAGAGGATGAAGATGATGAAGATAGTCCAAGTTTCTTGCTGACTTTGGAAAAGAACTTGTTCATCTTCGAAGAAATATTATCCAACTTTTTACTAACGGATCATTTAAGAATCCGTTGATTCTCAACAATAGTCTTTTGGTTTTTGAAAAGAGTTTTGTTGGATGGATTGGAAGGATAGTCAATGCTTTCCAAAGAGGTTTCTCCTTCTTCTTCTTCTTCTTCAATTTCCATTTCGTCCCCTTCTTCTTCCTCTTCCTCTTCGGTAAGGGTCCTATAAGGTTGAAAAACAAATGGAATTTTCATAAGCGAAATGTTGGAATGATTGAAAACTTTTCCAGAAACAAATTCTTCGCCTTTGAAATCCACTCCAAAATAGTTAAAAATCCGAGTGAGATAAATTCCATGATATAAAGTATTCTCAACAATTTCAAGATTTTTGGGACAAAGTTCATCCAAAATAACTTGCGCCCAATTAACATCATAGTTTCCAAAAATAGCAAAAAGTGCTTTGCAAACTTTTGAAGTAGGATTGCTAAAATTCCCCGATCTTGGGGTCAAAGTATGTTGCAAAAGAAGATTAACAATTCTTGCTTTTGGTCGAAAATTTAGATTTTTAAATTCAAAATCATCATCTCCTTCGAAAATGTGATGAAATGTCTCACGATCATTTTCATCGATTTTAAAACTAGAAAGATTCATTCCCGTATTCTTGCAATTGAGAATGGTACCCAAAAGATCACAATTCAAAACAGTTCTAGTCCCTTTGACACTACTCCAAATTTCATCCTCATTTCCATCATAAAATCCATGGTTTAAATTAGCATAGAAAATTTTGACAAGATTTGGATAGCAAACAAAAACATTTTGAGAAGCATCAATAAGACTAAGAACTCAATTATTTGCAAAAAGAGATTCAATTTCATAAGAAGAGAAATCTTGAAAAATAGCAAATTTTCCGGGATGAACTTTGGCATAGTTAGCATAATTGATGTATGCTTTTATTGCCTCCGGATCATTGAATAGTTGCTCTTTTATTTTTCTGGAAATTCACATGGTGGAGGAGTTGCTTGAAGAAGCCATTAAAGTAGAGAGTAGAGAGCTTGAAGTTATGAAGAAAGAGTTTGAATTTGAAAATGAGAGTGAAAAGATATGATAAAAGATAGTGAATAAATAGATTCTCAAAGGACATAATCTCCGGTCAAAAGGTAGCTTTTCAGAGAATTGAATGAAGTGAAAAGATGGAGGGAAATTCAAACATTTGAATTCAAATTTTGAAATTCAAATTCTGGTACCCATGTCGACATCATGGTAGGGACTATGTCGACATGTGCCAGTGAATTTTGATAATTTATTTTTCCTAAGTTTTCTAAAAAATATATATATATATATACTTATTATTTTTAATGTATATATATATATATCTGAAATATTACAGTTATAATATATTTCAGAAAGTTATACTATTAAAAAATAATAAAAATAATAATAAAATAATAAAATAATAATAATAAATAGAAAATAAGTTTTAAAATTCAAATAACATACCAATTCAAAATCAATCAATCAAGCATCTAATTGTAAGCAAGCAATTTAAACCAATTGTATTCAAACGTGTACCTTTTTCTGAGTCTGTTTCTCTGAATTTGTCGAAGTCGTGAACTGCTGTTAAACACAGATTCGAATTATCTGTCTTCCGATCATCATCACTTGAGAACGAGTCTAAGTCATCTAGAGTAGCAGTAAATGCACGCTTTCGTTTCTTTGCTGGATCATTTTTCATAGGAGGATTCTGTCTATCTGGATACAGACAGTCTCTTTTGATATGGCCTAGTTCATCACAGTTGAAACATTTGACATTATTTGGCACTAAATTCTGATTTCCAGAGTTCTTGTATTTGTTTCTCTTGAGATTATTCATCTTTCTGTATTTCAGGAATTTCCTAAAATTTCTGGTCATAATCATTATCGCTGTTTGAATCTAATCCATCTGCCAATGAGTTGAATGCCATTGATTTCATTTCAGATGCTTTGCTTTCTCTTCTCCCGATCATTTGAATTTCAAACGACATTAGATTTCCAATTAATTCTTCTATCTTTAAAGTACTGATATCATTTGCCTCTTCTATAACAAGTGTCTTTTGATACCATTCTAGAGTAAGAGAATTTAAAATCTTTCTCACTTGATCTTCTTCAGAAAATTCCTTTCCCAAAGATATTAGAGAATGCACAATATCCTGAAATCTACTATACATATCTAAAATAGACTCATTAGGATTCATTTTAAATAACTGAAACTGATTTGTGAGCATGGAAATTTTGGTATGTTTAATTTGCTTGTTCCTTCGTGAGTAACTTGCAAAGTTTTCTAGATTTCATATGTAGACTTACAAACTAATACTCTATTAAATTCATTTCTATCTAATGAACAAAACATAATATTCATTGCCTTATAATTATTTTGTGCAACAGTCTTTTGCTCAGCGGTCCACCGTGCAAAATTAGTTGTGGGTTCAGAATATTCAGTTTGTGTAATATTCCAATGGTCTAATCCTATAGATTATAAATATATTTTCATCCTACATGCCCAATATGCATAGTTACTGCCATTAAAAGGTGGTGGTCTGACAGTAGACTGACCTTCTACAAATGAACTAGTGACATGAATACTAGTGTTAGTAACAGTACTAGTGTTGGTAGCCATTTTGAAAACTTTTCAAAAATCAGATTATGAAACTTTGAAAACCTCGCTCTAATATCAATTGTGAGAAATGCGGATTACGAATCTTAAGGCTAGAATTAACACTAGAGGAGGGGTGAATAGTATTTATAAAGAATTACTAAATCTTTTTGAGTTTATGTTAATTTAGACATAGATGTATGCAATATACAGACACAGATATGATCACAGAAACAAACATAGATGCAGAAATAAAGTAAAAGCAGTAAAGGAAAGAATACAACGGATTTTATACTGGTTTGGAGTTACCCTACATCCAGTCCCGCACAACAAGTACGAATTTCCTTTCAAAAGTAATCTTTACAATTACACCCTCGATTTTAAGGCTACGAGGTACACCCTCCAGAATCACAATCCTCTGGGTAGAGATACTTGATTTACCTGGTAACAAGTTCTCCCACTTTATTTTACGGGATACAAGTTCACCCATTTGATTTCCCAAGGCTACAATCACACCTTATCTCGCTTGATTGATTTTCAAGGCCACAATCACACCTTTTCTCGCTTAGTAGATTAGAAAGAAGTCTATAACTCTGAATAGAACTGAAAACCTTGTTGAGATAGTGATAGAGAATTAAACTAGAAGTAATCGAGTTTGATTCAATGTTGATTTCGGCAGAGTAATAGTAAGAATATGTATTAAGAAATGTGGAAGAAGAAGAGGAGTGAAAAACCAAAAAATCACATATAAAATTCGTTGAAACTAACCCTTATTTATAGAAGAACAACAGCCATGTCCATTCGTGAAGAGATATGGTGAATAGACACTTCTTTTGAAATTTAAATTTTGAACTCAACTGACACCATGTCGACATGGTCACTATGAGTATGTCGACATCCCAAGGCAATTTTTGAAGATTTGATTTTCTTTGAAAATAACCTTTATCTTATATTAAAACTATATTAAACTTTATAAATGTACTTGACTATAAATAAAATTCATAAGTAAATATAGAGAATAATATATATAGACATTAACTATAATTTTATATGTAAATCTAAGTATAAATATTTAAAAGTTAAATATGTTATTTTAAAAGATAGTTTAAAATCAGGAGTAATTTGACTTTGAAATTAACGATGATTTTGAGGCTAAAATTATTTAAAATCAGGATAGAGGGTTTTGAATCTTTTAAAAGGAAAGTTTTGAAATCATTTTGAAAAACAAGATAATTTTGTGAAATCATTTGAATTAAAATTAGTGGATACAAAACAATGTTCCACTAGATTTTTCGTAGGTTCCATCCTACTTGGGGTTCCATCCCTTTAACGGGCTCGAAGTGGATTCCATTCCATGAATAAATTGGTTTTTAAGGTGCCAGTACTTTTCTACGAGTTTTAACAAAATTCCTAAAAAATACTTATTCTTGAAGTCTTGAACTCTTGATAATCTTGATACTCATGAGTCTTCAATCTTCGATATCTTGAATCTCTATACTGTACAGTCTTCATTCTTGGTACCTGCATGGTTAAATCCTGCATATAAATATATATGTAAACTTATAACATTAGTATTTATATTTTATAATATATTCTAAGGTTGTTGTCATCTAAACCATCATCTCACGGACTAACAAAGCCCTCAATAAATCATCAAGTGCTTTATTGACTCTTCCTATCTACCCATCTGTTTGAGGGTTATAAACCAATACTTATCTTAAGCATAGTACCTAACACTTCCTATAGACTCTTTCAGATTTCATTAGTGAATGATGCATCCCTGTCACTGACTATACTAATAGAAATCACATGCAGTCTAACAATGTTCTTCATAAATAACCTAGCCAATATATGTACCATTCTAGTTAAGTTAACGGGAATGAAGTGTGCACTCTTGGTCAGTCTATCCACTATGACCCAAATACTTTCATTTCCCTTATTCGACTTTGGTAACCCATCAACAAAATCTATAGATATCGAATCCCATTTCCACATCGGCATATCTAAGGCTGAAGCAATCCACTTGTCTTATGATGCTTGGCTTCCACTTGTTGAAAACTAGAACATTGCCTTATCCCTAAGACTACATCCCTTTTCATACATTCCTAAAAAAACTTCTATTTATATCCTGATACATCTTAGTTCCTCCAGGGTGAATAGTAAACTTCAATCGATGCACTCCTTAAAAATTCCTTCCTTTGGTCACCGACCTCTAGAACACACAATCGTCCCTTCTTTCTTAACCATCCTTCCTGATCAGGACTAAAATATTTCAGATTATCAATCTCAATTCAAACATCATGCCTTCTGATCTTCTTTGCTAACAATGCATCATCTCATCTTAAAAGCAATCCTTTTGATCAATATTAGTTGAACTTCTAAGCAAGATAACATGGCTGAACTTTAGCTTGAACTAGCAATCGATCTTAACTGCACTCTTCAAGTAGTCAATGCATCTTGATCTTTCTATTCTACCAACATAGCTAACACTACATTCTAATATTTTTTTGCTAAGGGCATCCACAACTTTATTTCCTTTTGCTATTTTATAGTCAATACAAAAATAATAACCGCTAAAAAATCTAGCCATTGTATTGTCTCATGTTCAACTTTTTCTAAGAATAAATACCTCAAAAGACTTATAATTTGTATACAACTCGAATCGTTCTCCCAAAAGATAATGTATCCAAATTTTCAATGCAACGATTACCGCTGCCAATTCCAATCAGGAGTTGGGTATCTAACTTCATGTGGTCTGATCTATCGAGAAGCATAGGCAATCACTTTACCTCTTTACATCAACATATCTCCTAATCCTGTTCCACACACATCTGTATACACCACTAAATCCTAGTTACCATTTGGTACAACTAACATGGGTGCATTGGTGATTAAATGCTTTAACTTAAGGAATGCTTCCTTACATTGATCGGACTAATTATACTTTACATTCTTTCCGGTTAGTTTAGTCAAGATTGCTGCTATTCATATGAAATCCTTGATAAATCTCTAGTAATAGCCAGCTGGTCTAAGAAAACTTCTTATCTTGATCATTTTCTCGGGTCTCTTCCAACTAATAACCGCTTCTATCTTAGTCGGATCCACTAATGACCCTTCTATTGGGACTAATGGCCAAGAAACTTCACTTATCTTTTCCAAAAATGACACTTTGAAAACTTCGCTTTCAATTGATGCTGTCTCAGCATCTCTAGCACTATTCTAAGATGAATCTCGTACTCCTTTTCATCCTTATAATATATCAAAATGTCATTCATAAATAACAATACGAAGCTATCCAAGTGCTCTTAGAAAATCCAGTCCATCAAGTCCACCAAGAAAGTAGGTGCATTGTCAATCCGAATGGCATCACTAACCACTCATAAGAACCATACCCATTAAGAATGCCGTCAAAGGAATAATATCCTCCACCACTCTTAATTGATGGAACCATGTTGCTAAATCCAATGAGAAAAATACTTTGGCTCCGCTCAATTATCAAACAAATCATCGTTTTTCGTTTATATTACGATAATAATACACAATCTCAATGACCCATCTGGCTCCTTCAAGAACAGGCCAAGCGCTATCTAAGGAAAAATGATTGGTTTAATAAAAAAATTCCTTCTAAGTCCACTAGCTACTCCTTTAACTCCTTCATCTCAGTAGGTGTCATCCTGCTTGGGGTCTACTATTAAGTTTAGCTTCAAGTACAAGATTTGTACAAAACTCCATAGCTTGTTTTGGTGGTAGTCTCGTAGCTGGCTCAAAAGCAACTACAAATTCTCTTGCAATTAAACTCGATTCAGCTCATCTTCTGCTTCTATGGCACCTAATAAAGCATAAATTTCTAGATTCGAATTCTCTACTGAGTATACAACTCAGTCAATAACGCTAGGTTGTCTTAATGATATTTTTCTATCTAGGAAAAATATTCTACCATCATATCTGCTCAACCAATCCATACCGAAGTTCAAGCATAAATAAACTATAGGAAAAAGTATAACTTAGTAACTGAAATTCTAGTGGTCACATCTCATTACCAAAGTTTAACGCCGTCCTATTGGATTAGCTACCTTTAAGGTAGTAACAAGATACAATGTCTCTAATTCTAACTTACCTACCAAACATCAGGGGATAAAAGAATATGATAAACCGGTATCAAATAATACTCCAACAAGTATGCTATGAACCAAAAGCGTAGCTCCCATCACAGCCTTTTCCTTCTCCTCCGCTGTTACCTTTCCTTTTCTTACCTTAGCTGCTTTTGGACATTTTTTCTTGCAATGTCCGACCTTGTCAAAGTTAAAGCACTTCAAATTCTCGTTACCCACAACCATCTTACCGTCACTAGATCGAGATTCGTTAGCGTAGTATCCCTTCTTATCACACTTATAGCAAATAATATCTGCTTTCCCTTTCTTGGCAGCTCCAAATTTTTGAACTCTATTCTTCCTAAAAAAATCCTCTTATTATGGGAACCCTAAGTCTCCACTGACTTCTTCTTCTCAAAGGTCTCATTCCTGACAGCCATTTCCACCATTACATTCGATGAATCTCTAAGATGTGGCATGGTCATCCTAGCAATCTCCGGCCTCAACCCCTGGATATATCTCTTGTTTCTCTTGATAATAGTACCAACAATAGCATATCCATACCTGAACAACTCATCAAACTTAGTCGAGTACTCCAACACTGACATTTCTCCTTGCTTTTATTCCATAAAATTCTTGAGCAAAGTGGACTTGGCTACCTTAGACAAAAATCTTTCCTCAAACTTCCTTTGAAATTCTACCCAAGTCAATTCCTTTTCTAGTACCCTACGGTCATCCTATTCCACAAGAACAAAGCAGCTCTCTACAACTATCTAGAAGCTAATCCCCTTTTTTCCTCATCATTTGATCCCAAATCATCGAAGATTCTTTGGTAATGTAATAACCAGTTCTCTACTTTGATTGCATCTTCAGTTTTAAGAAAAGGCCTCCCACCTAGACTGATGTAATCTCGACTCAGCTTGGCATCACCATTTCCAACTGGGAGCACTGGATTTTCTCCTCCCTCACTAACAACATTTCCTTCAGCTACTCCTGCAGCTGCTCCATCTTGCATTATGTTAATAAAGAACTTATACATAACCCTTATATCTACTGGTAGGGTCGCAGCACCTACATTGGCATTTGGATTAGAATTTTCCCATCGATCCGGATTCCTTCTTGTTTTGGGCCAAATATTTCCATTTGCAGTGGTGCTTTTTCGATTTAGATTCAATATTCCATTTCCTTCTTCCATATCTTCCTTACTCGTAATCTGCATATGAGCCTTAGTAAGATGTAGAAGAATGGTCTAAAAGAGAAGGGATAATACATATTTATATATAGCAAATACAAGTACCTTACTACAACGTTATCCTATATCCCAATCTTATTCTCTGATTCATTAGGATTATATTTTCAAAAACTCTTTAGGTTTAAGATTCTTTTAGGTTATACAGAGACCCATGGTCTGATACTAACTTATAACATCCCCCGTTTGGAGAATCGAAACCATGCACCACGGATGGTGCAATCATACATATTATTACTTTCCGATGACAAAATGCGGCTATGTTAATCATATCAGTAATATTAGAAATATGTGAATATGAAAATTTTCCAGCACTTTTCCCATTAAATAACTTCCATTACATTTCAAATGTAAGATTTTTACATTTATTACATAATCCAATCGTCAACCCATGTTCAGAGAAAATATAAATATTACAAAATACTCCAAGAGCAACATATGAAAATGTTCTCTTGGTTGATCAAATTCAATCACTAGGCATTTATACAACATGCCATTTCATATATTCAAATAGATTAACATAGCAGAAATAGATAAAGCTTCTAATAGCTAGATGTCCTTCAACTCATCTCCAAAAGAGTACTCGTCTAACTAGAACATGAAAACCTTTACCCCGTAACCTACTCAAACGAGTATTTGAGAGTTTAAGGTAAAATACAAAATCTTTAGGTCGGACAAACAGTCTATTGTGAATAATAACCTACCATCTTGAACTAATTAGATACCTAGTGAGAGCATGCTGTTGAGCAGAATGGGTTACCCCTCACTAGTATCTTAACCAAAACAAAGAACCATATACTGTACTTTTACATTCACAATCGTTAGAATAGAAAAATAAGCATTTATTTTCATGCATTATAGACCAGATTTTCCATCCTTTTTTTATTCGACTATACGTCTTAATTTTATCTAAATATCTAAATACCTATCTTAATTTCTAATGACTATCCATTTTATACTTATGTGGAGTACCCGTCTCACATATAATATTCTTTATGGATTACCTATCCTCTTCCACAGGGACTACCAATCACAGATGATTTCAGTAATTTTTTTTATCTGGACTACAAATCTTATGTATAAACATCTTTATTTAAATGATGTGAACTATCGATCACACATCCCGTAGTTTTTCTAAGATGATTATTAACCATTCTTAACCATACGTACACTATCATTGTCCGACATGATATTGTCTATCCAACTCACATCCTATAGTTTCCTAGAATGACAATAAACCGATCACTAATCAACTAATTCATGTTACCCACATATTTAACCTATGGTTATCATTGTCCCCAATTTGGTTATTTACCCCTTAAACTTATAACACCATAAAAATATGCAATAGTATCCCCAGTGATCTATATCGAACTTATTAAAGGAAGCACATCGGCATCCATAATGATTAGTTTCAAATTTTATCCCACCTTGGTACCCTATAGTAAATAATGTCAACTTTATATACTTATAACCCATAGCAAGTTAAAACATTGGTATCCCCAACGATCATAGTCGAAATCATAAAAGATATGGCTCCCCACCATTAATCATAGAAGATAGGTTGTGTCCACACCGCTATATATAGTGACTGTTCGCTAACCTAAGTTTAGAGTAACATAATGTTCCATTTGCATGCCAAAATCTAGAAACTCAAAGGAATTTGAAAGCATGGTCTAAGGAGGTGTATGGGAATGGTAACTAACTTTCTTCTGGTATAAGATATTTCCTTCCCTGCCTTCAAATATTTCTTCTATCTAACCCTACTAATACTATCATTTTTAAAGATACACATCTAGTATTCTAGTTCTTTCCAAACTCTCAAAGAAGAAACCTCCATGATGCTACAAAAATTAAAAAACACCAGGATTTACATAGGGATAAAAGCATTAAGTTCTTTCACTCCACTATCAAACTCAAGAAGACCTAATCTAATATAAATAGTATTTATGATATGCATGGTAATTTTTTAATAAGGATCTGAGATAAAAGATACCTTTCTGTCCTATTACAAACATATTCTTGCAAACCCTAGCCATATGTCCTTGGATACCTTCCCCTTCTCTCAATATAATTTGCCAAAATTATCCCCATTATGAATTATTCTAAGATTTAGGTTGTCAATGATGTTGAAACTTAAAATGCAGGTTCCACAATGAAACCTTGTAGCTCCCCTAGCCCTGATGGGTTCAATGTTCACTTCTATAAATCTTGTAGAATATAATTAAGAAGGACTTTATTAAGGCAATAAAAATCTTCTACAAAAGATGCAAAATGTGCCTGGTATAATTTCGAAAAAATTGCCATGATTCACAAGGTCGATCATCATCTTTATGTTCCCAATTCAGACTCATTGCTTTCTACAATGTTATATATAATGCATTTCTAAAATTTTAGCCAACAGGATGAAGAGTATTGATGGTTCTATCCTCTCCAATACCGAAATGCATTTCTTCCTTATAGGAATATATAACTAACAATATAATCCTTACTGAAAAGGCTTATGATAGGATATAAAAGGAAAACCATATCCATTAGATGTCTGATGAAATTGGATATTAAAAAAAGCTTTTGACACATTAAAGTGGAAGACTATTATTCTTGCATTTCAACCTTTGATTACTCTATTTGTGTCAGTTGCAAGTTTATTGGATATTTCTCTAACACTTAAGGAATCAGGCTGGGAGACCCTGTCTCTCCATACATATTTATTGTTATTTTGGAACCTTTAGCTTGCTTATTAAAAAAGGTAGTTCTTAAATAGAATATTGATATTCACCCATCTATAATAACCCTAGCATTTCCTCCCTTGTTTTTGCTGATGACCTGTAATGCTTTACTAAACCCAACCTTTAATTAATCTATACATAAAGTCCTTCATATTCTTAATGTATTCAATAGCTACTCTGGTCTGATAATTAACAAACTGAAATCTCATATTCTTTTAGCAGGTACTTCCAATGAGCCTAAGAGTTAGACAACCAACATTATTATAACATCCTCCATTTTGAGACCCGAAACTAAATGCTACAGATGCTGTAATCATCCATATTGATCGGAAACACATGAATATGAAAATTTTCAAAAACATTTTCCATTAAATAACTTCCATTACATTTCAAAAGTAGGATATTCACATTTATGACATAATACAATTATAAACCCACGTTAAGAGGAAATATAAATATACAAAATACTCTAAGAGCAATATATGAAGATGCCCTCTTAATTGATCGGCGTCAATTACTTGGCATTTTATAAAACTTGCCATTATATAGATTTAAATAGATTAACACAGTAGAAATAGATAAAGCCCTCGATAGCTAGATAGTCTCGTGCAAGTCTTTGGAAGCTTATTTATCTAACTAGAACTTGAATACCCTTACTCCCAACCTGCTCAAATGATTACACAAGAGTTTAAGGGGAAAGACAAGAACTTCAGGTCAAACAAACAGTTTGGTATGAATATTAATCTACCATCTCGAACCAAATAGATATATAGTGAGATTATGCCATTGAGCTGAATCGGTTTTGCCTCACCAGTACCTTTACCAAAACAAATAACTATATAATATGCTGCAGCATCCACAACGGTTAGAACATAGAAAATTAAGCATTTATTTTCTTGCATTATAGATTGAATTACCTATCCCTTTTTATTAGACCATTAGTCTTAACTTTATCTGACCACCCCTCTTAAATTCCAATGACTATCAATTTTATACTACGCGAACTGCCTATCTCACATGTAATCATCTTTATGGATTACCTATCCCCTTCCATATAGGCTACCCATCACATATGGTTTCATTGACAAATTTATGTGGACTACTCATCTCATATATAAACATCTTTATCTAGAATGATGTGGACTATCCATCACACATCCCATAGTTTTCCTAGGATGACCATGAACCCTTCATTAATCATATGGAGACTATCCATCTTAGGAATAATGTGGACTGTCCATATAGATAAATATGTTGATGTGAAGGTTGATGCCAAGGTTAGAGGAATTTTTTTAATTCATTTCAGTATAAAAATCTAGGTAGAAAAGGTTGATGTCAACATAGATAAAAATAGGTTATCCACCTTTGAAGACGTTGGCGATTTCGGCCTTAAAACTTATATGAAGTTTATACAAAACAAAGCCTAACCGGCATTAAATAAAGAAATGCGACATCATTGCCATGCGGCATCATTGCCAAACAAGTATCAAGTCATCAACGTTGATGAATTGTGACATCAAAGCAAGTTGCGTCATTATAAAAACATAAATACTTCTACTAATATGTCTCCTAGCATATACAGGGTTGAAGTTAAAACAGTTGGCACCACTGCCGTGGTATTGAAAATAGTAGAAGTGATGGTATGCGATGTCATTTAACACAATGATTATATAAGCATATCTTGGAAAAAACTATCTGTTAATTCGAATACTACCCATAGCTGAATTTAAAACAATAAAATAAAGATGGGTCATAAATTATTCACCTTAGATTTAACATTGGATTTGAGATGTCATGTCGCTTTAGTTTCCCATAATCCCATCCTTGAATCCTCCCTTTATATCGTGTAGGTTATAGCCGGCCTTCACTTGTGTTTTCACATTCTTTAATTGCTTTTGTTTTCTGAAAAACAAGAATGATATTAGGGGGAGAAGGTTTAAGATTAAAAGATGAATCTACCTATTTTACCCCTCTTATATATTCTTTTATAGGTTTAGTCTTTTTTTCAAAAGAATCTTACTTAGTTCATTGGTAATGACTTGAATTTATAAATTTTCAAATCTCATTCTCCTTAACCACTTATATTATTCTATTTAATCATCCAATTGAATATTTTGAATAATTTTAAACTAAATTATGGATGTTATATGCTGCTCTCCTTAAAGAATTTCGTCCTCGAAATTCAATAAGGACTACAAAACAAGCGTATCAAATATGCAAACACCTCTTGTATATCCTATAAGTATAAAGTATATATATACAGCAAATATAGAAAATGCTCTCATAACAGCTCAAGATAAGTATCCTTAATCCCGATCTAAGTTTCCCAAGTTCAGTTTTTCTAGTTATTACTCCCCTGAAGACTCTCTTCTTCCTTAACCTCTTCTTACCTCTCGCTAAAACTCGAACTAGTTGTCTCACGAAAGTTAGATCTGGTTCTGATAATAATTCTTCTAATGCAGTCAGAGCAATAGTAGTCTCTGATCGTGCACATACATTTTAAGATGAGAAACACGAAACACATTATGGACTCCTAACAAACTACTCATTAACTCAACAAGCTATAATAGGGAACAATCCAACATATCTGGGTGCTAGTTTCCCTGATTTCTCTAACCGTACCACGCCCTTCATCAATGACACGTTAAAGAAAACACAATCTACAATTAAGAATTCTATATCCTTATTCTTTTTATCTGCGTAATTTTTTTTTCTAGATTAAGCTTCTCTCATCCTGCATCGGATTAACTCAATCTTCTCTATGACTTCTTCCACCATATCTGGACCAAAGACCAATCTTCTTAGGTTTCTAACCCACATGCCAGTGATTCACCCGACATTCCATAAAAAGCTTCGAAAGGCACCACTCTTATACTAATCTGATAATTATTATTATAGTAAAACTCAACCAACTACAAATGGTCTTCTTACGACTGACCAAAATCTAATATACAAGCCCTCAATAAATCATCAAGTACCTTTTTGACTCTCTCTGTCTACCCATCTATCTCAGGGTTGTAAGCGGTACTTATCTTAAGCCTTAGTACCCAATACTTCTTATAGACTCTTCCAGAATTCACTAATGAATGATGCATCCCTGTCACTGACTATACTATTAGAAATCTCAGGTAGTCTTACAACGTTCTTAATGAATAACCTAGTCAATATAGGTGCCATTCTGGCTGAGTTAACGGGAATGAAGTATGCACTCTTGGCAAGTCTATCCACTATGACCCAAATACTTTCATTTCCCTTATTTGACCTTGGCAACCCATCAAAAAAAATCCATGGATATTGAATCCCATTTACACATTGGTATATCTAAAGGCTGAAGTAATCTACTTGGCTTTTGATGCTTGGCTTTCACTTTTTAGGAACTCGAACATTGCCTTATCCATAAGCCTACGCTCTTTTTATACATTCCAAGAAAAAACTTCTACTTATATCCTGATACGTCTTAGTTGCTCTAGGGTGAATATTATACTTCAGTCAATGAAACTCCTAAAAATTTCCTTCCTTTGGTCACTGACCTCCAGAACACACACTCGTCCTTTCTTTCTTAACCATTTTTTCGAGTCAAGACTAAAATCTTTTAGATTATCAATCTTAGTTCAAACTTCAAGCCTTATGATCTTCTTGGCTTACAATGGATCATCTCTGCTTAGAAGCTATCCTTTTAATAAATATTAATTGAACTTCTAAGCAAGATAACATGGCTGCACTTTAGCTTGAACTACCAGTCAATATTAACTGCACTCTTCAAGCAGTCAATGCCTCTAGATCTTTCCATTCTACCTACATAGCTAGTATAGCATTCTAATGTTTTCTTGCTAAGGGCATCCACAACTTTATTTCCTTTCCCTATTGTATACTCAATACCGAATCATAAGCCCCTAAGAACTCCAACCACCTTTATTGTCTCATATTCAACTCTTTCTGAGAGAATAAACACCACAAAGACTTATAATCCGTATAAAACTCAAATCTTTCTCCCAAAAGATAATGTATTCACATTTTCACTGTAATGATTACCACTGCCAACTCCAAATCATGAGTTGGGTATCTAACATCATGTGCTTTGATATTTCGAGAAGCATAGACAATCACTTTAGTCCTTTGCATTAACACATTTCCCAATCCTATTCCAAACGCATCTGTATACACTACTAAATCATAATCACCATTAGGTACAACTAACATGGGCGCTTGGCTGCTTCCGACCCAAAAAGTATAGACTGATGGAAAGTCAAGAGAAAGAAAAGAAGAGAGAAGAAGAAAAAGAGAAGAAAGAGGGAAGATAGAACAAAACAGGACAATACAGAACCTCACATCGCAGCGGAAAACATATAATATCATATCAATGATCTTTACAAATAGAAACGGTATATATATACATCAATCATAGTTCAACAATCAACAATAATTATTAGCCTGGACAGTTATAATAACCTGTCCTCACAATCGCTGATAATATAAGACACAATGCACAACGGATAATCAAACAAATACGCATATACGAAATGAAGATCTCTAGCTGAGATGACCCACCTTCTTATCCTAATTTTTTTTATATGCATTCATAGTGGTCACCTAGTCAAGAGAATATCATTCTCTAGTTCTTCTTCTAACCAGGATCTTAAAACCAATATAAAAATGTTGTTGTGTTCAAATTATCTAAACTTACATATGTGAAGATATGAAAATTATTTTTCTACTTGAATCAGAGTACAAATATTTGGAAGTAGAAATTTTCTTTGAAAGCCATTAGGTAATTTCTACATAGCAAAAATATTTCTAAAATCCAGTTTTCCAGTCATACTTATTTCTACATAACCATTGATATTATGCCTTCTAGACTTAGCATTTGTTTGTATTTCTCATATTTTCATTTCTGTATGGATTGTGCCTTTAAATTTGTATATGTGTGTGCATGTTCCTATGCATGTTTATTCACTGCGAAGATTTTTGAGTGCTTAATTTTTTTTCAAATAATTGTTAACTTAAAATGATGAGACCTACCCTATATATTTGAGTTATTAAGCTTTACTACAAACTGGGTTTAAAACAATTGGAGATGGTTGAACACAGGCTTAGTGATATGGTCAGGTTAGCCTTACTTATCTTGTATCCATTCATACACAAATTACAAGTATTTCTGGGTTCTTCTCAAGGTAACTCAAACTTATATTTACCAGATTTCTATATCCCTTTTAAACCTGAATTCCTCATATCAACTACTGGATTATTTATTCAGTTCATACATACTTGCCATCTCAGATTTTCTATTGCTATAAATTTGATCATTCTGAAAGCTAAAAGAAGAAACTACATTACTCAGTCAAAACATTTTCAAAAGCAACTCACAAGTTTCAACTGAATTACACCTTTAAGTTCTATACTTACAAAACAGAAAAGGAATTACATTAGTCTCTTTCTAAGAAACTTGATCAACATAGCATAACATAGATTTGACTTAAACTTCTATTCTTAATTTCAGAAAATCTGTAACTATTGCATCCAAATTCTTAAGCAACTAACACATCCTGAGCTTGATAACTAAATACAATCACCATGAACTGCCTCTTATAAATATGAGAAACCCAATGGTGCATAAAAAAATAAGGGTCAGACTAATGTCTGGTATGAGTAATCTACCTGAAAACATGATTCTATATGACTTTATTTTTATGCAAGTACTTTAAATAAATTAAGAAGCTCGGTATCATCTTTGTGCATGTTTTTGTGGGGCATGTGCATTCATATCAGAGCAAAGCAAATTATGTATGATCCAAGTGGTTTAGTTCAAAGAAAAAAATCATAAGATTCACCAAATAAACATCATAAACTAACCAATGCAATCATCAATTCAGTCATCAAACCCCATTTACCCATCAGGGACTTCACCCTAGCCTCACTTGAACCTATTTCTATTGACTACTGTCAAGTATATATTATGGTCTTTAACCACTTTCTCTTGTTAAATCACAAACTTCCTGGGACAAATCTCTGTTAACCCAGCACACTCAGGCCCCTGGGTATAAACATACCATGTGTGAGCTTGCAATGTTCACATTGCCAAGCCATATTTTGTAGCCCTAAGATCCAAAGTCCTTAGTTAAATTATAAAGTGTTATTTTCCATTTTCTTAACTATGCTAATCTTCTTCTGCAGGTCACATTTCAATCATAGGAAAATAAACAATTCACCCAATCATGTATTCATTCAGAGATGTATAAATCATGTTCCCAGAAGCAACTATTTAATCATGCAAATAGATATGATTACTTAGCATATTATTTTGCTTATGGGTTGTAATAGATCAAGTCATAATCATATGGTCATAAATAGTTTTTCTGGTTACTTCCTTTTTCCCTCTGGTTCAATTAGATCCTTATTAATTTAGATCTAGCTAAACCATAAGTTTAAACTTTGATTTGGATAGTTCATAAAATCATAGAAGCTCAGCACATGTATAACATTGCACTTCTCTCTCTCTCTCTATATATATATATATATATATATATATATATATATATATATATTGCAGTTTAATATGAGACTTAAGCAACAACACAATGTTACTGCCCCATATTGCTTTCCTCTTTAGACCATATATTTACCACATAAATCCTGGAAATTAAAATAAATATTTATATGAAGAAAACTCATGAAAAGAAACCACTTCACCTCAAAGTTAATCCATAATCAGATAGACATTTAAAACATGAAATGCATGACTCTTTCATACTGAATAAATCACTATGTAGAATTTCATACTTAAACAAATCATTCACATACCAGAAGCATCAAGTCATAAAATGAACACAACTTGCAAAAATAAAAATATAAAACCAATTAGGCTGCCTCAATATTTAGGACTTAATGTCGAGTTCCCAGTGGGATTACTCACCTTAATTCTTTTTCCTAAGCCTTCCTTTTCCTTTGATCTTCTACTTCCTCTTAACTCTAATGGCCAGTGCTCCTCATTTTCTCTGGTTTATATTTTTATTGCTATATTTTTCTCTTTCTATTTTTAAAAAATGGTGACAGATCTCACTACCCTTAAGCCTTCTTATACAAGACCCTGGCTGCCACTAGGGTTTTTAAAAAATTACCCAATGTCAGTTTTACCCCATAATATGATCTGCCTTAATCTTGATTCAAATAAAAGAAATGGGCATGTGGTCCTTATTATATTTTTTTCAGAAAATAAACCTTATTCTTTTAATCCTACCTCGGGTCATGTTATATGCATGACTTAATAAAAAAAAATTCCTAAGCAAAAAGAATTATTGAAAATAGCTAAAGTGTTTATTTAAAGATTCATACCATTTCCATGCAAGCTTTGTCTTCTACCAGCAGTACTTGCCTGTACACATGAATATCGTATGTAAACTTTTTTTATTTTTTTTGCTAAACTTATTAGAGATCTGATCATATCTGCATACATATGTGTTTGTAATTTTATTTATCCTAACATATATATTAACTGTTGCCTATTTATTTTTCACACAGAAAAATGTGTGCATGTGTGTGCACCATCTTGTGTACACATTTAGACTGCAACCATACACTTATAAAACAGTTTCTATTCCTATCTATTTTTCTATGCAAAATTTTTAAACAAGCATAAGTTAATTAAATCATAAAATTGCTTATAAAATCAAGGTTATCACATACACCCCTCCTTTTAGGAATTGTGTCCCACAATTCTTTCATACTTAGCTCAATTATCATTAATCCAGAAAATCAATCATTTTCAAACCAATCACTTAATTAATCTCTATGCATATGAAAACAAAAATTCACAATGCATATTCAATCAAAACATCCATCAGTATTTATATATTATACCTTTCATTCAATCAAACAGTTGTGGATAATTATTTTTTATTTTATCTTCCACTTCCCATGTGCAATCATTTGGGTCAAGACTCCATTGCACTTTCACTAATTTAATTTCTTTGTTTCTCAATTTCTTGATTTCTCTAGCAACTATGCCTACTAGCTCCTTTTCATAAATCATCCTGGGATCAATCTGTAAATCTTTAGGGGATTTTAGGATTGTCTCTCCATCATGAACCCATCTTCTTAACTGAGATACATGAAAAACATCATGCATTGCTTTCATTTCTTCTGGCAACTCTAACTTGTAGGCCACAGTTCCTATTCTTTCTAAAATTTTATATGGCCCTATATATCTAGGAATTAACTTTCCTTGTTTTCCAAACCTTAAAACCTTTTTCATGGGTGATATTTTAATCTCCAACGTCATATTGTACTGCCTTCCTCCTCTGATCTGCATATTTCTTTTGCCTATCTTGGGCATAAGCAATTCTTTTTCTAATCAAAGCTATCTTTTTAGAAGTTTCTTTCACATTTTCTGGTCCTAAGACCACTTTTTCCCCAGATTCAAGCCAACTTGAAGGTGATAACATGGTCTCCCATAGAGAGCTTCAAAGGGGGTCATGCCTATGCTACTATGATGGCTATTGTTGTATGCAAATTCAGCTAAAAAGATATGATCCTCCCAACTTCCTCCCCAATCCAATACACAAACTCTCAACATGTCTTCAAGTAATTTGTTCACAATTTCTGTTTGACCATCAGATTGAGGATGGTATGCCGTGCTTAAGCATAAATTAGTCCCCATTGCCTTTTGGAAACTTTGCCAAAATTTTGAAGTGAAGATGGTATCTCTATAACTTACTATAGTCTTTGGTATCCCATTCAATCTGACTACTTCCTTAATAAATAACTGAGCTAGTGTACATGCATTCCTTTCTGACTTTACTGGTATAAAGTGGGCTGGTTTGGTTAGCCTATCAACCACTACCCAAATACTATCATTTCCCTTCCTAGTCCTAGGCAAACCATCAATAAAATCCATGGATATGTCTTCCCATTTCCACTGTGGTATTTGCAAAGGTTAGAGCATTCCTGAGGGTTTTTGATATTCAGCCTTCACCTGTTGACAAACCATACACTTAGATACATAAGTTGCCACTACACTCTTCATACCACTCCACCAATAATCTCTCTTGAGGTTGTGGTACATTCTTGTGCTTCCTGGATGTATAGTATATTTACTTTTGTGGTAAGCATCTAAGATTTCTTGTTTCAATTCATCAATTGCCGGAACACATATTCTTTTTCTTTTCTCCAGATGGCCTTGTTCATTCAACTAAAAACCTTCCACTGCCTCACCATTTAATATCTGAGTCTTCTTTTCAAATAAAAATGGATCTTGGTCTTGTAGCTTTACAACTTTATTCTTCTATTCTGACCCCAGAGTGATAAAACTTAATTTTCCCATTTCTACATCCTCACTGCATATTCTCATGCCTTCTACACTCTCACTTCCTACATCTAAGTCAATCAACAGTGATAAAGTGTTAAATTCTTCTATCATTAATCTAGCTACACTAGCATGTTGTCTACTTAAGGCATCTGCTACTTTATTAGCTTTACCAGGGGTATATAATATTTCAAAGTCATATGAGGCTAGGAGTTCAATCCACCTTTGCTGCCTCATATTCAATTCTTCTTGTGAAAACAAATATATAAGTGACTTATGGTCTGTGTAAACTTCAAATTT
The DNA here is from genome assembly GCA_030737815.1 of Allium fistulosum. Classification (NCBI taxonomy): domain Eukaryota; kingdom Viridiplantae; phylum Streptophyta; class Magnoliopsida; order Asparagales; family Amaryllidaceae; genus Allium; species Allium fistulosum. Next base: position 133,586,633 of record CM060904.1, read on the forward strand.
TGCCCCTAACAAGTAGTGTCTCCATAACTTAAGAGCATACACTATAGTAGCCAATTCAAGGTCCTGTGTAGCATATCTTACCTCACTGGGTTTCAACTGCCTAAAGGCATAAGCTATCACTTGATGTTGTTGCATCAATATTGCCCCAAGCTCTTGTCCATTTGCATCAGTATATACACCAAGTTTTCATTCCCTTCAGGTACTTTGAGTATTGGAGCTTGTATTAGTGCTTCCTTTAACTTCCCAAAGGCTTTTTCACACTCTTCTGTCCAAGCAAATACTAGATTTTTCCTAGTTAATCTGGTTAATGGGATTGAAATTTTTGCAAAATCTTTTATAAATCTCCTATAGTAGCCAGCCATTCCCATGAATGATCTGACCTCAGTAACATTGGTAGGCCTTTTCCAAGCTTGCACTACAATAACTTTACTTGGATCCACTGATATTCCTTTTTCTGATATAATGTGACCCAGAAAATTTACTTCTTTTTGCCAAAAAGTGCATTTTGAAAATTTTGCTTTCAAATTTTCTTGCCTCAGTCTCTGGAGTACTATATGCAAATGATTCTCATGCTCTCTAACTGACTTAGAATAAATTAGTATATCATCAATAAATATCAATACAAATTTATCCAAGTATTCTCTAGAAATCCTATTCATCAAATCAACAAAATAGAAAGGAGCATTTGTCAAGCCAAATGGCATTACCAAAAATTCATAAAGTCCATATCTGGTGTTAAAGGCTGTATATTTGATGCTTTCCTCTTCTACTTTCATCTGATAAAATCCTGAAGCTAAATCAAGTCTAGAAAATATTTTTGCACCACTCAATTGATCAAAAAGATCATAAATTCTTGGTAAGGGGTATTTATTTTTAACTATGACTTTATTTAACTCCTTATAATCAATACATAATCTGAGGGATCCATCTTGTTTCTTAACAAAAACTACTGGTGCTCCCCACGATGAGCTACTAGGTCTAATAAAACCTTTTTCTTCTAGTTCAACCAATTGCTTTTTCAGTTCTATCAATTCCTTAGGCCCCATTCTGGTTGGCCTTTTAACTATAGGGTTAGCTCCTGGAATTAATTTAATTGAAAATTCAATTGGTCTGTGGTTTGGAACTCCTTTAAACTCACCAAACACATCAGTATATTGATTTACTATAGGGATTTCTTCTAATGCAGGCATGTGCTTCTCACTAGACAAGGTACCAAGGGTGGCTATATTTCTATTCTTGTTTGCCTCACAAAGAACAACTACCCTTTTTCCATCAGAAACTTTCAATGATATGGTGGAGGTCTCCATATTTATGATGGCCATATATTTTCTTAACCAATCAACTCCTAGAATAACTCCTATGCCTGGATATTGCAACACATATAGGTCTGAACTAAACACATGTCCCCCTATATTTAATCCCAGTTGCATACACATCATACCCAGAACACATGAACTACCTATAGGACTTCTAATAAGCAGTGGCTTATCAATAATCGTACAATTCAATTTTAATTGTTGTGCAATATCATGGGAAATCAATGAATGTGTAGCCTCAGTATCATACACTACTGCAAAATGTATAGAGTGAATAAACAAAGTACCTTCAACTTGGCCATGATTCTCAACATTCAATCCCTTAATTTCTTTGCCTTTCCCTTCCAAAGTTCCTACTTACCTTGCTTAAAATCTGGACAATTCCTCCTTATGTGACCTTCCTTCCCATAATGGTGACATTTGAAGGATGCTGGCCTAGCATTTGTGCACCTATTCTTCATATGCCCCTCTTGGCCACAGTTATAACAAGTAATCTTCTTCTTAACTTCAACAGCCTTGACCTCTCCTGGTTTCTTGGTGGAAGCTATGTCTGTTTTCTTTTTATCATAAGGGTAAAACTTACCCTTTCCTTTCTTGTTTCGATTATTCTTGAATGCCCTGAAATTTTCTCTGGCCTTATCATGTTGTTCAATGCTCAAAATCAGATCCAAAACTTGATCAACTGTCCTGTCCTTGTATGGCAGCATAGCTCTACTAAGGCTAGGGTTCAGTCCTTGGATATATCTGCCATTTTTAGCTTCCTTAGTTGTGATAAGCACTGCACCATACTTTGCTAATGATTCAAACTTCTATGTGTACTCAGTGACACTCATAGTCACCTGCCTTAATTTAATGAATTCCTCTAGCAAAGATTCCTTAGCTGATGCAGGTACAAACCTCCCTTCCAACATTTCTTTAAATTGATCCCATGTCACCTCTCCTTCAGGCCTTCCAGCTATGATAACCTCCCACCAATCAAAAGCTTCTCCTCTCAATTGCATGGATGCTATTTGCCTCTTCTTTTGGTCTTCAACTTGCATATCTGCAAAGATCCTATCCAAAATTCTGAGCCAATTTTGAACTCCCATGATCCCTTCTGTACCATCAAAAGTTTTGCCTCCAAGATTGGTAAAGGTCTTGAGTAGTTTGGAAAGCTCCTCATGTGGATTTTCCTACCTTTTGCCTACTCCATCCTTTATGGCTCTCATGAATTCTTGTATATTCACCATGGGTGGCTCACTTGTTCCTACATTTTGATGTCTGGGTCTTACCATAGCTCTATGGATATGACACTTGGGTTAGTCCATTTTGTCCAATATTCTATAAATTAACTCATTTTAATCAATCACTATTCAGTCATAATAGATATTATTATTATAAGTATTAACAAAGCAAAGAATCCAAGGCAGTCAACACTTCCATATATTCAATGCAAACAAGTTCATCCAAAATTTTGCTATGTTATTTAACAACACAGCTCTGATACCAAATGAGATGACCCACCTTCTTATCCTAATTTTTTTATATGCATTCACAGTGGCCACGTAGTCAAGAGAATATCATTCTCTAGTTCTTCTTCTAACCAGGATCTTAAAACCAATATAAAAATATTGTTGTATTCAAATTATCTAAACTTACATATGTGAAGATATGTAAATTATTTTTCTACTTGAATCAGAGTACAAATATTTGGAAGTAGAAATTTGCTTTGAAAGCCATTAGGTAATTTCTACATAGCAAAAATATTTCTAAAATCCAGTTTTCCAGTCATACTTATTTCTACATAACCATTGATATTATGCCTTCTAGACTTAGCATTTGTTTGAATTTCTCATAATTTCATTTCTGTATGGACTGTGCCTTTAAATTTGTATATGTGTGTGCATGTTCCTATGCATGTTTATTCACTGCGAAGATTTTTGAGTGCTTAAATATTTTTCAAATAATTGTTAACTTAAAATGATGAGACCTACCCTATATATTTGAGTTATTAAGCTTTACTGCAAACTGGGTTTAAAATAATTGGAGATGGTTGAACCCAGGCTTAGTGATATGGTCAGGTTAGCCTTACTTATCTTGTATCCATTCATACACAAATTACAAGTATTTATGGGTTCTTCTCAAGGTAACTCAAACTTATATTTACCGGATTTCTATATCCTCTTTAAACCCGAATTCCCCATATCAACTACTGGATTATTTATTCAGTTCATACATACTTGCCATCTCAGATTTTCTATTGCTATAAATTTGATCATTCTAAAAGCTAAAAGAAGAAACTACATTACTCAGTCAAAACATTTTCAAAAGCAACTCACAAGTTTCAACTGAATTACACCTTTAATTTCCATACTTACAAAACAGAAAAGGACATTACATTAGTTTCTTTCTAAGCAACTTGATCAACATAAGATAACATAGATTTGACTTAAACTTCTATTCTTAATTTCAGAAAATCTGTAACTATTGCATCCAAATTCTTAAGCAGCTAACACATCCTGAACTTGATCAGTGAAATGCTTATTTACCTGCACAATCACCATGAACTGCCTCATATAAATATGAGACACCCAATGGTGCATAAATACACAAGGGTCAGACTAATGTCTGGTATGACTAATCTACCTCAAAACATGATTCTATATGACTTTATTTTTATGCAAGTACTTTAAATAAATTAAGAAGCTCAGTATCATCTTTGTGCATGTTTTTGTGGGGCATGTGCATTCATATCAGAGAAAAGCAAATTATGTATGATCCAAGTGGTTTAGTTCAAAGAAAAAAATCATAAGATTCACCAAATAAACATCATAAACTAACCAATGCAATCATCAATTCAGTCATCAAACCCCATTTACAAATTTACTGGCCATCACGTACTTCACTCAAGCCTCCCCTGAACCTATTTATATTGACTACTATCAAGTATATATTATGGTCTTTAGCTACTTTCTCTTGTTAAATCACACACTGCCTGGGACAAATCTCTGTTAACCCAACACACTCAGGCCCCTGGGTATAAACATACCATGTGTGAGCTTGCAATGTTCACCTTACCAAGCCATATTTTGTAGCCCTTAGATCCAAAGTCCTTAGTTAAATTACTAGGTGTTATTTTCCCTTTTCTTAACTGTGCTAATCTTCTTCTGCAAGTCACATTTCAATCAGAGGAAAATAAACAATTCACCCAATCATGTATTCGTTCAGAGATGTATAAACCATGTTCTCAGAGGCAACTATATAATCATGCAAATAGATATGATTACTTAGCATATTATTTTGCTTATGGGTTGTAATTGATCAAGTCATAATCATATGGTCATAAATAGTTTTTCTGGTTACTTCCTTTTTACCTCTGGTTCAATCAGATCCTTATTAATTTAGATATGGCTAAACCATAAGTTTAAACTTTGATTTGGATAGTTTATAAAATCATAGAAGCTCAGCACATGTATAACATTGCACTTCTATATTTTTTTTCAGTTTAATATGAGACATAAGTAACAACACAATGTTACTGCCCCATATTGCTTTCCTCTTTAGACCATATATTTACCACATAAATCCTGGAAATTCAAATAAATATTTATATGAAGAAAACTCATGAAAAGAAACCACTTCACCTCAAAGTTAATCCATAATCAGATAGAAATTTAAAACATGAAATACATGACTCTTTCATACTGAATAAATCACTATGTGTAATTTCATACTTAAACAAATCATTCACATACTAGAAGCATCAAGTCATAAAATGAACACAGCTTGCAAAAATAAAAATATAAAACCAATTAGGCTGCCTCAATATTCAGGACTTAATGCCGAGTTCCCAGTGGGATTACTCACCTTAATTCTTTTTCCTTGGCCTTTCTTTTCCTTTGATCTTCTACTTCCTCTTAACTCTAATGGCCAGTGCTCTTCATTTTCTCTAGTTTATATTTTTATTGCTATATTTTTTCTCTTTCTATTTTTAAAAAATGGTGACAGATATCACTACCCTTAAGCCTTCTTATACAAGACCCTGGCTGCTACTAGGGTTTTATAAAAATTACTCAATGTTAGTTTTACCCCATAATATAATCTGCCTTAATCTTGATTCAAATAAAAGAAAAGGGCATGTGGTCCTTGTTATATCTTTTTCAGAAAATAAACCTTATTCTTTTAATCCTACCCCTGGTCATGTTATATGCATGACTGAATAAATTTTTTTCCTAAGCAAAAAGAATTACTGAAAATAGCTAAAGTGTTTATTTAAAGATTCATACCATTTCCATGCAAGCTTTGTCTTCTACCAGTAGTACTTGCCTGTGCACATGCATATCGTATGTAAACTATTTTTTTTTGCTAAACTTATTAAAGATCTGATCATATCTTCCTATATATCTGTTTGTAATTTTATTTAACTTAACATATATATTAACCGTTGCCTATTTATTTTTCACACAGAAAAATGTGTGCATGTGTGTGCACCATCTTGTGTACACATTTAGGCTGCAACCATACACTTATAAAAGAGTTTCTATTCCTATCTATTTTTCCATGCAAAATTTTTAAACAAGCATAAGCTAAATTAAATCATAAAATTGCTTATAAAATCAGGGTTATCACACTAGCTCTCCTGTTGAAGCTCCAAAAGCACCAAAACTGAACCTGTAAATATACCCGGTCTGACCCAAGCATTGAAAGGGAAGAACGCCCAGATCAGTCTGGTAAACCAGCATGCGAAACACACTCAACTGAATTTATTAAATTTCCAAACTTTTCCTTTATCAAAACAAAAGTATCTCGTAAGACAAGTCCATACATAAACACGGACATGTTTTTACCTTACAATAACTAAAACATTTCTTTAATATCAAACTCATGTGATATTATACTAGTGTCTTGTATACAAATAATATTAATCATATTCGAAATGGTTACCCATATAGCATTTTGAGGCTATTCATTACGCTTTTACAAATAAAATCGCAGCTCGTAGTGGGGTTTGGATTTCCATACAAATGACCAGGTGAAGGGACTACCTTCCGGTAGTACATCTCTAGAAGAATGTACCGAGGACCATCACAAAGGATCCTGTACCAACACAAGACCGGTCCACCTCTATAACTAGATGGTACCGAATATACCATCCTCCGGTCGTTACCGACCTTTACGGATTGATGAGGCCTGATGAGGTAACAATTACCTTTCACATATCATGATCACATCACTTTGAATGTCACACGGCCATTTCCGTTGACTACTAATTGCCTTCCACAAAAATACAACCCTTAAGCTCATACGTCTCAAGAAGGGTGTTAAGCTAAGAGAAGTTGCCTTCTCCGCCACCACTGATGTACGTTTGTAAAAATCAATGTACGTAATCTTTTGAAATGCAATGTCAGACAAACATCCATACAAGTTGTCCAGGAACAGGACAAACTGAAGGTACTTTCCTACCACATCCTGTCGGGAAATCCATAAGATTAGTAGCGAATAGTCCTCACATTGGATATTTCATAATGAAGAGACCACTGCTACTATATGTATATTGGGATTTTAACCCCAAACGATCAACAAGCAGTCCCCCACTATGAAAATCCGGAATATCAATATCATCATAAAGCAACCTGCACAATCGTTGCATATACGTTGGTCCGAAGTGGTTTTCAGATAAATCTGATCCCGATCTCTTCGCACCAACAACGCAAAAGCGTTTCTCAACCTCACACAGCAACTAAGTCTCATAGACTTATAACGTCTCCAACTTTCAACTTGTTATTCTTCTGGCCAAGAAGGAAGCTCGATAGATTGGAGTAATACTCTGCACTATACGAATCAACATCCTCAACACAAACGATAATCAATTCTACACAGAAGGCTACATACTAAGTGTACGACTAAATAGTTCCCACATCAAGTCGAGAAACTAAAAATTTAGGCAATTTGATAGTCGGTTATTTAACTATCAAAGCGAACAAACAAATATTCAGCACCATAACAACCACTAGGCCCTTTTATTAATCTTTTATTAATTAAACCATTTGCCAAATATTCACTTCAAATTATCTTTTAAGAAGATATATGCTCAAACCATTTCAATATTGGAAAACATTTCTAAATACTTTTTTAATAACAAGAAATTCACAAATCAATTTATTTTCAACACTTGGAAAATATTACATATACTTAATCAAAATTAAGTATATATTTTATTCTTTAAGGAAAAACATTCTCTTTAAAGACATTTTATTTGGGTCAAAACGAATGTGCGTAAAACATCGTTACGACAACCCAAAATCACTAGTATAGGGATTCAAAAAATAAGATAGAAATATAAATCCCAATAATATATAAAAACATTTCCTTCCGAAAATCATTTACTATAACAATAGTGTTATAGTCCATCATTTTCATACTTCTCGAAAACGTCTATTTCAACAATGAATGTTGAAATCTATGGTTTCACTATTTAACACATTTTAAAACATACTTAAATCATTTAACTCAATTTAAAATATCACATTTCAAAACATTCATTTAATTTAATATATTATTCGCTGTCCAAAATCGTGAATATAAATTCCTAACCAAATTCAACATTTGTACACATTTTATTGAAGGATAATCCTCTGTCAAAATCTTTGATATAACTCCTTTTACACAATTCATTAATTCTACAGATTTATTAAATGATTATCCACTGTCCAAATTCGTGGATGAAATTCCTTTAATAAACTTCTATATTTAATTTATCAAATACAACTAATTTCACATTTATAAAACAATGTTTATAAATTTCATTTATATTTTATAAAAACTTCAACTTATAAAATCATTTTATTAACAAATTCCATTTACATCTCATTTATATGCCAAAATCCAATTATAAGTTAATTACGTGTAATCATTTATTTACAAAATCATTCTTTTATAACTTCACAAATCCACTAATCTTATTTACTTAAAAAATCCGTTTATAAATTCATTTTAACAATTTTGAAACTCCCTTATAACTCAATTATTTTGATTTATAAAATATCAATTTTATAAATCTTATATGTAAACCATTTATAATAATTTCAAAAACCACAATTTATACTATTTTACAAAATAATCGACTCTATATTTCAAAAATCATATTTCAATTATATTTCACAAAAATCATAATTTTATAACAATAAAAATTATAACTTTTATTTATTCAAAATAAATCGATTTCATTAAAAATTCAAAATACAACAAAACGTATATTTCCAAAATCACTTGAAAATCCTTTTAAATTCGAAATCATCACTTTAACATTTTAAAATTAACAAAAATAGGCCCAATGCTGCAACAGCACAAAATACATCAATCACGGCATCCAAAATATTATGTAGCGCATGATAATAGAATATATCATAAATAATTGTAAATAAATCAACACTGTCCAACATGTCACCTGCAATAAATAATATGTATATAATGTCTGCTTCGAGGCAAACGCACATACAAACGGTCATCGTCTCATACACGAGAATGTATATGGTCTCATCTGCTCCAATAAGCAGGTATATATCCAAATACCAATCAATATATCATATATCATCCAAACAACAAGCATAAATAATATTTATTCTCACTTATATAAAAATATTAGTGAGTTAGAAAGAGTGAGTTGTGCTCATATTGCTTGTAGTCGTCGCGATAGGGATTTATTCCGATTAAAATAAAACATGCATTTAATTTCAACCAAAATTTTCACTAGCTCAAATTATCCCAATCTAGCTCCATAATGTAGAGCTCGTCAATACGGACCAAATGCAATTCGTTTCGTCAAAAACAGACCTTGTATGAAAAAGTTATGGCATTTTAAAGTTTATACAATTTAATATATAAATTAATTTCACAATTCTTTTTATTTTAAAACCTTTAACCTAATCTCAGCTTCTTTACAGCAAATCATGGCTGATGGAAGCCTTTTTCTCCCTCACGTAACAACTTCATCAAAAGAAACCCATCCCTCACCATCTTTGACCACCAATTCCACCACCCATCGACCACTTGACGACAATTGACTACCACCAACGCAAAGGCCTCGCTCTCGCGCACCTATGGCTAGAGGCCGGCCTCCCCGTACCATGGCCACCCAATCAAGCTCGAACAGCCCCAAAAAATGCAGCCGCCTAGCCTCCTCCTCGTCACGCCAAATACGATCACCACCGTTGGTTACGAAGATCTCGAGAAGCTCTACAACTTTGTAGTTGAATGTTTTAGCTAATTATTTGCGGATTGAGAGATAATAGAGGAAGAAAATTCAAAATTTCTGGCCATTGAAAAGGGAAGTGGCGGCTGGCCCTAACCCTAGTAGGGTTTTGTGAATGGAGAAAGTTAGGGGCTTTTATAGAAAATTTGACGACACTATTCATCTCGAAAATTTTCGAACTCGAAACAAAGCGTGCCGCCTGGCATTTATAATATTTTATCCCTATTCCGAACACAATGAAATATATATCGAGATCTCATTCGATCGTATTTGGAAGATAAGTTTTCAAATCGACTATTTAAATTTTAAAATTTACTTAAACAAATTTCTACGCGTTTTAGCTTGCCTGGACAAACCGTAAATCCGATTGACACGAAATTTGAAATCTTACAATATTATAACATTACGGATCCAATGAAACAGTTTTTGTCGAAATCCGAGACTATATGAAAAATGGCAATTTTTACACGTCAATTAAATATTAACATATTCAATTTCTACAGTTTAATTTTTAATTCAATTTTAAAAGTTCTCTAACATCATTCTAATTCAAATAGAATTTAATTTAACTTTATAAATCATTTTAATTCACATTAAATCCAATTTCAGTTATTTCTACAATTTCAAATATTAAATTAACAATTTAATTATCAAATTAAATCCTTATATTCCAAATAAAATTTATTCAGCTTATAAATTAACTTGCGAATATTTAAAATAAATTAAATATATGAATTTCAAATGACAGAAATTCTGGGTCGTTACATTCTCCCATGCTTAAAAGAATTTCGTCCTTGAAATTACCAAGTAAGAAAAAGCCACAAAATCCATTAACTTTTTTTAAAACAAATCATTTAGTTAAACTTTTCTAACTTTTCAAATCCATATATAGTTATCCTTTCAAAACCAACTAACATCGTTTCTACTTTTACCTCAAAATCCAAAACTTTAGTTATCAAAAGTTTTCCAAAGTTTCCAAAATTTTCTAACGCCTTAAATTTTCAAAAAAAATTCGCCAGCGTCTCCTTTGCGCGGTTCGATCGTAGTAGGATCACAACATATATATATCATAATTATGCATCTCATCTTTGAGGATGAGGCATCCCGATGGGAAAAAAGTGTAAAAGTATGGTATGTAATCCGAGATATGTACCTTATATATTATTAGCGAGAAAATACGGCTAATATAGCGCGAAAGCGATCTCAAATATGAAGCAAGCGCCATCCGCACCTACTAAATACTCAACAAATAATGAGAAACATGTATGTAGAAAGTAAAATCAATGTACAACATATACTAGAACAACAACTATATATGCCAATATAACAAATGCAATCAAAACAAAAATCCAACCATCAAACAACTATCATCCAACAAACCAATATCTATCCAATCAATCCATACCAAATCAATATACATTCATTTCTTATTAATATTCGTTGAATTGATTTTCCAATTTAATCACATTTTCATTCATTAACATTAGATTTTACTTCCATTCATTCATTTATTTTCAATTAGTTTACATTCACTAATTCATATTCCAATTTTTTCACTTCCAAATTCAATCAAATTCAATTCTATTTAAATTTACTTACTATCAATTAGAATTCAATTATTTAGCTTTCAGTTTCATATGAATTTCTATACAATCAGCTAACAACCATTTAACGACTAATGTATAACCAATCATAACCAAATTAGTTTAATTTACTTTCAACATTCATTTTGGTTTAACATATTTAATTTTATTTGGTTTAATATCTAAGTGACTTTCATTCAATTATTCAATTCCTAGTTTCATTAGCTTTTAATGAATTGACACTATATCCACTAATTCCATAACAATTCATTTACATTAGATTGATTAACATTCAATCCATTTATTAATTCAATTGCTAATTCATTTTACCAATAAAGTTGAATTTCTTTATATAACTCAAGTTCATACTCATTTAATTCACTTTATTAATTTACTTCGATACCAAAATCAACTTCATTTACATGTTCTTTCACTAACAACTTAAGTTCACTTTAATTCAATTCAAATTCTATTTTATTTAACTTTTACTTAAGCTAAAATCGTATCACCATTCAAATTCAGATTTCGTTTTGCTTTAACAATTTTTTTAATCATTTTAATATTTGGTTTTACTTACCTTTTCACATTTCATAAGTTATACAACTTATTTATTCAACTTTCATAAACATTTACCTAAGTTTACTTCCATTCACAAAACTCATTTTATAATTTCAATTCATGAATATACAGTCATTTTACAACTTAGGTTTATTTAAACTTCCAAATTCATTTTATATAATCACTTACCACATTAAGTTTAATTTCAATTCCAATAACTTATCAAATCTGGTTCAAATCCAATTTAAATTTATTTAACTTTCCTTTAGTTGAATTTCAAATCATATACTTTATTATGCTAACTCAAATTTATTTCAACTTTACCAAATTAAATTTTATTTTTATTTCATATTATAAATCCAAAACTCATTTCACTTATATTTATCAATTACAACTTGGATTTTAAATCAAATTTGTTTATCAAAACAAAAATTCAATTTCAATTTACTATTGGTAGCAAATCCATCATACAGAAACTCGAAAATCATACTGATGATGCTATAGTCATCACCCTTATTATTTCCCAGCAACAGTAGTGAATTCAGTGCTTTTTATTCTTTTAAAAATTCCTTTTATTTATAAATCACATTTACTTGTATAATTTCACTGTTTTACTTCACTTATATAAGATTCATTCCTTTCTTATTTAGATTTATAATAATATAATCTCTTTACTTTTGGAAAATAACTTTCAAAATCAACAGGATTCAAATTTCCAAATTCTTTGTTTAAATTCATTTTTATTTATAACTCATATTTATAAATATACTCTGTTTGTTCCATTTCTTATATATAAGATTATTTCGCAATTGTAAATCATATTAATTATAATTCCTTGCTTATAATTCATTTGCGTATACAATTTATTCTTTTACAATTGTTGCATATATTTAGATTATTCAAACAGCTTTTGTTAACTTATATATATTTACATTTTCAACAACCAAACAATCAGTTTATATATGCTTTAATAATTCCTGAAAAATTATTCCTTTATATATACAATATAATCGAGGTAAAATTATTTCATTTACCCAATTTAAAATAATACTATGTCGACTTGTCTCGTTTAAGTGTTTGGAAATCCCCATCGATAATATGGCGTCCCACATACCGACCAGAATTCACAAACAGCTCAACGGATAAGCAAACACAATATAAAACATTTTATATTCACTAACAAATAAATGCTCATATATATAATACACTCAAACTCAATCTAGGGTGCTACTGTCCCTATTTATACTATGCACACATCAAATCTTAGGAATATACAAAATCTAAGCTTTGATACCAAATGTGACGACCCGCAAATCCGTACCCTTTGAATCGACAATAAACCACACATGTCCGACCCAAAAAGCATAGACAGATGGAAAGTCAAGAGAAATAAAAGAAGAGAGAAGAAGAGAAGAGAAGAAGGAGGGAAGATAGAACAAAACAGAACAATGCAGAACCTCACATCGCAACGGAAAACATATAATAGCATATTAGTGATCTTTACAAAATAGAAACTGTATATATATACATCAATCAGAGTTCAACAATCAACAATAATTATCAGCATGGACAATAATAATAACCTGTCCTCACAATCGCTGATAATATAAAACACAATGCACCACGGATAATCAAACAAATACGCATATACGAAATATAGATCTCCAGCTCCCCCACTGAAGCTCCAAAAGCACCAAAACTGAACCTGTAAATATACTCGGTCTGACCCGAGCATTGAAAGGGAAGAACGCCCGAATCAGTCTGGTAAACCGACGTGAGAAACACACTCAATTGAATTTATTAAATTACCAAACTTTTCCTTTATCAAAACAAAAGTATCTCGTAAGACAAGTCCACATATAAACACGGACATGTTTTTACCTTACGATAACTAAAACATTTCTTCCATATCAAACTCATGTGATATTATACTAGTGTCTAGTATACAAATAATATTAATCATATTCGAATGGTTACCCATATAGCATTTCGAGGCTATTCATTACGCCTTTACAAACAAAATCGCAGCTCGTAGTGGGCTTTGGATTTCCATACAAACGACCAGGTGAGGGGACTACCTTCCGGCAGTACATCTCTAGAAGAATGTACCAAGGACACACACAGAGGGTCCTTTACCAACACAAGACCGGCCCACCTCTATAACTAGATGGTACCGAATATATCATCCTCCGGTCGTTACCGACCTTTACTAAGGGCCCTCTAGCATACAAACCACAATAATCAGGTACAATACGTCATAGCATGCAAAGATATATCTAGAAGAGGATGACCATATCCTACTTGGGAATGACCCACTTAGCCCTGCTGCATCCAACCCTGTTTTGGTCATTTCCAGTTAATGAGGCCTGATGAGGTAATGATTACCTTTGACATATCACGATCACATCACTTTGAATGCCACATGGGCCACACGGCCATTTCCGTTGACTACTAATTGCCTGCCACAAAAATACAACCCTTAAGCTTATACGTCTCAAGGAGGGTGTTAAGCTAAGAGGAGTTGCCTTCTCCACCACCACTGATGTACGTTTGTCAAAACCAATGTACGTAATCTTTAGAAATGCAATGTCAGACAAACATCCATACAAGTTGTCCAGGAACAGGACAAACCGAAGGTACTATCCTACCACATCCTGTCGGAAAATCTCTAGGATTAGTAGCGAATAGTCCTCGCATTGGATATTTCATAATGAAGAGACCACTGCTACTATATGTATATTAGGATTTTAACCCCAAACGATCAACAAGCAGTCCCCCACTATGAAAATCCGTAATATCAATATCATCACAAAGCAACTTGCACCAACGTCGCATATACGTTGGTCTGAAGTGGTTTTCAGATAAATCTGATCCCGGTCACTTCGCACCAACAATGCAAAACCGCTTCTCAACCTCGCACAGAAACTAAGTCTCATAGACTTATCACGTCTCCAACTTTCAACTTGCTATCCTTCGGGCCAAAAAGGAAGCTCGATAGATTGGAGTAATACTCCGCACTATACTAATCAACATCCTCAACACAAATGATAATCAAGCCTACACAGAAGGCTACGTACTAAGTGTACGACTAAATAGTTCCGACATCAAGTCGAGGAAGTAAAAATTTAGGCAATTTGATAGTCGGTTATTTAACTATCAAAGCAAACAAACAAATATTCAACACCATAACAATCACTAGGCCCTTTTATCAATCTTTTATTAATTAAACCATTTGCCAAATATTCACTTCAAATTATCTTTTAAAAAGATATATGCTCAAACCATTTCAATATTGGAAAACATTTCTAAATACTTATTTAATAACAAGCAATTTACAAATCAATTTATTTTCAACACTTGGAAAATATTACATATACTTAAATCAGAATTAAGTATATATTTTATTCTATAGGAAAAACATTCTCTTTAAACACATTTTATTTGGGTCAAAACGAATGTTGCGTAAAACATCGTTACGACAACCCAAAATCACTAGTATAGGGATTCGAAAAATAAGATAGATATATAAATCCCAATACTATATAAAAACATTTCCATCCGAAATCATTTACTATAACAACAGTGTTATAGTCCATCATTTTCATACTTCTCGAAAACGTCTATTTCAACAATGAATGTTGAAATCTATGGTTTCGATATTTAACACGTTTTAAAACATATTTAAATCATTTAACTCGATTTAAAATATCACTTTTCAAAATATTCATTTAATTTAATATATTATTCACAGTCCAAAATTGTGAATATAAACCCCAAACCAAATTCAACATTTCTACACATTTTATTAAAGGATAATCCACTGTCCAAAATCATGGATATAGCTCCTATTACTCAATTCATTAGTTCTATAGATTTATTAAAGGATTATGCACTATCCAAAATCGTGGATGAAATTCCTTTAATAAACTTCTATATTTAATTTGCAAATTCAACTAATTTCACATTTATAAAACAATGTTTATAAATTCCATTTATATTTTATAAAAACTTCAGCTTATAAAATCACTTTATTGACAAATTCCAGTTAAATCTGTATGCCAAAATCCAATTATAAGTTAATTACTTATAATCATTTATTTACAAAATCATTCTTTTATAACTTCACAAATTCACAAATCTTATTTACTTATAAAATCCATTTATAAATTCATTTTAACAATTTTAAAACTCCTTTATAACTCAATTATTTTGATTTATAAAATATCAATTTTATAAGTCTTATACATAAACCATCTATAATAATTTCAAAAACCACAATTTATACTATTTTACAAAATAATCAACTCTATATTTCAAAAATCATATTTCAATTATATTTCACAAAAATCATAATTTTATAACAATAAAAATTATAACTTTTATTTATTCAAAATAAATCAATTTCCTTAACAACTCAAAATAGAACAAAACGTATATTTTCAAAATCACTTGAAAATCCTTTTAAATTCGAAATCATCACTTTAACATTTTAAAATTAACAAAAATAGGCCCAATGCTGCAACAGCACCAAATACATCAATCACGACATCCAAAATATCATATATCGCATGGTAACAAAATATATCACAAATATCTGTAAATAAATCAACACTGGTGAGGAATCCAGTTGGATCTCTCCAACCTGTCACCTGCAACAAATATACATATGAGAATATGTGTGCACTGTCCGCTTCGAGGCAGACGCGCGTACAAAGGGTCATCCGCTCATACACGGGAACGTATAGGGTCTCATCTGCTCCAATAGGCAGGCATATATCCAAATACCAATCAATATATCTGCGACGACCAAGATTTTTCATACACGAAAAATCTGACCATTAGTGTTAAAGAAGAAGAGGTAGAAGAAGAAAATAGAAATCAACATCAGAGTCTAACCATCGCAGCGGAATAAAATATAATATACTGACAGAACTTTACACAAATTTCGAACTATATCTATTTTATACAATACATCATCAGAGTATACATTAATAACATACAACAAGATACACAGCGGAATAATAACAATCACATACGGAGGTACGCATCGCCATCCAGCTCAACTCCTGAGCTCCCAGCATTTATCCTGTAATCTATAATACTCGGTCTGACCCGAGCATTACAGTTAAATAACACCCGAGTCAGTCTGGAATACCAGCGTGAGAAAATCACACTCAATTTGATTATTAAAGTTCCAAAATCCTTTGAAAACAAAAGCATCTCGTAAGACCACGCCACAAATAACATGTCGGGTTTTTCCCTTACGATAGCTAAAACACTTTTTATTAAAGTTCTCTGATATTATAATAGTGTCTATAGAAAGTAAAATAGAATCTAGCTGAAATGCTTGCATCTCACGTTTCAGCAATAGTTGGGCACAATCAAAATCCTACAGGCACGTATGGAGAATGGATTTCCAACGAATGACTAGGCACTGGGGTACCACCTATCACAGCACCTGGCCTAGATCACAGTACCAAGGAGTACGCCCGCTCCCCTGCAACACAAGGCCGGAATCATCCCTTACTGGATAATTCCAAGTAAAATCACCCCACGGTAGGGATTAGCAACCGTAACACTAAGCCGGAATAAAAAGGGACAACTAGACCGGGATGACCTTACTCTCCAGTGGGTGCTACCCACGAAGCCTTACTGCATAACCCCTGATTTTCAGTCATTCCCGGTTGTTGAGGTTCGAGCCTAAACAATACCTTTCCGGAACATATCCCTTAGAATGCCCATCGTCTACCTGACGATGTTTTCGCAAGCATTCGTCCATACAAGTCCGTTCCGGGTCCGAACGGAACCGAAGGCACTATTCCTACTACATCCATTTTGGAAATCTCCTCAGGATTAGTAGCGACTAGCCCTTGCACTTCACTGCTCCGTCTTCGACTCCGAACACGTTTCACGAATCGTACAAACCGGATCGAAGTGGTTTTCGGGAAATAAATCCCAATCCCGGTCTCTTCGAAACGATCAGCGCTTTTGGCCAATATTGATAGTTGGTTATTTAACTATCAATTATATTCACAAACATCCATCAATCCATAAATAATTTCTCCCAAATTACTTATTGATAATATCTATACCAGATATATCCCATTTTTCAAATCCCTTTGAAAATAGTTTATCACATCTTCCTTTTACGGAAATAAATTTCCCAAACTTTTCTATTTCCCTTGGAGTCGCCAAGTACCACACTTAAGATTGAAAAATAATTTTAAACACTATAAAAATATACTTTAGATATACATTTTAAAATAATTTAAAAACACTCTATTGAAAGATATACGTTAACATTTAAATTTAGAAAACAACTTTCAAACTTAATAAAGAATAATACTTTAAAAATATTTAAGTAAGGCCACTTTATAAAATATAACTAGATTCTCTTTTTTTTAAACCAAATACTAAATCACCTTTAAATATGATAATAGATTTTTGAAACAACTACTTACTTACCTTAGAATTTAAACACTTAACAAAATAAATTTTATAAAATATGGTTTGCTTTTCAAAAACAACATTAAAACTTTTACCTTATATTTTAAAAAGTTTACTTCGAAAACGTACTTGGCTATCAGAGAAATATACTTCTCTTCTCATCCTTTTAAAAATAAATCACTATTTATTTTTAACCAAATCTCACATTTCCTTTAATAAATTTCCGCCTTGAATTTATTTTTCCCAAATATCCTCTGATAAATCACTTTGCTTTTATAAACCCCGTTTATAAATTCCTTAGCCACATTCTTCGCTAAATATTCCGGATTTTACACACTTAAATCAATTCCCAAATTGATTTTCAATTTACTCTATTTATTCCAAAATTCCTTTAACTTCAGATTTTAAATCCTTCATTATGATTTTAAACACTTTTAACTGGAAACACCAACTTTAGATTTCCCAAATTACTTTTTAAATTTAAACTTTAAATTTTCAAATAACTCTTTATTCCTTTTTGAATAATATCACTAGTATTTACAATTCGTTAATTCATTAATTACTGTTTATTCAAAATCTTTTCCATACCCGAAGTTATTTATTAGGATTAAATATCTCTTCCATTTCCTTTCGCTTCATTCTAAATTTATTCCAATTTTGATAATTATTTCGCTTACAAATTCACTTCTTTTATTTCTTTTCAAAATCCAATTTATATAATTTTGGTATCTTATTATACCCAAATATTCAATCAAACCATAGCATTCAATATACAAATATAATTTACCAGAGAATTTCAAACAATCACAACATAGGATATTAAATAATATAAATAAATGTTGAGGCGTCTAGTTGGATCCCTCCAACCTATTTTCCCTGCATCCACAGACGTTAGCACAAATATAAATACGAATTCCACTTCGAGGTGGAATATCGCGGTATATGGGATTAAATAAATATCATCCGCTATTATGCGGCGCATAGGGTCTCATCAGCTATAAAAATGTGGGAAATCAACAACTCCAATTTATACGTATTCCAATGTATATATATTGGTATATATACTACTATATATACACTACCATATCAAACCAATTCAAGCATTCACCAAATATTTAAATTTAACCAATTAAACTTAAATTATAATTTAACCGAGTGAGATTAACTCACCTTTGCTTTGCTGTTTGCAATCCATTACCATTTATTTTCATCCCAACTTGTTTCTTTTCAGATTTCGACCTTGAATAAACAACTTATATGATTTATTAATATTTGCAATGAAATCGAACCATCACTTCTTTTTTTCTTCTATCTGATAGTTTTAATTCACTAACGATTTAATCCTGAACCAATAATGAAATTTAACTATTTAAATTAATCAAACCATAAACCATCATTTACTTATTTAATTTATGAATTATAATTTGATTCAAAATATTTTCCCCTTTTATAATTTTATTTTAGTAACTAAAATAAATTAAACAAATTACGAACTATTTATTATTTATTTATTTATTTATTTATTTAATTTATACCAACAAATGTTCTTTTAAACTAATAGTTAAATTTTTAACTCAATTTTCTTTAACCAGTATAAGAAAAAAAACAGAGTTGTCTTACATATCTTGCTACGATCTGTCTCTTCTATAATATACTTATATATATATATGTAATTTAATTAAAATAAGTTGGAAATATCCTACTGTGAACTGTACAATTTATTCCTTTATTCTTGTATAAATTGAATACTGCAAAATCTTGACGAAATAAAATAAAATAAAAACATTACATAACTGCCCCAAATGTTCGACCCATCATCGAAACCACTCCCTCCTATCGCTCGACGTCGCATCCTGCTGCACAAACCTCGATTGGAATCGAGTTCGCCATTGCCATGGATCGACACACACCTATCCACGCGACTCTAGCTTCGCTTACGAATCAAGACAACAACCGCTATGCTAGATCTAGCCGCAACTCTAATCGAGTTCTTCGTCGCGACCGTCCATGCTACTTCGATCGCCAATCAAACCCAGCTCTATCTTCGCGCGACGAGCCCTCACCTTCAGTCATCGATGCGTAGTGATGAAGTCCCAAAGCCCTAGCATGTTGCGAATCGTCGATGCTGAGGGGTTCACCACCACATTCGCTGCAATTCCCATCTCCTCCATCCTAGCTAATCGCGATAGAGTACAAGTCTACGCCTTGCATCATCGATCCTCCCCTAATCGATCGAGCATCGCGTCGCCTTGGCCGAGTCGTCGCCGCCTTAGATTGCTCGCGAGCTCCGTCTCTGATAGATTGCGGCCCCTTCTTCCCCATTTTTTTTATCTCGTTCAATTTGAAGACAGGAAGAAAAAGGAATTTGCGTGGATTCATTTCGAAGAAGGTGGAGATTTTTAATAGGGAGGGAATCAGTTTTAACTAATGAGAAGGAGATGCGTGTTTATTAGTTGGATTTGTTTTTAAAAGGAAAGTGTATTCGAGAAGGCACAAGGAGTTTGTTGAAAAAAAATCTAGCTAAAGTGTTTTTGAAAAGTGTTGATGGTGACAGAATTTCAACTGAAGAAAAATGATTGGTCAAATTATATTAGGTTTGAATTTAAATTTTAAATCGTTCTGATAAATATCTCCGTGCGTTTATATGTCGTACGCACAAACCATAGGTCCAATAACTACGAAATTTGAAATCCGACAATAATTCAATACTACGGATCCAATGGAACTGGTTTCATTGAATTCCGAGACTTTGCCTCGGAAGGCTATTTTTAAATTCAATTTAGAACGATAAAATTTTCAAAGCCGAACGAATCACTGTTAAATTCACTTTTAACTCTTCTATTATCCTCAGTATTATCGATATAAATTTTATAGACCTTTACATTATTTTTAACCAGCTTAAAATTCCAGATTCAATAAATTTACCCAATTCCGATAATTAAATTCGATAATTAATTATCCAATAAATATCGATATTTGAAATTAAAGTTAATAATTAACCTCTGAATATTTAAAGTTATTTAAATATTCCAATTTCAAATATTCGAAAATTCCGGGTCGTCACATTCCTCCCCCTTAAAAGAATTTCGTCCCCGAAATTACTAGTTAGGAAGATTGATCCCTAACCCATTAACCATTTCTCAACCCAAATAGTTTCAACCAATTCACAAAACCATCGGTTAATTAAGGACACTTTATTCCTCAGTCTAACTTCCAAGCTTACCCATAAGCCTCAAACACAATTCCTTACACATCAATTCGAATTTGAATTTGAATTTAAATTTTAGATTATCAAAATTTCCCAAAAATTTTCAAACTCCTTAAATTTCCGAAATTTTTTGCCAGCGTCTCCTTTGCGCGGCTAGCTCGGTACTACTACAAAATGGCTCTATGGCCTCCCAAATCTCAAAAGAAACAAAAGCCAAGTGGCTAGATCAAAAACCCAATCAAATTTCATTCAGAAATTTCAAATACATACATTTTAGTCGGGCAATTCAATTTATCTTCTGTAATCAAAAATCCCAATTCACTTGCCTTTAAATTACATGTATACAACTCTGCAATAATATCCACTCACGACTTTCCAATTTGATTTTTATCCAATTATTAACTTAGTATTCTTCCAAAACCAAATTTACTTAAGAACTGCCTCTTTCAATCCTTAAGTTCAATATAGAAATGTTTTATACTTTGTGTAACTATTTTCACTTTACCACTCTGGGTTTTCCATAGTTTCATTTCAAATTCATTTGAATTCAATATCTCTTTCAATTAAATATTGAATTACATTCACATTACCCCATCATTTTAAATTCTCAACTTTTATTATTCTAGCCCATTTTGAATTAACTCCTCAACTTACTTTACTTTACCATTTCAAAATGAATTTCCAATATTTCTGTTTCCTATTCTATTTGCTTACAAATTTTAAGTCGTTTGTCGTTAATGAAAATTTTCAAAAATTTTCTAACTCCCATAATTTACGGAAAATTTTGGCAGAGTCTCCCTTGTACGAAGGGACTTTTGCGATATCGCAGGATGCACAAATATATATACATCGGCCCACCCGGCCGGAAAACAGAAAAACAGTTCATATTTCCTATTTTTATTGCGTAGGCGTACCTTATTTAGAATTTTTAAGCAAGCGGCTATTTATTTAAGCATTTTGCAAAACCCAACCAAGCCAAACAGCTTCCCTGCACCTGTACTTACTCAATTTAAACGTATAAGTGCCAAAATCATGAAATTCAACAATATTTAACATATTAAACTAGCAACAAATAAGTTTTGTATAGTCATTGTAGGTTAAACAATATTTATAAGCCACTTATAGGGTTCCAATTTAATTTTAATTGTTTACAATCAATTCGTATACACTTCATTCGATTTTAGTGGTTTGAAACTCAACTGTTTTCATTCAATTCATATTTTACCCAAACAACCCACATTTACTTCAATTGATCTCAAAACTAACTTTATTTCACTTCTATCCATTCATAGAATTTTATTTAATCTCGTTTACATCAAACGACCCATTTTCTAATGCAATCTGACAATATTAATGTGAATAAATGATTACTTCAGCTTTAGAACCATTTAAATTAAATCCAACTCAATTTACATTTGACCCATTCAATTTTAATTTTATTCATACTCGAATTGGATTTATTCCATCTCAAATCATTTTTATATTAATCCAATTCCATACAACTTCAATTCATATTTCATTCACATACAATTCTAAGTTGAGTTTCTATTTATAACTCAAGCTTCATTTCCAAACTCAATTATCTACTCACAATTCAATTCCAAGTTAATAAATTCGAGTTCCATTTCCATTTCATCAACTAATTTATTATCAAATTAGTTCTTCCCTGGTTTAAATTCAATATTTGATTTTTAATCTCAGAATCTTTCATTAAATTTTCTTTAAGTGCAATCCATTTTATAAGTCAAGTTTAGGATTTTTCGTTTTATTTCCTAATTCATCAAAAGATTTATTTTGGGTTTTCCATCCCACTTTGTAATTCTATAAGTCACAGCTTATTATTTACACATTTCCATTCATTCTAGGCTGGAATATATTCATCTTTTATTTTTAACTCAAGATTTACGTGTGTCTACCGCTCAAGTATTCTTTTATTATTCTATGGATTTTTAATTCCTTTACAAGGTATTATAATTCATTTATCCCAACTTATTTCATATCCAATTTCAGTTCATTCAGTTGCAATTATAAATTCATTCATTCACTAATTCATTTCCAACTAAGAAATTTATTTCCACACATTCATTATCTTTAGTCCATTTGAACTAATTCTGCACTTATTTTTATACAATTCTAAATCAAACATCATCGAATACTGAATTTCATTTCATTTGCATACCATAGTAAATAATTAGTTACTTGTAAATTTTAATCTTAAACTTGTTTATTTAATCCATCCTGACTAAATTTTTTCCTAACTTAAGTTTAACATTTCAAAATTTCCTTTGAAATCTCATATATCCAAAATTCCTTTGGTAAATTCAATTTATCTCTTTGAATTTCAAAACCAACCCAGTTTTGCAACAATTCCAATCTAAACAATTTGGTAGCAATTTCCCTCTTGGAACTCGAAAATGAACACCGATGATGTCACGATCACCATCGGAATTATTTTCCAGTGACCGAAAAGAATTTAATGCTCTTATCCCTTCAAATATTTTTAAATTCTAAATCTCACCAGATTTCAAATCCAATTTAAAAATATTTCCCAAATAATACCACTATTATTTTTCTAACACCTTTGAAAATCAATTTCAAATCAAATGAATTTTAAATCCTTTCCCGAAATTCCAAATTTCCAATCCATCCAATTCAGATTCAAACATCACTCTGGATTTCTATTTCAATTTACAATCCCATTTATATATAAAATTTATTTCGATTTTATAAATTACATCTGTAATCTATATTTTCAAATTTTATTTTGTTATAAAATTTTATTCTTCACTTTGATTATAAATTTTAATTTCTAGTTAAGCTCCCATAAAATAATGATAATAACTCAATATTTTCGCATTTAACATCCAAACAACCATATATACTAACTAAAATAATGTACAAAACCTTTCTTTATATACAAAACTAATTTGGGTAAAATTATTTCATTTACCCTACTTTAAAACAATATTGTGTCGAATTGTTCTATTCAAGCGTTTAGAGATTCCTATCAATGTTGTGGCGTCCCACACATCGACCAGAATCCATAAACTTCTCAATAAACCAATCAACACAATATAAAACCATTTTATATTCACTAACAAATACGCGCTCATATTTATTTATACACTCAAACTTTAATAATCAATGTTATCACCAACCTTTGCTCTGATACCAACTATGACGACCAAGATTTTTCATACACGAAAAACCTAACCATTAGTGTTAAAGAAGAAGAGGTAGAAGAAGAAAATAGAAATCAACATCAGAATCTAACCATCGCAGCGGAATAAAATATAATATACTGACAGATCTTTACACAAATTTCAAACTATATCTGTTTTATACAATACATCATCAGAGTATACATCAATAACATACAACAAGATACACAGCGGAATAATAACAATCACATACGGAGGTACACATCGCCATCCAGCTCGTCTCCGGAGCTCCCAGCATTTATCCTGTAATCTATAATACTCGGTCTGACCCGAGCATTACAGTTAAATAACACCCGAGTCGGTATGGAATACCAGCGTGAGAAAATCACACTCAATTTGATTATTAAAGTTTCAAAATCCTTTGAAAACAAAAGCATCTCATAAGACCACTCCACAAATAACATGTCGGGTTTTTTCCCTTACGATAGCTAAAACACTTTTTAAGTTCTCTGATATTATAATAGTGTCTATAGAAAGTAAAATAGAATCTAGCTAAAATGCTTGCATCTCACGTTTCAGCAATAGTTGGGCACAATCAAAATCGTACAGGCACGTATGGAGAATGGATTTCCAACGAATGACTAAGCACTGGGGTACCATCTATCATAGTACGTGGCCTAGATCACAGTACCGAGGAGTACGCCCGCTCCCTTGCAACACAAGGCCGGAATCATCCCTTACTGGATAATTCCAAGTAAAATCACCCCACGGTTGGGATAAGCAACCACAACACTAAGCCGAAATAAAAAGGGACATCTAGACAGGGATGACCTTACTCTCCAGTGGGTGCTACCCACGAAGCCTTGCTGCATAACCCCTGATTTTCAGTCATTCCCGGTTGTTGAGGTTCGAGGCTAAACGATACCTTTCCATAACATATCCCTTAGAATGCCCATCATCCACCTGACGATGTTTTCGCAAGCATTCGACCATACAAGTCCGTTCCGGGTCCGAAGGCACTATTCCTACTACATCCATTTTGGAAATCTCCTCAGGATTAGTACAGACTAGCCCTTGCACTTCACTGCTCCATTTTCGACTTCGAACACGTTTCACGAAACTTACAAACCGGATCGAAGTGGTTTTCGGGAAATAAATCCCGATCCCGGTCTCTTCGAAATGATCAACGCTTTTGGCTAATATTGATAGTTGGTTATTTAACTATCAATTACATTCACAAACATCCATCAGTCCATAAATAATTTCTCCCAAATTACTTATTATCCTCAATATCTATACCAGATATATATATCCCATTTTTCAAATCCCTTTGAAAATAGTTTATCACATCTTCCTTTTACGGAAATAAATTTCCCAAACTTTTCTATTTCCCTTGGAATCGCCAAGTACCACACTTAAGATTTAAAAATAATTTTAAACACTATAAAAATATACTTTAGATATACATTTTAAAATAATTTAAAAAATCTCTATTGAAAGATATACGTTAACATTTAAATTTAGAAAACAACTTTCAAACTTAATAAAGAATAATACTTTAGAAATATTTAAGTAAGGCCACTTTATAAAATATAACTAGATTCTCTTTTTTTAAAACCAAATACTAAATCACCTTTTCAATATGATAATAGATTTTTGAAACAACTACTTACTTACCTTAGAATTTAAACACTTAACAAAATAAATTTTATAAAATATGGTTTGCTTTTCAGAAACAACATTAAAACTTTTACCTTATATTTTAAAAAGTTTACTTCGAAAACGTACTTAGCCATCTGAGAAATATACTTCTCTTCTAATCCTTCTAAAAATAAATCACTATTTATTTTTAAACAAATCTCACATTTCCTTTAATAAATTTCCACCTTGAATTTATTTTTCCTAAATATCCTCTGATAAATCACTTTGCTTTTATAAACCCCGTTTATAAATTCCTTAGCCACATACTTCGCTAAATATTCTAGATTTTACACACTTAAATCAATTCCCGAATTGATTTTCAATTTACTCTATTTATTCCAAAATTCTTTTAACTTAAGATTTTAAATCCTTCATTATGATTTTAAACACTTTTAACTGGAAATACCAACTTTAAATTTCCCTAATTACTTTTTAAATTTCAACTTTAAATTTTCAAATAACTCTTTATTTCTTTTTGAATAATATCACTAGTATTTACAATTCATTAATTCATTAATTACTATTTATTCGAAATCTTTTCCATACCCGAAGTTATTTATTAGGATTAAATATCTCTTCCATTTCCTTTCGCTTCATTCTAAATTTATTCCAATTTTGATAATTATTTCGTTTACAAATTCACTTCTTTTATTTCTTTTCAAAATCCAATTTATATAATTCTGGTATCTCATTATACCCAAATATTCAATCAAACCATAGCATTCAATATCCCAATATAATTTACCAGAGAATTTAAAACAATCATAATAGAGGATATTAAATAATATAAATAAATGTTGAGGGGTCCAATTGGATCCCTCCAACCTGTTTTCCCTGCATCCACAGACGTTAGCACAAATATAAATACCAATTCCACTTCGAGGTGGAATATCACGGTAGATGGGATTAATTAAATATCATCTGCTATTATGCGGCGCATAGGGTCTCATCCGCTATAAAAATGCGGGAAATTAACAACTCCAATATATGCATATTCGAATATATATATATATATATATTGGTATATATACTACTATATATACACTACCATATCAAACCAATTCAATCATTCACCAAATATTTAAATTTAACCAATTAAACTTGAATTATAATTTAACTGAGTGAGATTAACTCACCTTTGCTTTGCTGTTTGCAATCCATTACCATTTATTTTCATCCCAGCTTGTTTCTTTTCAGATTTCTACCTTGAATAAACAATTTATATGATTTATTAATATTTGAAATGAAATCGAACCATCACTTCTTCTTTTTTCTTCTATCAGATAGTTTTAATTCACTAACGATTTAATCCTGAACCAATAATGAAATTTAACTATTTAAATTAATCAAACCGTAAACCATCATTTACTTATTTAATTTCTGACTTATAATTTGATTCAAAAGATTTTCCCCTCTTATAATTTTATTTTAGTAACTAAAATAAATTAAAAAAAATTACGAACTATTTATTATTATTTATTTATTTAATTTATACCAACAAATGTTCTTTTAAACTAATAGTTAAATTTTTAACTCAATTTTCTTTAACCTAGTATAAGAAAAAAAACAGAGTTGTCTTACATATCTTGCTACGATCTGTCTCTTCTATAATATACTTGTAACGACCCGTATTTTTACGGATCGACAAGTTCAGAAAAATCTGGAGTTTTAGCATTTTGAGTCATTTCAGATTTTAGGCAAATTTCGCCTAAGTCCTAAGTCGTCCACGACTTAGCATGAGTCGTGAGTCGTATACGACTTAGGAGATAGGAGTGTGATGACTTAAATGAACTGACCGACTTAAGGAAAGTGCGACCTAAGGGGATAAGTCGTTGCTGGGCTAAGTCAGTAGGTCGAAGTTAACTCGGCGAGTGTTAAGTCGTAGGTTGTAAGTCGTCGCCGAGTTAAGGGATAGACAACCTAAGGAAGTGACCGACTTATGTTATTGTAGACGACTTAAGGTTTTGAGTTCAAGTGTTAAGTCGGCTGCCGAGTTAAGGTGATGAGTCGTAATACTTGATAAGTCGTAGTCGAGTTAACCGTTGAGTCGTATCTTCTGATGAGTCGTAGCTTTGTGCTAAGTCGTAGACGACTTAGTGGTTGAGTCGTCTAGCCAGTAAGGCGCGTACGCACTAGGTCGTAGACAGGGGTGGTCTGGTAAGTCGTAGGTGCCTGTGATGAGTCGGAGACGACTTAGGAGATAGCTGTTAAGTCTTGAGTCGTAGAGGGGTCTGAGTGTTGAGTCGGAAGAGGCTATAAGTCGGAAACCGTTGAGTCGTGGTGATCTGATGAGTCGTAGACGACTCATAGAGGCAGTCGAGTCATGGATTTCAGCTATAAATAGGAGAGCTTCTCTTCATTTTTGGGATCCGGATTTTGAAGCGACGAAGTGCTGCCATTTTGAGAGCTCGACTTCTACACTTCTTCACTTCTTTTCTCCACTCTAATCTAGTGCTTACATCCATCCAAGTTGAAGATCAAGATTGAAGATTCAAGATCTAAAGTAGAAGATCTTCATCTTTTCAAGAGAAATTTCTTCGTTTGAAGCGGATTCGGGATAGATCAAGCTTGATCCTTCGCTGTCCAGATCTGAAGCGCGTTGATTTGAGGTTGTTTAGGTGATTTGGTGAGTGGTGATTATCTCTCACACGGATCCAAAGGAGTATATCGGATTGTTGGCCCGATTTGGTGTTAAAATAGAGATTTCCATGCATTTTCTTCATCCAAAGTGTAGATCCATATAGATCCATTGTTCATGATGATGTTACATCCATTTTATCATATGTTAACCTATGCAAGTTCATTCATCAAGTTTGTAGAGATATAATCCATGTTTTCATGCTTATTGGACTTTCAACTCTTTAATTACGAAAATGCCATTATTGTTATAATTGTCTACTTAGATCATTTTTGAATGCTTGATTGCTTGGATTGATGTGTGATTTGATTGATTGTTATGAACTAGATGATTGATGTCTAGATTTAGATCGAAGGTGATTCAAAAGCTAAGGGAAAGGCTCTTGAATTGGGAAAGCTGCTCGTGGCATATGTAGCGGGGTGATGAAGCTCTTATGCAAAGATTTGATGATGTGATGATGAGATGAGGCTTTGCGAGGATGTGATGAAGCGAGGCAATCATGTGATGAAGACTTGGTCTAATCCAGATGGGATCATTCCAAGCATGTTGATAACTCGGTGATATGATTCGAGTTGAGGATAATGAATGGATATGAGAATAGTCGTCGAGGAGGATGACTAGGAGGCTTGGATAGCATCGTTGTTGAAGGTTCTAGCATGCTCTAAGCAAGAGTACGTTTGGGCAGATTCGATAGTCCCAACGGCCAACTGTTGATGGTCGAGTACTCTGGGCAAATTCGATAGTCCTAGGCACGGGCTGCGACGACGTGCGGGAGTTATGTCTAGAACCGGGGTTTCGATTAGCCCTTGACGGACGGCTGAAAGAATGTGCCGGTCATTCAATTAACGGTGATATCGAAGCAATGATAACAGTGATAGCCAGAGTCATGGATGTTTGGTTGTATCGTCATTCGGACTCAAGAGCGGTATTTTCTGGGTGCTTATCTGATTTAGGCCTTGGTACTTGGAAAACATCACCCTTGACTCGAGTGATAGTAGCTTTACCTTAAATTGTATGCTCTGCTATGTTTGCTTCTGCTTAGTGTGTGTCTGGGGGCTATCACTGTAGAATGAGGTTGGAATGGGAGGGTTGTATTCCTATTCCTTTTCCTTTATGCTCTTTTGGTATGTTGTTAGTTAATTTACTGCTCACTAAGACTGTTGTCTGACTCAAGGCTTTATGTTTTTAATTCTTATTGCCTTGGGCTGTTCGTCCATTTTGGGACGGGCAGACTAGGTAGCAGGTGACAGGTGCTGTTCTCTTCTCACGATGCTGATATCGAAGACGAGCTGGAGGGTTGCATACTATTTTTCTTCTTATATGTACTGGATATTCCGCTGTTTTGTATTCTCTGAGAGATATGTAGTGAGGCTGGATGTATTGACTATGTGGATGCTTGTATTCAACTATTATGGAGTTTTATATGATGTCTTTTTGTTCTGTAAAGCTTCACTATACATATGTTCTATTGTATTTTGTCCATGCGCTGTGAGTAATACGATAGATTCTGTCGTTTTAATCTTACCTTGACAATCGTCCATGGTCGCCTGACACACTTTACAGCGCTCTATCTCTAGATTCGGTGCAGGGGTCATGGGCGGTCGTCACATTTGGTATCAGAGCATTGGTTAATCGATTTTACCCAACGCTCGCCGTCGTAACTACGTATGAGAGACGTAATTGTATTTTGATGGATGATTACTATATATAATATAGTAGCTTAGTAGAGTTTGAGTCCTTTATGCAGTTGTTTCTCTAGATGTTCTAATCATTCCTTTTTATAGATATTGAGAATGAGTCGAAGGGGGAGACCAGCTGCTAGGGAAGGCCGTGCTACTGAAGAGACTGCTGATTATGCAGCCATGTTCGAAGCTATGATGACTTCGATCATGAGAAGGATACCAGTTCCGGGGGCGGCAGTTGATGTTGGAGTTCAAGTCCAACCTCCGAAACCAGTGGATTTTGCTAAGTTGTGCAAAGACTATACTGCTCTTGGAGGGAAGGTTTTCTTAGGAACAGAATCAACTATCGAAGTCCAGAGATGGATAGATGCTTGTAGAAGGATCTTTGGTGATTTGGGAATTGATGATGCAACTAAGAGGAAGTTGGCATCGAGGCAGCTTCAAGGGAGAGCTTCTGATTGGTGGAACTCTATTACCATCACTACTCCGGAAGAAGAGATTACTTGGGAGCAATTCCAAGTCAGATTTGAAGCTAAGTTCATTTCTACAGCTCAGAAGTCTGTTCCGTTCAAGAAGTTTGTGGAGCTCAAGCAGGGTGGAAGATCTGTTCTTGAGTATGTTTCTGAGTTTGAAGCTTTGTCCAAGTATGCCCGGTCATATATTGAATCTGCTTATCAGAAGAATGAGAAGTTTGTGACCGGCTTGGATAGTTATCTTGGAAGACAGTTGGTGGATCATTTGGACGATTCATTTGAGAAGCTTGTGGAGAAAGCTCTTAGGCATGAGAGTCTGTTTCCTAAGGAAGGATCTGTTGTTGCTATGACCAAGGGAGAATCTAAACCACAGCAGGGTGGAAACCAGAAGAGGAAGCAGCAGCAGCAGAAGGGTAAGGATGGCCAGAAGAAGCCGAAAGGCGAGGTGACTTGCTACAACTGTCAGCAGAAGGGCCATTTCTCGAAGGATTGTAAGAATCCTAAGGTGCCGATGAAGTGTCATAACTGTGACAAGCCGGGGCATTTCAGGAAGAATTGTCCAGAACCAAGGAAGGACAGACAGATTGTGCAAGCTTATGCTTTAGGAGCTGTTCCGTCGTCTTCAAAAGCTCCTACTACTGAAGAGAAGGGAAAGAGTGTGGTGGTTCAAGGTACTCTTTTCCTATGTGGTATTCCAGTTAGAGTTTTGTTTGATACTGGAGCATCGCATTCGTTTGTTTGTAATGAACTAGTAGGCCGGTTAGATTTGAAGCCGGATATTGTTGATAGGCCATTGGTTGTGACTAATCCAGTTGGGGGTTCGTCTTGTTTGTGTATGTTATGCCGTGGTCTGATTGTGTCGAGTCATGGTTGCTCTTTTGTTTGTGATTGCTTTGTTCTGAACTTTGCGGGGTTCGGAATTATTTTGGGTATGGACTGGCTTAGGAAGTATGCGGCAAAGGTTGATTGCGAAAAGCTGGAAGTGACAGTCGAGAATGTGGAGGGGCGAAAGGTTGTGATACGATGTAAGCATGAGGAAGGCGTCTTCATGAGCTTCATGTATTCGCTAGTTGTTCCACGGGATGGACTGTCATCAGTGCCGATCGCTAATGGATTCGAGGATGTCTTTGACGAAGTCAAAGGGTTGCCGCCGCATAGAGAGATCGAGTTTCGTATAGATCTAGTTGAAGGAGCCAGACCTGTTGTGATGCCTCTTAGGCGGATGGCGCCTAGGGAACAGCAGGAGTTGAGGGTGCAAGTTGATGATCTTTTGCAGAAAGGATTCATTCGGCGTAGTGTGTCCGAGTGGGGTGCACCAGTTGTGTTTGCAACCAAGGCAGATGGATCGTTGAGATTGTGTGTGGATTATCGTGAGCTGAATAAGGTGACTAAGAAGAACAAGTATCCATTGCCGAGAATAGATGACTTGTTTGATCAGCTTCACGAAGCTAAGGTGTTTTCTCAGATGGATTTGGCAACGGGATTTCACCAGTTGAGAGTAGCTAAGGATAGTGTGCCGAAGACTGCTTTTCGGACACCATCTGGTTTCTTTGAGTGGCTGGTAATGCCGTTTGGATTGACTAACGCGCCAGCATATTTTGTGGATCTTATGAATAGAGTGTTCAGAGATCAGTTGAACAAGTTTGTACTTATGTTCGTGGATGATATTCTGATTTATTCCAGAACGGAAGAAGAGCACAAGACACACTTGCGTATTGTTTTGGAGATCTTGCGGAAACATCAGCTGAAGGCTAAGTTTTCGAAGTGTCACTTCTGGAAGAGTGAAGTGAGGTTCTTAGGCCTTGTGATTTCTGGAAGTGGAATAGCGGTTGATCCCGCTAAGGTGGCAGCAATCCAGGATTGGGTTAGACCTAAGAATGCATCTGATGTGAGAAGTTTTCTTGGATTAGCAGGATATTATCGACGGTTTATCAAAGACTTCTCCAAGGTAGCTGCACCATTAACAGGATTGACGAAGAAGAACCAAGTGTTCAGTTGGGATGCTAAGTGTGAGCAAGCCTTCGGAATCCTGAAAGAGAGACTGACGAGTGCTCCTGTTTTGACTATTCCAAGTGGGAATGATGAGATGGTGGTTTACACCGACGCATGTGGTACTGGACTTGGAGCAGTGCTGATGCAGAAGGATAAAGTTGTTGCGTATGCCAGTCGACAACTGAAGCCGCATGAAAGGAATTACCCAACTCATGATTTGGAGTTAGCGGCGATTGTATTTGCTCTGAAGATGTGGAGGCATTATTTGTTGGGAGTTCGATTCGAGTTGTTTACGGATCACAAGTCGTTGAAGTATCTTTTCTCCCAAAAGGATTTGAATCTTCGGCAGCAACGTTGGCTAGAGTTTTTGGCATCATATGATTTTGGTATAGCTTATACTCCGGGAAAAGGTAACGCAGTGGCAGATGCGTTAAGTCGAAGACATGCAGGATTGGGAGCCATGTTTTCAGAATGGAAAAGTCTCGAGTATTTAGCTGGATTTGACTTCAGGCCTAGATGCGAATTGGAACCTGAGATGTTGGCAAACTTATCAATAAGACCCACTCTTGTGGAAAGGATTGGCGAGAGCCAAAAGCGAGATGATAAGCTTGTCAAGATTATCCATGAATTGGAATCTGGATTGGATCCAGAAAAGGATAAAGGATTCGAGGTCGATCGAGAGGGTTGGCTTCGGAAGCAAGGACGACTAGTTGTTCCCGATATAGATGAATTGAGGAGTGAAGTTCTGAAGGAAAGTCATCACTCGAAGTTGACAATTCATCCCGGTGGAAATAAGATGTATCGGGATATGAAGAGAACCTATTATTGGGAAGGTATGAAGAAGGATGTTGGAAATTTTATTTCCAAATGTATGAACTACCAGTTGGTAAAAGCCGAACAGAAGAAGCCAAGTGGATTGCTTCAGCCATTAGAGGTTCCTACATGGAAGTGGGAACAAGTGTCGATGGATTTTATCGATGGATTGCCTAGAACCAGAACGGGAAATGAAGGAATTTGGGTCATTGTGGATCGTCTGACTAAGAGTGCTAGATTCATTCCTGTTCGATCGACTAGGACTGCGTCAAAGCTGGCTGAGTTGTATGTTAAGTGGATAGTTCGTTTCCATGGTATTCCGAAGAGTATAGTGAGCGATCGAGACCCATTGTTCACTAGTGGATTTTGGAAGAGCTTCTAGGAAGTCTTGGGAACCGAGTTGTGTTTGAGTACAGCTTATCATCCCCAAACAGATGGTCAGACCGAGAGAGTCAACCGAGTTTTGGAAGATCTTCTAAGAGCATGTGTTTTGGACTTCGGAGGATCATGGGAAGATCACCTTCATTTGGTGGAGTTTGCGTACAACAACAGTTACCAGTCAAGCATTGGTATGGCACCGTATGAGGCATTGTATGGAAGACCGTGTAACTCTCCGACATGTTGGTTAGAGACTGGAGAAAAGTTGATACTTGGGCCAGAGATGATTCGACAGACTTCGGATCGCATAGAGATCATTCGGCAACGAATGAAGACAGCCCAAGACCATCAGAAGAGTTATGCCGATAAACGTCGAAAGGATTTGGAATTCGACGTAGGAGATATGGTTTTTGTGAAGATTTCTCCACTGAAGAATGTTATTCGATTCGGGAAGAAAGGAAAATTGACTCCGAGATTTGTTGGACCATTCCCGATCATCGAGCGAATTGGAAAGCTCGCCTATAGACTGGAGTTACCAGAGAAGATGTTGAGTGTGCACAATGTTTTTCACGTATCGTATCTACGGAAGTATGTGCATGACTCGAATACCGTAGTTTCTGCTAATAGCTATGAAGATTTCGAAGTTGATCCAGTCGATAGAAGACCTCGTAAGCCGCTTCGTGTTGTTGAAACTGACACGAAACAGCTTAGGAGGAAGGTAGTTAAGTTGCTCAAGATACAATGGAGTGATGATGATAACGACTGTACGTGGGAGGTGGAAGAGAGGATGAAGGCAGCTCATCCTGAACTCTTCAAGGTATGGCCCTAAGGTGTCGTGTCATCTCGCGATATTGTAACTTGTTCTAAGTCTTAGAACTCTGTACGCTAAGCTAGAATTGGATGCATGGTTTGCTGGTTGTTATGGTTGGTAGGCGTACAGAATAGTCTTTGATTGCTTTGATTGTTTGGAATTTCGAGGGCGAAATTCCTAAGGGGGAGAGAATGTAACGACCCGTATTTTTACGGATCGACAAGTTCAGAAAAATCTGGAGTTTTAGCATTTTGAGTCATTTCAGATTTTAGGCAAATTTCGCCTAAGTCCTAAGTCGTCCACGACTTAGCATGAGTCGTGAGTCGTATACGACTTAGGAGATAGGAGTGTGATGACTTAAATGAACTGACCGACTTAAGGAAAGTGCGACCTAAGGGGATAAGTCGTTGCTGGGCTAAGTCAGTAGGTCGAAGTTAACTCGGCGAGTGTTAAGTCGTAGGTTGTAAGTCGTCGCCGAGTTAAGGGATAGACAACCTAAGGAAGTGACCGACTTATGTTATTGTAGACGACTTAAGGTTTTGAGTTCAAGTGTTAAGTCGGCTGCCGAGTTAAGGTGATGAGTCGTAATACTTGATAAGTCGTAGTCGAGTTAACCGTTGAGTCGTATCTTCTGATGAGTCGTAGCTTTGTGCTAAGTCGTAGACGACTTAGTGGTTGAGTCGTCTAGCCAGTAAGGCGCGTACGCACTAGGTCGTAGACAGGGGTGGTCTGGTAAGTCGTAGGTGCCTGTGATGAGTCGGAGACGACTTAGGAGATAGCTGTTAAGTCTTGAGTCGTAGAGGGGTCTGAGTGTTGAGTCGGAAGAGGCTATAAGTCGGAAACCGTTGAGTCGTGGTGATCTGATGAGTCGTAGACGACTCATAGAGGCAGTCGAGTCATGGATTTCAGCTATAAATAGGAGAGCTTCTCTTCATTTTTGGGATCCGGATTTTGAAGCGACGAAGTGCTGCCATTTTGAGAGCTCGACTTCTACACTTCTTCACTTCTTTTCTCCACTCTAATCTAGTGCTTACATCCATCCAAGTTGAAGATCAAGATTGAAGATTCAAGATCTAAAGTAGAAGATCTTCATCTTTTCAAGAGAAATTTCTTCGTTTGAAGCGGATTCGGGATAGATCAAGCTTGATCCTTCGCTGTCCAGATCTGAAGCGCGTTGATTTGAGGTTGTTTAGGTGATTTGGTGAGTGGTGATTATCTCTCACACGGATCCAAAGGAGTATATCGGATTGTTGGCCCGATTTGGTGTTAAAATAGAGATTTCCATGCATTTTCTTCATCCAAAGTGTAGATCCATATAGATCCATTGTTCATGATGATGTTACATCCATTTTATCATATGTTAACCTATGCAAGTTCATTCATCAAGTTTGTAGAGATATAATCCATGTTTTCATGCTTATTGGACTTTCAACTCTTTAATTACGAAAATGCCATTATTGTTATAATTGTCTACTTAGATCATTTTTGAATGCTTGATTGCTTGGATTGATGTGTGATTTGATTGATTGTTATGAACTAGATGATTGATGTCTAGATTTAGATCGAAGGTGATTCAAAAGCTAAGGGAAAGGCTCTTGAATTGGGAAAGCTGCTCGTGGCATATGTAGCGGGGTGATGAAGCTCTTATGCAAAGATTTGATGATGTGATGATGAGATGAGGCTTTGCGAGGATGTGATGAAGCGAGGCAATCATGTGATGAAGACTTGGTCTGATCCAGACGGGATCATTCCAAGCATGTTGATAACTCGGTGATATGATTCGAGTTGAGGATAATGAATGGATATGAGAATAGTCGTCGAGGAGGATGACTATGAGGCTTGGATAGCATCGTTGTTGAAGGTTCTAGCATGCTCTAAGCAAGAGTATGTTTGGGCAGATTCGATAGTCCCAACGGCCAACTGTTGATGGTCGAGTACTCTGGGCAGATTCGATAGTCCTAGGCACGGGCTGCGACGACGTGCGGGAGTTATGTCTAGAACCGGGGTTTCCATTAGCCCTTGACGGACGGCTGAAAGAATGTGCCGGTCATTCAATTAACGGTGATATCGAAGCAATGATAACAGTGATAGCCAGAGTCATGGATGTTTGGTTGTATCGTCATTCGGACTCAAGAGCGGTATTTTCTGGGTGCTTATTTGATTTAGGACTTGGTACTTGGAAAACATCGCCCTTGACTCGAGTGATAGTAGCTTTACCTTAAATTTTATGCTCTGCTATGTTTGCTTCTGCTTAGTGTGTGTCTGGGGGCTATCACTGTAGAATGAGGTTGGAATGGGAGGGTTGTATTCCTATTCCTTTTCCTTTATGCTCTTTTGGTATGTTGTTAGTTAATTTACTGCTCACTAAGACTGTTGTCTGACTCAAGGCTTTATGTTTTTAATTCTTATTGCCTTGGGCTGTTCGTCCATTTTGGGATGGGCAGACTAGGTAGCAGGTGACAGGTGCTGTTCTCTTCTCACGATGCTGATATCGAAGACGAGCTGGAGGGTTGCATACTATTTTTCTTCTTATATGTACTGGATATTCCGCTGTTTTGTATTCTCTGAGAGATATGTAGTGAGGCTGGATGTATTGACTATGTGGATGCTTGTATTCAACTATTATGGAGTTTTATATGATGTCTTTTTGTTCTGTAAAGCTTCACTATACATATGTTCTATTGTATTTTGTCCATGCGCTGTGAGTAATACGATAGATTCTGTCGTTTTAATCTTACCTTGACAATCATCCATGGTCGCCTGACACACTTTACAGCGCTCTATCTCTAGATTCGGTGCAGGGGTCATGGGCGGTCGTCACAATACTTATATATATATAGGTAATCTAATTAAAATAAGTTGGTAATATCCTACTGTGAACTATACAATTTATTCCTTTATTCTTTTATAAATTGAATACTGCGAAATCTTGACGAAATAAAATAAAATAAAAACATTACCTAACTACCCCAGATGTTCGATCCATCATCGAAACCACTCCCTCCTATTGCTCGACGTCGCATCCTACTACTCGAACCTCGACTGGAATCGAGTTCGCCATTGCCACATATCGACACACACCTATCCATGCGACTCTAGCTTCGCTTACGAATCACGACAACAGCCGCAATGCCAAATCTAGCCGCAACTCTAATCGAGTTCTTCGTCGCGACCGTCCACGCTACTTCGATCGCCACTCGAACCCAGCCCTATCTCCGCGCGATGAGCCCTCACCTTCAGTCATCGATGCGTAGTGATGAAGCCTCAAAGCCCTAGAAAGTTGCGAACTATCGATGCTGAGGGGTTCGCCACCACAGTCGCTGCAATTCCCATCTCCTACATCCTAGCTAATCGCGATAGAGTACAAGTCTATGCCTTGCATCATCGATCCTCCCCTAATCGATCGAGCACCGCGTCGCCTTGGCCGAGTCGCCGCCGCCTTAGATTTCTCGCGAGCTCCGTCTTTGATAGACTGCGGCCCCTTCTTCCCCATTTTTTTATCTCGTTCAATTTGAAGAATGGAAGAAAGAGGAATTCGCGTGGATTCATTTCGAAGAAGGTGGAGATTTTTAACAGGGAGGGAATCGGTTTTAACTGATGAGAAGGAGATGCGTGCTTATTAGTTGGATTTGTTTTTAAAAGGAAAGTGTATTCGAGAAGGCACAAGGAGCTTGTTGACAAAAAATCTAGCTACAGTGTTTTTGAAAAGTGTTGATGGTGACAGAATTTAAACTGAAGAAAAATGATTGGTCAAATTATATTAGGTTTGAATTTAAATTTTAAATCGTTTCGATAAATATCTCCGTGCATTTATATGTCGTACGCACAAACCATAGCTCCAATAACTATGAAATTTGAAATCCGACAATAATTCAATATTACGGACCCAATGGAACTGGTTTCATTGAATTCCGAGACTGTGCCTCGGAAGGCTATTTTTAAATTCAGTTTACAACGATAAAATTTTCAAAGCCGAACGAATCACTGTTAAATTCAATTTTAACTCTTCTATTATCCTCGGTATTATCGATATAAATTTTATAGGCCTTCACATTATTTTTAACCAGCTTAAAATTCCAGATTCAATAAATTTTCCCAATTTCGATAATTAAATTCAATAATTAATTATCTAATAAATATCGATATTTGAAATTAAAGTTAATAATTAACCTCTGAATATTTAAAGTTAATTAAATATTCCAATTTCAAATATTCGAAAATTCCGGGTCGTCGCAATATCATATATCATCCAAACAATCATCATAAATAATATTTATTCTCACTTATATAAAAATATCAGTGGGTTAGAAAGAGTGAGTTGTACTCACATTGCTTGTAGTCGTCGCGATAGCGATTTATTCCGATTAAAATTAAATAAGCATTTAATTTCAACCAAAATTTTTACTAGCTCAAATAAATCCCAATCCAACTCCATAATGTAGCGATTATCAATACGGACCCAAGGCAATCCGTTTTGTCAAAAACGGACCTCGTATGAAGAAGTTATGCATTTTAAAGTTTATACAATTTAATATATAAATTAATTTCACAATTATTTTTATTTTAAAGCTTTAATTTAATCTCAGCCGTTGGTTTTCTCTACAGCAAATCATGGTCGATGGAAGCCTTCTTCTCCCTCACGTAACAACTTCATCAAAAGAAACCCATCCCTCACCATCTTTGACCACCAATTCCACCACCCATCAACCACTAGACGACAATCGACTACCACCAACGCAAAGGCCTCGCTCTCGTGCACCCATGGCCAGAGGCCGGCCTCCCAAAGATGTACCACGGCCACCCAATCAAGCTCAAACAACCCCAAAAACGCAGCCCCCTAGCCTCCTCCTCGTCACACCAAATACGATCACCATAGTTGGTTACGAAGATCTCGAGAAGCTCTACAACTTTGTAATTGAATGTTTTAGCTAATTGTTTGCGGATTGAGAGATAATGGAGGAAGAACATTCGAAATTTCTGGCCATTGAAAAGGGAAATGGTAGCTAGCCCTAACCCTAGTAGTGTTTTGTGAAGAATGGAGAAAGTTAGGGGATTTTATAGAAAATTTGACGACACTATTCATCCCGAAAATTTTTGAACTCGAGATGAACGTGCCACCTGGCTTTTATAACGTTTTACCCCTATTCCGAACACAATGGAATATATATCAAAAGCTAATTCGATCGTATTTGGAAGATAAGTTTTCAAATCGACTATTTAAAATTTACTTAAACGAATTTCTACGCGTTTTAGCTTGCTCCGGACAAACCGTAAATCCGATTAACATGAAATTTGAAATCTTACAATAATATAACATTACGGATCCAATGAAATAGGTTTCGTCGAAATCCGAGACTGTATGAAAAATGGCAATTTTTATACGTCAATTAAATATTAAAATACTAAATTTCTGCAATTTAACTTTTAATTCAATTTTAAAAGTTCTCTGACATCATTCTAATTCAAATAGAATTTAATTTAACTTTATAAATCATTTTAATTCATACTAAATCCAAATTTCAATTATTTTTAGAATTTCAAATATTAAATTAATAATTTAATTATCAAATTAAATCCTTATATTCAAAATAAAATTTATTCATCTTATAAAATTAACTTGTGAATATTTAAAATAAATTAAATATACGAATTTCAAATGACAGAAATTCTGGGTCGTTACACATAACATCCTTCTTATCAGACTTATAGCAAATAATATCTACTTTCCCATTCTTGGCAACTCCAACTTTTTGAGCTCCCTTCTTCTTAAAGAACTTTCTCCTCTTATTCTGGGAACCCCGAGTCTCAACTAACTTCTTCTTCCCAAAGGACGAAAGCATTTCCTCATTCATGATAGCCATTTCCACACTATGTTAAATTAATCTCTATGATGTGGCATAGTCTCCTTAGCAATCTCCAGCCTCAATCCTTGGATAAACTTCTTATTTCTCATGAATATAGTATCAACAATGGCGTATCCATACCTAAATAGCTCATCAAACTTAGCTGAGTACTCCAACAATGACATTTCTCCTTGCTCTTTGTCCATAAACTTCTTGAGCAAAGCAGACTGGGCTACTTCAGACAAAAATATTTCCTAAAGCCTTCTTTGAAATTCTACCTAAGTCAATTCCACTTTTAGTACCATACGGTCACCTCCTTCCAAAAGAACAAAGCAGCTCTCTACAAATGTTTAGAAGCTAATCTCTTTTTTTGCTTATCAATTGAGCCTAAATCTGTAAAGATTCTTTGGTAATGTAATAGCCAACTCTCCACTTTGGTTGCATCTTCCGTTCCGAGAAAAGGCTTCCCACCTAGACTGATGTAATCTCGGCTCATCTTGGCATAATTATTTCCAACTGACAGCACTGGATTTTCTCCTCTCGCACTAACAGCATTTCCTCCAAATACTCTTGTAGATGCTCCAGCTTGCATCATATTAATGAAGAACTTATACATAACCCCTATATCTACTAGTAGGTTGTAGAAACTACATTAGCATTTGCATTTGGATTTGAATTTTCCCATCAACCGAGATTCCTTCTGGTATTGGACCAAACATTTCCATTTGTTGTGGTGCTTCCGCCATTTATTAGCCTTCCGTTTCCTTCTTTCATATCTTCATTACTCGTAATCTGCATATGAGCCTTAGTAAGATGAAGAAGAATGGTCTAAGAGAGATGGGAGAATACATACTTATATATAGGAAATACAAGTAAGTTACTATAGAGTTATCCTATATTCCAATCTTATTCTCCGATTCATTAGGATTATGTTGTCAAACTCTTTTCAGCTTTAAGATTCATTTTGGTTATACATAAACCCTTGCTCTGATACCAACTTGTAACATCCTCCATTTTGTGCCTTGATACCATAAACCACGGATGGTACTGTCATCCATATTATTAATTTTCGGTGACAAAATGCGGCTATGTTAATCATATCAATAATATCAGAAACACGTGAATACAAAATTTTTTAAACACTTTTCCCATTAAATAACTTCCATTACATTTCAAAAGTAAAATTTTATATGTATTACATAATCTAATTATAAACCCACATTCGAAGAAAATATAAATATTATGAAATACTCCAAAAGAAACATATGAAGATGCCCTCTCGGTTGATCAGAGTCAATTACTTGGCATTTATACAACTTTCCATTACATATTTTCAAACAGACTAACACAACAGAAATAGATAAAGCTTCTAATAGCTAGATTGCCTCCTACACATCTTTGGAAGCTTATTCGTCTACAACATGATAGCCCTTACTCATAAGCTACTCAAATGAGTAAGTGAGAGTTAAGGTAAAATACAAAAGCTTTGGGTTAGATAAACAGTTTGGTGTGAATAATAACTTACCATCTCAAACCAAATAGATATCTAATGAGACCACTTCGTTGAACGGAACGGGTCTCCCTTCACTAGT
Organism: Allium fistulosum; assembly: GCA_030737815.1. Classification (NCBI taxonomy): domain Eukaryota; kingdom Viridiplantae; phylum Streptophyta; class Magnoliopsida; order Asparagales; family Amaryllidaceae; genus Allium; species Allium fistulosum. The sequence goes on from CM060904.1 coordinate 133,629,059, forward strand.
ATCTTAACCAGAACAAAGAACCATATATTATACTTTTGCATCCGCAAAGGTTAGAACATAGAAAAATAAACATTTATTTTCATGCATTATAGACTAGATTGTCCATCGCTTTTTTATTAGACTATCTGTCTTAACTTTATCTACCTACCTATCTTATTTTCCAATGACTATCCATTTTATACTTATGTGGACTACCCGTTTCACATGTAATTATCTTTATGGATTACCTATCCCATCCCATAGGGACTACCAATCACATATGGTTTTATAAACAAATTTATGTGGACTACAGATCTCACATATAAACATCTTTATTTAAAATAATGAGCACTATCCATCACACATCCCATAGTTTTTCTAAAATGATTATGAACCATTCATTAACCATATAGAGACTATTCATCACTGGCATGATGTGGACTATCCAACTCACATCCCATAGTTTTCCTAGGAGGACGATGAACCCATCACTTATCAATTTAGTTCATGTTACCTACATATTTAACCTATGTCTATTGTTGTCCCCAATTAAGTTATTTACCCCTTAAACATATACGTCGTAAAAATATGCATTAGTATCCCCAATGATCTATGTCGAATTATTAAAGAAAGCACATTAGTATCCCCAATGATTATGCTGAGTTTTATCCCAATTTGGTACCCCCTAATAAATAATGTCAACTTCATATACTTATAACCCATAGCAAGTTAAAACATTGGTGTCCCCAACAATCATAATCGAAATCATAAAACATATGGCTCGCCGCCCTGAATCATAGAAGATATGTGGCATCCACACTGCTATATATAGTGTCGAACCTCTTGCCAAGGATAGATAAACAAACTTAAGTTCTTTTAAGTATAAAACTCTATGTCGAAAATATGGTTGTCGACATAGATAAATACAGGTTATCCACCTTTGAAAACATAGGCAATTCCGCCTTTAAAACTTACCTAAGTTTATACAAAACAAAGCTTAAATGTCATTGAACAATGAAAGCGACGTCAATGTCATGCGGCATCATTACCAAACAGGTATACAGTCGTCGACGTTGATGAATGGCGACATCAATGCAGACCACACTTAAATACTTCAACTATTAGGCCACTTACTCTGTATAAGGTCAAAGTTAAAATAGTTGGCACCACTGCCTTGGTATCAAAAATAGTCGAAGCGATCATATGCAGCATCATTTAAAACATAGGTGAAAAGGTGCAACGTCGACTTAGATGAATCACGAGCTTGCAATGTCACTAACGATTGGTTGCCGTCAATGTCCACTTTGACATGGTATGAATCATTCAGTCATCACATGCTTCCCCTTATTATTGTCAACGCTCATAGAAGCAGCAATGTTTTTAGCCTCGACAAGGATAATAGTGGCACGACATTATCGCAATTACCACGAAAACTGATTTATTACCACTAAAAGTAAATAACTTTCCCCAAATCCAAAATCTTGTCCAATTTCTATTAGATGATAAAAAAAATTCCCAATTATTTTCAAATGCATCGTCGCATACTATTTTACAGTTCCAAAATCATGAGTCAACTCAATTAATTAATATCCTTGATTTATCATAGATTTAATACTTACCTAGCCCAATAAATTCATAATAATTGGAAACCACTTGGAAAAATCTCCAAAAATCACAGAATTTTAGAAATGCTATATTCTTTACCATATAATAATTTTGAAGCCAAAAAGTTTATTTAATTATCTCAAATGATTAAAACCCAAAATAACCCAATTTCCACCTTAGGAAATTAAAAATTATTTATTATAACTTGAAAAATTATGAAATTAAAATCCTATCTCCAAATTAAAATTTTACACCACATGTTAGGAAATCAAAGCATTTGGAGATTTAAAACATAGGTTTTACTCTTAAAACCCATTCAGACAATTTCTTAAAAATTCCATAAATCATCCTTATATCCAAAGAATGATTATATAACTATATCTTAGTAGTAACTATCAATTAATCCGGCTACTACCTATAGTTGAATTCAAAAAATGAAAATAATGATGGTTTATGTATAATTCACTATAGATTTAATGTTGGAGTTATGATGTGATGTTGATTTAATCTACTCTAATCCTTTCCTTGAATCCCATTTGATTTTGTGATTTCTCTGTAGGTTATGGCCGGCCTGCACTTGCATTTTCAATTTCTTTGATTGCTTATGTTTTGTGAAAAATGAACATGATATAAGGAGGAGTGGGTTTAAGGACTCAAATATGGATACACATATTTTTCCCCTCTCATATATTCTCTTAGATTGTTTTTTATTTTAAAATAATCTTACTTAGTTCATTGGTAATGGCTTGCCCTTGTAAAGTTTCAAATCTCACTCTCCTTAACCATTTACATTATTCTGTTTAATCCTGTGCATTGCAGAATTATGGATGCTAAGGGTGATTAAGCACTAGAAGGGGTGAATACTATTTTATGATTTATGTGAATCTTTTTTAAATTCTTTCAAAATTATTATTAGATAATGCAGAATCAATAATCACATATGCAAACATAGATAAATATAAATACAGTTGTTACTGCTGCCATCATTGCCGAGGATGTTCAAAGAAATAACACCTAGAATCATTAATGTGAGAGCTACGATAAGTGAAGGTGAAAAATGGCGACATCACATGAAGTTCATTAGCACTAATAAGGCAAAATATTCTAGGGAATCGACTCCTCATTTATAAGGAAGAATCTGTCTTTTGCTACATCAACTGCATCACCACTAAGTAATATTGTGCTACTACATTTTAACAACCACTAGACATCGACGTCAAGACTTAGGATTTTCGAAGCGATGTTGAATGAAATCATATCTTATCAATGTTGACATTGTTAATATCAACCGTTCTTAGCACTGCTTTCCATCCTAATGCCGCTGCTCATCAATACCACCATATAATGGGAAACACAAATTATGTATTGCCAAGGTTCAATATTACAGCAGCATCTACTCTTATGAATATGTTTGGAAGACACCACACATCAACATGCATGATCTTAATGGCTATCGTCGTTAATATCCATAAGTATTGTTAATGCTGCATTTTGTCGGCTACTAAATGTCAACATCGAGGGTCATCAATGTCACCATTGTTCAACACCCACAATGCCACCCACTATCAATCAAAGGAGGTGACAGGATATAGATTCGTCATTGTCGACATTCATTAGCCATGTCGAGAACCATCAATACACCCAAAAGGTTGCGGTAGCCACTTTCACTAATGCCGCCTTTCATCAATGTTAATATGAGATAGTGATAAAGGTCAATCAACAAACAAGAGATTATCAATGTCGGGTTCAGAGATGCCGAGTATTGACCATATTCAACCAATGCTAAAGTTTAGATATGTGAAAACAAGAATGAGGGCATTGATATTTGACAATGCTGCTAATGTTAAAGCCAATAGATGCCAAAGCTTGTCACTCGCCAATACCTATAAATATCAACCATGGGGATTCATGGAGGGGGGCCAATTCTCTTCTTTTATTTCTTACCTTTTAAATTTTGTAAACACTATAGGGATTTTTACTATTGTAACACTTGAACAAATGTAGACATAAGGATTTTGGAAACTAAACAAGGACATAGCCTTTTGACTTTGTTTGGACTATAGCTTGCATATTCATTGACTTTGCATATTGATTTACTTGGACTTGTGACTTGCATAACATATTGAATTCCCTTAAGCTTATCATTTGGCTATTGTCATACATATTAACTTGAACATCGACCTTCATATTGATTTATACTTATGTGCATATTGTCTCGAAGTCTCAATAACCTCGATGACTAAACCAAGAGCCGACATGAATGCATACTTCTCCTTAACGACTTCAACTTGCCTCGACAAGGCTTTTCTTTGAACTTGTTTTTCTTTCCACATAATTTTGTAGTTAGCAAATTTATTCACTAACATTTGTTGCTAGAAGGAGGGCCCAAACCTATGATTTCGTTAAAATCCCAAGTATAACTTCCCTACCTTCATATTTAGGGCATAAAGAACATTCCTAACCAACCATATCCTATTCCAAGATAACTAACCTTAACACCATGCCATCTAATTAAGTCAAGATGTCTGAACAAGGGCCTATTGAAACTTAGGATATTAGGCCTACCTATCATGTTACTAGTGACATTCAAATTCATGAAGAACAAGTGTTGAGATTAACAGCCTTGCAAATTGTAAATGAGAAGAAGTATGAAGCCCTTTATGATCCGAATAGTTGGAGCATAAATCCATTCCATATAGGCCCTACACCATTTTTTTCCTTAGGAAGAGAGAGTTTAAAGAACAATAATTTATTCTTAAAGATACGGAGGGCCATCCAATTCCAAGACAAGGTAACTATATTTGAGAAAGAGATAATATGTGATTTTGGCTCGTTTTCTTAGAAATGGCATAAGGTCACGAGTCATTAATTGAGCCCGGGTGAAGTTGAAAGGGAATTAAAAAAACCCTAATAATTGAGGATGTGATGTCTATAGAAGGAAGGAAAAGGGTTAAGTATCAGCCAAGAGGGCTAGCCTCCATATCACAACTTCTAAAAGATTGCAAGCACACCAGTTCTATCGAAACATTCATTTCCTGACCAAGGATGAGCTTAAATATTGGCTATCATAAAAGAGAAGACCCAAGTTCGAGAGGAATCATGGAGAATAATATCTACTTTCTATCAAACTACTATTTCCTTCTTATAATGAAGTGAGTGGATTAACGATTTACCTCTATTTGGTCTAAGAAGCGTACGTTCCCTCTCTAAACTCAAGAAACTGAAGATGTTGTATAGGCAATTGGCCTCACTATTACCTTGCAAATGTCATGATGCTATTCAATGCCGGAGCATAGATGGAATGATCATCAATTTTCTAAGGCAAGGTAAACTCAACCAATTTGTATAAAGATATTAAGCCAATCATCTATAAAGGTCTTCTAAATAAAATAAGTGTATTTATGTATCCATTAAAAGGCTCATGATAGCAAGAGTTCCCTGGCCATCAAAGGCTCTAGCCATCAAAGGCTCATTACCACAAGAGGTCCCTGACCATCAAAGGCCTAATCATCAAAGGCTCATTATTGCAAGAGGCCCCTGGCCATCAAAGACCCCAACTATTAAAGGCTCATGACTGCAAGAGGTCCCTGGCAATCAAAGAACCCAACCACCAAAGCCTTTAGTGTGATGACTCGCCTTTCTCGCCCTCGAAAATTGACATAAAATACTCCACGGTATAATATGCCGACGATCAAGTGTCAAAAAAGACAGGTTGTTGAGGAAAAAGAAAGAAGGTAGAAGAAAGAAAAAACTAAACAGTAGCAGAATCTCACAATCGCAGCGGAACAAAATATAATACATAATAATAGTTCTTTACACAAAATTAAAATTATATCTGTTTTATACAATATATCATCAGAGTACATCACCAGTAAACAACAATTACCTGTCTGGCAGTTATATCGACCTGCCTCACAACTTGCTGGCAATTTCAAAAATCACAGCAGCGGATATGAACAACTACAGATAATACATCTCGGACTCCAGCTCCTCTACTGAGCTCCACATCATCCTTTCCTGTAATCTATAATACTCGGTCTGACCCGAGCATTAGAGTTAAATAACACCCGAGTCAGTCTGGAATACCAGCGTGAGAAAACCACACTCAAATGGATTATTAAAGTTTCAAAATCCTTTGAAAATCAAAAGCATCTCGTAAGACCACACCACAAATAAACATGTCGGGTTTTTACTTTATGATAGCCAAAACATTTCTTATTAAAATCCACTAATATTATAATAGTGTCTATATACAAATACTTATTCAAATAGCCGAAATAGTTACATCTATTAAATTCCAGCATACTAGCCACAAAGTGGGTAATACAAACAAAAATCGTAGAGGAACGTAGGGAGAATGGATTTCCAACTAATGACTAGGCACTGGGGTACCACCTGTCACAGTACCTGGTCTAAATCAGTGTATCGAGGATTACGTCCAATCCCCTGCAACACAAGACCGGAACCATCCCTTATTGGACAGTCCCGAGCAAGATCACCACGCGGTTACGATCAACAACCGCACCACTAAGAGAAATAAAAAGGAACATCTAGATAGGGATGACCTCACCCTAATGGGTGCTACCTTTTTAGTACACATCTCTTAGAATGCTCATCGTCCACCTGATGATGTTCTAAAAGCATTCATCCATACAATTCCATCTCGGGTTCGAATGGAACCGAAGGCACTACTCCTACTACATCCATTTGGAATCATCCTCAGCATTAGTAGCAACTAGCCCTTGCACTTCACTTCTCCATCTTTGATTCCAACTCTTGTTTTCCTACAAAACATACAAACCGAATCAAAGTGGTTTGCGGGAAATAAATCCCGATCCCGGTCTCTTCGAAACGATCAGCACATTGTCCAATATTGATAATCGGTTATTTAACTATCAATTAACATTCACAAACAATCATCAAGCCATAATAATTTCTCCCAAATTATTATTTAATCTCAAAATATCTTCGCAAGATATATTTCCATTTTCAACCCTTTTGAAAATAATTTTCAAACCACACTCTTCTGATGGAATAAATTCCCAACTATTTATTTCCACTGAAAACACCAAATACAAAACTTTAGATTTTTAAAATAACTTAAACCACTTTATTATGAAATATACTTTAAGAATAATTAAAATAAAGCTACTTAATAAAAAATAAAACTAAATTTTTATATCACTTTAAAACATACTTCCAAGTCACCTTCAAATAATTATTATTAAAATAAACTTGAAAAATACTTACTTAAAAATTTAAACATTTAAAATAACAAATTTTTCTAAAACATACTTTTAAACAACTTAAAACTTTTAACTTATACTTAAAATTGGTCTTGAAAACGTACTTGGCTATCCAGGGAAATACCCTTCTCTCTCACATCTTTTAAAAATAAATCACTATTTATTTTTAAACAAATTTACCCATTCCTTTAATAAATCCTGCTTGATGTATCTCAATTCAAATTTACGTCTCAATCTCGTAAATTTCTTTCAACACTTTAAAAATAAAACACCCTTTTATTTTTAACCATATTTCCCACCTCTTGGAAATCACTTTCACAATATATAATTAAATTATTTAAAATAAGTTACCAATAATTTTTTATATTCAAAATATACTTTTGAAAATTTAAAAAAGTTTCCTTGGGTAACTTTAATCAAAAATTTCCCTTTAATATAAAGTTATTATATCAAATACTTATAATAAAATTTCCTTTAGTAAACGAAATACTAATTTACCTTTAAAATAATTAAATACCATAATTAATTTTCACTTGAAAATAAATTAAAAAATAGTATTTTCTTCTAAAACATTCTAAAAACACATTTTAAACTTCTAATTTATACTTCAGAAGCTTTTCTTTGAAGACATACTCAGTTTTCCAGGAAAATACACTTTTCGTCTTTTTAGAATAATCTCGCTATTATTTTTAAAACAATTTGCACCTTTTTATAGAAGTTCCCATCAGAAATCTATACTTTCAAATTTACCCCCCCCCCCCCCGATAAATATTTCATTTCATTTATAAACCAAGTTTATAAATTCACATTCCTCCTTTCCTTTTAAACCACAGTTACAAAAACACTTCAAATTTCAAGCCAATTTCTCAAATTTATTTCCTTAAATTCGTTACTTAAAAATCCCCTTTCAATTCCCTTTCAACCCCAATATTTTATTTTCATTTTAAATTCCCTGATTATATTTATCCAATCACAATTCAGCACGATTTAATTTCTAAATTAATCTACCATAGTATATAAATGCAATACATCATCAATTATGAAAATAATTTCTATATTGTGAGGAATCCAGTTGGATCCCTCTAACCTGTCTCCTTGCATCCACAGATGTAACCACAACAAATAATATCGATCAAATCTGATAATAATTTTCACATACAACCAATCAACCATTTAATATTAGCTATTTAAAACTAGCTAACATTCCAGATGTGAGTGAGATTAACTCACCTTGAATTTGTCGAGCATTTCAGTTTTAAATTAAATCGAACCGCGTTCGATTTAACCAAAAAAATTATTTGCTCGAAATAATCCCAGATCTACATCACAGCTTGCTGCTCGTCGCTGCGATTCCGGCGCCACCAAATTCGTCGGAATCTGAACAAGTATGCACAAGTTATGTTATTTCAAAGTTTGCATATAATTTGGAAACAACTTTTCTTTTATTATTACTTTTATTTTTATACCATAGCCGATCGTTCAGAGATCCAAGATCCAGGCCGCCCAATACCACTTCCTCCTTACCCACGATCCATGTTACGAACGAACTCCACAACCGCCTTTAGGGTTTCTAAACGCTCCTCCATCGACCAACTTTGGACCCGATCTGACACCGCCACGACGTGCGCCAAGGGGCACTCTACCCACACCATAGCAGCTTCGAGCTCGATTATCCCCATAGCACACGAAACGAAAACGAACGGCAATCCTTCCAGCCTCGATTTCCCCCTCCTCGTCGGTCGAAACATGATCACTACCGTTGGATGTATCGAGCTCGGAGAGCTCTTCACTTTTACTGTTGAAAGTTTATGGTATAGGTGAATGGATGGAGAGAGAATTGGAAGAGAAGGCAAGAGATTTTCGGCCATAGAAATAAGCACGGCGGCTAGGTTAAAGAGAAGCTAGGGTTTGTTGATAAACGTGTATATATATACGTTTTATAATTATTATTTTGTTAATATTCTCAAATTTTAACAGCTTATACAAACGAACTCCAAATCACACGTGCCGCCAGGCGTTCATGAGGTTTTACCGCATTCCAAACACAATGGAACATGTTTTGGAAGCTAATTCAATCATATGTGGAAGATGGCTTTTTGAATCGAGTTTAAATATTAATTATCGATTTAAATTTCAATGTGTTTCTCACCCGTACGAGCAAACGATAACTCCAAACGCTACGAAATTTGAAATCCAATAATAATACACTATTACGGATCCAATGGAACTAGTTTCGTCGAATTCCGAGACTGTTCCCCGGAAGACTATTTTAACTTGTCTATAAATTCGAGCGAATTCCAAAATCGTCGAGGCCACTTAAAATTTCGTTATTAAAATTTTACTAACTTAATTGTAAATCGTTTAGAATTTACATTCACATTAGAAATCATTTCGATTCATTCCGAATCAAAATCTAGTTATTTACATTATTATATTATTAAATTCCTTTATTAAATTTATATAAAATTCCAAATTTGACCTATCGACTTTTGTTTCCATCCAAAAGTCCAACATCATTATTTAAATCCAAATAGTTTTAAAATAAATTTTTAGAATCCATCTTCGTAACCATTTGCATCTAATTCACAAATTATTCCAATTTCAAATATTTAATTATTATTCAAATTTCAATTGAATTTCCATATTGAAAATTATAACTAAATTCTATTGATTTAACAAAAATTCTTATTTCAAATCAAATTAAAATTCACATCCAACAATTAAAATGAATTAATTGTTCAATATTAATGACCAGAAGTTCTGGGTCGTTACATTCAGCGTCGTCATCAAAGGCCTCACTGAAGCAACTCTTAAATGGAAGTTGGAATAATCCTTTAGTACCATAATCAAAGGCTTCAATAAAGCACTTGGAAAGCCTTCTACCACTGCCTATGTGGCTTATTTGAAGCGCCTCTTAGATGAAGGATGGAGTAAGCATTTTGTTTCGTCATCCAAGGCCCCACTAAAGTCTTAAACCAAGTCTTTAGTGCCATCATCGAAGGCCTTAATGAAGCAATTCATAGAGGGAAGTTGAGTAAGTCTTTGATTCTATCTACTTAAATAGCTAACCAAACACACTAGACAAGATACCTTGGTCATTATCTACGATAGTGACATGGGTTTCGATCCAAGTAGAGATCATTACCGAAGATGGAGTCAAACAAATCTATCAATATATGAGCCTAGAAGTGATTCCTGTTAATCTGTGTCCTAGAGGAAGGTCTATCAAATATGAACTAAATATGCTCCCAAGCAAACGCAATGTGCAGTTACCATATAAAGATTTATGATTTTCAATTACTATTACTAGGTATGGATTTATGATCTTCTTTCAAATATAGATGTCTAATCTATTATTATTATTAAGTTTGGGTTTTCAGTCTTCTTTAATTTCTAAATTAAGTTTTAGGGCTTCTTTAAGTCGGTTTTCAACTCAAATTCATTTACCAAGAATCCCTATTACTAAAGCAAACCACTAGATATTTAAATCTGGCTCAATCAGCAAGGTTCTTAATTCCTGAAGTAAGTGGAAAGTTAATGTACACATAAGAAAGCTCAAATATGGAAAAGAGCAATACTAGTCATCACACAATTTCAAATCAAAATCAGAATTCAATTCACAATTATATACCCTGTATTTGAGGTAACATTCATTTAGTTATAAATTTACTTATAATCAAATACGTTATGTACAAAGTGGTAGGTACAAAATTCAAAAGGAAGAGGAAGCTAGTTTAAAGAAAATCATCGTTAAAGTTCGAGGTTTTGTGAAATCTCCTCAAAATTCCACGCTACTGTGGGATCTACAACATAGCGAATGGCAACATCCAAGAATTCTTTAAATTTCTCTTCCTATTTTTAAATCGTATTTGCATTGTCAATTGAAGTAATATGAACATTAATTGCTCGCTCAAGTGTGTTATTTGCTCCCAGTAAAGTTTTGATTGTGCTATTCAAATCTTCGATATTTTTTTTGAAAGTATATCTCTCATGCTCGAGCTTTTATACTTTGCTCTCGTACTTGCTTATGCGTTGAGATACTTTCTTAACCCATTTCTTACTAAAATGTTGTATGACCTTAAATTTGACCTTTTTGCTCCATGATGAGATTGTTTCATTGATTAAGCCCGGAGGCAGGTTTAACAAAGTAAGGAATTCTTGGCTCGTCAAAGCACTAGATTTAGTAATTCTTCCATAAGAGGGGGAAAGAAGGGCGGCTTTGCCCTCACTTGTAATGTGCTATAATGATTGATAGTGAACTTGGCCTTTATTAATTCTACTTCAAGAACATTTATTTTCTAGTATAATCACTACAAGAAAATAGTATTTTTATAGCAAGTGGGGATCGCATAGAAATAAGCCGTGCTATAATATGGTAGTTGTCCACGTTTTAAAGCCTATGATTGAAAATGGATGACGTTAGGCAACGCAATAGTTAAGCGTCTAAATTTTTGGCGGTGATTTTTCCCTCTTCTATTTTCCTTCCTCTATGTTTTCACTTCTTTTAGAACGAAATCGATTAGGTTATTAAACCCCCTTTTCACTTCTCTTCAATTCTATTGCTCTGCTTCGACCCTAAATCAACACACAAACCCTAAATCAATATTTCGCTCAGCTGCTGTGGACTATCATGGAAACCAAGGGGCATAAATATTGGAAAAATTAAAGCGACTGTGCGATTGTTCAAGGCAGCTAAATTGAAGCGACTGCGCGATTGTTCAAGGCAGCTAAATTGAAGCGACTGCGCGAATGTGCGACTATGCGATTGTTCAAGCCATGCTGAGCGTGAATCTTCAAGGTAGCTGAAGCGGCATTTAATCTTTGCAAACTTGGGTTTAGGTACACACAAGATTTCCATTTCAATGTTTTCCATTTCCATTTCCATTTCAATGTAGTATAGGTAAAGAGGCAGTAATGGTAAAGCGACATTGAAAAAGCTGTTTTAATATTTGTATGTTGAAATGGAAATCAAAAAGTAGTTGTAGACACTGATTCCCAAAATCAGTTGAGTAGCCAAAACATAGAACTGAAGTTACTTGGATTGAGCAAATCACTTATGTTTACTACATGGCTTGTTTTAAGATCGATTATGAAGCATATAAAACAAAGTACATAATCACTACCAGGCTTTGTTTGAATTTAAAATAAAATCAAAGGCATATTGACTCATATAGCTCAAAATATATTTCATTTCCTTGTTTAATAATAAAAAAATGCCAGTAAAATAAAATAAAAATATCTTATTGGTTATAGGCAGCTGAAAATTGAGACCATAAATTTTATTTCTTTGGTTTCATTTCTACGTTTTAATGAACCTGCCAAAATTCTTATTATATAAGAAACCTATGTTTAACACACAACTTATTAATAGAAAAATAAATAATACTAATAAAAAAGTCTAGGAATAAATAATACTGAGCGTGAATCTTCAAGGTAGCTTTTCATTTGATTTTTTAAAACCATTTGATTGAGTTACATTCACCGAATCAAAGTAAAAGATAACTTTTATACATATTACGTTGAGAGTTTCAAAATATAACTTTTATGTCATGTGAGGGTTCCAAAATTAGAAAATATCAGCTCCAAATCTAACATCACCAAACATAATATGTGTATATAACTAAATACAGTATCAACCAACACGTAATGCCCGAATTCTTTATGTTAGTTTGTAGCATCATACCGAGCGTCAAAGAGAATATAGCCAATAAACATGAGAATAGCTCCAATGAAAGGAGATGTTATTAGAAAGGAGAAGACCTAAAATAGCATTATTTTGAAACAAACAATACAAGTAAACTACATATGAATCGTATGACATACCAGAATTATTTTAAAATTAAGTTTAAGTTATAATTTATAAAATTTTGATTTTAAATCAAGTCTAAGTTAGTTTTATATACTTAAATTAAGCTTACTTTACATGTTTTGATTTAGCTTAATCATAATTGAGTCTTAATTTTGAAGTTCTATATTAAAATTTTAAATTGAATTTGAAGTTTTCTGTTTAAAATTTTAACCTAAAATTTAAAAATGCAGTTTTTGTTTTTTTAAATGTAATTTAAAACAAAATTAAAATGCAGTTTTTCTTTTAAATACAATTTCTGTTTTTCTTAAATGCAGTTTCTATTTTTTTTAAATGCAGTTTTTTAAAGTGATCAAAAGTTTATGGAATTTCAAAAATTTATTTAAGACTAAGTACTGATGTTGCAGTTTCTTTATTTTAAGTATGTTTTTTGTTTGTAGACGTGAATTGAATGCCTTGTTGCCTTCTTAATTGAGTTTATAATGATCATATGTTAATTTATTCTCAATATTCCAAAAAAGCCTCAGGCGTCAAAAAGCGTGAATATGCAATTTATTTAACATGAAAACAACTCAGTTTACAACTCAGTCGAATCATTGCCCAAATAGCAACTTAGTTGACAAGTAAACCCTGCTGCAGAATGCTATTTTATTATGAATTTGAAGTAAACTCAGTTGACATAGTATGCTAAACTCAGTTGACATAAGAAATAATATTTAACTTTTGTTTTTTTAGAAAATTTTCCCTCTAATTTGACAGATTGTGCATCGGTAATAAAGTCTTCCTCACATATTGTGCTTCTGTTTTTTTAGAAATTTGCTTGTTGTAATATTATATATGGCGATGGAAAAAGATTGGGTGCATTTGCATAGGTAAGAATACAATATTTGGATTAATATTTAACTTGGAAATTAATATTAAAATTTGGTTTTTTATGTCTATAACTTTGTTTTTTAATTTTAATTTTAATTTAGAACTAGTAGGGAGTACGAGCAAGGAGCATGGAATTTTGTGCATGCCGCTAAGAGAAATTTAGGAAATATGAAAAAAAAATTGTGTCCTTGCTTAGATTGTTGAAATCTTACTCATCAATATGATAACATTGTTGTTGAGCATTTGATTTTAGAGGAATGGATCCTTTATACAAGTGCAGTAAGTGGTATAGTCGAGCAAATAAATGTAGCTAAAAAAGTGAAATTGGATGACACATATGAGTTACTTCAAGCCATTCACTTTGAAGATGAAGAGTTTGTCTACCATACTTTTTTCTCCGAGAATAAAAACGATGATGATGCACAAAAGAGAACAGATGATTTCCTTCAAAATTTGGATGATGCAGAAACTCCACTGTATCCTGATTGCGTAGATCAAACAAAATTATCTGCTATCACTGCGTTGTATAATTTGAAATGTGAAACCGGATTATCCGATACTGGTTTTGATAAGCTTCTAAGTGTGCAACAATTGTTATTACCCAAAAATAATGTCCTTCCGAAGACTTTATATGAACTAAAGAAGTTCCTCAAAGTATTCGATATGGGATTTGAGAAGATTCATGCTTGCAAAAATTATTGTTGTCTTTTTAGAAAAGAATACAAAGATTTGACTAGTTGTCCCAAATGCGGTTCTTCAAGATGGAAGATAAATGAGCGGACGAAAGAGGTAATGAAAGGTATTCCAGTCAAAGTGTTGAGATATTTTCCAATTATTCCAAGATTTAAAAGAATGTTTAGATCTGAGCAGATGGCAGAAGATCTAAGATGGCATTTTAGTAATAAAAGTAATGATGATAAAATGCATCATCCTGTGGATTCTTTGACATGGAGCATGGTGGATGATAAATGGAAATCATTTTCAAGTGATCCACGCAACCTTCGACTTGGTCTTGCTACTGATGGTTTCAACCCATTTGACATTAAGGGTTCCAAGTATAGTTGCTGGCCAGTGATGCTTGTGACATATAATCTCTCGCCTGTACTATATATGAAAAATGAGAATATTATGTTAACATTATTAATTCCCGGCCCTAAGCAACCTGGAAATGATATTGATGTATATTTAGCTCCTTTGGTAGAAGATTTGCATTACTTATGGAGTAACGGAGTGGAGATTTATGATGCATTTAGCAAGACATTGTTTAACTTAAAAGCAATCTTGTTATGGACCATAAACGATTTTCCAGCTTATGGAAATCTTGCTGGATGTTGTGTAAAAGGCAAACAAGGTTGTCCATTATGTGGTATTAATACTCACCATCGATGGCTAAATCATAGTCGAAAAAATGTCTGTATGGGACACAGAAAATTTCTACCTTCATCCAATTCATTAAGAAAACAAAAGGCTTGGTTTGATAATACTGTGGAGAAAGGTAACATGCCTAGAATTCTTACAGGTAGAGATATTTCTGTTATTTTGAAAGATTTTCCAAATGATTTTGGAAAATTTAAAAATGAAGAAATAGAAAAAGACAAGAAGAGAAAGAATAAGAAGAAGCTAAATAAGAAGCAAACTATAACGATTACGAGTAAGAAAATAAAATGTACTGACAATAGAGAAGGTGAAAACGATCCTACAAAAAGAGAGCTATCACGGTGGAACAAAAATCTATTTTCTTTGAATTACCATACTGGGAGGTTAGTATTCAAAATTTATCTTATTCATAAAAATATAACTATAAATTTTATAACGTTTAATTGTCATATTATTGATGTTTATAGGAACTTCCACTCCGCCACAATTTAGATGTGATGCATGTTGAGAAAAACGTTGGTGAAAGTTTACTCAGCACAATGTTGCATGATAGCAAATCAAACGATGGCATTAATTCTAGAAAAGACTTGAGGATTGGGGAATTCGACATGCTTTATATGCGCAACCTCGTGGGAAAAAAACATATCTTCCACCGGCTCCGTATACTTTGTCTAGTTCTGAATAAAAAAAATTTGTAGAAGATTGTATGATTTTAAGGGGCCTGATGGTTATTGCTCAAATTTCAAAAGATGTGTATCGTTAGAGGATTGCAAAGTTAGTGGATTGAAGTCGCATGATTATCATGTTTTGATGCAACAAATGCTATCGGTTGCAATTAGAGGATTGCTTCCAAAGAGGCCAAGGAAAGCAATAACTCATTTATGTGCATTTTTTAATAATCTATGTCAGCGTGTTCTTGATAGAGAAAAGCTACAACAAATGGATGATGAGATTGTCAGAATTATATGTGATCTTGAAAGATATTTTCCACCTTCATTTTTCGACATAATGGTACATTTCACAATTCATCTTAGAAAAGAAGCTCGATTATGTGGACCGGTTCATTTTCGTTGGATGTATCCTTTCGAAAGGTATATGAAAATGCTTAAGGATTATGTAAGGAACTATTCAAGACCTGAAGGATGCATTGCAGAGAATTATCTCGCCGAAGAATCTATGAGATTCTTTGTTGATTTTCTAATGAAATCATCACAATTATGGGAGAAAGAAGGTAGAAACAAAGATTATGAGAATGATGATGCAATACTCGAAGGACGTCCGATATCAACATGAAAAACATTTACATTTACGGCTAATGAGAAGAAAGTTGCTCATTTGGATATGCTAATGAATATGGCTATAACCGAGCCATTTTTAGAGTAAGCATATATTGTTTCTTTTTATTGTCTTAATATATGTGTATTTATAAATGTGACTTAGCACCTTTTATATTATGATAGTATGCATTTGGAAGAGCTACAAAGTTTGGATAAGCGCTTGGAAAGAAATGCTACATTGCTATGGAAAATTCACACAAAAAAATTTGCTGAATGGATTAAAAAGAAGGTTGATAAAATCTTTTAAATTTTGTTTTTAGCTTTGAAAATATATTTTTTGACTCTACATTGAATGGATTGAATTTTTTCAGATATCTTTAAACTCAAATGAACATGATGATTTACTAAAATGGATTGCTTATGGTCCAAGTATTACTGCTTTGTCCTGCAAAGGATATATAATTAATGGGTTACGTTTTCACACAAAAGATGTTGAGAGAGAAAATCAAAATTCTGGAGTGACTTATGATGCTACTACCATGTGTAGAGCAAGTGCGAAAGATGTTTCTCAAATAGTTGATGTGGTCACTTATTATGGGAATTTGACTGACATAATCCTGTTAGACTATCATAAATTTTATATTCCAATTTTTAAGTGTCATTGGACAAACATTGGAAACGGAGTGGAAGTTGAATATGGATTTACTCTTGTTAATTTAAATCAAAATCAAGCTTCATTTCCGAGGGGTCCGTATATCCTTGCGTCTCAGGTGAAACAAATTTTTTATTCAAGAGAGAATGACTCTTCTAATTGGTATGTTATAATGAAGGCACCAGCAAGAGGTTTTCATGAATTAGAAACAATCGATTATATTGAGGGCACAAGCTATGTTTTACAATATTGTGAAGAAAATGAGATGGTTGTTGATTATGTGGAAGATGCTAGCTATGTTAGGGAGGATTGTGAAGGCATACTTGAAAAACATTTTCCAAATCATCATTGATTATGCTTGGATTAGTTTGCTACTATATGGAAGTATACATTCGTAGAAAATATAAGCACAAGCGACATTTTTTATATTATCAACAAATCCTTTGATATCATGACTTGATGAGTATGATTATGTTCACATTTAATTATATTATCTCCTTTAACCTGATAGATGCAACCATTTGTATATAGTATAGTGCTGCAATATAGTAAAAACTGGCATTCTTATTTTTAAGGTGAGTAGGAATGCATTGGATTTGCAAAATGATAGGATATTCTTCATATATTAGTTCTTACCACCACCTAACCTATCTCTATGTTGTACATAATTAAGCAATAATGTATTATAATATTCTTTCTAAATTTAAGTATTTAACAGTATAATTCTTAAGAGTTGAATCAAGAATCTTGCTCTTTTAAGTAGTGGCTCAATTTTGTATTTATTACCTTTGGTCATTTTCAGAAACAGGATATAGAAACATAGAACTTACAAAATCGAGACATGAACGATGTATATTCAGAATTCTTGTTATATGTATATAGGTACATCAGTTACAATTTATGCATGCATTTATATCATAACAAATAGAAAACCTACAATTTATTTTGACACTCACTATGCATGCGTATAATTCTGACACTCACTACTTGTTCATCGCTGGATAATACAAGTGATACTAGTCATATTTCCATGAGCTATGTTATTGTTAGCAATCTAGTACTTAAAAGACCAACAATCTAGTACTTAAAAGACCAGGTTTTGTATCTACATGTGTCATTAAGTTGGCTAAGTTCAAGTTAGGAATTTGTTTGCATGAGAAAACACACTGCAAAAAAATAGTTCAGGCCAGAAATGTTTTGTCTATGCAAATAAAGTATGGTTTTTTGTATAGTTCAGGCTGAAAACACACTGCATGATAATACCACACATTTTAAATTTGATATACATGCTTTTGGGGCATAGTTTCATATATAATTTTGTAAGTACTTAATCAATTTTGTAAGTACTTAATCCAATAAATCACATGCTTCTACTTAATCAATTCAGGAGCTGGTTGATAATTATTGATGACTAAAAGGAAGAGGGCTGCTCTAAAAATGGCTAAAAGCAGTCAGTGAAATTCATAACGAAGATAACTCTCAAGAAAGTGAAAACCGAGTCATACAAACGGAAGAGAACAACGATGCTCAAATCAAAGACAACACTGAAGCAGGTGACGAAGATACAATGCAAGAAAATTTTGAAGTTGATGTTAATGAGGGAACTACTAGAGATGCTGCTGCTATTTCGACTGCGAAGCGCAAATATAGGGGTCCAACCAAAGTGAAAAGACTTACAGCGAATCTTGAGAATCGTATTAAAGTCGAATTTGATGCGGATGGCAAACCAATAGGATATGGATCTGTTAAACTGTCTTCATATTTAGGTCCGCTAGTAAGGGAACATGTTCCCGTTACACTTGATAAGTGGAAGGAACTAAGTAACGAATTACAAGTTGCTTTGTGGGGATGCATTCAGGTATAAATTTTTTTATATTTACTAATTAGCTATACAGTTGCATGTTCTGATATAATGACTGTACTGTTCCAGTTACACTTCAAATGGTAGTACAATTTTAATGACTATGTTGCCTCGTTTATTCCGAGGCACATGCCCTAGTTAAACTGAGGAACTTGCCATAATTTAACTATGTCAAGGGCCTCAGATTAATTGAGACACTATCTGAGATTAACAAATTTGAAACAGAAGGCCAAAACTAAGACATCCACTACCTCTGCTTTAAATTATATCTTTGCACATACAACATGTATTCCTCATCCTCCCAGCTTTTGGATTTAAAAAGAAAAGGAACAAGGCCTAATACATATTTTAATATAAATATAATGATATTTGTTTTAATATAACTGGTGCGTCCTTACTATGAATAAAATGCATATTATATGAAGCATCTTTAGACTGAATTATATGCAGCAATATAAAGTTATTATGAAATAAACAAATTTGCTTTTGCATTACTATTCCATATATATCCTGAGATATATATAAGAATTGCAGTTTTAACTTTTTTTGTGAGTCCGGCTTTTTTACAAAGTGGAAGCACAGCAGAATTCATTTAATGGAAGTGCTAGAACACTTGTAATTTTTATACAGCTAAAGCAGCTCCCAAATGATATTTTTCAAAGCTCATAGTGGAAACAAATTCCTTTTTCTTAATGAAGATAGAGTGCTTTGTTAATTTTTTTCTCCCTATTTTTATTTTAGAGATCCAAAACAAAATTGTTAACAAATGAGATAAGTTATAGAAGAGAAGAAAATCGCACTTCTGAAATGAAATTAAGATACTTGCCAATAGTAAAATACAACAATAACTTATTATCAAAACAAAATGCTGGTGCAACTAATTAGGAGGAGGTGTCATTGATTTTCCAGAAGAGGAGAACCTTTCACGTCGTGCTTTCTCTGCTTTCTCTGCTTTCTCCATGTAATCTTCATGAGACTGCTGCTTTGATCCTGCACAATATCAGTGATGCATTTGTTATGAAAAAATAAAATTGAATGTTAAATTTTACATTTAGTAAATGTTTAAAAAAATAGTTTCACATCAATGGATATGATATCTACAAATATGTATAACCCCTCAATGCCGAATCTAAACAATTTAGCACCATTTCTCAACAAATAAAACAATGCTATGCAGGAAAGGAAAACAAATAAAACAATGTTGTGCCATTCATGCATCATCTATTGATATTCCATTCTTTTGTCTGCAAATTTGTAGATCTCATGGCTTCTCATTTTTTATGTTGTTGCTCACAATTTTTTGGCATTAATGTCAAATGTACACTTATTCAACGTCAACTTTGCTAATGTGTTGTGTTGTAGGTTAGATTTAAATTGGATGATGTAATGACCCAAGATTTTAGGAATTTATTTTCGAAAATATAAATAAGCTTAAAATAAATTTTAAACCATTTTTTTAGGGGAAATAGATATGAAATGATATGGTGTACATCTGTGCATAGGGAATACACATGAATTGATGCTAAATCCTTGAATGATATGAATGAACATATGTTGATATGTATGAAATATATATATATATATATATATATATACAGATAAATAAAATAAACACTTAAAAAGTGCTATATGCAAATATATATATATGGATGCAACTGGTTGTATTTTAGAGTACATGTGCAGGTGTGTCAGTATAAAATAAGGTATATATGTAAACGTGTTTACTAATTATTTCCGTAAGACATATATATATACATATATGTATGCTAATCAAGTACTAGAGTTCAAACCAGTAAAATAAAATACACAAACATATTTTAAATATAAACAGAAAGAAATGAATGAAGGTATCAAAGGAGTAATTCTTTTGAAAAGAAAATAAAGGAAGTACATACTACTTAAGTGAAAGCTAAAAATAGAAAATAAGATAAAAACAGAGATATGTTTGTATAGGCAGAATTAAGAAGGATACTTGATATATAGATGTATAATAACAAATGGAAACCAAGTCACACTTTTAGCATGATAGTAGACAATAAAAAAAGTATTTTCTGGAAAAGAAAAATTCTGAAAATAACCAAAAGGATATAACCACTTTTCTCTTCACAAACTTAAGCCGGGGAGGGTAAGATTTTGGGTTTAGATAAAATGCAAATGACATGATTTCTGATGGGCAAAAATGTCTTTAGCTATTGCCTTAAACCCTAAACCCTGCATACATAAGCAGTAGCCTTCTCTTCTTTCCTGAGAGCTTTTGAAAAAAAAATATACATACCATATAAAAATAAGGCAAGTGAAGAAAAGGGTTTGGGGGCAAAAGCAGAAGCTCATCAATCAACTAGGGAAGTGGAAGAGAGCTAGGTGAGAAAACTCACTCATAATCTAAGGCACTAAGTCCTAATGAAGGCAGCCGGTTCATAAGATAATTTTCCTTAAAAAAAGAAGAAAATGTATTTTCATATGTGATAGCCTATCTGTGATTTCAGAAATTGGAAATGTTTTGATGTTTAACTGGTTGTTCTGCTTGTCTTATTAAATGAATGTTCTAAGTATTATAAGTATGCATATATAAGTATTTTATAAACCCAGATCTCTCTGAAATGTTAATGTTTAGAAACATAAGTAAATGCCCAGAGAATTAAATGTTGAATATAGGCAAGTAGTGTTGGTTTTGGCTAAACCCAGAAAAATTATAAGCATGTGAGCTGCAAAATACTTATGTATAAGTGCTGAGGCTTGAGATAAAAAGAAATTAGGGGTGCAATAGGGTTGCCTATGTGCTGATGCTCCTGATTCAAAGGAAATACATAAATATTCATATACATAGCAAATAAAAATTCGTGGTTCAGTAAACTCAGTCATCCTAAGTTTAACTAAAGTACAGATGATTGCAAAAAGAAAAAAAAAACCCTCTCATAAAGTCATAAATCAATGTTAGATGCCTATATCTCTTTTTAGAGTACATGTGCAGGTCTGATAAGTGTGAAGTTTCTTTCCAGCGACTGAAGGAACTTCTCACCCATGCTCCTATTCTTGTGGTTCCTGAGAGTAACCAGGATCTTGTTGTTTACACCGACGCTTGTGGTAGCGGCCTCGGTGCTGTGCTTATGCAGAAGGATCGGGTGGTTGCTTACGCTTCTAGGCAGCTACGTCCGAATGAGGTTCGCTATCCTACTCATGATCTTGAGTTAGCTGCTATTGTCTTTGCCTTGAAGACGTGGCATCATTATCTATTGGGCGAACGTTTCATTCTTTACACCGATCACATGTCTCTGAAGTATTTATTCAGTCAGAAGGATCTCAATATGAGGCAGCAGCGATGGCTTGAGTTTCTCGCCTCATATGACTTAGATTTTCAGTATACCCCTGGCAAGGGGAATGGTGTTGTAGATGCGCTCAGTCGCAAACACTCGGCAGTTGTTTCTATGATGATAGCCGAGTGGGATATTCTTGAGACTCTTTCTATGAGTGATATTCGAAATCGAGCTCCGTCTTCTGATCCTCAGATCTTGTTATTCAGCTTGGAAGCCCGACTTATTCTATTAGATCGCATTGCCCATGCTCAGCGGCAAGATCCAGACTTGTTGCGATATATTCATCTCCTTGAGTCGGGATCCAGTGATGAGACATTGTTGGATTATTCTATTGATTCTCATCGGTGTCTTCGCAGGAAGAACCGTATTTTGGTACAATCTGATTTATCACTTAGGCATGACATTCTGGACGAGTTTCATCGCACAAAGTACACCATCCATCCCGGCTCGAGCAAGATGTATGCCGACATGTGTCGTCTATTTTATTGGGAGGGCATGAAGAGCGATGTTGCAAGTTATGTAAGCCGTTGCATGACTTGTCAACAGATCGAAGCTGAGCATCAACGTCCATCTGGTCTTCTACAGCCGCTAGAGATTTCATTGTGGAAATGGGATCAGATATCCATGGATTTTATTGACGGTCTGCCTCGATCGAGGTCAGGCCATACTTCTATTTGGGTCATCGTCGATCGCTTGACCAAATCAGCTCATTTTATTCCTATTAAGTCCACTCGGACTGCTCCTCAGCTTGCCAAGTTATATGTGAAGGAAGTCGTTCGACTTCATGGCATTCCTTGCTCTATCGTCTGTGATCGAGACACTATCTTTACTAGTCACTTCTGGAAGTGCCTACAGTCAGCTTTGGGCTCAAAGCTGAATCTCTCGACTGCTTATCATCCTCAGACCGACGGTCAGACGGAGAGGGTGAATCGTGTTTTGGAGAATCTTTTGCGCTGTTGTATTCTGGATTTCGGAAGTAGTTGGGAGGATCACTTACCGCTTGTAGAGTTCTCCTACAACAACAGCTTTCAGTCTAGTATCGGCATGGCACCTTTCGAGGCTCTCTACGGAAGGCCATGTCGCTCTCCTGCTTGTTGGTTAGAGTCTAGCGAGAAGCTTATTCTAGGTCCAGATTCAGTTCGGGAATCTTCTGAGAAGATTATTCTTATTCGTCAGAGAATGAAAGAGGCGCAGAACCGCCAGAAATCCTACGCGGACAACCGTAGGAAGCCTCTTGAGTTCTCCATTGGTGATCATGTCTTTATTTGGATATCTCCTATGAAAGGGGTTGTGTGTTTCAGCTCTATAGGGAAGTTGGCTCCTCGCTATGTTGGACCATTTCCTATTACGGAACGCATTGGCCCCGTGGCTTATCGTGTGGCTCTACCTGCTCACTTCTCTAGAATGCACGACGTGTTCCATGTTTCCCAGTTTCACATGTGTGTCCGCGACCCTGATTCTATCATTGAGCCGCATGCTGTGCCTGATTTAGAGATATTACCTGATTTATCTTTGGAGCAGCAACCTCTTCGTGTGCTTGATTCAGAGGTTAGACGCCTTCGCAACAAAGAGGTTCCACTCGTGAAGATTCAATGGTCACCGAATCCTAAGGACTGCACTTGGGAGACCAGAGAATCTATCGAACGCTCTTATCCTGGTTTTCTCCCATCTTCTTCTGTGGGTGAGAATTCTCTATTTTATCTCTATCACTTCTTTTGTGGATTTGACGTTATAGACGACATCTATCTTAAGGAATTGCGGGGACGCAATTTTCTTAAAGGGGGAAGTCTGTAACAACCCAGGATTTGCATTACCAATTAATAAATAAAAGTTAGGTTTTTTTTATTTATTTTAATGAAGCATAAAAGGATTTGGAATAATAAAATTTATTATTTGAAAAGGCTATTTTAATTAAATGGGAAATATGGGATTTTAAAATGAGGATAAAATGTTATTTTTGGAAAGTTAAATATTTGAGGAGAGATTTTAAAATGGGTTTGGATAAGAAAAAAAAATGAGTTTTATAAACATATATGAACACTTAGACTAATTTTTGGAAACATGTAAATAACTCTCTTCTTATTGGGTTACAAAACCTAACCCAATAACCCACCCTAAACCTCCTCTATAAATTATCTCATACTCTCATAACCTCATTCATTCAACCCTAATCAAAACCCTAATCATTTCCTAAAGCTTTCATAACAAAAATGGCCTCTATCTTCATCTCCTTCTAGTTTTAGCTTATGCAAGTCATTCTATGCAAAGGTAATGCAAATACCCACCTCAAATCCATTTTTATATCTTTCTCATTTCTGAAATGTATTTGGTAACACATGTTTTATGTGTTTTTTTGATCTTATAGCCTCCTAATCATCTTTCGCTAACTTGGGTTGATGCTATAATAGTCTTTGTTGCTTTCAAGAGAGGTATATTGCTAAAAACCTCTTCTAATATGTGTTTAATCATCTTTTGATTTTGGTAATCAGTTAGTAACACATGTTTTATTATGTAACATGTGAATCATAGCTCTTTGATCATCTTTGCTTTCATTTTGGGGTGTGCACATAAGGTACTTGTAGTATATGCTAGCTGAAATTATAATTAGTTTATTGCTGTTAGTAAATTAGGCATATCTCATTCATCTTAAATCGGAATTAAGATTTTCTTGAAGTTCTGGAAAACTTATTCTGTACCCTATAATATTTATGTTTTGTTCTTTGCCTAATTTTGAGGTTTGAATGGTCGAAATCATGCTTGTTTGTCGCTGACCTGACAACAAACTACAGGGTTGATAAAATAAAAACCTGAAATTGATTTGGCCATAAGTTACTCGTTTCTTATCCAAATCTAATAATTTTGGATGTTCTGGAAATCTTAGATTTAGGGATAAAACTTTCATGTTTTGAGTTTCATGAAATTTCGAAGTTAATTTGGTCAAAACTGTGCATTCTTACCACTGTCCCGAGAGCACAACGACAGTGATATAAAAATTAGATCTGAGAATTGTTTTAGACATAGAATTTTCATCTCTTGTCGGAATTTGACGATCTTGGTCATTCCGGAAAGCTTAGAAACTAAGCTACAACTTTCATTTTATTCATTTTGCCAGAATTTGAAGTTTACTATGCCAAAATTGTGGTATTTCATCTCTGGCCAGTTAGTGCATAGCTATAGGCCTTAGTCTTTTTTCTCCCGTTGTTTTCAGCGTAGAACCCCGACTTTGCGACGCCATCCCGGGCCCGTTCTTTGTCGGATTTCATCGTTTTTGGTCTCATTAAAAAGATGAGATCGAGATCTTTAACCATGCAAAGTTTGGTTTAGATCTGGGTGCATTAGATACTTTGTTTCTATTGCCGAAGTAGCACCCAGAAACTGTTTTACAATAGTGATCATTTTCAGTTATCGTCGGACCAACTTTGAAACATTGTCGTTTCTTCGTTTCAAGTCAAAACCGAACGATTCTTGTTGCATATCAAAGTAGGAGAACTTTACTACGCTCCTGCAAATTTTCATCAAGATCTGAGTTCATGTGACCCTTCGACCATGTCATCGAAGTGGGACCTTTACACTGTTTTGACACAGTAAAGTTTTATGATTTTTGTCCGACTTTGAGACGACGCCGTTTCTTCGTTTCAAGTTGGAATTTCCCGATTCTTTTTGCAGTTTGGAGCAGGGATGTTCTACTATATTCCTACCAATTTTCATGCCATTTGGATTCAGTTTGTTGGTCCTAATAATTTTCTGAACTTGGGTTTGCGTCATTTTTGGACTATTTTCCAACACTTGGAATATTTTCAGTGATTTTCTGGTTTTATTGATTTCTTTGAGATTTGTCTCTAGATTTCGTACACGGGTTTTATGAATTATTTTCAAAGGATTTTTCACTCCTAAATGGCTTTAGAAATTATTATATAATATTATTTTTAATTATTAAATTAATTACTCCATAATAGGAGAGTTTTCAAAAGCCGTTTTAAAGTGATTTCAAAATCAATTATAAATCCGTTTCGCACCATTATTTTCTATAATAAAAATCTCACACTCACTTTTTAGCACATCGAGCGAAGTGGAAAGGTGCTTAAACGGTTAGGAAATCTCCGGCCTATGGAACCGTGTGTATTTCCTTTCCGGTTAATCCCCGACCTATTCGATTGATCGTTTTGACCTTTGGGTCTAGTTTACCGATGATACGAGGTGGACTTTTTATTATTTGGAGTGTGAGCTTGCTATTGGTTAGTAAACCATTTAGTGCGAACGTGGGGTATGGGACTCATTGTTAACACTTTACGGGTTCCTCTCCAAGAAGTTGGTGACACATTAGCCTTTGGGCGGCCAGTACTGGACCTCTGGGTCACCACGCCTCTGGGCAACCGTCTCTGGACACCTGCTCTATGAAGCAATTTATTTTTTCGGCATGCGCCTCTGGGCCTTTATCCTTCTGGGAAGGATCTTGCCGTCTCGCGCGTTTCGCATCTGTGCGAGTGATCGATCACAACTCTACAGTACTTGGCAACAACGACTCTGGTCGGTGCACGTGCAATACTTGTATTATTTGATGATTTTTATATCCATTTGAGTACCGCCATTCGGTGTTGGTTCTATGGAACCATACGATGTAAGTGCGATTACCTTGTGGATTCACAGTGTCTCTGGACACTGCCTTTCAGTGTTTGATTTCATTGACTTTTCAGTATATCCCCATTGCTCTTTGGAGCATCGATCTTTGCTTGGGCATTGATTACAGACTCTGGTCACTCTTGGGATTATTGCCTATGGGCATCTTTTTATAGCTTTGGCTACGCCGATGATATGAGGCGTTTTTATTTATTCTACACTTTGGTGTTGATTTCTCTTTGGAGATTTTTATTGTTGATTGATGATTAGGGATCGTCATTATATTCATGTGGTTCATAATATACTTCTCTTTGGATAAGTACTGTTTTATTTATGTACCGCATTATTATATATCTCAGTTATTACTGATTGTTTAGCTAGCCTGACCCGAGTGTTTTCGCTCGGGTCAGACCGAGTTGTTTCAGGTTAGGTCTCTTGACTTAGCTTCTGTGCTTCCGCTTGGACATTATCTGCTATGCTGATAGATAGCGCTTTTATTTGTTCACTATTCCGCTACTCTGTTATTATTCAGACTTTGATATGTACATATTTTTGACTCACATGTGTGAGCAGTGGCTTTGTACCCACTTATGATATTTGGATCTGTATTGACGATGTATTGTCCTGGGATTTTATATCTATTATGTGATTCTGTTCTGTGATGTTTTATCATTTTATTTCTATGCTTATTCTGATAGATCTTTAGCCATTGTAATTTCGTTATAAATATTTATTGAATATGTCGAACCACTTGAAAAAAAAATAGATACCACCCTTTCGACGTATTCAGTAGATAGTTATAGCTTGATTACAAATGGTCGCTTCCACTATACTCTATTCTCCGCTTTAACAGACGGTATTACTCCCGTAATACTCTTTGTTACAGTGGGTCTCGAAGTGGGGCGTTACAGACTGCCTAGATCTAAGAGAGTAAATACAAGCATATGGGTGATAGTTGATAGGCTAACTAAGGTGGCACATTTCATTCCAGTCGGATCAGAAAGGAAAGCACCAAAATTAGCTCAAGTATTTATGAAGGAAGTGGTAAAATTGCATGGCATTCCCAAAACCATTGTGAGTGATAGGGATACCATCTTCACCTCAAAATTCTGGAGAAGCTTTCAAGAAGCTATGGGAAGTGAATTATGTTTAAGCACTTCCTACCATCCTCAATCAGATGGGCAGACTGAGGTAGTGAATAAAGTTTTGGAGGACATGTTGAGAGCATGTGTATTGGATTTTGGGGGCAACTGGGAAGACTATCTTCATTTAACTGAATTTACATACAACAACAGCTATCAAAGCACCATAGGAATGACTCCATTTGAGGCCTTATATGGCAAGCCATGTTTGTCACCTATTTGTTGGGTAGAAGCAGGAGAAAGGGCTATTTTAGGGCCTGAGTACATACAAGAAACTAAAGAGAAAATTGAGTTGGTAAGGAGAAGAATGGCAGCTGCTCAAGATAGGAAAGCGAAATTTGTAGATATGAAAAGGAGGCAGGTGGAATATGAAGTAAGAAATTTTGTTTTCAACAAAATCTCACCTATGAAAAATGTACTGAGATTTGGGAAACAAGGCAAGTTAACCCCAAGATATATTAGGCCATACAAAATTTTGGAAAGAATTGGTTCCTTGGCATATAAGTTGGTATTACCAGAAGACATGCAAGGAATACGTGATGTTTTTCATGTATCACAACTGAGAAGGTGGGTCCATGACAAGGCAGAAATTCTGGAGACCCTAACCCAAGTGCAAATAAATCCTAATTTGATTTATGAACAGGATCCAGTAGGAATTTTGGCAAAGGATGTGAAGAAGTTAAGGAATAAATCACTAAATCTTGTGAAGGTACAGTGGAGTCTTGATCCCAGGGATTGCACCTGGGAATTAGAAGACAAAGTAAGGATGAGCTACCCTAAGCTATTTTCAGATTAGAGGTAATTCTGATTTTTTTATTTTTTTATTTTGTTTTCCTTTTGGATGCAAGTATTTTTAGTATTATGATAGAACTAAAGATTTAAGAGGTTGAAAATATACTTGTTCTCTGAATTAAGTTTAAAATTGATTTAAGCTTGAGAAAATTGTGGGACACAATTTCTAAAAGGTGGGGTGTATGTAATGACCCAAGATTTTAGGAATTTATTTTGGAAAATATAAATAAGCTTAAAATAATTTTTAAGCCATTTTTGAGGGGAAATAAATATGAAATGATGTGGTGTACATCTGTGCACAGGGAATACACATGAATTAAAGCTAAATCCTTGAATGATATGAATGAACATATGTTGATATGTATGAATATATATATATATATATATATACAGATAAATAAAATAAACACTTAAAAAGTGCTATATGCAAATATATATATATATGGATGCAACTAGTTGTATTTTAGAGTACATGTGCAGGTGTGTCAGTATAAAATAAGGTATACATGTAAATGTGTTTACTAATTATTTCCGTAAGACATATATATATACACACACATATATGTATGCTAATCAAGTACTAGAGTTCAAACCAGTAAAATAAAATACTCAAACATATTTTAAATATAAACAAAAAGAAAAGAATGAAGGTATCAAAGGAGTAATTCTTTCGAAAAGAAAAATAAAGGAAGTACATACTATTTAAGTGAAAGCTAAAAATAGAAAATGAGATAAAGACAGAGATATGTTTGTATAGGCAGAATTAAGAAGGATACCTGATATATAGATATATAATAACAAATGGAAATCAAGTCACACTTTTAGCATGATAGTAGACAATAGAAAAAGTATTTTCTGGAAAAGCAAAATTCTGAAAATAACCAAAAGGATATAACCACTTTTCTCTTCACAAACTTAAGCCGGGGAGGGTAAGAATTTGGGTTTAGATAAAATGAAAATGACATGATTTCTGATGGGCAAAAATGTCTTTAGCTAGTGCCTTAAACCCTAAACCCTGCATACATAAGCAGTAGCCTTCTCTTCTTTCCTGACAGCTTTTGGAAAAAAATATACATATAATATAAAAATAAGGCAAGTGAAGAAAAGGGTTTGGGGGAAAAAGCAGAAGCTCATCAATCAAATAGGGAAGTGGAAGAGAGGTAGGTGAGAAAACTCACTCATAATCTAAGGCACTAAGTCCTAATGAAGGTAGCCAGTTCATAAGATAATTTTTATTAAAAAAAGAAGAGAATGTATTTTCGTATGTGATAGCCTATCTATGATTTTAGAAATTGGAAATGTTTTGATGTTTAACTGGTGGTTCTGCTTGTCTTATTAAATGAATGTTCTAAGTATTATTAGTATGCATATATAAGTATTTTATAAACCCAGATCTCTCTGAAATGTTAATGTTTAGAAACATAAGTAAATGCCCAAAGAATTAAATGTTGAATATAGGCAAGTAGTGTTGGTTTTGGCTCAACCCAGAAAAATTATAAGCATGTGAGCTGCAAAATACTTATGTATAAGTGCTGAGGATAAAGATAAAAAGAAATTAGGGGTGCAATAGGGTTGCCTATGTGTTGATGCTCCTGATTCAAAGGAAATACATAAATATTCATATACATAGCAAATAAAAATTCGCGGTTCAGTAAACTCAGTCATCCTGAGTTTAACTAAAGTACAGATGATTGCAAAAAGAAAAAAAAAACCCTCTCATAAAGTCATAAATCAATGTTAGATGCCTATATCTCTTTTTAAATTGCAAGAACATATATATATGTAGATGAGCAGAAACTATTTAAATAGATACCTATGTTTAATTGCCTGTTTGCCTTTGTTTGTTTTAGGAATGATGTGGAATGCCATGACATCAATGTTTGTTTTAGTGAAATGATAAACTGAATGGGTTTGCTATGTAAAATCAAAAGTACAATTACGTAAAAATCTGATTAGGAAATGGGGTCAAGGTCACTACAAGAATGACTTGTGTGCTTGAGTAATACAAGTTGACACATGGCTTGTTTAAGTCCTGAGATCTTTGTGTAATGGAGTGAATTAGTTCATTACAGTGTGTCCATTGATTCATATGATTGCAGATGAGACCAAGACAGATAAATATATCAATTTAAGAATATTTGATATAAAGAGGAACTAGAGTTTTCCTGAATTGAAATCTGAGTAGGGAATTAATGACTCAATTCATTTTGGTGACTTCTCTATTTTGAATGGATGTTTATTTGATTTATGACTTGGCTGAATGAAAGTGTGAATGTATGAATGTAGGAAAGTACCATATTCACTAAAGGTTTCTGGAAAGAAAAGATTCAAGTGTGCACATGCACAATGACACAGAACATGCACACTCATCTTATTTGTTTTCTGAAGGCAGAATTATATACATATATACAAGTTTCAACTTTAACTTGATTAACAAAATTGTTTTAGTAGATTTTCTCATACCACACATTTGTCTGACCTTAGTGTGCTAATGGCATCTGGGGTGTCTCATTTAAAATAGGGCAGCTTCAAATGCTTTTTCAGGGACTGTGGCAACTAAGTAGAAGTAGGAGCAAGGCTTTGAGAAGAAGATTATAGCATGCTAAAACTTAATTAAATAAGAGCTTAAATGATGAAATCTGCATGTATTGATACTTTTAAATTGTAACTTGTATTAAGTACTAAATGTTGGATGGATATTTTTCTAAGTGTTTTGCTAAGGAATTGATTTGTAATTGGAGTTTATGAATTTAGAAATTATCTGAAAAATTGAAAAAGCAAACCTATGATTTTGTAAGTAAATCTGAGCAGGAACTCTATGATAAAAAGGTTGGTTACATTTTATAAATGTATTAGTCAATCTTGAGTCTTTGAAAAGGGTTAAGTTTTTGGGAAACTCTGGATAGTGGAATCTCAGTAAATTATAAGATTAGATCTTCTAACTTGACATTTGCATACCTGGATTGGATAGGCATTGGGAAAATGCATTAATGTGTCTGCAATGTTTTCAAAATTTAATTTGTTCTACACAAATGTTTTATGCCTTATTTTTGAAAGGAAAATCTGTAATATAGGAGTTGAAGCTATGACCAAAAACAGTTGCATATGTATATATGTATGCCCGTTTAAATATGTTTGGTTCAGATATTAGCATACCAGTTGTTCTTGAATTTTTAACATGAGCCTGAATTTCTCTTCATTAAGAATTTGATAAAAAGGCATTTACCAGACCCTATGAGTTCTACCAGAACAAAGGGTCTGGTTGAACCATGTTTCCTTTTCTGGGTGCCCGTGGTCTCAGCAACTCACTCATGTTTGCATTTCATTTAGTATAGCATCATAGCATCAAAGGATTAAGCTTTAGGAATAAGGTATTTCACTTAAAAATATTTCATTAGCTTTGGGTCTGCATCTAAGGAAGATTTTATAGAAAAGCAAACATAGAAAATGATAGAAGCTTATATCATTTTCAGAGCACAAGCACTAAACCATTAATTTATAGATAATTATAACACAATTATCTAGTTTCTTGGAATCATACTTCATAGAGAATCCAGCAAGCAATCCAAGATTAAAAATCAGGCTGTTACCTATATGAATGAAATTTTATTACATAAATTCAATCGAACTATGTGGGGATTGATTAAAATTTAATCAATCAATTTATCATCTTGTTTGCCATAACTCTGATTAAACAAGAGGGGCACATGCATCTTCATATGTATGTGCATAACCTTGTGAATACACTGATATATCTATATTGGTAAAAACTTTTGATCCTGGACAAAGTTTGTTTATCTGAAAAAAATGACTCTAGGCTTCAGAAATATATATTTATAAGATAATATATATATATTTCTATATGTAAAAAAAAATCCTTACAAAATTTAGGTATAAAAGAGAGGGTCATTTCAGATGAGCAGTGGCAAAAAGAGTGCATATTTCAGCAAATGGGGTGCATTTTTAGAGCTTCAGAACCTAGATTAGTTCGCAAAATAGCAATTGCAAGGAATGAAGAAGAAAGAAATCAGTTGAAACCCGACAACCTAAGCATGAATGAGTGGAAGAAGTTTGTCAAGTCCAAAACAACTCCAGAGTTTAAGGTAAAGTCAGTTTCAGGTTCTTTTGATGAAATTAAGCAGTAGTTACACATTTATTGTTGATGAGATTGTATGCTTTAGACAACATAAATAATGTATTTTTTCTTAGGAACTGAGTCAGAAATATAAAGCTATTAGAAACAATCAGATACCACACACATGTAGTCGTAAAGGAAGGGCTCGAGTGGCTGATGATTTGGTAAGAATTGCTAATTTATTTACCATAATATTTATTAACTAGTTTTTCAATGTGATATGTTGTAATAAATATTCTTTAAACATAGTGAAAGACGAGTCCTCATCCATCTTCTATCAGTCGATCTCACGTTTGGATCAAATCCCACACTCGAAAAAATGGCGAACCAGTAAATGTGACTGCCGTAGAGGCTATCGTAAGTACTTTGAAATTTTATTATGTAACAATTTGTTTGATTGTGGTAGTTTGATTGTGTATAATATGCATTACGACAACTTGTGTAGGAAAAAATTAAACAAATCAACAATGAATCAAATTCTAGCTCAACAACTAATTACAAAGAAGATGCGCTTGCAAAAGTGCTGGGACAAGACAGACCGGGACGATTGAGAGGAATGGGAAGAGGTATGAACTACAACAAGACAATATGGTCACACATAAGGGATAAACAAACCATCATCATTCAAAATCAAATTTCAGAATTCGATGGTTCAAATGCTTGTGAAAAATCAGGTATGCGCTGTGATATTAAGGCATATTGACTCTGTTTGAATTTAAAATAAAATCAAAGGCATATTGACTCATATAGCCCAAAATATATTTCATTTCCATGTTTAATAATCACAAAATGCCAGTAAAATAAAATAAAATATCTTATTGGTTATAGGCAGCTGAAAATTGAGACTATAAATTTTATTTCTTTGGTTTCATTTCTACGTTTTAATGAACCTGCCAAAATTCTTATTATACAAGAAACCTATGTTTAACACACAACTTATTAATAGAAAAATAAATAATACTGAGAAAAAAGTCTCGGAATAAACGGATTAAATATATTTTGATAATGAAATATATTTCTTTTCTAACATAAGAGTCTTAAAGTGTTTTTTTAATTTTAGAAACTTAGAAAATACAAAAAGAAATAAACAAAGAGTAGCTGGAAGCTTCAATGATATCATCTTCTGGACAAATACACATCAAATTTGCCATTCAAAATTGAATATTGAAAGCAAGTCCTCTTAACAAAAACATAAATACAATATTTCAAAAGAAAGAATGCTTTTAAAGCAAGATTTCAAAACATTTAACTGGCTTTGTTTGAATCTGCTATGTAGTCGGTTCCAAAATATGATTCTACCATTCAAAATATATTTAATTCTAACATTAAAACCATAAGTAAGGATATTAAAAAAAATTACTAATTGGAAATCATAGGTTAATTCTAACATTAAAATTAGAAAATGTACACGGTACCTGGGTATATATATATCTTCCAATTTTGTAGATGATGGGCTTGATTTCTTCTTCCCTTAATTATCAGTAAAACTCACTCCACTACTTCACACTTTCTTTTTCCTTATTTTCAGCTCTGTCATAATTAAACCAAAAGCTTTTTATATATGCACACATCTAAAAGCAAATAAATACTACACCAAGATTAATGCTTGGTGCTGCAATATAGTCGAAAATAAAGAGCGCATAATGCACTATTCAATTCAGTTATTGTTGCTAGCATATAGAAAAAAAGAAGATATTAAGTTTGAGATTAAGTTTATTGTAAATTTCTTATCTTCATATTATATTTCTTTTATAATTGATTTCATCTTTAACATTTGTTGACTACATCCATTATTGTTCTGTTTTTTTCAAAAATTTCTAAGTTGCATGCCCAAATATATGACCATACTCACATTTTAGTTGTTTATATTTTATAATCATAAAAAATAGATGTACACCTGAAAAGTTTCACCTGTCCTCGTACAAAGATATGAAAAGTGTGCATGGTAATGTTGTTTTTGTTTCACCTGAAATTGTACAAAAATTTGTGTCATGTCCTTGTTTGCTGTTTCACCTGAAAATTTTACACAAAACTGCAAAATTTTCTTTGTTGTTTCACCTGAAATCCTATCACTATAGCCACATGAAATGTTCACTTGTGGATATCCATTTCCCTTTTGTATATAGTGTACCTTGGAGAGGCAGTGTTGGGCTAATGTTGTTTTTATATTTGTTTGACAGAGAAAAGAAAGCCGAGATGAAGCAAATGTACCTCAAGCGATAAAAGTTATTTATATTACCATCGATATCATTACATTTGACATTTAATTTATTGTTAATATAATTTTCATTTGATTAATTGTTGAACAATTATGATAAAAATATGGCACATGTGATTTATTGGATTGGAGTGAGACAGACGAAATTGTTGCGGTAGGAAGAGTTGTGTCAAATGGTCCAAAGGAGCTTGTCCAACAAATCTCTTTAGGGTCTGATGCGAAGAAAATTATAATAGACACTGTGAGAAAACCAGATGCTTTCTTGTGGAGACCTTCACTTTATTTGACACGTATTGGAGAAGTTGAAGGTGATATAGTAGCATGGCTAGCTACTAGAGTTGTTTTTCATAACTTAGATAACTTTGACAAAGAAGATCTTACGGTAATCTTTCATCTTTATGTTATTTAAGTTTTAGTTTGAATGTATAAAAATAATAACCAATATGTTTTTTTAATAGAGTAAAGGTAGCAGCACACATCATAAATGCAAATTAATCGATTGGAGTGAGAGCGAAAAATTAGTTGCAGAAGGACGAATACTTTCGAGTGATCCAAAACAACTTGTGAATGATCTTCCTCTTGGACCAGATGCCGTTGCAGTTTGGATAGATAATGCAAAAGTGGAAGATGCTTTTCTATGGAGGCCCACTAAAGGTTTGACACGAGTTGGGGAAGCCGTTGGTATCAAAGTCGCATGGCCTGAGTCAAAAGTAGTTATCGAGACCGTTAACGGTGCATCATCGGATGATCATAGGAGTAATGCCGGAGTTGTCGAGAAGGTAAACTTATTTATAATCGATTCACTTTTTTTTCATATTACGAATTGTTGAAGCACATAATAAAATAGCCTTTTTTTATTGATAGAGTACAAATTTTATGGTAAATGGTAAATGCAAGCTGATCGATTGGTCGGGAAAGAGAGAAATAGTTGCATTACGACACGTGTCTTTAACCGATCCAACTTCAATGGTTCATTGTGTTCCTTTGGGGAAAAATGCAATTAAAGTTTGGGTAGAAATTGTAAAAATTCCAAAAGCACGTCTATGGAGAACAACATCCGAATTAGAAGTCATTGAAGATGCTCTTAGCACCAAGATAGCTTGGCCTATTGCGAACGTTATACTGGAATCAAATTCTAGTAAGTATAACTTCTTTAATTTATTTTTATTTTAATTTTTAGTTCATGTGTCAAAATTTGAAACATAAAAAGGCAGCTATGTCAGTTTAATGATACCTTAAGAGGGTTAAGTTCGAGTTTGGCATATGGCATTTGCGACAATGAGAGGAAGTGGGTGATTGGGTTTTGTCACAGGGTAGCGACGACTATTGACCCCTAATTGGTATGTACGTGATGGACAGATTCATTTCACATGTACATCAATTGTCATTGGTTAGCGATGATTAGGCCATCTCAAGCTGTCGAAAAGTTAATTACAGGGCCGTCGCTAAAGCCGTCGTTTTTTCTTCGATCGATGCTTAAAAAGCAACGGCTATTTTCATCGATTAGCGATGGCTAACAGCGGCCGTCGATGATAAATTGTCGTCGCTAAACCTTATGTGTCTTGTAGTGCCTCGGTTAAATCAGCATGGAAAGTTAAAAGCAATATTATAAGATAATCGACCAAGTATAATAATTAACTCGCTATTTTTATCCATTAATCAGCTAAATCCTAGCTATTAGATTCTACTGGTATCAGTAACCCATGTACTTGAATTCAACTAGAGCAATTCATCCAGCATATGCCAAATAAAAATGAGAACATATAAGAAGATCATAGAGATCATAAGCTATACATTAAGAACTCCAGTTTTATTCAACGTATTTCAGGAGTAATCTAAGGTTAAGTTCGGAAGTTTCAAAAAAGGAATGGTGTTAGTAAATTTACAACATCAAAAAGCTTTATAAGAATAACCTCACAGATTATCAAAAAGCTGCCAGCTAGTACATCTAAAATAGATAAAAAAAGAAAAGCATTATTTACCTACACCAGTTCTCATCAATGCCAAGAAAGCAACAAGCCTGCACACTATGAGGATGGCAAACATTATTACAACTGACAACCAAAATTGAGTAAATCCAACTAGTTTTACCGAAGGTATATCTACGACTCTACAAATTCCTGTACTGGCACAAGGGTACGTAGTAGTAGTAGTATATTGTGCAGACACGGCAAGCTTATACCCATGATAGTTATATGAAATATGCTTAATCCATGAAATAAAAACTGGCACTCTTTGTGCAAAGAATCCACCTAGAAGCATGAACAAAAGTTGAATGATGGTCACAAGTGTGGATGCTGCTTTTAAGTCCATGACAAGTGCACCAAATGCTAATCCAAGCCCTTGTGCTACAAGTACTTTTAGTAAAAGATTACATAGAGTTAAGAAGAAGGCAGTAACATTATTACTCAATCCTACTGTCCAGTATGTGATTTAACATAAAAATGGTTGGAAGTGAAAACTCCATCGGCAAGTCAACTACCATTGTAGAAAAGAAGTATGCAGATAGACGATACATGCGTGATGAGCGCTCCTTTGTTAACATCATTCTCTCATGTGGAAAGATTTGTATTTCTTTGAACAATGGGATGTAACCCCAGAAGCTCAGCATGTAGTAAAGAAATCCAACCTGCCATACATTAGTACTGAAGTTTTATAAAAAAATGAGCAATATTATTTGTGTAATGACACATCAATTTTGCATGTGTTATACTTATACCACATAAAATTATTACTATTTTGGAACAAATTGAAGCCTTTCCGTATGATGTAGATAGGAGCCTATTCAAATTACAGAAGTATATGGTTGCTTCTGTTTGCTGAATATGCAAAGTTTTTAAAATATGCGTTGTGTAAAATTTAATCCTAAATCAGTGAACCTTTCATGTATGGATACTGAAAGACGGTGAATATATAATAATAATAAACCAAGAAGATAGAAAGAATATTTATTGGACAAAAAGTACCTGATCCTGGATTCTATCTTGCGACTTCCACCAAAAAGCACAAATGAAAATTGTGATGGCAAAAATATGCACAACCATAGGTACTGAAAGTGAGTTATTTTTGTTTTATTTCATGTCAATGTCTGTTTAGTTAAACTGGTGTACTGGCAGTCTATTTAGTTAAAATGATGTACTAACAGTCTTTATCTTTTTTGTTATGAAAAATTATATAACTTGCGGATGATGTTTGGATTTGAAAAATAACTTATGTGCTTCGTTTTGACAGGGGCTGTATGATGATACCGGGGTTACTACAAGTTGGAAGGAAGGAAAAATTATTTTGCTTCAGTCATTCTCTTCCAAATCGGTCATGCTTGGATTAACGTATTTTGTATTGACGTTCATATATCTTTGCTTTTAGTATGTATCGTTTTGGTCAGCTATGGTTGTATGTATTTTTTTTTTAAGATAAAGAATATTTGAAACTTTGTGTACGAAATATTATGGATATATATTTAAATATATATTGTGGTTTGGCTTATGTCTTCATTTGATTACGTACATCATTATGTGATAATTGTGTTTTT
Source organism: Allium fistulosum (assembly GCA_030737815.1). Lineage (NCBI taxonomy): Eukaryota > Viridiplantae > Streptophyta > Magnoliopsida > Asparagales > Amaryllidaceae > Allium > Allium fistulosum. The sequence goes on from CM060904.1 coordinate 133,667,485, forward strand.
GGAAATTTTATAATATATTAGTAGAATTGTAAGCTTGGATGTACCTAGTAAAAAAACCGCAGGGATAAAAATTTATAGCGTTTTAACTGTGCTATGGAAAGGTTGTTTTTTCCAGTTTTATATACTACAGCATTATGATAGTGCTATAAACAATTTTCATAAGAAAAAAAACAACGCAATAAAAGACAGAAAATCGCTATAGAAAGTAGCTGTACGTATACATACAATGTACTATTGCAGCAGATAACGCTGTAAAATATTGTGTTATATAGCGTCTATAGACGCTGTTGTATATTTCATATGTGTGCCAGCCTATTTTTACATAGCAGTCATGAAAACGCTATAGTTTCACTTCATAGTGACTTTCCAAGGCTACTAAAAGTAATGTTTACAGCACTCATAAAACACTATGAAATGTCCTTGTCCATAGCGTCTCTCATAGCGTTCTGTATGTTGTTGTTATAGGTCACTGACCTATTACAACATATTAATATACAGCGTAAGACAAAATGCTATAATAGCTTCTAATAGCGTTTTTTAAACACTACTAAAGGGTGTTTTTGTTGTAGTGAATTTAGCTATTTGAGCACAGCTTCAGTCGAAGGATCAGATTCACGAATAGAGTTAGTTTTCTCTTTCAACGTTTGAAGCTCTTTCTCCCTTTCTTTTTGCTGCTCCTTAATGCAAGTAGTCATTTCCTTATAAGTCCTAAATGCCGATTTCAATATAAAGTAGCTCTTATGCAACTCTTGTGCTATAAGATTATTCGAGAATTGCAAAGTTTAATCATCTTGGGATGTTCGTTTTTCCTCTACGTACATGAGTGACCTGTCCTTAGTCTCAAAGATTCGTAAAGCATTCAAAGAACCAAATATTCACTAATTGTGTTTCCTATTAAGAATTTCTGAGATAAAAATTAATATATAAAAAATTCTATTAATAATAAGCAGAGTCCACTAGTAATACAAAAATTAAGGTTACATCATAATTCTATTTTCAAGAACATTTAATTAGCATTCAAAATTTTGAGAGTGCAGTTTTGTCCTTTTCAAAAAACTTAGTACATAATGTTAGTATAGATTCGAAGGAGGCCTTCAGTCCTCTCGAGGTGTGAACAGGAGGGAACCGATGATATTCTCATTTCCCAACCAAAGGACTATCACGATGGCATATTATCTTGGTGTGAAAAAACCGAATTTTGCTGAACAAGTTATCCTTTTTATCACCTAGAATGTTAAACAAAAAATGATGGTAATGCATGTAAACTTTTTGTAAATCTCTAAGGAAGTTATGCTTTTCCAATTGCGATACTTTAAGAATCGAAGATTCTTCCTTAATGTCTTTTCTTAGCTTCACAAATTTAATCAAAGGATCCCTAGAGACTCGATACTTTGAGAGATCTTTATTCCGTACAACACACTAAAATTAAACTAGAGATAAGAAACCAAAGCAGTAAAAAATTATTGTGAAACAAGAAGAATTCACTATAGAGTAATTATTCAGGCTCATACAAAATCGATTTCTTATGCATTTCAAAGATAAATCTTTCTTATGCATTTCATGGATTAATCTTTCTAATTGTACTCGAGTCTTCTTAGGGGAAAGAGAGCTACAAGAAGTTGGGACTGATGCCACTCTGGGAAGGTTCCAACACACCTTGAGGTACGGATCGAAACCATACTCGTCCAAATATCTACAGTGGAAGCGTCAGAGCAAACCTCCCCAATTGTCTCCTAAATATGAGAAATCAACCAATTTAACCTAATAATAAGTTTAGTATAGAAACTCCATTAGGCCGTCAGTTACCATACAGAAAGAGTCATCAGTTCAGAATTCTCCTTCATGAGCATATCCCAGAGATGATGGGCTTTCTTCATTTGAGGGAAAATTTCTCTCTTTTTGAAGAATCTTAATTTCGATTCACTTTCCACAATTTCTTATATTTTTTGGATAGCTCATTATAATCTTTCGTTTGCTTGTCTAATTCTCTATTTAACTGATCAATTATTGCTTGTTTCTTTTCAAGTATAGTTTCATAGCAATATTTTGATTTTCTTCTTAACTAAATTAATTGTGTGTTGACTACAAATTTTTTTATTACTTAACAAGTTTGAATAGATTGACCTATACCTAAGAAAGCAGAACCGATGAAAAGGATATTTTCTCATTGTTCTTGGGCCCTTGGTCTTGAGAAGCGCTGCCTGTCTTAGGAAATTCATGTTTTGAAAGATCCGCTAAGTTGATAGCTTCAGCCTACTAGATAGTTGAGTCCAACTTAGCTTTACCAAATTCATCCTTGTCCCCCGACCCTCCAGAATATCCTGCTCCATCACCTCCATTATCACCATTATCATCATCCTCATGATCATCTCTATCATTATGATAAACATTATCATCACCATCATTGTCTTCCTCTTTATTAAGTTTTGGCTTTTCGTCAACAGGAGCATTGTCGAATGATTGCCACTCACCAGCATCAATTTCTTTCCCGGCAGGGAACTCCATATCAAGAGCCTTCTTGTCCTTCCTTACTCAAAGACTAAATTTCCTCTTGTAGATTTCACTCAAGGCAGGAAGAGATGGGAATTCCAGACCTAGGCATTTCTCGATGTTGTTGGAATATGCCACATACAGAGTGTCTTCATAACATCTCTCAGTAATCTTAGGAAGAGCGACATCAAGAATCGAATCAACCTTTTGCTTAGTATTAATGATGATGTTATTTAAATAATCTTGGAGATTAGATTTTCTTTGCAGTTTATTTTCTAATTATTTGTATTTCTTTGCTAGTTTTGAATCTTCTTTGGCAATCTCTAAGTGTTCTTTAGTCATCTTCTCCAGATTTTCTTTAAGTCTGTTGAACGACTCAAGATCAGCTTCCATGTTTTTCACTCTCTCTTCTAGTAGTTTCCTGCCTTTCCTTTCTACATCAAGAGAAGAAGCGAGTTTGCCTTTTTCTAAAAGTGCCTTGTCTTTTACCATAGCAATGCCGATCATATCATATTGGAGCTAAGTAACTTTCCATTTAAGCTCAACTACTTCATTTAAAGGTCTCGAAGAAGCGCTTCATAGGAGTAACATATGCTTTCCTACCTAAAATATGTAATATGTATAAGTTAAAAATAGAATCTATGAAATTAAAGCTAAGCTGGTGAATAGGAAAATGTACCAATATGAGCAGTTTGATAATATAGAAAAGTTTATCATAAAAGTAAATCAGAGGATGCAATGATCTAAGAGAAGAAACAAAAGGAGATTAAATAGCCAGTGGTGAAAGATCTTCAGTAATGAAGTGTGAGTTTGAGTCCTCAAAGGAAGCGGATCATCTGGAGAGATAATTTGACCTAGTTCAGTGAACATGCGGCAGATAAACATTAGAGACGTAGGGAGTGTATTATCAAGAAAGAGGTTAGGGGTAGGAGCCTTTTTGGATATCTCAATTTGAACCTCTTTAGGCTTTTTCGAGCTTTGCCCGAATGAATTGCTTCAGGACCTGGATCAATACTTACCTACTTTGTCTCATCTATGATAATTAGAGTGAAGTCACCCGCAAGTTTGAGCTTCTTATCTTGAGGAGAAAAGGAGCACCGATAGAAAATCATCACCTATTTGATCTTCGTCCAATTCTTCTATAGCTTGGGTTATGGTATCTATAAAGGAGTCAAGCTTGGTTAGTTGGGACGAAGACAGAATTTACCTTTTTTTTATATTTTTTGAAATTTATTCATTGATAATTATTTCCTTGGGAGCGATAGCAAGAGCAAATGAATCTAAAACAAAAAAGAAGTTCATAAGCTGATAATGTTAGAAATTCCTCTTTCAGTATATTAATACTTATCAGTAGCATCAGGTTGAACTGGAGAGTTCGAGGTGAAGGATTTTGATTTTACCATCACCAATGAGCATCCTCCTTTAGCATTGAGTCCGACTTTCAGGGGCTCTCCCAAGACCTTATGACAATCCAATGTGATGGAATACTTAAGGAGTTTAGCCAAAGTCAATAATCTAAGCTTGTTCCCCATGCTTTCTACTATTTTATTTAAGGGTAGCATGATTTTCTTATCCTCGGATTTTAGCCGTTTAGGATCAGAATCTGGAAAGAAGCATCCACTAGGAAAAGTCTGAGCGGGAATGGTATAAAAAACCACAATAATTGTATTAACTTACAAGAAGTAGAGAATGTTGCTTTAATGTTAGGAAACACCGGCGAAAAAGTATTGAGTCTCCCATTCCATCACTTTTTTAACACCAACAAAGATCATGCTTTTTGGGTAAGGACAAATGTGGTATAGTTGATGATCCAGTTGGTCACCAACTTTAGCAGGACTTCCATGGAATGGAGGATTTCCATATTGAGGGAAGGGAGCCATGCTTCCTAATCCAAAACCTCTAAGAAAGTTAAAAATGTGTATGAGTTGGGTAGGAATTGGATGGGAGCAATGCTAAGTGTTCTAGATATCTTTGAAGGAAATCTAGAAATAGAAGATAGCTAGTGTTCCAAATATGTACTGCGATGATGGTAACGTATCCCTTAGGTAGGTTGATAATACTACCTAAACGACCTACACGAATGACTTCTATTCCAGTAATACCCAACTATTCGAAAATAGAATCTACTTCATTGTGAGTTGTTATATACGATGGATTCAAAAAATTGTCTTCTTTCTTGCCAACTAAGAGTGAAGGTTTGGACCCTTGGGTGAGCTTCTCAGTAGTCTTCATGCTATGGTAATATTATTCTAAATTTGAGAAATGATCTTGTTCATGTTATCAGAAAATTTAATACATTGTTGTCTAAATATTATTGCCTAAATGATCAACTTTGAATTAGCAATGAGGAAATAATCCTTAGATGGTATATGATAAATTTGCTAATAATTCTAATAAGAAGTGCCCCATGAGAGGATGATACCAAAGTCGGGTAAGAATGGACATGTAACACCAATAAACCAATTTCAACCACGCTGTGTAACCAATTATTTAAAACGCGAATAAGCTTTGCAAATATAATCAACAATGAAGTAATAAATGATGTCAGCATTAATGAGTAACAACAACGTAGATTTTCGGCAAGTTGACAGGTCAAACAACACGTAATATGTTAAGAAAAATAGGCCATAGATAATGGTGTCGAATGAAGCTTAATTCATGGCATAAAAAGTACTCATAAAACAATTATGATAAGTAAGAAACTCGCCGACGTTAAATTAAGGTTTTACAAATCAATATCAAAAGAAAGAAACATCGATTATGATTGGATGGCGGTGCCTTTAACTGGCATATGTTTCTCTTAACAATGGAAAGTTATCATATCTTTCCTTAATCATGAACATTAAAAAATATGGTAAATTATCACATTAATTGTGATTATTGATGTTGTGGGACAAGCTAGTGCCTCAACGTCGACTTTAGTTAATATAAAGACTACTGATGTCTTATTCTAATAACGACGACATTTATAATTTTAGGTGGATCATCGAGGTTAATAAACTTAAGTCAACGATTATAATGAAGACAAGTATCACAAAGCATTAAAGAAAGCTACTACTATAGCTAAAATTGGAGTGATGAAAATCGTTGACATCAATGGAAGACAACAATGAGAGATACTGTCCATCAATGAATGGCGCTAACATGAGTAAATATAAATTAATGAGTGACGACTTCAACTGTAATTAAATAACTCAACAACTAATGTGTATACACTATTTTTCGATAAAAAAATGTTACCCCATCACATGTTGATAAAAAATAGGTCAATGAACAACCTTTTCGATGTCGAGGGTCATGCAAGTTCTATAACATCGATGTTAATTAAATCAACATTGATGACGTCACATCTAATCAATTTAAGTGTCTCAATAATGGTGGCATTTGTATTTCTGGATGGATTACTTACAATATAAAAGCTTTGAGAATTAACAATATAATATAATGTTTTGTCTCTAAATGCGAATATCAACATCATTGTAATGATGCCATGAATAAAATACCAACTTCTAGGCTTAATATGTTACTCTTGTTTGTGAGTAAAACTTAAAACATACAAATTTTCCAACCGACGTCGACTGATATCAAGGTCTATTCTTGCAACATAAAAACATTACGCCAATGAATTAATAGCTACAAGGTTAATCATCTAGCTTCGAGCTTATCAATTGCATCATGAGCGATGATGCTTACACAAGTCCATGTAGTAATGGGTCTATGATTGACATGTTCCTATTTCGTTATAAAAAAGAAAATTCCGAAATCCCCAAATCAACATCACTAAGAAAATAATCTAATATTATAGAAAATTAATAATAATAATTCAAAACAAAATTTGAGTTAGTAGGAAAAAATAAATAAACTCGATTGCTGATTTCAAGAGTAATAAAATACGAGTGAAACCTTAGTCACAGTTTCAATATAAAAATTACAGAACTAAAATGTGAGTTAACCGAACGAAAGCTGTACCTAGAATGGAAAGTTGTTAATAAAAGTGCTTGTGCTTACAGCAAATATTGAGAATTTAATTGTTTATTCAAGATTTTAAAATCGCAGGTAAAGGAGGAAATGAAGAGAAGCTTGTGTATTTATAAGAAGAAGCAAGAAAATGGGTGTCATTGGATTTGCTTCAAATGTACGAATAGATCAATGCAAGAAGACCAAAAGGAGGGAAAAAGGAGAACGTTGAGAATATTGGCTTGAAAAGTCAATAGTTTCATTACACTAGGGGAAAATGTTACTCCTATCATCACTACACTAGAAAAATAGACTGTACAATTTCTTGTGCATATTTATTTTTAAATCCCAAAACTTATAATGGGCAGAAGGAAAACTTAATATAATCTCGATTTCAAGGATACGAGACACACCCTCTAGATTTTCCAAGCTCTAGGTATAGTCACTTGATTTGGAAGGGATACAAGCACACTCACTTGGATTTTCGAGAAACCACGCACACCCAATTGATTTGAATTACTATAACTAGAGTTTAATGGTTTCTCCAAAGACAAAGTTCGATCTTTGGATACAATTTATCCTATAGCCTCTTGGACAGTACTTTGATCTTTATTTAAGAGAGAGATGATTGAAATCAGAGAGTAAATAGTATAGAATCAATATAATGGAGATTGAATCGATTCTGGTTTGAATTTGAGAAGATTTGAATAAAGTTTCAATAGAAATTTTGGCAAAGTAAGAAGAGAGAAGATAATAAGAAAGTATTTTTAAAAAAATTGGTTTAAAACCACCTATATAGAAAATAAACGAACATGTCCATTCGTGAAGAGTTACAGTAAATAGATACTTCATTTCAAAATTTGAATTACAAAATTTCGGCATGTATGTTGACATACTATATATGGATATGTCCACATGTCCCTTCGAATTTTGAAAACTCTTTTATTTGAAAATTATTTGAAAATCTTATGGTTTGTAAAATATTTTAATACTTTGTAAAATGGTTTAAACATAGGTTTTAAACATTTTAAACTTTAAAAAACTTTTATAAAATATTTTCTAAATATATTTTGATTTAAATATAAAGAATAAAAGAGTGAGAGATAGTGATCAAAAATTGCTACCATGAACTTTAACAATAAACTACAACTCAACATACTATACTATAGTCTTAAAACCTTCATTTCGTGATCTTTATACTCATGAGTCTTTATGTCCATTTCCTGAGTCTTTATATTTTGTATTCTTCAATTTAATACTTGTATAATTTACTATGGTATATACTATATATATCTTTACAAAAGCATTAGTATCCACATTTCATATGGATGTATTATTGTTATTAAGCAAGTTATCATCAAAATCAATTACCGAGTTATTAGCATTCTCCCCATTTTGATGACAACCATTATTATAAAATATGATATAACTCCTCCTTAATATGTGCATATGCATATTTTATACTTTTCTCCACTTTTATCATTAACAAAAATAGGAGAGAAAAACATAAGTAAAAGTTTAAAAACTCCCCCTAACTTAAAATATAAGATGGTATATCATTCAAAATCAATTGTTTAACATAAAATTGACTTACATGATAAATATATGATAAACAGTACTATACTACATTAAACATGATGATGTATAGTAGTGAAGATAGAACTTATTTATTTAAACCAAACTATACATAAATTAAACTAATCCATATACACATACCAATCAAATCACACAAATCCAAAATAAAAACTAAAAGTATTCAACAACAAATCCAATCCTAACAAACCAAACTAATGCGTACTTAAAACTAAGGTTTTTATTATTATAAGGGACTTGTGGATGGGACTGATGGGGTAGTGAAGGGAAAAGTTCCCTTTTTGTTCAACGAGATCTCCATCTCGATCGAAGAAAACTTCTCCAATGCATTTGCCTTCATCAATCATCTTTATCCTCTTCCTCTTCTTCCTCTTCTTCTTCCTCTCTAGCACTTCTTACTCTTCCTCATTATTTATCGGATTATGGATGACAAGGTTAGGAGTATCCACATTAATTACTACTGGATTTGTTAGATTATCCAATAGATATTTCTAAAGATTTTGCAAAATTCGGCCTTGTTTCTCTTGTTCTTTTAAGAGACGAAGTTAAATCACTTTTATTTTAGTAAACATATGCAGTACGTGCTTCATAACATCCTCTATTTTGGTTAATTTGGCCATGGTGATGTTCTGAAGAGAGCCTTGCATTGGATTTGGGAAGGAAAAGGTTGGATTATCTTCTCTTGGGCATTTGGAACTTGACGAGGCCATGAGTTTATTTTTATTCAAAAATTAGAGAAGAAGAAAGGTAGAAAAATTGACTTAATTTCGAAATTTAGTGGTTATATAAGGGGTTTTCCAATTTTGAATTTAGAAGGAAAATCTATTTCAAGATTTGTTTCAGTATATATCAACATATATGGGATACATATGTCAACATAAGTAGTTCAATTTGGAAAATTTTATTTTTCTTTCAAATCTCTAGTTTTTATTATAAGATATCTGTACCTCAGAGAACAAACTTATCCCAACTCTCTTCTAAGCTTAATAAAACATGCTTAGGTAATGGTTTTGTTAAAATATTAGCTATTGGATTTTCAGTATTTATAAATTCGAGTGAAATTACTTCCTTATTTACATCACCTCTTAGAAAATGATGTCTTATTTCTATATGTTTGGTTCTAGCATGATGTGTTGGATTTTTAGTTAGATTTATTGCACTAGTGTTATCATAATATATTGTTGATTTATTAAAATTTAAACCAAAATCTTTTAAAGTATACATAACCTATGAACAGGCTAGTGCGGCTGAGATATATTCTGCTTCTGTTGTGGACAGAGATATAGAATTATGCCTTTTACAAAACCAAGAAACAATAGAGTATCCTAAAAAGTAAAAAATCTGACTTGTACTTCTACGGTCCGATTTTTGTCCAACATAGTCTGCATCACTATATGAAATTAAGTCAAAAGAATCTAATTTTGGTACAAAAGTCCATAGTCTGGTATGTTAATTACATATCTTAACATTCGTTTTATGGATTTTAGATGAGTTTCCTTAGGTTGAGATTGATATCTTGCATATAGACAAACACTTTGCATAATATCTACTCTACTAGCTGTTATATAAAGTAATGATCCTATCATACCTCTATATAATTTTTGATCTACATCTTTTAAGTTTTCTTCTTTATTTAACTTCACATTTGTTGCCATAGGATTTGGCTTTCCATTGGTATTTGATATACCAATTTTTTTAACTAATTCTTTAGTATATTTTTCTTGTTTTATGAAAATTCCATGGGTTAGTTCTTATTTCAAGTCCTAAAAAGAATGTTAATTCCCGCTTATTTCAATTTCCTTAGTCGTTATATTTGAAAATTCTTTGTTTAATTGTTAATTTATTGATCCACAAACAATATCATCTACATATATTTATATAAGTTGAATATCATTATTATTTATTTTAGTAAAAAAACTACATCTACCTTTCTAATCAAAATTAGATTGTAATAAATAGGATTTTAGTCTATCATCCCACCCTCTTGGCAGTTATTTTAATCCACATAAAGCTTTCTTTAACTTATAAATGTGACTAGGTGGTTTTTCATCTTCAAAAGGTAGGAATTGTTAGACGTGTACATCTTCTTTAATTAATACATCTAAAAAGCGCTTTTGACATCCATTTGGAATATTTTAAAGTTATTATGATTTGCAAAAGCAAGTAAAATTTTGGTAGCCTCTATTATTGCTACAAGAGCAAAAGTTTCATGAGAATCTACATATTTTTGCTGTCAATAACCTTAAGCAATTAAACGTGCTTTATTTCTAGTGACTTCTCCTTGTTCGTTCATTTTATTTCTATATGCCCATTTAATTCCTATTACAGATTTATCTTCATGTCTTGGGACTAATTTCCAAACATCATTTCTGGTAAGCCTATTCAATTCTTCTTGTATAGCAAGAACATAACGATCATCTAATGATGCTTCCTTTGGATTTTTGGATTCAGTAGTTGAGATAAAAGCTACATTGCTCATTTTATTTGATTGATTTCTTGTTTTTACAATAGATTCTATGTTTTCTAAAATATTTTCTATAGGATGATCTTTTAAATATTTTATTCTTTTATTTAAATGTAAATTTTTGGGATTATTATTTTCGCTTTTAGTGAACTCATTATTTGTCACTTCATTATTTTCATTTATAATTTCTTCTTGATCAAAGGTTCAATTATTAAATTTGAAATTCTCATCAAATGAAACATGTAATGTTTCTTCAATGGCGTTAGTTCTGATGTTGAAAACTCTATAAGATTTACTTATATTTGAATAGCCTATGAAAATTTCTTTGTCTAATTTATTATCAAATTTACCTAAATTATCCTTTGTATTTAATATGAAACATTTACTACCAAAAACTATAGTATAAAATACTTTAGGCTTATTATTATAAAACAATTCATATGGAGTTTTCTTATTTAATGGTTGTATAAAAATTCTATTTAAAATATAACATGCTGTAGCAACTGCTTTAGCTAATTTTTTTAGATAAATTACTACCATTTAACATTTTTTCAGCACATTCCTACATGGTTCAATTTTTACGTTCCACTACTTCATTTCGTTGTGGTGTTCTTGGAAAAGAAAAATTATGACTTATTTCTTTCTTATTACAAAAGATTGAAAATTATCATTTTCGAATTCTCCTCCATGATCGCTCCTAATCGTTTAAATTTTGGCTGAAATTTGATCTTGAATTATTTTAGTAAATTTTTTAAACATTTCAAAAGTTTCAGTTTTAAATTTTAAGAAAATTATCCATATAAATCTAAATAAATCATCTACAATTACAATGATGCATTCAATATGATATATAGATTGTATTTGTGATAGTCCAAAAGATCTAGATGAAGAAGTTTGAGAGTATAAGAAGTAGAAATCATATCTTTATCTTTAAAAGAACTTTTACAAAGTTTTCCTGATTGATAGACATCACATAAATTATTGATTTTAAAATTCATTTTAGGAAGAACCCTAACAAATTCATATCTAGTCATTTTAGAAAGGTGTTTAAAATTCAAATAAATTAAATCTTTTGTAACAACCCTAGTTTTGGTTATTACCTTTAATATTAAATTATAACGGTGGTTATAATTTAATATTGAAAAAAAATTGGGGGTATAAATTTGTTAGAAACTGTTCATTTTAAATAAACAATGAGTTTTGGAGAATAATTGGAATTTTAGATTGTTTGGTCGAGAATTTATTGTAAATAATAAGAATATGTTAATTTTGCATTAATAAATTAATCAAGTAATTTTGTTCAACATTTATTTGTTGAAATAAATGTAAATTGTTGAAACTAAAGTTTTAAAACTTTATTTTGTTAATTTGGTAGAGATATGAACATTTTGTGGTTTTAAATTAAGATGATACAATAATTTTGTAAATTATTGCCAATGTTGAATTTTTATTGATTTTAAAGGAGATATTAGTAGTATTTATGTATTTTATAAATAAAAAGGTGAAATATTTTTTAAAAATAAAATTTTGATGTAAAAATGGAGTTAACATGATTGGTTGTCTTTGTTTCGACAAAAAAATAATTTTTATATAAGTTTTTATGTTAAAAATGGTGTTTTATGTAATAAAAAGTGTAAATTGGTGTATTTTAGTAAAAATATGGTTTTAATGATAGAAATTGATTTTTATAGCTAAAATATTTTTTATTATTTTATGAAAACATTTATAGTTTACATAGACATTTGTTGTAGAAATTTATTTGGTTTTATTATGTGAAAATGCATGTGTATATTAAGAAAATAAGTGAAAACATGTATTTTACTTGGTTGAATTTTCACTAAATATGGTAATTGGGTTAATGGGTAGAGGTGGAGATCCAAAACCCAACTCTAGAATGCTCAGGAGAAACTGAACATGGTCTCCTTTCTCTCCTCAATTCCTTTTCTCAAAAATAAAACTTATTGTAACAAGAAAAATGGCCACCTTCTTATCAAATTGAAATCTTGCTCTAAAAATAGCTAAAATTAGTGAGAAAATTTGCAAACTAAAGAGTAAATTAGGTAATCAAAGCCATAACTACAAATTATTTCATCAAAACTTTGATCTTGAGAAGAGGTTGTATGTAGCTCTATCTTTTTCTTTCTGCATGTTCTTTTTTCGAGTTTTTACAGGTTTGTGAAGCACTTTTCCACTAGAAAGCTAGCAACATGCCTATGAAACTTGCTTAAATCTTTGTTATGGTAAGTTAAATCTTACAAATTCTAACTTAGAATAAGTTCTGTGCTGGAATCGATTGATTTTGCGTTTACTGTAACAAGAATTTTTCGTTTGAAGTTTACAGTAACAGTATGCTTCATACCCCTTCTTTATGTGATTATAACTTTCTGATTTTGCTATGAAGTTATGTCGGATCTTCTCTGGATTACAGTTTGAGTGTTGTAGTTGGTGCATGCAAATTTTTACATTCAAATTCATCTTGTTGATATAAAAAACTATTGCTCAAAAATCAATCAAACGAAGTAAAAACGACCTGGAATAATCACATAAAACAGATCGACCTTGCACCCTCATGGGTCGACCCTAGGGTTGACCTAAGAAATGTATAGGTTGACCTATAGGTCGACCTGTATGTTGGAAAATTGCCTGCTTAGTTTCCTTTCTTCTGCATTGTTTTTGCTTCAGGGTCTTTTGCAACCTATTTTGGTAATGTTTTGAGATGTTTCTGAAGGGCTCTAACCTATCAATAGGTAAGCCAAAATTTTGATTGATCTGAACTCCAGATTGATGAGTTTTTGAGACATTTTCGTATGTTGAATTTCAGTGATTTTTGACGATTTCTAGCGTTTTCGAACACGAGTATTCAAAATGATTTTTGAAATAATTTTATAATTTAAATGGCTTTTGAAATAAATATTTAAATATTTAAAAATTATTCTTAAATTAGTTTAAATCAATTAAAATATTTATTTCCTATAATAAAGAGAAATTTCAAAGGAAATATTTTCCAAACGATTTCAAAATTGTTTCAAAACAAGTTTTCACAAAATAAGTTATTTTCTAAATAAAATACACTATTTTGCACTCTTTGAGCATATGAGGAAGAGAATTGAACGATTTAGTAAAACATGTCGTATAGGACATATATGTTACTTTTTCGGTTAATTATGGACTTGTTCGTTTGAAGCTATGAACTTTCGAGTTGTTATTTGTGACTACCATTCTTTGGCATGTTTTAAGGTTTGTGAATTCCTATTTTTAGGAATTGTTTGAGATTTACCGGTCTTCGATGAACATTGATGTTTGAGATCTCCTATTTTAGGAGTTATGGTCTATGAAAACCATCACGATGTCTTTTGTACTTGCCGATGATATGAGGCAAGTTATGAGTTTAAGATCTCCTATTTTAGGAGTTATGGTTTGTGAAAAACCATCACGATGTCTTTTGTACCTGCCGATGATATGAACCAAGTTATGGGCTTGAGATCTCATATTTTATGAGTTATGGTTTATGAAAAACCACCATGGTGTCTTTTGTACTTGCCGATGATATGAGGCAAGTTATGAGCTTTCTGAGATTTATAATTTTGATGATGTTGTTTTCTAGTATGGCATTGGCTAGCAGTTAGTAAACTGTTAAGTGGGAATGTATGGTATGGGACGCACTGTTAATACTTTTCGGATTCCTATTTGAGAATTTGTGACACATTCTCGAGTTTCGCCAGTACTATAGACCTTCGGGTCATCACGAGTTATATGCGACTTCTTTCATCACGTTTTATATAGACCTTCGGGTCACCACGAGTTTATGTGATTTCGGTCACCATGAGTTATGTGACATCGGACACCACGAGTTATGTGACTTCGGTCACCACGAGTATGACCTTCAGTTCTACATGATAGGTCCTAATATATAGTACTGCACACGAGTTTAGCATGTTCAACATTGCTTCGGCATGCAATCGGGGATTTGGATTAACCCGGGATTTTTCGAGTTTTGAATTTGTAACGACCCGTAAATTTCGACGTTTAATATGAATTAAATTAATAAGATTTCTAGTTTAAATTTTAGAAAGAAGTAAAAATCTTATTTATTTATATGAAAGCAAATATTAGAATAGTAAAAATTTGTGCATTTGGATATAAAGTTACATATGTAAATAAAAGGAAAGTATTTAATTCATCAATGAAGTAAATTTTTTTTTAAAAGATTGAATGTAAATGGAGGTAATAAAGTAATGCATGAAAATAAATTTAATTTGCTCAATCCTTTTTATTTACTATTGTAAGATGTTAATTAATTGAACGGTGAAAATTTGGAAATAGATTCAAATTGTATGTAAAACAATGAATTGCAATTATTAAGGCTAATATATCAATGGATTAAATGGAATAATTAATTGGAGTTAGATTCTAAATTTGTATGTGAGCATTTATTTATATTGGAATATAAAAGGGTAGATTTATAGTGTAAAATGTAGACATCACCTTTAAGATGATGGGTTTATAATTGATGCAAAATAGGGAAATTAAATGTATACAAGGCTATTTATTTAATAGAAGGAAAGAAAAATAAATATTGAAGTGATTGATGAATAAGGATTCATTGGATAGAAATTGAGTGCAAAGTCGATGTTAATTGTATAAAATTAATCTAAGATAATGAATGTTAGATTGTAAAATGGTGACAACTATTGTCTGTTACCAATGAATGAAATTAATAGTGATTAAATGAAATTAATTAATTGCCTTTTTGTAAGTTAAGAAAATAACTGAAGATTTTGAAGGTAAAAATCAATATAAAGGTTAACTGTATGCATAAGATGGAAAGTTAAATAAAATGGGATTCAAATTGGTATAATAATGTAGAGTGGTTATTTGTTGCTCTTGAACATAAAAATTTACAATAAGCAATTTAAAACAACCATTTAATTTACCAAATTCAATCCAATCCAATTTATTAAAAACGACAGTTAGGCTATAATTGAATATAAGTTTAAATTAGAAACGTACACTTAATGCAAGAATGTAACTTGGGAAATAAGAAGAAAAAAAAAGGAAGAAAATTCATGTGTTAAAAGATGAGGTAGGAGTGGCTGTGCTATGTTGCGTATTCAAGCTTTGGGAACCAACATGCTTCACTTTTATGCAACATGTTTATTTATACAGGAAAAAAAAATTATATATAATTAAAAGAATGTTTTAATTATAGATCCATGTTTTAAACTCTTAAATCAAATTGCATTTTTTTTAGATCTGAAATTTTATATACATATAATTTGCATTTGTGTTGAAACAGAAATATTGTATACACATACTATCACTTTATCTTGAATTGAAAATATCATGAAATTTAAATACTTGGTTGAATAAATTATTATTTTCTTAATCTAATAAATTATAAGAGAAGTTTACATATGCGTAACAATTTTTGGATGATAAATCTTAGCTTTGATTTTGATTACAACAACATTTAAATTTGTTACCTAATTTATTATCTCAAATTTCCTTATTTAAGGATCGTAAAGGTTTGTTACTATATTGCTTAATTTGTCGTGTTCCATTTTTGTTTTGTTAAAAAAATAAATAAATTTCATTAAGATAAAAAAAAAGTTTAATTTATATGTATATATTTATTTTTGTGTTCAAGTATACATAAGTTTACAAATGCATTAGACAATTTAATGTGGTATGGAAGTACGCTTTGAATTAATTGATAAGCTTTGGTTTAATCTTTATACACACATGTATGTTTGTTTGTGTGCGTGTGTATACATATAAACATTTAATATTTTAAATTTCAAATTGCTAAAGCATGGTTTAATTTTTTTATTATTATAATCAAACAATTTAAAAGTGAGGTCATATTATATACATATTAATTTATTGTTTGCTGTTTATGTTTTCCAGTCATAATACAACTTGCATGATAATTAAATGTAATATTGATAAAATTGGCTAAAGTGGGAAAGTGGAATTAATCAATGTCGTCACCTTTTATCTCCTTCCCTATTAGATCCTTATGTGATTACATCTACATTTATTCTTATTTATTCCTTTATATTGTCACCATTTAATCGTACTTGATATATGTAATATCTCGGAAATTTTAACAATATCAATTTAATAATTTGTTAAATAATTAAATTGATATGGATAATCTTTGATAATAAGATTTGAATTTAATTTAATAATCTGATTAAATTAGTATTAATTGGTAATTTTATCTTTTAAAAAGTTAATAAGATATTTCTATTTGAATATATATATATATATTTATTTATATATATATTGTAAATAGAAGCTTTGGTAAATTGGGAATTTATATTTAATTGAATGAATAGTTATATATGTATATATATAACTTAACTTTTAAATTGAATCTTAGGATTTAATTTAAATTGAAATGGAAATTTAAGTTTTGAAATTCAAAAGAATCAATATTTAGAATTGTTTTGGATTTTAAAATATTTGTATAAACTTTTATTTATAAATATAATTAGCTTTTGTTTTTCTTTAAAAAGTAATTATATATATATAGATAAGTATTTAATAAATAAGAAAAAGGCATTTATTTACTTTTAAAATAAATAAAAAAATATGAATAATTACTTAAGAGACATATGTCATTTTTCTAAGGCTCCATTTTAACATGTGTAATGTAAGTAATCAATGTAATGACAAGTGTCTTTTTATTTTCTTTTTCTTTTATTTTTATAAATCACAAATTCACTTATATAAACATTGGCATATCTTTGTTTGATTCTTTCTATTTTCCTTTTCAAATACAAGAGAACTAAAACCATATCTCTAATTCAAATCTGAATCAAGTCAGTAATCTAATGCCTCAAACTAGAAATTAAACACCTCAAACCAAACTCATATTCAAATTTAAGATCTGAATTTCCTCCTCAAACCAAATATACATCAAAGTCTGTAACCATTCCTCAAACCAGAAATTCAAGAAAATCAAATCTGTAATACATTTCAAAATCAAAGTCTTCTGCCTGAATTCCTTTTCAAATCTGGAAACAACTCAGTTCAAAACTGTCTGCATTCATTCTTCTCAAAACTGGAAAACAAGCATGCTTGTAGATTCAAAGAAGCTAAGGGCATTCAAGTTTAAAAATTTCAAAAGCTTTGCAAAATTTAAAAGCCTGCCTCTGTTTCATATTTGAACAGGTGAGTAACAACTTTTATCTTAACTAACTTAAGTAAATATAGTTGTTTGATTTTCTTGTGATAATCATGTTTGGAATGTTGGATTCTCTGTAATATGTATGGTTTTAAATGCATGTATGGTTTGATATGTTGTTGCCTGTACTTCTCTGTTTTGTTTTCCTGTGAATAACATTTTGTATGCATGGTTGATATTTGTAATTTCCCTGTTCACAGTTTTCTAACATGATCCTAAAAATTGTTGTTAGTGGTAAATGTAGCAGTAATATAGTTTAAAATATTAAATGTGTTGGATGTGAATGATTGCATATATATATAAAGATGAAACTGTGGAAATATTTATGCATGTGTAGATATTGTTTCTCTGTTCATCATTTTTAGTAAGTAAGCTTTAAACTGTTAAGATAAATTCGTCAGTATTTACTTATGTATGTGATAAGTAATGGCAGGAATGTGATTGTATGGATGTATAGATGTATATTGTTTGGAAATATAGTTGAATCACTGAAAGATCATCTGCATGCCTGTATATATATATGTGGATGTATTGATATATATGTGCATGTCTGTTATGTATGATATCCCTGTTTTATATTTTCTTTAAGCTCAGATTCTTGATAAAATCCCTATCTACTTATCTGATCTCTGATAGACTTAAGTTTTAAAACAAAATAAGTTTGTTTTATCATAAACTAAAGCTTAAAATTTAAATTAAGTCAAATCTTAAGCCTGAGTGTCTCTGGAAGCTTAAAACATCAGTGTATATTAAATAAAGTGAAAATTCAAACTGTGAGAATTGTAGTTCCAGTATTATGAATTGAATAAATAAACTAAATCATGATTTTTAACACTAAAATCAAGATTTTTAAGAATGTGGAAATGGTGCAGTTCTGTGATAAACTAAAAAGGGGGAAACTTGAAATTCTGGTGATCTATTGATATTAAAAGGTCGGGATTGTTCTTGGGGGTAGAGGAGCAATCAGAGAAGCTTGGAAAAATAGTTGATGGTGATGCAAATCCTTTTGGTAGCCGTGGTGATGGTTTCTTTCCTGTAGCCCTAGTTTTAAGTTAGGCTACAAATTTGTTTCATTTGTTTTCGTTGATGGATCGAGCTTTATGATACTTTGGGGAATTGAAGCTTTGAGGTAGTTGAAGCGATGACCGGAGTTGGAGGAGTTCTGGTGGTCGGGTTTGCGAAGACGAGGCGATGTCAGGTGGTTGGTTGGTCGCGAGTCAGTGTTGCCAGGTTTTGATTTAGTCGAATTCGAGTTCGAGAGGGATCGGAGAGGAACTGATGGATGGGATCGAAGCTGGAGGTGATGTTCGACTTGTTCGTCGATGCAGTGATGACCGGAGGCGTTGATCTTGGCCGTGCACGTGCACACGATTTGATGTCTGGTGAAGTCTGGGATTTTAACAGAGGGGTGCTCGAGTTTTTCTCGAGTTTTGTTCGAGTGATGCTCGAAGTTTTTAGGTGTGCGACTCGAAGTATTTTTGAGTGGTCTCGGGTAAATTGATGTTGCCAGGCTTTTAAAAACTGTCTGCTTAAAAACTTTAAACTAAATTTAAAACTGTAAAGAAATATTTAAACAGGAATTGGAATCAAAGTTTTATTTCAAGTTTGGTTTTGAACCCTAGATTTGAGATAAATAAGTTTATAAATTTAAATGTTTTAAATAAGTTTAAATGTTAGTTATATTTAAATGTTTTGAAATTTTTAAAGGGAAGTTGATTTAAGTTCTTTTTAAATATTCCTTTAGAAGATATAAGATTTCTTTAACATGTAAAAGTTTTTAAATTGGATTTAAACTTTGTTAAAGACAAATTGTTATTCATTTTAAATCCGGAATTTAAAATGAAATTTAAAAGTAAATTTGAAAATGGATGTTTCAAATGTTTTGTGAATAAGGAATTTTAAACTTGGATAAGTAAATATTTTATCTTAAAGTTAAAAACATTATTAAATCTTTAAGGTAAATTAAAATGGTTTAAATAATCAAATTAATTAATCATTTGGATTAATTAAATAGATAATTAAAGGTTTAATCTTAAAAGTTTAAGATTAATTATTTTTAGAATAATTAACTTGTAATTAAGATTCATTAATTAAATAGGATTTGATTTTAATTAATGGGTAAGATAAATTAATTAGAATAATTAATTTATAATTAAGGATTATAAATTAGAATATTAATTAATGATTAGGAATTAATTAATAAAGTAATTAAATAATTGTTAATGAAGGTCATTAACTATGGATTATTAAATAATTAATTAATGTGATTAATTTTAATAATTAATTAGATAAATTAATTTAAAGATAATCAATTATAGAATTTGTTTTAAATGAATTACTTATTGGAAGTAATTAAGAATTAATTACTTATTGTAATTAATTGAAGTTAATTTGATTTAGTTAAGTTAATTAATTAAGTTTAATTAATTTAGGATAATCAAGAGATGATTTGATAATAATTACTTAATGTAATTATTAAGGTAAGATTATTTAGGGAAGTAAATAATATGATAATTACTGAAAGTAATTAGTTGAATAATGATTTTATTAATAAAAGTAATTTGAGTTAATTACTTTGAATAATTAATCAAGGGATTAATTAAGAAATTAATTAAGGAAATAATTAATTTAGTTAATGAAAGTAATTAAGGGTAATTAATTACTGATTGAAGATTAATCAAGAGTGATTAATAAATGTTGTTTAATTAAAGGTTAATTACTTAATGTGATTAATTTAATTAAGTAATTAATAATTAAGTTGTAATTAAGGATCATTAATTAATATAATTAATGATGAAATTAAGATTAGTTAATTAAGTAATAATTAATAAATGAAGTAATTAATCAATGTAATTAATTAAGGATTAATGTAATTAATTATAGTTGATTAAGTTAATTAATTTTAGTAAATTAATTAATGAAGTAATTAAAGGTTAATTACAATAAGTGGTTAAGGATAATTAATTTAAGAATAAATTACTTGAATGTAATTAAAAGATAATAAATCAAAGATGATTAATTGAAATGAAATATTAGAAGATAATTAATTAATTAAATTGTAATTAATTAATGGTTAAGTAAGAAGGATTTATAAAATGAAGTAATTAATTTAATTCACTTTAAATTAATTAGAGATGATATAAATCATTACTTAAGGATGATGAATGATATTGAATGCTTTGCATTGTTTGATATCTCTGATGAGATATGATTGATCTATGATATAGATGCTTTGGTTGAATTGAAATGATAATATGAATTATCTGTTTGGGATAATGTAGATTATCTATTGTGAATTATCTATCTGTGTGTAAATAGATAGTAGAATTGAATTGTTTTAACCTTTAAAACAACTTGGCCTTAAAAGATACGCTTTGGATTTCGATGAGACCGGGATCGGGTTTCCGTATACCGGATTTCCAGGTCTGGAGACCCGAATACCACATCGATCCAAATTTACGATAGGTCGTGAATCTCAAGTGAAGATGAAGATTCAGAGTGCAAGGGTTATTGTCGTTAACTCTGAGGGTGATTCCAAAACGAGTGTAACGAGATAATGCCTTCGGTTTCGTTCGAACCCGGAACGAACTTATATGGATTGAATGCTTTCAGCACATCGTCAGGTGGACGATGAGCATTCTAAGATAGATATGTTCTGATTAAAGGTAATCGTGACCTCAAGCCTCACAGACCGGGAATGGCTAAAACAGGGGAGGTGCAGCAAGGTTAGTGGGTAGCACCCAAGTAGGACAAGATTACCTCTGTCTAGAAGTCCCTTCTTATTTCGGCTTAGTGTG
Organism: Allium fistulosum; assembly: GCA_030737815.1. Lineage (NCBI taxonomy): Eukaryota > Viridiplantae > Streptophyta > Magnoliopsida > Asparagales > Amaryllidaceae > Allium > Allium fistulosum. The sequence goes on from CM060904.1 coordinate 133,688,978, forward strand.
TGCGGTTGCTGATCCCAACCGTGAGGTATCTTGTGCGGGAATTATCCAGTAAGGGATGTTCCGGCCTTGTGTTGCAGGGGATTGGGAGTGATCCTCGGTATGGTGATCTAGGCCACGTACTGTGACGGGCGGTACCCCGGTAGCCCTGCCATTGTATGGAATCCAAACTCCAATAAGCGCCGTACGTATTAGTTGTGCCCAACTATGTTTAAATGTGAGATGTAAGCATTTCAGCTATTTCTGTATTTTACTTGAAAACCCTAGACCCTATTATAATACAATCGAATTTCCTATCAAATGTTTTGGTTAGCGTAAGGTAAAAACTTTTCCATGTTTATGTGTGGGAAGTCTTACGTGATACCTTTGTTTTCAAAAGGTTTTGAAGTTAAACAATTTTAACCTGTTACTCACACAAGACCCATGTCTGACCCAAGTTGTTTATTTCTGTTTTATAAACTCTTGGGTACTCAAATTTTTACGAGTAGCCAAGGGATTCAGGTTAGCCTTGACGAATTGTGGAGGAGCAATGGAGCAGGAGGCTTCGGCGTTGTAGATAGATAGTAGTTTCCGCTGTGTTGATTTTGTATTGATCTCTGTATTGTATTGAGATGTAGTAACTAGACAGATGTTTATAACTGTCTAGTATATGATGTGAATCTGTGTAACTCTGATAAGTGTTGTATATGATACTATGTAATATTTATGTGGTATAATATATTTTGTTTCGTTTCGCTGTGAGATTCTGATATTGTTTAGTTCTTTCTTTCTCTTCTTTTCTCTTTCTATCCCTTTCTTTCTTATTAGCGATACGACTTTCTATGGAGAGAAAGTCGTGGTCGTTACAGTGGTATCAGAGCTTAGGCTGGCGACAACCTTGGCTCTGGTGGGAATTTTGAGAGTATTAATAGATATGAGGGCGTATTTGTTAATGAATATAAAATTGTTTTATATTGTGTTGATTGGTTTATTGAGTAGTTTATGGATTCTGGTCGATGTGTGGGACGCCACAACATTGATAGGGATCTCTAAACACTTGTATAGAACAATTCGACACAGTATTGTTTTAAAGAGGTAAATGAAATAATTTTACCCAGAAATAATTTCTATATAAAAAGTATCATTTTAAATATATATATATATATATATATATTTCTACCTATTTGTTGGGTTACCTGTTCGGGTTTTCCAATATAAATTATAAAGGTAGATAAGGTGGTAGTGTGAGTAACACGACTACCAATAGTTAGAATTTGAGTGTTGAGGTTGGAAGTGTATCTGTCGAGACTGTAGACCTAATACCGTCTCGAGTAAGCTTTGCTATGGTAAAGGATTTCATCGATCTCCGAAGGAAACTGTAATGGTTCGGAGTTTATCTTTGAAGTTTGGATGAGTAAGGTTGGATCTGTCGGTTGAACAGAAGCGAGTGATTGTACCTTGATACCTCAGGTAATAGTAGCTGTATGATGAGATACAGTGACAATGGATGTTCCCGAAGATGTTTTCTTTGGAACAAGATTAAGGAAGTGTGAATGCTTCGGTATTGTGGCTGAGTTCAGCATGGTGTTTCTGCTTTGGTTTGAAGTTCGAGTTTCTCGAAGATCTTTGGAATAGGAAGTCCTTGGCATCAGTGTCAGCAGTGCAGCTCGGAGTATTCTGTGATGGCAGGAAGTTTTCTGGATGAGCAGTTTTTCTGAAGTGGAGTTCAGAAGCAGCAGAGTGGATCCATTTCTTCGATAAATGGGATAAATAAGAGTAAGCTGTTCTGATTGGTAAAGAGAGAACAGTCTGTTGGAATTAGGATGGGTTGATCGCAAAAGTGACTTGCGATTGCTGAGTGTTCTCTTGGGTTGTCAGAATTTTTCTGGATGTCTTCAGAAAAGTCAGAAAATTTGTCCGCATCTGAAGGTTGAGTTTTCTTATCGACTGGATTCCAGGAGTGATACCGGTGGTTCAGTCTAGTGGAAGGATGTTTCCTAGAGATGGAGTTGGTGAAGCAACTCAAGTTTTGATGGAGTATCTGAGTTTTCTTTATGGATCAGTGAACCTTATTTCTGGAATAAGTTGTCCAGTCTGTGTTTGTGTCCTACCTCAGATCAGAGTTGAGCAGCGAAAGCAGTTTGGAGTGTATCTCTGGATAGGAGAAGTAAGTTTGGAATCTACTGATGTTGTGAAGTAGAGTTATGTTTGGATCTCGTCTGTGTTCTGATTTGGATAAGAAATTGGTCTACTTGGTTGAATTGTCAGTTTGGATAACTGGAATTCATTGAGTTTTACGTATCTCTGAGGGAATACGTATTTGATCTATCTCTGGTTTTAGAATCTGCAGTTTTGGGAAGTTTGGTAGTTGAGTCAGACTCGTCTGTAGTCTGATATTCTGTTTAGTTCTGTAGATATAGATGAGTAGGAGATCTATAGCTTAGTAGTTTAGATTGTTTGTAGAGCGAGTATCCCGGTATATATATATATACGTGGGGAAACTCGAGGAATTTTATCTAGAATTTTGTCTAGATAATTAGAATTGTTTGTTTGGATGATTGGTTGCTATGGTTGAAATATATGATTTTGTTTTTAAAATTTAAATCTTTAATAAGATTATTAAATTACCTTTGTTTAAATTTCGGGGACGAAATTATTTTAAGGGGGAAGGAATGTAATATCCCGGAAATTTTAACAATATCAATTTAATAATTTGTTAAATAATTAAATTGATATGGATAATCTTTGATAATAAGATTTGAATTTAATTTAATAATCTGATTAAATTAGTATTAATTGGTAATTTTATCTTTTAAAAAGTTAATAAGATATTTCTATTTGAATATATATATATTTATTTATATATATATTATAAATAGAAGCTTTGGTAAATTGGGAATTTATATTTAATTGAATGAATAGTTATATATGTATATATATAACTTAACTTTTAAATTGAATCTTAGGATTTAATTTAAATTGAAATGGAAATTTAAGTTTTGAAATTCAAAAGAATCAATATTTAGAATTGTTTTGGATTTTAAAATATTTGTATAAACTTTTATTTATAAATATAATTAGCTTTTGTTTTTCTTTAAAAAGTAATTATATATATATAGATAAGTATTTAATAAATAAGAAAAAGGCATTTATTTACTTTTAAAATAAATAAAAAAATATGAATAATTACTTAAGAGACATATGTCATTTTTCTAAGGCTCCATTTTAACATGTGTAATGTAAGTAATCGATGTAATGACAAGTGTCTTTTTATTTTCTTTTTCTTTTATTTTTATAAATCACAAATTCACTTATATAAACATTGGCATATCTTTGTTTGATTCTTTCTATTTTCCTTTTCAAATACAAGAGAACTAAAACCATATCTCTAATTCAAATCTGAATCAAGTCAGTAATCTAATGCCTCAAACTAGAAATTAAACACCTCAAACCAAACTCATATTCAAATTTAAGATCTGAATTTCCTCCTCAAACCAAATATACATCAAAGTCTGTAACCATTCCTCAAACCAGAAATTCAAGAAAATCAAATCTGTAATACATTTCAAAATCAAAGTCTTCTGCCTGAATTCCTTTTCAAATCTGGAAACAACTCAGTTCAAAACTCTCTGCATTCATTCTTCTCAAAACTGGAAAACAAGCATGCATGTAGATTCAAAGAAGCTAAGGGCATTCAAGTTTAAAAATTTCAAAAGCTTTGCAAAATTTAAAAGCCTGCCTCTGTTTCATATTTGAACAGGTGAGTAACAACTTTTATCTTAACTAACTTAAGTAAATATAGTTGTTTGATTTTCTTGTGATAATCATGTTTGGAATGTTGGATTCTCTGTAATATGTATGGTTTTAAATGCATGTATGGTTTGATATGTTGTTGCCTGTACTTCTCTGTTTTGTTTTCCTGTGAATAACATTTTGTATGCATGGTTGATATTTGTAATTTCCCTGTTCACAGTTTTCTAACATGATCCTAAAAATTGTTGTTAGTGGTAAATGTAGCAGTAATATAGTTTAAATATTAAATGTGTTGGATGTGAATGATTGCATATATATATAAAGATGAAACTGTGGAAATATTTATGCATGTGTAGATATTTTTTCTCTGTTCATCATTTTTAGTAAGTAAGCTTTAAACTGTTAAGATAAATTCGTCAGTATTTACTTATGTATGTGATAAGTAATGGCAGGAATGTGATTGTATGGATGTATAGATGTATATTGTTTGGAAATATAGTTGAATCACTGAAAGATCATCTGCATGCCTGTATATATATATGTGGATGTATTGATATATATGTGCATGTCTGTTATGTATGATATCCCTGTTTTATATTTTCTTTAAGCTCAGATTCTTGATAAAATCCCTATCTACTTATCTGATCTCTGATAGACTTAAGTTTTAAAACAAAATAAGTTTGTTTTATCATAAACTAAAGCTTAAAATTTAAATTAAGTCAAATCTTAAGCCTGAGTGTCTCTGGAAGCTTAAAACATCAGTGTATATTAAATAAAGTGAAAATTCAAACTGTGAGAATTGTAGTTCCAGTATTATGAATTGAATAAATAAACTAAATCATGATTTTTAACACTAAAATCAAGATTTTTAAGAATGTGGAAATGGTGCAGTTCTGTGATAAACTAAAAAGGGGGAAACTTGAAATTCTGGTGATCTATTGATATTAAAAGGTCGGGATTGTTCTTGGGGGTAGAGGAGCAATCAGAGAAGCTTGGAAAAATAGTTGATGGTGATGCAAATCCTTTTGGTAGCCGTGGTGATGGTTTCTTTCCTGTAGCCCTAGTTTTAAGTTAGGCTACAAATTTGTTTCGTTTGTTTTCGTTGATGGATCGAGCTTTATGATACTTTAGGGAATTGAAGCTTTGAGGTAGTTGAAGCGATGACCGGAGTTGGAGGAGTTCTGGTGGTCGGGTTTGCGAAGACGAGGCGATGTCAGGTGGTTGGTTGGTCGCGAGTCAGTGTTGCCAGGTTTTGATTTAGTCGAATTCGAGTTCGAGAGGGATCGGAGAGGAACTGATGGATGGGATCGAAGCTGGAGGTAATGTTCGACTTGTTCGTCGATGCAGTGATGACCGGAGGCGTTGATCTTGGCCATGCACGTGCACACGATTTGATGTCTGGTGAAGTCTGGGATTTTAACAGAGGGGTGCTCGAGTTTTTCTCGAGTTTTGTTCGAGTGATGCTCGAAGTTTTTAGGTGTGCGACTCGAAGTATTTTTGAGTGGTCTCGGGTAAATTGATGTTGCCAGGCTTTTAAAAACTGTCTGTTTAAAAACTTTAAACTAAATTTAAAACTGTAAAGAAATATTTAAACAGGAATTGGAATCAAAGTTTTATTTCAAGTTTGGTTTTGAACCCTAGATTTGAGATAAATAAGTTTATAAATTTAAATGTTTTAAATAAGTTTAAATGTTAGTTATATTTAAATGTTTTGAAATTTTTAAAGGGAAGTTGATTTAAGTTCTTTTTAAATATTCCTTTAGAAGATATAAGATTTCTTTAACATGTAAAAGTTTTTAAATTGGATTTAAACTTTGTTAAAGACAAATTGTTATTCATTTTAAATCCGGAATTTAAAATGAAATTTAAAAGTAAATTTGAAAATGGATGTTTCAAATGTTTTGTGAATAAGGAATTTTAAACTTGGATAAGTAAATATTTTATCTTAAAGTTAAAAACATTATTAAATCTTTAAGGTAAATTAAAATGGTTTAAATAATCAAATTAATTAATCATTTGGATTAATTAAATAGATAATTAAAGGTTTAATCTTAAAAGTTTAAGATTAATTATTTTTAGAATAATTAACTTGTAATTAAGATTCATTAATTAAATAGGATTTGATTTTAATTAATGGGTAAGATAAATTAATTAGAATAATTAATTTATAATTAAGGATTATAAATTAGAATATTAATTAATGATTAGGAATTAATTAATAAAGTAATTAAATAATTGTTAATGAAGGTCATTAACTATGGATTATTAAATAATTAATTAATGTGATTAATTTTAATAATTAATTAGATAAATTAATTTAAAGATAATCAATTATAGAATTTGTTTTAAATGAATTACTTATTGGAAGTAATTAAGAATTAATTACTTATTGTAATTAATTGAAGTTAATTTGATTTAGTTAAGTTAATTAATTAAGTTTAATTAATTTAGGATAATCAAGAGATGATTTGATAATAATTACTTAATGTAATTATTAAGGTAAGATTATTTAGGGAAGTAAATAATATGATAATTACTGAAAGTAATTAGTTGAATAATGATTTTATTAATAAAAGTAATTTGAGTTAATTACTTTGAATAATTAATCAAGGGATTAATTAAGAAATTAATTAAGGAAATAATTAATTTAGTTAATGAAAGTAATTAAGGGTAATTAATTACTGATTGAAGATTAATCAAGAGTGATTAATAAATGTTGTTTAATTAAAGGTTAATTACTTAATGTGATTAATTTAATTAAGTAATTAATAATTAAGTTGTAATTAAGGATCATTAATTAATATAATTAATGATGAAATTAAGATTAGTTAATTAAGTAATAATTAATAAATGAAGTAATTAATCAATGTAATTAATTAAGGATTAATGTAATTAATTATAGTTGATTAAGTTAATTAATTTTAGTAAATTAATTAATGAAGTAATTAAAGGTTAATTACAATAAGTGGTTAAGGATAATTAATTTAAGAATAAATTACTTGAATGTAATTAAAAGATAATAAATCAAAGATGATTAATTGAAATGAAATATTAGAAGATAATTAATTAATTAAATTGTAATTAATTAATGGTTAAGTAAGAAGGATTTATAAAATGAAGTAATTAATTTAATTCACTTTAAATTAATTAGAGATGATATAAATCATTACTTAAGGATGATGAATGATATTGAATGCTTTGCATTGTTTGATATCTCTGATGAGATATGATTGATCTATGATATAGATGCTTTGGTTGAATTGAAATGATAATATGAATTATCTGTTTGGGATAATGTAGATTATCTATTGTGAATTATCTATCTGTGTGTAAATAGATAGTAGAATTGAATTGTTTTAACCTTTAAAACAACTTGGCCTTAAAAGATACGCTTTGGATTTCGATGAGACCGGGATCGGGTTTCCGTATACCGGATTTCCAGGTCTGGAGACCCGAATACCACATCGATCCAAATTTACGATAGGTCGTGAATCTCAAGTGAAGATGAAGATTCAGAGTGCAAGGGTTATTGTCGTTAACTCTGAGGGTGATTCCAAAACGAGTGTAACGAGATAATGCCTTCGGTTTCGTTCGAACCCGGAACGAACTTATATGGATTGAATGCTTTCAGCACATCGTCAGGTGGACGATGAGCATTCTAAGATAGATATGTTCTGATTAAAGGTAATCGTGACCTCAAGCCTCACAGACCGGGAATGGCTAAAACAGGGGAGGTGCAGTAAGGTTAGTGGGTAGCACCCAAGTAGGACAAGATTACCTCTGTCTAGAAGTCCCTTCTTATTTCGGCTTAGTGTGTGCGGTTGCTGATCCCAACCGTGAGGTATCTTGTGCGGGAATTATCCAGTAAGGGATGTTCCGGCCTTGTGTTGCAGGGGATTGGGAGTGATCCTCGGTACGGTGATCTAGGCCACGTACTGTGACGGGCGGTACCCCGGTAGCCCTGCCATTGTATGGAATCCAAACTCCAATAAGCGCCGTACGTATTAGTTGTGCCCAACTATGTTGAAATGTGAGATGTAAGCATTTCAGCTATTTCTGTATTTTACTTGAAAACCCTAGACCCTATTATAATACAATCGAATTTCCTATCAAATGTTTTGGTTAGCGTAAGGTAAAAACTTTTCCATGTTTATGTGTGGGAAGTCTTACGTGATACCTTTGTTTTCAAAAGGTTTTGAAGTTAAACAATTTTAACCTGTTACTCACACCAGACCCATGTCTGACCCAAGTTGTTTATTTCTGTTTTATAAACTCTTGGGTACTCAAATTTTTACGAGTAGCCAAGGGATTCAGGTTAGCCTTGACGAATTGTGGAGGAGCAATGGAGCAAGAGGCTTCGGCGTTGTAGATAGATAGTAGTTTCCGCTGTGTTGATTTTGTATTGATCTCTGTATTGTATTGAGATGTAGTAACTAGACAGATGTTTATAACTGTCTAGTATATGATGTGAATCTGTGTAACTCTGATAAGTGTTGTATATGATACTATGTAATATTTATGTGGTATAATATATTTTGTTTCGTTTCGCTGTGAGATTCTGATATTGTTTAGTTCTTTCTTTCTCTTCTTTTCTCTTTCTATCCCTTTCTTTCTTATTAGCGATACGACTTTCTATGGAGAGAAAGTCGTGGTCGTTACAATATATGTTTAGCAATTCGGACACACAGTTAAAGTATGAATATGTATATATATGATGTATTCAAACTTTTCTGTAACTAGCACTTAATTAATTTAGAATCAAACTAATAAAACATGACATTTATTTTTGTCCCTCCACATTCATTCCCTTTCTAATTAATAATTACCTCTTTTAATACCTGCTACTCTTTTTTTTTCAAATCTCTTTGTCTCTAAACCTAACTCTAACCTTATAAATAGTCTGTTATAAACCCTAGCCTCCAACTTTTACCATTGTTTGTACGTTCATTTTTCTTCAACTCTTTCTCTTCCTCAATGGATGCAAATTCCAGATCCAAATACAATTCAAAAAAATCAAATAAAATTCAAATTCCTCAGAAAAATCTCAAATTTATATATGTTGAAGCTCTCGACGAGCGTAATTCAATGGTGAAATTCGTTTTTCAATTCGACGCATCGTTTGACCAGAAATCGCGGTCAAAATTGAATTGGGCGTTTTTGACTGGTGCCTCTGATCGGAAATTCCTTTCTGGGTTTTGTAGAGGGGCTAGCGCGTTATTCATCGGCGAAGTTTGGAGGCGAATTGATGGTCGGATTGGCGTCAAATCTCGGTCAAATGGTGGTCAAAAGTGGGCTGCGTTTGGGTTCGTGTTCAGGTTGCTTGCGTGCGTTTGTTTCCAAGGAGGATTCTGTGAGTGACGTGGATTTGAATTGGGGTATGAATTGTGGTCCATTTTCCTTTATTTTAATTTTTGTTTCCAATCGAATTTTCGACATAACTTTTTCGTACGACATCCGATTCACACGAGGTTTTTTTATTAGGATCATATTTAAATTCCGGACTGTTTGGCACTGGTTTGGACAGATTTGGAGACTGTCAAAATTTTGGGTTTAAATCGGATTTAAATTCGATTTAAATTCAAAAAGGTGAGTGTTTTAACACACTCACAATTTCTAAAATTTCTTATGTTTGTTAAATTGATATACGATGTGATTTGAAATTTATTTGTCTGTTTGGCCTATTTTTATCATCATCTCAGTTAATTGCATCTATTAAATTAAATTGTTGTTACTATTTATTGCATATTAAATGTCAGTTATTACCTGTTATATATTATCAGTTATATATCGATATTGATTTGTTGTTGGATGATAATTGTGATTTGGATGATGGATGAATAGATATTTTATTGTATATCATTAGTCTGCAAGTTCGTTACTGATTTATCTTTATTTATTTCGGGATTGCGGTTTGAAATGATATACAACCGCAAATTTTTATTTTTAAATTGCGGATTGAAATGATAAATATCCGTATCACATGACCATAGGATAGAAAATTATATACAGGCACCGTGGTATATATATATATATATATATATATATATATAAGTGATTTCTATGGTTTGGATGGGATACGGTTTATTAATAATAAATTTTGATATATTAAAATGATTTGAAATGTAATTTTTGCAAAGATATGATATTTTTGATATTAAAATGATTTGAAACAAAATTTTTGCAAAGATACGATATTATTGATATTAAAATGATTTGAAATGTAAATTTGTAAAGGTATGATGTTTTCGATATTAAAATGATTTGAAATGTAGTTTTGTAAAGATATGATATTTTGATATATTAAAATGATTCGAAATAAAGTTCTGAAAGATATGATATTTTGATAATAAAATGATTTGGAATGATTTTGAAAGGTTATGATATGTTGAAATTGAAATGGTTTTGGAAATTGAAAGTGAAATTTAAATTTATGGTTTAAATTCCATTTAAAGAAAATATATTTGTGAAATCATGGAAATTATTTTTCTTTACAAAGAAATCTCAAAGTTAAACCATTTATTTTTATATACCGTTGAATATCCAAACCATTCAAGTTTTAGAAGTTATGGTTTTAAAGCTATGAATTTCGAAGTATTATGTTTTGAAAAGTATAATTCAAATGCTGGTTTCGAGGTATTATAAATTTTAAAAGAAGTATGATTTTGGAAAGGAAATATATTTGAAATAAAAATGATATCATATTGATTTGGGTTTTAAAGGAAATGATATCGTATTTATATGGTTTTGAAATAAATATTTTATTCTGGTTTTAAAGTATAAACTATTTTTAAAGACCGCGGTGTTATAATAACGTTGGGTTGTTAAAGAGACCGGGATCGAAAGTTGTCATACTCTCTGCCAATCCCGAAAACCACTTTAACAACCGTGTACATGGTGGAGATTCCAGAATGAAGTAGGTTGGCGGCGGCGTTTCCTATAAGGTAAATACGTGGACCCAACTCCCGTGAGTTGGCATAAGGTGGCTAAAACAGGAGCGATCGACAGGTTAATAAGGTAGCACCTTTGATCGGACGCATCCCTTCGATATTATACTTGACAGTTGGATTGACTCAGTGGCCACTTTGATTTCTTTGGTTTGGGGTGTTGTCGGAGGTGGGCGGTAGTAGCAGCTATGCGTTACCACCTACCCGAAAGCGTAATTGGTATATATCTACCCGGGCATTGCCTAGTTGTGCCGTGTCACCTACCCTATCGCGCCTTGTACGAGTTTGGATTTCTCCCGTAGCCCGTGTGGTATCCTCTGGTGGCTTCCCGATCAGGAGGGACTATGATATTGGATGGACTACTGGGACTATTACGTGTTAAGGTGGAAAATGTAAAGCCTTAATGCTATTTAAAAGTATGTTTATTTTACTATAAACACTATTATAATAGCGAAATATTACTACATAGTAAATAGTTTAACGGATCCTTAAGAGATGTGAATCCCGAGCATCTTTTAAGTTACTGCACTCATATTTATTTCTGTTGATTTAACTTACATAAGATCTTTTAGTTCTGACTCGAGTGTTTTGTCTTTAAATTCGCTCGGGTTAGTCCGAGCATTTCAGGATTTGAAGACCTTACCTTTTGAGGACGAAGACGAAGATTTTATTACTATTACATATTATATTAGTCCGCTGCATCAGAAATTGTTCTACTGCAAATTTTAGTTGTTTTCTCTAGTATGTGTAACTCTGATATGTATTATATAAATATAATCAAATGTTTTTTTGTAAACAGCTTTTTAAACTGTATATTTGATTATTATATTTTATCCTTCCGCTGTGAGATTCTATTTTGTTTTATTTCTTTCTTGTCTTTTCTTATTTACCCCATAACAATCCGTCCTTCCGTATGGTTTGAATCGGCATGTGTGTCGGTTTAAAGCATGCGAAAAGGTAGGGATGTTACAGTTGGTATCAGAGCTTTGGTTTAGCGATAAACCTTGGCTTTGTGGGGTTTGACTCTTTACTAATAGGGTAGTAATACCCTATGGGAGTCACTGAGTGTATATATATGAGAGAGCGTACTTGTTAGTGTTATAAAAAGATTTTGATATTGTGTTAATTTGTTCCATTTTGTATTTATAAATTCTGGTTGATGCATGGGATGCTGTGACATCAATAGGAGTTTCTAAACACTTGATAGGACAGACCGACATAATATTTGTTTTTAATATAGGTGAATGAAATAATTTTGCCTATTATATTTTCTATATATAAAATAAGATTTTTTTAAAAAAAAATGAAATATATTTGGTTGCTATAGATTGGTTGTTAGGTAATAAAGTATGAATAAAAATAGAAATAAGATTAAAGAATAAAATAAAATAATTTGGAAATTTTAGAACTTAAGTCCCGGGGTTTTGAAATTTCTTTCAAATAAATTTTGGAATATGATAACATTGTTTATAAGTATTTTTTGATATAAATATTTTAATATAATTTGGACGATTTGTTTTAAAGAATATTTTTGGAGAAAATAAGTTTTGTACTCCCCTCTCTGTCGCTGGAAAATAATTTCGGTGATGAGTGCACGCATCATCGACCTTCATTTTTGAGTTTCGAAGTGGGAATGCCACTGTAGTAGTTTTACTGCAGACTCATTTTGAAAGAAAAATATAAATTTTAAATTGTTTTAAATATAATTAAAGATATATAAGATGTAAGAGTATATTTATCTATTATTTTTAAAATAATTTGAAATTTAACCCGGTATTTAATTCTTAAATTTCCATAAATAAATTGTTAAATTATTGTAGTGGAATGAAATGTTTGTAATTAATAATTGAACGCTCTAAATTTAGGAATTAAATGTGAAGTATAAATGGAAATTAAAGAAAATTTGAAATTTGTAACATATGAAACAAAGAATAATATTGTTGAACATTAAAATTTAATTAAAGGATGAGAGAAACTTGTATAAGTTCATTTGCATTTTCTCTAACATATATAACTTACTCAAATATAAAAAGTTGAAATGTTTAATAAGAAATGTAATAGAAATTTGTACAAGTAAAAGTAGGTAATGAAGTATTCAATGAATTTGCTATATTAAATGAGAATTTAATGTTAGTAACTTAAGTTATAATTGAAATTTTATCAAGTGAATATAATTAAAAATAAGTATGACAGATAGATGATTATAAACTTAAGTGATTAAAGTATGAATAAATAAGATCATAAAACAATAAATGAGTGAATAATAGTAAGTAGTATATATGGAAGATAATAAAATTAAGTAAATGATTGAAGCTATTATTAACAAAATACATATAAAGGATGATTGCAGTAAATATAATAGGGATGTAAGCATTAAATAAATGAATGAAATTGAGGTATGCATAGGTGTAATGCAATAAAAGAAACTTACATGACCTGAATTAATGAAAAGGAATAACTGTAAGTAAAAATAAATAAAGCAAACATTTAATGAGTAAATGAAATTAAAAGTTTACTAGAAACAAATGTAAATCATAAAGGAAATCAAACAGCTGAAGTATGAAATAAATTTATAATAAGTTAATTTGATTTGTTGGTTTGAACTGTCTTTGTTTGATTTATGGTTGGTTGGGTAAGGAAATTTGAAGTTGTTGGATGAATGAATAATCTATTTTGTTCCATCTAAGACTGTTGAGTAAATGATGCACTTGATAGTTATTTTCATTCCGTAAAATTTCAAGTTTTGAACCCGAACAACTATTTGTTTGTTTGATTGGATGATTGCTTTGTTTTGGGTGTGTATGCTGTTTGTGAAATTGATTGTTGCTGTATTGATTTGTTATTAATGATTGAAACCACATAAATATTTTACTTTATATAAATTGTTAACCCTTTGGATTTTATAAGTGAAGTGCAGGTTATGGAAGCAATTGCTACTGCTTTTTGGCTCCATAAATTAAGCGTAAAATGCCCGACAATAGGTACGTTTCGGATTACGATTTATAACGCTATTTATGTATTTTTCCCGTGTTGGGATATACTATTTTGGATATTATATGTGATATTTTGTTATATTTAATATTATATTTTCTCCGGAGTCTCTTCGTACAAAGGAGTCCCTGCCAAAATTTTCTGTAAATTTTGGACTTAGAAAATTTTCGAAAATGTTTTACAAACTTTAATAATTTGAGTATAAAAAGATATAATGATTTTAAAATGGGTATATTTTATTTAAAGTAATAAATTTTGTAAATTATTGTTTATAAGTTAATATTTTGAATAAAATGTATTGTTATTAAATTCTTCCTTCTCCTTTCTTTTTCCTTTTCGGGGACGAAAAGTTTTGAGTGAGGGAGAGTGTAACGACCCGTAAATTTCGACGTTTAATATGAATTAAAGTAATAAGATTTCTAATTTAAAGTTTAGAAAGAAGTAAAAATCTTATTTATTTATATGAAAGCAAATATTAGAATAGTAAAAATTTGTGCATTTGGATATAAAGTTACATATGTAAATAAAAGGAAAGCATTTAATTCATCAATGAAGTAAATTATTTTTTTTTTTAAAAGATTGAATGTAAATGGAGGTACTAAAGTAATGCATGAAAATAAATTTAATTTGCTCAATCCTTTTTATTAACTATTGTAAGATGTTAATTAATTGAACGGTAAAAATTTGGAAATAGATTCAAATTGTATGTAAGACAATGAATTGCAATTATTAAGGCTAATAAATCAATGGATTAAATGGAATAATTAATTGGAGTTAGATTCTAAATTTGTATGTGAGCATTTATTTATATTGGAATATAAAAGGGTAAATTTATAGTGTAAAATGTAGACGTCACCTTTAAGATGATGGGTTTATAATTGATGCAAAATAGGGAAATTAAATGTATACAAGGCTATTTATTTAATAGAAGGAAAGAAAAGTAAATATTGAAGGGATTGATGAATAAGGATTCATTGGATAGAAATTGAGTGTAAAGTCGATGTTAATTGTATAAAATTAATCTAAGATAATGAATGTTAGATTGTAAAATGGTGACAACTATTGTCCGTTACCAATGAATGAAATTAATAGCGATTAAATGAAATTAATCAATTGCCTTTTTGTAAGTTAAGAAAATAACTAAAGATTTTGAAGGTAAAAATCAATATAAAGGTTAACTGTATGCATAAGATGGAAAGTTAAATAAAATGGGATTCAAATTGGTATAATAATGTAGAGTGGTTATTTGTTGCTCTTGAGCATAAAAATTTACAATAAGAAATTTAAAACAACCATTTAATCTACCAAATTCAATCCAATCCAATTTATTAAAAACGACAGTTAGGCTATAATTGAATATAAGTTTAAATTAGAAACGTACAGTTAATGCAAGATTGTAATTTGGGAAATAAGAAGAAAAAAAAGGAAGAAAATTCATGTTTTAAAAGATGAGGTAGGACAGGAAATTTTTTTTATATATAATTAAAAGAATGTTTTAATTATAGATCCATGTTTTAAACTCTTAAATCAAATTGCATTTTTTTTGTAGATCTGAAATTTTATATACATATAATTTGCATTTGTGTTGAAACAGAAATATTGTATACACATACTATCACTTTATCTTGAATTGAAAATATCATGAAATTTAAATACTTGGTTGAATAAATTATTTTTTTCTTAATCTAATAAATTATAAGAGAAGTTTACATATGCGTAACAATTTTTTGATGATAAATCTAAGCTTTGATTTTGATTATAACAATATTTAAATTTGTTACCTAATTTATTATCTCAAATGTCCTTATTTAAGGATCGTAAAGATTTGTTACTATATTGCTTAATTTGTCGTGTTCCACTTTTGTTTTGTTAAAAAAAAATTCATTAAGATAAAAAAAAGTTTAATTTATATGTATATATTTATTTTTGTGTTCAAGTATACATAAGTTTACAAATGCATTAGACAATTTAATGTGGTATGGAAGTACGCTTCGAATTAATTGATAAGCTTTGGTTTAATCTTTATACACACATGTATGTGTGTTTGTGTGCATGTGTATACATATAAACATTTAATATTTTAAATTTCAAATTGCTAAAGCATGGTTTAATTTTTATTATTATTATCAAACAATTTAAAAGTGAGGTGATATTATATACATATCAATTTATTGTTTGCTGTTTATGTTTCCAGTCATAATACAACTTGCATGATAATTAAATGTCATATTGATAAAATTGGCTAAAGTGAGAAAGTGGAATTAATCAATGTCGTCACCTTTTATCTCCTTCCCTATTAGATCATTATGTGATTACATCTACATTTATTCTTGTTTATTCTTGTATATTGTCACCATTTAATCATACTTGATATATGTTTAGCAATTCTGACACACAGTTAAAGTATGAATATGTATATATATGATGAATTCAAACTTTTCTGTAACTAGCACTTAATTAATTTAGAATCAAACTAATAAAACGTGACATTTATTTTTGTCCCTCCACATTCATTCCCTTTCTAATTAATAATTACCTCTTTTAATACCTGCTACTCTTTTTTTTTCAAATCTCTTTGTCTCTAAACCTAACTCTAACCTTATAAATAGTCAGTTATAAACCCTAGCCTCCATCTTTTACCATTGTTTGTACGTTCATTTTTCTTCAACTCTTTCTCTTCCTCAATGGATGCAAATTCCAGATCCAAATACAATTCAAAAAAATCAAATAAAATTTAAAGTCCTCAGAAAAATCTCAAATTTATATATGTTGAAGCTCTCGACGAGCGTAATTCAATGGTGAAATTCGTTTTTCAATTCGACGCATCATTTGACCAGAAATCACGGTCAAAATTGAATTGGACGTTTTTGACTGGTGCCTCTGATCGGAAATTCCTTTCTGGGTTTTGTAGAGGGGCTAGCGCGTTATTCATCGGCGAAGATTGGAGGCGAACTGACGGTCGGATTGGCGGCAAATCTCGATCAAATGGCGGTCAAAAGTGGGCTGCGTTTGGGTTCGTGTTCAGGTTGCTTGCGTGCGTTTGTTTCCAGGGAGGATTCTGTGAGTGACGTGGATTTGAATTGGGGTATGAATTGTGGTCCATTTTCCTTTATTTTAATTTTTGTTTCCAATCGAATTTTCGACATAACTTTTTCGTACGACATCCGATTGACATGAATTTTTTTTTGTTAGGATCGTAATTAAATTCCGGACAGTTTGGCTCTTGTTTGGACAGATTTAGAGACTGTCAAAATTTTGGGTTTAAATTGGATTTAAATTCGATTTAAATTCAAAAAGGTGAGTGTTTTAACCCACTCACAATTTCTAAAATTTCTTATGTTTGTTAATACAATGTGATCTGAAATTTATTTATGTCTGTTTGTCCTATTTTCATCATCATCTCAGTTAATTGCATCTATTTAATTAAATTGTTGTTACTATTTATTGCATATTAACTGTTAGTTATTACCTTTTATATATTATCAGTTATATATCGATATTGATTTGTTGTTGGATGATAATTGTGATTTGGATGATGGATGAATAGATGTTTTATTGTATATCATTAAAGTCTACAAGTTCGTTACTGATTTATCTTTATTTATTTTGGGATTGCGGTTTGAAATGATATACAACCGCAAATTTTTATTTTTAAATTGCGGATTGAAATGATAAATATCCGTATCACTTGACCATAGGATAGAAAATTATATACAGGCACCGTGGTATATATATATATATATTTTAAGTGATTTCTATGGTTTGGATGGGATACGGTTTATTAATAATAAATTTTGATATATTAAAATGATTTGAAATGTAATTTTTGCAAAGATATGATATTTTTGATATTAAAATGATTTGAAATGTAAATTTGTAAAGGTAAGATGTTTTCGAAATTAAAATGATTTGAAATGTAGTTTTGTAAAGATATGATATTTTTATATATTAAAATAATTCAAAATAAAGTTCTGAAAGATATGATATTTTGATAATAAAATGATTTGGAATGATTTTGAAAGGTTATGATATGTTGAAATTGAAATGGTTTTGGAAATTGAAAGTGAAATTTAAATTTATGGTTTAAATTCCATTTAAAGAAAATATATTTGTGAAATCATGGAAATTATTTTTCTTTACAAAGAAATCTTAAAGTTAAACCATTTATTTTTATATACCGTTGAATATCCAAACCATTCAAGTTTTAGAAGTTATGGTTTTAAAGCTATGAATTTCGAAGTATTATGTTTTGAAAAGTATAATTCAAATGTTGGTTTTGAGGTATTATAAATTTTAAAAGAAGTATGATTTTGGAAAGGAAATATATTTGAAATAAAAATGATATCATATTGATTTGGGTTTTAAAGGAAATGATATCGTATTTATATGGTTTTGAAATAAATATTTTATGCTGGTCTTAAAGTATAAACTATTTTTAAAGACTGTGGTGCTATAATAACGTTGGGTTGTTAAAGAGACCGGGATCGGAAGTTGTCATACTCTCTGCCAACCCCGAAAACCACTTTAACAACCGTGTACGCGGTGGAGATTCAAGAATGAAGTAGGTTGGTGGCGGTGTTTCCTATAAGGTAAATACATGGACCCAACTCCCATGAGTTGGCATAAGGTGGCTAAAACAGGAGCGATCGACGGGTTAATAAGGTAGCACCTTTGATCGGACGCATCCCTTCGATATTATACTTGACAGTTGGATTGACTCAGTGGCCACTTTGATTTCTTTGGTTTGGGGTGTTGCCCGAGGTGGGCGGTAGTAGCAGCTACGCGTTACCACCGACCCGGAAGCGTAATTGGTATATCTACCCTAGCATTGCCTAGTTGTGTCGTGTCACCTACCCTATCGCGCCTTGTACGAGTTTGGATTTCTCCCGTAGCCCGTGTGGTATCCTCTGGTGGCTTCTCGATCAGGAGGGACTATGATATTGGATGGACTACTGGGACTATTACGTGTTAAGGTGGAAAATGTAAAGCCTTAATGCTATTTAAAAGTATGTTTATTTTACTACAAACACTATTATAATAGCGAAATATTACTACATAGTAAATAGTTTAACGGATCCTTAAGAGATGTGAATCCCGAGCATCTTTTAAGTTACTGCACTCATATTTATTTCTGTTGATTTAACTTACTTAAGATCTTTTAGTTCTGACTCGAGTGTTTTGTCTTTCAATTCGCTCGGGTTAGTCCGAGCATTTAAGGATTTGAAGACCTTACCTATGGATGACGAAGACGAAGATTTTATTACTATTACATATTATATTAGTCCGCTGCATCATAAATTGTTCTACTGCAAATTTTAGTTGTTTTCTCTGGTATGTGTAACTCTGATATGTATTATATAAATATAATCAAATGTTTTTTTGTAAACATCTTTTTAAACTGTATATTTGATTATTATATTTTATCCTTCCGCTGTGAGATTCTGTTTTGTTTATATTTCTGTCTTGTCTTTTCTTATTTACCCCATAACAATCCGTCCTTCCATATGGTTTGAATCGGCATGTGTGTTGGTTTAAAGCATGCGAAAAGGTAGGGATGTTAAAGAATTTTATTATGATTTCAACATTTCAAGATGACTGTTTTATATATTTTATAGCCTAGAGCTATATGAAATTTTATTTATATATGATGATTTCATTTATGAGGTTTTGAACTCTCAATTAAGTTCCACGAGTTATGAGATTTTTGATGATTTCTGTGGTTTCCTTCTGAGATTTTATATGATTTTATCAAAATCAATATTTGAGTAGCTTTTAAGAAGGAAACACTCATATTTATTTGATGTTATTCATGAGTTAACCCTTGTGATGTTTCTTTGTTTCCATCACTTTGAATTTGAGTAAAATCCGAGTTTATATCATTCATATTTTATTAAAGGAATATTTCCTTATGAGACTTGTATCTGATTTGTCTATTACTGATCATCTTGTTCAAGTGAGATTGACCCAAGTATTCATTACTCGGGTCAAACCAAGTTGCAGGTTAGACTGTTTGGCTTTTTCTTAGCTGTTCTCTATGGATCCATCTATCGATCTATTGGATATATGCATAGTATTGAGTAGTTATCTTGTAGTAGTTTGACATGATTTTGTATATTCTTTTGTACAAAACTTGATATATATTTATATAATGGTGTATCACCACTCATGTACGACACTAGGTATTGTACTTGATGTGTGTGTGTGTATATATATACGATGGTGTTTGCTGTTTTATGATCTGTGTTTATTATTTATATTATGTTTTGTTCTGAATCAATCCTATAGCCATCATGGTATTGTATTAGATAAGAATTAAGTATGTCGAACCACTTATGATGAAATGATAAATGAAAAAAAAATTAAGCACATTATCGACATACTTAATACTTTTGTAATACAAGACTATGATGGTCGCTCCTAATCAGCTCTATTATCTACACTAACAAACAATATTACCTTGTAATACTCTTTGTTTGTGTGGGTCTTGGGGTGGGGCATCACAGCTTGGTATCAGAGCCGAATTCATAACAAAATGTAATAAACACAGAACAGTATACATATGACAATACATCAAGTATGATATGAGTGAAAACATCTTCCCTAATCGAAGTTGTTTCTAATCTTACCTTTAACCCTTTTCGAGTCCTTTAGGGTAGATATAAGTTGGGAATACATATAGGACAATATTTTAATTTGCTAGTATTCCACAAATCGATTAATAATTTCTTACCCTAAGAATAATCTTTATCGTGATGGTTCTATTCGAGTTTTCTTTGATACAGGTGCTTGACACTCATTCGTATCGAAAGAATTTGTTGATACCATTGGATGGCTCTTGTCTTGTTATTCCTTTGTATATTTCATATCATATTAAGGGGATCCGTAACATTCATGAGAGAATGTTGAGGCTACTCTTTGTAGTATTTATTTTCGTGCAAATCTGCACATTGATCACTATCTTGGGTTTGATATGATTTTGGGGATGGATTGGCTTGTATATTATCAAGCTCGAATCCTATGTTTTGAAAGGATCCTATAATTTTGGGTATCCTGATTCGGTTGATTAGATGTTTCTTGTTCTTTAAAATGTTGATGGAGATTCCTAAGTATCTTCAGTTTCTCTTAAGTCTTGAGATAATGATGATATATCACGATGTCCAATTGTTTGTGATTTTGCTGAAGTATGTGAGTCCATTTCGGATTTTCCATCCAAGCGGGCAATTGAGTTCGTATTGACCTCATTCCTGGTTCTTAGCTTATTAGTCATCCTCCGAGGGTGTCCACCAGGGAAATGAGGAACTCTAAAAGAAATTGATGGAGCTTGAAGCCAAGCAACTCGTTCTGTCCCGTCTTTACCATGGGGTGCAACGATCATCTTTGTTAAGAAATCTGATGGCACTCTTAGGCTTTGCAATGATTTCCGCAAGTTTAACAAGTTAACCGTTAGAATAAATATCCATTGCCTTAGACCGATGACATATTCGATCAATTGAGTGGTGCTAGGGTCTTTCCTTAACTTGACCTTGCACTAATTTTCTTTAGTTAGAAATTGTGGAGATCAACGTTCCCCTTACTACATTCCGCACTCGTAAGGTTCCTATGAGTGGCTCATCATGCTATTCAGTTTGACGAACACTCCAGCTTATTTCGTTAATCTTATGAATCGAGTATTCTAGGAATATCTCGTTAAGTTGGTCCTTGTATCATAAATGATGAGTGAAGTAATCAATTAAATTGCAAATCTTTCTAATAAAAGATATATTTACCAAAGTAATGGAAATTAGTTTATTAAAGTAAGCAAAGTATATGTTGTAAATCTATAAGAGGCATTTTATAATATAGAAAATGATTTTTGTGTTGGATTGTCCATCGAGTGCTTTAAGAATTCTGGTTGATGTGCCTAATCAACGTAATCGATAGGAATTTCCTAAACGTTATAATGAGACAACCAGACACGATAAAAATTGAGTTGAAATAAATTAAGGTTTGAAAATAAATTAAAATGAGTTTGAATATTCATCTTTTTAAATAATGATGTCTTATGATGACTTGAGTATATAGAGTAAACAAACCCTAAGTAAGAAGATGTCTTAATTGAAAATTATGTGAAGCTTTGTATAATAAATGATGTATCCAAGATAAGAAAACAATTGATTAGAGAAAATTGAAATATCAATTAAATATCTTTGTATAAAGCTATAAATGATGAATTTAAAATTTTGGTTGGTACTTGGTTGTTTGAATAATAATAATAGATAGTTAAAATATAAAACCTTATCTTAAGGAAAATGAAGAAATGCTAAATTTGACCTTTTAGCGTAAATTTGTAAATAAGCTTTTGTTTTAAACTTTGTGTGATGCCCTACCTTGAGACCCACATTAACAAAGAGTATTATTAGGTAATACTGTCTACTAATGCAGAGAATAGGGCTGGTTAGGAGCGACCATCTATAGCTGTGTCTTAAATATCTATTGAATACGTCGATAACTGCTCTAAATTCTTTTCTAACTCATGTGGATCGACATATCCAATAAATACTTAATACATATCTATAGGTGGCTATAGGATCTATCAGAACAAAATATAACAGCTCAAATGCATATCACATCATAGAACAGCAGATAATCATATATACACACACACACACATATATATACAGATACATCATCAGAGTGATACAAAATGATATATTGCATGTGGTATGACGACCAAAATATATACACGAGTCAAAATAATATACATCAGAGTAGCAACAAAAAAAGACTACATCAAAAAGGGATAGTAGATATATCTTAGCGAAAGCAGAAAGGCTAAGTCAAATGGGTACCTAACCTAAAACATCTCGGTCTGACCCGATTATAAAATACACGGGTCAGTCTAACTAAACAAATCAGTTATAAGGATAAATGATAATAAGAGCAAAGAGATAAGGGTGATATTCCTCTCAAATGGGAAGAAACTATTCTAAGTATAAGTGGTTACTCCAAGTGACATATCTAAGAATGAATGGTTACTTCATGTGATATTGTGATATCACTAAACATGTATGCAATCTCAAAGGAGATAACTACATACAAATCTCTAAGCAAAAGCACGCCTCGTATCATCGGCATATCAAAAATCATCAAATATGGTTTAGGGGAAATCATAACTCAAAAGAGGAGAAATCCTAAACCCTCCATATTAGCAAACTCAAAAGCATTCTCAAAAGAGAAAACACCATCTCAAAATACGCGACAAGGCAAATACATATATCTCCAAATAGGAGAATATAAATCCTAATAAATGCCATAACGGCAAACTCAATAAACGCCAAGTGTAGGCAACTCAAATCTCAAAGATAGAACTCAAAAGAGTTCATATTCCTGAAAGGTAATCGCCATACATATATAATATCAAACGGATCGAATGGCCAACCATGAAAAAGGCGATACACTTGGGAAATCATAATAATCAGTGAAATCATCTCATAAATTTTGCACATGCATGTAGCCGAAGCTTGTTCAGTACTGCTCTCTTAAATAAGGTGCCACGCCCGATTGCAAATACGTCACAATGAAAAATACGCCGCAATGGAAAATACGCCGCAATGGCAAACGCCTCGAGAACAAGTACATCGCAATGGAAAATACGCCGCAATGGCAAATTCTGCAATGGAAAATACGCCGCAATGGCAATGACCCGAAGGTCCAGTACTGGCAATACACCGTAATGGCGAATGTTTCACAAACTCTCGGATAGGAACCCGAAAAGTGTTAACATGCATCCTATACCGCACATTTACACTAAATGGTTTACCAACCGCTAGTAAATTCCACACTCAAAGCAGTAAAAAGTTTACCTCATCTCATCGGTAAACTCGACCCGAAGGTCAAAACGGTCAAACGGACAAGTCAGGATTAACCGATAAGATAAACTCATGTGTCCTATACCATGTGTTTTACCAAACCATTTAATTCTTATGACTCCCCACCCCGAGACCCACATTAACAAAGAGAATTACGGGGTAATTCCGTCTGCTAGTGCGGAGAATAAGGCTGGTTAGGAGCGACCGTATATTGCTTTGTCTTGCATATCTACTGAATACGTCGATTTGTGCTCTCTACTTTTTTCTTATGTGGATCGACATAATCGGTAAATATCTAATACAAAACTATAGGTGGCTAATAGATCTATCAGAACAAAATACAATAACTAAATGAATATCACATCATAGAACAACAAACAGATATACATATACACATGTATAATGATACATCTAAATACAACACAAATGATACATCAAAAGTGGAATGACGACCACTTTATATACACGAGTCAAATAAATATACATCTCAAGATACCACTCCAAAAAGGCTAACCACAAATGGTGATAAGAAGAAATCCAGACGGAAGCATCAAAGTGAAGCTTATGTCCAAATGCAGGTTTCAACCTGAAATAACTCGGTCTGACCCGAGTATAAAATATACGAGTCAGTCTAGCTAAAACAATCAGTTTAATAAGGATAGACGTTAATAAGAAGCATAAGGTAGGGTAGAGTTTCCTCTTGAACAAGAAGGAACCATAATAAGAGCATGACACTACATCACATAAGGAAAAGATGATTATCCTTCTTGAACGAGAAGGAACAATAATAAGAACATGTCTATAACTCAAGTGAACTAGTATCACTTGAGTGTAGGAAACCTTAAAAAGAAACTCGATGATAATAATCAACTAGGAATCGTACGTGCCTCCTATCATCGGCGGAAACCCAATAACAACTTTAATGGTTCCCATGAACCATTTCTCCTTAATAGGAAAAAGCATAATTTCACCATCTCGCCAAAAATAGAAAAACACAAAAAGGTACTCAACAAAGAATAAGCCCAAACTCAAAATTATGCCTCATCACATTGGCATAACAAATCTTATAAAGACGCCAAAGAAAGGCAATATAAATCTCAAATTAAAATAATCCCAAAACTCAATCATGCCTCATCTCATCGACACATATTTATATATATATCTCAAAACTCAACTCGCCAAAATGGCCAAACCCAAAAATATCCTAATAATAGAGACGTCTCAAAACACAAAATACGCTAAAGTGGCAAACTCAAATATATTCTCATAATAGAGAAGTCTCAAACTCAAATACGCCAAAGTGGCAAACTCAGATATCTCAAAAAAGGAGAATATAAATCTCAACTCAGAAATAGGACCCAACAGTCCAATAAAAGCCTAGCAGCTTTAAATGACACATGACCCAACAGCCCAATAATAGCCCAACAGCTATAAAAAGAGAAAGGATCCAACAGCCCATTTGTAGCTACAAACCTAGATTGGACCCAACAGCCCAATAAATAGCCCAACACCTATAAATTTGAAAGGACCCAAGAGCCCAATATATGGCCTAACTGCCTGCCAAGTACCATGTACCAAAGACCCCCAGCCTCTTTTAGGACCCAACAGCCCATATTTAGCCCAACAACTATAAATATGAATATATGTACATGTAGAACCCAACAACTCATGTACTGGCAATAACTCATGAACGTGTCACAAATTCTCATATAGGAACCCGAAAAGTGGTAATGTGCATCCCATACCACACGTTCTCACTAAACGGTTAACTAACCACTAGTCAATGACACATTAGAAAACATCATCAAACTCATGAAATCTCAAATAACTCATGACTTGTCTCGTATCATCGACATGTATAAATGGACCTCGTGATGGTTCCTCATGAACCATAAATCTCAAAATAGGAAATCACAAACTCAAGACTTGCCTTCTATCATCGGCAAGTATAAAAACATTGTGATGGTTCTCATCGACCATAACTCCTAAAAATAGAAGATCTCAAACTGTAAAACTTGCCATATATTGGCCATCTCAGATAATTCCTAAAAATAGTAATTACAAATCTCAAAATATGCCATAAAATAGCAAATCTCAAATATCAACTCAGAAATTCATACTCTCGAACAACTTCGATCGTACAAGTCCGGAATTAACCGAAACTATAAACACACATTTCCCATACCATGTGTTTTACTAAATCATTTAATGTTAAAAATATGTATTTTTATGTTAAAAATAATTTATTTTAGAAAAATAGCTTTATAAACCATTTTCCAAAAACGATTATTGAAACAATATTTGAAAATTCCCTTATTACAGAGAATAAATAGATTTTATAACTTAAAAATAATTCAAAAATATTATATAATAGTTATTTTAAAAGCCAATTTATTTTAGAAATTATTTTAAAACCATTTGGAGAAAACCGTGCTTGAAATCGAAGGAAAACATCGAAAACACTCAAAATCGATATTCAAATTCAATCTAATTTCAATTCAAATTCAATTCAGACTTAATTCAAATTCAATTAAAATTTGAATTTCAAATCCACCAAAACTTGGTTAATCCATTAATAGACATCATGGCCATGAAATACATAGAAATAACTTAAAAACATAGAGCAGAGAGTAGAAAATTTGAGCTAGAATTGAAGTAGAAAGCACAAAAGCACACAAGACAACCAAGGGTCCCCAGTTCGTCATGCATGTCGACCTGGGTGTCAACCTATATGGCCTTAGATTGATAGATCTGTCGAGCTAAGTAACCTTTGGTTCGACATGCAAGTCGACCCAGGGAGGAATGGCGGTCGACCATTCAAATGCGATTCCTTAAGGAGATTTCCAAACTTAAAGTTGATTTTCCGGAGCAGTTTTGACATAACAAACAAATGAATGTTGAAACCAAATTTTACAAGCACATAATACAACATTCAGGCTATGATCTGAAGGAATTTCGGGAGCATCTCATAAAGAGAACAAAACGATAAAATTACTCAAAGAAGCAACATGGAACAGAAATCTACTGTAAACAAACTATCACTAAAACATTTACTGTAATCACCTTTTTGCATAGATTTCTTCTTGCTTTGCATAGATCTAGCTAGAAAATGTGAATTTACACTCAACTTTCCACTTCAAAGAGAAAAACTCATATTATAGCTGAAAGATTAAAGCTTTGAGGAAGAAAGAGCTTCAAGTAACCTGTAGAAATCAATATATAGACATGTAAAGGAAAAGGAAACCATCAACAAACAAATCCTCAACTCAAATAATATTTTTGATGAAATTTTCAGTTTTGGAAGAGATATCTTTAGATTTACTCTAGATTGATAATAATCTCAGTTTGTTTGAAGAAGTATGAAGATTTAAAACTTTGATTTTGAGAAAATGTGAACTTTCTTTTACAGCAAGAGGAAGAAGATGAGAGAAATTACTTTGTACGTACAGTAATTATTTCTCACCTTCTCAATATCTGATTAAGTAGGCTAATGGGCCTTTTGGACCCAATTAGAGAAGTAAATTAACTAGCTTAAGTAATTAAATCACATATTTAAGTAAATGCTCACATATTCATCTTATGTTATAAAACAATGCATTTTTCTTCAAAATTTCATACAAACAAAATATATAAACTTATATACATAGTAAATAAAATATTTTTCATTATATAAAACGATTATTATAGTTTTAAAAACATTTTTATCATTAAAACCCTTAATTTACAAAAAAAAATATTTACACCAAATAAATGCATAAATCCATAGTTTCAACTTCAAAAATTCAAAAAAAAAATATTTTCTTGCTTAGAAAAATATAATAAATCATTTCAACCTTAATTTTATAATTAAAACACATTTTTAAATCAAATTTCATCTTTTTATTTAAATAAAAAAACCTTTAAAAATAAAATACTTCCTTTAAAAATTATTAAAAGAAGTAATTGGCAATAATTAATAAAATTATTGCACTTTCACTAAATAAATCCATTTTCCATTTATTATTAACCCAAAAAAATAAAGTTTCCAACGTTTATTTCACATTTTAAATCCAAAATTCATTGTTTATTCCAAATAAACAATTTAATACTCTAATTTGTTTTAATTCTCAATATTAAATTATAACCTCCATTATAATTTAATATTTATAGGTAAGCTCCACAACCAAGATTGTTACAGAATCCCCCTTATAAAAATTGTGTCCTCGCAATTTCTAGGGAAGAGTTTGTATTCAACATAATTATTTCATCAATGAAAAGAGGGATAGACAAACTTGAGATTAAATTTTCTCTTTCTCAACTCAAGAGGATAGAAGACTAAGACAAAATTTGCTCGATAAATTCTATGATTTCCCGAATATATTCATAGGGATTAGTGGGCTATAGAATTTGTATGAGCAATACCTCATGATTTTGAAAGCATCTCTCCTTCGAAATAAGAACCCAAAGTAGAAAGCTACCCAAAAATCAATCGAATGAAATTGATTTCTCAGAGATTTCGCAATTAGAGTCGGGATTTAACTCAATTTTTACCCCAAACTCCAATTAACAAGGGAATTATCGAAATGACTTTCCATGTGACACTATGGAAAGAGCTACATCAATACGAAAATAACAACAATGGAGATAGGAAAATTCAATGAGAGGTGGCTTCTTCAAAGGCCACCAAACTTACATGACCGCATATAAGCAAGTTGTAGGACAACTGCGCTAAGGCAAGACCAACTCAAGGAAGAAAATAGATATAAATATATATTAATTTACACTCAAAACTTCTTAGAGTTTCAAAACTCATTATTTTAATAATCAAAATCCCAATTTTCTCTACTTGAAAATTTTCCAAACTCTTTAATACAACACTTATAAAATGAATAAATTCAAACTCATATTCCCTCTTATTACAAAAGTTAAATTTCCAAAAGAATTATAAATCCATATCAACATTCCTTGAGATAAAATTTTAAAATCTTACTACTCTAAATTACCAAATATTAAAAACTAAAAAAAAAGCTTTATATATACCATGTATATCTTTTATTAAACATACAATACACATTTAAATCTTTAACCAAAGTATTATCAAATTTTAAGTACATCATATCATTATATTTCCAAACTCATAAATTAAGATAATATAATACATTGCCTCGCCATTATTTACAATGAATAACCCTTAAGTGGCGGTAGAGTTGATCAACTGATCAAAACTGCCACGCCACTTAAATATGATTCAATGGCTGCATGTGTCATCCAAAATAAAATTTAATTCTCAACCACAAAATATTTAATTCATGAACCAAATCTTATTAAAACTCAATTTATCGTGTCTGATTGCCTCATCACAACGTTTAAGAAATTCCTATCGAGAACGTTGATTAGGCGCATCGACCAGAATTCTTAAACACTCGATGGACAACCTAATACAAAGAAAACCATTTCCATAAAAAGAAATTTCTCATATAATACCGAAAATATTCTTTACTTATCTCAAACAAAATACAATTTCTCTTAAAAACATATCTTCAATTTGAAAGATTTAAAAACACGATTTATAACTTATACTCAAAATCTAAAACACAAGAAGAACTCGTCGAGATATTCCCAAAATACTCGATTCTCAAGATTGATGGAATAGACTGGAGTGTTTGTTATTCCAAAATGATATAATGAACCACTCACAAAAACTATACGAGTGCGGACTGCGGTAAGAGGAACGTTATCCTCCATGACTCATAGCTCATGAAAATCGGTGTAACGTCAAGCTAAGAAATGACCTTAACATCACTCAATATATTAAAAGAAATCGATAAGATATAAGAGTAATGGCCAAATATCTTCTCCAATGAAAAGAAGAACACAAACGACACATCATTACTTCGAGTTGAAGTAATATCACAAAGCCTATCATGAAATGAGTATCCAAAGAGGATATCTCGAAAGAAGCATGAATGACAATGTCGAATAAATTTAATTAATCACCTCGTTTCCTTAGTGAATATTCTCGTGGAAGAATGACCGAAAGACTAAGAGTTGGAAAGGAGGCCAACACAACACCTGATTGCTCGATGGGGTAACAAACCCGAACGGACTCATAGAAATCAACATAGTCATAATGAATGGAATTCGAGATATATCATCAACATCTCGAAACTCAAGAGTAATAAATATACTTCAGAATCATAAACAACATTTTGAAGACAAGAAATAACAAAACCAACTGAATTAGGATACCTAAATATAGGATCCTTCAAATCATAGAATGTAGCTTGATAAAATGCAAACCACTGCATCTCGAATTATTCCAACTATAAATAGAAAATAATGTGCTAATTCGCATAAAAAGATAAGCTACAAAGAACAAATCCCAAAACCCTCATACATTATGGTAAATATTGCGAATCCCCTCAATAGGATTCGCAATCCTCAAGGAAGAACAAGACAAGAACATCCAAAAGCATCAACAAACTCCTCCGATACAGATGGGTGTTAAGCACCCATATTGAAGAGGACTCGAATAAAACTATTATGATTAGGATTACTCCTAAGATAAGATATCATCAATTCAATTTGGGAATACTACTGAATAAAATATATTCCTAGACATATCCCCAATTATCTACTTCAAAAGATACGGAAAGGCTAAGGACACAGAGATTATGGGATTTGTAACACTTGTATTATACTTGGATGTATCGTCATATATGCTTTTGTTCTTTGTTTATCATATTTTGTTCTGAACTCTGCTCTGATACGACGCTGTGATGCCCCACCCCGAGACCCACATTAATAAAGGGAATTACAGGGTAATTCTGTCTGCAAATGAGGAGAATATGGTAGGTTAGGAGCGACCATCTATAGCTATGTCTTACACATCTATTGAGTACGTAGATTTATGCTCTATATTTTTTTTCTTATGTGGATCGACATATTCGGTAAATGTCAAATACAAAACTATAGGTGGCTAATGGTTCTATCAGAACAAAATACAACAACTAAATGAATATCACATCATAGAACAGCAAACAGATATACATATACACATATATAATGATACATCTAAATACAACACAAACGATACATCAAAAGTGGTATGACGACCACTTTATATACACGAGTTAAATAAATATACGTCTCAAGATACCACTCCAAAAAGACTAACTACAAATGGTGATAAGAAGAAATCCAAGCGGAAGCATCAAAGTGAAGCTAATGTCCAAACGCGGGTTTCAATCTGAAAAAACTCGATCTGACCCTAGTATAAAATACACCGGTCAGTCTAGCTAAAATAATCGGTTTAATAAGGATACCCGATAATAAGAAGTATAAGGTAGGGTAGAGTTTCCTCTCGAACAAGAAGGAATCATAATAAGAGCATGACACTACATCACTTAAGGAAAAGGATGAATATACTTCTTGAACGAGAAGGAACAATAAGAGGAACATGTCTATTAACTCAAGTGAACAAATATCACTTCAGTGTTTGAAATCTCAAAAAGAAATTCGATGATAACACTTAACTAGAAATCGTACGCGCCTCCTATCATTGGCGGAAACCCAATAACAGTTTTGGTGGTTCCCATGAACCATTTCTCCTAAATAGGAAAAAGCTTAATTTCACAATCACACCAAAAATGGAAAAACACAAAAAGGTACCCAAAAAAGAATAAGCCCAAACTCAAAATTATGCCTCTTCTCATCGACATAACAAATCTCATGAAGACGCCATAGAAAGGCAATATAAATCTCAAATTAAAATAATACCAAAACTCAATCATGCCTCATCTCATCGGCACATATTTATATATATCTCAAAACTCAACTTGCCAAAATGGCAAAACCCAAAACATATCCTTATAATAGAGAAGTCTCGAAACACAAAATTTGCTGAAGTGGCAAACTCAAACATATTCTCATAATAGAGAAGTCTCAAACTCAAATATCTCCAAAATGGAGAATATAAATCTCAACTCAAAAGTAGGACCCAACAGCACAATAAAAGCCCAACAGCTATAAATGAAATATGGACTCAACAACCCAATAATAGCCCAACAGCTATAAAAAGAGAAAGGACCCAACAACCCATTTGTAGCTACAAACCCAGATTGGACCCAACAGCCCATTAAATATCCCAACAGCTATAAATATGAAAGGACCCAACAACCCAGTCTATGGCCCTGTGATGACCCGGAATTTCGGGCAATATCAATTTAATAATATGTATTACAAATTAAATTGATTTGATAATTTTTGTTAATAAAATTTGAATTGATTTGATAATCTTCTTTTAAATAAATTCTTAATTAGTGAATTTTATCTTTTTAAAACTAATAAAATGTTTTCTATTTATAATGTAAATATTTACAAATATATTGTAAATAGATAAGCTTTGTTTTAAATTTAACAAATAAAGTGTATTTTCTAATTCTACTATTTTTGGTAATTTGGAAATTATGATTTCTTTAACATATAACTTTTCAAAGCTATTTCATAGTTAACTATATGGTTTTAAATACTTAAGGTAAGTATTATTAGTTTAAAATATCTTTTAATTTAGATTTTTAAATAAGATTAGGAAAAAGATTTGTTTTACATTCTTTTAAAATATTGCTTAATTCTTCGGACTTTGTATCTTTCTTAGTATATCAATAAAATGGTAGGGGCCCATTTTTAACCCCGCTGGTTTTGCCAAAAAAATATTGCTTAATAAATATGATTTGTAATTAGATATGAAAGTTTAAAATACAATTAATATATGGAACATTAATTCATCTAAGTAATAAGTAATTTATAATCTCTTTTATAAATTATTTAAAATTGATAAATGTGTTATTTTCAAATAATGAGTATAATGTATTGTTTTTGTATATAAATATAATAGATTTTAAGGAATATAGGATTGTTATTTTCAAATGGAATGTATTGTTATAAGTTGATTTTAAATTGGATTTTAGAATTTGATTTGAATTTGAATTAATTTTGAAATTTTTAGATATTTAAAATGTATTGGATTTTTAAAGATATTTGTATAAGCTTTTATATATAGATATAATTGATTTTATTTCTTTAAAGTTATCTATATAAATAAATAAGTATTTGTAAATTTATAAATTTAGTAAAAAGCTTTTTCTTAACATTTAAAAATAAATAAAGATTACTTAATTACAAATGTAAATGTACTAAGGCTACATTATACAAGTGTTAGTCAATAAGCATTACAAATTGACAAATGTTAAGATATTAGACAAGTGTCATATTTGATTTTAGACTTTCTTTTATTTTTATTAAATCAAATTTCAGCCTATAAAAAATGTTTTCTTTCTTCCATTTCTTTTTTCCATTCTATTTTCAAAAGCTAAGAAGAAAACTCAAACCAAAATAACTCAAACAAATCTGAAACCAATACTCCTCTAACCAGAAATCATTTCGAAAACATGCAAACTATTTTCAAGTTTTAAATCAATAACCTGTAAACATCATTTTCTTCAAACATGAGATGGAAATCAAAAGTCTGCAAGCATCTCTTTCAAATTTGAAATTTTCAAAAGCTTGATCATTTTCTTTTCAAATCTGGAATTTGTCTACTGCATGCAAATCTGATACAAGCAACTCAAGTATTTAAATCTAAGGCATTTCAGCAAAAAACAAGTTATACAATTTTCAAGTTTTTTTCAAAATAAAATAGGCTCTGTTCTTCATTTGAACATTTAAGTAACATCACACTTTTAAAAGCTTTAATTTGATTCTGGTTGCATGTTAAGTATTGGAATGTATGTGTGTTTGTGTGAATATATATATTTGGTGATCTTTTTGCATATATATATATATATATATATATATATATATGGATGTGTGGATATGTGTATATGTTTATTTCCTGTATCACCTCTGTTACCAGTTTTTCAAGCTCAAGACTTATTCCAAATCATTATCTCTTAATCTGATTCTTGTTAGTGTTTAAGTCTTAAACAAAATTTGTTTGATTTATCATAGATTAATGTTTAAAAATTTAGTTAATTAAAATAAATCTGAAATGGCTCTGTGTAACGCCCCACTCCGAGACCCACTGTAACAAAGAGTATTACGGAAGTAATACCGTCGGTTAAAGCGGAGAATAGAGTATAGTGGAAGCGACCATTTGTAATCAAGCTGTAACTATCTACTGAATACGTCGAAAAGATGGAATCTATTTTTTTTTTCAAGTGGTTCGACCTATTCAATAAATATTTATAACGAAATTACAATGGCTAAAGACCTATCTGAATAAGCATAGTAATAAATGATAAACATCACAGAACAGAATCACATAACAGATATAACATCCCAGAACAATACATCATCAATACAAATCCAAATAGTATAAGTGGGTACAAAGCCACTGCTCACACATGTGAGTCAAAAATATGTACATATCAAAGTCTGAATAAAACAGAGTAGCGGAATAATTGGACAAATAAAGCGCTATCTATCAGCATAGCAGATAATGTCCAAGCGGAAGCACATAAGCTAAGTCCAGAGACCTAACCTGAAACAACTCGGTCTGACCCGAGCGAAAACACTTGGGTCAGGCTAGTTAAACAATAAGTAATAACTGAGATATATAATAATGCGGTACATAAAACAGTACTTTTCCAAAGAGAAGAGTATTATGGACCACATGAATATAATGACGATCCCTAATCATCAATAAACAGTAAAAAAAATCCAAAGAGAATATCAACACCAAAGTGTAGAACAAATAAAATCGCCTTATATCATCGGCGTAGCCAAAGCTATATAAAGTTGCCCATAGGCAATAATCCCAAAAGTTACCAGAGTCTGTAATCAATGCCCAAGCAAAGATCGATGCTCTAAAGAGCAATGGGAATATACTGAAAAGTCAATGAAATCAAACACTGAAAAGTAGTGTCCAAAGACACTGTGAATCCACAAGGTAATCGCACTTACATCGTATGGTTCCATAGAACCAACACCGAATGACGATACTCGAATGGATATAAAAATCATCAGATAATACAAATTTTGCACGTGCACCGACCAGAGTCGTTGTTGCCAAGTACTGTAGAGTTGTGATCGATCACTCGCACAGATGCGGAACGCGCGAAACGGCGAGATCCTTCCCAGAAGGATAAAGGCCTAGAGGCACAGGCCGAAAATAAACTGCTCCATAGAGCAGGTGTCCAGAGACGGTTGCCCAGAGGCATGGTGACCCAGAGATCCAGTACTGGCCGCCCAGAGGCTAATGTGCCACTAACTTCTTGGAGAGGAACCCGTAAAGTGTTAACAATGAGTCCCATACCCCACGTTCGCACTAAACGGTTTCCAAACCAATAGCAAGCTCACACTCCAAACAATAAAAAATCCACCTCATATCATAGGTAGACTAGACCCAAAGGTCAAAACGATCAATCGAATAGGTCGGGGATTAACCGAAAAGGAAATACACACGGTTTCCATGGGCCGGAGATTTCCTAACCGTTTAAGCACCTTTCCACTTCACTCGATGTGCTAAAAGTGAGTGTGAGATTTTTATTATAAAAAATAATGGTGCAAAACGGATTTGTAATTGATTTTCGAAATCACTTTTAAAACGGTCTTTTGAAAAGTCTCCTATTATAGAGTAATTAATTTAATAATTAAAACTAATATTATATAATAATTTTCAAAAGCCATTTTGGAGTGAAAAATCCTTTTAAAACCTTTTTATAAAGCCTGTGTACGAAATCCAGAGACAAATCTCAAAGAAATCAATAAAACCAGAAAATCACTTAAAATAATCCAGAGACAAATCTCAAAGAAATCGATAAAACCAGAAAATCACTGAAAATATTCTAAGTGTTGGAAAATAGTCCAAAACTGACGTGAACCCAAGTTCGAAAAATTATTCGGACAAGCAAACTTAATTCGAATGGCATGAAAATTAGTAGGGATATAGTCCAACATCCCTGATCTAAACTGCAAAAGAATCGGGCAATTCCGTCTTGAACGAAGAAATGACAATGTTTCAAAGTTGGTCCGACGATAACTGAAAATGATCACTATTGTAAAACAGTTTCTGAGTGCTACTTCGGCAATAGAAACGAAGTATCTACTGCATCCAGATCCAAACCAAACTTTTCAGAGTTGAAGATCTCGACCTCGTCTTTCCAACGAGACCAAAATCGATGAAATCCAACATTGGACGAGCCCGGGATGGCATCGCAAAGTCGGGGTTCTACGTTGGAAACAACGGGCGAAAAGAGACTAAGGCCTATAGCTATGCACTAACTTGCCAGAGATAAAAAAACCACAATTTTGGCATAGTAAATTTCAAATTCTGGCAAAATGAATAAAATAAAAGTTGTAGCTTAGTTTCCAAGCTTTCCGGAATGACCAAGAGCGTCATGTTCCGACTAGAGATGAAGATTCTATGACCAAAACAATTCTCAGATCTAGATTCTATATCACTGTCGTTGTGCTCTCGGGACAGAGGTAAGAATGAACAGTTTTGACCAAATTAACTTCAAAATTTCATGAAACTCAAAACATTAAAGTTTTAGCCCTAAATCTAAGCTTTCTAGAACATCCAAAATTATTAGATTTGGACAAGAAACGAGTAACTTATGGCCAAATCAATTTCAGGTTTTTATTTTATCAACCCTGTTGTTTGTTGTCAGGTCAGCGACAAACAAACATGATTTCGACCATTCAAACCACAGAATTAGGCAAAGATCAAAACATAAAAGTTATAGGCTACAGAAATTGCTTTCCTGAACTTCAAGAAAATCTTAATTAAAATTTAAGATGGAGGAGATATGCCTAATTTACTAACAGCAATAAATTGATTAAAATTTCAGCTAGCATATACTACTAATAGATAGTAATTACCTCAATGAAGCAAATGATCAAATGGGTTGTGTGCACAATATCAAGCAAGCCAAACCCTTCAACACCAAACCAAAGATCAAGAGACTTCAAGGACCCAAAAAATCACAAAAAAAA
Organism: Allium fistulosum; assembly: GCA_030737815.1. NCBI lineage: Eukaryota > Viridiplantae > Streptophyta > Magnoliopsida > Asparagales > Amaryllidaceae > Allium > Allium fistulosum. Next base: position 133,725,465 of record CM060904.1, read on the forward strand.
CAAAGCAATGATTACACAAGATGGAAGAGATAAAAAGAGGATTACGGAGGATTAGAGAATAAGAGAGATTGCATTACCTTTCTTCTTCTTTCTTTTTTTTCTAGGATTTAAACTAATTATGAAGAGAAGGAGATGGAGCTTCTAAAGGGAGGCCATTAATTTTGTTTAGATCTAGGTTTTAGGAATTTATGAAGAGGAGGACGGTTAGGGTTATGAAATGGGTTTAAGATATTATATAGAAGTGGGTAGGCTAATGGGTTATGGTAAGAGGGTTTAGAAACCCATTAGGACTTAGTCTATTTTCTAATGTTATCATGTGAACAAAATCCTAAGAAGCACCCTAATATTAATTAAAACCATATAATTGGCTCGTTTGGCCCATTAACCCATAATCACTTTTTATTTAAAAATTCCCCATTTCAACCCAAAATATTTTAATTTGCAAATTTAAATTCCCAAAAATTTGTTTAGCCCTCTTTTTAACTTAAAATCATAATTTTAATTCATCATTCGGTAATTGCAATCTCAGGGTTGTTACAGACTCCCCCCTTAAGAAAATTGCGTCCCCGCAATTCCTTAAATATAGAAGTCGTCCATAACATTTAATCCACAAAAGGAATACAGAAGATAAAATATAGATACTCACCAGTGCTGGAAGGTGAAAGAAAACCGGGATAAGTACGCTCGATAAATTCACTGGTCTCCCAAGTGCAGTCCTTAGGATTAGACGACCATTGAATCTTCACAAGCGGAACCTCTTTGTTTCGAAGACGTCTGATCTCCGAATCAAGCACATGAAGAGGTTGCTGCTCTATAGATAGATCGGGTGAGATCTCCAAAACAGGTACAATATGAGGCTCGATAGTAGAATTTGGATCGCGCATACACTTGCGAAGCTGAGAAACATGGAACCCATCATGTATTCCAGAGAAATGAGCAGGTAGAGCCACTCTATAGGCAACGAGGCCGATGCGTTCCGTGATAGGAAACGGTCCAATATAGCGAGGGGCCAGTTTCCCTGTAGAACTGAAACGCACAACCCCTTTCATAGGAGATACCCGAATAAAGATAGAATCGCCAATGGAGAACTCAAGAGGCTTCCTACGGTTGTCCGCGTAGGATTTCTGGCGGTCTTGTGCCTCTTTCATTCTCTGCCGGATAAGCACGATCTTCTCAGAAGATTCCCGAACTGAATCTGGACCCAGAATAAGCTTCTCGCCAGACTCTAACCAACAAGCAGGAGAGCGACATGGCCTCCCGTAGAGAGCCTCGAAAGGTGCCATGCTGATACTAGACTGATAGCTGTTGTTGTAGGAGAACTCTACAAGAGGTAAGTGATCCTCCCAACTACCTCCAAAATCTAGAATACAACAGCGCAAAAGATCCTCTAAAACACGATTCACCCTCTCCGTCTGACCGTCGGTCTGAGGATGATAAGAAGTCGAGAGATTCAGCTTTGAGCCCAAAGCTGACTGTAGGCACTTCCAGAAGTGACTAGTAAAGATAGTGTCTCGATCACAGACGATAGAGCTAGGAATGCCATGAAGTCGAACGACTTACTTCACATATAGCTTGGCAAGCTGAGGAGCAGTCTGAGTGGACTTAATAGGAATGAAATGAGCTGATTTGGTCAAGCGATCGACGATGACCCAAATAGAAGTATGGCCTGACCTCGATCGAGGTAGACCGTCAATAAAATCCATAGATACCTGGTCCCATTTCCATAATGGAGCCTCTAGAGGCTGAAGAAGACCGGAGGGATGCTGGTGTTCGGCCTTGATCTGTTGAGAAGTCATGCAACCGCTCACATAACTTGCAACATCTCTCTTCAAACCTTCCCAATAATATACTCGACACATATCGGCATACATCTTGCTCGAATTGGGATGGATGGTGTACTTAGTGCGATGACACTCGTCCAGAATGTCATGCCTAAGTGATAGATCAGATGGTACCAAAATACGGTTCTTCCTGCGAAGACACCGATGAAAATCAATAGAATAGTCCAGCAATGTCTCATCACTGGATCCCGACTCGAGAAGATGAATGAAATGCAATAGGTCTGGATCCTGCCGCTGAGCATGGGCAATGCGATCCAACAAGATGGGACGAGCTTCCAAGCTGGATAATAAGACAGGAGCATCAGAAGATGGAGCTCGATCTCTAATATCACATAAAGATAGAGTCTCAAGAACATTCCACTCGGGAATCATCATAGAAACAACTGCCGAGTGTTTGTGACTGAGCGCATCTGCAACACGATTCCCCTTGCCGGGGGTATACCGAATATCTAAATCGTATGAGGCGAGAAACTCAATCCATCGCTGCCGCCTCATGTTGAGATCTCTTTGGCTGAAAAGATACTTCAGAGACTTGTGATCGGTGTAAAGAGTGAAGCGTTCGCCTAATAGAAAGTGACGCCACGTCTTCAAAGCAAAGACGATAGCTGCCAACTCAAGATCATGAGTCGGATAGTGAACCTCATTCAGACGTAGCTGCCTAGAAGCATAAGCAACTACCCGATCCTTCTACATAAGCACAGCACCGAGGCCGCTACCACAAGCGTCGGTGTAAACAACAAGATCCTGGTTACTCTCAGGAACCACAAGGATAGGACCATGAGTGAGAAGTTCCTTCAGTCGTTGAAAGGAAGCTTCACACTTATCAGACCAAATAAGGCGAACCCCCTTACGAGTCAAAGTCGTGAGGGGAAGTGCAACATGAGAGAAATCCTTGATAAATCGATGGTAAAAACCGCCAGACCAAGGAAGCTGCGAATATCATGAACGTTCTCAGGCTGCTTTCAATTCTGAATAGCTTCAATCTTGACAGGATCAACAGAAATACCCTCAGAAGAAACAATATGGCCTAAGAACTTGACCTTTCTCTCCCACAAGTTGCACTTGGAGAGCTTGGCCTTAAGCTGATGCTGACGAAGAGTATCCAAGACGATCCGCAGATGATGAGCATGCTCTGCCTTGGATCTAGAATAAACAAGAATATCGTCGATGAAAACCAGAACGAATCTATCGATGTATTCCCGGAATACTCGATTCATGAGATCGACGAAGAAAGCCGTAGCGTTCGTCAAACCGAACGGCATGACCAACTACTCAAAAGAACCATAACGAGTGCGAAATGTTGTAAGAGGAATGCTTTATTCCATGACTCGCAGCTGATGGAATCCGGTGGCAAGGTCAAGCTGAGAGAAGACCTTCGCACCGCTCAGTTGGTCAAACATGTCGTCTATCCGTGGCAATGGATAACGATTTCTGATGGTCAACTCATTAAGCTTGCGATAGTCAATGCAAAGCCTAAGAGAGCCATCGGCCTTCTTAACGAAGACCACAGCAGCACCCCATGGTGAAGAGCTGGATTGAATGAACTGCTTCACTTCAAGCTCAACTAGCTGCTTCCTGAGTTCCTTATTCTCCTTAATAGATATCCTCGTAGGTGGACGCCCAACAGGATGAGAGCCTGGAATGAGATCGATGCGGAACTCAATAGCTCGCTTTGGCGGCAGTCCGGATACTGGCTCGAATACGTCAGGGAAATCCCGAACAACAGGAATACGAGATAAGTCCAAATCCTCATCTCGTGAATCGAGAGAAAATAAAGTAACATCAGAAAGCCCAACATCTTGAAGAACAATAGCTAACGGAGAGGACGAGTCAGGGTGATGAATGAATAATATCCGCTCCGAACAAATAATTTTGGCGTCGTGCTGAACGAGCCAATCCATGCCAAGAATCATATCAAAGCCCAAATACTCCATAACATGGAGATTCGCACGGAAAGAAAAGCCACAAAGATCAATATCTATATTCTCACAGAGTAAGCTAAGGGTCGTGGATCCACCAATGGGATTCACAATCCTTAGTGAAGAAACGAGACAAGTAACATCCAAAGACATAATATCAACAAGTTCCTTTGATACGAATGAGTGAGAAGCACCCATATCAAAGAGAACTCTAATAGACTAATCGTGAAATAAAATAGAACCTTCGAGAATGGAAGGATGCGTACCTCGAGGCTGAGATGAAGATGCGAGTTAAGCACAATTCAAAGATAGAGAATTCAAATGGAATACTACGGAATATAAATGTATTCCTAAACATATTCCTAACTTACCTATCCAATAGGCACAAGGAAGGGATTTGATTTAATTCGGATCCAATTAAAATGTATTGTACTAAGTGTATCTGTTCTGTTTTTATTATGCTTATACCTGAACCAAGCTCTGATACCAAGCTGTAACGCCCCACTCTGAGACCCACTGTAACAAAGAGTATTACGGAAGTAATACCGTCTGTTAAAGCGGAGAATAGAGTATAGTGGAAGCGACCATTTGTAATCAAGCTATAACTATCTACTGAATACGTCGAAAAGATGGAATCTATTTTTTTCAAGTGGTTCGACCTATTCAATAAATATTTATAACGAAATTACAATGGCTAAAGACCTATCATAATAAGCATAGTAATAAATGATAAACATCACAGAACATAATCACATAACAGATATAACATCCCAGAACAATACATCATCAATACAGATCCAAATAGTATAAGTGGGTACAAAGCCACTGCTCACACATGTGAGTCAAAAATATGTACATATCAAAGTCTGAATAAAACAGAGTAGCGGAATAATTGGACAAATAAAGCGCTATCTATCAGCATAGCAGATAATGTCCAAGCGGAAACACATAAGCTAAGTCCAGAGACCTAACCTGAAACAACTTGGTCTGACCCGAACGAAAACACTTGGGTCAGGCTAGCTAAACAATCAGTAATAACTGAGATATAAAATAATGCGGTACATAAAACAGTACTTTTCCAAAGAGAAGAGTATTATGGACCACATGAATATAATGACGATCCCTAATCATCAATAAACAGTAAAAAAAATCCAAAGAGAATATCAACACCAAAGTGTAGAACAAATAAAATCGCCTCATATCATCGGCGTAGCCAAAGCTATATAAAGTTGCCCATAGGCAAAAATCCCAAAAGTGACCAGAGTCTGTAATCAATGCCCAAGCAAAGGTCGATGCTCTAAAGAGTAATGGGAATATACTGAAAAGTCAATGAAATCAAACAGTGAAAAGCAGTGTCCAGAGACACTGTGAATCCATAAGGTAATCGCACTTACATCGTATGGTTCCATAGAACCAACACCGAATGGCGGTACTCGAATGGATATAAAAATCATCAGATAATACAAATTTTGCACGTGCACCGACCAGAGTCGTTGTTTCCAAGTACTGTAGAGTTGTGATCGATCACTCGCACAGATGCGGAACACGCGAAACGGCGAGATCCTTCCTAGAAGGATAAAGGCCCAGAGGCACACGCCGAAAATAAACTGCTCCATAGAGCAGGTGTCCAGAGACGGTTGCCCAAAGGCATGGTGACCCAGAGGTCCAGTACTGGCCGCCCAGAGGCTAATGTGCCACTAACTTCTTGGAGAGGAACCCGTAAAGTGTTAACAATGAGTCCCATACCCCACGTTCGCACTAAACGGTTTCCTAACCAATAGCAAGCTCACACTCCAAACAATAAAAAGTCCACCTCATATCATTGGTAGACTAGACTCAAAGCTCAAAACGATCAATCGAATAGGTCGGAGATTAACCGGAAAGGAAATACACACGGTTTCCATAGGCCGGAGATTTCCTAACCATTTAAGCACCTTTCCACTTCGCTCGACGTGCTAAAAGTGAGTGTGAGATTTTTATTATAAAAAATAATGGTGCAAAACGGATTTGTAATTGATTTTTGAAATCACTTTTAAAACGGTCTTTTGAAAAGTCTCCTATTATGGAGTAATTAATTTAATAATTAAAAATAATATTATATAATAATTTTCAAAAGCCATTTTGGAGTGAAAAATCCTTTTAAAACCTTTTTATAAAGCCCGTGTACGAAATCCAGAGACAAATCTCAAAGAAATCAATAAAACCAGAAAATCACTGAAAATAATCCAGAGACAAATCTCAAAGAAATCGATAAAACCAGAAAATCACTGAAAATATTCTAAGTGTTGGAAAATAGTCCAAAACTGACGTGAACCCAAGTTCGAAAAATTATTCGGACAAGCAAACTGAATCCGAATGGCATGAAAATTAGTAGGGATATAATCCAACATCCCTGATCTAAACTGCAAAAGAATTGGGCAATTCCGACTTGAACGAAGAAATGACAATGTTTCAAAGTTGGTCCGACGATAACTGAAAATGATCACTATTGTAAAACAGTTTCTGGGTGCTACTTCGGCAATAGAAACGAAGTATCTAATGCATCCAGATCTAAACCAAACTTTTCAGAGTTGAAGATCTCGACCTCATCTTTCCAACGAGACCAAAATCGATGAAATCCAACATTGGACGAGCCTGGGATGGCGTCGCAAAGTCGGGGTTCTACGTTGGAAACAACGGGCGAAAAGAGACTAAGGCCTATAGCTATGCACTAACTTGCCAGAGATAAAAAAACCACAATTTTGGCATAGTAAACTTCAAATTCTGGCAAAATGAATAAAATGAAAGTTGTAGATTAGTTTCCAAACTTTCCGGAATGACTAAGATCGTCAAATTCCGACTAGAGATGAAGATTCTATGACCAAAACAATTCTCAGATCTAGATTCTATATCACTGTCGTTGTGCTCTCGGAACAGTGGTAAGAATGCACAGTTTTGACCAAATTAACTTCAAAATTTCATGAAACTCAAAACATGAAAGTTTTAGTCCTAAATCTATGCTTTCCAGAACATCCAAAATTATTATATTTGGATAAGAAACGAGTAACTTATGGCCAAATCAATTTCAGATTTTTATTTTATCAACCCTGTTGTTTGTTGTCAGGTCAGCGACAAACAAACATGATTTCGACCGTTCAAACCATAGAACTAGGCAAAGCTCAAAACATAAAAGTTATAAGATACAGAGAGAGCTTTCCAAAACTTCAAGATAATCTTAATTCTGATTAAGATGAAGGAGATATGCCTAATTTACTAACAGCAATAAATTGATTATAATTTCAGCTAGCATATATTACTAATAGATAGTAATTACCTCAATGAAGCAAATGATCAAATGGGTTGTGTGCACAATATTAAGCAAGCCAAACCCTTCAACACCAAACCAAAGATCAAGAGACTTCAAGGACCCAAAAAATCACAAAAAGAAACAAAGCAATGATTACACAAGATGGAAGAGATAAAAAGAGGATTAAGGAGGATTAGAGAATAAGAGAGATTGCATTACCTTTCTTCTTCTTTCTTTTTTTTCTAGGATTTAAACTAATTATGAAGAGAAGGAGATGGAGCTTCTAAAGGGAGGCCATTAATTTTGTTTAGATCTAGGTTTTAGGAATTTATGAAGAGAAGGAGGGTTAGGGTTATGAAATGGGTTTAAGATATTATATAGAAGTGGGTAGGCTAATGGGTTATGGTAAGAGGGTTTAGAAACTGATTAGGACTTAGTCTATTTTCTAATGTTATCATGTGAACAAAATCCTAAGAAGCACTTAGTATTAATTAAAACCATATAATTGACTCATTTGGCCCATTAACCCATAATCACTTTTTATTTAAAAATTCCCCATTTCAATCCAAAATATTTTAATTTGCAAATTTAAATTCCCAAAAATTTGTTTAGCCCCCTTTTTAACTTAAAATCATAATTTTAATTCATCATTCGGTAATTGCAATCTCAGGGTTGTTACACTTTGAAAACAAAAAGGGACAGGGAAGCATTAGTTTGATTTAAATTCAAACCAAGTAATTCATTGATTCAAGTTAATAAACAGATTATTTAATCAAATACTTGATTTTTAAAAGAGGAATCAAATAATTTAGTTGGGTTTTTAGTGGTTAAACAGTGAATGGGAATTAGGTAGTTTCTGGTGATCTTTGTGGTATGGGAGGAAGGGGCTCTTTCTGGTGGTAGTAGGATGATCGGAGAGTAAGGGAAAATTGTCAGAAAGAGGATCAAATCGTTATGGAGGTGGTGGTGGTTGATTTATGTTTGTAAACTTAGTTTTGGGCTAGGTCAGGATTTTTGATCATCATGACTTCTATGGATGATCGAGCTCAATAGAACTCAGCAAGATGGTAGAGGAGATGTTGGATTTAGTGTAGCAGGTATTTCAAAAGCTCCGATGGCCGGAGACTCGAGTACGAGGTGGCTCCAGGTTTTGATGGTTGTTCCAGTTTTGGGTTGGACTGCTCGATTTTGATTTCGAGTTTGTTGTGATGATTTGAAGATCATGATTAGGTTCAAGGGTGTTCGGCGACTTAAGGGGATCATCATTGATGATCGGAGTTGGACGGAGTCAGCGTGCATGTGCACGGTGCACTTCTTTATTTTCTGGTGATGTGGGTTTGAGCAGGGGAGTAGTACTCGAGTAATTCTCGAGTCATTTGAGGGTTTCGCTAGAATTTTGGTTAGGTTGGACTCGAAGTTCTTGAAGGGTAGCTCGGGTCAATGTTTGTGTTACAGGATTTTTTTAAAAACCTGTCTGTTGAAAGCAAGATTTAAAAAAAGTTTTAAATCTAAGTTTTAAATCTGGATTCAAATCTAAATTTATATCCTAGTTTTGAAATAAAATAATGTTTTATAAAATTTAATTGTTTTAACAACTTTAAAATGTTTAAAGTACATTTTAAATGATTTGAATTTAAAATGAATTTGCTTTAAACTCTTTTAAATTTCTTTTATAAGAAAAGTATTTCTTTAACATGTGATTTAAAAGGTTTTTAAATTGTTTTTAAAATTTGTTAAAATTTACTTTGTGTGTAGTTTGAATCTTAATTTAAAAGGGAATTTAAAAGTAAATTTGAAAGTAAAATATTTTCAAATGCATTTTCGAATGATAATTAAATCAAAAATAAGATTAATGTTTTTGTCTTAAAGTTAATAAGAATTAATTATTTGTGATTCATTAAATTATTAAGGTAATTAAAATGAATAAATTAATTTAAATAATTAATGATTTGGATTGATTAATTAGGTAATTAAGGGTTTAAATTTATTAATTAAGGTTTAAGCTAATTAATTAAGGAATAATTAATTTGTAATTAAGGTTCATTAATTTGGTAAGATTAGATTATAAATTAATGATTAAAGATTAATTAATCAAGTAATTAAAGATTAATTAAGTACAGTTAAGCACTTAATTAATTAAATAATTAGAGATTAATTAATTGGTAATTAAGATTAATTAATGGGTAACTAAGATTAATTAATTTGTAATTAATAATAATTAATCTAAGTTTAATTACTTAAGAGAAGTAATTAAAGAATTGTTAATAGTTAATGAAGATCATTAACTTGAGATTTTTAAATAATTAATTAATGTGGTTAATTTTAATAATTAATTAGATTAATTAATTAAGGATAATCATTTATGGAATTTGTTAAGTATAATTACGTAATGGAAGTAATTAAGGGATTAATTACTCATTGTAATTAATTAAGTTTAATATGATTAATTTAAGTTAATCAATTAAGTTTAATTAATTTAAGGTAATCACTGGATGTGATAAGTATAATTACTTAATAACGTGTAATTACTTAGTGAAGTAACTAATGGATAATTACTGGATGTAATTAATTGAAGAATAAAAGTAATTTGGGTTTAATTACTTTTTGTAATTAATCAAGGGATTAATTAAAGATTATTAATTAATGAGTAATTAATTTATTAAATGAAGTAATTAAAGATAGTTAATTACTGAATGTGGTTAATCAAGAGTGATTGATAAATGTGATTAATCAAAGATTAATTTTTAAATGAAATTAATTTAAATAGAATACTTAATTAAAGAAGTAATTGGGAATCATTAATTAATATAATTAACGTTGTAACTAAGGGTTGATTAATTAAGATTAATTAATCAACAATAAGTGATTAAAGAGTAATTAATTAATGTAATTAATTAAGGATTAATGTAATTAATTATATTTAATTAATTAATGGAGTAACTAAAGGTTAATTATTGTATTTGGTTAAGAATAATTAATTTGTGTAATTAATTAAGGATAATTACTTAATGTAATTAGAGTATAATTAATCAAGGATGATTAACTTAGATGGGAATTTGATGGTGATTAAATAATTAATTTAAATTAATTAATGGTTATAAAAGTAGGATTTATAGAATGAAGTAATTAATTTATTGTATTTTAAATTAATTGGAGATGCAAGTAATTAATTGAATTCATTTTAAATTAATTATATATGGTGTGATTTTTAGATCATTGCTTATGTATGAATGATGATATTGATTGCCTTGAATGGTTTGAGATCTCAGATATGAGATAAGTGATGTTGTGTGATATGAATGCTTTGGTTGAAGTGTGATGATAATGTGAATTATCTATTTGTGATGATAATGTAGATTATCTATTTTGATATTGTGAATTATCTATTGGTGTGAATATAGATAATGAATTGAGTTATTTTAATATTGTGAATTATCTATCTGTGTGAATATAGATAATGAATAGAATTGTTTTAACTTTAAAACAACTTAACCTTAAAAGATGGCGTATTGGATTTCGATGAGACCGGGATCGAATTTTCTACATTACAGCGTGATAGGGGGTTCTCGCTTTGCGTTTGGTGGCGAACGGGAGACTCTTACCCCTACTTGTCCCTTTGAGGTGTGGGTACGTGATACCTTTGTTTTTAAAGGTTTTTTCAAAGTTAAGCAACTTTAACCTGTTACTCACACCAGACCCATGTCTGACCCGGAGTTTATTTCTGTTTTCTTAAACTCTTGGTACTCAAATTTTTATGAGTAGCCAAGGGATTCATGTTATCTTAAACGAATTGTGGAGGAGCAATGGAGCAGGAGGCTTCGGCGTTGTAGATATATGTAGTGTTCCGCTGTGTTGGTTTCTCTGAGTTGATTTGAGTTGTAATGACTAGACAGGTGTTTATAACTGTCTAGTATGTGATGTATAATCTATGTAACTCTGATAGATGTTGTATATTATGTAATACTTATGTGATTAATATAATTTATTCTTTCCACTGTTGGGATTCTGATGTTGTTTTCTTTCTTTCTTCTCAATTTTTTCTCTTTTCTATCCCTTTCTTTCTTCAAGATGATGCGACTTTCTGTGGAGAAAAGTCGGGTCGTCACAGTTGGTATCAGAGTGCTAGGTTGAGCGAATACCTTGGCTTTGGAATGATTTCTTTCTTGAGAGAGCGTGCTTGTAATTTTGGATATATATATATACTTATTTCTACCTATTTGTTGGGTTACCTGTTCGGGTTTTCCAATATAAGTTCTAAAGGTAGATAGGGTAGTGGTGTGTGTAGCACGACTACCAATGGAAGGAGTCCGAGTGTTGAGGTTGGAAATGTATCTGCCGAAACTGTAGACCTAATACCGTCTCGAGTGAGCTTTGCAGTGGTGTAAGGATTTCACCAATCTCTGAAGGAAACCTTTTAAAAGGTTCGGAGTCCATCTTTGAGTGCAGTTTGGATCTATCGGTTAGGCAGAAGCAAGTGATGGTATCTTTGTAACTCAGGAGGTAGTAGCTGTGTGATGAGACACAATGACTATGGATGTTTCCGAAGATGTTTCTTTGGAACAAGTTTAAGGAAGTGTTTCTGCTTCAGTGATGTGGCTGAGTTCAGCATGGTGTTTGTGTTTGGTTTGAGGTCCGAGTTTCTTGAAGAGCTTTGGATTAGGAAGTCTTTGGCATCTGGGTCAGCCGTGCAGCTCGGAGTGTTTTGTGTGCCGGCTGGAAGTCTTCTGGCTTAGCATTTTTCTAGAGGTGAAGTTCAGAAGCAGCTGAGTGGATCCATTTCTTCGATGGATTGGCTAAATAAGCGTATGCTGTTCTGATTGGTAAAGAGAGAACAGTTTTCTTTGGATATTAGGTTGGGTTGATCGCAAAAGTGACTTGCGATAACTGAGTGTTCTCTTGGGTTATCAGGGATTTTCTGGATGTCTTCAAGGAAGTCAGAGGTTTGCCTTAGCATCTGGAGATTGAGTTTTTTTATGAATCTATTGAACCATATTTCTGGGATGTGTTGTCCAGTTTGTGCTCGTGTTCATCATTAGCATTCTCATCTACTTCAGATCAGAGTTGTGCAGCGGAAGCAGTTTGGAAGTGCATATGTTTTGTCTTTTTCGAACAGGAGAAGTAAGTCCAGTTTTCTGATATTCGTGGAAGTAGAGGTTGTGTTCTTGATTTTGGTTGATCTTAGAAAGATCATTTTATTGGATTGTTTTTGGTCCAATTTGTTTTTAGAGGCATCAGCGAAGGTTGAGCTGACCAGGAAGGATGTAGGCAACACAGGATCGTCAGAAGATTTGGTGGATAAGAGACGGAGGAATTTGGATTTCGAAGTCGGAGATTTGATTTTGGACAATTTTTCTCCGATCAAAAGAGCTATAAGATTGGGTAAGACTAGGAAGCTAGCTCCAAGGTGTTTTCGATCTTTTCTGTGTTCTTGTAAGGATAAGTGTTTGGTCTTCAGGATTGAATTTCCAATTTGGATAACTTGGTATGTTTCACATATCTTTAAGGGAGTACGTGTATGATCCATCTCTGGTTGTAAAAACAGCAGTTCAGGAGAATTTGGTAGTTGAGTCAGACTTGTATGTGGCCTGATTTCTTGTTCAGTTGTAGATCTAGATGAGTGGGAGCTAGGTAGCTTAGTATTATAGATTGTTGGGGTTCTGTAGAGCGAGTATCCCGATATTTATACGTGGAAACTGTTGGAAGTCCTATCCAGAATTTTTGTCTGGATAGTTAGATTTGTTTGTTGAGTGAATTGGTTGTTATGGTTGTTATCATATGATTGATAATATATGCTTATGGTTTAAAATTAAATTTCAGATATATTATTAAATTACCTTTGCTTTTTAAATTTCGAGGACGAAATTCTTTTAAGGGGGGAGGAATGTGATGACCCGGAATTTTGGGCTATATCAATTTAATAATCTGTATTAAAAGTTAAATTGATTTGATAATTTTTGTTAATAAAATTTGAATTGATTTAATAATCTTCTTTTAAATAAATTTTTAATTGGTCAATTTTATCTTTTTAAAACTAATAAAATATTTATATTTATAATGTAAATATATTAGTATATATTGTAAATAGATAAGCTTTGTTTTAAATTTAACAAATAAAGTATATTTTCTAATTCTAATATTTTTGGTAATTTGGAAATTCTGATTTATTTAATATATAACTTTTCAAAGCTATTTTATAGTTAACTATATGGTTTTAAATACTTAAGGTAAGTATTATTAGTTTAAAATATCTTTTAATTTAGATTTTTAAATAAGATTAGCAAAAATATTTGTTTTACATTCTTTTAAAATATTGCTTAATAAACATGATTTGTAATTAGATATGAAAGTTTAAAATACAATTAATATATGAAACATTAATTCATTTAAGTAATAAGTAACTTATAATCTCTTTGATAAATTATTTAAAATTGATAAATGTGTTATTTTCAAATAATGAGTATAATGTATTGTTTTTATATATAAATATAATAGATTTTAAGGAATATAGGATTGTTATTTTCAAATGGAATGTATTGTTACAAGTTGATTTTAAATTGGATTTTAGAATTTGATTTGAATTTGAATTAATTTTGAAATTTTTAGATATTTAAAATATTTTGGATTTTTAAAAATATTTGTATAAGCTTTTATATATAGATATAATTGATTTTATTTCTTTAAAGTTATATATATATATATAAGTATTTGTAAATTTATAAATTTAGTAAAAAGCTTTTTCTTAACATTTAAAAATAAATAAAGATTACTTAATTACAAATGTAAATATACTAGGGCTTCATTATACAAATGTTAGTCAATAAACATTACAAATTAACAAATGTTAAGATATTAGATAAGTGTCATATTTGATTTTAGATTTTCTTTTATTTTTATTAAATCAAATTTCAACCTATAAAAAAATGTTTTCTTTCTTCCATTTCCTTTTCCATTCTTTTTTCAAAAGCTAAGAAGAAAACTCAAACCAAAATAACTCAAACAAATCTGAAATCAATAATCCTCTAACTAGAAATTAATACTCCTCTAACCAGAAATCAATTCAAAAACATTCAAACTATTTTCCAGTTTCAAATCAATAACCTGTAAACATCATCTTCTTCAAACTTGAGATGGAAATCAAAAGTCTACAAGCATCTCATTCAAATCTGAGATTTTCAAAAGCTTGAGCATTTTCTTTTCAAACCCGGAATTGATCTACTGCATGCAAATCTGAGACAAGCAACTCAAGTTTTTAAATCAAAGGCATTTCAGCAAAACAAGTTTTACAATTTTTAAGGTTTTTTCAAAATAAAATAGGCTCTGTTCTTCATTTGAACAGGTGAGTAACATCACACTTTTAAAAGCTTTAATTTGATTCTGGTTGCATGTTAAGTTTTGGAATGTATGTGTGTTTATGTGAATATATATATATATATGATGAGTTTTCTATATATATATATGTGTGTGTGTGTGTGTGTGCGCGCGTGTATGGATGTGTGGATATGTGTATATGTTTATTTCCTGTATCATCTCTGTTACCAGTTTTTTAAGATCAAGACTTATTCAAAATCATTATATCTTAATTTGATTCTTATTAGTGTTTAAGTCTTAAACAAAAGTTGTTTGATTTATCATAGATTAATGTTTAAAAATTTAATTAAGTTAAAATAAATCTGAAATGGCTCTAAAAACAAAAATAGACAGGCAAGCATTAGTTTGATTTAAATTCAAACTTTGTAATTCAATGATTCAAGTTTATAAACGGATTACTTAATCAAAAACTTGATTTTTAAAAGAGGAGTCAAATCATTTAGTTGGTTTTTTAGTTTGCGTTGTTGGGTTGAACAGAGAATGGGAATTGGGTGGTTTTTGGTGATCTCTGTGGTCTGGGAGGAAGGGATTCTTTCTGGTGGTAGAAGGATGATCAGAGAGTAAGGGAAAATTGTAAGAAAGAGGATCAAATCATTATGGAGGTGGTAGTGGTTGATTTATGTTTGTAAACCTAGTTTTGGTCATCACGACTTCTCTGGGTGATCGAGTTCAACAGAACTTAGGGAGATGGTAGAGGAGATGTGGGCGATGATGTAGCAGGAATTTCAAAAGCTCTGGTGGTCAGAGACTCGAGTACGAGGTGGTTCCTGGTTTTGATGGTTTTTCCAGTTTTGGGTTGGACTGCTCGATTTTGATTTCAAGTTCGTTGTGACGATTTGAAGATCGTGATCAGGTTAGAGGGTGATCGGCGACTTGAGGGGATCATCGTTGATGATCGGAGTTGGACGGAGTCACCGTGCATGTGCACGATGCACTTCTTTGTTTTATGATGATGTTGGTTTGAGAAGGGGAGTAGTACTCGAGTAATTCTCGAGTCATTTGAGGGTTTTGCCCGAAGTTTGGTTAGGTTAGACACGAAGCTCTTGAAGGGTGGCTCGGGTCAATGTTTGTGTTATAGTTTTTTTTAAAAAACCCGTCTGCTTCAAATTTTAAAATGATTTTAAAATTTGAAAGCAAGATTTAAACAAAGCTTTAAATCTAAGTTTTAAATCTGGAATCAAATCTAAATTTGTATCCTAGTTTTGAAATAAAATAAAGTTTTTTAAAATTTAATTGCTTTAACAACTTTAAAATGTTTAAAGTATATTTTAAATGATTTGAATTTAAAATGAATTTAGTTTAAACTCTTTAATTTTCTTTTATAAGAAAAGTATTTCTTTAACATGTGATTTAAAAGGTTTTTAAATTGTTTTTAAAATTTTGTTAAAATTTAATTTGTATTTAATTTGAATCTTAATTTGAAAGGGAATTCAAAAGAAAATTTGAAAGTAAAATATTTTCAAATGCATTTGTGAATGATAATTAAATCAAAAATAAGAATAATGTTTTTATCTTAAAGTTAATAAACATTTAATGATTTGTGATTCATTAAATTATTAAGGTAATTAAAATGGATAAATTAATGTAATTAATTAATGATTTGGATTGATTAATTAAGTAATTAAGGTTTTAAATTTATTAATTAAGGGTTAAGCTAATAAATTAAGGAATAACTAATTTATAATTAAGGATCATTAATTAGGTAAGATTAGATTATAAATTAATGATTAAAGATTAATTAATAAAGTAATTAAGGATTAATTAAGTTATAGTAAAGCCCTTAATTAACTAAATAATTAGAGATTAATTAATTGGTAATTAAGATTAATTAATGGGTAATTAAGATTAATTAATGGGTAATTAAGATTAATTAATTTATAATTAATAATAATTAATCTAAGTTTAATTACTTAAGAGAAGTAATTAAAAAATTGTTAATAGTTAATGAAGATCATTAACTTGAGATTTTTAAATAATTAATTAATGTGATTAATTTTAATAATTAATTAGATTAATTAATTAAGGATAATCATTTATGGAATTGGTTAAGTATAATTACTTAATGGAAGTAGTTAAGGGATTAATTACTTATTGTAATTAATTAAGTTTAATATGATTAGTTTAAGTCAATCAATTAAGTTTAATTAATTTAAGGTAATCATTGGATGTGATAAGTATACTTACTTAATAAAGTGTAATTACTTAGTGAAGTAATTAATGGGTAATTATTGGATGTAATTAATTGAAGAATAAAAGTAATTTGGGTTTAATTACTTTTTGTAATTAATCAAGCGATTAATTAAAGATTATTAATTAATGAGTAATTAATTTATTAAATGAAGTAATTAAAGATAGTTAATTACTAAATGTGGTTAATCAAGAGTGATTAATAAATGTGACTAACTAAAGATTAATTTTTAAATGAAATTATTTTAAATAGAATATGTTAACGCTAAAAGTTGAGTGCTAACACCCCGGTGTAAATGAGAGTAAAATGAAAGCACCACCCGCGGGGACGGGAACAAAAGATAAGCAAAAAGATAACAAAAAAACAATAAAAGACAGCAGTTTTATAGTGGTTCGGCTTAAGATCAAGCCTATGTCCATTTTAATTTCCTTTATTGCTGATTTGGTTACAAGTTGATACAATGCACTTCAAAATACAATACATTTTAGACTAGTAGCTCAAACTTCGATGTAACGAGGCTCTTTGAATCCATGTCGGACGTGTAAGATCTCTTTCGAAGTTTGTTGTAGCGTCTTCAGTGTTTGGAGTACTTCAAGTGTTGGTTCAATCAAGAGAGCGACAAAATATCGGCGCTTCTGAGAATGATCGAAAAGTCCCCTTTTCATTTAGTACATGAGCTGTATTTATAGAGGAAATCTGGAAGTCTTAGGTTGTGGGCGACCTAATGTAGGTCTTAGGTCGCGAGCGACCTAACATAGGTGGTGGGTCGTGAGCGGCCTAAAAGATATGGCTGGATAGGGTTGCGCTCAATCCCTTGAACGGGCTAGTAAGTTGTAGCTCGTGGGCGACCTAATGGAAGAGGAACAACATGCGGTTTCATTCTTTTTTAGCTCGCTAAGTTGTTACATTGCTAGGTCGCTAAGTTGTAGGAGCCCTTAGGTCGCAAGTTCCTTAGGTCGCTAAGTCGTTCCATCCTTAGTTCGCTAGGGCCTCTAGAACCTTTAGCTCGCTGGATACTTTTAGGTCGCTAGGATCTTTAACTCACTAGGTCGCTTAACGTTTTAGGCTGCTAGGTCGTGAAGATGTGCCGCATGGACCTGTTCCATGCCTTAGGTTGTTAGGTCGTGGGCTTTCAACCCACAGAATCATTAGAACCTTTAGCTCGTCAAGTTATAGGTCGTTAGACCACTGAGCCGCTTGGTCCTTTCAGTAGTTAGGTCGTTAGGTTCTTTAGATCGCCATATGCTCATCTCGCTATTACTTTAGGTCGCTTATCTCCTTGGGTCGCTGAATAGAGGAGTTAACATTTGCCCCTCGAAGTACACGCCTAGGCCGTAGGTCGTGTGCGTCGATCTAATTTTGCTAGGTCGTGAGCGACCCATGGGATTTGATAGCCCGCGTGTCCGTTCACCTCCTTATCCTTTGCCCCATATAAACCGTTAGCTCGCTTATTCGTCTTTACCAAATTGCTTTAACAGTTCGCTCCACCATTAACGATCTTCCAAGCTCCTCAAAGCTGAACTCGAACTATCAGGCCGTCGATTCCTCCTCACCATCACATCATGTAAGTGAAATCGACCTTTTATCCAACTCACGATCATCGTCGAATTATGAATCCCCCAATTTTTGACCCTCCCCCAATTTTGCATGCCGCCTTTCACCGTGGATCATGTTATGATTAACTTTTGATCGTTATTGGGCAAGTTGTCGTTGTCATTCACGAGAGGACAACAATACATCGGGTTTATGATGGATCCAAGATGATTTGTATTGGTTTTGGATGATCTTACGGTATGGAAAGATGGTGGATTTTTGGTGTAGAGTGGCTAACGGGTTGCTGGGTTAACGGGTTAGCGAGTTATGGAAGTTAGACGGTTTGGTAAGTGGAGAAGAGCTGATGGGTTGAGGAGAGCTATCGAACGACTTACGGCTTAAAAGTTTGGATGTGAACCACGCGACCTAGCTTTCTTGCGACCCAATTCGCTTGCGACCTGGCGTGCTTGTGACCTTCCTTTCTCGCGACTTAACATGCTCGAATAACATTAGGCTTAAAGTAGAACGACCTTACAATTTAACGACCTAACTATCAACGGCATAAGTTTTAGGTCGTAGCCGAGCTAGGACTTGTGCGAATTTGCATTAGTTTGGCCTGAATCCTTATTCTCTTATATGCATCACGACCTAAAGAACTAGCGTCCTAGGTTAACTCGCAACATAGCTTTTAGGTCGTGGACGAGCTAACACTTAGTTAAAAAATGCTTCGCCTGTCTTGAAGCATAATTTCAACTTGAATTCTCAACTTGAATTGCCGGAATGAACTGTCTGAACTTTGAATTGTTTGAACTTTGAACTGTTTGAACTTTGAATTGTCTGGACTTTGAACTGTTTGAACTTTGCTGCACTTCTTTACAGATCACACTAACTTGTAAGCTAACAACCTGCTGAATACAACATTTACAGAGAACCAGGGAGAATATATTGGCATTGACTGCCCACATCAAATGACAGATTAGTCGATCAAGAATAATCAACTTAAATGAACTGTGTGAATGAAATGCTGTGAATCAACAAATTCAAGTGAAGTATTAAAGCAAAACTAAAATAGTCAACTGAAGCTGATCTGTTTGCACCAACACTGCACTTGAACTTTAAATAACAAGACCTGAAATCTTAAAATCGACCAATGTCAACCAACTCGATTCCAGTTATACTTGTTTTCTATTTTATTATTATATTTCTTTTATATTAGTTCTGCACAACACTTCACACTTTTTAGGAAACGTGCACCTTCACATTTGAATATCCAGTTGCTTGTGTAGAATGACTTCTCAACAAGAAGAGGTAGTAGTCCAAGCTGGAGAGGCCATTCCTATTCCTGCCCCATTAACTAATCCTCCAGAAAGAACCTCGACCACTTTAAACCATAGAGCTTTCAGCCAATTATGCGCTCAATTCGGCATTGCTGAAGCAGAGGCCATACTGCCTGGGAAAGGCGACACCGCTGACATACCACCTCCTGGTTTCATCGCAGTTAATCGTCAAATGTGCATGAGCTGAGCCATTCCTCCTTTTAATGACTTTCTCCAACGGTTTCTTCTTCGATTGGCTATCTCTCCCTTCCAGCTACATCCCAATGGCTATGCCATCCTGATGGGGCTATGTGTGCTATTCAGGAGGACGCTCGGCCGTCTTTCGAGTTTTGATGAAATCTTTTACTTATGCACATTTGCTAAAAATAAAGACCATCCCTCCATCACACTTGTGAGAAGTGCTAGGAACAGTAAACTGATCATCAGTCTTCCCCAGAGCGCTCACGGGTTTCTGAATCAGTTTTTCTTCATTCGTTGTCCTCTGGGATTCTACGCTATCTAGAGAGTAGGAAGTAAGATCATTTATCTTCATTCCTTCTATTTTCTGAGCTTTTCGAAGCCCGAGTTGTCAAGTGCTAATTTCACTCTTTACTTTGCAGCGCTTCCTCCTCCTTCTAGAGATCCTGGCCACAAACCAACTTTTGAGAGGCTTATGGCCGTGCCGGTTGAGGAGAGAAGCATCAAATTTCTGTTGAAAGACGAGTTTTTACATCAATTAGGACTTCTACACTCCTCCCGGTCAATTCAACTTCACGACGCTGCTGATTCTCAGGCTGGACCGTCAGATGCCCCGATTTCAACCGAAGAGATCACCCCTAAAGGACCTGCCGTGGAAGCTTCTTTGGTAAAATGCTCCACATCTACTGACGTTGCGGGGTCGTCAAGCAAGCTTACACTTCCCTCGGTCATCGAAGAAGAGGAGTCTTCTCAGCATTCCGGAAAGGCTGCTGATGTGGAAATTGAAAGGGAAGGTTCCGCCGGGCACAATGGCGATGATATCTTTGAGGGGTTGAGTGATTTAATGATAACTTCTCAAGAGCTATTCAAAGATGATAATTCAAAAGTTTTCTCTCCTGCTGTTGAGGCGACTTCCTCTTTACAACAAATTTCAACGCCTGCTATACAAGTCGTCACCACTTCCACACCAAAGAGTGGTTTGTAGTCTGACGCGCGTAGTTTGCACGCCACACACACTTAGGATACTTAGCACTTACATTTACTTAACTTCTTTTCTTTGAATATTTTTAAGACTTGTCTCTTTCCATTTTCAGATTCTCCGATGGGGCGAAGTGGTTATTATTATGAAGACTTTCAACGCTATGGAAGGCGTGATCAGTATGATTATAGGCGCTATCTTCCCGCCCATAGAGAAACTGATGAAGAGATAGCTGCTCGAAAAGCTCAGGAAAAAAGAGCATATGAAGAACGGCATGAAAGAAGGGATGAATGCTGTGATTCTTCCCAAAGAGGCGATGACTCTCATAAAAGAAAGGCTCACGACGATAGAGGAAAGAGTCACGTCATCGAAGATCCGAGCAAGCGGGCAAAACTTGGCGAAAAGCCCGCCTCTGCAGTCTCTGAGAAGCCAACTGCTCCGACTGCTCTTGATGTTCCTTCCCCTTCTCCCGCTCTTGAAGGAGCCGACATTTAGACATTCCTCAGCAGGTCTTCGTATCGAGTTGAAAGAGGTCTGCCAACCCATCAAAGCCGGTTTCCTCATTGGTGCTTGAAGGGAGTGCGCTTCGATCTTGATTTGGTCCCTATTGACAAGTAGGCCATGCAACGAAACCTTGACGCTGTTAAACTCGATATCGAGAGAATGGCAGGGTGGCAAAAGCTTGTTGATGAGCTTCAGAGAGTAAACCGGGCCAATCTTGAAGCTATGCTGACGATGGAGAACGACAAATCTGAATGGCAGAAAATTCTCAATCAGCACAACACTGAAATGAAAAACATCACCGCTTACAACGAAAAACTTAAGGCGGAGGTCGAGAAACTTAAGCACGAGCTTGTTACTTCTTCCACTTCCTATACTCAAAAGGAAGAGGTGCTTCAAAAACAAGTTCGAGATGCTCATGCCGCTCAACGGTATGCCGAAGCCCAACTTGAAGCTGAAAAGAAAGCAGTGGAAAAATATCATGCTGATTCTACGGAGCTACGGGAGAAAGCTAACTCCCAGGACTTGGAAATCATGAGGCTGAAAGCTCAATTATTGAAGACTGAGAAAGAACGCGATGAGGCCATAGCTGGAAAAAGAGCAGCTGAACAATCCCATGAAGAGACAAAGGCCGACGTTAGCACTACACTATTTGATTTTTATGTCCATAGCGTCCTGGGTCATGGGAGTCTTTCGTTTTTAGGGCCAAAATATGAAATCACGTTGGCTGAAGTGTGGGAACTGATAGTCGAGATGCTTGGAGGCACCGGTTATGCTGAAATGGACCTTGAAGCAATTTATTTGGATGATACGGCCCATGCTGCACTTGTCAAAGGAAAGGAGCAACTTGCCCACGCGCGAGCCGGAGCGACGGGAGAGGAGCCTTCTAGAAAAGAAGTATCTCTTATTGCCCCTGTCCGTCCTTCGGTTTCGGCTGAAATCGATATCATTGGCTCCAGTTCCCATTCTCCGCCTCCTACTAAAGCCGATATTGAAATCGCAATCACACCGGGCGGAGATGAAGGCCAGTACAGCACCGAGGCGTATGATTATGAGATTAAAGCTAGACAGCCAACTTCACCAGGTAACTTCAGCGTTGATCCAAGTCGAGTAGATTGCTCATTTGCCTCGGCCGAGCTTGATGAAATTCTTGCTTATTACTTAAGCCTCAACGAGCCAATATCTTCTTTTTTTACAAAGAATACTGATTTAAACTTTTCTTCTTCTGTAGCGAAAATACCAAGTATTGAGCACACTTCTCCTCCTCCAGCTGTTGCCCCTTTGTCTCCTCAAGCTACTCCTCCCTCTGCTTTCCAACCTGGATCACAAGAAGAGAAAATAGGAGCTCTTCTGGGCTTGGATGATCCAGTCGCATCGCAAGAACAACAAGTGGAAGGACTTGAAGAGGGTGAGAGGACCCCGGAGCAGACTAATGATGATGACACAAAACTGTCTGCCTTAATTACTCCGGGAAGTGAGTCTTTTTCAAAGAGTAGGAGGAAGCATGCAGTCTCAAAGAAGAAGAAGAAAAGCGTAGAAGCTTCTGCTGGTGAAGAAATAGCAGAAGAAGTTCCAGTTACACCTCCCTCTCCTTCTTCTCGGACCCATCCCAGCCGGCCTCAGAAATTGACTATTAAGCCAAGCAAATTCTCTAAAGGTGGTGTGAAGAAGAAGAAGTGAATTTAACTTCTCGCTGCTCTTTTTGCATTTTCGCTTTTTGTTTGTAGAGCTTGTATTGACCGGAGATTGTGCGGGTACCGGCCCCCGCTTTTTGAAACCTGCATATGTAAAGAATTTTAACAGTGTGAAATAAAAGATTCTTTTTACCTGTAAAAAACTTCTGTTTGTACTTGAGAATGAATTTACTCTTCATACAACTATAGAATAAACGATTCTTTTTACTTGTACAAACTTTTGTCTGTATTTAAGAATGCACTTATTTTTTCATTTCCATGCAAGTTTCTTTACTTTTCATAATATTGCAGTGAGCTTGTGGTATGTTATTTGAGTACCGCTTTTATAGATGTGGCTGTTTTATATCGCCATGTTGCCCCCATGCCACTGCTCATTGTAATATTTTCCATTTTGAGGAGACTTGTGCTCTTACTTCGGAGAATAACTATTCCGTATTTGAGGAAACATTATTCTGCTTTAGTAGAGTGTGCCTCATTTTGGAGGAGTTTTAACGCTTCAACCTTCAGAGATGATCACTTTCTTTATATTTTTAAGAAGTGAATTCTCCTACGCGGTGGAGCGGGCCTCTGAAGAGGGCTTTATGTAGCACTTCAATTTTTGGGAAGAATTTTCTCGAGATGAACAAGTTAATCTTCCTTTGAGAGTTGAAGTGTACCTCCGAAGAGGGCTTCTTTTTGTTTCGTTCGTTTGAAATTACTTTCATATAGTTGAATAAACCCACGGGGCGGATGCAAGTTGCTTGATTGGATGTTCGTTTGCACAAACGATCACAGCCAATTAATAAGGGCCTTGTGCCTTCATGTTGTGAAGGTGCCCCTCCAGTGGTTCCGCCAACTTTGTTGCTTGAGAAGAGTATTTCTTTTTGGGACGTGCCTCCGAAGAGGTCTTGTGCCTCCAAAGATGGCTTGTGCCTCTGGAGAGGTCTTGCGTGCCTTGGGAAAGGGCTTCTGCCTCCGAAGAAGGCAGTATGTGCCTTTGGAGAGGCTTGTGCCTCCGAAGAGGGCTTGTGGTGCCTTGGGAGAGGGCTTGTGCCTCCGAAGAGGGATTGTGCCTCCGAAGAGGGCTTGTGTTGATTGGTTCGCCAGGAAGGTTGCTTCTCAGGGTCGAGTGGATCCACGGAGCTGACGCAAGCTGTCCGATCGGATGTTCCTTTGCACGAACGATCACAACCAGTTAGCAAGGGCCTAGTGTCATGCCCCTCCGGTGGCTCTATCAACCCTTTTATTGAGAGGCATACCCCATTTTGGCTGCTTTTGCATCTG
Source organism: Allium fistulosum (assembly GCA_030737815.1). Lineage (NCBI taxonomy): Eukaryota > Viridiplantae > Streptophyta > Magnoliopsida > Asparagales > Amaryllidaceae > Allium > Allium fistulosum. Next base: position 133,749,551 of record CM060904.1, read on the forward strand.
CTTGCCCATGTCTTCTCGTCATCATCTCATCAACGATCCTCTATTATCATTTCCAAGCGCATTTTTTCCTCTTTTGCAAGTGATTTGTTTTATCCAATGAAGTGTACTTCACTGTTGAGTGATTCCACGGGGTAGACGCAAGCTATCTAGTTAGATGTTTGTTTGTACAGACGATCGCAACTAGCTAACGAGGGTCTAATGCCTTTGCTTTGGAAAGGTGCCCCTTTGGTAGAGTCATCAACTTTCTATGCGAAGCTCTTCTTATGTGGGATTTGAATCTGGAATTCTTTTTGTGGCTTGATATTTGTGTACTGAGTGATTTATAGGGCTCGCTTGGCTTTGTGATGGATAAGCTTTGTTTTAATGGCCTGCATTATTAAATCGACATTTTAGCGATACATTTAAAGTATTTACATATCGAAATGAAACAGGCATGATATAACAGTAAAGAACACAAGATTTATAGTGGTTCGGCCAAAAGTCGGGCCTACATCCACTTTATAGGTCTTTTATTGGTTCACACTGATTTTACAATGTCTTACAATACAACTGATACATCCATTACTATTTTACAATTTTGAGCAAAGCTTTTCAAGTAAAATATGGACGCAAATGGTTACTGTTCTAGGCTCTTGGAATTGGATCTCCTTCAACAGTTGTGAGTTTGAAAGTGCCATCAAGAAGTTTATTGCCTATGACATATGGCCCTTCCCAGTTTGGCCCAAACACTCCTGTTGCTGTCATGATCCTTTTCAAGACTAAGTCCCCGACTTCAAAGCTACGTTGGCAGACTTTTGAGTTGTAGTGCCTGGATATTCTTTGCTGATGGGCTGCAACTCTGAGCCTAGCTTCTTCTCTTTTTTCATCAAGTCAAGTGCTTCAAGTTGCAGCTTTTCGTTTTCAGCTTGGTTGAAATGAATTCTCATGTGTGAAGGGAATTCGATTTCTACCGGAATCATTGCCTCTGACCCGTATGCCAATGAGAATGGAGTGTGCCCAGTCGCAGTTTTGTGGGTAGTTCTGTATTCCCATAGTGCTAGTGGCAGCTTATCGACCCAACCTCCTTTTGCTCTTTCCAGTTGCTTTTTGATGGTTGACTTGATAATTTTGTTTACTCCTTCCACTTGTCCATTTGCCTGCAGATGAGCCACTGCTGAGAAGCTTTTTCGGATTTTGAACTGCTTGCAAAATTCCTGGAATTCTTCGCTCTCAAATTGAGTACCATTGTCTGTGATTATCTTCTGCGGCACACCATACCTGCAAATCATGTTTTTAGTCACAAAATTTGTCATCTTCTTACAGGTAATAGTAGCTAAAGGTTTAGCTTCAGCCCATTTAGTAAAATAATCAACAGCAATAATAACATATTTGATTCCAGATTTGGCGATCGGCAAAGGTCCAATTAAGTCTATTCCCCAAATGGCGAACGGCCATGGGCTAACCATCTGTGTGAGTTCAGTTGAAGGCGCTCTTGGGATTTTCGAAAATCTCTGGCACTTATCACTCTTTCGGGAGTAGACAGCAGCATCTTGATTAATATCCGGCTAGAAATACCCATATTGGAGAACTTTCTTGGCCAGGGTTTGGCCTCCTGAATGATCCCCATATTCTCCTCCGTGTACCTCAGCTAGAATCGTCTTGGCTTCTTCCCTGGTTACACATCAGAGTAATTGCATCGAGGATCCCCGTCTGTATAATCGGCCGTCTTGAATTACATAACTTGATGCTTTCCTCAACAGCTTCTGGCATTCTTTAGAACTTTTTGGCAGGGAACCATTGAGTAGATATTCTTTGATTGGAGTCATCCATGATTCCTGTTCTTCAATTGCAGCCATGAGCCAGTCAATATCCATTTCATCAGTGCTTGGAGATGACAAAACTTCCACAAGGACCAATCCCAATAGCTGAGCTTCACTAGAACTTGAATATTTTGCTAGAGAATCTGCCTTCATATTTTCTTCCCGAGGTATGTGGCTTATCGTATAATGATCGAAATCGTCGAGAAGCTCACAGGCCTTTGACAAGTAAGCTGGCAGATTTCCTCCTTTAGCTTGAAACTCTTTCTTGACTTGGCAAACAATAAGCTGTGAATCACTGAAGATCTGTAACACTTTGATGTTCAGTTCTTTAGCAATCTTCAGGCCGGAAATAAGAGCTTCATATTCTGCTTCATTATTTGTCGAAGGAAATTCCAGTCTCAATGCGTAACACAGTGATCGCCCTTCAGGGGTTTCAAGCACAACCCCTGCCCCAGAACAGTAATCATTTCTTGCGCCATCAACATACAATTTCCATCGAATTGGAGTGTCATCAGTCGTTTCTTCCTCACTGTCACCTTTGTCAGTGGATTCTGCAATGAAATTTGCTAAAGCTTGTCCGTTGATTGCTCCTTGGGAATGGTAAGTAATATCATACTGGCTGAGTTCAATGTTCCGTTTCAAAAGACGACCTGAAGTTTCAGGGCGAAATAGGACTTGCTTTAGAGGTTGATCGGTAAGGACTTTGATAGGATGAGCTTGAAAATCTGGCCTCAACTTCCTTGAAGCAATTAGTAGGCAATAGGCGAGCTTTTCTATCTTCGAATAATTCATCTCTGCCCCAGTGAACCGTTTGCTGATGTAATAGACTGGACGTTGAACTTTCATATCTTCTCGTACAAGTGCTGCGCTGAGAGCATGAGACGAAATCGCTAAATAGATGAAAAGATCTTCACCACTGCTAGGCTTGGAAAGAACTGGAGGCGTTTCCATATGACGAATCAGTTCATCGAAAGCATTCTGGCATTCGGGAGTCCATTCAAAAAAATTCTTTCCTTTCTTTAGAGCGTCAAAGAAGGGAATGCATTTGTCTATGGCTTTGGAAATGAAACGACTCAGAGCAGCGACTTTCCCATTGAGGCTTTGCAATTCTCTCTTTGTTCTAGGGGCTTTGACTTCTCTTAGAGCTGTGATTTGAGCAGGATTAGCTTCGATGCCCCTAGTGCTCACAATGAAACCTAAGATTTTCCCGGACTCTACCCCGAATGAACATTTCAACGGATTGAGCTTCATCCCATATTTCCGAAGAATTGCGAACATTTCCGCCAAGTGGTCCATGTGGTCTACTGCCTTCTTTGACTTTACCAGCATATCATCAACATAAACTTCCATAGTCCTGCCAATATGCGGTTTGAACATAGCATTTACAAGTCTTTGATAAGTTGCCCCGCATTCTTCAGTTCGAAAGGCATGACTTTGTAGCAGTAAAGACCCACATCCGTGATGAAGCTTGTATCTTCTTGATCTGGCTCATGCATCATTATCTGGTTGTACCCGGAGTAAGCATCCATAAAATACAACAATTCGTGCCCGGCTGTTCCATCTACCAATCGATCTACCCTCGACAACGGGAAGCAGTCTTTGGGGCAGGCTTTGTTTAGATCGGAAAAGTCAATGCATACTCTCCACTTTCCATTTGCTTTTCTGACCAATACCGAATTTGAAACCCAATTCGGATAAGTGGACTCTCAGATGAAACCATTCTCCATGAGCCGATCTACTTCTTCTTTTAGTGTTGCTGACATTTCTGGACCCTGGGTTCTTCTCTTCTCTTCTGCTTCACCGATGTAAACTTCGGATCGATATTCAGAGTATGTACAGTAATTTCCGGAGATATCCCACACATATCAGCGTGACACCAAGCGAATATATCCATATTTGCTTTCAAAAATGATATCAGCATATTTTGAACTGCCACACTTAGTTGTGAACCCACATTCAGCACTTTGTTTGGGTCTTTCGGGTCAACAGGTATTGGTACCGTTACTTCCACTAGTACCACTCTATTCTCCCCTACACTGGCTTTTCTGGGGTCCATTTCTTTCCTTGCACCATTGTGTTCGCCAGTACAGGGTCCACCCTGTAGTTGCTACAAGGTTGGTTACTTGATGCGTAGCGGAGCTGCCGCATCTTTTCCCATCTCTCTTTTCTTGGCCTCTCGAAGCTCTACAAGATAACACTCTCGCCCCGCATTCGGATCTCCCTTAATGACAACAACACCATTATCTGTGGAAAATTTCATAGTTAAGCACCATGGGGCGAGGATGACCTTAAATGAAGCAAGAGCAGGCCGACCCAAGAAGGCATTATAGGCGGAAAATCCATCAACAATTACAAACGTTTGCTTGCGGACCACCTTCTTATGCCCCTCCCCAAGTTCAACAAACAAGTCCACCGTTCCAATCGGTTGCTTTGGCTCCCCAGTAAATCCGACAATCTTCTTAGGTGAAGACTGTACGTCAGCCATTGGAATTTTCATCTGATCGAATGTCTTCTTAAAGAGTATGTTGCATGAGGCGCTGCAATCAACAAGCACTCTCCTCACAATAGCCGGCCCAATGTCGGCAGAGATGACCAATGGGTCCACAGTAGGAGCCTCCACTCCAACAGAATCCCTGGCTCTGAATATAATATCATCATGAAAAGTCTTTTGCTGCTTCAAAGGTGCAGCATCTTCCAAAAAAAAGACACTTTCATCCGTTGGAGCATACTTCAAAGCTCGAGCGTATCTCTCCATCTCCCCCCAGCTCCTGCCAGTTGGGTGAGGCCCTCCTGTCATCACATTGATGATAGGTCTTTCTGACTCTTGTGCAGCAGCCCTCTAACCTGGACCAGATGGGTGAGTAGGAAGTTGTTGCCCCTGGTTGGATGAAGATGGGTCATTTCTGTTTCTCTTAACATACTGCTGCAGCTTGTTTTGTCTCAACAATTCTTCAATCAAGCTTTTCAAGTGGCGGCATTCGTTGGTATCATGATCGGGTTGGTTATGAAACCGACAAAATTTTCCGCTTTGAACAGCATTTTTTCCAACTTTTATCATAGGTGGCTTTGGATATTCGACAGCATCTTTGGTGGCGAAGAAAATATTCTCCGGTGTATCAGTTAGAGGAGTGAAATCTGAAGGCCTGAGAAAAAGAGGTTTTTTGATGTCCTTCTGCTTCTTACCGCTATTACTTTCCCTCTTCTGATTCCTAGATTCCCTCTTGGTCGAAGCAGCAATGTTATTATCCACCTCTGTCAATACAACTTTAGCTGGCGCAGGAAGATTTTCCAAACGCATGAATTCATCAGCTTTCTTATAGAATTTCTCGAGTGAATTCGGTTCCTTCATCTTTAACCATTTCCCGAACTCACTTGACTTATCAATAGCTCGCATTAGGTAAGTTAAGACCATCCGCGGCTCCGCATTATCAACTTCAGCTAGAGCTATGTTGAAATGATTCAAGGAGGATCTGATGGACTCTCCAGGATTCTGTTCAAGGCTCGAGAGAGACATTATATCCTTTGCTTTTGAAGCGTATAGCCTGAATTGTTCCTTGAATTTCCGGGTTAGATCTGAAAATTGGTCCATAGATCGGACAGGAAGCTTGGTAAACCAAAGTAGTGCCACTCCTTCTAAATATACTGGGAAGTACCGGCACTTAATCTCATCAGTAGCCCTGGAACCCGTCATGTGCCAGTCATATTTGTATAGGAATTGGTTCGGGTCGCTTGTCCCCCGATAAGCAGGAATAGTAGGGGGAACAAACTTTTTTGGAAACTCAGCTTTTAGAATCCTCTCAGTAAATGGAGTTTTACTTAGAACAAACCCCCAGTCGCTCTCATCATCTTCTCTTTGCATGCTTTCTTTCATTATTTGCCGAATCATGCCGGATAGATATTCCTCGTTGTTTGGTGGCTTTGAGGAGCATACATCAGCCATCTTCTCTGAAGTTTGTCCAGGGAAATGTTCATGGAGAATTGGATGTGGTCTAGATCCTCCATCTTGGGGAGGTTCCCTTTCAGCGGCGCCGGAAACCCCTTGAGGAATGTTCCTCCCTTCAGAGTTATGAACATCATTTGCAAAGTTTTCTTCATTATTTACAGGTCTTTGGGTGTAACAACCCGGATATTTTAACGATTTTAATTAATTAACCGATTTTGTGTGAAATTTAAATAATAATAAAAATAAACGATAATATTTTGAAATAAATTTTTATATTTGAAATACGTCTATTTTAACATAGCAACTGATAAATTTTCATCAGATTATATTGAAGTCTATTTTATTGTGTAATTCTATTTAATTTAAATCAGTTAAGATTGATAATGATAGATTATTTTTCAAAACCTGAATATGTTTACATATTAAATTTTTAAATCCTCTTCTGAGTGAGGCGGCATCTTTCGTTTTTCAAAATTTTGACTTCTATTTCTCAGTTTATCTTAATTCCGGCGAAATAGCAGCAATTTCGGTACCGATTATCGACTTTTGATCGGATGATCGTACCACAAATATCTGTATACCGTTTTGATCGTCTCGTCATGGTGATCTCCGTAGTATATTCATTCCTGTATTTTGAGGTCCGGTACGCGACGGAAACGATAAAACTTGATGTCATATCTGTACCGAAATTCATGACTTTTGATTTCCTTGCTTTCAAATTTGAACAGAGGCCAGGATAATAAATTGTTATAAATTCTTTTCAGCTGGATCACTTGAGACCGTTGTCATTACACTTTTCACCTTTGCTTTTATTATTTCCATAATATATGGTCTGACTTTGCTTTTCCAAGTTTCAAAATATTATATATAATAAAATATAAAACGTTCTAATTCAGTATGCCAGTTACATTCTTCATTTCAAACGGTGGATTGAACATTTATATTTTTATCTCAGCCCTTACCCATTCTCTCTGTAACTTACCAAAACCCATCCCTTTATTTTCCTCTTCTACCTGTTCTTCATCTACTCCTAATTGCTCTGTCACTTTCCCAAATCTATCACGCACTTCTTCGTCTCGTGTTGCTTTTCTTCTTCGCCTGCCTACCGACCACCATCCATACGCAGCAACCCGAACCTCACCGCGTGTACCGACCCGACCCATCGCCTGACCACTTTTCCCTTCTCCTCCGAGCAGCAGCCCGCCTCACGTCCCCAGCCCCTTCTTTTCCTATCTTCGACTCAACCAAGGCATCTTTCCCACCCACTTCTCCGCCCCACGCAAACACGTCCGCCTCCTTTCCCCTCGTAAAACTCCAACCGTCCATCTCCGCCTCCCCTCTACCGAAGCTTACCCCACGGCCTCTGACCCTCCAGCCACCGCCCATTGCCCTTCTCCTTTTCAAATCTTCGCGGTTCGTTCACTGACCGCCTCAACACAGGCAACAGCCGTGTTCCACCACCTTCCGCCACCATCTTGTGCTGCATACTCTCCATCAAGGTCGAGCTTTTTTCTTCTGTGCAGCGCCGTTGCCTTGCCAAGACCAAGTTCGCAGCTAGCAGCCCGAACCCGACGTGGAGGCTACCCATGGCCAAGCCCAGCCTAACCTACCGCTCCTCTACCTCTCCCGCTTTTCCATCGCTGCACCAGGCTAACTGTAACGACCCTAGATTTAAATTTAATTTAAATTAATAATTTATTAAAATTTTGAATTTAATTGAGTAATTAAATAAATTTTTGGATAAAAATTTGTTAATTTAATTAGAAAATTGGAGCGAGTTTCCCCGAACTCGTATAGGAGTGAATTTGAAAATAATAAATATTTGAATTGGTGAATAATAATAATAAATTTGAAATAATATATATATATATATATTTGATTTAAAGTGTAAATAAATGATGATGATAATATTAAGTTATGAATAGAATTTAAAATGAGTAAAATAACAATAAAGCTTTAATTTTAAAATAGCATAGAAACACAAACAAATAAAAGAAGAAAAGATAAAACGAATACACATACAAACAAATACAAATGCAAATATTCTAAGTACATAACATTATACTAAACAAATGTATAAAAAACAAAACTAAACAAAAGAAAAGAAACCAATACAAAGCTTAGATAAATAAGTAACAAAACAAATACAAATAAACAAAGTATAAACAAATAAAAAAAATAGAAATCACCTCAGCCTATAAAACAAGACAGCAAATACCTCTAGTATACTCCCTTATACCCATCAGCCGAAAGTAAAGGAAATAAAGAAAACAAAGACATAAATAAGGTAAAAGAAAGCAAGGCATTAAATGCCAGCACCTCTAGCATGGCCGAACAAAGAAAAATATATCACTATAATTGTACAAAATAATAACATAACACATCACTTCAGCCATACCTCCAACAATACCCTGTACAAACATTATCTTCACCCATGCTATAAGCAAGATCATCTCACCCCAAACCCAAGAGAACCATCAGCCACCCAGTACAAGAAAAGGAAACCTCTCCCTGTAATCTCATTCCCATTTATACATCATTTTCTTTTTCCATTCATTCGTTTATCCAAGCTGAAGAAATAAAAGATTTAAAAGCAAACCAGAGATTCAAAAGACAGTGAAACTCAAACATAAATCAAATCTACTTCCAGTGTTCAAAGTGTTTCAGGTTTTCAAGCTTGTCTCTGTTCCAAGTACAGGTGAGCAAACTTCCTATAATCTTCCATTTTGATTTATTCAGTGATAATGATAGTTTACTAGTATGATCGATGTTTGAATGTTGTTGTGGAAAACAATTAAATGCATTCACCTGTGATACATATATGTCTGTTACAGGGGTATCTTCTTCTTCCTCTGTTTAACATTTCCATGGACTAGATCCATAAAACAAATCCAATACTTCTTTCCCGATTTGTTTTAGATGATAATCCTTGAATAAAAAAAGTGATTCTAATAATATAATCTAAGTTTTAAAAATATTAACAAGTTGAACTAACAAGTAAAACTATTTGGAGCAGTGAATTCACAGTAAAAATCATATATATGTTAAAATTTAATTATTATAAATTTGTGTTTTGATTTTATAACTTGATTCGAGTTGGAAAATAATGGTTTTTGAATATCACTTCGTGATTTTTAGATTACTAAATTGGTAGAAATGTTAGTTGAACGGAATTATTATTTTTGTGAAATTCTGATGATCGTCAATGTTTCGTGAATCGGGCTTTGGGGCGAAGATAGCCTGAAGGGTGTAGATTGATGGAAAAATAATTGCAGAATTTCTAGATCGTCGTGGGGATGGCGCGGCGTTGAACTAGGGTTTAAGCCCAGTATTTTGTTAATCGCGTTCGTGTGGAAATGGCGTCGTTGACGTGGCATTTTGGGCGATCGGACCGAGGGCAATGAGTTCGTGGTTGAATGGTGGAGCTCTGGTAGTGATCGCGGGGTCACTGACGATCTGTGGTGGGGGTACGAGGTGGTTTTTGTGGTGTCAGTTTCGTTCCAGTGGGTTCATTTGAACCAATTTTGTTTTCGTGGGTAATCGAGGAAATCAGGTGGTCAATTAGTTAGGGGAGATCGTAGGTGATTTGCCGGAGGTGATGTTGTTCGCCGGAGTGATGGCGAACTCATGTGCACGTGTACACGTACAATTGCGTGCATCTGGATGTTGGTGTTATGGGGAAGAAGCAGTCTTGCCTGGGGACGAATTCGAGTCGTACTCGAAGAATTGCGTGAGGAGACTCGAAGTCGAACGCGGGGATTTTCAGTTTCTGGCTCGGGTAAACCTGTTTTCCAGGTTTAAACAGAAACTTGTTTCTGTTTTGAAAATTTAAACTAAATTTAAATTTTATAAATCCAGGTTTAAACTTGAGTTGAAATTTAAAGTTTAAATATAAATTCAAGTTAGTTTGGAAACAAATAAAGTTTTAAATTTAAATTGTTTTAATACTTTGAAATGTTTAAATATGAAAAAGAAATTTGAATTTAAATGAAATTGAAATTGTTAAGTTAGTTAAAATGAATAATTTATTTGTTTAATTAATTCATGAGTTGAAGTAATTAAGTTATTTAAGGTTAAATTAATTAGTAATTAAGAATCATTAATTTGATAATTTTAAACTATTAATTTATGATTAGGAATCTATTTATCAAGTAATTAAAGACTAATTAAGTTAATATGGTAAATTTTAATTAATTAATTAAGTTCAATAAATTAAAGATAATTACTTGATATTGAGTCAAGTATAATTACTGAATGTAATCAATTAAATGATGATTTGAAATTTGAGTAAATTATTTGTTAATAAAGGATTTATTAATAATTGTGATTAATTAAGTTTTGGTTTAATAATTAAAGGTTTAAATTGATTCATTAATTAAAATTGATTAGTTAATAATTAGGGATTAACTAATAAATTTTAAAGGAAGATTTATTTCAAACAAATTGAAATTAACTTATGATAATTAACCCGGACCAATAAATTGATACATCTGATTTAAATTAATCGGTTGATTAATAAATTCACATGTGAATATTTGGATTATATTGGATGACTTGATTGTTTGATATCCCTGATATATATGATGCTTTGTTATACATCCTGATTTATGTTGTGATCTGTAATTTACTTATCTGTGATATATATCTGTGATCTGTACGATAAGCGTTATAGTTTATACCGCTTATCAACTATATCCTGTATTTTAATCTGTGATGATTGTATGATGTTGCACTACTGTGTGGAACCCCTGGACTACACTTTTACACACACAAATATGGATTTCACGTGGAAATCAGTTAAGTCACAGATAATTAAAATTTGATGATTTTGAAATTGAAATTTTAATTTAAATTGATTTTTAAATTGGAAATTTGGGTTTAATGTGAAAAGCTTTTGAAATGGAATTTCAAAGATAAAAGTTATTTTGAATAATTTAATCGAGTTTTGAGAATTTAAAAAATTTGATTTAAAATTTGAATTCAAGATTTGAAATTGAAATTCTATGATTTGAAATTAGAGATTAAAGATGTTATACCAGTTATATATATGGGTTAAACTATTTTGAAAGTATTGATTTGGGGATGTGAGTAGAATTCAAGGGCTTTAACTCGTGTAAATATAATTGGACTTTTTTGAAACGAAAACTATTTGTTTTCAAATAATAAAAGCTTTCATATAAGAAATAGATTTCCCATCTGTGTTAAAGGAAATTCAAATTGTGTTTGAAATGAAAAAAATGATTTCTCAAGTTATGAATGAACCTTTGGAAACGAGTTTGAAGGTTATAATTTAAATCTTATTTTAAAGATTTAACAAATAAATCCAAATCAAAATGAAATTGTTTTGAAAGCTATGAATTGAATCTATTTATTTTTAACAGATTTAAAAATGGTGAGTGTTTAAACCTTCCGAAATGAAATTGTTTTGAAGCTATAAGTTGAATCTTTGTTTTAAAGATTTAACGAGTTAATCCAATTGAAACGGAAATTGTTTTTGAAATCTATGAATGTATTTTTGTGAATGGGGTTAACTTGTGAAATAAATCTTTTTGTTTAAAGATTTTAAAATGGTAATTTGTTTTAACCATTCGAATGAAAAATTTTGGGCTTTAAGTCGTGATTTAATTGAGATCCCAATATCCATATGTTCCTTGTAAATATTTCGCTCACTATTCGGTTTAACCGGGAGAGGACCTTTGTGTCATACAGCCCATTCCGAATATGTGATATGTCGTATATGGATAGCATTTGAAGATCGGTGGTGAAGACCGGATATTTTCGAAAACGAAAGGACAACTCGTCGAATGTCTCTGCATCGACTGGCCCCGATATAGAGATTTTATCACCCTTTGTGATGGGAAGTCCGGACGGGATTGTGAATACCCGGTATTGCAAGGGCTTCGTAAGAAGTGCCTTCGGTTCTGTTCGAGCCCGGAGCAGACTTGTATGGATTGCACGTCTGACATTACAATTTGAGATATAAAGCAGATTTCTTTCAAATACATATCTGTTGGTGGCAGAGAATTTATTCTCTTAGCTTAACACCCTTCTCTGAGACGTACGAGCTCAGAGGTTATGTAGTTGATAGGTTATCAGCGATATATTCCCAATTTGGTAATGTGACATGCTGAGTGTTGCTGTTTGACGATCAGTGTTTGATCATTTGTGATATGATCATTTGTTTGATCATTTATCTTTGTGATCATTGGTTGATCATTTGTTGACCCAAAGCATGGCTTTGTTTAAAGCGTGGCTTTGTGGACGAGACTTCGTCGAACCTCACACCCCGGAAATGGTCAAAACAGAAAGGATGCGGCAAGGTTATTAGGGGTAGCGCCCTTTAGTGTATGTCATTCCTTCTGGATAGAGGTGGTATCATGGTATGGAGCACAGATATTTAACCTGTGTTGATGCTACATTATTATTACTCTTATGTGGTTGTTGGAAATCGAGGATCCTCGGGAAGATCGGTTACGATCGGGGGATGACATATTCGTGTCAGTAGTTACCCAGTTAGGGGTAACCCGGCCTTGTGTTGGCAGAGATCCGGTTAGGTTCTCGGGACGTCATTCCAGAGGCGTTTCCATGTGGCAATGGGAAGTTCCTTGGCCTGACCATTTGTTGGAAATCCAAAGAAACAATACGATCTTGTACGGTTTTAGTTGTATTACCTGCCATGGAATGTGGCGGTAACCTACTACTAAACATGGTAGCTATAGTAGGCATACGATAATGGTCGTATGTTGGCTAAGATTTATATTCTACTTTTGAAATAATTTCCACTATGCACTAATAATAATATCAAAAATGATTTGTTTTACGTAGTAAGCATCTTTGACTATCATAAGGAGAAATCTCCTCCGATTCTGCGTTTGCATTGTGTGTGTGTGTGCGGGAGGTCTTATGGTAGTTTCATTTTCAAAAAGCATTTCGAATTAACTTTGAAAATTCTCTGCTATTTGTTTTAAAAGATAAACTGTTTTTGTTGCTCACACCAGTCCCACGACTGATCCGGAGTTTATTGTTTCTTTCCTAAACTCTGGGTGCTCAAATTTTTTCTACACGAGCAGTTTAGAGTTGGGTTTTTCAGATAGTCAGGTTCAGTAGATTATCTGGAGCTAGTCCAGTCTTTGGATATGGACTGCACTTGCTTATCTTGGTGCATCGTCATTGGGAGTTCAAGCTATTTCTGGATTAGTCTTTGAAGATGGAGATTATCCGCTGCTGATGTTATCATTTTATTTTCCGCTGCTATTTTATTGTATCGCATCTCTGATGTATATTGATATTCATTGTAATCACTGTTGTATCAGATATTGTATCAATGTTGTATATCAATGTATTATTCTTTTTTTTCCGCTGTGTTGTTTACTTAATTGTTGTTATAAGCTCCGGCGAACCGGATTTGAACGGTCGAATCTACGGCATTCGAGTACGATGTAAAGTATGGATGTCGATTTTTGAACGCGAAAATCCAGATCGTTACACTAACCACCTATCCTTTCCCCTCTTTTCCTTCACCTTGCATCTGCCATGATGAAAAGCACCTCCAGCATTGGCAACGCAACCTCCATTGCTCCACTTGAATCGATGCTGCCCCACCCAGATCCACCATACCATGTAGCCACAACCGGACAGCAGCCATACGTCGAAGACCGACCTCCTCATAGCCACTTTCCTTCTTGGTCGTGAGTTCACTTTTTCTTTGGCTTGTTTTGAATTTGAGTTATATATTATACGTATAATATATATAAGTTTAAAAATACAGTTTATCTATTATAAAAGGTTTTGTTTTGAATATGTGTTTCATTTATACGGATGGGTTATGGGTCTAGATTTATATTCAGTGGGTGTATGGGTTTGGGATATATATTTAAATACATTTGGTAATAGATAGGTCTGTACATAGTGGTTCAACCTTTGTGTTGAAAAGCGATGTTTATATATACGTAGGGTATGTTAGCATTTATAAATATGATTTAAGACGTGTCTACAGTTCAATATCTACAAGGATACTAGTGGATATAGTATATACTAATAGTTTATATATATCAGTTTCGTTCTTTTACAGTTAGGCTATATATGGGTTAGGTGAGATGTTAAAATACATATAATATGTTTGTTCTCATAAGTCTACATCGGTTTATATTGGGTAAGCTCGGTCTCAACTAAAATTTTGTGTTGCCAGTACATAAAAGATTACATGTGATTATAGTGTAAATTATAATTGGCTCAAGTGTTTTGAATACAAGTACTATCTATTTAGTTTGTATATACGCTTGATTTCAATGAATATATATTTAAAATTATATTTATTTAGAAATGTATTTGTATTTTAAATTGAATATTGGGTTTTAGAAAGATAATAATATAATATACATCTCGTCAAAAAAAAAAATTATATCCAACTAATTTGATTCGATCCCATTGATTTCTATGATTAGATCTATCCGTTGATTTCGGGCCAATCCTGCTTCGATTCGGAATTCGTGCTTCAAATTCGTAACTTGATTTCATCGTCAAATCCTCTCTAGCCTCGAAAGGTGAGTAATCACTCACGATTAATGTTCTTTTATTTATTAAATTTGATTTCAATTGAAACGACAATTGAAATATGCTGCTGTTAGTTATTTACACTGTTATACATGCTATTACCTGTATCTGTTCACCTATGACATCTGACACCATTATCCGTTAATTTTTTATGCAATGATTATACTGTTTGGCTGATTATTGATTGATTGTTGATGTTTATATTGGACGTTAAATTGTTATGGTTAAAATGAATTGAATTTGATATAGGATAGTTAAATGTTGAATTTGAGTAGGGAAATTTGTATAAATATGACCCCTTTAAATGTTAAATTAATCGACACGTAGAAATAGTGTTAACTACACCTTGAACCATTGAATGTATAATTGATGTAGTATTATTTGAATAATAGGCGTCAAGTGAAAAACCGTAATGTAATAATCTTTAATCTACATGAAATGATAGTGTAGATTCTAGAAATAATTTTATTAATTTACACAAATAACAATGTGAATTAATACGATTATTTCGGGATTATTTGAATTGATTATTGAATTGATATTGGTTGTTGTTATTGCTTGTTTATTTACTTTGACACCATCCCAGTTATCACACTGTAAGTTCCCTTTGCTATGTTTTGATTTTGAATTGAATTGGAATCGAGTTGAAATGATAAATACCCAAATGAATTTGACCTAGGATAGAGAATTAAATAAAACCCGATTGGTCAATAAATTGATTTAAAAATAAACGAAGATTTTATTTGAATATATAATATGGTTTTGAAATGAAGTTTAAATTTGAATTTTAATGAAAGGAAAAATTAATATTTAATAATCTGAAACAAAATGTTAACAATGTAATTGATGGAAGAATGTTGTTTAATTTGAGAAATGATTGAATTAAGTTGAAATTATAATTAAGTTTGAAATTATTAAACTTTGAAATGATTTAATAATTAAGTTTGAAATTATAATTAAGTTTGAAATTATGAAACTTTGAAATTATTTAATAATTAAGTTTTGAATTATTTAATAATTAAATAAGATTGAATTATTTAATGATTAAATTGAATTGAATTCTTTAATAAGTAAAATTGGACTTTCGAATAAGTGAATTTACTTCGTAAATAATTGAAATTGAGTTTCTTTATTAATTAAGTTTTGGAAAATTATTTAAGTAAGTAAATAAGTGAAACTGGATTTCTTTAACAAGAATTAAATGGGATTTATTGAAATTAATGTAAGACTTGAAATTTAAAGAAATTGAGTTGATGAATTTAATTTAAATTAATTCAAATTTGTAAGTTTTGATATAATGAAGTAAATTTAAATAATAGATTTAATGAATTGGAAATTAAATAAAAATTGTTTTGAATGATAAATTTACTTAATGAATATTGAATGAAATCGATAAATGAATTTGGAATTGATTTGAATGTTAAATTAAATTTATTTCAATGATTTCGAAATGAAACCTATATACGAACTTGAATAAATACTTGAATTGTTTTGAATAAAATTTTGAAATTGAATTATAAGATTTTGAAATGATTTTGGAAGCTGAAACGTAAATTATGGAAATTGGTTTTGAAAGACAAATGAAATGTTGATTTACGAATTCTAATTGATTTGAAATTGATTTGGTTTTGAAATATATTAAAGGACCAATCGGTGTAATAATTACGGAAGTTATTAAAGAGACCGGAATCGGTTATGGATATACTCTCTATCTAAACCGAAAACCACTTTAATAACTATACGTGGAGTGATGACCCAGAATGAAGTGGTTGGAATGATGTACGTGTT
Organism: Allium fistulosum; assembly: GCA_030737815.1. Lineage (NCBI taxonomy): Eukaryota > Viridiplantae > Streptophyta > Magnoliopsida > Asparagales > Amaryllidaceae > Allium > Allium fistulosum. Next base: position 133,765,634 of record CM060904.1, read on the forward strand.
GATTGAAGAAAGTGAACGATAATGGATAGCCTTGACACTTGTGTCAAATTGGAAATGACTAAAATCAGGAGCTGTGCCGGTCCAAATGGGGTTAGCTACCTCGAGCGAACACACTTCTTCGAACCTACTCATTTACTTTGTGATTGATTGGTGCACACCCTTGAATCGGAGTGTTGTTTCGCGGTGTGGCGATCGTTGCGGCGATGCGTTCTCACCAGTCCGGATCAGGCAAACGGTAGTTTCACTACCTTGGGTATTGCCTCATGTGCCTTGTCATACTTGTATCCCATATACGCGACCACTACGAATTTGTTTTGTGTTATACCTATGGAGTACTCCCTGATATCCCACTAGTTTACGGTGGAGTTTACAGTGTTGTATAGACTATGACATTTATAAAATGTGTTAAGGGGGATAATGGTAACGCCTTAACACTATTTTGATACTTTATATTATTGATAGACATTATCTACTTAGCGTACACTACTACATAGTAGATAGTTTAACGGATCCTTAGAGGATGGTGATTCCAACATCCTTTGAATTACTTGTATTTCAATTGTTATTTCACTTGAGTTGGATTTATTGATATAAGAATATTAATCCTGACTCGAGTGTTTTGTGTTTTGCTTTACGCTCGGGTCAGACTGAGTGTACCAGTATTCGAGACTCACCCTTGGAGTTGGAGCTTCGCTTGGAGATCCAGCTATCTATCCAGCTTTCAGATATTTAGTTGATTCCAGTGATGTATTCTGATATTGTATTTGACTATTGTATTTGAGACTTCCGCTGTACTTTATTTAACTCTGATATGTATATAGTAGCTTCATGAACTACTATCTTTTATTTCTGCTGCATTTATTACTCTGTGTCTGTGATCTATGGTTATTTATTTACTGTATATGTTCAGTTTTGCCAAATTTAAATTAACAATTCGGTATTTTGAATTATTCAAGTCCGACATGTGCGGATGAGAATAGTCCAAAATAGCGGGTCGTTACAGGTTGGCCGCAAGCAAAGCATTTAGCCTTTCTAACATCAGAGTATTCTGGATTTCAATTTGCTGGTAAAGCCCAGATACAGCAGCATCTAGCTCCTCTCGTGTCATCCCAACACTTGGAGCTGCCTGATTTGAAGAAGGAGAAGTGACAGTGTTGTCGTGAGCATCACTAGATCTAACAGATTTGCATTTCCTTCCAGGAGCCAATATTTCAAAAAAACTTCTGCTTTTCAAGGAGATTCTTTCAACGAACTTTTGTGAAGCAATTGTGGAAGTATTTTGAGTTCAATTCTCAGTGAAAGCACCAAAAAATATTAACGATAAAAGTTGAGCGCTAACACCCCGGTGTAAATGAGAGTAAAATGAAAGCACCACCCATTGGTACGGGAACAAAAGATAAGCAAAAAGATAACATAAAAACAATAAAAGACAGCAGTTTTATAGTGGTTCGGCTTAAGATCAAGCCTACGTCCACTTTAATTTTCTTTTTTGCTGATTTGGTTACAAGTTGATACAATGCACTTCAAAATACAATACACTTTAGACTAGTAGCTCAAACTTCGATGTAACGAGGCTCTTTGAATCCATGTTAGACGTGTAAGATCTCTTTCGAAGCTTATTATAGCGTCTTCAGTGTTTGGAGTATTTCAAGTGTTGGTTCAGTCAAGAGAGCGACAGAATATCGGCGCTTCTGAGAATGATCGAAAAGTCCCCTTTTCAGTTGGTACAGGCGTTGTATTTATAGAGGAAATCTGGAAGTCTTAGGTCGTAGGTGACCTAATGTAGGTCTTAGGTCGCGAGCGACCTAACATAGGTCGTGGGTCGTGAGCGGCCTAGAAGATATGGTTGGATAGGGTTGCGCTTAATCCCTTGAACGGGCTAGTAAGTTGTAGGTCGTGGGCGACCTAATGGAAGAGGAACAACACGCGGCTTCATTCTGTTTTAGCTTGCTAAGTTGTTACATTGCTAGGTCGCTAAGTTGTAGGAGCCCTTAGGTCGCAAGTTCCTTAGGTCAGTAAGCCGTTCCATCCTTAGTTCGCTAGGACCTCCAGAACCTTTAGCTCGCTAGATACTTTTAGGTTGCTAGGCTCTTTAACTTACTAGGTCGCTTAACGTTTTAGGCTGCTAGGTCGTGAAGATGTGTCGCATGGACCTGTTCCATGCCTTAGGTCGTTAGGTCGTGGGCTTTCAACCCATAAAATCATTAGAACCTTTAGATCGTCAAGTTATAGGTCGTTAGACCACTGAGCCACTTGGTCCTTTCAGTAGTTAGGTCGTTAGGTTCCTTAGATCGCCATATGCTCATCTCGCTACTACTTTAGGTCGCTTATCTCCTTGGGTCGCTGAATAGAGGAGTTAACAGAATAATTAATTAAAGATGTAATTAGGAATCGTTAATTAATATAATTAATGATGTAATTAAGGGTTGATTAATTAAGATTAATTAATCAACAATAAGTGATTAAAGAGTAATTAATTAATGTAATTAATTATAGTTAATTAATGGAGTAATTAAAGGTTAATTACTATATTTGGTTAAGAATAATTAATTTGTGTAATTAATTAAGGATAATTACTTAATGTAATTAGAGTATAATTAATCAAGGATGATTAATTTAGATGGGAATTTGATGGTGATTAATTAATTGATTTAAATTAATTAATGGTTATATAAGTAGGACTTATAGAATGAAGTAATTAATTTAATTTATTTTAAATTAATTATAGATGCAAATAATTAATTTAATTAATTTTAAATTAATTATAGATGGTGTGATTTTTCGATCATTGCTTATGTATGAATGGATGATATCGATTGCCTTGAATGGTTTGAGATCTCAGATATGAGATAAGTGATGCTATGTGATATGGATGCTTCGGTTGAAGTATGATGATAAAGTGAATTATCTATTTGTGATGATAATGTAGATTATCTATTGTGATATTGTGAATTATCTATCTGTGTGAATATAGATAATGAATTGAATTGTTTTAACTTTAAAACAACTTGACCTTAAAAGATGGTGTTTTGGATTTCGATGAGACCGGGATCGGGTTTCCGGATTTGGATATCCAAAAACCACATCGATCCAAATTAACGATAGGTCATGAATCTCAAGTGAAGATGAAGATTCAGAGTGCAAGGGTTATTGTCGTTAACTCTGAGGGTGATTCCAAAATGAGTGTAACGAGATAATGCCTTCGGTTTTGTTCGAACCCGGAACGAACTTGTAAGGATTGAATGCTTTTAGAACATTGTCAGGTGGACGATGAGCATTCTAAGTGATGTGTTATGATAAGGTAATCGTAGCCCCAAGCCTCATCAACCAGAAATGGCTAAAATAGGGGAGGTGCAGCAAGGCTAAGTGGGTAGCACCCAAGTAGGACGAAATTTTCCCCTGTTTAGAGGTCCCTTTTTATTCGGCTGTGTGGGCAGTTGTGAGCTCCAACTGCCGGGGTTGTCTTGTTCGAAACTGTCCAGTAAGGGGTGGTTCCGGCTTTGTATTGCAGGAGATTGGGAGTAATCCTCGGTACGTTGATCTAGGCCACGTACTGTGACAGGCTGTACCTTGGTACCCCTACCATTGATGGAAACTCATTCTTCCTACGTGCCCTTACGGTTTTGATTGTATTACCCACTTTGTGGCTAGTATGCTGGAATTTAATCATGTAACGATTTCAGCTATTTCTTATTTACATGAAAACCCTAGACCCTATTATAATATCACTGGATTTCCTATCAAATGTTTTGGTTAGCGTAAGGTAAAAACTTACCCATGTTTATGTGTGCGGAGTCTTATGTGATACCTTTGTTTTCAAAGGTTTTTTCAAAGTTAAGCAACTTTAACCTGTTACTCACACCAGACCCATGTCTGACCCGGAGTTTATTTCTATTTTCTTAAACTCTTGGGTACTCAAATTTTTACGAGTATCCAAGGGATTCAGGTTAGCATTGACGAATTATGGAGGAGCAATAGAGCAGGAGGCTTCAGCGTTGTAGATATATGTAGTGTTCCGCTGTGTTGGTTTCTCTGAGTTGATTTGAGTTGTAATGACTAGACAGGTGTTTATAACTGTCTAGTATGTGATGTATAATCTGTGTAACTCTGATAAATGTTGTATATTATGTAATACTTATGTGATTAATATAATTTATTCATTCCACTGTTGAGATTCTGATGTTGTTTTTTTCTTTCTTCTCTATCTTTTCTCTTTTCTATCCCTTTCTTTCTTCAAGTTGATGCGACTTTCTATGGAGAAAAGTCGGGTCGTCACAGGCCCAAAAGCCTGCCAAGTACTGTGTACTAGAGACCCCGGCCTCTTTTAGGACCCACAGCCCATATTTAGCCCAACAGCTATTAATATAAATATATGTACACGTAGAATCCAACAGCTCAAGTACTGAAAATAACTCGTGAATGTGTCACAAACTTTCAGGTAGGAACCTAAAAAGTGGTAACATGCGTCCCATACCATACGTTCTCACTAAATGGTTTACTAACCGCTAGTCAATGCCACATTAGAAAACATCATCAAACTCATGAAATCTCAAATAACACATGACTTGTCTCGTATCATCGACAAGTATAAATGGACCTCGTGATGGTTCCTCATGAACTATAAATCTTAAAATAGGAAATCACAAACTCAATATTTGTCTCTTATCATCGGTAAGTATAAAAACATCGTGATGGTTCTCATCGACCATAACTCCTAAAAATAGGAGATCTCAAACCACAAAACTCTCCAAATATTGGCCATCTCAGATAATACTTAAAAATAGGAATTATGAATCTCAAAATATGCCATAAAATAGCAAATCTCAAATATCAACTCAGAAATTCATACTCTCGTATAGCTTCGATCGTAAAAGTCCAGAATTAACCGAATTAGTAAACGCACTTGTCCCATAGCACGTATTTTACTAAATCGTTTAATTCTCTTCCTCAAATGTTTGAATAGTGCAAGAATGTGTATTTTTATATTTAAAATTATTTATTTAAGAAAACTAGCTTTTGAAACCATTTTTCGAAAATGATTATAGAAACAAAATTCTCTTATTATATAGAATAAATAGTTTTATAACTTAAAAAAATTCAAAAATATTATATGATTATTACTTTAAAAGCCAATTTAATTTAAAAATTATTTTTAAACCGTTTGGAGAAATCCGTGCTCGAAATTGAAGGAAAACATCGAAAACACTCAAAATAGATATTCAAATTCAATCCAATTTCAATTCAAATTCAGTTAAAACTTAATTCTAATTCAATTCAAATTTTAATTTCAAATCCACCAAAAATTGGCTAATCCATTAATGGACATCATTGCCATGAAATACGTCAGAAATATCTCAAGAACATAGAGTAGAAAGTAGAAAATTTGAGGTAGAATTGAAGTAGAAAGCACAAAAGCACACAAGATAATCAAGGGTCCCCAGGTTGACATGCATATTGACCTGGGTGTCGACCTATATGGCCTTAGGTTGGTAGACCTGTGACGACCGCCCATGACCCCTGCACCAAACCTAGAGATAGTGCGTTGTAAAGTGTGCCAAGCAGCCATGGACGACCGTCATGGTGAAATTTAAACATCAGAATCTATCGTATTACTCACAGCGCATGGATAAAATACAATAGAGAAATATACATAGTGAAGCTCCACCGAACAGAATATCATCATATAAACTTCATAACATTTGAATACAACATCTAAGCAGTCAGTACATCAAGCCTCACTACATACCACTCAGAAAATCATACAAAGCAGCGGAACATCCAGTACATATAGTAAGAAAGCAATATGCAATACTCCAGCTCGTATCAGCACCGTGAAAAGCTAGAACAGCACCTGTCACCTGCTACCTAGTATGCCCGTCCCAAAATGGACGAACAGCCCAAGGCAATAAGAATTAAAACATAAAGCCTTGAGTCAGACAACAGTCTTAGTGAGCAGTAAATTAACTAACAACATACCAAAAGAGCATAAAGGAAAAGGAATAGGAATACAACCCTCCCACTCCAACCTCTTTCTACAGTGATAGCCCCCAGACACACACTAAGCAGAAGCAAACATAGCAGAACATACATTTTAAAGTAAAGCAATTATCACTCGAGTCAAGGGCGATGTTTTCCAAGCACAAACCCCCAAGGCCTAAACCAAGATCAGATAAGCACCCAGAAATACCGCTCTTGAGACCGAATGACGATACATCCAAACATCCATGACTCTGGCTATCACTGTTATCATTGCTTCGGTTTCATTGTTAATTGAATGACCGGCTCATTCTTTCATCCGTCCGTCAAGGGCTAATGGTAACCCCGGTTCTAGACATAACTCCGCACGTCATCGTGACCCGTGCCTAGGACTATCGAATCTGCCCAGAGTACTCGACCATCAACAGTTAGTCGTTGGGACTATCGAATCTGCCCAAACGTACTCTTGCTTTGAGCATGCTAGAACCTTCAACAACGATGAGACCCAAGCCTCCTAGTCATCCTCCTCGACGACTCTTCTCATATCCATCCATTATCCTCAACTCGAACCAATCCATCGAGTTATCAACATGCTTGGAATGATCCCGTCTGGATTAAACCAAGTCTTCATCACATTAAGCCTTGCTTCATCACATCCTCACAAAGCTCCATCTCAACATCATCGTCATCAAATCTATGCATAAGAGCTTCATCATCCCGCTACATATACCACAAGCAACTTTCCCAATTCAAGAGCCTTTCTCTTAGCTTTTGAATCATCTTCGACCAAACTTGTCTAAACCAAATCAACAATCATCTAATTCATAACAATCAATCAAATCAAACATTAGTCCAAGTAAACAAGCACTCGAATATGATCTAAATAGACAATTATAACAATAGTGGCAATTTCGTAATTAAAGAGTCAAAAGTCTAACAAGCATGAGAACATGAACAATAACTCTATAATCTTGATGAATGAACTTGCATATGTTAACATGTAGTAAAATGGATGTCAAATCATCATGGACAATGGATCTATATGGATCTACACTTTGGATTATAAAAATGCATGGAAATCATCTACTTTAACACCGAATCAAGCCAACGATCCGATATACTCCTTTGGATCCGTGTGAGAGATAATCACCACTCACCAAATCACCTAAACAACCCCAAATCAACACGCTTCAGATCTGGACAGCGAAGGATCTAGCTTGATCTATCATGAATCCACTTCAACCGAAGAAATCTCACTTCAAAAGATGAAGATCTTCAATCTAAGCTCTTGAATCTTCAATTTGATCTTCAACTTGGATGGATGGAATCACTAGATTAGAGTGGAGAAAAGAAGTGAAGAAGTGTAGAAGTCGAGCTCTCAAAATGGCAGCACTTCGTCGCTTCGAAATCTGGATCCCCAAAAATGAAGCCAACGCCCTTCTATTTATAGGCGAAAATCCCTTAAGTCGCAGCCTCGGAGTTAGGTCGTCTCCGACCTATCACTTAATGCTTTGCATAAGCACACCTTCACGTGACCTACGACTCCACTGCAACGCGCGACTCTCAGATCCAACGACTTAACACATTTGCGCTTCTTCGACCTATCAGATCCAACGACTTAAAATAAAGCGCGACTTAACACTTATGCGACCTAACAGTGTTACGACCTAACACTGCGCGACATAACAAAGTCTCCGATCTAACAGGGTATACGACTTACGACTTATAAAACCTTGCGACCTAACAATGCCACTACCTAACTGCTTAGCATGTCGACCTACGACTTAGCGATCCCCATGCGACTTAACACTTAAGTCGTCTGAACGACTTAACTAACAAAGGCTGCTTACGACCTAACTAACATAGCACCCCCATAGGTCGCTTACGACCTAACTACTTAACCTTAAGTCGCTCAAACGACCTAACACAAAACTCCTAGGTCGCTCACTGCTACCCCAGCTTCTTTAGGTCGTTGCCAACCTAACTATACTAACTCGGTAACCACTAGGTCGCAAACCCTCTTAACTCGCTAACATCCTATAGGTCGTTCCAACCGACCTAACACTTAACCAGTGCACTTCCTTAGGTCGTAAAACCTCCTTAAGTCGTCTACGACCTATCCTCCTTCACGACCTAAGCTCCAACACACGACTTATCTCCTCTATGACCTAACTCTCACACGACCTAACTACTTAGGTCGTTCCAACACTTAGGTCACTCCACATCACTAAGTCGTCTACGACATAACTCTTAACTCGGTCACGACTTAAGACTTAACCAAATTCTACTCAAAATCTGAAATAACTTAACAACGCTAAAAATTCTAGATTTTAACGAACTTTTCGATCCGTAAAAATACGGGTCGTTACATTCTCTCCCCCTTAGGAATTTCGCTTCCGAAATTCCAAACAAACAAGAGCAATCAAAGACTATTCTGCATGCCTACCATCCATAGCAATCAACAAACCATGCATCCAATTCTAGCTTAGCATGCAGAATTCTAAAACTAGAACAAGTTACAATTTCGTTAGAAGACACGACACCTTAGGGCCATACCTCGAAGAGTTCAGGATGAGCTGCCTTCATCCTCTCTTCCTCCTCCCATGTACAGTCGTTGCCATCATCACTCCATTGTATCTTGAGCAACTTAACTACCCTCCTCCTAAGCTGTTTCGTGTCGGTTTCCACAACACGAAGCGGCTTACGAGGTCTTGAAACAACTGGATCAATCTCTAAATCTTCACAGCTATCAGCAGAAACCACTGTATTCGAGTCGTGCACATACTTCCGTAGATACGATACATGAAAAACATTGTGCACACCCGCCATCTTTTCTGGTAACTCCAATCTATAGGCGAGCTTTCCAATTCGCTCGATGATCGGAAATGGTCCAACAAATCTTGGAGATAACTTTCCTTTCTTCCCGAATCGAATAGCATTCTTTAGTGGAGAAATTTTCACAAAAACCATATCACCTACGTCGAATTCCAAATCCTTTCGACGTTTATCAGCATAACTTTTCTAACGGTCTTGGGCTGCCTTCATTCGTTGCCGAATGATCTCTATGAAATCCGAAGTCTGTCGAATCATCTCTGGCCCAAGTATCAACTTTTCTCCAGTTTCCAACCAACATGTCGGAGAGTTACACGGTCTTCCGTACAATGCTTCATATGGTGCCATACCAATGCTTGACTGGTAACTGTTATTATATGAAAATTCCACCAAATGAAGATGATCTTCCCATGATCCTCCGAAATCCAAAACACAAGCTCTAAGGAGATCTTCCAAAACTCGGTTGACTCTCTCGGTCTGATCATCTGTTTGGGGATGATAAGCTGTACTTAAACTCAACTCGGTTCCCAAAACATCCTGGAAGCTCTTCCAAAATCCGCTAGCGAATAATGGGTCTCGATCGCTCACTATACTCTTCGGAATACCATGGAATCGAACTATCCACTTAACATACAACTCAGCTAACTTTGATGCAGTCCTAGTCGATCGAACAGGAATGAACCTTGCACTCTTAGTCAAACGATCTACAATGACCCAAATCCCTTCATTCCCTGCTCTGGTTCTAGGTAGTCCATCAATAAAATCCATCGACACTTGCTCCCACTTCCATGTAGGAACTTCTAATGGCTGAAGCAATCCACTTGGCTTTTTCTGCTCGGCTTTTACCAGCTGGCAGTTCATACATTTGGAAATAAAATTTCCAACATCCTTCTTCATACCTTCCCAGTAATAGGTTCTCTTCATATCCCGATACATCTTATTTCCACCTGGATGAATTGTCAGCCTCGAGTGATGACTTTCCTTCAAAACTTCATCTCTCAATCCATCTATATCGGGAACAACTAGTCGTCCTTGCTTCCGAAGCCAACCTTCCCGATCGACCTCGAATCTTTTATCCTTCTCTGGGTCTAATCCAGATTCCAAATCACGGATAATCTTGACAAGCTTATCGTCTCGCCTTTGGCTCTTGCCAATTCTTTCCACAAGAGTAGACCTTATCGATAAGTTTGCCAACATCTCAGGTTCCAATTCACATCTGGGCCTGAAGTCAAATCCAGCCAAATACTCGAGACTCTTCCATTCTGAAAACATGGCTCCCAATCCTGCATGTCTTCGACTCAACGCATCTGCCACTGCGTTACCCTTTCCCGGAGTATAGGCAATATCAAAATCATACGATGCTAAAAACTCTAGCCATCGTTGCTGCCGAAGATTCAAATCCTTTTGGGAGAAAAGATACTTCAACGACTTATGATCCGTAAACAACTCGAATCGAACTCCCAATAGATAATGTCTCCACATCTTCAGAGCAAAAACAATCGCCGCCAACTCCAAATCATGAGTCGGATAATTCTTTTCATGCGTCTTCAGTTGTCGACTTGCATACGCAACAACTTTATCCTTCTGCATCAGCACTGCTCCAAGTCCAGTACCACATGCATCGGTGTAAACCACCATCCCATCATTCCCACTTGGAATAGTCAAAACAGGAGCACTCGTCAAACGCTCTTTCAGAATTCCGAAAGCTTGCTCACACTTAGCATCCCATCTGAACACTTGGTTCTTTTTCGTCAATCCTGTTAACGGTGCAGCTATCTTCGAAAAGTCCTTGATAAATCGACGATAATATCCTGCTAATCCAAGAAAACTTCTCACATCAGATGCATTCTTAGGTCTACCCCAATCCTGGATTGCTGCCACCTTAGCGGGATCAACCGCTATTCCGCTTCCAGAGATAACATGGCCTAAGAACCTCACTTCACTCTTCCAGAAGTGACACTTCGAAAACTTAGCCTTCAGCTGATGTTTCCGTAAGATCTCCAAAACAATACGCAAGTGCGTCTTGTGCTCTTCTTCCGTTCTGGAATAAAATAGAATATCATCCACGAACACAAGTACGAACTTGTTCAACTGATCTCTGAACACTCTATTCATAAGATCCACAAAATATGCTGGCGCGTTAGTCAATCCAAACGGCATTACCAGCCACTCAAAGAAACCGGATGGTGTCCTAAAAGCAGTCTTCGGCACACTATCCTTAGCCACTCTCAACTGGTGAAATCCCATTGCCAAATCCATCTGAGAAAACACCTTAGCTTCGTGAAGCTGATCAAACAAGTCATCTATTCTCGGCAATGGATACTTGTTCTTCTTAGTCACCTTATTCAGCTCACGATAATCCACACACAACCTCAGCGATCCATCCGCTTTGGTTACAAACACAACTGGTGCACCCCATTCGGACACACTACGCTGAATGAATCCTTTCTGCAAAAGATCATCAACTTGCACCCTCAACTCATGCTGTTCCCTAGGCGCCATCCGCCTAAGAGGCATCACAACAGGTCTGGCTCCTTCAACTAGATCTATACGAAACTCGATCTCTCTACGCGGCGGTAACCCTTTGACCTCGTCAAAGACATCCTCAAATCCATTAGCGATCGGCACTGATGACAGTCCATCCCGTGGAACAACCAGCGAATACATGAAGCTCATGAAGACGCCTTCTTCATGCTTACATCGTATCACAATCTTTCGCCCCTCCACATTCTCGACTGTCACTTCCAACCTCTCGCAATCAACCTTCGTCGCATACTTCCTAAGCCAGTCCATACCCAAAATAATTCCGAACCCTGCAAAGTTCAGAACAAAGCAATCACAAACAAAAGAGCAATCATGACTCGATACAACTAGACCACGGCATAACATACACAAACAAGACGAACCCCCAACTGGATTAGTCACAACCAATGGCCTATCAACAATATCCGGTTCCAAACCTAACCGGCCTACAAGTTCATTACAAACAAACGAATGCGACGCCCCAGTATCAAACAGAACTCTAACTGGAACACCACATAGGAAAAGAGTACCTTGAACCACCACACTCTTTCCTTTCTCTTCAGCAGTAGGAGCTTTTGAAGACGACGGGACAGCTCCCAAAGCATAAGCTTGTATAATCTGCTTGTCCCTCCTCGGTTCTGGACAATTCTTCCTGAAATGCCCCGGCTTGTCACAGTTGTGACACTTCATCGGTGCCTTCGGATTCTAACAATCCTTAGAGAAATCGCCCTTCTGCTGACAATTGTAGCAAGTCACCTCGCCTTTCGGCTTCTTCTGGCCATCCTTACCCTTCTGCTGCTGCTGCTTCCTCTTTTGGTTTCCACCCTGCTGTGGTTTAGACTCTCCCTTGGTCACAGCAACAACAGATCCTTCCTTAGGAAACAGACTCTCATGCCTGAGAGCTTTCTCCACAAGCTTCTCAAATGAATCGTCCAAATGACCCACCAACTGCCTCCCAAGATAACTGTCCAAGCCTGTTACAAACTTCTCGTTCTTCTGATAAGGAGATTCAATATACGACTGGGCATACTTGGACAAAGCTTCGAACTTAGAAACATACTCAAGAACTGGTCTTCCACCTTGCTTGAGCTCCACAAACTTCTTGAACAGAACAGACTTCTGAGCTGTAGAAATGAACTTAGCTTCAAATCTAGCTTGGAATTGCTCCCAAGTAATTTCTTCCTCCGGAGTATTGATGGTAATAGAGTTCCACCAATCAGAGGCTCTCCTTTGAAGCTATCTTGATGCTAACTTTCTCTTAGTTGCATCCTCAATTCCCAAATCTCCAAAAATCCTTCTACAAGCATCTATCCACCTCTGGACTTCAATGGTTGATTTTGTTCCCAAGAAAACCTTCCCTCCAAGAGCAGTATAGTCCTTACACAACTTAGCAAAATCCACCGGCTTTGGAGTTTGGACTTGAACTCCAACATCAACTGCTGTCCCCGGAACTGGTATCCTTCTCATGATCGAAGTCATCATAGCTTCGAACATAGCTGCATAATCAGCAGTTCCTTCAGTAGCACGGCCTTCCCTAGCAGCTGGTCTCCCTCTTCGACCCATTCTCAATATCTATAAAAAGGAATGATCAGAACATCTTAGAGAAACAACTGCATAAAGGACTCAAACTCTACCAAGCTACTATATTATATATAGTAATCATCCATCAAAATACAATTACGTCTCTCATACGTAGTTACGTCAGCGAGCGTTGGGTAAAATCGATTAACCAATGCTCTGATACCAAATGTGACGACCGCCCATGACCCCTGCACCAAACCTAGAGATAGTGCGCTGTAAAGTGTGCCAGGCAGCCATGGACGACCGTCATGGTGAAATTTAAACATCAGAATCTATCGTATTACTCACAGCGCATGGATAAAATACAATAGAGAAATATACATAGTGAAGCTCCACCGAACAGAATATCATCATATAAACTTCATAACAGTTGAATACAACATCTAAGCAGTCAGTACATCAAGCCTCACTATATATCACTCAAAAAATCATACAAAGCAGTGGAACATCCAGTACATATAGTAAGAAAGCAATATGCAATACTCCAGCTCGTATCAGCACCGTGAAAAGCTAGAACAGCACCTGTCACCTGCTACCTAGTCTGCCCGTCCCAAAATGGACGAACAGCCCAAGGCAATAAGAATTAAAACATAAAGCCTTGAGTCAGACAACAGTCTTAGTGAGCAGTAAATTAACTAACAACATACCAAAAGAGCATAAAGGAAAAGGAATACAACCCTCCCACTCCAACCTCTTTCTACAGTGATAGCCCCCAGACACACACTAAGCAGAAGCAAACATAGCAGAACATACATTTTAAAGTAAAGCAATTATCACTCGAGTCAAGGGCGATGTTTTCCAAGCACAAACCCGCAAGGCCTAAACCAAGATCAGATAAGCACCCAGAAAATACCGCTCTTGAGACCGAATGACGATACATCCAAATATCCATGACTCTGGCTATCACTGTTATCATTGCTTCGGTTTCATCGTTAATTGAATGACCGGCTCATTCTTTCATCCGTCCGTCAAGGGCTAATGGTAACCCCAATTCTAGACATAACTCCGCACGTCATCGTGACCCGTGCCTAGGACTATCGAATCTGCCCAGAGTACTCGACCATCAACAGTTAGTCGTTGGGACTATCGAATCTGCCCAAACATACTCTTGCTTTGAGCATGCTAGAACCTTCAACAACGATGAGACCCAAGCCTCCTAGTCATCCTCCTCGATGACTCTTCTCATATCCATCCATTATCCTCAACTCGAACCAATCCATCGAGTTATCAACATGCTTGGAATGATCCCGTCTGGATTAAACCAAGTCTTCATCACATTAAGCCTTGCTTCATCACATCCTCACAAAGCTCCATCTCAACATCATCGTCATCAAATCTATGCATAAGAGCTTCATCATCCCGCTACATATGCCACAAGCAGCTTTCCCAATTCAAGAGCCTTTCTCTTAGCTTTTGAATCATCTTCGACCAAACTTGTCTAAACCAAATCAACAATCATCTAATTCATAACAATCAATCAAATTAAACATTAGTCCAAGTAAACAAGCACTCGAATATGATCTAAATAGACAATTATAACAATAGTGGCAATTTCGTAATTAAAGAGTCAAAAGTCTAACAAGCATGAGAACATGAACAATAACTCTATAATCTTGATGAATGAACTTGCATATGTTAACATATAGTAAAATGGATGTCAAATCATCATGGACAATGGATCTATATGGATCTACACTTTGGATTACAAAAATGCATGGAAATCATCTACTTTAACACCGAATCAAGCCAACGATCCGATATACTCCTTTGGATCCGTGTGAGAGATAATCACCACTCACCAAATCACCTAAACAACCCCAAATCAACACGCTTCAGATCTGGACAGCGAAGGATCTAGCTTGATCTATCACGAATCCACTTCAACCGAAGAAATCTCACTTCAAAAGATGAAGATCTTCAATCTAAGCTCTTGAATCTTCAATTTGATCTTCAACTTGGATGGATGGAATCACTAGATTAGAGTGGAGAAAAGAAGTGAAGAAGTGTAGAAGTCGAGCTCTCAAAATGGCAGCACTTCGTCGCTTCGAAATCCGGATCCCCAAAAATGAAGCCAACGCCCTTCTATTTATAGGCGAAAATCCCTTAAGTCGCAGCCTCGGAGTTAGGTCATCTCCGACCTATCACTTAATGCTTTGCATAAGCACACCTTCACGTGACCTACGACTCCACTGCAACGCGCGAATCTCAGATCCAACGACTTAACACATTTGCGCTTCTTCGACCTATCAGATCCAACGACTTAAAATAAAGCGCGACTTAACACTTATGCGACCTAACAGTGTTACGACCTAACACTGCGCGACATAACAAAGTCTCCGATCTAACAGGGTATACGACTTACGACTTATAAAACCTTGCGACCTAACAATGCCACTACCTAACTGCTTAGCATGTCGACCTACGACTTAGCGATCCCCACGCGACTTAACACTTAAGTCATCTGAACGACTTAACTAACAAAGGCTGCTTACGACCTAACTAACATAGCACCCCCATAGGTCGCTTACGACCTAACTACTTAACCTTAAGTCGCTCAAACGACCTAACACAAAACTCCTAGGTCGCTCACTGCTACCCCAGCTTCTTTAGGTCGTTGCCAACCTAACTATACTAACTCGGTAACCACTAGGTCGCAAACCCTCTTAACTCGCTAACATCCTATAGGTCATTCCAACCGACCTAACACTTAACCAGTGCACTTCCTTAGGTCGTAAAACCTCCTTAAGTCGTCTACGACCTATCCTCCTTCACGACCTAAGCTCCAACACACGACTTATCTCCTATATGACCTAACTCTCACACGACCTAACTACTTAGGTCGTTCCAACACTTAGGTCGCTCCACATCACTAAGTCGTCTACGACATAACTCTTAACTCGGTCACGACTTAAGACTTAACCAAATTCTACTCAAAATCTGAAATAACTTAACAACGCTAAAAATTCCAGATTTTAACGAACTTTTCGATCCGTAAAAATATGGGTCGTTACAAGACCTGTCGACCTAAGGACCCTTTGGTTCAACATGTAGGTCGACCTAGGGAGGAATGGCGGTCGACTATTCAAACGCGATTCCGTTTAGGCGATTTCCAAACTTCTTGTTGATTTTCAGGAGCAGTTTTAACATAACTAACGAATGAATTTTGAAACAAAATTTTACAAGCACGTACTAACATTCAGGCTATGATCTAGAGGAATTTCGAGAGAATTTCATGAATAGAACAAAACGATAAAATTACTCAAAGAAGCAACATGGAACATAAATGTATTGTAAACAAACTATCACTAAAATGCTTACTGTAATCAACTTTTTGCATAGATTTCTTCTTGTTTTGCATAGATCTAGCTAAATAATGTGAGTTTATGCTCACCTTGCCACTTTGAAGAGCAAAACTCATATTGTAGCCGAAAGATTGAAGCTTTAAGGAAGAAAGAGCTTCAAATAACATGTAGAAATCAATATACAAGCATGCAAAAGAAACCATTAACAGACATATCCTCAACTCAAATAAGATTTTTGATGAAATTTTGAGTTTTGAAAAAGATTACCTTTAGATTTACTCTAGATTGATAAATATCTTGGTTTGTTTGAAGAAATATGAAGATTTAAAGCTTTGATTTTGAGAAAATGTGAACTTTCGTTTACAGGCAAGAGGAAGAAGATGAGAGCAATTACTTTGTACGTACAGTAATTGTTTCTCACCTTCTCAATATCTGATTAAGTATGTTAATGGGCCTTTTGGACCCAATTTGATAAACAAATTAACTAGCCTAAGTAATTAAATCACATACTTAAGCAAATGCTCACATATTCATCTTATGTTATAAAACAATGCTTTTTTCTTCAAATTTTCATATAAACAAAATATATAAACTTATATACATAGTAAATAAAATATTTTCCATTATATAAACAGATAATTTTAGTTTTAAAACCATTTTTATCATTAAAAACACTATATTTACAAAAATACATGATTTACATCAAATAAATGCATAAATCCAAAGTTTCAACTTCAAAAATTCAACCAAAATTATTTTATTGTTTAGAAAAATATAATAAATCATTTCAACATATAATCAGAACACATTTTTAAATAAAATTTCATCTTTTTATTTAAATAAACAACCGTTAAAAATAAAATACTTTCTTTATAAATTATCAAAAGAAGTAATTGGCAATAATTAATAAAATTATTACACTTTCACTAAATAAAACCATTTTCCATTCATTATTAACCCAAAACAAATAAAATAAAATTTCTAAAGTTTATTTCACATTTTGACCAAAATTCATTGTTTATTCCAAATAAACAATTTAATTCTCCAATTTGTTTTAATTCTCAATATTAAATAATAATCTCTGTTATAATCTAATATTTATAGGTAATCTCCAAAACCAGGGTTGTTACAATTCTCCTTCTCATTCGCTTAAATACTACAAAAACATGTATTTTATATATAAAATAATTTAGTTGAGAAAACAAGCTTTTAAAACCATTTTTCGAAAATCAGTTTTAAAAACTATATTTGAAAATTCCCTTATTATAGAGAATAAATAGATTTTATACTTAAAAATACTTTAAAAATATTATATAATATTATTTTAAATGCCAATTTATTTTGAAATTATTTCAAAATTGTTTTGGAAATATCCGTGCTCGAAAACGAAGAAAAACTAAGAAAACTCTCAAAATCGATATTCGAATATGATTCAAATTTAATTCAAATTCAATTCCAATTTTGACCAGGAGGTCGACCTTTGCCCACCTAAGGTCGACAGGCCGATCAACCTCAAGGGCCTCTGAGTCGACCTATATGTCGACCTAGAGAGAGAATGTGTCGACCTTCTCACACGAATTTGTTCGAGGTTAAAATCAAACTTTGTATTCAATTTTCAGTGCAGTTTTAAGCATTTAAATGATAGTATTTTGCCAACAAATTTGGCAGGCATGAACTACTGCAAATTAACTACCAACAGATTCGGTAGAATTTCATTGTCGAAATCAAAAGATATAAGCATGCAAAGAAGTAGTATAAAACAGTTTCACAGTAAAGAAAACTGTCAATAGAAAAATGATTATAGTAGCTTATTTTGCACAGATTGAAGCATTTAGCATTATTGTTTTGCTAGATTTGTGAGCTTATCAACTCACCTTGCTTTGATTGTTCAAAAATTCGAATTTATGTAGAAAGATTGAAGCTTTGGAGCGATTCTTGCCTTCAAGAACCTGTATAAGATGAATACAGTATATGCAAACAAGAATTTACAGTAAATTAGAA
Organism: Allium fistulosum; assembly: GCA_030737815.1. Lineage (NCBI taxonomy): Eukaryota > Viridiplantae > Streptophyta > Magnoliopsida > Asparagales > Amaryllidaceae > Allium > Allium fistulosum. The sequence goes on from CM060904.1 coordinate 133,783,849, forward strand.
AACCATTTCTCAAATCAAGATTTTGATCAAATTATAGGGTTTTGGAGTTTGATTGCCTTTAGATTGAAAAAGATCTCGGTTTGTTGAATAAATTTGAAAATAAGATTGGGATTTGAAATTTGTGAGTTTGGTTTACTGTATTTTATTTCTGGTTGAAAGAGGAAGAAGTCATAAAATGAACGTATATATATATATATATATCTTTTTCTCTTTTTAAATATCTGGTTAAGTGCTAATGGGCTTTTTGGACCTAAAATTAAAAGAAAACAAATTAAGCTAATTTAATTAACACAAAACCAAATGTATTCATATTTACACTATATTACAAAACAAATGCATTTGTTCTTCCAAGTTTTAAACCAAATAAAATATGTGAACTTACATACATATAAAGAAAAGTATTTTATACTATATAAAAAGATAATTTTTATTCTTAAAACATTTTTATTATTAAAATCATTTATTTTACAAAATACACTATTTCCATAAATAAATGCATATAACCTTATTTTTAACTTCAAAAATTCTACAAAAATTATTTTTTTTCTTGCTTAGAAAATTATAGCAAACCATTTTAAACTCAAATTTATAATCAAAACACATTTTTAAATCAAATTTCACCTTTTTATATAAATATACAACCTTTAAAATCAAATACTTCCTTTAAAAATAATTAAATGAAGTAATTGGCAATAATTAATAAAACTATTACATTGTATCTAAATAAAACCATTTTCCATTCATTATTAACCCAAATAAATAAAATAAAGTTCCAAACTTTATTTTCACATTTTAATTCCTAAGATCCATTGTTTATTCCAAATAAATAATATAAAATCTCCAATTTTATTTTAATTCACAATATTAAATCATAACTACCGTTATAATTTAATATTGGTAGGTAATCTCCAAAACCAGGGTTATTACACTTTGTTAGTATTAGAAATTGTTGGTAATTTGTAATTCTTTTGAAAACCAGTTAATTATCAATCTTAGTTAATTTTATGTTGATAATAAGATGAAATTTTATTTTTGTAATAAAAGAAAAATGATTTGAAATGGGTCATTTATATAGGAGGTTATTAAGAAATGTAAGGCTTAATAAATGAAGAAGTCATGAGATTTAATCTTTTTTTTAATTGTGAGAACAATATTACAATTTAATATGTAAATCCCAAAATTTATTTTAGATGAATATTTGTCTCTTATAAGTGGAAGAGGTTAATTATCTCTTTCAAATTGAGTCTTTAAAAATTAATTGTTAGAGAACTTGTTTATGAAAAGAAATGAAAGTATTTCTAATTTGTGAATTGTTTCTTGTAAAAGACAATTACATAAAGTAAATCATAATTTTGGAATATCTTAGCTTTTCAAAAAGGAGGATTTTGGAATAAATGATTTAGTGTAAAACCATGTTTTTAAAATAAAGTTTGAAACCAGAATGGTTTGGGAAATTTCAATTTTCAAATTGATTTGAAAGCTGAAAATTTATTTGGATAAGTGCTGTATTAAAATGGCAATAACTTGAGATTTATAATTCGAAATGAAATCAATCTTTTTGTAAAAGAAAAAGATTTCAGTAAGCTATCAATTTTATTTTACCACTTTAGAAGATTTTGCAACTATTTCAGTTTAAAAGGGTTTTGAAAGTGGATGGACATTTCTGTCCCATTATGAATTTCTAAGATTTAAGCTGAAAGTAAATTTGGTATAACTTTCAAACTGTAAATCTGATATTTATGATCTTTATATAGTTGGAAAGCATAGACTTAGTAGAACAACTTTCATTTTATAAGTAATCTCAGATTTTGAGTTTGCTAGGTCAAAACTTAAGATCTTTATAGTAGGTTTGAAATTGAAAAATAGTAATAATGATTTCTTTCCTATATGAGTCAAATGATATGCTACCTATTTTGTGAATGTAATACTTTCTATCAAGTAAATGTAACCTAATGGTTTATTGGAGTGGAAAATTTGTTACAAGTTATAACATATTTGTGGGAGAATTAAAGGGTAAAACAAACCAAAATTTTATTCACTTTGAATGAACATTAATGAGTTTAAATTAAAAATCTAAATAAGAAGTTATGGAAATTTTCAAGTGCTGAAAATTAAGAGTTTAATTATGAAGATAATGGATTTGAAAACTCTAAAAGCATAGGGTTAGTAAAAGAATTATAAAATCCATTCCTTATGTTTAACTTGCCTTTGTGCAAATATTTTTCGACTTGCATTTAGGCAGTCGTACGAGTTTGGTGGTATCGGGAGACATCACATACCTCTTGTTGAGTTTTATTTCTATAATGATTGTCAATCTTATATTGGTATGACTCCTTTCGTAGCTTTATACGGAAGATCATGTCGATTATATCTTGTGAGTTAGAGTCTTGGGAAAAGAGGTGATTAAAACCCCGATCTATTCGAGAAGCTTTTGAGAAATCAATCTTACCTGATTGATCATTTTGTAGCATCCTATCCGAGTTCTTGTTTCGAAGGTGAGACATTATGGAAATCATGATGTTCTGCTCATAAAAATTCAATGGTCTGATAATCCCAATGCCTATACTTAGGAAACCATTGAATTTCTCGAGCAATCTTATCTTGCTTTTCTTTCTTATTGTGACGAGGGCAAGAATTTTAACTTGAGCTATCTATTTCCCTTTGCTTGATGAAATTAATCATGTTGAATACAACTCTTCTTTAGAAATTGCAAGGAGGTAATTTTATAAGGAGGAGTCTGTAACAATCTTAGTTTCGACGATTACCTATAATATTAAATTATAACGGTGGTTATAATTTAATATTAAAAAATAAAAAATAAATCGAAGCTATAAATTTATTAAAAATGGTTTATCTTAAATAAACAATGAGTTTTGGAGAATAATTGGAATTTTAGATTGTTTGGTTGAGAATTTGAATAAATTGTGAATAATAAGAATATGTTAATTTTGGGTTAATAAATTAATTAAGTAATTATGTTCAACATTTATTTGTTGAAATAAATGTAAGTTGCTGAAATTAAAGTTTTAAAAACTTTGTTTTGTTAATTTGGAAGAGATATAATCATTTTATGGTTTTAAATTAAGATAATGCAATAATTTTGTAAATTATTGCCAATATTGAATTTTTATTGATTTTAAAGGAGATATTAGAAGTATTTATGTATTTTATAAATAAAAAGGTGAAATATTGTTTAAAAATAATATTTTGATGTAAAAACGGAGTTAACATGATTGGTTGTCTTTGTTTTGACAAGAAAACAACTATTATATAAGTTTTTATGTTAAAAATGGTGTTTTATGTAATAAAAATTGCAAATAGGTGTATTTAATTAAAAATATGGTTTTAATGATAGAAATTAATTTTTATAGCTAAAATAATTTTTATTACGTTGTGAAAACATTTTTAGTTTACATAAACATTTATTGTAGAAATTTATTTTGTTTTATTGTGTGAAAATGTGCGTATATATTGAGAAAATAAGTGAAAACTGTATTTTACTTAGTTGAATTTTCACTAAGTATGGTAATTGGGCTAATGGGTAGAGGTGGAGATTCAAAACCCACCTCTAGAATGCTCAGGAGAAACTGAATCCAGTCTCCTTTCTCTCTTCACTTCTTTCTCAAAAAGAAAACTTATAGTAAAAATAAAATTTGCTACCTTCTTATCAAATTGAAATCTTGCTCCAAAACTAGCTGAATTAGTGAGAAAATTTGTAAATTAAAGAGTAAAATAGATAATCAAAGCCATAACTACAAATTATTTCATCAAAACTTTGATCTTGAGAAGAGGTTTTCTGTAACTCTATCTTTTTCTTTCTGCATGTTCTATTTTCTAGTTTTTATAGGTTTGTGAAACTTTTTTGCACTAGAAAGCTAGAAACTTGCCTCTGAAACTTGTTTAAATCTTTGCTAAGGTGAGTTAAACCTCACGAATTCTAACTTAGAATAAGTTCTGTGTTGGAATCGATTCAACTTGTGTTTACTGTAACAAGAATTTTCTGTTTGAAGTTTACAGTTACAATATGTTTCATACCCTATCCTTGTGTGATTATAACTTTCTGGTTTTGCTATGAAATTATGCCAGATCTTCTCCAGATTGTAATTCGAGTGTTGTATTTGGTGTGTGCAAATTTTTACACTCAAATTCATCTTTCTGATATCCGGAACTATTGCTCAAAAATCTATTGAACAAAGTAGAAAACGACCTGGAATAATCGAGTGAATCGGGTTGACGTTGCACCCTCATGGGTCGACTTATAGGTCGACCGTAGGGTCGACCTAAGCAATGTATAGGTCGACCTGTATGTTGGAGAATTGCCTACATAGTTTCCTTTCTTTTGCATTGTTTTCCTTCTTGTTCAAGGGTCTTTTGCAACCTATTTTGGTGATGTTTTGAGATATTTTTGAAGGGCTCTAAACTATCAATAGGTAAGCCAAAATTTTGGTTGATCCAAACTCTGGATTGACGAGTTTTTGAGACATTTTCATATGCTGAATTTCGGTGATTTTGATGATTTCTAGTATTTTCGAACACGAGTTTTCTAAAATGATTTTTGAAATGATTTTTTTAATTTAAATGGCTTTCTAAATATTTATTTTTCAATATTTAAAAATTATTCTTAAATTATTTGAAAGCTATTAAAATATATTTATTTCCTATAATAAAGAGAAATTTTAGAGGAAATATTTTCCATACGATTTCAAAATTATTTTAAAACAAGTTTTCACAAAAAAGTTATTTTCTAAATAAAATATACTATTTTGCACTCTTCGAACGTATGAGGAAGAGAATTGAATGATTTAGTAAAACATGTGGTATGGGACACTTGTGTTACTTTTTTTATTAACTCCGGACTTGTTCATTTGAAGCCATGAACTTTCGAGTTGTTATTTGTGACTGCCATTCTTTGGCATGTTTTGAGATTTGTGAATTCCTATTTTTAGGAATTATTTGAGATTTACCAATCTTTGGTGAACATTAAGGTTTGAGATCTCCTAATTTAGGAGTTATGGTCTATGAAAACCATCACGATGTCTTTTGTACTTGTCGATGATATGAGGCAAGTTATGCGTTTGAGATCTCCTATTTTTGGAGTTATGGTTTGTTAAAAACCTTCACGATGTCTTTTTGTACTTGCCGATGATATGAGGCAAGTTATGTGCTTGAGATCTTCTATTTTAGGAGTTATGGTTTGTGAAACCATTACGATTTCTTTTGTACTTTCCAGTGTTATGAGGAAAGTTATGAGCTTTCTGAGATTTATGATTTTGATGATGTTGTTTTCTAGTGTGGCATTGACTAGCAGTTAGTGAACCGTTAAGTGAGAACGTGAGGTATGGGACGCACCGTTAAGATTTTTCAGATTCCTATCTGAGATTTTGACACATTCACGAGTTATGCCAGTACTTTAGACCTTTGAGTCATCACAAGTTATATGTGAGTTCGGTCATCACAAGTTATATAGACCTTCGGGTCATCAATAATTTATGGGACTTCGGTCACCACGAGTTATGTGACTTCGGTCACCACGAGTATAACCTTTGGTTCCATGAGATAGGAACCTAATACATAGTACTAGACTTGAGTTTAGCACGTGCAGCATTGCTTTAGCATGCAATCGGGAATTTGGATCCAATCCGGGATTTTGTGTAACAACCCCAAATTTAAGATATAATAATTAATAAATGAATTACTGAAATGATAAAATAACTTCGTGAAATTATTAGAATTGAGCTATGGGAGTTGCACCATTGTGTTTGTAGTCATTTTCTGGTCAAATTCCATATATAAAACGTCAGAATCCAAGATAGAACGAAGGAGATACGAATTAAACAAGAAAATAAGAATACACACACACACAGACATACATATTAGGGCTAGGTCGACACCAGGTTGAACTAAGCACTGCCTAGGTCAACTGACTGGTCAACCTAGGAGAGGGGACGGTCGACCCACTCTGTTGGTGAGCAAAGAATTTAATTCCTTGTTCTCTTGCGATTTCAACACGTCATTTGCATTCTTTATTCTCGTCTAGTGCGTCCGTGCTTCCATCCGACGGCTCCTATTCATCCTATGACGTGGTTGCACCATATTTAGTCTCCAAATCCAACGGCCTGAGATCCACAGGTGTCCATATAAATAAGACCCTAGGCCTAGCTATTTTTCTCATTCTACATTTTCTCCATTTGGGTTCACCTTCTCAGGCATGACCCTAAAAGGAATAATTTTTCGAGGAGAAAATCGTTTTAAATTAAATTATTTTATAACCCCAAGTTGATCCAAGAAGACCAAAGGAAGAGCTAAGGACCACAGGTGAGTGATTGTAATTATTTTAGACTTTTAAGTAATTTAAAATAATATGGTTTCCAATAGTTATAGTTTTTCTACAATTTTGGAATAGCCATTTTATCAATTTATTGTTAGTTTTAGATTTATTTTTTAGTCTATTTCATTTAGCTATTCTTTTGAATTATTTGTAGTTAATTACTGTTAATTTTAGCTTTTCTATTTATTTATAGTTATTTACAGTATTTATAACTATATATTGTTATTTACGTGCTATTTACATTCTTTGCGTTTTGGATTTTATTCTGTAATTGTCAGTTTTTTTCTATTTTTCTTTTTACGCGAATGGAATAGAATAGATTAAAACGCGACTATGGACTGAATAATAAGAATACTGAAATTATGAAAATAAAGATGTGAAATGTGAAGACTGTAATTGAACTGAATTTAAGATGTTTGCAAGCCTAATTATGATGTATAATTATGACTAAAAGAGTTAATGGAGATAGTAGCTTATTTTTATACTTAGAACTTAGGTTAAACAATAAGCACAACTATAACGTAGATTATAATTAGTAACATAACAGAATGAGGCTTATTTTGAGACTTAGAATAAATTAATAAGCAAAGATAGCAAGGATAACCATAGAGGCTTATTTAAACAATTTATACTAAGTTAATAAGCAAAGATGAAAGTAGCATGTACCAATAACCTTCCCTATTATTTCTATGGACAAGATGGTCTTACATTAGCCTGAAGTGAGACTGAAGGCACACATATGCTGGAGTAGTGGTAAATAAATTGTCAATAAATAGAAGTTCAAATCATGGAGATTTGGACAAAGGGGCGAAACTAGATATTGTTTGGATGATAGACCCGTACCAACAACATTTCTCTATTTCTATGGACACGGTGTCTCACAATAGCTTTAAGTGAGATGAGATCACGCTTATGCTGGAGCAGTGGCAAGTAAGAGGTTGAATATATGGAGTAATAGGTAATACGATCTTAGTAGCGTGCGACTTCCAGTGATGGCTCATAAATCGTTATGAGTTCCAAGCGCTTAGTATGTATCTTCCGTAGACACTAGTGTCTTCTGTGTAGGGATCTATAGGAGCTGGGCCACAATCTTCTATCTAGAGCCCTTTAGGGGCCGGTTAGTAGTAGGCACTATGTAGAAGGTCGTTCAAAGGGTAGAATTATGACTTCAGCCTAATTAAAGTAGGATCGAGAATTGAGCCTAATCAAAGCAGCCATCTAAGACAAGTGCAAACAATCCAAGTTATCTAATCATATTAATCTAGTAATAGTTAACCGTATTTATTTCCAGTTTTACCTTTCCTTCTATATCTTCTTTATTTCCTTTTATACTAGAATTGTTGCAAAGTCTATTACCTTTACCTTGCTTAAGAATTCTAGTAATTACTATCATTCACCAAACCTTTAGTCTGACTCCTCTATTTTCCCCTTCCCTCCATAGGCCATCAAAGGCAAGGATGTTAGATTGCAGACTCTTGGAGACTTCTGTTGTGGAGATTCTTTCACGTATTTCTCTTCTTCATTTTCAGTTTTTAGTTCACTTGATGTATTGGCACTTTATTTGAGAGTGATAGTTTTGTATTCTAATTTTTATGAGACTGAGATTATGATTTTCATGAGACATGTATTGTTATTTTGAGACATCCTATGTCTTTGGTATTTATAACTCTATCTTATAAAGCTGGATTTTTAATAAGCTATTGTTTTAGTTATTTCCACTGTTTTAATCTATTTTGTCTAATGAATCTTAATCTCCATATGTTTTTAGCTATACTTGCAACGCACCACATCTTTAGTGTGCCCTTTTGTGTATACTAAGGGGTGTGGGGTGTTTCATTTGGTATCGGAGCCTAAGGCTACAAGATTCCTAAAAATTTGTCTTAAAAGTAAAGTATTTTTCAAAATAACTTATTTTAAAAGTATATTTCGAAAAAGAAGCTCTTTAATTTAGAATTAGTTTTCAATGTAATAAAAAAGTTTTTTTCAAATATCCCCTCAAAGTCTAGTTCAATCTCCTTTCGACACTTTCCTAAACTCTCTTTTTCTTTGCATAGAATGGCAGACGCCTCTAATCTTCCTGAGGGAATTCCAGTCCTAGGCTGGTTTCGTTGGTATCTACAAGCCACGACTCCAAAACTACAAGGGAAAGCGCCCAATCCAACACCAGCGGGTGGGAATCCCATCAACCCACCTATAGCAATCAATTTCTCTAAGATTTGTAAGGATTTTGCAAGTTTGGGTGGAAAGATATTTTTTGGTGCGAAGAGCTTTATGGAGGCATAGGCTTGGTTAAGGAACACCGAGAGGATATTCGGGCTACTAGGATTGGAGGATCAGCAGCGAGTTCAGCTAGCATCTTGGCAGCTGAAAGAGGAGGCTTCTTATTGGTGGGAGGTTATTCAGTTGGAAGGAAGAGATGTTTGTTGGAATGGGTTTTGAAAGAGATTCGACAGAAAGTTTTTATCTCAAGCAGAAGAAAGCGTTCAGTTGGAGCGATTTATTAGCTTGAAGCAAGGGAGTTTGTCAGTGAAGGAGCATATCAGCCAATTTAATAAGTTGTCGTCGTTTGGAAAGGAGTTGGTGAATACACCGCATAAGAAGGCTATGAGGTTCGTGAAGGGATTGAATTAGCCCCTTCAAGGGTTATTGTTGACTCACGTACCAATGGGAGCTACCTATGAGTCAATGATTGAGATAGAACTTATGTATGATAAGGCTAAGGAGGGGGAGTCTAAAGAAGTTGTTAAGATGGAAGGTCCTAAGAAGAAATAGTAGGAGAACAATAAAGAGAAGAAGAAAGGAGAAGGCCCTCAGAAACAAATCAAGGAGTGAAGTGCCATAGTTGTGGGATTGTTGGACATCTCTCCAAAGAATGCAGGATGAAGGGGAAGTGCTATAATTGTTGACAACCAGGTCACATGAGTAGGAATTGTCCCTAGGAGATAGGGCAGGGAGTGGGTGCACCGGCGGCAAAGATTCAAGCATTAGATGCAACACCTTCCAGCAGTGGCCTGGATAGAGGTAGGAAAGCCACCGTGGAAGGTTTGATTTTTATTTCTGATTTTCCCATTCAGACACTTTTTGATTCTGGAACATCACACTCTTTCACCTCTAGTTCTTTGGTAGATTGTTTGCACTTAGACACCTCTTTAGTAGTAGAATCCTGTGTTGTTTTAAACCCTATAGGAAGATCGATGCATTTATCCATGATTTATAGGGGTTTGAAATTTTTTATACTAGGCATAGAGTTTGATAATGATGCTTATATATTTATTTGGTACTTCACAGAGTAGGCACTAGGAGGACCACTAGCAGAGTCCGTAACATAGGTATCAGGCGGTCTGAAGCGGGATACATAATGTAGGCGAAAGGCGGTCCATCATGTTTGTTAGATTTTTCGGTTGACTATGATGTAGGCATTTGACGGTCCAGGTTATACCTGTAGGCATTTGACGGTCCATCGGCAGAAACTAAAGGTACGCTAATAGGAATCTAGTCTAACGGTCTTCACATGATATTGTTGCAAAATAAGGGTAGACATAGGAGACATTTGGTCATGGTACGACTAGAGAAGGGCAGTATATGATTTTGGAGATGTATTGGCTATCCACATACGGAGCTATATGAGACATCGAGAGGAGAGTCGTTAGACTAGAGACAAGTAGTGGTAAGGCTCTCGAGGTTTCTTGCTACCCATAAGGGTCAGTCATGTTGAGCTTCCTTTACTCTCTCGATTCATCATCAACAAGGTTAGATTCAGTTCCAGTCGTTGGAGATTTCCCGGATGCCTTTGAGAAGGTCAACACATGGAAAGAGATTGGGGAACGACCATGTATATTTAGGTTCAGATTATGGGAATCCAAAGAGAGGTAGGCAAAGATTGGAGATGTACAATAGATTCAATGGAGAAAAGCCCATATGTAGATAATTGCAAATATTACAATTGTATTACCTTGAAGTAGATGCAAGCATATAAGAGGATATGAGAAAAAGGCTTTGGAAAGGAAATCAGAGTACCAAAGCTTAGGAAGGGTACTCCTAGGTTAGTAAGAACAAAATCCACTTTGTGTCTAACCTAATAAAATGAAAATTTTGAAATTAAAAAGTTGAAAAATATAATTGTTAATATTTTCTTTTTGAGAAAGTAAATATTGGGATTTTGAAAAAAAAAGTGGTATGGGATTTAGATTGGTTTTTATATGATATAAATTTTATAAAAGTGAAATTCTTTTTGAAGAATTATAGAGCGTATATAGCTCGCTGATTTCTTTGTAGGTAAACAAAGATTTTAAATACAAAAACCTAGAGTGTATTAAGTAACGAAAATGTAGGTTATAACATTTATTGCTGTAATAGATGTTTTCATGGAAAATAAAAAGGGCATAGACTATAACACTATTGTTGTAGTAAGTGACTCCCAGAGTAAATGGTTTTACATAGTATATGCAAATTTAATTGTATTTATTTTAATTCATACACTGGTATTTTTGGGTTGTTGTAACGGTGTTTTACGCAACATCTGTTTTCACCCAAACAAAAATGTGTTTTAAAGATGGTTTCTAAATATAGAAATAAAATGGTTTGTAAGTACACTTATTTTTTTATAAAGTATAAAAAAATGTTTCCTAATTATGGAAATGTTAAAACAGTTTTGAAAATGAGTCCTTTTGAAAAAGTAAGTGTAAGTTAAATTTTGGGGGATTAATAAATTTCATAGAAAGTGAATATATATATATATATATTAGACATACTTTAATCTATTGGAAGAAAATGAATAATGATATTATTTTCTATGAAACCGGATCACAAATGTTTTGCGCAAGTTATAAGAAATACGTGAAAGAGATATACAAGGTATGTGAAGCACCATATTTTGTATAGCCTATTCCGAAAATATAAAACAAGTTCCTTGTAATTTCACATAAACATAAAGTCCTCTTTTAAAAGATTTATAGAAGGTTTTAGCATTAATAGTTTCTCATAAGAGAAAGTAGTTCCAATACATCAAGGTATAAAGCTATTAGAGGTAATAAGAAGATGTTTTGAAAACACATGAGTACATTTTAAAAATATTTTAAAAGAGAATGGTTTGGTGAAAAAGTAAATAAGTTTTTGGAAGTGAAAAACTTAAGAATAGTTAAATTTAAAAATCCCAATTTTTATAAAAGTTGTAAAGGTCTATAAAAGAAAAAGAGTAATAAGTTTTGAATTTCATAGAAATTTGAAAATAACACTTTTAAAGACAAAAGTTTTGGGATCTGATGTTTTAATTTTTTTTAGAAGTTTTAATTTTTGAAAATAAAAGGAAAGTACCAAACCAAACTCCTGTAGGTGGAGTAGATAGGAATTGTTTCCTAAGTATGATGGAAAAAGTGTAAGCCTATGTAGGAGATAGGAGAAATTACTTTTAGAAGTAATAGTAGGAGTTTCTGAAAAGTGTAAAGGACACTAGTGAGACCTAGGAATGTTGCTTCATGTGAGTAGACTATATAGGTATAATAAAGTGATATTAATAAGACGGTAAGACACATGCGGTTGAGTATGTGTATTCTTGATTTTGGAGGAACTAGGGAGGAGCATCTTCCTTTAGTGGAGTTCGCATATAATAGTAGACTTCAAGCTAGCATTAGAATGGCACTTTTCAAAGCCCTTTATAGAAGACCATGTAAGTCGCCTTCGTGTTGGTTAAAGTCTATAGATTTCTATTTGGTCTTGACATAATTAAAGAGACTTCGGAGAAGATTGATTTGAAAAGGAGAAAATTCGTATCTAATGTCCGCATCTCTCTAATAGTATGCTTTCGAATTTCCTATTTCCATCTTTAGTTTTAAATAGGTTCTTTCCTTTATTATCCTTTGAGAGGGTAGAACTTATGATTTAACCTATGGATGGTAAGATTTAATTTAAACATGTTATTAGAACATTTTTGTATGATGGATGCTAGGGGTTATAAGTGTTTGCTAGTGGATGCTAATGGATGCATATATTTACACTAGGCACCATTATCCTTTAGGGATCGGCCTTACTAGGACACTAGAGCATATGCATATGGATGTGTGTGCATTTGCATTTTTATTTTTCATGGTTGCTATAAATGGATGAAAATCACATGATTGCTGCATTTGGATGATGATTATAGCATGCATATAGAACTATTAGTTATTAATAGGAATTTTGCATTCATTTGGATACATGGCATAGAAATGATTGCATAAAAGGAGGTCAACTTAATCAGTGGACCGCCTAATCTTTTGCATTAGTTAGAGACATTGACACTACACTAATTGCTTAAGTATCATAAATCGCATTAGAAAACTTAAGGACAATGGATGAATGGGTGATGATTGAGTAGTTGGTTGTAGAACTTTGATGATAAAAACATTTAGTGCATTCTTTTATCCTCAGAGATTTTAGGGACAAAATCCCTTAAGGAGAGGAGAATGTAACAACCTGATATTTGAGCTATGATAACTAATTAATGAATTAATGAAATAATAAAATAACTTCATGAAATTATTAGAATTGAGCCATTGGAGTTGCACCATTGTGTCTGTGATAATTTTCTGGTCAACTTCCATAAATAGAACGTCAGGATCCGAGCTAGAATGAAGGAGATATGAATTAAACAAGAAAATAATATATATATATATATATGGTTAGGTCGACCACTAGGTCAACCTAATCACTGCCTAGGTCGACCGGCCGGTCGACCTAGGAGAGGGGACGGTCGACAGGTAGGTCGACCCGCCCTATAGGTGAGCGAAGAAATTAATTCTTCATTCTCTTGCAATTTCAACACGTCATTTTCATTCTTTCTTCTCATCTGGTGCGTCTATGCTTCCATCTGACGGCTCCAATTCAGCCTATGACGTGGTTGCACCATATTCAATCTCCAAATTCAATGGTCTGAGATCCATAAGCGCTCATATAAATAAGACCCTAGGCCTAGCTATTTTTCTCATTCTAGATTTTCTCCATTTTAGTTTACCTTCTCAGGCAGGACCCTAAAAGGAATAATATTCCAAGGAGAAAATCGTTTTAAATTAAAATATATAATAATCCCAAGTGGATCTGGGAAGACCAAAGGAAGAGCTAAGGACCATATGTGAGTGATTGTAATTATTTTAGATTTTTAGTTGATTTAAAATAAAATGGTTTCCAATAGTTGTAGTTTTTCTACAATTTAGGTTAGCCTTTTTATTGGTTTATTGTTAGTTTTTGATTTATTTTTCAGTCTATTTCTTTTAGCTATTCTTTTCAGTTATTTGTAGTTAATTACTGTTAATTATAGCTTTTCTATTTATATACAGTTATTTGCAGTATTTATAATTATTTACTGTTATTTACGTGTTATTTACATCTTTTCTACGTTTGGGATTTTCTTCTGTAATTGTCAGTTTCTTTCTATTTTTAATTTTACGCGAATGGAGTAGAATAGATTAAAACACGATTATGGACAAAATAATAGGAATACTAAATTTCGGAAAATAAGATGTAAAATGTGAAGATTGTAATTGGATTGAATTTAAGATGTTTGCAAGCCTAATTATGATGTATAATTATGACTAAAAAGAGTAAATGAAGACAGTAGCTTATTTTTATACTTAGACCTTGGGTTAAGTAACAACACAATTGTAACATAGGTTATAATTAGTAAAAGAACAGAATGAGGCTTATTTCGAAACTTAGAATAAATTAATAAGCAAAGGTAGAAAGGATAACAGTAGAGGCTTATTTAAACAATTTATACTAAGTTAATAAGAAGAGATGAAAGTATGACCTGTACCAACAGTATTCCCTATTATTTCTATGGACCCGATGGTCTCACATTAGCCTGAAGTGAGACGAGGGCACACTTATGCTGGAGTATTGGTAAATAAATGGTCAATAAATATAGGTTGAAATCATGGGAATTTGGACAAATGGGCGCAACTAGATATTGTTTGGATGAGGACTCGTACCAACAACATTTCCCTATTTCTATGGACAAGGTGTCTCACTAAAGCCTGAAATGAGAGGAGGGCACACTTATGCTGAAGTAGTGGTAATTAAGAGATTCAATAGATGGAGCAACAGGTAACGCAAGCTTAGTGGTGGTCACGCATGCGACTTCCAATGATGGCTCATAAATCGTTATGAGTTCCAAGCCCTTAGTAGGTGTCTTCCATAGACACTAATGTCTTCTGTGTATGGACCTACAGGAGCTGGGCCACAATCTTTTGTGTAGAGGTCTATAGGGGCCAGTCAGCAGTAGGCATTATGGAGTAGAAGGTCGTCCTAAGGGTATAACTAGGACTTCAGCCTAATTAAAGTAAGAACGTGAATTGTGCCTAATCAAAGCAGCTATCTAAGACAAGTGCAAACAATCCAAGTTATCTAATCATATTAATCTAGCAATAGTTAACCATATTTATTTCCATTTTTACCTTTCCTTTTATATCTTCTTTTTTCCTTTTATACTAGAACGGTTGCAATGTTTATTATCTTTACCTTGCTTAAGAATTCTAGTAATTACTATCATTCATCAGACCTTTAGTTTGACCCACTCCTCTATTTCCCACTTCCCCCCATAAGCCATCAAGGGCAAGAATGGTAGATTGCAGACTCTTGGAGACTTATGTTGTGGAGATTCTTTCATGTATTTCTCTTCTTCATTTTCAATTTTTAGTTCAATTGATGTACTGGCACTTTATTTGAGAGGGATAGTTTTGTACTCTGATTTTTATGAGACCGAGATTATGATTTTCATAAGACATATATTGGTATTTTGAGACATCCTATGTATTTGGTATTTATAACTCTATCTTATGAAGCTGGATTTTAAATAAGCTATTGTTTTGATTGTTTCCACTGTTTTTATCTATTTTGTCTTGTGAATCTCAGTCTCTGTATGTATTTAGCTATACATACAACGTACCACATCTTTTAGTGTGCCCTTTTGGGTATACTAAGGGGTGTGGGGTGTTTTATTATGAGTCTTGGGTTTTATTATGATTTCACCATTTCAAGATGATTGCTTTATATATTTTATAGCCTAGAGCTGTATGAGATTTTATTTATATATGGTGATTTCACTTATGAGGTTTTGAACTCTCAATTGAGTTCCACAAGTTATAATTTTTTTGATGATTTATGTGGTTTCCTTCTTAGATTTTATATGATTTTATCGAAATCTATATTTGAGTATCTTTTAATAAGGAAACACTCATATTTATTTGATGTTATTCACAAATTAACCCTAGTGACGTTTCTTTGTTTCCATCACTTTGAATTTGAGTAAAATCTAAGTTTATATCATTCCTTTTTTATTAAAGGAATGTTTCCTTATGAGACTTATATCCTATTTGTCTATTACTGATCATCTTGTTCAAGTTAGATTGACTTGTGTATTAATTACGTGTTAGATTGAGTTGCAAGTTAGACTATTTGGCTTTTGCTTAGCTGTTCTCTATGGATCCATCTATCAGCCTATTGGATATATGCATAGTTTTGAGTACTTACTTGTAAGTGTTTGACATGATTATGTATATTCTTTTGTAGGAAACTTGATGTATATTTACATAATGGTGTATCACCACTCATGTACGACACTAGGTATTGTACTTGATGTGTGTGTGTATATGATAGTGTTTGCTGTTTTGTGATCTGTGTTCATTATTTATGTTATATTTTGTTCTGAATCGATCCTATAGCCACCGTGGTATTGTATTAGATAAGAATTAAGTATGTCAAATAATTTAAGATG
Source organism: Allium fistulosum (assembly GCA_030737815.1). Taxonomy (NCBI): domain Eukaryota; kingdom Viridiplantae; phylum Streptophyta; class Magnoliopsida; order Asparagales; family Amaryllidaceae; genus Allium; species Allium fistulosum. Next base: position 133,799,922 of record CM060904.1, read on the forward strand.
AAATGAAAAATGAAAAAAAAAATTAAGCACATTATCGACATACTTAATACTTATGTAATACAAGAATATGATGGTCACTCCTAACCAGCCTATTCTCTGCACTAACAAACAATATTATCTAGTAATACTCTTTGCTAGTGTGGGTCTCGAAGTAGGGTGTTACATCTTTTGTACCAAATCTAACGGTCACTACTTTCGTCCAATATCATTGAAAAACTTTATACTTAAAATATAGATGTTACATTTCTTAATTCCTTCAAAGATAATGTTTGGTTCATTATTTTCAACATTGTAGTTATCTTTTTCAAACTTAATTTGAAAACTCTTATCACACAAATGACTAATCCTAAGAAGCCATGTTCTAGATTCCTAACAAGTAAAACATTAGAAATAGTAGGAGTTTTAGAGTTACTGACATTGCTGATGCCAATCATATATCCTTTTGAGTTGCCTCCAAAGTTACCGGTCCGCCATTGACGCAGCGGATAATTCAAAACAAACTTCAATCGTTGAAAAGTAGCAATCGATGGAATGAAGAATACTGAAATGCCCAAATTCGTTGATCCGAAGATACCGAATTCTAGCTATCTCAAACACGTTGATAGCGCACTATACCGTGTTTAAAGATCTACGATTCTTCGCACGTTGATCTAGCGCACTAGATTCCGTGAATCGGCTTCAACAAACGTTGATTCGAGCGCACTCGAATGACGTAGGTGGAGATAGGAGATTACACTCAACTACCGATTTAAATTGAAAGCACAAAGCTAACAAAAGAGAATTTTATTCAAATTTCAACAACCCACAAAATGACACAACTCTCGGTATTTATAGTTGTTTACAACCACACATGCTACAACATAGCCTAGGTCGTACACGACCTAAAATTATCTCGATCTAACATTACATATTTCCGTACGACTTATCGTACAGAGTACGAACTAAAAAAATACAACGCTCGACTTAAAGACACATTCACTTCGAAGTAGCAGCTTCCCAAATCAAATGCAGCAACTTATAATTTTCACGCGACCTAAAATTAAGGTCGTTCGCGACTTAGACATCATCAGCGATCTAAGAGAAGGTGGAAACAAACTTCGCGACTTAAGGAAACGGCAGCTACTTATGGGGGAGGGATTGGAATAGGTCGCGAGTTAGGAAGTGGGATTAGGTCGCGCTCGACCTAAGGAAACTCGATGGCGATGAGGTGGGAGTCTTCGATTTCGACCTAAGATAGGAGATTCTTTTGGGTTAGGTCGTGGCTGTTGGAGGAGATTAGGTCGAACTGGAATTGGAGTTAGGTCGGGAGGTTTTATGTCGCGTATCGTTTTAGGTCGTATGTCGCGATTTACGGCAAGGCAGTTAGGTCGTGGGGATGTGGGGAAGTTAGGTCGTAGGTCGCGGAGTATCGGTGGTAGGTCGGAGCTTCTGGATTTCGTTTGCGACCTATTGCTAGATCGGTGATGGATTGGAATTAGGTCGGAGGATTTAACTCGTAACTCGTTAAGTCGGAGGCCATTGAAGGTATGTTTCTCTTTCTCTGTCTCTTCCTCGTGCATGCTCTGCCGCACTACATCATCCTCCCCTTGTTGAAGAGAATTCGTCCTCGAATTTAAAAGTTCTTCTCCATTGGGTTGTTCATTTCCACAATAAGGTATAAGATGTTTAACATTAAACACATTAGAAGTATACATATCCTCTGGTAGTTTCAACTTATAAGCATTTTCATTGATCCGTTTTATGATTTCTACTGGACCAATCTTTCGGGTTTTCAACTTGTTATAAGCACCCACTGGAAAACGATCCTTTGTTAACACAGCATATACCCAATCACCCTCGTTGAACTTCACACTTCTTCTCTTTTTATCTGCAGCTCGTTTATATTTCTCATTTGTCTTTTCCAAACGTTCCTGAACGATTTTATGACAATCTTTCAACTCGTCAACGAAATCTGACGCCCGTTTAATCACTCTTTTTGGTTGTGGCACTACCGTCAAATCCAACGGCCCTTTTGGCAAGCTAGAATATACAATCTGAAATGGACTGTAACCAGTGCTTCGGTTAACAGCATGATTATGAGAAAACTCTACCTGACTCAATTTCATATCCCCACTTTTCAAATTATCTTGCACAAGACATCGCAACAGATTTCCCAATGATCTATTCACAACTTTAGTTTGTCCATCCGTCTGAGGATGATATGCACTACTAAAATTCAGCTTCGTCCCAACCATCTTCCACAAACTCAGCCAAAAATGACTCAGAAATCGAGTATCTCGTCAGAAACAATAGATTCAGGTAACCCATGTAAACGATATATTTCTTTAAAGAATAATTGAGCAACTCGGACTGCATCAGCTGTCTTCTTACAAGCTATGAAGTGTGCCATTTTAGAAAATCTATCCACCACAACAAATATAGAATCATTTCCCCATTGAGTTCTAGGCAATCCTAAAACAAAATCCATACTGATATTAACCCATGGTCTAGTAGGCACGGGTAATGGCATATACAATCCCGCATTTGTCGCTGTCCCTTTGGACACTTGACAGATATGGCATCTCTCCACAAATCTTTCAACTTCTTTTCTCATAGACGGCCAAAAATAAGATTAAGAAATCAACTGCAATGTACGATCTCTACCCACATGTTCTTCCTCATGCAGGTCCTTCACTATCTTCATTCGCAAGCTACAATCTGGTATGCACAATCGATTCCCTTTGAACAAGAACCCATCTACCATCACAAACTCGTCAGTACTCCCGTCTTTGACTTTCTCAACAAACTTTGCAAAATAAGAATCTTCTTCAAACAATTCTGGCAATAGTTCAAATCCTATCACTTCAACCTTCATCGTTGTCAACAAATGATTCCTCCTACTCAAAGCATCTGCCACACGATTCGTCACTCCTGACTTGTGTTTGACAACAAAAGTAAACTGTTGTAGGTATGCAATCCACGATGCATGTCTCGCTGAAATCTTGTCTTGCCCTTGTAAATGCTTCAACGCTTCATGATCAGTGTAAAGAACAAACTCTTTCTGAAATAGATAGTGTCTCCAGTGTTTCACTGCTTGTACTACAGCATAAAAATCCACATCATACGTACTATACCTCATCTTCGCCCCTGATAACTTCTCACTAAAGTATGCAATCGGACGTCCCCTCTGGCTCAACACTCCCTCGATTCCAACCTTGGATGCGTCAGTATGTAATTCAAACAACACCTGAAAATTTGGCAAAACTAGAATTGGTGTTGTTGTCAAAAGTTCTTTGATGCGTTCAAAAGCAACCCCTGCTTCCTTCGACCAAGAAAACTGCTTCCCCTTCATACAATCAGTAACCGGTGCCATCATGCTACTGAAGTGTTGAATGAATCTTCGGTAGAATGATGCTAGCCCATGAAAACTTCTCACTTCGGTTATTGTATTCGGCTGTGGCCAATTTCTGACTGCTTCAACTTTATTCTGGTCCACCTGGATACCTTCTCCTGATACAACATACCCCAGAAATAAAACACTATGCGTCATGAACACGCATTTCTTCGTTGCAGCATAAAATTTTTCTTGACGTAGTACCATCAGCACTTCTCTCAGATGAATCAAATGTTCCTCTGGACTTCCACTATATATCAGAATATCATCGAAATACACCACCACAAATTTTCCAATAAAAGGTCTAAAAATCTGATTCATCACCCTCATGAACGTACTTGGCGCGTTTGAAAGTCCAAATGGCATTACCAACCATTCATACAACCCCTCTCGCGTCTTGAACGTTGTTTTCCATTCATCCCCTGGTCTGATTCGAATTTGATGATAACCGCTCTTCAAATCAATCTTCGAAAATATAGTAGCTCCGCTCAGCTGATCTAACAAATCATCCAATCTGGGCATTGGAAATCTATATCTCACAGTAATCTTATTCAATGCTCGACTATCAGTGCACATTCTCCACGTTCCGTCCTTCTTTGGCACTAACAATGCTGGTACAGCACACGGGCTTAAACTCTCTTGTATACGCCCATGTTCAAGCAATTCTTCCACCTGTCTCCTTAATTCTTCATGTTCCTTCGGACTCATTCGATAATGTGGTCTATGTGGCAATACAGCTCCTGGGACAAGATCTATCTGGTGTTGTATATCCCGCAACGGTGGTAACTCCGCTGGTAGCTCTTCAGGAAATACATTGCCAAATTCTTCCAGTACTGGTTTTACTCCTTCAGGTATCTCCACCACTTCATGACTCTCTCGTCCAATCAACAAGAATACTTCAGGCTCCTCCTCTACTTCCTTCACAAACTCCTTCAAAGATAACAAAGTTTTAAGCTCTTCAATCTCCTCCAACTTGTTTTCCTCCTGTTGACGCTTCTTTGGAACTAGAGTAATCTTCGTGCCTTCAAACATGAAACTGTAACTGTTGGTACGTCCATCATGTTGCACTGCCCTATCATATTTCCACGGTCTCCCCAGCAACAAATGACAAACATCCATATCTACCACATCACACCAGATTTCATCTTTGTACTTCTTCCCAATCGAAAAATTAACTCGAGCTCTTCGTCCAACTTTCACCTCCCCGCCTTTCCTCAACCAAGCCAACTTGTACGGTTTCGGATGTTTTTCAGTCTTCAATGCCAACTTCCTCACAGCCTCTGAAGAAATTATATTATCACAGCTTCCAGCATCAATAACAAATTTACAAACTTTCCCCAGAATAGTACATGTCGACTGAAAAATATTGCTCCTTAACCAACTACAATCCTCCTCTTGCTAGGGTGTCAAACAAGACCTCCTCATCATCAGATTACAACCTTCGTCTCCTGACACTTCTTCTTCCTCCTCATCAGGCGGTGAATTGGAACATTCAGCTTCTTCCTCCTCATCCTCAACCTCCACTATCATAGCTCGCTTCTTCGGCTTTGGACATTCATTACTTTTGTGGCCCACTTCTTGGCAATTATAGCACTTGAAACCGTTATTGACTTTCGCCTTCGCAACTTCATTCACAACTGGTTTTGCAGCAGCTTTTGACACATTGGAACTTCCACTAACAACCTTTGTTTGATTGTTGGAATTCATAAACACACCACCACCTCGTCTTCCCTGCTTCTCCCAAGCTAACACTTTCTGGTGTGCTTCCGCTACAGATCTAGGATCGAACATGTTAACCATATCTTGAATCTGCATTCGTAACCCTCCAACAAATCTAGCTGTCAACTGTTCTTCCGTTTCCAAGATATCGTTCCTTGCAATTAGTTGATAGAATTCATCAGCATAGTCATTCACAGTCTTTGTTCCTTGCCTCAAGTTTTGCAACCTCTGATACATAAGCGATTGATAGTTATAAGGTAAGAATGTCGCTTTCATCAATTTCTTCATCTTCTCCCAAGCAACAATTTTTGACTTTCCCATCCGCTCTCTAGTAAGTTTGGTTTGCTGCCACTACGCCATAGCTCTCCCTCTCAACCTGGTAGCAACCAACTTCACTCTACGATGTTCGGGAACCTCTTTGAAGTCAAAAATCTCCTCCACATTAGACAACCAGTCCAAAAAATCTTCAGCTTGCATACCTCCTTTGAATTCTGGAATTTCAGTTTTCATTCCCGACTCCCATTTGTGATCATGCTCTGAATGATATCTTACTTGGTTTCGATTTCGACTATGAACACTACCAACATCAAAATCCTCATCAAAATCCGAAACATATCGATGTCGATCATGACCACTAACATCTCTACCACCACCATTTCTACCACCAACATCCCTTCGATCTACATTCCTCCGATCACGATCATTCACATTTCTATCACGACTTCGTTCATCAACATTTCTATGATCTCGATCAACACTTCTATGATCACTATCAACACTTCTCTCTCAATTGGAATGTGGTGAAACTCTACTCCCCCCATGGTTAGATTCAGGTGAAACCCTTCTCTGATTTTGATTCATCTCCAACATCATTCTCTCTAATCGACCAATCCCTTCATTAAACTTCTCATTGAAATTCTCGTTAATTCTTTGCTCCATTTCATCGGCCTCTTCTCTTCCATACAAAGCATTAATATTACGATAACGTTGAGCTCTTCTCGGAGGCATGATCACTCTTCAACAAACTTCAACAAAACTTCTCTTCGATCTAAAAATCTTCAACTCAAAACTACTCACTTGTTGAAACTTCAAAAATCTCGATAACCCACTTCTCCAAATGATACAAATCTCGCACAAATTCCAAAATCTACGCAATCTCCTTGCGGTCTAGCTCTGATACCAAACTGACGCAGCGGATAATTCAAAACAAACTTCAATCGTTGAAAAGTAGCAATCGATGGAATGAAGAATACCGAAATGCCCAAATTCGTTGATCCGAAGATACTGAATTCTAGCTATCTCAAACACGTTGATAGCGCACTATACCGTGTTTAAAGATCTACGATTCTTCGCACGTTGATCTAGCGCACTAGATTTCGTGAATCAGCTTCAACAAACGTTGATTCGAGCGCACTCGAATGACGTAGGTGGAGATAGGAGATTACACTCAACTACCGATTTAAATTGAAAGCACAAAGCTAACAAAAGAGAATTTTATTCAAATTTCAACAACCCACAAAATGACACAACTCCCGGTATTTATAGTTGTTTACAACCACACACGCTACAACATAGCCTAGGTCGTACACGACCTAAAATTATCTCGATCTAACATTACATATTTTCGTACGACTTATCGTACAGAGTACGAACTAAAAAAAATACAACGCTCGACTTAAAGACACATTCACTTCGAAGTAGCAGCTTCCCAAATCAAATGCCGCAACTTATAATTTTCACGCGACCTAAAATTAAGGTTGTTCGTGGCTTAGACATCATCAGCGAGCTAAGAGAAGGTGGAAACAAACTTCACGACTTAAGGAAACGGCAGCTACTTATGGGGGAGGGATTGGAATAGGTCGCGAGTTAGGAAGTGGGATTAGGTTGCGCTCGACCTAAGGAAACTCGATGGCGATGAGGTGGGAGTCTTCGATTTCGACCTAAGACAGGAGATTCTTTTGGGTTAGGTCATGGCTGTTGGAGGAGATTAGGTCGAACTGGAATTGGAGTTAGGTCGGGAGGTTTTATGTCGCGTATCGTTTTAGGTCGTATGTCGCGATTTACGGCAAGGCAGTTAGGTCGTGGGGATGTGGGGAAGTTAGGTCGTAAGTCGCGGAGTATCGGTGGTAGGTCGGAGCTTCTGGATTTCGTTTGTGACCTATTACTAGATCGGTGATGGATTGGAATTAGGTCGGAGGATTTAACTCGTAACTCGTTAAGTCGGAGGCCATTGAAGGTATGTTTCTCTTTCTCTGTCTCTTCCTCGTGCGTGCTCTGTCGCGCTACATCAGCCATCTTTGTAGACTATATCTTTTAAAATCTCCAGATTTCTAGTCATGTGTCTCGAACATCCACGATCAAGTATCTACTTGTCCTTCTTGATTTATGGTACTTAACTATCCAGTGTCTGTTCACTATTAGTCGTATAACAAAATTGTTCCTGCAATTCAAAATCATACCTTTCTACAAAATCAAGTGACTTTTCAAAACAATTAGTTTCTAAAAACATATTGCTCTTACAAAATTGTTAATCTAAAAAATTATTGGTATTATTTTTAGACATTTAACTTTTCAAAAATCAAATTATGAATTTTTAAAAATCAAATGCTTTGATACTAAAAGTGAGTTGCGGAATTATGTGAATCTTTATGTGAATAGCATTTTATGATTTATGTGAATATTTTTAAAATTCTTTCAAGGTTACTATTACACAATGCATAATACACTGTCAGCTATGCAAAAACCTATAAATATAAATGCAGTAAAGTAAAAAGTAGAGAATCAAAGATATCACACTAAGGATTTTATACTAATTCAATGTTACCTACATCTAGACTCATACATTTCTTTTGCACATTTCTATCCAAATGCCAAAATTTCAATGGGCAGAAGGAAAACGCAATACAATCTCGATTTCAAGGCTACAAGACACACCCTCCAATTTTTTCGAGTTTTGTGTGCAGTCACTTGGTTTGGACTAGACACACTAGCAAACCTGCTTAGATTTCCAGAATACTAAGCATGCCCAATTGATTTGAATCGGGATACAATCACACCCAATAAACTATAATTAGAGTTTGATGGTTTTTCCAAAGATAGTGTTTGAACTTCAGATACAATTGATCCTATATAGCTTTTTGGACAACACTTTGATCTTTGTTCGAGAAAGAGAGATTGAAATCAAAGAGTAAACAGATGTGACGCCCCACCTCTATGCTCACAATAACAAAGAGTATTAAAAGAAATACTGTCTGTTATTACGAAGAATAAGGCTGGATAGGAGCGACCATCTATAGTTAGGCCTTGCACTAGTATTGGTTACCTCGATAGGAGTGGTATATATTTTTATTTTTCATCTCTTAATTATTTACTCCCATCGACATACCCAATTCCAGTGTAAAACGAACTATGATGGTTCATAATAGTTTAGGACAATATATATAATAATAACACAGATAAGCTAAATGTGGAACACAGATAATAAAAAGTCTCATATATATATAACTGATGTCCATTACAACATATGTGATACAATACATATGATACAACCACTACTGTCGACTCTGGAAGTTACATTGTAACGACCCTGGATTTTAATTTAATTTAAATTTATGATTAATAGTATTTTTGAATAAAAAAAATAGTAAAATAAATTGTTACGAGTTTCCCCGAAGTCAGATATATTTTGTATAAATAATTTAAATTCAACAACAACAAAAGGATTTTATTGTGTATATATATGTATATACTTTGGTTTGAATTTAAAGTGTAAATAAATGGGTTGGAATATAAAGTAAATACATTGGATAAAATCTAATAACAAATTAAAAACTCGAGAGATTCACTTATATTACCAAATGAATATAAGAATAATTAGAATTATCTTAGAAATAAATAATTATGATGGAGATGAACATAATGACAACATTAGATAAATTATAACAACACATTAAAAAAATGTATTCAAATGATAAGATAAAAATAGAAATGTGTAGGCTTGCAAAAGTAAAGCAAACAAAAGAAAATAAAGTATATATATATATATTAGTACATATAGTATGTTTATGTAATAGTTTATAAAACAAGGCAATATCTTTAGTACACCCTAACTTCATCTACCAGCCGAAAACAAAGTGATATTGTCCAAAGTAATAAATGCATATCAAAAGCAAGATACATCAGCCCATGATTTTAGTACAAGGAAAAGGTAACATCATCCCTGTACATTTCTTATTATATATCACCTTGTATAAACAAATAACACCCAGTAGAAACATCACCACATGATAACACACCTTGTAACTTCATTTCTTCCCATCATCTTCATTTCTTTTCGTCCATAAAACTAAGAAATCTTAAGTGAGCTTCATCTTCAAACTTAAACAACAAATTAGATCAAGTCAAACCAGAGGAAGAGAAGAAAAAAATGAAGGCTTTAGCTTGCAAGTTCAAGCCTGTTTCAAAGAAAGAAAACCATTTAATCATTTTTCAAAAGCTTGAATCTGTAACCATCTCAAACAACAAGCCTATCACCAGACTTCATCTTCAAATTGCAACCTGGAATTAAGTTTGAGTTATCATCATCATGTTCCAGTTAAACAATCATGTTTCGAAGCTATTCAGTTATAAAGAAATCAAGTTCTCTGCCTCTATTGATCGGTGAGCAAACTAGACCTGAACACACTTTTATGTCTTGATGTTGTGATTGATTCTTGAATTAGAATAGTGGATAATGTTTTGCTTGTATGAATTTGTGTATGCGTGTGAGTGTCTGAGAAAAGTTCTGCATATGTTCTTCTCTGTTTGAAGTAGTAAATTCAAACTCAGTAGAAAAAAATTAGTATCTTCCCAATCCAATCAATATTAGACTCTGATGTCTAAATGAAAGTTGCTTGTTATTGTATGATAATTGATTTAAAAATAGTTCCAGGGTTTTAAATTTAACTAATTATTTTTCAAATCTTAATAACAGTGGAAGCCTTATACGGGTTAAAACCAACTATTTTAATTTCTAAATTGGGATGGAAATCATGAATTTTAATACTCATTTCGTGATTTTTAGTTCAATAATTCTTGGGAACTCTTGCGTTGTTCATTTTTGGCATTTGAGTTGATTGCCGACGAATGGCATGGTGGAGTTATTCGATTTTTGGACTAGAGGTGGTCTGATCGATGAGGAGTGCGGGAAAAATACAAGATGAATTTATAAACCTTTGGATTGTTAAGACGAGATCGAATTACGGTTAACCAACCCATTTCTGCTCACGTTTGAAAAGAGGGTGTCGCGGCGTCATCGAGACGATTAAGGTGATCGCACCGGGGGGGATCGGATTGTCGATGTGTGACGTAGCTTCGATCGAAGTTGCTTGGGATCTGGTGGCATCAAGTGGGGAGACAAGGTGTTTTCTGGTGGTCGTTTTACTGGCATTTTGGGTTGAAGCTTCTCAAGACATGCTCGATTTTGATTGTTGGGGTGAATGAGTTGATCGAGGGGCTGAGGTTGATGCAGTGTCGATTCGCGACTTATAGGTGGGGTCGCGACGGCAAGATGGCCGTGGATTATGGCGTGCACCTGCACGGCGTGCACGTGGGAGTCTCTGGGCTGGGCGAGTCGATCGTGGTGATTGGGTAGATTTGGGTCGCGTCGAGGTTGAGTAGCAGGGGCAAGGCTCGATCGGCATCGTTGTTCCAGAAGGAGGCAATGTTCTTGGTGGTTTGGGAAAGTCTGATAAGTAATGGGAAGTGAAGAAATCGAGAGGAAAGAAAGTGGGAAGATGACCCGAAGTTGTGCTCGGCAAAATCACGAAATAGCTAAGGCAGAAATTTGTTTTCAGGTTTCAAACCTGATTTGTTTCTGCAAATTTAAACTGGGTTTTAAATTTTTAAATCAAAGTGTAAATATGAATCAAGTTTAGATTAGAATTTATTTTGGAAACAAATAAAGTTTCAAAATTTAAATTGTGTTAACTTAAAAATGTCTAAGTGTTGAAAAGGAGATTTAAAATTAAAAATGAGAATTTGAAATGAATGGTTTTCAATCATATTTATAAGTGATAATTAAAAAAAAAGAGTTATCTTAAGTAAATAAAGATTTAATGAATTGTAATTCATTTACTTATTAAGTAAATTAATATGTGATTAATCTAACAATGAAATTAGAATAATTAATTTAATAACAATCATTGATGGAATTGTTTGAGTATAATTACTTAATGGAAACAATTAAGAAATTAATTATTCATTGTAAATAAGTGAGTTAATCGGATTAGTTTAAGTATAATTATTTGTTAATAATTAAAGGATTAATTAATGATTGTGATTAATTGAGATTAAGTTAATAATTAAAGAATAATTGATTCATTAATTAGGAATGGTAGTTAATAATTAAGGGTTAACTAATAAATTGTGCCAGGGAATTTATTTCAAATAATTTGTAATTAAATTATGATAATTCACCAGGATAAATAATTGATACATCCGATTTAAATTAATTATTTGATTTATAAATTCATTTGTGGATGTTTGGACTTGACTGAATGATTGAATTGTTTGATACCCGTGATATGTGATGTTTTGAGATATATCCTGATTTGTGTGGTGATCTAAAATGTGATTAATTATCTGTGATGAAATTTATTATCTGTAATATATATCTATGATCTGTAAGATAAGCATTATAGTTTATACTGCTTATCAACTATATTTCTGTGTTCTGATCTATGATGATTGAATGATGTTGCAGTATTGTGCTAAACCCCTGGACCACACCATACACACCAATATGGATTTCACGAGGAAATCGATTAAGTCACAGATTTTTGAAAAATAGTTTTGAATTTGAATTTTCTAATTCAAATAGTTGGAAATGGAATCGGTTTAAAGTAAAAAGCTTTTGAAATGGAATTTCAACGATGAAATTTATTTTGAATAACTTGATAAAGTATGAAGTTTAAATAATTTGATTTAAACTTAAATTCAAAATTTGAAATTGAATTATAGGATTTGAAACTAGGGATCAAAAGAGGTTATACCAGTTTATATGGATTAAACTATTTTAAAAGTATTATTTAGGAATTTGAATTTATATTCAAATGCTTTAACCCATACACATATAATTGGATTTTTCTAAATTGAAAACTGTTTGTTTTCAAATAATGAAAGCTTTCACGTAAGAGATAAACTTCAAATTTGTGTTAAAATGATTTCTAGTTTTGAAATGAAGATAATTACCAAGTTATAAAAACGACTTGAAAACTATAAGTTAAATCTTGATTTAAAGATTTAAATGAATTAATCCAATCGAAATTAAATTGTTTTGGAAATCTATGAATTGATCTTTGTGAAGTAAATCTTTTTGTTTAAAGATTTGAAATGGTAATTTGTTTAACCATTTAAAGAAAGTTTTAGGTTTTAAGTTGTGGCTTAATTGAAATCCAAATATCCATATATTTTTAAATGTTACGCTCATTTATTCGGTTTAGCCTGGAGAGGACCTTGTGTCATATATCCCATTCCGAATAATGATTCGTCGTTATGGATAGCATTTGAAGACCGGTGATGAAGACCGGATATTTTTGAAAACGAAAGGACAACTCGTCGAATGTCTTTGCATCGACTGGTCCCCGGTATAGAGACTCCATATGTGATGGGAAGTCCGGACGTGATTAGTGAATATCTGGATTGCAGGGACTTCTTTGGAAGTACCTTCGGTTCTGTTCGAACCCAGAATAGACTTGTATGGATTGTGTGTATGACATTACAATTTGAGATATAAAGCAGATTTCTTTCAAATACATTTCTGTTGGTGGCGAAGAATTTATTCTTTTAGCTTAACACCCTTCTCGGAGACGTACGAGCTCTGAGGTTATGTAGTTGAAGGTTATCAGTGATATATTCCCAATTTGTTAATGTGACATGCTAAGTGTTGCTGTGAAATGATCATTGTTTGATCATTTGTGATATGATCATTAGTTTGATCATTTATCTTTATGATCATTACTTTGATCATTTGTTGACCCAAAGCATGGCTTTGTATCAAAGCGTAACTTTGTGGACGAGACTTCGTCGAACCTCACACCCCGGAATGGTCAAAACAGGAAGAATGCAGCAAGGTTATTTGAGGGTAGCGCCCTCTGAGGGTATGTTCATTTCCTTCTGGATAGAGGTGATATCATGGTATGGAGCCCTGATATTTAACCTATGTGGTTGCTGCAAATTTATTACTTTGTGGTTGTTGGTTATCGGGATCCCGGATGAAGGTTGGTTACAACCGGGGGATGGCATACTCGTGTCAGTAGTTACCTAGTAAGGGTTAACCCGGCCTTGTGTTGGCAGAGATCCGGTTAGGTTCTCGGGACGTCATTCCAGAGGCGTTTCCATGTGGCAATGGGAAGTTCCTTGGCCTGACCATTTGTTGGAAATCCAAAGAAACAATACGAACCTTTACGATTGCAAATTGTAGAACCTGCCTCCTCAGGAGGTAGCTATAGCGGGCATAATATAATGGTACCTATGTTGGCTATGATTTATATTCTACTTTCGAGATGTTTTCTACACTATGCACTAATAATAATATCAAAAATGATTTGATTTTGCGTAGTAAGCATCTTTGACTAACATAAGAAGAAATCTCCTCCAAGTCTGCGTTTGCATTGTGTGTGTGGTGGGAGGTCTTATGGTAGTTACATTTTCAAAAAGCATTACGAATTGACTTTAAAATCTTTTGTTGATTGTTTAAAAGATAAACTGTTTTTGTTGCTCACACCAGTTCCATGACTGATCCAGAGTTTATTGTTTCTTTCCTAAACTCTGGGTGCTCAAAATTTTTCTACACGAGTAGTCTAGAGTTGGGTATTTCAGATAATTAGGTTCAGTGGATTATCGGAAGCTGGTTCAGTCTTTGGGTACGGACTGCACTTGCTTATCTTTGTGCATCGTTATTGGGAGTTCGAGCTATTTCAGAATTAGAGCTTTGGAGATGGAGATTATCTGCTGGTGGTGTTATCTATTTTCTTTTCCGCTGCTATTTTATTGTATCATATCTCTGATGTATATTGATATCTATTGGATCATCTATTGTATCAGATATTGTATCAATGCTATATATCAATGTATTATTCTTTTTATTCCTCTGTGTTGTTTACTTAATATTGTTATAAGCTCCGGCGAATCGGATTTGAACGGTCGAATCTACGGCATTCGAATATGATTTAAAGTATGGATGTCGATTTTCGAGCGCGAAAAATCCGCGTCGTCACATTTGGTATCAGAGCTAAGGTTGAACTTTATCTCTGGAGTATAACACATTAAGTAGCTCATTAGAGATAGGGTGAAGTAAATCCTAGAATGAGTAATCCCTAAGATATCCATTCAAATGTCTCAGTAAATTCTCTTACTATCCACTGATAGTAAGTATGAGTGCAAGAAGAGGACGAGATAGGGGACAGGGAAATACGACTATAAATGGTCAATACCCTGCAACAGTGGAAATAACGTTCTTATCAATTTTCTTTGATTCGTTCTAAATTCTTTTGATTGCTTCGTATCAGCTACAAGAAGAAGTTTCGGTGCAGTGATGCCATACGTATCGTTGTAGAAAATCCTTACTACGTATCTTCATCGGTTTCTTATCAGCTTTTTGATTTAAACTCTAATGAATGTGAATTGGAAATTTGGAATGAAAATTTTAAAATAAATTGGAAATTTTAATTTGAGTTAAATCGATTAACAGAATATGAAGTTAAATTTGAATTGTATTGATAAAACGATTTCGTTTAAAACCGAATTTGAAATTCTTTTGTAATTTCTTGTGAATACCGAAGCCCGAAGAGAGAAAAATTGGTATGAATTCTGAGATATTCCGATTTGAGTTTGGAATCTGTATCTGATGATTGACGAATTATAGGAGATCGAATCTATCTATCTCTGTGTTGTTTTCGTGCCTGCGAATTTCGAGGACGAAATTCTTTTTAAGGGGGGAAGTCTGTAACGACCCTGGATTTTAATTTAATTTAAATTTATGATTAATAGTATTTTTGAATAAAAAAAATAGTAAAATAAATTGTTACGAGTTTCCTCGAAGTCAGATATATTTTGTATAAATCATTTAAATTCAACAACAACAATAGGATTTTATTGTGTGTATATATATGTGTATATACTTTGGTTTGAATTTAAAGTGTAAATAAATGGGTTGGAATATAAAGTAAATACATTGGATAAAATCTAATAACAAATTAAAAACTCGAGAGATTCACTTATATTACCAAATGAATATAAGAATAATTAGAATTATCTTAGAAATAAATAATTATGATGGAGATGAACATAATGACAACATTAGATAAATTATAACAACACATTAAAAAAAATGTATTCATATGATAAGATAAAAATAGAAATGTGTAGGCTTGCAAAAGTAAAGCAAACAAAAGAAAATAAAGTGTGTATATATTAGTACATATAGTATGTTCATGTACAAGTAAAGAAAAATATGTAATAGTTTATAAAACAAGGCAATATCTTTAGTACACCCTAACATCATCTACCAGCCGAAAACAAAGTGATATTGTCCAAAGTAATAAATGCATATCAAAAGCAAGATACATCAGCCCATGATTTTAGTATAAGGAAAAGGTAACATCATCCCTGTACATTTCTTATTATATATCACCTTGTATAAACAAATAACACCCAGTACAAACATCACCACATGATAACACACCCTGTAACTTCATTTCTTCCCACCATCTTCATTTCTTTTCGTCCATAAAACTAAGAAATCTGAAGTGAGCTTCATCTTCAAACTTAAACAACAAATTAGATCAAGTCAAACCAGAGGAAGAGAAAAAAAAATGAAGGCTTTAGCTTGCAAGTTCAAGCCTGTTTCAAAGAAAGAAAACCCTTTAATCATTTTTCAAAAGCTTGAATCTGTAACCATCTCAAACAATAAGCCTGTCACCAGACTTCATCTTCAAATTGCAACCTGGAATCAAGTTTGAGTTATCATCATCATGTTCCAGTTAAACAATCATGTTTCGAAGCTATTCAGTTATAAAGAAATCAAGTTCTCTGCCTCTATTGATCGGTGAGCAAACTAGACCTGAACACACTTTTATGTCTTGATGTTGTGATTGATTCTTGAATTAGAATAGTGGATAATGTTTTGCTTGTATGAATTTGTGTATGCGTGTGAGTGTCTGAGAAAAGTTCTGCATATGTTCTTCTCTGTTTGAAGTAGTAAATTCAAACTCAGTAGAAAAAATTAGTATCTTCCCAATCCAATCAATATTAGACTCTGATGTCTAAATGAAAGTTGCTTGTTATTGTATGATAATTGATTTAAAAATAGTTCCAGGGTTTTAAATTTAACTAATTATTTTTCAAATCTTAAATAACAGTGGAAGCCTTATATGGGTTAAAACCAACTATTTTAATTTCTAAATTGGAATACAGGGATGAATTCGTGATTGGAAATCATGAATTTTAATACTCATTTCGTGATTTTTAGTTCAATAATTCTTGGGAACTCTTGCGTTGTTCATTTTTGGCATTTGAGTTGATTGCCGACAAACGGCATGGTGGAGTTATTCGATTTCTGGACTAGAGGTGGTCTGATCGATGGGGAGTGCGGGAAAAATACAAGATGAATTTATAAACCTTTGGATTGTTAAGACGAGATCGAATTAGGGTTAACCAACCCATTTTTGCTCACGTTTGAAAAGAGGGTGTCGCGGCGTCATCGAGACGATTAAGGTGATCGCACCTGGGGGGATGGGATTGTCGATGTGTGACGTAGCTTCGATCGAAGTTGCTTGGGTTCTGGTGGCGTCAAGTGGCGAGACGAGGTGTTTTCTGGTGGTCGTTTTACTGGCATTTTTGGTTGAAGCTTCTCAAGCCATGCTCGATTTTGATTGTTGGGGTGAATGAGTTGATCGAGGGGCTGAGGTTGATGCAGTGTCGATTCGCGACTTATAGGTGGGGTCGCGACGGCAAGATGGCCATGGATTATGGCGTGCACCTGCACGGCGTGCACGTGGGAGTCTCTGGGCTGGGCGAGTCGATCGTGGTGATTGGGTGGATTTGGGTCGCGTCGAGGTTGAGTAGCAGGGGCAAGGCTCGATCGGCATCGTTGTTCCAGAAGGAGGCGGCGTTCTTGGTGGTTTGGGAAAGTCTGATAAGTAACGGGAAGTGAAGAAATCGAGAGGAAAGAAAGTGGGAAGATGACCCGAAGTTGTGCTCGGCAAAATCACGAAATAGCTAAGGCAGAAATTTGTTTTCAGGTTTCAAACCTGATTTGTTTCTGCAAATTTAAACTGACTTTTAAATTTTTAAATCCAAGTGTAAATATGAATCAAGTTTAGATTAGAATTTATTTTGGAAACAAATAAAGTTTCCAAATTTAAATTGTGTTAACTTAAAAATGTCTAAGTGTTGAAAAGGAGATTTAAAATTAAAAATGAGAATTTGAAATGAATGGTTTTCAATCATATTTATAAGTGATAATTTAAAAAAAAAAGAGTTATCTTAAGTAATAAAGATTTAATGAATTGTAATTCATTTACTTATTAAGTAAATTAATATGTGATTAATCTAACAATTAAATTAGAATAATTAATTTAATAACAATCATTGATGGAATTGTTTGAGTATAATTACTTAATGGAAATAATTAAGAAATTAATTTTTCATTGTAAATAAGTGAGTTAATCGGATTAGTTTAATTATAATTATTTGTTAATAATTAAAGGATTAATTAATGATTGTGATTAATTGAGATTAAGTTAATAATTAAAGAATAATTGATTCATTAATTAGGAATGATAGTTAATAATTATGGGTTAACTAATAAATTGTGCAAGGGAATTCATTTCAAATAATTTGTAATTAAATTATGATAATTAACCCGGATAAATAATTGATACATCCGATTTAAAATAATTATTTGATTTATAAATTCATTTGTGGATGTTTGGACTTGACTGAATGATTGAATTGTTTGATACCTGTGATATGTGATGTTTTGAGATATATGTTGATTTGTGTGGTGATCTAAAATGTGATTAATTATCTGTGATGAAATTTATTATCTGTAATATATATCTATGATCTGTAAGATAAGCGTTATAGTTTATACTTCTTATCAACTATATTTCTGCGTTCTGATCTATGATGATTGAATGATGTTGCACTATTGTGCTAAACCCCTGGACCACACCATACACACACCAATATAGATTTCACGAGGAAATCGATTAAGTCACAGATTTTTGAAAAATAGTTTTGAATTTGAATTTTCTAATTCAAATAGTTGGAAATGGAATCGGTTTAAAGTAAAAAGCTTTTGAAATGGAATTTCAACGATGAAATTTATTTTGAATAACTTGATAAAGTATGAAGTTTAAATAATTTGATTTAAACTTAAATTCAAAATTTGAAATTGAATTATAGGATTTGAAACTAGGGATCAAAAGAGGTTATACCAGTTTATATGGATTAAACTATTTTAAAAGTATTGGTTTAGGAATTTGAATTTATATTCAAAGGCTTTAACCCGTACAAATATAATTGGATTTTTCTAAAACAAAAACTGTTTGTTTTCAAATAATGAAAGCTTTCACGTATGAGATAAACTTCAAATTTGTGTTAAAATGATTTCTAGTTTTGAAATAAAGATAATTACCAAGTTATAAAAACGACTTGAAAACTATAAGTTAAATCTTGATTTAAAGATTTAAATGAATTAATCCAATCGAAATTAAATTGTTTTGGAAATCTATGAATTGATCTTTGTGAAGTAAATATTTTTGTTTAAAGATTTGAAATGGTAATTTGTTTAACCATTTAAAGAAAGTTTTGGGTTTTAAGTTGTGGCTTAATTGAAATCCAAATATCCATATATTTTAAAATATTACGCTCATTTATTCGGTTTAGCCGGGAGAGGACCTTGTGTCATATATCCCATTCCGAATAATGATTCGTCGTTATGGATAGCATTTGAAGACCGGTGATGAAGACCGGATATTTTTGAAAATGAAAGGACAACTCGTCGAATGTCTTTGCATCGACTGGTCCCCGGTATAGAGACTCCATATGTGATGGGAAGTCCGGACGTGATTAGTGAATATCTGGATTGCAGGGACTTCTTTGGAAGTACCTTCGGTTCTGCTCGAACCCAGAATAGACTTGTATGGATTGTGTGTCTGACATTACAATTTGAGATATAAAGCAGATTTCTTTCAAATACATTTCTGTTGGTGGCAAAGAATTTATTCTTTTAGCTTAACACCTTTCTCGGTGACGTACGAGCTCTGAGGTTATGTAGTTGAAGGTTATCAGTGATATATTCCCAATTTGTTAATGTGACATGCTAAGTGTTGCTGTGAAATGATCATTGTTTGATCATTTGTGATATGATCATTAGTTTGATCATTTATCTTTATGATCATTACTTTGATCATTTGTTGACCCAAAGCATGGCTTTGTATCAAAGCGTAACTTTGTGGACGAGACTTCGTCGAACCTCACACCCCGGAATGGTCAAAACAGGAAGAATGCAGCAAGGTTATTTGAGGGTAGCGCCCTCTGAGGGTATGTTCATTTCCTTCTGGATAGAGGTGATATCATGGTATGGAGCCCTGATATTTAACCTATGTGGTTGCTGCAAATTTATTACTTTGTGGTTGTTGGTTATCGGGATCCCGGATGAAGGTTGGTTACAACCGGGGGATGGCATACTCGTGTCAGTAGTTACCCAGTAAGGGGTAACCCGGCCTTGTGTTGGCAGAGATCCGGTTAGGTTATCGGGACGTCATTCCAGAGGCGTTTCCATGTGGCAATGGGAAGTTCCTTGGCCTGACCATTTGTTGGAAATCCAAAGAAACAATACGAACCTTTACGATTGCAAATTGTAGAACCTGCCTCCTCAGGAGGTAGCTATAGCGGGCATAATATAATGGTACCTATGATGGCTAAGATTTATATTCTACTTTCGAAATGTTTTCTACACTATGCACTAATAATAATATCAAAAATGATTTGATTTTGCGTAGTAAGCATCTTTGACTAACATAAGAAGAAATCTCCTCCAAGTCTGCGTTTGCATTGTGTGTGTGGTGGGAGGTCTTATGGTAGTTACATTTTCAAAAAGCATTACGAATTGACTTTAAAATATTTTGTTGAATGTTTAAAAGATAAACTGTTTTTGTTGCTCACACCAGTCCCATGACTGATCCATAGTTTATTGTTTCTTTCCTAAACTCTGGGTGCTCAAAATTTTTATACACGAGCAGTCTAGAGTTGGGTTTTTCAGATAATTAGGTTCAGTGGATTATCGGAAGCTGGTTTAGTCTTTGGGTACGGACTGCACTTGCTTATCTTTGTGCATCGTTATTGGGAGTTCAAGCTATTTTGGAATTAGAGCTTTGGAGATGGAGATTATCCGTTGCTGGTGTTATCTATTTTCTTTTCCGCTGCTATTTTATTGTATCATATCTCTGATGTATATTGATATCTATTGGATCATCTGTTGTGTTAGATATTGTATCAATGCTATATATCAATGTATTATTCTTTTTATTCCGCTGTGTTGTTTACTTAATGTTGTTATAAGCTCCGGCGAATCGGAATTGAACGGTCGAATCTACGGCATTCGAATACGATTTAAAGTATGGATGTCGATTTTCGAGCGCGAAAAATCTGTGTCATCACATTTGGTATCAGAGCTAAGGTTGAACTTTAGCTCAGGAGTATAACACATTAAGTAGCTCATTCGAGGACGAAATTCTTTTAAGGGGGGAAGTCTGTAACGTCCCTGGATTTTAATTTAATTTAAATTTATGATTAATAGTATTTTTGAATAAAAAAATAGTAAAATAAATTGTTACGAGTTTCCCCGAAGTCAGATATATTTTGTATAAATCATTTAAATTCAACAACAACAATAGGATTTTATTATGTATATATATATATGTATATACTTTGGTTTGAATTTAAAGTGTAAATAAATGGGTTGGAATATAAAGTAAATACATTGGATAAAATCTAATAACAAATTAAAAACTCGAGATATTCACTTATATTACCAAATGAATATAAGAAATATTAGAATTATCTTAGAAATAAATAATTATGATGGAGATGAACATAATGAAAACAATAGATAAATTATAACAACACATTAAAAAAAAATGTATTCATATGATAAGATAAAAATAGAAATGTGTAGGCTTGCAAAAGTAAAGCAAACAAAAGAAAATAAAGTGTATATATATATAAATATTAGTACATATAGTATGTTCATGTACAAGTAAAGAAAAATATGTAATAGTTTATAAAACAAGGCAATATCTTTAGTACACCCTAACTTCATCTACCAGCCGAAAACAAAGTGATATTGTCCAAAGTAATAAATGCATATCAGAAGCAAGATACATCAGCCCATGATTTTAGTACAAGGAAAAGGTAACATCATCCCTGTACATTTCTTATTATATATCACCTTGTATAAACAAATAACACCCAGTACAAACATCACCACATAATAACACACCCTGTAACTTCATTTCTATCCATCATCTTCATTTCTTTTCGTTTATAAAACTAAGCAATCTGAAGTGAGCTTCATCTTCAAACTTAAACAACAAATTAGATTAAGTCAAACCAGAGGAACAGAAAAAAAATGAAGGCTTTAGCTTGCAAGTTCAAGCCTGTTTCAAAGAAAGAAAACCCTTTAACCATTTTTCAAAAGCTTGAATCTGTAACCATCTCAAACAACAAGCCTGTCACCAAACTTCATCTTCAAATTGCAACCTAGAATCAAGTTTGAGTTATCATCATCATGTTCCAGTTAAACAATCATGTTTCGAAGCTATTCAGTTATAAAGAAATCAAGTTCTCTGCCTCTACTGATCGGTGAGCAAACTAGACCTGAACACACTTTTATGTCTTGATGTTGTGATTGATTCTTGAATTAGAATAGTGGATAATGTTTTGCTTGTATGAATTTGTGTATGCACGTGAGTGTCTGAGAAAAGTTCTGCATATGTTCTTGTCTGTTTGAAGTAGTAAATTCAAACTCAGTAGAAAAAAATTAGTATCTTCCCAATCCAATCAATATTAGACTCTGATGTCTAAATGAAAGTTGCTTGTTATTGTATGATAATTGATTTAAAAATAGTTCCAGGGTTTTAAATTTAACTAATTATTTTTCAAATCTTAAATAACAGTGGAAGCCTTATACGGGTTAAAACCAACTATTTTAATTTCTAAATTGGGATACAAGGATGAATTCGTGATTGGAAATCATGAATTTTAATACTCATTTCGTGATTTTTAGTTCAATAATTCTTGGGAACTCTTGCGTTGTTCATTTTTGGCATTTGAGTTGATTGCCGACGAACGGCATGGTGGAGTTATTCGATTTTTGGACTAGAGGTGGTCTGATCGATGAGGAGTGCGGGAAAAATACAAGATGAATTTATAAACCTTTGGATTGTTAAGACGAGATCGAATTAGGGTTAACCAACCCATTTCTGCTCACGTTTGAAAAGAGGGTGTCGCGGCGTCATCGAGACGATTAAGGTGATCGCACCAGGGGGGATCGGATTGTCGATGTGTGACGTAGCTTCGATCGAAGTTGCTTGGGATCTGGTGGCATCAAGTGGGGAGACAAGGTGTTTTCTGGTGGTCGTTTTACTGGCATTTTGGGTTGAAGCTTCTCAAGACATGCTCGATTTTGATTGTTGGGGTGAATGAGTTGATCGAGGGGCTGAGGTTGATGCAGTGTCGATTCGCGACTTATAGGTGGGGTCGCGACGGCAAGATGGCCGTGGATTATGGCGTGCACCTGCACGGCGTGCACGTGGGAGTCTCTGGGCTGGGCGAGTCGATCGTGGTGATTGGGTAGATTTGGGTCGCGTCGAGGTTGAGTAGCAGGAGCAAGGCTCGATCGGCATCGTTGTTCCAGAAGGAGGCAGCGTTCTTGGTGGTTTGGGAAAGTCTGATAAGTAACGGGAAGTGAAGAAATCGAGAGGAAAGAAAGTGGGAAGATGACCCGAAGTTGTGCTCGGCAAAATCACGAAATAGCTAAGGCAGAAATTTGTTTTCAGGTTTCAAACCTGATTTGTTTCTGCAAATTTAAACTGACTTTTAAATTTTTAAATCCAAGTGTAAATATGAATCAAGTTTAGATTAGAATTTATTTTGGAAACAAATAAAGTTTCCAAATTTAAATTGTGTTAACTTAAAAATGTCTAAGTGTTGAAAAGGAGATTTAAAATTAAAAATGAGAATTTGAAATGAATGGTTTTCAATCATATTTATAAGTGATAATTTAAAAAAAAAGAGTTATCTTAAGTAATAAAGATTTAATGAATTGTAATTCATTTACTTATTAAGTAAATTAATATGTGATTAATCTAACAATTAAATTAGAATAATTAATTTAATAACAATCATTGATGGAATTGTTTGAGTATAATTACTTAATGGAAATAATTAAGAAATTAATTTTCCATTGTAAATAAGTGAGTTAATCGGATTAGTTTAAGTATAATTATTTGTTAATAATTAAAGGATTAATTAATGATTGTGATTAATTGAGATTAAGTTAATAATTAAAGAATAATTGATTCATTAATTAGGAATGATAGTTAATAATTAAGGGTTAACTAATAAATTGTGCAAGGGAATTTATTTCAAATAATTTGTAATTAAATTATGATAATTAACCCGGATAAATAATTGATACATCCGATTTAAAATAATTATTTGATTTATAAATTCATTTGTGGATGTTTGGACTTGACTGAATGATTGAATTGTTTGATACCCGTGATATGTGATGTTTTGAGATATATGTTGATTTGTGTGGTGATCTAAAATGTGATTAATTATCTGTGATGAAATTTATTATCTGTAATATATATCTATGATCTGTAAGATAAGCGTTATAGTTTATACTGCTTATCAACTATATTTCTGTGTTCTGATCTATGATGATTGAATGATGTTGCACTATTGTGCTAAACCCCTGGACCACACCATACACACACCAATATAGATTTCACGAGGAAATCGATTAAGTCACAGATTTTTGAAAAATAGTTTTGAATTTGAATTTTCTAATTCAAATAGTTGGAAATGGAATCGGTTTAAAGTAAAAAGCTTTTGAAATGGAATTTCAACGATGAAATTTATTTTGAATAACTTGATAAAGTATAAAGTTTAAATAATTTGATTTAAACTTAAATTCAAAATTTGAAATTGAATAATAGGATTTGAAACTAGGGATCAAAAGAGGTTATACCAGTTTATATGGATTAAACTATTTTAAAAGTATTGGTTTAGGAATTTGAATTTATATTCAAAGGCTTTAACCCGTACAAATATAATTGGATTTTTCTAAAACAAAAACTGTTTGTTTTCAAATAATGAAAGCTTTCACGTAAGAGATAAACTTCAAATTTGTGTTAAAAGGATTTCTAGTTTTGAAATAAAGATAATTTTCAAGTTATAAAAACGACTTGAAAACTATAAGTTAAATCTTGATTTAAAGATTTAAATGAATTAATCCAATCGAAATTAAATTGTTTTGGAAATCTATGAATTGATCTTTGTGAAGTAAATCTTTTTGTTTAAAGATTTGAAATGGTAATTTGTTTAACCATTTAAAGAAAGTTCTGGGTTTTAAGTTGTGGCTTAATTGAAATCCAAATATCCATAGATTTTTAAATATTACGCTCATTTATTCGGTTTAGCCGGGAGAGGACCTTGTGTCATATATCCCATTCCGAATAATGATTCGTCGTTTTGGATAGCATTTGAAGACCGATGATGAAGACCGGATATTTTTGAAAACGAAAGGACAACTCGTCGAATGTCTTTGCATCGACTGGTCCCCGGTATAGAGACTCCATATGTGATGGGAAGTCCGGACGTGGTTAGTGAATATCTGGATTGCAGGGACTTCTTTGGAAGTACCTTCGGTTATGTTCGAACCCAGAATAGACTTGTATGGATTGTGTGTCTGACATTACAATTTGAGATATAAAGCAGATTTCTTTCAAATACATTTCTGTTGGTGGCAAAGAATTTATTCTTTTAGCTTAACACCCTTCTCGGAGACGTACGAGCTCTGAGGTTATGTAGTTGAAGGTTATCAGTGATATATTCCCAATTTGTTAATGTGACATGCTAAGTATTGCTGTGAAATGATCATTGTTTGATCATTTGTGATATGATCATTAGTTTGATCATTTATCTTTGTGATCATTACTTTGATCATTTATTGACCCAAAGCAAGGCTTTATATCAAAGCGTAACTTTGTGGACGAGACTTCGTCGAACCTCACACCCCGGAATGGTCAAAATAGGAAGAATGCAGCAAGGTTATTTGAGGGTAGCGCCCTCTGAGGGTATGTTCATTTCCTTCTGGATAGAGGTGATATCATGGTATGGAGCCTTGATATTTCACCTATGTGGTTGCTGCTAATTTATTACTTTGTGGTTGTTGGTTATCGGGATCCCGGATGAAGGTTGGTTACAACGGGGGAATGGCATACTCGTGTCAGTAGTTACCCAGTAAGGGGTAACCCGGCCTTGTGTTGGCAGAGATCCGGTTAGGTTCTTGGGACGTCATTCCAGAGGCCTTTCCATGTGGCAATGGGAAGTTCATTGGTCTGACCATTTGTTGGAAATCCAAACAAACAATACAAACCTTTACGATTGAAAATTGTAGAACCTGCCTCCTCAGGAGGTAGCTATAGCGGGCATAATATAATGGTATCTATGCTAACTAAGATTTATATTCTACTTTCAAAATGTTTTCTACACTATGCACTAATAATAAAATCAAAAATGATTTAATTTTGCGTAGTAAGCATCTTTGACTAACATAAGAAGAAATCTCCTCCAAGTCTGCGTTTGCATTGTGTGTGGGGTGGGAGGTCTTATGGTAGTTACATTTTCAAAAAGCATTACGAATTGACTTAAAATCTTTTGTTGATTGTTTAAAAGATAAACTGTTTTTGTTGCTCACACCAGTCCCATGACTGATCCAGAGTTTATTATTTCTTTCCTAAACTCTGGGTGCTCAAAATTTTTCTACATGAGCAGTCTAGAGTTGTGTTTTTCAGATAATTAGGTTCAGTGGATTATCGGAAGCTGGTTCAGTCTTTGGGTACGGACTGCACTTGCTTATCTTTGTGCATCGTTATTGGGAGTTCGAGCTATTTCGGAATTAGAGCTTTGGAGATGGAGATTATCCGCTGCTGGTGTTATCTATTTTCTTTTTCGCTGCTATTTTATTGTGTCATATCTCTGATGTATATTGATATCTATTGGATCATCTGTTGTATCAGATATTGTATCAATGCTATATATCAATGTATTATTCTTTTTATTCCGCTGTTTTGTTTACTTAATGTTGTTATAAGCACCGGCGAATCGGATTTGAACGGTCGAATCTACGGCATTCGAATACGATTTAAAGTATGGATGTCGATTTTCGAGCGCGAAAAATCCACGTCGTCACATACATATACAAGTACATTATCGTATATAATATACATGAATACATATCTTCCTATACTATGACATGAATACTCCAAAAGGTATGAAAAGACTTCATAGCTCAAGCAGCAACCCAAAGCAAGATATCTACAACCTGTAATAACTCGACCTGACCCGAGTATTAAATTCAAAACAAAATAATACATGGGTCAGTCTAATTCAAACTCAGTTATTAATGCACGGAAGCAATAATAAATAAATAATCAATAGACAACAGTCACAATAAATCTCGTCTATCCAATCCTTTAATAAGAAATCGGATAAAAGTAAATATAAAACGTAATAGTGTTAAACAACAAATCAGCAAATTCAAATATTCAACAAAGATTAATGAAAGGATTATCAATGAAGATAATTTAGAAAACAAAAAAATTGCCTAAACGACAATAATCTAATTATTAAATAATTAGAAACTCATAATCTAATTATCAAATAGATAATTAGACAACAACAAAATGATCAAATCAAACCAAATCAAAATACAATTTCAAAATATGGAATTGGACACAAAACAATTCAAGGAATTGAAATATTAGTTCAAACGTCAATTCTGTGTGGCTGCAGTACACGCACGCATGCATTGCCTCGTCACTATAGTGATGAAATGGGAATCAGCACAAGGTCAAATCTGAGCTAATAGCTGGATTCAACACAAGTGTATATTCAAATGAAATGGCTGAGAAAAAAATCAAGCCTCGACCATAGTTCAAATCAACCAACAGAGAACAGAGACTGCACAAATGAATCTGCAGCAAGGGGATGACAACATGCATGCCACAGTTTTGAAATTCAAAGACAAGCACAAATCTAACTAGAAGTGCACCTGAAGTATACAACTGCCAAACTCAAAGAAGCAAACAAAGATATGGCTAGAACCAAACAGCACCTCAAGGCACAGTGCAGTAGTGTAAATAGCACCATGAACAAGTAGTGGTACAAACTACAAGGGTAGTGTTAACAGAGAATAATGACCCGACAGCAAGCATTTTGCAACCTTAGCATCTCAATGAATACATGAACCAGAGCAATCAAACTACAACAAGGACAAACAGAGGTGGCAACGTGATACTACACCAAAGGGATGTTACCAAGAGATAACAATTATGTGTACCCCAAATTAAGGCAACACAACAACAACTGAATCATTTAAGCATATGAATGCAAGTAAATGGCACTGAGATGCAATGTTTAGCATACATATGAACCAAGTTCATATGTACAACAAACAAAAAGGACAAACTCAGTAATGCAAGCTACCGGCCTAACTCAAGTACAATGGTAATGCAAAACACACTACACCAAAGAGCATTGACCAGTACAATATGACTCATGTGGGACTGCACATACAAACAGGTGCCGCTACAATGACAATAAGTATGACAGGGATGTGCAGATGTAAGCAAAGAAATGACACTTGAATATTGATGAAGCCTAGCCTACAAATTCAACAATGGAGTTAAGTCGTTCTAGATCCTTAGGTCGTTCACGACCTAATTCAAGCGAGCTACGACCTAGCAACGCTTTTAAGACACCCCAGCGACCCAACAGAGGTTATGAGTTATCTGAAAGTTGCAAAAGACCTAACGACACTGAATCATTTAAACATATGAATGCAAGTAATGGGCACTGAGATGCAATGTTTAGCATACATATGAACCAAGTTCATATGTACAACAAACACAAAGGACAAACTCAGTAATGCAAGCTACCGGCCTAACTCGAGTACAATGGTAATACAAAACACACTGCACCAAAGAGCATTGACCAGTACAATATGGATCATGTGGGACTGCACATTCAAACAGGTGCAGCTACAATGACAATAAGTATGACAGGGATTTGCAGATGTAAGCGAAGAAATGACAATTGAATATGCAGGTGCATAGCATCATCAATGGAACCAACAGTACACAAAGGAAATGGTGAAACAATGGCTCAATATCAATATACAGGATTACAAGATGAAGCAGACCAGTGAACAACTTGATGCATCACTGAGACATGAATGCATGGAGCAAAGGCATCAGTTGACAGTGAAGACCTCCAAATATGCCACAGAGGACAAAATGACCAGTTTGCAAACATAAATTGCCAAACTAAAATACAACTTCGTTCTCTAAATTTTATGTAGAAAATATGCACAAACAAAAATGCTCAAGTGTATCTGCATATCAAATATGCAAACAAAAGTTGTAGTGAAACAATCAAAAATGCTCAAGTGTATATGCATATTAAATATGCAAATCAAAAGTTACAGTGAACTACAATGGTGCAACTACAAAACTGTATTTAAGCATGTGCAACATCAAGGGAAACACAAATGAAACAGGCTGCGATAGTGAATCACAACCCAAATCAAACTATCAATGACCAGTAGACAATGACAGTGCTAAAGTCATCCAAATCAGAGGCATAAGGGCCGAAACCATTACACCGAAAATGCAAAGTCAAAGTCGAGTATGATACAGAATGACCATGTCAAAGTTATGGAATAACAAATCAAAGTCAAGCCGATGCCAACAGAAAATGCAGTTAAAATCAACTGCAATGAACCAGTTAAATAGGCCTCACAAGTTTCAAATCAAAAATCAATGCCAGAGTGATAAAAATCACATTTTTAATGTAATCGAAATAACAGGTTTCACAAAATCAATGAAGTCAAAAACAACCGAGAATCCAAATCAACAGTTAATGGCCGAAGTCAAGAAGGAATCAATAAAGAGATAAAACCACATAACCGAAGCATTAAACCAAGCATGAATTGAGATGTGAGTGAAAAATCACTCACCTTGTCTAAGAGCACGAATTGGAATCGAAGCTGAGACCTCCCCGTATCGAAGCAGAAACGAACTCATCAAGCGGCCGACGGTATCTCGAGAAGATCGACTAACGAAGCAAGGAAATCGAGTTGAATCGAGCGTTTGAAGTCACGCCTTCGAATTTTGCTCAAAACCCTAATTTGAAGAAAAGGGGAACGAGCCGCCACCATTTTTATTTTCTTTTTTACTAGGGCTTGCGAAGAGTGAAAATGAAGTAGGAACGGTCACTTGCTTTTGATAATAAGCCCATCCCCAAAACAGTAGAATGTGGGCCAAGATTGAATCGAAAGCCCGCATAACTCTTTAACAACTTTATAAAAGAATTTCAATCTGATTAAAACTCCCAAAATCAATTAGCCAGCCAATTCAATCACCTAATGATGATAATTAATTGTTACAAAATTCCGGGTTGTTACAGGCTCCCCTCCTTATAAAAATTGTGTCCCTACAATTTTCCTAATTAAAGTCGTCAATAACAATTATTTTTCTAACATAAACTGGTTAAGCTAGAAAAATAAAGGTCAAGAATACAAACGCCAAAGAAATCTTTTAATTTCATAAAAGAAATTCACAAATTCTCAACAAAAATCTAAATATCCAATAGATAATCAGAAAAAAACAAAATTGAACAAATGCAATTATCAGTAATATTCAATTATCAATTAGATAATTAGACTACAGAAGTCACAAAATAGCAATATCTAATTATCGATACGATAATTAGAAAACAGCAAAATCTAATTATCAACAAAGATAATTAGAAAACACAAATCACAATTCGCTAAACTGCAATTATCTAGTTATCAACCAAATAATTTAAAAACACAATTATCTAATCACCAAAAACGATAATCAGAAATCTCAAATCAACAAATATCTAATTATCAAAAACGATAATCAAATCAGAAATCAACAAATATCTAATTATCAAAAACGATAATCAGAAATCAACAAATATCTAATTATCAAAAATGATAATTAGAAATCACAAATATCCAATTATTAACAAGATAATCAGAAATCTCAAATCAACAAATATCTAATTATCAAAAACGATAATCAGAAATCAACAAATATGTAATTGTCAAAAACGATAATCAGAAATCAATAAATATCCAATTATCAAAAACGATAATCAAAAATCACAAATGAACAAATATCCAATTATCAAAAACGATAATCAGAAATCTCAAATCAACAAATATCTAATTATCAAAAACGATAATCAGAAATCAACAAATATCTAATTATCAAAAACGATAATCATAAATCAATAAATATCTAATTATCAAAAACGATAATCAAAAATCACAAATCAACAAATATCCAATTATCAGAAACGATAATCAGAAATCTCAAATCAACAAATACTAATTATCAAAAACGATAATCGAAAATCAATAAATATCTAATTATCAAAAACGATAACGAGAAAACATCAAATATCTAATTATCAACAAAGATAATTAGAAATCATATCAACAAATATCTTATTATCATAAAGATATTTAGAACTCAAATCAGCAAATATCTAATTATCGATATGATAATTAAATCTCATAACAGCAAATATCTAATTACCGATACGATAATTAAATCTCATAACAGCAAATATCTAATTATCGATACGATAACTAAATCTCGTAACGGCAAATATCTAATTATCGATACTATAACTAAATCTCATAACAACAAATATCTAATTATCGATACGATAATTAAATCTCATAACAGCAAATATCTAATTATCGATACGATAATTAAATCTCATAACAGCAAATATCTAATTACCTGTAGATAATTAGATTCAACAAATATCTAGAAATCAATTAAGATAACTAGAAACTCAACATAAAAGGTCGGATCGATCCCATCAGATGGCGAGTTTTAACTACGCCACACGTGCATCAACAAATGGCCGAAGCCTACCAAGTACTATAAATTTTGGCGCCCATCAGATGACCCGAAGGTCCATAGAGTGACCCAAAGGTCCGCAGAGTGACTCGAAAGCCCAACATATGACACTAAGGTCCAACATATGACACTAAGGTCCGCAGAGTGACCCGAAGGTTTTCAGAGTGGCCCGAAAGCCCAACATATGACCCGAAGGTCCATCCTATGACTCGAAGGTCCAACATATGACCCGAAGGTCCACCAGTGTGGCTCAGAAGCTAAATAAAAAGCATCAGAATCATCAAACAACAAATGTTTCAATTAACAAGTCCGGAATTAACCAAAATATCAAACGCACATGTCCCATACTACGAGTTTTACTAAAGCGTTTAATTCTCTTCATCGTTTCCTTGGAAGTGCAAAATCATCAAACAACAAATATTTCAATTAACGAGTCCGAAATTAACCAAAATAGCAAACGCACATGTCACATACCACATGTTTTACTAAATCGTTTAAATCTCTTCATCGTTTCCTTAAAAGTGCAAAATTGTGTATTTTAAATAAATAACATTTTACGTTCTCAAACGGACAAGTCCGGAATTAAGCGAATCAGTAAAAGTAAGGGTTCATGGTCCTTAGTTTTGCTGAAGCGTTTAAATCGCTTCCTCATTCTTTTGAAAATGCAAACTGTACAATTTTTGAAAACAATTTTATTTCAAAACGATTTTTAAATACGTGATTAAAATAGCAACATCCGTAACAATTTAGATAAGAAAATTGTACTTCTCAAAACACCGTAACAACGGATCTCAAAATCAGCATTGCGGAATAACCGCTAGAAAATCCACTTTAAATTTGACGGTTACTGAAGTCAAAGCGACAGTAATTTTTAAACGTCAAAATCTCATCAAAATAATTTGCATCAAAATATAATACAGGTGAATTTTCATTCATTAAAAATGTCAACAAAACACCGTGCTTCAAAATTTAGCACCGATATAAAAATCCCGTTATAAAAATAACGGCAACAAAACACGTTAAAAACCAAACATCGATTCGACGTAAAATTAATGCAGTAACATGCAACTCAAATTTGCACGTATATTACAAAATGAACAAAGAAATCAGTCGAATATATCTTCAATGAAGATAATTCAAAACAGCAAAAATCTCAACAAATTCACATAATTGCAATCACTTCGGATCCTTAAATCGGATTCGAAATTTTCAAAGAAAACAAAAATAAACAAATCTGTGTAACAACACAATGGATTTAATTTCATTTTCATATTCTGATTTTTAAATCAAAAGGGTTATCAGTTGTACTCAGCGAAGATAGTCTCACTGTTTCCGCTGCACACTCTGATAAACGAAACACAAATTAACTTTTATTTTTAAATAAAGATATTTAAAAATTTCAACATAATTTCAAAACTTTAGTTTTGACTCAAAGCATAACTAAAACATCAATAAATAGTTGTAACACATGTTCCACCTAAGTTACGTTTTATATTATGTCCATAAACCCCAAGCTCTGATACCAACTGTGACGCCCCACCTCTATGCTCACAATAACAAAGAGTATTAAAAGGAATACCGTCTGTTATTACGAAGAATAAGGCTGGATAGGAGCGTCCATCTGTAGTTAGGCCTTA
Organism: Allium fistulosum; assembly: GCA_030737815.1. Lineage (NCBI taxonomy): Eukaryota > Viridiplantae > Streptophyta > Magnoliopsida > Asparagales > Amaryllidaceae > Allium > Allium fistulosum. The sequence continues at coordinate 133,832,954 of CM060904.1, forward strand.
CACTAGTATTGGTTACCTCGATAGGAGTGGTATATATTTTTATTTTTCATCTCTTATTTATTTACTTCCATCGACATACCCAATTCCAGTATAAAATGAACTACGATGGTTCATAATAGTTTAGGACAATATATATAATAATAACACAGATAAGCTAAATGCAGAACACAGATAGTAAAAAGTCTTATATATATAACTGATGTCGGTTACAATACATGTGATACAATACATATGATACAACTACAACTGCCGACTCTGGAAGTTACATATACAAGTACATTATCGTATATAATATACATGAATACATATCTTCCTATACTATGACACGACTACTCCAAAAGGTATGAAAAGACTTCATAGCTCAAGCAGCAACCCAAAGAAGATATCTACAACCTGTAATAACTCGGTCTGACCCGAGTAATAAATTCAAAAGAAAATAATACACAGGTCAGTCTACTTCAAGCTCAGTTATTAATGCACGGAAGCAATAATAAATAAATAATCAATAGAAAACAGTCACAATAAATCTCGTCTATCCAATCCTTTAATAAGAAATCGGATAACAATAAATATAACACGTAACAGTGTTAAACAACAAATCAGCAAATTCAAATATTCAACAAAGATAAATGAAAGGATTATCAATGAAGATAATTTAGAAAACAACAGAATTGCCTAAACGGCAATTAACAACATAATCTAATTATTAAATAATTAGAAACTCATAATCTAATATCAAATAGATAATTAGACAACAACAAAATGATCAAATCAAACCAAATCAAAATACAATTTCAAAATATGGAATTGGACACAAAACAATTCAAGGAATTGAAATATTAGTTCAAACGTCAATTCTGTGTGGCTGCAGTACACGCACGCATGCATTGCCTCGTCACTATAGTGATGAAATGGGAATCAGCACAAGGTCAAATCTGAGCTAATAGCTGGATTCAACACAAGTGTATATTCAAATGAAATGGCTGAGAAAAAAATCAAGCCTCGACCATAGTTCAAATCAACCAACAGAGAACAGAGACTGCACAAATGAATCTGCAGCAAGGGGATGACAACATGCATGCCACAGTTTTGAAATTCAAAGACAAGCACAACTCTAACTAGAAGTGCACCTGAAGTATACAACTGCCAAACTCAAAGAAGCAAACAAAGATATGGCTAGAACCAAACAGCACCTCAAGGCACAGTGCAGTAGTGTAAATAGCACCATGAACAAGTAGTGGTACAAACTACAAGGGTAGTGTTAACAGAGAATAATGACCCGACAGCAAGCATTTTGCAACCTTAGCATCTCAATGAATACATGAACCAGAGCAATCAAACTACAACAAGGACAAACAGAGGTGGCAACGTGATACTACACCAAAGGGATGTTACCAAGAGATAACAATTATGTGTACCCCAAATTAAGGCAACACAACAACAACTGAATCATTTAAGCATATGAATGCAAGTAAATGGCACTGAGATGCAATGTTTAGCATACATATGAACCAAGTTCATATGTACAACAAACAAAAAGGACAAACTCAGTAATGCAAGCTACCGGCCTAACTCAAGTACAATGGTAATGCAAAACACACTACACCAAAGAGCATTGACCAGTACAATATGACTCATGTGGGACTGCACATACAAACAGGTGCCGCTACAATGACAATAAGTATGACAGGGATGTGCAGATGTAAGCAAAGAAATGACACTTGAATATTGATGAAGCCTAGCCTACAAATTCAACAATGGAGTTAAGTCGTTCTAGATCCTTAGGTCGTTCACGACCTAATTCAAGCGAGCTACGACCTAGCAACGCTTTTAAGACACCCCAGCGACCCAACAGAGGTTATGAGTTATCTGAAAGTTGCAAAAGACCTAACGAAGTCCCAAAGTCTCGACCTATCAACCCACGACCTAAAGCATCAGGTCGTTCTAAAGTTAGGACGCGTGAAATGGTTGCCTTAGGTCGCTCTGGCCTTTTGAGTTACGACCTATGATGAGTCGCGAGCGACCTAGCGAGTTACTCACTCAGTATGCCGCACTTTACTTATGATGCTCAAGGTCGCGTAAAGTTTAGGTCGCATGGAGCCTAGGTCATGTGGTTTATTTTGTTAGGTCGCTATGTCGTGAGTCGTTGTTGTATACTGTGTGGTTAAGTCGTTTGTTATGTTGTCTGTTTGTGTCTGTTAAGTCATGTATGTTGTATTTTCTTAACTCGTGAGGTGTTGTAACTTGATTCGTTGATGTTGTATTGACCAGTTAGGTCGTAGGTCGTTAGCGACCTATACTTGGTCGTAGGTCGTAAGTCGTCGGCAGTATTTTGTTGTATTGTAATTTGTTAGCTCGTGTAGTGTTGTAATTGTTAGGTCGTTTTTGACCTATGTTAGGTCGTAGGTCGCAGCATGTGTGTTGAGTTGTAACGCCTATAAATAGGCAAGGTGAGTCATTTGTAAAAGGTTGTTGAATTTTTGAATAAATTTTTGTTTTGAGAGCTTTGTGCCTCCATTAAAATTGGTAGTTGAGTGTTATCTCCTATCACCACCTTCGGTATTCGAGTGCGCTCGAATCAACGATCGTTGAAGCCAATTCATGGTATAAGTGCACTTGATCAACGTTTGAAGAATTGTAGATCTTCTTTCACGGTATCGCGCGCGATCAACGTGTCGAAGATTGCTAGAATCCGGTATCTCTTGAGATCAACGGATTTGTGCCTTTGGGTATTCTTCAATTCACCGATTCATATTGCTTCATCTAATCGTTCGTCGATTAGTTTGACACGAAATCTTCATTTCGTTGTCATCCGTTTTTTTCGCTGCATCAAATATGCAGGTGCATAGCATCATCAATGGAACCAACAGTACATAAAGGAAATGGTGAAACAATGGCTCAATATTAATATACAGGATTACAAGATGAACCAGACCAGTGAACAACCTGATGCATCACTGAGACATGAATGCATGGAGCAAAGGCATCAGTTGACAGTGAATACATCCAAATATGCCACAGAGGACAAAATGACAAGTTTGCAAACATAAATTGCCAAACTAAAATACAACTTCGTTTTCTAAACTTTATGTAGAAAATATGCACAAACAAAAATGCTCACGTGTATCTGCATATCAAATATGCAAACAAAAGTTGTAGTGAAACAATCAAAAATGCTCAAGTGTATATGCATATTAAATATGCAAATCAAAAATTGCAGTGAACTACAATGGTGCAACTACAAAACTGTATTTAAGCAAGTGCAACATCAAGGGAAACACAAATGAAACAGGCTGCGATAGTAAATCACAACCCAAATCAAACTATCAATGACCAGTGGACAATGACAGTGCCAAGGTCATCCAAATCAGAGGCATAAGGGCCGAAACCATTACACCAAAAATGCAAAGTCAAAGTCAAGTATGATATAGAATGACCATGTCAAAGTTATGGAATAACAAATCAAAGTCAAGCCGATGCCAACAGAAAATGCAGTTCAAATCAACTGCAATGAACCAGTTAAATAGGCCTCACAAGTTTCAAATCAGAAATCAATGCCAGAGTGATAAAAATCACATTTTTAATGTAATCGAAATAACAGGTTTCACAAAATCAGTGAAATCAAAAACAACCGAGAATCCAAATCAGCAGTTAATGGCCGAAGTCAAGAAGGAATCAATAAAGGGATAAAACCACATAGCTGAAGCATTAAACCAAGCATGAATTGAGATGTGATGGAAAAATCACTCACCTTGTCGAAAGAGCACGAATTGGAATCAAAGCTGAGACCTCCCATATCGAAGCAGAAACGAACTCATCAAGCGGCCGAAGGTATCTCGAGACGATCGACTAACGAAGCAAGGAAATCAAGTTGAATCGAGCGTTTGAAGTCGCGTCTTCGAATTTTGCTCAAAACCCTAATTTGAAGAAAAGGGGAACGAGCCGCCACCATTTTTATTTTCTTTTTGACTAGGGTTGCGAAGAGTGAAAATGAAGTAGGAATGGTCACTTGCTTTTGATAATAAGCGCATCCCTAAAACAATAGAACGTGGGCCAAGATTGAATCGAAAGCCCACATAACTGTTTAACAACTTTTTAAAAGAATTTCAATCTGATTAAAACTCCAAAATCAATAGGCAGCCAATTCAATCGCCTAATGACGATAATTAATTGTTACAAAATTCCAGGTTGTTACAACAACTGATAATAAATATGCTAAAGATTGAATTGATTCTTGTTAAAAAATCATTTGAAGCCTCCTATATATAGAGAATAAACAGACATGTCCATTCGTGAAGAGTTTTGATGAATAGACACATCTTTTCAAAATTTGAATTTCAAAATTATAGCATGTATGTCAACATGCTTTATACGAACATGTCGACTTGTCTCTTTGAAATTTGAAAACTCTTTTTGTAGGATCGAATTAACCTCAAAAGGGAGGGAGTTGAATGTGGTTTATAAAAAATTCATAGACAAATAAGAATTGCAGTACATATAATAAGAATAAATGTAGAAATAAAAATGATACATAGATTTGCCCAGCTTTGGCAAATCCACCTACTGTTGCCCCTAGGTTTCTATTAGAATTAAAAAAACAACCATTTACAGACCCTGTAGACTTGCGACTATAGCTTAGCTGTTCACTCTAAACCTACGCTCAAAACCCTGCCATAGAGTTGTGAATTCTCGAACTATGCTATGTAGCTCGTAACCTAGTTAACATAAGGGTAAATAATTTAAAAATAAAATTACAATAGAAGATAACAAAAGGAAACCTTAGAACTAATTTATGACCAAACAAATTGTTAACAATGCCCGGCCCAAATCCAATTATAGTGTTATCCCTTTTGCCTATTTGGTTCGTATTTTTTTCATGGCTGAACTCCTTTGTTTCTTCGATCTGATAATTAGGGTTTCCCTAAATTGAAGCGCCGTTTGTAATATGAGTTTTTGGTTCGAATCTCCCTTCTCCTTTAGATGCTAACATTGTTTAATTGATAGTAAATTATGGTTGTTGCTGCTTCTTTGGCCAGTGCTCTTCGAATGGATATTTGGTATGATTTTTTGCATTCTCGACTTTGATTCGAGTTATAAATTGGTGCATGATTTGTTTCAGGACTTGCTCTCTGATTTTTCTTAAACTTGAATAAACTATGTTGATGATGATGTTGGGTTTATATAGAGATTGATTTCGTATATATCCATATATGTTAGTTTGCTTTGAAGTATGCTCTCTTTACCCGTTCGATTTCATGATGAACGATGGGTTTTATTTCAAACTTTTTCTATTCTGATATATATGACTCTATGATGTATTCATATATTCAAAGGTTTTGTGTGTGTGTATATCCCACTATCATTACACACGTTCAAAATTTTAAAAACGTAAAGAGGAAGCTTAAGCCGACCATAAAATTAAGGTGAAAAATCAATTAAAGATAAGCAATCAAGCAATGGGAACAAATCAAAGATCAAATCACAAGATCCTTATCCAAAGCAAGGTGAATATAATTAAAACCATCTTTATTTTTATTTTTAAAGAGCATTATATTTCAGTTTCTATGATTAAAACCTTTATGATGATTTTGATGATGATATGCTTAGATTTCATGAAATTTTTATTTAAACAAGTATGAATTATGAATATTTATTTCAATTTTAAGGGCTAACATCCGATCTATTGTTTTCGAATGTCATGAGGAATTAATATGTTATGTAGAAAATTAATTTGGATATGTTTTTTAATTTTTATAAATTTCCAAGTTATGGAAAATTTATTATGAATTTTAAGGGAAGAAATATATAATTCGGTTTAAAATTTTATTTCGGCTGTTAAATAAAAGATTTTAGGTAAATTTTTATATATTAGATAACATATTAAATGTTAATCTTAAGAATTTTTAGGGATTTTTCCTAAGTAATTTACTATGGAGATTAAATTAATTTAGTTTGAGGACTAGTCATAGTTGTTTTGCTTAAGGGAAGGGTTTCTTTGCCAATTATTTTTAATTAAACCTGAAATAAATTCGACAATCTTTTAGGAAATGATTTTTGTAAAGTTTATGGCAACCAGTTAGATTTTTACAAATTGGCAAGTTAGTTCAAAAGCGTTTACTTAAAAGGCAATAAAACAGTTTTGCCTAGATTCTATGTTTATCCACTCTAGTAGCTACCTGTCAACCACATACCTCCACCCCACCTAAGTCGAAACCAATACACATGGTATCAATGCTTTGGTACATAGTGGATTGGAATAAGGTTGAAGGTATGGAGTCGAAACCATGCTTTTGAAGGGGTGTCTTTGGTTTTGATTTCAAAAGGGTGCCGCTTGCCTTGCTTTTAAAGAATGCTTTCAAAAGGGTCTTTTATATAATTTTAAAGGGGTTGCTGCTTTCTTGTTTCGAAAGGGGTATCTTTTGAAAAAGTGTCCTAAATTCTATTTTAAAGAGAAGCTTTCAAAAGGGTAGTTTTGTACCACGTCGAAACCTTCCTGCAGTTTTCATACGTTTCGAATAGGTTGAAGTTTCAATGCTTTCAAAAGGCCAGTTTTGGTTTATAAATATATCAAGCCGCTTTCTAATGTGTTGGAAGGGCTCCAGTAGCCACTTATACTAAAGGTTTCAAAGGCAATGGCTTTAAAAAGGGATTATAAGCCGTCCTTCCAAATGTTTAACTAAATGATTAATGCTTTCGAAAGGATGGTTCCGAAGCCATCAATTTTCCCTAACTACTTTTACTTAAAGGTTAATGGTTTCAAAAGCGGTACTTTTGTTTATATTCACTTTGACCCAAAAGTTATTTTAAAAACCCAATGGTTTTGAAAGATGTACTTTCAAATAGTTTCAAAGCTATGCTTTCATTTGTTGGAAAGATATACTTTAATACCTTTGAAAGGATTGTTTTAATGGTTTCGACAGGAAGGTTTTGATGTTTTTGAAAGAGAATAAGTATATCAAAAGTCATATGTTTGGGTGTTTTGAAAAGAAGATTTGAAAGCTTTCAAAAGGTAGATTTTAATGGTTTCGAAATAAAGGTCTAAGGTTTTGAAGCCATAGTTTTCAAAACAAAGAAACAGATCTCATTTTTTAAAGGAAAACCCATGGCAAAATAAAGGGGTTTTAAAATTCTTTTTAAGTACGGAGTTTTTAAAGAAGCTTTCCAAGATAAAATAATAGGTTAAAGGGATTAACTATGTTATATCTGAAAATTATTTCAAAGATATTAAACCATAGATATTGGTATTATTAGTTAATGCGTTTGTTTCTTCTATAAACATATTCACTGTATAATAGACCCATAACTGTATTTTGGGTATAAAGGGCAGAATAACTAGTTAGGTTGGCCTACTAGTGAATATAAATTGAGTTAACTCTTGTATGAGTAGTTGCATCCAGGAGGTGGCAGATTAGAACCTAGGATGCCCAGAGACTAATAAAATAAGTTGTCAGATTAGACAGGTTCATAGTAAAACCATGAAAGCTATATTTGGAAAGAGTTATTGGCTGGGGCCAATAGGTTCGCAGTGATCCCATGAAATCTATATTCAGATAAAGTTATTGACAAAAGCCAATAGATTCTTATTCAACCCGTAAAACTATGATATGAAAGAAGTTATTGGAGATACCAATAGGTTCAGGGAGAACCCATGAATTAGTGAAGTTATTGGCAGGGGTCAGTAGGATTTTAGTGATCCCATGAAAACTATGAGACCAGACAGATAGTCCACAAGCTTTAAACAGGTTATTAGTCATCCCATGAAAACTAATAAGTTAATAATGACCCTAGAAACTATAACTGAGATAGATAGTCAAATGAATGGGGATGTTAAATCTAGAAAAATTTACTTGTTTACATATCATCATAATATTTTAAATTGCTATTTTCTAACCACTGTAGATGTAGGAGCATAGTATATGGTTACTATATATTTTTGGATAAGATACTAGTGAGGGGAAAGCCTGTTACGCTAAACGGTATGGTCTCACTATATATCTAAAATGGTTTGAGATAATAGGTTATTAACAGACTTTATGTCTGACTCGAATTTTATGTTTTCCTTTTGAACTTTTGGGTGCTCAATTAATTTTGAGTATATTGAGAGTTGAGGTTTTCAAGTTCTCTTTAGACGAATAAGCTTCGGAGATGTGCAGGAGGCAGGATAACTAGTATGAGTTTTTTTCTATTTCGATTTCGATGTGTTTTGTTGTAAATGCAAAGTTGTTTAATTGCCTATGTTATATTCTGATCATCCATGGGAGCGTCTTCATATATCGCTCTTGGTGTATGTTGTAATAATTGTATTTTCTCTTAACGTGGTTCTCAAATATGAGATTATGTAATGAATTTGAAATGATTTGAAATGAAATGTGAAAGTTCTTTAATGATTATAAATTTTTTCCATATCCATGTGTTTCTTTTATAACAATGTATATAACACTACCGTATTTGGTCACCGAGGATTAATAACTATGGATGACTACATCATCCGTAGCTATTAGTTTTGGGCCTCTAAGTGGGGGATGTTACAACATGTTCAAAACTGCTGCATATTTTGAATTTTGTCCAAATTTTCTATGTCGAAGCTTGAACTATTTCGCTCCATTTTTATGATGCATATGTATATGTATACATACATATATGTATGTATGTATGTATGTATGCATGCATATCCTCTCTTGTTATACTCGACTGATTTATTACTGATAATATGAGTCCATCTTCATTGATAATATTATGCTTCCTCGAGTTCGAAGTTTCCACCGTGTTCATGTATACAAGTTATACATATATGTACATATGTATGTTTGTATGCCTATCTTGAGTCTGAACCCATGCACTTGCACTTGACCTATTTTCTAATATTTATGAACTGTGTGCACTAGGTTCATTTATGTATGGTTTGTACTTATGCATATCTCTGAAACTATTTCTCTTCGTTGTTGTTCGCTAAGTGGTATTCAAGTGTGCATGTGTCCATGTTGATGCTCATTTGTACTTCCTAATGGATGTACTGGTTGTAGGATGAATACTACGATCCTTCATCTGTATACGTATGTATATTTGTCTCATCCCTTCTAGATTTGTTGTATGGCTATGTGTGATGCTTTTTTGCTCTTAAATATGTCCTACTATGTCGAAATTCATTGTTGTCGCATTAATTATTGTTGATCTAAAGTGCTACACCTTGTATGTTCATTCTTGTTCATATGCTTGTGCCTTTACTTGTTTTTCTTTTCTTTTCTTCCTAGTTGTGATTGCCGATATGTGTGCATGCAGTTGTTTCATGTTGAGCTGCTCAATTGCTCTAGTATACTACATCCTGATGTGTGAGTAACATGCTACCTCGAGTTCATTTTTTTGCATCTCTTTTGTAGCTTCCTTATGCGCTGGTCCTTACTTTTGCCTGCACATGTATTCTTATATATTTCTTTTATGAGATGTGCACCTAAGTTAAGCTCAAGGCAACTTGGGCTTGACCTTGTGCCTATCCATGAGATTTAATCGATAGCTTGGCCTTGATCCACTATGCATATCATTAGTTGTCCATGCACCTATGTTTGTCTCTGTTTAAAATATAAAGAGAAAAAAGAAACCCATAAACTGAGGCAATATTAATATTCAAATTTAATTTAATTTTTATGGTTCATTTCTTTTTCCAGTTTACTACATTGTTTATTTGGACAAGTATAGCAGATGGTTGGACACAAGCTGGAGCAACCAAATCAAGATCGACATCAAAAATAAATTTACATGTGAGTGAGTTGGTTGAGATAAAAATGTTGTGTATGAGAGTATGGAATGTGTATGGTGAAATTTGTATTATATTTGAATATGTAATATAGTGGAAGCCAAATGTGTGCTATTTGAATTTGTAATAAAATATTGGTTTGAATAAAATATTTGTTTAAATGATATTCTTATTCATTTATTTTATTCAACAAGTATTTATATTATTCTATGAAATTACAATAGTACTATAACAAACACATTTAATGAATATATATATATATATATATTTACTATCATCACTCAAAATTCATAAACCATTATATTCTACCATATCCCTGTTTTGATGATAACAATATGTATAAAGATTTTGAGTTTAAATAAATATGTTTGATGTGATGTGTTTAAGCTCCTTCTATTTAGATGCTACCCCTACAACTAAACCCCCCTACATCAATGCATGCAATTCAAATAAAAAAATTATTCTTCAAAAATAATTTCAAAACAAACTCTTGAATAATAAAAACACTCTCGAATATCGGTAAGGTTATTACTCAGCCAACAAAATCTTAATCTCTCTCCCCCTTTTATTATCATAAAAATAACTGTACTTGAAATAGTAATGAATTTTGGTTAAACCAAATCAAGAGGGTAATATATATTGCAAATTCTAATTAATCAAAAAGAAATCATAATATTTTATTTATTAGAAACAAATTCCATGTTAGAGAATGATAGGATTATCGTTTAAGAAATTTTTTATACAGTGAAATCAGTTTGGAATATTCTATAAAGGAGAAATTTGTAAATCTGTTTTTAGCAAGGCTAGCGGGGTTAACTGGGCCCTTACCAGATTTTATTGCAAAAAAACAATAAAATAAAAATAGATCGAAACACAGTTCAAGCTATAGAACAGAAGAGAAAACCAAAGAAGAGAAAATAAAACAAACATATAAACAAGAAGAAGAAAAGGCAAGCAAACGAAAAACCACAAGAGGAGCCTGAAGCAAAGCCGAGGTAAACTCCAAGTAGAGATCAAAGCATAGTCCAGGCAAACTCCAAGTAGAGATCAAAGCATCAGAGAAGACTGCCACCGAAATAAAGCAGGAAGCTGATGCAAAGCCCATGCATAACTCCAAGAATAGATCGAAGCAATAGAGTAGTCTACCACCTACAACCATGCACCAAGGAGAGAAGCAAAGGGAGAGTTGCATAGCTTCAAACCACTCACAATATCCTTCCTCAAAATATTCCATAACAGTACATGATTGTGCGATTTATTTTTGAAGCATCTGAAGTTTCTCTCTCTCCAAACAAGAAGAATATATTTCTTTAGGCAATAAAATAGTATAACCTTCTCTCTTACCCTCCATTTAGTAGCCTTATGAATTAATGCCCATTCAACTTTGGAAACCATAGAAATGTTATATCTACCAATGCTGGCCATTAACCTCTCCCAAATGTGAAATAGATCAGAGCATTCAAAGAAGACGTGATGTACACTTTCAGTGACTACATTGCAGATAGGAAAAAGATGATTAACTAATAAAGCATACACAAGCATCATATCCTTTTTCATCAATGCATTATTTCATTCTTACCATAACAACAGATTTTTAGTGCTAGTAGACTATTTATTCCAGATGACTTTATACCACGGACAAATAGGCATTCTATGAACTTCATAAAGAAGCTGATACACATGTTTGATAGAGTGGGACTAACCTTCCCAGAGAAGCTCATCAGAATTAGGATATGTGTTATGATATGAACTCTTACTTGCCCAAAATTCTCTCAAATATTGTTTACTAGTATAAGTAAGGGACAACTTGCTATCAATTATGAAGTCAATAACCATGGCATTCATATTAATTCCATACTAGTGCTTTAGCTGTTGTGTTATCACCGAAGTTAGGATGATACCATCACTCGTCCAAGGATCATGCCAAAATGATTTACTGCTTTTTGTAGAGAGGGAGAACTTGAGAAAAGGTAAAAAAACTTTCCTCAAATCCAGAATTTTTCTCTAAATGCAACTGCAAGATTAGGGAGCATCCATAGACCAAAAGCACTTCCTCCTAGTGTTATGCTTCATGGTCCATTCAACCCAAAGAATCTTCTTGTTAGTTAGCAGGGAATTGAAATGGTGACTTACAACAGCTTTATTCCATTTCTTAATACTTGGAATCCCTAATCCACCTCTAGATCTTGGCTTTTCAGCTTTTGAGAAAGAGCATGGAATTGCTTTCCTATTATGAATGCTACAAGTCCAAAAGAATCTTAACAATGAACTTCCAACCATCCCGAGTAGTTTTTTTTAGGGAGAATGAAAGTTTTGGCCCAGTAAACCATTAAAGAGAAGCTAACTGACTTAACCAAAACTAATCTGCCATCTTGGGAGAGGAATCTATTGGCCCAGTTATCCATCACACCAGTTATCTTGTGGTAGAGAGGGAGACAGTTAGCATTAGAGACCCTAGAGGAGCATAATTGTAGGCCAAGATAGTTCATTTCACTCTACATTCATAGAAGTCCAGATAAAGCAGTAAGCTCATTTGCATCAACTAAAGGTATACGAGTGTATGTAATATAAGACTTGGCAGGGTTAAGCTTTAGACTAGTGATATTATGAAAAGAGGCAAGGATGCTATTAATACAAGATATGGATGTGGTGTCAGGCCTTGTAGAAATCATAATGTCATCAACAAAGAGAAGAGATGATATTTTGGTTTGCTTACACTTTGAATGGAATCCGATCTCTTTGTTAAGGAATTTAGCATTGAATATTCTAGTTAGAACTTCCATAAATAAAACAAATAAATAAGAAGACAATGGGTCCCCCTACCTTATTCCTTGCTTGCTTTTGAAGTAACCAAAAACCTTATCATTATACTTGAGTGAAAAGGATGGGGTTGAGATGCAAACATATATTCAAACAACAAAAGGTTTGGGAAACCCATCGGAGCCGTGAAATTAACAATTTTTTTACAATGCACACTATCATATACCTTCCTTAAATCAAGCTTCATCATTCCACTAGGGGTAGACTGCACTCTACCATATCCCTTTAAAAGTTCATGAGCAAGCATTACATTGTCTAGTATATTCCTATTTGGTAGAAAGGCAGTCTGATTCAGAGACACAAGCTCAGGGAGTGTAATGACCCGGAGTTTCGATCCTGAAAATTCCAGATAGTTAGGAAAAGAAGAAAAAAGGTAGAAGAAGAAACAGAAAACAAGTCACAGAATCTCACATTCGCAGCGATCAAAATATAATATCAAATGATAACAGTTATACAAGGGAAAACTGTACTTATCAAAGTATACTTTAATACATCAGAGTTACAACAAATACACAAACACTGGACAGATACAATCAACATGTTTCAGGCAAACTACAATATATCACAGCGGAATACACTACATACGTTCTTGCCATCCAGTTCGTCTCTTGGGCTCCAAAACGACCTTACCTGAAAATATGTAATACTCGGTCTGACACGAGCATTACATCAAAGTAACACCCAGGTCAGGCTGGAAACCAACGTGAGTAAACCCATATAATACGAAATACCAAGCTATATAACTTATGTGAATTACCAGGGTAACTCGTACCTTTTACGAGTTCTAACATATTACCGTATATCATTTATACACCCACAACAGTTCTCAGGGTTAAATGTCCAAGTTACATAACTTATTCCACTCCAACCTGATAAATCTCACAGATTCAATTTATAGGAAATTTAGATTATTATTCGAAGTGGCTTCGGGTATTTTCTAATACCCGACCCCGGTCTCTTCGAAATCCAAACGCCATTTTAAAGGTAAGGTTGTTTAAAAGTTAAACAAATTAATTCAATACTTTGAACTCACATAGGATTTATCACAGATAAATATCACACATTCATCATAGATATATCCAATATCATATCACAAAACATCACTGATTATCATCTAATAGATATCAAACAATCTAGACATTCTACTCAAACAATCATCCAAAACATGAATTATTAATTCTAATTATAATCAATTTAATTAACTTAAATTAAATTGATAACTTAAGAATTCATCGCTTAATCCTGCTTAATCAATCAGTAATTAATTAATTACAAACCATTTAATTAATTAACCATTCCTTGATTATCATTTAAATTAAATAATTAGTCCTTAATTACCTAACTAATTATCCACTAATTATTAATTAATAACCTTGATTATTAATTAATAAAACATAATTACAAATTAATTAATTAATCTCTAATTACTAATTAATCAATCCTTACCAATTAATTAATCTCTAATTACTTAATTAATCAATCACTAATTACAACTTAATTATTTAATTAATTAATCACTAATCGTTAATTATTATCTCTAATTATCTAATTAACAACCCTTAATTACAAATTAAGTAACCCCTTAATTAATTAATTTGTAATCCTTAACTATTGATTAATTCTTAATCAATAATTAATTTAATTAATCACACTTGAATTACTTTATTTAATTATCAAAATCTTAATTACTTTTTAAGATAAATCATTACCTTTCATTAATTCCTAATCACATTATTTAAAAACATTTAACCATTAATTAACACTTAATTATATTTAAAAAAATAAGTTTAAATATCTTAAATATTAACTTAATAACATAAGTTAAACAAACATATAATTCCTTAATTAAAGGTTCAAGAACATTTAAAATGGAAAAGAAATTATTTAAGGAAAGTTTAAAACAAATCCATTTAGTCAAAACTTTGCTTTTTAAAACTTTTTAAAACATGTTTAAAATCTTGCATATCTCCTGCTTCGGGTTAAACCTGATTCTTACTCGAGACCACCCTCGAGTTTCCTCCTTCTTCTACTTTTTTTTAATAAAAAAACTTTGTTATTATTTTAAAACTGCTATGATAAACTCTCACGAACACGGGTTCAAACCCGAGCCAAACGAACTTCCCACTCAAGTATCACTTTGAGTCGATCACGATTCAAAACACAGACACACAAAATTCGTCGTGCATGTGCACAGTGCCACGGCGGCGCTTCGGTGTTTCTCACCACCTCTGGCTAGAAAGCGATCAACTCGACGATCGTTTCCAATCATCAAATCCATAACACAAAACCCAAATAAAAAACGAGCATTCCAGTCGAACCTAGGAACCCGACATCACCAGAAAACCCCCTCGAACCACCCACGCTGACCATCGGCTACTCTGGTACTCCGAACACACATTTGCAAGCTTCCATGCTACCATCTCCCGAGCCCAGGTGAAGCTTGATCACCCAGAGACACCTCACCATCCACAATTCTAACCTCGACTACTTTTGGGTTTTAAACCCTAATTCATCAATCTCCGACACTACGACCAACGACCGTTACATCTATCATTTTTCCTGACATTACCGATCACCCAGCACTACAAGAAAAACCATTTATAGTAACAATAATTCGTGGCATTTCAATCTAAATGTAGCTAATACTATTTGGTACTGCACTATAAATATAGCGACCCGACTTTCTACCACCAGAAAATCGCATCACTATTTAAGAAAGAAAGAGATAGAAGAAGAAAAGAAAGAGAAGAAAGAACAACAACACATCAGAATCTCACAGCGGAACGAATGAAATATAATATATAACATATACATAGTATCATATACATCAGAGTACACAACTATACATCTCAATTTAGACAGTTATAACATTTCTGTCTAATACAATACAAGAACAACTATACAGAATAACAACACAGCGGAAACTCTAACAATATATCTACACGCTGAAGCCTCCTGCTCCGAGCTCCTCCAGAATTCGTCAAGAGATAACCCGAATCACTTGACTACTCATACATAATATGAGTACCCAAGAGTTTAATAAAACAGAAAATAAACACTCGGGTCAGACAGGGGTCTGGTGTTAGTAAACAGTTATAAATTGCTTAACTTTAGAAATCTTTTGAAAAGAAAGATATCACGTAAGACTTCCCACACATAAACATGGAAAAGTTTTTACCTTACGCTAACCAAAACATTTGATAGGAAATCCAGTGATATTATAATAGTGTCTAGGGTTTTCAAGTAAATAGAAAATAGCCGAAATTGTTACATTATTAAATTCCAGCTACTAGCCACAAAAGTGGGTAATACAAAACAAAACCGTAGGGTCTCGTAGGAAAAATGGGTTTCCATCAATGGCAGGGCTACTGGGGTACCGCCCATCACAGTACGTGGCCTAGATCACCGTACCGAGGAGTACGCCCGCTCCCCTGCAACACAAGGCCGGAACCATTCCTTACTGAACAATCCCGAACAAGACCACCCCGCAGTTGGCTGCAGATCCAACCTCCCACACAACCGAAATAAAAAGGGACATCTAGACAAGGATGTATCTCGTCCTACTTGGGCATGACCCACTTAACCTTGCTGCACCTCCCCTGTTTTAGCCATTCCCGGTTGATGAGGCTTGAGGCTGCGATTACCTTAATAGAACATATTTATCTTAGAATGCTCATCGTCCGCCTAACAATGTGCTGAAAGCATTCAATCCATACAAGTTCGTTTCTGGTTCGAACGAAACCGAAGGCACTATCTCGTTGCACTCATATTGGAATCACCCTCAGAGTCAACGACCATAGCCCTTGCATTCTGAATCTTCATCTCGAACCTATAAGTACTATTCCATCAACTCATTACGGAATCACCCACAGAGTTATTCTGACATATAGTTCTTACACCTCGAGTCTTCACTTGCTCCATTTGGAATAACGACCTAACGTTTAATTGGAATCGATGTGGTTTTCGGATATTCAAATATTGAAATCCGATCCCGGTCTCACCGAATCCAAACACCATTTTAATGTCCAAGTTGTACTTAAGGGTTTTAAACAGTAGATATTCAGAATATCACTTAACACAATTGGATGATTCATATTTCACAGATAGACAATTCAATATTATCACATTCATCCAAACATATCACAAACAGCATATACCACATCTCAGATATATCACATCCATATCATCACATATCAACCAGTGACAATCAATGTCATCCCATATCATTAATTCATCCAATGATATTCAGTCAATCATTAACCATTCATAATAAGTTTGATACAAACTTATTTAATTTAATTAATCCTTAATTAAATTAATTCCTTACTTAATTACTTGGATTATCATCAAATCCAACTTCTTATTCATTAATTAATTAATTAACAACACTTAATTATCCATTTTAATTAATCATCCTTTAATTAATTATTACTTTATTATTTTAAATAATTATTCCTTAATTGCAAATTAAATTAATCATCTTGATTAATTACTTCTTAATTATCTAAGTAATTACCTCTTAATTACTCATTAAAATTTAATCAATCTTGATTAATTATTATTTAATTATCTAATAATTATTACTTAATTATTCTTTTAAAAATTAATCATACCTGATTAATTACTTCATTAATTAATCACTCTTGAATAATTATTTCTAATTTAACATACTTGGTTAATTACCTTTAATTAATCACCTTTAATTAATTTACTTAATTAAATATTCTTGATCAATTACTTTTAATTAATCACATTTGATTAATTACTTTTAAATTAATTACCTTTGATTAATTACTTTTAATTAAACATCTTTGATTAATTATTTTAATTACATATTGTAATTAAAATTTAATTATAAATTAATTACCCTTTAAATTATTAATTAACAATTAATTAATTATGTCTATTAATTAATGATTACTTCATTAATTAAATTCTTTCTTAATTAATTACTTTAATATGTAATTAACCACTTAATTAATATCTCTTAATCCTTTAATTAATCATTTAATCAAATAATTTAAACCTTCAATTTATTATATTAATTAATACAAATGATTAATTCTTAATTACATTACTTAATTACTTTTCAAGTAATTATATTAGATTAACCCACAGTGATTATCTTAATTAATCACAAACTAATTACTTAATTAATTATTTAAATTAATCATTTAAATTTAATTAAATGATTCCTTAACTTATTATATTAAAAATTCTTAATTAAGAAACCATTATCTTAATTAAATCAAATTCTAATTTACATATGTTAAATCTTTATTATAATTGATTTCAAATCATTAACTTATTTAAAATAAATTCAATTTGAAATTAATTATAATCAAAATAACTTAAATATTCAAATTAAAACTTTTAATCTTTAAACTTTCCAAAATTTGTTTAAATAGAATTAAACACAACTTGATTATTAAAAATTTACTTATTTTATTTTGAAACTTTTACATTTCAAATACAACAACTTTGTTTAAAACTTAACTTGAATACAAATTTAAATTTATAAATAAACTTGTCTAACTTTGTTTTAAACTTTTGAAAAACATTACTGTTAAATTTTAAAACTCTTTTTAAACTTCAATTTTTAAAACTGTTTAACTCAAACAATACTTTACTCAGCAAAACCCGAGCAAACCCTTCAAAATCTCGCGTCAACCCCGAGTTTCCCCAGCCTATCACCTGCTTCGAGTAAACTTACCAAAAACCCGAAGTAACTCGCGTAAATTCCCGAGTTACCCCAAACCTACCCCGTGTGCTCCAACCTCACCCCTGCATCGAAGAAAAACATCAGAACCCCTGAAGAAACTCACGTCCCAGCCTCTCCTTCCCAAAACCCAAACCCATCATCACCTGATACACTAACGTGCACGTTAACGTGCACGGCCACGGTGATCAACGGCGATCTTCCCTCCGACCTTCTCCCAGTCACGCTCGACACCCTCAACCCAATGAGCCACCCAGATGTTTGAATTCGATCGAACATCAAAATTTAGGCATCGAACCCAACTTCCTGAACCCATCCATCATCGGAAATTTTGACTTCCACGGCACCTCAGTCTTCGAGACCTCTCTCCATCGAAGCCGTAGCTTCCCCTCACTTCCCCGAGCCTCCAGCACCCCCTGCGATCTTCTCCGATTGCTCCTAGTCGCCGCAAAATCCTTATGATCAACATCGACAAAAATAGGGACATAAACCCTAACTTCATCAATTCCGATCGAACCCCTCATCGATAAATTCCAATTACATTTTTCCTACGATCTACTCCATCCCCTCTACCTTCGAGTTCATCCACGGCACCAAGATCATCCCCATTCGCCGCCGATCGACCAAAATCCCCAAAATAGAAAATCCCAAAATTCTCTCGAAATATTAACCTAAAAATCTTGATACATACCTTAAAAATCATGGTTTACCTTTTGCAATTCAATGATGAAATCAAAGTTTAAAATTAAAATCAAAAATTTTGACCCAAATTTGATTTTAACTGTAAATTTAAAAAAAAACGAGCCAATCATTCAATTTAAAAACCTATAACTATTTTTAGATGGAAGATTACATGGTTACAAACATCTTTCGTTTACAAATCCTAAGCAAATTCGAATCAAAGATTTAGTTATTGATTTTATTATAAAATTTGCACCTGTTCTAAGCACATAGTAAAAGAATTTCAAACATACAGACATTTCGAATGAAAAATTCAGGCATGCATCCAGTTTTCAATTCAAGTACGAGATGTTCATTCACAAGAACAAATAGAAATCCAAGTTTAATCTGTTTTTAAAGTTCATTTACTCACCATTAACCAAGGGCAGAGGACATGACTGTTTTCCAGGTTCTTAAATTCTTCTTGCATGTTGAAAAAAATCCTATAGCTGATGATTTGAATTGTTTTGTTGAAGACAATCCAGATTTGCATGCTGAACTAAAATCTTGTTACTGAAGATTTGTTGAAGTTTTACATCTTTTAGTTGCCTCTGTAAAGTTTACATTTCCAGATTTCATTCTCTTGTTTCAGATTTCATCATTTTCTGTTCTTCTTTATTTTTATTTTGATCTTTGTTTTGTATCACGTTTTGTTTGAGAATGAATAACAAATTTTGCTGAAAATTAAAACTCCCTTATTACAAATTTGATTTTAAGTTTTATTATTATTAAGAGGATTGACACTGTCCCCTTTATATTCAAATTAGTTTATAAATGTTTTATAAATATTGTTATTGATTTACAAGTGTTGTTTGCATATTTAATTAATATTTTTAAATGTTATTATCTTATTTAATACTTATTTAAACTATAAGCATGTAATATTTATAGGCATGTAATGTTTACATGGTTATAAAATGTTTTTATCTTATATTTATAAACTTTAGATTTTTAATAAATATTCAAGAGTGAATTTATTTATAAATAACTTATAAATTGATTAAATCTATACAACCTATGTTTATAAATTTGAGAAATGTATTTTAACTTAATTTATCTTCTTATATAAAATTTTAAAACAATTTATCTTATGTTAAAAATTAAAATGAAATACCATTAAACAAATGAAATTTTGATTTTAAATCTCAAATATCATTTTTTTAAAAAATATTAAACCAAATTAACATTTCAAATTTCAAATTATATATTAAAGTTTGAAAACACTTATTAAATTAATACAAATTTCCATTACTATTATATATATATTTCAAATGGAAAGACATTTAAATATTAAATTAGAAAATTACTATATTGAATTTTAAAACAAATCTCCAATCACAATATATTCATTTATATTTATATTACAATTTGAATATTAAGCTTTTATTATATTAAACATTTCTTATTTATAGGATATATCAATATATATATAAGAAAATATTTTGATTAGCTTTTGAAAAATAATCTTACCAATTTTAATTTGATAAAATAAATATTTCCAAATCATTAGTTTCAAAAGAATTAGACTTGCCTATTTTATATTGTTTAAGAAAAATGTTGATAGTTATTATCAAATTATTATTATCAGCCTTTAGAAGAAATTTAACTTATCAATTTATAATGTAAAATGATCAAATCAATTTAATTTTTAACAAAGATTATTAAATTGATATTGCTCAAAATTCCCGCCTTCCCCCGTATAATTTCAGCCTAACCCAATAATCGTAACCCAAAAGTTACCGCCTCGTATCCTTAGTACTTAGAAATTTTTTGCCTCTTTACTCCTAGATCCCTAGTTCCCAGTTCCTTGGTACATAGAAAATTTTCTTTCTCTCTCCATTCAGCACAAAGAAATTTTTGGTTCTCACTTCGTTTCCCCATCCTTCCATTAAACTCGATTGACCGATTCAGCTGCTGATCTTTGCAATTGCGGTTCATCAAATTCCGAACATCAAGAAAAGCAAGTGAGAGTTGAGGTTTTTATCGGAGTCTCTAACAATGACAGTCAGGCAAGGCTATCACAGTTAGATGAACTCTCAGACAAGCATTTCTACAATTATTGATACAGGTATGATTTGGTAGAGGCATGGTATTAAGCTTTGAATTCCCATGTATCAGTCTTAGAAAGCCCCATTGTTTATTTAGTGTAACTGTGATATTAATCAGAAGTGGGATTTTAGCTCCTTGTTTCTAAGGAGGAGAAGTCTCGTTAGATGTTTTTGACTGTTTGGATCTATGAGCTTTGTTTTTTAATTCCTGAACCATTTCCATTATGGCTTGTCTGTGACATTTTGAGAAAAAGAAGCTTTGAACTCAAAAGGTTACTCTTCTTGTCTAGATACCCAATACAAAGAGAATTGAAGCATCGGTTCAATATATTCACTGAACTGGCCAAACAAGATCAAATAAATTCTTTCTTACTTGGGCTGGAGTAAAAGAATAATCAATGAGTTGACCGCTAGAGAGTTGGTTAGTCTTCGAGATGAAGCTATTAGTATTTGATTGAAGGAGAGCTTATATGTTACTTAATTCCCCTTTCTCTTTGATTATGTTATTTCATATTAAAATAATTTGGTTTGTTTTGCTGTAACATACCTTTTGGATCTATGAATGGGGTTGGTTTGAAGTAGGGGACTAAAAGATGTGAATGTGGATGGTGATTAAATGAAAATCGTTTATATTCCACCCACTATGCATTTTACTCCGTTAACTATTCCTTTTGTTTTGATATAACTTCTCGTTTGTTTAATGAAGATAGGGGGACATATACAATGGTTCTTCCTTAAGATCAGAATTTTACTATAAAATATTATACTTGTGGCTGCATTGTAAAGCTGCTTTGGCTGTTCTCCATTCCTGTTGTCAACAGATAAAACCATCTCAGTGCTAAGATTGTTTTCCTTCATCAGAATGTCTATGTTGTCCACTTGACCAGTTATTGTGCCAGTTATTGAATTATAGCTAGCGCAATGAATTCTCATTTAAATTTTGCCATGTAGGATTGATAGACTAGTTTCTTTTTCAGGTTGAGACTTGAGAGTCCATAACAAGGTGCGGTTCGACAGCAGTTTGCATGTCCAAGTAATTGGGAAAAAACTAGTAAGTAGTACCTCTTAGTCGTATGTCTCTCATATAAATAATGGAGCTAAAGGTTTAGAAGGCAAGAGTTTAATTGGACCGACTAGTTCACTACAATGTGCTTCAATGGTAAGAGTTAAGCTTTGATAATCCTAAAAGACAAGTGTAATGGCTTTAATAAGAAAAATATACTATACATGGTCGGAAATTATTTTCAATAAATGTCCTTTTTTCAATTCATCATCCCCTTCATCATTTGTTTATGTTTGTTATGCAATTAACTTTGATCTATACAGTTTGACTTGATCACTCGTTCAGACATGAACTCTAAGTTCAAAATCAGTAAAACTTTGCATCATATACAAATAAATGCATTATGAGTGATTCATTCTCCCTTGTCGTATTATACAGTACAACCTTTTGTGTTTTATGTCATAGCATCTTATTATTGAATTACATGTTTATACCAGCATATCAAACATAGGCCTATTGCTACATGTTAGTTTAGTGTAACTGGGATATGGAATGTACTGAAGTGTGGAAAATGTGTAAAGAATTTTAACTAACAAAGTCGAGAGTACAGTGATTTGTTTGTTATATTCCCACACATACCTATGGGCATATGTATATTTCACCTCATGTGTGTAGTACGTTGTTTAAAAAATAATAAAAAATCTGTTGCAATAAGAATTCACTACGTGTTTGTGCAACATCTATTTCCTATAAATGTGGCAACATATATTTTACATGTAAACAGATATATGAGTTAGAAAATTGAAATGAATGAGATATGATTTCACAAGTTGTTTTGATGAAATGATCTTTATTGAATTATCAGAATGAATACAAAAACAGAGTAAAGCTTGTAATATATAAATAGCTTTACATGGGCTAAAAACAGAATAAAGGCCCAAAGAGAAATAACAAGAGCGAAACAGATGTTCGGGTCATAAGGCATTGAACCCGATTCCTTCAGGGATTAAAACCCTTTTAGGGTTAGCCGTAACTCATTTATCTCTACAGAGAAACCCTTTAGGGTTAGATGCGATACTCATGCTCTTTCACTTCCCCCCTCAAACCAGAGATTCGGACCATTTGGAGATCGTGAGTGCTGAGTTGAGTAATTCAAGGCTTTGCCTTTGTCGATAAGTTCGAAAGAGCTTCTTTTTCTGCTTGGATCTGAAGTTGAGACTTTGATGTTCGTTGCTGATCCATTTGGAGATCGTGAGTGCTGGGTTGAGTAACTCAAAGCTTTGCCTTTGTCGACAAGTTCGAAAGAGCTTCTTTTTCTGCTTGGATCTGAAGTTGAGGTTTTGATGTTCGTTGCTGATTTGGATGAATTCTGGTTTGCCTCTGAGTCATGTCCAGTGATGCTCTTCACCTTCAGGTCTTCTCTGAACCTTGTGAAATTTCTGTAACTCACTGCTTTGGTAAGAACATCTGCTCTCTGGTGAGTTCCAGGTATATGATTTACCATTAGTTGACCTTTAAGAATTTGCTCACGAACGAAGTAGATGTCAATTTCAATGTGCTTGGTTCTTGCGTGGAGAACTGGGTTGGCAGACATGTAGACAGTGCTTTGGTTATCACACCATAGCACTGGTTTGATGTCAGATTTGATCCTTAGTTCACTGAGCAGAGATTGAATCCACATGATCTCTGCCGTTGCACTAGCCACGCTTCTATATTCAGCCTCTGTGCTGGATCTAGAGATTGTTGATTGTTTCTTAGAACACCATGAGACTGGGTTATCCCCAATATATATACAGTAGCCTGAAGTAGATTTCCTGTCATCATGATCTGTTGCCCAGTCTGCATCTGAGAATCCTGTCACATTGAGTCTTTTGCATGCTTTTAGTGATAAGCCATAAGATGTAGTTCCCCTCAGGTATCGTAGTATCCTCTTTACAGGCTTCCAGTGCTCATTAAGAGGTTCCTGCATGAATTGAGACAATTTGTTAACACTGTAAGATATATCAGGTCTGGTTATGGTTGCATATTGTAAAGCTCCCATAACACTTCTATATTGTTTGATATTGAGTATTGGTTCCCCCCTGTGTTTTGTGAGCTGAAGATTGCATATCATGGGTGTGGATTGAGATTTGGCTTCTGCCATGTCTGATTTGAGTAGAATTTCATTTATATATTTTCTTTGACTTAAAATGATTTCAGAATCTGATTTTCTGATGACTTCTATGCCTAAGAAATAATTTGGATCACCAAGGTCTTTGACAGAAAACTCCTTGTCTAGATACTAAACAAGCTCACTGATTGCTGCCTCATCATTTCCTGTAATTAGTAAGTCATCTACATAGATTAAAATATATATGGTAGATTCTTTACTTATTTTAGTGAACAGTGAGTTGTCAGATTTTGTTGACTGATAACCCAATCTGATCAAAGTGGTTTTTAATTTCTCAAACCAGACCCTTGGTGCCTGTTTCAGACCATAGATTGCTTTGTTTAGTTTGCACACATGATTCTGCTTTTGATTATAGCCTTGTGGTTGTTCCATATAGATTTCCTCTTCCAGTGTCCCATTTAGGAAAGCATTGTTGACATCCAACTGCCTGATTTTCCATTGCTTATGTAGGGCAATAGTAAAAATTACTCTGATAGTAGTTGGTTTAACCACAGGAGAGAAGGTTTCATTGAAATCAAACCCAAATTGTTGAGTGTACCCTTTGGCAACAAGCCTGGCTTTGTATCTGTTGATTGTTCCATCTGCATTTCTCTTTAGTTTGTAAGTCCACTTGCAGCCAACAATGTTTTTATCCCTTGGGCAGTTGACTAAGTTCCATGTGTTGTTTTTGATAAGAGCCTCATATTCTTCATCCATTGCTGTTTTCCAGTTGTTGTCCTTTATGGCTTGCTCGAAGTTATTTGGTTCTTCTGTTGTTTTTACAGCAGTGTAGATTTTTGGTTTGAATATGCCACTCTTGGATCTTGTTATCATAGAGTGTCCTGGCACAGTCTGTACATTTCTACTGTGTGTCTCATTATTATCATTGTTGTCTTGATTTGATTGAATCTCTGTGGACTGACTAGTTTCTTGTTCCCTTGCACTTGTACAGGTATGAGACTGACTGTGATAGCTGGAATCATCTGCTGGTTCATGACTTAGTTGCTGTGGCATAGTAGGTTGTGAATCACTAGTGCTGGCAGTCCTTTCAGTCTCCTGTTGCCAGATTTTGGAATATACAGGTAATACAGGTATAGATACATGTGGATTGAATACCTTTTTAGTTGTTTTCATATCTGAGCTGCCAAAAGGGAATATATATTCATTGAAGACAACGTGTCTGCTAATGAATATCCTTCCCTTATCATCTAAACACTTGTACCCTTTTTGATTGTTAGGATAACCCAAAAAGGTACATGGTTTTGATCTAAAATCTAGTTTGTTGACATTATATGGTCTTAAGTTGGGAAAACACAGGCAACCAAATGGTTTTAGAGCATAATAATCAGGTTTGCTCCCAAATAGTTTTTCCATAGGGCTTACATCTTTTAGCACTTTTGTTGGCAATCTATTTATTAAGTATACAGCTGTGTAAAATGAGTCTGGCCAGAATTTTAGTGGTAAGTGTGCCTGTGCTAAAAGTGTAAGTCCTAGCTCTACTATATGTCTGTGTTTTCTTTCTATCAAGCCATTTTGCTCAGAGGTGTAGCGACATGTGGTTCTATGTATTATTCCCTTGGTGTTAAAATGTTTGATGAGTGGCTTGAATTCAGAGCCCCCATCAGTTTGCATAGTTTTGACATGGTGACCTGTTTGCTTTTCAACTAAGTTTATAAAGTGTAGAACAACATTGTAAGTTTCAGACTTAGCTTTTAGCAGATATATCCAGGTATATCTAGAATAAGCATCAATAAAAGATATATAGTATTTGTAACCATAATCAGAACTTATTGGAGCTGGACCCCATAAATCTGCAGCAACTAATTCAAGAGGATTAGAATATATAGTAGAAGAATTATTAAATGCTAATTTGTGACTTTTTCCCATCTGACAGTAAGTACAGATATAAGGAGTAGAGATGTTTCCAAAAGAAACTTTGTTTTCATTGAGTACTTGTTTAACAACAGTTACATTTGGGTGTCCCAACTTGTAGTGCCACAGATCAAAGTTACTCATATTTTCTTCAGTTTGATTCACCTCAGTCACATTACAACTATTTTGCGGTTTTACAGTACTGGTAGAGTTAACAAAATTGAATCTGTAAAGGCCTTTATCAGCATCACCCTGCAAAAGAATTTCATTAGTCAAGATATCTTTTACAAAACAGTACTTAGGAAAGAATTCAAAATAGACATTGTTGTCTCTTGCAAACTGTGAGACACTGATAAGATTCTTTTTTATCTTTGGGACTCTTAATAAATTATTCAAGAATAACTGCCTGGCACCTTTAATATAAGTTCTACCAGTATGAGTTATTCTAATGCACTTACCATCCCCCATGGTAATTGATTGTTTACCTTTATATTCTTTGTTTCCAAGATTGAAATTGTCTAAGTTGCTGGTTAGATGGTTTGTTGCACCAGAGTCTGGGTACCATGCTTCATCATGTATGTGTTCAGGTTTAGTAGTCTGATTTCTGCACATATCTGACTGCCCACCTTGATCTTGTTGTGCCTGTGCTAAGTTTGCACTAGGATTGCCATTTCTCTGACTATTTGAGTTCTGTCCTGGTACATAGTTTAGATTTAATCTAAAGTAACATTTGGCAGCAGTATGACCTAATTTCTCACAGATTTGACATTTTGGTCGGTTGTTGTTGGTCCATCTTCCTCTGCCTCGTCCTCTTGTGGACTGACTGTTTCTTTGTAGATTCTGATCTGGCTTGTTGTTATAATGGTTTTTGTTCTTGGAGTTTGAGGCATAGTTGGCAGACATATCCATCTCATTGGATTTCTTGTACTCAATTCTTCCTTCATGAGAAAGGAGAATTGAATGCACATCTTCAATTGAGGGTGTTAATCTTTGTGATGATATGACAGCTACCACGGCTTCATATTCATCACTTAACCCACTTAACACAATTAGAACTTGTTCAGATGTGGGAACTTTGTGACCTGCTGCTTCAAGAGTATCACATAATGTTTTTATCTTTGTTAGATATTCTCCCATAGTCATATTGTCTTTCTTGATACTGTGTAACTGTCTTTTATAATGCATGATCTTGGCAGCAGATTGAGAGTTAAAGATTCTCTCTATGGTTGACCAGATCCCATTGGCAGTCTTGCTTCCTATTACCTGTGGTAGTAACTTGATGCTTACAGATGATAGGAGCCATGAACAGATTAGACTGTCTTGTCTCTGATGCTTTATGTATTCATCATTACTGACAGTTTTGTTTTCTTGATTAGTTATGAAACTGGGTGGAACAATAATGGTGCCAAAAAGAAACTCTTCAAGACCGTAGCCCCTGATGGCGGTTTCTACTTGGACTTTCCATAAGAGATAGTTGTCTTCTTCAAGATGAGCAGTAATCAACTGATTCTGAGGACTTATGACAGTTTTTATCAGGCCTTCAGTGGCATTCTGACGAGAATTGGATGAGGTGCTCGATGTAGCAGAACTTTCATTATCTCCTGCCATGGTATCTTAAGAGATATGAGATCAACGATGAAATTAGAAAAGCTTACAGAGTCAGAAGTTTTCAAGATGAGAGATGAAGAGGGTCAGTTGCAGCCAGAACTCAGATGATGAGATTTGACTGATGGGTTCTTGGCAGGGTAACAGCTTTCTTGATTTCTTGATGATTTTCTTGATGTTTTTCTTTTGACTCTGATGATGAGATTTTCTCTGATTTACTTCTTTCTGAATTGCTTTTATCTGATCAGCTGCAACCAAGATCTTAAGATCTTCAGGTATGGCACTGATCCAGATCTCAGATGATGATCTCGTATCTGATGAGAGGACTGAGTATCAGATGATGATATTGAATCTGATGATACTTCAGATCCAATGCTTTAGATGATTTGCCGTTAGGCGATGATAGGCTCTGATACCAAGTTAGAAAATTGAAATGAATGAGATATGATTTCACAAGTTGTTTTGATGAAATGATCTTTATTGAATTATCAGAATGAATACAAAAACAGAGTAAAGCTTGTAATATATAAATAGCTTTACATGGGCTAAAAACAGAATAAAGGCCCAAAGAGAAATAACAAGAGCGAAACAGATGTTCGGGTCATAAGGCATTGAACCCGATTCCTTCAGGGATTAAAACCCTTTTAGGGTTAGCCGTAACTCATTTATCTCTACAGAGAAACCCTTTAGGGTTAGATGACAAAGGAATTTGGACAGCATGTGTTCCATACGTAGTCATGTCAAATTTTGGTAAGAAGTACCAACTAACTGTGTTATTTATTTTAATTTTTCCATCCGTTGCTTATTTTTTAATTTTCCGTACTGTTTTTAATGTGTTCTTTTGAAATACAAAATAAAACACTTAAATGTTCTATTTACATTTTGATTAATTGTAGATCGTAATAGATACAAATACTTCAGCAATTTACATATGTTCTATTTACATATGTATATTTACACTGTTATAGTTGATGCATATTGGGTTGTATACTGAAGTGGTATTTGAACTGTGCAATTTACATTAACAGCTGTTCGGTATGTTGTTTTCCAATGCCATCAGCTGCATTAAAATAGCAACAACTGCATACTATGCGCAACCTTAAATTGTTAATTAATTTTCTCAAATTTATACTCCGATAACTTACTTCAATTTGGAGAAATCTGTCTAAATACCTCATATTTACCAAGTTGTCTTCTTATTAAATATAATACGCTTCATCCTTGCAATCATGATCCTCAAATCCAATCATCTTGCGGTATATAGTTATTTCTCTGTTGTAATGTCCAAGCCAACATGATTCAAGTGACAAGGAAATATTGATGCTCTGGTTCCAGATAATTGTTATACTAATTTGACATTTAGTTTTTGATTAGTTATTGGATTCAAAAACGATGACAAATGAATAAAGGCATTGTCAAGTTTGTTTCCATATACCAAGACATTCAACTTAATGATATCTTGTTTGCAGTTGTATGTATAAGAAGGGAATTTCATTTGTATTTTTTGACTACAATCAACAACTAGTATAGCCACAAAACAAAACTTGAATCCGGCTGGTTCTTCAAATACATGCATTTACTTGTTTGTTTTGAGCATGTGTATGTGTTTACTTGTGTGCATCTGTTGCATCATATATGTGTGTTTGTATGAGAGCTGTGTGCATTGGTATACATAGGTGTGTGCTGTATGTACTCTTGTTTAAGCATGTGTAGGTCTGTCGGATGCAATAGCTAACCTCTGATATTAGTATAAATAATTAATGATTACTATTGTTGTTCGATACGACTATGGCAGGCAGAGTCGAAGTAGAGGGATTGAGCGGGGGTTTGATAATGGTACTATTGTGGTGTTTGAAAGAAATGGTTTAGGAGCAACCAGAGTTGGGATTTGTTTTGATAAAGAAGCAACATTCATTATAGTGAACAATGAATGGTTTAATGCCACAACGTGGATCTGTTGATGCCTTAATGAAGTGTACCTATGACAATTATGGCAGGTAACAATATCAGGTTAGTTTCTTTGTGATTTTAGCTGATTAATTATTTATATAACACTATCATCATTCAAGAGATGCATAATCCATGTTCTCTAGCTTAGAATTTTTATATAGATATTCAAATATCAAGGCATTTGTTAAGCAGTTGTATAAAAACTGATTAATGTTTTTTGACTAAAATGTTTTCATATACCATTGTAAACTGATATAGCTATTGTACACTGACTAAAAGTGATATGGATGCCTAGAAAATGCATTTAGGCTCCTAGCCTAGGTGGCCGGCTGGAGCAATTTCTAAAACAGTGTTAAGCACACACATTAAAATATGAACTATTTGAATTTGCAAATATGTTATAATTCCGGTTTCAATTTATAACCTGCATTCCACGATGTGAATCCAAGTCCGAGCTACCTGTCTGCATCCATATGCATATTTATCAAGTAGTCACTGCAATATTAAACTCGATAGAATAGAAATATTATGATAACTATCACACACATTCATCCTAACGTAATTTTTACCAAAGAGGATAGATATAGTTTCGCTAATATAGAAACAACTCCAAAGAGGATAGATATATATAGGTATTCAGCCAGTAAAGATTATGGCACTCATAGTAAGAATAATAAAGTATTTCATAACTTACCTTTTTTGCATGTATTCCCATGGGCTAATACTGAAATTTTGAATTCCTCCTAGTGAAGCTTATAAAATTTGGAGGAAAATCTGTTTGGCCCGGGACTTTCAGAGTCTTCAACTGCATTTTCGACAGCCAATGTAACAGCTCCGGATAAGTATTTCTGCTCTCTGAATTAATAATTCTTCTTATAAGCGCTGTAGGAAAAGCCTATGTTAATTCAACATTGAATAAATTAGAATAATACGTTATTGCCTACTCAGTAGTTTGCTCTTTGTCATAAATAAAACTCCGATCATTGTCCAGAGGTGCCTGAATATTATTTATATGCTTCCTCATTGCCATTTTTGCGTAAAGGAATTTGGAATTGGTATCGCGACATTGCAGCCAGTTGATTTTACTTTGCTGTTTATTGAAAATATGCTATGAAATCCTCTTTTCTTTCAACTTCAAATGTTAATTGAAGAACAGCAGTATAATATTCTTCATTATCAGGATTGACATTTAACACATAGAACGCTAGGTTATATTCTTCCTCCAATTGTTACACAGAATTGTTTTTTGACCTTGTATGATTTTTTAAATTATGATTGATGCTCTGAAGAATGTTTATAAACTTATGCATGTGTGTGCCCCAAGTTTTCGCTTTAAGCCCATCACGAATACTTTTTGCATGACCCTCATTTTGCCCCCAGTTCTTCAATATGTATCGCTATGTTTTGCACTAACTGCCGACCATGATCTGTAAGAAAAGTGTCTGATGGGATCTCACAGTCTAAAATTGAATCATCACAGTGCTAGTCTTCTACAATAACTTTATCAAATTCCCTTTGTTATTGTTTAGTTGTGTCTGTTGCAGGGGCTGATTCAGGTGCACTGGTTGATGTGCTTTCAGTTTCCTTGTGTACAGAAGTATCTGGAGTGGAGCCATGTCCTTGTCTATAACTAACAGATGCTTTAGAATGATCTTCTGCATCCAGGCACTAAAACTAGTTGGAAGTCGAAATGGCTGGTCTACTCTATATATGCATACTCATAGGTTGTTTCCCTTTTGTGTTGTCAAACTTTGCATCACCCAAAGTGCCATTAGCGAAACTAATGGTGGTTGCTATGTAATGATTCATCGTGTATACTTGTAACTGATTTTTTAGGCCGCCAAGTTTGTTATAACTTAATATAACAATGTTCATCTGAATGACCATATAGTTTACAAGTAGTACAAGCTCTGGGTTTATATTCGTATGATAACTTTATGTATTGATCCTTTTTATTCGCACTTATTAGTTTAACTATGTGGAGTGTTGCAGTTAGATTGGCAGAGAGAGGGGTTGCTCTGGCTGTCGTTGATGCAGCCTTGGATATTGTTCTCTTCGAATCTTAATATCTTGTAAGTTTTATACTTTCCCCATATTGTTCATGTTGTGTAAACCATACTATTGTTGTATAAATATGTACAGAGTATACTAAAATTTCATGATAATGTATGTGATCATAAACTTACTAGTTTATAATTCGTGATACTCCTGTAAGATTTAATAAACCATGAAAACTGGAATCGTTAATTTAAAGTCAGCATTTGTTCTGGTTTAGGGTGGTCGCTGGTGCAGAACTTGTTAGCGAGCTATGGATTTGAGCTTAGGGAGGAAGTGATGCAGAGGAGGTGGGTGATGATTGTCTGGAATTTTGGGTTAGAGTCGGATTTGAGGGATGGAGATTATTCCAGTGTTTCGAGGTTCAACTAAGTGTTGCTGATGAGGTTGGACATGCTATAACTGCAGTCAGGGTTTGGTGATGTGATGAACTTGCAGTAGTGAGTTGATTGGTGGTTACAGTATGTTGTATGTTGGGGTGGTGAAGTGAAGGCAATGGTGTGTTGTAGGGATAAGTGTCAATGATGATGATGAGGGAGAAGCAGAGATGGTGGTAGGCAGCGGAAGTTTGTAATTTGGTGGATGGATGGTATGCAGCAAGTTGGCAATGGCAATGGCAATGGAAGAAGGTCTTATGCAGTGAGATGGGGTAGAAGTTAGTACGTAGTGAGATGGGGTAGAAGTTAGTATGCAGTGAGTTAGGGTGGTTTGAAGTACACTGTTATATGAATGGCAGGGATGTGCAGTATTTTTGTGAAGTGTGGCAGTGTGGCAGTATGGTGCCAGTTATGAAAGTAGTATATATGGTAGCAGCACTACTTTAGCTGCATGTACTATTATGAAACTGTTTATGGTAGTTTGGTTGTGTAAACGTATGGTTAACCTTTTGTCTTGACACTAATGTTATGATATAGTGGTGATTATGTAATTGCTTTTGTTTGTGTTATTGTGGTTCATTGAATGTGTTATTTTTTGTAGCGTTTAAAAAGCGTTACAGAATCAGCAATTATAGTAACTTATATAATCTCCGTGGCATTCAAAAAACGCTGCAGAAAATAATAATAAGTGCAACAAAAAAATAAGATAGTAAACGACACCTTTTCGATGGCGTTTCTTAAATGCTGTAAAAAAGATCTTTAGTAACGTTTAAAAAACGCTGTCAAAAATTCATTTATAGTGGCG
Organism: Allium fistulosum; assembly: GCA_030737815.1. Classification (NCBI taxonomy): domain Eukaryota; kingdom Viridiplantae; phylum Streptophyta; class Magnoliopsida; order Asparagales; family Amaryllidaceae; genus Allium; species Allium fistulosum. Next base: position 133,865,828 of record CM060904.1, read on the forward strand.
TTAAAATAAATGCAACAAAAAATCATGGATTTTTAGTCGCATGTTTTCTAGCGGCGTTTATCAAAACGCCACCAAAACTTTTTGTAGCGTTTTTTGAGCGCCACTAAAAATCAAATTTCTTATAGTGCAGCCAGCTTCGACAAAAACCCCGACCCCTAAAAGTTTGTCGATCACCATAAAATGGTCGAAATCCATTTCCTGTCCATTTTCGAATTGCTCCTTCAATTCCTAACTAAAAATCGAGATTTTTGTTTTAAAAATCCTAATTTTCTTAGGGGATTCAGATTATATACTTGAATTTACAAATCATTGGGTTTGAATTCAATCTACTTCTAAGTTTTCACAGTTATTATCCATTTTTCCAGAAAATTTCTAACTTTATTCATATAATTAAAATTTTAAAAATTTAATTATGTTTAAACAAACAACTTTTGTTTGAATACCTCAATCTAATGGAGATTACATAAAGAGAAATTAATTTTTTTTGTTCAATACTGGCCCGTTATAAAATAAATAAAGCAGATTTCCCACGTGCATTCCAATATACATTCATATAGACATGATTTCAGATTTTATTAGGCATGCATACATAGATTAAAACATGCATCACAAGATTCACATCAAACACTTCACATACATCAATTTAAACTTAATTTATAGTTTGAGTTTACTCACCTTAATGATGAGTAGAGAGCTATAAATTGAGGATGCCTTTTGATTTAAAAACTTGAAAATGGAAACTTTGCTAGCTTGAAAACTGGAAAAATACTTGAATGTTATGATGATCTTTTGAAAACTGAAAATCTTTGTTGTTGAGATGATTTAGCTTGAAATTGGAAATCTTGCTTGCTGATGACTGTGCTATAGGTTGAGGATTTGAAAAAAAGATTGATTTCTTGATATTTTTGGTTTGAAAATGTTTGTAGGCTTTTGTTTTCTCTGGTTTGTAAAATGTTTATAGGCTTTTGTTCTTTGAGTTTTTGAAAAGAAGATAGGAAAAAAGAATTGAAAAGTTAAATTAGGTTTTATTAAAAATAAAAGTAAATTAAAATAAAAGTGACACTTGTCTTTCTTCCTACTTAATGATCTAACACTTGTTAATAAGGAGGTTTATAAGTTAGCACATGTAATTTTACATGCATAAATAAATTTTTAAATGTTTATAAGGCTTTTTTAAAATTAATTTCCTAATTAATAAATGCATAGCTTAATTTATAAGAATAAATCCTTTTAAAGAAAACAAACTATATTCTAAGTAAAATCATATATAATATATTTTCAAATCCAAAATATATTTAAAATATATATATATATCTACCCTTTGAATTTCAAATTCCAATACAATTTAAAATCCAAACTGAAATCAACTCATACAAATATATTTACTTAAACAAACACAAATTCAATTTGTTTGAAAATAATAATTTTTCTATTTAAAATCTTCTTATATCAATATATATAAACAATCATTATTATTTGTTTTAAAATAATAATTTGTCAAATTTTAAGTAATTATATTAGGTGATTATCGAATATTTATCCAAATATCTATAATCCAATTTTTATTATATTTTCAAATTCACTTACATAACCAAATATCTTTTATTATCAGAATTTTATCTGTTCAATTGAATAAACTAGTTAATTATCCAATTACCGGATGTCCGAAAATCCGGGTTGTCACATTCCTCCTCCTTTGAATCTTTTCGTCCTCGAAAAGTAACGAAGCTAGAATTTATTCATACTTATTATCATATAAATCACTTTTTGATCATTTTTTAAAAAACACTTTTAAAATATATATAATATTATATATAACTCGATGTTTCAACAAGTCCATCCTCGTTCTCTCAGACATTCGGTCATATGTTGATGAGGCGTAGGACTGAAAATCTATAAGTACTTGGTAAACCCATTTTCAACACCCAGGGAAAATACTTGGAAAATATTTTATTGAAAACATGGAAAACAATTTTGAAAATAGAGGAAATATCTTTAGTGAGAATGCTCTAGAAATCATCACCCCTATCCATGGTCTCAGTTAACATGTTGGTTACGTTGCCATCCTCGCAAAATCCACAGATAACTGTAGGCCTCTGTGCCCCTCGATTACACCATGGAACCCGCTACAGATCGCAGCTACACCCAGGCTTTATGTTGCTAACATAGCAAAACCCATGTAACTGTAGGCATCAGCGCCCTCGAATTCCGCTGCCAAAAAATATAACTTCTCCACTCGACCATAGACCGTAGTATACAGATGTTACGTTGCCTTTTCGACAAAATCAAGCGTAGACCGGTGACACTCGCCTCCACACGATTTCTGCTATGGTCCACAGTAGATCGCAGTGACATCGAGTTACACTATCGTCACAGCATAACCCAAATGCCCCTGTAGGCATCAGCGCCTCAACTTTCGCTACCCAATAATCCTCAAGAACTTCAGTTTTTCCGGACTTCCTCACTGGATCCACTTTACAGCCTCCCCCTTGGGGCTCAAGGTGGTACCAACCTATGGAACTCTTAAGAAGTTCATTCAAGGGAGTGCCATTTTCCCTAGAGCCATTTTCAAAACACTTTATACTATACACATAGTATTTTCCAAATCATACACCTAGTATGAATCCCATATAAATCTCCTTTTCTCAAAATCGATTATCCCAAAATCGATAATTCCCAAACTAGGCTTTCCAAATTTCCAAAATTGATTATTCCCAAAAATCAAAAGCCTTTCCAAATCCAAAGGTTCCAAAAACCTTTTCCCAAAATCATTCTCACAAAATCCTTTATATATATAGATATATATAACCTCGAAAAATATTTGAATCACTTCATACTTGTATAAATTCCCTTTTTATACTTCAAATACTTTCAAAAGTCCTTTTCTTCTGGCTATAGATTCAACAAGGGGAGTTTATCAATTATATATACATAACTTTGTTTATGCCAAATCAATATTCAAGCTTGATTACTCTATAAAGTCACTTGCCATATTACTTATTTCCATAAAGTAAATTTCTACCATAGAAATGTCCAATTTCCACATTATTTCACCATATATACTTTTCATTTAAAAAAAAAACATTTTACAGTTTTTATCCATAAATTCCCAATATCAAATTTCATTCAACCCCATACGATGTACACATACCATCCGTACGCAATATCAATCTGATCGCTCACTCGATCACACAATTTCACTTCTGAACTAGTATCGTCCACCCGACTTCCTAGTGCAGACTCAGATCTGGTTTCTTGATCAGAAACCGTCATTCTCCTTGCATAGTCTTAACTATGATAGAGAATTTCCAAAACCAAATCAAAAATCCATATCCAGGTTCGCCGTCGAAAATTGAGTGAAAAATCACAACTCGGATCGATATGCTATTTCGAATTTCTATGCTCGAATCTGGATCAAGTCACTATGCGAATAGAATAATATACGTACATCCTACGTATTCATCTCCACTGATTATTAACCAAATCGATTCCCTTTTCTATTCACATTCATTTTGATTTCTATTCACTCATTCACAGTTGCCTCAATCCTCATTTGTATTATCACTTTAATTCTTATCTCAATTGGGTATTTAATCATAAACAGTTTGAACTCTGTCCAGCTTAAATTTATAAAATAGTTTGAAAAGTTTAAAATAGATAAGTAGTTGAAAAATAATTATTAGTTTGTAAAATAGCTGTAAAATAGTTAAGTAGTTATAAAATAATTGTAAAATAGTTAGATAATTGCAAAGTAGTTTTTTTAAAATAGTAATTAGTTATAAGTAATTGAAAAACAGTAATCAGCTTATAAGATAGTTGTAAAATAAGTATAAAATAGTTTGGCTATAAAAAGAAGGTTGTATAGTAAATAGCTTGGAAAAATAGCTTTTAAAAAAGCTTATATTAAAATAATTTGTTTGAAAATAGTTTTAGAGCTAAATTGTTCCACTACCCAATCTTAATTACAATCAATTCAATTTTAAATTCCCACTTCCTCTTAACATTAATTCAACTTCGATTTAATCTCAATTTATTCAAATAAATTTCAAATTGAACCAGTTTCAATTTCAATTCATTTCAATTTCAGTTTGAATTAATCCTAATTCAAGTTGAATTAACCTTGATTCTTTCCAAATTCAAGTCAAATTCCATTTGAATTTTAAACTATTCAACTTTAATCACAAATCCAAATTATTCAAATCAAATTTTAATTTAAACTAATTTTCAAATTAAATCTCACTCTAAATATTCTCGAATATATAAATTCGAGTTAAATTTTCAAATGTTGGTCTTAAACCAAATTAACCTTTATTTTAAAAGTTTTTAAACACTTAATTCTGAGTCTAAATTTCAGAATTTCTTTTTAAATTTCCTTTACTTCCACATAAACCTATTCCCATGTCCAAATCATAATTCAAACCCTTTTTAAAAAAAATTAATCTTTGAAATCCAATTTACTACCCAATTTCAACTTTGAAACCAATTTTCAGCAATTTCAATTGCAATTTATCTTAAACATTCAAACCATAAATTCAAAGTGACTTCGCTTTCACAAGCTCAATTTTTATCTTTAAAAATCAACATTACTTAAATAATTACAACTTTAAGTTTATTCCCATTTAATTTCTGCAATGGATATTGAATATCTCAATTCACTTCTTAATTCATTCTAAATAACTCCATTCACAATCTCATAATTATTGATAACAACAAGATGATATTAAGATAAGCCAAAGTAAATAAACATCCAATTTATATAAACATCCATCAATAGCATCATCGTACATTCCCAGAACTCAAACCTGTTTGAGATCTTTTATAACTTTCTTCTAAATCAACCCATTTAACTTCCCTTAGTTAAATCTCAATTTCATCCTGAAATTTATAATTCAGGTTGTTCATTCCAAACTTATTTAACTTCCTTTAAGTTAAATTTAATTAAATCCCATTAACCTTACTCAAATATGTATTCCCACTTTCAAATTTTAAATTTCTATCAATATCCTTTCTTACTTATAAGTTCAAAGACTTACTTCACTATGTGTTTTTACATCACATTTCAGGGAAAATCAAAACTCAACACTTTAGAGTTTATTTCAAATCATATTTGATATTATGTATATCCACACATATACATATTTATTTCTTAGCCCACTCGGGCATACTTTAAATTTTAAACCACCTTTGGTTTTTAATTCAAAACAAATTCTTTTAAAATTTTCAGACAACTCTTATTTTAAAATAAGATTACATTCAAAATATTCCGAATAATATTATTTATTCTTTTGTTTTAACATTTTGAAACAATTTCAAATGTTTCTAGACTTAGAATTCAAAACTTCTCAATTTAAATTCATTTCGATTTACAAGTCATACTTATCTAAAAGTTTACTTCCATAAAACTTTTTCATTATGCTTTATCATTGTTTATTGGAAAACAATAATCCTATTATTAAACACAATAACCATTCTATTTTCTGGTTGAACCCATTTCTAATTCATCTTATTTGTATAGTTCATTCTATTAAATTCCCATTTTGGTGTATATATATATATATCACTTAATTCTTGTTCAATTTCAATATCCAACAACCAATTATTGCTTTATATATAAAATATAAACTTTTATAAAAATCATTCATTAAAACCATTTTAAAACCTTTATATAAGAAAATAACAAGTACGCCCTCATATATATCTATATATATATATATACACACATACATTCATAAACTCAACTCATTTTAGGGTACTACTGACCCTATTCTTAATGAGTAAACCCACCAGAGCCAGGGTTCTCGCTTAACCTTCTGCTCTGATACCAAATGTAACGACTCGGAGTTTTCGGTCCCGAAAATTCTAGACAGTTAGGAAAAGAGGAAAAGAGGTAGAAGAAGAAACAAAAAACAAGTCACATAATCTCACATTCGCAGCGGATCAAAATATAATATCAAATGATAATAGTTATACAAGGGAAAACTGTACTTATCAAATTACACTTTAATACATCAGAGTTACAACATATACACAAAACTGGATAGATATAGTCAACATGTTTCAGGCAAAATATAATACGTCATAGCGGAATACTGTAACAACTGTGATTATTTTTACGTTCTTATTAGGGTTTTCTCTCCTCTTCGGTTGGGGATGAGCATTTTTATCCATATTTTCTATTTGAATCTTTGTTGTGAAAAATAATTTGTGTTATAAACTACTTCTAGTATGAAAATTACGGGGATGCAATTTTTATAAGGGGGGCGGAGTTTGTAACAACCGTGATTTTATTACTGTCGTAATAAAAATTGAAAATAGAAATTTTAAATCGAGTTTTGAAAAAAAATGTTGCAAGTCAGTTGTAAATAGCTAATTCAAGTTACATTTCTTTTTGCTTTCACGTGAGCATATGTGAATTGGGTCCATTTTAAAGCTAGTTGAAAAGCTTTGCTGCACTAGTGTTATAAACAAACAATGAACTATGCTGACACATTTTATAAAACAAAAGTTGGAACAATTATTCAGTTACAACAATGTTTTAAAAGGCGAAGTGGAACATATTTTGCCTTGCTGTCAGTTGTAAAAAGCAAATGGTGAACACATTTTTCACTTCATCATTTGATATGCTAGCTAAGTCCTTTTCTTCTTGTGAGCACGTCTAGCTTTAAATGTATTGTATAAACTTCTGCCAACATTACTTTTATTTTGTGTTGTGTGCATTTCCACCACGACCGAACCAAGAAGAAGGAAGCAATACCAAACTCCATCTCCATACCTCTACCGAACCATAGCCGAACCATACCCCGCATCTACCACCGATCCAGGAGAAGGAGACCACCGGTCCAACTCCGTCTCCATACCTCTACCGAACCAAGCCTCACCTCCCACAACTACCGGTCCAGGCCACCTCCTACCGAACCAACCCACCAAACCATAGCCCCTACCGGACCAGTTCATCACCGAATGAAGCATCTCCAACCAATACCGGACCAGCCACCTTCTCCAACCACCGGACCAAGCTACGTCCTCACCACCGGACCAAGCTACATCCTCACCACCGAACCAACCTGTCTCCAGGGCGCTACCGAATCAAAGCATTGCAGAACCAGAATCACCAATTCAGATTGCCTCAGCCCGAACCCGCCAGTAGCTATATACTTCCAAGACCCCTACCCACATCCTCACTCTATAAATAGAGGGGCAGGGGTACAACAATGGCAGACAAGTTTGAGAGCTCAAGTAAGGAAGGAACTTTCAAACAACTTTTAGAGACTTGTATAAAAAGCTTTGTACTTGTAATCTGAGAAGAAAAGGAGAAATAACATATAAAGTGGACGTAGGCACGTTTTGGCCGAACCACTATAAATCTGTGTTTCTTTTACAGTTTAGTCCTTGCTTTTTATATATTTGCGTAAATCATCCATATCCACTAAAAACAACATATAATCAACTAAATCATACGACTCGGAGGTGTTTGCCCATTTTTGGTGCAAACATTTTTGGTGCTTTCACTGAGAACTCAGCTCAAAGCTTCAGCTTCTCCTATTCAACCTTCATCCTAACAGCATTACTCACTAATCAAGAAACATGGCTTCTAGACAAAGGAGAGATATTAACAAAGGAAAGGGCCTCGCAACTAGCAGTGCTCCAGATCCAGTGGTCCCAGATCGAGAGAATCTTCTCGTTTTAGCAGCAGTTCCAACCGAAGTTCAGACAAATCCAACAGCCCCTGCCATAGAGCAGACGGAGGTAATTACCAGAGCAGATCTAGACAGAGTTGTGGCTGAAGTAACTAACCACTTCACATCCCAACAAGAAGCCTTGGTGAACCAACTCATGTCACGCTTAAGGGATGTTGAAGAATCCAACCGCAACACTTAATCATGGGGTGAATCCCAGTCCGGAGGGTCTAGGAGACAACAAAGATCTTTCTTCTTCGAAGAAGCCAACAATCGGAACAACAATGGTAGGAGCCGAGCCAGGACTCAGCCCGAACTCCGACCTGAAGAAACACTTGGAACCGAACCCAACGGGGGAGGTACCAGGTGAGGGTCGGGTGTAGCTGAGCCTGTCATGCTACTTAGCCACAGGAACACCAATGAACGGGGCCGAGCTAGAGTCCAGCTCGAAGTTGGACCCGAGGAGACGCTTGGAACGGAACCCAGCAGGGGAAGATCCAGGCAAGGGCCAACTGTAGCTGACCCTAGCATGCTCCCGGAAGATCAAGAACAACCCCTAGAGAATATCAGGAGTGATAGGCGATACCACCCTTACAGGTCGTCTGGACGGAATCAATCTCATAGAGAAGAACCAAACTCATATCTATCCGCCCTAAATTCTGATGAAAGGATGGCGCGGTTGTTCAGAGAATGTGTACAACGGGATCAGAGAGATCGGGGGATAGGCGCCAGGATAACCAGCCCTTTCGCCCGTAACATCGAAATTGCCATCACCCCCCGAGAATGGAAAATGCCAACTATGGAGCCTTACAGGGGAACATCTGACCCTGTCGTACACTTGCAGAGATACACACAGCATATGCTCATGAGCGGAGCAACGGAGGGAGTATTGTGCAAATGTTTTCCACTGTTCTTGGTAGATCTAGCTACCTCTTGGTTCTGCCATCTACCCCAAGGATCTATCAGTTCGTGGGAAATGTTGAAGGAAAAGTTCATTAGCCAGTTCCGCATTCATGTGGAACAACCCAAGGATGCCTATTCCTTATCCAATGTCAAGCAGAAACCTAGAGAAACGTTGCAATAGTATCTTACCCGGTTCAATGCCGCAGCAGCCGCAGTCCAAGATGCTGATGAGAAGCTTGTCCTAATGGCCCTCTGCAGTGGTGTGCATCCAGATACGAAATTTTCCAGGAGATTGACAAAAGAGAAGCCAGCTACCTTACCTGATTTCTTTCATGAAGCTGGAAAGTATATGAGGCTTGAAGACGCTGCCAGCGAAAGGCAGGCAGGGCAGCAAGCCAAGGCAGCTCCTAGCAACACTACCGCTGTAGCAAAATATGCTCGAAGAAATGGCTCTAGAGACAACGCTGGGGGCAAGAGGGGAGAAAAGCGTCTATATCGGCCAGGACCAAGGTTTGACACTTACACCCCTCTGAATGAGACAATCGAAAACATCTTCTTGGCCACCCAAGATGAAGTTAAGTACAAACGCCCCCCGCACAAGAAGGAATCGGATGATGCAATCAAATCTGGAAAGTATTGTCGCTTCCATGAATCCCATGGGCATGACACCAATGAATGCCGCCATCTCCAGGACTTGATTGAGGAACATATCAGGAGAAAGAAACTGGAGCGCTATGTTAAAAGTCAGAACAGGACTTCAGCTCCTGCCAACGAGCACCCAAGGCTGCCCTCCCTGGGGGCAGGTGGAGGAAATCGCCACACCAGAGGCTCCAGCCAAGAGAAGATAGTGGTCCATACAATCTCAGGAGGGCCACACATCACAGACAGGAGCTGGGTGGAGATGGAAAGGTACGGGAAATCACTTAGAAACAGTGAAGGCAGTGTTAACTCAGTTATGGAAGAACGCCTCCCGAAGCGGAGGGAGAACGACGACATCATATTTAGTAGGCGGGACCTCGGAGGAAGGAAATACCATCATATGGATCCCATGGTCATCTCTGCCTGGTTCGGTCCCGCAGAGGTTTTCCGAATCCTAGTGGACACTGGAAGCTTGGTAAATATCTTGTTCAAGCATGCTTTCGACAAGATGAAACTGTTAATGAAGGATGTGACTCCATGCAACAAACCACTACATGGTTTCACAGGAGATGCAAAAATGCCCCTCGGGCAATTGGACCTCTTTGTTGAAATAGGAAGTCACCCCCGCTCCGTTGTAAGGAAACAAACATTCGTGTTAATAGAAGGCCACTCGGCTTACAACGCCTTTTTGGGAAGACCGGCCTTGTCTGACTTCCAAATCGTTCTGGCCCCATGGTGCCTGAAAATGAAATTCCCAACGGACAACGGAGTAGGGGAGGTAGAGGGAGATCAAGATGCTGCTCGAGATTGCTATGTGACTGAACTCCGCAACAACCGCAGGAAGGATAAAGGGAAGAATGCAGAGTCTACTCTCTGCATAAAAAATCTGGAAGCATAGCAACTATAGGAAGCCCCTCCTCTTCGATATACTAGTGATCCTTTCAATGAACTAGACCCTAGGGACAAAGAGGAGGAGGCCACCGCCGAGCCTGTAGAGGCTATGGAATTTGTATCTATGGACAAACACGACTCAAATAGACTGTTGAAAATTGGATCCTAGCTAAAAGCGGAACTGAAAGACCAACTCGTTGATTTTCTCCTCCACAACCTGGATGTGTTTGCATGGACGCACGCTGACATGACCGGGATCTCCCCAAACATAGCATGCCACGAGCTAAACATCGATCCTACTAAAGTGCCAGTAAAGCAGAAAAAGAGAAGTATGGGAGCAGAACGATCAGCAGCCCTCGATGAAGAAGTGAAGAACCTACTTGCCAACAACTTCGTACGGGAAGCCGTATACCCGGAATGGGTCGCCAACCCGGCACTGGTAAAGAAGGCTAACGCTAAGTGGCGAACCTGCATTGACTTCTCTAACCTAAACGATGCCTGCCCAAAGGATTGCTTCCCGCTTCCCCGGATCGATCAACTAGTGGACAGTACAGCTGGGCACGAACTCTTATCTTTCATGGACGCGTACTCAGGATATAATCAAATTTCTATGCACGCTTCGGATCAGGACCACACCAGCTTCATAACTGACCGATGGTTGTATTGCTACAAAGTGATGCCTTTTGTACTTAAGAACGCCGGAGCTACTTACCAGCGCCTCGTCAACAAGATGTTTGCGAAATTAATCGGGCGAACCATGGAAGTCTATGTGGATGACATGCTGGTGAAGTCAAGGAAAGCTGACGATCATGTAAGCAACCTGGACGAGATGTTTCAAGTACTTCGCCAATATGGAATGAAGCTGAATCCCCTAAAGTGCTCCTTCGGAGTATCATCGGGAAAGTTCTTGGGGTTATTGTCCATGCCAGAGGAATTGAAGCAAATCCCGAACAAATCCAAGCTTTGAAAGATATCAAGATACCTAGCACTCGAAGAGAAATGCAAAGCCTGAATGGGAAAGTAGCCGCCCTAAGCAGATTCATCTCCAAAGCAACAGACAAATGCATCCCCTTCTTCGAAGCCCTTAAGAAAGACAAAGGAAAATTCGGATGGACTGACGAATGCTTAGCCGCTTTCGTTAACCTACTCGAACACCTCCAAAGACCACCAGTGCTTTCAACTCCAAACGAAGGCGAAGAACTTTACCTATACTTTGCCGTGTCATCTCATGCCTTAAGCGCCGCCTTGGTGAGAGAAGACAATCACATACAGCGGCCAGTATACTTCGTAAGCAAAAGGTTTACGGGGGCAGAAGCCAGATATACTAAACTTAAAAAGTTGGCATACTTTCTGCTAATCACGTCACGGAAACTGCGACACTACTTTCAGTCCCATTCTATCAGGGTTCTAACCGATCAACCTCTAAGACAAGTACTCCATCGTCCTGACGCTTCTGGATGACTTCTTAAGTGGTGCATTGAACTAAGTCAATACGATATCACTTACCACCCTCGCACCGCCATAAAGGGACAAGCCATGGCTGATTTCTTTGCCGAATTCACTATCAACGAAGATAAGGAACAATTTGAAATAGCAGAAGGCATCAAATGGAATCTCTTTGTGGATGGAGCATCAAACGAACAAGGCTCGGGGGCAGGTATTGTAATAATCACTCCTAAGGGAAGGAAGTTACGCTATGCTTTAAGGCTGGAATTCGCTGCTACCAACAACGACGCAGAATACGAAGCAGTAATAGCAAGATTAGAACTTGCCTTGGAGATTAGAGTCAGATCTTTATGTCTTCATAGTGACTCTCAACTTGTTGTAAATCAGATACTAGGGGAATTTCAGACTCGGGGAGAATGGCTCACAGCTTATCTAAAGAAGACCAAACAGCTCCTCGACCAGTTGGATCATTATCTAATCAAGCACATCCCTCGAGAAGAGAACCAAGAGGCTGACAAACTGGCAAAGCAAGCTAGCATGAAAGACGGCGCCATCTCCGGAACAGTGACTGTCTCAAAACAACTAACCCCGAGTTTCGAACAAGCAAACCTGATTGCTGCAATCGAAGAAGAAACTTGGATGACACCCATCCAAAAGTACTTACAAGATGGCGCATTGTCCGACGAGCGTAACGAAGTCAGGAAAATCTTGAGAAAAGCTTCCCGCTACACAATACAAGAGGGCATCCTCTATCGACGGGGTTTCTCTAACCCCCTCTTGAGATGTGTCACGGAGAGGGAAGCCAAAGAAATCTTATCCAACGTTCATCAAGGAAGCTGCGGAGACCACACTAGAGGACAAACTTTAGCAAAGAAGATACTTCGATACGGATATTTCTGGCCCACCTTAAACAAAGATGCCTTAGACTTCGTTAAAAGATGCGACAAGTGTCAGAAATTTGCTAAGATTCCCCGACTCCCAACGAATGAAATTACTCAGATGTCCAGCCCTTGGCCCTTTGCAGTATGGGGAATTGACTTGATTGGCGAGCTACCAATGGGCCGAGGCGGAGCCAAATACGCCATAGTGGCGGTCGACTATTTCACCAAATGGGTGGAAGCGGAACCTCTAAATAAAGTGTCTTTAGCAAAAGTTATTAACTTCTTGATCAAAAATGTTTTGTGTAGGTACGGAATTCTGCTCAAAATCATATCAGACAATGGACTTCAGTTTGACAGCGAGGAATTTGCCAATTGGTGCCAAGAACACGGAATTCACAAAAGCTTTTCATCTGTAGCTTATCCTCAGGAAAACGGGAAAGTCGAAGCTGTCAACAAAATCCTCAAAACTCTGATAAAAAAGAAACTCAAAAAATCAAAAGGCGCTTGGGTGGATGAACTTCCTACGGCACTTTGGGCCTACCGCACATCTTTCAGAACATCGACAGGGCATACTCCTTTCTCTTTGGCATATGGATCAGAGGCCATGCTCCCGGTCGAAACTATTGTGCCTTCCCACCGTAGGATCCACTATAACCCAGAAGAAAACGAAGAACTCCTCCACATGTCTTTGGATCTAATTGAAGAGAGAAGAAATGATGCAGCACTCAAAACAGCAGCTCACAAGCAAAAAATCGTTGCACAATACAATTCCAAAGTCAGTCATCGTGACCTACAAGAAGGAGATCTTGTCCTCAAACGAATCTTCCCGCGCCCCGGAGCACTGGATCCAATCTGGGATGGGCCGTATGTAATTCATAAAGATCTCCACAACGGAGCCTATATTTTGTCAACAGTAGACAGAGAAGTGTTTCAGAGGGCATGGAACATCCGACACCTTCGTTGATACTTTACTTAACCTGTACCGCCCATATGAAGTGAATTAATAAAGAGAATCAGTGGACGTAGGCATTTTCGTGCCGAACCACTTTAAAAACCTTGTCTCTTTTTTAACTTGTTCCTTTATATCTTGGCAACTTGTTAATTGTATCCCTTTCTGTTGAACAAAATCCCGTGCAACTTCTCCCGCACAAAGACCCAACAGGTACTATACGCTCCTATGCCCTTTGCCAATGAGACACTTTGCTCCAGCATCCCTCTGCTGCGGGTTAACTCATTGCTCGCGTCCGGCCCTTAAAGCCGACTGTAATGAGCCGAGTATAAGCCACCGAGAAGGCCGAATATGCCATGGCAGCTCATCACAGCGATTCGGCTCGCCGGCAACTGTGAACCGACAATAAGCCCCAACATAAGGTGTGGCCAGCAAGGGGTAGTTCACAGTTGACGATCGGCACCCACGCTAGCCGGCCACAGTAAATCGAATAATACCCACGATTACGAGCCATAAGGGTTCGGGTAATTACTGTGCGCGATCCCGGCTCCGATGTTTCTTAAGCATGGCTGTGGTAAAAAAGAAAACTCCCCGCGGAGGCGTAAGATGGGTGACAAATGTCTCCAAGACCCACAGCTAGGGAAAGTGACTACAAAACCCGTTTGCCACGAACTTAAGCACATCGACGGCCTTCCGTGACTGGAAGTTTTACTTTTCTCATATTTCAATTCTATTTAAATAACTTTTCTCCTACCATCTATAACAATTCCTAAAGTACAGGACACAGAATGGGAGACATTCGCATATAAGAATAGGAACTCACAATTGGAAGGATCGGGTATTCAACGTCCAGTCACATTAGGCATTCAAAGCCGCAGCCCACAACTAAAACACGAAGGGCGGTATTCTCCTCTTTTGTGTCTAAATACTTAGTCATAATTTATTGCATTAAATATCGTAGAATATGAAACCATACTTTAAGCAATAACTTGACACTAAACACCGCTGAGTCACAAGTACATACATAGCTATGTTTCATATTCAACAGAAGCATAATTCACATTCAACAAAATCATACTTAGTCAAGAGTTACATACAAGAAACCAAATTTCTTATTACAAGCAACATAGTTACAAACTAAAAGTTATATTATTCGAGACTGACATATACAACAGTGACAAAGCAACCAAAAGAATATCCAGGCCAAATCAGGGAGCCGGCTGCATCGGAGCTTTGCCTTTGTCCTGTTAATGTTGACCGCCTGTCCAGTCAAGAAAAGAACTCATCAGTGATAAGTAACCAAGTTAACGAAAAGACTAGGAAGGAAGAACTTACTAGCAACTGGTTCCCGACTATCTTGGTCATCATAACCTACTTTCACACCTGCTTCCTCCGCAGCGAGCAACCACATACCCTCTTTCACTGCCACCCTTTCCTCTTTGGAGAATTGAGCAGTAACTACGTCCATCATGAAGGCCGCACCACCTTCCCTATCAGCATCGGCCTTGGCCTCCTCTAAAGCCCAAAGATATATCCTAGCCATAACCCGGGGATAGTCGTCCATCCAAGATAAGCTGCCCTGCTTCCAGGTGCGAAAGTACATATCCTACAGCATATCGTCCATTATCCCCTCATTCTCCTCAAACTCTCTCATACGGGATTCAGAGGCCGATAGCCTTGCCACGGCAGCATCCCTCTCCAACTGGTATCGTGAGCAGTCAGCCTGAAGGGATCTCTTCATCACCTCCATCTCCTCCCTTAGCTTAGCTTGGGCAAGCTCTGTGGCTTCGAGCCTCCCAGACAGCTCTTCTACCTGCTCGAGATCCGCCCTCCGAACCTCATCCACTGTCGCGATAGCCAAATCAATATGTTCTTTGCAGGCAGCCTCCATCTTTCGCAGTTCCGCCTTACTAGCCTCCTCCATGGTCTTCCTCAACCGCCTGGAAGCAGCCTCGTGCTATGAAATCTGGATGGCCTGGTCGGCAAGCTGCTTGGCTTGGTCAGAAACCATTAGGCGCAATCGGATGTTAGCACTCCCGATCTCCTCCCCAGCCTTAACCAGCCGGGCATGATTCCCCATCAACTTCCTGGTCTCCTCCGCAACCCGATCAATGTTAGCTTTGGCCTCGTCCCCCGTAGTAACTATCCGAGTAGTTAGTAAGTCGAGATCTAGGGACTTAGCCTCATCGAGCACCCGAACCATGGGATTACGGGGAAGAAGATGTTCGCCCGTGGCCTCATCAAAAGAAATATCCTGGGAACTCGGGTCCAAATCTGGGTGGCTGGCGAATGGATTGCGATCTAAACCAGGGTGTTCTATTGGGGTGACAGTAGGACGCCCAGGCAGAGGCGGAGAAGGTACAAAATGCTCCTCTGAGCTGCCCTGAGAAGGCTGGGCTGGAGCCTGAGTATCGGATGAAGATTCAAATACAGAGCGACTCCTTTTCCTCTTCCGAATATCCTCCTCGATAACCCCAAGAAGGGGGCGATAGCTTACCACATCTCCGGAACGACCAGTCGGAGGCTTAGGTTTGGAGGAAGCCCTGAGAAGCTTATATTGCTCGAGGCGGTGACGAACATCTGAAGTTTTCGACGTCTCGCTCGCCCCTGGGATAAAAGACAAGTGCTACAAGCATACTTTGAAGAAATGTGCTAAATTAAAAAGAAGAAGGGAAACACATCTATTATACAAACCTTGGGGAGGAGTAGGATACTACAATAAGTCCTGGATCTCATTCCAGGACGGAAGCGAACCATAAAATATTCCTAAGTCCCTATCATAAATGGAGTCAGCAGAAGTCAAAGGTTCACCTTGAGTCGTCGGAGTCGCCTTAGCTGGAATGGTCTGGGAAGGTGCACTAGCACCAGTCCCGGTCTTGCCAGCTTTCCCAGACTCCTCCGCCGGAACCGGTTCTCCTTCTAGCCCCTCAAAAGCTTGGTGGAAGTCGTCATCCGTCCATTCCCGAATCTCACCTGCTTGCCCAGGGGGCAAAGCCCCAGCACCATCACCACCTTCTTCGCCCTCACCTCTCTCCTCCTCCACATCTTCCTCCCCCGGAATGATTGGACAAGTGCTAGGGGAAGGGCCGTCCGACTCCTTGAGCTTCTTACCTCCAACAGCTGGGGGCTTTGAGAAAGGCTTCCTCTTGCTAACCTCTGCCGTGGCTCCTCCTTTAGCTTGAGCAGCAGCTTTCTCCTCCGTCGTATCCCTTTGCTTGACAATAGACTGGTGCAGAAGAATTAGGTTGTACTCCAAGAGCCTGGTGTTCCTGATCAAGTAAGCAGCTGATCTATCTCTTCCAGGAATAGCTTCTATTTCAGCCGCCGTCTGAACCAGGCGATCGCTCTCAACAACCGCAAAGCCACCTGTTGCTAGCAAGAATAAAAACACATAAGAAGAAGCACTGCAATCAGAATGGAGATTGTAAATGAAAATTTAAACTTACATCCAAAGGTAAAACGCCGGATGGAAACAGAGTCGTCCCGGACAAAAAACCACTCCTTCTTGAACATACTGTATTTAGAATACAGATCCAAGACTGGCTTGAAAGTTACGGCCGACTCCAAACTAATATACGGGGAACCTTTCTTGTAGCCCCTTAGGTTGTATAGATACCGGATCTCCTGGTTAGAAGGAGCGCGCCCATACCTCCTTTGGAAGATGAGAAAAAGGCTCACCAGTATAGTATAAGAGTTGGGCTGAAGCTGAAACGGCGCTATCTTCAGATACGTGAGAAAGCTTACTATCCAAGCATTCAGGGGCGGGATGGCACCGCACATACAGTGGTATCTGCTATAGGTGAAGTACCCTTCGGGAGGGTCGTACGGCATAACTCCTTGCCCCGGCAACAGCATGAGTGCTCTATCGATCCCAAAGGAACGAGATATAACATCGAGCTGCTCCTCTTTGAGGGAGCTAGGAAAGCAGTCGGGCGGGGAATCCAGAAGCTCCTGGGGACCGTATCCGTCCACTAACGACTTCGGGACAGGACCATGGCGCTCCGGTCCTGGTTGAGCTGGGGGCACGGCAGAGGACTCTCCTTCGCTCCTGGACTTCCTTTTACCTGATCGAGTTTCCACTCTTTGAGACATTTATCTGCAAACACAGAAAGTACATCATTAAAATGCATGAATTATGTAACCTAGAACTTCACTGATAATACAAGTATAAAAGCTCATCCGGTATTAGATTCATTTGGTACTTAGAAACCATCGGTTCCAGTCGGAAAATCAAAGACATATGTTCCATTCGGCATTCCGAATACGAAGACTTATTTGGCTATCACGCTCTCACATGTTCATTCGATAGAGCAGGGCCCCAAGCTCGTTCGATAAAACACAACTTTCATGTCCATTCGGTGGTGAAGAACAAAGGTCCATTCGGTAATCAGCATCACCAGTGCCATTCGGCACTCACACTCTCAATATCATTAGGCAGTTAAAAAAAAAAATCTCTCACCTGGTTCGGCTAAATTATTTGGACCGGCTAGGTTACTTGGCTCGGCAAACCTGAGTTTGATTAAGCAAGGAAAAACAGACTGATTCGGCAGATAAAAAAACGGAGGCCCTAGCCCTCTACTTATAGATGAAGGCGGACTACCGAACCGGTTGGCTCGGTAATGAAAACCGGATGAAAAGTCCCCAAGCTCAAAGCAAAGCATGCCATGCGCACGCACATGCCCTACTTTGGGGGGCAAGTGTTGTGTGCATTTCCACCACGACCGAACCAAGAAGAAGGAAGCAATACCAAACTCCATCTCCATACCTCTACCGAACCATAGCCGAACCATACCCCGCATCTACCACCGATCCAGGAGAAGGAGACCACCGGTCCAACTCCGTCTCCATACCTCTACCGAACCAAGCCTCACCTCCCACAACTACCGGTCCAGGCCACCTCCTACCGAACCAACCCACCAAACCATAGCCCCTACCGGACCAGTTCATCACCGAATGAAGCATCTCCAACCATTACCGGACCAGCCACCTTCTCCAACCACCGGACCAAGCTACCTCCTCACCACCGGACCAAGCTACGTCCTCACCACCGAACCAACCTGTCTCCAGGGCACTACCGAATCAAAGCATTGCAGAACCAGAATCACCAATTCAGATTGCCTCAACCCGGGCCCGCCAGTAGCTATATACTTCCAAGACCCCTACCCACATCCTCACTCTATAAATAGAGGGGCAGGGGTACAACAATGGCAGACAAGTTTGAGAGCTCAAGCAAGGAAGGAACTTTCAAACAACTTTTAGAGACTTGTATAAAAAGCTTTGTACTTGTAATCTGAGAAGAAAAGGAGAAATAACATATAAAGTGGACGTAGGCACGTTCTGGCCGAACCACTATAAATCTGTGTGTCTTTTACAGTTTAGTCCTTTCTTTTTATATATTTGCGTAAATCATCCATATCCACTAAAAACAACATATAATCAACTAAATCATACGACTCGGAGGTGTTTGCCCATTTTTGGTGCAAACATTTTGACTTATACACAAATATTAAAAGAAGAAAAAAAAAGTAGCACTGCATCATATTATTCCTTACTCTTCAGTAGGTCAGTAGAAGTTCATTAATGGCAGTGCAAAATCGTTGCTTTAAACATTCCTAGTGATAACCGGTTGGAGGCAAATTAAAGGCGAGTACCACTCACATTTCTAATTTTGATTTTGTGGCCAGATATTTTGTTTTCTGCTTCAACTTGTTTTTTTCATCACCTGACTTTGACATACTTTGACATCACTTAACTTCGGCATTAACTAGTTCAACTTGATGTTGCTTGATGTTGTGTTGTTGAGCTTTGTTCGAACTTGTGCCATACGATTCACTGCATATGCTGTTTACTTTGATATGTTATGTTCTTGCATAATTTTAGCAAGCCGTGATATTTTGTCTAGACAAAGATGTGGCAATGTTTCATTTTATACATGCATAAAAACTTTGTTGCACAAGAAATTTTGGGTCAACAAGTGCGTGCGTGTCTATTTGTATTTCATGAGAGAAGAAAAAAATGTGCAAGTTTTGTTTTATAAATTTTCGTGCATTCGAAGTGTGTTTAAATGCAATTAAGAAATTTTTTGCGTGAATGGAAGACCAAGTCCCTTGCATGCATGCGTGAAAAATATATAAGCCCAGGCATTTTTGTTACATGTTGCGTGAAAACAAAATGTGGTCCAAGTCTTCATTTGTTATCGTGCGTGTTATATAGTATATGTTGTGTTGTTTAAAAGCCATGTCACTTTGTTCATTTCGGTTGTGCATGAAAGTAACGTGCAATATATATAACGTGTGGCACAAAATAATGCAAGCCCAAATTCAAATTTTGTGTACAAATATTACACTAGAATCAAGCTCCTGGTCCTCGGGTTAACTTAGATGGCACATAAATTTTTTGTCCAGATGTTTCCACGCAATATGTAATGGACGTGCTTCATATTATATTTTGATATTCATTTGCGTCCATATGTCCAAGTCACTTTATTGGTTGCCATTTCATTTGTGCTAGTAGGTAGTGAAATATTTGTTGAGTATAGTGGCGCAGTCCACTATTTAAATTATTTTGAACCGGTGTTACGTTTTAAAACGTATTTTGCATCATTATTTTTTAACTCAATTTTTACACCGGTGCTATATTTTGAAGCGTGTTGCTTTGATCACATTTTGATGAATAAAAATTACTGTTATTTTTGACTTCAGTAACCGTCAATTTAAAGTGAATTTTTAAGCGGTTGTCTCGCAATGCTGATTTGATACCCGTTTTTACGTTGTTTTGTGAAGCGCAATTTCCTCGTCGAAATTGCTATAGTTGTTGCTATTTTAAACACGTGTTTTAAAAATCGTTTTAAAATAAAATTGTTTCCAAAAAATTTATAGTTTGCGCTTTTGAAAGAATGAGGAAGCGGTTTAAACGCTTCAGCAAAATTGAGGACTATGAACCCTTACTTTTACTTATTCGCTTGATTCCGGACTTGTCCGTTTGAGAACGTAATGTAACGATAAGGATTTTTCACGTTCGAAAATCGACATCCATACTTCACATTATACTCGAATGCCGTAGATTCGACCGTTCAAATCCGAGTCGCCGGAGCTTATAACACAATTAAGTAATAACACAACGGAATAAAAAGAATAATACATTGATATACAGCATTGATACAATATCTGGTACAATAGATATCAATATACATCAGAGATATGATACAACAAAATAGCAACGGGAAAGAAAATGGATAACATCAGCAGCGGATAATCTCCATCTCTGAAGCACCAATCCAGAAATAGCTCGATCCAACATCACGATGCACAAAGATAAGCAAGTGCAGTCCATATCCAAAGACTGAACTTGCTCCAGATAATCTACTGAACCTAGCTATCTGAAAAACCCAAATCTAGACTGCTCGTGTAGAAAAAATTTGAGCATCCAGAGTTTAGGAAAGAAATAATAAACTCCGGATCAGTCGTGGGACTGGTGTGAGCAACAAAAACAGTTTATCTTTAAAACAAATAGCAAGAGAATTTTAAAGTCAATTCGCAATGCTTTTGGAAAATGAAACTACCATAAGGCCTCCCGCACACACACACAATGCAAACGCAGAATCAGAGGAGATTTCTCCTTATGATAGTCAAAGATGATTACTACGCAAAATCGAATCATTTTTGATATTATCATTAGTGCATAGTGTAGAAAAATCATTTCGAAAGTATAATATTAATCTTAGCCAACATAGGCATTTCACACTATGCCTACTATAGCTGCCATCCAAATAGTGGGGCGCCACCATAAGTGAATGGCAGGTTCTACAACTAAAACCGTATAGGGTTTCGTATTGTTTCTTTGGATTTCCAACGAATGGTCAGGCTAAGGAACTTCCCATTGCCACATGGAAACACCTCTGGAATGACGTCCCGAGAACCTAACCGGATCTCTGTCAACACAAGGCCGGGTTACCCCTTACTGGGTAACTACTGACACGAGTATGCCATCCCCCGGTTGTAAACAACCTTTATCTGAGGATCCTCAATACCAACTACCACATATGAATAATGATGCAGCAACCACATAGGTTAAGTATCTGGGCTCCATTCCATGATACCACCTCTATCCAGAAGGAAATGAACATACCCTCAGAGGGCGCTACCCTCAAATAACCTTGCTGAATCCTTCCTGTTTTGACCATTTCCGGGGTGTGAGGTCCGACGAAGTCTCGTCCACAAAGCTACGCTTTGATACAAAGCCATGCTTTGGGTCCACAAATGATCAAAGTAATGATCACTAAGATAAATGATCAAACAAATGATCAAACAATGATCATCACACGGCAACACTCAGCATGCCACATTACCAAAATTGGGAATATATTGCTGATAACCTTCAACTACATAACCTCTGAGCTCGTACGTCTCAAAGAAGGGTGTTAAGCTAAGAGATTAAATTCTCCGCCACCAACAGAAATGTATTTGAAAGAAATCTGCTTTATATCTCAAAATGTAATGTCAGACACACAATCCATACAAGTCTATTCTGGGTTCGAACAGAACCGAAGGCACTTCCAAAGAAGTCCTTGAAATCCGGGTATTCACAATCCCGATCGGATTTCCCATCACATATGGAGAACTCTATACCGAAGCAACTCGGTGCAGAGTCATTCGACAGGTCATCCTACCGCTCTCGCAAATACCCGGTCTTCATCATCGGTCTTCAAATGCCATCCATATACGACGTATCAATATTCAGAATGGGTTATATGACACAAAGGTCCTTTCCCAGTAAATCCGAATAATGAGCGCAAAAATTCAAAATTATATGGATACCGGGGTCTCAGTTAAATCACAACTTATTACCCAAAACTTTTCTTTTAAATGGTTTAAACAGATTTTCATTCCTAATCTATTAAACGAAAAGATTCATTTCACAAAGTTTACCCCATTTCATAAGATCCATTTACAGATTTTCCAAAACAATTTCCATTTCACTTAGGATTAACTCATCCAAATCTTTAAGTTACAGATTTAACTTTTAGCTTTCAAGCCCGTTTTCATAACTTGGAAAATCATTTTAATTCTATTTCAATCTTGAAATTCCATTAATTAAACTGGAATTTCATTTCTTATCTAAAAGGTTTTTATTCTTTTAAAACAAACTGTTTTCATTTTGGAAATCTGATTTATTTATACGAGTTAAGGTTCTTGGGTTAAATTCAAATTCTCAAAATTATACTTTCATATAAACACATTTATAACACATTTTTTTATTTTTTTAACCGTAATTTCCAAACAGGAATTCAATCCTTATTTCGAATTCAAATTAAATTTAAATTTTTTTACATTTGAAATTCTACCAAGTTATTTAAAAATAGCTTTTATCTTTGGAAACCCCTCTTCAAAAGCTTTAACATTTAACCCAAATCCATTTCTAAAACCATTTGGATTAAAATTCAAATTCAAAACTATTTAAAAATCTGTGACTTAACCGATTTCCATGTGCAATCCATATTTGTGTGTGTGTAGGTGTGGTTAGGGGTTTTACACAATAGTGCACAACATCAATCATCATAGATATATCAATATCGATAAGCGGTATGAACTATAACGCTTATCTTCATTCACAGATTCACAGATGAAGTAAGTTTATCAATCACAAAGATTCATCATTACAATTCGATGTGGGTTTCGGATAACCAACTGGAATCTGTCTCCCTGTCGCATCGATATTCAAATGTCGTTTTACGGGTAAATGAGTTTTCATATACATAGAGAAACAAATCACAAATCACAGTTCAGCATAAGGCAATTCATATCACACGGTATCACAATCACAAACAGGGATATCAAACAGCTCAAAGCATTTCAATAATAATCAATCATCTAACAGTTAGATGGATTAACAGTGTGATAAAATTCAATTAATCACATAATTATTTTTCATTAATTACTTTAATTAATGATGAATTATCCTTAATTTTAAATTAATTAATCCTTAATTATTAATTTATTAAATATCAATTATTAGTTAATTAAACCCTTACTTATTAATTAATTAAAACTTAATTACCCTTGTTAATTAATTATTCCTTAATTATTACTTTAATTGATTAATACTTATCCCTTAATTAATTATGAATTAATTGTTAAGTAATGATAAATCATTAATTGTTAATCATCATTAACAATATAAATTAATTAACTTATAAATTAAGTTGATAAGGTAAAACATTTAACTATTTTCTTAATTACTTTGCTAATAATTTTTTTTATTAAAATAAACTTTTTGAAATATAAGTTTAAAACATTCTTAACTTAAATAACTTAGAACATTTTACTTTAAAACCTTAAATTACAAATTACAACTTAACATTAATTGTTCGTTTGAAAAGAATAAATTTGGAAACAATTTGACTCAAATTTTCAAAGTTTAAGCTGGGATGCTATTACTCTTCGAGCTGCTTCGAGTTTTCCCCAGGAAAACACCTGTTTGCTTCGAGTTCTCCTCAAAAATGACCGGACAGCTCCAGGTAAAGAAATTTTCGTTTAAGTTTCATATTATTATTATTATTATTTTAAACTAAGATTTAAACTTGAATCAGATTTAAAAACTTTGTTTAAACTTGTTTTAAAACATTGCTTCACAATTCAGACTTCAGTTAATTTTTTTTTTATAACCAAAACAGGTTTTCTTTAAAACCTGTCACAAAATTAAAACTGGAGACCACAAACCCCAACAAGTTCGAGCAGAATTCCTATTTCCCTGAGACTAGCCTAAGTAGTCATCTTCTTCTTCCCCCAATTTTACTGACACACACATAACACACGCGTGTACGTGTACACATATTTGCCGACGCTCAGACCATCTTCGCCATCCCCTCCAAGTCCATGACCATCTGCCCAAGCTCCCAGTGCAACCATATCCTCAAATTCATGAGCCAAACACGATTGAGCATTCTGACCCATGCTGCAACAAAACGAGATCACCAGAAATCGCCTCGACACGCCTACTCCGACCATATGGATATGAGCCACCAAATAGAAAACTTTGCCACATCGCGACGCCTCGATCCATCACTTCGCGACCCATTCCGATCGCCCATCGAAGCCAGAAATGCTCGGATAAACAGTTCGACAAAGACACAGTTCGAACCCTAAAACATCGAACCTAAGCCTCTATGATGGTCAAAAAAATTTCTTATCATTTTTCCATCGTTCTGCATCACATCATATGCCTCTGACATCAAGCCCGAGGTTTAATTGTTCGTCCATCGCTGGGAATTGCCACAAACTTGGTTTTCGTTCATCACGAGAATCTCAACATCCATTCACTTAAAAATCGTGGAATTCCTTTTAAAAACCATCTTATTACAAGATAAATCTGATCCAATGATCAAAACTTCAAATTAAAATACTTGAATTTTCTGTTTAAAAGGTTTTTCCTCTGTAATTTCACAATTTCAAGTTATTTACTAATATTCTATGGTTGAGATTATTTTTAAAATTTGAATCCGAGTACCTCTCACAAATTTCTTTTATAGATTATAACTCAAAACTGCTTACACTCGGAGATTTGAATTTTTTTTGAAATGGTTTACTCTGTAAACCTGAAACAAAACTTATCTTCCTGTAACCAAGCCTATCCTTGCCATGAATACATATACAAACAAACGTACGCAACACTTATTTATCATCACAGACACCAGAACCAAAGAAGTCGGTGAAAAAAATAAAAATAAAAAAAATAAATTAAGTTTACTCACTGAATATTAAAAACGGAGAAGTATTCAACAGATTTACTGTTAAGATTTAAAACAAAAATTACTCTCCTGTATTTGCAATGGACAGAGTTTTTTTATTGAAACATGCTTTGATTTTACTGATGTATTTATTCATCTACTGTAAACTGTCATCTTCAAAATATTTATTAAATTTTAATACCTAATATTATTTTTAAAACTGACTTTACATGATTGTGAACAACTTTCATTCAAACACCATGATCAAAATGTCATTTTTCAAAGAAACATGAATTTTCTTGGGTGAGCCAGAGCCTGTAACACAACAGAGAAGTATATCTTTGTACACATACATTCATGCACATTATACTTACAACAGAACTTCAACAAACATCACAGGCAAACTATATATATCAAATTTTAAGAATTTATGGTTTGCTCACTTGGAAACAAGATTTGAACATAGGAAGCTTTTTCTTTGAAGGCTGTATGTTTGATCTGCCTTTAACCCTGTTCTGCTTCCTTTTAAGTTGAATGATTTTGAGTTTGTAGATGATGATAGTTGTTGGTCTAGTTTAGTTTTCAGGTTGTAGTTTTTCTCTTTTTTTCTTCTTCTAATGCTCAGGTTTTAGAGGAACGAAATAGAGATGATGTATATATAAAAATATACAGGCTTTGTTTCATATACTGTTTGTTTCATATACTGGTACAACATTGTCTTTGATCTGATATTTTTTTTTCTATTTTTGTTGACTTAGCCATAGTTTGTTTCCGGCTGAGAAGATACATAGGGTGTGCCTGAGAGGATGGGGCATTAAATGCATGTCCTATTGGGCCTACAACTTATAATATTTGTTATGTTTTGCACAGTTTCTTGTTTAAATTATGTATGTAGTTAGTTTGTGGATATTTTGCTTTTATTTTGTTTTGTATGTGCTTCTTTTGCTTGAAAACTTGAGTGAATTTAATTTGTTATCTTCCCTTTTCAAGCTCAGATATCTATGTTTAGGGTCTTCTTACTTTATACTATAATAATATTCTATTTTAATTATGTTGTTATAATTTTTCTTGTTATTTACTTTGCCTTTATTTGACTTGTATACTTTATTACTTACCTGGCATCTTTTACATTTCTTTTCCATATATGTTTCTTTTTAATCTACACTTGTCTTCTAGATGCTTACTTGTTTTGTTTTCATATTTTTTCACAGCTAAAGATATTATATAAATAGATATTTTCTTTTGTTTGTTGACTAAGCTAATTCATTTTGGCTAAAAACTTATTTTAGTGGCTAATATCCTGTAGTTGGTGGCCAAGCTATTTGTATTGATTTCCTTTGTTTTGTACATTGCTTTACATAACTACCTACAAGCCTTACTCTTTTATTTATTTATTTTTATTTTACACGAACCTAGTTTGCTTTCATACTTGATTTTATTTCTTGTTTTGTTTTTATACTTTGTTTTGTTTTTTTTATCTTGCCTGGTATACTTATGTATATTCTCGTCTTCTTGCTTTAAAAAAATATAAATGAAACTCTATAGTTGTTATGTTGTTAAAATTTTTAGCTTATGCTCTACTTTGTATTCATTTTATATTTATTTATAGTTTACATAACTAAAATTTCAAGACATTTATTTATTTGCTTTTTGAAGTTTAACTATCCAATATTTTATTTACTCATTTATCATTTATATTCAGACATCCAAATTAATTCTTAATCAATTCATAATTTAACCAATGTAAATATAAATTACCAAATTATTTCACAATTTTTATTAAAAAATTAAATTAATTATAAATTCAAACACAGTCAAAATCTGGGATCATTACACGTAAGATGTTATTTATATAAAATACACAATTTTGCACTTTCAAGGAAACGATGAAGAGATTTAAACGATTTAGCAAATGTGCGGAGTATGGAACCACACTTTTACTATTTCAGTTAATTCCGGACTCGTTAATTGAAATATTTGTTGATGTTTGATGATTTTGATGATTTTGTTGGGCTTTCGAGCCACTATGTTGGACCTTCGGGTTATATGATGGACCTTCGGGTCAATTACCAGTACTAGCATTCAGGTCATATGTTGGACCTTCGGGTCAGTTGTTGGGCGCCAAATTTATGATGACGGTACTTGGTAGGCTTCGGCCATATGTTGATGCACGTGCGGCGTAGCTTCGACTCGCCATATGATGGGATCGATCCACTTTTATGCTGATTTTTCTAGTTGTCTATTTTTGATTTATAGATTTTGTGATTTGCAGTTTTGAATTCAATTTTGAATTTGAAAGTGATTTAATGGAGTTTAATGAGTTGAATTTGATGAAGTTGAATGTGATTTCTACATTTAAACTATGTTGATTACTTATGTTGAATATTCTCATTCGAGATTATTATTATTTTGCTTTGATGTTGTTTATGATGCATTCACTTCTAAGTTTAAATTAGACTAATCCGTTTATTAGTTTCTTTTAATAGTACTCAGGTCAGACTGAGTTATTTCAGGATAGTTATTATCTGTGATTCAGTTGCGGCTTCAGCTTTTGGGATTTCACATCATCTTTTGTCTAGTCTTCGAGGAGTACTTTTGGTATATTGACTCTCGTCTCATGTGTGTATTGATGGATATGTATATGTACATTTGGTTCATGTGAACTATCGATAGTTGTAGCATGTATTCCAGACTTGTCTTCCGCTATATATATGATATTTCTGTTCTGATGTGATCATACTATATGTGTTGTTGTTATTATGAGTTGTTCTGGATTTTTCTTTAGCCACCATAGTTTCGTTTTAGATTTGGATTGAATTTATATCTTTGCGAGTAATTTACACAACTCCTATCGATGTAATCAATACTCCTCCAAGGCATAACTTATGGGTGGTCGCTTCTAACAAGCCTTATTCTTCGCAATAGCAGACGTTATTCCTTATAACAACCTTTGTTATTGTGAGCATAGAGGTGGGGCGTCACAAATACACTCCATATGTTTCTACCATCGAGCTCGTCTCTTAGGCTCCAAAACAACCTTACCTGAAAATTTGTAATCCTTGGTCTGACCCGAGAATTACATCAAAGTAACACCCAGGTCAGGCTGGAAACCAGCATGAGTAAACCCATATAATATGAAATACCAAGCTATATAACTTATGTGAATTACCAGGGTAACTCGTACCTTTTACGAGTTCTAACATATTATTGTAAATCATTTATACACCCACAACAATTCTTAGGATTAAATGTCCAGGTTACATAACTTATTCCACTCCAACCTGATAAATCTCACAGATTCAATTTATAGGAAATTTAGATCATTTTTCGAAGTGGTTTCTGGTATTTTCTAATACCAGATCCCGGTCTCTTCGAAATCCAAACGCCATTTTAAAGGTCAAGTTGTTTAAAAGTTAAAAAAATTAATTCAATACTTTGAATTCACATAGAATTTATCACAGATAAATATCACACATTCATCACAGATATATCCAATATCATATCACAAAACATCAATGATTATCATCCAATAGATATTAATCAATCCAGACATTCTACTCAAACAATCATCCAAAACAGGAATTATTAATTCTAATTATAATCAATTTAATTAACTGAAATCAAATTGATTGCTTAAGAATTCATCACTTAATCCTGCTTAATCAATCATTAATTAATTAATTACAAACGATTTAATTGATTAATCATTCCATGATTATCTTTTAAATCAAATATTAGTCCTTAATTACCTAACTAATTATCCCTTATTAATTAATAAAACTTAATTACAAATTATGTAATTCATCTTTAATTACTAATTAATCAATCCTTAATTACCAATAAATTAATCTCTAATTACTTATTTAATCAATTACAATTTTAATTTAATTATTTAATTAATTAATCAATAATCATTAATTATTATCTCTAATTATCTAATTAACAACCCTTAATTACAAATTAATTAACCCCTTAATTAATTAATTTGTAATCCTTAACTATTAATTAATTAATTCTTAATCAATAATTAATTTAATTAATTACACTTTAATTACTTTATTTAATTATCAAATTCTTAATTACTTTTTAAGATAAATCATTACCTTTTATTAATTCCTAATCACATTATTTAAAAACATTTAACCTTTAATTAACACTTAATTATGTTTAAAAAAAATAAGCTTGAATATCTTAAAGATTAAATTAACAACATAAATTAAACAAATATATAATTTCTTAATTAAAGGTTCAAGAACATTTAAAATGGAAAAGAAATTATTTAAGGAAAGTTTAAAACAAATCCATTTAGAATTTTCAAAACTTTTCTTTTTAAAACTTTTTAAAACATGTTTAAAATCTTGCCTATCTTCTGCTTCGGGTTAAACACGATTCTTACTCGAGACCACCCTCGAGTTTCCTCCTTCTACTTTTTTTTTATAAAAAAACTAGTTATAATTTAAAAACTGCTATGATAAACCCTCACGAACACGGGTTCAAACCCGAGCCAAACGAACTTCCCACTCGAATACCACTTTGAGTTGATCACGATTCAAAACACAGGCACACAAACTTCATCATGCACGTGCACAGTGCCACGGTGGCGCTCCGGCATTCCTCACCACCTCCGGCTAGACAACGATCGACTCGACGATCGTTTCCAATAATCAAATCCATAATACAAAACCCAAAACAAAAACTAGCATTCAAGTCGAACCTGGAAAACTGACATCACCAGAAAACCCCTCGAACCACCCATGCCGACCATCGGAAACTCTGGAACTCCAGCTACACATTCGCAAGCCTCCATGCTACCATCTCTCGAGCCCAGGTGAAGCTCGATCACCCAGAGACACCTCACCATCCACAATTCTAACCTTGACCACTTTTGGGTTTTAAACCCTAATTCATCAATCTCTAACGCTACAATGAACGATCGTCACATCTATCATTTTTCCTGACATCGTCGATCACCCAACCAGCTTCGATAAAAACCCCGACCCCTAAAAGTTCAACGATCACCAGAAAATGGTCAAAATCCATTTCCTGTTCATTTTCGAATTTCACCTTCAATTCCTGACTAAAATCAAGATTTTTGTTTTAAAAATCCTAATTTTCTTAGGGGATTCAGATTATATACTTGAATTTACAAATCATTGGGTTTGAATTCAACCCATTTTTAGGTTTTCACTGTTATTATCCATTATCCAAAAAAATTCTAACTTAACTCATATAATTAAAATTTTAAAAACTTAATTATGTTTAAACAAACAACTTTTATTTGAATACCTCAATCTAATGGAGATTACACAAAGAGAAATTAAATTTTATTGTTCAATACTGGCCTGTTAGAAACTAAACAGAGCAGATTTCCCACATGCATTCCAATATACATTCATATAGACATGATTTCAGATTTTATTAGGCATGCATACAAAGATTAAAAAATGCATCACAAGATTCACATCAAACACTTCACATACATCAATTTAAACTTGATTTATAGTTTGAGTTTACTTACCTTAATGATGAACAAAAAGCTATAAACTGAGGATGCCTTTTGATTTAAAAACTTAAAACTGGAAACTTTGCTAGCTTGAAAACTGGAAAATACTTAAATGTTACGATGATCTTTTGAAAACTGAAAATATTTTTGGTTGAGATGATTTAGCTTGAAATTGGAAATCTTGCTTGCTGATGATTTTGCTACAGGTTGTAGATTTGAAAAAAAGATTGATTTCTTGATATTTCTGGTTCGAAAATTTTTGTAGGCTTTTGTTTTCTCTGGTTTATAAAATGTTTACAGGCTTTTGTTCTTTGAGTTTTTGAAAAGAAGATAGGAAAAAATAATTGAAGAGAATAGATATGTGTTTATATAAGTTAAATTAGGTTTTATTAAAAATAAAAGAAAATTAAAATAAAAGTGACAGTTGTCTTTCTTCCTACTTAATGATCTAACACTTGTTAATAAGGAGGTTTGTAAGTTAAATATGTAATTTTACATGCATAAATAAATTTTAAAATGTTTATAAGGCTTTTTTAAAATTTATTTCCTAATTAATAAATACATATCTTAATTTATAAGAATAAATCCTTTTAAAGAAAACAAACTATATTCTAAATAAAATCATATATAATATATTTTCAAATCCAAAATATATTTAAGATATATATCTACCCTTTGAATTCCAAATTCAAATTCCAGTACAATTTAAAATCCAAAATGAAATCAACTCACACAAATATATTTACTTAAACAAACACAAATTTAATTTGTTTGAAAATAATAATTTTTCTATTTAAAATCTTCTTATATCCATATATGTAAACAATCATTATTATTTGTTTTAAAAGAATAATTTGTCAAATTTTAAGTAATTATATTAGGAGAATATCAAATATTTATCCAAATATCTATAATCCAATTTTTATTATATTTTAAAATTCACTTACATAACCAGATATCTTTTATTATCAAAATTTTATCTGTTCAATTAAATAAACCAGTTAATTATCCAATTACCAGTTGTCCAAAATTCCGAGTTATCACAGGCATGACAGTGAGAAGTCTGTAAGCAAAAAATTTAGTAATGCATTTATACATTACACTACAACATGAGATGGGTCTAAAGAGGCTAACTAATTTTAAGGTGTTTTCTTTGGGGATTAGGACCAAATTTGTGGCATTCACCTCTCCAAGCAGCGTAAATTTAGTGAGGGAATTTTGAACAGCCCTGCAAAAGTTAGAACACACTACCTCTCAACTATGAATGAAGAACGCAATAGTAAAACCATTTGGCCCTCCATTAGATTTCTTGTTCATTGAGAAAAGAGTACTTTTTATCTCCTCTACAGAAATATGGGAGGTAAACTGGGTAGCTTGTTGTGGTTGGAGTGTAGGAAGCTCAATATTATCAAGTATAGTACGGTCTGGCTCAAAATTGTTAGAGTTATCTAATAGATTAGTTGCCAAGGCATTGTCAACAGCCAAAGGAGTTGTATGAAGTCTCCCCTTATCATCAATTATGAAATTTATTTTCTCCTTAGCTTGCTTGGATTTGATTGCTGCATGGAAATATGTAGTGTTGTTGTCTCTTTCATTTAACCATTTATAATTAAGTTGTTGCTTCCTCCTCAAGCATTCCATATTGAGAGCATCAAAAAGTGCAAGAAATAGACAGCTTTCATCATTAGCAACTTGATCACCATCTGGATTGTTGTGCATTTTTGTTTGAGCTTTTTCCAACTACTTTCGGATAGATGTGGATCTAGGACATCCCTTCCTAAAATTTCCTTGAGCCCATAGCCTAAGAGATTTTTGACCTGCTTCTTCTTCCTGCAAAATACATACATAGGGTTCCCATAGAAAATTTAAGACCGTGTTTCATTTATTATATTATTATACCCAGGCTCATTGATCTAAGTGTTATGAAATCTAAAGCTTCTTTTCTCAATAATGGTTGGGGGACCAGTTGAAAATATTATAGGTGAGTGATCAGGCAGTATAGGAAGAGGAAGGAAAGCAGATAGGGAGGACCATATAGACAAGGATTTGAAACTGTAGAAGGCGTGGTCAGTGGTTGAAAGTATTCTGCTGCCACTCCTACTCCTATTATTCCAGGAGTATTTGGCACCAGATTTATTGATAGATGGAAGATTAGAATCTTCAATAGTAATGTGACGACCGCCCATGACTCCCGCACCGAAACAAGGGAATAGTGCGCTGAAAGTGTGCCAGGCAGCCATGGGAGACCGTCAATGGTAAGAATAAAATCACAGAATCTATCGTATAACTCACAGCGCATGGACAAAATACAATAGAGAAGTATATAGTGAAGTTACATAACAAAACATCATCATATAGACTTCATAATAGTTTGATACAAGCATCTGAAAATCAATACATCAGGCCTCACTACATAGCACTCAAAACAAATACAGCAGCGGAACATCCAGTACATATAATATGAAATAATATGCAAAAGCCTCCTGCTCGTCTTCGTCCTCATCAGTAGCATCCATCACCAAGAACAGCACCTGTCACCTGCTACCTAGTCTGCCCATCCCAAAATGGATGAACAGCCCAAGGCGATAAGATTTAAAACATAAAGCCTTGAGTCAAACAAAAGTCCTAGTGAGAAGTAAATCAACTATCAAACATACCAAAAGAGCATAAAGGATAAAAGGAATAGGAACCCAACCATCCCACTCCACCTCTTTCTACAGTGATAGCCCCCAGACACACACTAAGGAGAAACAGGCATAGTAAAGCAGACAAATAAAGTAAGCAATAATCACTCGAGTCAAGGTTGATGTTTTCCAAATACAAACCCCCAAGGCCTAAACCAAGATCAGATAAGCACCGAGAAAACACCGCTCTTGAGACCGAATGATGATACAACCAAACATCCATGACTCTGGCTATCACTGTTATCATTGCCTCATACCACCGTTGATTGAATGACCGGCACATTCTTTCAGCCGTCCTTCAAGGGCTAATGGAAACCCCGGTTCTAGACATAACTCCGCAGGTCATCGTGACCCGTGCCTAGGACTATCGAATCTGCCCAGAGTACAAGACCGCCTACCTGCAGTCAAGGCCACCTACCTGCAGCCAAGAGTACTCTTGCTTTGAGTATGCTAGAACCTTCAATAACGATGAAATCTCAGCCTTCAAGTCATCCTCCTCGATGATTATTCTCATACATAGCTCAAGCTCCTTCTCAAGCCAACCATTATCAACCAACCCGAACTACCTTCCGAGTTATCAACATGCTTGGAATGATCCCGTCTGGATTATACCAAGGCTACATCACATCAAGCTTCACTTCATCTCATCATAGCAAAGCTCCATCCCAACATCACATCAACCCATACGTGCCTTATCATCATCCGCTACATATGCTTCGAGCAGCTTATCTCATTCAAGAGCTTCTTCCTTAGCTTTTGAATTTTCTTTGACCTACTTGTCCAACTTTTAGCTATGAATCAACTAATTCATAACAATCAACCAAATCAATCATTAATCCAAGCAATTCAAACATTCAAACATGATCTAAACAATCAAATATAACTATAATGGCAAACTTGAAAATAAAGAGTATAGATCTAACAAGTATGAATCATGGGTATTTATCTCTACAACATAAGTGATGAACTTGCCTATGATAACATGTACAATGATGAATGCCAAATCTACAAGAATAACGGATCTACACTTCAATTTATGGAAAAATGCATGAAATCACCAATTTTAACACACAATCAAACCATCAATCCAATATACTCCCTTGGGTCCGTGTGAGAGATAACCACCACTCACCGAATCACCCAAACACCTCAAAAACTATACGCTTCAGATCTGGACAGCAAAGATTCAAGCTTGATCCGACAAGATTCCACTTCAAACGATGAAATCTCTCTTTGTTGGATGAAGATCTTCAACTTTGGCCCTTGAATCTTCGATTTGATCTTCAATCTTGGATGGATGTAAGCACAAGATTAAGGAAGAGAAAGAGATGAAGAAATGTTGTAGTCGAGCTCTCAAAATGGCAGCACTTCGCCGCTTCAAAAACCGGTGCCAAAAAGTGAGCCAAACCCCTCTATTTATAGGCAGATTTCTTAGGTCGTCCGCCCCCTTAGGTCGTCTCCGACCTAAACCTCAGCGACCTACGACCTAACTACCCCGACCTAATGACCTACGACCTAAAGCACCACCGACCTAACACTGCGCGCGACCTAACAACTTAGCCCCAATGCGACCTATCGCTAAGTCGTCTACGACCTAACGACTTATAGTAAGTCGCGATCTAACACTCCTATGCGGCCTAGGCTTCAACGACTTACTGGGACGCGGCATAGCGACCTTACTAAACACACGACTTAACGAGTAAAGCTCCTCAACGACCTAACATCTTAGGTCATTTAACGACCTAACTGATCCTTCCTCAACCTAGGTTGTCTACGACCTAATTAAACACAGCCACCTGCCTTAGGTCGCTCCACGACCTAACCTAGCCGACTCACGACTTAAACCCTTCCTACGACTCAATTGGTACGACGACCTAACACACACAGGACCAAACGACTTATCCTATGCGCGACCTAACTCATATACGGGTTACGACTTACGACTCATCGAATCCAACGACCCACATCACTCGCGACCTAACATTAACACGGATTATCATGCTGCGATTAAACTAGGTCGTTAAACCCTTAGGTCGCATGTTCCTATAAGTCGTTTACGACTTAAAACTCCACTATCTCGCTAAAGACTAATTCCTTAACTCGTTCCAGCCCCTAAGTCGCTAACTCCTGGGTCGATACCAAATCACTAAGTCGGTCCAAATCCCTAGGTCGGTCTATTCTATAGGTCGCTCAATACACCTAGGTCATTGCTTCTATGGGTCGCTCTACCCCTTAGGTCGGTCACTCCACTAGGTCGCTCACGACCTAAACCTTTGCTCGCACACGAGCTAACTCCAACCGACTTAAGCTACCAGACGACCTAGGACTTAGACTATGGATGACTTATCAAAAATGCGACCTAATGATAACTGTTTTACGATGTTTCGATCCGTAAAAATACGGGTCGTTACATTCTCTCCCCCTTAGGAATTTCGCCCCCAAAATTCCAAACAACAAGAGCAATCAAAAACTATTCTGCATGCCTACCATCCATAGCAATCAACAAACCATGCACCCAATTACTAGCCTTGCATGTAGAATTCTAAGATTAGAACAAGTTACAATATCGTGAGATGACACGACACCTTAGGGCCATACCTTGAAGAGTTCAGGATGAGCTGCCTTCATCCTCTCTTCCTCCTCCCATGTACAGTCGTTATCATCATCACTCCATTGTACCTTGAGCAACGTAATCGTCTTCCTCCTAAGCTGTTTCGTGTCGGTTTCAACAACACGAAGCGGCTTACGAGGTCTCGTAACAACTGGATCTACCTCTAATTCTTCACAGCTATCAGCAGAAACCACTGTACTCGAGTCGTGCACATACTTCCGTAGATAAGATACATGAAAAACATTGTGCACACCCGCCATCTTCTCCGGTAACTCCAATCTATAAGCGAGCTTTCCAATTCGCTCGATGATCGGGAATGGTCCAACAAATCTCGGAGATAACTTTCCTTTCTTTCCGAATCGAATAACATTCTTCAATGGAGAAATCTTCACAAAAACCATATCACCTACGTCGAATTCCAAATCTTTTCGACGCTTATCGGCATAACTTTTCTGACGGTCTTGGGCTGCCTTCATTCGTTGCCGAATGATCTCTATACAATCCGAAGTCCGTCGAATCATCTTGGGCCCAAGTATCAGCTTCTCTCCGGCTTCCAACCAACATGTCGGAGAGTTACACGGTCTTCCATACAATGCTTCATATGGTGCCATACCAATACTCGACTGGTAACTGTTGTTATATGCAAATTCCACCAAATGAAGATGATCTTCCCATGATCCTCCGAAATCCAAAACACATGCCCTGAGGAGATCTTCCAAAACTCTGTTGACTCTCTTAGTCTGACCATCTGTTTGAGGGTGATAAGCTGTACTCAAACACAACTCGGTTCCCAAAACTTCCTGGAAGCTCTTCCAAAATCCACTAGTGAACAATGGGTCTCGATTGCTCACTATACTCTTCGGAATACCATGAAATCGAACTATCCACTTAATATACAACTCAGCCAATTTCGATGCAGTCCTAGTCGATCGAACAGGAATGAACCTTGCACTCTTAGTCAGACGATCTACAATGACCTAAATCCCTTCATTTCCTGTTCTTGTTCTAGGTAACCCATCAATAAAATCCATCGATACCTGTTCCCACTTCCATGTAGGAATTTCCAACGGCTAAAGCAATCCACTTGGCTTTTTCTGTTCGGCTTTTATCAACTGGTAGTTCATGCATTTGGAAATAAAATTCCCAACATCCTTCTTCATACCTTCCCAGTAATAGGTTCTCTTCATGTCCCGATACATCTTGTTTCCACCTGGATGAATTGTCAGCTTCGAATGATGACTTTCCTTCAGAACTTCATCCCTCAATCCATCTATATCGGGAACAACTAGTCGTCCTTGTTTCCGAAGCCAACCCTCTCGATCGACTTCGAATCCTTTATCCTTTTTGGGGTCTAATCCAGATTCCAAATCTCGGATAATCTTAACAAGCTTATCGTCTCGCTTTTGGCCCTCGCCAATTCTTTCCACTAGAGTAGGTCTTATCGATAAGTTTGCCAACATCTCAGGTTCTAATTCACATCTAGGCCTGAAGTCAAATCCAGCTATATACTCGAGATTCTTCCATTCCGAAAACATGGCTCCCAATCCTGCATGTCTTCGACTTAACGCATCTGCCACTGCGTTACCTTTTCCCGGAGTATAAGCTATACCAAAGTCATATGACGCTAAAAACTCTAGCCATCGTTGCTGCCGAAGATTCAAATCCTTTTGGGAGAAAAGATACTTCAACGATTAATGATCTGTAAACAACTCGAATCGAACTCCTAATAGATAATGTCTCCACATCTTCAGAGCAAATACAATTGCCGCTAACTCCAAATCATGAGTCGGATAATTCCTTTCATGCGGCTTCAATTGTCGACTTGCATACGCAACAACTTTATCCTTCTGCATCAGCAC
Organism: Allium fistulosum; assembly: GCA_030737815.1. Classification (NCBI taxonomy): domain Eukaryota; kingdom Viridiplantae; phylum Streptophyta; class Magnoliopsida; order Asparagales; family Amaryllidaceae; genus Allium; species Allium fistulosum. Next base: position 133,903,595 of record CM060904.1, read on the forward strand.
TGCTCCAAGTCCAGTACCACATGCATCGGTGTAGACCACCATCTCATCATTCCCACTTGGAATAGTCAAAACATGAGCACTTGTCAGTCGCTCTTTCAGGATTCCAAAAGCTTGCTCACACTTAGAATCCCAACTGAACACCTGATTCTTTTTCGTCAATCCTATTAACGGTGCAGCTATCTTGGAAAAGTCTTTGATAAACCGACGATAATATCCTGCTAATCCAAGAAAACTTCTCACATCAGATGCATTCTTAGGTCTAATCCAATCCTGGATTGCTGCCACTTTAGCAGGATCAACCGCTATTCCATTTCCAGAAATAACATGGCCTAAGAACCTCACTTCACTCTTCCAGAAGTGACACTTTGAAAACTTAGCCTTCAGCTGATGTTTCCATAGGATTTCCAAAACAATACGCAAGTGTGTCTTGTGCTCTTCTTCCGTTCTGGAATAAATCAGAATATCATCCACGAACACAAGTACGAACTTGTTCAACTGATCTCTGAACACTCTATTCATAAGATCCACAAAATATGCTGGTGCATTAGTCAATCCAAACGGCATTACCAGCCACTCAAAGAAACCGGATGGTGTCCTAAAAGTAGTCTTCGGCACACTATCCCTAGCCACTCTCAACTGGTGAAATCCCGTTGCCAAATCCATTTGAGAAAACACCTTAGCCTCGTGAAGCTGATCAAACAAGTCATCGATTCTCGGCAATGGATACTTGTTCTTCTTAGTCACCTTATTTAGCTCACGATAATCCACACACAACCTCAACGATCCATCTGCTTTGGTTGCGAACACAACTGGTGCACCCCATTCGGACACACTACGCCGAATGAATCCTTTTCGAAAAAGGTCATCAACTTGCACCTTCAACTCTTGCTGTTCCCTAGGCGCCATCCGCCTAAGAGGCATCACAACGGGTCTGGCTCCTTCTACTAGATCTATACGAAACTCGATCTCTCTATGCGGCGGTAACCCTTTGACCTCGTCAAAGACATCCTCGAATCCATTCACAATTGGCATCGATGACAGTCCATCCCGTGGAACAACCAGCGAATACATGAAGCTCATGAAGACGCCTTCTTCATGCTTACATCGTATCACAACCTTTTGCCCCTCCACATTCTCGACTGTCACCTCCAATCTCTCACAATCAACCTTTGCCGCATACTTTCTAAGCCAGTCCATACCTAAAATAATTCCGAACCCCGCAAAGTTCAGAACAAAACAATCACAAACAAAAGAGCAACCATGACTCGATACAACTAGACCACGGCATAACATACACAAACAAGACGAACCCCCAACTGGATTAGTCACAACCAATGGTCTATCAACAATATCCGGTTCTAAACCCAACCGGCCTACAAGTTCACTACAAACAAACGAATGCGACGCTCCAGTATCAAACAACACTCTAACTGGAACACCACAAATGGAAAGAGTACCTTGAACCACCACACTCTTTCCTTTCTCTTCAGCGGTAGGAGCTTTCGAAGATGATGGAACAGCCCCCAAAGCATAAGCTTGCACTATCTGCCTGTCCTTCCTTGGTTCTGGACAATTTCTCTTGATGTGTCCTGGCTTGTCACAATTGTAGCACTTCGGCGGCACCTTAGGATTCTTGCAATCCTTGGAGAGATGGCCTTTCTGGTAACAATTGTAGCAAGTCACTTCACCCTTCTGCCTCTTCTGGCCATCCTTGCCCTTCTGATGTTGCTGCTTCCTCTTCTTGTTCCCACCCTGTTGTGGTTTAGATTCCTCCTTGGTTACAGCAACAACAGATTCTTCCTTGGGAAACAGACTCTCGTGCATGAGAGCTTTCTCCACAAGCTTCTCAAATGGATCGTCCAGATGATCCACCAACTGTCTTCCCAGATAACTGTCCAAGCCTGTCACAAACTTCTCGTTCTTCTGATAAGGGGACTCAATGTATGATCGAGCATACTTGGACAAAGCTTCGAACTCAGAAACATACTCAAGAATTGATCTCCCACCTTGCTTGAGCTCAACAAACTTCTTGAACAAGACAGACTTCTAAGCCGTAAAAATGAACTTAGCTTCAAATCTAGCTTGGAACTGCTCCCAAGTTATCTCTTCCTCCGGAGTATCAATGGTGATAGAATTCCACCAATCCGAAGCTCTACCTTGAAGTTGCCTTGATGCCAACTTCCTCTTAGTCGCATCCTCAATTCCCAAATCACCAAAGATCCTTCTACAAGCATCTATCCATCTTTGGACTTCAATGGTTGATTCCGTTCCCAAGAAAACCTTCCCTCCAAGAGCGGTATAGTCCTTACACAACTTAGCAAAATCCACCGGTCTTGGAGCTTGAACTTGAACTCCAACATCCATTGATGGCCCTGGAGCTGGTATCCTTCTCATGATAGAAGTCATCATAGCTTCAAACATAGCTCCATAATCAGCAGCTCCCCTAGCAGCACGGCTTTCCCTAGCAGCTTGTCTCTCACTTCGACTCATCCTTAATATCTACAAAAAGAAATGATTAGAACACCTTGAGAAACAACTGCATAAGGAGTTCAAATCCTTCTAAGCTACTATATTATATATAGTAATCATCCATCAAAAATACAATTACGTCTCTCTTACGTAGTTACGTCAGCGAGCGTTGGCTAAAATCGATTAACCAAAGCTCTGATACCAAATGTGACGACCGCCCATGACTCCCGCACCGAAACAAGGGAATAGTGCGCTGAAAGTGTGCCAGGCAGCCATGGGAGACCGTCAATGGTAAGAATAAAATCACAGAATCTATCGTATAACTCACATCGCATGGACAAAATAAAATAGAGAAGTATATAGTGAAGTTACATAACAAAACATCATCATATAGACTTCATAATAGTTTGATACAAGCATCTGAAAATCAATACATCAGGCCTCACTACATAGCACTCAAAACAAATACAGCAGCGGAACATCCAGTACATATAATATGAAATAATATGCAAAAGCCTCCTGCTCGTCTTCGTCCTCATCAGTAGCATCCATCACCAAGAACAACACCTGTCACCTGCTACCTAGTCTGCCCATCCCAAAATGGATGAACAGCCCAAGGCGATAAGATTTAAAACATAAAGCCTTGAGTCAGACAAAAGTCCTAGTGAGAAGTAAATCAACTATCAAACATACCAAAAGAGCATAAAGGATAAAAGGAATAGGAACCCAACCATCCCACTCCACCTCTTTCTACAGTGACAGCCCCCAGACACACACTAAGGAGAAACAGGCATAGTAAAGCAGACAAATAAAGTAAGCAATAATCACTAGAGTCAAGGTCGATGTTTTCCAAATACAAACCCCCAAGGCCTAAACCAAGATCAGATAAGCACCGAGAAAACACCGCTCTTGAGACCGAATGATGATACAACCAAACATCCATGACTCTGGCTATCACTGTTATCATTGCCTCGATACCACCGTTGATTGAATGACCGGCACATTCTTTCAGCCGTCCTTCAAGGGCTAATGGAAACCCCGGTTCTAGACATAAATCCGCACGTCATCGTGACCCGTGCCTAGGACTATCGAATCTGCCCAGAGTACAAGACCGCCTACCTGCAGTCAAGGCCACCTACCTGCAGCCAAGAGTACTCTTGCTTTGAGTATGCTAGAACCTTCAATAACGATGAAATCTCAGCCTTCAAGTCATCCTCCTCGATGATTATTCTCATACTTAGCTCAAGCTCCTTCTCAAGCCAACCATTATCAACCAACTCGAACTACCTTCCGAGTTATCAACATGCTTGGAATGATCCCGTCTGGATTATACCAAGGCTACATCACATCAAGCTTCACTTCATCTCATCATAGCAAAGCTCCATCCCAACATCACATCAACCCATACGTGCCTTATCATCATCCGCTACATATGCTTCGAGCAGCTTATCTCATTCAAGAGCTTCTTCCTTAGCTTTTGAATTCTCTTTGACCTACTTGTCCAACTTTTAGCTATGAATCAACTAATTCATAACAATCAACCAAATCAATCATTAATCCAAGCAATTCAAACATTCAAACATGATCTAAACAATCAAATATAACTATAATGGCAAACTTGAAAATAAAGAGTATAGATCTAACAAGTATGAATCATGGGTATTTATCTCTACAACATAAGTGATGAACTTGCATATGATAACATGTACAATGATGAATGCCAAATCTACAAGAATAACGGATCTACACTTCAATTTATGGAAAAATGCATGAAATCACCAATTTTAACACACAATCAAACCATCAATCCAATATACTCCCTTGGGTCCGTGTGAGAGATAACCACCACTCACCGAATCACCCAAACACCTCAAAAACTATACGCTTCAGATCAGGACAGCAAAGATTCAAGCTTGATCCGACAAGATTCCGCTTCAAACGGTGAAATCTCTCTTTGTTGGATGAAGATCTTCAACTTTGGCCCTTGAATCTTCGATTTGATCTTCAATCTTGGATGGATGTAAGCACAAGATTAAGGAAGAGAAAGAGATGAAGAAATGTTGTAGTCGAGCTCTCAAAATGGCAGCACTTCGCCACTTCAAAAACCGGTGCCAAAAAGTGAGCCAAACCCCTCTATTTATAGGCAGATTTCTTAGGTCGTCCGCCCCCTTAGGTCGTCTCCGACCTAAACCTCAGCGACCTACGACCTAACTGCCCCGACCTAACGACCTACGACCTAAAGCACCACCGACCTAACACTGCGCACGACCTAACAACTTAGCCCCAATGCGACCTATCGCTAAGTCGTCTACGACCTAACGACTTATAGTAAGTCGCGACCTAACACTCCTATGCGGCCTAGGCTTCAACGACTTACTGGGACGCGGCATAGCGACCTTACTAAACACGCGACCTAACGAGTAAAGCTCCTCAACGACCTAACATCTTAGGTCGTTTAACGACCTAACTGATCCTTCTTCAACCTAGGTTGTCTACGACCTAATTGAACACAGCGACCTGCCTTAGGTCGCTCCACGACCTAACCTAGCCGACTCACGACTTAAACCCTTCCTACGACTCAACAGGTACGACGACCTAACACACACAGGACCAAACGACTTATCCTATGCGCGACCTAACTCGTATACGGGTTACGACTTACGACTCATCGAATCCAACGACCCACATCACTCGCGACCTAACATTAACGCGGATTATCATGCTGCGATTAAACTAGGTCATTAAACCCTTAGGTCGCCTGTTCCTATAAGTCGTTTACGACTTAAAACTCCACTATCTCGCTAAAGACTAATTCCTTAACTCGTTCCAGCCCCTAAGTCGCTAACTCCTGGGTCGATACCAAATCACTAAGTCGGTCCAAATCCCTAGGTCGGTCTATTCTATAAGTCGCTCAATACACCTAGGTCATTGCTTCTATGGGTTGCTCTACCCCTTAGGTCGGTCACTCCACTAGGTTGCTCACGACCTAAACCTTAGCTCGCACACGAGCTAACTCCAACCGACTTAAGCTACCAGACGACCTAGGACTTAGACTATGGATGACTTATCAAAAATGCGACCTAATGATAACTGTTTTACGATGTTTCGATCCGTAAAAATACGGGTCGTTACAAGTAATGTTTAATGGTTGTATGTCTTTAGCTGTCAAAGGTTTCCCACCATGCTCGTCTTCAAGGTTTAAGCAGCAATTAAAATCCTCAATAACAAGCCATGGATGAGTGTCTTTCCTGAAGGCAAGGAGTAGTTGTAGTAAGGATTGTCTTACAGTTAAAGAGTTAGAGGCATAAACAATAGTTAGATAGAAGGGGATTTAATTAGGGATAAGGTAGGCATGAAAGTGAATGAGCTGTTGGGTAGCCATGATGGGTTGAATTGAGTACACATTTGGATTTTAGATTACCATAATTCTCCCATAGGAATCTTCTGTTAGATTATGTTGCAAGAGCTACCCACTGTTGATATATTTACTTGCAGATATGGTGAGAGAATAGTTTAGATTTGTTTTGAGTATTGCAAATAACTCAAGCCTATGAGTTTGGATAAGGTGTTTAACATGATCAAGCTTGGTTGTGCTATGGGCACCTCTGATATTCCACACTGCCATTTGGTGTTTCATCATAATAACTATAGGGAAGCATGGATAGTTCCTTTCATGCTCATTATTGATGGAGAACCTCGAGTTAGCCATTCAACTATCATGTGATTTTCATCCGTTACATTTTTGCTAAGAATTTGTGATAGGTTACAGTCAGCTGATACATTGTGATGGTTAGAAATTGGAGAGATATGCATTATTTGACGAGAGGTCAAGCCAGGAAAATTTCACAAAAATTCATAAGGTGGTGGGTTGTCTGACATGGCAGAGTGGGTCAAACTAGAAGGAGTGGGATTTGATATGCTTGGAATGACAGTTTGTGAAGAGGAAGAGGGTTTAGTTTGAATGGGGGAGAGAAAGATTGGGCAAGAGAGTCATGATCATTGATAAAATCTATTTTATGGATTGTCTCGGCAATAACTGATAATTTTGCATGGGGATATTGTATGTTTGGGGGTTACAGGTATTGAGGATTGGTTATTGTTTATGTCAGGTACAATGGAATTATGCACGTGCACACTATTATTAGATACAGGAAGAAATGCATTGACACCTTTATTTACTTTTGCAAGTACAACTGCATGCATACTATTTATTTCTTCTGCACATTCTGCTACATGCACTTCATTAATGCTGGTTTTGGTAGCACCTAAAATTCTTTTGCCTCTTACCTTAGAATCATTTCGTATTCCCTCTTCAATGATTTGTAGATTTGCATCCACCAACACCTCATCACACACATCCTATTTATCTTCAAAAAGAATTGAAAATTTATTACTTGTGTTCGGATGGCTAAATGTCTATCGAGTTAGAAAATATCCGAACGAATTTTATAACAAAAATAACCGCAAGCACACGACGTACTATCGTCTAAAGTGGCGAATACGTGTCGATCCGCAGGGAATTGATGATTTTAAAATTATATTCAATCAAATTAAACCGAAATCCAGTGAAAGTTAAGCTAGAGAATTAGAAAATTAGCTAACTAACTAAAAGAAAAGAAAAGCAAATATAAGAGTTAGGTTACAATTTAGAGAATAAATCCACTCTATAGATCATGTAGTTCAACACATATGAAATCATGATCTCTCTTTTATGGTCATTAGTGTTTTAATTGATGTGCTTATCATAAGTATGACATATATGTGCTATTGATTAGCCAACATAAGCTATCAAACTATAACACATCCCTTAAAGAACTTACTCACTTTCATGAAACTTGACAAAGAAAATAAAAATGAAATTTATTTTAAGTATGGCCTATTAACTATAGATTAGAAATATAGACCATCAAATTTACTTTCAAATCACTTTCTTTTGCCATAATCATATTTTGAAGAAAAGGCAATTCGTGTTAGTGATTGTTTAAGCATAGCCAACTTGGTGTTAACAATATATGCTATCAAATTCAAAGCAAAAACAACTAGTAAACCACTTCATTGATCGTCATTAAGCACAAAAAAAGAGCATGAATTAACAAATAGTTGAAGCTACATAATTAGAGAGCTTCATTACCCCTAAATTGAAGGGGCTTAGCCTCTCATATTTGTCATTTGATTAACAAATGTAGCTAGCAACATGAAAGCAAAAAGAAAGGAAAAGAGAGCAAAGTTAAATGAAAAACTATTCTACTTGCATAAAATAAAAGAGATCTACACTACAACATGAAAGGAAATAAACAAGAAAAGGAAAAGAACATGCGTTAAATTCCATAAAAAAAGTTACATGAAAAGAAAATGGCTAAATAGCCATGAAAAGAAGAGAAGAGCTTTGATTTATATCCTAAGTTAAAAACTAAACTAAGAGGAAGTAAATAAGAAGAGGTGGGTTACATGAACATAATGGGTTATTTATACAAGCATGAAACCCTAATCCATAATTTAGGGAATGCCCAAATTACCCTTGAGAAAGTGTGGAGGCCAAGTAATCATTAGCTTCAACTAATCATCATTTAAGTGTACATGAAACCATTAATTCCATAAGCGTGTGCATTAGCCTCTAATTTGTACATTAAGGTTGGCGGGTAGGTGGGGTCCTCCATGTTTTTCACTTTGAATTATTTCCATCTTCATTCCTTTGTGTTCTTTTTGTGCATGCATATCTTCTTCATGAAACAACTTGTAATTGAAATCGAATTCCTACAAAATAGTATGAAAATTTCAAATTAAATTTTCTCAAGTTAATTTATGCACAAAAATGACTATTTTGCCCTTGGATGAAGATGAATATGTGACAATTTAAAAACAAGTTAAAATACTCAATATGATCATTTATTTAATTAAATAGATTAAATATGATGGTAAAAATATGCATATTTATGTGCACATCAACTTGTCACTATTAAATTATTAGCATGCAAAGGTACTTTGGTTTTACCAATATTGTTGTTAGCTTCACCACCAATTTCCATCTCACTTTTATTACTGTTAGTAGTTAGCAGTGTATCATTCTTTTCTTTAACTTTATTTCCCCTAACCTTTCACCGAACTCGCTTCTTACTTACCATCTTCCCCTATTTTACTTTTTCATTATGAACTTTGTCTTTGTCTCTTGAGTCCATTCTCATTCCTCTGTGATTAATTACTTTATCATTTTTCCCTCTCAAATAGTTATCTTTATTATGTCCGAATTCTTTACAAGATGTAAAAATTGCTGGCTTCCATTGATAGCTGACTTTTACAATTTGAACACTTCCATCCAACAATTTGACAAGGAATTCTTCAATTAACTCTTTATTAGGAGTCACTTCCACCATACTTTTAGCATACCCTATTCTTTGCACTTTTTCAGTGGACTCATCCAAGCATAGTAATTTTCCAAGTAGTTAAATGATTCGGCTTTGGTGCGAGAGGTCCCAAGTTCGAAACTTGTTTGGCGTGATTCGAAGTTTACTGAAATGTGATATGTTGTCACAATGATTTGTTGTATATAAAGTACCATTTCAAAAAAAAATCAAGTCCTAGAAGATAACCAGTTGATGCCTACCGGATGAGCAATGGGTAAGATCCAATAATATTCCTTCTACCCTCCGATGAAGATAGATTGAATAGGAACATGAAACCATCTGATTTTACCGTGATTGATCCTTTGAGCTTCCACAATTTGTAATTATTCTTTTTAAATGTTATAAAAAAAATTAAATCACTTTCTAACCTTGCATAACCGTTGGAACTTTTAAATGAGATTAGTAGTTACTTAAAAATGAATGTCAAGTATTTTCTAACCATACATAATTATGCGGACTTTTCCATGAGATTATAACATACTTGTATTTTATCCCTCTCTAATATGAGTCTCATCCATGCATAACCGCGGGGACTTTTAAATGAGGATGTAATCACATATTAAAGAAATTCAAGTAATTCACCCATGCATAACCACAAGGACTTTCAAATGAGAGTGAATATTTGGGATACAATGTTTTACAAAAGAAACATTTCCTTGTTTTGGAAAACCAACTTCTACGCACTGTATTAAATTGTGGTGTGTGGACTGAAAGAAAGGCGACAGTGATATAGACGATCATAGAATAAGTGCTAATTTAAATAATACTATAATTTTTTTCAATTTTCATGGTAAATTATACCTCCTCTTGTTATGAAATATAATTTTATCACCATTCATTACTTTCTCAACATTATTAACAATTTTGATAAGTTTCAGAAAGATTCAGTTAGTCAAAAAATTATCTTTTCTAGAGTAAATTCCTTATCAACATAAACATCATCAAAGTAAAAACCCAAGTTATTTAAAAACAAATTAAATATGTGAAAACCGATTTTCTATAAGGGGTTTTGTGAAAATGTGTGCTAGTTGAAAATTGTTTGTAAATAATCAATCAAATGAAAATATTATTTCAACATGATGTTTGTTACCACTTGTATTTGGATTGACTAAGATAACATATAGTAGTATATAATAACACAAGCAAAACTTTGACCTCTCAAAATCAGCTGAATCGATTTACAAATTTTTTAGCAAGACCAATGGTATCAGTCAAGGAAAAGGAATTTATATTGAAGAAAAAAACAAAAACATTTCTCTAACCATTACTTTGTTAGTCATGAACAAAACAATGAGAGATAACAATTCTACCAAAGCAATTGAAAATTCCTATTTTGAAAATTCAGTCCATCTGAACCTAATATTTTAAAGCTTAAGTATGCAATTTGATTTAGTACAAAACATGAAAGTTGTAGATACTCAAAAATTCCACTATTCAAAATTGGTTTCAAGTCAAAACAATAATTAATCAAAAGCTATAAATGTAATACTACAACTTTGTACATAGAAATATTTTTCAAGTAACGTGCTAAAAAGATTGCACTTTTTCAATATTTTCCAAAATGAGTCAGCAAAGAATCAAACATTAAAGTTGTAACACTACCAGTTAGCTTTTTACAACTTTAAAATTTTCTCAAATTGGAGTAAAAATGTTCAAGTTATGATCAAAATACAAGCTATGTCAATATGTTCTGAAATTGTTTTCAAACAATTCTCTAAATTATTTCTAGTTTTTCACTTGTTTAAGTTTAGATTCTGGAGAAACATAAAAAGTAAAACCTATATTGTTTTCAATCTATTTTCCATAACATCTTGAATTTTACAAATCGAAGTTAAGTAGCTCAAGATATGGAAGAAATATTGCGGCAATGTCAACAAAAATGGTATCAATAATAAAGAACAAAATAGAATTTAGAGATCAAACCTTTATTACCTTTGATATCAAGATATCCAAAATGTGTAGATATCTACCTCATCTTTTTAGGCCAAGGAACATTCCAATTATAGCCTTTCAACCATAAAGAACAACTTGAAACATTTCTTTATCGATGTTGTTCCTTAGCCTGCGTTTGTATTTAAATTTTGGAAAAAGTAAATGGCTTAACAAAGGATGAAGGATCACTTTCTTTTTTTATCAAATCTTTGGTACCCAAATTTTTTTATATGACAAACCATTAATTTTAATAATCCTAATCTTAAGAACCCAAACTTGTTTAAATTTAAGAGAATTCACTTTTGTACCATTGTAATCCAGGTTTGTTTAAGGGTCCTATTTTTATTTTGACAATTATTATTGCTATGTCCAATACATTTCCACAATTTATGCATTTGGATATCACACTTCTCCCCTAGTAGTGTTATTAGTCGTTTGTTTATTTATTGACACTTTTTCAAATCTAAGCCATTTTCTGTTATTCACAAAGGGTTGTGTTACTCCAAATACCCACCTTTCGACCAGGTTAAAACCTCTTCAAGGAAAAGAGCAAGGGAGAAGAATTCCAATCCAACCTTTCGAAGGAGTCGAAGGGATGCTGCTATCAAAGTCTAACAGCTTCAAGACCTTTCGAAGGTGTCGAAAGGTCCCTCCTCGTAATATATAAGGAGTTCTTACCTTTCGAAGAAGGTGAAGAAGTCGATAGCTTCCTTCCGCTCTCATTAGCAACACCTCAACTGGATGAAGGGATTTCGATGAGTCGAAGCCACAACTTCCAAAGACAATGAAGGATAGCTCTTTGAATATATGCCAAACCATTCGAGCCAATGGTTTTGCCACCATTCATACTACTAGGAAGCAAGTATTAGCAACCTCTTAGAAAGCTATAGTAAGCCTTTCAAATCAATCGAAACCAGCATGGTCCCGAAAGAATTGTGCATCAGATCAAAACAAGAACATGGGCTACTAAACAACATCGAAACCAATGATAATTGAATCTCTTCGAAACAAATGTGATCAATCTATCGACTATGTTGAAAGCTCCAAACTTACTTCCACTAACAATAAGGAGGAAAAGATCCATCCAAAACACCTTTCGACAATGTCATAAGGCACTATGAAGAAAAAAATACTCATAAATCAGCAAAGGCGAAAGAATGATAAATGTTCTTTCGACAACGTCGAAAGGAGGCATGGCTTACGATCAACTCGAAAGGTAAGAGAGAGTGAAGGAGTTGCTAGAGTATGACAAGAAGAACAAGGACACCTTTCGACAACTTTGAAAGGAGGCATAGCTTTCAATCAGGTCGAAAGGTTAAGAGAGAATGAAGGAATTGCTAGGGTATGACAAGAGGAACAAGGACACCTTTCGACAGCATCGAAATGAGGCATGGCTTTCGATCGGGTCGGAAGGCATATAGCAGCATGTAAAACCCAAACCTTTCAACATTGTTGAAAGGTTCATAACAGCATATAAAAGGAGGATCTTTCGATATTGTCGAAAACAAGGGTGCGAAAGAGGGGCCGCTGCATCTATAAATAAGATCCAAAGGGTCACATATTGGGGATCTGATTTCTCTCATTCCAAACTTGTATTTTCTTTAGTAAAGCATTATAACCCTAATTTGGAAATTATTGGTTTGGTAATATAATGAAATAAAATTTTCTTAGATGGAAAAAGGAAAGTCTTGAGCATTATTGATCAATTTACTACTTATTAAAGCTTTTGTTGGAGTAACCTCTTTATTTCAGGTTTATCCCCATCGAAAAATATATATCGACAAAGTCGACACCTCTTTAGGCTCTAACAACTTATGTAACCTTTCAAAGCTATCTACTATGTGATCTAAAGCTTTCGACAAGATCGAAACCTGTTCTCTAAACATTAAAACCTGGAATTACAGATTTAATCCAAAGGAAGTTGTCCTCATGGATTTCAACATGGTCGAAACCACCTTTAACCTTCCTTATCTGCTTAATAACCAAAACTCAAGCCAATCTACAGTTTAAGCCTCCGACTAGGTCAAAGCCTATCTAAAGAAACTTAACTTAGGGGATTTCAATCAAATCGAAAGGAAAGCTTTTGGAGGAGATTTCATACTAACTCAGCAGGATCGAAAGGTCACCTAATCCAGAAACCATACCTTTCGACGTTGCCAGAAGGTTTATTTGAGTAATATTAAGAAACAAAGCCAAATTGAAAGGCAATTCCCAAGGGATTCACATTTGCTACTTGTGCAAAAGGTTATCCATCTTTCTTAGCATCACTTTAGGGCATTGACAAGAAATCTTGTTAGCATTTTTGGCGCTAGAAGGAGGGCTCGAACCTCTGACTTGGATAAACCCCTAACACTACTATTCTCTAACTCGATTCGGATCAATCCTGCTTCAAGCTTATCTGGCTTTGGAAAATCATGGCTAGAGGAATTAAGTGATTTGAACAAGGGTCTTCTAAACCACATTTAATAAGGTTCTCCAAGTAATCATAAAGGACTTTGAGGCTCAATGCTCTTAGAATTATAAACTAGAAAAAAGCAGAATCTTATGACCATGAAAATTGGAGCTTAAACCCTTTCCATGATGGCCCTACTCCAATCTTTGCACTCGGAAAGAGGACAAATGGAAGTGTCAATATCTTCAATTATATGAGAAGAACAATTCGACATTGTTCCAAAGGCGCAATCTTCGAGGAAGAAATAATGAATGATTACAATATCTTTGCACACAAATGGCAACCAATAACAACAAGAAATGAAATTAACTATCCAAAAAATGAAATTAATGCACTAAATTCTATTATACACTAACATATCTCACGTTATAAAAGATATATGCAATTGTTTTCAACCTTATAAAAATTACACAACATATTTACTGTTCTAAAAATTGTTTTACATCAAACTAAAAAGATTATTTAGCTTTAAAAATTATTTTGATTAATAAAACTCTTATTTTTATTAAAATACATAAATTGCATAATTATAACATAAAATTCCATTTTAGCTCCAAAAATTACATAAAATTTACTTCCTTGTGTAATTAAATATAATAAAACATATTTTCATCACTTTTACAACCAAGACTTATTTTTGAACCAAATTTCTCATTTTTATTTACAATAAACCACATATTAAATCAAATGCTTCTTTTAAAAATTTATAAAAGAAACATTCAGAAATAATTATCAAAATTATTGCATTTCTTGAAATTAAAATCATGTTTTGCTCATTTTAATACAAACAATCAAAAATAAAGTTTCAAAACTTTATTTTTACATTTTTAAACCCATTGTTTATCTAAAATAAACAATTTTAAATCTTAGTTTAATTTGTACCTCACAATATAAAATTATAACCATTGTTATAATTTAATATTACAAGCAATCATCTGAACTATGGTTGTTACAGACTCCCCTCCTTATAAAAATTGCTTCCTCGCAATTTCTAGAGGAGAGTTGTATTCAACACAATTACTTCATCAAGTATAAGATAATAAATGTCTTGAATTTAGAAATTCTCACCGGTGATAAAAGAAGATAGGAATCCAAGATATGATTGCTCGATATATCTCTGGTTTTCCAAGTACAGACGTTGGGATTTGCAGACAATTGAATCTTTACGAGCGGTATGCCCTTATTTCGAAGGCGTCTCACCTCCAAAGCACGAACATGAATAGGATGCTGCTTGATAGATAAGTCTAGTGAGATCTCAAGCTCTTGTAGATAAGGTGAATCAATAACAGAATCTGAGTCTCGCAGACATTTCCGAAGCTGAGAGACGTGAAACACGTCGTGAATGTTAGATAAATGCGACGGGAGTGAAACTCTATATGCAACGGGACCAATACATTCAGTAATAGGAAATGGTCCTACAAAATGAGAAGCCAATTTCCCAGGCGTACTTAAAGTTATCACCCCCTTCAGTTTGTTCTACAAAACAAGCACGGAGAAGATCTCCAAAATACAGTTCATCCATTTAGTCTGTCCATCAGACTGTGGATGATATGTTGCGTTGAAATTAGGCTTTGTTCTTAAAGCTTGCTGAAGATTCCGCCAGAAATGACTCATGAAGGGTTGATCACTGTCACAAACAATCGAACTAGGAATACCGTGCAATCGCATGATTTCCTTAATATAAAGCTTGGCCAGATGAGAAGCTGTTTAATTAGACTTAATAGGAGTGAAATCTACGGACTTGATAAGGCAGTCCACAATCACCCAAACACTACTATGACCAGACCTCGAACAAGGTAGTCCATCAAAGAAATCCATAGAAATCTGATCCCATTTCCACAACAGGACCTCTAAAGGCTGAAGGAAACCACTGGGATGATGATGCTCAACATTAATAAGTTGACAAGTCATGCAATTACTCACATAACTTGCCACATCTTGCTTCATTCCTTCCTAGAAATATAGGCAACGCATATCAGCATACTTCTTGCTGCTTCCTAGATGAATAGTATACTTAGAACGGTGACAATCATTAAGAATGTCCCGCCTAATATCAAAATCACAAGGCATGACTAATCAGTTCTTCTTACGAAGACAACCATGAATATCGATGCTGAAATCCCTCATCTCAATATCATCGTAGGATTCATACTTACACTTCTAACTAATAATAGAGATATCAGAATATTGCCATTGAGCCTCAGCAATCCGATCTAAAAGGGTAGGATGAGCTTCCATGCTATATAATAGAATAGGAGAGTCTGAAGTGGAAGCACAATCCCTGATATCACACAAAGATAGAGTCTCTAAAGCTTTCCACTCTGCAAGCATCATGGAAACAACAACTGATTGCATTCAACTCAAAGCATCAGCAACTCGATTCCCCTTTCCTGGGGTATACTGATTATCAAAGTCAAAAGAAACAAGAAATTCGAGCCAACGCTACTGTCACATGTTGAGCTCTTTCTGGGTGAATAGATACTTATGTGACTTATGGTTGGTATAGAGAATGAAGTGCTCATCCAAAAGATAGTGGCACCATATCTTCAATGCAAAGATGACGGCAACATACTCTAGATCATGGGTAGCGTAACGAACCTTGTTCGGACGTGATTGCCTTAAAGCATAGGCAACTACTCGGTCCCTCTACATAAGAACGGCACCGAGGCCACAATGACTGGCATCGATATAGACAACAAGATCTTGATTCCCTTCGGGAACCACAAGAACAAGAGCATTCATGAGAAGATCCTTCAACTACTGAAAGTAAGCTTCAAATTTATCAGACTAGATAAACCAAATGCCTTTTCTAGTAAAGCTAGTTAGAGGAAGCACGATGCAGGAAAAGGCTTTGATGAATCGACGGTAATAACCCGTCAATCTAAGGAAGCTACGAATCTCCAAAACATTCTTAGGCCTCTTCCAGTTTTTGATGGCTTCGATCTTAGATGGATCGATTGAAATGCCCTCAGAAAAAGTAACATAGCCTAAGAACTTGACTTGCTTTTCCCAAAAGTGGCACTTAGGGAATTTTGCTTTGAGTTGATGCTGTCGAAGATTACTCAAAATAATTCTCAAATGATGGGCATGATCAGCTTCAGACTTAGAATAAACAAGAATGTCATCGATGAACACAAGAACGAACTTATTGAAATATTCTCTGAATACTCGATTCATAAGGTCGATGAAGTAAGATGGACCATTCGTCAAACTGAATGGCATGAAAAACCACTCATAAGATCCATATCGAGTTCAGAATGCGTTGAGTAGAATGCTCTCTTCCTCAACCCGAAGTTGATGAAATCTTGTAGCAAGGTCAAGCTGGGAAAAGACCATAGCGCCACTCAACTGATCAAACTTGTCATCGATTCTAGGAAAAGGATAGCGGTTCTTGATGGTCAACTCATTAAGTTTGCGATAGTAAACGCATAGCCTAAGAGTGCCATCAGACTTCTTCATGAATACCATTGTGGCTCCCTACGGTGATGAACTAGATCGAACAAACTACTTTGCTTCAAGCTCTAAAAGCTGCTTCTTGAGTTCCTCCTTTTCTTTTACAGACTACCTCGTGGGAGGACGATAAACAAGTCGCGCGCCTAGAATGAGATCAATGCGGACCTCAATGGCCCGCTTGGGTGGAAAACCCGAAACAGGCTCAAATATATCAAGGAAGTCACGAACAACTGGAATCTGAGACACACCGTCATCATCGTCTCGGGATTCGAGAGAAAATAAATAAACTTCGAAATCATGATCGACATCTCAAAGAATAAGATATAACTGAGCAGGAAGTCGGGATGTCGAAGATATAAAACTCTCTCATAACAAAGGATTCTTGCATCGTATCGAACTAGCCAGTCCATACCCAATATCATATCAAAGCGAAGAAAAGAACTAATGTGCCAATTCGCACAGAAAGAAAACCCGTAAAGAAATATCTCAACATTCTCACATAACCCCGATAGGATTCGCAATCCTCAATGAAGTAACCAATAAAGAAAAATCTAACTGTAAAACATCGATGAGCTCTTTCGATACGAATGAATGCGACACACTTGTATCGAAGAGAATTCGAATAGATCGATCATGTAATAATATGGAGCGTTCAAGAATTATAGTAATACCTCTAGGATGAGAAGACCTACCTAAATCTTCCACTACATTAAGCTACCCAGAATGAGTACTCTTGGAAGAGTTAGGGCACTTAGAAGAACAGTGCCCTTCTTGCTTGTAATGGCGGCAAATAACTAGCATAGGACACTCCTTAATGAAATGATCATATGCACCACAATTGAAGTAGGACTTGTGAGGAGGAGCTGCACTAGAATGAGAATTAGAAACAGGAAGCTTCTTCTTCTTCGGAGGAGGAAAGGATTTGGATCTCTAAAAGGAAAATTTCTTCTTATTTTCGTTCTTTCAAACTTCAACCTCATCATTACTATCCCTTTCCTTTTCGACGGCATTAAGGTTAAGCACCGAATCAACAAGCTCCTCGAATGAGAGCTTAAGCTGAAGCATAAGCTCCTCAAATGAGAGCTTAAGCTGAAGCATAAGGACTCAAAAGAAGATACATGTTTCGAAACAGATGATTTGCCTTGCTTCAACTCAAGGAAGCTGTAACGATCCTGACTCGACCTTCAAAATCGGCACCCATACTTTACACGTACTTGAATACCGCAGATTCAAAGGCCGAATCTGGCTCTCCGGAGCTTATAACACAATTAAGTATAATAAGAAAGAGAAATGAATACCATATACAACTCCAATGAATACAATATCCAATGATATATAACAATGATATCAATATGATACAAGAATATCAGAGACAATAAACAACAATAGAAAACAAATAGCAAAAGAGATAACTCCAATATCAACTGCAACTCCAATCCAATGCTCCAAAGCCAAAACTCCAAACCACCAGCTCGAACCACCATCAAGTTGTAGTGAACAAGGTCAGTCGGCCAAACCAAAGACTTCAATGTCCAAAGTCTCTAAAGAATACCAAAGAGAAAGCTGAAAGCTGCCGAATCGATATCTATTATATAAAAAACCCAACTCTAGACTGTCCATGTGGAAAATTATGGACACCCAAAGTTTAGGAAGGGAACAATAAACTTTAGGTCAGTCATGGGACTGGTATGAGCAAACAAAAATAGTTTATCTTTAAAACAAACAACAAAAGAATTAAAAACATTGAAATTCGCAATGCTTTTTGGAAAATGAAACTATCATAAGGCCTCCCGCCACACACACAATGCAAGCGCACACTTGAAGGAGATTTCTCCTTATGACAGTCGAAAATGCTTGATACGTGAAAACCATTTGATATTATTACTAGTGCAGAAAACATTTTGAAAGTATAATATTAATCTTTGCCAGCATATCACATTTCGTCGTATGCCTACTATAGCTACCATGTTCAATAGCAGGTTACGCCACATTCCATTGCAGGTTGTACAACTAAAACCGTACAGGGCGCGTATTATTTCTTTGGAATTCCAACAATGGTCAGGATAAGGAACTTCCTTACCGAAATGGGTACACCTCTAGAAGGACGCCCTCGAGAACCTAACCGGATCTCTGCTAACACAAGGCCGACGCTACCTCATGCTTTAACCAAGCTGTAACTAGGTAACTACCACACAAGTCCCCCGGTCGTTACCAACCTTTATTCGAGGCGCCCCTCAACCAACAACCACAAAGTAATAAGTTTGCAGCAATCACATAGGTTAAATATCTGGGCTCCATACCATGCTACCACCTTTTATCCAGAAGGAAATGACATACCATAGGGGCGCGACCCCTAAAAAACCTTGCTGCAACATTCCTGTTTCGACCATTTCTAGGTTGTGAGGCTCGACGAAGTCTCGTCCACAAAGCTACGCTTTTTTCAAAAGCCAGGCTTCGATCAACACCTGATCAACAGCACTTCCTATGCCACATCACCAAATTAGGAATGTATCACTAGTAACCATCAACTACATAACCTCTAAGCTCGTATGTCTCAGAGAATGGTGTTAAGCTAAGAGAATAAATCTCCGCCACCAACAGAAATGTATTTGATAGAAACTAGCTTTACATCTCAAAGTGTAACGTCAGACACACATCCATATAAGTCTGTTTAGGGCTCGAACAGAATCAAAGGCACTTCCAAAGAAGCCCTTGCACATCCGGATAATCACTAATCATGTCCGGACTCCCCATCACAAAGGGTAACCAAATCTCTATACCGACGCGACTCAGTGTAGAGACATTCTATAGGTTATCCTTTCGCTTTCAAAAATATCCAGTCTTCACCACCGGTCTTCAAATGCAATCCATATCGTCGTATCATTATTCGGAATGGGTTTTATGACACAAAGGTCCTCTCCCGGCTAAACCGAATAACGAGCGCATAATTTAAAAACATATGGATAATGAGATCTCAATTAAGTCACAACTTATTACCCAAAACTTTTCTTTCAAATGGTTTAAACAAATTACCATTTCCAATCTTTTAACAAAAAGATTCATTTCACAAAGTTCTCCGATCTTTCACAAAGATTCATTAATATCTTTCCAATTCAAATCTTTTATACAAAAGATACGCTTTTAAGATCCCTTTTGAATTTGAAAACTAACTTCACCAATCCTTAACAAAGATTCATTCATAGCCTTTCAAAACCATTTCCTTTTCAAATTGGATTAACTCATCGAATCATTTAAATCAAAGACTCAATTCATAGCTTTTAAAACAATTCCCATTTCAAATCTTATATATATATAAGATACACCATTTAAAATCCTCTTCAATTTCAAAACAAGGTGCAACCATCTTTCACAAAGATTTATTCATAGCTTTCAAAAATATTTCAATTCCAATTCAAATTCAAACTTGAAATCTTTCAACACAAATTGGAAATCCTTTCTTTAAATGAAATCTATTATTATTTGAAAACAAATAGTTTTCGTTTGAAAAAAAATCTGATTACATTTGCATGAGTTAAAGCCCTTCAAGCATAAAACTTGGGTTGAATTCAAATTCTCAAAACAATACTTTTAAAATGGTTTTAAAACCCATATAAACACATTCATAACTTGTATAACCTTTTTAAACCATAATTTCAAAACATAAAATTCAATTCCAAATCTTGAATTTAATCTTCAAAATAAACTATTTAAATTTCAAAACTTTATCAAGTTATTTAAAATAAGTTTTATCTTTAAAACTCCTTTTCAAAAGCTTTTTCAAATTCAACCCAATTCCATTTCCAAAATCATTTGGATTCAAATTTCAACTTTAAAACCATTTCAAAATATTAAATTCAAATATATGTGACTTAACCGATTCCCCGTGAAATCCATATTTGTGTGTGTATAGTGTGGTCTAGGGGTTTTACACAATAATAGTGCAACATCATCAAACATCGCATCACGGATTCAAGCACATCAATATTGATAAGCGGTATAATCTATAACGCTTATCTTCTATACATAGATTCACAGATAAATAATATACATTCATCATAGATAAAATAAATTACATTCATCACAGCTTGAATCAAATAACTCATATCACAAAACATCACTCATTAGGGATATCAAGATAATTCAAAGCATTTCATACAATTCAAACATCCATAAGTAGGATTAATTATTCATCTGATTAATTTAAACTAGATTAATCACTAATCTCGATTAATTAATACTAATTAATTACAAATCATTTTGATTAATTATTCTTTAATCATATATTGATTAACCAATAATAAATTAATTAACCCTTAATTATTAATCAATCAACCTTTAATCATTAAATAATTACCTTAATTATTTAATTATTCTTTAATTAATCACATTAATTACATTAACTAATTAATCCTTAATTAATTGTCATTTAATTAATCATTTTTAATTAATTACAATAAGTGATTATCCCTAATCACTTATATTTATAATTCACAAGTTAATTTTAATCACTTGATTTAATCAACTTTGATCATTAATTATTTATCCTTAATTACTTTCATTTAGTAATTATTTTTAAGTAATTAATTACCTTTAATTACTTATATTAATTAATCTTAATTAATTAATATCTTTAATCAATTACCCTTTTGATCATTAATCGATTATCCTTACCATTATCTTTTAAACTACTTAAGTATACCATTTAAATTTATTTAAAATAAACTTAAGAATTCTTTTAAAATAAAGAATTAAACACTCAAAAATAATAATCATTTTAAGATTTTAACTAATTCCACAGTAGTGTAAAGCATTCATAAAGAAAAATATTAAAACTTGATTAAGTTTAAATTGGATAAACTTATTTTAAATTTTAAAAGTCAAAGCTATTATGATATAACCCTAAGATTGCTTCGGGTCACTTTGTTTCTTTTCTTTCTAATGTTTAACTCTTTTAAACTGTTAAATCAGAAATATCCATGCGAACAACCCGATGGTATACCCGAGCTACCCGCCTAAATGCTCGAATTCTTCCTTGGGATCCAACCTCTCATCCCAAAACACTGACTCCAGACTAGCTATGCACGTGCACCAGCGAACCGTACATCTCCGACCAACTATGCCACCTCCAGGAAATCATCAACAACCTCCCCAATCCACACGACCACCCAACAGTGTTGATTTTGTCTGAAACCAAAATCGAGCAAGTTGAACGTACTGAAACCCAACCACGATCAACCAATTCACCTTGGGTCGCCACGTTACTTCACCAGAACCTTCGGGATGTCGCCCAGAGCTCCGCCGCAACCTCACGCACCTATCCCCCTATGTTCGGTCAAGACCGATGCAAAGACGATGATGCGACAATCAATTTTCTATCGCTTACAGAAATCTGGGCTTAAACCCTATTTCGTCAAACCCAAACTTATCAGATCATCTGGAAAATTTCATTCTATTTTTCTATTGATCTACGACCCATCATCTTCCTCTGATACAAGCCCAAGGCTCGATTGTTCTTTGATCAACGAAAATCAACAAAAAACCCAAATTTGTTCATCTCGAGAATTTGCAACATTCTCTAATTTAAAAATCATGAAACCTTTATTAAAATTTATCATTTCCAAATATTAATCAAATTATGAAATCAAAACGTGAAATTAAATCATTTGATTTTCTGACTTAGGGTCATAGTCTAAATTTAAAAAACCTGAAACCATTTTCAAATTTTGTATTACACTGTTACAGTCATTTTACTTTTAGGGTCATAGTCTAAATTTCATTGCATGAAGAGATATGAGTTTATAAACAGATTTTAAAACTTGTAGAGTATGAACGGAGGCATGTTTTTGGCCTGTACACTAATATGCACACAGTCTTTCATATTTATAAAGGCATGCAAACACATTCACACCATCATTCCAGCATAATTCATATCATACATCAAATACAAATCCAAACATTAAGAGATATAGCAGAGTTAAGGGGTTTGCTCACCTGAAAATTTGAGAGAACAAAGGCCTGAAATGAAATCTGGAGATGGTTTAAATGCAGAGAAAGTTGTAAACTTGAAAAACTGGGAGAAGATATTGATCTTGATTCTGAAGCCTAATCCTTGCATTGTCTTAAACTTGCATGCTTGACCCATTGAATTTAAACTGAAATTTGAATTGGCTTGGATTGCTTCAAGTTTTATTTTCTTTTGATCTTTCTTTTCTGCCTTTACAGTTTTGATCTGGAGATGATCTCATCTTTATATTTGATTTACTTTGTTCTCTAGTTTTAATTCTTTTGATTTAACTTTTTTTTTAATTTCTTTCTGGACCTTATCTCCAGGTTTTGGATTTAGGTTTGTTTTTTGAAAAATCAGATTTTGGCTTTCTCTCTTCTCTTTTTTTTCTTGTTTTGTTTCAAGTTTTGAAATCTGAGAATAGCTTAGAGATACACTTGTTTAATTTGGGATAACACTTGTTTTTGCTTATGTAATAATGTTACAAATGTCTTAATTTATTTCTAAAACACTTCTACCTGTTAACACTAGTATTATTTATTTACAGTTGTTAAAAATAGTTCGAATTATGTTTAAGCCCTTTATATTATTTTATTTATAAATTTATCTTAAACCCTTATGTTAATTTATTTATAAATCATGTTTTTATAAATATCTTATTTACATATGTATTATATTTTAAACACTTTAAATTTTCATGTTTATTATTTAAAAATAACTTTATATTATACTTATATTCCCTTTTATACTATTTATATATGTTTATTATTTTAAAGAATAAAATTTAATAATTAATTAAACAATTATATTTTTAAAATCTTATTTTATGAATTTACAACCCAATCTTACATATATATGTCTTCGTATTTATTCCTAGAAGATATGTCTATGTTAAACTTTTTATTAATACTTGTTTATATACCCCATACAAACATTTTAACCTATTTTCAATTACTTATACTTACACAATTTATAAAGGAAAATGAATTGGAATCAATTAATACACAATCATGCATATATACTCCTTAATTTATAAAGCTTTGTAAGTCAAATTTCATTTTCAATATATTTATTAAATTTCAAAATCACATTTTATTTTGTACTTATACAATTTTATAACAAATGATTTGAAATCCAATTATTCATTACTAACAATTATATATATGTATTAGTTCTTTGAAACATAAAATTTAATAAATCCAATATTTATTTAAAATCAAATCCCAAATTAAAAATCCATTTATTTAAATAAAGATACATCTTATTTAATCATATCAAAAATCGACAAACAAATTTTATTTTCTAAGATATTTAAATTTGAATCTCAATTCCAATTCTATTTTTGTTCTATCTTATATACATATTTATTTCCAAATATTCAGATTAATTCTCTATTAACTCATAATTTAACCAAAATTTTATATTAATCACTGAATATTTCAAAATTTAATCCCAAAGATTAAATTAATTATCAAATTAATCTTGGCTAAAATCCAGAAATGTTACAGAAGCGACATGCAAGAAAAGTCTTCTTGGATTTTGGCATGAACTTGAGCTCAAACCGCTCTCTGAAATGCTGCCAAGTGAGGGTGGACTCGTCCGTCTTGGTAATAAGGAGCTCGTACTACTCAAGTGCTCGTTCTTGCAACATACTAGATGCAACAAGAATGCGGAGATGATAAGAAATATTCACGCGAGTAAAGATGCGCTTGCTTGTACGGAGCCAAGCCTGGACCTCTAAAACACACTCAGAGCCTTTGAATGTGTCACGACCTGAAATCCGGCATTCGAGAATCGACATCCATACTTCACTCATATTCGAATGCTGTAATGTCCCGCCATCCAACTCCACAGAATGACGTATCATTAATAAGAAAGAAAGGGATAGAAAAGAGAAAGAAGGAGAAGAAAGAAGAATCAACACATCAGAATCTAAACAGCGGAACGAATAAATTATATATAACATAAATATTACATAGTATACACACTAATCAGAGTTATTCAGAATATACATCACATACTAGACAGTTATAAACACTTGTCTAGTTATACAACTCAATACAATACAACACAGCGGAATACTAGATATCTACACGCCGAAGCCTCCTGCTCCATTGCTCCTCCACAATTCGTCAAAGCTAACCTGAATCCCTTGGCTACTCGTAAAAATTTGAGTACTCAAGAGTTTAAGAAAACAAAAGATATACTCCGGGTCAGACATGGGTCTGGTGTGAGTAAAGGGTTAAAGTTGCTTAACTTTTTAAAAACTTTTGGAAATAAAGGTATCACGTAAGACTTTCCACAAATAAACATGGAAAAGTTTTTACCTTACGCTAACCAAAACATTAGATAGGAAATCCAGTAATATTATAATAGGTCTAGGGTTTTCAAGTAAATAGAAGATGGCCGAAATTGTTACATTTATTAAATTCCAGCTACTAGCCACAAAAGTGGGTAATACAATCAAAACTATTGGCACTTATTGGATTTTGGATTCCATACAATGGCAGGGCTACTGGGGTACCGCCCGTCATAGTACATGGCCTAGATCACCGTACTGAGGCGTACGCCCGCTCCCCTGCAACACAAGGCCGGAACCATTCCTTGCTGAACAGTCCCGAACAAGACAAAACCGGCAGTTGTTGCAATCAACTGCCCTACACAGCTAAATATAAAGGAACTTCTAGACAGGGATAAATCTTTCTCTCCAGTGGGCGCTACCCACGAAGCCTTGCTGCACCTTCCCTGTTTTAGTCGTTCCCAGTTGATGAGGCTTGAGGCTACGATTTACCTTTAGAGAACACATCTCTTAGAATGCTCATCGTCCACCTGACGATGTTCTGAAAGCATTCAATCCATACAAGTTCATTCCGGGTTCGAACGAAACCGAAGGCATTATCTCGTTACACTCATTTTGGAATCACCCTCAGAGTTAACGACAATAACCCTTGCACTCTAAATCTTCATCTCGAACCTATAAGTACTATTCCGTCAAACTCATTACGGAATCACCCACAGAGTTATACTGACGTATAGTTCTTACACCTTGAGTCTTCACTCTTCACATAAGATTCACGACCTATCGTTAATTTGGATCGATGTGGTTTTTGGATATCCAAATTTGGAAACCCGATCCCGGTCTCATCGAAATCCAAAGCGTGTCTTTTAGGTCCAAGTTGTTTTAATGTTTAAACAATTCAATTCAATATTGTCTATATATTCACAGATAGATAATTCACAACATCACAATAGATAATCAACATTATCATCACAACAGATAATCCATATTATCTTCACAGCAGATAATTCATATTATCAACTCAATGCAACCATAACATCCAAATCACACAACATCATTTATCTCATATTTGAGATCTCTATCATTTAGGGAAATCAGTAACAATCAACATTCATAAGCAATGACTTATAAATCACCATTCTATAATTAATTTAAAATGAATTAAACTAATTACTTCTTCCTTAATTAATTTAAAGTAAATTAAATTAATTACTCATCCATATAAATCTTGCTTACAATTCTTAATTAATTATAAATGAATTAATTAATTACCCTCTAATTAAATCAACTTAATTAATCACCCTCGATTAATTATCTTTTAATTACATTCTAGGTAATTAACCTCTAATTAATTCCACAAATTAATTATCCCAAACCAAATTCAGTAATTAACCTTTTAATTACTTCATTAATTAATTAGTTATAATTAATTACATTAATCCTTAATTAATTACATTAATTAATTAATTGTTCTTAATTAATCCATCCTTAATTACATCATTAATTTTACAAATTAATGATCCCTAATTATTTTATTTATAATTATCCTATTTAAATTAATTACACTAAGTAATTAATCATCAATTAAACCATATCGATTAATCACTCTTGATTAATCACATTCAGTAATTAACTACCTTTAATTACATCATTAGATAAATTAATCACTCCTAATTAATTATCTTTAATAATTAATCTTTAATTAATTACA
Organism: Allium fistulosum; assembly: GCA_030737815.1. Taxonomy (NCBI): domain Eukaryota; kingdom Viridiplantae; phylum Streptophyta; class Magnoliopsida; order Asparagales; family Amaryllidaceae; genus Allium; species Allium fistulosum. The sequence continues at coordinate 133,930,316 of CM060904.1, forward strand.
TTTATTAATCACCCTAGATTAATTACATCTCTTAATTATCTTCAAATAACTTAATTAACAAATTCAAAATTTATTACACTAAGTAATTAATTATTAATTACATCCCTAAGTAATTATTCTGCATACTAATTACATATTAATTACACAAATTAATTAATTTCCAAAACTCCTTTATTACCCAAATTATCCTTCAATTTAATTACACCCAATAATTTATCTTCTTAATTAATTCATTAAGTAATTATTCACTTTTAATTACATTAGGTAATTAATTAACTTTACAAAACTTAATTAATTAACATAATAATCAAAAATACACTCAATTAATTACAATTAGCAATTAATTTTCTTAATTAATTTCATTAAGTAATTACACTTAAACAAATTCTCAAATGATTATCTTTAAATTAATTAATCTGATTAATCATTAAAATTAATCACATTAATTAATTATTAAATAATACTAAGTTAATGACCTTCATTAACCAATAATAAATCTTTAATTACTTCTCTAAAGTAATTAACTGAATTAATTAATATTAATTACACATTTAATCATCTATAAAACCCATCAAATAATCTCTCATTATTTAATTAATCAAGTGATAATCTAAAACTTAATTAATTTTCAATTACTTGGTTAATAAATTCAAATCATTAATTAAATTAGAATAAAATCTTATCTAATTAATTGATTTCCTAATTACAATTTAATCAAACTTAATTAACTTACTAAACTCATAATTAATTAAATAAAACCCTTAATTATTTAATTAATTAACCAAATTATTAATTGATTAAATTAATTAATTACAAACTTAATAACCTTAATCATTTACTGAATTTTACATTATTAAGTTCAAATAAACTTAATGATAATCATTAATCTTATTCATGATTTAATTATTATTTCAAAGTAATTTAAAAACAACTTGTTTTAAATTTTCCTTTAGATTGCATTTTAAATTCAAGATTTAAAAATGAAATAACTCTTAACTTAACAAAACCTTTAAAACAATTCAAAACCTTTTTAATTACATGATAAAGAATCTATTATTTTTTTTATAAAGAAATTTAAAAGAATTACAAACCCAAATTCAAATTTAATCTTAAACTATACTTAAAAACATTCAAAGTTGTTTTTAAAACATTTGAGTTCAAAAGCTTATCCTATTACAAACTAGTATTCAAATTCATTTTTGAATCTCAGATTCCAAACTTAGATTTGATCACTTTGTTCAAATCTTATATTTCAGATTTTTAAAACTTCATTATAAATTACTTTATGATTCAAGCTTAATTACAAACATTTGAATTTATAAACTTATTTCCTTTGAAAACTTTAAGATTCAAATTCCAATTTGAATTCTGGTATTCAATCCAGATTTTAACTTAAATTTAAAAAAATCACGTTTAGATCTTATTTCAGATTTGTAAATCTCCTTATAAATACTGTACAGGTTTTAGTTATTAAACATTTCACATTTTATAAAATTATTTATTTGAAAAGAATAATTCAAATTCATTTGAATTCTTATTTTAAACTCGTTTCAACTTTTGGTTTAAATCTTTCTTTGCTTCCTTTTATTTAAATTTTCTTTCAGATTTTAAAAAAAACTGAAACTGTCAGGTTTCAGAAAACAAAACCTGAAACTACAAAAACAACTCAAGCTAGAACCTAAATTACTCCGAGTGAACCTCCACCCAACTTCGGGCAAAACATCCATGTGACCCGAGCAATCTACAAGAACAACTCACCCATCAAAACCTTCTCCAGCCAAAAGAAATGCACGGTGCACGTGCACCGTGACGTTGATCACCTCCGGCCTCTTACCCTGGCCTCAATTCATCGACAACCACCCATGCTCCAACCTATGACCACCAGAACTTCACCACTCACCTGGAATCAAAAAAAAAAAAAACAGTCCCAAACCAAAACCTGGAACACAGGACAACTCAAAACCCAAACCCAAACCCTGTCAACGGCAAAAATCCCACTCCTCCGACCATCATCAGAGTAGAAACTCCGGCCACATCCTCCTCTTGGACCCATCTATCATTCCCCAAGGCTGCTTAGCACTCGATCAAACATAGACCACGAAATGATCAAACTTCCAGTCATCTTAAATACTAGGTTTACAAACTTCGATCTTCAACCACAGCTTCCATGACGAACTATTCTCCTATCTGATAATTTTGCTGTAGTTCTAGATCACTCCTCTTCCTCCAATATGAACCATAACCATCCCAGGCTTCTATATTGCCAGAGGTAACCCAAAACCCCCTTTTTTGATTAACTTGAACTGCTCCTTAGATTAATTGTTAAAAATTATGATTTCGGTTTTAAAAATCATGTTTTCATATCAGGTTTCAGATTACAAACTTAAATTTATGGATCAGAGAGTTTGAATTTTTAACAAAACTCAGGTTTTCCTGACTATTTTTGTTTACAGAGCAAGTTTGAATTTATTTTAACTTAATTAAATTTTTAAACTTAAACTTATGATCACCCAAACAATTTTTGTTTGTATCACAATTCATAACAATGCTTAGATCATGAGATAGGGATTTAAAACAAAAACACTGGTCTTGAATACGGGAACAGAGGCATTACAGATAATAGCATCCATGTACACATCATTCATTCATACGTATATTCACAAATATACTCATAAACATACACATAGGCAATCTTATTTCCAGAGAAAATCAGACAACTAAAATCTTACTAACTTAGGCAACAATGATTTAACTTCAGTAATTATCAAAAATGTTACTCACAGTTACACAGAAGAACAGAGCACCCCAATGGAAATGAGAAAGCCTTTGCTCCTGGACCAAAATTACATGCATACAGGCTCTTTGATTTTCACAGTTGATTCCAATTTGCTTGCATTGGAAACTCTGACCAGAACTATATGCATGCTAGCTTCCAGATTTTAAAAGGAATGCAGGTTGATTTTCTTTGAGTTTTGAAAATGTAAACATTTGATTTTTTTGCAGGAATTGAATAAATGCAGGGTTTATTGATTAACAGATTTGTTTCTTGCTTTTGAAGTGGAGAAAGGAATTATAGGCTAAAGATTTGATATTTGAAAATGTAAATGAGATTACACATTTTGGTTTGAGGGTTTTCAGATTATTGTTTTTGACAGAAAGTTTAAATTTCTCTTAGCTGAGTAAAAGAATAGGAAAGAAAATTAATGAAGGAGAAAATATATCTATAAGGCTGAAATTATTTTACAAAATAAAAGAAAAAGATAAAAATAAAATGACACTTGTCATATTGATTAATCCATATATTAACACATGTATTAATCCATATATTAGCACATGTATTTTGATTGCTTAATATGTTAACACTTGTAATTTGATTATTTCATATGTTAACACATGTCTCATAATTTAATTAATTATACTTTTAAATGTTAATAAAAGATTAATACAAAATCAAGCTTAATGAATTAACTAATTAGTATTTATATGTATAAATAATCTTAAAAGAAATAAAAGCCAAATTCAAATTAAACTTTTGAAATCCAAATTAAAGTCATCTTATTCAATTTAAAATGATAACTTCATTTTCTTATTTTAATTCTTTTTATATTTATAGAAAAATAATACATTATTAATATGGCTTGAAAATAACAAATTTAAACAATTTTAAATGATTTATACAAGAGATTACTATTATCAAATAAATTATGATCACATCATATTGTAATTTAAACTTACATATAAAATTTTCAAATCACATTTATATCAAGTAATATTTAAAAAGAAATAAAACAAACTTTTTATTTAAAATTTAAAAATTAAGCTAAGATAAAATTTTAAACAATAACATTTATTCTTAGTATTTACAAACCATATAGTTATTAATTAAATAACTTTGAGAAACTTAATATTAATTTAAAACATAATTTCCCAATTACAAAATATATTATTAGAATTTGATAACAAAACTTTAATTATCTATTATATTCCAAGACAAAGATTATCTATAATATATATACAAACATATATATACATTATAAATAGAAACATTTTATTAGCTTTACAAAAGATAAAATCACTAATTAAATATTTATTTAATCAGATTTATTAAACCAATTCATATTTTATTGATTAATATTGTCAAATCAATTTAATTTTAAATAAAGATTATTAAATTGATATTGCCAAAATTTCCGGGGTATCACGTTCCTTCCCCCTTAAAAGAATTTCGTCCCCGAAATTTAAAACAAAGGTAATTTAATAATCTATTTAAAAGATTTTAAATTTTAAAACACAAGCATATATCAAACATATGTTAACAACCATAGCAACCAATTCACTCAATCAAACAAATTTAACTATTCAGACAAAAATTCTGAATAGAATTTTCTCGAGTTTCCCAAGTAAAAACACCGAGATACTCGCTCTTTAACTCCCAAATAATCAATTCTACTAAGCTACTACTCATCTAGATCTACAACTAAACAAAATATCAGACTATAGACAGGTCTGACTTAACAACTAAATCTCTCAGAACAACTGATTCCACAATCAGTGATAGATCATATACGTACTCCCTCAGAGATACGTGAAACACAATGAATTCTAGTTGTCTAAACTGGCAATTCAATCTAGAAGTCCAAACACTTATCCAAAACAGATCTCCAACTTAGATCCACACAACTCTTCCGAAGGAAACACACTTCTCCTATCTAGAAAGAAAAACCAGATGCACTCCCAAACTGCTTCTGCTGCATAACTCTGATCTGGAGTAGAAAAGAATGCAAATGAAGATCACGAGCACAAGCTGGACATCACTTCCCAGAAATATAGTTCAACAGATCCATTAAGGAAACCTAGAAATTACTCCAAATCCTGAGTTGCTTCACCAACCTCTATTCTAGGAATCATCCGTCGACTAAACTGAAGCACTGGTTCCTCTTGGAATCCTGGTCGATAAGAAAACTAAATTTCTAGATGCAGACAACCTTTGATTTCCCTGTATCCAGAAAAATCTTCAATAACTCAAAGATCACTCAAACTATCGCAAGTCACTTTTGCGACCAATCCAGACTAATATCCAAAATAAACTGTTCTCTCTTTACCAATCAGAACAGCTTACTCCTAACTAGCCAATTCATCGAAGAAATAGATCCACTCTACCGCTTCTAAACTCCATCTCTCAGACACTGCTAATCCAGAAGACTCTATTGACTCATAGAACACTCCAAGCCGCACTGCTGACACCAATGCCAAAGACTTCCTAATCCAAAGTTCTTCGAGGAACTCGGACTCCAAAGCCAAACAGAAACACCCTGCTGAACCCAGCCAGAACACCGAAGCAGACTTACTTCCTTAACTCGTTCCAAAGAAATCTTTCTTCGGAAATGTCCATAGTCACTGCATCTCATCATGCAGCTACACTTCCTGAGATATCAAGATACCATTACTCACTTCTGCTCAGCCAACAGATCCAAACTCTACTCATCCAACTTTAAAGATAGACTCCGAACCTTAACAGGTTACCTTCAGAGATCGATGAAGTCCATACACCAAGCTACAAAGCTTACACGAGATGGTATTAGGTCTATAGTCTCGACAGATACACTTCCAACCTCAACATCAAACTCCAACCAATGGTAGTAATCGTGTTACACACAACACTACCTCGTCTACCTTTATGACCTATATTGGAAAACCTAAACGGGTAACCCAACAGATAGGTAGAAATAGAAAAATATATATAAATATATTCAAAATTATAAGTACGCTCTCTTAAGAGAGACACCACTACAGAGCCTAGATATTCACTCAACCCAATGCTCTGATACCACTGTAACGACCCGCCATCCATCTCCACAGAATGACGCATCATTAATAAGAAAGAAAGGGATAGAAAAGAGAAAGAAAGAGAAGAAAGAAGAAACAACACATCATAATTTAAACAGCGGAACGAATAAATTATATATAACATAAATATTATATAGTATACACACTAATCAGAGTTATTCAGAATATACATCACATACTAGACAGTTATAAACACTTGTCTAGTTATACAACTCAATACAATACAACACAGAGATACCAACACAGCGGAATACTAGATATCTACACGCCGAAGCCTCCTGCTTCATTGCTCCTCCACAATTCGTCAAAGCTGACCTGAATCCCTTGGCTACTCGTAAAAATTTGAGTACCCAAGAGTTTAAGAAACAAAAGATAAACTCCGGGTCAGACATGGGTCTGGTGTGAGTAACGGGTTAAAGTTGCTTAACTTTTCAAAACCTTTTGAAAATAAAGGTATCACGTAAGACTTTCCACAAATAAACATGGAAAAGTTTTTACCTTACGCTAACCAAAACATTTGATAGGAAATCCAGTAATATTATAATAGGTCTAGGGTTTTCAAGTAAATAGAAGATAGCCGAAATTGTTACATTTATTAAATTCCAGCTACTAGCCACAAAAGTGGGTAATACAATCAAAACTATTGGCACTTATTGGATTTTGGATTTCATACAATGGCAGGGCTACTGGGGTACCGCCCGTCACAATATGTGGCCTAGATCACCGTACCGAGGAGTACGCCCGCTCCCCTGCAACACAAGGCCGGAACCATTCCTTGCTGAACAGTCCCGAACAAGACAAACCCGGCAGTTGTTGCAATCAACTGCCCCACACAGCTGAATATAAAGGGACTTCTGAACAGGGATAAATATTGCTCTCCAATGGGCGCTACCCACGAAGTCTTGCTGCACCTCCCCTGTTTTAGTCATTCCCGGTTGATGAGGCTTGAGGCTACGATTTATCTTTAGAGAACACATCTCTTAGAATGCTCATCGTCCACCTGACGATGTTCTGAAAGCATTCAATCCATACAAGTTCGTTCCGGGTTCGAACGAAACCGAAGGCATTATCTCGTTACACTCATTTTGGAATCACCCTCAGAGCTAACGATAATAACCCTTGCACTTTGAATCTTCATCTCGAACCTATAAGTACTATTCTGTCAAACTCATTACGGAATCACCCACAGAGTTATACTGACGTATAGTTCTTACACCTTGAGTCTTCACTCTTCAAATAAGATTCACGACCTATCGTCAATTTGGATCGATGTGGTTTTTGGATATCCAAATTTGGAAACCCGATCCCGGTCTCATCAAAACCCAAAGCGTGTCTTTTAGGTCCAAGTTGTTTTAATGTTTAAACAATTCAATTCAATATTATCTATATATTCATAGATATATAATTCACAACATCACAATAGATAATCAGCATTATCATCACAACCGATAATCCATATTATCTTCACAGCAGATAATTCATATTATCAACTCAATGCAACCATAACATCCAAATCACACAACATCATTTATCTCATATTTGAGATCTCTATCATTCAGGGAAATCAGTAACAATCAACATTCATAAGCAATGACTTATAAATCGCCATTTTATAATTAATTTAAAATGAATTAAACTAATTACTTCTTCCTTAATTAATTTAAAGTAAATTAAGTTAATTACTCATCCATATAAATCTTGCTTACAATTCTTAATTAATTATAAATCAATTAATTAATTACCCTCTAATTAAATCACCTTAATTAATCACCCTTGATTAATTATCTTTTAATTACATTCCAGGTAATTAACCTCTAATTAATTCCACAAATTAATTATCCCAAACCAAATTCAGTAATTAACCTTTTAATTACTTCATTAATTAATTAGTTATAATTAATTACATTAATCCTTAATTAATTACATTAATTAATTAATTGTTCTTAATTAATCCATCCTTAATTACATCATTAATTTTATAAATTAACGATCCCTAATTATTTTATTTATAATTATCCTATTTAAATTAATTACACTAAGTAATTAATCATCAATTAAACCATATCGATTAATCACTCTTGATTAATCACATTCAGTAATTAACTACCTTTAATTACATCATTAGATAAATTAATTACTCCTAATTAATTATCTTTAATAATTAATCTTTAATTAATTACATATATTAATTACATTTATTAATCACCATAGATTAATTACATCTCTTAATTATCTTCAAATTACTTAATTAACAAATTCAAAATTTATTACACTAAGTAATTAATTATTAATTACATCCCTAAGTAATTATTCTGCATACTAATTGCATATTATTTACACAAAGTAATTAATTTCCAAAACTCCTTTATTACCCAAATTATCCTTCAATTTAATTACACCCAATAATTTATCTTCTTAATTACTTCATTAAGTAATTATTCACTTTTAATTACATTAGGTAATTAATTAACTTTACAAAACTTAATTAATTAACATAACTAATCAAAAATACACTCAATTAATTACAATTAGTAATTAATTTTCTTAATTAATTTCATTAAGTAATTACACTTAAACAAATTCTCAAATGATTATCTTTAAATTAATTAATCTGATTAATCATTAAAATTAATCACATTAATTAATTATTAAATAATACTAAGTTAACGACCTTCATTAACCAATAATAAATCTTTAATTACTTCTCTAAAGTAATTAACTGAATTAATTAATATTAATTACACATTTAATCATCTATAAAACCCATCAAATAATCTCTCATTATTTAATTAATCAAGTGATAATCTAAAACTTAATTAATTTTCAGTTACTTGGTTAATAAATTCAAATCATTAATTAAATTAGAATCAAATCTTATCTAATTAATTGATTTCCTAATTACAATTTAATCAAACTTAATTAACTTACTAAACTCATAATTAATTAAATAAAACCCTTAATTATTTAATTAATTAACCAAATTATTAATTGATTAAATTAATTAATTACAAACTTAATAACCTTAATCATTTACTGAATTTTACATTATTAAGTTCAAATAAACTTAATGATAATCATTAATCTTATTCATGATTTAATTATTATTTCAAAGTAATTTAAAAACAACTTGTTTTAAATTTTCCTTTAGATTGCATTTTAAATTCAAGATTTAAAAATGAAATAACTCTTAACTTAACAAAACCTTTAAAACAATTCAAAACCTTTTTAATTACATGATAAAGAATCTATTTTTTTTTATAAAGAAATTTAAAAGAATTACAAACCCAAATTCAAATTTAATCTTAAACTATACTTAAAAACATTCAAAGTTGTTTTTAAAACATTTGAGTTCAAAAGCTTATCCTATTACAAACTAGTATTCAAATTCATTTTTGAATCTCAGATTCCAAACTTAGATTTGATCACTTTGTTCAAATCTTATATTTCAGATTTTTAAAACTTCATTATAAATTACTTTATGATTCAAGCTTAATTACAAACATTTGAATTTATAAACTTATTTCCTTTGAAAACTTTAAGATTCAAATTCCAATTTGAATTCTGGTATTCAATCCAGATTTTAACTTAAATTTAAAAAAATCACGTTTAGATCTTATTTCAGATTTGTAAATCTCCTTATAAATACTGTACAGGTTTTAGTTATTAAACATTTCACATTTTATAAAATTATTTATTTGAAAACAATAATTCAAATTCATTTGAATTCATATTTTAAACTCGTTTCAACTTTTGGTTTAAATCTTTCTTTGCTTCCTTTTATTTAAATTTTCTTTCAGATTTAAAAAAAAACTGAAACTGTCAGGTTTCAGAAAACAAAACCTGAAACTACAAAAACAACTCAAGCTAGAACCTAAATTACTCCGAGTGAACCTCCACCCAACTTCGGGCAAAACATCCATGTGACCCGAGCAATCTACAAGAACAACTCACCCATCAAAACCTTCTCCGGCCAAAAGAAATGCACGGTGCACGTGCACCGTGACGTTGATCACCTCCGGCCTCTTACCCTGGCCTCAATTCATCGACAACCACCCATGCTCCAACCTATGACCACCAGAACTTCACCACTCACCTGGAATCAAAAAAAAAAACAGTCCCAAACCAAAACCTGGAACACAGGACAACTCAAAACCCAAACCCTGTCAACGGCAAAAATCCCACTCCTCCGACCATCATCAGAGTAGAAACTCCGGCCACATCCTCCTCTTGGACCCATCTATCATTCCCCAAGGCTGCTTAGCACTCGATCAAACATAGACCACGAAATGATCAAACTTCCAGTCATCTTAAAAACTAGGTTTACAAACTTCGATCTTCAACCACAGCTTCCATGACGAACTATTCTCCTATCTGATAATTTTGCTGTAGTTCTAGATCACTCCTCTTCCTCCAATATGAACCATAACCATCCTAGGCTTCTATATTGCCAGAGGTAACCCAAAACCGCCTTTTTTGATTAACTTGAACTGCTCCTTAGATTAATTGTTAAAAATTATGATTTCGGTTTTAAAAATCATGTTTTCATATCAGGTTTCAGATTACAAACTTAAATTTATGGATCAGAGAGTTTGAATTTTTAACAAAACTCAGGTTTTCCTGACTATTTTTGTTTACAGAGCAAGTTTGAATTTATTTTAACTTAATTAAATTTTTAAGCTTAAACTTATGATCACCCAAACAATTTTTTTTGTATCACCATTCATAGCAATGCTTAGATCATGAGATAGGGATTTAAAACAAAAACACTGGTCTTGAATATGGGAACAGAGGCATTACAGATAATAGCATCCATGCACACATCATTCATTCATATGTATATTCACAAATATGCTCATAAACATACACATAGGCAATCTTATTTCCAGAGAAAATCAGACAATTAAAATCTTACTAACTTAGGCAACAATGATTTAACTTCAGTAATTATCAAAAATGTTGCTCACAGTTACACAGAAGAACAGAGCACCCCAATGGAACTGAGAAAGCCTTTGCTCCTGGACCAAAATTACATGCATACAGGCTCTTTGATTTTCACAGTTGATTCCAATTTGCTTGCATTGGAAACTCTGACCAGAACTATATGCATGCTAGCTTCTAGATTTTAAAAGGAATGCAGGTTGATTTTCTTTGAGTTTTGAAAATGTAAACATTTGATTTTTTTTGCAGGAATTGAATAAATGCAGGGTTTATTGATTAACAGATTTGTTTCTTGCTTTTGAAGTGGAGAAAGGAATTATAGGCTAAAGATTTGATATTTGAAAATGTAAATGAGATTACACATTTTGGTTTGAGGGTTTTCAGATTATTGTTTTTGACAGAAAGTTTAAATTTCTCTTAGTTGAGTAAAAGAATAGGAAAGAAAATTAATGAAGGAGAAAATATATCTATAAGGCTGAAATTATTTTACAAAATAATAGAAAAAGATAGAAATAAAATGACACTTGTCATATTGATTAATCCATATATTAACACATGTATTTTGATTGCTTAATATGTTAACACTTGTAATTTGATTATTTCATATATTAACACATGTCTCATAATTTAATTAATTATACTTTTAAATGTTAATAAAAGATTAATACAAAATCAAGCTTAATGAATTAACTAATTAGTATTTATATGTACAAGTACTTTGGCACGTGCGATGCACGTGCGCAGGAGGAATTAGTGTTATAGAACACTATTTTTCAAAAAAAAATCTTACGAAATGACTTGATGTATACGAAATGTTGCATTTTCTATGTGCATATATGCATAAATCAACAATTTATCAAAACATGAATGAAACTAAGTTATTTTAGGAAATAAATGAACGGGTAAGAGAGTAATCAACCATTACATCAATATGTAGAGGAATGTAATAAACATTAGAATCAACATTTTCAATAATTAGAACTTAAAAAACTTGCATCATCTCTATTTTAAAAAGTAATAAAGCAGCATGTTAATATATAAGAAATGTTTCTTTTCAACTATGAAGATCACACCTCCCATGATACTCCTTTCCTCACGAATGCTCGATACTTGTTGAAGTATAAAACTACTTGATGCTAATGTATAGATTTCGAATAATCGTTTACCGTAATATTGTTATAAAATTTTGTAGAACTTAAATTGTTGTAACAATTTTTCTCCATGATTGTTCTTAGTTGTTGTCAACAGCGGTAGATTAAAAGTAATATGTAAGAACTAAGTAAAGTTATAGTAATTGTTTTCTCCCCTCTTTGTCCCGGGCTAGAGACCGGCATCGGTAATATGTTGATGGCAAAGTTAAAAACGTTTTATAAGAGATTTTTTTATGTTAACTACAATTTTATTGTAGTAATAAAGGTGGAAATTTTCTTTCATACATATATAATAAAATTATAGTTTACATCAGCGCACTAACAGTCAAAGTATGTGATTCCAACCGTACAAAAGAGATGCTACAGTACACTTGAAGGAGAATACATTTGGGTTTGCAACGAAAACAAACTAAAGGCTGTTCCTGGAAATGCACTTATGAATTTAATCTTCTTTTCGACCCCCGCATATAGGTTTGCCTTTATGGTTCTAATAGTTAGCATAACCTTTACCATGGAACGTTCCACCTAATGATGATTAGGTTAAGGAATATTATGGTTGAAATTTAAATGGTACGCATCTACAATTATATACAAAGATTTACATGGCAGTTTTGAGTGTATATTTTTGCATGTTCAATCTTTGAAGTTGCATGTACATGCTATTATGCAACATGTTATTACCCCTTATTATCACATTATATATCTTAATGTGCTTAATTTTTCTTGACGAAGCTCGACGTTATGTGCATAAAGACTATATACGCCATGCAGAAAGAGTGTTTGCATATTTCTAAGAATTTAAGCAAAAAAATCCAGTCAGTTTTTATCTTTTATATCGAAGAAATATACGCATGTAAGAAATTAATTGGTAAGTTCATTGTAAATATGCTTGGTAAGCGAAAGGAATCTTATATCTCAAAGTAGCAAAACTAATCATCTTTAGTTCTTACAATATTGTTCATTTTTACGTTTTCTTATAATCACATGGTACATAAGAAACTACAATACATTATTCTTATCATGGGTATGAGGGCATGTGGGATGCTCGTGAAAGCCAAATAATTATTACACAGGTTAGGCATTATATAAATGCAACAGAAATGCTTAATACAGGGTTAACAACATCAAAAGGATATCTTATTTAACATGTTAAAACAATGGACATTTGTTGCATACGTTTTTACAAAATTCTAACCCTCAATCACCAATCACCCTTTCTAGAAGACTGCTTTCAATTTCCACTTCAACAGAAAAGTTTAATCTATAGAAAGTTGGAAAGCATAACCAAAATCTCCTGTGGGCTCCACAACCACGTTTGATGAATCAAAATCACTCACTGCCTAGTCATTATGAACCGAGGTTTTGTATTTTGAAAACTTGTCCACCTCCTATAAAAATGAGTTAGAAAATAGACCTGAAATTCTTAAATGCAACCATTGAAGAAGGAATTAATGACTTAGTTGTACTTCCCTGGTTGCTGGTGCTGCCAATAACCATCAATATAGAAAGTAATTTCACAAAGTTGGGTATTTCTTTGTAACCTATGGTTGCAGCATATGCTTTGGTAGCTTCTTCCATCCTACATCTATGCAGGTAATTTAGAGAAGGAAAAATATTAGTGATAAGAAAAAATATAAACTTTATATATGGTAAGAACTAACATTTGATGTTATACCACAGTTTTATGATGCATTCATTTTACATTCAATTGATCATGCATTTGCAATTGCATTGTTTCTCAAACATGGATTGTAGGTATCGACATGTGCACTAAAATACTTGTTGATGTCTAGTAGACTAAAGGAACAGTATCAATTTCTAAAATGTGATAGTAAGTTAACACCAAACCCTTAGGGGTTCATGTTGTTGCGAGTTGTGAGAAATATCGGACCTTCACTCTGAGTCTGCCAAATAATTTTGGAGATAACTTATCTATGCCAATAGACTTGAAGATACTTTAAAATTATGCATTTTTTTAATAAATCGAATAAAAAATCAAACAAATTAGAAAGTAATCAAGTAAAACATAGATGCAACATGCACATATATACATGTTAATTTGATTCGCATGGTCTACTCTATTAAATAACAGTTTATAAGTTTTATCATTTGTGTTGACACAATGAAGAAACCTATATGAAACCTATAGTTCAACCTATTGAATAATTATCTTAATGAATAATCCATATGAAATTCTACCACATGTTTCTATAAAAATATCTTATAATTTCATAATACGTCTTGGCTAAGCTGAATAACAAAGAAAAATGCGAACGATTAACATAATTACCCAAAATCATTTTAATTCATCCTCTTCAAAATTTGTAGTTCACTTTTTAATTATTTTCAAATAACTTATATTTCTTTACTATTCTGTCACATCTAAATTCAAATTATTATACCATTGTAACTTTTATGTATTAATTAAACTAACAATTTATAACCTTTTAGCACCAAATGTATAAAAGAAGAAAAAAAATTAGTTTAAAGGAAAAAGGACATTACACCCACGCGTTGCTTTTAAAATAAAATTTGAGTTGTTACTGTACGACCCACAACAATACCATATATACTTCTGTCCCCTCCACTAAAACTCCCCTACAAAATTTTCCACCTGAAATCCGCAGAAAAATCAAAACAAAAGAAGAAGAGAGTCCCCCAGCAAAAGAAGAAAGAGGGAAAAAAACCCATGAAGCAGTTCAATTAATGAAGTCGCCAAAGCAAATCACAGCCCAAAACGCAACCCTAAAACCCAAAAAAGTAACTTTTGTAAGTTTGTGGAGGTTAAAACAACAACCTTTGCGCTTAAAAGGCGTCTATTATCCTGCTTGACCATCTCCATCAATGCAGACTCTAGCTCTTCAGATCTGGAAAACAAAAACCAAACAGCTGTAAGAGTAATTAAAAAAGTTGCAATGCAAAATAAATGTCAGAACATTCACTCGTTAGTGTGATAAAAATGCTTTATGATATATATTCAAGGACGCTGCATAACTATACGATTTACACTCTTTATGCAAAATTATTGGCAAGGCACAGCAAGTCCTTGTGGAGTCAGAATATTCACTCATTAGTGCAGTAAAAATAGAAATCAACATTCACCTAAGCATGGCTGATCTTTTCTCCTCTAGCAACCTGCATAACTCAGCCTTCAATCATGTCACCTGAGATTAGAAAATAAAGAAGATTAGTCTGCATCAATACAGGCTCCCATCAGCTAGGCTTTTATGATCAAATAGACCTCATGATGACAAAAATGCCAATTTTGGTTAAAAAATGATACATGTGGTACAGAGCTTGAACCCTAATTTAGTCACTAAAACACAACTTGTTTTTAATGTAGAATATGCAGCTAGATACAATGACAATATACGCTATTGATCAGAGATGCATTTGGGATTGCCATCTAAACAAAAATGGATATGTTTATGACAGATTGTAAATGCACCACCAACAATTAATTATTATTCTAGTATACAACAAATTAAAAAATGCATGCACTGATTAGCTACATAAATTTAAACGCAATCCAAACACCTGCACTCCTATACGAACCAACCTCGATCCTAGACCACCACCTGACCTCCAGCCCTGCCGCTGCCACCACGGCCCCGACCCTCTTCAACCAAAATTGAATATGTTCAGTTATGCCTGGTGAAAGGTAGATCTAACAACGATTATCCAATCAACTAATTTTTTTTCCAGTTAGTTTGTACCAAGCATGAGAAAATCCGTGCAAATTCAAACATACACAACTTCATGTATTATGCAATATAAGCCATTAATGTTACAAAATAGCAAACTTTAATAAAGTGACATAAACTCCACATATACAACAGCCAATAAATTTACTTGTATTTCATGAATATTTTTATCAAATTTGGGCATACTTGAGTATGCTAACATTGGTAATTCGCTGTATTTAATAGTAATTCATCCCTTCGTTCCAATTTTGAGTTTCAAATCTAGAAATGAAAAAACAGTCCCAGTCTATGTTTGTGGTGGTACAATCAAGCTAAATCATCTTCATAACAAACAGAACATAAGCCCGTAACAAATATTCTTGTTTAAAAGTTAAGTGGTACATATAATTTAAAGTATTCTTGTTGTTGTAGGTACTTAGTGAATGAAAATGAAACTTGCTAAGTAGTGTTTATGTATGTAACTTTTGGTAGTAGAAAAAGTGGACCAAAATATCGTTATTCACATGTTAAAATTATAAAATATTCAATAAAGAGTCACATATATGTACTTGATTGGTTTAAACATATGATATATGAGTTTAACTGTTGGTAGGGGAATTTATCAAAATGAAAGAAGGTCTAAACTTGTAACTTTAAATTGTACCATATTTCAACTAAATAACTAAGGCCTGTCAACTGAAATAAATGTACAGTCAAAAGATCAGTTATCCAACATTAAATAGTTTAACACTCCTTAGTTGTCTATTTAGTAAATATTGCAAAAATGTAAATTTTCTAGTGGTTGTAAATTTCGCACAATAGTATGATAATCTGAATGCCAGCAAGCATTATCCTATAATTTTACTTCAGCACCTGAAGCTATGGTATTGTTGGAAGTGCGAAAAATCCATTTTACAGTAGACACGTTGCAACCCTCACGATTTAGGGCTTTTGTATGGAAAATAATTAAACAAATCGTGCTAGGAGAAAATGCGAAGGATGGTAAAATAAGTTATTGAAAAGTTTGACTATATTATTATGTGCATTTAAACATGATACCTGAGTTATTATCGAAATAGTTACATGAAAGTGTCTTGAATATGGAGTAAAGAGTATTTAATGTGGTTTATATCTTATAAAATTAAGTAAATTTGGTACCAACTTTAGAACATGATTTTGGCAAAATAATTTGTAAATTCCTAACAAAACAGTTTGTCAATACCATATTGAAACATTTTATAACGCATAGTCTCATTTACAGTTATACCATAAAAAATCAGCATATATATAAGCACTGATTTCATTTTTACTATTCACCATTAACTAAGAAACCATTGAGATCTAATGAAGATATTGCTAGATTTTGGAGTTGATTGAAATTAGTGCTGTTAATTTGGATAAGAGAGAAAGTTAATTATTGAAAGCAAATGATTGGACCTATCTAACCACATTAAAGTGGATCATTCAATTTTTCTGTTTGCCATGAAAAGAAAAGCAAACCAAACTGCTTTTTCTTTTGCTTTCAATTCAATCAAACTTTTTCTCATCGATTCAAGAAATCATTTCAATCAGCCCATCTTTTAAAATCAAGCACATGACACTCGTTTTGTTTATACAACCTGCTAAAAGAATAGTATGTTGCAATTCACTTCAATGGTACAATTTAGCTTGTAAAATAAATAGCTATCATAAAATATTTAGTTATAAAATTAAGTATGTTGACTACGTTGTAATTTTTTTCAACCTTAAGCCCATAAATTTACTCAAGGGTATTGTGCTGTCACATTCAAAATGAGTAACATCTTCATCCTTTTTATTATCTTTTCCTTGTACACTTCATATTGTTTTGTGACCTCATTTTGTAAATCTCAGTATAGTAAACATTCAGCATAAATATGTACTTATACTCAAGTTTATTCTACAACCTTGTAATCTTATTTATGTTAGTTACAAAGATCTATTTATCTTATACCTTCTATGATGATATTCACATGCATAAACATAGAGACATGGACAGTTTATTTTAACGCATGATGAAATACACATGCATAAACGACCACATTTCTTAAAACCGAAAGTGGAGTAAAACATACCTGAGAGAGAAAAGGTTGATACCTTTGTTTAACAGTATGTTTGTATGTCTCAGCCACCATTTAAAGCACCACCCAAGAAATATTCTAATAAGCTGAAAACAAAATGTATTGTCATCAAATCACAAATTATTAAAAACAAATGCCTACAAACATCATTCCCTTATTAGCAGTGGAAAGAGACATACAATGTTAATGATTTGAGTTTAGGTGAGACCGCTGAATAAAAAATGAAGATTTGGTGTTGCAGCTGCTGCAATTATTTTCCAGTCTATGCCAAAGGGACAAAGAAGTTAGCAATAGAATCTAATCTGCATTTAAAGCAACACCACGACTGTAATTTGCAAATATAACAAATGAGATGGTAAACATAAAAATAGCACGATATATTAATGTATCAATACAATAGCATCTTGATATTAGGTAAAAGAAGCACTTTTAAACTAAAAAGACTTGCACGCATAGAAAATATTCAATAGTTAATTGAAGAAGTATTAAGGAAGTTAAATATTTGCGATACCCTTAGATGTCCGACTTCCTTTTGAATATAACTTTAACCTCCAACCATTAGATGTTCTCTTTTCTCATCCATTAATACATAAAAAATTTAACTTGTATAATTGTCAAACATTCATTTGCATGTAAAATGAAAACAACATGGCTCATTGGTTCCTTATGTTAATGTTATGGTATTCTAGGAACTCCATATTCATACAACAACTACTGAAATTAACGTAACAGACTCTAGAAAATATAATCTAAGATGTGAAAGTAGTGAAATTAAAATAGACAAATCAACGAATTGTATACAAAATCGTATCATTACAATGCAGAGACTGTTTTGTGTATTTAAATGAAAGTTGCAAGATCAAATTGCAACCAAAAATCATCATAAAGAAAATGGATTTAGCACAATTTTTTTAATCCTTCTTCCATTTGTAATATTTGTGCTGAGGAACTAATAAAATAGAGGAAGTCTTCTTTAAGTTTTGTATGAAAACCTTAATACATATGAAATGTTAAAAAATTGTGCCATTAGAAATTTCAAACTTCCTCGCCGATTAGACTTCTTCCGTTTCTTGGGAAATAACGCATTCCAACTATCACGCTGAACATGTATAATGCTATTAAATTTGATGTAATACCTAGAGCTTGGCATATTTGGAGTAGCAGTTTTTGATATACAGAAAAATACTCTCTGTTCTCCAAAAACCTGTAATCTTTAAGGCCCAGTTCATTTGTTATAATTTATTGATTTATGAGTTCAATTACAATTCATAAGTTTCTAAGTTCGAATTGAATGATTTGAGGTAGAATTGTTCCATTTTAATCAAACAAAATTGATTTCGCTGCCCACGGTATGGTGGAGCAAGGATGCTGATGGTACCACTTTAAATTTAGGCGTGGTCGGTGATGTTACTACACCAAGGTACAATATGGTTGGCGATTATAACATGCTAGGTTGGGGTGTGGGTACTACAGCTAGGTTGAAGTGTGGACGATGTGTATATTGTAACAATATGAAGCAGGAAAAAAGTAAAAATTCATATTCAGTGCTTATTTCACATCATTGTTTAATATCATTGGTACATCAGATTTAGAAAACAATTGTTTAAAGGTTTAAAGAAATTATACTAATTTTGATGAAGATTCAAAAAGGAAAAAAGACTTTTGAAAGATCCATCATGAAAGGTCATATATGTCCACTGGAAATTTTAATCTTCTGCAGTGGTTGAAAGTAGAGAACCGATGTTTAAATAGCCCAAGCACATTTTTATTATATTTTATATATGAGTTTCTAAATATAAATTTTACATGAGTTTCCAAACATAAATTTTGCATCAGTTTCTGGAGAATTAAAAGATGGTTAACTAATATATAGAATTTGCTAACATACCTTTTGCTGTTGCAAAGCTTTTAATGGTGAAAGAGCCCATTTATATAGGGGATCATGGATAAAGACCTATATATTATTTCAGTTTAGTTTTCAAAAGGAATGTATAAACAGCAAAAGAAATGCAAATATTTTGTCTTACTTCAATGATAGTCAACAATGCTTCCTTGTTCATTCTCACTACAGAGAGAGTTTCGTCACAGCATCTTCTAAAAATTCCCTCCACTCCCGTCACTCCGTTCTGTCTACAAAAGTTTACAAAAGAATATATAATACAACATTTCTCAAGCTACAACTATACCTTTGGTGCAAAACTTAAAATGAGAAAATATATAACAGAAATTTGTTTTGGACAGATGTCCCAAATATTGATCGCGATGTTATGCAAAATCAGCTGTGACAAAATTAGCATAAGTTCACACGGATAGTGCAAAGAATCGAATGCGTTAAAAGATATAGTTTTCATCTCTGGATACATACAACGATTCACAATGAAGTAAACCAAACTGTTTCTAACATACCTGAAAGACATAATACAGGATAATGCATAGGAAATATGATGTTTGAGATACCCTTATGAACCGTACCTAAAAAATAAAGAATAAAAACCAAAAATATTAATGATAATAAAAATTGATCTATAGTTAAATCGAATAAATTCAGATCAATGGTTACCTTCTGAACATAGCCGTAGTTGGTCTCTTTGTCGAACCCTGTGGATGCTTTGACCATCGTCGTGTAATGGTAGAACGGGATTGGAGATTATGGTAGTCAAATCGAATAATATCAAGATTATTGTAGAACGGGATTGGAGATCAAAATTTCCCCTTTTTTCTTCTTTGTTCGGTTTATGAAGATAACGTGAGGAGAAAAGGTAAATGGGGTTGAGAAACCGGTTACGGAGGAAATCGGCTGAAAACCCGGAAGGTTGTGGATAGAATGAAAAAGACAAATATGTCCCTGTTTGAATGGTGGGGGAGTAAATTTACTTTCCAAATAGAATAGGGTATTTCAGGCAGTTCAAAAAAGGCTTCAAAAGACTGGGTATTTGCTTTATATATAAGATAAATAATCTTAAAAGAAATAAAAGCCAAATTCAAATTAAACTTTTGAAATCCAAATTAAAGTCATCTTATTCAATTTAAAATGATAACTTCATTTTCTTATTTTAATTCTTTTTATATTTATAGAAAAATAATACATTATTAATATGGCTTGAAAATAACAAATTTAAACAATTTTAAATGATTTATACAAGAGATTACTATTATCAAATAAATTATGATCACATCATATTGTAATTTAAACTTATATATAAAATTTTCAAATCACATTTATATCAAGTAATATTTAAAAAGAAATAAAACAAACTTTTTATTTAAAATTTAAAAATTAAGCTAAGATAAAATTTTAAACAATAACATTTATTCTTAGTATTTACAAACCATATAGTTATTAATTAAATAACTTTGAGAAACTTAATATTAATTTAAAACATAATTTCCCAATTATAAAATATATTATTTGAATTTGAAAACAAAACTTTAATTATCTATTATATTCCAAGACAAAGATTATCTATAATATATATACAAACATATATATACATTATAAATAGAAACATTTTATTAGCTTTACAAAAGATAAAATCACTAATTAAATATTTATTTAATCAGATTTATTAAACCAATTCATATTTTATTGATTAATATTGTCAAATCAATTTAATTTTAAATAAAGATTATTAAATTGATATTGCCAAAATTTCCGGGGTATCACGTTCCTTCCCCCTTAAAAGAATTTCGTCCCCGAAATTTAAAGCAAAGGTAATTTAATAATCTATTTAAAAGATTTTAAATTTTAAAACACAAGCATATATCAAACATATGTTAACAACCATAGCAACCAATTCACCCAAACAAACAAATTTAACTATTCAGACAAAAATTCTGAATAGAATTTTCTCGAGTTTCCCAAGTAAAAACGCCGGGATACTCGCTCTTTAACTCCCAAATAATCAATTCTACTAAGCTACTACTCATCTTGATCTACAACTAAACAAAATATCAGACTATAGACAGGTCTGACTTAACAACCAAATCTCTCAGAACAACTGATTCCACAATCAGTGATAGATCATATACGTACTCCCTCAGAGATACGTGAAACACAATGAATTCTAGTTGTCTAAACTGGCAATTCAATCTAGAAGTCCAAACACTTATCCAAAACAGATCTCCAACTTAGATCCACACAACTCTTCCGAAGGAAACACACTTCTCCTATCCAGAAAGAAAAACCAGATGCACTCCCAAACTGCTTCTACTGCATAACTCTGATCTGGAGTAGAAAAGAATGCAAATGAAGATCACGAGCACAAGCTGGACATCACTTCCCAGAAATATAGTTCAACAGATCCATTAAGGAAACCTAGAAATTACTCCAAATCCTGAGTTGCTTCACCAACCTCTATTTCTAGGAATCATCCTTCGACTAAACTGAAGCACCGGTTCCTCTTGGAATCCTGGTCGATAAGAAAACTAAATTTCTAGATGCAGACAACCTTTGATTTCCCTGTATCCAGAAAAATCTTCAATAACTCAAAGATCACTCAAACTATCGCAAGTCACTTTTGCGACCAATCCAGACTAATATCCAAAATAAATTGTTCTCTCTTTACCAATCAGAACAGCTTACTCCTAACTAGCCAATTCATCGAAGAAATGGATCCACTCTACCGCTTCTGAACTCCATCTCTCAGACACTGCTAATCTAGAAGACTCTGTCGACTCACAGAACACTCCAAGCCGCACTGCTGACACCAATGCCAAAGACTTCCTAATCCAAAGTTATTCGAGGAACTCGAACTCCAAAGCCAAACAGAAACACCCTGCTGAACCCAGCCAGAACACCGAAGCAGACTTACTTCCTTAACTCGTTCCAAAGAAATCTTTCTTCGGAAATATCCATAGTCACTACATCTCATCACGCAGCTAAACTTCCTGAGATATCAAGATACCATTACTCACTTCTGCTTAGCCAACAGATCCAAACTCTACTCATCCAACTTTAAAGATAGACTCCGAACCTTAACAGGTTACCTTCAGAGATCGATGAAGTCCATACACCAAGCTACAAAGCTTACACGAGACGGTATTAGGTCTATAGTCTCGACAGATACACTTCCAACCTCAACATCAAACTCCAACCAATGGTAGTAATCGTGTTACACACACCACTACCTCGTCTACCTTTATGACCTATATTGGAAAACCTAAACGGGTAAACCAACAGATAGGTAGAAATAGAAAAATATATATAAATATATTCAAAATTATAAGTACGCTCTCTCAAGAGAGACACCACTACAGAGCCTAGGTATTCACTCAACCCAATGCTCTGATACCACTGTAACGACCCGCCATCCATCTCCACAGAATGACGCATCATTAATAAGAAAGAAAGGGATAGAAAAGAGAAAGAAAGAGAAGAAAGAAGAAACAACACATCAGAATCTAAACAGCGGAACGAATAAATTATATATAACATAAATATTACATAGTATACACACTAATCAGAGTTATTCAGAATATACATCACATACTAGACAGTTATTAACACTTGTCTAGTTATACAACTCAATACAATACAACACAGAGATACCAACACAGCGGAATACTAGATATCTACACGCCGAAGCCTCCTGCTCCATTGCTCCTCCACAATTCGTCAAAGCTGACCTGAATCCCTTGGCTACTCGTAAAAATTTGAGTACCCAAGAGTTTAAGAAAACAAAAGATAAACTCCGGATCAGACATGGGTCTGGTGTGAGTAACGGGTTAAAGTTGCTTAACTTTTCAAAACCTTTTTGAAATAAAGGTATCACGTAAGACTTTCCACAAATAAACATGGAAAAGTTTTTACCTTACGCTAACCAGAACATTTGATAGGAAATCTAGTAATATTATAATAGGTCTAGGGTTTTCAAGTAAATAGAAGATAGCCGAAATTGTTACATTTATTAAATTCCAGCTACTAGCCACAAAAGTGGGTAACACAATCAAAACTATTGGCACTTATTGGATTTTGGATTCCATACAATGGCAGGGCTACTGGGGTACCGCCCGTCATAGTACGTGGCCTAGATCACCATACCGAGGAGCACGCCCACTCCCCTACAACACAAGGCCGGAACCATTCCTTGCTGAACAGTCCCGAACAAGACAAACCCGGCAGCTGTTGCACTCAACTGCCCCACACAGCTGAATATAAAGGGACTTCTAGATAGGGATAAATCTTTCTCTCCAATGGGCGCTACCCACGAAGCCTTGCTGCACCTCCCCTGTTTTAGTCATTCCCGGTTGATGAGGCTTGAGGCTACGATTTACCTTGAGAGAACACATCTCTTAGAATGCTCATCGTCCACCTGACGATGTTCTGAAAGCATTCAATCCATACAAGTTCGTTCCGGGTTCGAACGAAACCGAAGGCATTATCTCGTTACACTCATTTTGGAATCACCCTCAGAGTTAACGATAATAACCCTTGCACTCTGAATCTTCATCTTGAACCTATAAGTACTATTCCGTCAAACTCATTAAGGAATCACCCACAGAGTTATACTGACGTATAGTTCTTACACCTCGAGTCTTCACTCTTCACATAAGATTCACGACCTATCGTTAATTTGGATCGATGTGGTTTTTGGATATCCAAATTTGGAAACCCGATCCCTGTCTCATCGAAATCCAAAGCGTTTCTTTTAGGTCCAAGTTGTTTTAATGTTTAAACAATTCAATTCAATATTATCTATATATTCACAGATAGATAATTCACAACATCACAATAGATAATCAACATTATCATCACAACAGATAATCCATATTATCTTCACAGCAGATAATTCATATTATCAACTCAATGCAACCATAACATCCAAATCACACAACATCATTTATCTCATATTTGAGATCTCTATCATTCAGGGAAATCAGTAACAATCAACATTCATAAGCAATGACTTATAAATCACCATTCTATAATTAATTTGAAATGAATTAAACTAATTACTTCTTCCTTAATTAATTTAAAGTAAATTAAATTAATTACTCATCCATATAAATCTTGCTTACAATTCTTAATTAATTATAAATCAATTAATTAATTACCCTCTAATTAAATCACCTTAATTAATCACCCTTGATTAATTATCTTTTAATTACATTCCAGGTAATTAACCTCTAATTAATTCCACAAATTAATTATCCCAAACCAAATTCAGTAATTAACCTTTTAATTACTTCATTAATTAATTAGTTATAATTAATTACATTAATCCTTAATTAATTACATTAATTAATTAATTGTTCTTAATTAATCCATCCTTAATTACATCATTAATTTTATAAATTAACGATCCCTAATTATTTTATTTATAATTATCCTATTTAAATTAATTACACTAAGTAATTAATCATCAATTAAACCATATCGATTAATCACTCTTGATTAATCACATTCAGTAATTAACTACCTTCAATTACATCATTAGATAAATTAATTACTCCTAATTAATTATTAATTAATCTTTAATTAATTACATATATTAATTACATTTATTAATCACCATAGATTAATTACATCTCTTAATTATCTTCAAATTACTTAATTAACAAATTCAAAATTTATTACACTAAGTAATTAATTATTAATTACATCCCTAAGTAATTATTCTGCATACTAATTAGATATTAATTACACAAAGTAATTAATTTCCAAAACTCCTGTATTACCCAAATTATCCTTCAATTTAATTACACCCAATAATTTATCTTCTTAATTACTTCATTAAGTAATTATTCACTTTTAATTACATTAGGTAATTAATTAATTTACAAAACTTAATTAATTAACATAACTAATCAAAATACACTCAATTAATTACAATTAGTAATTAATTTTCTTAATTAATTTCATTAAGTAATTACACTTAAACAAATTCTCAAATGATTATCTTTAAATTAATTAATCCGATTAATCATTAAAATTAATCACATTAATTAATTATTAAATAATACTAAGTTAATGGCCTTCATTAACCAATAATAAATCTTTAATTACTTCTCTAAAGTAATTAACTAAATTAATTAATATTAATTACACATTTAATCATCTATAAAACCCATCAAATAATCTCTCATTATTTAATTAATCAAGTGATAATCTAAAACTTAATTAATTTTCAATTACTTGGTTAATAAATTCAAATCATTAATTAAATTAGAATCAAATCTTATCTAATTAATTGATTTCTTAATTACAATTTAATCAAACTTAATTAACTTACTAAACCCATAATTAATTAAATAAAACCCTTAATTATTTAATTAATTAACCAAATTATTAATTGATTAAATTAATTAATTACAAACTTAATAACCTTAATCATTTAATGAATTTTACATTATTAAGTTCAAATAAACTTAATGATAATCATTAATCTTATTCATGATTTAATTATTATTTCAAAGTAATTTAAAAACAACTTGTTTTAAATTTTCCTTTAGATTGCATTTTAAATTCAAGATTTAAAAATGAAATAACTCTTAACTTAACAAAACCTTTAAAACAATTCAAAACCTTTTTAATTACATGATAAAGAATCTATTATTATTATTTTTATAAAGAAATTTAAAAGAATTATAAACCCAAATTCAAATTTAATCTTAAACCATACTTAAAAACATTCAAAGTTGTTTTTAAAACATTTGAGTTCAAAAGCTTATCCTATTACAAACTAGTATTCAAATTCATTTTTGAATCTCAGATTCCAAACTTAGATTTGATCACTTTGTTCAAATCTTATATTTCAGATTTTTAAAACTTCATTATAAATTACTTTATGATTCAAGCTTAATTACAAACATTTGAATTTATAAACTTATTTCCTTTGAAAACTTTAAGATTCAAATTCCAATTTGAATTCTGGTATTCAATCCAGATTTTAACTTAAATTTAAAAAAATCATGTTTAGATCTTATTTCAGATTTGTAAATCTCCTTATAAATACTGTATAGGTTTTAGTTATTAAACATTTCACATTTTATAAAATTGTTTATTTGAAAATAAGAATTCAAATTCATTTGAATTCATATTTTAAACTTGTTTCAACTTTTGGTTTATATCTTTCTTTGCTTCGTTTTATTTAAATTTTCTTTCAGATTTTAAAAAAAACCGAAACTGTCAGGTTTCAGAAAACAAAACCTAAAACTACAAAAACATCTCGAGCTAGAACCTAAATTACTCCGAGTCATCCTCCTCCCAACTTCGGGCAAAACATCCATCTGACCCGAGCAATCTACAAGAACAACTCACCCATCAAAACCTTCTCCAGCCAAAAGAAATACACGGTGCACGTGCACCGTGACGTTGATCACCTCCGGCCTCTTACCCTGGCCTCAATTCACCGTGACGTTGATCACCACTCACCTGGAATCAAAAAAAAAAAAAAAAACAGTCCCAAACCAAAACCTGGAACACAGGACAACTCAAAACCCAAACCCTGTCAACGGCAAAAATCCCACTCCTCCGACCATCATCAGAGTAGAAACTCCGGCCACATCCTCCTCTTGGACCCATCTATCATTCCCCAAGGCTGCTTAGCACTCGATCAAACATAGACCACGAAATGATCAAACTTCCAGTCATCTTAAAAACTAGGTTTACAAACTTCGATCTTCAACCACAGCTTCCATGACGAACTATTCTCCTATCTGATAATTTTGCTGTAGTTCTAGATCACTCCTCTTCCTCCAATATGAACCATAACCATCCTAGGCTTCTATATTGCCAGAGGTAACCCAAAACCGCCTTTTTTGATTAACTTGAACTGCTCCTTAGATTAATTGTTAAAAATTATGATTTCGGTTTTAAAAATCATGTTTTCATATCAGGTTTCAGATTACAAACTTAAATTTATGGATCAGAGAGTTTGAATTTTTAACAAAACTCAGGTTTTCCTGACTATTTTTGTTTACAGAGCAAGTTTGAATTTATTTTAACTTAATTCAATTTTTAAGCTTAAACTTATGATCACCCAAACAATTTTTTTTGTATCACAATTCATAGCAATGCTTAGATCATGAGATAGGGATTTAAAACAAAAACACTGGTCTTGAATATGGGAACAGAGGCATTACAGATAATAGCATCCATGCACACATCATTCATTCATATGTATATTCACAAATATGCTCATAAACATACACATAGGCAATCTTATTTCCAGAGAAAATCAGACAATTAAAATCTTACTAACTTAGGCAACAATGATTTAACTTCAGTAATTATCAAAAATGTTGCTCACAGTTACACAGAAGAACAGAGCACCCCAATGGAACTGAGAAAGCCTTTGCTCCTGGACCAAAATTACATGCATACAGGCTCTTTGATTTTCACAGTTGATTCCAATTTGCTTGCATTGGAAACTCTGACCAGAACTATATGCATGCTAGCTTCCAGATTTTAAAAGGAATGCAGGTTGATTTTCTTTGAGTTTTGAAAATGTAAACATTTGATTTTTTTTGCAGGAATTGAATAAATGCAGGGTTTATTGATTAACAGATTTGTTTTTTGCTTTTGAAGTGGAGAAAGGAATTACAGGCTAAAGATTTGATATTTGAAAATGTAAATGAGATTACACATTTTGGTTTGAGGGATTTCAGATTATTGTTTTTGAGAGAAAGTTTAAATTTCTCTTAGTTGAGTAAAAGAATAGGAAAGAAAATTAATGAAGGAGAAAATATATCTATAAGGCTGAAATTAATTTTACAAAATAAAAGAAAAAGATTGAAATAAAATGACACTTGTCATATTGATTAATCCATATATTAACACATGTATTTTGATTGCTTAATATGTTAACACTTGTAATTTGATTATTTCATATGTTAACACATGTCTCATAATTTAATTAATTATACTTTTAAATGTTAATAAAAGATTAATACAAAATCAAGCTTAATGAATTAGCTAATTAGTATTTATATGTATAAATAATCTTTAAAGAAATAAAAGCCAAATTCAAATTAAACTTTTGAAATCCAAATTAAAGTCATCTTATTCAATTTAAAATGATAACTTCATTTTCTTATTTTAATTCTTTTTATATTTATAGAAAAATAATACATTATTAATATGGCTTGAAAATAACAAATTTAAACAATTTTAAATGATTTATACAAGAGATTACTATTATCAAATGAATTATGTTCACATCATATTGTAATTTAAACTTATATATAAAATTTTCAAATCACATTTATATCAAGTAATATTTAAAAAGAAATAAAACAAACTTTTTATTTAAAATTTAAAATTAAGCTAAGATAAAATTTTAAACAATAACATTTATTCTTAGTATTTACAAACCATATAGTTATTAATTAAATAACTTTGAGAAACTTAATATTAATTTAAAACATAATTTCCCAATTACAAAATATATTATTAGAATTTGAAAACAAAACTTTAATTATCTATTATATTCCAAGACAAAGATTATCTATAATATATATACAAACGTATATATACATTATAAATAGAAACAATTTATTAGCTTTACAAAAGATAAAATCACTAATTAAATATTTATTTAATCAGATTTATTAAACCAATTCATATTTTATTGATTAATATTGTCAGATCAATTTAATTTTAAATAAAGATTATTAAATTGATATTGCCAAAATTTCCGGTGTATCACAAATGCCGTAGATTCAAATGTCGAACTCTAGTTCAGATGGAGCTTAAAACACAAGTATAACAGCACAACGAAAAGAGAGATGAATATCATATATCTCCAATGAAATACAATATCCAAATGATATTATACAACATATATCAGAGCACAAAAACAGAAACTACAGCGGGATATACACAACACCAGCAGCGGAAACAATATAAACTTGATCTCCAAATGGAAACTCCAATATCAGCAATCTCCAACTTCAAAGCACCAATCCAGAAATAGCTCGAACCCCCAATCAAACTGAACTAAGCAAATGCGATTCTCGGGATCCAAAGGCTGGATGCTATCAAATCTACACCTACTATTTGATTATCTGAAAAACCCAACTCTAGACTGCCCATATGGAAAATTATGGGCACCCAAAGTTTAGGAAGGGAACAATAAACTCCAGGTCAGTCATGGGACTGATATGAGCAAACAAAAAAAGTTTTATCTTTGAAACAAACAAACAAAAGGAATTTAAAAGAAATCCGCAATGCATTTTGGAAAATGAAACTACCATAAGGCCTCCCGGCACACACACAATGCAATCGCACACTTAGGGGAGATTTCTCCTTATGATAGTCAAACATGCTTACTACATAAAACCTATAAATATTATTATTAGTGCATAGTGGAAAACATTTCGAAAGTATAATATTAATCTTAGCCAACATACGTACCATTATAGTATGCCTACTATATCTACCATATTAAATGGAAGGTTCTACAACTAAAACCGTACAAGGCTCGTATTAATGATTGGATTTCCAACAATGGTCAGTCTAAGGAACTTCCTGGGCCACATGAGTACGCCTCTAGAGGGATGCCCCAAGACCCTAATCGGATCTCTGCCAACACAAAGCCGGTTACCTCTGTAACTAGGTAACTACTGACACGAGTATGCCATCCCTCGGTCGTAACCAACCTTTATCCTGGGATTCACCAATAACCACAAAGTAATAAATTTGCAGCAACCACATAGGTTAAGTATCTGGGCTCCATACCATGATACCACCTCTATCTAGAAGGAAATGGACATACCCTCAGGGGGCGCTACCCCCAAATAACCTTGCTGCATCTTTCCTGTTTCGACCATTCCGGGGTGTGAGGCTCGATGAAGTCTCGTCCACAAAGCTACGCTTTTCACAAAAGCCATGCTTCGATCAACCAATGATTAGTAACACGTAGCATGCCACATTACCAAATTGGGAATGTATCACAAGTAACCATCAACTACATAACCTCTGAGCTTGTATGTCTCAGAGAAGGGTGTTAAGCTAAGAGAATAAATTCTTTGCCACCAAGCAGAAATGCATTTGATAGAAACCAGCTTTGCATCTCAAAGTGTAACGACAAACATACATCCATACAACTCTTTTCCGGGTCTGAACAGGACCGAAGGCACTTTCAAAGAAGTCCTTGCAATCCGGATAATTCCTAATCATGTCCGGATTCCCCATCACAAAGGGTGATAAAATCTCTATACCGGCGCGGCTCAATGCAGAGACATTTGACAGGTAATCCTTTCGCTTTCGAAAGTATCCGGTCTTCACCACCGGTCTTCAAATGCTATCCATATCATCATTCAGAATGGGTAATATGACACAAAGGTCCTCTCCCGGCTAAACCGAATAATGAGTGTAATATTTAAAAACCATATGGATAATGGGATCTCAGTTAAGTCACAACTTATTACCCAAAACTTTTCTTCAATGGTAACCATATGGATAATGGGATCGCAGTTAAGTCACAACTTATTACCCAAAACTTTTCTTCAATGGTTTAAACAAATTACCATCTTCAAATCTTTTAAACAAAAAGATTTACATCACAAAGTTTACCCATCTTTCACAAATAACAAATTCTTTTGTTTTGGAAAAATCTGATTACATTTGCACAAGTTAAAGCCCTTTAAAATAAAACTTGGGTTAAATTCAAATTGCCAAAACACTTTCGAAATGGTTTAAAACCCATATAGACACATTTATAACTTGTATACCTTTTTATACCATAATTTAAAAACATAGAATTCAATTTCAAATCTTTAATTCAAATTTAAATCAAATTATTTGAATTTCAAAACTTTAACAAGTATCCGAAATAACTTTTATTTTTAAAACACTTTTTCAAAAGCTTTTCAGATTTAACCCAATTCCATTTCCAAAACCATTTGGATTCAAAATTCAATCTTTAAATCCATTTCATCATTTTAAATTCAAATATCTGCGACTTAACCAATTTCCTTGTGCAATCCATATTTGTGTGTGTATAGTGTGGTCCAAGGGTTTTACACACAATAATAGTGCAACATCATCAACAATCACAGATTCAAACACAACAATATCGAAAGCGGTATACTGCTATAACGCTTATCTTTATTCATAGATCATAGATAAATAATATAAGTTCATCGCAGATAAATAAATTACATCACAGTTCACAGCTTAAGTCAAAATAATTCATATCACAAAGCATAACATATCAGGGATATCAAACAATTCAACATTCCATAGAATCCAAACATCCATAAGTAAGATTTATCAATCATCTAATTAATCTAAATCAGATAAATTACTTATGAATTTAATTACTAATCCTGGTTAACTAATATTAATTTATTATAAATCATTTAATCAATTAACCTTTAATCATTTATTAATTAACCATAATTAATAAATTAACTAATCCTTTAACTATTAATTAATCAACCTTAATTAATAAATTAATTAACCTTAATCATTAATTTAAATCAACTTTGATTAATAAATTAATCAACCTTTAATCATTAGATAATTAACCTTTTATTTTTAAATAATTAACCTTTAACTATTCAATTATCCTTTAAATAATTATCTTTAATTAATTAATTAACCCTTTAAATCAATTACCATTTAATTAATTATCCTTAATTAATTACAATAAGTGATTATCCTTAATCACTATATCACAAATTAATTACATTGAGTAATTACCTTTTATCATTTGATTAGTCAACGTTAATAATTAATTAATTACTTTTAATCAATACTTAATTGACCTTAATTATGTAATTAATTATCCTTAATCATGAAATTAATTATTCATAATTATCCAAGCACTCATAAGTAATTATCCTTTCCTTAATCACTTACTTATCATTAAAAATCTTTAATTAACCATCTTTGTAATTAATTATCATTAACACAAAATTTAACTTAAGAAATTTAAGTCAATTAATGATTCAAAAACATTTCTTTTGATTAACTCTTTAACTTCATTATTGATTTAAAATAACTTAAGAATTATTTATAAATAGTGATCACATAACTAAATAAAACTTAATTACTTCTTTTTTAACTTTAAGCTTGAATCAAAATAATTATTTAAAATCTATTAATTTTAAATATATTTTAAAACTTTGTTAAATATGAATTTGTGAAAACTAATAATTTTCCATATCTTTAAACTTGTTTTTACTTTAACTTTAAACTTAGAAACATTTGTAAAACCCAGTTCCTTTGTTTTAAAACCTGAAACACATTTCTATTAAAAAATTTAAGCCTACTACTTGATAAATTTTTTTACCCGAGCCTAACTATTGAAATCCTGAGTCATTTCTCAATTTACCCGAACACAGCTGCGAGTCTTCTACATTTTTTTCATTATCCCTGAGCAGCTTCACACTTTTCTCGAGTTCGACCCGAGGCTAACCTTCTTCCCAAACCAACTTCGTTTTCCAGATACACGAATCTATTGTGTGCACATGCACCAATCATCAGAGCCAAGGCGATCGATGCTGTCACCCTCCACACGTCATTGACTACCTGCCTTAGCTTTTCGATCACCTAGAATCATCAATTTCGCCAGAACTAAAAATCGAGCAACATAGAATCCTAAACGAAACTGACCAACTAAAATGCCAAACACCATCACCTCCAGCCATCTGCAACCTTTCCCTTTCGCACAAACATTCGCCAGAGTTTCCTCTTCCCTTTCCCGCATATGCGATCACTTCCAGTTCGCTTACGGCCGAGCAAGTACCTTGGTTTCACGTCGATCAAAATCAGGCAATCAAACCCTATCTAAACCTCGAATGGCCACCACAGTAATTTAAAATTATTTCGATTATTTTTCTGGTGATCATTGATGATCGAACCTCCCTCTGACCAAAGCATGATGAACACAATTTTGCCGATCGACGGGATTTAACATTAATCCCATTTCTGTTCAATTCAATAGTTCTCTTTAAATACATGATTAAAAATCATGATTCCACTGTTAAAATTCATCATTTTCGAAATTGTTTTAGATGATATAATTGAAATAATAAAACATGATTTTTGAATTTCAACACATTTTTCAAATTTTCTCTGTTTATTTGAATTTCCAAATAAATTTAAATTAATTCTTCTTAACGGTATTCTTAAAACCTAAACCATGATCGTACAAACAAGTTTTGTTTAGATTTAAAAGCCTATATAGATTAGAGATGAAGATTTTTGATTTTCAAACAGGTTTAAAATCTGGAACTAAAATATAAGTAAATGTATTTGTTTCCAGACATGTACACAAAGTATTCATACATGTAGGCATATTTCAACCAGATAAACATATTCCACGCAAACATTCAATTGATCACATGCAAACCAGATTAAATCTGGAACAGTTTGATCTAGAATTTGAGATGATTTGGAAATTATTTTGATTTGTACTTGATTGTGTATTGAGTTGAACCTAAAGCTTGATTTCCAGGTTGAAGATTTTAAATTGCTGAGATGATCTTGTTTTTCCAATTTGTTTTGATCTGTTGCTTGCTTTTGATTCTATTTTTCTGGTTTTGAATTTTGACCTTTAACTCTCTTGTCTGATCTAAAATGGTCAGATCTTTGTTTTGCAGAGATGATTTTAATTTAATTTGTTTTCATTTCCAGGCTGAAGTTTGGTTTGATTCAGCTTTTTTTTCCTTTCTGGTTTGTAATCTTTGAGTTGGGCTTCAACTTTATAACTTGGTTGTACTTGCATGTTTCAAATTTGGAAATCTGAAATTAGCTTTAGTTTAAAATGATTTGAACTTGTTTGTATATATATTCTTCTTTATTCCTTTAGATTTGAAATGTATGGAAAGAATTGGGTAAAAGGAAGTAGATATAATTATATATCTTATTTTCATTTTTATTTAATTTAAAAACAAGTGACACTTATAATTAAAATCTATATTAAAGCAACACATGTAATATGCATGTTAGGATTTAACTACAAATGTTAATATATGGCCTCATTACTTTACAAGTGTCCTAGGTAATGTATTTTTATATTTTAAACCCTTACTTAATGAATTTATTAA
This sequence comes from Allium fistulosum, assembly GCA_030737815.1. Taxonomy (NCBI): domain Eukaryota; kingdom Viridiplantae; phylum Streptophyta; class Magnoliopsida; order Asparagales; family Amaryllidaceae; genus Allium; species Allium fistulosum. Next base: position 133,965,032 of record CM060904.1, read on the forward strand.
TTTCTTATTATTTCAAACCATATTTATGTATTATATATTTATTATTTCCTATTTTACACTTACACTTATACTTTTCCTTTAAATTATTTTTATACCAATTAAAGGAAAAAATGATTTTTAAAACTAATTATATATTGATAAGTAATCACGTATACTTTCATATATATATGAATTTAACTTTAAATAACTATTTGAAAATTTATTACATTAAATTCAAAATATCATTTCAAACCAAATGCATATTTAATATAATTAGAAACAAATTCTTATTAACTTTAAAAATAAATTTTTAAATCTAATTTATTTCCAGTATATTTATTTTTGAGTTTTCAAAATTTAAATTCCAATTAAAAATCAGTGTATATATATATAAACAACTAATATTTTATTTTATTTTGGAAAAACTCAATTAAATTCACAATTAAATTTTCAAAAATTAAATTAATTATCTAATTAAATTTAGCTTAAAACAGGAATGTTACAGATTCCCCCTTAAGAAAATTTCGTCCTCGAAATTTGCTAGACAGGGAGATAACAAAGAACAGATGAAAGATAGAGAAATGAATTACCAGATCAAGCTGAATATATATTCTGCATTTGGCATACCAAATCAGAATACCAACAATAGATACAAGAACGGATCTATTTAACACTTCACAAGATACTCGGGTCATCCAGATCTATGAAGTATGCAGGAGCATTGGTTAGTTCGAAGGGGTAATTGACCATTTATATAACATATCTAGATCCCAAAGAATAGACAGATATATGGATACAATTTCAAAGCTTTTAGTTTAAACAACCAAAATATACCTATCAACTATAGCAAACAAAGCAAACAATTCATCAAACAAACAATTCTGACCGATTTGCAGTTTATCTCCCATGCCAACTTATCCTTTGACTTAACCAAAATAATAATCTCCAATCAAAGCTTCTCCCTCGAGTTGCCAAGAAACCATCAAAGAATTGAAATCGGATGATAAACAAAAGCGATTGAGAAGAGTTGTTCCTTGTTGTTACAGGGTATTGACCTTTTATAGTCGTATTTTCCTGTCCCCTATCTCGTCCTCTTCTTACACCCATACTCACTAGTAGTTGATAGTAAGAGAATTTACTGAGGCATACAAATGGATATCTTAGGGATACTCATTCTAGGGTATACTACACCATATCTCTAATGAGTTACCTAATGTGTTATACTCCATAGCTAAATTTCAACCTTTAGCTCTGATACCAAGTTGTCATGACCTGAAATCCGGCGTTTCAGAATAGACATCCATACTTCACTCATATTCGAATGCCGCAGATTCAAACATTAAACTCCAGTTTGGATGGAGCTTATAACACAATTAAGCATAACAACACAGTGGTAAGAGAGATGAATATCATATAACTCCAATGAAATACAATATCCAAATGATATGATACAACATATTCAGAGCACAAAAATAGAAACTACAGCGGGAGATACACAACACCAGCAGCGGAAACAATATAAACTTGATCTCCAAATGGAAACTCCAATATCAGCAATCTCCATCTCCAAAGCACCAATCCAGAAATAGCTCAAACCCCCAATCAAGCTGAACTAAGAAAATGCGATTCCCGAATCCAAAGGCTGAATGCTATCGAATCTACACCTACTATTTGATTATCTGAAAAATCCAACTCTAGACTGCCCGTGTGGAAAATTGTGGGCACCCAGATTTTGGGAAGGGAACAATAAACTCCATGTCAGTCATGGGACTGGTATGAGCAAACAAAAATAGTTTTATCTTTGAAACAAACAAACAAAAGGAATTTAAATGAAATCCGCAATGTTTTTTGGAAAATGAAACTACCATAAGGCCTCCCGGCACACACACAATGCAATCGCACACTTGGAGGAGATTTCTCCTTATGATAGTCAAACACGCTTACTACGTAAAATCCTTTGAATATTATTATTAGTGCATAGTGGAAAACATTTTGAAAGTATAATATTAATCCTTAGCTAGCATACATACCATTATAGTATGCCTACTATAGCTACCATATTAAATGGTAGGTTCTAAAACTAACACCGTACAAGGCTCGTATTGATGATTGGATTTCCAGCAGTGGTCAGGCTAAGGAACTTCCTGGGCCACATGGGTACACCTCTGGAGGTACGCCCCGAGAACCTAACCGGATCTCTGCTAACACAAGGCCGGGTTACCTCTATAACTAGGTAACTACTGACACGAGTATGCCATCCCTTGAACGTAACCAACCTTTATCCCGGGATTCACCAACAACCACAAAGTAATAAATTTGCAGCAACCACATACGTTAAGTATTTGGGCTCCATACCATGATACCGCCTTTATCCAGAAGGAAATGGACATACCCTCAGGGGGCGCTACCCCCAAATAACCTTGCTGCATCTTTCCTATTTTGACCATTCCGGGGTGTGAGGCTCGACGAAGTCTCGTCCACAAAGCTACGCTTTTCACAAAAGCCATGCTTCGATCAACCAATGATCAGTAAAACCTAGCTTGCCACATTACCAAATTGGGAATGTATCACTAGTAACCATCAACTACATAACCTCTGAGCTCGTACGTCTCATAGAAGGGTGTTAAGCTAAGAGAAAACTTCTCCGCCACCAAGAAGAAATGTATTTGATAAAAACCAGCTTTACATCTCAAAGTGTAACTCAGACATACATTCATACAAGTCTGTTCCGGGTCCGAACAGGACCGAAGGCACTTCCAAGGAAGCCCTTGCAATCTGGATAACTCCTAATCACGTCCGGATTCCCCATCACAAAGGGTGACAAAATCTCTATACCGACGAGACTCAATGTAGAGACATTTGACGGGTAATCCTTTGGCTTTCGAAAGTATCCGGTCTTCACCACCGGTCTTCAAATGCTATCCATATCATCATATCATCATTCGAAATGGGTTTTTTGACACAAAGGTCCTCTCCTGGCTAAACCGAATAATGAGCGCAATATTTAAACACCATATGGATAATGGGATCTCAGTTAAGTCACAACTTATTACCCAAAACTTTTCTTTAATGGTTTAAACCAATTACCAATTTCAAATCTTTTAAACAAAAAGATTTACTTCACTAAGTTCACCCATATTTCACAAAGATTCATCTATAATTTCAAAAACCATTTCCTTTTCAAAAGTTATTCACCCATCCATATCTTTAAAAAAATTCAACTTATAGCTTTCAAAACAAATTTCATTTCAAATGTGGTTTAAATCATAACTCGAAAATCCTTTTAATAAAACTTGGAATTCTTCTTACATTTGAAAGCTACTGTAATTTGAAACAAAGTTTTTCATTTTAGAACAAATCCAATTCAATTTACTTTTAAAACAAGGCTCACCAAATCTTACATAAAGATTTATTCATAGCTTTCAAAACAATTCAATTTCAAATTTGAAACCCTTTCAACAAAACTGGAACCCCTTTCTTTATTTGAAAGCTATTATTATTTGAAAATAAATTCTTTTGTTTCGGAAAAATCTGATTACATTTGCACAAGTTAAAGCCCTTCAAAATAAAACTTGGGTTAAATTCAAATTCTCAAAACACTTTCAAAATGGTTTAAAACCCATATAGACACATTTATAACTTGTATAACTTTTTAAACCATAATTTCAAAACATACAATTCAATTTTAAGTCAAATTATTTGAATTTCAAAACTTTAACAAGTATCCAAACTAACTTTTATTTTTAAAACTCTTTTTCAAAAGCTTTTCAGATTTAAGCCAATTCTATTTCTAAAACCATTTGGATTCAAAATTCAATCTTTAAACCCATTTCATCATTTTAAATTCAAATATCTGTGACTTAACCAATTTCCTTGTGCAATCCATATTTGTGTATGTATAGTGTGGTCCAGGGGTTTTACACACAATAATAGTGCAACATCATCAACCATCACAGATTCAAACATAACAATATCGATAAGCGGTATAATCCTATAACACTTATCTTTATTCACAGATCATAGATAAATAATATAAGTTCATCGCAGATAAATAAATTACATCACAGTTCATAGCTTAAGTCAGAATAATTCATATCACAAAGCATCACATATCAAGGATATCAAACAATTCAACATTCCATAGAATCCAAACATCCATAAGTAAGATTTATTAATCATCTGATTAATCTAAATCAAATAAATTACTTATGAATTTAATTACTAATCCTAGTTAACTAATATTAATTTATTATAAATAATTTAATTAATTACCCTTTAATCATTTATTAATTAACCTCAATTAATAAATTAATTAATCTTTTAACTATTAATTAATCAACCTTAATCATTAATTTAAATCAACCTTGATTAATAAATTAATCAACCTTTAATCATTAGATAATTAACCGTTTATTTTTAAATAATAAACCTTTAATTATTCAATTATCCTTTAATTAATTATCTTTAATTAATCAACCCTTTAGATCAATTACCATTTAATTAATTATCCTTAACTAATTACAATAAGTGATTATCCTTAATCACTTATATCACAAATTAATTATATTGAGTAATTACCTTTTATCATTTGATTAATCAACGTTAATAATTAATTAATTACTTTTAATCAATACTTAATTGACCTTAACTATGTAATTAATTATCCTTAATCATGAAATTAATTATCCTTAATTATCGAAACACTCATAAGTAATTATCCTTTCCTTAATCACTTACTTATCATTAAAAATCTTTAATTAACCATCTTTATAATTAATTATCATTAATACAAAATTTAACTTGAGAAATTTAAGTCAATTAATGATTCAAAAACATTTCTTTTGATTAACTCTTTAACTTCATTATTGATTTAAAATAACTTAAGAATTATTTATAAATAGCGATCACATAACTAAATAAAACTTAGTTACTTCTTTATTAACTTTAAGCTTGAATCAAAATAATTATTTAAAACATATTGATTTTAAATATATTTTAAAACTTTGTTAAATATGAATTTGTGAAAACTAATTATTTTCCATATCTTTAAACTTGTTTTTATTTTTCCTTTAAACTTAGAAACATTTGTAAAAAACAATTCCTTTGTTTTAAAACCTGAAAAACATTTCTATTAAAAATTTTAAGCCTACTACTTAATCAAAAATTTTACCCGAGCCTAACTATTGAAATCCCAAGTCATTTCTCGATTTACCCGAACACAGCTTCGAGTCTTCTACATTTTTTTCATTATCCCCGAGCATCTTCACAATTTTCTCGAGTTCGACACGAGGCTAACCTTCTTCCCAAACCAACTTCGTTTTCCAAATACATGAATCTATCGTGTGAACATGCACCGAACATCAGAGCCACGGTGATCGATGCTATCACCCTCCACACGTCATTGACTACCCGCCTTAGCTTTTCGATCACTTGGAATCATCAATTTCGCCATAACCAAAAATCGAGCAACATAGAATCCCATAGGAACGAAACTGACCAACTAAAATGCCAACCACCATCACCTCCGGCCATCTGCAACCTTGCCCTTTCGCCCAAACGTTCACCAGAGTTTCCTCTTCCCTTTCCCCCATATGCGATCACTTCCAGTTCGCTTACGGATGAGCAAGTACCTTGGTTTCACGTCGACCAAAAACAGGCAATCAAACCCTATCTCGACCTCGGATGGCCACCATGGTAATTTAAATTTCTTTCGATTATTTTTCTGGTGATCATTGATGATCGAACCTCCCTCTGATCAAAGCATGATGAACACAAATTTGCCAATCGACGGGATTTAACAAAAATCCCATTTCTGTTCAACTCAATAGTTCTCTTTGAATACATGATTAAAAATCATGATTCCACCGTTAAAATTCATCATTTTCGAAATTGTTTTAGATGATATAATTGAAATAATAAAACATGATTTTTGAATTTCAACACATTTTTCAAATTTTTTCTGTTTATTAAAATTTCCAAATAAATTTAAATTAATTCTTCTTAACAGTATTCTTAAGACCTAAACCATGATAGAACAAACAAGTTTTGTTTAGATTTCAAAGCCTATATAGATTAGAGATGAAGATTTTTGATTTTCAAATAGGTTTATAAACTTGGAACTAAAACAGAAGTAAATGTATCTGTTTCCAAACATGTACACAGAGTATTCATACATGCAGGCATATTTCATCCAAACAAACATATTCCACACATACATTTAATTGATCATATGCAAACCAGAGTAAATATATGGGTTTAAGGTTTTTTGCTCACCTTGAGATTTAGGAAGAACAGAGAGCAAAGTTTAGGCCTGGAACTAGAAGTCTGGAATAGTTTGATCTGGAATTTGAGATCATCTAGAAATTATTTTGATCTATACTTGATTGTGTATTGAGTTGCACCTGAAGCTTGATTTCCAGGTTGAAGATTTTAAATTGCTGAGATGATCTTGTTTTTCCAATTTGTTTTGATCTGTTGCTTGCTTTTGATTCTATTTTTCTAGTTTTGAATTTTGTCCCTTAATTTGCTTGTCTGATCTAAGATGGTCAGATCTTTGTTTTGCTGAGATGATTTTAATTTAATTTGTTTTCATTTCCAGGCGGAAGTTTGGTTTGATTCAGCTTTTTTTTCCTTTATGGTTTGTAATCTTTGAGTTGAGCTTCAACTTTATAACTTGGTTGTACTTGCATGTTTTCAGATTTGGAAATCTAAAATTAGCTTTAGTTTAAAATGATTTGAAATTATTTGTATATATATTCTTCTTTATTCCTTTAGATTTGAAATGTATGGAAATAATTAGGAAAAAGGAAGTAGATATAATTATAAATCTTATATTTATTTTTATTTAATTTAAAAACAAGTGACACTTGTAATTAAAATCTATATTAAAGCAACACATGTAATATGCATGTTAGGATTTAACTAGAAATGTTAATATATGGCCTCATTACTTTACAAATGTCCTAGGTAATGTATTTTTATATTTAAACCCTTACTTAATAAATTTATTAATTTCTTATAATTTCAAACCATATTTATGTATGCATTATATATTTATAATTTCCAATTTTACACTTATACTTTTCCTTTAAATTATTTTTATACCAATTAAAGAAAAAAATGATTTTTAAAACTAATTATATATTGATAAGTAATCACATATATTATCATATATATATGAATTTAACATTAAATAACCATTTGAAAATTTATTACATTAAATTCAAAATATCATTTCAAACCAAATGCATATTTAATATAATTAGAAACAAATTCTTATTAACTTTAAAAATAATTTTTTAAATCTAATTTATTTCCAGTATATTTATTTTTGAGTTTTGAAAATTTAAATTTCAATTGAAAATCAATATATATATATATATATATAAACAACTAATATTTTATTTTATTTTTGAAAAAATCAATTAAATTTTCAAAAATTAAATTAATTATCAAATTAAATTTAGCTTAAAACATGAATGTTACAGAATGGCTTACCTCCAAGATGAGTAAAGTCGCTGCACATACGCGCAAATGCGGATTTCCATGGAGCAAAGGAATGAGCTGGAGCTGGAGGCTGAGTGCTCCTAATAAGCTCCAAAATATGATCGATCGACATATAAAGTCCTTTAGGACAAGAGCCACCGGACGGCCCCTCCTCCGAAGAGCGACCTCTTCCTCTTTCAGCCGTGAGCTGAAAGTTAAAACAAGATAGGATTATTCATAGGGGTAGATGTTAGCAATCGAATTCATTAAACAAGAAATACTACAAAATTTAAAAATTAACATTCCTAGACATATTCCCACTTATCTACCCCCATGGGACACGAATAGGTTAAGGTCGGGGTTAGAAATGTCTTTGATTGGGTATGATGTTTTACACTCATATAATATTTGATGTATAATAGTATGTATAATGTTCTGTGTTTATTACATTTTGTTTGGAACTCTGCTTTGATACCAAGCTATGACACCTCACCCTGAGTCCCACATTAACAAAGAGTATTACTAGGTAATATTGTCTGCTAATGCAAAGAATATGGCTGGTTAGGAGCGACCATTCGTAGCTTTATCTTAAACATCTAACAAATACATCGATTTGGTGCTCCATTTTTTTCTTTCTCAAGTGGATCATCATATTCGATAAATGCTTAATACAAAACTATGATGGCTACAAGATCGATTCAGAAGAAAACACAATATAAATGATAATAGAGGTCACATAACAACAAACACAGTCGAATACATACGTATACACATCAAATAAAATACATAGCGTCAGAAGTGGTATTATAACCACGATATACATACATACATATGTCCCAAAAAAGAATATACATAAGCATGATATACGTCAAAGTGAACTACACAAAAAATATGCATCCTATCCAAAAAGTCGATAGAGGAGTCCAAAATGTACAGCTAAGCAAAAGCCCGAAAGACCTAACCTGCAACTTAGTCTGACCCGAGTATATAAAATACACGGGTCAGTCTGGCTTAAAAAACTGATTAACATATAAGATGAAGTATAATATAAGGATAAAGGGGTAACAACTCTTCTCAAATGAGAAGAAGTAATATGAGTTATGTGATAAGTATTAAGTCATAAGGGTCTTAAGTTGAGTAAGTTTCAAAAATAACATCAATAATAAAATCAAGTATTCAAAAATTCACGCATCATATCATCGGCAAGATCGATAGTCAATTCAATGACTATCTTCAACTATATCCCCTAAATAAGAGATTATAAATCTTAAAATTCCCAAAATATGGCAACATGAATCACAATATAAATAGAACTCGACTTCGAGTTCAAAACACTAAATGTAATCACCATATAATCCATGCGATAACACTATATAAAATAAGCCAACAAAGGCGATTATGGTGAAAGCATATAGAAGCAATATCAAAATTCTAGAAATCATCACAAAGACATCTAGAAAACAATAAGTGAAAAGGGCTCAACAGTCTAAAATGCAGCTCAACAGCTATAAGTAAATAGGACCCAATAGTCCATAAGGTGGCCAAATAGCCTGCCATGTATTTGTGCATAAGAGACCCAAGAATCTCTATAGGACCGAACAGTCCATGGATAGCCCAACAGCTGTATATATGCACATAGGACCCAATAGTCCGTAAGCAACCCAACAGTCTAAGTGCTGGTAGTCACTCATGAATGTGTCACAAACTCCCAGAAAGGAACCCGAAAAGTGGTAACAGTGCATCCCATACCACATGTTCTGACTTAATGGTTTCCTAACCGCTAGTCAATTCCATACTAGAAAGCAGTAAAAATATTTGCCTCATCTCATCGGCAAACACGACCGAAAGGTCAAAAGATTCAAACGGACAAGTCAGGAATTAACCGAAAAGGTAAACGCACATGTCTCATACGACATGTTTTACCAAATCATTTAATTCTCCTTCTCATTCGCTCGAATAGTGCAAAAACATGTATTTTTATAAAGAAAATAATTTATTAGAGAGATAAGTTTTTAAAACTATTTTCCAAATCGTTTTGGAAAATAACTTTTGAAATTCCCTTATTATATGGAATATATAGTTTTTATAACTTAAAAATAATTTATAAATACTATATAATATAATTTGAAAGTCATTTTATTTTAAGAATCATTTTTGAAATTGTTTGGAAAACCCCGTGCACAAAAAATTGTGTCTCGAAATATTTCCACTAATTGGCTTGAAAATTGTGCCAATTCGGAACATAAAACATCACAATTTTATTGGCTTCTCTATTGGTAAGATGAACCACTTCAAAACAGTTCAAAAATCACCAAAATCAAACAAATAGAGCAACTGGAACAAGCAAAATTGGGTAGTGCAGCACACATGAGGGGAAGCAGCCGAACTGGTCTTATTCAAAAGCCAAAGTCCACTGATAGGTTGACCTTAGGGTCGACCTATTGAAGCCTTGGGTCGACCGGTCGACCCAAGCAATTCCTGGGTCGACCTGTAGGTCGGACGACCTACAGGTTTTTCTACCCTCCCGAGTCCAACTTTGAGCTGATATTTGAGGCATCTACACATCGAATTTTTGCATGAAATTTGGCATAATTGGTCAATAGAAAATGAACTATAAACTAGAGAAAATATGACAGCATTTCATTGCCGAAAGAGAGAGATACAAGATATTTTCATTTCTATATCGTGCTCAAGAAGCTTTCCACCCTTCCACATTTTTATTCCGTCCCCCTCTCTATTCTCAACAGATCGAAACCAAAAGAAAGAAAATCGAACTCGTTTTATTAAAAAAATGGCCGAAGAAAACGAAAGCACCCCCATCCTAATAATCGAATCGCCTCACCCTCCTCACCGTAGAATAGAAACTGGGTTCGCCGTGGCCATCATCTCAGTGAAGATCGTGGTGGATGACGAGATGCTCGGCTCGAGCTTGCCTAAAGGGGGAGAGAGCTGTCGCGTTCGAACGTGAGGCAGGGATTCGCGATGGGAAGTGACGACTTCGATTAGGGCAGAGGCGGCGACGGTCAGCGAATGGAGTTTGACAACAACAGATGGCGGCGCGTGTGTCGAGGTAGCAGCTTTGTTCGACTTTGATTTTAAAGACAGTCGTTGAGGGCATGGGGTTGCGATCAAACCAGGGAACGCGAGGCAATGTGGTCTCATAGTCGGCAACAGTGAGTATTCTTTAGTTTGATTACTTGATTTGGCATTCAAGAATGAATATTTTGTTTCTACATTTTTGTCCTGCTTTGGATTACTGAAAAGCCTGATTTCAATATTTTACAATCTGTTATTAGCATTATAAAATTTAATGCATTCACAATATTTGGCAAGTGTCACAACTGATCACTCAACAATCAAACTTTAACCCTATAGAACATGTAAAACAGAAATGGGAGTTTAGATATTGAAACACCTATATAAAGTTAATTTCAAAATTTTAATCACTAGATAAATTAAATTTTAGATTAAAAATGATTTATTCGATTCGTATAACTGATTTCCTATTATGGATTTAAAAGGAAACGAAATTTAAGTTTAAATGAATTTGAAATGAAATATTTTAAAGGTGTTTAGGAAGGATTAGTAAATCAGTTACCCTTATGAATTGTTAATTAAATAAGTTTGGATCAACTATGAATTGTTAATTAAATAAGTTTGGATAGTTGATCGATGATTAAGAATTGGTTATTCGAGTAATTAAAGATAAATTTAGTTAAGGTCTATAAATTGATGATGTAATTAAAAGTTAAATAGTTTTAAGAATTAAATAATGAATTAATTTGTAATTATGTGATTAATTTAAGTTGAGTACTTAGAGAGTACTTTAAGGATGGGTTAATGAATATAGCTAGTGAAAGAACCAGGATTAAGGGTTATTAAATGGTCTATTGATGTGATTAATATAAGGTAATTAATTTTATTAATAAATTAAGGATAATCAATTTTGAAATTTGATAGGTATAATTACTTAATGTAATTTATAAAGTAGGATTTCTTGGAGAGGTAATTAGAGATACTTGAAAGTACTAGATGAAATAGATTAATGAATGGATAATAAATGGAAGTAATTTAGATTTAAATTACTTGGTGGAATTGATGAGAAGGTGAGTACTTAGTAGAAGTAATTGAAGGTAAATTTATCAGGAGATTAATTAGAGAAAATTTACTATCCTCTGAAACAATTTCACTGGGGGTAAATTTAAGATAGATATATAGGGAATGATAAGTTAACGAAGTGTAACTACTTATTAGTAAGTAAGCAAGATTTCAATGATTAATATTGTGGGTTTAACTAATATAATTAAATTAGATATTTAATGATGTAATCAAAGACCGATAATTAAGATTGGTAATCCATAATAAGTGACTTATGAAGTTAATTAATATCAGTAATTAAAGATTAATGTAATTAAAATAGTTAATTTATCCATGAAGTAATTAAGACTACTTATTGATTTCGGTTAAGAATAATTAATATCGTGAAGTTAGTAAAGATAATTACATGAATGGAATTGGAAGAAAATTAATCCAGGGTGATTAATTAAGGTGAATAATGATGGGTCGACCAATTAATTGATGTGGAATTAATTAACGAAGCTAAGTGATTGAAGTTTGGAATTCAATTTGAATCAATTGAAATGGTTTGTATGTGATTAAGCTTTGCTTATGGATGATTGAATGGTATTGGATGTTTTGAATGAGTTGATATCTCTGATATGAAATATTGTGTATTTCATTTAAATGATTTGGGTTAGAATAACATGAGTTTCGAAGGGACCGGGGTCGGGCATTAGGAAATACCCGAAACCACTTCGGATTAAAAATAAATTGACGTGTAAAATCAATAGGTTGGACTAAAACGATTAAGTGGATTGGATTATTTTATCTAAGTTTGGTACTAGAAATTGAAATATGGAATAAGTGTGTTAAAGCAAATTGTGAATTTGTTAAGTTGATACAAGTTACCCAGGTATATATAAGTTGTTGCTTTGGTATTCCATGTTAGCTGAGTTTACTCACGCTGGTTTCCAGCCTTACCCGGGTGTTACTTTGATGTAATGCTCGGGTCAGACCGAGTATTACAGATTTTCAGGTAGGACGTTCTGGAGCTCAGGAGACGAGCTGGATGGCAAGCACGTATAGAGTATTTCCGCTGCTGTATATTATTGCTTCTGAATTACTGTTTGTATTCAGTGACTATGTACATGCAACTCTGATGTATAAAAATGTAATCGACAGATATAGTATTCTTTTGTAAACTGTATCTATTTATTATTACATTTTATCCGTTGCGTATGTGAGATGTTTGGTGTTCTGTTCTTCTTCTTCTATCTCTTTCTTCTTTTTCATAACTATCTGGAATTTTTGGGATCGAAAATTTCGGGTCATTACAGTTGGTATCAGAGCTGAAAGGTTCAGCGAGAACCTTGGCTCTGGTGGGGATTACTCATTATATAGAGTCCGTAGTACTCTAGAATGAGTTGAGTGTATATATATATGAGCGCGTACTTGTTATATTTTTATATAAAGGGTTTAAATGATTTTGTAAATGATTTTTATATTAAAATATATTTTGATATATAAAGCAATATTTCTTTTTAATAAATAATAAGGAGACTGGTTGGTAAATCAGTGAAATTAAATTGAGAAATAATATAATAAAACCAAACTAAAATCTTTTATTGGGAGTAAATTAAGTGAAAATAGAAGTACAACTAAATTAAAATTCAATGGAAATAAGTTTGAAATGAGTTCAAAATTTGATAGTATAAAGAGACAAGTTGATTTAATTTAAAAGAATTGAGTCACCATTTAAACCTTTAACTCGAAGTGATATAATTCGAGATGATTTGAATTTGAAATTTTAATTAAATTAGTTCAAGTTAAAATTTGTTTGAGTTAATTAAAATTTAATTGTTTGAAAATGAAATTCTAGAATTTGAGCCCAGAAATCTAATTGCATAAAAACGTTAAAAACTTTAAATAAAAGCTAATTTGGTTTAAAGGGTTAAACCAATCTTTGAGAATTTAACTCAAATTTATATAATTCGAGGTGGTTCAAAGGTGAGATTGAGGTTGAATTAGTTCAAATTGAATCTGATTTAAATTAATTGGATTTGTGATTGAAGATGAATAAGTTTAGAAATTTAAGATTGAATTGAAATGATTGGAATTGAAGTGGGTTCAATTGGTATTAGTCCAAATTAATTGGCATAATTTGAAGTTATAAGTAAAGTTGAATAAGTTTTAAAATCAAATGGAATTTGATTTGAAGTTGGAGAGAAATTGAGAATTAAATTTAACTTGAATTGGGAATAATTCTAGTCTAACTGAATTTGGAGTTATTTAAGATTGGAATTGGGTTAATTTAAATTGAGTGGAAATTTAAATTGAATAGTAAAGGAAGTGGAAAGTTTTGACTCCGGACTATTTTCAATATATAATTTGTTTTAATATAAAATTATTTTTCGAAGCTATTAAATATTTACAACCTTTCTTTCTTAAAGCAAAATTATTTTATGTTTGTTTTACAATTATTTTGAGCTATTTAACCATGTTGCAATTGTTTTCTAAACTTATTACTATTTTTCAATTATTTTACAAATTAATTACTATTTTACAACTATTTTGCAATTATCTACAATTTCTGAAACCATTTAACTATTTCCAACTATTTTATAATTAGTTAACTATTTTACAGCTATTTTGCAAACGATTAATTATTTTTCAAATACTTATCTATTTTTAAATTTTCGAAGCTATTTTCTAAATATAAACTGGTCAGAGTTCAAACTGTTACTGGTTAAATACCCAACTGAGATAAGGATTGAAGTGATAATCCAAATGGGAATTAATGCAAATGTGAGTAAGTGAATGTGAATAGGAAATGAGAAAGTGATTTGGCTAAAAAAATCAATGAAGTTAAATACGTAGGATGTACGTATATTATTCTGTTCGCATAGTAATTTGATTCAGATTCGAGCACAGAATTTCGAGATAGTTATATCGATCCGAGTTGGGATTTTTCACTCGATTTTCGACGGCGAACCTGGATATGGATTGTTGATTGGTTCTAGATGTTCTCTATCATAGTGGTGACTATGCGAGGAGAATGACAGTTTCTGATCAAGAAACCAGATCTGAGTCCACACTAGAAAGTCGGGTGGACGATACTAGTTCGGAAGTGAAATTGTGTGGTCGAGTGAGCGATCAGATTCGTATAGCGTACGGATGATACGTGTACATCGTACGGATTTGAATGAAATTGATATCAGAAATTTTAATTAAGAAATATGAAATGGTTCTTTTGAGATGAAAGAATATTTTGAGAAATATACAATGAATAAAGGTGAAAATTAGATATTTCTATGGTTTTTGGAAGTGTTTGAAGTATAAAAGGAGTTTTATACAAGTTTGGAACGATCCAAAGTTTTAAAAAAGAAATTATATATATCTGAATATATATATATATAAAGGATCTTATAAGGATTTTGAAAAGGTTTTGGGAACCTTTGGATTTGGAAAGGCTTTTGATTTTTGGGTAAAATCAATGTTGAGATTTGGAAAAGCCTACTTTGAGGATTATCGATTTTGGGAATCGATTTTGTGTAAAGGAGCCTTATATGAAATTCATACTAGGTGTATGATTTTGGGAAAGATACTACATGTGTATAGTATAAAGTGTTTTGAGATTGGCTCTGGGGAAAAAGGCGCTCCCTTGGAATGAACTTCTCAGGAGTGCCACAGGGTAGCACTGCCCTGAGCTCTAAGCGGGAGGTTCTAAAGTTGATCCAGTGAGGAGTCCAGACAAACTAGTTCCTGGGGGTTATTGGGTAGCGAAAGTCGGTGGCGTTGATGCCTACAGGGGCATTTGGGTTATGCGGTGACGGCAGTGTAACTCGATGTCACTACGATCTACTGTGTGGGGACCATAGCGAAAATCGTGTGGAGGATGAGTGCCAACGGTCTACACTTGATTTGGCCGGGAAGGCAACGTAACATCGGTAGACTGCGATCTATGGTCGAGTGGAGGAGTTTCATTCTTTTGGCAGCGAAATTCGATGGCGCTGATGCCTACAGTTATATGGGTTTTGGCTGTGATAACTACGTAACCCCAGTTGTAGCTGCGATCTGTAGCGGATTCCATGGCGTAATTGAGGGGCGCGGATGCCTACAGTTATTTGTGAATTTTGCCGGGACGGCAACGTAACCATCGGGTTAACTGCGACCATGGATGGGTGCGATGATTTCCAGAGCATTCTCACTAAAGCTATTTTCTCTATTTTCAAAAACTGTTTTTTATATTTTCAAAATAAAATTATTTTTCCACGTATTTTCACTGGATGTTGAAAATGGGTCAGCTAAGTGCTTATAGATTTTCGGTCCTACGCCTAATCAACGTATGAACGAATGTCTGTGAGAACAAGGATGGACTGATTGAGACATCGAGTTATAAAAAGTATATTTTTATAAAAAGCTATTTTAATTGTACTATCTGGATTTAAAGGCATTTCTAAATTTTAAAATAGAAGTGTATTATAAGTAATATTAAATGTAGGTTGCAAGTAAATTAGATAAATGAAAGTGAATGATAATAACAATGGTTTGAATCGAAAGCGAAATCCAAATAAATAGGAATAAATTGAAAATGGCGCTGCATAAATAAAATAAATTCGCAAATGAGTTAAGAAGTGGAAAAATATATATATAAAATGAGTTAAATATGTATTTTGATAAATTGAGACGGTGAATTGAAATTAAAATAAAATGGACGGGCTAACTAAAATTAATGGGATTTGATTAAATGAGAATCGAATTGAAGTAAACTTAAGTTTGATGTTGGAATAAATTAAAGTAATTAACTTAAGTTTAAAATGTATAGAAGCTTGGATTCGAATAAGAGTAAAGCCATTAAATAAAAGCTTGGATTGAATTAATTTGGAAATGGCTAGTAGAATACGAAAATGGAATGTGCCAAGCTGAATAAAATGATTGTGAATGAATTAGAATGGAATTGAATTAAATAGAATTGAGTTAGAATCAATTTAAATTGGTTATGAAACTTAAGAAATTGTTTATTCACATGGATATCATTCAATTGCGTAAAACTGATTGTTGTTTGACGTCAATGAGATTTAATTAAATTCTATAAATGAGTGGAAGCAAATATAATTTATTTTTGAATCAATTGATATGAATCCGAGTTTGATTTGCTTAAAAATAAATGAATGAAAGCAATTGCGTTGTAAAACATTAAAATTGAATGAAATGGCATATAAATTTGGTTGGAAGCAATTTGATTTGTATTAAATTATATAAATTGCTTTTGGTAAGCGTTTGGTGCCTGTTGCTTTTGAATTTCTTGTGTTTAGCTATTAAAAATAAGTAAACTGCTAATAGAATTTCTATATATGGCACTTACATATTTAAATTGAGTAAGTACAGGTACAGGGAAGCCGTTTGGCTAGATTTAGGGTATGCTAATTGCTAAAATAAATAAGCTGCTTGCTTAAAATGCTAAATAAGGTACGCCTACGCCATAAAAATAGGAAATATGAACTTTTTTTTCTTTTTCCGACCGGGTGGGTCGATGTATATATATTTATATCTATTGTCAAATTGCAAAAGCTCCTTCGTACAAAGGAGACTCTGCCAAAATTTTCTGAAAATTTTGGGAGTTAGAAATTTTTTGGAAAAACTTTTGTTGGCAACAAACGATTTTACATATGAAACTGAAATAACTTAGTAGATGAAACTAATATGAATCAGTTATAAATGGAAGATAAAATTTAGTATTCAAGATTTGAAATAAATTGAGTGAAAGTAAATATGAAAACCCGAGCAAGGAAAGGTATCAAATGTTTTGAAGGGTTAAGATTGGATATTGTTGGATATTGTTTCTAAGTAAGATATGCAGGTATTAAAGGAAATAGAAATTGGATTTGATTCCAAAAGATAAAATTGAATTGCCTGACTAAAAGGTATGCATTTTAATATCTGTATGGAATTGGATTGGGTTTTTGATATAGCCACTTGGCTTTTGTTTCTTTTTGAGAAATTGGAAGCCCGTAGAGGCCTTTTGTAGTAGTACCAAGCTAGCCGCGCAAAGGAGATGCTGACAAAATTTCTCGGAATTTTAGAGAGTTAGAAAATTTTGAGAAAATTTTGATAATTTAAAAATTTGGTTTGAAATTGAAATTTGAATGTTGAGAAGAGGGGTATTGTCTCAAACCTGTGGGCGAGTTTGGGAAGTTAGTAAGAAAGATAATGGGTCTTTATAAAAGTTATAACATCGCCAGTTGATATAACTGTTGGGTTTTGGGAAAAAGGTAAACGGGTATTGGACCATTCTTAACCAATAATTTTGGGGACGAAATTCTTTTAAGGGGGAGTAATGTGACGACCCTGGATTTCTAACAATTTAAATTGGAATAATAAATTGATTTTAAACATTTAAAAGTTAATTTTAACTTGAATTCGAGATATAAATATTTAATTGATAATTATATCATTGAATGATATAGTTTAAATATTGAATTTAATAATTGAAATTGGGTAAATTATTGAATTTGAAATCTCTAAGCCTGTTTAAAATAATTTGGAGGCTTATAAAATTTATAATGATGATACTAAAGATAATAGAATGGTTGGAATTTAATTTCAAGGTAATTTGTTCAGTTTTAAAAATATATCATTTAAATCGATATTTAAAAATGGCCTTTCGAGGCACAGTCTCGGAATTTGACGAAACCAGTTCCATTGGATCCGTAATGGTTAGTTATTATCAGATTTCAATTTTCGTAGCAATCAGAGTTGTCGTTTGACCCTGGCAGCTCAAAATGCTTCGAATTATCCAAATCGATTTAATTTAAATCTGATCGTTTTCTTCAGTAATTCGCACATACGATCAAACTAGCCTCCGAAACACGTTCCAGTGTGTTCGGAATGCGGGTAAAACCCTATAAGCGTCTACCGGCACGTCTAGTTTTGGGTTCGGGGTTTTGTGTTATGCAACGAGACGTCTTGAAGTTTTTAATATAATTCAATTTAATTAGAAAGATATTTTCATTTCTATATCGTGCTCAAGAAGCTTTCCACCCATCCACATTTTTATTCCCGTCCCCCTCTCTATTCTCAACAGATCGAAACCAAAAGAAGCAAAATCGAACTCGTTTTATAAAAAAAAATGGCCAAAGAATACGAAAGCACCCCCATCCTAATAATCGAATTGCCTCACCCTCCTCACCGTAGAATAGAAACTGGGTTCGCCGTGGCCATCCACTCAGTGAAGATCGTGGTGGATGACGAGACGCTCGGCTCGAGCTTGCGTAGAAGGGGAGAGAGCGGTCTCATTCGAACGTGAGGCAGGGATTCGCGACGGGAAGTGACGACTTCGATTAGGGCAGAGGTGGCGACGGTCAGCGAATGGAGTTTGACAACAGCAGATGGCGGCGCGTGTGTCGAGGTAGCAGCTTGGTTCGACTTTGATTTGAAAGATAGTCGTTGAGGGCATGGGGTTGCGATCAAACCAGGGAACGTGAGGCGATGTGGTCTCATAGTCGGCAACAGTGAGTATTCTTTAGTTTGATTACTTGATTTGCCATTCAAGTATGAATATTTTGTTTCTACATTTTTGTCCTGCTTTGGATTACTGAAACGCCTGATTTCAATATTTAACAATCTATTATTAGCATTATAAAATTTAATGCATTCACAATATTTGGCAAGTGTCACAACTGATCACTCAACAATCAAACTTTAACCCTATAGAACATGTAAAACAGAAATGGGAGTTTAGATATTGAAACACCCATATAAAGTTAATTTAAAAATTTTAATCACTAGATAAATTAAATTTTAGATTAAAAATGATTTATTCGATCCGTATATGATTTGCTGTTATGGATTTGAAAGGAAACGAAATTTAAGTTTAAATGAATTTGAAAGGAAATATTTTAAAGGTGTTTAGGAAGGATTAATAAATCAGTTACCCTTATGAATTGTTAATTAAATAAGTTTGGATTGTTGATCGATGATTAAGAATTGGTTATTCGAGTAATTAAAGATAAATTTAGTTAAGGTCTATAAATTGATGATGTAATTAAAAGTTAAATAGTTTTAAGAATTAAATAACGAATTAATTTGTAATTAAGTGATTAATTTAAGTTGAGTACTTAGAGAGTACTTTAAGGATGGGTTAATGAATATAGCCAGTGAAAGAACCAGGACCAAGGGTTATTAAATGGTCTATTGATGTGATTAATATAAGGTAATTAATTTTATTAATAAATTAAGGATAATCAATTTTGAAATTTGATACGTATAATTACTTAATGTAATTTATAAAGTAGGATTTCTTGGAGAGGTAATTAGAGATACTTGAAAGTACTGGATGAAATAAATTAATGAATGGATAATAAATGGAAGTAATTTAGATTTAAATTACTTGGTGGAATTGATGAGAAGGTAAGTACTTAGTAGAAGTAATTGAAGGTAAATTTATCAGGAGATTAATTAGAGAAAATTTACTATCCTTTGAAACAATTTCACTGGGGTAAATTTAAGATAGATATTTAGGGAATGATAAGTTAACGAAGTGTAACTACTTATTAGTAAGTAAGCAGGATTTCAATGATTAATATTGTAGGTTTAACTAATATAATTAAATTATATATTTAATGATGTAATCAAAGACCGATAATTAAGATTGATAATCCATAATAAGTGACTTATGAAGTTAATTAATATAAGTAATTAAAGATTAATGTAATTAAAATAGTTAATTTATCCATGAAGTAATTAAGACTACTTATTGATTTCGGTTAAGAATAATTAATATCGTGAAGTTAGTAAAGATAATTACATGAATGCAATTGGAAGAAAATTAATCCAGGGTGATTAATTAAGGTCAATAATGATGGGTTGACCAATTAATTGATGTGGAATTAATTAACGAAGCTAAGTGATTGAAGTTTGGAATTCAATTTGAATCAATTGAAATGGTTTGTATGTGATTAAGCTTTACTTATGGATGATTGAATGGTATTGGATGTTTGAATGAGTTGATATCTCTGATATGAAATATTGTGTATTTCATTTGAATGATTTGGGTTAGAATAACATGAGTTTCGAAGGGACCGGAGTCGGGCATTAGGAAATACCCGAAACCATTTCGGATTAAAAATAAATTAACGTGTAAAATCAATAGGCTGGACTAAAATGATTAAGTGGATTGGATTATTTTATCTGAGTTTGGTACTAGAAATTGAAATATGGAATAAGTGTGTTAAAGCAAATTGTGAATTTGTTAAGTTGATACAAGTTACCCGGGTTTATATAAGCTGTTGCTTTGGTATTCCATGTTAGCTGAGTTTACTCACGCTGGTTTCCAGCCTGACCCGGGTGTTACTTTGATGTAATGCTCGGGTTAGACCGCATATTACAGATTTTCAGGTAGGACGTTCTGGAGCTCAGGAGACGAGCTGGATGGCAAGCACGTATAGAGTATTTCCGCTGCTGTATATTATTGCTTCTGAGGCATAATTACTGTTTGTATTCAGTGACTGTGTACATGTAACTCTGATGTATAAAAATGTAATCGACAGATATGGTATTCTGTTGTAAACTGTATCTATTTATTATTATATTTTATCCGCTGCATATGTGAGATGTTTGGTGTTCTGTTCTTATTCTTCTATCTCTTTCTTCTTCTTCATAACTATCTGGAATTTTCGGGATCGAAAATTTTGGGTTGTTACAAAATTTCTCATTTTTATTTATAATAAACCCCATATTAAATCAAATACTTCTTTTAAAAATTAATAAAAGAAACGTTTGGAAATAATTATCAAAATTATTGCACTTCTTTAAATTAAAATCATGTTTTTCTCATTTTAATACAGACAATCAAAAATAAAGTTTCAAAACTTTATTTTCACATTTTGAAACCCATTGTTTATTTAAAATTTACAATTTTAAATCTCCAGTTTAATTTTTGTCTCACAATTTTAAATTATAACCATCGTCATAATTTAATATTACAGGTAATCATCTAACCCAGGGTTGTTACAATATTCGATCATGCACTAAGACATCTTAGCTAAAGAGGTAGCTAGTCAGACTATTTTTATATATTCAAAACCTCAAGGGATCATACATGTCAAAGAAGACAGAAGCAATGGAGTGAAACATAACTCTGCTTATTATTACACGAATTTAGGTTTCAGAACTCTCATTTCTAAAATATCAGTAACACCCGAATCTGGGTTTCGGATCTTTATCAATCACTAACTTATTATGCTCAAATCTAGGTATTAAGACTGCTACTTGTCTAAAACCTAATCTAGGTACAAGATCTTTGGATTTCTATTGATCATAAATGCCTGAATCTAGGTCAAAGAATATCATAAGAAAGATCGCTATTATGAGATTCTGAATGTGAACTTCAGATTTCTTATTTTTTAAATCCCATTAATGTCTAGGAATAGTCGAAGATTTTCTACTTCAAAATTTCCGAAATTAAATTCTGGATTTGGTTCTTTATTATATATAGGTTACATTCTAATGTTTATACCCCTATGATAAGGCAGAATTTTCTACCAGCAAATTTTGAACATTCCAGTCAAGTGGAAAGAGTTTAATTCTTGATCTATCTCATCATGGTTAAAGATGAGACTTTAACATTTATTATACACTACTTTTCATACAATTGACAGGATGATTTGTTAATCCAAGAAAATGACAAACATAGACAAATATGTCAATTTCAAGCTAACGATTAGAAATATTGTTTGCTACATGCTTTTCAGGAAAATGAGAACAACAAGGAATAGAAAAAAATTCAGCAAGTCCAAAAACCAATAAATGAGCAATTCAAAGGCATTTCAGAAGTAACATTATAGAAAAGAATCGCAACTCATGTGATATTTACAAAATTTATGTGATTCGCATAAGTTACAAAATCGTTTACAAAACTATGAAATATTTACATATACACAAGATTAATTTACATAATGGATTACAAATCATGACCGGCTTTATCAAGAGCTTTCGCAACTAAAGGATCTACAATATGACGATTACGACACATAAAACTTCCTTAAGTTTCTTTTCCTTCCTTCTTAGATCGCATCAATATTGGTCTTTAGGGCACGGTTAAAGGCTCTGTTTGTAGCCTGGAGGGTTTTGTTTTCCCTTTTCAACTTTGTGACGTGGTTGTCAAGCAAGTAGTTGTCGTGTTCTAGCTTCTGATTCATGGCAGCGTACTCAATAATAGTCTGGGAGAACTTCACTTTTTGCTGCTCATCAAAATACGTGGCAATTTCAAAATTTACTCTCCGGCACTAGTTCCCCACTATGTTACCATCTAAGCCCACGGGAGGTTAAGCATAATTCAAAATTTCTCAGCTGTGAGAAGCTTCGACCATGTATGTTTAAAAACCTATGGAGTAGCTTGGGGGGCTGGAGAATCAATATTAGAAATCTTGTCCCCCATAATGAACTTCAAAGAGGCACAATGCGCCTGGCTATTTTTTAATTTCACCTCCAAGTCACTTATCTGTTGAATAAGTTATGACATTTTCCAATCAAAGTCAATGAAGGGATTCATCTTTAGTTGTCACTTAAGAGCGGTAGTCGGCTCATCCTTATTTCTAATTTCTGACTCGAGATAAGCAATATGATCTTTGTGGTTGCTGGCGATGGTTTTTTGAAGAAAGTATCTCTTATGCCATTTCACGGCTTCAACATTACCACCAAAGTGCTCTAGTAAGACTTCATTATTGACCATGATCTCTCTGATCACTGTTAAAAGTCTCCCTCTGATAGCATCAATGTGTGCCAATAATTTATATGAAAGTGGTGTTGTAAATAACTATAGCTCCTACTTAAGCAAAAGAAATAAACTGAAAGTCAAGATCGGGATAAAAGATATTTGTATTATTGTGGTAACGAATTACAACTTAAACAGCAACAAAGTTAAAACATAAAACATGCGATTGGATTACATTTAAAGTTCAGAAACTACTTTCCTAACTTCATCTAGAAAGTTAGCTGAAAGCATAACTGTCGAATCAAAGGACATAATAACTCCTTCGGGGGTTATGACTAGCGGGCAATAACTATAGTCCTATTTCCCAGCCTAGGGACTATCACAACCCCAAATGAATTTTGATTGAAATGTCCTAATCCCTTCAAGGAATGTTTCCTTCTCATCGTCGAGGAATTCAAAACTGAGGCGAGGGTACTCAAAATACAATTTTTTTAAATCTCGAAGAAAGCGATATCTCGATAATTTCTATGTCTTTAAAATTGATGCACTTTTAAAGCAAAACCTTTTCAAATTTACATATTAGCTGAAGTGGTCTCTAGGGATGAGTCGACCTTAAGAACTAACATTATGTAATAGTACAGTAAAGAAAAGCTAAGCATAGAAAATAGAGCTAAGACATATATCTATAAATCAAGTAACTATTACATGTTAATAATCATTCATTTGGTTCATGAAAAATAGATCTGGAGAAAAACTCAGAAATAGATTTATCTTTATAGTACTTAAGTTTTTCAGTGGGGAGGTTTTGAGGAATTTGCCTGACTCGTGGTAAATTCCAACAAGCTCCGAGATGCGGATCGAGTCTGAATTCATCTAAATATCATTTGTGGAAACGTCCGAGTAGACCCCCGCTGAATTCTTCTAAGTACGAAAAAATATATAATCAAATCTCTACAGTAAGCTTTATATAAAAAAATAACTAAAATATCTCTTTCTTCAATCATCATCCAAAATAAAGTGAGCAACACCCAATTCTCCATCAAGAGAGCATCATATCAGAGACGCGCTCTCTTTAATAATGGGACATCCCTCTAATTTTTAATAGGTTCTAAAACTGAGGCACTTCGGTCAAGATTGTGTTTTGTTTTATAGGGAAATTAAGACTTCCTCCTAATCTAAAATGAATGGTTTTACACTAATTATTATCTTTGAAGAGAAAGATGTTTAAACAAGGAATTCCATACTTGAGAAATTGGGACAAAAGCCTGAAAGGCCTACTCTTTTCCTTATGGATCCTCAGTATGAATGGAAGAATTTTCCTCCTTAAGAGGAGCAGAGGGCCCGTAGGATGCAATAGGCATATCCTTCTTGTGAGATGGTTCTTTTTCAAGAAATTCAGCTTGGTCGCCCCCATCCTTTTCAAAAACTTTAAAAGGGACCCCTTGTCTCCGCCAAGGCCTTGGCCTCCAGTAGGGTCATCATCATTGTCGTCATCGTCATCATTATCATTGTCACTACCTTTGCGACCATCATTATCCTTTTACTTACTAGCGTTATCTGTGTCACCCTCCTCCTCAAAGTTAGATTTGATTTCGGAGGAGGGAACATCAAAAGAAAGGATTTCAGCTACATTAATTTCTTCCTTGCCCTCAGGTTCAATACCCAGCTTCATCTAGTTGATTTTTCCCATCACTCTTTCGGTTAAGGTAGGGTCAACTAAAGGAAAGCCACGGTTAGGGAAATTCTTGTAGTTGTCAGTATATGAAAGCATAAGGGCATCATTATAGTTCTTTAGCATCATCGGCCCTAAGGCGACATCGACAAACTGAGAAACTTGCTGCTTGACATCAGAAAGGGTATGAATAGCAAGTTTAAGCTTAGAATTTTCCTCCTGCGGCTTGGAGGATTCGAATAAAGACTTTGAAACGTGTTCATTCGGAATTATCTAGCTCTTAGAAATTTATAGTGAGAAGAGTAGAACAATTTAGCAATTGGGAAAAAACAAAAAAAACAATGACGATAAGGCTAACTGAGTAAGAGCTTACCAAAAGTTGCTACTCCATTAGAGAGCGATAATTTCCTACCAAGTCTGAAGAGAAAGAGGGCGGACAAGAAGAAGTGAAGGATTCAGAATGCATGATGAGCTCGATCGTTTCTCCAACATTCACTACGCCATAAATGGCCTACTGCAACACAAAAAAAATGTTGGCTCAGGCCCGAAAAATGTTGCCATAGGTCTATGGCAACACTTTTAGGGTGATGCAATTTTTGCCGTTGCCTTAGACCTCAAAGGCAACATTTTGACTATCTAAGGCAACATAAGTAATATTGTTGCAATAGAACCCTATTTGGGTCTATGGCAACACCCATAGGTATCTGTAGCAACATTCCAAAATGTTGCTATAGATATGAACTTTTTGAATGTGTGGGGCCCACAATGTAGAGCATATTTGATTTTTTAATAAAAATAAATATTTATTTAATAAAATGCTATTACACAGAATTTGATATTTAAACAGTAATTTATTTAAATAAATATTTTATTTCAACATTTGAAATTGTACAAATTCCTGACTCCACTATTTTACAATACAATGATATATAACACTGATATTCACATATACTGATATTCCTCACTACATCACTCAGTTCACTCATTACATATGCAGTTTCAATTTATACATACACCGACACTGACAAATATATGCCGAGCCGAAGGCGAGCCGAGTGCCGAGCCGAAGGCGAGCCGAGTGCCGAGCCGAAGGCGAGCCGAGTGCCGAGCCGAAGGCGAGCCGAGTGCGGAGCCGAAGGCGAGCCGAGAAGCGGGTCCGGGCGCAGCGCCGGCGGGGGTCCGGGGCACCGCAGTCCCGGCGGGGATCGACCAAGTGGGCACCGCCCGATTCATCCGATTTCGGAAGATCGAGCCTTCTTTGAAATGACGTAAAATGATGCACAAATGAAGACTGAGCTTAATTCCTATCCTCCATCTCCTCGCCTAAATCTGCTTGAATCCCCTACGGCCAAACACCAAAACTCTACTGCAAACTCTTCAATTTCCAATCACCACATTAGCTTCTCTCCGTAACCAATACACAACAGCACTCTACCATTGTCAAACTCCAAACTCCGTCTACATCTCTCTGCCAACATTCAGGCATCACATTGCCAACTAAAACTCCTCTGCATCACCAACTTCCACCATCACTTCCATAACTTACCAAACCAACCAACCAACCTTCAACCAATACAACTACATCCAGATTCAATGGTGAACCAACCAACCAGATTATGAACTTGCGATGGACTTGCGATGGAGGCACAGGGCATCCAGAAGCAGTACATACCCAGCCAGATTCTGAAACATTAACAAGTGTTAAAGGAGCATTTGCACAAACATATGGGGGGCATACTATCTTATTGAAATTACCAGTACCAAGTGAAGCAACCGCAATCATAGGGGAAAGTATGAAGAGATCAGCCTGGGATCTGCTCTGAACTTGCGATGGAAAGTACGAAGTGAACCAAAATCTCGAGGGCAGCAGTTCGGGTTTTGGGGGAAATTTCATATCAAAGCAATTCCTTTATCATCTCCACAAAAGCTTGCATACATCAGGAAGAACATCAACAGGCTTCATACTCATCCATGATCATTTCACAGTTGCATCTCGGATTATTCAATTATCGATTGCACTAACTCCAACATCATCGTTCCTAGCAGGCTGCTCCTTTTTGACGTCTAGCATCAACCAGATTTTACAACATCTCTAAGTGATTACGGGGCAACAATTTCATTTCCACAGAGACTAATTCAAAGTTGCAGTCACGATTCAAATCTAAAGTCATCTCTAACTCGACTATAAGATCGTATCACAAGTTCAACCAACATAGCAACTCGAGGCTTTCGATAAGGCTGTGTTTCGATCGAGAATCTTCATTACCAGATTTTCAAACAGCGAAGAATTTCAAACTCATGGTGGTGTTTTGAATCTCCAAGCGAGCATTTGCAGGTAGCATATTAGCTAGGCGAATTTGCAACAGCCCTGGCGTGATTGCGATATCTTCAAGCGGCGGCAGATCTAGGCGGCAGAGCAATTTCTTTTGACCTGTTTTATTTTTGAATGGTGATTAATTGGTGAAGACATGAGCTGTTCCATTTGGGAGGAAATTTATTTTGACTGGTCAATGAAGCGTTAAAAAGGTAAAAGGGAAATTTCTTTCAAAGCTCCTCATAATTCAGATTTACGCCTTTGGGCTCGGTTATGGGAGGAGGCGAATGGGAGGAGGCGACTGGGAGGAGGCAGGCGACTGGGAGGAGGCGACTGGGAGGAGGCAGGCGACTGGGAGGAGGCGACTGGGAGGAGGCGAGGAGACTGGGAGGAGGCGAATGGGAGCGACTGGGAGGAGGCGAATTGGAGGAGACGAATTGAAATGAAAACCAAAAGGGGATCTGAACTAGTTTAGGCGGGAAAACGAAATTTTGGGCCAAATTGCAGTGGTGATCCATTTTAACAACCAGATTAAATGTAGATCGTTGGATCGTATTCACGCGGATTGCTAATTTTATTAATTTTTTAATCTGAATACATCTATTGCAACACTATATAAAAATGTTGCATCGTGTTACACTTGTTTAGCTAGAGCAACACATTTTTATGGCTAAGGTAACACCAAAAATGCAACGTTGCAGTAGGACCAAAATTTTATAGCTGTCGCAACATTTTAGCTGGCAACACCTTGCAAAAGTGTTGCAGAAGGTCATTTATGGCGTAGTGATTTATAGATGGAGGAGTAGAAGACGATGACTTCGAAAGAATTTGTTTCATGGAATGAGTCGTCAATAAAGCTAGCTACATCTACTCAAATGTAGCTGGGGAATTGAAGATAGACATGCGTGAAAAAGGGTCAAGAAAGGCGGAGTTTGCTCCGGTTTATCTTTGGGGGCTTCAACAGTGGGGCTCTACGAAACTTGTTTAAAAGATAGGCATCCCTCCTTTTCCTCTGCATCAATAATTTTAGCGACTTTTTCCGGGGGCGCATCGTCAGGAGACTTCATTAGCTTCCTTTATAAAGTTTTCTTGGATTTTGCACAGGCTACCATGATTGATGTCACTCCAGAAGTTGAAGGAGGTGGGGCAGCACCACTAAAAGATAATATGACTTGCGAAGAAGCTGGAAGAAATTCAAGCAGATGTAAAGTCAGTCAAAATAATTCAAAGAATACCAAAAAAATACTAGATTAATAATATACTAGAAGGGTCATCACAGATAGGTGACATTGGAGAGAAGCGTTCAACATCTCCCAGGGAGAGAAAGTGTATGGCGCGTGAAATGTGCATGATAGAAGGAGTACCTTAGATCCTCTATCCCACTGGCAGAAGAGAGTGATTTCTTAAGTTTGAGGGAGTTAGAGGCATCAATCTACTCCCAATTTGTGTTGAAGCTACAATTAGAAATCTATTATCCTCTTGTTGAAATACCTTCACACCCCTTAATATACCCAAATGGACACGCTAAAAGGCGTGGTGCGTTGTAGGTATAACTGAAACTAACAGAGACTAAGATTCACAAGACAAAAATAGGTAAAAATAGCGGAAACTAAATAATAACTTAATTGAAACAAAGCATCATAATTACTTCATAAACAAATCAAATACCAAATATAACATCCATATCTCAAAACTCAGCATGTCTTATGAAATAAAAATTCAGTCTCAAAATCAGAGTACACAATATCCCTCAAAATAAGCTAGTACAGAGAAAAGAAAAAAGATGAAAGTAAAAGAAGTACATAGATCAAATCTCCTCCAAGAAACTCCAAGCTGCAGTAATCTACCGACTTATCCCTTGATTTCCTAAGGGGGGAAGGGAAAATATAGGAGTGGG
The DNA here is from genome assembly GCA_030737815.1 of Allium fistulosum. Taxonomy (NCBI): domain Eukaryota; kingdom Viridiplantae; phylum Streptophyta; class Magnoliopsida; order Asparagales; family Amaryllidaceae; genus Allium; species Allium fistulosum. The sequence goes on from CM060904.1 coordinate 133,994,151, forward strand.
TCAGACTAAAAGTCTGCTGAATGATAGTAATTACTATAGTCTTTAAGCATGATAAAGTAATAGACTCTACAACATTTCTAGCATAAATAAGGATAATAAAGGAAATAGGAAAGGGACAAACTGGAAATAAGTATGATTAAATATTGCTTAATTTATAAGGTAGGTTAGCTTTGATTGCTTGCACTTGTCCTTGACTTCTATTTTGATTAGGATGAATTCCTAATCCTATAATTACGATATAACCCTAATTCTACCCTTTTTGATCGACCTGCTACACCATAAGCCTTATTGTGGACCAACCGCTATATATCTCCCTACACAGCAGCCAATGGTATCTACGAAAGATGCATAGAGCAATTACTGTGGATCTGGACGACATATATAGCTCCCTGCACAGAAGGCAATGGTGTCTATGAAAGACACCCATACTAAGCGCTTGAAACTCATAGCTATTACTGAGCACCCGTAGTGGAAGCCGCACGCATAATGCCATCATTCCCATGCTACCTTTTGCTCCACCTATTAGGTCTTATTATTACCTCAACATCCAGCATAAGTGTGCCCCTCATCCCACTTCAGGCTAACGTGAGATCACCGTGTATCCACAGAATCAATAGGGAAAATTCTGTTGGTACCGGCCCTCCATCCAAACAATATCTAATTGCACCCCTTATCCAAATCCTCCATGATTTGGACTTCTTTTTGACCAACTACTACCATTCTTAGCATAAGCATGCCCTAGGCTTACCTTTTTGTCTAATAGGGAATGCTATTTGGTACATGTCCTACTTTCATCATCTTTGCTTATTAACTTAGATAATTTATTTTAAATAAGCCTTTACGATTTTATCCCTACTATCTTTGCTTATTAATTTATCCTAAGTCTTAAAATAAGCGTCATTTTGTTTCATTTCTTATTATAACTTATGTTATAATCATGCTTATTACTTAACCCAAGGTCTAACTGTGAAAATAAGCTTCTTTCATCTTTTATTTTATCTAGTTATAATTCTAAGTTATAACTATACCGATTATATTTAATTAGTCAATTTCTAATTATAATTAGGCGTAATTTCAGTCCAATTCCATTATTTATTGCAGTCTTTATAATTTACATCTTATTTTCTTCATTCGATATTCTTACTTATATAATTTATATTCACGTTTAATTTATTCTAATCCATAAGCGAAGAAAAGGGGGATGAAGAAAACAGATGCTTGCAAAAAATCCAAAACGTCGAAAAATATGTAAATAAGAAATAAATAACAGTAAATAAACTTAATTACTGTTAATACTGTAAATAAATAAAAAGGTATGCTTAATAGTAATAAATTATAATTAACAGAAATAAACAAAATTACTGAAAGAATTGTTGAAGGGGAATAGACTGAAAATAATGCTAAAAACTGTAAATAAACTACTGAAAAGGCAATTCCAAAAATCGTAGTAAAACTACAACTATTGGAAACCCTATTATTTTAAATTAATTAAAGAAACCTTCAAATAATTAGAACCACTCACCCCCGGTCCTAAGCTCTTCATTTAGTCCTCCTGGATCCACTTGGAGTTGTAAAATAATTTAATTTATAACGATTTTCTCCTTTGGAAAAATTATTCCATTTAGGGTCCTTCCTAGAAAGGCGAATCCAATTGGAGAAAACCAAAATGAGAAAACGTGTTAGGTCTAGGGGTCTATTTATAGGTGTAGAAGTGGATCTCGAACCGTTGGATTTGGAGATTGAATAAGATGCAACCATGTCATAGGCTGAATAGGGGTCAGCAGATGCAGAAACGGAAGGACCATATTAGTTAAAACAATGCGAAATACGTCGTTTAGGGTTGTGGAACGTTTAAACGAACTAACGTTTGTTCGCTTGCCAAAAAGTGATGCGGGTCGACTGGGCGATCGACCGCTCCCTTCCCCAGGTCGACCGACCGGTCGACCTGACCACATTTTTTTATTTCTGCTTATTTTGTTCATTTTATAACTTGGTCATAATAACTCGGTTTCTGATGTTCTATATATGAAAATTGACCATAAAATTACCACAGACACAATGGTGCTACTTCCATGGCTTAATTCTTATAATTTCACAAAATTATTTTATTATCTAATTAATTAATGAATTAATTATTATGGGTTAAATTTCGGGTTGTTACATTCTCTTCTCCTTAAGGGATTTCGTCCTCGAAACCTCTAAGGATAAAAGATTGTACCAAATGTTTTCATCCAACTCTACAACCAACTACTCAATCATCAACCATTCATCCATTTTCCTTAAGTTTTTCTAATGCAATTTATGATACTTATGCAATTAGTGTAGTGTAAATGTCCTTAACTAATGCAAAAGATTAGGTGGTCTGCTGATTCAGTTGACCTCCTTTTTATGCAATTATGTCTGTGCCATGTATCCAAATGAATGCAAAAATTTCCTAATGATACTGATAATTCTATATGCATGCTACAAAAATCATCCAATGCAATTATCATGTGATAATCATCCATTCATAGCAATCATGAAAATAAAATAAAAATGTGCACACATCCATATACATATGCTCTAGTGTCCTAGTTAGGCCGATCCCTATGGAATAATAACGCCTAGTGTACCTATATGTGTCCATAGCATCCCCTAGCAAACACTTGCAATCAATAGCATACATCATTCATAACATGTTCTATTAACATGTTTACATCAAATCCTACCATTAATAGGTTAAATCCTAAGTTCTACCCTCCCAAAGGATAATGAAGGGACTATTCAAATCTGAAGATGGAAAAAAGAATTCTAAAACTTACTATCAAAAAGATGAGGATAGGAAGTATGAATCTTCTCTTCTACTTCCTAAGTGGCGTCTGCAGCATTATCTCCCTATTGCACCTTCACCAGTGGAACCTCCTTATTTCTTAGGCGCTTGATGTCTCTTCCAACAATCTTCATGGGGATACGCCGAACAGAAGCTTCCCTTTCTACCTCCACCTCCCCTAATTGACTAGGCTTTACAACCTCCACTGAGTAATTTAACACTTTCAAAAGTGTGAAACAAGGAAAACGTCATGCACTCCTGTGAGCCTCTCTGGTAGCTTCACTCGATAAGCCACTTCCCAACTCTCTATGTGATAGGAAATGGTCCAACAAATCCAGAGGCTAACTTTCCATTTGGTCCGAATCTTACCACCTTCCTAAGTGAGGATACTTTGATAAAAACTAAGTCTCCAACCTCAAACTCTATGTCTCTCCTCCGCTTATCCGCATATGACTTTTGTTTGTCTTGAACCGTCTTCATCCTTTGCCGAATCAAATCCACCCTCTCAGAGGTCTCCCTAACCCTATCGGGTCCAAGTAGTAACTTCTCCGTACTCTACCCAACATGATGGGGACTTGCAAGATCTTCCATATAAAGCCTCAAATGGTGCCATTCCTATACTTGTTTGGTAACTATTATTGTATGCAAACTCAGCCAACGGAAGACACTCCTCCCAAGTTCCTCCAAAGTCCAAAATGCACATCCACAGCAAATCCTCAAGCACCTTATTTATCCTCTCCGTTTGGCCATCTGTCTGGGGGTGATAGGTCGTACTCAACCTAAGTTGCATCCCTAGCGCCTCCTGTAAGCTTCTCCAAAACTCACTAGTGAAAATGGGATCTCTATCACTAACAATGCTAGAAGGAACTCCGTGTAGACGGACTATCTCGCAAATATACAAGGATGCCAAATATGAAGCCATACACTTGCTCCTAACTGCGATGAAGTGAGTACTCTTGGTCAATCTATCAATAATCACCCAAATGCTAGTGTTTTCATTCCTAGAATGGGGCATACCATTAATGAAATCCATAGAAACACTGTCCCACTTCTACTTCGGCACATCTAAGGGCTGAAGTAATCCACCTGGCTTCTGTTGCTCTTCTTTTACCCTTTGGCATATGAGACACTTAGCTACGAATTACGCCATGTCCTTCTTTATGCATCCCGATAGAACTTCCTCTTCATATCCCAATACATTTTGTCTCCACCTGGATGAATTGTCATACAGGAATGGTGCGCCTCCTCCAAAACTGCTCTCAACAAATCACTAGCACGTGGAACACAAAACCTCCCATCTCTCGTAAGCCATCCTCTGCTATCTATGGAATAGTGTTGGAGATGTCGCGAGATCTCTCCTTGACTAATCCTATCCATAATGTCCATGAGCTCTGAATCCTCTTGCTACCTTGAGCCAATATGATCCATAAGGGTAGGCCTCACCTCTAATGTTGCCAATAATCCGAGAGTAATGTCCATAGAGGGCTTAAAATCAAAAGTAGAAATAAACTCCAAGTTCCTCTATTCTACAAACAAAGGACTAAGGGTTGCTTTCTTTCTACTCAATGCATCCGCAAACACATTACCCTTGCCAAGGGTATAAACTATCTCAAAATCATACGAGGCTAAAAAAATACATCTACCTCTATTGCCTCAAGTTTAAGTCTTTCTGCGAGAATAGGTACTTCAAAGACTTATGGTCAGTAAAATGCTCTAACCTCTCTCCAAGCGAATAGTGCCTCACATACTTAAGTGCAAATAATATGGCAGCCAACTCCAAATCGTGGGTAGGGTAGTTCTTCTCATGCGTCCTCAACTGCCTACTACCATAACACACTACCCACCCTTCTTGCATCAACACTGCTCCTAGACCCGTTCTGCATGCATCCATGTATACAGTGAATGGCTTAGCTCCGTCAGGTAAAAATAATACTGATGCACTAGTAAGGGATCTTTTAAGCTTCATGAAGGAATCCTCACAATCCTCGTCCCACAGTAAGCTTTATTCTTCTTAGTAAGGCGCATGAGTGGTGCCGAAATCTTGGCAAAGTCTCTAATGAACTTCCTATAGTAGCCAACCAACACTAGGAAGCTCCTAACCTCGGTAACATTCTTGGGGGTCTTCCAATCTTGCACTGAAATAACCTTGTTGGGGTCAACAAACAAACCTTCCTTCAAGACTACGTGCCCTAAGAAACGAACTTCCTCTCTCCAAAAATGACACTTCGAAAACTTAGCTCTCAAATGATGATTACGAAGTATGCGAAGAAGTTCTTCCAAGTGAACAACATGGTCCTCCATATTCTTGGAAAATACATAGATATCATCCACGAATACCACCATAAACTTATTTATGACATCCCTAAAGACGCGGCTCATCAAATTAATGAAATAAGATGAGGAATTGGTTAGCCCAAAAGGCATAACCAACCACTCAAAGAACCCGTCTAGTGTCCTAAAGGAATTCTTATCTATGTTGTCATTGGCGACTCTAAGCAGATGGAATCCCATGGTTAAATCAAGCTGAGAGAAAACTGAAGAACCTAACAACTGGTCAAAAATATCATCAACCTTAGGGAGTGGATATCCGTTCTTCTTGGTGAGCTTATATAATTCCCTATAGTCCATGAAAAGTCGGATAGAGCCATCCGCCTTAGTGGCGAAGATGGCTAGCGCTCCCCACTACGATATGCTCCTTCTTATGAATCCCTTCTCCCAAAGCTCATGAATCTGCTTGCTCAATTCTTTCCTCTCCCTAAGTGCCATATGTCTCACTGGTAATGCTATTGGCTTGGCATTCTCGGTCAAATAAATCCTGAAGTCAATCTCTCTCATATGAGGTAGTCCCCTAACCTCCTCAAAGATTTCTATAAAATCTCTGACGATAGGAAGCAAATGCAACTTTGATGACGATGAACCGAGGGAATAGAGAAAACTCAACATTACTGACCCTTGCGGGTTGCAAGATACCTCTAGAGTCCTGTCACTGCAAGTATAAAGTCTAACGACTCTCCACTTGCAGTCTAAGATAGCTCGATATGTGGATAGGCAATCCTTCCCTAAGATCATCCCATACCTCGAGAATCCCAAAACATAGGTGTCGCAGTCAAATTATACGCCTAGGATAAAGATTTTCAAACCCCTACAAACCATAGATAAGTGTGTCGATCCTCTTATGGGGTTTGAAACAATAATGGAGTCTACTACTAATGATATGTCAATCTACTAAAGAACTAGAGATAAAAGAATGTGATGCACCTGAATCAAGTAAAGTCTGAATGGGAAAATCGGATATAGAAATCAAACCTTCGACTGTAACTTTCATACCACTATCTGGAATGCTACCGGAAGGTGTTGCATCTAACATCTGAATATTCACAACTGGTACACTCGCCCCTTGGGAACAACTCCTACTTATATGACCGGGCTGCCCGTAAGTATAGCACTTACCCTTCATCTTCTCCTTCCAGCAATCCTTGGCCATATGTCCAACCTTCCCACAACTATGGAACATTATTCCTTTCTTAATCTGCTTCTAAGGACCATCACCTTTCTTCTTCTTCTTATTCTTTTCCTAACACTTCTTCTTTGAACCTTTTGATTTAACCTCCTCTTTAGACTCTCCTTATAGGACTTATCCAACATAAGTGCCATCTCAACCACAGACTCATAAGTAGCACCGATCGGTACGTGGGTCAGCAATAATCCCTGAAGGGGTTAATTCAATCCCTTCGAAAAACTTCATAGCTTTCTTGTGTGAAACCGTGATAACTCATTGAATTGATTGATGTATTCCTTAACACACAAACTCCCCTACTTCAAATTGATAAACTTCTCCAGCTGAACACTCTCTTCCTCCTGAGATAGAAATTTCCTATTGAATCGCTTGTGGAATCCATCCCAAGTAATATTCCTTCCCTCTGACTAGATCACCTCCCACCAATATGATGCCTCCTCCTTTAGCTGCCAAGCGGCTAGCTGAACTTGCTGCTGACCATCCAATCCCAAATGATCGAAAATTTTCTTGCCCTAAGCTATGCTCTCGCCTCCACAAAAGTCTCCTTGCCGAAAAAAGTCTTCCTGCCCAAACTTGCAAAATCTTTACAAAGCTTGGAGAAATTAATGGTGGCAGGTGGGTTGATGGGATTCCCACTCGTTGGTGCAGGATTGGACGCAGGCCCGTGCACCTCTGGAGTCGTGGCTTGTAAGTACCTATGAAACTAGGCTGGGACTGGAATGCCCTCGGGAAGGTTCGGGGCATCAACCATTCTACGAAAAGAAAATGATAGTTTAGGAAAGAGTCAAAGGGGAATTGAACTAGACTTATGAGGCGATTTTTATGAAAATTCCTTTATACTTAAAATCATTTCTAAAATTTCTTTTCTGAAAAATACTTTTAAAACAAGTTATTTTGAAAAATATTTTACTTTCAAAAATAAATTTTTGGAAACCTGTAACATGGCTCTAATACCAAGTGAAACACTTCACACCCCTTTATATACCCAAAAGGACACATTAAAATGCATGGTATGTTAAAGGTATAACTGAAACTAACAGAGACTAAGATTCACAAGACAAAAATAGGTAAAAATAGTGGTAATTAGAATAATAACTTAATTGAAACAAAGCTTCATAATTACTTCATAAATAAGTCAAATACCAAATGCAACGTCCATATTTCAAAACCCATCATGTCTTATGAAATAAAAATTCATAGTCTCAAATCAGAGTACATAATATCCCTCAAAATAAGCCAATACATAGAAAGGAGAAAAGTTGAAAGTAAAAGAAGTACATAGAAGAAATCTCCTCCGATAAATTCCAAGCTGCAGCAATCTACTGACTTCTCCCTCGATTGCCTAAGAGGGGAATGGGAAAAAGGGGAGTGGGTCAGACTAAAAGTCTAGTGAATGATAGTAATTACTAGAGTCTTTAAGCAAGATAAAGTAATAGGCACTACAATAGTTCTAGCGTAAATAAGGATAATAAAGGAAATAGGAAAGAGACAAACTAGAAATAAGTACGATTAAATATTGCTTAATTTATAAGGTATGTTAAATTTGATTGCTTCCACTTGTACTTGACTTCTGTTTTGGTTAGGCTGAATTCCTAATCCTATAATTAGGATATAACCCTAATTCTACCCTTTTCAATCGACCTGCTACTCCATATACCTTATTACGGACCAGCCTCTATATAACTCCATACACGACAACCAATGGTATCTATAGAAGATGCACATAGCAACTACTATGGATCTGGACCACATATATAGCTTCCTACACAGAAGGCAATGGTGTTTATGAAATATACCCATACTAAGCGCTTGGAACTCATAACTATTACTGATCACCCGCACTAGAAGCCTCACGCGTAACTGCCATCATGCCTATGGTACCTTTTGCACCACCTATTGGGTCTTCTTATTACCTCAACATCTAGCATAAGCGGACCCCTCATCCCACTTCAGGCTAACATGAGATCACAGTGTGTCCATAGAATCTATATGGGAAATGCTTTTGGTACTGGCCCTTCATCCAAACAATATCTAGTTGCGCCCATTATCCAAATCTCCCGTGATTTGGACTTCTATTTGACGAACTACTACCATTCTTAGCATAAGCTTCCCCAGGCTCACATTTTTGTCTAATAAGGAATGTTATTTGGTATAGGTCCTACTTTCATCTTTGCTTATTAACTTAGATAATTCATTTTAAATAAGCCTTTATGATTTTATCCTTACTATCTTTGCTTATCAATTTATCTTAAGTTTTAAAATAAGCCTCATCATGTTCCATTTCTTATTATAACCTATGTTATAATCATGCTTATTACTTAACCCAAGGTCTAAGTGTGAAAATAAGCTTCTTTAATCTTTTACTCTATTTAGTTAAAATTCTAAGTTATAACTATGCCAATTATCTTTAATTAGTCCAATTCTAATTATAATCAAGCGTAATTTCAGTCCAATTCCATTATTTATTACAGTCTTTATAATTTACATCTTATTTTCTTAATTCGATATTCTTACTTATATAATCCATATTCGCGTTTAATTTATTCTAATCCATAAGCGAAGAAAAGGGGGATGAAGAGAGCAGACACTTGCATAAAATCCAAAACGTCGAAAAAAATGTAAATAAGAAATATATGACAGTAAATAAACTTAATTACTGTAAATACTGTAAATAAATAAAAAGCTATGCTTAACAGTAACAAATTATAATTAATAGAAATAAACAAAAATTACTGAAAGAATAGCTAAAAGGGAACAGACTGAAAATATTTCTAAAAACTGTAAATAAACTACTGAAAAGGCTATTCCAAAAATCGTAGTAAAACTACAACTATTGGAAACCCTATTATTTTAAATTAATTAAGGAAGTCTTAAAATAATTACAATCACTCACCTCCGGTCCTAAGCTCTTCCTTTGGTCTTCCCGGATCCACATGGAGTTGTAAAACAATTTAATTTATAATGATTTTCTCTTTTGAAAAAATTATCCGGTTTAAGGTCCTTCCTACAAAGGTGAACCCAATTGGAGAATACCTAGAATGAGAAGTGTTAGGTCTAGGGGTCTATTTATAGGTGTAGAAGTGGATCTCGTACAGTTGGATTTGGGGATTGAATAGGATGCAACCACATCATAGGCTGAATAGGGGCCATCAGATGCAGAAAGGAGGGACCGGATTAGTTAAAATGATGCAAAGTACATCGGTTAGGGGTTTTGGAACGTTCAACCGAACGTTCGTTCGGTTGTCAAAAAGCAAGGTGGGTCGACCTTACCCTTGCCCAGGTCGACCTTACCCTTGCCCAGGTCGACCGGCTGGTCGACTTGACCATATTTTTTTATTTCTTCTTATTTTGTTTATTTTATAACTTTGTCATATTAGCTCGGTTTCTGACATTCTATATATGGAAATTGACCAGAAATTTTCACAGACATAATGGTGCTACTCCCATGGCTTAATTTTGATAATCTCACAAAGTTATTTTATTATCTAATTAATTAACGAATTAATTAACGAATTAATTATTATGGGTTAAATTTTGGATTGTTACACGGAGAATGTTAGCAAAGCATTTTACAAAGAAGAACTGGTTCTGTTGGTCCTTGAATTTGTTGACCCCATCTGATATTAACTTCTTATAGGGGTTGACTATGTACATTTGGTTGTTGAGATTGCTCAACCTTGCCAACTTGGTTAAGAAGTTTAGCACTTTATCGTTTGGAGAAGGGAGCCTAGGTTCCGGCACCATCATCTGTAGAGACATGAGATTAGTGTAGACGTTTGGAGATAGCTGGATTGGGGCGATCCCAACATGAGATAGATATGAAGATAAGAACTCCAGGAAAGGTAAAAATATTCTATGCCATATATGGATGGTAGTATAAGCAAAATACCCTTCAGGAGGGTTGTCTATATCAGTTTCCTGAGGAGGGATAGTTTCAATTCCAATGATACCAAAATCCCTAAGGATGGCATTAACTTTATCTTGGAATGCAATGGAAGAATCTTAGAATGGCTTCATCTTTTTTAGGAGAACTCATGATTCGGCCATGTGAAAACCTTTGAGTTAAAATCCATGGTTATTTATAAATTTGGAATGCATTCGAGAATTAAACAAAGAAATCTACTTAGATAACTTAAATATGAAAAAAACATAAAACTTCAAGACTGTGCAAACATTTTAAGTCAGAAACCACATAACTTGAGCATTCGACAATGTCGAAGGACAATAGCATCAACTTTAAACGAGCATACCTCAACATGGCAAATGCCTAAAAAAATTTGTTCCTTGAGCTATCGACAAAGTCGAAAGGACGAGACATAACATTAATCCATTCATCATTTTTCAACAGCGTCGAAAGCTCTATTAGAGCCTGGATACACTACAAGCATTACACAAAGCTAAAAAACAATACCTTTCGATGTTATCGAAACCAATAACTTCAAATTCCTGAATAAAATATTGATGTTGTCGAAGCCTGGCCTACCAATTGAAGTAGAAAGGTTTCAAGTTGAACTCATATATACTTTGGAAGTTTCGACAATGATTGACAAAGACAACTCTAGGGGGTTTTGACCTTGTCGGGAGCTAAATGTCGAAGGGTTCAAAGGGTTTCGACTAAGTCAAAATGTTTTACTATCGAAAGGATTCCTACAATCTGTCTAATACCATAATTTTTTGACAAGGATGACCTAATTGGCATTACAACACCTTTCGACCCCATCGAAATGGGCTAAGGGAGAAAATCCAATGTTGTTGCCTCAATCTCTTTTGAAAGGGTAGAAAAGAAATTTTGTAACGCAAAATTTTTCCTACAAACAAGCAGCTTTCGGGTAAATGGGTCAGGTTTAATTAACTCCCAAACCCGATTGCAAATCTAGTTTTCAAGAGAAATTTTCTTGAAGAACAAGTAAATCAAATCTGTAAATAAAATGAATTCGAAAGGGAAACAACATATCTCAATCTCAAAAGTTTTAAATTAATTATCGAGTTAAAAATCTGGTTTTCCCAACAACGAATAGAAAATAAAAAATTTAAAAAAAACCAAACCCGATAAGGGAATGGGTTTAAGTATCATCCATTGTCAATATTGAAAAACAAAAGTGAAAAGTGAAGCTTTAAAAACTTCCTAAAATTTGGTTAGAAAAATCTTTTCAACAAATAAATTCCAACCTGCTTCCAGAAAAATTAAGATTCTAACATTTCAAAAAAACGATTTTTAGTTTCAAAATCTGAAAGGGTGAAATTCGATTAAAATCAATAAAAAGAAGGTAAATATGAAACTTACAGATTAAGTTTGATGGACGTTTTGATTTCTGAGAAGAGAATTGAAGTTTGAAAAACTATGGAACTCTATTACTCACGTTTAAAGTTTTGATTGCAGGAAAAGTGAAAGAGTAGGAGGAAGAAAGGCGTACTTTATAAGAAAAATCGCCCAAGGATACTGGCGTTGGATCAAATTTGAATGGGCGGTCCCGAACTACGCGAGAAGCCCAATAGGCCAAAAGCTCTAGGTTTCATCAACGACGACTTGGAAAGTCAAGAGCATCCCTTCGCAGGGAAAGAGGGTGGGAAAATGTAACTCCAAATACTCACCTTTTGACCAAGTCGAAACCTCTTCAACGAAAAGGGCAAAGGCGAAGAATTCCAGTCCAACCTTTCGAAGGAGTCGAAGGGATGCTGCTATCAAAGTTTAATAGCTTCATGACCTTTCGAAAGTGTCGGAAGGTCCCTCCTCCTAATATCCAATGGGTTCTTACCTTTTGAAGAAGGTGAAGAAGTCGAAAGCTTCCTTCTGCTCTCATTGGCAACACCTCAACTGGATGAAGGGCTTTTGATCGAGTCTAAGCTACAACTTTCTAAGACAATGAAGGATGGCTCTTTGAATATATACAAAACCATTCGAAACCAATGGTTTCGCTATTATTCAAGCTGATAGAAAGCAATTACTAGCAACCACTTCGAAAGCTATAGTAAGCCTTTCGAATCGGTCAAAACCAGTATGGTCCCAAAAGGGTTCTGCATAAGATCAAAACAAAAACATAGGCTACTCGACAACATCGAAACCAATGACAATTGAATCTCTTCGAAACCAATGTGATCAACATATTGACCATGTCGAAGCCTCCAAACTTGCTTCCACTGACAACAAGGAGGAAAAGATCCATCTAGGACAATTTTCGACAGTGTCGAAAGGTGCTATAAAGAAAGCCAAAATACTTAGAAATCAGCAAAGGCGAAAGAATTGTAAAGGCCCTTTCGACAACGTCGAAAGGAGGCAAGGCTTTCGATCAGGTCAAAAGTTTAAGAGAGAGTGAATGATTTCCTAGAGTATGATAAGAAGAACAAGGAAACCTTTCGATAATGTCAGAAGGAGGCATGGCTTTCGATCAGATCGAAAGGCTAAGAGAGAATGATGGAATTGTGAGGGAGACAAGAGGAACAAGGACATCTTTCGAAAACGTCGAAAGGAGGCATGGCTTTCGATCAGGTCGAAAGGCATATAACAACATGTAAAAGGCAAACCTTTCGACATTGTCGAAAGGTTCATAACAGCATGTAAAATGACCTTTCAACGTTGTGGAAAGCAAGGGCACGAAAAGGGGTTGCCTGCATCTATAAATAAGACCCAATGGGTCATGTTTTGAGGATCCGATTTCTCTCATTTTAAACTTGTATTTTTTTAACAAAGCATTATAACCCTAATTTGGAAATTATTTATTTTGGAATCTAATGAAATAAAATTTCCTTATATGGAAAAAAGGAAAGCCTTGAGCTTTATTGATCAATTTACGGTTTACTAAAGCTTTTGTTGAATTAACCTCTATATTTTAGGTTTATTCCCATCGAAAGGTATCTATCAATAAAGTAAACACCTCTTCAGGATCTAATAACTTATGTAACCTTTTAAAGCTATCTACTCTGTTATCTAAAGCTTTCAACAAGATCGAAACCTATTCTCTAAACACCATAACCTGAAATTACAGATTTAATCCAAAGGAAGTTGTCCACATAGCATGACCTGGTCAAAACCTACCTTTAACCTCCCTTCTCAGCTTAATAACCAAAACTCAAGCCAATCTACTATTTTAAGACTCCGACCAAGTCAAAACCTATCTAAAGGAACTTAACTCAGGAGATTTCAATCAAATCGAAAGGAAGACTTTTGAAGGAGATTTCATACAAACTCAACTAGATCGAAAGGTCACCAAACCTAAAAACCATACCTTTCAACGTTGTCAAAAGGTCTGAGTAATATCAACAAAGAAAGCCAAATCGAAAGGAAATTCCCAAGGGATTCACACTAAATGCTCATGCAAAAAATTATTCATCTTTCTTAGTATCCCTTTGGGGTGTTGACATGAAACTTTGTTAACATCCTAACATTCATATCAAAAGATTATTACCATTGAAACTTTTTGAAGTGTCAACTCAAGATCGTTGACTATAGGTTCAATTTTTTATTTATTTATCAGCTTTGAACACTTATTAATATCATTTTCTCTCTTTTCAAACTTATTCTACTTTAAGGCCGTTTTTTCATTTTCAAGCTTATTTATTTGGTCTTAATTTCTAGCGTCTCTGTTTCAAAGAGTTGGCTTTTTCTAATTCAAAGTTTTCAAAATCCTTGATTTTTTCAATCTCATTTTCAATTTCATGATTTATTTGAATAATTTCAATTTTACTATTTTCCAAAATCACATTTTCTTCTTCAATGGTTTTGATATTTTCTTTGACCTTCTTTACTTCCTTTCAGAAATCGCGCAATTAGAATTTTCTAACCTCTTAAAACTATCCAACACGTTTATAATATGTTATTTTTGCAAATTAACTCAGTTTCTTTTTTTGTCAAATCAGAATTTCCTTTTTTAGCTTTTGAAAATTTTCAAGAAAATGAGCAAATTCTTTTTTCTAATTCAGGCAATTTTTGCAATTTAATTTTAAATCTTCTTAATATTCTGAAGCTCATTTCCAAATCATTATTTTTCTAACGCAATTTAGATTTTTCACTTTTCAACTTGATAATTTTCATCTCAAGATCATCATTATTTTTAATTAATTTTTGACACAAGAGAACTCTTCCTTTAAATGAAAAATCACTTATCTCATTAGCTGCTCCGTCTTCATCGCTGTTGTTTTTTGAAAACCTTGTCAAGCAAATTTGTTTAACTAAGTCGATTGTGGATGGTTCCTCATCGTTGTTGACTTCTCTACCATATATTGCATTGAGAGTATTTCAAATTTCTTGTGTGCTTAAACAATGATAGATATACTTAAATTCAACTCGATTAATTTGAGAATAGAGTATATGCATCGCAAGATCATTAATTAAAATATTTTTCTTATCTATCATCTTATCACATCTGGTTTCAATAATTTCCCAACATTTAAAATTAATATAATTTAAATAATATTTCATTTTTGATTTTCAATTTATAAATTATGTTCCATCAAAAATTGGGGGACTAACACTAGACTGACTCTCGCTAGATCTGCAACTAGGGTTTGATATATATGCTATTAATGGGGTTTTGGCCATTTGTAGAATCGAATTAACCATATTAAAGGGGTAAATATGGTTTATAAACAATTCACTGATAAATAAGAATTGCAGCACATAAATTAATAGAGTAAATTCGAAAATAAAATTGACACAGGGATTTACCTAGCTTTGGCAAACCCGCCTACAGGTACCCCTAAGGTTTCTACTTGAATTAAAAAAACAACCGCTAACATGCCCTATAGACTTACGGCTATCACTTGCCTGTTTGTTCTAACCCTACACTCAAAAACCTACATCACTCTGCTACAGAATTGCGAGTTCTCATATTGTGCCACGTAGCTCACAACCTTGCTAACGCTAGAGTTTAACAATTTAAAAATAAAGTTAAAATAAAAGAATAAAAGAAACCCAAGAATTAATTTAAGTCGAAGCAAACTGTTAACAAAGCTCAGCCCAAATCCAATTATAATGTTATCCATTTTGCCTATTTGATCCGTAATCTTTTCATGGCCGAACTACGTTGTTTCTTTGATCTGATAATTAGGGTTTCTCTAAATTGAAGTCATCGCTTGTAATTTGAGATTTCGGTATGAATTGCCTTTCTACTTTTGATGCTAGTGCTATTTAATTGATAGGTGATTTATGATTGATGTGCTTCTTTGTAAAGTGTTCTTTGAATTGATATTTTGTATGATTTGTCGCCCCTTTTCAATTTTTTGCGTTCCCGACTTTGATTCGAGTTATAAATTGGCTCCTGATTTATTTCAAGACTTGCTCGAACTCAAATGAATTATGCCAATGATGATGTTGGGTTTATATAGGGATTGATTTCGTATGTATCCTTATATATTATTTTGCTTTGAATTTTTCGTATGCTCTTTTGACCCATTTGATTTCCTGATGAATGATGGTTTTTATTTCTGACTTATTCTATTATGATATATATAACCCTCTGATGTATTCATATATTCGAAGATTTTGCATATATATTTCGAATATATTTCCCTAGTTGACATGTTTAAAACTGCTGCATATTTCGAATTTTGTTTAAATTTTCTATGTTGATGCTTAAACTATTTTGCTCCATTTTTATGATGCATATGTATGTGTGTGTGTGTGTGTCTATATATATGTATGTATGTATATGTATGTATGTATGCACATCCTCGCTCTTGTCGTACTCGACTGATTTATTACCGATAATCCGAGATCCATCTTCATTGATATTGTTGTACTTCCTGGAGTTTGAATTGGCCACCATGTTCATGTATCGAATTTCTTCTCCAGAGTCCGTCCTGGAGTTAGTTATGTGCGGTATAGAATCATCATGCCAATCAATAGAGGGTCCGGAATCATCATACTCAATTGAGGCCTATCTTGAGTGTAAGCCCATGCACTTGTCGTTAGCCTATTTTCTGATATGTATGAACTGTGTGCATTAGTCATTTATGTCTAGTTTGTACTTTGCATATCTCTAAAATAGTTGCACCTTGCTATTGTTTGCTAAGTGCTATTCAACTGTGCATGTGTCCATGTTGATGCTCATTTGTACTTCCTGATGGCCGCACTGGTTTGCAGACTAAAGACAATGATCTTGCATGTGTCTATATACATATGTATGTATATATATGTCTCATCTTTTCTTGATTTGGTATATGGCTGTATGTGATACTTTTTTGCTCTTGAATATGTCTTGCTGTGTTGAAATTCATGGATGTTGAATTAGTCCTCGTTGATCCAAAGTGCTGCAACTTGTATGTTCATTCTTGTCTATGTGCTTATGCTTCTACTTGTTTTTCTTTTACATTGGTGCCTAGTTATGATTGCTGATATGTGTGCATGCAGTTGTTTCATTTTGAATTGCTCGGTTGCTCTAGTATATTGCATTTTAATGTACTCACTGCCTTGAGTTCATTGATGTGCATCTCTTTTATAGCTTGTTTGTCCACTGGTCTTTACTTTTGCTGTCATATTATGCTTGTATATTTGTTTATGATACGTGCACCTGAGTTGAGCCCGAAATGACTTGGGTTTGACCTTGTGCTTATCCATGAGATTTAATCGATAGCTTGGCCTTGATCCACTATATATATTCGGAGTTGTCCATGCATATATATTTTACCCGATCTAAAATATGAAAGAAAAAAGCCGTGAATTGAGGCAGTATTAATATTCAAATTTAACTTTTGCAATTTCAGTTCTTTTCTTTTTCTAGTTTACTGTGTTGTTTATTTTGGCACGTATAGCACATAGCTAGACACAAGTTGGAGCAAACAAATCAAGATCAACATCAAAAAAAATTTGAGTGTGAGTGAGTGAGTTGAGATTAAAATGTTGTATATGAGAGTATGGAATGTGTATGGTGAAATTTCTATTGTATTTGAAAATGTAAATATAGTGGAAGCCAAATGTTTACTATTTGACTTTGTAATAAAATATCTTTTTAAATGATATTCTTACTCATTTATTTTATTTAGCAACTATTAATTTCATTCTATGAAATTGCAATAAACTATAGTACCAACATTTAATGAATATATATATGTTTATTTTCGTCAAACAAAAATCGTAAACCATTATATTCTACACTTTTGTTTGAAAATGTTTTGAAAATCTTATGTTTTGTAAAATATTTTGATACTTTGTAAAATGGTTTAGACATAGTTTATAAACATTTTAAACTTCAAAAAACTTCTACAAAATATTCTTAAATATATCTTACCAATATATTTTGATTTAGATATTAAGAATAAGAGAGAGAGTGAGAGAGTGATCAAAGATTGTTATTAGGGAAATCAACAATAACCTATGGCTCTATATACTATACTATAGACATGAAATCTTCATACCTTGATTTTATACTCGTGATTCTCCATGTACTTTTCTTGAGTATTTATGCTATATAGTCTTCAATTTAATACCCATATAATATCTTTCACTATATTCTTATGTGTATCTTTACAAAAGCATTAGTATCCACTTTTATATGAATGTATTATCATTAATAAGGTTGTTATCGTCAAATCAATAACCGAGGTATTAATAAATATATCCTATCAAATATTCTGGGTAATATTAAACTAAAATTAAGGGTGTAATGGATACATTCTTATCTCCTCTTCCTCTTGATGAGGTTTATCTGGGAAGGCTCCAAATTATCTAGTAGAATTTCAACTTCTCAAAGCCTCCAATGTTTGAAAAAAATTCTCCACAATCTTTCTTCTTAGCCCACCTCTCAACTTTCAATGGGAGGAAGAATCACAGTTATCAAATTTATAGCCTGTTTTATGTGCTTATATTATGTCAGGATGTACATCTACCCAAGCTTATAAACATGATCAACTCTTCTCTTAGTCATTTTATATGGCATAGTAATCAACATTCTTATAAGATGATTAGCATTTCTTTCAAAACACTGTGTTTCCCAATAATACAGAAGGTTTAGGTATTATGAATCTTAAGATCCAAAATAAGTCATCATATTCTCCTAATATTAATAAACTTATGGCCAAAGGGTATGACCTATTGTTCTACTGGAAGACTAACAATCTTCTCGCGACGAATAAAATTTGGATTATAAGTATTCCTATTGGCTAAAGTTGGGTGGAAGACATACTTAAGCCAAGACATATATTTCTTCCCATATTTCAATGTAACATTTCTTCATGCTCTAACATATTTTTCTAGCATGATCCCTGGTCCACCCAGGGTGTTATACTCACTAATTTGATCTCTCATAATCTATGAATGACTACCGGAATCCCTAATAGAGCCATTGTAGTTTCTTTCCTGCATAATGTATGTAGGATCGATTTCACCCTAGAGGGAGGTGAATAGGGTGATACTATTAATTATAAAATTTTATTGCGGAAGTTAATATAAAATAATTTCAACACAGATCATAGAATAATAGCAGCACAGATAATAGTAGAATAAAAACAGAACACATAGATTTACCCAGCTTCGGCAAAACCATGCCTACGTGCTGCACCCAAGGTTTCTATTAGAAATTAAGTAGTCAAACGCTTAAACACCTAAACTTATGACACCCTCTATTGACTAACCTTAACTCTACACTCAAAACCTTGCCACAACTCAGCCATTGGGTTGCAAATTCTCGAACTACACCATCGTAGTTTGTCCCCTAGTCACACGACTAGAAATTACAAGAGTTTAAAAGTAAACTGCAAATAAAACAATTAAAAAAATCTAAACCCTAATTTTAAATAAACTAAAGCCTAAGAACACAAAGGCACCGGCCCAAAATAAGTTAAGTAAACAATATCCCCTTCTATTCTCTTTTATTATCGGTCGAAGCCCTAGTGCTTCGTTTCTTTGTGAAATAGTCTGCCTTTTTCTTTTGCTCAAAAACTTCCGTTCCTCTTCAATAAATTAGGGCTTTGCAATATGAAGTCGCCACTTTCGGTTGCTCGATTGAAATAGATGATATATCGATGCTTGCTTTGTTGATCAAATGTTTCTTTGAATTGTAAACAGCTACTTCAGATTGTCGAGATCGGTTGAATGATCTGGTATGTAATTTCCTTTTTATCAATTCTTGTTTATATGCTCGAACTCAATTTTATTCGAGTTATTGATTTAATGTTCTCTGTTTAGCTAGAACTCGAATGATCTTTCGGCCGATGATGTTGATGGTTTATATATGATCTTAATTCCTATAATCTTTCGTATAAATTTATTTGAATTCATCACCGCTATGCTCTGGCCATTCGATTTTGTTTGATTGCTTGAGATGATTTCTGACTTCTTTAATTTCGTATATTTTTTTACTTGCTGGTCACGGTTTCGATTTTTGACTTGGTTGGTTTCCTCGGTCATCACAGTTTGATTGATTCTGGTTTGAAACTGCTTGACTTCGAAAAACAACTACTATGTGAATTTCTTTTTGTTCGAACTCTACTTTGATGAACCATGGCTTTGACTTCGTTATTTGGTATTAGTGACTTTGGCACTGACATTGCTTTGTATTATTCCTCTGTACGTTGAGTTCGGCCAGTGACTTGATTTAAAATTTTGACTTTGTTAATTATTTGTTCCTTATATTATCTGACTTTGGTCTTGTACCACTTGTTGTTTCGACTTCGGGTTGCACTGCTACTATTTTTGCATTTCTCCATGTATGTGTGCAATGTTGTTTTGATATTGACTCGGTTATTTTTGAAATTCCCTGCTTGGTCTTAAGTATATTTTGGAATTTGTTTATATGATGATATTTACGACATCTTTGTTAACCCGAGTGCTTGCTGTGTTGTGTCTGGTCATGTATCAATGCATGTGTCCTGGTTAGCGTATTTAGCTCGGTTGTCTCGAGCACATTTGTATATATGATGCTTTAACTGTTTGTAGCTTGTGTGGCCTTTGTACATTAGCCTCTGGTTTCACTACCTCTGTTTTTGACCAAAACTGCTACTTGATTTTTGGTTTTGTACATACGATGGCATTTGGTCCAGACATTGTTCATTTTTGTTGGTGTCTAGTTGAGTCTACTTGGAGCTTGAATTTTGGTTTCACTTGTTGTTCATTGGTCTTCGAGACAGTTCCTGTAGTTTCTGCATATAGATGGTCTTGTATATTGTCCGGTTGCCTCGAGTTTCACTGCACATATATATTCGTGTCCACTCATGTAGTTTTGAATGTGGTCTGTACCTTCTTCTCTAGCTTGATGTCTTGTGGTCTTCATTTGCACACTGCTGAGTTTTCACTGGTTCAGTGTATGATCTGCACTTCCACATTGCTATGTTGTATTGTGTTGTGTCTGGACTGGTCGATACTGCATATTGACATTTTTTCAACTCCACTGTCGAGTCTTGTGCTTGACCATATGTATATTGCTGTTTATCATGTATACTTAATGTTGATTTGGGTCTGGTCTTTAATTTTGAGGCTCCTGCACTATTGCTTGTTCCATTTTCCTTTTGACCTTTTTATATTTGGGCATGTTGCAGTCTTGGTGCCATTTGAGTCTTTGATCATAGAATTCATATGTACATTTGAGTTGCACCTGTGTTGAATCCAGCTAATAGCTCGGGTTTGACTTTTTGCTAATATCATGACTTTATTTGTGTTTCACTTGAGTTGAACCTGGCTTTTGATTTGGGTTGGACCTTGTGCTCACCTGTCCCTATAATTCTATCAAGTGTATATCGCTGCGCACGGCCTTGTGGCACGTACAATGATACACTGTGCATATCACAAGTTGTTTGTGTATGATGAACTCAAAATTAAATGATTACGAATAACCCAAATAACTGAGGCAAATAATATTTTCAAAATATATTTTATTTTACACTGCAAAAATAGTTCATTTTCAATTTTACTGCGTCAGTGTATGTTTTTACACATAACTCAAATGTTGGATTCAATCTGGAATGAAGTTGAAGATAAAATATGAGTGAATGAGTGAAATGTAGTGAGGTGCATAGTGTAAATGAAAATTGCGATGTAATCAAAATTGTATTGTAAGTGAAATTGTGTATATATAGTGAGAGCTCAAATTTGTACTATTCAAAATTGTAATAAATATTTGTTTGAATAAAATATCTGTTTGAATTTAAATTCTATGTTATTTATTTTATTCAGCAAATATTTATTTAGTTATGTGAAAAATAAAATAGTACATTAACAAATACATTTAAATGAATATATATATATATATATGTTTATTATCATCAAACAAAAATCATTTACTCGCATATTCAACAATCTCCCCCTTTTGATGATAACAAACATATATTTAAGATTTTGAATTTATTAATTGTATTTGATTATTCAATTTGCTCCCCCTATTTGAATGTTCGCTCTCTACAAAAAGCTCCCCCTTCATATATTCATGAAAATATGCAAATGAGCCTAGATGCAAAATAAAATATTTGACATTTGTTTATCAAAATCCTGACTTTTCTCTCCCCTTTTTGTTATCAGCAAAAGAGTAATAATGTTAGAAAAATAGAAATAAAGTGATAGACATTATACAACATTAATACCCAATAGAGTATAAATATTAAATTTCAAACAAAAATCATAAATATTCCGTTTGACGCATATTCCACTTTAGAATGATAGGGGTAATGTCATCATATAAAACCATATAATTTTGTCTATTTATGGTATATTTATATCAGGAATTAGAATATCTACTAACCATGCATAACAGTTAGGACTTTTAAATGAGATTAGTTGTATTCCAAATTTTTATTAAAAAATGAATTCAAGTATCTTCTAACCACGCATAACCGTGAGGACTTTTAAATGGGATTAGAATGAACTTGTCTATTAAATCAATCAATTTTGATATGCGTTCCATACATGCATAACCGTGAGGACTTTTAAATGATCATGGAAGCACATAATAAAAAATCCAAGTAATTCACCCATGCATAACCGTGAGGACTTTTAAATGAGAGTGAATACTTTAAATGTTTTTATTGCTAAAAATATAATAAATTGAAAGCACATGATTTTCTATTTAAAATACCACATATTGACATACCATATTGGATTATGATGAGTGATGGTCGATAGAAATATGATAGAATTAGAGATGGTCATGGAATTTTTATCAACAAAAAGTTCTACAACTCTTGTTCAAATTTCTAAAGAAATTTACTAATTATACCATCTCAAGTTATAGTATATGATTAATATCAACACTCGTCACTTTTTCAATCACTATTTATCTTTGCAATAATCAGTGGGAAGTCAGATTAGTCAATGTAGTCATTTAAAATCAAATCCAAAAATAATTATCAAATCAAATTTTCTAAAATGACTAATTTGAAACAAGGTCAACAAAAATGATTTTCTTGAAGGGGTTTTATAAGAAAAATGTCTGCTAATTTGAAATGAAAAATATTCAGATTTTTTTCTTTGAAAAAACGATGCAGTTACTAAATGTCTGAATATAAATCACGTTCCACTAGTAATTTTTCTATCAACTAGCTTACCAGTGTAATATGCATCTGAATTTTTCTTTCACTCGTGATTATCATTAGTTCGATGCTATAGACCAGACCTTGAAGTAGCAACAATTTCTTGAAATCCTTTTTACAACTTTTAAATGAAATTCTTTTGGATTTGAATTGAAGCCGTGTAAATAAACAAATAGTGACCATAGTGTCAAATAAGATAAACAAATTTATCTACTTGTATCATGAGTAATCAGCAATCAATAACATCCATCATTTTCCAAACACATCTATAAGAACTAATTCAAAGTATCTAGAATTCTCGGCATAAAAAAATATAATTGGCCAACAATATTTGAAAAATTCAGAATCATTATCAACATTCATTTCATTATCACATTACTGGATGATTTAATTCAGATTACGGTGCAGATTATCGCATTTAATATATCGTTTAAAATAGATATACCATTATCTGTTTTACCTTTACGATAATTTTTCGTTGTTGCCCGTTGTGATTCTGTCACCTTTATACTAGGCTAAGGAACTTTGATTTGTCGCCCGTTGTGTGTCTGGAACAGCCAGATCCCAGATAACACCGTTGTTGTTCCTTAGCCTGCCACCACACCTACGCAGGAAAATATTTTTATGACCTATTTGTTTTTATAGGTCCATTGTTATTGGTGGAAAATAATTTTTAAGATATGTTTGAGTAGACCCAAAACAATTTATATACGTTCCTTTTGGCACCCAAATTTGTTTGGCTTTGAGAGATTTTATATTTGTGCCTTTTGGAACCCAAATTGATATGGTTTTCACATGTTTGGGTCTACATCAACAAATATTTTAATTCTGTCCAAATTTTCTACAAATTGTTCACATGGAATTAACTTGTTTAATTTCACCTCTATCAGTTCTAATTGATTATATCCAAGTCCTTATCTATATGTATTAACAGTTTGTTTTCCTAATAACATATTCAACGATTTTTCACTTTTGGAAAAATTTCCTAAAGTCTTTGACAGTTGTTGGACTTGTGTTTTTAGTGATTCAGTTTCGTTCAATAATTTTGTGCACTTTTTAATAGAATTCTCTTTCCTAATATTTTCACTCTTCTTCAAAATCAGAATTAAATTTTCAAAAGATTTAGTCTTAATTTCTGATTTTTTAATCTCTTCTTCAAGTGATGGACACCAATCACACTTAGGGATCTTACTTTAATTGTTTTTAATTAATTGTTCAAGCTGTTTATTTAAATCTATCAAAGTATCTCTTTGTGATTCAATTTTGGCATATTTCTCCCTAAGTCGTTCAAAACAAACATTTACTTCATGAAAATATATAAGTAAATCAAAGTGAGTAAGTTTTGATGCCTCGCTTGGCTCGTCATCGCCGTTGTCAATTATATTACCTCGAAGGCACAAATTTTCATTCTCATTCTTGCTGCTGGTGCTTTTCTTATCATCATCACATTTATTCCACGTGGCTGCAAAACTTCTCCTTTTTGATTTCTTTTCTTTGCCGTGTCGATTTCGTGGATAATTGGGCTTGATGTGTCCGGGTTTGTTGCACTTATGACAGATGATCTCCCGTTCTTCTGGGTTGTCTAGTGCTTTGATTATTCTGCTTTTCAATTGTTGGTTTAGAGCTGGATTTCCGTATCTGCGGTTCCACTTTTTCAATCTCTTTATTAGTAGTGCCAGCTCAGCTGCTCCATCATCATTATCGTCATCACTACTGTCTTTTACCAATCCTGTTAAGCACATTTCTTTAATTGAATCGATTGTGGAGGATTTCTCATTGCTGTTGATTTTTGCACCATATATTACATCAAAACTATTCCAGATTTCCTATGCACTTTCACAATGAGAGATAAAGTTAAAAATATCTTGATTAATATGAGAATATATTATATGCATAGCAAGAGCATTAATCGAAGTATTTTTCTCATTTATTATATCACACCCATTTTCAATAATATCCCAACATTTAAAACTAACAGATTTTAAATAAAATTCCATTTTTAATTTCCAATTCAAAAAATTTGTCCCGTTAAAAATAGGAAGGATAATACTAAACCGACCCTCAGCAAAAGAAGCCATTTTAAAAATTCAAATTTGTAAAAAAATCGGTCTTTGAAAAAATTGAACTTTTTAAAACAAAAATGGCTTTTGTTCCTAACTCTGATACCACTTGTAGGATCGATTTCACCATAGAGGAGGGGTGAATATGGTGATACTATTAATTATAAAAATTTATTACGGAAGTTTATATAAAATTATTTCAACATAAATCATAGAATAATAGCAGCACAGATAATAGAAGAGTAAAAACAGAACACACAGATTTACCAAGCTTCGGCAAAACCCCGCCTATGTGCTGCCCCCAAGGATTCTACTAGAAATTAAGCAGTCATACGCTTACACACATAAAATTGCGACACCCGCTATCGATTAACCTTAACTCTACGCTCAAAACCCTGCCACAACTCAGCCACCGAGTTGCGAATTCTTGAACTACGCTACCGTAGTTCGTCCCCTAGTCACACGACTAGAAATTACAAGAGTTTAAAAGTAAATTGTAAATAAAACAAAAAAAATCAAAACCCTAGTTTTAAATAAACTAAAGCCCAATAACAAAAAAGCACTGGCCCAAAATATGTTAGGTAAAGATTATCCTCTTCTATTCTCTTTTACTATTGGCCGAACTCCTTGTGCTTCGTATCTTTGTGAAATAGTCTGCCTTTTTCTTTTGCTCAAAAACTTTTGTTCCTCTTTAATAAATTAGGGCTTTGCAATCTGAAGTCGCCGCTTTCGGTTGCTCGATCGAAATAGATGATTTATCGATGCGTGCTTTGTCGATCAAATGTTTCTTTGAATTGTAAACAACTACTTCGAATTGTTGAATTCGGTTGAATGATCTGGTATGTGATTTCCTTTTTATTAATTCTTGTTTTTATGCTCGAACTCGATTTGATTCGAGTTATTGATTTAATGTTCTCTGTTTATCTCGAAATCGAATGATCTTTTGGCCGATGATGTAAATGGTTTATATAGGATCTTAATTCCTATAATCTCGTTCGTATAAATTTGTTTGAATTCGTCACTGCTATGCTCTGGCCATTCGATTTTGTTTGATTGCTTGAGATGATTTCTGACTTCTTTAATTTCGTATATTTTTTTACTTGCTGGTCACGGTTATGATTTTTGACTTGGTTGGTTTCCTTGGTCATCACGGTTTGATTGATTCTGGTTTGAAACTGCTTGACTTCGAAAAACAACTGCTATGTGAATTTCCTTTTGTTCGAACTCTACTTTGATGAACCATGGCTTTGACTTCGTTATTTGGTATTAGTGACTTTGGCACTAACATTGCTTTGTATTATTCCTTTGTACGTTGAGTTTGGCCAGTGACTTGATTTAAAATTTTGAATTTGTTAATTATTTGTTCCTCATATTATCTGACTTTGGTCTTGTACCACTTGCTGTTTCGACTTCGAGTTGCACTGCTACTATTTTTGCATTTCTCCATGTATGTGTGCAATGTTGTTTTGATATTGACTAGGTTATTTTTGAAATTCCCTGCTTGGTCTTAAGTATATTTTGGAATTTGTTTATATGATGATATTTAAGACATCTTTGTTAACCCGAGTGCTTGATGTGTTGTGTCTGGTCATGTATCAATGCATGTGTCCTGGTTAGCATATTTAGCTCGGTTGTCTCGAGTACATTTGTATATATTATGCTTTAACTATTTGTAGCTTGTGTGGCCTTTGTACATTTGACTCTGGTTTCACTGCCTCTGTTTTTGACCAAAACTGCTACTTGATTTTTGGTTTTGTACATATGATGGCATTTGGTCCAGACATTGTTCATTTTTGTTGGTGTCTAGTTGAGTCTACTTGGAGCTTGAATTTTGGTTTTGTTGTTCATTGGTCTTCGAGATAGTTCCTGTAGTGTCTGCATATAGATGGTCTTGTATATTGTCCGGTTGCCTCGAGTTTCGCTGCACATATATATTTGTGTCCACTCATGTAGTTTTGAATGTGGTTCGTGCCTTCTTCTCTAGCTTGATGTCTTGTGGTCTTCATTTGCACACTGCTGAGTTTTCACTAGTTCAGTGTATGATCTGCACTTCCACTTGC
This sequence comes from Allium fistulosum, assembly GCA_030737815.1. Classification (NCBI taxonomy): domain Eukaryota; kingdom Viridiplantae; phylum Streptophyta; class Magnoliopsida; order Asparagales; family Amaryllidaceae; genus Allium; species Allium fistulosum. The sequence goes on from CM060904.1 coordinate 134,021,046, forward strand.
TATGTTGTATTGTGTTGTGTCGTGTCTAGACTGGTCGATATTGCATATTGACATTGTTTCAACTCCACTGTCGAGTCTTGTGCTTGATAATATGTATATTGTTGTTTATCATGTATACTTGATGTTGATTTGGGTCTGGTCTTTGATTTTGAGGCTGCTGCACAATTGCTTGTTCCATTTTCTTTTTGACCTTTTTATATTTGGGCATGTTGCAGTCTTGGTTCCATTTGAGTCTTTGATCATAGCATTCATGTGTACATTTGAGTTGCACCTGTGTTGAATCCAGCTAATAGCTCGAGTTTGACCTTGTGCTAATATCATGACTTTGTTTGTCTTTCACTTGAGTTGAACCCGGCTTTTGATTTGGGTTTGACCTTGTGCTCAATTGTCCCTGTAATTCTATCAAGTGTATATCAGTGAGCGCGGCCTTGTGGCATGTATAGTGATACACTGTGCATGTCATAAGTTGTTCGTGTATGATGAATTCAAAATTAAATGATGACGAACAACCTAAATAACTGAGGCAAATTATATGTTCAAAATACATTTTATTTTACACTGCAAAAATCGTTTAATTTCAATTTTACTGCGTCAGTGTATATTTTTACAGATAAATCAGATGCGGGATTCAATTTGGAATGAAGTTGAAGATAAAATACGAGTGAATGAGTGAAATGTAGTGAGGTGCATTGTGTAAATGAAAATTGCGATGTAATCAAAATTGTATTGTAAGTGAAATTGTGTATATATAGTGAGAGCTCAAATTTGTACTATTCAAAATTGTAATAAATATTTGTTTGAATAAAATATTTGTTTGAATTTAAATTCTGTGTTATTTATTTTATTCAACAAATATTTATTTGATTATGTGAAAAATAAAATAATACATAATAAATACATTTAAATGAATATATATATATATATATGTTTATTATCATCAAACAAAAATCATATACTCACATATTCAACAATGTACTCTTCATTTATTGTACTCCAACCCTCAATTTTTAGGAGTGTCTGCAATATTATTGAGGGGACAACTTTTTCGACTAGGCCAGATGGTCTCTAGGGAGTGGGAAAACTAATTCAATATCCAATTCATACAAAGCTGGTTCTGATCTTTGTCATATTTTTCATTTTCCATGTCATTCTAGATTATGGGCTTCTAATTACACTCCTAAAGATAAAATTATGTTATGGAGAGTTATTAACCATGTTTTCCACACTCAAGACAATTTTATAAGGAATGGTTTTTTAAATCTTTCTACATGCCATATTTTTGAGATCTATGGAAAATGCTTATCACTTATTCTTCTCCAGTGACTTCCCCTATCACATTTGTTTCATACACTGGCTTTATAAAACTTACAATATCATTCTAGAGACTTCGTTCATGAATGGCTTACTATTTCAAAGGTATAATATGAAAGACTAGACAAGGCTTTCTTTTATTGATGGCTGAAGTGACCTACTTCCCTTATCATTTATTTGTGTGATTTTTAGTGAGTTTTATATATATATATATATAAGTGATCGCTTCTTTTAATTCAATCTCCCAAGATCCAGAATTTTACTAATATAAAAATATCAGTATATAAACCAAATCATGTCATTTATATATATGAAGATATATAAATGGTTCTTCGCTTATCAGAGTAATTAAAATTGCAAAGAAACTCATTCACACATTGTTCCTCATATTTGAGAGACTTTTGTGTCACATAGCCATTTTATCTTTATTTTTTTGAATTCAGACTTGATTTCTAATCCTAAAATGATCACATCATTTTCTTGTCTAATTTCCTAGCATGTTCTATAACTCAGATTAATTAATTTCTAGATTTTACAAGCTAGCTATTTGTCCATAGAATTTAGGGATTTGATACTAGATAATTTGATTGATACAGGGTGTTAGATCAACTCATACATATTTGTTTATACCGGGGATTCTATTTTTAAACTCAAGCAATTTTTATGTTAAGAAAATTGCTCATATCATATTTTATAAAGTATGCAATGATTTGATGAATATCAAGATGGTAAATCAGTTTAAAGGCCAAGCAGTGGAAACAATGCACTTGAACAAAATGCTAACTTAATTTATCATGTCAATGAAGACCAGCATATACTTGAAAATAGTATGATTAAAGCAGTACCAAAATCAGATTGTTGCAAAACTTTCAGATGGACATATAGTGAAGGTTACTGACAAATTCTCAAATTATGAAACAAATGATGGTGATCAATTAAACAGTGGATTTATTGACATGCTTAATATCTAGGTAAGACTACATGTTACTTAAACTGCCTCAGGTTTATCATGGCCAAATGCAACCAGACTTGGGCCATATGTCTAGATAGTAAGGTTTGTTGAGTATTGTAGCAGTGAAGTCTACAAGCTCCAGAAATGCACATGAACTTACTATACAAAGCAACACAAATTCCTACAATAAACCAATTGCCCAGATTGCGGATTATAGGCCTTGTTTTTTAAACTTGACATGTACTTATATTAATTACAAGTCATGATCAAGCCTTACTGGTTAACCCAGACCAGGTTCAACTCAACACTTAACAGATATATTACATGCTTTTTCTAAAACTATATCAATTTTGCTATCAAATATTTAGCAGACATTGCCAAAGAAAATATGACCACATATCAAATTATATGGCATAATTTCCTTCATCATACTTCACCAAAATAATACCCAGATCAGATGCTTAAAACAGAAACTCCCATTCACACATATGATACTTTAACCTTTACAGAGTCTTTACATAGAAAAACAAACAACATCAACTCTAGAAATACTTAGAACATAATAAAGTTTTTGCCTAGCTTATTTACTACAATATTTCTGCCACATTCCTAAGTATTTAAAATTCAAGTAAATCTTCAAATGTCCATGCAAGCAAGTTTCTCATGCTTCCTTTAATGCAGTAACATCTAGAGCTGCCTCAATAAAAATGAGACCCCCAAATGTCACAAAGCAACAAATAGGGTCAGAAATAAATTTCTGGTATGAGTGAAAATCAGAAACTAAAACATTTTTGTAAATTCCTAAAACTGCACAGAGAACATGTTAATTTAATGATACACTAATTCATATTAGAATCTAAACAAGGGTAAGTTTAGCTACCAATCATACACCCATACAACCATTTATTTACTTATACATACATTTATGTACATGCTCCTATGGATTAATTTCTAATTTCCATAGCTTGATTGATCAATCTCATTTTTACATTTTCGTTTTGGTCTAACTGCTTGCCATTGAACACCATGTGTGAATTGTAAAGGGGCTCAGTTCTGTTAACCCTTTAACAGAGGCCTACAGGACTTTAGCAAGTCATGCGCATACCCCTCATCCTCCTGGTGATGAGTAGATCAAGGCACTTCTCCTAAATCATGTTATGATTTAGAGATCATGAGTATTTATTTTATAAGGAACTTTTCTTTTAACTTCCAGAAATGCTTGTGCTCTTTTCTTTATTTCATAAATCAAAAATTCATTGATCTCACTCAAAGAGTACATCCAAACATACAAGCATTCATATAAAATTCCACTGCTTATAACCAGAGATTATACTTAATCAAATTTTCCAAAAATATGCTCATACATATTTTCTAGTAATTTTTCCAGTATTTGTTTAAATTGATAAAATCATATAAAAGTCCAGATTTATTCTTCTATGAACATAGGGTATGGTTTTTGAGAAAAACCCATAAAACATATTGGTTTATGACCTAAACAAATCAGCATATATATATATATATATATTAATGCTTTGTTCATATCATTTTTTAATGAACTAGACATGAGCATGAACCTCCTTATTCACACTGCCTATTTCCTTCATTTCTTTGATACCCTACTTCTCAGAAGAGAATGTTTAACTCATTTTCTAATAAGAACTGGATTATAAAAATCCATTTCTGTGATCAAGGTAAATGTTAGATCAAATATCTTTCAAAGAAAAAAGTTAAAACCATCATAACAGACCAAAATCAATTAAAGTCCTAACCAAAAATCAACTAGAAAATCATCCATGTTCAATGAACATTCATTTAGAAAAATCAATAGAAAACCATATCATAATTTTTATATAAAAAAAATTGCTTGGCTGCCCTTAGCATGGGTCTTAATGCCTTAAACTTCATATATGATTATCACTCACCTTCCTCTTCTTCCCAGAGAATGCTTGAGCTTGAAGGCAATGTGAGTTTTTCTTCTTTTTTTCTTATAATAATTTCTTTGTTTTCTTCCCAGAAACAAACTATTGCTTCCCCCTTGATTTAAATCATTTTAGCTAGGGTTTCAATAGAGGAAAAGCCCATTCTATCCCCATATAATTTAGAGAATAATGTGTATATGCTTATGGCTAATCATGCCATTTTCTTTTTAATTTCTATTTCTGGTAAAAGCAGTTATCTCACTGCTTTTCTGTGCACATGCTTTTTGCATGATTTTATCTGCACATTGTTTTTATATGACTTAATTTCACAATGTATCTTATCATACCCGAGTTATTTTATGTTTCTTTCTGTAAGTTTGATTTTTAACTAACATAATTTACCATTTGCTTCTCTCTGATTTATTTAAAAACTCATAAATATTACTTAACTGGTTTTTATGTACTTTAATTATCAAGAGGAGTTATTTTATCACTCATATTTTTTTTTGACTACATATATATGTGATATTCGTGAGATATGTGAATTTAAAAATTCATTCATACTTTAGTTATTTTACTTCTCATTATTATCTATTGAAATTTATTTTCAAATTATTTTATTCTTCAATTATTTTCTGTTAACTAATTTAATTTTCCTTTCATTTCAAAATTATTTTTATCTCAAAAATTTTGGGTCTTCACATACTCTCCTTCTAAAAGGAATTATGTCCCACAATTATAAATATATATAATTTTCTTTTCCACTGTGCAAAAGCTTAATTTCATCTCAGCAATTCTAAAACTTATGCATCTGGAGCTAATCAAACATATAAATAATAGTTAAATCTATTATGATTTCAGGCATACCTTTATGCAGAAAATAGATTAGGGTATTTATCCTTCATCCTATCTTCAGCCTCCAATGTGCAATCATTTCCATCTAGACTCCAATGAATTTTAACCAATTTAATTACTTAGTTTCTTAATTTCTTTTCTTCTCTTTATAGCCACTATGTCCACTGGTTCCATTTTATAAATCAAGTTTTCTTGAATTTCAACATGTGTAGGAGACTCAAGAATGGTCTCCTTATCATGTACCCATTTTCTCAACTGAGATACATGAAATACATCATGTATGTTGCTCAATTCCTCTGGCAACTTCAGCCTATAAGCCAAAGTCCCTATTCTTTGAACAATTTCATAAGGTCCTATATACCTTGGTGATAGTTTTCCTGCTTTGCCAAATCTCAATATTTTCCTCATTGGTGAGACTTTGAGAAATACATAATTTCCAACTTCAAATTCTATTGGCCTCCTCTTTTTATCTGCATATGCTTTCTGTCTTTCCTGTGCTGCTCTCATTCTTTGCCTCACTAATTCAATTCTTGTAGAAGTTTCCTTCACATGTTCTGGTCCAAGTAATACTCTTTCACCTACCTCCATCCAACATGCAGGAGATATGCAAGGCTTTCCATACAAGGCCTCAAATGGAGCCATACCTATAGTGGACTGGTAGCTATTGTTATAAGCAAATTCAGCTAAGTAGAGATGATCTTCCCAGTTGCCCCCAATATTAAGTATGCATGCTCTAAGCAAATCTTCCAAAACCTTATTAACAATCTCAGTTTGCCCATCTGTTTGTGGGTGGTAGGGTATGCTTAGGCTTAGTTCTGTCCCCATGGCTTCTTGAAAACTACCCCAAAACCTTAAGGTAAATAAGGTGTCTCTATCACTAATGATAGTCTTAGGGATGCCATGCAATCTCACTATCTCTTTCATAAATAATTGAGCTAGTTTATGGGCATTTCTGTTTGAATTTATAGTAATGAAGTGTGTTGTTTTTGTGAGCCTATCAACCACTACCAAATAATATCATTTCCTCTTCTTGTTCTTGGCAAACCATCCACAAAATCCATTGATATGCTTTCCCACTTCCAGGTAGGCACTTCTAAAGGTTGCAGTAGGCCTGAGGGTCTTTGATAATCTACCTTAACTTGCTGGCATATTAAGCAATTTCCACATATTTTGCCACTGCTCCCTTCATTCCTGGCCACCAGTAATTTCTCTTGAGATCATGGTACATTTTTGTACCACCTGGATGTATAGGATATTTTGTCTTGTGATGCTCATCCATAACTTCTTGCTTTAGTTCCTCTACATTTGGTATACAGAGTTTCCCTTTTTTCCTCAAGTAACCTTTATCATCTACTTCATAATTTTCCACTGTCATGCCTTGTGATATCATGTCCTTCTTCTCCTTCAAATTTGTATCTTGATTCTGCATTTTTCCTATTTTATCAACCAGTGTTGACCTTATAGAAATGAGGCTTAATTTACCATATTCAATCACCTCACTGTGTGTCTTATCTGATACACCAGTTTCTCCTTTTATTTCCACTTCACTGAGGATTGTAAAATCCTTAAACTCAGTCATCATTAAGCTTTCCAATCTTGCTTGATGTCTACTCAATGCATCTGCCACTTTACTAGCTTTTCCAGAGGTATACACTATATCGAGATCATAGGCAGCTAGGAATTCTACCCACCTATGTTGCCTCAAGTTCAAGTCTTTTTGGGAAAACAAGTATTTAAGGGACTTATGGTCTATAAACAATTCAAACTTAGCACCTAATAAGTAGTGTCTCCATAGCTTCAATGCATATACTACAGCAACTAGTTCTAAGTCATGTGTAGCATACCTAGTTTCATTTGGCTTGAGTTGCCTTGATGCATATGCTATGACTCTACCATGTTGCATGAGCACTGCCCCTAGTCCAGATCCACTAGCATCTGTGTAAACCACTAATCCTTCATTACCCTCTGGAACTTGTAAAACTAGAGCTTCCATCAGTGCTTTCTTCAGTGATGCAAATGCTTGTTCATACTTCTCTGTCCACACATATGGTTGCTCCTTTCTAGTTAGCTTGGTCAATGGGATGGCTATCCTTTCAAAGTCCTTTATAAATCTTCTATAGTAGCCTGCCATTCCCAAAAATGATCTCACCTCAGTCTCTGATTTAGGTCTGCTCCAAGATTGAACTGCCACGACCTTGTTTGGATCTACTCTAATGCCTTGTTGAGATATAATATACCCTAAAAATTTTACTTCATTTTTCCAAAATGTGCATTTAGTAAATTTTGCCTTTAAATCATGTGCTCTTAGTCTTGAAAAAATCATATGCAAATGCATTGCATGCTCCTCTTCTGACTTTGAGTACACTAATATATCATCAATAAAGACAACTACAAATTTGTCTATAAAATCTCTAAATGTCATATTCATTAAATCTACAAAATATGATGGTGCATTTGTCAATCCAAAAGGCATCACTAAAAATTCATATAATCCATACCTTGTATTAAAAGCAGTGTACTTAATACTTTCCTCCTCTTCTTTCATCTGGTGAAACCCAGAGGCTAAGTCTAGCCTTGAAAAGATCTTTGCTCCATTTAATTGATCAAACAGATCATCAATTCTGGGGAGTGGGTAATTGTTCTTGATGGTAACTTTGTTTAATTCTCTGTAATCAATACACATCCTCATTGTACCATCATGCTTTTTCACAAACACCACTGGAGAACCCTAGTTTGAACTACTAGGCCTTATAAAACCCTTCTGCTCCAACTCTTCCAACTGTTGCTTCAATTCTATTAATTCTTTTGGACCCATTCTGGTAGGCTTCTTGATGATAGGACTTGATCAAGGAATTAACCTTATTTGAAATTCAACTGGTCTATTTTCTAGAACTCCTACAACTTCCCCAAAAACATCTGGATATTCTTTTGTCACTTTTATGTCTTCTAAAGTTAATTCCTTTTCAGTCATGCTCCATATTTGAGTAAGGAAATTTGTTTTAGCTATTTCACTCATGACTAAAATATTTTTACCATTTTCTGTTTTTAAGGAAATAGTGAAATTTTCTAAATCCAATTGAATTTACTCAGCCAATCTACTCTTAAAATAATTCCTATTCTAGGATATTTCAACACAAATAAATCAGATTTAAACACATTTCCACCTATGTTTAATTCCACTCCCAAACATTTTAATCCTAGCAGACAAGAGCTACCTAGGGGACTTTGAATAAACAAGGGTTTTTCAACTTTATTGCATGTGAGAGCTAATTTATCCACTATGTATTGTGAGATTAGATAATGTGTGGCTCCAGTGTCATATATAACCGTGATTGGTTAATTTTTAATTAGAAGTATACCTTCCAATTGACCAGAGTTTTCCACTGCACTTGCCTTTGCCTTGGCTTCCAATGCTCCTACCTTTGCTCCTTTCTTGAACTCTGGGTAGTTTCTTTTAATATGACCTTCTTTCCTACAGTTATAGCGGCTGAATGGCGCTTTCTTAGCTGCTTGATACCTATTGCTCATGTGTCCTTCTTTGCCACAATTATAACAAGTAATTTTCTTCTTAGCTTCCCCAGTGGCTGCTCCCTCCACTTTCTTATCTATATTCTTTTTTTCATAAGGATGTGCTCTATTTTTCCCCTTCTTTTGATTGTTAGCCCTCATGTTCCTAAAGTTTTCCCTTGCATTTTCATGTTGCTCAAAAGAAGGAGTAAGATCTATGACTTGATCAAATGTTTTATCCTTATATAGTAACATTGCTCTACTCAGTCCAGCATTAAGTCCTTGAATAAACCTTGAATTCTTTGATTCTTCAATCCCTATGAGCATAGTTCCATACTTAGATAAACTATCAAAATTTTGAGTGTACTCAGTCACACTCATTGGTCCTTGTCTCAGTCTTATAAATTCCTCAAGCAGTGTGGCCTTAGCTGTTGCTGGGACAAATCTAGCCTCAAGCATCTCCTTAAATTGATCCCATGTTATCTCATTTTCTGGCCTTCCTGTGACGATCACCTCCCACCAATCTAGTGCTGCTCCTTTGAGCATTCTTGAAGCTATCTCCCTCTTCCTTTGGTCATTAATTTGCATGTCTGCAAATATTCTTTCTAAAGTTCTCAACCATGTCTGCACACCCATAACTCCCTCAGTACCTTCAAAATCCTTGCCTCTTAAATTTGAAAATGTCTTCAATAGCTTAGCTAATTCCTCATGAGAATTTTCTTCCCTCTGCACTGCTCCGTCCCTAAATGCTTGCACCAAATCTTGCAAATTAATCAATGGTGCTGCATTGGAGGGTCCTGCTCCAGTTCTTGTTGGTCTTCCTACCATGGTTCACTATTCAATTGCATAACTAGTTAGTCTTGCTTCTAATTTAATTATTTCAACAATTTTGTTCCTACTGTGAATGTTTATATATATATATATATAAATTTTATCCATACAAGAAGATTGGATAATATATTTATGTTATGTTTTAACAACATAGCTCTGATACCAACTGAAATGACCCACTTCCCTTATCATTTATTTGTGTGATTTATAGTGATTTTTTATATATATAAGTGATCACTTCTTTTAATTCAATCTACCAAGATCCAGAATTTTACTAATATAAAAATATCAGTATATAAACTAAATCATGTCATTTATATATATGAATACATATAAATGGTTCTTTGCTTATCAAAGCAATTAAAATAGCAAAGAAACTCATTCACACATTGTTCCTCATATTTGAGAGACTTTTGTGTCACATAGCCATTTTATCTTTTTTTTTTGAACTCAGACTTGATTTCTAATCCTAAAATGATCACATCAATTTCTTGTCTAATTTCCTAGCCTGTTCTAGAACTCAGACTAATTAATTTCTGGATTTTACAAGCTAGCTATTTGATCCATAGAATTTAGGGATTTGATACTAGATAATTTGATTGATACAGGGTGTTAGATCAACTCATACATATTTGTTTATCCCGGGGATTCTATTTTTAAACTCAAGCAAATTTTATGTTAAGAAAATTGCTCATATCATATTTTATAAAGTATGCAATGATCTGATGAATATCAAGATGGTAAATCAGTATAAAGGCCAAGCAATGAAAACAATGCACTTGAACAAAATGCTAACTCAATTTATCATGTCAATGAAGACCAGCATATACTTGAAAATAGTATGATTAAATCAGTATCAAAATCAGTCTGTTGCAAAACTTTCAGATGGACATACAGTGAAGGTTGCTGACAAATTCTCAAATTATGAAACAAATGATTGTGATCAATAAAACAGTGGATTTATTGACATGCTTAATATCTAGGTAAGACTACATGTTACTTAAACTGCCTCAGGTTTATCATAACCAAATGCAACCAGACTTAGGCCATGTGTCTAGATAGTAAGGTTTTGTTGAGTATTGTAGCAGTGAAATCTACAAGCTCCAGAAATGCACATGAACTTACTATACAGTAGCAACACAAATTCCTACAATAAACCAATTGCCCAGATTGAGGATTATAGGCCTTGTTTTTTAAACTTGACATGTACTTATATTAATTACAAGTCATGATCAAGCCTTACTGGTTAACCCAGACCAGGTTCAACTCAACACTTAACAGATATATTACATGCTTTTTCTAAAACCATATCAATTTTGCTATCAAATATTTAGCAGACATTGCCAAAGAAAGTATGACCACATATCAAATTATATGGCATAATTTCCTTCATCATACTTCACTAGAAAAATACCCAGATCAGATGCTTAAAACAGAAACTCCCAATCACGCATATGATACTTTAACCTTTACATAGTCTTTAGTCTTTACACAGAAAAACAAACAACATCAACTCTAGAAATACTTAGAACATAATAAAGTTTTTGCCTAGCTTATTTACTACAATATTTCTGCCATATTCCTTAAGTATTTAAAATTCAAGTAAATCTTCAAATGTCCATGCAAGCAAGTTTCTCATGCTTCCTTTAATGCAGCAACATCTTGAGCTGCCTCAATAAAAATGAGACACCCCAAATGTCACAAAGTAACAAATAGGGTCAGAAATAAATTTCTGGTATGAGTGAAAATTAGAAACTAAAGCATTTTTGTAAATTCCTAAAACTGCACAGAGAACATGTTAGTTTAATGATACACTAATTCATATTAGAACCTAAACATAGGTAAGTTTAGCTACCAATCATACACCTATACAACCATTCATTTACTTATACAAACATTTATGTACATACTCCTATGGATTAATCTCTTATTTCCATAGCTTGATTGATCAATCTCATTTTTACATTTTTGTTTTGGTCTAACTCCTTGCCATTGAACACCATGTGTGCATTGTAAAGGGGCTCAGTTCTGTTAACCCTTTACACAAAGACCTACAGGACTTTAACAAGTCATGCACATACCCTTCATCCTCCTGAGGATGAGTAGATCAAGGCACTTCTCCTAAATCATGTTATGACTTAGAGACCATGAGTATTTATGTTATAAGGAACTTTTCCTTTAATTTCCAGAAATGCTTGTGCTCTTTTATTCATTTCATAAATCAAAAATTCATTGATCTCACTCAAAGAGTACATCCAAACATACAAGCATTCATATAAAATTCTACTGCTTATAACCAGAGATTATACTTAATCAAATTTTCCAAAAATATGCTCATACATATTTTCTAGTAATTTTTCCAGTTCTTGTTTAAATTGATAAAATCATATAAAAGTCTAGATTTATTCTTCTGTGAACATAGTGTATGGTTTTTGAGAAAAACCCATAAAACATATCGGTTTATGACGTGAAGAAATCAGCACACACACACACACATATATATGTTAATGCTTTGTTCATATCAATTTTTAATGAACTAGACATGAGCATGAACCTCCTTATTCACACTGCCTATTTCCTTCATTTCTTTGATACCCTACTTCTCAGAAGAGAATGTTTAACTCATTTTCTAATAAGAACTGGATTATAAAAATCCATTTCTGTGATCAAGGTAAATGTTAGATCAAATATCTTTCAAAGAAAAAAGTTAAAACCATCATAACAAACCAAAATGAATTAAAGTCCTAACCAAAAGATCAACCAGAAAATCATCCATGTTCAATGAACATTCATTCAGAAAAATCAATAGAAAACCGTATCATAATTTTTATATAAGAAAAATTGCGTGGCTACCCTTAGCATGGGTCTTAATGCCTTAAACTTCATATATGATTATCACTCACCTTTGTAACATCCCGCCTTTTCGCACACTTTAAACCGACACATGTGCCAATACGGAAGGGCGGATTGTTATGGGGTAAATAAGTTAAACAGAGAAGAAATAAAACAAAACAGAATCTCACAGCGGAAGGATAAAATATAATAATAAATATATAGTTCATAAACGGTTTACAAAACACTTGATTCTTCTTTATACAATAAATATCAGAGTTACACATACCAATATAATCAATGCAGCGGAATAGTATGAGTGTGGTGCAATAAAATAGATAATAATACGAATCCTTCGTCTTCGTCCTTCAAAGCTAAAGTCTTCGATCCTGAAACGCTCGGACTGACCCGAGCGAATTTGAAAAGACAAAAACACTCGAGTCAGAACTAAAAGATCTTATGTGAGTTAAATTAACAGAAATAAATATGAGTACAGTAACTCAAGAGATGCTCGGGATTTACATCTCCTAAGGATCCGTTAAACTATTTACTATGTAGTATATTGCGCTACTATAGTAGTGTCTATTTATAAAATAAACTTACTTTTTAATAGCGTTAAGGGGTTACCCATATAGCCCTTAACACAGAATATATTCCCATAGTCTATACAGTACCGTAATCTCCCCCGTACTGGGCGTCGTCAGAGGGCACTCCATAGGTATGGTACAAAACAAAACTCGTAGTAAAGGCTCGGTATGGTAGGTGACACGGCACAACTAGGCAATGCCAGGGTAGATATACCAATTGCTATCCAGGCTGGTGGAAACGCATAGCCGCAGTTACCGCCCACCTCGAACAAACTCCCCAAAATCAAAATATAGAAGTGGCCACTGAATCAATCCAAAGTCAAAGTATAGTATCGAAGAGGAGGGTCCGATCAGAGGTATGACCTCATTGGCCTGAGAATCGCTCCTGTTTTAGCCACCTTATGCCAACTCACGGGAGTCGGGTCCACGTATTTACCTTACAGGAAACGCCGTCTCCAACCTACTTCATTCTGGAATCTCCACCGCGTACACGGTTAGTCAAAGTGGTTTTCGGTATCGACAGAGAGTATGTCCATATCCGATCCCGGTCTCTTTGCCAACCCATCGTTATTATAACACCGCGGTCATTTAAAAATAGTTTATACTTTAAAACCAGAATAAACATTTCCATTTCAAAACTATGAATACGATATCATTTTAAAACCCAAAACAATATGATATCATTTTATCCAAATATAATTCTTTTCCAAAACCATACTGCTTTAAAATTTATAATATCTGGAAACCAAATATTTGAATTATACTTTCAAAACATAATATTTCGGAAATTATCCTTTAAAACCATAACTTCTAATGCTTAAGTGGTTTGGATATTCAACGGTATATTGAATAAACGGTTTAACTTTACGGTTACTTGTAAAGAAAATAATTTCCATGGCTTTGAAAATATATTCTTTATTTAAAGTCTAAACCAAAATTTAAATATCATTTTCAAGTTCCAAACCCGCTTCAATTTCTCTATATATATATATATCCATTTGGAGTATTAATATTTCAAAACTAAAGTTGGAATTTATTCTTTCAACAAATTAACTGTCTTATTATTTAGTCTTGAATATTCACATTAAATCCATAAATAAAACTCCAATTCTAGTAATTAAATATTTTCTCAAATTTACTTTATACTAGAACATTCCTTTTAAAATTTATTTAGGAAAATTCAGTTTATAAATATCATATCTTTAAAATTTCCAAACTTAACATATATTATAAATTATCAAATCCATTTCTAAATTTATATTCCATTTTTATTTCAAAGATTTATACACAGTTTAAATTCAAAATTTCTACTTCATATGTATATATATATAGAAGAAAAGTATCAAAATTTCAATTATTATAAACCGTATTCCATCCAAACCATAGAAATCACTTTTAAAATATTATATATATAAACCACGGTGCCTGTATATAATTTTTCTATCCTATGGTCAAGTGATACGGATATTTATCATTTCAATCCGCAATTTAAAATAAAAAAAATTGCGGTTGTATAGCATTTCAAACCACAATCCCGAATGAAATGAAATATGCATGATAACTTGCAGTTTAAATGATATAAAATAAAACATCCATTCATCAACATCATCCATCATCCAAATCACAATCATCGTCCAAAATAAAACAATATCAATATATACCTGATAATATATAACAGGTAATAACTGGCAGTTATATTCAAAATAAATTTAACAACTATTAAACTAACAGTTTATATTCAGCGATAAATTTTATAGCTGTTTCCTAGCAGTTTATATGCAAATAAATAAATTCTAACTGTCAATTAATATGCAATAAATAAACTAAATTAACAGTTAAATTAAATAAATGCGAATTAACAGATATGCTGAATAAAACATGTTAAACAGTCATAAATAAATTTCTACTCATATCTAAAATAAATTTAACAAACATAAAAACTTTTAGGAGTTGTGAGTGGGTTAAAACACTCACCTTTTGAATTTAAATCGAATTTAAATTCAATTTAAACACAAAAATTTGACGGTCTCCGAATTGGTCCAAACTAGCGTCAACAGATCTGGAATTTAATTACGATCCTAACAAAAAAAATCTCGCGTGAATCCGAGGTCGTATGAAAAAGTTATGCGATTTAAACGATTTGAAAATCAAAATAAATTATAAAACAAAACAAACCTTAATTAAATACTCGTCATGTCACTATCGTCTTCCACGCGCTTTGGCTACAGGAGCACGCGAATATGTTTCTAGACCGAACCCAAAACGGAAAACGAACACCACCAGTAGATTGCATATTCTGAGAATTCCAACATATAATTTTTCTGGAATTTTTAGAGGAGTTTGAATTTTGACTTTTTATTTGGATTGAAACTGGATCTAGAAATTGTCTGTTGCCATTGAAGAAGAGAAGAAGTTAAAGAAGAGACTACACAGAGGAATGAAGATGGAGGCTAGGGTTTCACCACCTATTTATAGATAGATCGCAAAAGAATAGGTGTGCACGAATTTTAACGTGCAAACGGAAGTGGTCCCAAAAGATAAATAATATTAATTACACCCGTTACGGATTTAGGAAATAAATAAATTCCTTATCAACATTTACACTTAATTTTAAACTTATTTACAGATGTAAATCTAGACGTTTCGTTTACGTTTCAAAATATATCCACAATTTTATTAATTTCCAAATTGATCTAAACAAATTTAGAAGTAAATTAAAAGCTGATAAGTCTATCCATTGCAGTATTAATTTCTCCACTTCCTTATATTTAGAAATTATAAATTAAATTTTCAAAAACCTATTTTTTTTTTGATTTTCAAACTTTTATATTCTCATCTTTTACCAATAATAAGGATGCACTAACATTTGTTCATGGTTTCACCTTATTATCCTCAAATTCCATTTTAATTTCAATAACGTAATATTTAAACGTTTAATTCCATTTTAATTTGCAATAATTACAATTGTTGAATTTGATACCTTAATTAAATTTATAAATCTTGCTTTCTAAAGTCTATATCAACAAATGGTCCAATTATAAATAGAATTAGCATAAATTTTGTCTTATAGAACTAACCATTTCAATTACAAAACAAAAATCTATGCTAACTACCCCATTTAAATCAATTAATTGTAATTGAGCCTACATAAATGTTATAAATTAAAAATTGGAACCTCAATAAATTCGTTTATTGATTTAAAAATCTTCTTATTCAGTAAATAGACATTTATGGGTATAAATACATTGAATTATAATATTTTCATTAGTGCCACTTCTTTTCTTATAAATTCCCCTTTATTCTAGAACACATTAACAAACAACGTAATTTATTTAGATTTATTTTAAAACGATTGCCCTTCTTAACTTAATATACTCAATAAATGCTTAACCTAAATAATTGTTACCCTTTTACATTCAAATTCACCTACAACCATTATTAACCATAATGTTGTCATAGATTTAGATTTAATTAAATAAATTAGATGAATGGGTAAAATTTTGTAATTATCACAAATGCCCAATATATATATGCATTAATTACTACTTATTATTAGAATTCATTTATTAATTTACTAGTTGCCTTTGTCTTCTTATTTCCTATTTACTACCAAACTTCCTATTTAGTTATAGCTTATAAATATATAATCACCTAGGCAAATCAATTAATAGCTATCAAAATAAGCCAACTCTACTCCCATTCATACCTATTAACAATTGACAAAAATAAAATTTCTTACCTAACATTGATTTATGTCAAATTACATTTTACTGCGTATTATTTCATCAATTGAATTAAACTTCAAATTTGCTGATTGCAATCAATTAAACTTTACTATCTGTTTCAATAAATTGGGTATGCACAAATTTAGCTATTCAATCAAATTTCAAATTACGGTACCATTATCATGGTTTATATCATATTGCATTAATATCCCTATTTTATCTTAGATTCCTCTACATTTCCTTTTAGCCAATAATTTATATATTGAATCTTCATTTAATTTCAATAAATCATACTATCGTATTTAAATCCAATTAAATAAATGAACGTTGATTCCTACTCTTTTTATTCAACATTTGTTTACGTTTTATTCCATTAATACCTCTACACACATCCTGGATTTCCTTAGTCCAACACCTTTTTACCCAAATTTGGCCAAAAGTTTTCAATCCATTTCTCATTAAAGTTTATCAATTACCCAAATAGGTATATTAACAATGGTAACCATTTAACTTTATATTACCTTTACTTTATTTCAATTGTTCTTATTTATTCCCTACCAAAACATTTACATACATTTAGTTACCTCCTAATTTAATGCATTGATTTTCATTTATTAATTAAATGTTTTCCTTTAAAAGCTTCCATTACTAAACCATTTTAAGTACGTTTATTATCGACAACATTCATTACTTATCCACACTTATTACATTGGTGTATTCAACGGTCACTTTCTTTAGTCATTATCTATTTTACAACCAAATGTAACAATCTCCACTATTTTTTTTATATATATATTAATGAATCCCATTCAAGTTAAATTTTTATTAATATTCACAAATTCAACATTTATATTGATTTCTTATATTTAACTTATAACTAAGTGTGACAAATTTACATTATTCAAACCTATTGCCATATAAATATTAAATTGTTTAACATTATATTACAATTACTATATCTAACTCCTACATTTACTCAAATAAAGTCTTAAGATCTTTATTTCATTCTAAATTAGATTAGAAATCATATTAAATTAATTCAATTAATATCATCAAATTTAACGGGTCGTTACACTCTTCCCCACTCAAAACTTTTCGTCCCCGAAAAGGAAAAAGAAGGGAGAAGGAAGAATTTAATAAACAGTACATCTTATTTCAAAATATTATTTATAAACAATAATTTACTAAATTAATTTCCTTAATGAAATATACCCGTTTTATAATCATTATATCCTTTTATACTTACATAATTAGAGTTTGGAAAACATTTTCATCAAAATTCTAAGTCCAAAATTTACGGAAAATTTTGGCAGAGTCTCCTTTGTACGGAGAGGTTTGGGAGAAAAATATAATATCAAAATATAACAAATATATTACAAATATTATCCAAAATAAAATATCCCAACACCGGAAAATTATATAAAATAGCGCTTCAAAACGTAATCCGAAAACGTACCTAATTGTTGGGCAATTAACGCTTATTTTTATGGAACCAAAAGCAGTAGCAGTTGCTTCCATAACCTGCATTTCACTTATAAAAACCAAAGGTTTAACAATTTATCTCAAGTGAAATATTTAAGTGGTTTCAATCCCTAGTATCCAATCAATACAACAATCATCAATTTCAACCATCAACATACACAAAATGCAAAACAACCATTCAATCAAACAAGCAAATAGTTGTTCGGGTTCAAAATCTGAAATTGTACGGAATGAAAAATAACTATCCAGTGCATCATTTACTCAACAGTCTTAGATGGGACGAAATAGATTATTTATTCATCCAACTATTTCAAATTTCCTTACCCAACCAACCATAAAACAAACAATAACAATTCTAACCAACCAAATCAATTTAGCTTATATAAATCCATTACATACTTTAGTTGTTTGATTTCCTTTCATTCATATAACAGTTTATCTTTTATTTTTACTTATTTTATTTAGAATAACTTCAACCCTTTTTCTTAAGCTTTCATTCATACCACATAAATTATCCCTTTAAAATTTACATTTATTTCTAACAACTTTTACTTTTACTTACTCATCATTGGTTGTTTCCTTTATTTATTTATTTATTTATTTATTTTTACTTATAACTTACAATTTCTCATTTTTACTTATTCAGGTCATGCAAGTTCCTTTTATTTGTATTATATTTAATACACTTCTCAAATTCAATCATTTATTCAATGCTTGCATCCTATTATATTTAATTACAGTAATCATTTTGAATTACACTTAAATTCCTAACCTTATAACCTTCATTCTTATAAGTAAAAGATTTTATTTATTCATTAACTATGGTTTGCAGTCATTTATTTATATTACCTGCTTCCCATTATATTAAACTAGTAGCATTTAAACCATACTTAAGTTTATAACCCTACACATCAAACCTTATTTATTAAAGGATTTCATTTTATTTACTTAAGTTTAAAATCACCTATTTGATATACTTACCTTTAATTATGGTAAAATTTCAATTCATCCTTAAGTTTATACATTAAATTCTCATTTATAATAGCAATTCATTGAATACTTCATTATTTCCATAATTTCGACTTGTATAATATTCAATTCCAATCTCTTATTTAACATTCCAACTTTTTATATTTGGTAAGTTATTTATGTTAAAGAAAATGCAAAAGAACTTATACAAGTTTATGTCAATTCTTTTAATTCATTCATTGTTCAATAAATCTTTAACCTTTTCTATAAGTTAAAATTTTAACTTCCTTTATAACTTAGCATTAATTTCTCTTACCTAAATTAGAGGTTTCAATTCATTAATTACTTACCTTTTATTTCACTAAAACAATTAATTAATGGAAATTTAAGAATTAAATACCGGGTCAAATTTCAAATTATTTTAAAAATAGTAGATAAATAATTTCTTACAACTTTTATATCTCTAATTATATTTAAAACAATTAGAATTTTAAATAATTTCAAAATAAATCTGCAGTAGAATGTACTACAGTGGTCTTTCCCCTTCGAAACTCGAAAATGAAAGTCGATGATGCGGCCGCCATCACCGAAATTATTTTCCAGCGACAGAGAGGAAAGTACAAAATTTATTTTCTCCAAAATCTTCTTTAAAACAAATTTCACTAATTATACTAAATATTTATATAAGAAAATACTTATAAACAAAATTATTATATTTCATAAATCCTTTGAAAGCAAATTTTCAAAATCCCGGACTTAAGTCCTAAAATTTCCAAATTTTATTGATTTTACTTCCAATCTTATTTTTCCTATTATATATAAATTTTATTCCTAACAACCAATCTATTGCAACCAAATATATATATCTTTTGGAAAATTTATTTTATATATACAGAAAATATAATAGGCAAAATTATTTCATTCACCTATATTAAAATAAATATTATGTCGGTCTGTCCTATTAAGTGTTTAGAAATCCCTATTGATGACATAGCGTCCCATGCATCAACCAGAATTTATAAATACAAAACGGAACAGATTAACACAATATCAAAATCTTTTTATAACACTAACAAATATGCTCTCTCGTATATATACACTCAGCGACTCCCATAGGGTATTACTTCCCTATTAACGAAGAATCAAACCCCACAAAGCCAAGGTTTGTCGCTAAACCAAAGCTCTGATACCAACTGTAACATCACACATGCCAATTCAAACCATACGGAAGGGCGGATTGTTATGGGGTAAATAAGAAAAACAGAGGAGAAATAAAACAAAATAGAATCTCACAGCGGAAGGATAAAATATAATAATAAATATATAGTTCATAAACGGTTTACAAAACACTTGATTCTTCTTTATACAATAAATATCAGAGTTACACATACCAATATAATCAATGCAGCGGAACAGTATGAGTGTGGTGCAATAAAATAGATAATAATAATACGAATCCTTCGTCTTCGTCCTTCAAAGCTAAAGTCTTCGATCCTGAAACGCTCGGACTGACCCGAGCGAATTTGAAAAGACAAAAACACTCGAGTCAGAACTAAAAGATCTTATGTGAGTTAAATTAACAGAAATAAATATGAGTACAGTAACTCAAGAGATGCTCGGGATTTACATCTCCTAAGGATCCGTTAAACTATTTACTATGTAGTACATTGTCCTACTATAGTAGTGTCTATTTATAAAATAAACTTACTTTTTAATAGCGTTAAGGGGTTACCCATATAGCCCTTAACACAGAATATATTCCCATAGTCTATACAGTACCGTAATCTCCCCCGTACTGGGCGTCGTCAGAGGGCACTCCATAGGTATGGTACAAAACAAAACTCGTAGTAAAGGCTCGGTATGGTAGGTGACACAGCACAACTAGGCAATGCCAGGGTAGATATACCAATTGCTATCCAGGCTGGTGGAAACGCGTAGCCACAGTTACCGCCCACCTCGAACAAACTCCCCAAAATCAAAATATAGAAGTGGCCACTGAATCAATCCAAAGTCAAAGTATAGTATCGAAGAGGAGGGTCCGATCAGAGGTATGACCTCATTGGCCTGAGAATCGCTCCTGTTTTAGCCACCTTATGCCAACTCACGGGAGTCGGGTCCACGTATTTACCTTACAGGAAACGCCGTCTCCAACCTACTTCATTCTGGAATCTCCACCGCGTACACGGTTAGTCAAAGTGGTTTTCGGTATCGACAGAGAGTATGTCCATATCCGATCCCGGTCTCTTTGCCAACCCATCGTTATTATAACACCGCGGTCATTTAAAAATAGTTTATACTTTAAAACCAGAATAAACATTTCCATTTCAAAACTATGAATACGATATCATTTTAAAACCCAAAACAATATGATATCATTTTATCCAAATATAATTCTTTTCCAAAACCATACTGCTTTAAAATTTATAATATCTGGAAACCAAATATTTGAATTATACTTTCAAAACATAATATTTCGGAAATTATCCTTTAAAACCATAACTTCTAATGCTTAAGTGGTTTGGATATTCAACGGTATATAGAATAAACGGTTTAACTTTACGGTTACTTGTAAAGAAAATAATTTCCATGGCTTTACAAATATATTCTTTATTTAAAGTCTAAACCAAAATTTAAATATCATTTTCAAGTTCCAAACCCGCTTCAATTTCTATATATATATATATATATCCATTCGGAGTATTAATATTTCAAAACTAAAGTTGGAATTTATTCTTTCAACAAATTAACTGTCTTATTATTTAGTCTTGAATATTCACATTAAATCCATAAATAAAACTCCAATTCTAGTAATTAAATATTTTCTCAAATTTACTTTATACTAAAACATTCCTTCTAAAATTTATTTAGGAAAATTCAGTTTATAAATATCATATCTTTAAAATTTCCAAACTTAACATATATTATAAATTATCAAATCCATTTCTAAATTTATATTCCATTTTTATTTCAAAGACTTATACACAGTTTAAATTCAAAATTTCTACTTCATATGTATATATATAGAAGAAAAGTATCAAAATTTCAATTATTATAAACCATATTCCATCCAAACCATAGAAATCACTTTAAAATATTTTATATATAAACCACGGTGCCTGTATATAATTTTTCTATCCTATGGTCAAGTGATACGGATATTTATCATTTCAATCCGCAATTTAAAGTAAAAAAATTTGCGGTTGTATATCATTTCAAACCACAATCCCGAATGAAATGAAATATGCATGATAACTTGCAGTTTAAATGATATAAAATAAAACATCCATTCATCAACATCATCCATCATCCAAATCACAATCATCGTCCAAAATAAAACAATATCAATATATACCTGATAATATATAATAGGTAATAACTGGCAGTTATATTCAAAATAAATTTAACAACTATTAAACTAACAGTTTATATTCAGCAATAAATTTTATAGCTGTTTCCTAGCAGTTTATATGCAAATAAATAAATTCTAACTGTCAATTAATATGCAATAAATAAACTAAATTAACAGTTAAATTAAATAAATGCGAATTAACAGATATGCTGAATAAAACATGTTAAACAGTCATAAATAAATTTCTACTCATATCTAAAATAAATTTAACAAACATAAAAACTTTAAGGAGTTGTGTGTGGGTTAAAACACTCACCTTTTGAATTTAAATCGAATTTAAATTCAATTTAAACACAAAAATTTGACGGTCTCCGAATTGGTCCAAACTAGCGTCAACAGATCTAGAATTTAATTACGATCCTAACAAAAAAAATCTCGCGTGAATCCGAGGTCGTATGAAAAAGTTATGCGATTTAAACGATTTGAAAATCAAAATAAATTATAAAACAAAACAAACCTTAATTAAATACTCGCCATGTCACTATCGTCTTCCACGCGCTTTGGCTACAGGAGCACGCGAATATGTTTCCAGACCGAACCCAAAACGGAAAACGAACACCACCAGTAGATTGCGTATTCTGAGAATTGTAATGACCCTAAAATAAAATAAAATAAAATAATATAATATATATATTTATATTAGGAAATTCTGAGATATATAAATATATATATTGCATTAAAACAGAAAAGAATTTTGCAATAAATAAAATTTGCATGGGAGCTTCTGTTTGATAAAATGCAAGGAATTAAGGTGATTAGAAGAAAAATTGGAACTCAAAATAAATATAGCTTTATGTTCAAAGAATTATGTAAATATATATACATTTAATATATATGGGGTATTTGCTGTTTTATATAAAGATAGAATAAAATGAAGTTTAATAAAAAATTGTGGTAAATGTCTTATAATTATGCTGGAAATAATTAATATAATATGTGTGATTTTTATTTAAAAATAGAAGGAGTTACTGATTTTTACAAAGAGGCAGAAATATATATATACATACAGAATCAAATAAAAATTTGATTATCTTATATTTATTTCAAGAAAATAATATGGGTGAATGATTTTTACATTACATAATAAAGTATGATAGTATGCATGATTGAATGGAGATAATAGATAGGTAGAAAATACAAAGGAGATTTTCAGATTCCTTAAACTTATAAAAAGAAATGAATAAAGGATCACATGCATATGGCATGAATAAAATGGAGACATGAAAATAGCATGCAGTGTTAAAAATGCATGATCCCTGAAATAACTAATTAAAGCAACCTAATGTGTGCATTTCCAACTTAGGACCACACAGGAATGTGATGTGTAAATAAACATCTAAGGGTATCAGGGGAATTACCCATTTTCTTAAACCCTAGAATGGAATTATAAATAACTGCACATAGCCAAAACCATCACTCTCTCGAGATAAAAACAAAAATAAAATAAGCAAGGAGAAACACTAGCTTGAGGCTTTGGGGGATTTACTGTTCTAAGAAATTAAGGCAGTGAAAGGAAAAACATAATGTGAGTATTTATCCTTTGTATGCAATGGCATTGAGTCCTATTGCAGGCAGCCTAAAATATTATGAGTCATTTAAATCTCTGAAATGATTTGTTATGGGTGATATGGATGTTTGTTTGTGCATTTTTGATTGGAGCATTAATCTGTAAGTGGGCTTTTAGAGTTAACATGTTTTGAGCATTCTTGATCTATCTTATCATCATTAAACATGGATATAGATTAAATAGGGGAACATGGGGTTGAACCAGAAAATATACAAGTAGTTATATCTTTCTGAAATATGAATGAAAGAAAAACTAAATTGGTCACTTGGGAGTTAGTCAATGATCTGCTTACTTCAGGTGGGAGCAAGTATATGCATGGTGCAACTGCACCCTGAGGCCTTTGTGTGTTGGAATAAATTAAGTAACCTGGGAGTTTCCTTCACAATGCATACATAGTGTTCATTTGACAAGGAGTTAAAGACCATAAAATAAATGGGGACAGGGGTTTAAAAATCTGGGTTATAAATATTCAGATATGGTGTTAGATTTAATCAAGATAAACATTGTTCATTGATTAATTGCTGGGTGAAAACTGGAGTATAAAACCTGAATTTACTTATCTAAGATTTGGTGAGGATGATTTAAGAATTGTACACATGATTATTTTAACTGTTTGCTGTGTATTGTTTAATTTGTTGAAAGTGATTTTGTATCTCTTTGTATGAACCAAAACATGCTAAGTATAAAACCTGTTAAACTAAGAAGGCATTGCAAGATTACTAAAATTATGAATATGTATACAAAATTGATAAATGCTCATACCAGTGTAAACTGACCCTTTTGGTTGCCCTTGCAATCATCTGGGTGTCTCAAAAATTCTTTGGGGCAGCTAAATGATTTTCTTGCAGAAAATTGAAGTTGGCTTGATGAGTAAAGAAGGCATTGGCTGCTAGTATAAATAAGAGAGACTTGTTTTAAAATTTGCAGTTGCATTGTAATGAAATTACTAGACAAATTCTATTTTCTGTAATTGAAGTTACTTGTAGGAAACTTTCTAAGTATTTGGGGTTGAAAATATGTACTTAAGCAAAACCTGTTGTGAGTGATCATTGATGATGTTTGGTTAACTACTAATTTATTTTATGAATGTCTGGTTTGGAGAAAATAAGGAGATAGACATATCATATACATATGATATGTGCATATATATATTTGATCACTGATTTTTATTGCCTATATTTTGCCTTATGGAAATTAAACAGCTAAGGGGATTGATTTTTTTTTGAAATAAACTCTTAAGATTTTAGTAGAGTATTCAAGTGAAATGAATTTGTGCATGGCAGGTAGATGATACTGGCATGTGCATGAATTCTGGAAGTTTGTATGTAATTGAGTATTTAAATTTCAATTTTTAAACCTTTGAGACGTCTGTCATAAAAATTTAGACGTCTGAGATCGAATTTAGACGTCTGTTACAAAAATTTGAGATGCCTGAATTTAGTTTAAAATGTTTTTTACTCTCTGTTTCAATTTTAGATCTCTGAGCCGTCTGTCATAAAAATTTAGACGTCTGAGATCAAATTTAGACGTCTGTCATAAAAATTTAGACGTCTGAGATCGAATTTAGACGTCTGTTACAAAAAATTGAGATGTCTGAATTTAGTTCAAAATGTTTTTTACTCTCTGTTTCAATTTTAAACCTCTGAGACGTCTGTCATAAAAATTTAGACGTCTGAGATCAAATTTAGACGTCTGTCATAAAAACTTAGACGTCTGAACTGCTGATTTTGCCTAGTTTGCCTATTTTCGAGTAAATTTCCAAGATTTATCGATTTTTGTCGATCCGACTTATTGTTATTAATTATTATTGACTTTGATAACTATCATGAGATTAAGTAAATGCTATTTTATTGATAATAGAATTATCTAGGCAGATAAATATATATGTGTTATAATTTGCCAAAGTATACCTCTGGTAGTAGAACAAGACTTAGAAAAGAGACAAGTGACTATGTCAATAGCTTGTATGGTATTTTGATTTCTATTTGATTTAAATTCCCTCTGATAAATAAAAATAAAAATAAAGAAACAATTGTATATCATCAAATATACAATTGACTTAATTCGTTTGTACACTGATATGATTATATTGGTAAAACCAGGGTCTTGGGAAAAATATTTGGAAATTATATAAATATTCAAATATAAAAAGAATTGGGGTTTAGTGGTGAATTCCTCTTGAAAGATAAAAAAAAATCTATGTGTTATAGAGTGAGGGTCACCACAGTTGGTATCAGAGCTATGTTTTGAACAACATAGTAAATATTATTGTATGCATATGGATGTTTGAATGCATTGTTTGAATTATTGATGTTGAATGCTTTTGTTTTATGACTGAATAAAAAAAAATATATACATGTGTACATGTGATACATGCACAGTGTGCACAGAAATAAAAATGAACCAAGTAAAGACACCAAAAATGATAGCGGTAAATAAACTAATGTAAAAATCATATTTATAGCATTATGGTAGGACCAAGGCACCATACAGGTGCAGGATCATCACGAGAGCCACCTGTGATGAGCATGGAGGATTTTGTGAGAGCTTTAAGGGATGGAATGGCACCAAGGCAAGACAATCCTCATGAAGAACTCTCCAAACTGCTAAAGACATGTACCACTTTGGGAGGAAAGGATTTTGAGGGTATTGAAGGAGCTATAGGTGTTCAAACTTGGATAAGAACTATGGAGAGGGTCTTCACAGATATGCAAATCAATGACCAGAGGAAGAGACAGATAGCTTCAAGGAAATTGAAGGGGGTTGCACTGGATTGGTGGGAAGTTGTGACAGCAGGAAGACAAGAGGATACTATCACTTGGAATGATTTCAAGGACATGCTTGAGGCCAGATTTGTCCCAGCATCTGCCAAGGCCACACTGCTTGAAGACTTTATCAGATTAAGGCAAGGAAGCATGAGTGTGAATGAATACACTCAGAAGTTTGAAGCATTATCCAAGTATGGACTGGTGTTAATAGGGAATGCAGAAGCAAAGAATGCAAGGTACATTCAAGGCTTGAACCCTAGTTTGTCAAGGGCGATGTTGCCATACAAGGACAAAACCTTTGATCAAGTAATTGATCTAACTCTCTCATTTGAGCAACATGACACTGCAAGAGAGAAATTCAGGAATATGAAGCTCAATAAGAAGAAGGGTGGTCAGAACAAAGTGCAACCTTATGACAAGAGAAATGCAAGTAAAGGAGTTAAGAAAGGGGAAGGAGCAACAACACTTGAAAACAAGAAATTCACTCATTGTTTTAATTGTGGAAAAGCTGGACATTATAGTAACCAATGCCCTGACCCCAAGATACCCAGAGGAGGCTGCTATAATTGTGGAAAGATGGGTCATCTCAAGAAGGATTGCCCAGAAACCAATAGAGGAACAGTAAGGGTAGGAGCTTTGGCAGCAGGTAACACTGGGAATGTTGGGCAACTTGAAGGTATAATTTTTATTCATACCCAACCAATATCAGTAATATATGACACTGGTGCCTCACATTCACTAATATCTTTGGAAATTGTAAAGAAGTTAACACTTGCATGTGTTTCCATTGATCAGCCCTTGGTTGTACACAGTCCCATAGGGAGTCATTGTATGTTGGGGATGAAGTGTATGGGTCTGAAATTAATTATAGGGGGTTATGAATTTAATTCAGACTTATATACCTTAAATTATCCTGTTATTGGGATTATTTTGGGGGTAGATTGGTTAATGAGAAATAAAGCAATTTTAAATTTAGAAAACCTCACTATTTCTTTGGAAACAAATGAAGGCAAAAGAATTACCATCTTAAGTGAAATAGCAAAGAATACATGTTTTAATAAAATCTGGAGTATTAATGAAGTTCAAAAGGAATTAAAAATAGAGGAAATCCCAGTAGTCAATGGATATATCGATGTGTTTGGAGAAGTGAAGGGAATTCCTCAAAACAGACCAGTTGAATTTAAAATAAAATTAATTCCTGGAACAAATCCAATCATTAAGAAGCCTTATAGAATGGGTCCAAAAGAATTGGTAGAATTAAAACATCAACTAGAAGAATTAGAAGAGAAAGGATTCATAAGATCAAGTAGTTCCAGTTGGGGTTCCCCAGTGCTTTTTGTTAAGAAACATGATGGAACAATGAGGTTGTGTGTAGACTACAGGGATTTAAACAAGGTAACTATCAAAAATAAGTACCCATTGCCTAGAATAGATGATCTATTTGATCAATTGCATGGAGCTAAAATATTTTCAAGGCTAGACTTAGCCTCTGGATTTCACCAAATGAAAGTTGCAGAGGAAAGCATTGAGTACACAGCCTTCAATATAAGGTATGGCCTTTATGAATTTCTAGTAATGCCATTTGGCTTGACCAATGCTCCCTCCTATTTTGTAGACTTGATAAATAGAATTTTTAAAGACTTTTTGGATAAGTTTGTCTTGGTATTTATAGATGACATATTAATTTATTCAAAGACAGAAAATGATCATGCCATGCACCTACATTTAGTATTATCCAGACTTAGAGAACATGAATTAAAAGCCAAGTATTCAAAGTGTATATTTTGGCAACATGAAGTAAAATTCTTAGGACACATAGTGTCACAGCAGGGAGTAAGTGTAGATCCAAGCAAGGTCATTGCAGTTCAAACATGGAGTAGACCCAAGACAGTGACTGAGGTGAGGTCATTCTTAGGTTTGGCAGGGTATTATAGGAGGTTCATCAAGGATTTTTCAAGAATAGCTGCACCAATGACCAAACTAACCAAGAAGAACCAACCATATGTGTGGACCGAGCAGTGTGAACAAGCTTTTGAGAAATTGAAGCAAGCATTGGTGGAAGCTCCTGTCCTACAAATCCCAGAAGCAAATGAAGGAATGGTTGTATACACTGATGCTAGTGGGTTTGGGTTAGGTGCAGTACTCATGCAACATGGCAAGGTAGTGGCATATGCATCAAGACAGCTTAAACCCAATGCAACCAAATATGCAACACATGATCTAGAATTAGCTGCAATAGTGTTTGCACTAAAACTATGGAGGCATTATTTGCTTGGGGCAAAATTTGAATTATTCACAGATCATCAAGCATTGAAATATTTATTTTCTCAAAAAGATTTAAATATGAGGCAAGCAAGGTGGTTGGAGTTTCTAGCTGCATATGATTTAGATATTTTGTACACTCCTGGAAAAGCTAATAGAGTGGCAGATGCTTTGAGCAGAAATCATGTTAGATTAGCCAGTCTGATGATTGATGAGTTTAAAAATCTTGCAGTGCTTAGGGAGGCAGATATATACAGCAAGGATGCAGTGAATTTTAAAGAACATGGTGATATGGTGGAGTATGGTACACTGGGAATAATCACAGTGAAGTCTAATCTGGTGGAGAAAGTTGGTAGCATGCAAGATCAAGATCAAAGTCTAAAGGAGAAGAAAGAAATGTTATTAAATAACATTGAGTCAGAGAATTTTAAAATAGATTCCCAAGGTTATTTGAGGAAAAATGATAAGCTTTGTGTACCAAACATTGCAGAGTTGAAGGAAGAAATCATGAATGAGCATCACAAGACCAGGTACACCATACACCCTGGTGGTACTAAAATGTATCATGATTTAAAAAGAAGCTACTGGTGGCCAGGAATGAAGCAAGCAGTGGCAAGATATGTGGCAAAGTGTTCCACATGTCAACAAATTAAAGCAGACTACCAAAAGCCTTATGGCATGTTACAACCTTTGGAGGTACCTCAGTGGAAATGGGAAAGTATTTCCATGGATTTTGTGGATGGTTTGCCTAGAACTAAGAAAGGCAATGATAGTATATGGGTAATTGTTGATAGACTAACCAAATCAGCTCACTTTGTCCCTGTCAGGTCAGATAGGAATGCATTTAAGCTTGCACAATTGTTTATTAAGGAAGTGGTGAGGCTACATGGTATACCCAAGACCATTGTAAGTGATAGAGACACTTTGTTCACCTCAAGATTTTGGGAAAGCTTCCAAGAAGCAATGGGAACACAACTTTGTTTAAGAACTGCCTACCATCCTCAAAGTGATGGGCAAACAGAGATAGTGAATAAAATATTGGAAGATTTACTTAGAGCATGTGTGCTTGATTTTGGGGGTAATTGGGAGGATCATATTCATTTGGCAGAATTCACTTACAACAATAGCTATCAATCAACCATAGGAATGGCTCCCTTTGAAGCCTTGTATGGGAGACCCTGCATGTCTCCTGCCTGTTGGTTGGAAGCAGGAGAAGGTGTACTATTGGGGCCAGATCATGTTAAAGAAACCACCAACATGATTGAATTGGTTGGACACAGAATGAAGGTAGCACAATCAAGACAAAAGTCTTATGCAGATAGAAAGAGAAAGCCAATGGAGTTTGAAGTAGGAGAGCATGTTTTTCTGAAAGTATCACCAATGAAGAAAGTGTTCAGGTTTGGAAAATCTGGTAAACTATCACCAAGATTTGTAGGACCATATGAAATTATGCAGAGAATTGGTGCTATGGCCTACAAACTTAAGTTACCTGAGGAGTTGAGTGGTGTGCATCCTGTATTTCATGTTTCTCAATTGAGAAAATGGGTGCATGATGAAGGAGAAATTCTGGAGTCACCTACTCAAGTTCAAGTCCAGAAGAATTTGGTTTATACAAATGAACCAGTAGGGATAGTTGCCAAGGAAGAGAAAAAGTTGAGGAACAAGGTGATCAAACTGGTGAAAATCCAATGGAGCTTGGACACTAATGATTGTACATGGGAGGTTGAAGATAAAATGAGGGCTAAATACCCCAATTTGTTTACTGATGGAGAGGTATGTTTAAGCAGCCTAAAATGATTTTTCTAAATATATTTATATATTGTTTGTTTTCATAAAATATGGGTATGGGGTTATGGAGTTAAAACAGGCTATGGATTAGTGCTTTAATTGGAGAAATTAGGTGAAATTATGGGGACATAATTCCTTTAAGGGGGAGGGTATGTAATGACCCTAAAATAAAATAAAATAAAATAAAATAATATATATTTATATTAGGAAATTCTGAGATATATAAATATATATATTGCATTAAAACAGAAAAGAATTTGGCAATAAATAAAATTTGCATGGGAGCTTCTGTTTGATAAAATGCAAGGAATTAAGGTGATTAGAAGAAAAATTGGAACTCAAAATAAATATAGCTTTATGTTCAAAGAATTATGTAAATATATATACATTTAATATATATGGGGTATTTGCTGTTTTATATAAAGATAGAATAAAATGAAGTTTAATAAAAAATTGTGGTAAATGTCTTATAATTATGCTGGAAATAATTAATATAATATGTGTGATTTTTATCTAAAAATAGAAGGAGTTACTGATTTTTACAAAGAGGCAGAAATATATATATACATACAGAATCAAATAAAAATTTGATTATCTTATATTTATTTCAAGAAAATAATATGGGTGAATGATTTTTACTTTACATAATAAAGTATGATAGTATGCATGATTGAATGGAGATAATAGATAGGTAGAAAATACAAAGGAGATTTTCAGATTCCTTAAACTTATAAAAAGAAATGAATAAAGGATCACAAGCATATGGCATGAATAAAATGGAGACATGAAAATAGCATGCAGTGTTAAAAATGCATGATCCCTGAAATAACTAATTAAAGCAACCTAATGTGTGCATTTCCAACTTAGGACCACACAGGAATGTGATGTGTAAATAAACATCTAAGGGTATCAGGGGAATTACCCATTTTCTTAAACCCTAGAATGGAATTATAAATAACTGCATATAGCCAAAACCATCACTCTCTCGAGATCAAAACAAAAATAAAATAAGCAAGGAGAAACACTAGCTTGAGGCTTTGGGGGATTTACTGTTCTAAGAAATTAAGGCAGTGAAAGGAAAAACATAATGTGAGTATTTATCCTTTGTATGCAATGGCATTAAGTCCTATTGCAGGCAGTCTAAAATATTATGAGTCATTTAAATCTCTGAAATGATTTGTTATGGGTGATATGGATGTTTGTTTGTGCATTTTTGATTGGAGCATTAATCTGTAAGTGGGCTTTTAGAGTTAACATGTTTTGAGCATTCTTGTTCTATCTTATCATCATTAAACATGGATATAGATTAAATAGGGGAACATGGGGTTGAACCAGAAAATATACAAGTAGTTATATCTTTCTGAAATATGAATGAAAGAAAAACTAAATTGGTCACTTGGGAGTTAGTCAATGATCTGCTTACTTCAGGTGGGAGCAAGTATATGCATGGTGCAACTGCACCCTGAGGCCTTTGTGTGTTGGAATAAATTAAGTAACCTGGGAGTTTCCTTCACAATGCATACATAGTGTTCATTTGACAAGGAGTTAAAGACCATAAAATAAATGGGGACAGGGGTTTAAAAATCTGGGTTATAAATATTCAGATATGGTGTTAGATTTAATCAAGATAAACATTGTTCATTGATTAATTGCTGGGTGAAAACTGGAGTATAAAACCTGAATTTACTTATCTAAGATTTGGTGAGGATGATTTAAGAATTGTACACATGATTATTTTAACTGTTTGCTGCGTATTGTTTAATTTGTTGAAAGTGATTTTGTATCTCTTTGTATGAACCAAAACATGCTAAGTATAAAACCTGTTAAACTAAGAAGGCATTGCAAGATTACTAAAATTATGAATATGTATACAAAATTGATAAATGCTCATACCAGTGTAAACTGACCCTTTTGGTTGCCCTTGCAATCATCTGGGTGTCTCAAAAATTCTTTGGGGCAGCTAAATGATTTTCTTGCAGGAAATTGAAGTTGGCTTGATGAGTAAAGAAGGCATTGGCTGCTAGTATAAATAAGAGAGACTTGTTTTAAAATTTGCAGTTGCATTGTAATGAAATTACTAGACAAATTCTATTTTCTGTAATTGAAGTTACTTGTAGGAAACTTTCTAAGTATTTGGGGTTGAAAATATATACTTAAGCAAAACCTGTTGTGAGTGATCATTGATGATGTTTGGTTAACTACTAATTTATTTTATGAATGTCTAGTTTGGAGAAAATAAGGAGATAGACATATCATATACATATGATATGTGCATATATATATTTGATCACTGATTTTTATTGCCTATATTTTGCCTTATGGAAATTAAACAGCTAAGGGGATTGATTTTTTTTTGAAATAAACTCTTAAGATTTTAGTAGAATATTCAAGTGAAATGAATTTGTGCATGGCAGGTGGATGATACTGGCATGTGCATGAATTCTGGAAGTTTGTATGTAATTGAGTATTTAAATTTCAATTTTTAAACCTTTGAGACGTCTGTCATAAAAATTTAGACGTCTGAGATCGAATTTAGACGTCTGTTACAAAAATTTGAGATGTCTGAATTTAGTTTAAAATGTTTTTTACTCTCTGTTTCAATTTTAGATCTCTGAGCCGTCTGTCATAAAAATTTAGACGTCTGAGATCAAATTTAGACGTCTGTCATAAAAATTTAGACGTCTGAGATCGAATTTAGACGTCTGTTACAAAAAATTGAGATGTCTGAATTTAGTTCAAAATGTTTTTTACTCTCTGTTTCGATTTTAAACCTCTGAGACGTCTGTCATAAAAATTTAGACACCTGAGATCAAATTTAGACGTCTGTCATAAAAACTTAGAAGTCTGAACTGCTGATTTTGCCTAGTTTGCCTATTTTCGAGTAAATTTCCAAGATTTATCGATTTTTGTCGATCCGACTTATTTTTATTAATTATTATTGACTTTGATAACTATCATGAGATTAAGTAAATGCTATTTTATTGATAATAGAATTATCTAGGCAGATAAATATATATAAGTGTTATAATTTGCCAAAGTATACCTCTGGTAGTAGAACAAGACTTAGAAAAGAGACAAGTGACTATGTCAATAGCTTGTATTGTATTTTGATTTCTATTTGATTTAAATTCCCTCTGATAAAAAAAAATAAAAATAAAGAAACAATTGTATATCATCAAATATACAATTGACTTAATTCGTTTGTACACTGATATGATTATATTGGTAAAACCAGGGTCTTGGGAAAAATATTTGGAAATTATATAAATATTCAAATATAAAAAGAATTGGGGTTTAGTGGTGAATTCCTCTTGAAAGTTAAAAAAAAAATCTATGTGTTATAGAGTGAGGGTCACCACAAGAATTCCAACATATAATTTTTCTGGAATTTTTAGAGGAGTTTGAATTTTGACTTTTTATTTGGATTGAAACTGGATCTAGAAATTGTCTGTTGCCATTGAAGAAGAGAAGAAGTTAAAGAAGAGACTACACAGAGGAATGAAGATGGAGGCTAGGGTTTCACCGCCTATTTATAGATAGATCGCAAAAGAATAGGTGTGCACGAATTTTAACGTGCAAACGGAAGTGGTCCCAAAAGATAAATAATATTAATTACACCCGTTACGGATTTAGGAAATAAATAAATTCCTTATCAACATTTACACTTAATTTTAAACTTATTTACAGATGTAAATCTAGACGTTTCGTTTACGTTTCAAAATATATCCACAATTTTATTAATTTCCAAATTGATCTAAACAAATTTAGATGTAAATTAAAAGCTGATAAGTCTATCCATTGCAGTGTTAATTTCTCCACTTCCTTATATTTAGAAATTATAAATTAAATTTTCAAAAACCTATTTTTTTTTCTTTTCAAACTTTTATATTCTCATCTTTTACCAATAATAAGGATGCACTAACATTTGTTCATGGTTTCACCTTATTATCCTCAAATTCCATTTTAATTTCAATAACGTAATATTTAAACGTTTAATTCCATTTTAATTTGCAATAATTACAATTGTTGAATTTGATACCTTAATTAAATTTATAAATCTTGCTTTCTAAAGTCTATATCAACAAATGGTCCAATTATAAATAGAATTAGCATAAATTTTGTCTTATAGAACTAACCATTTCAATTACAAATCAAAAATCTACGCTAACTACCCCATTTAAATCAATTAATTGTAATTGAGCCTACATAAATGTTATAAATTAAAAATTGGAACCTCAATAAATTCGTTTATTGATTTAAAAATCTTCTTATTCAGTAAATAGACATTTATGGGTATAAATACATTGAATTATAATATTTCATTAGTGCCTCTTCTTTTCTTATAAATTCCCCTTTATTCTAGAACACATTAACAAACAACGTAATTTATTTAGATTTATTTTAAAATGATTGCCCTTCTTAACTTAATATACTCAATAAATGCTTAACCTAAATAATTGTTACCCTTTTACATTCAAATTCACCTACAACCATTATTAACCATAATGTTGTCATAGATTTAGATTTAATTAAATAAATTAGATGAATGGGTAAAATTTTGTAATTATCACAAATGCCCAATATATATATGCATTAATTACTACTTATTATTAGAATTCATTTATTAATTAACTAGTTGCCTTTGTCTTCTTATTTCCTATTTACTACCAAACTTCCTATTTAGTTATAGCTTATAAATATATAATCACCTAGGCAAATCAATTAATAGCTATCAAAATAAGCCAACTCTACTCCCATTCATACCTATTAACAATTGACAAAAATAAAATTTCTTACCTAACATTGATTTATGTCAAATTACATTTTACTGCGTATTATTTCATCAATTGAATTAAACTTCAAATTTGCTGATTGCAATCAATTAAACTTTACTATCTGTTTCAATAAATTGGGTATGCACAAATTTAGCTATTCAATCAAATTTCAAATTACGGTACCATTATCATGGTTTATATCATATTGCATTAATATCCCTATTTTATCTTAGATTCCTCTACATTTCCTTTTAGCCAATAATTTATATATTGAATCTTCATTTAATTTCAATAAATCATACTATCATATTTAAATCCAATTAAATAAATGAACGTTGATTCCTACTCTTTTTATTCAACATTTGTTTACGTTTTATTCCATTAATACCTCTACACACATCCTGGATTTTGTGTAAATGGTTGTACGTTAAATCTTGTCTACTTCACGTTTTAATTAAGGTTTCTAAAAACAATAAATATTATTTCTTTAGTCCAACACCTTTTTACCCAAATTTGGCCAAAAGTTTTCAATCCATTTCTCATTAAAGTTTATCAATTACCCAAATAGGTATATTAACAATGGTAACCATTTAACTTTATATTACCTTTACTTTATTTCAATTGTTCTTATTTATCCCTACCAAAACATTTACATACATTCAGTTACCTCCTAATTTAATGCATTGATTTTCATTTATTAATTAAATGTTTTCGTTTAAAAGCTTCCTTTACTAAACCATTTTAAGTACGTTTATTATCGACAACATTCATTACTTATCCACACTTATTACATTGGTGTATTCAACGGTCACTTTCTTTAGTCATTATCTATTTTACAACCAAATGTAACAATCTCCACTTTTTTTTTTTATATTAATGAATCCCATTCAAGTTAAATTTTTATTAATATTCACAAATTCAACATTTATATTGATTTCTTATATTTAACTTATAACTAAGTGTGACAAATTTACATTATTCAAACCTATTGCCATATAAATATTAAATTGTTTAACATTATATTACAATTACTATATCTAACTCCTACATTTACTCAAATAAAGTCTTAAGATCTTTATTTCATTCTAAATTAGATTAGAAATCATATTAAATTAATTCATTTAATATCATCAAATTTAACGGGTCGTTACAACCTTCCTCTTCTTCCCCGAGAATGCTTGAGCTTGAAGGCAATGTGAGTTTTGCTTCTTCTTTTTTCTATAATAATTTCTCTGTTTTCTTCCCAGAAACAAACTATTGCTTCCCCTTGATTTAAATCGTTTTAGCTAGGGTTTCAATAGAGGAAAAGCCCATTCTATCCCCATATAATTTAGAGAATCATGTGTATATGCTTATGGCTAATCATGCCATTTTCTTTTTAATTTCTATTTCTGGTAAAAGCAGTTATCTCACTGCTTTTCTGTGCACATGCTTTTTTCATGATTTTATCTGCACATTGTTTTTATATGACTTAATTTCACAATGTATCTTAGCATACCCGAGTTATTTCTCATGTTTCTTTCTATAAGTTTGATTTTTAACTAACATAATTTACCATTTGCTTCTCTCAAGATTTATTTAAAAACTCATAAATATTACTTAACTTGTTTTTATGCATTTTAATTATCAAGAGGAGTTATTTTATCACTCTTATATTATTATTTTTGACTACATATATATGTGATATTCATGAGATATGTGAATTTAAAAATTCATTCATCCTTCAATTATTTTACTTCTCATTATTATCTATTGAAAATTTATTTTCAAATTATTTTATTCTTCAGTTATTTTCTGTTAACTAATTTAATTTTCCTTTCATTTCAAAATTATTTTTATCTCAAAAATTTTGAGTCTTCACAATGGCCTTAAAGAAAACGGTGAGATATCTATATAAAGAAAGGAATAATCGAATTTTGAAAAAGAAGAATTGCTCTAAGAATGAAGTTTTTTTGAAAGTTGCCTTAGGCTTGTGGCTCAGATTTAAAAATCAAGTTAATACTTGTGGGCATTAATTTATTTTCTTTTTCTAGAAGTATGTTACTTTCTTTTAAGTATTTGTCTTATGTTTTCTTAGGGTTTGTAATTTATGTTTTGTATTACTTTAGTTATTACATAAAATGGCAGAGGTCCATTCAACTTCATTAAGCATGCATTAAATTTTTTTAACATACACTTCTGAATAATCAGTAATAGCACCCATAAATATTATAGAAGCAACCACACTTAGAATAACACCCTGAACATCAAATACGTCAATAACTAATATTTTTTAAATATTAATCAATTTAATTAATCTATGAAACATTATGTTATCTGGCTTTTCGACCAAAAATATTTTCAATGGAATAAAACATAGAGATGGAGACGAAACAATTCATGAACTTGGAAGCATGCTTAGGAGGATGATAGGACCAAACTCAAGAAGTTTCATGGGCTAAGGATCAAAATTGACAAATCGGTACTAAACTCTACTACTTGGTATCGACCCCTTTTTACTACCTAGTTGGAACTCCAAAACCACTTATATTTGGAGCAATAAAATAGAGTGTTTTTATGAAGTAATAGATGAGAAACTCTAAGGATATCCTGGAAGAAAGGAAGAAATGCGAACTAGAACAGGCGGTATCAAAACTTCATAGATATAACTCAATCTCATAGTGAAAGTGCTTAGAGCATAAGGGATTGAAGTTAAAAACCGAAAGGAATGAATAGAGGGGGTTTCCCCTTAAAAAACTGATCAATACTAAGTGGTACCACTTGGTACTGAGTAGTGTTTATACAAATTTAGGTCGTTACTTTCCCTTCTGCATGTTTGGATTTGGATCTGAACTTTATATCTCATGCGCCCCTATTCTACTAGGCGATTTTCCAATAAATACAGACTATATGGCTGCTAGAAAAGATCTTTTAGCTCTTTCTCTTTCTTCATCTTCTATCTCTCCACTCTATGGTCACTAAAGCAGACATTGTTGGTTGTTCTAGGATTTAAAAACTTGTCAATCCCTTGTACTAGTGACTTCTAATCCAATAATCATAAATTACAATAGACGTTGACAAAAGATTGCAACACCATTATTAAAATTATTGTTTTCTATTTTATTTTCTTATGTTGGCTAGATCTCAATATTTCAACAGGTCTTTGGGTGTTATTCCACTTTTGATGTTAACATTTTTGTGCTTTCATTGAGAGCTGAATTGCCATTTTGGGTTTAGAGAGATCCAATGTTCAGATCCAGAAGATCTACTTTAAGGAATATGTAAATTTAGTCCTAGAAACCTATGGCTTCTAGGAGGTCTGGAAGATTGTTAGGAGCAATAGTTTGTGGTGATAAAGGAAATGCTCACCAAATGGAAGCTAATAACCATCAAGTAGTGCCATGCTCATTTCCTCAACTAGAGATGGTTACTAGGGCCAAGTTTGACAAGATGATGTAGGAGCTAAACCAAAAGGTGGCGGATAGTCAAAAGGCTTTGATGGAGAAGATGGATGCTCCGCTAACCCAATAACCATGGAGGACTAAGAGATGTAGAAGAGGAAATTCACTTGGATCTAAAGAATAAAAATCCTATGTTTTGATCGAAATAGACTGGATGGAAAGAAAAAACATTTTGAACGATTTACTGGAATAATAGAAGGTCTTGCTGGAGCAACAAGGGAATACTTGCAACAAAAATTCAACTTATTATCGATCGGAATCAGGTCAGTATTGAGATGTTTTTTTGGAGCTTTTAGGTAACAAGGAGCTAAGTTATGGACCTATCTGACTTAAAGTATGGCCATCATCACAATGGAGATGATTACGAGTCGAATGTTGGAGTTAGTGGTGCTAGAGCTCAAACAGCTGCAACGGGACTAACTGGGTCAACGAAAGACTGGAGGAGTAATTCTCCTAGAGACTGGAGTACCTACACGTCAGTGGGAAAACCAAGATTATTTGCAGAGACAAACATTTGGTGCAGCCCCTGATAGTCGACCTTCAGAGTACCATGCCAATGAAGTATATAGAGAAAATTTGGTAAAACAGTTAGTGGAGGGAGTCAAAGGTCGAAAGAAAGAGGAGTGGGGGTCTACATCAAGCAAAACTCTATTTACGGAAAACATTCTGACTGAAGAGTATCCCAAAAGTTTAGGATGCCAACAATGACATCATATAATATTACTAGTCATCTCAAACAATACTTACTCTAAATGGCACATGAATGGTACTAGGGTGACGGATAATGTATGTGTAGGTGCTTTTCTATTTTCATAGAAGGAGTTGAGTCGATATGGTTCACTAGGCTCACGTAGGGGTCAATATCAACTTTTGATTACTTAGCAAGGAAATTCTTGGAGCTGTTCTAGCTCTATGCTGCTCGGCCCAAGGACATAATGTCCTTGTCAAGCCTACCTCAAGGACCCAAAGAATCGTCGAAGGGGTTCTTGAATTGATTCAGTATCGCTATTACAGAAGTGAAAAATCCGAATGAGGATTTGGAATTTATAGCATTATTCCTAGGCATACATTTGGACAATTATTTTTAGTAGATGGATGAAATGAAATAACCTACAACTATGGAAGAGTTCAATGGAATGGCTAATAAGTTTCTGCAATCAGAAGAAGCATGTCAATCTATAGGGAAAGCTAAAGATGGACGATTGAAGGACATTATCCAAAGCAATGTGGTGATTAAGTAAGTTGGAGATAACTCTGATAACATAGCATTTAATTTTGGAAGCATTATTAATCAAAACAAAAGGAACCAAGGCCCTAGTGGTAGGCACTGTGAAAACAAGAAACGCACGAGAAATATGAAATCGAAAGACTGTACACCCCTAAATGATACGCTAAAGAACATATTCGAGTAGAACGATATAAAAAGCCTCAGAACTGAGGCAATAGAGAAGGAAAGGTGCTTCAGAAAATACTATTGTTTCTAAGAAATCCATGGGCACAACACAAATGAGTGCTAACATTTGAAGGATCTTATTGACGAGAAGATAAGGAAAAATAAGCTCCAACAATACATTAAAGAACCACAGAAGGGTGAAAAGGCGGCAAAAAACTAAGGGTCGTCTTCCTAAGGGAATCAGCATTGATTAAGCGGAGAGGGGTTCAGACGGAATGGTGGAAGGTTGGTCATTATCACCATGAATAGAGGACCTTATTCAGTAAAGAAAACTGAAGGGAAATGGAATGGTACACGAGGTCGCTAAAGCATGTGCCACAGGAGGATTGCTTTGCCGTTGAAGATGGAGCTCTAGCAAAGCAGCAAAGAATGATAACACATGATGTCATGTTCAGAAATATGGACATTGATGGAGTCAATGCGCAAACTTTCGATCCCATGGTGATAGCAAAAGATATCGGACTGACAATAGCGCATCGGTTCTTGGTGGACATTGGAAGTTCCATGAACATATTACTTAGGAGAATGTTCGGTTAAATGAAAATTAACATATGTAAAATCAAGAATCAAGGATTTACAGGTGAAGCAAAACTACCAATTAGGATGATCAATTTGCCTATAGAATTGAGTGAGGGAGATCATAGGATAGTCCGGATTTAGAAATTCATTATTGTGGACAAATACTCGGTATAAAACACCTTCTTTGGCTGACCAACGCTGTAACAGCCCAAAAAATTAGAGTAATAATAATCAATTGAAAAATTAATTTAATAATAAAATAGGATATATAAATTATTAGAATTAAGCTATAGGAGTTGCACCATTGGGTCCGTGGCAATTTTCTGATCAATTTCCATATATGACTTGTCGAAATCCAAGCTAGTACGGAGAAGTTAGGAGAGAAACAAGAAATCAAAATTATATATATAATTAAAAGAGAAAAAATAGATAAATAAAGACCCGCTACGGATCGTCCCTTGCTAGGGTCGGGTCGACCCATAGATCGACCCGCCTTTCTTCTTGGACGATTTTTCATCCAGGTGCGAGCCGAACACTATATTTTTATTTTTGTGAAATCCTGTGCAATCGTAGCTGCATCCAACAGTTCCTAGTGAGCCTATGATGTGGTTGCACCTGATTAAATCTTCAATTCCGATGGCCTGAAATCCCTAAGCCACACTATAAATAGACCCTAGGCCTAACTATTTTCTCATTAAGATTTTCTCCCAATTGGGTTCATTGCCTAAGGCTGAACCTTAAATAGAAAAAATTTATTGGGGGAAAATATTTTAAATATAAATTTTGTACGCCCTAGAAGTGGATCCAGGAAGGCCTAGGAGTAAAGCTAAGGACCATAGGTGAGTGTTTTGTGATTATTTTAGATATGTAAGCAATTTAAAATAATAGGGTTCTCAATAGTTGTAATTTTTATACAATTTTGAGGCAGTATTTATGTATGTTTATTTACAGTCGATTTGTAAGTAAATTTCAGAAGTTCTTTTCAGTCTATTTTTATTCAGCAATTTTTTCAGTTATTTGCAATAATTTATAGTTATTTATAGTTAATTATAGTTATTTACATCTGTTTTAAGTTGGAATTTAGCCTTTAAATGTTAGTTTCTTTTTGTAGAGATTTAAACCTTTTTGACGCGAATAAAATATTAAAAAGAGAAGAATTCACAAATGTGGATTAAAAATAGAAAAACACTAAATTTACAGAAATCAGATGTAAAAAGAGAAAAATTGGAATAAGATGGATATAAAATGAACTAGGCTGTAACGACCCGGAATTTTGGGCAATAACGATTTAATAATCTGGATTTATAATTTAAATTTATTTGATAATTTTCTTTATAATTTTGAATTTAATTTGGTAAATTTAATATTTTAAATGTTAATGAATGTTTAAGCTGGCAATATTGATCAATGTTTCCTAAAAAATTTAAAATTGATAAGAATTATTTTTCAATGCTAATGAATCTTATGCTGTTTATAATATATATATATCTGATATATATATTGTGAATAAAAGATCTTTTGTCTTAAATTAAAAAGATTATATTTTCAAATTGTAATATATATATATATATATATATGTATGTATATGTTGTAATTTGAATTGTTTAGGAAATTTAATCTAATCTATTAATAACTGATGTATGAATGAATATTGTAATTTTAAAAGCTTTGTTTTAAAAATTAATATTTTTCAAAAGCTAATTTAAATATTTATTCAATTTGTTTTAAAGTATGAGATAATTGTTTGTTTTTAAATATGATAGTTTAAAATAAGTTTAATCAAAGTTTTACTTTTGTTTTCTTTTAAAGTGTTTAATTTAAAATGGTTATGAAAGTATATATGAATGTTTTAGATTTTAAATACATGTGAAAAGAGATTTATTTATATTATAACAAGTTTTATAATATTACCTTTAAGGATTAAACTATTATATTCATACATAACTATAAAGTAAATTTAATAAGTAGGTTTATATTCACATTTAAATTAAATAAAATTTATAAAAATACTTAAGTAACATGTGTCACTATATTAAACATCTTAAAACACATGTAAACTTATTAAACTAATTAACATGACAAATGTAAGTTAATTAACAAGTGGCCTTCATTTTTCTTTTATTTGAATTTTAAATATACAAAAAGAAAATGTTTTCTCATCTTTTTCAGAGAAAAAAAAGAAACCTCCATTCTTAACTCAATTAATGGCTGCCATAAACATTCTCCAAAATCTGAAGTAAAATTACAAGCCAAAGTTCTTCTCAATAAACAAATCTGAAAATTTAAAGGCTGCAGTTCAATTGAAGTTCAACTCAGCAATTTCAACATCAATACAGCAGTTTTAATCAAATTTTTGAAGCATGCATGCATCCATTTCATCAACAAGGATAATCAAGCATGCAGTAGAATATCAGTTTCATTTAAGCTTGTCACAGATCAAAATTTTCAAGGCCTGGAAGAAATAAATGAAAAATGGAAATCTGCTCAGTATAAGAAATTGGTGAGTAAATATACTCTAAAAACAGTTTTAAATTAATACGTGTTTGAATGATAGTGCATGCCATGAATTTTTTGTGATGATGAAGATTAATATATATGAATACTAGCATATATGTATGTTGTAAACAGGGAGTGTCTGAGTATTACAAACCTGTATATTTCATCTCTGTTTTTTTAGTTGAATTCGTATGAAATTCAAAATCTCCCAAACAATTCAATATTAGATGTTGCTATACAAACAAAATCTGTTTGTTAACGTGTACTAAAGATATTAAAAATAGTTTCTATAAAATTAAATTTATAAATAATTTTTAAATTTGATATTACAGTAAACATCTGATATATGTCAAAAATGAATCATCTTGTTTTTATAATTGGATTTCATGAATGTATCAAGGACCCAAAATCATGATTTTTAAGATGTATATCATAATTTTTAATTGAGGAATTCTTGTGAATATGGGTTTTATTCGAAAATGGGGATTTTGTGAATTACTAATTATCCATGCTATAATATGATTCGAAATCTCGATCGAAGGTTGATTGTGGATTATAGATTAAGGGAAAAATGCATAAGAATTTTTCTGATGAATAAAATTTTCGAATTGGATCGAAGTAGGGTTTTAGGCTGCTTTTAAATGGGTTGAACTGTTGAGGAATTTGCGACGTGGGTGATGATGCGGAGGCGATCGCGAAGGGGTGGTAGGGTGGTTCGTGACGTGGTGATGCTCTGGTGATGTTGGCCGAGTTCATCGATGAGGGAGTCGACGGCGTTGGGGGAAGTTGCGGTCGAAGTTGGGTTCAGTTTTTCGACCGAGGAGCGAAATTTCGATCCGCGAGTCATTTCTCCGATCTGGGTTGGG
Source organism: Allium fistulosum (assembly GCA_030737815.1). Classification (NCBI taxonomy): domain Eukaryota; kingdom Viridiplantae; phylum Streptophyta; class Magnoliopsida; order Asparagales; family Amaryllidaceae; genus Allium; species Allium fistulosum. The sequence continues at coordinate 134,065,359 of CM060904.1, forward strand.
TTTCTTGATCGCGTGGATCCTTGTGATCGATGTCGATGGTTGCGGCACCCCAGTTCGGCCGGAGGCGTTGGTGTAGGTGCACGAGTGCACGATTTCGTGTGCACTGGGATGAGGAATTGGGAAGATGTGTTACAACTCGGAAGGTTGCTCGAGTCCCCATCTGAACGACTCGAAGACGTAGGCTAGTTCGTGGCTGGTTCGTTTGTTTTGAAGGATCGAACTCGAGATCTGGGTAATGGAGTTGGAGAAGAAAAGGGGATTCCCGTGTGAGGCTCGAGTATTGTTGGTTTCAGTTCGAAGTTGGGGAGACTGGGTTAAACTTCGGGGCTGACTCGAGTTTTGGAGTGATGGTCTCGAGTATTTTAGATTGTTGTATTAGTGTTCTGTGTAGTAATAATAATGTTGCAAAATCAAACTGATTTATTTTTGAAATAAAGTAAATCAAATATTTTAAATATAAATTGAATTTATATCTCAAATGTAAAACGTTTTAAGATGTTTGTTTGTTTTTATTATCTAATTAAATTTTGAATTTCAATTCAAAAGAATGTTTTGAATTTAAACATTAAATCAAGTTTAAAGTAAGTTTTAAAATGATGTTTTAATAACAAAGTTTTTAAATTTATTTTAAAAAAAATAAATAAGTTATAAATTGGATGATTAAAGTGTTTTAAATTTAAATTTGATTTCTAAATGCTTTATTTCCAAATAAAGTTTAAGTTAAAAATTTAAAATCTAAGTAGAATAATTTGTTATTGATTTATTAAAATTTGATTAATTTCAAATTTATGGGAATAAATAAGGATAAATTATTTGGGTAATTAATTTAAAATATACTTACTTAATTCGATTTGTTAATAAGTAAAATTTAATTAAGGATTTTTAAAATATAAATTATTAATTAATTAATTGTTTATTTAATTTTAAATAATTAGTTAATTATTTATTTAATTTTTAAATAATCACTTAATTATAAATAAATTAAGTATAATTACTAAATAAAGAAATAAATAATTAATTATTGAATGTAATTACTTGTGGAAGTAATTAACTGGAATTTACTCATGGGAGTAATTAATTGAAGTGATTAATGGAATCACTTAATATAATCAATTAGAGAATTGATTAATATAATTGTTTTTGAAGTTAATTAAATTGTTTTTAAATTAATTAATTATGAAGTAATTAAGTAATTAAAGTGTTAAGGATTATTTAATGATGGAATTAATTATTTGTTAAGTAATTAATTTAGAAAATAATTAAGATTTATTAATGGAAGTAATTAGAAGATAATTACTCATGTAAGTAATTAAGAGTTAATTACTTAATTTATTTTAGTTACTTAATTAATGTGATTAATTAATTGTGATTTAATTCAAGATTTATTACTAAGTGTAATTAATTTAAATGTAATTAATTAATAAGATAATTATTTAAGGATTATTTATATAATTGATTAATAATTACTTAAGGAAGTAATTAAAGATTAATTAATTAGATTAATTAATCAAGGATTAATATAATTAATTAAGAAGTTAATTAATTAAGAAATGTAATTACAAATTGTTAATTACTATTTATAATTAATGAGATGATTTATTACAAGTTAATTATTTAATTTAATTAAAGAGTTAATTAATTAATGAGGGTTAGTTAATTAATAGGATTAATCAAGGTTGATTAATAAAAGTAATTAATTTAAGTATAATTAATTAGTTGTAATTAATTGGGGTTTAATGTAATTAATTATAGCTAATTAATTAATAAGGGTTCATTAATTATTGTAATTAATAATAGTAATTAAAGGTTAATTCTGAATATGGATAATTACTTAAATGCAATTAAAGTATAATTAATCTAGAATGATTAATTAAAGAAGATCATTAGAGATGATTAATTAATTTATTTATTTGGAATAAATAAATGAAAAGGATTTTGGTAATCCAATTTGATTTAGAGTCAATCAATTCTGCTTATGGATGATTGATTAATATTTGATGGTTGATATTGGATGATAGATTGATATTGGGTGATTGGTTGATATTGGATGATAGATTGATATTGGGTGATTGGTTTAATATTGGATGATTTAAATATCTCTGATATATGTGATATGCTGCTCTGTATGATGAATGTTGATATAAATTATCTATTATGATAATGTGATTCATCTATCTATTTATATATCATCATGTATCTAAGTTTAACTGTTAAAATCCCTTAAGTATAACTTGGACATTAAAATGGCGTTTGTTTTCGGTGAGACCGGGATCGGGTTTCAATATCTGAATACCCGAAAACCACATCTATTCCAATTAAACGTTTGATCGTTAATCCAAATGGAGCAAGTGAAGACTCGAGGTGTAAGAACTATACGTCAGTATAACTCTGTGGGTGGTTCCGTAATGAGTTGACGGAATAGTACTTATAGGTTCGAGGTGAAGAATTAGAGTGCAAGGGCTATGGTCGTTGACTCTGAGGGTGATTCCAAAATGGGTGCAACGAGATAGTGCCTTCGGTTTCGTTCGAACCCGAAACGAACTTGTATGGATTGAATGCTTTCAGCACATCGTCAGGCGGACGATGAGCATTCTAAGAGATAGATGTGTTCTATAAAGGTAATCGCAGCCTCAAGCCTCATCAACCGGAAATGGCTAAAACAGGAGAGGTGTAGCAAGGCTTCGTGGGTAGCGCCCACTGGAGAGCAAGATTTACCTCTGTCTAGAAGTTCCTTTTTATTCGGCTGTGTGGGGTGGTTGAATTCCGAACAACCACCGAGGTTGTCTTGTTCGGGACTATTCAGTAAGGAATGGTTCCGGCCTTGTGTTGCAGGGAAGTTTGGGTGGCTCCTCGGTACGGTGATCTAGGCCACGTACTGTGACGGGCGGTACCCCAGTAGCCCTGCCATTGATGGAAACCCATTTTCCCTACGAGACCCTATGGTTTTGTTTTGTATTACCCACTTTTGTGGCTAGTAGCTGGAATTTAATAATGTAACAATTTCAGCTATTTTCTATTTACTTGAAAACTCTAGACACTATTATAATATAACTGGATTTCCTATCAAATGTTTTGGTTAGCGTAAGGTAAAAACTTTTCCATGTTTATGTGTGGGAAGTCTTACGTGATACCTTTTCTTTTCAAAAGATTTTCTAAAGATTAGCAATTTTAAACCGTTTACTCACACCAGACCCTGTCTGACCCGAGTGTTTATTTTCTGTTTTATTAAACTCTTGGGTACTCATATTATATATGAGTAGTCAAGTGATTCAGGTTAGCTTGATGAATTCTGGAGGAGATTTGGAGCAGGAGGCTTCACCGTGTAGATATATTATGATTCCGCTGTATTTATGTTGTGTCTGTATCTTATGATATATTGAGTTGTATCAATTAGACAGATGTTTATAACTGTCTAATATGAGTTGTGTAAGTTGTGTACTCTGATGTAATATGATACTATGTAGTATTTTATGTGATATATTATATTTCATTCGTTCCGCTGTGAGATTCTGATGTGTTGTTGTTTCTTCTTTCTTATCTTTCTTCTTCTATCCCTTTCTTTCTAAAAAGCGATGCGATTTTCTAGTGATAGAAAGTCGGGTCGTCTCATTTGGTATCAGAGCATTAGGTTGAGTGAATACCTAGGCTCTGTAGTGGTGTCTTTCTTGAGAGAGCGTACTTGTATTTTTATATATATCTATATATATATATATATATATTTATATCTACCTGATCTGTTGGGTTATCTGTTCGGGTTTTCCAACATAAGTTTTAGAGGTAGATGGTGTAGTGGTGTGTGTGTAACACGACTACCACTAATGGAAGAGGTCCATATGATTGAGGTTGGAAGTTTTTGTCGAGACTGTAGACCTTATACAGTCTCAAGTGAGATTTGTAATTTGGAAAAAGGATTTCTCTGATATCCGAAGGAAATCTTTTAAAAGATTCGGAGTCTATCTTTGAAGTGTAAGTTTGGATTGCACTCGGGTAAGCAGATTTTCTAGAATTTGGATCTGTCTGAAGTGCAGAAGTAAGTAATGGTATCTTGCTAATGCGTGATGAGATGCACTATCCTTGGATATTTCCGGAGGTGTTTTCTTTTGAAGCAGTTTTAGGAGTAGTTGTGAAGCAGTCTTTACCTACCGCAGAGAATACTCGTCTGTGTAGAAGTTATCTGGATCTTTTGTAAGGAGGTTAGCTATTTTGGAATATGAGACTAAGGTCTGGGAGTTGCTCCGTTTGAGCATGGTCTCATTTGTCATTTCTTAAGGAAGCAAGATGTTGATGCTTGGTTTGGAAACCGAGTTTCTTTTGGGATGTCTGCCATCTCGAGGGTCTTTTGGGTAGTTGTTGATAGTTTTGGAGTTCGAGGAACTTTTGGATCAATAATTTTTGGTTAGCTGTGGTAGCAGTTTCAGCTCGAAGTGTTCGGTGTGCTGACGAGGTGATCTATTGGGTTTGCAGTATCATCGAGGTAGATTTTGGAAGTAGAAGTGTGGTTTATTTCTCCGTTGGTTCAGGAATCTTGTTGTTATTTTTCAGCAGTCTGAGCAGATGGTGATGGTTTTCTTGAAGAATTAACTTTGTTTGCAAAAGCTTAAGGTTGTTCTAATTGGTAAAGAGAGGATAGTTTCTTGGAATCCGACCTAGGTAGGATCGCAAAAGTGACTTGCGATTAGTTTGGGAATCTATCTTTTGTTTGAGATTGAGAGTTCTTAGATGGAAGTAGGGGCTACTGAAGTAATCAAAAGATGGTCTGCATCTGGAGTTGAGTTCCATATTTCTTTGGTTCCAGAAGCAATACTGGTGGTTAGTCAGGTAGTTGGATGATTCTTGAAGAAGCAGAATTGGTTTAGCAGTTCAGAATTATTTTTGGAATTTGGATTGGTCAGTTCTAATTTGTGAGTTGGATTCTGTTATAGGGTTGTGTGACCGAGTCAGATGAGTCACTAAAATTTTATGGATTTGGTGAAAAGAGTTTTCATTAATATTTTAGATAAGTTTATACTGGTGTTCATCAATAGTACACTCATCTATTTCAAAATCAGAGTTGTGCAGCGGAAGCAAGGTAGTAGCTGTGCAATGAAGGAAGCAAGTTCAGTTTGATATTGCTTGGGAAGTAGAGTTTGTGTTCTGGATTTTGACGGGTTTTTGGAAACCACCTTGAATGAGTAGACCCAGGAACTTATTATTTTGGTCTTGTTGTTTCTGGAAGCATCAGCATAGGTTGAGCTGATCAGGAAGAAGTTTGTAGTCCAGGTTTATCTGTTGAGTTATACAGATATGAGATAAGGGGTGTGTAATTTGAAGTTGGAGACTTCATTGTTGTTAAGATTTCTCTGGTTAAGAGAGCAGTGATTTTTGAGATTGAGTTGCCAGTTTGCATAGCTGGAATTCATTGTATTTCACGTATCTCTGAGGAAGTACGTGTATGATTCATCGTTGATTGTTGAATTTGTAGTTCAGTTGGATTTGGAAATTGAGCTAGACTTGAGTATAGTCTGATGTTCTGTTCAGATTAGGGGATCTGGAGATGAGAAGAGCTTTGGATTTTTATAGTGGTATAGTTTGTTTAGCTTTTATAGAGCGAGTCTCCCGGTGATTTATACTGGGGAAACTCGAGATAGTATTAGAGATTTATTCTGATTCGTGTCAGGATAATTAGTTAGGTTTGTTTGTTTGATTGATTGTTTGCTTTGGTTGTTAGTAATTGGTTGTTAGGGTTGATTGCTGCTTGTAAATTAAAATCTTTGCTGGGATATTAAATTACCTTTGCTTTTAAATTTCGGGGACGAAATTCTTTTAAGGGAGGAGGATTGTAACGACCCGGAATTTTGGGCAATAACGATTTAATAATCTGGATTTATAATTTAAATTTATTTGATAATTTTCTTTATAATTTTGAATTTAATTTGGTAAATTTAATATTTTAAATGTTAATGAATGTTTAAGCTGGCAATATTGATCAATGTTTTCTAACAAATTTAAAATTGATAAGAATTATTTTTCAATGCTAATGAATCTTATGCTGTTTATAATATATATATCTGATATATATATTGTGAATAGAAGATCTTTTGTCTTAAATTAAAAAGATTATATTTTCAAATTGTAATATATATATATGTATGTATATGTTGTAATTTGAATTGTTTTGGAAATTTAATATAATCTATTAATAATTGATGTATGAATGAATATTGTAATTTTAAAAGCTTTGTTTTAAAAATTAATATTTTTCAAAAGCTAATTTAAAGATTTATTCAATTTGTTTTAAAGTATGAGATAATTGTTTGTTTTTAAATATGATAGTTTAAAATAAGTTTAATCAAAGTTTTACTTTTGTTTTCTTTTAAAGTGTTTAATTTAAAATGGTTATAAAAGTATATATGAATGTTTTAGATTTTAAATACATGTGAAAAGAGATTTATTTATATTACAACAAGTTTTATAATATTACCTTTAAGGATTAAACTATTATATTCATACATAACTATAAAGTAAATTTAATAAGTAGGTTTATATTCACATTTAAATTAAATAAAATTTATAAAAATACTTAAGTAACATGTGTCACTATATTAAACTTCTTAAAACACATGTAAACCTATTAAAATAATTAAAATGACAAATGTAAGTTAATTAACAAGTGGCCTTCATTTTTCTTTTATTTGAAATTTAAATATACAAAAAGAAAATGTTTTCTCATCTTTTTCAGAGAAAAAAAAGAAACCTCCTTTCTTAACTCAATTAATGGCTGCCATAAACATTCTCCAAAATCTGAAGTAAAATTACAAGCCAAAGTACTTCTCAATAAACAAATCTGAAAATTTAAAGGCTGCAGTTCAATTGAAGTTCAACTCAGCAATTTCAACATCAATACAGCAGTTTTAATCAAATTTGTGAAGCATGCATGCATCCATTTCATCAACAAGGATAATCAAGCATGCAGTAGAATATCAGTTTTATTTAAGCTTGTCACAGATCAAAATTTTCAAAGATGGAAGAAATAAATGAAAAATGGAAATCTGCTCAGCATAAGAAATTGGTGAGTAAATATACTCTATAAACAGTTTTAAATTAATACGTGTTTGAATGATAGTGCATGCAATGAATTTTCTGTGATGATGAAGATTAATATATATGAATACTGGCATATATGTATGTTGTAAACAGGGAGTGTCCGAGTATTACAAACCTGTATATTTCATCTCTGTTTTTTTTAGTTGAATTCATATGAAATTCAAAATATCCTAAACAATTCAATATTAGATGTTGCTATACAAACGAAATCTGTTTGTTAACGTGTACTGAAGATATTAAAAATAGTTTCTATAAAATTAAATTTATAAATAATTTTTAAATTTGATATTACAGTAAACATCTGATATATGTCAAAAATGAATCATCTTGTTTTTACAATTGGATTTCATGAATGTATCAAGGACCCAAAATCATGATTTTTAAGATGTTTATCATAATTTTTAATTGAGGAATTCTTGTGAATATGGGTTTTATTCGAAAAATGGGGATTTTGTGAATTACTAATTATCCACGCTATAATATGATTCGAAATCTCGATCGAAGCTTGATTGTGGATTATAGATTAAGGGAAAAATGCATAAGAATTTTTCTGATGAATAAATTTTTCGAATTGGATCGAAGAAGGGTTTTAGGCTGCTTTTAAATGGGTTGAACTGTTGAGGAATTTGCGACGTGGGTGATGATGCGGAGGCGATCGCGAAGGGGTGGTAGGGTGGTTCGTGACGTGGTGATGCTCTGGTGATGTTGGCCGAGTTCATCGATGAGGGAGTCGACGGCGTTGGGGGAAGTTGCGGTCGAAGTTGGGTTCAGTTTTTCGACCGAGGAGCGAAATTTCGATTCGCGAGTCATTTCTCCGATCTGGGTTGGGTTTCTTGATCGCGTGGATCCTTGTGATCGATGTCGATGGTTGCGGCGCCCCAGTTCGGCCGGAGGCGTTGGTGTAGGTGCACGAGTGCACGATTTCGTGTGCACTGGGATGAGGAATTGGGGAAGATGTGTTACAACTCGGAAGGTTGCTCGAGTCCCCATCTGAACGACTCGAAGACGTAGGCTAGTTCGGGGCTGGTTCGTTTGTTTTGAAGGATCGAACTCGAGATCTGGGTAATGGAGTTGGAGAAGAAAAGAGGATTCCCGTGTGAGGCTCGAGGATTGTTGGTTTCAGTTCGAAGTTGGGGAGACTGGGTTAAACTTCGGGGCTGACTCGAGTTTTGGAGTGAAGGTCTCGAGTATTTTAGATTATTGTATTAGTGTTCTGTGTAGTTATAATAATGTTGCAAAATCGAACTGATTTATTTTTGAAATAAAGTAAATCAAATATTTTAAATATAAATTGAATTTATATCTCAAATTTAAAACGTTTTAAGATGTCTGTTTTTTTATTATTTAATTAAATTTTGAATTTCAATTCAAAAGAATGTTTTGAATTTAAACATTAAATCAAGTTTAAAGTAAGTTTTAAAATGATGTTTTAATAACAAATTTTTTAAATTTATTTTTAAAAAAATAAATAAGTTATAAATTGGATGATTAAAGTATTTTAAATTTAAATTTGATTTCTAAATGCTTTATTTCCAAATAAAGTTTAAGTTAAAATTTTAAAATCTAAGTAGAATAATTTGTTTTTAATTTATTAAAATTTGATTAATTTCAAATTTATGGGAATAAATAAGGATAAATTATTTGGGTAATTAATTTAAAATATACTTACTTAATTCGATTTGTTAATAAGTAAAATTTAATTAAGGATTTTTAAAATATAAATTATTAATTAATTAATTGTTTAATTAATTTTAAATAATTAGTTAATTATTTATTTAATTTTTAAATAATCACTTAATTATAGAAAAATTAAGTATAATTACTAAATAAAGAAATAAATAATTAATTATTGAATGTAATTACTTATGGAAGTAATTAACTGGAATTTACTCATGGGAGTAATTAATTGATGTGATTAATGGAATCACTTAATATAATCAATTAGAGAATTGATTAATATAATTGTTTTTGAAGTTAATTAAATTGTTTTAAAATTAATTAATTATGTAGTAATTAAGTAATTAAAGTGTTAAGGATTATTTAATGATGGAATTAATTATTTGTTAAGTAATTAATTTAGAAAATAATTAAGATTTATTAATGGAAGTAATTAGAAGATAATTACTCATGTAAGTAATTAAGAGTTAATTACTTAATTTATTTTAGTTACTTAATTAATGTGATTAATTAATTGTGATTTAATTCAAGATTTATTACTAAGTGCAATTAATTTAAATGTAATTAATTAATAAGATAATTATTTAAGGATAATTTATATAATTGATTAATAATTACTTAAGGAAGTAATTAAAGATTAATTAATTAGATTAATTAATCAAGGATTAATATAATTAATTAAGAAGTTAATTAATTAAGAAATGTAATTACAAATTGTTAATTACTATTTATAATTAATGAGATGATTTATTACAAGTTAATTATTTAATTTAATTAAAGAGTTAATTAATTAATGAGGGTTAGTTAATTAATAGGATTAATCAAGGTTGATTAATAAAAGTAATTGATTTAAGTATAATTAATTAGTTGTAATTAATTGGGGTTTAATGTAATTAATTATAGCTAATTAATTAATAAGGGTTCATTAATTATTGTAATTAATAATAGTATTTAAAGGTTAATTCTGAATATGGATAATTACTTAAATGCAATTAAAGTATAATTAATCTAGAATGATTAATTAAAGAAGATCATTAGAGATGATTAATTTATTTATTTATTTGGAATAAATAAATGAAAAGGATTTTGGTAATCCAATTTGATTTAGAGTCAAATAATTCTGCTTATGGATGATTGATTAATATTGGATGGTTGATATTGGATGATAGATTGATATTGGGTGATTGGTTGATATTGGATGATAGATTGATATTGGGTGATTGGTTTGATATTGGATGATTTGAATATCTCTGATATATGTGATATGCTGCTTTGTATGATGAATGTTGATATGAATTATCTATTGTGATAATGTGATTCATCTATCTGTTTATATATCATCCTGTATCTAAGTTTAACTGTTAAAATCCCTTAAGTATAACTTGGACATTAAAATGGCGTTTGGTTTCGGTGAGACCGGGATCGGGTTTCAATATCTGAATACCCGAAACCACATCGATTCCAATTAAACGTTTGGTCGTTAATCCAAATGGAGCAAGTGAAGACTCGAGGTGTAAGAACTATACATTAGTATAACTCTATGGGTGGTTCCGTAATGAGTTGACGAAATAGTACTTATAGGTTCGAGGTGAAGAATTAGAGTGCAAGGGCTATGGTCGTTGACTCTGAGGGTGATTCCAAAATGGGTGCAACGAGATAGTGCCTTCGGTTTCGTTCGAACCCGGAACGAACTTGTATGGATTGAATGCTTTCAGCACATCGTCAGGCGGACGATGAGCATTCTAAGAGATAGATGTGTTCTATAAAGGTAATCGCAGCCTCAAGCCTCATCAACCGGGAATGGCTAAAATAGGGGAGGTGCAGCAAGGCTTCGTGGGTAGCGCCCACTGGAGAGCAAGATTTACCTCTGTCTAGAAGTTCCTTTTTATTCGGCTGTGTGGGGTGGTTGAATTCCGGACAACCACCGGGGTTGTCTTGTTCGGGACTATTCAGTAAGGAATGGTTCCGGCCTTGTGTTGCAGGGAAGTTAGGGTGGCTCCTCGGTATGGTGATCTAGGCCACGTACTGTGACGGGCGGTACCCCAGTAGCCCTGCTATTGATGGAAACCCATTTTCCCTACGAGACCCTACGGTTTTGTTTTGTATTACCTACTTTTGTGGCTAGTAGCTGGAATTTAATAATGTAACAATTTCAGCTATTTTCTATTTACTTGAAAACCCTAGACACTATTATAATATAACTGGATTTCCTATCAAATGTTTTGGTTAGCGTAAGGTAAAAACTTTTCCATGTTTATGTGTGGGAAGTCTTACGTGATACCTTTTCTTTTCAAAAGATTTTCTAAAGATTAGCAATTTTAAACCGTTTACTCACACCAGACCCTGTCTGACCCGAGTGTTTATTTTCTGTTTTATTAAACTCTTGGGTACTCATATTATATATGAGTAGTCAAGTGATTCAGGTTAGCTTGACGAATTCTGGAGGAGATTTGGAGCAGGAGGCTTCACCGTGTAGATATATTATGATTCCGCTGTGTTTATGTTGTGTCTGTATCTTATGATATATTGAGTTGTATGAATTAGACAGATGTTTATAACTGTCTAATATGAGTTGTGTAAGTTGTGTACTCTGATGTAATATGATACTATGTAATATTTTATGTGATATATTATATTTCATTCGTTCTGCTATGAGATTCTGATGTGTTGTTGTTTCTTCTTTCTTATCTTTCTTCTTCTATCCCTTTCTTTCTTAAAAGCGATGCGATTTTCTAGAGATAGAAAGTCGGGTCGTCTCATTTGGTATCAGAGCATTTGGTTGAGTGAATACCTAGGCTCTGTAGTGGTGTCTTTCTTGAGAGAGCATACTTGTATTTATATATATATATATATATATATATATATATATTTATATCTACCTGATCTGTTGGGTTATCTGTTCGGGTTTTCCAACATAAGTTTTAGAGGTAGATGGTGTAGTGGTGTGTGTGTAACACGACTACCACTAATGGAAGAGGTCCATATGATTGAGGTTGGAAGTTTTTGTCGAGACTGTAGACCTTATACAGTCTCAAGTGAGATTTGTAATTTGGAAAAAGGATTTCTCTGATATCCGAAGGAAATCTTTTAAAAGATTCGGAGTCTATCTTTGAAGTGTAAGTTTGGATTGCACTCGGGTAAGCGGATTTTCTAGAATTTGGATCTGTCTGAAGTGTAGAAGTAAGTAATGGTATCTTGCTAATGCGTGATGAGATGCAGTATCCTTGGATATTTCCGGAGGTGTTTTCTTTTGAAGCAGTTTTAGGAGTAGTTGTGAAGCAGTCTTTACCTGCCGCAGAGAAGACTCTTCTGTGTAGAAGTTATCTGGATCTTTTGTAAGGAGGTTAGCTATTTTGGAATATGAGACTAAGGTCTGGGAGTTGCTCCGTTTGAGCATGGTCTCATTTGTCATTTCTTAAAAAAGCGAGATGTTGATGCTTGGTTTGGAAACCGAGTTTCTTTTGGGATGTCTGCCATCTCGAGGGTCTTTTGGGTAGTTGTTGATAGTTTTGGAGTTCGAGGAACTTTTGGATCAATAATTTTTGGTTAGCTGTGGTAGCAGTTTCAGCTCGAAGTGTTCGGTGTGCTGACGAGGTAATCTATTGGCTTTGCAGTATCATCGAGGTAAAGTTTGGAAGCAGAAGTGTGGTTTATTTCTCCGTTGGTTCAGGAATCTTGTTGTTATTTTTCAGTAGTCTGAGCAGATGGTGATGGTTTTCTTGAAGAATTAACTTTGTTTGCAAAAGCTTAAGGTTGTTCTAATTGGTAAAGAGAGGATAGTTTCTTGGAATCCGAACTAGGTAGGATCGCAAAAGTGACTTGCGATTAGTTTGGGAATCTATCTTTTGTTTGAGATCGAGAGTTCTTAGATGGAAGTAGGGGCTACTGAAGTAATCAGAAGATGGTCTGCATCTGGAGTTGAGTTCCATATTTCTTTGGTTCCAGAAGCAATACTGGTAGTTAGTCAGGTAGTAGGATGATTCTTGAAGAAGCAGAATTGGTTTAGCAGTTCAGAATTATTTTTGGAATTTGGATTGGTCAGTTCTAATTTGTGAGTTGGATTCTGTTATAGGGTTGTGTGACCAAGTCAGATGAGTCACTAAAATTTTATGGATTTGGTGAACAAAGTTTTCATTAATATTTTAGATAAGTTTATACTGGTGTTCATCAATAGTACTCTCATCTATTTCAAAATCACAGTTGTGCAGCGGAAGCAAGGTAGTAGCTGTGCAATGAAGGAAGCAAGTTCAGTTTGATATTGCTTGGGCAGTAGAGTTTGTGTTCTGGATTTTGACGGGTTTTGGGAAACCACCTTGAATGAGTAGACCCAGGAACTTATTATTTTGGTCTTGTTGTTTCTGGAAGCATCAACATAGGTTGAGCTGATCAGGAAGAAGTTTGTAGTCCAGGTTTATCTGTTGAGTTATACAGATATGAGATAAGGGGTGTGTAATTTGAAGTTGGAGACTTCATTGTTGTTAAGATTTCTCTGGTTAAGAGAGCAGTGATTTTTGAGATTGAGTTGCCAGTTTGCATAGCTGGAATTCATTGTATTTCACGTATCTCTGAGGAAGTACGTGTATGATTCATCGTTGATTGTTGAATCTGTAGTTCAGTTGGATTTGGAAATTGAGCTAGACTTGAGTATAGTCTGATGTTCTGTTCAGATTAGGGGATCTGGAGATGAGAAGAGCTCTGGATTTTTATAGTGGTATAGTTTGTTTAGCTTTTATAGAGCGAGTCTCCCGGTGATTTATACTGGGGAAACTCGAGATAGTATTAGAGATTTTTTCTGATTCGTGTCAGGATAATTAGTTAGGTTTGTTGGATTGATTGTTTGCTTTGGTTGTTAGTAATTGGTTGTTAGGGATTATTACTGTTTGTAAATTAATATCTTTGCTGGGATATTAAATTACCTTTGCTTTTAAATTTCGGGGACGAAATTCTTTTAAGGGAGGAGGATTGTAACGACCCAGAATTTTGGGCAATAACGATTTAATAATCAGGATTTATAATTTAAATTTATTTGATAATTTTCTTTATAATTTTGAATTTAATTTGGTAATTTTAATATTTTAAATGTTAATGAATGTTTAAGCTGGCAATATTGATCAATGTTTTCTAACAAATTTAAAATTGATAAGAATTATTTTTCAATGCTAATGAATCTTATGTTGTTTATAATATATATATATTTGATATGTATATTGTGAATAGAAGATCTTTTGTCTTAAATTAAAAAGATTATATTTTCAAATTGTAATATATATATATATGTATGTATATGTTGTAATTTGAATTGTTTTGGAAATTTAATCTAATCTATTAATAATTGATGTATGAATGAATATTGTAATTTTAAAAGCTTTGTTTTAAAAATTAATATTTTTCAAAAGCTAATTTAAAGATTTATTCAATTTGTTTTAAAGTATGAGATAATTGTTTGTTTTTAAATATGATAGTTTAAAATAAGTTTAATCAAAGTTTTGCTTTTGTTTTCTTTTAAAATGTTTAATTTAAAATGGTTATAAAAGTATATATGAATGTTTTAGATTTTAAATACATGTGAAAAGAGATTTATTTATATTATAACAAGTTTTATAATATTACCTTTAAGGATTAAACTATTATATTCATACATAACTATAAAGTAAATTTAATAAGTAGGTTTATATTCACATTTAAATTAAATAAAATTTGTAAAAATACTTAAGTAACATGTGTCACTATATTAAACATCTTAAAACACATGTAAACCTATTAAACTAATTAACATGACAAATGTAAGTTAATTAACAAGTGGCCTTCATTTTTCTTTTATTTGAAATGTAAATATACAAAAAGAAAATGTTTTCTCATCTTTTTCAGAGAGAAAAAAAAAGAAACCTCCTTTCTTAACTCAATTAATGGCTGCCATAAACATTCTCCAAAATCTGAAGTAAAATTACAAGCCAAAGTACTTCTCAATAAACAAATCTGAAAATTTAAAGGCTGCAGTTCAATTGAAGTTCAACTCAGCAATTTCAACATCAATACAGCAGTTTTAATCAAATTTGTGAAGCATGCATTTATCCATTTCATCAACAAGGATAATCAAGCATGCAGTAGAATATCAGTTTCATTTAAGCTTGTCACAGATCAAAATTTTCAAGGCCTGGAAGAAATAAATGAAAAATGGAAATCTGCTCAGCATAAGAAATTGGTGAGTAAATATACTCTAAAAACAGTTTTAAATTAATACGTGTTTGAATGATAGTGCATGCAATGTATTTTCTATGATGATGAAGATTAATATATATGAATACTGGCATATATGTATGTTGTAAACAGGGAGTGTCTGAGTATTACAAACCTGTATATTTCATCTCTGTTTTTTTAGTTGAATTCGTATGAAATTCAAAATCTCCCAAACAATTCAATATTAGATGTTGCTATACAAACGAAATCTGTTTGTTAACGTGTACTGAAGAAATTAAAAATAGTTTCTATAAAATTAAATTTATAAATAATTTTTAAATTTGATATTACAGTAAACATCTGATATATGTCAAAAATGAATCATCTTGTTTTTACAATTGGATTTCATGAATGTATCAAGGACCCAAAATCATGATTTTTAAGATGTATATCATAATTTTTAATTGAGGAATTCTTGTGAATATGGGTTTTATTCGAAAATGGGGATTTTGTGAATTACTAATTATCCACGCTATAATATGATTCGAAATCTCGATCGAAGGTTGATTGTGGATTATAGATTAAGGGAAAAATGCATAAGAATTTTTCTGATGAATAAATTTTTCGAATTGGATCGAAGTAGGGTTTTAGGCTGCTTTTAAATGGGTTGAACTGTTGAGGAATTTGCGACGTGGGTGATGATGCGGAGGCGATCACGAAGGGGTGGTAGGGTGGTTCGTGACGTGGTGATGCTCTGGTGATGTTGGCCGAGTTCATCGATGAGGGAGTCGACGGCGTTGGGGGAAGTTGCGGTCGAAGTTGGGTTCAGTTTTTCGACCGAGGAGCGAAATTTCGATTCGCGAGTCATTTCTCCGATCTGGGTTGGGTTTCTTGATCGCGTGGATCCTTGTGATCGACGTCCATGGTTGCGGCGCCCCAGTTCGGCCGGAGGCGTTGGTGTAGGTGCACGAGTGCACGATTTCGTGTGCACTGGGATGAGGAATTGGGGAAGATGTGTTACAACTCGGAAGGTTGCTCGAGTCCCCATCTGAACGACTCGAAGACGTAGGCTAGTTCGGGGCTGGTTCGTTTGTTTTGAAGGATCAAACTCGAGATCTGGGTAATGGAGTTGGAGAAGAAAAGGGGATTCCCGTGTGAGGCTCGAGTATTGTTGGTTTCAGTTCGAAGTTGGGGAGATTGGGTTAAACTTCGGGGCTGACTCGAGTTTTGGAGTGATGGTCTCGAGTATTTTAGATTGTTGTATTAGTGTTCTGTGTGGTTGTAATAATGTTGCAAAATCGAACTGATTTATTTTTGAAACAAAGTAAATCAAATATTTTAAATATAAATTGAATTTATATCTCAAATTTAAAACGTTTTAAGATGTTTGTTTTTATTTATTATCTAATTAAATTTTGAATTTCAATTCAAAAGAATGTTTTGAATTTAAACATTAAATCAAGTTTAAAGTAAGTTTTAAAATGATGTTTTAATAACAAAGTTTTTAAATTTATTTTTTTAAAAAAAGTTATAAATTGGATGATTAAAGTATTTTAAATTTAAATTTGATTTCTAAATGCTTTATTTCCAAATAAAGTTTAAGACAAAATTTTAAAATCTAAGTAGAATAATTTGTTTTTAATTTATTAAAATTTGATTAATTTCAAATTTATGGGAATAAATAAGGATAAATTATTTGGGTAATTAATTTAAAATATACTTACTTAATTTGATTTGTTAATAAGTAAAATTTAATTAAGGATTTTTAAAATATAAATTATTAATTAATTAATTGTTTAATTAATTTTAAATAATTAGTTAATTATTTATTTAATTTTTAAATAATCACTTAATTATAGATAAATTAAGTATAATTACTAAATAAAGAAATAAATAATTAATTATTGAATGTAATTACTTGTGGAAGTAATTAACTAGAATTTACTCATGGGAGTAATTAATTGAAGTGATTAATGGAATCACTTAATATAATCAATTAGAGAATTGATTAATATAATTATTTTTGAAGTTAATTAAATTGTTTTAAAATTAATTAATTATGAAGTAATTAAGTAATTAAAGTGTTAAGGATTATTTAATGATGGAATTAATTATTTGTTAAGTAATTAATTTAGAAAATAATTAAGATTTATTAATGGAAGTAATTAGAAGATAATTACACATGTAAGTAATTAAGAGTTAATTACTTAATTTATTTTAGTTACTTAATTAATGTGATTAATTAATTGTGATTTAATTCAAGATTTATTACTAAGTGCAATTAATTTAAATGTAATTAATTAATAAGATAATTATTTAAGGATAATTTATATAATTGATTAATAATTACTTAAGGAAGTAATTAAAGATTAATTAATTAGATTAATTATTCAAGGATTAATATAATTAATTAAGAAGTTAATTAATTAAGAAATGTAATTACAAATTGTTAATTACTATTTATAATTAATGAGATGATTTATTACAAGTGAATTATTTAATTTAATTAAAGAGTTAATTAATTAATGAGGGTTAGTTAATTAATAGGATTAATCAAGGTTGATTAATAAAAGTAATTAATTTAAGTATAATTAATTAGTTGTAATTAATTGGGGTTTAATGTAATTAATTATAGCTAATTAATTAATAAGGGTTCATTAATTATTGTAATTAATAATAGTAATTAAAGGTTAATTCTGAATATGGATAATTACTTAAATGCAATTAAAGTATAACTAATCTAGAATGATTAATTAAAGAAGATAATTAGAGATGATTAATTAATTTATTTATTTGGAATAAATAAATGAAAAGGATTTTGGTAATCAAATTTGATTTAGAGTCAATCAATTCTGCTTATGGATGATTGATTAATATTGGATGGTTGATATTGGATGATAGATTGATATTGGGTGATTGGTTGATATTGGATGATAGATTGATATTGGGTGATTGGTTTGATATTGGATGATTTGAATATCTCTGATATATGTGATATGCTGCTCTGTATGATGAATGTTGATATGAATTATCTATTGTGATAATGTGATTCATCTATCTGTTTATATATCATCCTGTATCTAAGTTTAACTGTTAAAATCCCTTAAGTATAACTTGGACATTAAAATGGCGTTTGGTTTCGGTGAGACCGGGATCGGGTTTCAATATCTGAATACCCGAAAACCAAATCGATTCCAATTAAACGTTTGGTCGTTAATCCAAATGGAGCAAGTGAAGACTCGAGGTGTAAGAACTATACGTCAGTATAAATCTGTGGGTGGTTCCGTAATGAGTTGACGGAATAGTACTTATAGGTTCGAGGTGAAGAATTAGAGTGCAAGGGCTATGGTCGTTGACTTTGAGGGTGATTCCAAAATTGGTGCAACGAGATAGTGCCTTTGGTTTCGTTCGAACCCGGAACGAACTTGTATGGATTGAATGCTTTCAGCACATCGTCAGGCGGACGATGAGCATTCTAAGAGATAGATGTGTTCTATAAAGGTAATCGCAGCCTCAAGCCTCATCAACCGGGAATGGCTAAAACAGGGGAGGTGCAGCAAGGCTTCGTGGGTAGCGCCCACTGGAGAGCAAGATTTATCTCTGTCTAGAAGTTCCTTTTTATCCGACTGTGTGGGGTGGTTGAATTCCGGACAACCACCGGGGTTGTCTTGTTTGGGACTGTTCAGTAAGGAATGGTTCCGGCCTTGTGTTGCAGGGAAGTTAGGGTGGCTCCTCGGTATGGTGATCTAGGCCACGTACTGTGACGGACGGTACCCCAGTAGCCCTGCCATTGATGGAAACCCATTTTCCCTACGAGACCCTACGGTTTTGTTTGGTATTACCCACTTTTGTGGCTAGTAGCTGGAATTTAATAATGTAACAATTTCAGCTATTTTCTATTTACTTGAAAACCCTAGACACTATTATAATATAACTGGATTTCCTGTCAAATGTTTTGGTTAGCGTAAGGTAAAAACTTTTCCATGTTTATGTGTGGGAAGTCTTATGTGATACCTTTTCTTTTCAAAAGATTTTCTAAAGATTAGCAATTTTAAACCGTTTACTCACACCAGACCCTGTCTGACCCGAGTGTTTATTTTCTGCTTTATTAAACTCTTGGGTACTCATATTATATATGAGTAGTCAAGTGATTCAGGTTAGCTTGACGAATTCTGGAGGAGATTTGGAGAAGGAGGCTTCACCGTGTAGATATATTATGATTCCGTTGTGTTTATGTTATGTCTGTATCTTTTGATATATTGAGTTGTATGAATTAGACAGATGTTTATAACTGTCTAATATGAGTTGTGTAAGTTGTGTACTCTGATGTAATATGATACTATGTAATATTTTATATGATATATTATATTTCATTCGTTCCGCTGTGAGATTCTGATGTGTTGTTGTTTCTTCTTTCTTATCTTTCTTCTTCTATCCCTTTCTTTCTTAAAAGCGATGCGATTTTCTGGAGATAGAAAGTCGGGTCGTCTCATTGGCAAATTTGAGATATTTGCGAACATGATTATAACAAGTGGTTATAACTAAAAAAAGAGTGACAGTTGCAAGAACAATTATAACACGTAGGTTATAATTAGAAAGAAAAATAATAATAGAAGAAGCTTATTTTAAAACTTAGATCTTGGATTAAGTTAATAAGAAAATATAGCAGTAGTGGCCCTGACCGACCGCATTCCCTTTCAGATCTAGGACTGATGGTTTCACACGTTGGTGAGGCTGGGCACGCTTATGCTGATTAGGGTAAATAAGTGGCCAATAGATAAGAGGCTCAAATTTGGGGATTTTAGCAAGGGTCGCAAAGTTCGAAGATTTTGTTAGGACCAGTAGCGGCAGCATTTCCTTTCAGGTCGGGGACTGATGGTCTCACACATGGGTGGGGCTAGGCACGGTTATGTTGATTAGGGTAAATAAAGGGTCAATTAAGGGGGCGATAGTTAGTGTGTACCGGCGTTGACCGAGCATGCGGCATTGATTAGGGTAAATAATTCTCTACTGCATCCTAAGCGCTAAGAGGTGTTTTTAGCTGTGGGAACAGGACTGGATCACAAAGGCATAATAGAGATAGGAAAGGCCGATCAATGGGTAGAATTAGGATTTTATTTTAATGAAGTTAGCAATTGAGATAGGATTTTGGTTTCAGCCTAATCACAGTAGTTTAAGACAAGTGCAAACAATCAAAGTAAACAGTCAAACAGAATTATAAACAGTATTTTATGTGGGTTTTATCATTTCTGTATTTTCCTTTCATGCTAGAACTATTGCTTAGTCTACTATCTTTATCTTGCTTAGAAATGCTAGTAATTACTTTGACTCGCCAGAATTATTGTCTGACCCACTCCTCTTTCTTTCCTCTTTTCCCCAATAGGCCAGTAGAGTTGAGGATAGTTGATTTAGGTTGCTTGGAGATTCATTTTCGAAGTTTTCTCATTTCAGATGATTCTTCTACTTTTCATTCTTTTCATTTGGCTTATAATGGATTGGCACTTATGAGAGGGGTTATTATTATTGTTATCTTTGTACTCTGATTACGTGAAACTGAGATGTATTTCCTTGAGACATGAGAGATTTTGAGTTTTTGAGACATGTTATATTTTTATGACTTACTTTGAGATGAAGTTTAATTCTGAATAATAAGTTATAATTTAATTGTTTTCCGCTGCTTTTACTTATTTATCTTATGAATCTTAGTCTCTGTGATGCTTTAGCTATACCTATAACGCACCACATCCTTTAGTGTAACCTTTTTGAGAATGCTAAGGGGTGTGCGGTATTTCATTTGGTATTAGAGCCTGGTTACATGATTCCTAAAATCTTGTTTTAAAAGTAAAGTATTTTTCAAAGGTAACATATCTTCAAATAAAAGTATTTTTCGAAAAGAAACCCTTATTACAGAAATAGTTTTCAAGTATAAGAGAGTTTTATAAAACTCCCCTTAAAGTCCAGTTTAACCTTTTTTCGATTCTTTCGAGCCTAAATTTTACTTTCTTTGCATAGAATGGCAAACGCCCCAAATCTTCCAGAGGATATCCAAGTCCCTGGCTGGTTTTGTAGATACCTCCAAGCTACGGTACCAAAGGTGTAAGGGCAAGCATCCAATGCAGCGCCGACGGGTGGATGTCCTTTTAATCCACCTACAGCAGCCAATTTTCTAAGCTATGTAAGGACTTCGCTAATCTAGAAGGCAAGACATTTTTTGGCATGGAAGATTTCTTTGAGGCACGAACTTGGTTGAGGAAAACGGAGCGGATATTTGGGCTGTTAGGATTGGAGGACCAGCATAGAGTTTATCTTCCATCTTAGCAGCTGAAGGGAGAGGCTTTATACTAGTGGAAGATTGTAGAGATGAAGGGTAGAGACATTGGTTGGTTTGGATTTCGGTAAAGGTTTGAGAGAAAGTTCTTTTCGCAAGTCGAGGAAAGCATGCAGTTGGAGAAGTTCATTAGTCTGAAGCAAGGGAGCCTTTCGGTGAAAGAGTAAATAAATTAGTTTAATGAGTTATCAAGGTTTGGGATGGAGCTTGTTAATACACCGCATAAGAAGGCCACCAAGTTTGGTAAGGGTTTGAACCAGCTCTTTCAAGGGTTGGCATTGACACATGTACCTATGGGAGCGACGTATGAGTCACTTGTGGAAATGGCTCTCATATCAGATGTTGCTAAGGAAGAAGAGGTTAAGGGGGTTCCAAAATCAGAAAGCTAAAAGAAGCAGTGGTGGAAGAATAAGAAGGACAAGGATAGGAAGAAAGGAGGAGGACCTCAAAAGGGTTAGATAAAGAAGGGCGAGAAATGTCATAATTGTGGATTGGTTGGGCATTACTCAAGGGACTGTAAGAAGGACAAGATGAAGGGGAGGTGTTACAGATGTGGGCAGCCTTGACACCTTAGTAGAGCTTGTCCTCAGAGGACAGGTAAGAGAGCAGTCGCACATATGGCGTAAGTATAGGCTTTAGATGTGGCACCTTCTAGTATTGGACCGGATCGATGTAGGAAAGTATCTGTAGAAGGTTTGATCTCAATTTAAGTTTTCCTATATGGACTCTTTTTGACTCTTAAGCATCGCATTCTTTCATTTCTAGTTCCTTGGTTAATTATTTGCACTTAGATATTTCTCTAGTTGTAGACCCTATAGTTGTTTCAAACCCCATAGGAGGATCGATACATTTATCCATGATTTGTAGGGGTTTGAATTTTTTATCCTAATCGTAGAGTTTGATTGTAACATCTATGTACTGTAATTTTTGGGATATGGGATGATTTTGGGGATGGACTGGTTATCCACTTATGGTGTGATATTGGACTGGGAGAGGAGAGTGGTTAGGCTAAAGGCATGTAGTGGACGGACTCTTGAGTTTTCTTGCGACCCACAAGGGTTAGTCATGTTGAGCTTCCTTTATTCCCTTGATTCATCAGTAGGAGATTAGATTCAGTTCCAGTTATTAGAGATTTCCTAGACGTTTTTGAGGAGGTTACGGGGCTACACCCTAAGAGAGAGATCGACTTTAGGACCTATTTGAATGACAGTGCTAAGACAATGGGATTGCATGTGAGACATATGGCTCCTAGGGAGAGGAAGGAGTTAAGTAAGCAGATTGGTAAGCTATTGGAGACATGCTTCATCAAACAGAGCATATTTGAGTGGGGGGGGCACCAGTCATCTCTGCTACAAAGGCAGATGGTTCCCTTCGACTTTGCATAGACTATAGAGAATTGAATAAGCTCACGAAGAAGAACTGTTACCCACTTCATAGAATAGACGATCTTTTCAATCAGTTGATTGGCTCTTTAGTATTTTCTCATCTTGGCTTAGCCACTGAATTTCATCAGCTTAGGGTCGCTGACGATAGCATTGATAAGACAACATTTAGGACACCCGATGAGTTCTTTGAGTTGTTGGTTATGCCATTTGGGATGACCAATGCCCCAGCCTATTTTGTAGATCAGATGATCCATTTTTTTCGAGATGCCGTAAATAAGTTCGTTGTAGTGTTTGTGGATGACATTCTGGTGTTTTCCAAGAGTATGGAAGAGCATGATATTCATCTTGAGGAGGTTCTTCATACACTTCTGATGTGCATGTAAATCTACATATTTTTACCACCATATTTAATATAATTAAATTAAAATAAATGTTCATATTGGGTATTTTAAAATGTTTAAATGAAAATTCAAATTATTTTCAAATCGTCACATATTCATCTTCATATAAGGGCAAAATTGTCATTTTTGTGCGTTTATTAATTTGTGAAAATTTACTTGGAATTTTCTATGTTATTTTACAGGAATTTTAGTGAATTTTACAAGTGGCTTCATGAAGATATGTATGCACAAGATGGAATACAAAGAAATGGAGATGAAAATAATAATTTCATGGATCATGGAGCACCCCACCTACCCACCTACCTTAATGTACACTTAGGAGCTAATGAACATGCTAAAAAGGTCATTAAATTTTCATGCACACTTAATGGATGATTATTTGAAGCTAATGATAAATTGGCCACCACACTTCCTAAGAGGGTAGTTTGGATAGTTTCCAAAAAAGTGAATTAGGGTTTCTAACCTGTATGAGTACCCCTTATGTTTTATGTAACTGTCCTCTCTTCTCTTAGGCTCTCTTCTTTTAGGCTCTCTTTTCTTTAGTTTTAGCTTAGAAATAAAAGAAAGCTTCTCTCTTCTTTTCATGGATACTTAGTTATTTCTTTTATGTAATCTTTTTTATGCAATTTTATACATGTTCTTTTTTTCCTTATTTATTTCCTTTCATCTTAGTAGTGTAGATTTATTTATTTATGCAAGTAGATTAATTTTTCTTTTACTTTGCTCTCTTTTTCCTTTTTTTATTCATATTGCATGCTACAGGTGTTGATCAGACAACACAAATGAGAGGTTAAACTCCTTCAATTTAGGGGTAATGAAGCTCTTTAATTACGTAGCTTCAACATTTTGATAATTATTGCTCTCTTTTTGTGCTTATGACAATGCTTGAAGTGGTTTAACTTGTTGTGTTTGCTTTGAATTTGATATCCTATATTTTTGACACCAAATAGGCTATGCTTAAAAAATTACAAACAATAATTACCTTGAAATGGCCCATTTTTCCGTACCCTTTGAATCGACAATAAACCACACACGTCCAACTAAAATTGCATGTAAGCGGATCATTAATAGTAGAAAAAAATAAAGACAGAACAAAATCACACACGAATGGAATAACATATATTATTTCAATAATAATCTTTACAGTGGAAGATTTTAAAATACAATATCAGTGTCTAACATAGATTCAGCCTGGACAGTTATAACATCTTCCCTTACAAATGCTAACAACCAACAAAACAAATGCAATAGATGTAGTGAATAATAGAATACGTCCATACGATGATGAAGATCTCTAGCTCTCCTTTGGAAACTTCAGCCATCTTTAACTCAACCTGAAAATACTCGGATCTGACCCGAGTATTGAAAATACCCGAATCGGGCTTGATAAACCAGCATGAGATACTCGAAATTTAAAATGACTATATTATCAAAACCTTTGAAAAGAAGGTTATCTCATAAGGCCACGCCCACACATAAACACGGACAGATTTTTACCTTATAATAACCAAAAAAACTTATACCAAAATATACTTGATATTATTTTTAATGACATTCTTCTGAAAGCACATTTCAAATAAACTTTAAATAAGGTATCAATATCTAGACTAAGTCTAAGGGAATATATCCGGACTGGGTTAACGGAATATACCGAATGGAATATATGATACCAAAAGGGGTAGCAGAAATGTTTGCAAGTCATTACAGCTATTTTGGGACTACAATCAAAACCATAAATCTTGTATTGGGATTGGATTTCCAACATGATAGGGAACAAATGGAAAGATCAATCTATATCCATGGCTTACGTCCAAGACTCAGATGCCATTATACAACACAAATGGCTAAAAGAGGATATAATATGCGAATAATATCCAAGGACTCGGACTTCGCGCATCCATGCCGTGAGGTCCAAACGTAACTGGCACCTAGGGCTCAGAATATCTAATAACCCAAATCACTACTATCTAAAATGCGAGCATGCATCTGACCACATAGAACCCCATCTTAACCAGGGTGTGAGGCTTGCGAGGCTACGATCAATTTCTTCAAAGCCACGCTTTTCATACAAAACCACGCTTTGATCGTAACAGGTTCCACTTTGAATGCCACACTACTATTCCTTTGATCACTATTTGACTCCTACAAGCATACAACCTCTGAGCTTGTATTTGTCAGAGAAGGGTGTTAAGCAAATAGAAGTTGCCTTCCCCGCCACCAAGCAAGTGTACATTTGTAAAAGCCAAATGTTGTGTCTCAGAAATGCAATGTCAGACATTCGTTCATACAAGTTCGTTCTGGGACAGAACGAAACCGACGACACTCTCCTACTACCACTAGTAGCGAGTAGTCCTTGCAATCCGAAAAATCTCCACAACAAGGAGACCACTGCTATAAATAACTCTATAATGGGAGCAACCGAAAGCATGTCAAAAAGCAGTCCTCACGCTATGAAGATGCACGGTCTTCAATAATCATCATCTTCAACATGTCTTCACTTTCGAACGTATACATTGGTTTGAAGTGGTTTTCGAATAGGAATCACCCAAATCCGATTCCGGTTCCTTCGAAACCAATCATCGTTTTAAAAGATGTTAAGTTTATATATGGATATCAATCATCAATCAATTACTTCATCTTTTATAAAATATCTTTCTAAGAGTATTTGGAATCATTAAGCCTTATTTATCAAATCATTAGGTTTATTCAAAAATATAAACACTCATAAATAAATTAAAATAATTTATTTAACCATCGTAACTTACTTTTCTAAAATCAGCATTTTGTCACTTTTATCGATATAGGTAAATGTTACTATTTTTGTGTATACTCTCTTTTCAAATCCTATCTAATATTGTTTGAATCATATAACATTACCTATTTTATATTTAAAATCACTTTAAATGGTATATTTTAAAGTGGTCAAATTCTGGATCGTTACAATCTCCCCTACTTAAAAGAATTTCGTCCTCGAAATTACACCGAACCTAAAACTCACAATAGTTTGTCCAATCGTTATTTGACCAACTTATTTTCATAGAATACTTTTATTCAATATCTTATTCGATCTTCTATTCGAATCCACAACTTTATTTCTAAACTAGTATCGATCCCCCGATCCTTTAGTGTGGACTTTAATCAGGATCTTTGCTCAGAAACCTATGATTTCCTTGCATAGCTCTCAACTATGATAGAAAACTCAAGTACCTAACCACGAACCCTCATTAATGTTCGTCGTCAAGAATCGAGTGATAAATCCCTTTTCAGACCAGTGTAAACATCTTAAAGCTCCGAACTCGAACTTAGATCAAAATTTGTGTGACGAAATGATCTACATATAATATATGTATCTATTAACTTTCAAAAACTTTTCATAAACTTTTATCTTAAGTTCAAACATTTTATAAAGGTGCTTCTTTATATAATCCCTTTAATTATTTATTTTCAAATATTTTTATTAAAGGAAAATATTCCAAAGAACCATTTTTCACTCAAAAGATAATTTATCTTTATGAAAAAATTTCCCACAATCTTTTAACTTAGTATATTTCCTTTAACACTAACATTATTTATGAATCATTTCGTAAAACTATTACTTAAGTTTATTACATCTTATAACTTATGTAAATCAATTGCATTTTAAAGACTTAAGTCCAAATTCTTAGTTAATGCTAGAATTCACTAATAAAACATTTTCTATGTTATAATTACCTTTTTGAGGAGTCGTTATTTTACTTAATAGTTCATGACTTAAATCTATATTTATATGATATACCTTACATCCTAACAGTATATACAAATCCCAAATTTCAAATTGGTTTTACTCAAATTCACCTTTCTAACAAATTTAGACTTTGTTATAATTTACTATTATCTCAAATTCATAAGTTATAAAACTTATTTCTTATTTAATACTATTATTAATTTTCTAGCTTTGAAAGACAAATTTTAAAACCACCCGTATTTAAATCCTCAAATTCTTTACTCTTAAACTCTTTTTTCTTCCTTTATAAATTAGATTTATAAATTATCCCTCTCTTATTTCATTTACTCAAAGTATTTCATAATCTTTGACCAAAAGTTTTCATAAATTTTTTAGCTCTGAGTTAGGTATGATTCGGTAATTTTCGACTATCTAAAATCATCGAGAATCCTGTTTTATCTTATTGATTAGTGATTCCAAATTTATCTTTGGTTTAAACACTTTTATAAATATTACTAATTAATGATTCACATTATTCCTTTAACTTAAGAAAATTATATAGATCGAGTAACTCCAAAACAATTCAAGAAACTGGGTACTACCAATAGTATCATATATCCTCTTAACAAGAGGAGTAATACTTAAGAGAAGTGTTTACCATCCGAACACATCACTTGCCTATTCTTAGTTTATTTTCGAGTCAATCGAATTAGTTATCACAAAATATCTCTTTTTATTTGAAATAATACCATTTTCATAATCATATAGAGACTACTTTATGAAATCTATTTTACAAATTCATTTTACCTTATATTAATTAACTTCATTTAAATTTCCACAACTCTTTAAATTACTCGAATTAAGTTCTTATTCCTTTTATATTTATCTTTTTTAACAATCATTTAAATACATTTTTATCTTATGTGTTCATTCCTTAAACAAATCTTATTATCAAACACTTTATAGTCAAATCGTGAAACTTAATTCACAAGGTATTAGTACTTAAACTTTTAAATTAAACATTTGATCAATTTATGATAGTAACTTAGCATCATCATTTCTTAATTTATTATTTTAGAATAAGTATTAAAGATTTTAATTACCTTATCAGATTTCTTACTTATCGATTATCTTTATGAAATATCTTATAGTCAAACTGTGAAATTCTAATTACAAGATGTTCATATTTAAATTTCACTAATCTTGATTTCTAACTATACAATTTTTCAAAATATATACCTTATATTTGAAAATATTATCCTAGGTAAAATTAGTTCATTTACCATTTTTTTTCAAAATTAGTGTATAGGTTTGCCTTGTTTAAGTGTTTAGGAACCCTCATCGATAACATTGCTCAAGCGCATTGATCAGAATCCATAAATCACTAAATAGATAAACCAACACAAAACAATTTATTAGTCACTAACAAATACGCACTCAAATATAATACACTCAAACTCATTCTAGGGTGTTACTAACCCTCTCTAATGAGTTACTCATCCTAGGGTATTACTAACCCTATCTTTGATTAGTCTTTACCCCACCCAAGCCAAGGATCTTGTTTAACCTTCAGCTCTGATACTAAATGTAATGACCCTTTTTTCCATACCCTTTGAATCGATAATAAACCACACATGTCCAACTCAAATTGCACGAATAAGCGAATCATTAAGGGTAGAAAGAAAATAAAGACAGAACAGAATCTCACACAAATGAAATAACATATATTATTTCAATAATAATCTTTACGGTGAAATTTTTTAAATACAATATCTGAGTCTAACCTAGATTCAGTCTGAATAGTTATAACACCTGCCCTTACAAATGCTGACAACCAACAAAGCAAATGCAATAGATGTAGCGAATAATAGAATACGTCCATACGATGATGAAGATCTCCAACTCTCCTCTGGAAACTCCAACCGTCTTCAACTCAACCCGAAACTACTCGGATTTGACCCGAGTATTGAAAATACCCAGACCAGGCTTGATAAACCAGCGTGAGATGCTCAAAATTAAAAATGACTATATTATCAAAACCTTTGAAAAGAAAGGTATCTTGTAAGGCCACGCCCACACATAAACAAGGATGGGTTTTTACCTTATAATAAGCAAAACACTTTTATACCAAAATATACATGATACTATTTTTAAAGACGTTCTTTTGAAAACAATTTTCAAATAAACTTACTCAAATAAGGTATCAATATCTGGACTAAGTCTAAGGGAATATATCTGGACTGGGTCAACGGAATATACTGAACGGAATATATAATACCAAAAGGGGTAGCCGAAATTTTTGCAAGTCATTACAGCTATTTTGGGACTACAATCAAAACCATAAATCTTGTATTAGGGTTGGATTTCCAACATGATAGGGAACTAGTGGAAAGATCAATCTATATCCACAGCTTACATCCAAGACTCGGACGCTGTTATATAACACAAATGGCTATAAGGGATACAATCTACGAATAACATCCAAGGACTCGGACTTCGTGCATTCATGCCATGAGGCCCAGACGTATCTGGTACTTAGAGATCAGAACATCTGATATCCCAAATCACTACTATCCAAAATGTGAGCATATATCTAACCACATAGAATCCCATCATAACCGGGGTGTGAGGCTCGCGAGGCTACGATCAATTTCTTCAAAGCCACGCTTTTCATACAAAACCACTCTTTGATCATAACAGGTTCCACTTTGAATGCCACACCACCATTCCTTTGATCACTATTTGACTCCCACAAGCATACAACCTCTGAGCTCGTATGTCTCACAGAAGGGGGTTAAGCTAAGAGAAGTTTCTTTCCCTACCACCAAGCAGATGTACATTTGTAAATGACAAACGTTGTGTCTCAGAAATGCAATGACAGAAATTCGTCCATACAAGTTTGTGTTTGGACTGAATGAAACCGAAGGCACTCTCCTACTACCACTAGTAGCGAGTAACCCTTGCAATCCGAAAAAATTCCACAATGAGGAGACCACTGCTATAAATAACTCTATAATGGGAGCGACCTAGAGCATGTCAACAAGTAGTCCTCACGCTATGAAGATCCACGGTCTTCAATTATCGTCATCTTCAACATGTCTTCACTTCCGAACGTATACTTGGTTCGAAGTGGTTTTCGAATAGGAATCACCCAAATCCGATCCCATTCCTTCGAAACCAATCATCGCTTTAAAAGGTTTTAAGTTCATATGTGGATATCAATCATCAATCAATTACTTCCTCTTTTATAAAATATCTTTCTAAGATATATTCTTTTTAATTTATTCCATTTTCTTTTCAAGATTATATCGAATCATTAAGCCTCATTTATCAAATCATTGGTTTATTTAAACCTTTCTTTAATCCTGGAATAATTCCGAATCATTTTCTCTTTTACTTAGGAAAACTTTTCCAAATCATTCACTAAATCTTAATCAATGATTTCTTATATTCAAGCCATACTTTTAACTTAGGGAAAATATTCCTAAATCATTTATTAAATCTTAACCAAAGATTTCCTTCGTAACTTCAAATCATATTCTTGCAAATTGAAGATTTTCATAACAGAGTACTACTGTTCTTTTAAATATGGTAAATTTTACATCCAGGGACTAATGGCGAGTAATCCTATATCATGAATATCTTTGTCTCCAACGATTGATGTGCACGTAAATGTGCATATTTTTACCATCATATTTGATCTATTTAAATTAAATAAATGATCATATCGGGTATTTTAACTTGTTTTAACCAAAAATTCAAATTATTTCAAATTATCACATATTCATCTTCAAACAAGGGTAAAATGGTCATTTTTGTGCATTTATTAAATTGTGAAAATTTACTTGGAATTTTCTATGTTGTTTTGTAGGAAATTTGGTGAATTTTACAAGTGGTTTTATGATGAAATATGCATGCACAAAGAAGATATAAAGGAATGAAGATGGAAATAATTCAAAGTGAAGATCATGGAGGACCCCACCTACCCACCTACCTTAATGTAAAAATTAAAGGCTAATGCACATGCTTATGGAGTTAATGGATTCATGTACACTTAATGGGGATTAAGACATGTTAATGATTACTTGGCCTCCACACTTCCTAAGGGGCATTTTGGGCATTCCCCAAAAAAATGAATTAGGGTTTTAGCACTTGTATAAATACCCCTTATGTTTCATGTAACACATCCCTCTTCTTTAGTCTCTCTTAGGCCTCCTCTCTTCCTATTCCTCTTCATTAGTTTAGATCAAATAAATGAAAGCTCCTTTTTCTCTTTTCATGGCTACTTAGCCATTGTCTTTTCATGTAATTTTTATTTTCTTTCTTATGTAGTTCTTTTTTTTATGCAATTTAATACATGCTCTTTCCTTTTCATGTTCATTTACTTTCATATTGTAGTGTAGATCTCTTTTCTTTTATGCAAGTAGAATAGTTTTTCTTTCATTTAGCTCTCTTTTCTTCTTTTTTTTGTTCAATGTTGCATGCTACATTTGTTAATCAAATGACAAATATGAGAGGCTAAACCCCTTCAATTTAGGGGTAATGAAGCTCTCTAATTATGTAGCTTCAACATTTTGTCAATTCATGCTCTCTTTTTGTGCTTAATGACAATGCTTGAAGTGGTTTAATTTGTTGTCTTTGCTTTGAATTTGATAGTCTATATTGTTGACACCAAATAGACTATGCTTAAACAATCACTAACACAAATGACTCTTCATCAATATATGATTATGGCATAAGAAAGTGATTTGAAATTAAAATTTGATGGTCTATGTTTCTAATCAATAGTTAATAGGCCATACTTAAAATGGATTTCATTTTCATTTTCTTTGTCAAGTTTCATGAAAGTTATTAAGTGTTTTAAGGGGTGTGTTATAGTTTGATGGCTTATGTTGGCTAATCAATAGCTCAAATATGTCATACTTATGATAAACACATCAATTAAAACACTAATGACCATAAAATAGAGATCATGATTTCATGTGTTGAACTACACAATCTAGAGAGTGGATTTATTCTCTAAATTGTCTTTTAACTCTCATATTTGCATTTTTTTCTTGTTGTTAGTTAGTTCATTTTCTAGCTTAAACACACTCTCGACTTTGGTATAATTTGATTGAGTAGGAAATTTAAATCAACAATTCCCTGTGGATCGACCCGTATTCGCCGCGTGCTACATTCGTACATCGTGCGCTTGCGGTAAATTTTATTTCAAAATTCGTTCGACGGTTTTCTAAACCGATAGAATTTCCATCGACGAACAACGATCTTTGTCTTCAATATATTTTATTTTTAAAATTAGTTTGAAGGGTTCTTCTGATAGGAATCACCCAAATACGATCCCGGTTCCTTTATGCTAATCATCAATAAAAAAATGTTAAGTTCATATAGGGTTTCAAAAATTAGTTTGAAGTGATTTTTGGGTAGGAATCACCCAAATCTGATCCTGGTTCTTCGGATAGGAATCACCCAAATCCGATCTCGGTTCCTTCGTACCTATCATCGAATAAAAGGTGTTATGTGGTTAATTGACATTTAAAGAATTTGTTTCTTTTCTTTTATCATGGGAAAACATAAATACGATCTTTTAGAGCATCCAGGCTTTCCTTTCGATCTATTCCACCCCTCGAATAAAAAGAGAAAATATACGCCAGGTAAGTTCAGGGCACTGGTTGCTCCATCCCTAACCATAGTTAAACACCTTGTTTTATCTTCCCAGATCTCATAGGCGGGACAAATGTACTAGTTGTTTCCTCATACTCAGTTATAAATCTTCATTTTAGAAATGATTTATTAAACTTCCAAATCATCATTTAAAATACTTAATTATTCTTTTAAAATCATTCACAAAAGATTTAGGAAAGAATTTCTAAGTTTAAAACTACATTTTAAAAGTTATTTAAAACTGCTGCGAAAAGTGTTGCAAATAGTGTTTTAAAAGCTGTATTCTTCAAAACGACTTTTGTATCATTTAGAAATACATCTTTACAACTTAAATCTCTTTCAAACCATTTTAATAGATTTATAAAATTTATTTCATATTTTTAAAATATTTAAAAATATCATTTATAAACAAATCCCTTTTGGATTCCAAACTGCAAAATCGCGATGTTTTTAGAAAATTGTTTTGGACATATTTCAAAATCTACTTAATGAAATCTTGATTTTCTTTCTTTATTTCTTTAAACATATTTAAATGTTTATAAAATATTTCTAACTCATGTTAAAACTCTTTCCAAATGGTTTATGCATTCCATATACAACATTTCATTTTCAAAGGAAAGTAATTTCCTTTGTGCTTATCGACGTGTATTAACGTGACTTGGTAAAATAATTTAACAGTCATATCAAAAAATCAATACTTGATGGTCAAAGCATATATAAGCATCCATATCAATCATAACACATCATCAAACATGTATATATACATATATATAAATAGAGATGTTAAATAGAGTTTCTCACCAAAAACCAAAACGATAAACTTCCTACCAACATTCTAATCAACCAACACTTCACTAACTACTTCCTACTCCATTAAACACTAACAAACAACACCCTCTCCCTTCTAATAGCTTGGCTAAGATTTGAGATGGAGATTGGCCGAAAGTATAGAGAAGAAGCGGTACATCTTTAAACTTGAATTCCCAAGATTTTGATTCGAAAAATAGATTTTCTTTTATTTGATTCTAGGCCCTCTAAGTCCCAAAATTTAGAAATTATTTTAACTAATAAGTTGTTGAAAATTATTTTCTCTTAAATTTGAAAAAAATGGAATCATTTAAATCCAAGTTTTTTTTGAGAAGGATATGATAGAATGAAGAAGAGGTATTGTCGGATTGACAAAAATGAAGCCCAAAAATGCACTTCAAAGAATTGAGTTTCAGGTGTAGCAAACCACAATACAGGAAAAAGTGATCAAGATAAAAGTTTTAGCCACTGGAATTTATTATGGTTTTAAAAAATGATTTCTTAATTTGGATCGGTTATGATCAACTTATGATCAAAACAAAATGACCTATTCTCTGGCTTAAAAACTGGGCCACAGAATGCACTGGAAATAAGTGGACTTTTGACATGGTTATGTATAGAATGAGACAAAGTGGTTAATATGAAAGTTGTAATCATTGGAAAAATATATGATTTGAAGAAAACAATTTGCATTTTGGTTCTATTTTTAAGAAGTTATGGCCGAGAGAAAAGAGGTAAAATATGGAGAAAAGAGAAGTTTGATTTGAAGAGAATGAACATTGATTTCTTTTGAATATTTTGTAAATATTTTGACATTATTTCTATATAATTTTTTTGCATGGTATGAAATCCATTAAAGAGGAGAGGAAGAATGTTAAGAAGCTTGAAAAAAGAAGAAGAAAAAATGTGAATGAAAGTGAAGAAGGAGGTGGGTACTTATAGAAAAAGAAAGAAGTGGTAAATTTACCAAAATAACCTCATACCAAATTACCAAACTAACCTTACTTCAACCTAAAGCAACATCTACTTTTTAAACATTTTGCATAATCCTTTCACTTCTTACTTTATGTCTTAATCCTTTAAGAACTAAGCTATGTAAAATAATAATTATGTTGGTTTGTGATGTGATATTGATTTGATGTTTACTTTTTCTTACTTTTGTTAATTCTTACTTACTTTTACTAATGACTTTTAGAAGTTTTCTAATTATATTTATTAAAAGTAAATATGTTTAGTTGTTAAAATGTGAAATATATATGTTAAAGTATGTTAACAAAGGTGCAACAAAGTTGCGATAACTTATAATCGACAAAACATTGATTTTCGACAAAATGTTTTCCTGTCACATTTTGACATTTTAGTTAAACTATTTATTTATGTAAACCAAATTTAGAAATAAATTTTTATATTGCTATTTAAAAATATAAACATTCATAAATAAACTAAAATAATTTATTTAACCATCAAACCTTACTTTTCTAAAATCAGCATTTTGTCACTTTTGTCGATATAGGTAAATGTTACTATTTTTGTGTATACTTCTCTTTTCAAATCCTATCTAATATTGTTTGAATCATATAACCTTACCTATTTTATATTTAAAATCACTTTAAATAGTATATTTTAAAGTGTTCAAATTTTGGGTCGTTACATACCTCTTCATCTACATATGATGATGGTAACGAAGTGGATGTTGAAATTAAAATTTGATGGTCTATATTTCTAATTAATGGTTAATAGACCATACTTAAAATATACTTCATTTTCAACTTTGTTGTCATTTCATGAGAGTTGGTAAGTGGTTTAAGGGGTGTGTTATAGTTTGATGGCTTATGTTAGGCTAATTAATAGCACAAATATACCATACTTATGATAAACACATCATTTAAAGTCACTAATTACCAAAAAAAGAGATCATAATTTCATTTTTTATGAACTATGTGATCTAGAGAGTGGATTTATCTCTAAATAGTCTTTCTATTTTCATATTTTTATCACTTTCTTTTTGTCATTTTTCTTACGTTTTCTAACTAATCACTTTCAACTTTGGTTAATTTGATTGAATAGAGATTTAAAATCAACGATTCCATGCGGATCGGCCCGTACTCACTACGTACTACAATTGTACTTCGTGCGTTTACGGTTATTTTGATTTGAAATTTATCGACGATTTTCTAACTTGATAAAAAATTCGTCGTCAAACAAGTTTTTGGCGTCGTTGCGGGGAATTGCTTTGATTTTGATTTTCAATTCATCGGACTATTTTCATTTGATTTTTTTAGTTTGCTTATTTTTTGTGTTTGTTTGCATAAAAAATTAAAAAAGTTTGTTGTGTGGGTTTGATTTGTGCTTGCATTTGTTTGTGTGCTTGTTGTTGTTGTTTATTTGCTCTTTCATTTGCATTTCTAAAGAAACATACAATTTCAAAACCAAAAAAAAAAGTTAATTTCATTTTCAACTATATTTACACTATTTAGAACATCAATTTCCGCAACATATATTTTCATATATCATTGTTGTTCTCCTATCTCTGCCTATGCATGCATTTGCAGGTAGATATATCACTACTGTTCCAGCCTCACAAGCCCTTCTGACCAGTGCCATCCCCTTCAATCACTACCATTGCCACATAACATCCCATCTTCTGCTCTTCACCTCTACCTTGTTACTCCCACTTCGATACTGCATAAACCAATCAGCAGATCTAACACACTTCATCACCATATAACCCCATTCTTGCTTAAACCATCATCATACTGACCATCTCATTTCAACTAACCACTGCACTTGCAACTCAATACAACTCAACACGACACAAACACCATCAATCATTTCCCATACCATTCGACAACTCTCTACGCATCCTCGTTGTCATATATCAGTGCACCAACAACCCAAATAAGTCACCGCCAATTGACCGCATCCTCCACAATCACCAAACTACTATTCCTCACAACCATCCAAACATTTACTAGTTCAATAATCATCAGGAAACAAAATGATGAAGCGCATACCTCAATTCGATCAATTCGAGATCGCCGCTCCCCCTCCTTGAGTCGCGCTGCCAAGCTCCACCCTAGGTCGCGCGTGCGAGAAGTCACTCTAGGTCGCGAGCGACGACCCTTCGTACGTCGCTTGCCTCCAACCCTAGGTCGTGGCGAAGAGATCCAAACCGCTCTAGTAGGTCGCGGTGCCAAGCTCCACCATAGGTCGCGCGTGCGAGAAGTCCCTCTAGGTCGCGATCGACCT
This sequence comes from Allium fistulosum, assembly GCA_030737815.1. Lineage (NCBI taxonomy): Eukaryota > Viridiplantae > Streptophyta > Magnoliopsida > Asparagales > Amaryllidaceae > Allium > Allium fistulosum. Next base: position 134,101,833 of record CM060904.1, read on the forward strand.
TCGAACAAGCCGCCGCCATCGATTTCCCAACCCTAGTTCGCGAGCAAGCTTAAGTTGCGAATGAGCTGCGACTTCCTTTAGGTCGCTGATGATCTGCTAATTTGCGAGTAATTTTCTATGTCGCGTGATTTCGGTCGTAGGTCGTTGAGTTGTCCGGTGTGCTGTAATCTGTTGCGTTGTTATGTTAGGTGAGCACTATGTCGTTTGTGTGTTGTATTTGTTAACTCCTTGTATATATTGTTAGGTCGTAAACCGTTGTATGTTGAGTCGTGGCTGTATGGTGTTGTATACACTAGGTCGTTTGTGTGTCTGTTAGGTCGTAAACGACCTTAGTTAGGTCATAGGTTGTTTGAGTATGTTAGGTCGGCTGGTTCTAGTGTGAGTTGTAACCCTATAAATAGGGATGTGGGGGTCATTTGTAAAGGTTGTTGAATTTTGAAATAAAATTTGTTTTGCGCTTCTTGCCTCCATTAAAATTGGTAGTTGAGTGCTATCCCCTATCTCCACCTTCGGCATTCGAGTGCGCTCGAATCAACGATCGTCGAAGCCAATTCACGGAATCAAGTGCGCTTAATCAACGTTCGAAGAATTGTAGATCTTCTTTCATGGTATCGTGCGCGATCAACGTGACGAAGATTGCTAGAATCCGGTATCTTCGTGATCAACGGATTTGGGCTTTTGGGTATTCTTAAATTCACCTATTTATTACCGATTCACCGATTATTTCCGCTAATCGTGTGATATCCTGGACGGATTCAATTTACATCATCGAATTCGCTTCCCACGCTGTGTCAGTTTGGTATTAGAGCTAGATCGCAAGAAGTTTGCATTATTTGGAGAATTGGGTTTCGAGAATTTGTAGTTTGGAGATCGGATTTGCAATTGTTGAGAAGTTTGGTGCTCATCATGTTCATCGCGAAGTTGCAACAAGTTGGGGAGTTTCAATCCATATCACTTTGGATCAAAGTTCGGAAAGTGTTTGAATTTTTGAATTTGTTTGAAATTCAATCATGCCATCGAGACGAGCTCAACGCCATCGCAATATTAATGCTTTGTATGGAAGAGAAGAGGCCGATGAAATGGAGCAACGAATCAACGAGAGTTTCAATGAGAAGTTGAATGAGGGGATTGGTCGATTAGAGAAAATGATGCTTGAAATGAATAAAAGTAGAAGAAGGGTTTCACCTGAATCGAGCTATGGGGGAAGTAGATTTTCACTACAGTCAGATTGGGAGAGGAGAGAAGATCATGATCGTAGAAATGTTGTCGATCATGATATAAATGTTAATGATCGTGATCAAAGAAATGTAGATCGAAGGGATGTTGGTGGTAGAGATGTAAGGGGACACGGTCGCCATCGATATGCATCAGATTTTGATGAGGAGATTAATGGAGGAAGTATTCATCATCGAGATCGAGATCAAGAACGACGTCAGTTTCGGGATGTAGATGATGATCAACGTTGGGAGTCGGGGATGAAAACTGAAATTCCAGAATTCAAGGGAAGTATGCAAGCCGAAGAGTTTTTGGATTGGTTGTCTAATGTTGAAGAGATCTTTGATTTCAAGGAGGTTCCGGAAGATCGTCGAGTGAAGTTGGTTGCTACTAGGTTGAGAGGAAGAGCTATGGCGTGGTGGCAGCAAACCAAACTTACACGAGAACGGATGGGAAAGTCGAAGGTTGTTGCTTGGGAGAAAATGAAGAAGTTAATGAAAGCTACATTCTTGTCTTACAATTATCAATCACTCATGTCTTAGAGGTTGCAGAATCTGAGGCAAGGGACGAAGACTGTTAATGATTATGCTAATGAATTTTATCAACTGATTGCTCGAAATGACATCATGGAAACGGAAGAACAATTGACTGCTAGATTTGTTGGAGGGTTGAGGATCCAGATCCAGGATATGGTAAATATGTTTGATCCCAGATCTATTGCAGAAGCACACCAAAAGGCGTTGGCTTGGGAGAAGAAGGGAAGACGAGGCGGTGGTGTATTTACAAACTCCAATAACCAAGTGAATGGAGCTAGTAGCAATGCTAACGTTTCAAAGACTATCAGTAAACCAGTTGCGAATGAGGTTGCGAAGGCAAAGGTCAATAGTAGTATCAAATGCTTTAATTGTCAAGAGTTTGGCCACAAGAGCAATGAATGTCTAAAACCGAAGAAGCGGGCGATGACTGCTGAGATTGAAAATGAGGATGTTGATGAGGTTATTCTACTCCAGTTGAGGAGGATGAGCAGGATATCGCGTCGAGAGATGAAGGATGTAATCTAATGCTGAGGAGACCATGTTTGACACCGAAGCAGGAAGAAGAGGCTAGTTGGTTGAGGAGTAATATCTTTCAGTCGACATGCACTATACTGGGGAAGGTATGTAAATTTGTGATTGACGCGGGAATTTGTGACAATATCATTTTTACCAAAGCTGTGAGGAAGTTGAAGTTGAAGACGGAGAGGCATCCAAATCCTTACAAGTTAGTGTGGTTAAGGAACGGAGGAGAGGTGAAGGTGGACAGGCGAGTTCATGTTCCATTTTCTATTGGGAAGAAGTATAAAGATGAGATCTGGTGTGATGTGGTGGAGATGGATGTTTGTCACTTGCTTTTGGGAAGACCATGGCAGTACGACCGAGCAGTGCAGCATGATGGTCGAACCAATAGCTACAGCTTTATGTTTGATGGTACAAAGATTATTTTAGTTCCGAAGAAGAGACAGCAAGAAGAGAGCAGGTCAGTAGAGATTAAGGAGCTGAAGACTTTGTTGACTTTAAAGCAGTTTGTTGGAGAAGTAGAGAAGAGTCCAGAGGTGTTCTTGTTGATTGGATTTGAAGCTACTAAATCTGTTGAAATTCCTGAAGAAGCAAAGCCAGTGTTGAAAGAGTTTGAAGATATATTCCCGAAAGAGATGCCAAAGGAGTTACCACCATTAAGAGACATCCAACATCAAATAGATCTTGTTCCAGGAGATGTGTTGCCACATCGGCCATATTATAGAATGAGTCTGAAGGAACATGAGGAACTGAGAAGGCAGGTGGAAGAGTTGTTAGAACAAGGGCGTGTTCAGGAGAGCTTAAGTCCTTGTGTAGTGCCAGCCTTATTGGTACCGAAGAAGGATGGGACTTGGCGGATGTGTACGGACAGTCGGGCTCTAAACAAGATCACTGTGAGATACAGGTTTCCTATGCCGAGATTCGATAATTTGATTGATCAGTTGAGCGGGGCTGTTATGTTCTCAAAGATTGACTTGAAGAGTGGATACCATCAGATTCGTATTAGACCGGGTGATGAGTGGAAGACTGCTTTTAAAACTAGAGAAGGTCTATACGAATGGCTGGTTATGCCGTTTGGCTTATCAAATGCTCCTAGTACTTTTATGAGAGTGATGAACCAGATTTTCAGACCATTTGTTGGAAAGTTCGTAGTAGTTTACTTTGACGATATTTTGATCTATAGTGGAAGTATGAAGAGCATATTCAGCATTTGCGAGAAGTACTGTTGATTCTACGACAGGAACAGTTCTATGCAGCAACGAAGAAGTGCGTGTTCATAACGTACAGTGTTTTGTTTCTGGCATATGTTATGTCAAAGGAGGGTATTCAAGTGGATGAAAGCAAAGTGGAAGCTGTCAGGAGTTGGCCACAACCCAAGACAATTACTGAAGTGAGGAGCTTTCATGGGTTGGTATCTTTTTATCGAAGATTCATTCCACATTTTAGCAGTGTGATGGCACCTGTAACTGATTTCATGAAAGGAAAGAAATTTGTGTGGACAGAGGAAGCAGAGTTAGTTGTCAAGTAGATCAAGACACTCTTGACGACAGTACCCATTCTGGTATTGACGGATTTTCAGATATTATTCGAGTTACACACGGATGCTTCAAAGGTTGGGATTGGTGGAGTATTGAGTCAGAATGGAAGACCAGTTGCTTATTTCAGTGAGAAGTTGTCTGGAGCCAAGTTGAGATATAGCACGTATGACGTGGAATTTTACTCAATTGTGCAAGCTGTGAAGCACTGGAGACATAATCTATTTCAGAAGGAGTTTGTTCTTTATACGGATCACGAAGCTTTGTAACATTTGCAAGGGCAGGACAAAATTTCAGCCAGACACGCTTCATGGGTCGCGTATCTGCAGCAGTTTAGTTTTATTGTAAAGCACAAATCAGGGATGACGAATCGTGTAGCGGATGCTTTGAGCAGGAGGAATCATTTGTTGACGACGATGAAGATTGAAGTGACAGGATTTGAACTATTGCCAGAGTTGTTTGAGGAAGATCCTTACTTTGTGAAGATTGTTGAGAAATTCAAGGATGGGAGTACTGATGAGTTTGTGATGGTAGGTGGATTTTTATTCAAAAGGAATCAATTGTGTGTACCAGATTGCAGCTTGAGAATGAAAATTATAAAAGAGCTGCATGAGGAAGGACATGTGGGTAGAGATCGTACGTTACAGCTAATTTCTCAGTCATATTTTTGGCCTTCTATGAGGAGAGAAGTTGAAAAGTTTGTTCAGAGATGTCATGTTTGTCAAGTTTCGAAAGGGACAGCTATAAATGCGGGATTGTATATGCCATTACCCGTGCCTACCAGACCATTGGTTGATATCAGCATGAATTTCGTTTTGGTTTTGCCAAGAACTCAGCGAGGAAATGATTCTATATATGTGGTAGTAGATAGATTTTCAAAAATGGAACATTTCATATCCTGTAAGAAGACAGCGGATGCAGTCCGTGTTGCTCAGTTATTCTCTAAAGAGATTTATCGATTGCATGGGTTGCCTGAGACCATCGTTTCCGACAGGGACACTCGATTTCTAAGTCAATTTGGTTGAGTCTGTGGAAGATTGTTGGAACGAAGCTGAATTTTAGTAGCGCCTATCATCCACAAACAAATGGACAAACAGAAGTGGTGAATAGATCGTTGGGAAATTTCCGGAGATGTCTTGTGAAAGATAATTTGAAGAGCTGGGATATGAAGTTGTGTCAAGCGGAATTTGCACATAATCATGCTGTTAATCATAGTACGGGTTTCAGTCCATTTCAAGTTGTATATTCAGCAATTCCAAAGGGACCGTTGGAGTTGACGACAGTGCCATATCAAAAGGGAGTTGTTAAACGAGTTGGTGATTTCCTGAATGAGTTGCAGGAGTGCCACATAAATGTTCATGAACGATTGCTTACATCAAATGAGAAGTATAAACAACTGGCAGATAAGAAACGAAGGAATGTGGAATTCAAAGTGGGTGATTTTGTTTACGCAGTGTTGACGAAAGATCGTTTTCCAGTTGGAACTTACAACAAGTTGAAAGCACGAAAGATTGGTCCAGTAGAAATCTTGAAGAAGGTCAATGATAATGCGTACCGGTTATGGTTGACGAAAGAGGTTCATACTTCTGATGTTTTCAATGTCAAACACTTAATTTCGTATTATGAGGAGGAACCTATCGAAGATGACGAGAGTGTGAATTCGAGGACGAATTCCTTCCAATAAGGGGAGGATGATGAAGCGCATACCTCAATTCGATCAATTCGAGATCGTCGCTCCCCCTCCCTGAGTCGCGCTGCCAAGCTCCACCCTAGGTCGCACGTGCGAGAAGTCCCTCTAGGTCGCGAGTGACGACCCACCGTATGTCGCTTGCCTCCAACCCTAGGTCGCGGCGAAGAGATCCAAACCGCTCCAGTAGGTCGCACTGTCAAGCTCCACCCTAGGTCGTGCGTGCGAGAAGTCCCTCTAGGTCACGATCGACCTTCGAACAAGCTGCCACCATCGATTTCCCAACCCTATTTCGTGAGCAAGCTTAAGTCCTGAACGAGCTACGACTTCCTTTAGGTCGCTGATGATCTGCTAAGTCGCGAGCAATTTCCTATGTCGCGTGATTTAGGTCGTAGGTCGTTGAGTCGTCCGGTGTGTTGTAATCTGTTGCGTTGTTATGTTGCGTGAGCATTATGTTGTTTATGTGTTGTATTTGTTAACTCGCTGTATATATTGTTAGGTCGTAAATCGTTGTATGTTGAGTCGTAGCTGTATGGTGTTGTATACACTAGGTCATTCATGTGTCTGTTAGGTCGTAAACGACCTTAGTTAGGTTGTAGGTTGTTTGAGTATGTTAGGTCGGCTGGTTCTAGTGTGAGTTGTAACCCTATAAATAGGGATGTGGGGGTCATTTGTAAAGGTTGTTGAATTTTGAAATAAAATTTGGTTTGTGCTTCTTGCCTCCATTAAAATTGGTAGTTGAGTGCTATCTCCTATCTCCATCTTCGACATTCGAGTGCGCTCGAATCAACGATCGTTGAAGCCAATTCACGGAATCAAGTGCGCTTGATCAACGTTCGAAGAATTGTAGATCTTCTTTCACGGTATCGTGCGCGATCAACGTGACGAAGATTGCTAGAATCCGGTATCTTCGTGATTAACGGATTTGGGCTTTTGGGTATTCTTAAATTCACCGATTTATTACCGATTCACCGATTATTTCCGCTAATCGTGTGAGATCCTGGACGGATTCGATTTACATCCTCGAATTCGCTTCCCACGATGCGTCACAAAACACTTCACCAGCATACAACATCCCATACAACCTCACCGACATTCCTCATTCAAACATCAAATCACCAAATCTTGTTGAATTTCACTTCCCTGGATTACATCCCCGAACCAAAATTAACAATCATTCAACTTTGACACCTCTTCACTTCTGATCACTACTGACAATACATATCACTGAAAATTCGAAAACCACTCCCCTGCGCATAACACTGCCACAAACCCTCTAACCCACCTTTCACAACATTAGCTCCTACTTCAAAGTCCAAATACCATACGACATTCCCAACAGCAAACGCTGCGCTCCTACCTACGGCAGCCACTTTACCATACTTCTGTAATATCGCAACCAAAAAGAAAAAAAAATCGAAACAACAATCTCCAATAACCAAACCACAATTGCCACAGCCGCAGTTCATCTCTCCAACTCCAAATCCCAGACCTGAATTCCTCGACGTCGAGCAACTTCACCTCGTCTCAAACTACAACACGTGAACCACTACTGCTACTACCTCCATTATCCCCACGCAAACCACCATTTCTGCACCACCGAGAACAGAGCTCTTCAACAAGTCGTCACCATCCCTAGTCACACGCTCCGAATACCTTAATCCCTCCACTTTCATATCACCTCACTTCGAGTCACCACAATTGAACCAAAATCGCTACCACCTGGCAACCCACCCACCCAATCGCCACTTCAATCCATCGTCTTCCCCAAAACAAGTCGTGAATTCAACCTCACTTACTTCCACTGCAATCTTCTACAAACCACCTAACCAAAAAACACGAGCTAAATTGGAGCTAGTAGTGGCGATTTTGAAATTCGACATCGATTTTGAAAATTAATTTGGGGGAATTTGATTCAACAAGTTTCGAACTAAGAAATGTTTTCCACGTAAAAGAAAAAAGAGGAATGATTTTGTTTCCTTATAGGCTGGGCAAGAAGTTTGAAGGCCTGGATAATTTTTGTTTCTTCATTAGTTTTGTTTTCTTAGATTTTGTTTTGAATTGTTCCACCATTATTTTAAAAAAACATTTCTTTTTCTCCGTCTTTATTTTAAAAAATTAGTGTTTCTCAAATTTTTTTTGGTTACTTTATTTTAGTTTAGTTTTGTCTTAAAAAAAGGGGTTTTGAATTTTATAATTTGATCTGTTTTGTTTTAGTTCAGGTTGTTTTAATTTGTAAAAAAAGTTAGTTTTTGTTTTCATTTCTTCTTTAATAAAAAAAGGAGGTGTGTTTTTGTTTCTTTTGGAACCAAAATTTTCCTTTTTTAAAATAAATTTGTTATAAAACAAAATAAATAAATATTTGTATATATCTTGTTTTTATTTCAAGTTGCCAAAGTAAAATTTCAGAAGGAGAAGACCTCCTGCCAAAAATAAATTACTTGCTTACAAGAAGTTTTTTTTCGCACCCTTATCTCTTGTTTTTATTTTAGTTGCATTGTTGATTGCTTGCATTTCCATTTATATATTTCAAAAATAAATTTCAAAAATTCAAAAACAAAACAAAAATACATTCGTAGCGGCTTTGTTAATACACTTTTAATTTCTGCTTTGCATTTCATCTTAGAATTTGTTAATAATAACGGTTAGACATCGATAACACTTAATTAGATATTGACAACTTGTCTTATTGAACAATTTAATTTCTTTGTGTCTAGGTTACGGATGAGTAATAACCATTTATAAATATTACGTTGATTCGTAAATATTATTGTGGTTGTTCCTCTGAAGCTACTTAAACCTTCGGCTGCATTGCTACTGTGATTCGTGATGCACCAATAAATCCTATCCGTTATCTGACCAAGAACTATCTTGTTAATCTAAGACAAAGTGTCGTTATACAATTTTGGGTTAACTTAGGATAAACCATTTGTAATTAACCCTTACATTCATTTAGTTGCATTAGTTTATGCATATCTGAAGATAGAAATTAAAAAAAATCTTAAAATCCAAAACTAGAAAAACTATAAATATTCCTTAATTTTCGTATTAAATTCTTTATTTTGAATTTTTTAAAAAAATCCTTTTCCTTTGAATTTTTTTTATCAAAATAAACAAAAATTTACTTAGTTTTTTCAGAAAAATCAAAAATCCAAAAAAAATATAAAATCTTTCTAAAAAAATTAAAAATCAAAAACAAAACAAAAATTAAAATTTCCTTTTGAAAAATAAATTCCTTATGTGTAAATATTTTTCCTTTATAAAAAAACCAAAAATATTCTTCAAAAAATGTCTGGGTATCCGTTTTCTTACTCGCCAGAATTTTACAATAGTTGTGAAAATCAATATAATCCATATAATTCCACTTCAAATTCTTATGGATATTTCAACAACAACTATTGTATAAACAATTCAATTTTTAAACCGCAAAATTTTCAAAATGATGAACAACCCTCAACTTTTGAAAAGAGAATGAAAGCTTTACTTGAAATTTTAACACAACAAAGTTAAGTAATGAATGATTTGTGTAATTCATTTCAAAATAATCAAAACTGAATTCACCTCAAAATTCTAATGATTTTGATTATAATCCATGCCAGTTCAATTTCGAACTCCAAAATGAATTTGAAAATAAAAATAAAAATGTGAACCACTTTTCAAATAATTTTGGCAATGGGAATGATCTCGACTACGTTGCGAGTGAAAATTTTGGTTCTCAACGAATTCAAATTGAAAATTCTCAAATTAATAATTATGAATTTGACTTAGTTGAGCAAACGACAAAAGAGTACGAGGATTTGTTGTGTGAAACCTACAAAAAAATTTGTCAGAAACAAAATTAAATCCCAACATGTGAAAAATCAAATGATAATCCACCGTTTATCGAAATTGACGATTCTTCTTCTCAATAAGTCCAAATAGAAATTCCTCAAGTTAATAATTATAAATTGGATTTTGTTGAATACGATGATCACACGAATTTGTTAATTGGAACATACAAAAAATTATGTGAACAACAAAGTCAAATCCCAATGTGTGACGAGTCAAATAGTAATCCATCTTTTACCATAATTGATGATTTTCAAATAACAACTTTTGAAACTGAAAATGATGATCTTAATGAAGTTGTTGGAAACATGGTAATTGAGTTGGATTTCAATTCTTTTGAGGGTGAGAAACTCGTTTTGAAATTCGATCTTCCTTTTTTTGATTTTGATATTTTGAATACCACAACTTTGAATTTTGAAATTGATACATTGAATGAAGTGGTGAATACTTTAACAAAGGAAGACAAATTTTCTGAATGCAAATTCCTTGACTTTTCAAAAATGAGTTATTAAATTCCACCAGGGGACATTTAAATCACCATTTTGATTTTGAAATTGATAATTCTAAAGAAGTTTTCAATGATAAGCTTGAATTTCAAATTGGTGAAAATAAACTTGAACTTCAAATAATTTTGTTATCAACCCTAAAAATCATCGAAAATAAAATAACTCATACAATTTTCGATAAAACGTCATTCGTTTTTCCAAATCAACATTCAATTTTGAATTTATGGTTTGGTTTCTCATGCTTAAGCTATATCTCGTATGCTTGACGAGACAAATGAATCGGTCTTTCGAAGACCGATTCATTTAATCTTTAACGGCATTCTTTCTGATCTCGTGTAAATAATCTTTTCAGTTTCATGTAAATATATGTCATGTTTTTATTTCATTTTTCTCCTTTCAATTGGGTTGACTATGGGGACATAGTCAAAATCAAGTGTAGGGGGCAATTTTATCTACTTTTTGATTTTTCATAGTTTATTTTTAATTTTCTTTTCAAAACCCCTAAAAAAATTAAGCATTTTATTTTTAAAGAAACACTATAGGATAAATATATGGTTTTGGTTGATTTAATTAAAAATTTTGAAAATTTATTTGTCTTAACAAAAATAAAAATGAAGTTAGATTACAAATTATGATAGTTTAACTAGTATATAGGAAGGTTCATATATGATAATTATGAAATATATCCTAATTGAAAATCTTTGTTTTAAAAAATGGTTGATTCAAAGTAAAGGATATAACATTTTTTTGTCTTCTAAGTTAAATGGTGCTAGGAAGATTTTGCAAAACTCTCTCTTTCCAAAGAATAATTTTGAAAAAAAAGAAATAAAAAGAGAGAAAAAATATTGTTGTATATATTATATATTTACGGTCGATAGGTGCACACATTTATGTGTACACTAGCCATGCTCTACAACCTTCTCACGTAAGCCCGAAAGATAGGGCATGATCGGTATATTTGGCCTTATTTTATCTGAGTTAGGCGTATGTATATATAAATTCTTTTATTAATAACTATAGTTGAGAGGTGTTCACACCCGTGTGTTCACTTGCCACGCTCTGTATTCCTCTTACATAAGTCCGCAAGGCAGTGCATGGATAGTAATCTGGCCTCTGTTTTCTGAGTTAGGCATATGTAAATATTGTAAATATCAATAAATTTTTTAGAAATAAGAGATGGTTAGAAATTTAAATCCAAACACTATCTTAACTTGTTTGATTTAACTTGTTATGGAAAAGAAATAAAGATACCACTTTGATAAACTTTGATAATCAACTAAGGATCTGTTTCATAGTTACACTTTATTATCAACCAAAACAATGAGTTAAACTACAGTCTATTTGTTATGATAACTTAATTTTTATTGGAAATTTTGACAAGTAAAAGGACTTAGATTTCTTGATAACGACCAAAATTTATATTTAACTTATCCGTATCGATTTGAAAGTAAATTCTTCATTTTAAATATTTTTGAAAAAAAACTTGCATTTATGTCTTTTTAAATAAATCTTGCATTTTGTAAATGTTTTCACTTTGCTTTTTCACTTTGCATTTTGTAAATGCATTCATGTTTTTCACTTCGCATTTGGGTTCTGTGGGTAGTATCAGTTGAAAACTCTCATGAGACAACACTCGTTCTACTAGGGACACCTAGTTGTTCAACGGCTTGTTGCATACGCTCAATGCAATCGTGCTCCCTATGAAAGTGGATTTATCTTAGTTTTTATTTATTCGAGGATGAATAAAAAGATAAGTGTAGGGGTATTTGATGTGCACGTAAATCTGCATATTTTTACCACCATTTTTAATCTGATTAAATAAAATAAACGATCATATTCGGTATGTTAACTTGTTTAAACCAAAATTCAAATTATTTTAAAATTTTCACATATCCATCTTCATATAAGGGCAAAATGATCATTTTTGTGCATTTATTAATTTGTGAAAATTTACTAGGAATTTTCTATGTTGTTTTGTAGGAATTTTAGTAAATTTTACAAGTGGCTTCATGAATATATGCATGCACAAGTGGGAATACAAAGGAATGAAAATAATTTATTTCATGGATCATGGAGGACCCTACCTACCCACCTACCTTAATGTACACTTACCAGCTAATGCACATGCTAAAATTCCATTAAATCTTCATGCACACTTAATGGATGATTATTTGAAGCTAATGATAACTTGGCCACAACACTTCCTAGGAGGGTAGTTTGGGTAATTCTCAAAAAAGTGAATTAGGGTTTCTAACTTATATAAATATCCCTTATGTTTCATGTAACCCTCCCCTCTTCTCTTAGGCTCTCTCTTCTTTAGTTTTAGCTTAGAAATAAAAGAAAGCTTCTCTTTTCTTTTCATAGCTACTTAGCCGTTTCTTTTATATAATTTTTTTATGCAATTTAATACATGTTTTTTTTCTTTCCTTATTTATTTCCTTTCATATTAGTAGAATTGATCTATTTATTTATGCAAGTAGATTAATTTTTCTTTTACCTTTCTCTCTTTTTCCTTTTCTTTTTCTTTCATATTGCATGCTACAAGTGTTGATATGATAACACAAATGAGAGGCTAAACACCTTCAATTTAGGGGTAATGAAGCCCTCTAATAATGCAGCTTCAACATTTTGATAATTATTGCTCTCCTTTTGTGCTTAATGACAATGCTTGAAGTGGTTTAACTTGTTATTTTTGCTTTGAATTTGATAGCCTATATTATTGGCACCAAATAGGCTATGCTTAAACAGTCACAAATAATGATTACCTCTTCATCTACATATGATGATGGTAATGAAGTGAATGTTGAAATTAAAATTTGATGGTCTATATTTCTAATTAATAGTTAATAGGCCATACTTAAAATAGATTTCATCTTCAACTTTGTTGTCATTTTCATGAGAGTAAGTAAGTGGTTTAAGGGGTGTGTTATAGTTTGATGGCTTATGTTGGGCGAATTAATAGCTTAAATATGTCATACTTATGATTAACACATCAATTAAATTCACTAATGACCAAAAAAGAGAGATCTTAATTTCATTTTTGTTGAACTATGTGATCTAAATAGTGGATTTATCTCTGAATTTTCTTCCTACTTTCATATTTTATCACTTTCTTTTTGTCATTTTTCTTACATTTTCTAGCTAACCACTTTCAACTTTGGTTAATTTGATTGAATAGAGATTTCAAATCAACAATTCCCTACGGATCGACATATACTTACTATGTACTACGGTAGTACGCAGTGCACTTGCGGTTATTTTAATTTGAAATTTATCGACGATTTTCTAACTCGATGGAAAATTCATCGTTAAACAACTTCTTGTTCATTAGTTGAAAGAAAGATTCTTGAAGTGTCACTTTTGGCGTGAGGAGGTGCGTTTCTTGGGGCATGTAATCTTAAGAGAGGGTCTAGCTATGGATTCTTCTAAGGTAGTAGCGGTACAGGATTGGAAGGCATACCAGAACGTTACCAAAGTAACAAGCTTCCTTGGTTTGGCTGGTTATTTTAGGGAGTTTATCAGAGATTCTGCTAAGAACTCAGCACTGCTTATTCATCTGGCCAAGTAGAATGTGGCATTCGTGTGGGACATGATTGTGAGGATCCCCTTCACGATGCTAAAGAGAGCCCTTACTAGTTTAATAGTGTTATTTTTACCCAATAGAGCTAAGCCTTTTAAGGTATACACCGTTGCATATGGTACTAGCCTTGGGGCACTATTGATGCAAGAGGGAGGGTTGTATGCTATGGGAGTAGATAGTTGAGAACTTATGAGAAGAACTACCCTACCCATGATTTGGAGTTGGATGCCATTGTTTTTGCGCTCAAGTCTTGGAGAAATTACTTTCTAGGAGAGAGGGTCGAGCTTTTCACTGACTATAAATCATTGAAGCACCTGTTCTCACAAAAAGATTTAAACTTGAGGTAGTAGTGCTGGATGGAGTTTCTTGCATCATATGACTTTGACATAGCTTACACCCCTGGCAAGGGGAACATGGTTGCGGATGCGTTAAGTAGGAAGAGAGCAACCTTTAGCGCAATCTTCGTGGAGTGGAAAAGCCTAGAGTTTATTTCCACCTTTGATTTTATGCCCTCTACGAACATTACTCCTGGATTATTGGGAGCGCATGAGGTTAAGCCTACCTCATAGATCGGATTGGCTCAAGGAAGTGAGAGGATTCAGAGCTTGTGGATATTCTAGACAGGGCTAGCAGAGGATAAGTCTCTAGACATCTCCAATGCTATTCCATCGATAGTAAAGGGTGGCTAAGGAGAGATGGAAGACTTTGTGTCCCCGCACTGGTGATTTGATGAGTGTAGTTCTAGCAGAAGCACACCATTCTCAGATGATTATCCATCAAGGTGGTGATAAGATATATAGGGACATGAAGAAAGTGTTTTATTGGAGTGGCATTAAGAAGGATGTAGCAGAGTTTGTGGCTAAGTGTCTTGTGTGCCAAAAGGTTAAGGTGGAGCAGCAGAGGCCTAGCGAATTGCTTTAACCATTAGATGTACCCAAATGGAAATGAGGTAATGTTTCGATGGACTTCATAAATGGTTTATCTCGATCTAGGAAGGGGAAAAGCAGTATTTGGGTGATTGTAGATCGTTTGACTAAGAGCACCCACTTCATTCCGGTCAAGAGTAAGAGCACAACACCTTATTTGGCATCCATATACATTTGAGATACTCCGACTTCATGGAGTTTCCTCTAGCGTAGTGAGCGATATAGACCCTATCTTTACTAGTGAGTTTTGGAGGAGATTGCAAGAGGATTTAGGGACACAACTTAGATTGAGTATTGCCTATCACCCTCAAACGGATGGCCAAACGGAGAGAGTTAAAAGAGTTCTTGATGATCTGTTGAGGATGTGCATTCTTGATTTGGAGGGACTTAGGAGGAGCACCTTCCTTTAGTGGAATTTTCTTATAACAATAGTTTTCAGGTTAGCATTAGGATGGCTCCTTTTGAAGCCCTTTATGGAAGACCTTGCAAGTCCCCTTTGTGTTGGTTGGAGTCTATAGAAAGATTGCTACTTGGTACCAACATGGTTAGAGAGACCTCAGAAGATTGATTTGATTAGAAGAAGAATGAAGACGGCCCAAGATAGACAAAAATCTTATGCAGATAAGTGGAGAAGGGATATTGAGTTCAAGGTAGGAGATTTGGTTTTCATTAAGGTGTCTTTGCTAAGAAAGGTAGTGAGGTCTGGATCAAGTGGGAAACTTGCTCCCAGATTCGTATTACCGTTTCCCATTATGGAAACGATAGGAAAGATGGCGTATCGGATAAAGCTACCAAAGAGGCTCGCGGGAGTTCATGATGTTTGTCATGTTTCACACTTGAGAAAGTGCTTACATGATTCAGCAGAGGTAGTAGAACCTAGCCAACTTAAGGAAGTAGAGAGAGAAGCACAGGTTTGTTGCATACCTACCAAGATCATTGGACATGATATCAAGAAGTTTAGGAATAAGGAAGTCCCTTTGGTTAAGGTGTAGTGGAAAGATATTATTGAGGACGCTACATGGGAGGCAGAGGAGAAAATACGTATCTCTTATCTTCATCTCTTCGATGGTGCTCTTGAATTTCCTATTTCCACCTTTAGTTTTGAATATGTTCTTTCCTTTAGTATCCTTTGGAAGAGTAGATCTTAGGATTTAACCTATGGATGATAGGACTGAATGTAAACATGTTGCTAAAACATGTTATGTATGTTGGACGCAAGTGGTTGCAAGTGTTTGCTAGTGGATGCTAATGGACACATATACACACACTAGGCACTAATATCTCTTAAAGATCGGCCTAACTAGGTCACTAAAGCATAAGCATATGGATGTGTGTGCACTTTCATTTTTATTTCGTGGTTGCTATGAATGGGTGATTATCATATGATTATTGCATTTGGATGATGATTGTAGCACACATATAGAACTCTCAGTTGTCATTAGAAAATTTGCATTCATTTGGATACATGGCATGGACATGAGCGCATAAAAAGGAGGTCGACTGAATCAGTAGACCGCCTAATCTTTTGCATTAGTTAGGGACATTAACACCACACCATTGCACAAATCATAAATTACATTAGAAAGCTTAAGGACAATGGATGTAATGGATGATGGTTGGATAATTAGTTTTCGAATATGGATGAAATATTTATTTCATTCTTCTGTCCTTGGAGATTTCAGGGGTGAAATCCTTTAAGGAGGGGAGAATGTAATAACCTAAAAATTAAAGTAATAATAATTAATTAACAAATTAATTCAATAATAAAATAGGGTTGGGAAATTATTAGAATTGAGCCACGGAAGTTGCACCATTGGGTCCGTTGCAATTTTCTGATCAATTTTCGTATATAACTTGTCGAAATCCGAGCTAGTATGGAGAAGTTTCAAGAGAAACGGAATTATATATATAATTAAAAGAAATTAAAAAAACAAAAAAATGAAAGACTTTCCATGGTCGACCCTTACTAAGGTCGGCTCGACTCATAGGTTGACCCGCCTATAGCGCAAGTCGACCCGCCTTTCTTCCTGGATGATTTTTCATCTAGATGCGAGTTGAACACTATATTTTTGATTTTTGTGAAATCCTGTGCGTTCGTAGCTGCATTCGACGGTTCCTAGTGAGCCTAGGTTGCACCAGATTAATCATCCGACGACCTGAAATCCTTAAGCCACGCTATAAATAGAACCGTAGGCCTAACTTTATCATTAAGATTTTCTCCCAATTGAATTCATTGTCTGAGGCTGAACCCTAAATAGAAAAAAAAATTAGGGAGGACATATTTTTAATTAAAATATTATACGCCTTAGAAGTGGATCCAGGAAGGCCTAGGAGTAAAGCTAAGGATCACATGTGAGTGTTTCGTAATTATTTTAGATTTGTAAGCAATTTAAAATAATAGGTTCTCAATAGTTGTTGTTTTTCTACAATTTTGAGATAGTTTTTATGTAAGTTTATTTACAGTTAGTTTTTAAGTAAATTTCATAAATTCTTTTCAGTCTATTTATTCAGCTATTTTTTTAGTTATTTGCAATTATGTATAGTTATTTACAGTTATTTACATCTGTTTTAAGTTGGAATTTAGCCTGTAAATGTTAGTTTCTTTTTATAGATATTTAATCCTTTTTGACGCGAATAAAATATTAAAAAGAGAAGAATTCACAAATATGGATTAAAATAGGAATACACTAAATTTACAAAAATCAGATGTAAAATGAGAAAAACTGGAATAAGGTGGATATAGACCGAATTAGGAAAATTTGAGATATTTGCAAGCATGATTATAACAAGTTGATATAACTCAAAAGAGAAAATAGAAGAGTAACATTTGCAAGAACAATTGTAACACGTAGGTTATAATTAGAAATGAAGAAGTAATAGAAGGGTCATATTTCGAAACTTAGATCTTGGATTAAGTTAATAAGCAAATATAGCAATAGTGGCCCGTACTAGCAACATTCCCTTTCAGGTCTAGGGCTGATGGTCTCACACGTAGGTGAGACACGACACGCTTATGCTAATTAGGATAAATAAGTGGCCAATAGATCGAGGCTCAAATTTGGGGATTTGGTCAAAAGGCACAAAGGTAGAAGATTTGTTTGTTAGGACCAGTAACGGCAGCATTCCCTTTTAGGTCGAGGACTGATGGTCTCACACGTAGGTGAGGCTTGGCACGCTTATGCTGATTAGGGTAAACAAAGGGTCAAGTAAGGGGCGTTAGTTAGTGTGTACCAGCGACGACTGAGCGTGCAACATCGATTTGGGTAAATGATTCGCTACTGCATCCTAAGCGCTAAGAGGTGTCTTTTGCCGTAGGACCAATAGGATTGGCTTACGGTGGCACAACAGAGATAGGAAGGGCCGATCAATGAGGAGGATTAGGATTTCAACCTAATGAGGTTAGCAGTTGAGATAGGATTAGGGTTTCAGCCTAATCACAGTAGTTTAAGTCTTTAAGACAAGTGCAAGCAATGAAAGCAAATAGTCAAATAGAATCAGGAACAATATTTTATGTGGGCTTATCTTTTCTGTATTTTCCTTTCATGTAGAACTATTGTTTAGTCTATTATATTTATCTTTCTTAGAAATGCTAGTACTTTCACTCACCATACTTATGGTATGACCCACTCCTCTATCTTTCCTCTTTCAACCAATAGGTCAGCAGAGTTGAGGATAGTTGATTCAGGTTGCTTGGAGACTTATTTGCATAGTTTTCTCATTTCAGATGTATTCTTCTGCTTTTCATCATTTTCAATTGGCTTATGATGGATTGGCACTTGTGAGAGGGATTATTATTATTGTTATCTTTATACTCTGAATATGTGAGACTGCAATGTATTTTCATGAAACATAAGAGATTTTGAGTTTTTTAGACATGTTATGTTTTTATGACTTATCTTGAGTTGAAGTTTAATTCTGAATAATAAGTTATCATTTAATTGTTTTCCACTGCTTTTACTTATTTGTCTTGTGAATCTTAGTCTCTGTGATGCTTTAGTTATACCTATAATGCACCACATACTTTAGTGTGTCCTTTTTGGTAATACTAAGGGGTGTTTCAAGCCCTTTAAAATTTTAGGAACACTAGCTCCATTTTGTCCAATGATGAAGATCCTTATGGATAATGGGATTAAATCGGTGAGTGGAGACCAAAATGTAGGAAGGGTATGTTGTAGAGCTGTGGGAAGCAAAGCGATAGAAGAAAGGAAAGAATGTAGGGAGGAATCTCCGCATTCATGATCCTCAAACATTGAAAGTAAAGCACAACCTCTGGCTCGGGAATCATAGCAGGTTTGACAGGTCTATAGATCCTAGGAAGAGGTCAGGGAAGTGTGGCTAGCATCGGCAAATCTGATGGTGAATGCCTCAATCGATATGGATGATCTAACTCGAGTTTTAAAGATAGGGTCTTCACTTAGCATTCACTTAAGGAAGAGATTAGTTAATTTCCTCTAAAGAAATTTAGATGTGTTTGCTTGGACACATTAGGATATGTGCGGAGTATTACTATAGGTAGCATGTCATGCACCAAATATCGACCTAAAGTTTGCACCGATCAAACAAAAACAGCATAATTTGAGACTAGAGTGGCATACTGCATTAAAGGAAGAAGTGGATAAGCTGATGGCAAATGGATTCATCCTCGATACTCTGTACGTGGAATGGGTATCCAACCCCATACTGGTAAAATGAAAAATGGTGTGCGTTTTTTGACTATTCAGATTTGAACAAGGCATGCTCGAAAGATATTTTTCCTCAGACCAAGATTTCCCAACTGATATATGGAACCATTGGTCATGAATTACTCTCATTCATGGATGCTTATTTAGGCTACAACAAACCCCAATGCTTATACCAAATTAGGAGAAAATATCTTTATAACGAATCTAGGGCTGTACTGTTATTGAGTAATGTCATTTGGTTTGAAGAACGCTAAAGTCATGTATCAAAGATGAGTGAATTTTATGTTCCAAGCTCAAATCGGATGGAAAATGAAGCTATACATGGATGGCGTTCTTGTGAAGTCACGAGTATCGTAAAACTACTTGGATGACCTTTCGGAGAAGTTTGAGGTTTTACAGAACTATGAAATGAAACTAAACCTATTGAAATGTTCTTTTAGGGCAGCATTAGAAAATTTTATAGGATTTATTGTTAATTCATGGGGCAATGATACCAATCCAGATTATATTAACACCTTAAGGAACGCAACCACCTTGACTATGAAAAAAGAGCTATAGAGTTTGAAGGGAAACATCGATGCTTTGAGTCATTTCATCTCGAAGTCCATAAATGTATACCCTTCTTCGATGACCTCAAGAAGAGTAAGAAAAACTTTGGATGGAACCAGGATTGCTATAACCCCTTTGAAGAGTTGTTCCAACATATGGGTTGTCTTATCCAAAGCACTAGATGAGGAGGATTTATTCATTTATTTAACAGTGCCTGCTAATGCACTGGCGTAGTGTTAGTACGAGAAAAGGCAAGGATGTGAAGGCTGGTTTATTATATCAGCGAATGGTTTACTTGAGCTAAAAAGAACTGCCCGAAGTTGGAAAAACTTATATACTGCTTTCTTATTGCATTTATAAAGTTGTGACCATATTTTCAAGCTCATCTAGCTGAAGTACTAAGAGATTAGCCTCTAAACTAGGTATTGTATCAATCCAAGACTTTGGGAAGGTTGCTAAAATGGAATATAGAGTACAGCCGGTATGACATCATCTACCATCCAAAGAGAGCGATAAATGGGAAGGAGTTGGTAGATTTCATCATTGAGTTTACTACAGAAGATGGTGCGAAATAGGACAAGGTAATGACATTCCCTCATTGGATGTTGTTTGTAGATGGAGCTTCAAACAAGCATTGCTCAAGCACAGGAGTAATTCTTGAAAATTTAGAAGGACGATCAATTTGTTATGCATTGAAGTTGGATTTTCGCATACAAAAAATGCGGCTGAGTATGAGGCGCCAATAGCAGATTGAGAATTGAAAAAGAGATAGGAATAAGGACACTGTAGATATTCAACGATTCCTAGCTAGTGGTTTTCCAAGTAAGGACGGAATATCAGGCTAAGGCTGGGAGACTCACTCCTTACCTGAGAAAGGCACTAGAATTGCTGGAAGGCTTAGAGCAGTATACAATTATGCATATCCCCGGGAAGAAAAAATAAAGGTTGATTCGTTAGCCAAACAAGCTAGTTTTGGGAAGGCATAGGTGATGGGTCTGGTTCCTTCAAGGATTTAATGTTTCCAAGTATTCATTAGATGGATGTCAACTTGATTATAGAGAGCATGGAAAAGAGAAGTCATGGACGACAACGGCCATGGACTATCTACTTAAGGGAATTCTCTAGAAAGTCCAAAATGAATGAAAGAAATACCATCGAAAAGCACCTCTGTACATAATGCAAGAAGTAGTGCTATATAGGAGAGGATTCTCCACTCCTATGCTTCGATGTTTAACAAAAGATGAGAATAAGAAGATACCATGGAAATCCATGAGGGCAGTTGTTGTTATCACACCATGGGTAGACTTTGGTGAAAAAGATACTTAATTATGGGTATTTGTAGCTAACAATATATTAGGATGAAGTTGATTACACCAAACTATATGGCCATTTCCAAAGATTTGTGATGATTCTAAGAGCCTCGTTTATGGAACTTATGTAAATAGGTAGCCTATACCCATTTGTGGTTCAGGAAATTAACATTATCAGATGGCACCGATGGCGAAAGGAGGAGCTATATATGTAATAGTCGTAGTGTATTATTTCACGAAGTGGGAAGAAGTGGAATCTCTTTCCATTTCATAAAGAAAAAGGTGATAAACTTCCTGACGAAGAGCACCATTTGCAGGTTTAGAGTCCATGGAAGAATATCACCAATAATGGGACTCAGTTCGAAAGTACCGAGTTCAAGGATTTCTACAACTGGTATAAGATCAATAATAGCTTCTTAGTAGTAGCACATCTGCAAGTGAACGGACAAGTGGAGGCAGTGAATAAAATCATCAAGCCTATCTTGAAGAAATGGTTGACTAGACACAAAGGCAATTAGGTCGATGAACTTCCACTAGCGTTGCAGGCTTATATGACAACCCACAAGTCAGCAACTGGACATTCACCATTAGCTTTGGCTTGTGGATCAGAATCAATGATCCCAATAGAACTGAAAGTCACTTCTCATAGAAGTGAAAATTACTTCTCATAGTAAAAGGCATTTTGACCCAAAAGTGAGCAAGAAAATCTTGCTTGAGTCCCTCTATTTGGTTGATAAGAAAAAATAAGAAGCAAAACTGAGGGTAGCTGCTTACCAGAGATAGGAAGCACGATGCTTTAACACCAGGGTCCAAAATGGTACATCTGATGTAGGGGATCTCGTTTTGAAATGAGTCCACCCAATATGGGGTATTTATCCCAAGTTGGAAAGGCACATATGCAATCGAACAGAAGCTTGTAGATAAAACGTTCAAGCTAGCCATTATGGATGGAATCCTGATTCGATAGGCAAGGAACAATAGTTCGCTGCTAAACTATTATACTTTTTCCTAACTTGTTTATTTTTGCAAAGAAATAATCAAAGGATTCTCAAGGGTAATGCAATAAGACAGGCTTGCTGTAACAACCCGAGATTCCGCAATTATTTTGTTATCGTCTAATGACGAGTGAATTGATGGTTAATTGCTGTTTGGCAATTATTTCAAGTAAAATTCTTTTGTAAAAATTGTTTAGTGTTGAGTGGGCTTTATATTTTAAATCGAGGCCATATTTGTTGATGCTGAGATGATATCAGAGGCAACCGCTCCCCTTTCATTCATTTTTCTCATTCGAAACCAAAACAAAAGCTAACCCTAAAACCAAAAAGAAATGAAAATGGCCACCGTTCGTTCCTTCTTTCTTTGCTTGCAATTAGGGCTTTCGTCCTTCGATCCAAATTAGGGCTTCGCGCAATCAATTGCTCTATCAGTTGCTCGTCGCTGTGATGCTTCGGCACTAGGTTCGAGTTCGTCTTCGCATCGACAAAGCTTCACTCGCGACTGCCTCAATTTGTAGCTAAGGTGAGTATTATACTCACATCTAATTCCTACTTTTAGTTGATTAGTGCTCGAATTCTATGACATTCTTTCTCGTTCGTTTTCAATTATTGAGTTGTCGATTTATGGTGTTTGACATTCAATATATGTATGTTGTTGCTTTGAATTCTCTGGTCTTCGAATTGTTTTATCTGGTCTTGGCCATTTATCTTTTTGGTGAAACCCACTGCTGGGTTATTTTGAAACCCCTAGTGTTTAAAAATATGACTTTGAATACGACCAGGCTTACACTTGAATTTGTGATGTTATCCGACTTTTGAGTTTGGTCGACTTGGTTCAATTTCCTTACTGTTCGTGATTCAGGTTATTATGTTTGGACTGTTGGAAATTGTTGAGCTCACTTGAGATTTGCCATGGGGTCCATTATTTGGATTCATGTATGGTTTGCAGTCCATGTTCTTCGAGTTAGTGTACTGGGTCTTCATTTATGGGTGTGCATACATTTATCTTTGAGCCTGGGCAGTTGTACACTCGGTTACATGTTTGGTTGAAACTGACCATCCATGTTGTAGTTTACATTTTTACTTGGTCATCTTATTACCCTTCCAGTACTGTCAGTTTTATGTACATGCCGAGCCTGGGTAAACTTACTAGTACGCTAATTGATTCACGTTGTATTCATTTGCATACTTGTTCATCATGTAGTGCACGTGTGCATTTGTACTGCTGTCTTCATGTACCTGAATACATGTTGTCACTGTGCTTTTGTAGTTCAATTGTGTTATACTACTGCCTTTATTCTCTAAATTGAAGTTTGCACTGTCTAGTTCACTGTCGCATCCATGTATTGTCTCTCCTGTCTACTGCTTGTCTTAGTGGCCTCTCACTTCGGCTGGCACTAGAGTGTGCAGCCTGGTTGCTTGCTGATTGATCTTCTAGTGACTGTAATTTTATTGCATTCTTGCCTGGTATTCCCATGATGCCATCTTGAAGTCTGCACCTTGCTATGTTGAATTCCTATCCATGCTTGAACTAGACCGGATATTGAATTTTTATTGTGATCCGAGCTGTTGCAGTCTCTGTTTTATGTCGATTGAGTAGAACTTGGGTCGAGGCTTGATTTTTATGTCTTGACCATTTCAATTAAATTTGTACATTGAGTTGAATCCAACTTAATGCTCGGATTTGACCGTGTGTTTGCGTTGTGATTTTATTTGAATCTCATTTGTGTTGAACCTGATTTTGGGTTTGACCTTGTACTCGTTTGTGAGCTTTTAATTGAGTTTTTGTGGATTTCATCACTGTATTGGCGAGGCAGTGCACGCGTGCGTGTACTGCAGCCAATTCAGAATTTGACGTTTTGAATTGATTGATTTCAATAGATGAAGTTGTTTTGAGTTGCCATTTCGATAGTTTGATATTTTGTTTTGCTTTGATGAATTTGATCATTTGAGATGGCTGATTTGCTGATTAACATTATTTAGTGTTATATTTGCCTTTATCTGATTCTCTTATCGAGAAGTTGGATATACGAGATTTCTGTGATTACCGTCTATTTGACTATCTGATTATTATTGCTGCTATGCACTAATAACTGAGTTTGAATTAGACTGACCCGTGTATTATTTTCTTTTGAATTTAATACTCGGGTCAGACCCGAGTTATTTCAGGTTGTAGATTTCCTTCTTTGTGTTGCTGTTCAGGATTTGAAGACTTTTCACATCTTCTGAAGTTGTCAGTGTCATTTTGTAGTAGTCGTGTCATTGTATAGAACGATATGTATTCATGTATATTAGTCGATAATGTACTTGTATATATAACTTCTAGAGACGACAGTTGTAGTTGTATCATATGTATTGTGTCAACTATGTATTAACTGACATCAGTTATATATATATGAGACTTTTGTTTTTATCTGTGTTCCGCATTTATATTATCTGTGTTATTGTTATATCTAATGTCCTAAACTATTATGAACCGTCGTAGTTCGTTTTATACTAGGATTGGGTGTGTCGATGGGAGTAAATAAATAATAGATGAAAAAATAAAAAGTATATACCACTCCTACCGAGATAACCAATATTAGTGTAAGGCCAATTTCGGATGGTCGCTCCTATCCAGCCTTATTCTTCGTAATAATAGACAGTATTTCTTTTAATACTCTTTGTTATTATGAGCATAGAGGTGGGGCGTCACAGTTGGTATCAGAGCTTGGGGTTTATGGACATAATATAAAACATAACTTGGATGGAACATATGTTACAACTATAGGTCGATGTTTTATTGTGATTTGAGTCAAAACTAAAGTTTTGAAATTTAGATGTAAATTTTTAAATATCTTTATTTAAAAATAAAAATGAATTTGTGTTCTGATGATTTGATTGATTTGAGTACTGTTTATCAGAGTGCGTAGCGGAAACAGTGAAACTGTCTTCGCTGAGTACAACTGATAATCTGTTTGATTAAGAAATTGTAGATATGTGATTTTTGTTGAAATTTTTGCTGGCTTTCTTTTGTATTAATCATCTATTGATTAGATTTTTGCTGTTTTGAATTATCTTCATTGAAGATACATTTGAATGATTTCTTTGTTCATTCTGTAGTACGTGCAAAAAAAAATTTGAATTACACGTTACTGCATTTATTTACGTTGAACCGATGCTTGGTTATGAAACGTATTTTGTTGCCGTTATTTTTATAACGGGATTTTTACACCAGTGCTATATTTTTGAAGCACGGTGTTTTGTTGACAATTTTAATGAATGAAAATTCACTGATGTCACATTTTGATGTGAATTATTTTGATGAGATTTTTGATGTTTTAAAATTACTGTCGCTTTGACTTCAGTAATAGTCAAATTTTTAAAAGTGGATTTTCAAGCGGGTATACCGCAATGCTAATTTGTGACCGTATTTACGGTATTTTGAGAAGTACAATTTCCTTATCGAAATTGTTACTGATTTGCTGCTTTAATCACGTGATTGGAAAATTGTTTTAAAATGAAAATGGTTTTATAAATTTTTAACAGTTTGCGTTTTCAAAAGAATGAGGAAGCGACTTAAACGATTCAGCAAAATCGAGGATTATGACCCCTTTCTTTTACTGTTTCGCTTAACTCCGGACTTGTCTAGTTGAGAATGTGAATTGTTATTTTTACAAAATAAATAAAATTGTTTTCAGAAATTTTAACAGTTTGCGCTTTCAAAAGAATGAGGAAGCGATTTAAACGTTTTAGCAAAATCGAGGACTATGACCCCTTTCTTTTACTGATTCGCTTAATTCCGGACTTGTCCGTTTGAGAATGTAAAGTGTATTTTTACAAAATACACAATTTTGCACTTTCAAGGAAACGATGAAGAGATTTAAACGATTTAGCAAAAGTGCGGAGTATGGAACCACACTTTTACTATTTTGGTTAATTCCGGACTCGTTAATTGAAATATTTGATGATTTTGTGTGCTTTCGAGCCACTATGAGGACCTTCGGGTCATTTGTTGGACCTTCGGGTCATTTGTTGGGCTTTCGGGCCACTCTGCGGACCTTCGGGTCAAATACCAGTACTAGACCTTCGGGTCACTCTGCGGACCTTCGGGTCAATCTGATGGGCGCCAAAATTATGTTGAGTACTTGGTAGGCTACGGCCACTCTGAGATGCACGTGCGGCGAATTAAAAACTCGCCATCTGATGGGATCGATCCATGCTTTTATGTTGATTTTCTAGTCTTCTTAATTGATTTCTAGATATTTGTTGCTTCCAATTATCTGCAGGTAATTGGATATTTGTTGATATGAGTTCTGATTATCGTTTTTGATAATCAGATATTTGTTGTTTCTAATTATCGCTTTTGATAATTAGATATTTGTTGATATGAGTTCTGATTATCGTTTTTGATAATCAGATATTTGTTGTTTCTAATTATCGCTTTTGATAATTAGATATTTGTTGATATGAGTTCTGATTATCGTTTTTGATAATCAGATATTTGTTGTTTCTAATTATCGCTTTTGATAATTAGATATTTGTTGATATGAGTTATGATTATCGTTTTTGATAATCAGATATTTGTTGTTTCTAATTATCGCTTTTGATAATTAGATATTTGTTGATATGAGTTCTGATTATCGTTTTTGATAATCAGATATTTGTTGTTTCTAATTATCGCTTGTGATAATTAGATATTTGTTGATATGAGTTCTGATTATCGTTTTTGATAATCAGATATCTGTTGTTTCTAATTATCGCTTGTGATAATTAGATATTTGTTGATATGAGTTCTGATTATCGTTTTTGATAATCAGATATCTGTTGTTTCTAATTATCGCTTGTGATAATTAGATATTTGTTGATATGAGTTCTGATTATCGTTTTTGATAATCAGATATTTGTTGTTTCTAATTATCGCTTGTGATAATTAAATAATTGCTGATTTGAGATTTAATTATCGCTTTAGATAATTAAATATTTGTTGATATGAGATTTAATTATCGCTTTTGATAATTAAATATTTGCTGATTTGAGATTTAATTATCGCTTTTGATAATTAAATAATTGCTGATTTGAGATTTAATTACCGCTTTAGATAATTAAATATTTGTTGATATGAGATTTAATTATCGCTTTTGATAATTAAATAATTGCTGATTTGAGATTTAATTATCGCTTTAGATAATTAAATATTTGTTGATATGAGATTTAATTATCGCTTTTGATAATTAAATATTTGCTGATTTGAGATTTAATTATCGCTTTTGATAATTAAATAATTGCTGATTTAAGATTTAATTATCGCTTTTGATAATTAAATAATTGCTGATTTGAGATTTAATTATCGCTTTTGATAATTAAATATTTGTTGATATGAGATTTAATTATCGCTTTTGATAATTAAATATTTGCTGATTTGAGATTTAATTATCGCTTTTGATAATTAAATAATTGCTGATTTGAGATTTAATTATCGCTTTTGATAATTAAATATTTGCTGATTTGAGATTTAATTATCGCTTTTGATAATTAAATAATTGCTGATTTGAGATTTAATTATCGCTTTAGATAATTAAATATTTTCTGATTTGGAATTTAATTATCGCCTTAGATAATTAAATATTTGTTGATTTGAGAAATTTGATTATCGTTTTGATAATCGAATATTTGTTGATTTGAGAAATTTGATTATCGTTTTGATAATCGAATATTTGTTGATTTGAGAAATTTGATTATCATTTTTGATAATCGAATATTTGTTGTCGTTTTTGATAAGTAGCTAATTGATAATTTGAGAATTGTTGATTTGTTTTCTAATTATCGTAGTGATAGTTAGATATTGCTGTTCTGTGACTTCTGTATTTTGATTATCTAGTTGATGATTGAAGGTTGCTGATAATTGCATTGATTCAGTTTTGTTGCTTTCTGATTATCTACTCGATAATTAAATTTTGTTGAAAATTGGTGAATCCCTTTTATTGGAATTAAAAGATTACTTTGACAATTGAATCCTCGACTTTTATTTTTCTAGCTTAACCAGTTTATGTTAGAAAAGTAATTGTTATTGACGACCTTAGTTATGAAAATTGCGGGGACGCAATTTTTATATGGAGGGGAGTCTGTAACAACCCGAGATTCCGCAATTATTTTGTTATCGTCTAATGACGAGTGAATTGATGGTTAATTGCTGTTTGGCAATTATTTCAAGTAAAATTCTTTTGTAAAAATTGTTTAGTGTTGAGTGGGCTTTATATTTTAAATCGAGGCCATATTTGTTGATGCTGAGATGATATCAGAGGCAACCGCTCCCCTTTCATTCATTTTTCTCGTTCGAAACCAAAACAAAAGCTAACCCTAAAACCAAAAAGAAATGAAAATGGCCACCGTTCGTTCCTTCTTTCTTTGCTTGCAATTAGGGCTTTCGTCCTTCGATCCAAATTAGGGCTTCGCGCAATCAATTGCTCTATCAGTTGCTCGTCGCTGTGATGCTTCGGCACTAGGTTCGAGTTCGTCTTCGCATCGACAAAGCTTCACTCGCGACTGCCTCAATTTGTAGCTAAGGTGAGTATTATACTCACATCTAATTCCTACTTTTAGTTGATTAGTGCTCGAATTCTATGACATTCTTTCTCGTTCGTTTTCAATTATTGAGTTGTCGATTTATGGTGTTTGACATTCAATATATGTATGTTGTTGCTTTGAATTCTCTGGTCTTCGAATTGTTTTATCTGGTCTTGGCCATTTATCTTTTTGGTGAAACCCACTGCTGGGTTATTTTGAAACCCCTAGTGTTTAAAAATATGACTTTGAATACGACCAGGCTTACACTTGAATTTGTGATGTTATCCGACTTTTGAGTTTGGTCGACTTGGTTCAATTTCCTTACTGTTCGTGATTCAGGTTATTATGTTTGGACTGTTGGAAATTGTTGAGCTCACTTGAGATTTGCCCTGGGGTCCATTATTTGGATTCATGTATGGTTTGCAGTCCATGTTCTTCGAGTTAGTGTACTGGGTCTTCATTTATGGGTGTGCATACATTTATCTTTGAGCCTGGGCAGTTGTACACTCGGTTACATGTTTGGTTGAAACTGACCATCCATGTTGTAGTTTACATTTTTACTTGGTCATCTTATTACCCTTCCAGTACTGTCAGTTTTATGTACATGCCGAGCCTGGGTAAACTTACTAGTACGCTAATTGATTCACGTTGTATTCATTTGCATACTTGTTCATCATGTAGTGCACGTGTGCATTTGTACTGCTGTCTTCATGTACCTGAATACATGTTGTCACTGTGCTTTTGTAGTTCAATTGTGTTATACTACTGCCTTTATTCTCTAAATTGAAGTTTGCACTGTCTAGTTCACTGTCGCATCCATGTATTGTCTCTCCTGTCTACTGCTTGTCTTAGTGGCCTCTCACTTCGGCTGGCACTAGAGTGTGCAGCCTGGTTGCTTGCTGATTGATCTTCTAGTGACTGTAATTTTATTGCATTCTTGCCTGGTATTCCCATGATGCCATCTTGAAGTCTGCACCTTGCTATGTTGAATTCCTATCCATGCTTGAACTAGACCGGATATTGAATTTTTATTGTGATCCGAGCTGTTGCAGTCTCTGTTTTATGTCGATTGAGTAGAACTTGGGTCGAGGCTTGATTTTTATGTCTTGACCATTTCAATTAAATTTGTACATTGAGTTGAATCCAACTTAATGCTCGGATTTGACCGTGTGTTTGCGTTGTGATTTTATTTGAATCTCATTTGTGTTGAACCTGATTTTGGGTTTGACCTTGTACTCGTTTGTGAGCTTTTAATTGAGTTTTTGTGGATTTCATCACTGTATTGGCGAGGCAGTGCACGCGTGCGTGTACTGCAGCCAATTCAGAATTTGACGTTTTGAATTGATTGATTTCAATAGATGAAGTTGTTTTGAGTTGCCATTTCGATAGTTTGATATTTTGTTTTGCTTTGATGAATTTGATCATTTGAGATGGCTGATTTGCTGATTAACATTATTTAGTGTTATATTTGCCTTTATCTGATTCTCTTATCGAGAAGTTGGATATACGAGATTTCTGTGATTACCGTCTATTTGACTATCTGATTATTATTGCTGCTA
Source organism: Allium fistulosum (assembly GCA_030737815.1). Classification (NCBI taxonomy): domain Eukaryota; kingdom Viridiplantae; phylum Streptophyta; class Magnoliopsida; order Asparagales; family Amaryllidaceae; genus Allium; species Allium fistulosum. The sequence goes on from CM060904.1 coordinate 134,131,806, forward strand.
TGCACTAATAACTGAGTTTGAATTAGACTGACCCGTGTATTATTTTCTTTTGAATTTAATACTCGGGTCAGACCCGAGTTATTTCAGGTTGTAGATTTCCTTCTTTGTGTTGCTGTTCAGGATTTGAAGACTTTTCACATCTTCTGAAGTTGTCAGTGTCATTTTGTAGTAGTCGTGTCATTGTATAGAACGATATGTATTCATGTATATTAGTCGATAATGTACTTGTATATATAACTTCTAGAGTCGACAGTTGTAGTTGTATCATATGTATTGTGTCAACTATGTATTAACTGACATCAGTTATATATATATATGAGACTTTTGTTTTTATCTGTGTTCCGCATTTATATTATCTGTGTTATTGTTATATCTAATGTCCTAAACTATTATGAACCGTCGTAGTTCGTTTTATACTAGGATTGGGTTTGTCGATGGGAGTAAATAAATAATAGATGAAAAAATAAAAAGTATATACCACTCCTACGGAGATAACCAATATTAGTGTAAGGCCAATTACGGATGGTCGCTCCTATCCAGCCTTATTCTTCGTAATAATAGACAGTATTTCTTTTAATACTCTTTGTTATTATGAGCATAGAGGTGGGGCGTCACACTTGCCATAATTTTCATTTATAAATAGAATTTTCTTCTTGAACTGACATAATTGTGTTCATTCAAGCAAAAAAATTGTATCGTGCAATTAGCAATATAACTGATAGCATGCTCCTCTGGCCTTGGATAATGGTTGGGGAATATGCTCTCGTGGTCAATCGGATAATTTAACCCCAACCTTCGAGAATTTGTTGTCAGCCGGAGGTAGGCAATGACAAGAAGGGGTGTCCACGTAAGGGTTGATCAGATAATTCAACCCTGACCTTTAGGAATTTACCATTGCCCGAAGATAGCAAACATTAAGAAGGGATAACCACTTAGGAGTCGATCGAATAATCTGACCTCGACCTTTAGGAATATGTCATTGCCCGAAGTTTGGGAACGTCAATAGGGAATGATCACACAAGGGTCCATTGGATAATTTAACTCTGACTTGCAGGTATCGGCCATTGCCAGGAAGTTGGCAGCATTAAGGAGGAATGCTTGACATCAGGTAATTGAACCACCAGTTCCCATTGGTAGGAATCGGTGTACGATTTGGATTTTTTTGACCATGCTAGTGGCCTATGAAACATGCTCAGCCGAGGATATGTGAGGATAATTACTAAAAATCTTGAATAGGTATTACCGGGATCTTTCAGTCCAGCATCATGGTTGGTTGACTGCAACCAGACTGGGGCAATAGGTTAATTTGACCCTACAATTTTTATCACCTACCAATGCGCAGAATCTAGCATTTGCAAAAGCTAGTTCCATGAACAAGATTTGGTTCACAGTAGAAATATATAAATAGTAAGTAAATATTACAGGTGATATTCCTTGACAATAGGGGAAATAGGGAACTTGGATTATTTACACTTAATAATTAGTCGAAGGAAATCATACTTAACACAAAAAGGAATAACCAAAGAGTTGGTTCAATAATAATTCTATTTTTACAGATAGAAAACTTTAGCCACTTCAAATAGGGTTAAATTACAAAATATAATCAACGCAATTGCAGTAATTTCATTTATATGCATAGGTTGCAATAAATGAAAGCACTGCATAGAAGCAGACATATATAATGTAGGTAAACTATAGTATAGGGAGTTATATTATATTTGTAAGTATTTACTCATAAACATGCACAATATATAAAAATGCAAAAAAGTAAACAAAAAGAAGATTAAAGGACAAAAATTGATCTTTTATTTCTTTAATGTTCATATATAAAAAAGTAGTGGGGGTCGTTCATACACAAATGCGGCTTGTTTACAAAAAGAAAATGATACAACAACATCCAAGCTACCGTGCCATGAGCATTAATGGGTCCCCTTTTTATTCTTTCCTCTCTAACCGCCCTTGCTACCTGAACCACCAGTCGATTTCTTATGCTTCTTATCGCCTTTTATTTTTCGCCCACCAGAGGTATTGCCTTCTGACAGTATACTTTCACCCTAGAGCTTAGCAAAAGGTTCATCGGATTTCCGAACAGGAGCGTCCAAGGGTTTGACCTTGAGGGGTTTCATCTTTATAGTAGGGAGTTCTACAACAGGGCTTGTTGGCATGGAGCTAATGGACTTCTCAATACCAGGCTCCTTTTTAATTATGACCATCGAAACATCAATCTTCAATTTCTCCACCATTATAATACGACTGGTTAGGCCCACAACACTAGTCAGTGAAACATCTTCCCCTTAGGACTGAGAAACGCCCTTCGGTACTTCTAAGGGACCAGTCTTTACAGAACCAGGATCAGGTTTGGAACTGGGAAGCATCAACGGAGTAGCAAGTCCCGTAGAGATAGAGGTCGAAGTGGTGAGGCTAGCCCAGTTCCCGATCCTTAAGTAGCTGAAAGCGGAGGCGGAAGATGCGGATGACCTAAAAGTTGGAAAACATGATGGTAAAGGTTGGTGATGGATTCACGCGAGAACTAAAGTCTCTTGAAAATCAGGGAAACCAGATATATACCTTCGCCTGGAGTCGATTGTGAAGCAGGAGACATAGAAATCTAACCCTCCTCAGATGAATGTTGGATCGGTGGATCGATAACCAGAGGAACATAGGGCTCAGTGTTAGCAGCTGCTATGAATGTCGAAATGGTCCGGGTGGTCTCATAGGTGTCCCCTTTAATCTTAAGAATGCCTACTACCGGCTTCTCAAACTTTGGAATATATGATTCGGCTGGACCCAATGCACTTGGGCAGTGGAAGCCTTGACAACGACAATAGCAACAGCGGCATCTTCGACAGCAAGTATAGCTTTTTCCTCTTTAAGTTTTGATATACATGCAACATTGAGGTACATAATTATTAGCTCTTCCTCAATAAGACCTTCACCGGCTACTTCAGAATGATGCAACACTTCCTCCCAAACATCAATGAGAGTTTCAATGTATGTACTCACCAACCACTTCAGAATCTTATACTAGATCATGCTTATAAAGAAGTACTGGAGAATATTATTCCGCTTTTCCTTCTCCTTATCCCATATAGCCTTAAGATCTTTTATCTCTTGTATGGTGAAGGAGTAGTCAACCTCCATGTCTAGTTTGTTTTTCTTTGCCAGTAGTATGCTCTTCTTGAGGCTATCTTTCTTCGAATGTGACTCTCGGTGGCCTACTCTTCAATAGTTTTATCACTAGCTAGGATAATTTCATCTTTTGTAGTAAGGGCCAGGTCAATGATCTATATCTTTAGAGCAGAGTTTTCCTCATCAGCATTTTTGAGATGATCTTTTAGCATGAAATTAGGATTAGAATGCACCAGCTTCAACTTCACCATCAGGCAGCCAGTTTTCTGTTTCATTTAATCATGGCAACCCTCTCGGCCTTCGTTTCCTCTAATTCCCCCTTATACCATTTAATGATGCTATCACAAGTTCTCTTTTTGGACCCAAAGGACTGAATGGTTGTGTAATTAATTTTATTGTCCTTATGGAGTGCAAATCAAATCCTCTTCTATTCGTGGCCTTGGTCACTATGATTTTGTATCCATTGAACGTCCTGGTCAGCTTCTTCCTTTGGAATGTCTCAAATGTCACAGTTAAACATGACACCCTACAGGAAAAGGTTAGGAAAAGCAACTTACAAACAAAGCAAGGCAGAAAAAAGAGGAGTCAGAGAAGCAGCGATTACTTTGGAATGCGGAGGTGAACCTGTAGCTAGGGAGCTTGAAGTGGGGGCTTGATGATAATTAGAAATTTAAGGGCCGGAGCAAGGTGGAGGAAGGTTTAACCTAGATTATCTATAGGAAATCAATTGACTGAATGGACTTGATTAGTTGAATGGTTGTTTAAATATAATTATTTCTTCTTTCAACTCTGTAGTTTGGCTGGATTTGCATATAATCATTTTTTTATTTAAGAGTCCATCAATTAATTGTTTTAGTCTAGTCGGTCGACTAGGTTTCAATTGACTGATGACTTACAGTCAATCTACCGTTTGGCACAAACAATGTATTATTTTTCCTTGGGTTGGACTCATGTTTTCAACATTTTCTCAAAGCCAATCATTCAAATATGATCGGTTAACCACTTGCATAAGAATGTTTTATTTATATTTTTTTTGATTTTAATCTTTTGTCATTAAATCTTTTAACTGACCTTAAGTATAATTTTTGATTTAAAATCTCACTTACAAAGGACTTTTTACATCTAATGACAACTTTTATTACATCAAAACTTTTGTGCACTTTATCCCGTTAACAATATAAACTTCTTTACAATCCATTTATATTTAAATTTACATTTATTCAATTCACATCTATTGCGTAGGATCCGATCTATATGGTTTTAAGGATGAAGTATCATTTAAACTAACTTCCCCCAATTTTTAAGAATTACATTATTAAAATAATGTTTTATGGTTTTCCAAATTACCCAATTTTATAATTCATCCACTTAAAAAGACCAATTCCATTTTCAAATCATATTTTAACCTAGATAGGTATATAAGTGAAATTTAAATGCTTATCTAACAATGTATTCATTTCGTAGATCAACTCACTCATCTCTATATGTTGCTTTCATAAGTTTTTGGTAGTAATATTTGAATTCCACCTTTTGATTTAATTTTCTTTGTTCTACTTGTCTTATCAGTGTTTTGATTTAATTTCCTCTCTTTTCTCAACCGTATGTGCTATTTTTACTTGGAGATTTGATTTAAAATTGAAGAAGAAGAAGGAATGCAGAATAGAAATTTTAGCTCTAGGTTTAGCAGTGGTTACGAATGAAGAGAAATGAGAATAAGGTGAGCTAGGGTTATGTATTTTTCCAATTTATAGCTAAAATCATGAAATCACCTTTAGTCCCACTTAGGCCTTGACCCGATTAGAATCCAAAAAGCACATCATGGTAAACAATCTGTATCTCCTTCATTTGATGTACTTTTTTTAATCTTTTATGTGATTTTTGGTCGAAAAGGTCAACTTGATGTAAAGGGGAAGTCAGATTCGATAAATTCCTTAATTTTTATAAATTCAGTGTTTTAACTTTATATGAAATTACCAAAATGCTCGTTTTAATTATTTTGATTAAAAGTCCTAAGTGTTAATACTTAGATCAAAAGAGTATTATTTTTCGATGCAAAGTCTTAGGATCAGAAAAAATTTCTACCAAAAGAAATTAACAACAAGATTGAAAAGGAATTCCTATCAAAAGAAATTAACATCGAGATTGTAGACTTGTATGATATCCAAGAAGTTAAAATATAGGATAAACTGGTAGAAGAATCAAATTCGTTATTATAAGAAAACATGCAACCTATTAAGGGGTATTATAGAGAGTCTCGTGCACTATCAATATACTATGGTTTTCTCATGGATGGTGAGAAAGAGAGCTATGTTCTATAAAATGACACTCCTTTTACATTCCAACAAGTACTATAGATAAAGACTTTGTACTTTGGCTTAAAGCTTTGCAATCCAAAATGGATTGCGTGTATGATAAAAAACTTTGGACTTTGTATGAGGTATACAAAGTGATAAAGCATATCGCCTACAAATGGGTTTTTAAGAAAAAGCTAAATGTAGATGGAATTATGGAGACTTACAAGGTAAAACTAGTTGCAAAAGGTTTCTATCAAATTTAAGGTGTTGATTATGATCAAACATATTTTCTTAGTGCCATGCTCTAGTCTATTCAAATGATGCTTGTAGATCGCCATATTCTATGACCATGAAATATGGAAGATGTACATGAAACCATGTTTTTAAAAGCTAATTTAGAAGAAAACAAAGTCGTTTTCATGTCGCAATGAGAGGGATTCGAAATCATTGGGAGCGAGCGAAAGGCGCACAAATTGTTAATGTCAATTTATGATCTTAAGCAAGCTTTAACGGGGTTGATAAAGGGTTTTGATAAATTAATAAAATATTTTGGCTTTTATCAAGACATGGAGGAAGCGCGTGTGTATCAAAAAGTATAGGGAAGTGCTATCATGTTGATAATCTTGTATGTCGACGATATTCTTTTGATGGGTAATGAAATTGCATTGTTGCAATTGATGAAAGCATGGATGTCCAAGAACTTCTCCATGAAGGATGTGAGAAGAAACCTATAAACTTGGTTATAGGATCTATAGAGATAGATCCAAAAGTTTGCATGGGTTGTCCCAATCCATGTACATGGATACTATACTAAAAAGGTTCATTATGGAGAACTCTGTAACAATCCAGAATTTCAATCATTTGAATTTGGAATATTTAATTGATTTTAAATATTGAAAATTTAATTTTATAAGTTAAGCAATTTATATTTTGAAATATAGATATTTATTTGATAATTAAATTGTCTAAAATTGAATATATGGAATTATTTAAATAATTGAATCTTGAATTTAATATGAATAAAAATGATATCGAAAGTTGATTTTAAATTCTGTTTGAATAAAAAGAAAGGTTGTAAACTTTTAAATTGGATTCAAAAGTGATTAAACTATTTTTGGAAATAACTCATTTTAATTAAACTATAAAAATAGCCTTCCGGCACACTACATCAAATTTCGACAAAACCTGTTTCATTGGATTCGTAATAGTGAATTATTATATGCTGTCGAATTTCATGGCCATTGGACATATCATTTGGTCGTGCTAGTTCGAAATACGTAGAAATTTATTAAAAGAATTTGAATTAATATATGTAACGATCCGTATAAATTCGATGGTTAAAATGAATTAAATTAATAAGATTTTAATTTAAAATTTTGAAAGAAGTAAAAATCTTATTGAATTATATATTGCAATTGATTGTAATAGTAGAAATTGTGCATTTGGATAAAATTTTCAAATTTGTGGAAGACAATGAATTGCAATTATTAAGGCTAATAAATCAATGGATTAAGGGGAATAATTAATTGGAGTTAGAATCTAAATTTGTATGTGAGCATTTATTTATATTGGAATATAAAAGGGTAAATTTATAGTGTAAAGTGTAGACATCACCTTTAAGATGATGGGTTTATAATTGATGCATAATAGGGAAATTAAATGTATACAAGGCTATTTAATTAATAGAAGGAAATAAAAGTAAATATTGAAGTGATTGATGAATAAGGATTCATTAGATAGAAAATGAATGTTAAATTGTAAAATGGTGACAACTATTGTCCGTTACCAATGAATGAAATTAATAGCGATTAAGGAGATTAATCAATTGCCTTTTGTAAGTTAAGAAAATAACTGAAGATTTTGAAGGCAAAAATCAATATAAAGGTTAACTGTATGCATAAGATGGAAAGTTAAATAAAATGAGATTCAAATTGGTATAATAATGTAAAGTGGTTATTTGTTGCTCTTGAGCATAAAAATTTACAATAAGCAATTTAAAACAACCATTTAATTTACCAAATTCAATCAAATCCAATTTACTGAAACGACAGTTAGGCTATAATCGAATATAAGTTTAAATTAGAAACGTACACTTAATGAAAGATTGTAATTTGGGAAATAAGAAGAATGAAACCAAGAAATAAGTTATAGAGAATTGTTAATTGAAATCAATGTATCTATTTGGCAAAAATATAATAACTGTAGTACAATCCAAATTAATGTATGCAAAGTGTGAAGTTCTAATTTATTGGAATTGGTAGAATTTGGAATGGATTAAAGATTACATAAATGATGGTTAGTGTATATAAAGAATGGAGATAAAGCTTTATAAATTGATTTCACTCTAAATTGAATGGAAGGATTAATTGGAATTAAATGGATTAAATGTTGAAGTTTACGTAAACTTCAATTTAGATGAAAGGGTAGACATTTATGTAATAGAGTATGAATCTATTGTTAAAGTTTATTTATAAAATGGCAGTTGGGTAAATGAAAGGGTGCAAAAGTAAGCTTGTCAGTATATTGAAATAATGTATGATAATAGGTTTAATTGAAATAAATGAAAATTTAACATCTAAATATTACGTTAATAGGAAGTAATTGTTCTACTTATCATTACATTCATTTAGCCCATTTCGAAACTTAATCAACTGAAATTAATGTAATTGAGAATTTTCAATTAATAGGAGAGAGAATACTAATTGTAATAGGTGCAATTAAAAGCTGCTTATGTTTTGTGAAATATAAGGAAAGTTTTGATTCAATGAAAAAAAAAACATTTACATCAATAAATGAATGTTTCATCTTTGAATGTAGGTTTAATTTAATTTAAATAAAAATATAGAAAGATTGATTTTTAAGAAAGAAATATATGTTTATTTGAACTGTGTTTAGCTTACAGACTGATATCAAGAATAGGAAAATAATCTATTTATTACTCTTGTGTATACGCAATTTTTCTATTTTTATGCATTTTAGTTGTCTGTTTTAAAATTTAACTTTTTAAGTGATTGCAATTAATGTAGTTCAAATATTTCAATTAAAAGGAAAGAAAATGGTGATTGCAATTAATAGATTTAATAAAAAAATGCGCAATTTGTGGTAAACAAAAAGGGTGTTTTAATGGTAATAAGAGATCATTTTGGGAAAAACAAATCAAATATTTTCATTTTTAAAGTAAGTATAAAAAATTATTATGCATAGACAAAAAACCAAATGCGTAGAAATTCGAATATTACTTGAGTTAGTGAAGTTAATTTTGATGTGTTTAGGGTTAACAAAATTTATCAAGTTAACAATTGTTTTGAAATTTGAATTCTAAAAGTTTGTTTACAGTATAGAGTTAGTCCATTCATTCCCTTTCTAATTAATAATTACCTCTTTTTAATACCTTCTAATTTTCAAAAAAAGACTGTTCATATTTACTATATTTCAAAACCAAGTTTGTTCGTATTTACTTTATTTCTTTCCATTCATTTTCCAACTTCATTTTCCGAAACGTCACTTCATTTATTTCTAATTAATAGCGGTCTCTCTTTTCAAATCTCTTTGATCCTAAACCTAACTCTAACCTTATAAATAAGATATGACGCAAATGAAACCACAGCCTCCATTCTAATCTTCTTCATTTTTTTCCTTTTCTTTTTCTTCTTTCTTCACATCTCCTTATTATCTCTCATTTTCCTTCCTCTTCAAATATTCTTCTTCTTCAAATTTTCTTCTATTTCAAACTTTCTTCTTTCTTTTCAAATCTAGATCTTCTCTTCCATTTTCAGTTCTTATTTTAATCATTTTCTTTTTCAATTCTTCTTTTTTCAAATCTTTTTTCTTCTTTCTTTCAAACCTTTTAAAAATACATACATTCATATAATAAGGAGGAAAATTAAAGTAAATCAAAATAAAAGAAAAATTAAGGAACAAAGCTAGCAATCAAGAAGAAGCATACGTGTTTTTCACGAGGGAAGAGTGGATGTGGCATGGTATTTTATTTTTGTTTAATTTATTTTTGTTAATTTTGATTTCAATTAGTTCTAATAATCATAACTCATACATACAGACGCCGTTTCACGCGAATTTTTTTATGTTAGGATCGTAATAAAAGTCTGGACGCTTTGATACTGGTTTGGATGAATTTGGAGACTGTCAAATTTTTTGGTTTAAATTGGATTTAAATTCAATTTAAATTCAAAAGGTGAGTGTTTTAACCCACTCACAATTTCTAAAATTTCTTATATTTGTTAAATTGATATACGATGTGATTTGAAATTTATTTATGTTTGTTTGGCCTATTTTTATCATCATCTTAGTTAATTACATCTATTTAATTAAATTGTTGTTTATTTATTTATTGCATATTAACTGCCAGTTATTTCCTGTTATATATTATCAGTTATATATTGATATTGATTTATTGTTGGATGATGTTTGTGATTTGGATGATGGATGATGATGGACGAATAGATGTTTTATTGTATATCATTAAAAGTCTGCAAATTCGTTACTGATTTATCTTTATTTATTTCGGGATTGCGGTTTGAAATGATAAACAACCGCGAAATTTTAATTTTTAAATTGCGGATTGAAATGATAAATATCCGTATCACTTGACCATAGGATAGAAAATTATATACAGGCACCGTGATCTATATATATAATATTTAAAGTGATTTCTATGGTTTGGATAGGATACGGTTTATAAAAAAAAATTTAATATATTAAAATGATTGGAATGTAAATTTTGTAAAGATGGGATATTTTAATATATTAAAATGATTGAAATGAAATTTTTTAAAGATGTGATATTTTAATATATTAAAATGATTGGAATGTAAATTTTGTAAAGATGTGATATTTTAATATATTAAAATGATTGAAATGTAATTTTTGTAAAGATGTGATATTTTAATATATTAAAATGATTGAAATGTAATTTTTGTAGAGATGTGATATTTTAATATATTAAAATGATTGAAATGAAATTTTGTAAAGATGTGATATTTTAATATATTAAAATGATTGAAATGAATTTTTTTTAAAGATGTGATATTTTAGTATATTAAAATGATTGAAATGTAATTTTTGTAAAGACGTTTGTATTTTTGATATTAAAATGATTTGAAATGTAGTTTTGTAAAGACATGATATTTTGATATATTAAAATGATTGGAAATGAAGTTTTGTAAAGATATGATATTTTGATATATGAAAATGATTTTAAATGAAGTTCTGAAAGACATAATATTTTGATATATTAAAATGATTCGAAATAAAGTTCTGAAAGATATGATATTTTGATAATAAAATGATTTGGAATGATTTTGAAAGGTTATGATATGTTGAAATTGAAATGGTTTTGGAAATTGAAAGTGAAATTTAAATTTATGGTTTAAACTCCATTTAAAGGAAATATATTTGTAAAGTCATGAAAATTATTTTTCTTTACAAAGAAATCTTAAAGTTAAACCATTTATTTTATATGCCGTTGAATATCCAAACCATTCAAGTTTTAGAAGTTATGGTTTCAAAGCTATGAATTTCAAAGTATTATGTTTTGAAAAGTATAATTCAAATGTTGGTTTCGAGGTATTATAAATTTTAAAAGTAGTATGATTTTGGAAAGAAAATATATTTGAAATAAAAATGATATCATATTGATTTGGGATTTTAAAAGGAAATGATATCGTATTTATATGGTTTTGTAATAAATATTTTATTCTGGTTTTAAAGTATAAACTATTTTTAAAGACCATGGTGTTATAATAACGGTTGGTTGTTGAAGAGACCGGGATCGGAAGTTGTCATACTCTCTCCCAACTCCGAAAACCACTTTAACAACCGTGTACGTGGTGGAGTTTCTAGAATGAAGTAGGTTGGTGGCGGCGTTTCCTGTAAGGTAAATACGTGGACCCAACTCTCTTGAGTTGGCATAAGGTGGCTAAAACAGGAGCGATCAACGGGTTAATAAGGTAGCACCTTTGATCGGACGCATCCCTTCGATATTATACTTTGACATTTGGATTGATTCGGTGGCCACTTTGATTTTGTTTTTCGGGGTGTTGTTCGAGGTGGGCGGTAGTAGCAGCTACGCGTTACCACCGACCCGGAAGTGTAATTGGTATATCTACCCTGGCATTGCCTAGTTGTGCCGTGTCACCTACCATACTGAGTCTTTACTACGAGTTTTTATTTGTGTCGTACCTATGGAGTATCCTCTGGTAGCCTCCCGATCAAGAGGTATTATGGTACTGTATAGACTATTGGCATTATTTGTGTTAAGGGCTATATGGGTAACCCCATAACGCTATTAAAAAGTAAGTTTATTTTACAATTAGACACTATTATAATAGCGCAATATACTACATAGTGAATAGTTTAACGGATCCTTAGGAGATTTAAATCCCGAGCATCTCTTGAGTTACTGCACTCATATTTATTCCTGTTAATTTAACTTACATAAGATCTTTTAGTTCTGACTCGAGTGTTTTGTCTTTTCAATTCGCTCGGGTTAGTCCAAGCATTTCAGGATTTGAAGACCTTACTTTTGGAGGACGAAGGCGAAGATTTTATTACTATTATATATTATATTAGTCCGCTGCATCACAAATCTTTTCCGCTGCAATTTTAGTTGTTTTCTCGGGTATGTGTAACTTTGATATATGTTGTATAAGTATAATCGAAGATTTTGTAAAACAGTTTTATGTATATTTGTTTATTATATTTTATCCTTCCGCTGTGAGATTCTATTTTGTTTTATTTCTTCCTTGTCTTTCTTATTTACCCCATAACAATCCGTCTTTCCGTATGGTTTGAATCGGCATGTGTGTCGGTTTAAAACGTGCGAAAAGGCCGGATGTTACAATATAATTCTGTTTGAAAAGTTAACTTCTATATATGATGGAGTTGCTCCCGATATATATTTCATTGTGTTCGGAATAATTGTGTAACATATAGAACTCCAAGCGGAATGTTTCATTTGGAGTTCAATTTTTTTAGTGATGAATAGTGCCATGAAAATTTTCTATATAAAGACCTTAAAAATTCACCCTTTCACAAAACCAAATGGAGAAACCCTAGCCGCCATTAATTAATAAACCCATCTAATGGCTGACATCCATCAACGCCACCACAGCCCGATCTATCCCTCGACCCCTAAATGAGAAACGACAATGACAACTATATGAAGCTATTCAATGGTCATGATCGTCATTGAACAACATGGCGATCAAAATTTTGCTTCAATCATAGGCGGATCAAAGCCAGGTTTCACGGCGCAGGTGCGCTCATGCATGTGCTGGCGGTAGTTGGCACCAAAAGAGCGATCATTGGAAGTATATGTGTTTTAATAATTTTTAAATTATTAAAAGAAATGAATTTGTTTTTAAGAAACAAATAAAAGTATGATTTTTGAGTTTATATAATTGGCGGTTTTATGAAATACTTTGAATAAAGATTTTTATGTAAGTTTATATAAAGGATTTAAAAGAGTAACATTCTATAAATCAATAGATTTACAATCAGAATTTGTATATATTTTATAAATGGATTTTATAAATAAATTAGATTTATAAAGAAATATTTTTATAAATGGATTATAAAAGTAAACTAGTTCTATAAATAACTGGATTTTGATAGTAAAATGAATTTTTATAAAAGAATGATTTGTTAATAGAATTTTATAAGTAAAAAGATTTTATAAAATAGAATTTTTATAAAATAGAAAGGAGATTTATAAACATAGTTTTATAAATATGGAAATGACTTAGGTTGAGATTTAAATATGGATTTTATATAAAGGAAATATATTCAAATTTTTAAGAGTAAATTAATCTTTTAAAAGAAATTTTTGAAAGAAATATTTTTATGGAGTTAATGATTTTAAATGTAATTTTTCTTTTTAAAGGAATGTTTTGAAAAATAATATTCCAAATGGACTTTAACAGTTTGAAAAATGATTTAAAATGTGATGTATCGAAAATTTGGATTTCAACATTTATTATTGTAATGGACGTTTTCGAGAAAGTATGGAAAGCATGGATTATAAAACTATTGGTATAGTAAACGATTTTCGAAAGGAACAGTTTTATGAGTATACGGGTGTTATATATATATATAGTTAATCAAATCCTTATACTAGTGTTTTTGGGTTGTCATAACGATTTTTTATGCATCATTTGTTTTGACCAAGTAAATTGTGTTTTGACCTTCCATTGAGAAATACACGAATTGGTTCTTATGATCATATTAAAGGCTTGGTAGTATAAGAGTATTGCTTCTTATACTTAACACCCTTTAGAGGCGAAAAAACTCTGGAGTTGTACGGTTATAGAAATCTTTTTGGCATGTCTTCAAAATGGTAGTGTTATTAATTATACTTATACTGTAACACCCCTTAAAAATGGGAATAATAGTCCCACATCGTGGAAAAACACTATAAAGTGGGTGCTTATATACCAAAGCATTTACCTCATAACAACGTAGAAGCCTTTTGAGGAACAAAACCCCACATCTTGGCTTGGCTTATGAGGTAAAGGTGACTAAGTTGGGGACAATATCTGTGTTAAGTGAGGGGCGGGCTATTACAATGGTATCAGAGCCATACCCAGCAGGAATTGTGGCATGTATGTATTACTGCCATGACGCCTGGGTAGTGCTGTGTTCATGAACCAACGAGGGCATTGGGCTCTAAAGGAAGGGAGATTGTAACACCCCTTAAAAATGGGAATAATAGTCCCACATCGCGGGAAAAAACTATGAAGTGGGTGCTTATATACCAAAGCCTTTACCTCATAAAAACGTCGAGGCCTTTTGAGAAACAAAACCGCACACCTTGGCTTAGCCAATGAGGCGGACGTGACTAAGTTGGGGACAATACCTGCTTAAGTGAGGTGCGGGTTGTTACATATACCTTTGATATACGTATATGGAAATATTTTCCAATATCAAGGATTGAAATAGTTTTGAGAATATATCTTCTTAAAGATAGTTTGAAGTAAAAATTTGGATATTGATTTAATTAATAAAAGATCAATTAATTGGCCTGGTGACTGATTATGGTAGATATTGTCTGTTGCTTTGATAGTTAAATAACAAACTATCAAATTTGGCCATTTTTGGTTCCTTGACTTGGTATGGGAACTGATTAGTCGTTCTCTTAGCACGAAGCTGACTAGGTAGGCTTGATTATTATTTGATCAAGCATGTTGATTCGAGTAGTGCAGAGTGTTTATGTTACTCTAATCTACCTGGCTTCCTTCTTGGTCGAATGATAGAAATTGAGAGTGGGAAACATGATAAGTCTACAAGACTTGGTTTCTGTATGAGGCTAATGGCCTCTTTATTATTGTTGGTTCGAAGAAACTAGGGTCGGATTTATTCGAGAACCACTTTGGACCAATGTATGCGTTCAAAAGTGCAGGTTTATGATGATGATTTTGAAGATAGAGATCTACATGATGCAAGGCTACGTGCTACTAGACCCACAATGCGTATTATATATAAACACACACACACACACATATATATATATATGTGTGTGTGTGTGTGTGGTGGTGGTATTGCTTTGTTATGAAAATCTATGATATGCAAGGAAGTCTCGCTACAAATCCTAGGAGTAATACCTGTAACGACCCAAAATTTCAACCTCGAAGATTCGACACTAATACGCTCACGGTAGAAGTGTCGAGCAATCGAATGCTGGAAATTTCATATTGTTATAGAAAAGAAGAAGAAGGTAGAAGAAGAACAGAAACAACGGCATCTCACATTCGCAGTAGATCAAATATAATATCAAATAATAGCATTTATACAAAGAAAGTTGTAATTGTTAGATTACATACATCTCATCAGAGTTCAACCATTTACAAATAGACTAGATAGTTATATTAACCTGTCCCAGACTATAACCAAATCAAGCTCAAATACACAGAGGTAAACTCCACACGTTCCTACTATCCAGTTCGCCTCCTGAGCTCTAGAACGTCCTAACCTGAAAATCTGTAATACTCAGTCTGATCAGAGCATTACATTAAAGTAACACTCGGCTGGAAACCAATGTGAGTAAACCCATATAACTTGAAAACACTAAGTTATAAACAAATTTGAATTCCGGGGTAACTCGTACCTTACTATGAGTTCTATAACTTATTATAGTCAACACCTATTCACAAATCAAACCTTAAGTACCCTTACTTAGTTCCAGTGATGCAGTTACTGAAATTATTCCATTCCAGCCTATTGATTTCACATATCAAAACTATAAAGAATTATTGTAGATTCCAAATCGAAGTGGTTTCTAGTATTTACTAATACCCAACCCCAGTCTCTTCGATTCCAATGTTATTCTTTAAGCGAAATTATATACGTTTACACAATTCAATTTATATTCAGGACTTCACATTCACACACAATTTCTCAAATGGATACCCCAAATATCACAGTTCAACCCAAGTGTCATATCACAAAGCATCACAAATCACATATCAGAGATATCAACTAATCTAGGGCATATAATATTATTCTATCATTCATAAGCAAGATTAATTTGTCACACCATTTCTAATTGATTTAAATTAATTACTTCAATCACCTTTTAAATCCTACTTACTTAATCATTAATTAATTACAAACCAATTACTTAATTATCCCTTAATTATCCATCATAATTAATTATCCTCAATTAATTATTATTTAATTATATTAAGTAATTAGCCTTTACAAATTAATTTTCTTTAACCATTCTCATTAATTTACCTTAAATACTCTCATTTATTAATTAACTATAATTAATTACAATGACCTTTAATTAATTACATTAATTAATTATTCTATAATCACTTACTTTGATTAATTATCTTTTAATTAATCATATTCATTAACCAACCTTTTAATTTTTTAATTAATTTCCTTAATTAATTAATCCTTGAACTATCCATTTATATTAATTATCCATAATTAATTCTATTAGGTAATTATCCCATTGGTTAATTGTCCTTAATTAATTAACCTTAAATTAATAAGTAAATTAATTAACCTTTGACAATTTAATCCTTTAATTACTTACATTAAGTAATTATCATTTAATAAATCACATTAATAAATCAATCCTTTAAATTGATTTCACAAATTAATTAATCTTTAATTAATATCTTAATAATTAAATTAAATAATTATTCCCTTAACTGATTACATTAACTAATTAACCATCCTTAAATAATTAATCCTTAATTTAATTACATTATTAAATCACCTTTGAAAACATTAGAAATTAACCCATTATATAATTATTTTAAACAAAAAAAAAATTAAAACATTTAAAATTTTGAACTTGTTTTAGAATTTATTTGCCTTGAAACTTGGTTTTTCCTATATGTTAAATCTTTCTTCATCTTGCTTAAACCGGATTATATTTACTTCCCAAATTCCAAACCTATTATCTTAAAAAACAAACCCGAGCAACCACAAAACCACTCGAACAAATACTCGAGCAAAATACCCAACTTCCCCTGCACGTCCCCGAGCCAAACATCGTCTTCCTCGATCCCTGGAACCAACCCAATATCAACCTATACCAAGACAAACTGTTATACTTTAAACATTCATGCACTCGAATCAAACCCCGAGCACATCCTTCCTTTCTCCGTGCTTCGACCTGAGAAAACCTATCAAAGCAAAAAATAACACCAGAGACACCGCGTGCACGTGCATAGAAACTCAGCGTCGCTCCGATCACCATCGTGACCTTCCACCAGTCGACGACGACCATCTCGTCACGAACGATCACCCAGAAACACGCGCCTCCCCGTAAATCAAAAATTAAAGACACTCAAACCCATCAAGCAAAACTTGATCACCTATTCCTCTTGGCGCCACTCCATTCCGATAACCGGAATTCACGTCGTTAGGTCTGGAACTACACCCGAGTCCCCTATCTCTTTTCCCTCATGACCGGTCTCCCCCAATGCTACGACGGCGATGCAGTAGTCTCAATTCCGACCTCAACCAAATTCTGTGCTTAAACCCTAAATCGACAATTTGCAGCCGCCACGGCGAACTAAAAATTCGCCTACCATTATTGCCGAGCTCGCCTACCCCACGCTAGCTACAGCAGAGACCCCGACCTTCCCCATACACCCGATCACCAAAAATAGTCCAAAACCCAAAATCTGATCAACTGCGAATTACACACTCGATCTTGTATTAAAAATCTAGATTCACCACTTAAAATTCGTGATTCTTGATGGTGAATACGATTATATAAATGAGTCAAAGAATTGGGATATTTGATTTTAACATGTTTACAAAGTTTTCGCTGTCCTTTCCATTTACCAGATGATATTCAAAATTATCCTACTTAAATATTATTTTTAAATTTTAATTTATGTTTAAACGAACATATTTTGTTCAGAGATCAAAGCCTATAATCCATTCAGTTGGATGATTTGTGAATCAGGTTTAACCTGTAATATTTGAACAGAGGCATGTTTTGTCTGTTCCCAATCATAAACACAGATACAAACACACATATATGTACATAAAATCAACATGCATAGCATATTCCATATAATACTTCAAGGATTCATCACATGCCAATTTAAGATATATCCATTTCTAAGAGTTTACTCACTTGTCTAGGTTTGATCAGAGGAGCAAATATACTTTGAAATACTAAAGTTGGCTGGATGTTGAACTTTGATCTATTTTTGTTTGAGATGATCTGCTTGCTTTAATTTCTGATCTAAGTTGTTGAATCCTTTTTGAATTTTCTAGAATTTGAATTGTTGAGTTTCAGGTTGTAGATTGCAAAGATGATTGTAGTTTGAAATTTGATTTATTTTTTATTTTCTTCACTGGTTTTAATTACAGGCTGTAGGTTTATATATTTTTTTTTTGATAATGTAGATCAGAGAAAAAAAATGAAAAACGGATGGAGATGTTTATATAACCTATACTATCTTTATTTAGTCATTTAAAAAAAATAAAAAGAATTAAGGACACTTGTTGAAATTACTCACATTTGTCATTAGCCTACTATATTTAGTTTAAACTTGTATTTAGATATATTCTTAGGCTTACATTTGTAATTATGTACACATATTATTTACATATGTAATTTCCATGTTTAAATATGTTTTATATCTATTTATATAATATTTTAAATTCAGTTTTTATATTTATAAATGTCTTAATATGTTTTTAATATATATATATATATATATATTTATATTATAAATTTGCTCTTATATAAATGTCTTATGTTTCAATGTTTAAACTTTCTCTTAAATTAATCTTACTTAATTATATTTATTCTTTGAATTTTCAAATTCAAATTCTATTTAAAATCAACACACACACATATATATATACACACTTAAACAACCCATATTTAAATTTGTTTGAAAATAATAATTTAGCTCATTTTAAACAATATATAAAAGAAATTATCACATATTTATTTTCTTGAAATTTCGGGATATCACATTTCTCCCCCTTTAAATCTTTTCGTCCTCGAAAAGGAACGAAACTAGAGTTTTAAAATTATCCTTTAAACGTTTTTAACTATAAACTCCTTTTTATTCAAAACTTAAAATACTTTAAAATATGTGTAATACTATCAAAATAGCTTTATAAAAATACTTTTTATAACTCTATGTCTTAACAAGTCCATCCTTGGTGTCACAGAATTTCGGTTATACGTTGATTAGGCATAGGGCTGAAAATCTATAAGTACTTAGCAGACCCATTTTCAACACCCAGTGAAAATACTTGGGAAAACATTTTGTTGAAAATATAGAATTTTTTTTGAAAATATTGGAAACATCTTTGGTGAAATGCTCTGGAAATCATCGCCCCCTCCATGGTCGCAGTTGACCCGATGGTTACTTTGCCATCCCAAAAAAATCCATAGATAACTGTAGGCACTCCATGCCCCTCGATTATGCCATGGAACCCACCACAAATCGCAGTTACATCCCGAGTTACGTTGCCATCACGGCAAAACTCCATGTAACTGTAGGCATCAGCGCCCTCGATTTTCGCTGCCAAATGAAACTTCTCCACTCCCACATAGGTCGCAAACTACATCAGTCAAGTCCCAATGTAGCCTTAGGCTCTCACGGCCTCTCAACTTGCGCTATGTCTCAATAGATTGCAGTCTACCGATGTTACGTTGCCATCACGGCAAAATCAAACGTAGACTGTTGGTTCTCACAGCACCCCATTATGGTCCACAGTAGATCGCAGTGACATCGAGTTACACTGTCGTCATAGCATAACCCAAATGTCTCTGTAGGAATCAGCGCCCTTGACTTTCGCCACCCACAACACAAAATCCTCAGGAACTTCAGTTTGTCCGGACTTCCTCCCAGGATTCAATTTAGATCCTCCCCCTTAGGGCTCAAGGCAGAACCACCCCGTGGATCTCCTATGAAGTTCATCTCAATGGGAGCGCCTTTTTCTCTAGAGCCAATCTCAAAACATTTTATACTATACACTTATAGTATCTTTCAAATCATACCCTTTATGATTTACATCAAAATCTCCTTTACACATAATCGATATCTCAAATCGATAGTTCCAAACTTGGCTTTCCAAACTCCCAAAATTTATTTTCCCAAAAATCAAAAGCCTTTCCAAAATCCATAGGTTCCAAAATCTTTTCCAAAATCATTCTTATAAAATCATTTATATATATAGATATACATATATATATATATAACTTATCCTTTCCAACTTGAAAATAATATTTGGAAACTTGTACAGATTCCCCTTTTATACTTCAAATGTTTTCAAAAACCCTTTCTTCTGGTTCTAGATTCAACATAGGGGGAGCTTATCATATATAACACACACACACACACACATATATATATAACTTTACTATGCCAAATCAACATTCAAATTTGATTCTTGTATAAAGTTACTTACCATATCACTTACTTTTCACAAAGTGGATTTCAAAAGATATCCAACTTCCACCTTTATTCATGTATATTTCTCAAAATATACTTCTCTTTCAAAAATCATTTCTCATTTCTTTCAAAATTACAATATCTATTACATTTAAGCACGTACGATGTACATATACCATCCGTACGCAATATCAAATCTGATCGCTCACTCGATCACATAATTTCACTTCCGTACTAGTATCGTCCACCCGACTTCCTAGTGCGGACTCAGATCTGGTTTCTTGATCAGAAACCGTCATTCTCCTTGCATAGTCATAACTATGACAGAGAATTCCCAGAATCAACCAAAAATCCATATCCAGGGTTCCCATCGTAAATCGAGTGAAAAATCCTAACTTGGATCGATATACCATCTCGAAATTCTGTGCTCGAATCTGGATCAAATCATTATGCAAATAGAATAGTATACCTACATCCTACGTATTTATCTTCATTGATTATTAGCTAAATCAATCTTCTTTTTATCCACATTCATTTTGATACTCTTAACTTATTCACAATTGCTTCCAATTTCCATTGGGATTATCACTTTCCTTATAAACAGTTTGCACTCTAACCAACTTAAATTTAGAAAATAGCTTAGAAAAGTTTAAAATAGATAAGTGGTTGAAAAATAGTTATTAGTTGTAAAATAGCTGAAAAATAGTTAAGTAATTATAAAATAGTTGTAAAATAATTAAATAGTTGTAGAATAGTTAGATAGTTGCAAAAATAGTTGTAAAACAGATGTAAAATAGTAATTAGTTTTCAAAATAATTATAAAATAAGTATAAAATAGTTTGGAAAGTTATATAGTAAATAGCTAGGAATATTTGCTTTTCCAAAAAAAACCAGTTATATTAAAATAACTTATATGGAAAAATGGTTCAGAGAATAACTGTTCAATCCTAATTTCCATTTCCAATCAATTTCCAATTTCCACTTCCATTTAAATTGATTCAATTCCAATTCTATTTGAATTAACTTCAATTCCCTTCCCAAATTCAAATCAATTCCCATCTACATTTTAAACTTATTCAACTTCAATCTCTCATCCAATTAATTCAAATCAAACTCAATTTGAACTAATTTCAATTCAATTCTCAACTTTAAATCATATCGAATTATATAAATTTGTGTTATTTTTTAAATGTTGGTTTAATCAAATTAACCTTTACTTTTAAATCAACAACTTAAATCTTTAAAAAAATTAATTGTTAGTCCAAATTTTAAAATTCCATTTTAATTACCCTTTCTTACTTATTTCAAAGTTCAAATAAGAGTTCAAAACCTTTTTAAACAATTTAATCTTAAGAACCCAATTTATTACTCAATTTTAACTTCGAAACCAATTCTCATTAAATTTTCAGCAAGCTCATTTCTAACATTTTAAGTCTTTCAGTTCAAAGCGATTTCCTTTTCATAAGTTCAAATCTTATTTCTATTTTATTTTAGTAATGGATGTATATTACCTCAATCCATTTTTTTAATTCATTTAAAATAATCCAATTCATAATTTCATAAATTATTAATAATAATAGGATGATATTAGGATAAGTCAAAATAAATAAACATCCAAATTAATTAAAATATCCATTTACAGCATCCATTACCCATTTCCAGATCTCAAACCTGTTTTGAGATCACATATAACTTCCCATTTAAACCAACCGTTTAACTTCCCTAGTTAAACCTCAATTTCATCTTGAAATTTTCAATTCAGGTTGTTCGTTCTAGACTTATTTAACTTCCCCTAAGTTAAATTCAATTCAATTTAATAAATCCAGTCAACCTTACTCAAGTTTGAATTCTCCATTCCAAATTTTAAACTTCACATTAATAATCTTCCCATTTATAAGTTCAAAAACTTATCACTTTAGGTTTTCATATCATATTCCAAGGAAAAATTTAAAACTCAACACTTAGAGTTCATTTCAAATCATCTTTGATATTATGTGTATACCTTATATATACATATTTCCTTTGCACACCAAGTTATACCTTAAAGTTTAAAACCACCTTTGCTTTTAAATTCAAAACAAATTTTCTTTAAAATTTCCAAACAACTCTTGTTTCAAACAGGCCTTTTTCATTCAATTACATTGTAAATAATACTATTATTATTTCTTTTAACACTTTGAATCAAATTCCAAATTCCGGATTTAGATTTTAAAACACCATAATTTAGATCATCTTCATTTCCAATTTATAAGTCATACTCACCTAAATGTTTACTTCCTTAAAACATTTCATTTTTTATGCTTAATCATTAACAAACATTTCATTATCAAGATACAACAAACATTTTAGGATAATGACCAAGGTTATATGTGAAAACCAATTCACTATATATTATCTTATTCTGAAATACTTATACAAATTCAGGATGTTAATTTCAGTTTGGATCCATTTATCTTATTTATATAGTTTATATCATCCAATTCCTATTTGGTTGTATTTCTATTACTACTTAATTCTTATTATTATTTTTAATTCAAATGATTCGACAACCAATTACCTTGATATTTATAATAATTAGAAAGAAAATATTGCTTTATATATCAAAATATAAGTTCATATAAAAATCATTTTTAAATCCATTTTTAAAAATTATTATATAAGAAAATAACAAGTACGCTCTCATATATACTACACTCAACTCATTCTAGGGTACCATTGACCCTATCCTAAATGAGTAAACCCACCAGAGCCAAGGTTCTCACTTAACCTTCTGCTCTGATACCAAATGTAACGACCCAAAATTTCGATCTCGAAGATTCGACACTAATACGCTCATGGTAGAAGGCCGAACAATCGAATGCTGGAAATTTCAGATTGTTAAAGAAAAGAAGAAGAAGGTAGAAGAAGAACCGACAAAACAGCATCTCACATTCGTAGCAGATCAAATATAACATCAATTAATAGCATTTATACAAAGAAAGCTGTAATGGTTAGATTACATACATTTCATCAGATTACAACCATTTACAAATAGACTAGACAGTTATATTAACCTGCCCCAGACTATAACCAAATCAAACTCAAATACACAGCGGTAAACTCCATACGTTCCTGCCATCCAGCTCGCCTCCTGAGCTCCAGAACGTCCTAACCTGAAAATCTGTAATACTTGGTCTGACCCGAGCATTACATCAAACTAACACCCGGGTCAGGCTGGAAACCAGCATGAGTAAACCCATATAACTTGAAAACACTAAGTTATAAACAAATTTGAATTCCGGGGTAACTTGTACTTCACTACATGTTCATAACTTGTTAGTCAACACCTATTCAAAAATCAAACCCTAAGTACCCTTAGTTCCAATGATCCAGTTACTTAAATTATTCCATTCTAGCCTATTGATTTCACATATCAAAACTATAAAGAACTATTGTAGATTCCAAATTGAAGTAGTTTTAGGTATTTACTGATACTCGACCCCGGTCTCTTCGATTCCAATGTTATTCTTTAAGCCAAATTGTTTACGTTTACACAATTCAATTTATATTCAGGACTTCATATTCACACACAAAATCTCAAATAGATACCCCAAATATCACAGTTCAACCCAACTGTCATATCACAAAGCATCACAAATCACATATCAGAGATATCAACCAATCTAGGGCATATAATATCATTCAATCATTCATAAGCAAGATTAATTTGTCACGCCATTTCTAATTAATTTAAATTAATTACTTCAATCACCTTTTAAATCCTGCCTACTTAATCATTGATTAATAACAAACCAATTAATTAATTATCCCTTAATTATCCACCATAATTAATTATCCTCAATTAATTATTCTTTAATTACGTTAAGTAATTAGCCTTTACAAATTAATTTTCTATAACCATTCTCATTAATTTACCTTAACTACTCTCATTTATTAATTAACTATAATTAATTACAATAACCTTTAATTAATTACATTAATTAATCATTCTATAATCACTTACTTTGATTAATTATCTTTTAATTAATCATATTCATTAACCAAACCTTTAATTAATTTCCTTAATTAATCAATCCTTGAATTATCCATTTAGATTAATTATCCATAATTACTTCTATTAAGTAATTACCCACTGGTTAATTATCCTCAATTAATTAACCTTAAATTAATAAGTAAATTAATTAACCTTTAACAATTTAATCCTTTAATTACTTACATTAAGTAATCATCTTTTAATAAATCACATTAATATATCAATCCTTTAAATTGATTTCACAAATTAATTAATCTTTAATTAATATCTTAATAATTAAATTAATTAATTATTCCCTTAACTGATTACATTAACTAATTAACCATCCTTAAATAATTAATCCTTGATTTAAGTACATTATTAAATCATCTTTGAAAACACTAGAAATTAACCTATTATATAATTATTTTAAACAAAATTTTTTAAAACATTTAAAATTTTGAAAACTTGTTTTAGAATTTACTTTGCCTTGAAACTTGGTTTATTCCTGTATGTTAAATCTTTGGTCATCTTGCTTAAACCAGATAACATTTACTTCCCAAAATCCAAACTTGTTATCTTAAAAAACAAACCCGAGCTACCACATGTAACAACCTGAGATTTCGTACCAATTGATTATCGTCTCTAGACGATTAATTTTCCTAGCTGTTTGTTATTTGAAGTTTTGAGTCGGTATAAAATCTCTTTTAATAAAATTGTTAAATTGTGGACTTTAAGAATTATTGTAGCCCACGGTTGTATCGGGTTGTGTTACCTATCTAGGTAGATGCCATTCCCCTCTAAATATCAGTTCGACCCGTTTTCCCTTGGTTCATTTGCTCGATCACAACCCTAAAACAAATAAACGAAAGAATGGCGGCCTCCTCTTGTTTTTCCCCTTTTTCAAACTAGGGTTTTCAGAAATCGAAGATGCCGTCTTTGTTGTTCGATCGAGAAGATGATTCTCGTTCCCTTGCTTCGACGATCGTTCGTCTCTTAAGGACCTCGGCTTCGACCCTTCGTATATTCGAAAGCGCTGTCCAATTCGAGCCAGGCAAAAGGTGAGTGATCTTTTTCACTCACATCTATTCGCTCTATTGTTGAACATAATTCGAGGTTCTTGATTTACCTCTGCCATTCGAATTGTTTTGCTATGATTACGTGATTATTGTTCGATGTTGATGATTTCACTGCCTTTCATTCTTTTCATGTTATGGTTGTCTTCTTTGAGCTTGAGCTCGGCTTTGTTTTGACTCGAAACTGCAATTCCCTAATTTTGTATGATTTCATTTCGACTGTGACTTCTCTGCAGTTTTGTTTTCTTTGTAGCTCTATTGCTCGGCATTGTGATGTTGAACTTGGATAGTGTATCAGTGATGTTACATCCCTGTTGTACTTGGTCTTATTGCTGTTTCGTTTCACTTGATTAATTGAATTACAGTCGACCTTGAGCATTTTTATATTGACATCAGTCTTGACTTTGGCCTTGACATTTACTTTACCACTTGCCACTAGTCTGGGTAGCTTATCACTGGGTTGCATTTGCTTTCAGTTACCACGAGATAGTTTCAGTCGCTAGTGCATTCAGTGTTTTCATGTATAACTCGTATTGTCCACTGTGCATTTTGCTTGAGCAGTTTTATGCCTCGACTCTGGCCATTCCAGTTTGTACTTTGTCGAGCACCTACTATTCATGGTTGTTAATTGTCACTGCTTACTTTGGCGTAATGGTCTGGTCATTTTGTATCTTCATTCTCTTGGTCATGTTGGTCTGGATGCAGTTTGATTGTGCTGTTTAACTGCGTACTTGCATCACTGTATCTTCATTCATGTTGTATTAGTTGGGTGCATTTCCTTAGTTTCACTGAGCTTTGGCATTTGAGTGCTTCATCCCTTACCTGTAGTTGTGTTACCTCTGTCTAATTCCCTCTGGTTTCTTTAGTATTGTTGTAGACACTTGATCATTCGAGTCTGTTGTTTTGGAACCTTGAACTGTCCCTGTTTTCATGAATTTTCTTTGTAACTGTAGCTTGGAGGCAGTTGCCAACTTGTTTATTATAATTGGTCTGTACCATGCTTATTGAGTTGTTGGAGGTTATGTAATTTGAGACAGTATCACTGTGTACTGTCAGGTCCATGTTGCATTTGCAATTGGACATGTTGTAGCATTTGTCCAGTGTCACTTAACGACAGTATACTCGTGTTTGCATTATCTAGTTTTTGGTTTTGAAGAAGCAATATATTTTGCCTTTTTGCTTCGGCACTGTCTGTAGTGTTGCATACTCATGTCTTATGTGTTCTAGTCTTGTTCTCTTGATGACAAGTGGTCCAGACATTGTTGAGTTCCCTGTGTACATGTTTTCACCTAGTAGTTGCATTGGATCTGGTATCATTCTTTGAGACAGTTGCATATTGTTCCACTTCGATCTTAGTTCTGACTTCTAGCTTGTGGACTTTTTCTTGTGATCTTTCATACTTGTAGCATGCTTGACCTTGGCAGTGCTTCATATCTGAACTGTTGTTCGACCATATACATTTGTGGTTGCTTGATGTCACTCATATGCTGTTTGCTTATATTCCTTTTGACCTGTTTGCATCAAGTCAGTTTGGACTTTCTTTTATCCCATCTGAAATCTTTGGTCTACCTTATCACTATTGTGTAGACACTGTTGAAGCTTCATCACTTGGTGTTGTCTACTTGGATAGTGAACAACATGTATCTTATTTCCTCTGTGTTTCAGTTTGCTTACTTGAGCTTGTATGCTGCAAGTTGCCTTGAGTTGAACCCGTGTGTTATTTGGAACTTGGGTTTGACCTTGCTTTGAGTTAGTAGCAGTGCACCACTTGCCTCCCTTGTTAATTCGTTTTACAGACTTGTTTGACCTTGTGATCAATTGTGACTTTCACTGAGCTTTTGTGTATCTCTTGTGATAGTGGCGAGGCAGTACACGCGTGCGTGTACTGCAGCCCTATCGGATTTGACAGTTTTAAATTGATGTTTCGATTTGTTGATTTGTTTCGTTGGTTGATTTCAATGTTTTGGAGTTGTATTCTGATTTGGATTGTTTATTTGTTGTTTAACACTGTTTAGTGTTATATCTGCCGTTATCCGATTCTTTTATTGAGGAGTCGGATATACGAGATTTCTGTGATTGTCGTCTATTTGATTATCTGATTATTATTGCTGCTATGCACTAATAACTGAGTTTGAATTAGACTGACCCGTGTATTATTTTCTTTCGAATTTAATACTCGGGTCAGACCCGAGTTGTTTCAGGTTGTAGATTTCCTGCTTTGAGTTGCTGTTTGAGCTATGAAGACTTTTCACATCTTTTGGAGTAATCATGTCATAGTATAGGTTGATATGTATTCATGTATATTCACAGATAATGTACGTGTATATATAACTTCCAGAGTCGACAATTGTAGTTGTATCATATGTATTGTGTCAACTGTATTGTAACTGACATCAGTTATATATATGAGACATTTCTTATTTTATCTGTGTTCCGCATTCTTTGTGTATCTGTGTTGTTTTTATATATATTGTCCTAAACCATTATGAACCATCGTAGTTCGTTTTATACTGGAATTGGATATGTCGATGGGAGTGAATAAATAAGAGATGATAAAGATTAAAATATATACCACTCCTATCGAGGTAACCAATACTAGTGTAAGGCCAACTACGGATGGCCGCTCCTACCCAGCCTTATTCTTCATAATAACAGACAGTATTTCTTTTAATACTCTTTGTTATTGTGAGTATAGAGGTGGGGCGTTACACCACAAAACCACTCGAACAAATACTCGAGAAAAATACCCAACTTCCCGCGCACGTCCCCGAGCCAAACATCATCTTCCCCGATCCCTAAAACCAACCCAACATCAACCCATACCAAGACAAACTATTATACTTTAAACCTTCATGTACTCGAATCAAATCTCGAGCCCATCCTTCCTTTCCCCATGCTTCGACCCGAGAAAACCTACCAAAGCAAAAACTGACACTAAAGACACCGCATGCATGTGCACATCAACTCAGCGTCGCTCAGATCACCATCGTGACCTTCCACCAGTCGACGACGACCATCTCGTCACGAACGATCACCCAGAAACACGTGCTTCCTTGTAAATCAAAAATTTAACACACCCGAACCTATCAGGCAAAACTCGATCACCTAGTCCTCCTGGCACCACTCCATTTCGATCGTTGAAGTTCACGTCGTCGGGTCTGGAACTACACTCGAGTCCCCTCTCTCTTTCCCCCCATGACTGGACTCCCTCGATGCTACGATGGTGATGCAGTAGTCTCAATTCCGACCTTGACCAGATTCTGTGCTAATGCCGCCGCCACGGCGAACTAAAAATTCGCCTACTATTATTGCCGAGCTTGCCTACCCTAGGCTAGCTACAACAGAAACCCCAACCTTCCCCATACACCCGATCACCAGAAATAGTCCAAAACCCAAAATCTGATCAACTACGAATAACACACTCGATCTTGCATTAAAAATCTGGATTCACCTCTTAAAATTCATGATTCTTGATGGTGAATAAGATTATATAAATGAATCAAAGAATTGTGATATTTTATTTAACATGTTTACAAAGTCTTTACTATCCTTTCCATTTACCAGATGATATTCAAAACTATCCTACTTAATCATATTTTAAATTTAATTTATGTTAAATGAACATATTTTGTTCAGAGATCAAAGCCTAATAATCATTTAGTTGGATGATTTGAATTTTTGAAGCAGGTTTAAACCTGTAATATTTGAACGGAGGCATGTTTTGCATGTTCCCAATCATAAACATAGATACTAACGCACATATATATACATAAAATCAACATGCACAACATATTCCATATCATACTTCAAGGATTCATCACATGCCAATTCAAGATATATTCATTTCTAAGAGTTTACTCACCTATCTAGGTTTGATCAGAGGAGCAAATTTACTTTGAAATACTGGAAGTTATCTGGATGTTGAATTTTGATCTATTTTTGTTTGAGATGATCAACTTGCTTTAATTTTTGATCTAAGCTGTTGAATCCTTTTTGAATTTGCTTGAATTTGAATTGTTGAGCTTCAGGTTGTAGGTTGCAAAGATGATTGCAGTTTGAAATTTGATTTTTTTTATTTTGTTCACTGGTTTTAGTTACAGGCTGTTGGTTTATTTTTTTTCTTTGTTTTGATAATGTAGATCAGAGAAAGAAAATGAAACAAAAGGGATGGAGATGTTTATATAACCTATATTATCTTTATTTAATCATTTTAAAAAAATAAAAAGAAATTAAGGACACTTGTTGAAATAACTCACATTTGTCATTAGCCTACTATATTTAGTTTACACTTGTATTTAGATATATTCTTAGGCTTACATTTGTAATTATGTACACATATTATTTACATTTGTAATATCCATGTTTAATTATGTTTTTATATGTATTTATATAATATTTTGAATTTATTTTTTATATTTATAAATGTCTTAATATGTTTTTAATATATATATATATATATTATAAATTTGCTCTTATATAAATTTCTTATGTTTTAATGTTTAAACTTTCTCTTAAATTAATCTTATTTAATTATATTTGTTCTTTAAATTTTCAAATTCAAATTCAAATTCTATTTAAAATCAACACATATATATACACTTAAACAACCCATATTTAAATTTGTTTGAAAATAATAACTTGGCTCATTTTAAACAATATATAAAAGAAATTATCACATATTTACTTGCTTTAAATTTTGGGATATCACAATACTCGGACAGGATGTGGTAGGAGAGTACCTTCGGTTTGTCTCGTTCCTTAGCAACTTTTATGGATAGATCTCTGATGTTGGGCTTCTAATTACATTGATTGATCTCTATGAATGTATCATCTGTTTTGTGCCAAAGAAGGAAACTTCTTTTATCATATAATACCCCATCTTGAGATGTACGAGCTCAACGAAACCAGATGTGTGATTATGGAAATGACAGTGTGGCATTCAAAGTGGAATTCTCTATGTGAAAGCTAATCGTTACCTTAAGCCTCATCACCCGGAAATGATAGGATCAGAGTAGAAGTAGCAGGGCTATATGGGTCACTCCTATAAGGATAGGGTCATCACCTTTATAAATTAATATCTATATGTCAAGTATGTGGTGCATGCTGTGGCTACAAATAGGTCGGGAACGGCTGATGTGATGTCATATTTGGTACTATCCAGTTAAGATGTAGGATGGTTTTGTGTTCGTTTAGGCATTCAGTATTTGGACCCTATGTACTTTTTTCTACAAGTGTACTATTGGAAGGTATTCCCTTACCTTGTCACATGTATGGAATTCATTGTCCAATACATTCCTGCCATTTTGTTTGTAGAGCCTAACATATTATAAAATTTAATAATGGTAACAATTTCAGCTTTGATTAAATATTATTTGTATACTAGACACTAGTATAATATCAGACAATTTGATATGAAATATTATGGTTATCGTAAGATAAAAACCCATCCGTGTTTGTGTGCGACGTGGTCTTACGAGATACCTTTATTTTAATAAAGAAATTTGTTTACACCTTTAAAATAAATTTGGGATGTGTTTTCTCATGCTGGTTTACCAGACTGATCCGGGCGTTCTTCCCTTTCAATGCTCAGCTCAGACTTAACATATCTAACAGATTCAGATTGATGCATTGGAGCATCAACAGACGAGTTGGATGTCCTCTGGTCCTATCCACACATATGTATATTTTCCACTGCATTGTTGTTTTAAATTATAAGCATTTGGGAGGATAGGTCATTATAACTATCCAGGCCGATGATTATGATTTGTTCGGCGTACTACGATTGATGTGTGTGTATTAAAAATCATAATTTCTCTTTTTTATAAAGCTCGTTGATATTATATTATATGTTGTTCCACTGCGATCGTGAGATTCTATGTTTGTTTTAGTTTCTCCTTCTCTTCTTCTTCTTCTTCTCTTCTCTTTTTCTTTTCTTCCTCTCTCATAACAATCGGTCTTTTCGGCACTTGAAATTGTGGCACATGAATACTAAGGATGTATTAGTGTAGAATTTCGAGGGTCGAAAATTCTGGTTCCTCACACGTGATATTAGAATTTTAGGATTATGAGAACGCCTATGCTTTTTTGAGTACTCATTATATATAGGGTCAATAGTCCCTTTTGTGAGTTTGAGTGTATTACATATATGAGCATATATTTGTTAGTGATTATAAAAATAATTTATATTGTGTTAATTTAACTGTTGATTGGCTTACGAATTCCCATTGGTACGTAGATGCCATGTTATTGATAGGGGTTTCCAAATGCTTGAACAAGGCAAACCGACAAAATATTGTTTTAAAATTGGGTAAACGAAATAATTATACCTTAATTATATTTTATATAAAAAGAAATAATTTTTCAGAAATTATTATTGTTGTATATGGTGTGTTTTGTTGTTAGTGAATGATGATATTTGGTCATCATTTGTTGTTTGTGTTTTAATAAAATTTGTTATTATTAAAATGTAAACAAAGATAAACAATTAAGAAAATGGTTTTATACAACCAAAGTGAAATTATATATAAGGAAAATTGATAAATATGATTTGAAAATAATAATAAATAAACACTGGGTGTTTAAATTTCGAAAGTTGGTATCGAAGTGTTTTGTTGAAAATGTAAGAAACTAAGTTTTATAACTTATAAATTTTGAGAATTAGTAAGTAAAACTAAATTTAAATTTGTTGAATATGAATGTTAAAAAAGGTAAATTTGAAAATGGAATCATGAAATGAATTTAACTTAAGTTAAATGAAATGAATTTTAAAATGGAACTTGACTTAAGCAAAGTTAACTGAATTTGAATATGATTTGTAATGAACTAATGAAATGAACTAATAAAATAAATTAGTGAAATGGATATGAACTTGAGTTATAAAATGTAATTGAACTTAAGTTGTAATGTGAAAATTAAGGTAAGAAGTGTTGTATAAAAATGTTTGAAATAAACTTAAGTAATGGTTTATAAATGATAGTAGTATTAAAGATTTTTTTTATAAACTTATGTAAAATTTTATGAACATGATTCATAAATGAATTTAGTGTGGAATGAAATGTTGTTAAACATAGATTGAATCTAAAGTGGATAGTAATAAGTGAATGTTAATGAATTGAAGGTAACTGAAACTAATATGAATAATTGAATTTGATTTAAATTGAATGTGGATCAATGAATGAAAAAGAATTGAATGTAAATAAAAAGAAGGTGATATAATAAGAAGCCAATTAAAATAAATACGTAAGTTGTATATATATTATTTTATTTTCATAATTGTTTGATCCAGATTCGAATATACGATTTGGAGGTGATTTACATCGATCCAAGTTAGGATTTTTCAATCGATTCTTGACATCGAACATTGGATGTGGATTTTTGATTAATTATGATATTTCATATCATAGTATATGGCTATGTAATGGGAATATCAGTTTCTAATCAAGGAATCGGATTGAGTTTGCACTAGAATGGTTGTTTGAATGATACTAATTTGAAATTGAAATCGTTTGATCGAGCGAGCGAACAGATGATATATGTACTTGAATGGATAGTATTTGTTTGATGGTTTCTCTTGATACCTTTGCCAATTTATATACGGTTATTGTATTAGTATATGTTATATATTGGCATTACTTTCACAATACTAGTTCTCATGTGTGGTTGAGTGTTTAGTATGTGCGAATGGCGTATGCTTTGCATTTAGAGCTCGCTTTTGCATTTTATTTATTCTATATACTTGCTAATATAATAAAAGTAACATACCTCGGATTACATACCATACTTTTATATTTCTTCCTACGGGATGCCTCATCCTCGAAGATGAGATGTATATCTGTGATTATATATATTTGTACATTGTAAATTTTTCCGATCGAACTACGCAAAGGACACACTGGTGAAATTTTCCGTAAATTTAATGCATTAGAATTTTTTTAAGAATTTTGGAAAATTTTTATAACTAAAATTTGGATTTCGGTTTTTTATGTTGTATGGTATTAGTTAATAACTATGAATGGATTTTAAAGACTTAGAAATTTTGTAAACCATTTCAATTAAGTATTTTTGTAAAGTTAATTGGTTCGTGACATCTTTCTTATGGGGTATTTTTTTTGAAAATGGATTAATTTTATTAAAATTCACAGTTGGGATATGCGGCCCAAAGCAATACAAATATTCATCTCAACTATAACCGATAGGAATAGACAAAGCAATACTTTAGCCAACTATAACCAGCAAAACCTAAAACACTCCATCTTTAGGGTTTGACCACCCTTAATGATTCGATTATAGTCCTCTTCCAGTTCAAACTTAATAAGGTAAAATCCATTATCTCGAGGAAATACATCCCATGACCCTTTTGGGCTCCATGCTCTCTTGATATAGGCGTTAAGGTGTATATAATAGGGACGTTTACCTGCCATATAGGCATAGATTGAGTGTTGCAATAGTCGTTTGGATTCGACATAGTCCTCCTCATTAATTAATTGGTATATTTCTTCTCCGTTCGATTGAGGTTCAAAGTAGTTCGCATTACCTTTGAGTTCGATTTTGCTGCCTGCAGCCTCTATCCACATATTGCCTTTGGGATACATATATTAGGGTTATGCTTGAGCACGTCTATGAGTAATTTCTTTACCTTTCCCCTATTATTAACCTCCTTCCATCCTTCTTCATCATCTTCCTCTCTAGTACCTAGGGTTTTGGGAAAGCTGCCAGAAGTCTTCATCTCTACCTTTGCCTTTATGGGGGGGTGTGTGTATATATATATAGTGGCATTAATGCTTGTTATGAAAATCTATGATATGCAAGGACTTTTTGCTACTAATCCTAGGAGTAATTACCTACATGATGTGGTAGGAGAAGGCCTTTGGTTTGTCCTGTTCCTAGACAACTTGTATGGATGAATTTTTGAAGTTGCATTTCTAATTACATTGATCGATTTCTGTGAACGTATCATCTGTTTGGTGGAGGAGAAGGCAACTTCTCTAAACTTAACTCTCTTTCTTGAGACGAGCTCAATTGTTATACGTTTGTAGAAATCAGTTGTATGATTATGGAAAGGGCAGTATGGCATTCAAAGTGGAATGTGCTATATGAAAGGTAATTGTTACCTCGAGCCTCATCATCCTAGAAATGACAGAAATAGGGTAGAAGCGGTAGGGCTATGTGAGTCTCTCCTATGAGTATATGGTTATCAACTTTCTAGTTTACTCTTTATATGTCGAGTATATTGTGCATGTTGTGGCTACGTATAGGTCAGGAACGACCAGGGTGATGTTATATTTGGTACTATGTAGTTAAGGGGTAGGCCGATTCTATGTTGGTTTGGTCTTTTGGTATTCGGACCCTAGGTATATTTTTCTAGAGGTGTACTGTCAAAAGGTAGTCACTTGCCTTGTCATTTCTATGGAATCCATTCTCCAATACGTTCCTGCCATTTGTTTGTAGAGCCTAACATATACTAGAATTTAGTAATGGTAAAAATTTCTGCTATGATTAAATATTATTTTTATACTGGATGCTAATATAATATCAGATGGTTTGATATGAAATGTTTTGGTTATCATAAGGTAAAAGCCCATCCATGTTTATGTGTGGCATGGACTTATGAGGTACCTTTATTTTGATAAAGAAAGGTTTTTTATAACTTAAAACTAAATTCGAGATGTGTTTTCTTACCCTAGTTTACCACACTAATCTAGGAGTTCTTCCCTTTCAATGTTGGGGCTAGATCGAGCATATTTTACAGATCCAAATTAATGCTTTAGAGCTTTAGTAGACGAGTTGGAGATTTTCTAGCCGTATTCACGTATATGTTTATTTTTCGTTACATTGTTGTTTTAAATTATCAACATTTGTGAGGATAGATCACTATAACTACCTAGCTCGATGATTGTAATTTATTTGTTGTACTCTAATTAATGCATATATTAAAATTTACTATTTCTCTTTTGTAAAGCTCAATGATATTATATTATATATTTTTCCGTTGTGATTGTGAGATTACGTATTTGTTTTAATTTTTACTTCTCTTCTTCTTCTCCTTTCTTCTGTCTTTCTTATAACGATATGTCTTTCCGATACTTGAAATTGCAAAACATGAATACCAAGCATGTATTGATGTCGATTTTCGATGGTCGAAAATTTTGGTTTGTTACAAATTCCAAGCATTGAAATATGCCAACGCAATTTAGAATTCATCCTTTCTAAGAAGAAAGCTCCTCGTATTAGTCAGGAGAAGGAGCATACCATATGCATCCACAATAAGTTCCATCATGTATGTTAGGTTATGTACTAGGCTAAATGTGACTTATGCATTTGGATACATAAGACGATGTCAAACTAATCTTGAATAATCACATTGGATGAATATGAAGTGTATGCTTAAGTACTTCAGAAATACCAAAGAATTATTCCTTATACATAGAAATGAAGACCTATTTATGAAAGGTTATACAAAATTCAGCTTTTAGAGTGCTATCGATGATAGTAAATCAGTGTATGGTTATGTACTTACACTAAATGGTAAAAAGGACATTTGTAAAATTTTCAAGTTGGAAATAGTACTTAATTCAAAGATGGAGGCCGAGTACTTTGCCACCATCAAAGAACCAAAGGAAGCGGTCTAGATGTTTATGTTTATGTATGAACCAAGGGTGATTCCAAACATAGAGCATCCCATATTATTATTTTGCAATTGCAATGTCATGTTGAAGATCATGAAAAAACAAAGATCTCCCAATAAATCAAGATACATTCTTTGAAAGTTCCACCTAATAAGGGAGTTTATCGGTGATAAAGAAGTTGCGATTAAAAAATTAGATACTACGGACTACATAGAAGATGCATTCATGAAGGGTATTGCTAAATGGGTTTTTAGAAAATTGAGTGATGGATGGCATTGAGATTTTGTAATTGGCCCCAACTACGAGTGAGAGATTGATAGAATTAGAGTTATACCCTAGAGGCAATTGATTAAATCACTGTAAATCATTAACTCTGTAATTAAATCTCATTCGAAATAAGAGGTATTTGTTCTTTATTATATAACAATTAGTGATATTCTATTTAAATAATACAAAATTCCTAAATGATTGTTATGTCAGAATAATTATAAAGAGTTGTATTAATGAGAAGATTATCATAATATAAAATAGCATATTACTTTAAATATTTTTGGTCAGGATGTTTCGTGAAAGGATATTGATAGCAACATTGAGATCGGAGTATGCAATGTTCTCCAAATGTTGGAAAATATATTTACCATGGCTATTGGCGCACCAAGGGCTTATGTACTCGTAATTATTGGATAACTATGAAATGACCCATCTGAGAGTTTCGTATTGGTTGATAATAACTACGTCAAATAGGAAATCTCGGTGTGACAATGTTACATAGTTCTCTCGATTTGAGAATACTATTGAACTTCGATGTGGAAACATCACTTTGATTATAGTTAAATTAAATTATGGTATGATGAGCATCAAGTGACTATAGTTGAATTTGAGTTTATGCATTAGAAGTAAAACATTACTCAATATGGAATTTGTCTCCTTAGTTGTAAGAGTTCAGTATTCCTGTCAACTGTAGTCAAAATCTCTGGCCTAATTAGTACGATTAACAACAAATGTTATTATTGAACTAAGGAATTTTCTTATGGACTAACCGAGTTGAATGTTGGATGATATTGGAATTTTGACCAAAATCAAATTCGATACATCCTTAGGTGACGTAGTATTAATGAAGAGAATCGTGTAAACAATTATTGCTAAAAGGGCTTCTTAAATTGTAAAATTGAATATATATTTTCATAGATAAATATGTGTGTATGGTAAATTTGGCTAAACTATCACACTACTAGCTAGTGCTGCATATGAACATTAATATTCAAATTGTGCGATATTAATCAATGACTGAATTTACACCTACAAATCGCACAATCGTATTAGTTTGTTCTTTGAAATACCACATGATATAATTACGTAGAAACCGTAATGAACTAATTAGCATTTATGAATTATTAATTATTTGTTTATATGATATATATGATGTTTTATTTTGTTGTCCCCAGGAAAAAAAATTGTAATCTTATTGGTGACAATTGTCATTAATTGGGTATGTGTATAAATGTTATATATGTACGTGTTGATATATGATATTAATATATAATTCAGTACGATTTAGATGATCTTGATTGATTAGTAGTTTTGAGGTTTTTGTTAGCTAATGTAACCTAAGATATGTGTAGCATGAGATGGAAGGGATATGGATCTTGAATTTTAGATCCAAGTCTTAATACATGGTAAAAAGAAAAAGTGTAAAAGAAAGAGAATTTGTCATCCCTTCTCCCTCTATATGAACTAGACTAGCCTCTATATTTTCTCTACTTGACTCCTACTCTATGGCTTTGGATAAGGTCATCTTCCCCCTCAACCCATTGCCGAAAATCTAAGAACTTATTCAAATCAAATTAAAGTGATATAGTGGTACATTCGGTTGTAGCGACATCAATTGATCGACTCACACTAAATCTAGTAGTTCCCATCAATCGACATGCATTCAAATGCTACCTAATTAAGGTATAAATTTCTTTTGCATTTTATACCATATACATGTGATAGTTAGATTATATTACAATTTTATATGTGCCACCGTTGTCTCTGTAATTATATATTGTTACATCACAGTGAACTATCTATGTTAATTGTATTATTGTTCAAATCATTGTATTTATTTCTATATTTCAATTTGGCTATAAAACTTTATATACATACATATATATATATATATATATATATATATATATATATATCAATTTATAAATATTAAAGTTAATTTTTAGTAATTCAGAAAATGCTATTTATAATTTTAAGTCGTGTATAAATATATATTAATGAAAGAATGGTCCTTTAGTAAGGACATCACTCATTAATTTTATTATAATATTAACTAAGAAAGACTGTACTGCAGTTTGTGCAAATTATAGGATCATTGCATGGATGATTAGCAAAAGGGAAATTTGAGCTCATATAAAAAACAACATATATTATGGAACAGAGCTATAAGAACATAATGATATATGGTAGGGATGCAGGCATGTACATCTCAAAGGCTTAAGATGTAGTTTGGCCGCAAGATGCAAAAAGAGCCAGTGGGTTGAAGGATAGTTGTTGCGTGGAGCTACTATGGTCATTTTGAACTATTGGACCAATCAGGAGTGAGCTATAGACCTTGGGAAAACTTTTGCATGCAAAATTATTGTTGCTATTGCATGGAGTCAAACCAAAAGATTCTTGAAGTTGATGCTGAGATTATGTCATGTAGAGATGGAACTAGAGATGAGGCCATAGTTGATATTGCCTTTATATTGGGACACAGAGTTGATGGCTTGGTGAAAGAAGGAGATGCAACCAGAGATGATGCTGAAATTGCTGCCTGGACTAGGGTAGGAGTAGGGGATTGTTCTTGCATGGCCGTGTGGAGAGTAAGGTACAGAGCTTAAAGATGTTGAAGTAGTGCATTATAAGAATGTGCACGATTTGATGTAGGGCTTGAACAAGCTAATTGAGCTAGAATGTGCATATGAGGCATGTAGCAGGCAATTGTCAGATTATGAACAACTATAATATGTAGGTATAAAGCTGAGAATCCAGAAGATGTTGGTTGAGATAGTAAGCTATAGGTATACATTATTGAACGTTGACTGATTTATGATCAAGCTGAAGAATCGGTTGTGAAGCATGAAACCTAGAGACATCCACAACTAAATTCATGTGAACTGTCTAACCCAATTGTCCACTAAAGAACCTGTCCAGAGAGAGGTATGTCAAGTAATAAAATATAAAATATCTATAGAGGTTTTATATGAATTATTAAAAAAAATTATTCCATTCATACCAAAGCCCCCAACTTGTAATAAAATAAGAAGTGTCTAATATTTTCCAGTATTCGTATTGGGGAGGCACCATATTGTTTATGCCAAGTCCAAAAATATATAATGTACTGTCGAGTATATATTGAGAGAAGTGAAAATCATAGAAAATATGCATTACAGTTTCCGAGGTAATATAACAAAAGTAGCATGGGTTGTGGTTAAGATTGTTTACTAATTCATAGTTTAGATTGTTAATAGTATTTTATTTATCATGTAATACTAACTACATATGGGTTTTAACTTTAGGCGACAAGTACCTTTTCCAAATAGGTTTAAAATAATTAAGATATAGCCCTAATAAAAATTAAGAAGCCATAAATTGATTCAGAAGTGTAGGCTTTTGTGACGACCCGTAAAATTTTGATGATAAATTTGTTAATAAAGTGAGACTTTGGTATATTAATATTGATAGAAATGAAAACTTGCGATTTGTGTCGGAAATAATAACCAAAATAAAGTGTAATAGGGTTAATGTAAGTAAATTAGTGACAAACTTATAATTGCAATTTAAAGTAAATAGGCGACAATTAATATAGATTGTTCATTTATTTAATGTATTCAATAAACTTTGGTAACCAATTGCAATAAATCTAAATTTAATGTTTTGTTAATGTAAATTTAATTAATAATCGGAAATAACGTTAATTTTATTCATAATATGGAAATTGGTTGGATAAAAAAATGAAAGTCAAGATTTATTAATTTATTGGAATTTAAATCTTTATAATTGGATTTATTGCAAATAAATGGAATTAGAAATTTAAATATTATGTAAATATTAATTTATATGAAATTTGAAGATATTTATATAATAAAGCATGAAACAATGTTAATTTTATCTATTTGACGAAAATGGATTGGATAACAAGACTTAGAATCAAATAAATGGATTTGTTTGGAATTTCAATCGATGATTAATGAATTTATTTAAAATTGAAATTGAATACGAAAGTTGGTAGATTATTTAGCTTTGAATTGATATCTAATTTGTTTAAAGTATTGCAGTTGTTTAAGGAATCAAAAATTATAAGGTTTGTTAATTATGAAATTGGAATTAAAATTTTGGTTTAATTAATTTTAATATTAATTTATTTAATTTATTAGGAAATAGCCATTTTGGAAACTGACTCGGATTTCGAGTTTCGTATCGATCGGACTTGTCGTTTAAACGTACGGGCTCGAAACGCCTAAAAATAAATTAAATTGAAATCGATTGAAATCAATTTGAAATAAATTGATTTTAGCATAACTTCTTCATACGATGGAATTTAGACTTGCAACCTATTCCATTGCATTTAAAATATTTAAAAACATCTATTTTGATATATGGGTTGACCCGATTTCGTTCCGGAGTCGAAACGGGCCATTTATCGTTCAACGGTCCAAACCAATCGTATATGTTCCTCTATTTTCAGCTTTGTCTATATATACCTTGTTATAAACCAGAGCCTATCTCTTATATTCATTTTTCTGTACGTACAATTCCAATTGCTCCTCTTCATCATTTCAATGGCAGACAACCAAAATTCCATATGCAATTTCAAAGCCAAAAATTCAAACTCCAAAAACAATATCAAATTTTATATGGATCTGAAGCCCTCGACAAGCGCAAGTCAGATCGATGATTCATTTTTCATTCAGATTTATCATTTGGCCAGAAAACTGAAATCTATTAACGGCCGTTCATCGCGCGTCGATGAACGTTGGCTGATTGACGAATTGACTTATGAGTTTTGTAGAGATCGATGAGCGTAGCTCATCGGTGCAGTTAGTTCGTTGTTTTGACGACCGGATCGCGGTGAAAAATTGGATTTGGGTTTAATTTTGGGTGCGGTGGCTGCCCTATCGGCCGTGTCCGGTGGCGTTTGGGCGTTTGCGCCTGGTGGCGTGGGGAGGGCCGGAGGCCTGGTGGCTGCGGCGTACTTCGACGACGTGAATTTGGTTTGCGTGGCGGCTACAGGAAGTGCTCGCGTTCCTGTAGATGTAAGCAAACGTTTTTTTTCTTTGGGCTTGTGCACGCGAGAAGAAAGGCAGTGACGTGGCGACTTCATTTTGGTACACTTTGTTTTTATTTTATTTTTCTATTTCAATTCGTTCTAATCATGATAACTTTTGCATACGAGGTCTGTTTCACACATTGTTTGTTCCTATGGATTCGTATTGAAATTCTGGACATTTTGGCGCTAGTTTGGATGGATTCTGAGATTGTCTGATTTTTGGGTTTAAATTGGATATAAAATCAAATTAAATTCAAAAGGTGGGTGTTTTAACCCACTCACAACTTCTAAAATTTCTTATGTTTGTTAAATTGATTTATGATGTGATTCGAAATTTATTTATTACTGTTTTTCATATTTTTAATCTTCATTCAATTAAATTGAATTTATTTGAATTTAATTGTTATTTAATCGATTACTGCGTATAAACTACCAGTTAAATTGTTATTTAATTTATTATTGAATATAAACTGCTAGTAAATACCTATTATTTATTATCTGTTCTATATGGATATTATTGATTGAATTGGATGATTATTGTGATAAATATTTGGTGATTGATATTGGATGAATGGATGTTGTATTTTATATTGTTATAAAACTGCAAGTTGTTCTGGATTTTATTTCATTCAGGATTGCAGTTTGAAATGATATATAACCGTATTTATGTCTTAAATTGTGGATTGAAATGATAAACATCCGCATCACTTGACCATAGGATAGAAAATTATATACAGACACCATGGTCTATATATATATATATAATATTTTGAAATGATCCTATGGTTTTGTAAAGAAAAATATGGTTATATAGAACTATTGATTTCAGATATTACATAAATGTTACTTGATATATATAGTTAAATTCTTGATTTTTAGCTATGTATAAATTTGTTTGGTATAAAACAAATTTAAAAATAAAGATTGATTTTATTAAAAATGTAATATGGGTAAGGACTTATATAAATTATATTTCAATATAGAGTTTATAATGATTTAAATAAACTTAAGGTTGGAAGATAAATTGAAAATTTATTTGAAATTGAATTTATTTAAGAATGTAAACTCAAATAAGTTCGTTGTGAAATTTATTAAATTGAAATTTTAAGAGAAATGATTTTATAACTCGATTTTGGTTTAAGGTGAATTAAATGAATATTTCAAGTATAATTAAATTGAAGGAAATATTTAGTATTCGTAATTTGAGTTTATTTAAATGATAAAGGATTTATTATGTAAATTATTTCAAAACTAAATAATAGAAACTGAATTGTTGAATCGAAATTACCAAACTTAGTTTTCAAATTGTTGAATACTTAAAGTTGAAATATATTGATTTTGAAATGGTTTATTCTGTGGGTCAAATCTGTTTTGAAATCGATAAATTTGGAATAGTTATTGGAAACTGAATTGAATTGAAATTTATGATTTGGTATTTGGTTAAATATAACATCTAGAAATTCTAGTGGTTTTGAAATTGATTGTGAAATTAAAGAAGCTATTTATTGTATAAAGTATTTTAAATATTTAAACCATTTAAGTGGTGGAAGTTATGTTTCAAAGCTACAAGTTTCAAGGTATTATAATTTGAAAGTGTTATGATTTTAGAAAAGGGATATATTTGAAATGAAAATGATATCGTATTGATTGGTTTTGAAAGGCAATGATATTTTGGTTTTAAAGTATAAACCATTTTGAAAATGACCGCCGTGTTATAATAACGTTTGGTTGTTAAAGAGACCGGGATCGGAAGTTGTCATACTCTATGCCAACTCCGAAAACCACTTTAACAACCGTGTACGTGGTGGAGATTCCAGAATGAAGTAGGATGGTGGCGAAGTTCTATTGAGGTATATACGTGGACCTGACTCCCATGAGTTGGCATAAGGTGGCTAAAATAGGAGCGATTCTTGGGTGAGTGAGGTAGCCCCTCTTATCGGACAAACTCCTTCGATACCATTCTATTACTTTGCGATTGATTTGGGCCCTCTAATTTTTGGGGGTGTGGCTCGAGGTGGGAGGTAGTTGCGCGCTACGCGTCACCACTAGCCCGGATTGCAATTGGTATATCTACCTTGGCATTGCCTTGTGTGTCGTGTCACCTACCCTATCGCGCCTTGTACGAGTTTGGTTTTCTCCCGTAGCCCGTGTGGTATGAAGACCACAATATACATCAAGTCAATCATACACATATAAGAGTCTACACATAAAGCTTCAACAAAAAGGATGATAACAAATATATCCAAGAAGAAGCATCAAAGCGAAGCTAAACCCAAAAGTAGGTACCTAACCTCAAACAACTCGGTCTAACCCGAGTATATAATACATGGGTCAGTCTAGCTAAAATAACCAGTTTAGAAAAGATAGATGATAATATGAAGCATAAGGTAAGTACGATAATTCTTCTCGAATAAGAAGAGAAAATGGCAAAGCATGTCCATATCTTAAGTGAATAAATGTCACTTAAGCATAAAGAACCTCTAAAGATGTAACTCAATATAAATCATCAAATATAATAGTCGCCTCATATCATCGACGATAGCCAAAAGTAGCTATAAGGGTTTCTCTAACCTTATCTCTTAAATAGAAGAAAACTCAAATGATAAATCTCAAATCTCGCCAAAATGGCTAAAACTAAATACACTCCTATTGGAGAAGTTCCAAAATTCAAAATATGCCTCATTTTATCGGCACAAAACCAAACTCAAAACTCGCCAAAATGGGAAAATAAAAGTATAATCTCAAAATGGAGAAACCTCAAACATAAAATATGCCAAAATGGCAAACTCAAATATATTATCATAATAGGGAAATCTCAAACTCAAAATACGCCAAAAGGCAAACACAGATATTTCCAAAAAGAGAATATAATCTCAATCTCAGAAACAAGACCCAACAGCCCAAATAAAAAGCCCAA
Organism: Allium fistulosum; assembly: GCA_030737815.1. Lineage (NCBI taxonomy): Eukaryota > Viridiplantae > Streptophyta > Magnoliopsida > Asparagales > Amaryllidaceae > Allium > Allium fistulosum. The sequence goes on from CM060904.1 coordinate 134,176,070, forward strand.
AGCTATAAATAAAATATGGACTCAATAGCCCAATAATAGCCCAATAGCTACAATAAGACAATGGACCCAACAACTTATTTGTAGTTACAAACCCAGATTGGACCCAACAGCCCAATAAAAAGCCCAACAACTATAAAATATGAAAGGACCCAACAGCCCAATTTATGGCCCAACAGCCTGCCAAGTACCGTGTACTAGAGACCCCTGGCCTCTTTTATGACCCAACAGCCCATAAATAGATCCCCGGCTCTATATATAAGTATATGTACACGTAGAAACCAGTAGCTCAAGTACTGGCATATACTCGTGAATGTGTCACAAACTCTCAACTAGGAACCCGAAAAGTGATAGCGTTCGTCCTATACCAAACGTTCTCACTAAACAGTTTACTAACCACCAGTCAATACCACACTAGAAAACATCATTAAACTCATAAAATCTCGTGACTTGTCACATCTCATCAAAAAGTATAAATAGACCTTGTGATGGTTCCTCATGAACCATAGATCTCAAAATAGGAAATCACAAACTCAATACTTGCCTCATATCATCGGCAGGTATAAAACCATCATGATGGTTCTCACCGACCATAACTCCTAAAATAGGAGATCTCAAACCACAATAACTCGCCAAATATTGGCCATCTCAGATAATTCCTATAAATAGGAATTATAAAACTCAAAATACGCCATAGAAGGGCAAATCTCAAATATCAACTTCGAAATTTCTAATTCTCGAACAGCTTCGATTGTATAAGACTGGAATTAACCGAAACAATAAACGCACGTGTTCTACTAAATTGTTTAATTCCCTTTTGAATAGCGCAAAAATATGTATTTTATATATTTAAAATAATTTACTAGAGAAAACAAGCTTTTAAAACCAATTTCCAAAATCAATTTTGAAAGCCCTATTTGAAAATTCCTTTATTATAGAGATTAAATAGATTTTATATTTGAAAATACTTTAAAAATACTTTATAATAATTATTTGAAAATGCCAGCTTAAATTTATTTCAAAATTGTTTGGAAATCCGTGCTCGAAAAAAAATAAAGATCCAATAAATCACTCAAACCGATATTCGAACTCAATTCGAATTTAATTCAAATTCAGTTCAAATTTGAATATCAAAATCTCCAAAAATTTGGTTAGTCTATTGATAGACATCATGGCCTTTGAATAAGTTCAAAAACATCTCAAAATATAGCAAGAAATGCAAGAGAATTGGATCAAAACACACAAGGCAACAAGAGGAAGTGGGCTAGAAAAGCCCACAATCCAGGTCGACATAAAGGTCAACCTGGAGGTCGACCATACTCTACCCCAGGTCGACCGCCCGGTCGACCTAGGGTGCTTCTAGGTCGACATGTAGGTCGACCCAGAGTAAGGGGAGGTCGACCCCTTGTACGCATTTTGTTTCAGCAAGATTTCTGAGCTCTGTAGTGATTTTAAAGCACTGATTTGCACATTCAAATGATAATATTTTTCAACTAAATTTTGCATAGACCAAGTCCAACATGAAAACTACCAAATAATAGAATTCCGACAGCATTTCGTTACTGGAATCAAAAGTTACAGTCATTCAAAGAAGCTACAAAAATCATATTTAAACAGAAGAAAACTATGAACCGATAAACGATTACAGTGACTTATTTTGCACGGTTTCAAGCAATTGTGACATTTGTTTTGCTAGATATGTGAGTTTATTCAACTCACCTTGATGTTTGAATGCAAACACCTAGATTTATGAAGAACAATTGAAGCTTTGGTGGAAGAATTAGTCTCTAGGAACCTGTACAGTAAAAAGAAATAGCATGCAAATGAAAATTTTCTATAAATTAGAAAATCATCTCTGAAATTTGGAATTAGATGAAACTAAAAGTTTTGAAGTTAGATTACCTATTGATTAAAACTATAGATTCAAAAAGATTTTAATTTATTGAGTTAACTTGAAGTTTTGAGCTTGAATTTGGAAATTTGAAAGGTGGGTTATTATTTTCAGTTTTCTGGTTTGAGAAGGAAGAAGGGGGTAACAAAATGAACATGCTGGTTACAGTTTTCTTCTTTTCTCAATATGAGGTAAGAGTTTATGGGCTTATGGGCCCAAAATTAAAAGAAAACAATATATCTTAAGCCAACTTAATTAACACAAAGCCAAATATATTCATATTTACACTATGTAATGGAACAAATGTTATTTTTTTTAAATTCTCACACAACAAAGTATGTAAATTTACATACTTAGAAAATGAAATATTTTACACCATATAAAAAGATAAATTTTTATTTTTAAGACATTTTTATTATTAAAATCCTTTATTTTACAAAAATGCACTATTTTCACAATTAATGCAAAAGTCTATAGTTTTAACTTCTAAAATTCCACAAAAATTATTTTCTTACTCGAAAAAATATTATAAACCATCTTAAACTCAACCTTACAATTAAAACACATTTTTAAACTAATTTACATCTTTTTATTTAAATAAACCACCTTTGAAAACCACATACTTCTTTTAAAAATTATTAAAAGAAGTAATTGGCAATAATTAATACAATTATTCCATTTTCTCTAAATAAAACCATTTTCCAATCATTATTAACCTAAGCAAATAAAATAAAGTTTCCAAACTTTATTTTCTTATTTTATTTTCAAAATTCATTATTTATTCCAAATAAACAATTATAAATCTCCAATTTTATTTTAGTCTACAATATTAAATTATAACTATCGTTATAATTTAATATTAACAGGTAATCTCCAAACCAGGATTGTTACAGACTCCCCCCTTAACAAAATTGCGTCCTCGCAATTTCTAGAGAAGAGTTTGTATTCAACTTAATTATTTCATCAATCAAAGGAAGGATAGACAAACATGAGATTAAAATTCCTTACTCTCTACTCAAGATGAAAGAAGGCCAAGATAAAATTGCTTGATAAATTCAATGATTTCCCCAAGTATAAATACTGGGATTAGCGGACAATTGAATTTCTTTGAGCAATACATCATGATTCCAAAAGTAGAACAAGAACACAATGGAGTGCTACCCAGAAATCAATCGAAGGAGATTGATTTCACAAAAGTTTCTCAAATAGAGTTGGGAATTAGCATCGCTTCATCTGAGCTCCAAACAGTAAGACGATGACTTTCTGTGTGTCACTATGGAAGGAGCCATACCGATACTAAGATAACAACAATTAAGGTATGAAAATCCCGATGAGAGGTGGTCACTTCAAAGATCACCCAACTCAAAGACTGCAAAAATGCTAGTCGTTAGACCACTGCACTAGGCAAGACAAACTCAAGGAATACAATAGATATAAATTTTAATTTACAATCAAAATTTATTAGAGTTTCAAAACCCATTATCTTTGAAACCATGATCTAAATTTTAGTATTTGAAAAATTTACAAAACTCTATAATATAGCATCTTATGGTAATAAATAAATTTAGACTCATATTCTCTCTTGTAATAAGATTTTATTTCCAAAAGAGTTTTACCAATCCATATCAACAATTCTTAAGATAACATTTTAAAAACTTCAAAACAAACTTCATATTCAACATGATATTTAATTCAACACTTTAATTTTCAAAAAAAGTATTACCTCATTTAAAGTACATCATTTCAACAATAAAACTTAACTATATTTAAACTCATAAATTTTAATTATCATAATGGTATTTCCTCGCCATTAGTTTATAATGAATAACCCTATCGATTGGCTGCTGGGTTGACCAAATGATCAAAACTGCCTTGCCATTCATCCTACCCACTATGGTTCAATGGCTGCATATGTCATCCAAATAAAATTTAATTCTCAAACCATTTTAATTTATTTCCAAATTTAATCTCATTAAAACTCAATTTATCGTGTCTGATTATCTCATCACAGATTTAGGAAATTCATATCGATAACGTTGACCAGGCGCATCGACCTGAATTCTTGAAGCACTCGATGGACAACCCAACACAAAAATCATCTTATGTAAAAGAAGAGCCTCAAATTTAATTCTCAAAATGTTCTTTGTTTATCTCAAAAACCAAATCCAACTTCTTTTAGAAAATATATCTTCAATTTTTTGAAATATTTGAAAACACAATTTATTACATATACCCAAAGTCAAAAACACAAGAAGACTCATCGAGATATTCCTAGAATACTTGATTCAAAATATTAAGGGAATAGATTGGATCGTCATTCTGAACAGTATAACGAAATACTCACAAAAATCATAACGAGTGTGGAATCCGATAAAATAAACACTATCTTCCGCTACTCGTTGCTAATAAAAATCGATGTAAGGTCAAGCTGAGGAAAGACCCTAGCACCACACAATAGATCGAATAATAAATCAACGAGCTATAAAAGTAAGGGTAAAATATCTTCTCGAATGAGAAGAAGAACACAAATGGAAAATCATTACTTCGGGTGAAGTAATATTACAAAACCTATAAATGAGTATCCAAAGAGGTTATCTCAAAAAGAGGCAATAATTAATAATAATAGTTAAATTCAATGAATCACCTTATTTTCCTTAGTTGACATCCTCATGGAAGGATGACCGAAATGCTAAAAACCGAAAATGAGGTCACTACAATACTCGATTGCCCATTTGGGTATAATACCCGAAACGGACTCATAGAATCAACAAAATCACAATTACTAGGATTTGAGATATATCATTAACATCTCGAGACTCAAGAGTGAATACGGAGACTTCAAAATTATCGTTAACATTTCAAAGAACAAGAAACAACAAATCAACCAAATTAGGATACCTGATATATGATCCTTTAAATCAAAAAATGTGGCTTGATAATATATAAGCCACTCCATCACAAATCATTCCCACTCTAGATAGAAAATAGCATGCTAATGCGCATGAAAAGATAAGCTTCAAGGAACAAATCCCAAAATCCTCATATATCATGTCAAATACTGCGAATCCCCTCAATAGGATTCACAATCCTCAAAGGATATCAAAGTAAGAAACATCAAAGGTATAGCATTAATAAGCTTCTTCGATTCGAGTGAACATGAAGCGCTCGCACCGAAGAGAACTTGAACAGAATAATGGTAAAATAATATAGAACTCTGAAGAAAAGAAAAAGGGGTACCTCCAGTTAGAGAGGAATCGCCTGAAGCATCCATCACAAGAAGCTTTCCCAAATGAGGACCCTTAGATGAATTAAGGCATTGGGAAGACCAAGGTCCCTCTCGTTTGCAATTGCGACTAACTATAGGCTTTGGGCACTCTTTAATAAAATGATCCTTAGAACCACAATTGAAGCACGACTTATGAGAATGAGGTTTTGCATCTGAATGTGAACTAGAGGAAAAAGGCTTCTTCTTTTTCTGAGTAAAAGGCTTTGATTTTTGAAAGGGAGACTTTTTTTATTGGGGTTCTTACGAACCTCAAACTCATCACTACTATCTCGCTCTTTCTCGTCGACTTCAAGGTGAAGCGTCGAGTCCACTAACTCCTCAAATGATACCTTAAGCTAGAGCATAAGAGGCTTCTTCAAATATTTCTTCAAAATAGAAACAAACTGAAGATTCTTCTTCTAAGTAGTGCTGATAAATTCGAGCCCATATTTAAATAAGGACCCGAAAAAAGATACATACTCAAAAATGGATGATTTCCCTTGCTTCAACTCAAGGAAGCGACGACTAGGAAAGCTTTCTCAGACTCAATCATAAATTTGAGCTCAAATCGCTCCCTAAAATGCGGCCAAGTAAGGATTGACTCGTCTATCTTGGTAACAAGAAGCTCATACCAATCGAGAGCATGATCTTGCATCATACTTGATGCTACATGAACGCGGTGATGATTAGATAAATCCATATGAGTGAAGATGCGCTTGCATGTCCGAATCTAAGTTTGGACCTTAAGAACAGTCTCAGAACCTTTTAAAGCTCTTCTATCCTAGGTGAGAGAAATCACTACACATGCGCATAAATACGGATTTGCATAGAGGAGAAGAATGGGATGGAGTAGGAGGCTGGATGCTCCAAATAGGCTCTAAAGTCTGATCGGTCGACATGTACACACCTTCGGGGCGTGAGCCACTGGACTGCTCAGCCTCCAAAGTGCGACCTCTTTCTCTTTTAGCCATGAGATGAAAGTTAAGATAGATATGAATTATTCATAAGGTAGATATCATTAGTTCAATTACGAAATACTACGGAATTAACATATATTCCTAGACGTAATCCCAAACTTCTATCTACCCTAAAAGACTCATAAAGAGGACAAGGCACGATGATTAAGGAATTCGTAACACCTATAGTATACTTGGATGTACTATAATATGTGTTTCTGTTCTGTATTTATCGTGTTTTTTCTGAACTCAACTCTAATACCAAGCTGTGATGCCCCACCTTGAGACCCACATTAACAAAGAGAATTATAGGGTAATTATGTCTGCTAATGCGGAGAATAGGGCTAGATAGGAGCGACCATCTATAGCTTTGTCATAAACATATACTGAATACATCGATTGGTGTTCTATATTTTTTTCTAACTTATGTGGATCGACATATTCAATAAATGTCTAATACAAAACTATTGGTGGCTAACGGATCTATCAGAACAAAAATACAACAACTAAATGCAACTCACATCACAGAACAACAGATAATCATATAAATATACACACATATACAGATACATCTCCAGAGTAATATAAAATGATACAACATAAGTGGTATGATGACCACAATATACATCAAGTCAATAATATACATATAAGAGTCTACACAAAAAGCTTCAACAGAAAGGATGATAACAAATATATCCAAGCAGAAGCGTCAAACCGAAGGTAAGCCCAAAAGTAGGTATATAACCTGAAACAACGCAGTCTGACCCGAGCATATAATACATAGGCCAGTCTAGCTAAAATAATCAGTTTAAAAATGATAGAAGATTATATGAAGCATAAGGAAAGCACGATAATTCTTCTCGAATAAGAAGAGACAACTGTAAAGCATGTCCATATATTAAGTGAATAAATATCACTTAAGCATAAAGAACCTCTAAAAAAGTAACTCAAAATAAATCATCAAGTATAATAGTCGCCTCATATCATCGACGATAGCCAAAAGTAGCTACAAGGTTTTCACTAACCTTATCTCTTAAATAGAAGAAAAATCAAATGATAAATCTAAAATCTCGCCAAAATTGCATAAACTAAATACTCTCCTATCGGAGAAGTTCTAAAACTCGGAATATGCCTCATTTCATCGGCATAAAACCCAAATTCAAAACTTGCCAAAATGGAAAAATACAAATATAACCTCAAAATGGAGAAACGTCAAACACAAAATACGCCAAAATGGCAAACTCAGATATATTCTCATAATAGAGAAATCTCAAACTCAAAATACTCCAAAAGGAAAATTCAGATATCTCTAAAAGGAGAATATAATCTCAATCTCAGAAATAGGACCTAACGGCTCAAATAAAAAGACTAACAGCTATAAATAAAATATGGACCCAACAGCCCAATAATAGCCCAATAGCTATGAAAAGAGAAAGGACCCAACCACCCATTTGTAGCTACAAACCCAGATTGGACCCAACAACCCAATAAAAAGCCCAACAGTTATAAAATATAAAAGGACCCAACAACCCAATCTATGGCCCAACAGCCTGCCAAGTACCGTGTACTTGAGACCTCTGGCCTCTTTTAGGACCCAACATCCCATAAATAGTTCCTCAGCTACATATTTAAGTATATGTACATGTAGAACCCAACAACTCAAGTACTGGTATATACTCGTGAATGTGTCACAAACTCTCAGTTAGGAACCCGAAAAGTGGTAACGTGCATCCCATACCACACGTTCCCACTAAACGTTTTACTAACCACTAGTCAATGCCACACTAGAAAACATCATTAAACTCATAAAATCTCGTGATTTGTCTCATCTCATCGACAAGTATAAATAGACCTCGTGAAGATTCCTCATGAACCATAAACCTCAAAATAGGAAATCACAAACTCAAAACTTTCCTCATATCATCGGCAAGTATAAAAACATCATGATGGTTCTCACCGACCATAACTCCTAAAATAGGAGATCTCAAACCACAATAACTCGCCAAATATTGGCCATCTCAGATAATTCCTATAAATAGGAATTATAAAACTCAAAATAAGCCATAGAATGGCAAATCTCAAATATCAACTTAGAAATTCATAATTCTCAAACAGCATCGATCGTATAACTCCGAAATTAACCGAAACAATAAATGCAAGTGTTCTACTAAATTGTTTAATTCCTTTTCTTATACGTTCGAATAGCGCAAAAATGTGTATTTTATATATTTAAAATAATTTACTAGAGAAAACAAGCTTTTAAAACCAATTTCTAAAATCAACTTTGAAAGCCCTATTTGAAAATTCCCTTATTATAGAGATTAATAGATTTTGTATTTGAAAATACTTTAAAAATATTGTATAATAATTATTGAAAATGCCAACTTAAATTTATTTCAAAATTGTTTGGAAATGCTCGAAAAAAATAAAGATCCAGTAAATCACTCAAACCGATATTCGAACTCAATTCGAATTTAATTCAAATTCAGTTCAAATTTGAATATCAAAATCTCCAAAATTTGGCTAGTCTACTGATAGACATCATGGCCGTTGAATACGATCAAAAACATCTAAAAATATAGCAAGAAATACAAGAGAATTGGATCAAAACACACAAGGCAACAAGAGGAAATGGGCTGGAAAAGCCCACTATCCAGGTCAGCATAAAGGTCGACCTGGAGGTCGACCATACTCTACCCTAAGTCGACCGGCCAGTTGACCTAAGGGGCCTCTAGGTCGACATATAGGTCGACCCAGAGAAATGGGAGGTCGGCCCCTTGTACGCATTTTGTTTCAACAAGATTTCCGAGCTCCGTAGTAATTTTAAAGCACTGATTTGCACATTCAAATGATAATATCTTTCAACTAAATTTTGCAGAGACCAAGTCCAACATGTGAACTACCAAATGATAGAATTCAGGAAGCATTTCGTTGCTGGAATCAAAAGTTACAGTCATTCAAAGAAGCTACCAAAATCATATTTAAACAGAAGAAAACTATGAATAGATAAAGGATTACAGTGACTTATTTTGCACGGTTTCAAGAAATTGAAACTTTTGTTTTTCTAGATATGTGAGTTTATTCAACTCACTTTGATGTTTGAATGCAAATACCTAGATTTATGAAGAAAGATTGAAGCTTTGGTGGAAGAATTAGTCTCTAGGAACCTGTACAGTAAAATAGAAATAGCATGCAAAAGAAAACTTTCTGTAAATTAGAAAATCATCTCTGAAATTTGGAATTGGATGCAATTAAAAGTTTTGGAGTTAGATTACCTGTTGATTAACACTCTAGATTGAAAAAGATTTTAATTTATTGAGTTAACTTGAAGTTTTGAGCTTGAATTTGGAAATTTGAAAGGTGGGTAATTGTTTTCAGTTTTCTGGTTTGAGAAGGAAGAAGGAGGTGACAAAATGAACATACTGGTTATAGTTTTCTTCTTTCTAAATATCAGGTAAGAGTTTATGGGCTTATGAACCCAAAAGTAAAAGAAAACAATATATCTTAAGCCAACTTAATTAACATAAAGCCAAATATATTCATATTTACACTATGTAATGGAACAAATGTTATTTTCTTTTAAATTCTCACACAACAAAGTATGTAAATTTACATACATACGAAATGAAATATTTTACACGATATAAATAGATAAATTTTTATTTTTAAGACATTTTTATTATTAAAATCCTTTATTTTACAAAAATGCACTATTTTCACAATTAAATGCAAAAGTCTACATTTTTAACTTCTAAAATTCTACAAAAATTATTTTCTTACTCGGAAATTTTTTACAAACCATCTTAAACTCAACTTTACATTTAAAACACATTTTTAAATTAATTTCCATCTTTTTATTTAAATAAAAAACCTTTAAAAATCACATACTTCTTTTAAAAATTATTAAAAGAAGTAATTGGCAATAATTAATACAATTATTGCATTTTCTCTAAATAAAAACCATTTTCCAATCATTATGGACCCAAACAAATGAAATAAAGTTCCAAACTTTATTTTTCTAATTTTATTTCCAAAATTCATTGTTTGTTCCAAATAAACAATTATAAATCTCCAATTTTATTTTAATTTACAATATTAAGTTATAATTTCCGTTATAATTTAATATTAACAGGTAATCTCCAAACTGGGGTTATTGGTATCGATCAAATCAATCCATCCCCAAGATAATATCAAATCCAAGGCACTCAACACACATGCAAATAACAGGAAAAAGAGAGTCCATATAATAAAAGCTTAAAGCCCTTGCATAACATTCCAAGTGTTGCAGACCCACCAATAGGATTCGCAACCCTTAGAGATGTCATAAAGTATACAACTTTTAAATCATATCTATCAACTAACTCCTTAGATATGAAAGAATTGGAGGCACCAGTGTTAAAGAGTATACGAATAAAAGTATCTCTAAAAGGGATCATACCTTCCATGACTGCTACTTGCTTTCCCTTCCTTTAGCTCGGACCTGAATCTCTTTCCATCACATTCATTTTGTCTGCTTGCTTCTTCTTCGTAAGTTGTGGCTAATTGTTCCTTAAATGACCAATTTGGTGACACTCATAGCACTGGCTTTGGGGGCAATTACCAGTGAAAAGCCCCACAAATCCACATTTGTAACATTTCACTCCACTTTTCTCTTGCTTCTGAGAGCCTGAAGCTTGTCCCTTCTTTTGCTTCTTTTGAGAATTCTGCTTCTTCTTAGGGAAGAATGGAGCTTTCCTCTTAGGCACAAAGCTCTATCTGCTCGGTGGTGCATCCTCATCTCTTTCCCGATACAAGTCTTCATACCACATAGCCAAATCAACTATCTCATCAAAAGTGGCGCGATGCTGAGTCAAGAGTTGTTCTTTCAGCTTTCTACGAAGACCGTCCATAAATTTCTGATTCTTCTTGAAGGGAGTGTTAACTAAATCGGGTCCATACTTAGAAAGGGAGTTGAAGGTGTTCACGTACTCCTAAACTGTCATATCCCTTTACTTAAGCTCAATAAATCTACAAGCAAGGATGGCCTTCTATGCCTTGGGAACGAACCTTAGCTCAAATCATTCCCTAAATCTCTCTCATGTTAGCTCCTCATTCATCTATCTTAGCACTAACCACATCAAACTGTCAGAGGCACCATTTTGAAAGAAGATAGAAGCAATCTGGACATTTCGACGGTCTGTCACACCCATGTGCCCAAAGACTCGCTCATAAGTCTTCAACCAAGCATGAACTCCAACTACACCTTCATTTCCATGAAAGCGCTTCCCTCCAAGGCTCTTAAATTCCTTACACATACTAGCGAAATCAACTCTAGTAGCAACATTAGGAGCATGTGCGGCTTGTGGCATGTTCTGCATCAACTATAACCACTACTCCATTGTCAAATGTGGAGTTCTTCCAGCCATCTTTCTCACTAGAGTACTCTACCATAGTGAGAAAATGTTATTAAGTTGGAGATAAGATGATTCTCACACTAGAACATTCAAAGATTTGGGGTTTCGGTTTTAGATATGTACAACTATTATATATTATGGGATTGATACTTATGGTATTCAGACATGTATAATGTTTCTATTGCCTTGTGCTAACCTATATTCTAAATATATTATGTACTACTTTTAGCCTGGCTTTGATACCAACAACATAACACCCGACCCCTACACCCATGCCAACCAAGAGCAATACTAAGATTACTGCCGGAAAGCACGTAGAATGGGACTCGATATGGCTAAATGCTATACTCACTCCCTTGAACTAACACTGGCACGAAAATTTTTATGACTTTTTAACTTACCATTCATGCTGAGCCTCGGTTCAAAGCAATGGTACAAGATAAAATTTCCCAAATTACATAGCATATAATATAATAGAAAATACAACTCAGCACAACAATTGCAGAATACATAATACATGTCATAATAGTAATGTCCATGATACATAGTCTATAGTACTTAATACCACTCCCAAAATACATAATAATATACATACCATAATATATATTAATTAATACTAAGTCCAAGCGGTAGAGTCCAAAACCCCAAAAAATGGAAAATGATAAGAATGTTTGTTACAGTCCACACAATATAACCTGCAATCACAATCCTCAGACTGACTCGAGGATTATAAAAATAAATCACTTGGGTCAGATTATTTCTAGTGTGAGTGAAGTAAGATCTATGGACAATGAACATCTCAATCAACAAAAAGGTAAAAGGTGCCGCATGTATAAGCCAACATGAGGCATATGTATGTGTGTGTACCAAGATGTAGATTTAGTTTCATAATTAACTCATTTAATTAAACAAGTTTTAAACCAAAAATATCATATGTAATCCAATACGATACCAACCACAATTATCATATGTAAAGCAATATGATAATAAATAAGTTCGTACACACATTTTCCAAAGATATTGGGTTTCCCAAATTAACTTTAGCATTTTCCATAAAAAATGTAATAAGATGAAAATTTTGCATTATGGGAATTATGGGATAAATATAACCCGACTCATAAAATATACCAAATAAACAGACGATAGTATTGTAAAATCACAGTTATAGAGCTTGAGCGTGCGCGAAGACATCAACACCTTAACCTACTCATAATGTCATAACACACCTGGCAATCAAACCAGGATAACCAAGACTGTAACGCCCCACCTCTATACCCACGCTAACCAAGAACACTACGATGTAGTGCTGTCAATTAGCGCGGAGAATAAGGCTGTGGAGGAGCGACCATCCATGTAACTTCTTTGTGCGAGCACCGATACGTCAGATAGAATAGAATGCATATCTTTTAAGGAGGAAATCCGACATACCGATACAAACACAAAGCTATCACACGGTGGCTATATATAATCTTCGGAAAACAAACATAGAAGTAATCATAACATAAATCAGTCACAGACATCCATATCACAAAGGCGGAAGAAGATATGAATAAATATATAACACATGAAAGTGTACATCAGAGTAGTGGTCAGAAAGATCCACGATAATACAAAAGAATAGCATCACGTGCTATACAAAAGAATAAGTACACAACATAGAGTCTATATCTCAAAGGTGTACATCCAAAAACTACAATCTATGTAGTTAGCCAAAAATCAGAAATATCCTGAAGAGAAGTCAAGCCGAAGCACCTGTAACATCTCGGTCTGACCCGAGTATTATTTATAAGAAAATAATAAACGGATCAGTCTAACTATAAATATCAGATGATATGGTATAAAGTAAATGGCATGACATGAACATGAAATAACTATTACGACATACTACTTTAAGTATGTAAATGATAATCAACAAAAGATTAATCAATATCACAAGAATCTTCTCAAAGATAAGGTAGGGTATCATACCCTAAACTTGTATTCATAACAAGTCAATAACACATGAATTCACCAATGCACAAAAACTGATATCATATCAATGAAAATCATGAAAATTGGTGAAGCACAAAATTCCAGAAATCATCATCAGAAATCCAGAAAACACATAAAAAGGGGGGAGGCCTAACACATGAATGGGAGCATGAAAACTCACCTACGCGTAAACACATGACGAGAAGTTATCTCATGGAAGCTATCCATTAAATTTTCACACAGGAATGGCCCGAAGACCGTAGGAAATGTGATGGCGAAACATCACATAATCGGGGTATAGTCTCCCACGTAGACAAAGAGACATCGCTCAATCGCTAGTCTAAATCACAAAAATGATCGTCATGATCATAAGGAAGTGTCAATCACACCAAGCTAGTAAATATATGAGTTTAGCTTCATGTCCCATAACCACTTGCTCAACTTAAATATTTACGAACAAGCTGTAAATCTTCACTAGGAAATTGTCACAAAAAGGGTTCAATCGAACAAGTCCAAGAGCTAACCGACGAAGTGAACGCAAGCGTTTCATACCACTCGTTTCACTAAGTCGTTTAAGTCGATTTCTCATTCGAGTGAAGTAAAAGGCTTGTATATACTAGTAGATTGAAAATCGGTTTGAGAAAACGAACTTTTGATATTTAAAATAGTGTTGAAATTGCTTTGATGAAAGAGTTTTGATATTTACTATTAGTATTGAAACCTTCATATATCTTTAAAGTGACAAGTCATAAAACGATTGTAGAAACAAATCAATTCACGTTCGAAGACGTGGGTAAAGTCCAAAGAAGTCAATCCCAAAACCATCAAAGTAGAAATTCTGATAAATGTTTTTTAGAAGAGATTGCCTACGCAGAGTAATACGGGGTTCGACCTGCCCGGTCAGGTCGCGGGGGTCCAGGGGGCAGCGCCCACGGCGGGGTGCGGGGCAGCGCCCCGTCACGGTACGACTTAATGAGGACAAGCGACCAAAGGATGCAGGACGACCTAATAGCCGAACGACTCAAGGACGCCGAACGATCGAAGGAGGCTGAATGACTTAAGGAGGCCGAACGACAAAAATGCCGAACGCTCTAAGTGTGCCGAACGACTCAAAAATGCCGAACACTCAAATATGCCGAACGGCTTAAAGATGCCGAACGCTCGAAAATGCCGAACGCTCGAATATGCCGAACGCTCGAATATGCCGAACGCCTTAAAGATGCCGAACGCTCGAATATGCCGAACACTCAAATATGCCGAACGCTCGAAAATGCCGAACGCTCGAAAATGCCGAACGCTCGAATATGCCGAACGCCTTAAAGATGCCGAACGCTCGAATATGCCGAACACTCAAATATGCCGAACCGACCTAATATGCCGATCCGACCAGAAGATGCCGAACGACTCAACAGCCGAACAACTCGAAAATGCCGAGCGTTCAAGAGACCGAACGACTTGAAGATGCCGAACGATCAGGAGGCCGAACGTTCAGGAGGTCGAACACTCAGGAGGCCGAACGTTCAGGAGGTCGAACACTCAGGAGGCCGAACACTCAGGAGGCCGAACGTTCAAAGATACCGAACACTTAAAGATGCCGATCGACTAAATGATGCCGAACAGCTTAAATAGGCCGAACCGTTCGACTCAACGATGCCGAACAGCTCTAGGGGGCTGGAAAATTCGTCAAAACGCTCAAAAATGGTGTTTTTCGTCAATCCAATCCAAACCAAACACAAATATTCATACAAATGCAATAGGGGATCATTCCCAACAGCCCAATGACAATTTAAGCAAGATGTGAGACTAAAAATCTCACCTTTTCACGGAATTTGATGAAGATGGAGATTTGAGAGCAAAGCAAGAACACCAACAAGCTTGAATCAATGGTCTTCACGTGAATTTGATGTTGAATCTCGGATTTGCAATAGAATTTGTGTTTGGAGTTTTAATTTCCACTTCCCACCACCATTTTTGACAAAGCTTGAAGTGTCTTGATAGAGTGAAGAAGATGGTTGGGCTGAACTAAAGGGGTGCAGTCCAAACCAAAGTCAAAGGCGGGAAAAAGTGTTGAAAATTTCACTATCTCCAAACATATCGAAGTTTACACTCAAAAAGATCGCAAACGTCATTTTGAACTCAATGGAAGTGGTCTCGAGTCCTAATTTGACCGTATGCAAAAAGTAGCTTTTCGGACTAACATCCGACTAACGATAAAATATTTAAATAAAATATTTAAATATAAAATCGATAGATATGCGGGTTGTTACAAAGACGGTCTAAGGCAAAGGCTGTATGCCACGTGTTCATGAAACTACATGTGGGAGCCCCACGCCTCCATCCATCATATATCTTGACCCGTCGATCGGGAATCCCAATCGAAAAATAAGATTTAATGTATTGTAGCAGACCGTTGACCTTTGGTGGTAAAGGGCAAATGAAATACCACCGATTCAGGTAGCGATCCTGAATAAGGTCGGCCAAGATGGAGTTTTGGCCTATTGGTACAATAGATTCCAATCTATCCCGATCCAAAAATCAAAAGGATTTTTAAGTTTTATTATTTAAAAACATGCCAAAAATCCAAAGTCTTTATAACTGAAAAACACTTCTTAAAAATAAAATCGGTGAAGGCAACATCCTCTAAAAATTCCTTTGATAAACCCAGTAAATTATTCAAAAAAAAACAATTAAAGTTTAGCAAAACAATTGTCCATAGAAAGAAATATAATTTCTTCTCTATTTCACAATAATAAACAAGTACCCCATAATATTGTGTATCAGAATGAAATATAAAGCTTTGTCTATTATGATATGATTAGTTGAAGTTTATTAATTGTAAAAAAAGTCATTAATTATGAATGAAACATTTTAAGGCGTAAGGAAAAAAAGTACTTTCAAAAGTTATTTTATTATTATTTTTTTCAAAACATACAACATTTAAGGAAAAAAACTTATTTATCAAAATATACCTTTTTAGTTTTGTTTTTCGGCCGGGCAGCACATGGGTGTAGTGCAGCCTAGGCTGCACTGTAGCAGTGCATCCCCCGATTGCACTGTAGCAGCCCTTGCTTCACTGTAGCAGTTCTTTGCTGCACAGTGCAGCACTGGCTGCACTATAGCAGGTTCTATTGCACAGTGCAGCCAGTAAGCTACACTGTAGCAGCTTGGCTGCATGCTGCACTACAGCCGGTCCTATTTTGCCGGACTGCTGTCCAAAAACTTTTTTTTCCTTTTTTCTTTTCCAAAAAGAAGAAGAGTGGATACTTTTTTTTTCTCATTTCCATTTTAAAAGAAGATGCTAACAGGATTTTTTAGTCAACTAAACAAACAACATACATGCATTTGAATTGCATGCATCAATACTCATTTCTTCTTCTTTTCAATAACTCAATCAACAACTCATAATAGGTATTAGCAAACAACCATTATATCCAAAGATTTCACACTATTTTTTTTTGCATGCATACATAAACAACGAAATAAAATAAAATTAAAGTACAACTTCACTCACCTAAATCTTCAAAAAGCAATCTTCAAGCTTTAGGTAAGCTAACCTTTGATTGCTTATCCTTCTCTTCTTGAGTACTAACAAAATCAAAAGTTCTTAAATGGATTATTTCATTAAAAATGAAAGAAAAGGGATATGAGGTGATTATTAGGATACTTACATTTGCAAACTGGGAATCTTTCTTCTAGATTTTGATTACAACTTTCTATTTTTATTTCAATTTTTGATTAAGAGGAAAGGCTTTGTTTATGGTTTTTGGTTTCTTCTTTTTTTCTCAGTTTGCTTCAATTTGAGGATAAGAGTACGTACAGTGAACAGAAAAAGGAGTGGTAGAGTGCGTTTTTATTATAAAACCCCTCCTCTAGAATATTCTTCAAACTAGCCCTTATTTTATTATTATATTTTAATTTTTTTAATATAACATAATCATAATAATTTGTCTTTATATATAGATTTTTTTATATTTTATTCACATCCAAGACTTTTCCTACATGACATTATAAAAATAGCTTTTTTCCTTTCTTGTTATGAAAATTTACATAAATCCTTTTTTTAATGTCATTTTGAAATTCTTTTCCCTTTTATGCCTAATATGTAAATAAACGTAAAAAATTCCATTTAAACTTTTCACACATAAAACAAATTTTATCTTATGTTATTTAACATCACCCTTTCATAAAAAATAACTCTCAAATTTATTTCAAATAATTTGAGTTATTCAAATGGTTCGTTAATTAAAATAAATTACATTACCACTAAAAGAGACATAATTTATAATGCCAAATAAGAGTAAATAAATTCGTTACCATTTATTTTCCTCTCACCCATCTTAATATTATATTTTCATTTTATATTATTTTGTTTCCAGTTATTTATTTTTTCATCTATTTTTTCTTTCAAAAAATATTTAAACAATTGTTATTACTAAATTAATTATCAATTTATTAGTTGATTTCCAATTTAATATCCCCAAAAAAATCGTGTTGTTACAAGGATATTAATTGATTTGCAGTAGAGAGTATTAGCTACCTCGGTTATCACATTAAAGCATCATTGATGATTAAAACCGAGCTCTCATGGAAGTTAATTTTAAGGCATGTTAATAACTCAAACTTGTAAACGATTGATTTAAGAGTAGCGAATTAATGAGGAAGACTAGGACAGAGGAGAAGGGCGTCATTAGGATATTAGAGGGTAGAGACACCATCTAACGTAATATTTCTCCCAATCTTAGGTAGAACCTCATTATTAAAAGCAAGTTTAATTATTAAATTAAAAATATCTACCGATGGGTCAAAAAGAAAGGACGAGAGGGGATCTCCTTGACGAAGACCCCTCTTTGATTAAATTTTGTTATCATTAATATCATTTATTAAGATTGATGAAATGCTAGACTTTAAAAATAAAATCAATCCTGGAGATCCACTTTTTGGAGAAATGCCTAGTTTGAGGGTGTCTAACAAAAAACCCCAATCGATCAAATCGAAGATCTTGGCAAAGTCTATTTTAAGGAGGGCACACGTGGCCTTTTCCTTATGTCAATAAAGTATACCTAGAATGAATCTATTTGAGATTTGCCAATTAATTGTCCATCCTAGATCGCAATCTGTTGGCTAAAATTTTGGTGATAATACAACTAAGTTGTTAATTAGAGAGATTAGTCTATAATCAGTAAGCTCCTTCGGATTTCCTTTTTTGGACAAGTAAAATATTAGCAAAGCTAAATCTACATAACTTGATTCTACCAGAATAAAATTGGTTAAATAAATTTATTATGTCAACTTTAATAGTTTGCCATTACTTTTGATATAAAAACAATGGAAATCCGTCGGGACCAGGAGCTTTGTCACTGGTTAATCCCTTAATGGCCACTAGGACTTCCTCTTCTATAAATGGAGAGTCTACTTCACTTAAGGTATCATTTATTAGATATAACGCCCTCCAATCGGCCTTAATCCTATTATCTGCATTTGTTACCAAAACCTCGACATAGTGATTGGTGAAGATGTTATATGATTCGAACTGTTCGGTAATTTCTGTTTCATTTAGTTTAATGGATTTAATATAATTTTGACGTCGTTTAGCGTTGGTCGTTCATGAGTAAAGTTTGTATTTTTATCACCTTCATAATTCAAGCTTATCCTGGAGCGTTACTTTCACATAATTTCTTCTTAGTCCATTAACTTGTTCATGTCTATTTTCAAGTTGTTTAGCTTGTCTCACTTCTTCCTTTAAGTTCCTAAGTTCACCTATCCTATCTAACTCCGATATTTCATCCAAAATTTAACTTTTTTATGGAAATATTGCTGAATACGTTTCTGTTCCAATTTTTTTAGAAAAGATCTTAATTCTTGAAGTTTGTAAACTAAATTGTTTACTGGATTGTTGTTGGGTTTGGTTGTTCATATAGTTCCATTTTGTAATAATGAGGTTCTCAAAATTTTCCTCTTTAAATCACATTTTTTAATTTAAAAGGTATAATTTTAAGGAGCTGGTTGTGTGTATTTTAGGGAGATAGGAGCTGGTCGGAAATTAAACTGGCCAGGCTATGAGTTTTGGAAAGAGGGGCAGTCTTCTCATTTCCCACTCACAAAAACATGTCTATTAAAGCCATCAATGGTTCATCAATATGATTAGACCAAATGAATCACCTTCCAATGAGAGGAAGATCCATAAGGTTACTCGAATTAATGAAATCATGAAAATCCTCCATATCAACATAATCACCCTCTCTTGGTGAATGTTCTTCAATGCACCTAGTCATATTGAAATCACCACTTATTATCCAGGGGTCATAAGCAAGATTTCTAAAATTGGTACATTCAATCTAAAGAATTTGTCCACGAGTTCTATGGTTAGGAGCATATATGTTAATGATATTAATGTTATTATCACCTTGCAAATCCCGTAAAAAAGGTAAAGAGAGTAGCAATTAGGGATTGATTATAAAAGTTTATATTTTTTTCCACAATGTCAGAATACCGTCCGAGCTTCTCGAAGATGGTACAAATGCCCATCCCGAGAGAATGTTCCCACCAATCGACCTAATAAGAGAATTATTAGGAGAATCAATTTTGGTTTCCTGAACAAGGACTATAATAGTAGAGTAGTCTTTCATAAATCTTTCAATTCTAGATCTTTTTAACGGAAACCCTAGTCCGCTAATGTTCCAACTAAGAATCTTCATCTACTTTCGTTGGTAGCTCTATCAATTTCAATTTTTTCATGTACTCTTATAAACCAAACCAGTGTTATTCACTACAAGAAAATAGCCTTTCTACAACAAGCAATGTCCGTTGTAATATGTGTTTCGCAACGGGCATGCGTCTGTTGTATTAGGCCTCGTTGTAATAGGTCCACTGTATTTTACAATGGGTAATAAACATTGTAAAGGACCGTTGTAACACACCTTTTTACAACGGGCATTGGCCCTTGCAATAGACTCTTTGACAACATGCATTGACCGTTGCAAAATCTCTTTTGACAACATGCATGGACCATTGTAAAAATCTCTTATAACAACATGCTTTGACCGTTGTAAAAAGGTTGTGTAACAACATGCTCTGACCGTTGCAAAATAAATGCAAATTAAAAAAAAACAGCAGCATCCATGCAGTATATCCATACCAATAATGAATAATTTAACGAGTAATAAATATTATCATAAAACAACACATTTTCCTTTAAAACAAATATTATTCACTTCACTACTCTCTGTTTACAATTTTCTTTATTTTTCACTTTTCTCATACATTTCAATAGTGACATTATCATACAAGTTTATTTGCCTGTGCACTTTATATTTCAATAGCGACATTTCAACATAACCCTGTGCACATCATTCTTCTACCAACAGTGACATTTCAACCTGCATCCCATGCATCAATCGGTCTCTCATGTCCTAAATCCCATGCACTATTTTTTGCCAAGTACATTTTTCAAGAAGGTTTGCTGCTTGTTCCATCATCATGTGTATCACGCGATGCTCTCTCAGTATTTCCACTACTTTTATGTTACCATCTCTCACAAGTTCATCGCAAAATTGTAAGATTAATAGCTCTCCAATATCGTCTGTCCAACATCCTGCCAAAATAATTCATATCTATATGAACCTAAAATAAATATAAGTGTGGAACTGCTGCTCAAGTTACAGTAGAGAAATGTCTAACTCCCTAGGTACCCATTAAAATGAAGAGGGGTTAAAATACATCCTATAGAGGTTATTATTGATAGTATCGGTTTTAGTTTGACCAAGAGCAAAGCCTTTTCTCCCTTAAACCAAGGCAAAATCATTTTACCCATGTTTTATACTTCTTTCGTTTTGGTCATAGTCATTGCTAACTTTTAGGCTTTTAGCCAAACTGAGTTTACAAATAGCAAGCCTTAATCAATTTCATTTTCAGTTTATTTGAGTAGACGAGATAAATAGACGTATGTAACCAAAAAAGATCCATGTAATTTCAATTCTACATGAAATTAAATTTTACCTTGTTATACTGAATTTTGCTTGAGTCTAAAATAGTCTGGGACAGAGCAGGATATCTCTGCTTCAAGCAAAGCAACAAGCTTTCAGCTCTACTTGCAAGTGTTACATTTTTATCCACATCAGCCGTTAAATCTTTAACCATATCCCATAATGACTTTGAACCAATCGTAGCAACTTTTCGTCTCCATATGTATATTGCAGCTTCTACTCTATCGGCAAGTTCAAGTGCTTCATGTTTTGAGTTTATATCCAGGTAGTCTAGGAGATAGTCTGTTGAAAATTTGTCTATAGTCGACATGTATCTATACACTGAATCACCCATGCTCAGTTTTCCACTCTAAAACATTACACAGTTCAATTTAGTTTCATATATTACTAGACTATATAGAGAAAATTTTATGTTATAACACAAATTCATATATTTCTGGTAGACTACTACCTTAGGAAGAATAGAAAGGTATGATTCAGGCACAGCCATTTCTGCAAGGATGCTGCTATTGATTGTCATAGCTGCTTTATGAATCTGATTTGCACATTCTTTCTTTTTCTTCAATACCTTTCTTGATATTTCGTTAAGTCCAAAATAGGGTACACAAGGAATTGGACGCCACCATTTCGTTAAGTCCAAAATCTTTAAAAAAAGAAATTGAACTTTCGGCAGTGAACTGAGATTCTGGTTAACTAGAAAATCATCACTTGAACTCTAAACTAGATCAAAATAATAAACTTATCAAAATAAAAACTAATAAATGGAGAGAAAGAAAGCATCAGAGAGATTCCCATCAAGATTTAGTCATTATCCTTAATATAAACTAACTAATTTATTCCTAACAAGTTGCTGATGTCCCTGTCTATTCTTCATCATCTACCTTAATTTTCAAATTCATAGACGAAAATAAACATTAATTGTCATGGAAATTAAAATTAATTTGTGAGCAGCGGGATAAAATAGCCTCAGATTTCAATGTTTTCATTCCATGCGAGTGTTTGTGAAAACAAATAGATATAGATCAAAGTCTATTTAAATCCATCGTCGGCGGTTCATCATAACACGTCTTCGCAAAATACAGATCAAAAATAAAATGTAAAACGGAAAATAAGACAAGTTAATTACACAGTTGAAGGCGAGTAGATAAGAGATCGGAAGCAGAGAAAGAATAGCGGCGACCACTGAAATTAGGGTTGGAATGAATAAGAATGGTGGATAGTCTTCCACGATGTATAAGTTGTGATTTTCAAAATTGCGTTGATGTGGACTACAATATTGTGGCACATGATCGTTCTCGATATGTTTTCACTCGAAATTTGTTCATCGTATTCTGGCATTTTTGATTTGAAGTTGAGAGTAGGATAATCCCATTTTTTTACGCTCGAACGCGACTTAGGGCTGTGCATAATACTTTCAGTACATTTTTCATACTACCAAACAATTTATTGTAACAATATGAATTTTTTGTAATTGGTTTGGTTATAATGTTGTACTATCGAATAAAATTTATTCAACATATAAATTATACGGCAGTATAATATTTGTTGCCGGTGTATAACATTCAGCTTTGTACAGCTATATGAAATACGTCTTTTTACCCATATATACAATCGTTCGGCGACATAAAAGTGTTCAGCTATATAGGACCGTCCACAATCGATGAAATGAAGCATCGTCGTTTTCTTTTTCTTTTTCTAAAGCACCACTTTATATTTAAAAAAATTATTAATTATAATTAGCAAAAAGAATTAAAATTTACAACATACTTACGACTTAAGAAGCGGTTAAGTCATATGTAAAATATTAATCTTTATTGAACTCCATAGCATTTTACATTTTAAAAGTTTTTTAGCTGCCGAGGCTGTAACTCTTACGCTCTGTTTGCTTTTTCCTAAGTTCAACATTGTAGCACTTTACGATCACTTGACTATTATTTATAGTAATTTACTAATTTTTTGATATCATTGGGAGCCTTAAGATCATGGTATTCATTGATACTCACTTAAGTAAACCCCACGCCGTGTGTCACCCCGCTTTTATTTAGTTGTCGCACACGGATGCTTAACGTTGATAGTAATTTACTAATTATAAAACATAAATATTGATATTTGACTATTATTAAATATTGATATTATTAATTATAAGTTATCATATTATTAATTATTAATTATAAAATATTAACTACTAACATTAATCATTACTTCTTATTATTAATATTGATTATTACTTCTTAATTATTAACTTTTAATGTTAATAATTACGAGTTGTTGAAAATTGGCATCTACTACAACATGTAGAAGGAAATAGTTGCAATTGACATCTATTACAACGGTAGACGGAGCTTAAAAATTTACGACTAATGAAAATAATCAAGAAAATTAATTATTTAATCGTATTTATTAATTAGTAAAAATTAATTATTAAATGTTACTTCATATTTATTAATTAAAATTTAATGTTAATTATTAACTATTAATAATTAATAAGTATATATTATTAATTTTTAATTTTTAATAGTAACTATTAATCATAAATTATTAATATTTATTATTAATTATAAATTATTATATATTTAATATTAATTACTCGATATTACTTACTAATAATTGGAAAGTAAAATTAAACCTGTTGGAATACTGATTATGTATAACAATTAGTAATTAGTGATTATTTAATAATAATCATTAATTATTATAAGTTATAAATGATTAATATAATATTATTAATGATTAATTATTAAATATTAATAAATAATATAATATTATTAAAGGTTAGTAATTAGTAATATAATATTATAATTAGTAATTAGTAAGATATGATTAATATAATATTATTAATGAATAATTATTAAATATTAATAAATAATAAATATTAATTTTAAGAAAGCATTGTAATTATTAAATATTGGTTATCAAAAATTGGCAACAAACATTTATTACAACGGACATTTTATGACCGTTGTAAAATTGGCACCTATTACAACGAGAATTTTTAGCCCGTTGTAAAATTGGCACCTATTAGAACGGGCATTTTTAGCCCATTGTAAAATTGGCACCTCTTACAACGGGCATTTTGTGACCGTTATAAAATTGGTATCTATTACAACGGGCATTTTGTGAACGTTGTAAAATTGACATCTATTACAACGGGCATGAAGGACCGTTGTAATAGCATTCTATTATAACGGGCAGTCATTGCCCATTGTAAAAAAGGCGTTGTATAGGGCATCTGTTACAACGGGCCTTAATGGACCGTTGTAATAGCCTACTATTACCTGTGTAGTTAATGCCCCGCTATTGCCCCGCTATATCTCCTAGCGGATTTCTACCGCTACGATTTTTCTAATATTCTACTAAAATCAATTATGTTATATAACAGTTTTACATTTATTTAAAGTATATTCGACATATTTTTTGTTTAAAATTATTTATGTATTAATTATAATTCAATTGAATGATAATTTTTCATTTAATTACCATTTATATATTTGTAAAAACATTAAGTATGAGTTTTATATGCTATTTTAGAGTCATCCGCTATATCTCGATGTATCCTCGCTGTATCCCCGCTATGACTTTTTGCACCTCCACCGCTTCGAATCTGCCGAGCGTTTTAACTGTACAGACTATTACAACGGGCAGACAATGCCTGTTGTAAAAAAGGCGTTGTAATAGAGTATTTTTGTTTTAGTGATTAGCTATATGATAAGCTTGATTAGCAAAAGGCGTGTTCATAATAACGGGTGTATAAGTGCTTTCAAAAAGAACGTGGCCACCTTGGAAGGGACGAATGCTGGGATGGATTGTGTCTTAGGCTCCTGCACACAAAATCCTTGGGTGCACTTCTAGATCACCACTTGCCCCTAACATTTACAGATCTGCAAGTTCTCTCCGGAGTGATCATAGAATTTTTCATTGTTACGAACATCAACAGGAGGTAGATTCTGGGTTGATGCAGGAATTAGTTGTATGGCTTCTTCAGCATTATCTGCATCGACTATTGGATCATCATCAATAGAATCTACAGCGACCACTTTAGCAGTAGCAGGAACTACAGCCTTGGCGTTAGCGGGAATTTGTACAGTAACATCAGCAAAGTCAATGGTGCCAACAGCAATAGATAGAGAACGACTCTCTCCCATTCTCCCTAAAATCTTACAATTCTGAATGTCTGGAATTATCAGAATTATATTCACCTTACTGTTTATCTCATAAGAACCAAAGAAGAGAAAATCAACCCGAAGTTCATCTGCACATTTTTTAATCAATTGCAGAACTAGAATTAACTGCAAGGCTTTCATTCTCTTTCTGGTCAGTTGAGTTTTTAGTCTTCGAATTTAGATTTTCGGACAAGGGTTCGAGCAGTTCGAATATTTGAACGCAACTCCAGGAAATTGAGGTGAAATCGAGAGCACAGTTTTTCAATAGTAGAATGTAAAGAAAAATGATAATCGTACGTACTCACTTGAAGGAGGATTTCTGTAACAAACGAGCAAAAGAAAGCTAGAGGATGACACTTTATCGAAGGAGCGAATTGGTTCGCAGCAAGTGGCAGGTCGGTCATCCAGCGCTCCACGTCTGCATTAGAAAGCCTTACTAGATCGACACTTTATCGAAGGAGCGGTAACGTTGCTAAAGGGAGGAATAAGAGATCGATTGCACGAAGGGTTACGATTTTCAGATCTTGATCTGAGAACTTCAGCATAAGATCTGGTTACACTGCAATTGCGAGGTTGGAAGATGAATGGGGAAGGTCGTAAGTATATAGAGGGTTTACGCGAGAAAGATGAACTCGATGAGGCAAGTAAGAGCAGCACTGATGATATTAAAAGAGAGGATTAGCTGACATTGTTGCTATGTGTTCATGTTGGTAACGACGTGATTTGCTTCTCCAGACCGAGGTGGGGTTGCTTGTTCTTCATTCTGGATTTACAGATCTTGGAGATTTAGACGTTTCCAAACCTTGATGGTGGGATCTATGCTGGAATTTGGATATAAAGCAATCTTTATTTAGAAAAGGACTTTTGGACACTTCTGATTTTTTTTTTCTAACCTCTTCCACCAAAACTCTTAAAACTTTACCGAAACCAAGATCTATTAAATTATAGTCTGGTTTCGGAGAGAAAACATAAGATAATACGATTAAATGGACATAGCTCGAAGTATTTACTAAAACACTTAAAAAAGTGCTTATTTGTCTTTTTTTTCTTCATATATTGCATGCTAGTTTAGACCATTAATCTACTTCGGGAAGTTATGCCAATTGGTGCAAAAATTATGCTGCTTTCACTGAGAAATGCTTGGATTTGAGAGCTTGAAACTTGATTTCTAGGGGATGAAGGGGCCTACTACGAAAGCTTTCGTTGGAGGAAGTCAACCAAAGTATTGAGGCAACCAAGAGATGTCTTTGAGCTCTAACCACCAACTATCTATGCAACTAGAGAGGAGATGGAAGGATTGTTGG
This sequence comes from Allium fistulosum, assembly GCA_030737815.1. Lineage (NCBI taxonomy): Eukaryota > Viridiplantae > Streptophyta > Magnoliopsida > Asparagales > Amaryllidaceae > Allium > Allium fistulosum. Next base: position 134,202,989 of record CM060904.1, read on the forward strand.
AAATAATGCCAGAGAGACTGATATCTCTGTAAGAAGAAATAAAGGATGATTTTTTAAAAAGAATTGAGCAGCAATGAACAGCAGGAGCTGTTGGAATTCAGAATCTGAGGTCAAAAACAAGAGCAGATACATAAGGAATTGGAGTAGACCAAACCGGAGTCAGTCCCTCACCATAAATTCATGTTGCTACCAACACTGAATCATATCGGTAATAAGATGATTGGATAAGAGGCATAGCTATTTTGAACTTAAGAAAGCTGAGATACCAAGAACGGGCAATGCTGGAGTGAGAAACGCCAACCAGAATGCAAAGTACAACCATAAGGACAAGGAACTCCTTATACGAATAGGTGGCAGGATGAGAATCAAAGTAAAAGCCATGTAGGCCCTAGAGATTTCTACATAATGATAATACGATGGTTGCTATGATAAGACAAGCATTGACAGTTAACCCCATATTAGAGTTTGGAGAATGTGAATAGAAATCATTAACCCATAACATAAAATATGCCCGGAATTCACTTAACTTTAAATTGCCAGCTCTGCTGAGATATAATCGAAGGGCAGATCTAGATGTTGATTTATATCATGGATGCTTCGATGGAGGAAATGGGTTCGATGCTTCCTATTATAATTAGCTGATTTAGTGGCGATGTGATTTCAACAACTACAGAATGAGTCCATCAACATGTGGACCCAACTGGTTGATAGACTTATAAAGCAGTTCAGAGTCTATATCGTAGGTGTAACGTTTTCGATTTTTCGACGCTCGAAAACCAACATCAATACATCCACTATATCAACTGACGAGCAATCGAATGCCGGAAAACCGAAATGTTATGGTTAATGAAGAAGAAAAAGGTAGAAGAAGAGAGAAAAAGATGGAACAGAACAGAAAGAAACAACAGAACAATATCAGAATCTCACAATCGCAACGGAACAACATATAATAGATAAATGAATAATCTTTAAAACAAAGAACTATATTAGTTATTACATCACATCACATTACATTACATCACATCATCAGAGTGTACAACAACAAAAAGTGGAAAATAAATACTATATACTAGTTTAATACGTCATGCTCTCCAGCTTGCCTCCAATTCTCTACAGCAACTCCCGAATTCTAGAATATCCTGATAACCTAACTCTAGACTGCCCGTGTGGAAATTGGTGGGCACCTAGAGTTTAGCAAGGGAAACAATAAACTCTAGGTCAGTCATGTGACTGGTGTGAGAACTTAAAATAGTTTATCTTTAAAACAATGAACAGGATAATATTAAAATAGATTCGCAATGCTTTTTGGAAAATGAGACTACCATAAGGCCTCCCGCACACACACACAATACAAACGCAGAATCAGAGGAGATTTCTCCTTATGATAGTCAAAGATGCTTGATACGCATTAAAAAGAAACATTTGATATTATTACTAGTGCATAGTGTAGAAAATATTTCGAAAGTAGAATATAAATCTTAGCCAACATACGACCAGTATCGTATGCCTACTGTAACTACCATCTAAATAGTGGTGACCACCATAAGTAAAAGGTAGGTTCTACAACTAAAACCGTACAGGGTTTTGTATTGGAGTTTGGATTTCCAACAAATGGTCAGGCCAAGGAACTTCCCATTGCCACATGGAAATGCCTCTGGAAAGACGCCCCGAGAACCTAACCGAATCTCTGCCAACACAAGGCCGGGTTACCCCTAATTGGATAACTACAGACACGAATATGTCATCCCCCGATCGTAACCGATCTATCCGAGGATCCTCGATTCCAACAACCACAAAGTAATAAATTTGCAGCCACAACATAGGTTAAATATCTGGGCTCCATACCTTGATACCACCTCTATCCAGAAGGAATGACATACACTAAAGGGGTGCTACCCCCTAATAACCTTGCCGCATCCTTCCTGTTTTGACCATTTTCGGGGTGTGAGGTCCGACGAAGTCTCGTCCACAAAGCTACGCTTTATATGAAAGCTGTGCTTTGATTCACAAATGCTCAATAACACTTAGCATATCACACTACCAAATTGGGAGTATATCACTAATAACCTTCAACTACATAACCTCTTAGCTCGTATATCTCAGAGAATGGTGTTAAGCTAAGAGAATAAATTCTCTGCCACCAACAGAAATATATTTGAAAGAAATCAGCTTTATATCTCAATTTGTAATGTCAGACATACAATCCATACAAGTCAGTTCTAGGATCGAACAGAACCGAAGGCACTTCCAAAGAAGCCCTTGCAATCCAGATATTCACTAATCACATTCGGACTTCTCGTTACTAAGGGTGATAAAACCTGTATATCGGAGATCAGCCGATGCAGAGTAACTCGACGACAATCCTTCCATTTTCAAAAATATCCGGTCTTTAACACCGGTCTTTAACACCGGTCTTCAAATGCAATCCATAACAACGTATCACATATTCGAAATGGGTTATACGACCCAAGGTCCTTTCCCGGCTAACCCGAATAGTGGGTGCTTATTCAAAAATAAGCGTGGCATTCAAATTCAAGTAATTCACAACAAATACCTATTTAAAGGTAAATATTGATGGTCGGTTATTTAACTATCAATAGGCATGCACAACATCACCATATTCCAAATAATTTCCCAAATTATTTATTTTCCAAAAATATCTTTACTAGATATATTTTTCCACACTTCAAAAATAAAACAACGTTTATTTTTAAACAAATATCCCTTTACATTTATAAATTCCATAGTGAATTTATATTTCAAATTATCTATTGATATCCGATTTTCAATCGATTTCAAATATTCACTTTCCATTTATCTTTAAAAAGATAAATTCTCAAAAGCGTTCTATTTCATATTGGAAAAGCATTTCCCTACTAATTTAATAATAAGTAATTCACAAATCTATTTATCAACATATGAAAATATTCGATATACTTAAATCAAAATTAAGTATATATTTTATTCTTTAAGAAAACATTCTTTTAAACACATTTATTTAAGTCAAAACGAATGTTGCATAAAACATCGTTACGACAACCCAAATCACTAGTATAGGGATTCGAAATTTAGATAGATATATAAATCCCAATACTATATAAAACATTTCCTTTCGGAAATCAGTTACTATAACAACAGTGTTATAGTCCACCATTTCCTTCTATTTCTCGAAAACGTCTATTTCAACAATGAATGTTGAAATCTATGTTTCAATATTTAACACATTTTAAAACATCGTTAAAACAATTAACTTCATTTTTTAATGCCACTTTCCCAAAACATATCCATTTTACTTAATAATATATTCACTATCCAAAATCTTGAATATACTTTACTAGCCAAATTTCAATATTTTCTACACATCTTATTTCAAGAATTTATCCACTACCCAAAATCGTGGATCTAATTCCCTTAATAACCTTCTATATTAAATTCATCAAATTTGATTGATTTCAGATTTATAAAACAATGTTTATAATTTCCATCTCTATTTATAAAAACTTCGATTTATAAATCTCCTTTAATGACCAATTTAATTTATAACTCAATTTATATACCAAAAGTCCATATTATAAGTTAAGTATTTAGAATTCATTTATTTACCAAATCGTTCCTTTAAAACTTCACAAATTTTAAATCTTATTACTTATAAGATTTCATTTATTACCTTATTTTCAACAATAACCGAACTACTTTTATAATTCCATTATTTTGATTTATAAAATATATATTTTATAAATCTCATCTACAAACCATTTATACTTCATTTTACACTTATAAACTCGTTTAATAATTCCAATATTTCAAATTTATAAATATCAATTTTGTACATCTTTTATATAAACCGTTTATAATAATTAAAAAATCCCAATTTAAACCATTTTATAAATTAATGAACTATTTATTTCAAAAATCACACTTTGGTTATATTTCACAAAAATCCTAATTTTTTTAATAACTTTAAAATTTTAACGTTTATTTATTTAAAATGAATCAATTCAAAATTTTGATAAAACGTATAACTTCAAAAATCACCTTAAAATCCTTTTTAAATCAAAAATCATTCTTTTAATATTTTTAAAATTCCAAAAATGGGTCCAATGATGTAACACACCAAATAGTCAAACACGACAATAAAGACATCATATATCTATATATGATAATCAACACATATCAAAATATCTACAATCAAATAAATATTGGTGAGGAATCCAGTTGGATCCCTCCAACCTGTTTCCCTACATCCACAAACATTAGCACAATACAAATTCCCTTCCAATACGGAATTATCGTGGTATATAGGATTTATAAAATATTATCCGCTGTTATGCGGCGCAATAGGGTCTCATCCGCTATATAATGCGGGAAATAAACTCCAAGTACATAAATAATACCAATTTCACTTTGCAGTGAAATATTCGCGGTATATGTTTTAATAAATAACCTCCGCTTAATAACGGCGTATAATGTCTATTTTAACAATCAATATATAGCAATCATCATTCAAACATACATTCAAGCAATTTTAAATCTAACTATTTAAAATATAAATCGAAACAGATTCGACTGAGTGAGAAGTTCTCTCCTTGATTTCAATTCCGTTTCAGCATTTTATTTCGAATAAAATTAAACAAGCGTTTAATTTTATCCAAAATTTCCACTAGCTCCAAACGATTCCAATCCAGTTCCATAGCGTAATATTCGTCAATACGAACCCATCGCAATTTGTTTCGTCCAAAACAGACCTCGCATCAACAAGTTATGATAATTTAAAGATTATACAAATTTGAAATATAATTAATTACAATTAATTTTCATTTCCTAACCCTATCACTTCTGGACCGTTAGATTTCCAAGCTCAAACATCAGACCGTTGAAGCCTTCTTCCTTCCCCATGTTATTCCTAGGTCACGAACGAAAGAAAGCAACCCAAGCCGCCTCTAGGGTTTAAATTTTCGAGCCACTTCCGTTCGACTTCGCTACGATCAAGTACCACCACTCGAAACGTCTTTGCAAACTCCATCATCGGCCACAAAGGCTTCAAACTCGGATGCCTATTTTGCACGAAATTCGAGAATTCACGGCCATGAACGGGAGCAATTTGTCGTTGATCCACTTGATCAAAACTGATCATCACTGTATATAATTAAAGCTCTCACGAATCTCTACAACATTGTAGTTGAACATTTCTTCAATTTATTTGTGGATTTGAAGTTAATGAGGGAGAAAGATGAACAAATTTCGGCCATTGTTCTTGGAGGTGGCGGCTGGAGCATTTTGAAACCCTAGGGTTGTTTATTTTTGCAAAAATGAATTGTTGAGGTGCTTATATAGAAAATTCATGAATTACTATTCATCCAAAATTTTCCGAACTCCAAACGAAGCGTGCCGGCTGGCGTTTGTAGGGTTTACCCCGCGTTCCGAACACAATGGAATGTGTTTCGGAGGCCAATTCGATCATCTGTGCGAGTTACAGCAATAAACGATCGATTTTAAATTAAACCGATTAACTAATTTTCTATGCATTTTGGCTTGCCCCGGAAAAACGGTAAATCCGATTGACTTGAAATTTGAAATCTTACAATAATATCACATTATGGATCCGATGAAACTAGTTTCGTCGAAATGCGAGTCTGTTTAAAAAATGGCTATTTTAACTCGTCAATTAAATATTAAAATATTCAATTTTCATAGATTAACTTTAAATTCGATTTTAAAAGTTCTATAACATCATTATAACTTCAATATGATAAAATAAAATTTTACAAATCATTTTTAATCATATTAAACTCAATTTCAATTATTTCTGCAATTTCAGCTTTAAATAATCGATTTAATTATCCAATTAAATCTAGATATTCGAAATAAAATTTATTTAACTGTTTAATTCCACTTTTTAATATCTAAATTCAATTAAATATATGAATTTTAATTAATAGAAATTCTGGGCCGTTACAAAGTTCCCCCCTTAAAAGAATTTCGTCTTCGAAATTACCAAGTAAGAAAAAGTTATATAATCCATTAATTTTCCCAAAATCATAGTTAAACTTCTTACAATACTTTACTAAGTTTCAAATCATACTTAGTTATCTTTTCAAACCAAAATCAATGTTATAGTTTTCACAAAATTTTCCAATTTTCTCAAAAATATTCTAACGCCTTAAATTTTCAGAAAAATTCGCCAGAGTCTCCTTTGCGCGGCTCAATCCAAAACAAAAATGATAGTATATATATATATATATCAAAAATATACATCTCATCAAGTGATGAGGCATCCCATAGGGAAAAAAGTGTAATAGTACGGTATGTAATCCGAGATATGTACCTTATATATTATTAGCGAGCGTATACGGCTAATATAGCGCAAAAGCGAACTCCAATTGCGAAGCAAGCGCAATCCGCACCTACTAAACACTCAACAAACTATGAGAAACATGTATATATAAAAATAATATCAATATACATCATATAGCAACATAACTACTACATGTGCCAACATAGCAAATGCAACAAAACAACAAATGCAACCACCAAATCAATATAAATTCACTTCTCATTAATATTCATTGGACTGGTTTTCAATTTAATCACATTTGATTCATTAACATTGAATGTTTATCAACTTGGTTTATATTCACTAGTTAATATTCAAGTTGGTTCACTTCCAAATCAAATTCAATTCTATTTAAGATTCACTTAACTTCCAATTTGATTTCCAATTACTTTAGCTTTCAATTTATCAATTTAATATCATTAACACTTAATGAATTATATACAATCATATAACAACCAATGTATATTCATTACAACCCAATTTATTCAATTTACATTTCTTTACATTCAATTTGGTTCAACACTTTTGATTCCAATTGGTTGATATTAAATTGACCTCCATTCAATTATTCCATTTCCAATTATATTAACTTCCAACTTCTATTAATTCAATTACTTTAGCTTCCAATTTGTTTAGTATTAAATGGGCTTCCATCCAATTATTCAATTAGATTTAAATGAATTAACACTTATATTCATTGTTTCATATCAATTATTTACATTCAATAGATTAACATTCCATCCATTCACATTAGATTGATTAATATTCAATCTGTTTATTAATTCAATTGCTAATCTTTTTAACTATATAAAGTTGAATTTCATTTATATAACTCAAGTTCATATTTTAATGACTTCATTTCATTAATTCACTTATTATTTTATTTTGATACCAATATCAACTTCATTCAACTTTACTTAAGTTATATTCCATTTCAACATCATTTGTTTATCTTAACTTAAAATTCCACTTATAAATTCAGTTCAGATTTCAATTCTATGGTAAATTCTATTTAACTTTTACCAAAGCTAAATTTATTAACTCATATTATAAGTTCAAAACTTATTTCACTTATATTCATCAATTTACAACTTGGATTTTTATTCATTCACTTATACTTATTTTAATTTAACTCCATTCTTTAAGTTAAATTTATTCTATCAAAATTCAAATTATATAAGTTATCGACTCATTTATCATTCCCACGAATATTTTAAATAGGATTCCAGAGTCCTTTCAAATTTTTTCAAAACCATTTTCGAAATCAATTCAAATTTTCCTTTGAATTTCCAGAACCAAATACAAATTTTCCAAACAACTTTCATTTAAAATAATCTGGCAGCAATTCCTCTTTTGGAAACCCGAAAATGAACACCGATGATGTTGCAATCATCATCGGAATTATTTTCCAGCGACCTGAAAGAGTTTAGAGATTTCATCCCTTCAAAACACTTTTACAAATCCTTTGAAATTCATTTTCAAAATCAAAAGGGAATTAACTCTCCAAATCTCCAAAATTTTCAAATTCAGTTTTAATTACAACCCATATTTATAAATATATGCATACCGTTTCACTTCTTATATGTAAGATTATTTCACAATTGTAAATTATATCAATTATAATCCCATACTTTATAATTCTACGCTTATACAATTCATTCTTTTGATAATAAGTTTTATTTAACTTATTCAAACAACTTTCATTTACTTGCATACATTCTTACAATTTCAACAATCAACAATCAATTTATATACACTTAATAATCCTGAAAAATTATTTCCTTTATATATCAAATATAATCGAGGTAAAATTATTTAATTTATCCAATTTAAAATGATACTATGTCGTCTTGCCTCGTCTAAGAGTTTAGAAATCCCTATCGATAATATGGCGTCCCACATACTGACCAAAATTCACAAACAGCTCAACGGATAAGAAAACACAATATAAAACATTTTTATATTCACTAACAAATACGCGCTCATATCTATTATTACACTCACCCTCATTCTAGAGTACTATTGACTCTGTCCCTAATGAGTAACACCCAACAGATCCATGGTTGTCGCTTAACTATATGCTCTGATACCAAATGTAACGTTTTCGATTTTACGACTCTCGAAAACCGACATCAATACATTCACTGTATCAACTGCCGAGCAATCGAATGCTGGAAAACCGAAATGTTATGGTTAAAGAAGAAGAAAAAGGTAGAAGAAGAGAGAAAAAGATGGAACAGAACAGAAAGAAACAACAGAACAATATCAGAATCTCACAATCGCAGCGGAACAACATATAATAGATAAATGAATAATCTTTAAAACAAAGAACTATATCAGTTATTACATTACATCAAATTACATTACATCACAACATAAGAGTGTACAACAACAAACAGCGGAAAAGAAATACTATATACTAGTTTGATACGTCATGCTCTCCAGCTTGCCTCCAATTCTCTACAGCAACTCCCAAATTCCAGAATATCCTGATAACCTAACTCTAGACTGCCCGTGCAGAAATTGGTGGGCACCCAGAGTTTAGGAAGGGAAACAATAAACTCCAGGTCAGTCATGTGACTGGTGTGAGAAATTAAAACAGTTTCTCTTTAAAACAAAGAACATGATAATTTTAAAATAGATTCGCAATGCTTTTTGGAAAATGAGACTACCATAAGGCCTCCCACACACACACATAAAGCAAACGCAGAATCAGAGGAGATTTCTCCTTATGATAGTCAAAGATGCTTGATACGCATTAAAAAGAAACATTTGATATTATTACTAGTGCATAGTGTAAAAAATATTTCGAAAGTAGGATATAAAGCTTAGCCAACATACGAACAGTATCGTCCAACATACGACCAGTATCATATGCCTACTATAGCTACCATCTAAACAGTGGTGACCGCCATAAGTAAATGGTAGGTTCTACAACTAAAACCGTACAGGGTTTCGTATTGGAGTTTAGATTTCCAACAAATGGTCAGGCCAAGGAACTTCCCATTGCCACATGGAAACGCCTCTGGAAAGATGCCTCGAGAACCTAACCGGATCTCTGCCAACACAAGGCCAGGTTACCCCTAACTGGGTAACTACTGACACGAATATGTCATCTTCCGATCGTAACCGATCTATCCGAGGATCCTCGATTCCAACAACCACAAAGTAATAAATTTCCAGCAACAACATAGGTTAAATATCTGGGCTCCATACCATGACACCACCTCTATCTGGAAGGAATGACATACACTAAAGGGGCGCTACCCCCTAATAATCTTGCTGCATCCTTCCTGTTTTGACCATTTTCGAGGTGTGAGGTCCGACGAAGTCTCGTCCACAAAGCTACGCTTTATATGAAAGCTGTGCTTTGATTCACAAATGCTCAATAACACTTAGCATATCACACTACCAAATTGGGAGTATATCACTAATAACCTTCAACTACATAACCACTGAGCTCGTATGTCTCAAAGAAGGGTGTTAAGCTAAGAGAATAAATTCTCTGCCACCAACAGAAATATATTTGAAAGAAATCAGCATTATATCTCAATTTGTAATGTCAGACATACAATCCATACAAGTCTGTTCCAGGATCGAACAGAACCGAAGGCACTTCCAAAGAAGCCCTTGCAATCCAGATACTCACTAATCACGTCCGGACTTCCCGTCACTAAGGGTGATAAAACCTCTATATCGGAGATCAACCGATGCAGAGTAACTCGACGGTAATCCTTCCATTTTCAAAAATATCTGGTCTACAACACCGATCTTCAAATACAATCCATAACGACGTATCACATATTCGAAATGGGTTATACGACCCAAGGTCCTTTCCCGGCTAACCCGAATAGTGAGCGCTTATTCAAAAATAAGTGTGGCATTCAAATTCAAGCAATTCACAACAAATACCTATTTAAAGGTAAATATTGATAGTCGGTTATTTAACTATCAATAGGCATGCACAACATCACCAAATTCCAAATAATTACCCAAACTATTTATTTTCCAAAAATATCTTTACTAGATATATTTTTCCACACTTCAAAAATAAAAAAACGTTTATTTTTAAACAAATATCCCTTTTCATTTATAAATTCCATAGTGAATTTATATTTCAAATTATCTATTGATATCCGATTTTCAATCGATTTCAAATATTCACTTTCCATTTATCTTTGAAAAGATAAATTCCCAAAAGCGTTCTATTTCATATTGGAAAAGCATTTCCCTACTTATTTAATAATAAGTAATTCACAAATCTATTTGTTTTCAACATTTGAAAACTTCGATATACTTAAATCAAAATTAAGTATATATTTCATTCTTTAAGAAAACATTCTTTTAAACACATTTATTTGAGTCAAAACGAATGTTGCGTAAAACATCATTACGACGACCCAAATCAATAGTATAGGGACTCGAAATTTAGATAGATATATAAATCCCAATACTATATAAAACATTTCCTTTTGGAAATCATTTACTATAACAACAGTGTTATAGTCCACCATTTTCTTCTATTTCTCGAAAACGTCTATTTCAACAATGAATGTTGAAATCTATGTTTCGATATTTAACACATTTTAAAACATCGTTAAAACAATTAACTTCAATTTTTAATGTCACTTTCCCAAAACATATCCATTTTACTTAATAATATATTCACCGTCCAAAATCATGAATTTATTTCACTAACCAAATTTCAATATTTTCTACACTTTTTATTTCAAGAATTTATCCACTAACCAAAATCGTGGATATAATTCCCTTAATAACCTTCTATATTAAATTCATCAAATTTGATTGATTTCGGATTTATAAAACAACGTTTATAATTTTCAACTCTATTTATAAAAACTTCGATTTATAAATCTCCTTTAATGACCAATTCAATTTATAACTCAATTTATTTACCAAAAGTCCATATTATAAGTTAAGTACTTATAATTCATTTATTTACCAAATCGTTCCTTTAAAACTTCACAAATTTTAAATCTTATTACTTATAAGATTTCATTTATTACCTTATTTTCAACAATAGCTGAACTTCTTTTATAATTCCATTATTTTGATTTATAAAATATATATTTTATAAATCTCATCTACAAACCATTTATACTTTATTTTACACTTATAAAATCCTTTAATAATTCCAATATTTTAAATTTATAAATATCAATTTTGTACATCTTTTATATAAACCGTTTATAATAATTCAAAAATTTCAATTTAAACCATTTTATAAATTAATCAACTATTTATTTCAAAAATCACACTTTGGTTATATTTCACAAAAATTCTAATTTTTTTTATAACTTTAAAATTTTAACGTTTATTTATTTAAAATGAATCAATTCAAAATTTTGATAAAACATATAATTTAAAAAATCACCTTAAAATCCTTTTTAAATCAAAAATCATTCTTTTAATATTTTTAAAATTCCAAAAATGGGTCCAGTGATGTAACACACCAAATAGTCAAACACGACAACAAAGACATCATATATCAGTATATGATAATCAACACATATCAAAATATCTGCAATCAAATAAATATTGGTGAGGAATCCAGTTGGATCCCTCCAACCTATTTCCCTACATCCACAAACCTTAGCACAATACTAATTCCGTTCCAATACGGAATTATCGTGGTATATAGGATTTATAAAATATTATCCGCTATTATGCGACGCAATAGGGTCTCATCCGCTATATAATGCGGGAAATCAACTCCAAGTACATAAATAATACCAATTTCACTTTGTAGTGAAATATTCGCGGTATATGTTTTTAATAAATAACCTCCGCTTAATAACGGCATATAATGTCTATTTTAACAATCAATAGATAGCAATCATCATTCAAACATACATTCAAGCAATTTTAAATCTAACTATTTAAAATATAAATCGAAATAGATTCGATTGAGTGAGAAGTTCTCACATTGATTTCAATTCCGTTTCAGCTTTTTATTTCGAACAAAATTAAACAAGCGTTTAATTTTACCCGAAATTTCCACTAGTGTAACAACCGGGATTTTTGTAAATTTTAATTATCGACAAAATGATGATTTAATCTAGTTGACAATTGATATTGAGTTTTAAATTGTATTTTAATTTCTTTAATAAAATTGTTATACGTGGTTAGAGATTTTAAATCAATCTGAAATTCATTTTCTTTTGATTTGTATAATCCTCTATTAAACATTGTAAGTAGAGTAAATAAGAATTGTAAAATGTTGTTTGGGAATTTGAATCAAATTGATATTCTTTTAAACAATTTTCAAATGAGTGAAATGGGCTTTATATTGTGAATCTAGCCCATGTTTGTATTTCTTTGTTGCCGCTCTCTTTTGTCAAGGAGATATCGGTTCCCCCTTTCATTTTTTCGTGAAAACCCTAGATCTAAACGGAAAAAAATGGCGACATCGTTCGTTCCTCCCTCCTTCATTTTCGAATACCCGACCCAATTCATTTTCGCGTGGAAAACCATAAGTCTAAGAAAAAGAAATGGTGGCTCTGTCTTCTCGTTCGTTCCTCTTAGCTCGGAAATTTGGGCAAGCTCGTCTCGTCGTCAAATTGGGGCTTCGTGCAATGTCAATCATTTGTGAACGATTGTGGCTGCTCCTCGATTAATCGAGTTCGACTTTGCCTTCTCGACCGGAAAAAGGTGAGTAAACGACCCTCACTCACATCTAATTTAAGCTCGTTATTCGTGAATCTTGTTGTTTACTTTCTCGGCTACCACTGCTATGAACTTGAGTGGTTTACCACTCACATATAGTTCATATCATTTTCGGTGATTTCTGGAATGTGCTTATTCGTGACTTGGGTATTTCATTATTTGAATTGTCAGTTGTTTATCTCGGCAGTTTCGTTTGGATGTTGATGTCTTCCTGACTTTGTTTTGCTGGTATATTCAGAAATTATTTGATTACCATGATTTTTATTCATTTCGTGGTTATTACAGTGTTGGATCCTTTTTGAGTTTGATCATTTTGATTACTGGCATTTTAATGGCTCCGTCCATTCAAAATGATTTACTTTGTTATGTGGTTGATGAGTTTGTTTGACTTGGCCAGATTTTCGTTGTATCCACTACTTGCTTGTAGTTGTCTCTGGTTGTAGTCTTCGTTCTACTGTTGCCTGGGCTTCTTTGTGTGTCACTGCATATTTGATTGCACTGTCCACATGAGTTTGCTTTGATTTCATTCTTGAGCTTTTGCATTCTTGTACCTTTAGTTATATTCCTGGTAGTCTGATACTTGTTTCAGTTTGTTGTACACTACTCTTTTGATATTGCAGTCTTCACTCTGGCCATACTGTATCCTTTCAGTTGAGCCTTGTTTAGTTGGTATAGCTTGCTTGATCCTTTTGTCTACATACATCATTGTAGGTTCTTTTGAGTCGTGATCTTATCTGCCTTAATTCTGATACATGAATCTGGTCCTTGTTAGTATTTGGTTGTAGTCTAGTCGGATTCATGCATTTAGTTGCATCACTGATCCTTGCATTGTGGTTTCATGACTGCATTGCACTACTTCATGTATGGATTTAGTTCTGTTCCTGGTGTTCATGATACATCACTGTGTTGCCTCATTGTTTTCCAGTCTTCAGCCTGCATCATTGTTTTTGTGATGCTTTGATTTGTTGCACTCAGTTGATTGTTGGTGCCTTCTTGAATTTCCAGTCTTGTTCATTAACCTTGTGTTGAACCTATTTGTATAATTGGGTTTGACCTTGTTTTTGATTCTGTACATTTCTCCGGCTTGACGTCTGTTTGTAGCCTCGCTCGTCTACTTGAGGCCTGGCATTTTATACCATCTCTGTTGATGTTGATTTGTTGAGCCGCATATATGATTTGCTCATTTGTGCATTCCTGTAGTTACTTGGGCTTGTTCTGTAGCTTGCTTTGACAATTGTATTTAGTTATCATGTAATTCTCCTTGGCTTTGACATTGCTGAGTCTTTGCCTTTGGTATTATTTTGTGGTATTTACTTTAGTTTACTGTTATCTGAACTGTTGCCTCTGATCTTGTTTGGTATTGATTTAGACTGTTCCCAGGAATTCGAGGGTGATTGCACTCATGTGCTCGTCACTGGTTGATGTGCATATGATTGTTCCCGACCCGTAGTAATGTAATCTTCATATCTTTCTGGAGTTTGCACTGTTATGTTGTACAGTTTCATATGGGTTGTTATTACACTTGTGTTGAACCCGATTTCGGGGTTTGACCTTGTGATCATTCTTGACTTTCACTGAGCTTTTGGGTATCTCTTGCGATAGTGGCGAGGCAGTACACGCGTGCGTGTACTGCAGCCCTATCAGTTTTGACAGTTTTAAAGTGATGTTCCAATTTGTTAAATTGTTTCGTTGGTTAGTTTCAATATTTTGAAGTTGTATTCTGATTTGGACTGTTGATTTGTCGTTTGACACTGTTTAGTGTTATACACGCCGTTATCCAATTCTCGTATCGAGAGTTGGATATACGAGATTTTTTGTGACTGTCGTCTAATTGTTATTTGATTATTATTGCTTCTGTGCATTAATAACTGAGTTTGAATTAGACTGACCCGTGTATTATTTTCTTTTGAATGTAATACTCGGGTCAGACCCGAGTTATTTCAGGTTGTAGATTTCCTTCTTTGAGTTGCTGTTCGGGATATGAAGACTTTTTACATCTTTTGAAGTGGTCTTCGTCGTTTTGTAGTAGTCGTGTCGTTGTATAGGATGATATGTATTCATGTATATTAGTTGATAATGTACTTGTTTATATAACTTCCAGAGTCGACAGTTGTAGTTGTATCATATGTATTGTGTCAACTATGTTGTAACTGACATCAGTTATATATATGAGATTTTTGTTAATCTGTGTTCCGCATTTATATTATCTGTGTTATTGTTATATCTAATGTCCTAAACTATTATGAACTATCGTAGTTTGTTTTATACTGATAATTGGATATGTCGATGGGAGTAAATAAATAATTGATGAAAAATAAAAAGTATATACCACTCCTATCGAGATAATCAATATTAGTGTAAGGCCAATTACGGATGGTCGCTCCTATCCAGCCTTATTCTTTGTAATAATAGACAGTATTTCTTTTAATACTCTTTGTTATTATGAGCATAGAGGTGGGGCGTTACAGTTGGTATCAGAGCTTGGGGTTTATGGACATAATATAAAACATAACTTGGATGGAACATATGTTACAACTATTAGTCGATGTTTTATTTGTGATTTGAGTCAAAACTAAAGTTTTAAATTTTGATGAAATTTTTAAATAATCTTTATTTAAAAATAAAAAGTGAAACTGTGTTTTGTTGATTTGATTGAATTGTATTCTGTTTATCAGAGTGTGCAGCGGAAATAGTGAAACTGTCTTCGCTGAGTACCACTGACAATCTTTTTGATTTAAAAATCAAAATATGAAATTGATATGAATTCCAATTGTTGTTTACATAGCTGTAATTATTTTGTTTCTTTGAGAATTTCGAATCCAAATTGAGGATTCGAAGAAATTGCAGATGTGTGATTTTTGTTGAAATTTCCGTTGGCTTTCTTTTGTACTAATCATCTATTGATTAGATTTTTGCTGTTTTGAATTATCTTTATTGAAGATATATTCGAATGATTTTTTTGTTCATTTTGTAGTACGTGCAAAAATTTGAATTGCACGTTATTGTATTTATTTTACGTTGAACCGATGCTTGGTTATGAAACGTATTTTGTTGCCGTTATTTTTATAACGAGATTTTTACACCAGTGCTATATTTTTGAAGCACTGTGTTTTGTTGACAATTTTAATGAATGAAAATTCACTGATGTCACATTTTGATGTGAATTTTTTTGATAAGATTTTTGATGTTTTAAAATTACTGTCGCTTTGACTTCAGTAACCGTCAAATTTTAAAAGTGGATTTTCAAGCGGTTATTCCGCAATGCTGATCTTGAGATACGATTTTATGATGTTTTGAGAAGTAAAATTTCTTTATCGAAATTGTTACTAATTTGCTGCTTTAATCACGTGATTGGGAAAATCGTTTTAAAATGAAAATTGTTTTATAAATCTTTAACAGTTTGCGTTTTCAAAAGAATGAGAAAGCGACTTAAACGATTCAGCAAAATCGAGGATTATGACCCCTTTCTTTTACTGTTTCGCTTAACTCCGGACTTGCCAAGTTAAGAATGTGAATTGTTATTTTTACGAAATAAATAAAATTGTTTTCAGAAATTTTACAGTTTGCGTTTTCAAAAGAATGAGAAAGCGACTTAAACGATTCAGCAAAATCGAGGATTATGACCCCTTTCTTTTACCGATTCGCTTAATTCCGGACTTGTCCGTTTGTGAATGTAAAGTGTATTTTTATAAAATACACAATTTTGCACTTTCAAGGAAACGATGAAGAGATTTAAACGATTTAGCAAAAGTGCGTAGTATGGAACCACACTTTTACTATTTCGGTTAATTCCGGACTCGTTAATTGAATATCTGCTGTTTGATGATTTTGATGAATTTTACACTTTCAAGGAAACGATGAAGAGAATCAAACGATTTAGTAAAACACGTGGTATGGGACATGTGCGTTTGCTATTTCGGTTAATTCCGGACTCGTTAATTGAAATATTTGATGCTTTCGTGTGCTTTCAAGCCACTATGATGGACCTTCGGGTCATATGATGGACCTTCAGGTCAAATACCAGTACTAGACCTTCGGGTCACTCTGCGGACCTTCGGGTCAATCTGATGGGCGCCAAAATTATGTTGAGTACTTGGTAGGCTTCGGCCATTTGTTGATGCACGTGCGGCGAATTAAAAACTCGCCATCTGATGGGATCGATCCAAGCTTTTATGTTGATTTTCTAGTCTTCTTAATTGATTTCTAGATATTTGTTGCTTCCAATTATCTGCAGGTAATTGGATATTTGTTGATATGAGTTCTGATTATCGTTTTTGATAATCGGATATTTGTTGTTTCTAATTATCGCTTGTGATAATTAGATATTTGTTGATATGAGTTCTGATTATCGTTTTTGATAATCAGATATTTGTTGTTTCTAATTATCGCTTGTGATAATTAGATATTTGTTGATATGAGTTCTGATTATCGTTTTTGATAATCGGATATTTGTTGTTTTTAATTATCGCTTTAGATAATTAAATATTTTTTGATTTGAGATTTAATTATCGCTTTAGATAATTAAATATTTGCTGATTTCAGATTTAATTATCGCTTTAGATAATTAAATATTTTCTGATTTGATATTTAATTATCTCTTTAGATAATTAAATATTTGTTGATTTGAGATTTAATTATCGCTTGAGATAATTAAATACTTGTTGATTTGAGATTTAATTATCGCTTGAGATAATTAAATATTTGTTGATTTGAGATTTAATTATCGCTTTAGATAATTAAATATTTGTTGATTAGAAATTTGATTATCGTTTTTGATAATCGAATATTTGTTGAATTTGAAATTTGATTATCGTTTTTGATAATCAAATATTTGTTGAATTTGAAATTTGATTATCGTTTTGATAATCGAATATTTGTTGAATTTGAAATTTGATTATCGTTTTTGATAATCGAATATTTGTTGAATTTTGAAATTTGATTATCGTTTTGATAATCGAATATTTGTTGAATTTGAAATTTGATTATCGTTTTTGTTAATCGAATATTTGTTGAATTTGAAATTTGATTATCGTTTTTGATAATCGAATATTTGTTGAATTTTGAAATTTGATTATCGTTTTGATAATCGAATATTTGTTGAATTTGAAATTTGATTATCGTTTTTGATAATCGAATATTTGTTGAATTTGAAATTTGATTATCGTTTTTGATAATCGAATATTTGTTGAATTTTGAAATTTGATTATCGTTTTGATAATCGAATATTTGTTGAATCTGAAATTTGATTATCGTTTTTGATAATCGAATATTTGTTGAATTTTGAAATTTGATTATCGTTTTTGATAATCGAATATTTGTTGAATTTGAAATTTGATTATCGTTTTTGATAATCGAATATTTGTTGAATTGGAAATTTAATTATCGTTTTGCTAATTTGCTGTTTTCTATCTATCTCTATCTCTATTGATAAGTAGCTTTTGTTGTTCTTCTAATTATCGTATCGATGATTAGACATTGTTGCTTTATGATTCTCTGTATTTTAATTATCTAGTTGATAATTGAAGATTGCTGGTAATTGTGTTTATCCAGTTTTACTGTTTTCTGATTATCTATTGATAATTAGGCTTTGTTGAGAATTTGTGAATTTCTTATATGGGATTAAAAGATTTCTTTGGTATTTGTGTTCCCGATCTGTATTTTCTAGCTTAACCGGTTTATGTTAGAAAAATAATTGTTAAAGACAACTTTAATTATGAAAATTGCGGGGACGCAATTTTTATAAGGAGGGGAGTCTGTAACAACCGGGATTTTTGTAAATTTTAATTATCGACAAAATGATGATTTAATCTAGTTGACAATTGATATTGAGTTTTAAATTGTATTTTAATTTCTTTAATAAAATTGTTATACGTGGTTAGAGATTTTAAATCAATCTGAAATTCATTTTCTTTTGATTTGTATAATCCTCTATTAAACATTGTAAGTAGAGTAAATAAGAATTGTAAAATGTTGTTTGGGAATTTGAATCAAATTGATATTCTTTTAAACAATTTTCAAATGAGTGAAATGGGCTTTATATTGTGAATCTAGCCCATGTTTGTATTTCTTTGTTGCCGCTCTCTTTTGTCAAGGAGATATCGGTTCCCCCTTTCATTTTTTCGTGAAAACCCTAGATCTAAACGAAAAAAAATGGCGACATCGTTCGTTCCTCCCTCCTTCATTTTCGAATACCCGACCCAATTCATTTTCGCGTGGAAAACCATAAGTCTAAGAAAAAGAAATGGTGGCTCTGTCTTCTCGTTCGTTCCTCTTAGCTCGGAAATTTGGGCATGCTCGTCTCGTTGTCAAATTGGGGCTTCGTTCAATGTCAATCATTTGTGAACGATTGTGGTTGCTCCTCGATTAATCGAGTTCGACTTCGCCTTCTCGACCGGAAAAAGGTGAGTAAACGACCCTCACTCACATCTAATTTAAGCTCGTTATTCGTGAATCTTGTTGTTTACTTTCTCGGCTACCACTGCTATGAACTTGAGTGGTTTACCACTCACATATAGTTCATATCATTTTCGGTGATTTCTGGCATGTGCTTATTCGTGACTTGGGTATTTGATTATTTGAATTGTCAGTTGTTTATCTCGGCAGTTTCGTTTGGATGTTGATGTCTTCCTGACTTTGTTTTGCTGGTATATTCAGAAATTATTTGATTACCATGATTTTTATTCATTTCGTGGTTATTACAGTGTTGGATCCTTTTTGAGTTTGATCATTTTGATTACTGGCATTTTAATGGATCTGTCCATTCAAAATGATTTACTTTGTTATGTGGTTGATGAGTTTGTTTGACTTGGCCAGATTTTCGTTGTATCCACTACTTGCTTGTAGTTGTCTCTGGTTGTAGTCTTCGTTCTACTGTTGCCTGGGCTTCTTTGTGTGTCACTGCATATTTGATTGCACTGTCCACATGAGTTTGCTTTGATTTCATTCTTGAGCTTTTGCATTCTTGTACATTTAGTTATATTCCTGGTAGTCTGATACTTGTTTCAGTTTGTTGTACACTACTCTTTTGATATTGCAGTCTTCACTCTGGCCATACTGTATCCTTTCAGTTGAGCCTTGTTTAGTTGGTATAGCTTGCTTGATCCTTTTGTCTGCATACATCACTGTAGATTCTTTTGAGTCGTGATGTTATCTGCCTTAATTCTGATACATGAATTTGGTCCTTGTTAGTATTTGGTTGTAGTCTAGTCGGATTCATGCATTTAGTTGCATCACTGATCCTTGCATTGTGGTTTCATGACTGCATTGCACTACTTCATGTATGGCTTTAGTTCTGTTCCTGGTGTTCATGATACATCACTGTGTTGCCTCATTGTTTTCCAGTCTTCAGCCTGCATCATTGTTTTTGTGATGCTTTGATTTGTTGCACTCAGTTGATTGTTGGTGCCTTCTTGAATTTCCAGTCTTGTTCATTAACCTTGTGTTGAACCTATCTGTATAATTGGGTTTGACCTTGTTTTTGATTCTGTACATTTCTCCGGCTTGACGTCTGTTTGTAGCCTCGCTCGTCTACTTGAGGCCTGGCATTTTATACCATCTCTGTTGATGTTGATTTGTTGAGCCGCATATATGATTTGCTCATTTGTGCATTCCTGTAGTTACTTGGGCTTGTTCTGTAGCTTTCTTTGACAATTGTATTTAGTTGTCATGTAATTCTCCTTGGCTTTGACATTGCTGAGTCTTTGCCTTTGGTATTATTTTGTGGTATTTACTTTAGTTTACTGTTATCTGAACTGTTGCCTCTGATCTTGTTTGGTATTGATTTAGACTGTTCCCAGGAATTCGAGGGTGATTGCACTCATGTGCTCGTCACTGGTTGATGTGCATATGGTTGTTCCCGACCCGTAGTAATGTAATCTTCATATCTTTTTGGAGTTTGCACTGTTATGTTGTACAGTTTCATGTGGGTTGTTATTACACTTGTGTTGAACCCGATTTCGGGGTTTGACCTTGTGATCATTCTTGACTTTCACTGAGCTTTTGGGTATCTCTTGCGATAGTGGCGAGGCAGTACACGCATGCGTGTACTGCAGCCCTATCAGTTTTGACAGTTTTAAAGTGATGTTCCAATTTGTTAAATTGTTTCGTTGGTTAGTTTCAATGTTTTGAAGTTGTATTCTGATTTGGACGGTTGATTTGTCGTTTTACACTGTTTAGTGTTATACACGCCGTTATCCAATTCTCGTATCGAGAGTTGGATATACGAGATTTTTTGTGACTGTCGTCTAATTGTTATTTGATTATTATTGCTTCTGTGCATTAATAACTGAGTTTGAATTAGACTGACCCGTGTATTATTTTCTTTTGAATGTAATACTCGGGTCAGACCCGAGTTATTTCAGGTTGTAGATTTCCTTCTTTGAGTTGCTGTTCGGGATATGAAGACTTTTTACATCTTTTGAAGTGGTCTTCGTCGTTTTGTAGTAGTCGTGTCGTTGTATAGGATGATATGTATTCATGTATATTAGTTGATAATGTACTTGTTTATATAACTTCCAGAGTCGACATTTGTAGTTGTATCATATGTATTGTATCAACTATGTTGTAACTGACATCAGTTATATATATATGAGATTTTTGTTAATCTGTGTTCCGCATTTATATTATCTGTGTTATTGTTATATCTAATGTCCTAAACTATTATGAACTATCGTAGTTTGTTTTATACTGATAATTGGATATGTCGATGGGAGTAAATAAATAATTGATGAAAAATAAAAAGTATATACCACTCCTATCGAGATAATCAATATTAGTGTAAGGCCAATTACGGATGGTCGCTCCTATCCAGCCTTATTCTTCGTAATAATAGACAGTATTTCTTTTAATACTCTTTGTTATTATGAGCATAGAGGTGGGGCGTTACAACTAGCTCCAAACAATTCCAATCCAGTTCCATAGCGTAGTATTCGTCAATACGAACCCGTCGCAATTTGTTTCGTCCAAAACAGACCTCGCATCAACAAGTTATGATAATTTAAAGATTATACAAATTTGAAATATAATTAATTACAATCAATTTTCATTTCCTAACCCTATCACTTCTGGACCGTTAGATTTCCAAGCTCCAACATCAGACCATTGAAGCCTTCTTCCTTCCCCACGTTATTCCCAAGTCACGAACGAAAGAAAGCAACCCAAGCCGCCTCTAGGGTTTAAACTTTCGAACCACTTCCGTTCGACCTCGCTCCGATCAAGTACCACCACTCGAAACGCCTTCGCAAACTCCATCATCGGCAACAAAGGCTTCGAACTTGGATGCCTATTTTGTACGAAATTCAAGAATTCACGGCCACGAACGGGAGCAATTTGTCGTTGATCCACTTGACCAAAAACGATCATCACCGTATATAATTAAAGCCCTCACGAATCTCTACAACATTGTAGTTGAACATTTCTTCAATTGATTTTTGGATTTGAAGTTAATGAGGGAGAAAGATGAACAAATTTCGGCCATTGTTCTTGGAGGGGGCGGCTGGAGCATTTTGAAACCCTAGGGTTGTTTATTTTTGCAAAAATGAATTGTTGAGGTGCTTATATAGTAAATTCACGAATTACTATTCATCCAAAATTTTCCGAACTCCAAATAAAGCATGCCGGTTGGCACTTTTGGGGTTTACCCCATGTTCCGAACATAATGGAACGTGTTTCGAAGGACAATTCGATCATCTGTGCGAGTTACGGAAATAAACGATCGATTTTAAATTAAACCGATTAACTAATTTCTATGTGTTTTGGCTTGCCCCGGACAAACGATAAATCCGATTGACTTGAAATTTGAAATCTTACAATAATATCACATTACAGATCCGATGAAACTGGTTTCGTCGAAATCCAAGATTGTTTGAAAAATGGCTATTTTAACTCGTCAATTAAATATTAAAATATTCAATTTTCACAGATTAACTTTAAATTCGATTTTAAAAGTTCTATAACATCATTATAACTTCAGTATGATAAAATAAAATTTTGCAAATCATTTTTAATCATATTAAAATCAATTTCAATTATTTCTGTAATTTCAGCTTTAAATAATCGATTTAATTATCCAAATAAACCTAGATATTCGAAATAAAATTTATTTAACTGTTTAATTCCACTTGTTAATATTTAAATTCAATTAAATATATGAATTTTAATTAATAGAAATTCTGGGTCGTTACAAAGGACTAAAGATGTAACGACCCTGAACTTTGAACAATTTAAATTGAATGTATTTAATAAATTTTAAAAATTTGAATGATGATTTGACTTGAATTTCAAATTATCAGAATGAATTTGGCGATTAAATTTTAGAATTTAATCTATTGAAAGTTCAATAAAAATTTGAGTCTTCAATTTTAAGCTGATTTAAAATATTTCAAAGGCTTGTAAAGTTCACATTGATAATACTGAAGATAATAGAAGCTTCAGAATTGAATTTGAAAGTGATTTGTTCAGTTTTGAAATTTTATCGTTTAAATTGAATTTAAAAATAGCCTTCCGAGGCACAGTCTCAGAATTCGATGAAACCAGTAACATTGGATCCGAAATATTGAATTATTACCGGATTTCAAATTTCGTATTTATCAGAGTTGTTGTGTAAACATAGGACGTATAAAAGCGTTGAAATTTGAATCGAATTCAATTTGATTTTAAAAGACATAAATTTGAACTTGGGTCAACATCGGTACTCTTTGGCCTCAAATCAAAACACTGTAGAGGTAAGGTAGGCACGTTAATATCAACGACTATTCTCTGTTAATCACGTACACTATCTCCTCTTTTTATTTCAACCGAGCTTCCTTTTCACTTCATCGTTGAAAAATAATTCAAAAGAAAAAAAATGAAGAAAAATAATAGCGACTTGTTCTCGTTTTCCTTTGCTTGCAAATTAGGGCTTGATTAATTCGAAGGCGACCGACCTTAGTA
Organism: Allium fistulosum; assembly: GCA_030737815.1. Classification (NCBI taxonomy): domain Eukaryota; kingdom Viridiplantae; phylum Streptophyta; class Magnoliopsida; order Asparagales; family Amaryllidaceae; genus Allium; species Allium fistulosum. The sequence goes on from CM060904.1 coordinate 134,226,939, forward strand.
GTTCGATCGATCGATTTGATTCCTTCACCTCGCTCGCGACTGCTTCAATTTGGGCTGAGGTGAGTAATTTGATTTACTCACATCTAATTCGTGCTTAGTATGATGCTTCGACAGTTTAATTTTTTGTTTGAATGTCGATGATTTTGATAGTTTTAATTCACTCGAGTTTGAACACTTGATGGATTTATGATTTCGGTGATTTTTGGACTTCGTTTATGATAAAGTGGTGCTTTGATTGTTGGTTCGAACTTGCATTGGTTTTGATTTTTTTTGCCTCTATGACTTTGGCAGATTTTGATCCAAACTGTAGTTGTTTTTTTGACTTGGTTTGCAAACTTGATTTTGCGAAAATATTTTGGGTTCGAAACTGTCTTGATTTGAAAATGTTGTCCAATGATTTTTTTGGACTCGTTAGACTGTGACTTCGGCATTGCTTTAAATTGCAGTTTCACTATAGTTGTTTTTGTTCAAAACTGATATTACTTTTGGTCATTTTACTTGTACCATTCGAATCGTGATATCGGTCTTGACTTTGTTTCTGGTATTCGACCTTGGCCATATGTTCATCTGAGTTTGCATTGCATATCATAGCCTTGGTCATTGTAACTGGGGTCTGGTGTGTTTGACATATGTGCAGTCTTGTTCACTTGGTTATGCATTTACATTTCCCTGATCCTGAGTTCATCTCTATGCATTTGCCTTGTTGTCTGGTCCTTGCATTTCCATTTTGCTTTCATTTCTATTGTGTTGGCTTGTTGGTTTAGAGTGGTCGACATTTTATGGTTCAGGTTGCACATTCTTGCTTCCCTGACTTGTACTTCAGCTTTAATATGATGTTGCATTGCCTCACTCATGTATGTATATAGGTGTAGCTTGTCTACATAGTGTCATAGCTGTATGTCTTCTTTGCATACCTGTGCCTTGTTGTTATACTTGACTTGAAACTGCTTCGATTTGAGCTTGTCACTGTGGTCTCTCTGACCTGGAGCCTGTAGTATTGTTGCCTTTGACTTGTGAAATGTTGAACCCGATTCTTCTTGGGTTTGACCTTGTGCTCGTTTGGAACTTCCGTTGATGTTTTTTTTGTATTTCATACTGTAATGGCGAGATAGACGAGAATTATTGTGATTGTCGTCTATTTGATTATTTGATTATTATTGCCTCTATGCACTAATAACTGAGTTTGAATTAGACTGACCCATGTATTATTTTATTTTGAATGTAATACTCGGGTTAGACCGAGTGTTTTGCTGCTTGAAGTTTTTCGGGCAACGAAGTTAGAGAGAGAGGGGGAAACCGCTTCACTTTTCGAGGATTTTGTACTTTAGAAAAAAAATTATCCGCTGTATAAATTTAATTCATTGTATAAACTTGATATTTGTATAAAAGGAAAAAAATTCATTGTTGCGAAATATTATTATTCATGTTTCTATGGCTGATTCTGTTTAAACTCTATTAACTAAATAATAATCCGTTATTTTGAACGTTTCAAGTTGGTTTAACTACCGACTGGGGGCGGTCAAAAGGGCGGGTCGTTACAAAAGTGGTATCAGAGCTTTGGTTTATACAAAGCTTAGTTTATGGCGTTTAATATGAATAGTCACTAGAATCACTTTAAAGAAAGCGTTTTTCAAATCAAAAGAAGTATAAAATTGATTTTTTTGAAAATAAAAGGTATTTTGAAAATTCAAATCCTTTTCGAAAATCCCCCTCCATAAATTTAGGTTTACGATAGTTTCTTTTCGGTATGGTCTCCTTAGATTTGAGTCCCGATCATTCGAAAACCCATTATCGAATTGCTGAGATTTATGAAAAATAAAATATAAGTTAAGCGAATTAATGAATTGGTTTAAATCAAATATTTTGAATATCTACAAAGTAATAACTGGGAAATAAAATGACATGTTAATTTAGTTAGAGCCAAGGGAATCATTGAACTATAACTTGGGAATTTGATTCTGAATTCTTTTGAAAATTGATTTCAAATGTTTTGAAGAACAATACTAGTAGTATATACAGAAAAAAAATTCAAGTAATTTTTTAAAATATTTTCGAAAATAATAAAATAAAATGTTTGAAATAAAATCCGGAGTTGAATCTCAAGTTTGGTTGAATAATAATCCAGAATCTTCTATGTACGTATTATAAAAGTATTAATCTAAGTATAGTTTTGACGCAGCGGATATTACAAAAACAATGTCGATCGTTGAAAGTAGTAATTGGTGGATTGGAAGATACTGAAATGCCCGAATTCGTTGATCCGAAGATACCGAACTCTAGCTATCTCGAACTCGTTGATCGCGCACGATACCGGGTTCAAAGATCTTCAATTCTTCAAGCGTTGATCAAGCGCACTTGATTCCGCGAATCGGCTTCTACAATCGTTGAATCGAGCGCACTCGATTATCCGAAAGAGGAGATAGGAGATTACACTCAACTACCAATTGGTATGAAAGCACAAAGCAATCAAAAGAGAATTTTATTCAAAAATCAACAACCATTACAAAATGACCTTACACGCCTATTTATAGGCTACAACTCAACACAACAGAAAACTTCAAAATATTACAAGTACTTAGGTCGAAAACGACCTACGACCTAGAACAGACGCGACCTATCAAAGTCTCCGACTCAACATAAGCCGTACACGACTTACAACAGAACATATGAAAAACAGACGACTTAACCTATAACAGTTGCGACCTACGACTTAGAATAAGATGGTAGCGACTTAACAGCAGCTTCTTCACACTTTAAAGAATCAACGGTGTAGATTAACTCGGCATGAGATTCTACGGCATCCAATGCTTCAGCGACTTAAAACATTAGCGCATCAGAAACTTCGCGACCTAAGCTTTAGGTCGGTAACGACCTAAAATATGTAGCGACTTAAGGATCAACGGCAGAGATCAATGCGGCATAAGAATCAACGACATCCAGAGTTTTGCGACCTAACAGATAAGCAGTTCCAGAAACTTTACGACCTAAGGCCTCGCGACTTAACTCCTCACGATCTAAAACTTCACGACCTAACTTAGGTCGTTCTGTTTTCCTGCGACCTAACATAGGTCGTAATTTGTTAGGTCGTATCACCTTTCCCTTCAGATTGTTAGGTCGTAGCTCTCCACTAGGTCGCTCGCGACCTATTACTTCAGCTCTGCGCCAATCTTCACACACTGCTAACCCGCTAGCCTCCTTGTTTTCTTTAGGTCGTAACTCAGCACCTCCCTTAGGTCGTAGCTCAGCACTTCCCTTAAGTCGTAGCTCATTTCCCCCTAGCCTGTTAGGTCGTAACATGTGATCTTTGAAACCGGTAGGTCGTTGGAGCGACCTAAAAGCTTCGTTAGGTCGTATGCGACCTAATACTTCACCGATTTGGACACTGCCACCCTTTCCAGCATTACTTGCTCCCTCCTTTATCTCGCTAGGTCGTGAACAACCTACGAACTCCTTAGGTCGTGAGCGACCTAGGCCTTTAACTTTCTGCGCTGCATCATCCTCCCTAGGTTGAGAAAAATTCGACCTCGAATTTGCACCTTCTTCTTCCACAACAGACTCACCCCCATGATATGGTATAAGATGTTTAACATTGAACACGTCAGACGTATACACATCATCCGACAGCTTCAACTTATAGGCATTCTCATTAATTCGTTTTACAACTTCCACCGGACCAATTTTCCTGGCTTTCAACTTGTTATAAGCGCCTACGGGAAAACGATCTTTTGTTAACACTGCATAAACCATATCTCCTTCCTTAAACTCAACATTTCGTCGTTTCAAATCTGCAGCTTGTTTATACTTCGCATTTGCTTTCTCCAATCGTTCCTGAACGATTTTATGACATTCCGTCAACCCTTCAGCAAAATCAGCAGCTTTCTTAACTGTCTTCTTTGATTGTGGCACTACCGTTAAATCCAACGGTCCCTTCGGTAAGCTCGAATATACTATCTGAAATGGACTGAACCCAGTACTTCGATTCACAGCATGATTATGAGCAAATTCAGCCTGACATAACTTCACATCCCAACTCTTCAGATTGTCTTGCACAAGACACCTCAACAAGTTTCCCAATGATCTATTAACCACCTCTGTTTGTCCATCAGTTTGCGGATGATAGGCACTACTAAACTTCAACTTCGTTCCGACCATTTTCCACAAACTCAGCCAAAAATGACTCAGAAATCGAGTATCTCTATCCAACACAATAGATTCTGGCAATCCATGAAGTCGATAGATCTCCTTGAAAAACAACTGAGCAACATGAACAGCATCCGCCGTCTTCTTACAAGCAATAAAATGTGCCATTTTCGAAAATCGGTCAACCACCACATAAATGGAATCATTACCACGCTGCGTTCTCGGCAACCCCAACACAAAGTCCATACTCACATCAACCCATGGTTTAGTTGGTACCGGTAACGGCATATATAAACCCGCATTAGTCGCAGTTCCTTTCGAAACTTGACAGATATGACATCTCTCAACAAACCTCTCCACCTCTTTCCTCATCGATGGCCAAAAGTAGGACTGTGAAATCAACTGTAAGGTACGGTCTCTCCCAACATGTCCCTCTTCATGTAACTCCTTGATAATCTTCATTCTCAAACTACCCTCCGGTATGCACAATCGATTTCCTTTGAACATAAAACCATCTACCATCACGAAATCATCCGTCTCTCCCTCCTTGACTTTATCAACAAATTTTGCAAAGTAAGGATCATCGGTAAATAATTCTGGCAATATTTCAAACCCCGTCACTTCAACCCTCATTGTAGTCAACAAATGATTCCTCCTACTCAAAGCATCAGCCACTCGATTCGTCACCCCTGACTTGTGTTTAACAACAAAAGTAAATTGTTGCAGATATGCAATCCACGATGCATGTCTCGCTGAAATCTTATCTTGCCCTTGCAAATGCTTCAATGCTTCATGATCAGTATACAGAACAAACTCCTTCTGAAATAGATAGTGTCTCCAGTGTTTAATAGATTGTACAACAGCATAGAATTCCACATCTTACGTACTGTACCTCATCTTTGCTCCTGACAACTTCTCACTGAAATATGCAATTGGACGTCCCTTCTGACTCAACACTCCTCCAATTCCAACCTTGGATGCATCAGTATGTAGTTCAAACACTAACTGAAAATCTGGTAACACTAGAATAGGTGCAGACGTCAAAAGTTCTTTGATTCGCTCAAAAGCAACTCCGGCTTCCTCCGTCCATGCAAACTGTTTACCTTTCATGCAATCTGTAACAGGTGCCATCACACTACTAAAGTGTGGAATAAACCTTCGATAAAATGAAGCCAACCCGTGAAAACTACGAACTTCCGTTATCGTCTTGGGCTGCGGCCAATCTCTGATTGCCTCAACTTTACTCTGGTCCACCTGTATACCTTCCTTCGAAACAACATACCCCAGAAATAAAACACTATGCGTCATGATCACGCATTTCTTCGTTGCAGCATAGAATTGTTCTTGTCGTAATACCATCAGCACTTCTCTAAGATGATTCAAATGTTCCTCTGGACTTCCACTGTAAATCAGAATATCATCAAAATACACCACCACAAATTTCCCAATGAATGGTCGAAAAATCTGATTCATCACCCTCATAAAAGTACTCGGTGCATTGGATAAACCAAATGGCATGACCAACCATTCGTATAGACCCTCCCTGGTTTTAAAAGCAGTCTTCCACTCATCTCCTGGTCTGATACGAATTTGATGATATCCGCTCTTCAAATCAATCTTCGAAAATATAGTAGCTCCGCTTATTTGATCTAACAAGTCATCCAAACTCGGCATTGGAAATCTATATCTCACAGTAATCTTATTCAACGCTCGACTGTCAGTGCACATCCTCCATGTCCCATCCTTCTTGGGTACCAATAAAGCTGGTACATCACAAGGACTCAGACTCTCCTGCACACGCCCCTGTTCAAGCAATTCCTCTACCTGCCTCCGCAACTCTTCATGTTCCTTCGGACTCATTCGATAATGTGGTCTGTGTGGCAACACAGCACCTAGAACAAGATCTATCTGATGTTGTATATCCCTCAACGGTGGCAATTCCGCTGGTAACTCCTCTGGAAATACATCGTCAAATTCTTTCAAAACTGGTTTAACTCCTTCTGGTATCTCAACCTCTTCACTGCTCTCTCGCCCAATTAACAAAAACACTTCAGGTTCCTCCTCTACTTCCTTCACAAACTCTTTCAATGATAACAAAGTTTTGAGCTCTTCAATCTCCTCCAACTTGTTTTCCTCCGGTTGTCGCTTCTTCGGAACTAGAGTAATCTTTGTGCCTTCAAACATGAAACTGTAGTTGTTGGTACGCCCATCATGTTGCACCGCCCTATCATACTGCCACGGTCTCCCCAGCAACAAATGACAAACGTCCATGTCCACAACATCGCACCAGATTTCGTCTTTATATTTCTTCCCAATTGAAAACTTCACACAAGCTCTACGTCCAACTTTCACTTCACCTCCCTTCCTCAACCAAGCTAACTTGTACGGTTTAGGATGTTTCTCGGTTTTCAACTCCAACTTCTTCACCGCTTCTATAGAGATTATATTATCACAACTCCCAGCATCAATAACAAATTTACAAACTCTTCCCAGAATAGTGCATGTAGATTGAAAGATATTGTTCCTCAACCAACTACTTTCCTCCTCTTGCTTCGGTGTTAAACAACTTCTCCTCATCATCAATGCGTACCCGTCATCTCCTGACAGTAAGTCTTCCTCCTCAACTGGTAAAGAATTAGAGCATTCAGCTTCTTCATCCTCATCCTCAACCTCAGCTATCATAGATCTCTTCTTCGGCTTTGGACATTCATTACTTTTGTGACCAAATTCCTGACAATTGTAACATTTGAAACCGTTGTTAACCTTTGTCTTCTCAGCCTCCTTCACTACTGGTCTACTGATAGGTTTAGAAACATTAGAACTTCCACCAACACCCTTCGCTTGATTGTTAGAATTAGTAAACATACCACCTCCTCGTCATCCCTGCTTCTCCCAAGCCAACGCTTTCTGATGTGCTTCTGCTACAGATCTTGGATCGAACATATTAACCATATCCTGGATCTGCATTCGTAGTCCCCCAACAAATCTGGCTGTTAACTGTTCTTCCTTCTCCATAATATCATTTCGAGCAATCAGTTGGTAAAATTCATCAGCATAGTCATTAACTGGCTTCGTGCCCTGCCTCAAGTTCTGCAAACGTTGATACATCAAAGATTGATAATTGTATGGTAAGAACGTTGCTTTCATCATTTTCTTCATCTTTTCCCAAGATTCAACTTTTGACTTTCCCATCCGTTCACGTGTAAGCTTGGTTTGTTGCCACCATGCTAAAGCTCTACCCCTCAGCCTCGTAGCAACCAACTTCACTCTACGGTGTTCTGGAACTTCTTTGAAGTCAAAAATCTCCTCAACATTAGCTACCCAATCTAGAAACTCCTCTGCTTGCATACCACCTTTGAATTCAGGAATTTCAGTCTTCATCCCCGACTCCCATTTGTGATCATACTCAGAGTGATTTCTTCCTTGTCCTCGTCCTTGTCCTTGAACACTACCACCATCATACTCCTCTTCAAAATCAGATGTATATCGTTGTCTATCTCGTCCACCCACATCTCTACTACCATTACGCCTACCACCTTCATCCCTTCTATCGACATTCCTCCGTTCACGATCATTCACGTTCCTCCCACGCCCTTGATCATTTTCAACACTTCTATCTCGATTGGAATGTGGAGAGACTCTACTACCCCCATGGTTAGATTCAGGTGAAACCCTTCTCCGATTTTGATTCATCTCCGTCATAAGCTTCTCTAACCGGCCAATTCCTTCGTTAAGCTTTTCACTAAAGTTCTCATTGATTCTTTGCTCCATCTCATCAGCCTCTTCTCTTCGATACAAAGCTTCTACGTTTTGGTGGCGATTAGCTCTTCTTGGCGGCATACTTGAAAACTTTACAAACTCTTCAACACTTCAAAATTCAAACACAATTCGGACTTTGATCCAAAATGAAACGGATCGAAAACTTCCACTTTGTAGCAAATCGCGATGAACACGATGGACAAAGTTTCGGTCTTCAAGACAAATCCGATCTTCCAACTTTAAACAAAATGCGAACAACTCCAATTAGCCCTCGGCCGTGATACACAAAGCTTCAAAACTTCACAATGATTAGGTTCCAAGACTCGATCTAGCTATGATTGGCTAGAACAGGCTCTGATACCAAAACTGACGCAGCGGATATTACAAAAACAATGTCGATCGTTGAAAGTAGTAATTGGTGGATTGGAAGATACTGAAATGCCCGAATTCGTTGATCCGAAGATACCGAACTCTAGCTATCTCGAACTCGTTGATCGCGCACGATACCGGGTTCAAAGATCTTCAATTCTTCAAGCGTTGATCAAGCGCACTTGATTCCGCGAATCGGCTTCTACAATCGTTGAATCGAGCGCACTCGATTATCCGAAAGAGGAGATAGGAGATTACACTCAACTACCAATTGGTATGAAAGCACAAAGCAATCAAAAGAGAATTTTATTCAAAAATCAACAACCATTACAAAATGACCTTACACGCCTATTTATAGGCTACAACTCAACACAACAGAAAACTTCAAAATATTACAAGTACTTAGGTCGAAAACGACCTACGACCTAGAACAGACGCGACCTATCAAAGTCTCCGACTCAACATAAGCCGTACACGACTTACAACAGAACATATGAAAAACAGACGACTTAACCTATAATAGTTGCGACCTACGACTTAGAATAAGATGGTAGCGACTTAACAGCAGCTTCTTCACACTTTAAAGAATCAACGGTGTAGATTAACTCGGCATGAGATTCTACGGCATCCAATGCTTCAGCGACTTAAAACATTAGCGCATCAGAAACTTCGCGACCTAAGCTTTAGGTCGGTAACGACCTAAAATATGTAGCGACTTAAGGATCAACGGCAGAGATCAATGCAGCATAAGAATCAATGACATCCAGAGTTTTGCGACCTAACAGATAAGCAGTTCCAGAAACTTTACGACCTAAGGCCTCGCGACTTAACTCCTCACGATCTAAAACTTCGCGACCTAACTTAGGTCGTTCTGTTTTCCTGCGACCTAACATAGGTCGTAATTTGTTAGGTCGTATCACCTTTCCCTTCAGATTGTTAGGTCGTAGCTCTCCACTAGGTCGCTCGCGACCTATTACTTCAGCTCTGCGCCAATCTTCACACACTGCTAACCCGCTAGCCTCCTTGTTTGCTTTAGGTCGTAACTCAGCACCTCCCTTAGGTCGTAGCTCAGCACTTCCCTTAAGTCGTAGCTCATTTCCCCCTAGCCTGTTAGGTCGTAACATGTGATCTTTGAAACCGGTAGGTCGTTGGAGCGACCTAAAAGCTTCGTTAGGTCGTATGCGACCTAATACTTCACCGATTTGGACACTTCCACCTTTTCCAGCATTACTTGCTCCCTCCTTTATCTCGCTAGGTCGTGAGCGACCTACGAACTCCTTAGGTCGTGAGCGACCTAGGCCTTTAACTTTCTGCGCTGCATCAAGTTTTGTACGGAAAGAAATATTTTGATAAAATAGCGTCTTGGGAAGGAAATTTATTTGTCGACTTAACTGTATGAATCAAACTAGTTTTTATGTAAAGCTTATATTTCAAGTTTAGACTAATGCCTAAAATAGTTAATGTGGAGATATGAATCTAATGGAACCAAGTCGTTGAATGGCTTACTAAAGAACTAGTTGATTATTTTGGAAATAGAAAGCAAATGTAAGGTTCAAATGGGATTTAGATTTCAAATTTGAAGTTTGTCAACATGATAATCCATAATAGGTTTAATAGATTCAGTGATGAATTTGAATTTGAACATGCAGAGAATTAAGTTAAGTGGAAAACTTAATATTGAAAAGTTTGAAGTCGGTTTAAAACCAATATTGTGAAAAGTATGCGGAATTCAAACTATGAATTGAGTCGAAGTTGAAAAGGTTAAATGGGAAATTTGAACAATTAGTTCAACTTGAAATTTTTCAAAAAGATGGAATCTTGAGTTAAATTGAGTTAACTTTGACCCCAAAAACAATATAAGTTGAGTTTTGAATTTCAGATGGTCGGTTTGGATTGTATGTCTAACATTATGAATTGATGACATTACAATTGATCTCTATAAAATATATATCTGTTTGGTGGCGGAGAATTTATTCTATTAGCAATATACACCCTTCTCTGAGACGTACGAGATCAGAGGTTATATATCGGTAGACATCAATTATGTGTTGAGAATTGACAATGTAACGTGAAATCCAAATCGAGTGTGAAGTCGATAATAAATTGAATTATGAATATGAATTGGGTTTGAGATAACCTTAAATTTCCAAATCGACTTAGAGAAAAAATTTAAATTGATAACGAGATGGAAAAATTTAGGAACCCTCTATTTGTTATGGGTATGGGATATTGTGGTTTTCGGAACTTATATATGAGAATGCAGTAAATTCGAAAACCATCAGTTTGGAAAGTAATTGTTATGGAAATCTTATGTAAGTTTACATAGATATGATATGTACGAAATGTGAAATGAAGTACTATATGTATATGACATTATGTTTTCTGAACTAAGGATATGGAAAAGTACCTTCCATTTAAAATTTGTGAAGGTGTTGGAACTCGATGTGAGTGTCCATTTGAAATTCGTAGCTACATAGAATTTCCATTAGTTTGAGTGACCATTTGAATAGAATCCCTCGTGATAGGATCATGTTGATGGGATCATGTTGATTGATTATGATGTATGCTAGCGTAATTTGAAGGGCGTGATGCCTACAGTTACAAGCGATTCCACTGGGATAGTGGCGCAACCGCTGTGTAAACTACGATCTAGATGCCAAAGTGTAATTCGAGGGGTGAGATGCCTATGGTTACAAGTGATTCTACTGGCATAGTAGCGCAACTGCCGTGTGAAATGCGATCTATGGCAACAACCATGGCGAAATTCAAGAGATGTGAAATCTACAGTTTACAAGCGATTCTACTGGGATAGTAGCGTAACCGCCGGGTAACTGTGATCCACGGGGGAACGTGCTTTCTATATCCATTTTTAAAAGAATTTTTTTAAAGTATTTTCACTGGGAGTTGAAGCAAGTATATTTAGTACTTGGAGATTTTTAGTCCTGCGCCTGGCCAGCGTATGCCTAATGTCTGTAAGAACGACGATAGACTTATTAAACTTCGAGTTAGTAAGTATTTTCAAACTTTAAACAACAAATCAATAGTCTGAAATTAAAATTACATAATTCCAACCTAATAAACTAAGAAAGAAGAACTTTAAAATGTCTTGAAAGTCCACAGCTTTTGTAAAGATATAATATGCAAATCTCTAACATGAAGAATTTCAAGTTTAAATCTGAGTTTTGTAAGTCGAAAATTTTGGTAAAAGACTTTTGCGTCTTGATTGTAGAAATCAATGAACAAAGGAGATAATGAACAAAGCTAGTGAGATAAAACAAATGGAATGAATCCTATATTTATTTATTTTTAATAAGTTTCGAGCTTGGTAAAATTGTGTAGGGTATAAATATCGGTGAGATTTTAACAATCATTTTTCCTAACTTATAATTTCGGGACGAAATTCTTTTAAGGGGGAAGATTGTAACGACCCTGAATTTTGAACAATTTAAATTGAAAATATTTAATAAATTTTAAAAATTTGAATGATGGATTGACTTGAATTTCAAATTATCAGAATGAATTTGGTGATTAAATTTTAAAATTTAATCTATTGAAAGTTGAATAAAAATTTGAATCTTCAATTTTAAGCTGATTTATAATATTTCAAAGGCTTGTAAAATTCACATTGATAATACTGAAGATAATAGAAGCTTCAGAATTGAATTTGAAAGTGATTTGTTCAGTTTTGAAATTTTATCGTTTAAATTGAATTTAAAAATAGCCTTTCGAGGCACGGTCTCGGAATTTGACGAAACCAGTATCATTGGATCTGAAATATAGAATTATTATCGGATTTCAAATTTCATATTTATCAGAGTTGTTGTGTAAACATACGACGTATAAACGCGTTGAAATTTAAATCGAATTCAATTTAATTTTAAAAGACATAAATTTGAACTTGGGTCAACATCAGCACCCTTTGGCCTCAAATCAAAACACCGTAGAGGTAAGGTAGGCATGTTAATATCAACGACTATTCTCTGTTAATCACGTACGCTGTCTCCTCTTTTTATTTCAACCGAGCTTCCTTTTCACTTCATCGTTCAAAAACAATTCAAAAGAAAAGAAAAAACGAAGAAAAATAATGGCAGCTTGTTCTCGTATTCCTTTGCTTGCAAATCAGAGCTTGATTAATTCGAAGGTGGCCAACCTCAGTAGTTTGATCGATCAATTTGATTTCTTCGCCTCGCTCGCGACTGCTTCGATTTGGGCTAAGGTGAGTAATTTGATTTACTCACATCTAATTCGTGCTTAGTATGATGTTTCGACAGTTTAATTTTTCGTTTGAATGTCGATGATTTTGATAGTTTTAATTCACTCAAGTTTGAACTCTTGATGGATTTATGATTTTGGTTGTGATGATTTATGATTTCGGTGATTTCTGGACTTTGTTTATGATAAACTGGTGCTTTGATTGTTGGTTCGAACTTGCATTGGTTTTGATTTTTTTTTGCCTCTATGACTTAGGCAGATTTTGATCTAAACTGCAGTTGTTTTTTTGACTTGGTTTGCAAATTTGATTTTGTGAAAATATTTTAGGTTCGAAACTGTCTTGATTTGAAAATGCTGTCCCATGATTATTTTTGAACTCGTTAGACTGTGACTTCAGCATTGCTTTAAATTGCAGTTTCACTGCAGTTGTTTTTGTTCAAAACTGATATTGCTTTTGGTCATTTTACTTGTAATATTCGAATCGTGATATCGGTCTTGACTTTGTTTCTGGTATTCGACCTCGGCCATGTGTTCATCTGAGTTTGCATTGCATATCATTGCCTTGGTCATTGTAATTGGGGTCTGGTGTGTTTGACATATGTGCAGTCTTGTTCACTTGGTTATGCATTTACATTTCCTTGATCCTGAGTTCACCTCTGATGCATTTGCCATGTTGTCTGGTCTTTGCATTTCCATTTTGCATTCATTGCTGTTGTGTTGGCTTGTTGGTTTAGAGTGGTCAACATTTTATGGTTCAGGTTGCACATACTTGCTTCCCTGACTTGTACTTCACCTTTAATATGATGTTGCATTGCCTCACTCATGTATGTACATAGGTGTAGCTTGTCTGCATAGTGTCATAGCTGCATGTCTTGTTTGCATACCCGTGCATTGTTGCTATACCTGACTTGAAACTGCTTCGATTTGAGCTTGTCACTGTGGTCTCTCTGACCTGGTCCCTTTAGTATTGTTGCCTTTGACTTGTGAAATGTTGAACCTGATTCTTCTTGGGTTTGACCTTGTGCTCGTTTGGAAGTTCCATTGATTTTTTTGTATTTCATACTGTAGTGGCGAGATAGACGAGAATTATTGTGACTGTCATCTATTTGATTATTTAATTATTATTTCCTCTATGCACTAATAACTGAGTTTGAATTAGACTGACCTGTGTATTTTTTTTTTTGAATATAATACACGGGTCAGACCGAGTGTTTTGCAGCTTGAAGATTTTCAGGCAGCGAAGTTAGAGAGAGAGGGGGAAAACGCTTCACTTTTCAGGGATTTTGTACTTTAGAAAAAAATATTCCTCTGTATAAATTTAATTCATTGTATAAGATCTGGTATTTGTATAAAAGGAAAAAAATTCATTGTTGCAAAATATTATTATTCTATGTTTCTGTGGCGGATTCTGTTTAAACTCTATAAACTAAATAACAATCCGTTATTTTGAACGTTTCAAGTTGGTTTAACTACCGACTGGGGGCAGTCAAAAGGGCGGGTCGTTACAAAAGATTTTAATTACGCTTTCAAGTGTAATGAGAAATGGCTAGAGAGACCCTGCAAAGTTATGTAATTAGATTCAATGCAGCGGCCACTGCGATATCAAAGCCATACTCATTGATAATTCTAATGATAGTGGCTTCAGGAATTACAAGTAAAACCCATTTTAAAATTGCTCTAGAGAGGGTTCCATTAGTTAGCAGATATCTATTATCAATCTAAGATATTCTAATGCCAGGAGGATGCTAAAGAAAATTAAGGTGGCGAAATGGTTGTTGTGGATGATAGAGGACCGTCCAAAATAGGACATGGAAAGGATAAGGGGAAAAAGGTGGACGATAACTATGGAGGACCAAAGCAACAAAGAAGGGGGAAAGTTTTCCTCTAACGTTGAATTAATGGAGAACCCGGAGACTATATACTTGGATATCGAGGGAAAATCCCCAATCGAAAGCCAACTTAGATGGAACTTACGGATTGGGAGATGAGATATGGATGGTTTCTCCTATTTCATGAGATAAATATCTACAGTGAGTGCGTTGGGAATTTGTATAGGACCCATCCATGGGAACCCACGCAATGGCAATAAGAGCAACCGCCATCTACAATGAGTGCATTGGGATATGATCGTGGATATGGGTCGAGAATGATTGTCCCATGATTAGAATGGAAAGGAGTCAGGTTCGATTCCCTCATTTTGCTTTATTCTTTGAATAAGCAGAATAATATTACTCTCAGGATGCTTACATTTGTACAAGACCCCGACAAGTCTCTAAACATCCTCTAAGTTTGATGTTTGTGAGTGATTTTATTAGAATGGATATTTAGGATTTTTTTGTTGCTTTGATTTGAATTTTATAAATGAATAGTTATTTTATAAATGAATATGCCAACTAAGAGGGAACCCATCCGTGGAACCCACGCAATGGCAATAAGAGCAACCGCCATCTATAGTGAGTGCATTTGGATATGATCGTGGATATGGGTCGAGAATGATTGTCCCATGATTAGAATGGAAAGGAGTCGGGTTCGATTCCCTCATTTTGCTTTATTCTTTGAATAAGCAGAATAATATTACTCTCAGGATGCTTACATTTGTACAGGACCCCGACTAGTCTCTAAACATGTTATAAGTTCAATGTTTTTGAGAGATTTTGTTAGAATGGATATTTAGGATGTTTTTTTGTTGCTTTGATTTGAATTTTATAAATGAATAGTTATTTTTGAAAATTATTTGTAGCGTGATAATTAAAATTGATTACGAAACACCAACGGAGGTTAGCAGCCTCCCTTCAAAATTGATATATAAACTGATTGGACATCATTCTCCCGACTGAATAGATAGAGCGATGAACCATAAGATACAAGTTCCCTTGCTAGAGCGAGTGGATGGACTTATAGAGAACGATATGTCCCCTCACCAGAGAGTGAGTAGATGGAATTACTTGAACGATCAATTCCCTCGTCGAAGAACAAGTGTACCGAACCCAATACGGACATACGTTTTGAAGAAATCAGGGATTGGATATATGTCCAGAGAGATCTACTGTTGAATTGAATATTAATTATATGATTTGGATTGATCTACGCTTATCTTTAGGATTTTAACGCCTAATCATTTGATGATGATTGCTAAATGATTAATGGGTGACATTTGTCTCGATTCAGGTGGACATATTTATGATGGAATGTTAGGTGATACTAGATGATTTTTATGTAACTTTCCATTCAGAGGTAGTGTCACATGCTGATCAATAATGCATGACTGTGCCATATGAGATTAACCTAATATGGATAAATCCCAGGCGAATGTGAGATCATATAGATATTGATTTAGCACAACTTAAATCTTATATGAACATTGAATGATACTGATAATGATATATGATATGATAGCCTCGTTTTATGATTTATGTTATAAAATACGATAATTCTGAGGGAAGAAAGAATGGCTATGATAATTAACATTTAAGCACATATTTGCATCCTTATCTATGATAGCCTAGAACAACATTTGACGTGTAGGCGAACCAAAGAAACAAGATGATCCGCCATCATTGGTATAATAGATAGCAAAAGAGGGAAAACAATGACAATTTGCTTGTCTCAAAGCTTTTTTTGGACTAAAGAACACATTATATACACAAGGCACACTTTAGAGGCAAATGTTATTAGTAAATTTTACATGATTTCATAATAGACTCAAATAGATGAAATGGACAACAAACTGGTGAAGGAACGAATCAAGAACCTTGAAAGATGTCAATATTGGAAATATAAAAGGTTTGGCTAAGTTTCCAAAATGCAAATCAGGTCGATACCAACATAATACATGTTGTTGTCGACTTGATTTATGTCGGTATCTACATGGTTTATGCCCACATGATTCCAAAACTATCAAGAATGATGATATGAAGGAAACAAGGAAACTTGATGAACTTTTAACAACAAAACCATGTCGATTTTGTTGGTAGCGGCATGATTTTAGGACTTGGGTTGGTAATGCATGAAAGAAAAAAGTTTAGGCATGGAGAAAATTGGACTTTTGATGCCCCAGTTCATGTGGGTACTAACATGAATTCAGGTCAGTACCAACGCAATTTGCTTCTTAATAACAATATGTGGTGACCTTCTCTTCATGCTAGATTTTTGAATCTAGGAGATTTAGACGTTTTTAGAACTGGATAATGAGATCTATGCTAGAATTTGGCTATAAATAGGAAGCTACCTTCATATATAAAGAACTTTTGGGCACTTCAGAATATTTCTATCTTCTTCAACCAAAACTTTTAAAACTTTACCAAAACTGAGATATACTAGATTGTCGTTGGATTCAGATGGTAATCTTTGCTAGAATTAGAGATATGCTCTAGTAGTAATTATGTAATTAGTTATACATATCTAACCCGTTGATCAATCTTGTTCGAAATAAAGGTGTTTTCTTTCTATTATATACTTGATATAATATGGTTATATTAATTGATTAATTTAATTAACATCATATTTAATATAAAATCCGTAAATGACATGTTTTGGGATAGCAGTTACAAAGTATTATAACCGTGAGTAATTTAATAAAATTAAATATACCATTTTAAATGTTCCTATTCAAAATACATCGAAACTGGATATCGATGTATCCATTGAGACTAGAATATGTAACGCTTTCTAAATGTTGGGCAGTGTATTACTGTTGCTTGCTTGGGTCACCTAGAGGTTACTTATTAATACTTATTGGATATCAATGGAGCGACTCATTTGATATTTTTTTGTTGGTTAATATAACTAAAGTAAAACAAAAAATATTGATGTGGATAATTTACACAGTTATTTCAACTTGAGAATACCATGAATCTTTAATATGAAAGCTTCACTTTGATTATAGTCAAATCATGGCATAGTGTCTATCGAGCGTATAGCTGGGTCCAGTGGAAGTATTGGAAGTGAAGCATTATTCAAGAAAGGATCATCTCCTTAGTTATATGAAGTTAGTATCATGGTCACCTTAAGTCAAACCAAAGTCAAAATATCTGACCAGAGTAGTACAATTAATAATAATGATTATTATTTATCAAGGACTTTGTGTTTGGACTATAGAGATTGAATGTGGAAGATGATGGAATTTTAATCATTACCAAATTCAATAAGTCCAAAGTTATTGTTTTGACGAAGAGAATTGGTATAAATAATTATCACAACTGGATAACGCTTATTAAACTAAAATGAGATTTTTTTGAAAATGAGTAAGCGATACATTTGGCCATATTATCACACCAACTGCTAAGTGATGTGTGAACGTTAACGTTCGAATAGTCCGACGTTAATCGCTAGCAGAAGTTACACCCTAAAGTCACACAACCAATATGATGAATTCTCATCAGACTAAATGATTTAATTAGTTTATAATTATTATAAATTAATAAAATAAATTAATATTCATGAAATATTATTTATGAAATTTGAATGTGATTCGAGAGATAAATTTGTTGCATATATTTCTAAAAGTTATGAATATATTGATCGATATGAGATATTAATAGCAAAATAAGTTAAATATGATTGTATTTAATTAATTTGGGTTAAATAGGCTTACGATCCATGAGATTTGAAGAGGATAGCACTAGTACGAGAGATTTTAGAGGCAGCTACAAGGTAGGATTAAGATTTGGAGATGTGTGGCTAAAATCTGGTGAGAAACTTACATAGTTTGCTTTCTTATCATGTGTATATAAATACCAATCCCAAACCCTAATCTAATAATCACTCTCCTTCTAACCCTAGCCTCCACTCATTTTTCTACCTTCTTAGCCAAAATTTCATGGCTTCTAAGCCATGAAAACTTCCTAAAATAAAATCAAATAAAATAAATATAAAAGTGGTGTTTTAGACTGTTGTAATTTCTAGAGGTGAATCAATCAAATCAAGAAGCATTTATCATTCAAGGCACGAATCATAGGCAATATCAACAAGGTAAATTCCATTATTTGTTTATTTATTTATTCCATGAAATTATCGATCTAGTAGTTAATTAACTTTGAAATTTTATATATGCATTTATTGTCCCTTATAAGTATAAATTATAGATCTTAAAGTAGTATAACTTGTTATCATTAGTGTTGGTTTTCATTTAAAGTTGATAATTTCTATTTATGCATGTTAATTTCTATTAATTTTGATCTAGATTTGGTAATTAACTTGTTATTCTAATTAGCTTCATTTTATTTAATTATTAACAATAGTTTACATTGATTCTAATTTTGTTTTCTACACTAAGATTTGTATATATATATATGGGTATGCGTGTGTGTGTATGCATGTGTATGTTAAAATAATTATAAAATATTTTAAAAGGTTTAAAAAATGTTTATTAATATATACATATAAATTACATTTAGATTTATTGATTAAGATCTATTACCAGACTATTTTACTAAATCAGATTACTACATGTTTGGTAATAAATCTTAAATCATTACAATTAACTTGGTTGAGCTACATAATATTATTATTATACAGAATATACTTTAGAAATACTTTTTGATAAATATATATGTTTGATTCTACTTTAAATTATCAACATATACATATAGGTTACATTTGGATTTATTGATTAAGATTTAATTTCTAATTGATTTACTAAATCTAATCACTGCATGTTTGGTAATAAATCTTGAATTGATAATAATTGACTTGGATGAATTAATTTAGTATATTTGGAGGATTCATTAAACAATATGTATATAAACATATTTAAACATACATACACACATAATTTGTTAGTAATACATACACACATTTGTTGTTGGCTGTTTATATCCTTATATCATGATGTTTATTGATTGTTATTTATATGCTGCATTAATTAAGTTTGCCAAAATGGAAATTAAATCAATCATCATTGTTACCCTTTATCTATTTCCTATATTTCCTTTATGCGTTTAGCTACTACTTATTTCTAGTTATATGTCTACACCTTATCGTTAACTGGTAGCACCTATGTCATGTTGCTCTTACAAAATTACACTATAATACATATATATTAGTTTATACTCACATTTCTACGATGTATACTTTTCCAATTAATTATGTTCATATAATTAATCGATTTAACAAAATAAATAGAAATGAAATGTTTCGTTCTGAAGATAAATAATACGCCTCTCATTATTTGAATAAGTTAAGAGGAGAAAATGAAAATTTTCCTTCTCCAAATAAATTTACGCCCCGTCCTTGATTCAATAACTTAAGAGATAGGAAATGAAAAGTTTCCTTCTCTAAATAAATTTAACAAGTTACCGTTACTCATAAATATGTACATAAGAGTATATTTGATATACTATAATTTACATACACATTAAATTAAAGAAAAACTTTATTTATAAAATAAAATAAAATATTGGTTTTATTTAAAATAAACTTAGAAAAGTTGTAAATGAATTTAGACTTCATAGGCCCATTAAAGATCCAAATTGGCTAATTTATTTGAGATTCACCCATTTCTTCCACTATGGACTGGCCCAGTTCCTTCAATGATGCCAAAGCCGAATAGCGTATATAGCATGAATTAATCATACTATGGATAACTAATTAGGCTTGCGTACTTAGTACAGTGTTTAGAAAGGTGATGTCTAGTATTGGAGTTGAGTAATTGTAATACCTCGATATTTTATGGAAAATATAATTAAAATGAAATTAAAAGCACATTTGGTATAGTCCCGTTGTCACCCAAAATCTGAAGCGATGTTTTATTTAGCTGGTTCATTTCCAGTGATTTCCCACGTATTTCAACGTTGTTTCTAATGTGTGGCTAGTTTGCAGTTCTTTGCAGCTTGGAAAGTCACTGGAGCAATTGTTATCTTTAGATTTTGTTTCTTTTGTTTCACGTGCTTCATTTCTTTTTTTCGTACTTTACTCTATATTTGGTGACCTGTATTGTGAACTTTTTTATGTTTTATGTTTTGGTGGAGATTACTTGGTACTTTTGGTTACATAAATAAATTTTGGATAATTTTGTTTCAAATGAAGCTATTTTGCTATTAATTTATAATTAGGGAAAGTTTTTTCCACTGCAATATCTTAATCATTTTATGTTGTTGCCTTAGTCTCTATTTTATGTTATGGATTTTTATTTTCAACCGACCACCCGTGCTTCTAGTCATGTTCAATTTTCAGGGTGCTTAGTGGTGCGGGGTGTCATAGTTGGTATCAGAGCTAAAATTTCGGTAATCCTAAAAATATTTTAAAAATATAAAGTTTTATGAATAATTTTTGAAGGGTATTCCAAATAATGCTTTTAAAAGTATATGTATATATTTTGGAAAGAATTTTTTTTAGAACTAGGTCCCTCATATCTCTTCCTCCCTATCCATTGAACTATTTGTGGAGTACCTAATCCCATCTTTTTAATATCCATAGATAGAAATGTCTGAATCGCAAGATATTCCTAGAGTTCCAGGCCTTAATATGTCTACTTAGTTCAGACATTATTTGCAGGCTACTGCACGAGCGGAGCCACTGGCTAGGGATGCTGCTCCGGTGGAATGGACTCCCGCCTGTCTGCTAGGCATTCCCAATTTTCCCAAGTTATGCAAGGACTACACCAACATAGGAGGCAAGCCGTTTCTTGGCACTGAGTCATATACTAAGACGAGAGCTTGGATCCGTAGTTGTGAGTGGATATTTGGACTTATGGGAATGGAGGACTTGGTCAGAGTCAGTTGGCTTCATGGTAGTTGTAGGGAGAGGCTTTTTATTGGTGGGAGATTGAGGAGGCTGAGGCCAATAATTTGACTTAGGGCATATTTTCGTACTAGGTCCGAGAAGAAATTCGTATCGCAAGCTAAAGAAGAGGCGCGGCTAGAGAAATTTATATAGCTCAAGCAAGGGTATATGACAGTTATGGAATATGTTAATCAATTCAATGAGCTTGCCAGATTTGGACTAGACAATATCAATACTCCTCACAAGAAGGCACTGAAGTTTGCTAAGGGTTTGAGTCATCCACTATAGAGTTTCGCGGTGAGCTACATTCCAGTGGGAGCCACTTTTGAGGGATTGGTAGAGATGGTTTTACTTGCTGATACCAAGAAGAAAGGAGATGTGGTGCAGTAGAGTGATGGAAATAAGCAGTGGAAAGGAAAGAGGAGAGGAGGAGGAGGTTCAGGTGGAAAAGGAAAGTTCCAAGGAAGGATTGAAAGTGCAGTACTTTTGGGAAACTAGGTCATCTTGTTAAGAATTATAAAGAGGAAAAAGAGCGGCCGAGACTGAGGTGCTATCTTTGCGATCAAGTGGGCGCATATGAAGAAGGATTGTCCTTCAAAGCCCAAGGATAGTTCACAGACACCTTCACCGCCTACTCAGGCTTATGTTTTAGAGGCAGCTCCTTCCTCTAGTACTCGTCCGGTTGTGGACAAGGGAAAGAAGGTGATCATCGAAGGGTTTTTATCTATCTCTGATTTTCCTATTCGTACCCTATTTGATTCTAGAGCTTCGCACTCTTTTATGTCTGGTACTCTTGTAGAGAGTCTTGGTCTTGATGCTTGCTTAGTGACCAACCCGGTAGTAGTATCAAATCCTATAGGAGGATCGGCCTATTTGTCCATGTTATGTCGGGATTTGAAATTGTTTATTTTAGGGGTTGAGTTTGACTATATTGCCTTTGTATTGGGCTTCTCCAGGTTCGGGTTGATTCTTGGTATGGATTGGCTATCCATGTATGGTGCTGCTCTTGATTGCGATAAGAGGGTAGTGAAGTTTGGCACTTGCAGTGGACGTACCTTGGAGGTATCTTGTGATCCTAGAGTATTGGTCATGTTGAGCTACCTTTATTCTCTTGATTTATCGCTCGATAATTTGAGTTCGGTACTATTGTTAGAGACTTTCTAGATGTGTTTGAGGAGGTTGTTAGCCTTCCACCTCGAAGAGAGATCAAGTTCAAGATTTATCTTGTCAATAATGCCAAACCAGTTTCTTTACCGATAAGGCATAACTCCTAAGTAGTGTCGTGAGTTTTGCAAGTAGATTGGAGTGCTTATAGAGAAGGGCTTCATTCGTAGGAGCATTTCTGAATGAGGCGCACCAATCATCTTTTCCTCTAAAGCGGATGGCTCTCTTAGACTTTGCATGGATTATAGGGAGCTTAACAAGCTGATGAAGAAGAATCATTATCCTCTTCCCCGTATAAACGATCTCTTCGACTAGCTAGTAGGATCCAAGGTATTTTCTCAGCTCGATTTGGCCACTAGATTTCATCAGTTGCATGTGGCGGAGGATAGAATCGAGAATACCGCGTTTAGGACTCTGGATGGGTTATTTGAGTGGTTAGTCATGCCATTAGGGCTAACCAATGTATGGCATATTTTGTGGACCTAATGAGTCGAGTATTTCATGAATCGTTGAATAAGTTTGTGGTGGTGTTCTTCGGTTTATTCGTGAAGCAAGGGGGAGCATACTATTTACTTGGAAAAATTGCTTAGTTCCCCTTGAGCACATAAGTTGAAGGTAAAGTTCTTCAAGTGCCACTTTTGGAGGGATGAGGTTCACTTTTTGGGACACATCATTTCGGAGGATGGACTTGTAGTAGATCCTGCGAAAGTGGCAGCAGTACAAGATTGGCAGACCCCTAAGAATGCCATGGACTTAAGGAGTTTCCTTGGTCTTGCAGGCTACTATAGGAAGTTCGTTAAAGAATTCGTTAGGATATTATCTCCACTTACCCACCTTACCAAGAAGAACTCAGCTTTTGTTTGGGATGCCAAGTGTGAGGACACCTTTAGTTGATTGAAGGAAGCTTTGACTACCACGCCTGTATTGGTATTACCGGATGGAACCAAGCCTTTCTCAGTTTATACGGATGCTTGTGGTACAGAGCTATAGGCGATGCTGATGCAAGAGGGTTGGGTAGTATGCTATGCGAGTAGATAGTTGAAAATGCATGAGAAGAACTACTCGATGCACGATCATGAGTTGGCAGCTACAGTTTTTGCTCTCATGTCTTGGAGGCGCTATCTCTTAGGAGAAAGATTTGAGCTTTTCATGGATCATAATTCTTTGAAGTATCTATTCTCTTAAAAAGACTTGAGTTTGAGACAGCAAATATGGATGAAATTTTTAGCCTCTTATGACTTTGAGATTTCCTATACCCCTGGAAAGGATAATGAGTGGAAGATGGGTTGAGTAGACGCAAAGTGGTTTTAAGTCCTTTGTTTTTGGAATGGAAGCATTTGGAGTACATTGTTACCTTTGATTTTAGACCTCCATCGGATTTTGTTAGCAGCCCTCGACGTCCAGCCTTCTTTGATGGAGCAGATTGGAGCAAGGCAAGGTGAGGACAAAGAGTTAAAGGACATTTTAGATAAGCTTGGTAGAGGAGAGTCATCACCACATCTTAGGCGCTATACCGTGGACACTAGGGAATGGTTTAGAAGGGATGGTAGACTTTGTGTTCCCCGTAGTGAGGATTTAGCCGATGCGGTGTTGGACGAGTGACATCGTTCCAGGATAATAGTGCACTCCGGTGGTGATAAGATGTACTGGGATATGAAGAGGGTGTTATATTGGCCCGGATTGAAGAAAAGGGTGGCAGAGTATGTATCAAAGTGCATCACTTGCCAAAGGATAAAGGCGGAGCAGAAGAAGCCTAGAGGACTGTTGCAGCCATTGGGTGTTCCATTATGGAAATAGGAGAGCGTCTCTATGGACTTCGTAGATGGATTACCAAGGTCACAAAGAGGGAACACGAGCATTTGGGTCATTGTGGATAGAATGATGAAGAGCGCTCATTTTTTAATCATTAAGAGTAATAGGACAGAAGCTTCTTTGGCAACTCTTTATGTAAGGGAGATAGTTAGGCTTCATGGAGTTCCTTCCAGCATTATGAGTGACAGAGATCCATTATTCACCAGCGAGTTTTGGAGGAGTCTTCAGCAAGCCTTGGGAATGGAATTGAATTTGAGTATAGTATATCACCTTCAAAAAGATGGAGAGACTGAGAGGGTAAATAAGGTTTTGGAAGATTTGCTCAGATTGTGCATCATTGACTTCGGAGGCTCGTGGGAAGACCACCTACCTTTGGTGGAGTTCGCGTATAATAATAGTTATGAAGCAAGCATTGGGATGGCACCGTTCGAGGCTTTCTTTGGCAGACCATGTAGATGACTAGCCTGTTGGTGGAATACCACCGATAGGATCTTGCTTGGACCATATTTGGTGAGGGAAACTTCCGAGAAGGTGGATTTAATTCACAAGAGGTTGAAGGTTGCAAAAGATAGACAAAATTTATAGGTCGACAGAAGACGTTCAAATTTGGAGTTTATGGTTAGAGATATGGTTTTTGTCAAGGTTTCTCCTCTGAGAAACGTTATGAGATTTGGCTCAGTGTATAAGTTGGAACCAAGATTTGTAGGACCCTTCCCTATTACTGCACGGATTGGAAAAGTGGCATTTAGAATTGATCATCCAAATAACCTGGCAGGAGTTCACGATGTTTTTCATATTTCACATCTAAGGGAGTGCCTATATGATTCCACAGAAGTAGTAGAACACGATCAACTAATGGAAGTGGAGGTAGAGTGCGAATCACTTATGCGCACGCACCCGTATGTTAGAATATGGCGTCAAGAGATTACGCCACAAGGAAGTTCCTCTAGTGAATTTTCAGTGGGGTGATGACCCCAAGGTGTGCACATGGGAATTTGAGGAGAGAATTCGAATTTCTTATCCTTTTCTATTTTAAGGTACACTTAAAATATCATATATTTGATCTTTGATCTTTCCTTAGTTAAGATCTTTTCCACAATCTTTAGGTGAAACCTATAGATGGTAGCTTAGTTGTAAACATGTCATTAGGGCATGTTATGTTTGACGGATGAAAATGATTGCAAGTGGATGCCAATGTTTGAAAATGAGTGCATTGCATGCACTAGAAAGATATTCATTAGGATAATCGGCCAACTAGGTACGGACACCTGCATATGCATGCCTTTTATATATTGCATTTACACATGGTTGTGTGTGTGTGTATATATCTGTGTGTGTGTGTGTGTAAATGGATGTTCCATATGGATGGTGCATTTGGGTAAATGATTGAAACATACATATAGAATTATCAATTATACTAGGGTAATTGCATATATTTGGTTGCATGGCATAAGCATACTTGCATTATATGAGGTCAACTAAATCAGTAGACCGACTACCTTTTCGCATTAGGTAAGTTCATATGCATTTCACTTTGCACAAATCATAAATTGAATTAGTTAAATATAAGAACACTGGTAGAAATGGATGATTATTGAGTAGATGGAGGTAGTTCTTTGATGTTGGTTGTTAATTATGTTAGGGAATGAAATCTTTTAAGGGGGGAGAATGTAACACCCCGATATTTTATGGGAAATATAATTAAAAAGAAGTTAAAAGGCATTTGGTATAGTGGTAAAGGCGCATGTTGACTTCCTTAGTGACCAAGGATATAAGTCTCATTGTCGTCCAAAATCTAGAGCGATGTTTTATTTTAGGTGGTTCATTTCCAGCGATTTTCCAATGTATTTCAACATTGTTTTTGACATGTGGCAGCTTCCCATTCGATCCGTGATGTAATAGGATGAGATGACTAAATTTTATTGGTGTAGTGATGTGTATGGGCTAAAATGGATAATCGTTAAGTGTATGAAAGAACCAGATTTAATCTAAAATAATCTAATGGGTTATATTCACTCAAACCATCTATAAATAAACTATCTAACCTAAACTTAATCTCTTATTCAGCCATCGCCATAATTCTATAGTAAAATTAGTATGTGTTATTCTTCCTCCTTTTCTCTACTAAATAAACAAATCTCGACCAAATCACAGAAGGGCAGGTCTATGTTGCAGTTCTTTGCAGCTTGGAAGGTCATTGGGGGCAGTTGTTATCTTTAGCTTTTATTTCTTTTGTTTCATGTACTTCATTTCTCTTTTTCGTACTTTATTCTATATGTGGGGACTTATATTGTGAACTTTGTTATGTTTTATGTTTTGGTGGAGACTACTTGGTACTTTTGGTTTCATAAATAAATTTGGGATAATGTTGTTTTTAATGAAGCTGTTTTGCTATTAATTTATCATTAGTGAAGGTTTTCTTCTGCTATAATATTTATCTATTTTATACCATTGCCTTAGTCTCTGTGCTATGTTATGGATTTTTATTTCAATCGACCACCCGTGCTTCTAGTCATGTCTAATTTTCGAGGTGCCTAGAGGTATGGGGTGTCACGGTAATCAAGTACCATGTCCTCCCTGATTACCCGCCTGACCTAAAAGG
The DNA here is from genome assembly GCA_030737815.1 of Allium fistulosum. Lineage (NCBI taxonomy): Eukaryota > Viridiplantae > Streptophyta > Magnoliopsida > Asparagales > Amaryllidaceae > Allium > Allium fistulosum. The sequence continues at coordinate 134,253,718 of CM060904.1, forward strand.
TAAAGTGAGCACAAAGGTTGCCCCTAATAGAAAATGCCCAATTTGAATTGAGGCATGAGCTAATTTTAATAATAGTTTGAAAATTAAGACAAGATTTTAAATTTAAAAGTTCAATTTAAAATAAAAACATGTTTGTTATAAATAGTTATAATATAACATAATTTTTCAAAATGTTTGAAAATGTAATGAAAAGTTAAAAATGTTTGAAATTGTTTAAATATTAATTTCGAAATTCAAAATTTATTAATAAGATTAATAAAATAAAATAATAAAACAAGTTAATTAATTAATATTTTTATGCATGTATTATATATGTTGATATATGTTATGTTATTTTAAAGTGTTTAAGATAACAAAAGTATACATGTATTTGTATAAGATAAAATTTTGAAATTATTATAATTTAATTAAAATTATTTAATTAAATAAATTAATTAAAGGCTAATTAATTGGATAAAAATACACATATATAAGGTATACATGTTACACTATAATGGTTATTAGTATACTATAAAGTTTATAGTAGATATGTCCAATATAAAAGTTGTATTGGAATACTAATTTAAAATTAATTAAAGAGTTAATTAATTAATAATTAGTTAAGTAAGGTTTAATTAATAAAATATTATACCTAAGACTATCTTATAAGTAATATGAAATATAAAATTTATATAATGATAAAACTTATATGATATGAATGTATAAACTAAAGGTGGAACACTAGAAAACCTAAATGGTCTTAATGAATAAATACATAAGTTACTATACATATACTATGATTTCTGATGTGTCTGAAACTTGAATCATGAGGGTATTTCTTAATAAATACATAATTATAAGTTGATATCACTCTATATATATTGAAGATTATGAATCTTCAATATAATGTTGTCCTCTACCATATATATATATATTAATAAATTGCTTGCGTACTCTTTAGTTGTTAAGAAAACTCAAGCAAGGGATGTTATGTGTAATATATTATATATACGAGGTGAGATAACTATATATATTTATTGAGAAAACTCAAGGTACATATACTGTACTTAGATCGTCGCGATAAGGTACAAATGAATCATCTCTTTCGATTTGTTGAGCAAATTCAAGGTCGAAATGAGGTTAGGATAAGGAAACATGGGTTAGGAGTTGTATGTGATGCGACCAATAAAAAGTTATCCATCTTTTATGGGCTATGATTTGTTGAGAAAACTTAAGGTCAAAATACCAAGACAAATGAGTCCTAACACCCGAAAAGGTTTCTATGTTTAGCTTACGGTTTGGTGAAAGATAAAACACTAGTAGCAGCGCTATTAGAAAAATAAAATAATAACATTTAACCTTTCTAACACTGTAATAACATATGTTATATAATGTTATAATAATCTACATTGATAAATTTGTGCATTTAATAAGATCGATGAATTTTTTATCAATTAAAATATACAAATGAGCTAAAGATTGATAAATTGAAATACAACATATACTTACCAATAAAATATTATTACATGTTAACGTTTCAATACTCATGTAAATGCTTGATTTTACAACTATTAAATACATTCATAGTTTGGTCACTTACGCATATATTAGGCTAAGATCATATATTGCATTCTATGAGTTTCAAAACTTAAAAGTAACATAATGCTATGGATATTTGATCCGTACACAATCGCATATAAACGTTATGCGGTGAATGGTCAAAGTTTGCAATGTACAATATTTCGATGAAATTAGTTCATTCAAAATAAAAAATAAATAGTTTTGTGAGATCGAGTATTCAATTTGATTGATTAAATAAAGATCATATTGTATTAAATGTAACATGTGGCCAAAAATATAGTATAAATATAAGAACTTGATCACTGAAATGTCAATTTGATCGGTTTGAAGTGTACAACACATTTGATGTTCTTAGATGTGATGGATAATCGAATGCACTTTTGTAAGAAGTTCCTTATGATATTGTCGTAGGGGTTTTCTTTTTGAATGGTTTGATAGTTTAGAAAGAAAAACAAATGTGTAACGACAAGTCTTTCTTACATCTAAAGACGACACTTAATACATCCTCGATTTTTGTATGTCGATCATTCAAGTGTCTAAGAGACATGCCATTTGTGGTAAAGAAAGAAAAGAAAGAATAGAATCTCACAAAACGTGACGAGTAATATAAAATATGAACAAGCGTTTACACAAAAAAATATTTAATATACACAACCTCAGAGTACATTAACCTATTATCATCTTGGACAGTTATAATTGCATATCCTTACAATTACTGATATACACAAACAAAACAAACAACAAACACAGGGGAAGATAGAAGATAAATGAATACATCTTGGAGGATACATCTCACAACCTGAAGGCTCCAAAATGTCTAGCTAAATCTGGAAAATATGCTCGGGCTGACCGAGCATTATAAGAAAAATCTCGCCTGAATCAGTCTGGTAAAATAAGCATGAGAAACTCAAATCACAAGGAATTTTATTTATTTAACTTGTAAAACCCTTTGAAAATCAAATGTATCTCGTAAGACCATCCCGCACATAAACACAGATGAGTTTTTACCTTACGATAATCAAATAATTTTTATATAAATTCTATTGACATTATGACGATGTCTAGAATTCGAATACGTATTAATCATAGTTGAAATGTTACATTATTTAATTCCAGCATAATAGGTATACAATCAAATTTGAAGGCACTTATTGTAGAATGGATTCCAATATGAAAGGATAAGTGCCTACCCATTAAATCTGTATACCTCTAGATAAAATGTATAGGAGGCTACAACACGTTACACCTCTGCTAGTTAGGACCAACCCTACCCTTAACTAAATAGTGCCGAATATGATCACCCCTTCGTAGTGACCATATAGCCCTACCGCATGTCCTTGATTTAGTCATTTTCCTCATTGATGAGGCTTGAGGATACAATTATCTTTATATATATAAACCATCTGGGAATGCTAACACTCCATCAAGGCAGCGATGCAATGCCAGCATTCATCCATACAAGTTCGTTCTAGGTCAGAACAAAAACGAAGGCACTTCCTCTACCGCATTATTTTAGAATCATCCTCAAGATTAGTAGCAAGTAGCCCTTGCATTTCAAAAGCTCCATCTTCAATCATCTTTAAATGTCTTCATTTCGAATGCATATGTTGGTTCGAAGTGGTTTTTAAATAATCTATTCAATACTAGTCCCTCTAAACCAATGGCAGAAATTTCCGGTAAACTTAACCCTGTTCTTCTGGAAATATTCGAACAATATGTAGAAGAAGGGATCACGCCTTAACTATTTAAGTAGATGGATCTCCCTATCATTTGTCCTAGGAGAATAAAATGAGATTTAGACGCATCGTCGAAGGTGATTGTGCCAGATAAATCATATGTTTCTCCTAGATATTTCTGTAGTTAAATTTTGGTCCAGATTTGATAGTCGTTTATTTAACTATCAAATAAACAAACAAGCAAAGATTCATAGGTTTAATTTTTCATAGCAACCACTTAGCCACAAACTAAATGTTTCATTTACTAAAACTCTTTTCAAAAGTGTATCAAAAATAGTATACTTATATCGCTAACATAAATATATCCACAAAACATTTATGAAAGATTCTCATTTTAAAATCATAAAAAAGGATCAATTTTTTTTTAAAATATAGATAAAGATAACCTCAAACAATATTCTTTTAGTGTTAAGTGTGTAATTAATGTCCATACCACTAGAATGAAGAAAGTCAGTTAATGGAAATCCAATCTCGGATTCTTTTATAAATATTCTTCTGTAAATCCACTTAATAAATCTCCTTTATTTATGAATCTCCTTTACACAATTCTAAACCTATTTACAAGACTCTTTATAACCACCAAGTTAAATTTACAAGACTCTTTTATAAATATTAAAACCTTTTATATATTTATTTCTATATAAATCTCCAAAATTATTTATAAAACTTCCTTTATAAATATCCAAAATCATTTATAAAACTTTCTTATAAATAAGCCTTATTTAAAACTAAACTCCTTTAATATACTCATAAAGTACTTTTATAAACAAAACGATTATTTAAAATATCTTTACTAAAATTATTACCTAACCAGAAACCATTATTAAAAGTATGATTAACCTTAAAAATCAGAAAGAAGCTTAGTGAACACAATGGTTCTCACTTAACTAAGTTCACTTCGTAAGGTATAACATCGCCATTTACAAAAAAAGCCGATATGTAGAAGAGAATCTGCAAGTAACAGTCAATCATATAAGTAAATATCTAAGTTACCAAAATAGCAGATATGGATTTGGTCTGCTAAATACACATTTAAGTAAATATAATGGTAGAATGAGCTTTTATTCCGCTTAATAGATGCCCACATAATCTACTTGGTGAACAATGGTAGAATGGTGATTTATTCTACCAAACAGAAGTTAAATACAATTTAATTAGTAGAGCGATGATTTAGTCTACTAAGAAGATGTCATTGGATTTTATACACAATTGGGTTTACTTAAGGATAGTCGATAAAGGAATCCCTTGGGTTCAAACCTTCCAGTAAAAGAAAGTTACTTTAGAAAAATACCGATCTTTAGACAAAAATGGTATAAACATTCAAACTTTATTTATTTAATAATAAATTAATATATAAATTCTTTATTAAACCATAATTAAACCTTTAATTAAAAATTAAATAGTAATCAACTATTTAATAAATAATTAAATAATAAATATCTTATAAATACATAATTCAATAAAGTCAACCTTTAAATAAATAATTAAACCATAATTAATCTTTAATTAATTACTTAAAATTCATTTTAAACTTTTAAATAATAATTAAATATTAATGAATGGATTAAATCATCTTTAATTAGTACTTAATAAAATAAAATTTTATTTAAAATAATTATTAAATCATAATTAAGTTTTAGTTCAATCTTTATTTAAATTTAACTTGATTAGAAATAAAATAATATTTAAACCCTTTCTTAAATAAATAATCTAATTAATCTTAATTAAATAATAATTAATCCTTAATTAATTAGTTAGATAATAATTTACCTTTTATTAATTATAATTTACTTATTTAAAGGTAATTAAATGCTAACTACCCTAATTATTGTTAAGTACTAATATATGTAGATTATCCAATATTTATGGCTAATGAAGCTCTCTTAATTAATACATTATAATTTACTTACTTAAAAGTAATTAAATGCTAATTACCCTAATAATTGTTAAGTACTAATATGTGTATATCATCCAAAATTTACAGGTAATGAAGCTCTCTAGTATATGAAGATTATCCATAATTTACTTCATTAAGAGAGCTTCATTAGTTGAATATATTTAACAAATTACCTCTTCATCTACATTAATATTGCTCATCACCCAAAATATTTTAAATTCAAAAAGAGTTCGTTTTTACGAGCTGCATTTGTAGCGACCATCGCTATATGACCCAAAATTTTCGAAACTTGTTTAATATATCAAAAGGCTTCAGAATACTTAGCTTTCATGTACTAAGTACTTTTATAACTTAATATAAGATTTAAAACAAAATTAAGGTTTTGAGAACTAAATCAATATTTTAAAACTTTTAATTTTTCAAAAATAATTCTAATGTAAAACTATTTTTCAAAAAAAGGATTTCATATACCATATAAAATCAAGTGTTAATTTCTCTTAATATACAACATCCTACGCAAATATACTAACATATATCCATGACATAATCAACATACACAAGCAAAGGCATTAACTTTTTATTAATTAACTTCCATTTTAAGTTTACTACATCACATCCAAGCACATACATATGCATACATAAGCAAAATAACTACAACATTGTCTAGACCAAACATTTAGCATATTTAGCAGCCAACTAGCAGTATTTATTATCAAAGTAAACATCAAATTTAAAGTTCAAAACTTTGGAGAAAAACGAGTTTTTTCTCGCCATTAGGCCTCCAACTTATCCAAAGTGAGTCAAGATGCTTCCAACTAATAGTAACACTATGACACTCCTTGTCTTCATTTCCTTACCAAATGGCTCGACCTAAATATGATCACATAGCCCAAGGGTGGTGATTCTCATCCTAGAAAGGTGGAGGGACTTCAGATCACCATCGGATTCATAAAAGTTAAACCCGAAATTAGTGTCATCTTCTAAATGATTTTTGAATAATTTACTCACGAAATTTGGAAAAGTTGTCAAAGAAAAGTTCTTGAAAATTCTTTTCTCTATAATTTAAATAAGTGAATCACTTAATTTGGATCAGCTTTGAGGGAGATATGGTCAAAAGAAGAAGAAGTATTTTCAGACTTGAAAATCTAGGTTCGAAAATGAGTCCGAAAGAAATGAGATTTGGGCATGGTTAAGCTCAAAATTTGAAGAAGTGGTACATAGGAAAGTTGTAGCCACTGGAATTTTTCGTAGTTTTAAAAATAGAAAATCTCTATTTGGATAATATATAAGAAAAATATGGTAGAAGAAAGAGGAGGAGAAAATGAAAGGATATTTATAAGCAAGAAACATAGGAAATTACCTTAGTACCCTTGGTCCTTTACCGTCCACCTTCTCTTTCCACATCACCATGCCACTATACCTCAGCCCAAAAGCTTGTCCTCTCCTTCTTTTTCCTTAGCCAACATGTTTAAATGTGCATGTACATAGTTTCCAAATTGTCATTTCATATCTCATTAAGGCATCTTATATTTTATTTATTTATTTAAAACCTTATGTATATAAGCCATAATATACCCAAACTAATATGTAATTATATGTATATATTTATACAAACTAAGATTACGCACTTCTGACAACTTTTAGCCAACAAAAGTCCAAAATAGGAAAAAAGAACTCCGATCACATTTTCGGTTTTTCTTCAAACTAAATATTTTTATAAGCAAACTTGGAATACTATTTCACCATTATAAGTTATTATTTACAAGAGATATATTTTCATTATGAAATCTATTTTTTGAATATGTAAAATTAATTAAATACTCACAAATTAAAGTGGTAAAATTTCATGATAATTCAAAATACCGAACTGTTAATTTTAAATTTGGAAAAACTCAGATATATAGTAAATAAATAATCACAGCATCACAGACACAGAGTAATAAATGCAGCGGAAACAAAAAGATAGTAGTTCATGAAGCTACCATATACATATTGGAGTTTAATAAGGTACTACAGATGTCTCGAATACAATAGTCAAAATACAATGTCAAAATACATCACTGGAATCAACTGAATATCTGAAAGCTAGATAGATAGGTGGATCTCCAAGCGAAGCTCCAACTCCAAAGGTGAGTCTTGAATACTAGTACACTCAGTCTGACCCGAGCGTAAAGCAAAACACAAAACACTCAAGTCAGGATTAATATTCTTATATCAATAAATCCAACTCAAGTGAAATAACAATTGAAATACAAGTAACTCAAAGGATGTTGGAATAACCATCCTTTAAGGATCCTCTAAACTATCTACTAGGTAATGGTATATGCTAAGTAGATAATGTCTATCAATAATATAAAATATCAAAATAGTGTTAAGGCGTTACCATTATCCCCCTTAACACATTTTATATAAGCGTCATAGTCTATACAGCACTGTAAACTCCACCGTAAACTGGTGGGATATCAGGGAGTACTCCATAGGTATAACACAAAACAAATTCGTAGTGGTCGCGTATATAGAGATACAAGTATGACAAGGCACATGAGGCAATACGCAAGGTAGTGAAACTACCGTTTGCCTGATCCGGACTGGTGAAAACGCATCGCCGCAACGATCGCAACACCGCGAAACAACACTCCCAAATTTACGAGGGTGCACCAACCAATAACAAGTAATGAGTAGTTTACGAAGAAGTGTGTTCGCTCGAGGTAGCTAACCCCATTTGGCCCGACACAGCTCCTGTTTTAGTCATTTTCAATTTGACACAAGTGTCAAGGCTATCCATTATCGTTCTCTTTCTTCAGTCATCACGTACATCAGTCCAACCACTTCATTCTGGATCACACTCCGCGTATAGTTATTAAAGTGATTTTCAGTTTAGATAGAGAGTATATCCATAACCGATTCTGGTTCCTTTAATAACTTTCGTAATTATTACACCGGTTGGTCGTTTAACAAATTTCGAAACCAAATCAATTTCAATTCCAATTAGAATTTATAAATCAACATTTCATTTGTCTTTCAAGATCATTTTTCAAAATCTACGTTCAACTTCCAAATTACTATTTCAAAATCCTATAATTCAATTCCAAATTCTTATTTAAACCGTTTAAATATTGATTCAAGTTGTATATCAGTTTCATTCCGAAATCATTCAAATTAATCTAATTTAACATTCAAATCATTTTAAATTCATTTATCGATTTCATTCAATATTCGATAAGTAATTTGTTATTCAAAACAATTTATATTAAATTTCCAATTCATTAAATCAATTACTTAAGTTCAACTCCATTATATCAAACTTCAAATTTAGTTAAATTAGATTCCTCAAATCAATTCTTTAAATTACAAGTCTTATGTTAATTTCAATAAATCACATTTTATTTCTTGTTAAAGAAATTCAATTTCACTTATTTCTTTACTTAGTTACAAATTTCAAAACTTAATTAATAAAGAAACTAAATTTCACATATTCAAGAAGTTCAATTTCAATTATTAACTTACTTAAATAATTTTCCAAAACTTAATAAATAAAGAAACCCAATTTCATTTATTAACGAAGTTCAAATTTCACTCATTCAAAAGTTCAATTTCTCTTCTCAAAGAATTCAATTTTTATTCAATTATCAAATAATTCAATCTTATTCAATTATTAAATAATTTCAATCTTGATTATTAATAATTTCAAACTTAATAATTTCAAACTTGATTATAAATTCAAACTTAATTATTAAATCATTTCAAACATAATTCAATGAATAATTCCAAATTTAATTGTTAAATAATTCATTTCAAAACAACGTTCTTCCATCAGTTATTACATAATATTTATTTCAGATTTCAATATTAACATTTTCCTTTCATCAAAATATACGTTTCAATTTTATTTCAAAACCTTATTATTCAAATAAAATCTTTATTTTATTTCAAATCGTTGGCCAATCGGGTTTATTTAATTCTCTATCCTAAGTCAAGTTCACTTTTGGGTATTTATCATTTCAACCCAATTCCATTTCAATTCGCAAATCAAAGCATAGCAAAGGGAACTTGCAGTGTGATAATAGGGATGATGTCAAAGTAAATAAACAAGCAATAGCAACAATCAATAACAATTCAATAATCAATTCAAATAATCCCGAAATAATCTTATTAATTTACGTTGTTGTTTGTGCAAATTAATATAATTATTTCTAGAATCTACACTATCATTTCATGTAGATTAAAGATTATTACACTAATATTTTATACGGTTCTTCCCTAGATATCTATTATTCAATTTCATACAACATCAATTTAAACAACAAACATTTAAAAGGTTCAAGGTGTATTTTACCAAATTACTACATGTCAATTAATTTAACATTTAAAGGGGGTCATATTATATGAATGTCATTTAATCAAATTTACACATATGTCAAATCTAACTATCCTACGTCAATTTCAGTTTCAGATTATTTATCACTTACTACATTAACAGTTTAACGTCCAATGTCAACATCAAACAATCAATCATTTATCAACCAAATCGGATTATCATTGCATAAATAACATATGATGGTGTCAGGTGTCATAGGTGAACTGATACAGGTAATAGCATATATAACAGTGTAAATAGCTACAACAGTATATTTCAATTGTCGTTTCAATTGAAATCAAATTTAATAAATAAAAGAATATTAATCATGAGTGATTGCTCACCTTCCGAGGCTAGAGACAACAGGAGATGACGCAGATATGCACTGATACTGACACTGAAATTGAGTTACACATCCAAGCATGAATTTCGACGCAAAGCACGATTGATATGAGTTTGACGATCAGAGCTGATACATAGGAATTGATGAAATAAATCAGAACCGGATTTATGAAGATAAGTGGTATACATGAACTATATATAAGACCAGATTTTAAATACAAATACATTTTAAAGTAAATATATATATTAACATATGTACAACTTCCATATTTGTACTGTAAACCAATATATAACTAACATACTATCACTTTCACACACTACTGTATCACAGCCTATGTACAACTCATACAAAGTTATAATTTTAAAATCTATGTATATTTAAAAACATCCATATATGTTATATTTTAAACAATACATAAAATAAAGAAATAAAAAATATATTAAAAGTGTATGCGTACATACCATAAGCATAGAATACCAATTCTGTAAACAACTCTATTATAAAACTCATAATATATAAACCTACATATTATTAATTTTTATAGCTAACGTATTGTAAAATTTAGATAAACTAATAATATATGGAACTCACAAAATATACATGACAACATTATAGACAACCTGGTTATATAAAACTCCTTATAAGCTTATGTTTGTAAACCTGGTTATGACTTATATAGGTATACATATTATAAAACTAATATAACTTAACATATATAGCTATCATATACTTATACAAACAACTGTAAATATGTGAACCAATAGGACAGCAGTTAGGCAATTTATATAGAACTATACATATAAATAAAATAAAAAACAGGCTGATGTACATACTTATATAAATCGAACAGTTAGTATATAAACTTGAAATATATAACAAAGTTTTAACTAAAATATCAATATCTCAACAATTATCACAATTACTTACTAACTCATATAAACTTTATATAAATAGGTTTTATATATATACCATTTGACAGTTCGAATGGAAATTTATATAAATCATATATACAATCATATACTCACGCATATATCCATACATTACTATTAAAAATCAATCATAAAAAAATCTATATTACCTAAATAAAAGAATAGAGTGGAAGTTCCAGGGAAAGCACGGTCAAGTGAGGCTGCATACGGCAAGTGCCTGGTGATTACAATCTGGTGGCGAACAGAGAAGAGGTCGAAGAGTCTTGCTGTGATGTCGCTGCATGCTCCAAGTCGTGGTTATGCGAAGTGATGGGGTTGGGATGTTTCGGAATTTCTAAGGACGAGAGAGGTATATGTGGTGAGGTCGAGCATGGAGCGGCATAGCATGCGTGGAAGAAGAGTAGTGAGGATGGCTCGGCCATGGAGGTTCAGGAGAAATAGAGTGGTAGCGGGTTGGTGAGGAGGTCGGCGATGATGGAGGAGGGTTTGGTGGCTATGCGCAGGTGGGCTTGAGATGAAAAAAAATAGCAATGAATGGTATGGGCAGAGGCGCTGTGATGATGGTCGGCACGGGATGGATGGAGAGGCGGAGATGCTCTCCTAGGTTGGGCGGTGATGATGTGGAAAAGGTGGATCGGGTGATGAGGTCGACTTCATGCCAGACAGGAAGAAAAACAAAGAAAGGGAAGAAAATATAAAAGTAAAAAGAAGAAGAAAGAAGGAAGGGGCCAAGAGAAAGGAAGAGGCAGAGATGATTTGAAATAAATATAAAGGTAGAGGAGTGTAACAGATCGAATATTAGAAACGTAAATCCAGGGAGTAATGAAGGTGAGCTGTCGATTGGCTTTGTGACCGATGAAAATGTGAAGGGACAGAAAATAAATTAATTGTAACAGCCAATTCCGTAAATTATTGACGTGATTAATTTTTTTGTTTGGGTTGCACGTTATAGACTTGAAAAGCAGGGGAAAGTGTAAAGACATAAAATTTGATATTGTTACAACGGATCGTCATTATCGTTTACGTCGCGTATCGGACTTTAAAAATACAGAATAGAATATACCGTTGAGATCAGCACGACGAGACGATCAAAACAGCATACGGATATTAGTGGTATGATATAATTTTAAAAATTCGAATTTTTAAAATTATATCATACCACTAATATCCGTATGCTGTTGTGATATGATATAATTTTAAAAATTCGAATTTTTATATTAGCGGAAAATGTAGGAAAAACACAGAAAATAATATCGACGGAGCTAAAGAAGTCCGAATTTGGAAAAACGACAAACTGACATCTTGCTCAGAAGATGATTTAGAATTTTTCTATGTAAAAAGATTTAAGTTTCGAAAACGCTTTATTTTCATCGATTACTAACTGATTTAAGTTAAAATAAATTTACGCACGAAATAAACTTCCATATTTTTGGATGAAAATTTACCAGTTGCTATATTTAATTAGACGCATTTCAAATGTAAAATTTATATTTCAAAATTTTATCGTTTAAAATTTCACAAAATTTCAGTTAAATACGTTATTAAAACCGTTAAAATTTACGGGTCATTACATTTCATGTCGTTACACTCTCCCTATGTAAAAGAATTTCGAGCCCGAAATTTTACCTCAGCCCTAAACCCAGAAATACTTAACATTACTCATCAGTTCGTATGATATACATAGATCATCCCTATGCAAAATCTAATTCGATCACTCACTAAAATGCATTGCTTTACTTTCTAATTAGTATCGCTTACTTAATTTCATAGTGTAGACTTTTGTAACAATATGCAAATCTACACAATTCAAGTTAACAATAAATCATACATGTCCAATCCAAATTGAACAGAAATACGGGTAGTTATAGGATAGAAAGAAGAAAGAAGAAAAGAAGAAAAGAAGATAAGAAGATAAGAAGAAGAGAAAAAGATACTATAACAACATAGAATCTCATAATCATAGTGGAACGACATATAATATGATGTCAATGATCTTTACACAAGTGAAACTATAATACACATGTATCCATAAGAGTATAATAACAATTCACAATCACCAGCATGGACAGTTATAACATCTTGTCCTAACAATTGCTAATAATTTCAACAACAATGCATCAGAAAAATAAACAACTATGAGAATATGTCACGAAGACCTTTAGCTTGTCTCCTGAGCTCTAGTGCATCCAAAATAGTTTGTAAATATACGTGGTCTGATCCGAGCATTTTAATAAAATAACATCCGGGTCAGTCTGGTAAACCAGCGTTAGAAACATACACAGTTGCATTTTTTGGGTAATCTCAACCCAAGTACATAAGGAAATAAATAGTCAAAGATAAGAGTGGAGATCACCTTCTAACCGTTAGTGGATGGATTTCCTTATCGCTTGTCCTTGGAGAGAAAAACAAGATTTATATGCATAGTATAACATCATCAGAGACGACTATGCCATATAACTCACTATTTCTCCTAGATATTTAAAAAGTTATGTATAGGGTCCAAATCCGATAGCCGGTTATTTATTTATCGAATAAGAAACATTCAAATCAGGGATTTAATTCCATACGGAAAACCAACATTGGTTAAGCATATAAGAAACCACTAATCTCTTTTAAGTTATCCTTTCATTAGTAAAAATCACCATATAATACTTGCATAAGAATACTTTTGCAAAGATATATTCACAAATCCCTATATTTTTAATACTTAGAAAATATCCACATACTTTCCTCAACAGTATAAGTATATTGACAAAATAGAGGAGGATTTCCCTTTTCACAATATCAAACCATTTATAAACTCCTTTATAAATCTCTAATACCCATTTGTAAACTTTTTTAAAAATATCGAAAACCATTTGTAAAAGTATTTATAACCCCTTTATAAAACTATAAAAACTATTTATAAAACTTCTTTTATAGATCTATAAAACCAATTCCAAGATTCTTTTATAAATATCTAAAACCATTTATATAACTCCTTTTTTCATGTAAATAATCTCCCTTTAAGTCTACAAATCATTCAATAGACTCCTCTTATAAAGCCCAAATCTGTTTGTAAAACTCTATTCATAAATCTCAAAAACATTTATAAATAAATTCTAATCATTTACTTAGAAACACTGTTAGCCATATAGCTCACTTAAGAATGAAGGTATGAAACAAGGCACATGAAAGTATTGGAGAAGTTTTGTAAGAATTGAAAAGAAAGGTTTTTCCATAGTTCAAAAGCAGCGTTTTGGCGGCAATGGAATAGCTTTCGAAGAGGTTGGATTGATATCGCAAGCACCTAATGCTTCTGCAAGTATTAAATGAATAAGGACTTTCGAAGAGTTGAAAGGGGAGCACAGCTACCCTTTCGACTCAGTTGATCCTTTCGAAACAATTGGGTCCGCATGCATAAAGAAGTTTTGAATGTGTTATGAATGCCTTTCGACGGTATCAAATAACAAGCTTCCACACATATATTAGATCCTTCAAAACGGTTGGAGAAGATTCTGCTAAAATAACTATTTCAAAAGAAAGACTAGCCTTTCGAAACTGTTGCATCCTTCCATATGTATTGGGGAGGTTTCGCATGTAACCAATGTTGCCTCAACAAATATTGTAGGATGAGCTTTCACACTAATCAAGGAGATGCTTTCGAAATCCACCTTTTGTAGCCAACTTTGACCACCAAAAAGCTTCCTACATCATAAATAATCTTTCGCACGGGTCCTTTCATCACCATTGAACCCATTTTAAAAATCCAAATACCATGCCTTACTCATTTATGCGGTAACTGATCATGATAATACTAGATCTTAAAAATAATGGAGGGGTTTTGAAAAGTGATTCTGCTTACATTCAAACATCACAATGATGTACCATGATTAGTTCGCGACTAATGGAAGTGTGCCTTTCGATGATGTCGAAAGGCTCCCCAAAAGAAATATTGGTAAACAACGGATCAATATTTTCCATTAGCATACTTTCGAGGAAGATGGGATAATGAAGGCGAAAGGATGGATGCGAATGGTGGGAGAAAAGACCTTACAAAAGCTTCAAAAGAATGAAGGCGAAAGGGTCCAACCTTCATTTATAAATATGACCCTAGAGGTCCAAATTTGGGAGCATATTTTGGATTTTTGAATTTCCTTCTCACGTTTTAGCCAAACCAAATTCTTGTAACCCTATATCAATTTTGGGGGAAATTATATTACTTGTAATCCAATTTTAAGAAATAAAAATGAGCGAATGCATGGATTTAATATCGATTTCGAATATGAGGATGATCATTTCGACCGTTAGCTTGTCTAATGACCGATTGCAAATGATACTTACTTATTTTTCTAACCCTTATTAGGCATATGCAATGCTATGGAGTTTACTTAGATATCTTGATTTCGAAGCATATTACCATCACGTCTAAAGTGCATGTAATACTAAATTGAAGTGATGATGATGATCCAATATTGTCAAGTCAATTGGACTTGCATAATTTATCCAAGATGAGATTCCATAGCATATTAAGTTCACTTCTTATCTATTATGTATGTTACGTTTTGAGTCCCTTCGAAGGTATAAGTACTCTCTCGACTCATTTGAAAGGGGTTTTGAGGCGATTCACTATGTGACCATTAAAATCATATCCTTTGGGACGATTCCTTTGAAAGGTGTTTGAATACAAGGAACCCTCTCCATGATAGCAGAATCAATACCATCGAAAGATTTCCCCTTTAAAGGTAAAAAGTCCCTTTTGACTCACTCGAAAGCAGTTTGGATTTCGAAGGGATCGTGTCCTTCTTAAACTTTGCTTTGAGATGTTAACTAGATTTCTTGTCAACATTTTTGACGCTAGAAGGAGGGCCAAAACCTCCCATCTTTTATTTCCTTATGGACTAATTATAGAATGTTTGACTTGTCGTAGGAAAATGAAATCAAAACGACTTATTTGAATGGATGAGGAGGAAGTACACATAGCATTATTGGAAGAAAACATTACTCCAACCTTCTACTTGGAAGGAGTTATGACCGGACAACCATCATCTGCAGCACAACTAGATGATAATGCAGTTAAGATAAGGCATTTAGAGCAACAACTACTTGAAATGCTAAAGCTCCTGAAAGCAATGCTATCTCGGATCTTCTAAAATTGCTAAATCAACAACGGGAGATGAGATGGTTTCCCCAAGGAGAAACTTGAAAGCTCATACGTTCGAAGGCAAAAGCTAGGTTGACTTAACATCGTCAAAGAAGAAAGAACATCAAGCAGCTAAAGTCGATCATTAAGGTAGAATACAAGATAAATCTCCGGAGCAATCTAGAAGCTCAACTTCAAAGGAATACAACCCAAATTAGAAAAGCTATCATGACACAGAACCTTATTTGAAAGTTGTAGCAGAAAAGGCTGTCATAGACATGGTAAATGCTAATGGGAAAAGAATTTTAGATGAGCAATGACTGACAATGAACGAGTACCGTTTACTGATGAAATCATGTCAACGGTAATTCCGCCTCATGTTAAGATTCCAACAATGAAATATTATTGTATTACCAATCCCGATGACCATTTGATGGCTTTCCACAGCCAAATGGAACTACAAAATGCTTCTGGGGTAGTGAGATGTAGGCTATATCCAGTAACACTTCAAGGGGCTGCAATAAAATTGTACAACCAATATCGAGAGAAGACATATACTCATGGAAACATATTCCTAATGAATTCTTCGACCAATTCAGCATATGCAATGATCCCATAGTTCATTATACTATTTTAAACAGCAAACAAAGGAAAGTGGAATCACTGGGTGACTACCCCAGAAGGTCCAATACATAAGCATTGAAGACCAAAGACATGAACGATTGGGATAAGCTAGTTGTGGTGCATTCAGGGCGAATAGAATATACATCATTTTGGAAAAAGCTCTTCATTCATGGATGTAAATATTTACAAGACTTTCACTTCCAAGCTGATAAATCATTCGAATGGATAAATTATACTATACTAAGAAGAAATCTAACCCTAAGAAGGAGAGTGGAAGATTTGGATTTGACCGAGGACACAAAAGGCCGAGGTGGGAGGATTCCAATACTGACTGAATCGCTTTAAACAAGCAATTTTCTCATATCTATGACACTACTAAATATAAAGTTAACTTCCCAACTTCATTCAAGGCTAGTAACTACCCTGAGCAAAGAAAAAGGGTGATTATTATGCTTATCATAAAGTGTATGGCCACAAAACTTACGAGTGCAAAGTGCTAGCTGGAATTATTCAAAAGGTAATCCATGAAGGAGACCCAAAAAAAAATTAATCCAATATAAACAAAAAGCACCCTGGACTAGCGACGGACAATAAAAGTTCCCTAATAATGTTATGAACATCTTTGGAGATGAAGATCTATTTAACTTGTTTCCACCCTTGAATGGGATTGATGTGAAACATGGGGCACCGCATCTAGTAAGAATTAGTAAAGGAGCCACAAAAAGATATGTCAAGGAAGCTAGGGAAGCAGTACTTTCTGTCCAGGATGAGTCTTCACTTAAAAGTCCACGGCTTGATGTAATGCCAAATCTTGTCATCACTCCATAAGATCTTAAAAAGGTCTTCATCATCTCTATATTGACCCCCTTATGATCACTGCTCCAATCAGGCTTTCTATAATGTCCAAGATTCTAGTAGACATTGGAAGCACAATCGACGTTACCTTCAAGCACGTCTTTGATCAAATGGGCATTCCTGAAGATAAATTAGAGCCTAGTCTTGCCTATTTCTAGGTTCAATAACAAAGGGTCAACTTTTATAGAGCAAGTAAAGTTGTTAGTATAGATGGGAGTACCACCGTGCTGCATAATTATTGAAACTTTTTTGTGATCATCAATTAGTCATCATATTACATGAATTCTTTGTCTTCCCTACGTTAGATGAGGTGGATGCTTTTATTTCACTAAAATAAATGATGGTGAAATTATTACTAAAAGAGGTTGGGGTACTACTCGAGGAGGAGAACAATTTAGCTATCGTGTAATGTGTTTTTCCACTCTTGATCAATATAAAAGGTAATACTCTTATTATTATGATTCCTCTATAATTTTATAGTCTTAAGAAGACAGATTTTTACATCCAACATTTGAAGAAAATATATGATATAATAAAATGAGTAAATGTGTGTTTGGAAGGTACATCTTATCTGGAAGCAAGAGGAAGAGGGCTGATGCTAACTCTATAGAAGAAAGCGAGATCATTACAGAATTAGATTGCCGAGGAGAAATGGAGAGGACAAAACCTACAGAGGATCTTGAGGAGATATGTATAGATCCAGCTAATTCGACCAAGATAGTTAGAGTGGGAAAGGAATTAAAGAACAACTTGAAAGCAGACTTAATTCAATTTCTTAAAGCTAATAAAAATGTATTTGCATGGTTTCATTCGGATATGATCGGGATTGATCCATCAATTATGTGCTATGCACTAAATTTGATCCAAATGTGACCCCCGTTCAACAAAAGAGGAGGCAATTTGATAAGGTTCGATCTGACGCCTTGAAAGAAGAAGTCAAAAGACAACTTTAAAATGGATTCATTCCAAAAGTTTTTTGATCCATAGTAAACCCAATGATGGTAAAAAAGGCAAATGGAGAACATGTGTTGATTACGCTGATCTGAACAAAGCATGCCCGAGAGACTCTTATTCGTTGCCCAAAATAGACCGGTCGGTTGATGCAAGTAGTGATCATAAGTTGTTGTCTCTTATGGATGCTTATTCAGGGTATAATCAAATACTCATGTTCAAACCAAACAAAGAGCATACAAGATTCATTACCAATTAAGAGACTTTTTGTTATAAAGCAATGCCTTTTAATGCGGGAGCTAGTTATTAGAGATTGGTCAATAGAATTTTGAAGGAACAGATTGGACGAAATATGGAAGTTTATATGGATGATATGCTAGTAAAGTCTTATGAAGTTGAGAATCACTTTAAAGATCTTGAAAGTATTACGAAGGTAGTAAATGAGATTGAATCCTCATAAATGTTCTTTAAGAGGCCATTTTGGAAAATTATTAGGTTATGTTGTTAGCACACAAGGAATCGAAGCCAGTCCCGACCAGATCCAAGCTATTAAAGACATGGCAGAGCCTAAAACTAGCAAAGATGTAATGAGTTTCAATGGAAGAATTGCAGCCCTAAGCAAATTCATTTCAAAGGTAATCGATTAATGCATCCCCTTCTTCAATGTGAATAAAAAAGAAAGAATTTTGAGTGGAGAGAAGATGGTAAGAAAGCCTTCCAAGAACTAAAAAATCATTTAAAAAGGCCATCAATATTACGTAGCCCAAAGAATAGAGAAAGCGTATATTTGCATATGGAGATTTCAGAACATGCAACTAGTTCAGTGTTGATTAGAGAGGAAAATCAGATGGTTTAAGGGTGAAGGATGCCGAGGTTCGATATCCAGTCATAAAAAAGTTAGCTTACTGTTTGGTACTGACTGCTCAGAAACATAAAGTGTACTTTTAAGCACATCCAGTAAGAGTATTGACTAACTTTCCACTCAAACAAGTTTTCAATTAACCTAAGACTTCAGGAAGGCTAGTGAAATGGAGAGTTGAACTTAGCGAATATGACATTGAATTTCAGCCAAGAACAGCAATTAAAAGGCCAGGCATTAGCATACTTTAATAATGAATGTACAAACTTCGTTAAGGAACAATTAGAGAAATGGAGAGATCAAAAGCCCATATAGCGACTATTTGCAGATGTGGCATTAAATGAGTAGGAAGTTGGAGTAGGGTATGTCATAATCACACCCGATGGGTATCGCTTATACTATGCAATGAAGCTAGGGTTCCTTGTGACAACTTATGTAGCTAAATATGAATCGGTGATGGCAGGATTAACTCTGGCTTTGCAACTTAAAATCCCACGAATTAAAATCTTTAGCGATTCTCAACTAATGATGAATTAGATAAAGCAGATATATCAAACTAAAGAAGCCAAACTAGCTCTATATGTTAAGAAGGTGCTAAAAATGCTTGCATTATTTAAAGCTTTTTCCATACAACAAGTCTCAAGGGAAGAAAAATCTCAAGCGGATTCATTAGCAAAACCGACTAGCTCAAGAGTAGCTTTAGAAACACATATTGTACCATTAGGGTATCAACCAAATCCTAGGATTAAAGAGAAAATGCATGGACCAGGGAAGGAGCTATTAGTTTTAACTAGATCCCAAGCCATGGTGCAAGAAAGAGAAGAAAGAGGAATTCATGAAGAAATTCCATATGATGGGTCCAATCATCCAAAGGCAGATAATTGTTATGGTAACACTTGGATGACACCTATTGTAGAATGTTTTACCAATGAGGTATTGCCATCTGACAAATTGGAAGCTAGGAGAATCAAACGCCAGGCTCCTACTTTCACAATGATGAATAGAATTCTCTATAAGAAAGGACACATCCTTTCTTACTTAAGATGCACGAGTCTGGAATATGGGATAAAATACTATGAGAAGCGCATGAAGGATATTGCGGAGACATTCCAATAGGATAAAATTAACTAAGAAAATAATGAGACAAGGTTTCTATTGGCCTTAAATGATTGGTCAAGCTATAGAGTATGTAAAGGAATGTGAAAGGTGCCATAAATATTCAAAGATTCCCCATTTACCATCATGCCAATTAACTTCGATCTGCAGCCCATGGCCCTTTGATGTATGGGGAATTGATTTGATCGAACCATTGCTGATTTCCAAAGGAGGAGCAAAATATGTTGTAATGGCTTTTGATTACATTACAAAGTGGGTAAAAGACGACCCACTCCCCAAAATCACTTCTAGAAGGTGTTTAGATTCTTTATTAAAAACATTATTACTAGATTCGGGATCCCTTAAAAGATTATATCTGACAACATAACACAATTTGAAAGCGAAGAATTTTCTCGATTTTTCCATTAGACTGTAATTATTAAAAGCTTTTCTTCCATGGAATATCCAAAGGCTGATGGAGCCATTAAAGCAGCAAACAAGACCATTAATACTATCTTGAAAAAATTGATTGAATAAAGCCAAAGGAAATTGAGTAGAAGAATTGCCACTTGTACTTTGGGCCTATCGTATATCCACTAAAACAACAATGGTTCATACCCCTTACTCTCTAACATATGGATGTGAAGCAAACGTTACCAGTCAAAATTTAGGTTTCCTCACATTGAAGAATAAAAAATGCATTTGATACAAACCAAGAACCGAAGAAAGAGCCTGGATTTAATACATGAGCTAAGGGATGAAGTAACTATTTGGATTGCCGAATATCAAAGAAGAATCTCAAAATACTATAGCTCAAAAGTAAAGACAAGATCATTTCAAGAGGGAGATTCAGTACTTTGAAGAGTGATGGCAAACATAAGAAATCCTATAGATGGACCGCTGTGACTCAACTAGGAAGGTCCCCTAATCATATGCGAGGTAATTCCTTCTGGACCTTATAAATTATGTCGACCAAATGGCAATATGGTTCCTAGAACGTGGAATGCAAAACATTTGTGACCATATTTTCCCACAATGGATGAATAAAGCGCCTCTTTCCTAAGAAAAGACTATATAATTGGGAGTAGAATTCTCCTTAAACTTGGAAATTAACTTAAATGGTCATAAGCCTTTGTCTACACCAAGATGGCCTGGTCAAAGCACCTCCTGGAGGGAAGACAGAGTAATCCTTTATCCATGTCATGCTATTGCTAGGATAAAATATCTACAAGCCCTTGATCGCACCATGCTATGGCTAGAACAAGACAGCCCCTGGAGGGAGGGAGGAGTAAAGCCTTTAACACGCCATGCTATGGCCAGGTCAATGCACCGACCAACCTTCAGTCCCGCCTATAAGGCCTGGCTGGAGCACCTCCTAGAGGAAGGAGTAAGCCCTTTATCCCGCCATGTAGTGGCCTAGTCAAGGCCCTAAATAAGCCTTTAGTCCTGCCTATAAGGCTTGGCTGGAGCATCTCTTGGAGGGAGGTCGGGTAAGTCCTTGGATCATGCTTGTGGAAAAGCCAACCACACATCGAACAATAACGGACTAAGATGTCCAAGCCCGAGAAGTGGCACACGAAACAATAACAACATATAAAGCCTAAAAGATGGCACATGTCAAAAGAATCAAGAACCAAAAAGGCAACACGAAGCAAAATATTCAAACAATTGAAGCCGAAAAAGTGATGCAGAACAAAAGGCTTGGATAAGAATTTATAGTTGGTGGCTAATTTCCAAAGGATGAAATCCAAGCTTCACTAATTAGTGCCCGAATTTGGGTTTCATGTCTTTTTATTAATTTTTGATCTTCACTTATTATTACCCATATTTGGGTTTCATGTCTTTTACGATTAATTTTTGGACTTCACTCATTAGTGCCTGAATCTGAATTCCGTGGTTGTTGTTATGGAGGACTTTATAATTGGACTTCTAGTCTTCTGTTGATTTCTAGATCTATCTTACTAATGCCCGAATCAGGGTCTCCGGACTTCTACTATTAATATTTGGACAACACTTATCAACACCTGAATATGGGTTTCAGGACTTCTGTTATTTCCAGATGAGGATTTTTAAACTCCTATTATTTATTCTCAAGTGAGGATTTCTGGCTTTCTATGAATTATTTCTCGATGATGATTTCTAGCCTTCTATTAATAAACAATTGTTATTAGTTTTCTATCAATTAGAACTAGAAGAAAAGTTCTGAACTTCTATTATGAATGTGGATCCAATTTTTTGGTCCTTCGTTATTAATTCCATAATTAGATTCTTGGCCTTCTACTAACATAACAAGAGTTGAATTTTTGGGCTTCTTTCATTATCACCAAATTGGATGTTGGGACTTCTACTATTTACAACCAGGAAGGAAATTTTGATCTTTAATTTTTCCCAGTTGTGGATTTCTCATCACCAATTACCTCAAGGTAATAGTCTACTAATTTTCGACATTCCCAGATTTAGAATCCTTGAATTCTATTATTAGAAATTCTAATATTATCTCTAAATTGGATTATAAACAAACTATTGAACATATTCGTATATGAATTTCAAACTAACAATAAGGAATGTTGCCTACTTTGTACATTTCAATAAAATAAGGTTGATAAAGAGGATCATTGAGGATGAGATGGTGCGAAAGGAAGATTAACATATTTTTGTGCTAAATAACAAAAGCTTCTTACATTGGGGGGGGAGGTGGAAAAATGTTAGCCACGAAACTCACTTAAGAATGATGGTATGAATGAAGGCCCATGGAAGTATTATAGAAGTTTCACAAGGTTGAAAATAAAGGTTTCACCATGGTTCAAAAGCAGTGTTTCGAGGGTAGTGGAATAGCTTTCGAAAAGGTTGGATTGATACTGAAAGCAACTGGTGCTCCTGAAAGTATTAAATGAAATAATGGCTTTAGTAGGAGTCGAAAGGAGGGCAAAGCTACCCTTTAGACTTAGGTGATTCTTTCGAAATAGTTAGGTACACATGCATGAAGAATTTTTGAATGTGTTATTAAGGCCTTTCAAAGGTATCAAATAACAAGCTTCCGCATATATATAAGATCCTTTGAAACGATTGGAGAAGATTCTGCTAAAAAAACCATTTCGATAACAAGGACCAATCTTTCAAAATGGTTGAATCCTTCTATAGGTGATAGGGAGATTTCGAACATAACCAATATTGCCTCCGCAAACATCAAAGGATGAGGTTCACACTAACCAAGGAGATTCTTTCGAAAGCCACCTTCCACAGCTATCATTTGACCACCATGAAGCTTCCTCCATCACAAATAACCTTTCTTACAGGTCCTTTCATTACCATTGAACCCTTTCAAAACCACCCAAATACACTGCCTCACTCATTTAGGTGGGAACTTATCATTATAATACCAGATCTGAACAATAATGGAGAGGTTTCGAAGGAGATGAATAAGTTAAAAGTGCTTCCACTTACATTCAAAGGTCATAATGATATACCATGATTCATTCACCACCAATCGAATTGTACCTTTAAATGATGTCGAAAGACTCTAGAAGTCCCCAAAAGAAATATTGGTAAACAACGGATCAATGTTTTCCACTAGCAAACTTTCGACGAAGATGAGAGAATGAAGGCGAAAGGATGGAGGCGAAAGGTGGGAAAAAAGACCTTTCGATAGCATCAAAAGAATGAAGGTGAAAAAGTTCCAACCTGCATCTATATATATGACCATAGGGTTCCAAATTCAGGACCATATTTTGGATTCTTTAATTTCCTTCACACTTAGCCAAACCAAATTCTTGTAACGCTAGGTCAATTTTGCAAATAATTCTTTTACTTGTAATCCAATTTTGAGAAATAAAAATGAGAGGATGCATGGATCTAACATCGATTTCGAATATGAGGATGATCATTTCGACTATTAACTTGTCAATGACCACTTGCACGTGATACTTACTTATTTTCATAACCCTTATTCGACATATGCAATGCAATGAAGTTTAATTTGATATCTTGTTTATGAAGCGTATTATCATCACGTCTAAAGCCCATGTAATACTAAATTGGCATGATGATGATATTCCAATATTGTCAAATCAATTGGACTCGCATCATTTATCCAAGATGAGTTTCCATAGCATATTGAGTCTATTTCTTATTTTTTACGTGCACTTCGTAAATATACATACCCTATCGACTCATTCGAAAGGGATTTCGAAGGGATTCACTATGTGATCAATAAAGTCATATCATTTGGAAGGACTCCTTCGAAAGGTGTTTGATACTTCGAGACATATAATTGCTTTCGAAGGAACCCTTCCATGACAACGGAATCAATACCTTCGAATGGGTTCCCTTTTAAAGGTAAAAAGACCCTTTCGACTCACTCGAAAGGGGTTTTGAAGGGATTATGTCCTTCTTAAACTTTGCTTTGAGTTATGGACTAGATTTCTTATCAAAAAACACTATTATATAACAAAAATTATTAATCCTAAACATTATAAATAAATAATAGTAATTAACTTTAAAACATCTTAAGAATAGTAATTAATAGATTTCAAAACATTATCAATAAATTATTAATAAAATATCTTCAAACATTATAATGACAAAAGTCAATAATTTCCAGAACTTTATTAAATAAAGAATAATAATTAATGTTTAAAATTATTATAAATAGTAATAATTTATTTCCAAAACATTAATAACAAATCATTATTATTTTCAAGCTATATTAACTATTTGAATAATAATTTTTTCAAAATATTAATATATTGATAAGTAACCTTAAAATAATGTTAAATATAAATGAATAACTTCTTAAAACAATATCAAATATAAATAAATAACTTTTAAAACAATACTAAATAACAATAGGACATTTTAAATCATTTTTAAATAATTTAAAAAGGACTGGTAAAGGGGTTGTAGCAAAAGTAAAAATTTAATCCGTTTAGAAAAGAATATTTATGAAACGCAAACTCGGATTTTAAAATCATATCTTTTCTCAAAAACAACTTCAACTTAATGGCAATTTATAATATTTTTAAAATACTAATTTGAGGCCAATAGCTACCCGACGTCTAACCAATGTCGATATTGATTTCCTATCACCATAGGGTTAAAATTTTTAACATAACAATGTCATAACCAATAGTGTCAACAATTAGGTTTGATTTTCAGTGATTCATATAATAAGAATATTATTGAAATTAAAATCAACAATGACGAGGAATCACGTTGGATCTCTCTAACTTATTTTCCTACATCATAAACACCATATAATTTTATAATATGTGCCATCCGCTATTAGGCGGGCATATTAAAAGATCTTCCGTTCTAGAGTCGAGAATATGTCCAAATCATCTAATAAAACAGCAAATCATCCAGACATCCTATCAACAATTTTTATCAAGCATATAACATTCTGATTAACCAAAAATATAAACTTAATTCACCAAAAAATTTATTGTCGCTTTCATACCCTAGTTTTGTCTCGGTGCAAAATTTCCACAAGCTCCAAATCCTATCAATTTATTTTCATGACGTAGTGTTCGTTGATACGTGTATAGCGCACCTCGTCGCGCTCAATTTCAACCTCATATGAATAAGTTATCACATCTGTAAGCATTTGATTTCAAAATAATATTGTTAATTTTCAATATTTACAAGTCATTAACCTAATCAGCGTGTTTAAGCCCTTGCTCACGATCTCTCGTTCCTTGATAACCAAAAAAAAGCTCAACGGTCTCAACATTCGCCGCACTAGCACGCTAGTTGCCGTGACCCACGCCTTTCGCCCAGACCCACACCCTTCGCCGCGACCCATTCCGTTTGCCGTGACCCACCTAGCCTCCCATCGTCGACCCCCCTGACCGCCTCCGCCACTAGAAATCAACCCAAAATGCCGTGAATTCTATCGAGAATTTCCAACGCATCGTTGCTATCTAAGTCGATCCCACCATTGATCACCTTTGTCTTGACCTCGTTTATATTTTTGTAGTTGGTCGCTTCACTTGAAAGTGTCTGTGGTGGCACAAAAAATGTTGTCCATTGGATGAGCATGGGTTTGGATAGAAGAGAATGGTTGCTAAGTTTTAGAATTCAGGATTTGGAAATGAAGGAATATGATAGCCTTATATAGAAAATTTCCAAAACATTGTTCACTCGCTAAATTTTCAAACTGCAAATGAGGCGTGCCACCTGACATTCTATATGTAATATCCCAATTTCGAACAAAATGGAACTAGTATCACAACTCAATTCCATCTATATAGAAATTAGCTTCCAAAATAGAATTATATTTATTTAAATTCTATAATTAATTTCTACGCTTCCGAACTCGCATGGCTAAATGATACATCTAATCACCACAATTTCGACGTCGTACTATGATTCATTATTATGGATCTAATGAAACCGGTTTCGTTGAAATCAAAGACAATATCTGGAAGGATGTTTTCATACATTAATTAAATTGATTATTATAAAATAAGTTTAATCGCTTTTAAACTCAAAGTTTACTATCTTTGTTCTTATTCGAATAGAATTTAAATCAACTTTCAAAATCATTTTGATTCATACTAAACTCAAGATTTACTTATTTAAACAATTATATATATTAAATATAATGATTTAACTATGAAATAAATCGTTGTATTTGAAATTCAAGTTATTTAACTTATAAATTTAACTTTTCAACATTTAACATCTATTAAATATTCAAATTTTAAACAACTAAAGTTTTGGGTCATTAGGTTCTTCACCCTTTAAAAAGAATTCCATTCTCGAAATTAACAAGTAAGAAAAATGCCCCAAACCCAATAACCTTTTAAAACCAATTAGATGAAATAGATAACCAAATTCTTTTAAGCCTTCAACTTTCCAAAATCAATTTTTTGAAACTTTATCATCACTCTTTCTAAGTCTTTAAATTCATTCATATTTACTAACAAAATACAATGCTAAGTCATAATATAAATATCATATTTTAGCTATAAATTTTTTTCCAAAATTCTCAAAAAATTTCTAATGATATAATTTTACGAATTTGTTTATAGCGTCTCTTTTGCGTGGTTTAGTAGAAAAAATTTACTATATATATATAATCATATAAGATACATCTCATCTCATGGATGAGGCATCCTTAGGGGAAAAATATAAAAATATCGCACCTAATCCGAGATGGCATCTTTTATTAGCATTAGCAAGCATATACAATCAACAAATTTGAAAGTGATCTCCGAATGTGAAGCATACACCATCCCACTTACTAATCACTGAACAACCAATGATAACATGTATAAGGAATAACATATAACATATACTATACAATAATCATACACAAATATAACAAATGTAAACAAAGGAACCGTCAAACAAATAATATCCATTCAGTTAATTCATAACCATATAAATTTACATTTCCAATGTCAACATTTAATTTATTAATGCCCGTTCGATGTACATAAATCATATGTATGCAATATCAACTCTGATCACATGCTTGATCATACGGTTTTACTTTCGAACTAGTATCATTTACACGGCCACTTAGTGTGGACTTAGATCCGGTTTCTTATTTAAAAACAGATATTCTCCTTGCATAGCTATAATAGAGAACTACGGAATCAATCAAAAATCCATTTCAATGAAAAATCATAACTCAGATCGGTGTAAATCCCCTCATAGTCATGTCCTCGAATCTGGATCAAACATTTATGCGAATATAACAACATAGTACAGGTTACGTATCTTTTCCAATTTATTTCTCATTATTCAAATTCTTCTGTTTACATCTATTTATTACTTAGTATATTTCTTACAATTCTAATGTCACTCAAGCACCATACCATCAAATTTTTCTTAAGTTTATTATAAACATTTTACACACACTTCTCATGTTTATTATTACTTCATAACTTAATTTTATATCCAACTCTATCAAGGACATTCCAAACCCATATTCAATTCACTAATTCATTTCGTTTGATTCATTTCAAATTGAATTCAATTTCATTTGACTCATTTCATTAAATAACATCATTATTCAATCTTATCACACAATATTCTAAACTATATACAATTTACTATTTAATTAGTTCACTTCATTAATTCATTTCAAACCAAAACCAATTTCATTTCAAAAATTATTTCATTTAACCTAACATAGGTTAAATTTATTTTCAAAATTCATTTTCTTTAAATTAAATTTTATTTCAATTTTTCTTCTCTTGACAATTTATATTCAGTAAATAAATAAAAATTCTTTAATTTACTATTCTCAAAATTTGAAGTTATAAAACTTATTTTCTCATATTTTCATTATACACTCAAATGAAAATTTCTAGAGCTTTAAATACCCTGTTCTTATTTCAAATTATTTCGAGATAATACTATAATTATTTCCTTTGTATTTCAAGTCATAACTTTGAATTAAACACTACACCAAAAAGGTGTATTTGTAACGAATATAGTCGTTACAAATGAAATTTATAACAGATATAGTCGTGAGCGGTACAGGCGTGAGGTATGTCGTTACAAATATTTATAACAGCCTCTACCCATTATTAGATATATCACTTACCAACGGACTTTGTCATTAAAAATCCAAATTTTTGTAATGAAAAAGTTTGTTATTAGTTGCACGGTTTGTAACGGGTATTTTCCGTTACTTAGTTTCCCCTTTCATGGTAGAAGAAGGGATTGTCATTCTAAATTATCACGACCTTGTCCGTTACAAATTTCATCATTAGTAACACACTTGTTCGTTACAAATTTCATCAATAGTAACGACTATGCTCGTTATAAATTTCGTCCTTAGTAACGAATATGTTCGTTACGGCTACCAAACCATGTAGAGCTGCATTTTTGCTAGCATTTACAGTAAAAAATTATCTATTATAATACAGTAGGTACATATCAAAAATTACAGAATTTCGATAACAATAAGCAATTACGCATCCAAATATACAACTTAAATTGCATAGATATTTGACAACAAATTAAAGGAAGATTCGAAATTTCACAAGTTCATCATACATAACTAAAGAGTATGAAATCAAAATATTACAAGTTCTAACATTACTTCAAAATGAATTCTAGATCCTACAAACGACGAACACGACACTCAGGCCAAATCACAAAACCTCTATCAATTATATCAAATCAAATATAATAGTGTACCTTCATTTAACCGATTCAAGTACTCTAAATGAATCCATAATCCTTCTCAACTCATTTTCCTCTCCTGCAAATACGTTCTCAGGAGTCTGCAACCTAAGTTCGTATAACTAAATGTTTCCAACTGCAAGAACAGGTAAATACCGCCTGTCCCTTTTAAGACGAGCAATTCTATCTTGTGGCATAACAGCCAACTCATTGTTATTTGCATATGATTTGATATTCACCTGCATATATTATGGAACAATTTTAATATTTACAACTGAAGATTGTTTTTAATCAAGGAACGGGTCCTGCATCCTTATTGTCAATGTAGCAACAGAAAAAACCTAAACTAGACAGACTATAAGGAAATAATTATAATGTAACCTTTTCCTTATATATTAGAAAGCAATTTCCGTCCAAAATGTGTGGAGTAAACCTATGTTTATCTGCATAAAAGATACATATCATCCCATGCTTTTATTAAGTAAGTACCTTATAATAACATTTAAAATATATTACCTAAGTGTATTACCTAAATAACATTTAATATACATGGCTACATAAAGAACCAAGACACTAGCATTAATTTTTGCCAGCTCCAACTATGTCATTGGGTGTACAAGTTAACTATGTCTGGACCCTTCTCACATAAAACACAGGAATTTTTTTTCTTGAAAGCACGTATTGGGTGTGTTCTGGCTATTTTGGTCAAACATAAGTGAAGCAGTGTTTACTTATAAACAGTCCAAGAAAAGCTTGCCTATATTTTGGGCAATGTACAATACACATCCCCACCATATTCTTCATTGTATCATTGAAATTCATATAGGTTAGCTTTAAGCAATTCACAGACAATAAAAAGATGCTCCTGCATAATTTGCAAAATAAGACATCTGGAAAATTAGAAATAGAATTATTTAGTTGTAATTATGGGAGAAATACTAGTTTGTACATTAGTAGAAGTTATACTTGGAACTAAATCAGATGGTCACTATGATGAAATGATGCAAATAGATGGTTGCAAATTCTTGATTCAAAAATGGAAATATTAACATGAGCCCAATGAGCACACGCTAAAATTAATAATAGTTCACAAGAATTTATGGCTTATGGATTCATCATTTCAATTTGGAGGGTGTTTGTGTGTTTGAAGTTAGACTTTCAGTGGGTCGTAAACAACAATAATTGCTGCATGGAACATAAGGCCGAGTACTAGATTCCATGACGTGTTTCAAACTTCTCACCAAATATAAACCATCTGTTGTTGGTTAATATAAAAAATAAAATAAATGATAAGACTATGGAAAATAAATCAGTAGAAAATTGTGGGAAAATTGGAAAATTTCCAGTGATAGTAATATATCTGCTACTAAAGTAAGAATCCTCGCTCTCATTTATTGCGATTTTTGTGTTTAAGGGTGCTAATACTCTTCCCCTAAATATGTATTTGCAAAATACTTGTTTAGTAAATTGTACTTGCAGAATACTTGTATTTGTAGGAAATACTTATAGTATTTCCACATAGCTTAACACACAACCAGTATGAAGCTAAATATTTCTATTATAGGATGAGAATCGATTAAATATGTATTTGTAGGAAAACAAAAATAAATAAATAAACTTGCATTTGCTAAATATATGTACCTTCCTACAAGTGCTTGTAGCTATGGGTCAAGCTTCAAGTGGTATTTGTTTTTGTGAAGCATTTAATCCATCCGTTTCCAGCACCTAGATTTGACAGATAAAAATTTAGTTTTAAATGTATATTAGTTTATTCAAAAAACTAACAAGCTTACTGACATGCACATAAGGCCATTGCTCTGCACTACCATCAACAGTTGCTTTTATAATTCTCCTGCTAAATTATAGATGGAAATCTAAGTGCAGAAAGAAGCTGCATTCACAATATTATGTACTCAACATACATACAACTTGAAATTTCAGTTACAATTTATTAAGTACACAACAAAGTTAGTGCACTTCAGCTTAATACATTAAAAAAAAGCTTAACACCTAAAAAGGAAATTCACATTAGTATCTTATACTACAACTGCATTTACAATATCGTCTTATATTACAACTTGAAATTTCAGTTACAGATTATTAAAGACACAACAAGGTTCGTGTGCTTCAGCTTACTACATAAAAAGGATATTAACAAAAGTATCTTATACTACAACTGCATTTACAATATTGTCTTATACTACAACTTAATACATGAGGATTTTAATAATTTTAAGTGGGTTCGTGTACTTCAGCTTAATAAATCAAGGTTCTAATAATTTTTAATCTGAACCTTGACATCATTTATGTGTTAAATGATATAAGGTAATTGGATAAAAAAATTGATTAGTTATATCTGCATCAATCAATAGTATAGAAAGAAGTAACATAAAGGACTAACCTTCATATGCTTGCACAATACTACTAAATGCACCAGAACCAAGAAGCTCAGTTATATATTATCTTCCTGCTAACACTGAATTTGGAATGATTGGAAACTCCTTATTCGCTTAAAATCCAGTCCTGAAATTCAAAATTGGGATACTTTGGAATTAAGCATGTAAGATAGGCTGAAAGAAACTTCATCATTAATTTAGTTTAAGCTGTCTAAAATATGAATCTAAAACTTGAAGGTAAAACATAATTTTAATATCGATTAGAAATCATTGACCAAAACATATATAATCAACCAACAATTTTCTTCGTCAATTTGTTGAAAATTTACTTACGGGTCAGGTTCATAAATTATAAGAATCAAAGTATGATTTGGAGCCTGATGCAGCCCAAAGAACTTAATTATCCAGAAATTCAAATGTAATTCACACTTAAAAAGGAAAGAATTTGGTTTAGCTTTTAAGAGTCTTATTTTACCAATCCACTTAATAATATAAGTCAAATTTCAATACATCAATTATAATTGAATGGTGAAATCACTTTTGTTCAGATCCAACCAAAATATTTGAGTTCAAACGTAATACATTTATTACCACAATTATAGGTAATATCATTGTATATTTTGCAACTGAAATCCTAGTCTAGGTTAATACATTTTTCAATAAATAATTTCCCTGATACAAGCTAAAGCTCTCTGTGAAATTCCAATCTAGGTTAATACATTTTTCAATAAATAATTTTCATTAATAAATATTTAAACCATGTTTTATGTAACATTCATGGCACTACAACATAAATAATCATGAACTGCACATTCATCCAATTTAAGTTCGCCTATTGTTAGTAAAGGTGGTTCCAAATTTTTCACCAAGGAAATAAAAATTAATGCGAAATAAAAAACCTACTTAAACCTACTTAAAAATTTGTTGTTGATTGAAACCTACATAAAAAAACCTACTTAAACCTACTTAAAAAAATTTCATCAAAACAATTATAGTAAAACTTACTCAGATAGAAATCTAATTTTAATTCAATGCGAAATAAAAAAACCTACTTAACAAACATTTTGTTGTTGATTGAATTCATATGATATCCACCTTATTTTGAGCTTAGCGAACATCTCGTTTTAATTGAAAGCGAAGGCGCAATTTGAGATTCGAGAAAAATAAAATATACTGGAGGGGGTAATAACCCTAGAACGAATTTTGAGGCGGAGGAGGTGATAACCCTAGAACGAATTTCAGGCAGAAGAGGCGATAACTTAAAAAGATAACAAGGCGGAGGTGACGGAAGTGGCGATAGACGATAACCCTAGAACGAAAATTTGATTTTTTAAATGAAGATAGAGTATAATTAGAAGTGTGGTAAACGGGAGCAGTAACGATAGAAGATAGAAGATAAAATGACAATCTCATCCTGGGTGCTTTTATCAATTTATGAAATTTCAAAATTTTATAATGGAACTAACCGTTGTAAACGTTTATAATGGAAATATCCGATAGAAATTTATAACGATAATAACCGTTACAAATTGGAACGAAAAAAGTGTGACAAAATGTCATATTTGGTGTAGTGAAAATCAAAATATTTTTACAAGAACAAAAATCAAATGGTAGCATTTCTTCCCTTGGAAACCAAAAAATGAACGTCGATGATGCTTTAGTCATCATCGAAATTATTTTCCAGTGACGAAAGTGAGTACAGTGCTTTCTTAACATTTTTAAATTCCATATTCAAATATTTCTAATCAAATGTTTTCAAATAATACTATTATTATTCTACCAAAACCTTTGAAAAACAATTTCTAAATCAATGGGATTTATATTCTCAAATTCTCAACTTTTAAATCTTTTTTGTTTTTATTTACAATATACCTTATATATAATTTCACTTTGATTATATAAAACCATTTCTTAATTGTTTGTCTTTGTCGATATTAAAATAATAGTAACTTTAATTAGAACACGAACAACAAACACTAATGGTAATAATTAAATATTATCATTCACCAACAACAAAACACACCATATATAATATAACAATTTCTGAAAAATTATTCATTTATATATAAAATATAATCAAGGTAAAATTATTTCATTTACCCAATTTTAAAATAATATTATGTCGAATTGCCATATTCAAGTGTTTAGAGATCTCTGTCAATATTGTTAATTACTCGTATTGACAAGAATCCATAAGCCAGTCACAAACCAATTGACATAATATAAAACATTTTTATATCACTAACAAATACGCGCTTATATATACACACACACTCTAACTCATTCTAGGATGCTGCTGACCCTATCTACAATGAGTACCCTACCAAAGCCAAGGTTCTCTCTTAACCTTCAGCTCTGATACCATATTGTAACGACCCACAAATCTGCACAATTCAAGTTGACAATAAACCATGCATATCCAACCTAAATCAAACAAATAGATGGATAGTTATAGGAAAGAAAAAAGAAAGAAGAAGAGAAGAGAAAAGGAAGAAGAGAAAATGAAACTATACAACATAGAATCTCACAATTGCAGCGGAACAACATATAATATAATAGCAATGATCTTTACAAAAAGGAAACTATAATGTACATATACCCATCAGAGTATAACAACAAATCACAATCATTAGCATGGACAGTTATAACACTCTGTCCGCACGACTAATGATAATTTCAATAACAATGCAATGGAAAAATAAACAAGTACGTGAATACATCATGGAGACCTCCAGATTATCTCCTAGGCTCCAATGCATCCAAAGCAATCTATAAATATACTCGGTGTTACCCAAGCACTACCTGAGTCAGTCTAGTAAATCAATGTGAGAAAACATACCCAATTAGACTTATTTTAGGTTATCAAACTCCTTTTAAAATAAAAGTATCTTGTAAGGTCACGCTGCATATAAACATGGATGGGTTTTTACCTTACGATAATCAAACAATTTCCTATGAAATTCTATGATATTATAATAGAGTCTAAGATATAAAACTTATTAATTATAGCTAAAAAATTTATGTTAATCACATTCCAGCATACAAGATATACAGCTAAAATCGTAAAGGCTCGTATTGAAGAATGGATTCCATACAATAACAGGGCTAACAGGGTACCGCCCGTCACGGTGCATCTCTAGATAAATAACACAGAGGACCTCGCCAGGATCCCTACCAATTACAGGATTGGCCTATCACTTGACTAATAGTACGGAATATGATCACCCCTTTGTTAATGGGCCTTAAGCATACAAACGAGAGACCACTACAAGAAAATCTGTCTTTGGTTGCATTAAGTGGTAGCGTTTAATCGCTAAGTGCAACCAATAAGATTTTACCCTTAACCAAATATTATCCCGCCTTTGTAAAAATTTCGCGGCTTCCAAAATTTTGTTTTGTCACGTTTTCCTCAATCCTCGGTACTTCAGGAAAAAAATTACCCTTTCCTTTGAAAATTTTCTTTTCGTCGTTTCACTTTAGCAAAATTCTCTTCGATCTAGTTCATCGTTTATTCTCTCTCGCCTGATTCAAGGCTTCTCCGACATCGTCCCGGCATAGAAAAGCGCCTTGAGAAACTGGATCGAAACCCTTGCCAGCACAGAAAAGAACATAAAACTATCGATCAGATACCACGGTTCTATTTCAACATTCTTACAGGTAATATCTCTTTTGCTTCATTGAATATTCAATCCAATTCTACTGAATTTGATTACTGTTAGATCGTTTGATGTTTGAACCCAATTACTGTTAAATCTTATTCCTCTTAGTATCTCACTTGGTGATTTCGATTTTAGATATTTGTCGTAGATGCTTTTTACTTATCTTACTTATTCTCATGTGTTTAATCAAGTGCATGTTTATGTATATACAAGATTAAAAGAGAAACTTGTAAAATTGAATTATTATTGTTATTATTATTATTATCTAGATCTTGAAAATAAGAAAATAAATAAAAGGTTATAGTAAATGGTCACAAGTGAAAAGAAACCACTGCATTGAGGAAGAAACTGACTTTTCCCTAAAGTATCTGTTCGATTTTTACATTTTGGTGATCTATGAACTCTTAATTAAGTTAATTTAAAATATTATAATAGGAAAAAGTAATTAATCTTTAATCTGTTGGAGAACATGCTATTTCTATGATGGTTTTTTAATTATGA
Organism: Allium fistulosum; assembly: GCA_030737815.1. Taxonomy (NCBI): domain Eukaryota; kingdom Viridiplantae; phylum Streptophyta; class Magnoliopsida; order Asparagales; family Amaryllidaceae; genus Allium; species Allium fistulosum. The sequence goes on from CM060904.1 coordinate 134,289,743, forward strand.
ATAAGCTCTTATACTGTTACCTAGCCTCATGAATGTAATATTTTGTTAAATCATTTTCTTATTGTCAGATATATGTTTTGTTTATATAATGGTTTAGTTGAAGCCAAAAAGGTCTGCATAAGCTGTGACTTAATTGCATAAGTTGTTGTTTTGATTTTGTAGATCTATCGTTTCAAAAAAATTAGACTTTTCTTTGCATGCATCAGGTTGAAGAAGCAGTAAACATGTTATGTCCATTGAATAAACAGAGAAAAGAAGGTTTTTGGTTTCAACTTTTACTATTGTGTGTTTTTTTCTTAATTTTGCAGACCTGAACGTATTGTCTACACTTCTGTTTGTAGTTTACCCATTAAACCACAATATATGCATTAGTATTTGAAGCATAAATGTCGTTGGTCGGTTTTGAGGTACATCTCCATGTCCATTCTAAAATATAGATATTATTTTGTTACGTATTCTTACCATTTTTTGGTTGATTGTCCTGTAGTAATCAGTACATTTTGTTCATTCTTCTGTGCACAGAACAAAATCGGTCACTGCAATGTCCTCGACTGTGGTTATTGTGTGTAACAATTGGTTTTCTGATCCTTGTTTTATTACGATTAGCACATATGATGTGCATCTATTAGTGAAATGATAACCTTTCTTATTCGTTGTCCTAAATATGTTAATGTTTATAGTTTCCTCTATATTATTATTGTCAACAAGTTTGTTAATGTTATTATCACTTAAAATAACTTATCCTGTGTTAAATGAAGATAGGTAGTTTTGGAGACTTGGAGTAGTTACAAACATCTTTGCCGAACAAATTTATTAGTTGCTTGTCTAAACTTGGATCAATTTCTAAACTTGTGTTCAAGTTAAAAACCTTGTGATGACTTAAACTACTCAAAAAAAATGTGTTACATATTTCATCTACATGTTCCAGTTAAGTATATGAAACTTTGAATAAATCAAAACAAAAACAAAAAAAACAAGAAGAAGGTTCAAGTGTTCTTTTTTTCTTTTCTTTTTCTTTTTTTTTCTTTTTCTTGCCGCTGTTGTTCAGCAACCTAACGCTTGGCACTTATATAGATAGCTAAATGTGTAAATCAAATTGAAGATAAAAACGTAAATATGTTCACAAGATGATCTTATATTCAATTTTAATCATTGTAAAGTTATCCAGGTAACATGCTAAGCCAAGTTTAGCCTTATAGCTTTCAATTGGACAGAGTGTGTGTAAATGGTTTGATAATGCTTAAACTGTTTTGAATTATTTATATTCAGTGTTTGTGCACCAAATGGTGACCTTGCATGCTGGAAAATGGATTCACTAATAATAATCGAACAACTCATGGTAAATCTTTTTAATTCATCACCAGTATCTGCTAGTATCTTTCCCAATACACAATCTATAATAATAATAATAATATAATTAAGTTAACCGAGTTTAAATAATAATAATATTATTATTAATTAACTAAGTTAACCAAGTTAATAAAAATTAACTAAGTTTTGTTAAAATTAAACAAGTTTAATAAAATTAACTAAGTTTAAGTGAACTAAATGTTATAAATGATAACAATATAACTAATTTCACAAAGTTTTATAAATAATAATGATGATGATGATGAATTAACTAAGTTTATAATAATAATAACTATATAATTGAGTTAACCAAGCTTTAATAATAATACTAATAATAAATTAACTAAGGTAACCAAGTTGATAAAATTAACTAAGTTTTGTTAAAATTACACAAGTTTTATAAAATTAATTATTCTTGGGTCACAAGAAGATGTGGTGTTCGATGGGTTCAAATCCGTTATTATATTCAAAGCCTCCCCTTCCAAAGCCATTGAGTAAAGCTGATCATCATTACTATTTTGTTCAAGAACTCTTGAAGTTAAGAAGTTTATTTTTTGATTGCTGTGTAGATGAAAATGATGAGGCCAATCATCCCTTTAATAAATTGTATTGACATGTTGATTGTATTACTGCATAAAATAATGGATGCAAATCAAATGAAAGAGATAAGGAAGTGAGACGATACTATCAAGATAAGGTATATGAGAAAAATGGGTGGGCTTCTTAAGTCAGTGGGTCTTCAAAAGCAGGAATGTTGGGTAAAAATTTGAAGTATTCGTGTGAGACACAGGTGGATTTCTTGGCTGAAACAAAAACATTTAATTTTGTTAAATTACATTCAGATTCAATATATTTTGATCCTGCAGTGCTGCTGTTAGAGAATATGGAAGATAAGGGTAGTATTATTGATGTAAGTAAGAAGGTTGAATCCAGATTTTCAAACTCTGCAGTTGCCTTATCTAACGGGTATGATGTTTCAAACTCTGCAGTTCAGCGCCCGGTCCATCATCATCTGATGACTTTCACATTACTCAAAGAACATCCATACTTTCTCCTAATGGCGCACCTGCTCCAGATTCAGAATACTCCAACAAAGTATCTGATTCATCCAACAAGGTATATTAACAAACATGTAGGTCATAGGTTTTGTTGAGCCCCTTTTTAAGCTTTAATATAAACCGTGAAATAATGTATTGTTTGTCTACAAGTAGAAAATATTCCAATCAAACAGGACAGAGAAAGGGATCTAGAAATACGGGTCCAGTTAGGAGTTATGAATGGGTAAATTCTAAGACTGTAATTACTCAGACAGATGATCATGCTTTATGTAGGTGAGATTATTAAACTTTGTCATGCTTACATTTTTATAGATAATGTATGATACATAAACGGGTATTTTGGATATGGCTCCACTTAGGGAATAAATAACAGAGTATGTAGGTCTGTTGTTCAAAATAAGTACTTTGTTGTTCCTTTGGGAAGGAAAGTGGCAACCTCCACCTTCAGATAAAACAATATTTCCCACTTGCTTGCTAGAGGTTTTATAGTATTTCATATTCTCACAAGTACAAACAGAAGTTTAGAAACTGGAACGCATAGAAGAGTTGCTTGTTGACTGCCATTTTGTTATATGCACATCCATTTAATATGTTTATCAATTTATTCAAAATGAATGTAGTAGAAGGTCCAAACCTGAATAGTTTGTGCTCATGCCACATTGGTTTAGACACATAGTTGTGTGCAAGAATGACCAACTTAAATTCTTCCCTTAATAATGAAAAATTAGATGAAAATTAGGCATTTACTTTGACAACAAAAAGAATGGGAACTTGGCAAATAGCAATGCAGTTAGGCGACAAACTTCAGCCACCTTACAATGCATACAAACGATGGCCAGAGTTCAAGCCCAAATTCATGCAAGAAGGATTAGGATGTTGGAAGAAAACCAGGCTCTTCAGCGCCAGTTTCAGTTGAAGCATGAAAAGGAAGTTGAGAAGCTGCGGGTAGACTACTCTTTCATTCCTATATCGCACTCTTTTTTTTTCTGATATATGCATTAAATAACAATGCATATTTGGCAACAGATGTCTGAAGAATGGGATGACACTCTCAGGTCTAAAGAACAAATTGAAGCACAATTACAGAACAAACAAGAGGCTGCCATAAAAAGAGAGAGAGCACTAGCATATGCATTCAATCACCAGGTACCTAATCTTTCATTCTAACGCACTTCATAAAAGTTTGATTCTTAGCGTGTTTGATAGATCTTTCTATTCTGATGTACCACAAAAAAACGATTATAACACCAATCCAGTTTATTCGTATTTTCTGATAAAAATGACAGAATGATTTTTGGCTTCGACATTTAAATCAAAATTACTTGAGTGTAACATGTCTTTCCCCACTAGCTTAAAATCATAATTAATAAACACGCATGAATTTATAAACTTCCTGAATTAATTTACACTTCCAACAAAAAACTATTATCACACAAATTCAGTTTCCTCATATTTGTTGATTAAAGAGGAGAAAATGGTTTTTTTGACAATCAAGAATATGTGTGCACATTATAATGAAGCTAACAGAACCCTTTATATAGTGATTAGTAGACTGTTGAAGTTCCATTTATGAGTTATGGAGACTTTTAGCATCTTAATTAATCTTAGTTAATAGACATGCATGAAGTTATAAACTTTATGAATTGATTTACACCTTAAAAAAATAAAAATAAACTATGATAAGAATATTTTAAATATGTTTACGTACATGGAACAGATGATCCAAGTCCTGTGCAAGTTGTTACAAGTAATGGTGGTGATGATCAGCCAAATGCATAACAATGCAGTGATATACTTTGGCTATAAGATGGTCAGTTTAATCTAAATAAAGACAGTTGCTATCTATGATTTTTTAGGAATCTTTCTTTTACATTAAGATACGTTATTTTAAATCAGGATGCTCGGTTGATAATCATACCAGTTCAATAAAATTGTCTGAATAACTTCAGAAAAAAAGAACAAACTCTTGCTTTACAAACATAGTAATGATTATGTTTGGATGGTTTCCTCTTTCTTTTAATAATTGCTGCTACAACGAATATGAACTTGCTTTTGAACAACAAACGAGCGAGGATGGCATGTTTTATTATAATTTATGCAAAGTAGAGGTTAGCTTTACTTTTTAATGCTACTAAGCTTCTCATGTCAAGGGATCACACTATTATAGGCTTACTGGACATTGTAGCAACAACAAGATGTATCTATATTCTATCGGTCATAATTGTTCCAACTGTATGATAGATTATTATGCGATAATTGTAAAATTATCTCAACTTTTCATAGTCAAACAATCAAATTAGTAATTTTTCTTTAAAAGGGTAAAGTTAAAATGATGATAAACATCCAAATTTATTTACTTAATTTGTTGTTGGTTAAATTGTTGATTGCATTGATCTAAATACACACACACACACACACACACACACACACACACATATATATATATATATATATATATATATATATATTGTTGATTGTTAAACTCGTTTGCAGGTAATTAGCTATTTTGAAGCGAAGACTGTCGACAACAAAGAACTATTGGTAATCAAGCAACGAACATGAATTTAATTGTTATATATGTTGTCGTATTTTGTTAGTACCATTTGTGGAAACTTATCTGTGAATGCTTGTAGTATGTGATTTATTTTGTTGAAAAACTACTATCGAATTGATTATGGATATTATATTTGATTGTGAGATTAGCATGTTTTTGCAGTTATTTGAATATGATGATCATATGATTGATTGTTTGTATATGCTAATTATGTGATTTAATTGTTTGTTTGAATATATGAAAATTAACTAATATAAAAATTATACAGTTGCATTTTAAAAACGCTACTGAAAATCAAAAAAAAACATATAAACAAAAAATGAAGACTTATGGTAGCGTTTTTTTAACCCTACAGAAAAAACCTATAGCTGCATTTAAAAGTGACTTTTGGTAGCGTTTTTTAAATCCTACAGAAAATACCTATAGTTGCATTTAAAAGTGTCTTTTGGTAGCGTTTACTACAACGCAACAAAAAATTTTAGACTTTTAGTTGCATGTCGTATAACAGCGTTCTCTAAAACGCTACCATAAGTTATGGTAGCGTTTTTTCAACGCTACCAAAAGTCTTTTCTGGTGTAGTGGACAATGTTGACGTTAGATAAGGATGATCATACCCTACTTAGAGCGACCCACTTATCCCTACCGCATCTTCCATGTTTTTGTCATTCCTGGTTAACGAGGCTTGAGGTTATGTTTAACCTGTATATATGACTTTCCACTTTGAATACTAACATTGCCCGTTAGGTAGAAATGCAGTGCTTGCATTCATCTGTACAAGTTTGTTCTGGGACTGATTGAAATGCTTGAGAGCTTCTTCTTGAATTCCATCATCTTCAAGTTGTCTATACATTGAAACGATTGAGTTGGATTGAAGTAGTTTTTAGATAACATATTCGATCTCGGTCTTTTTTAAACAATATTCGATAATTTCTGGTAAGCTCAACCTCTGTTCTTTAGGAAATAAATAATCAAAGATAAGAGCGGAGATCACCTCCTAACCGTTAATAGACGGATATCCTTATCTTTTGTTTGAAGAGAACGAAACGAGACTTATACGCACAGTATAACATTATCGAAGATGCTTATGCCATATAACTTAAGTTTTTCTTCTAGATATTTTCAAAGTTACGTTTGGATTCAAATTCGATAGCCGGTTATATAAAAATCGAATAAAAAACATTCAAATTGGGTATTTAGTTCCATAGGGAACACTAACGTTGGTTAAGCACATAAGCAACCATCGGCCCCTTTCAATTTATCCTTTCATTAGTAGAAATTGCTCTATAATACTTGGATAAAAATACTTTTACAAAGATATATTCACTAATCCGTATAGTTTCAATACTTAGAAAATATCCATGTACTTACCTCAATGGTATAAGTATATTCACAGAAAGGAGGAAGATTTCCTTTCTTCATAATTCTAAACCATTATAAACTCCTTTACCCATTTATATGCTATTTTATAAATATTTGAAACCATTTCTAAAAGTGTTTATAACCCCTTTATAAATCCATAATAAAATTTCTTTTATAGATCTATAAACCTCATTCCAAGTTTCATTTATAAATATCTAAAATCATTTATAAAACTTTTTTATCTTGTAAATAATCTCCCTTTAAGTCTCCAAATCATTCTATAAACTCCTCTTATAAAGCCCAAATCTGTTTATAAAACTCTACTCTTAAATCTCAAAAACATTTATAAATAAATTCTAATCATTTACTTGAAAACATTATTATATAATAATTATTATTGAAAATAAACATTATAAATAAATAATAATAATCAACTTTAAAACACCTTAAGAATAATAATTAATAAATTTCAATGCATTATCAATAGAATAATAATAAATAGATCTATATTATTGCAAGAAAAAATATTAATTTTCAAAACATTAGTGAATAAACAATAATAAAAATAATTAATATTTGCCGTTTTTATAAATAGCATTGAACTATTTCCAAAATATTAATAATAAATCATTATTATAAATTTCAAGCCATATAAACTATTTAGATAATTAAATTTCAAAATTTCAAAATATTTGTAAGTAACCTTAATAAATGTTAAATAATAAATAAATTTTTAAAACAATATTAAATATAAATAAATAACTGCGACGCCCCACCTCTATACTCACACTAACCAAGGACACTACGAGGTAATGCTATTGACTAGCCCAAAGAATAAGGCTGTTGAGGAGCGACCATCTGTGTAATTGCTTTGTGCGAGTACCGATATGTCAGAAAGTATGGCATGCATTTCATTTCTAGAGGAAATCTGACATATCAATTACAAACTCAAAGCTACTACACAGTGGCTATGAGGTCTTCGGAAACAAATATAAAATAGGGATAACATAAATCAGTCATAAATATTCATATCATTAAGGCAGAAACAGAAATGAATACATCACATAGAAGTGTTCATCAAAGTAGTGGTCATACAAGATCCACTACATCATAAAAGAATAGGTACAAGTGCTAGACAAAAGAATATGTATACATCAAGGAGTCTCTATCTCGAATGTATAAAAACAAAAACTACTAAGCTAAAGTAGTTAGCCAAAAGTCGGATGATGATCATTGATAAGAAGTCAAGTGGAAGCACCTAAAACACCTCGGTTTGGCCCGAGTATTATTTAAGAAGAAAATAATAAACGGATCAGTCTAGATATAAATATCATATAAGATGAGATAGGATAAGAGATATGACAAATATATATGACAAGAACAAAAATAATACAATATCTCAAATTTTCCCATACACCAAAAAGAATGTCAAATTCTTTATTTTTGTTCACCAAGCCTCAAATACTGGTACAGCTTATCAATGCAAATCATGAAAATTGGTGAAACAGAAATTCTAGAAATCAAAAATTAGAAATCCAGAAAACATAGAAGGGGGAAAGGCCTATCACAAAGGGGAGCACGAAAACTCACCAACACGTGTATCACAAACGGGACGCTATCCCATAGGTCGCTATCCCATAAAATGAGCCGAACGTCGACGCACCCTAAATGATACGTCTGATGCATAGACTCTGTCGTGGTATAGTCCCCACGTGGAAGAATTAGCCGAACATCGACGCACCCTAAAAGATACGCCTCATGCACAGACTCCATAAAACGGTTGAAAGACCATGGGTCGCTAGCCCATAAAAATGATCTTCGTTGATCAATAGAAGTGTAAATTACACTACGCTAGTAAATAATTGAGTTAGGCTTCATGTTCCATTACCACTGGCTTAACTTAAATATTTACGAACAAATTGTAGAATTCCACTCGAAAATAAGTGTAAATTACACTAAATAGTAAATAAATGAGTTAGGCTTCATGTCCGATAACCACTAGCTTAACTTAAATATTTATGAACAAATTGTAGATTTCCACTCGAAAATTGTCACAAGATTTCAATCAAACAATTCTAAGAATTAACCAATGAAGTAAATGGAAGCGTTTCATACCACTTGTTTTTCTAAGTCGTTTAATTAGATTTCTCGTAGGAATGAGGTAAAGGTTTGTATATACTAATAGATTAGAAAACAGTTTTAAAGACGAGCTTTGTATTCAAAGTAATATTGAAATTATTTTTGTGAAAGAGTTTGAGTATTTACTACTAGTATAGAAACCTTTGTGTTTTAAAGCGACAAATCACAGAAATGATTGTAAAAACAATCTACCACCAAAAATTCACATTCGACGACGTGAATCAAAACCATAGAAATCGATATCAAATCCATCAAATGGATATTACTAAGGATCTAGAAAAGAAGTCATCAAAGTCGATAATAAATGACAATGACCAACCAGATCAACAAAAATTGATCAAAACAGAAATCTACACAAAAATAGGCAATTTCCATGAATTTAATCAGCTCCGGATGTCTGGTGGTTTCCCAGACATCCGAGCTGAAGGTCTAGAACTTTCTTCCAGATCGGTCAGACATCTCGGAAAGAACCTCAAACGTCTGAGCTGATGGTCTGGAATTTTTATTCCGGCCACCCAGACGTTTGAGTTCTTTACCATATGTCTGAGCTAAAGCTCAGGGCAAGATTTTGCTTAGGCCAATGATGGCCAATTCAACTTCGAAGCGATCAAATGAGTAGCGATGGCTAGGGAATTATGTCAAGCGACAACCCAGCCCTATAGACTCACTAATACACTCTAAACAACATGTCCAAACATCCATAGTAGGATTTTCATAGATTTTGACTCCAAAATACCAAAAATTGAAAAATTCACCGAACCAATTCAATTCAAAAGCAAATGGATATGAGATAAATGTTAGGAATTCATACCTAACAATAATGAAAGCTATATACATAGATGTGAGTTCAAGAACTCACCTTTAAACCTAAAAACAATGAATGAGAAGCTCTAAAGCGAAGGAAAGATCAACCACTATTCAACTTCAACTCTAGAAGCTCCAATCTATGATCATAGACAAATATTTCCTAAATTAGGTTATAGGAATTTCTAAAAATTGGAGAGAGATTGAGATGGAGAAGATGAAGAGGATGCTTACCTAAGATTCTCTTTGATTTCTAACTTGGATTAAAATTTCCTAAGAGAATTAGGGCTTAGGAATTTTGATTTCTTATCTTTTCCCCTATTTTTTTGAGCTTGAGAATGTTAGGAAATTGGAAATAAGATGAATGAAGAGGAGTGGGGTGGGAGTTATTAGGTAGAGGAGTTGGGTTCTCTTGTTGGGTTAGTGGGTTGAAACCCAAACCCAAAGCCTCAAATGAAAATACCAAATTCCTAATCAACTCCAAACATATCGATGTTTATACTAAAAATGGTTGTAAATGCCATTTTGAACTCAATGAAAGTGGTCTCGAATCCTAATTCGACCATTTACAAAAAGTCACATTTTAGACTTTAAACTCAACTAATGATGCCATATTTAAATATACAAATTGTAAAATATCCGGGTTGTTACAGACTCCCCACCTTAAAGAAATTGCATCCTCGCAATACTTAAGAAGAAAATAAAAAGTAAAAACAACCTAAAGGCATATTAACACAAAAAAAATTGAAGTAAGTAGTTCACCTTAAGGAGCACGAGAGAGTAAGTCAGGATGTGTTCGCTCGATGAATTCTTTGGATTTCCAAGAACAATCCTTAGGATTTGAGGACCATTGAACTTTCACAGGCGGAACTTCTTTATTACGAAGGCATTTGACCTCCGTAGCAATGACACGAATGGGATGTTGCTCATAAGTCAAATTAGGTGAAAATTCAATTTCTTCAATAACACCAGGCTCAAGAATATAGTCGAAATCTCTAAGGCATTTCCGTAGTTGAGAGACGTGCAATACGCCATGAATAGTAGAAAATTGAGCCAGTAATAAAAGGTGATAAGCCATGAAACCATTGTGTTCGGTGATGAGAAATGGGCTAATATATCGAGATGCTAATTTTCCCGATCGACTAAAACGCACAACACCCTTCATAGTGAAACACGAATGAACACCAAATCTCCCATACAAAATCCTAAATTCCTTCTCCGGTTATCGGCATAGGATTTTTGTCTACTTTGAGATTCTTTCATCCTATGATGAATAAGGTCAATCTTTTCTGTGGAATCATGAAAAAAATCTGGACCTAAAACCAGCTTCTCACCGGATTCAAGCCAACACGAAGGGGATCGGCATGGCCTTTCGTAAAGTGCCTCGAAAGGTGCTATACCAATACTAGATTGGAAGCTATTATTATAATAAAAATCGACTAGAGAAATATGATCTTCCCAACTTCCACCAAAATCAAGAACACAAGCATAAAGAAGATCTTCAGGAGTTTGATGCACATGCTCAGTTTGTCCGTCGGACTGAGGAAGATAGGCGGTGCTAAAATTAAGCTTCGTTCCTAAAGCTTTTTGAAGACACTTCTAAAATCCACTAGTAAATAATGGATCACGATCGCTAACAATAGAAGTAGGAACTCCGTGCAATTTAACAATTTCTTTAATATAGAGTTTGGCCAAAAGAGGTACGGTACGATTAGACCAAACGGGAAGAAAATAGGCGGATTTCGTAAGTCTATCTACTATTACCCATAGACTATCATGACCCGAACGAGAATGGGGAAGACCGTTAATAAAGTCCATGGAAACTTGATCTCATTTCCAAATTGGTATGTCCAAATGTTGCAATAACCCACCGGTTCTTTCATACTCGGCCTTTATGATTTGGAAAGTCATGCAACGCTTAATAAAGTTAGCAATATCAGATTTCTTTCCATCCCAATAATAAAGTCGTTTCATGTCCGCGTGCATTTTACTACTAGCGGGATGAATGGTAAATTTAAACGATGAGAATATTCTAAAATGTCTTTATGAAGATCACTAATATTTGGCACAATAAGTCGACCAAATTTTCGAATGCCACTGCGAGCATCGATTTCAAAGTCCTTCACACCATCAATATTTCTATCCCGACAACTTTGGCTAAGATAAGCCAATTCGGGATCATGGTTTTGAGTTTCGAGAATGCGGTCTAAAAGTGAAGGATGGGCCACAAGGCTACATAAAACAAGAGATGAACATGAATCGGATTCGCGATCTCGAATCTCACAAGTGGACAAGTCTCGAGATCATTCCATTCGGATATCATCATAGAAACAACCGCTTGTTACTTACGACTAAGGGCATCGGCAATACGATTTCCCTTTTGCGAGAGTATAAAGATTATCAATATCATAAGATGCAAGGAATTCGAGCCAACGTTGTTGACAAAAATTAAGTTCCTTTTGAGAAAATAAATACTTCAAAGATTTATGATCGGTGTAGAGAACAAATGTCTCTCCCAACAGATAATGACGCTAGATTCTAAGGGCGAAAACAATAGCCGCGAGCTCTAAAACATGAGTGGTATATCTAGTCTTGACAGGCTTTAATTGCCTAGTAGAATAAGCGATAACACGTTCCCTTTGCATGAGAATGGCTCCCAAACCAACACGACTAGCACCGGTATAAACACTCAAGTCTTGGTTCCCTTCGAGAATCACAAGAATAGGAGCAATAGAAAGGAGTTCTTTTAATTTCTGAAAAGCAGCTACACATTTGTCTGATCAAATACATTTAACTCCCTTCTTTGTCAAACTAGTAAAAGATACGGAAATTTTAGAAAAGTCTTTTATGAACCGACGGTAATAGCCCGCCAATCCAAGACAGCTACGAATTTCCATCACACACTCTGGTCTTTTCTAATTTTGTATCGCTTCAATCTTTGAAAGATCCACGGAAATTCTGGATTCAGAAATAATATATACTAAGAATTTCACACGGGATTGCCAAAAATTGCACTTAAATTTTTTTCTTTCAATTGATTGCTCCTAAGAGTTTCGAACACAATCCAAAATTGTTTTTCATGCTCTTCCTTGGTTTTAGAATAAACAAGAATACCATCAATAAAGATGAGAACAAATCGATTGAGGAAGTCTTTGAAAACTCGATTCATAAGGTCAATGAAATAAGCTGGAGCATTCGTTAAACCAAATGGCATAACAAGCCATTAATAAGATCCATAACGAGTACAAAACAATGTCAAAGGAATACTATACTCTGCAAGTCAAAGCTGATGAAAACCGGTTGCTAAGCCTAACTATGAAAAGACTCGAGCACCACTAAGTTGATCGAATAGATCATCAATCCGAGGTAACGGATATTTATTCTTGATGGTGAGATCAATAAGCTTGCGGTAGTCAATGCAAATCCTACGTGTACCATCGGATTTCTTCACAAAGATAGCGGAAGCTCCCAATGGAGAGGAACTAGAATGAATAAACTATTTTGCTTTCAATTCAGATAATTGTTTACGCATCTGCTCAATTCCCTGATTGGACATATGATAAGGAGGACAAGTGATAGGAAGAGCTCTAGGGATTAGATTAATTCTGAACAATTGCTCGCTTAGGTGGTAATCCTATAACAGGCTCAAATATATCTGGAAATTAACAAACAACGTAAATAAGAGAACTGTCATCTTCCTCATCGTCATTATCGTCATCATATGGTTTTAGAGAATACCAGGATGCCACCGAATTAGAATAGGAATCTTTAAGAACAATAGAAATCTGCTTAACAGATTGAGAATGTCGAAGATGGATAGTCCTCTCGAGACATAGGATGTGGGCTTCATAATGGTCAAGCCAATCCATTCCCAAAATCATTCTGAAACCAAGGTAACACATAACATGGAAATCGGCTTGGAAAGCATAATCACATAAATTAATCTTGACATATTTACAAAGCAAACTGAGTGTTGCAGATCCACCAACCGGATTCGCAATTCCTAGTGAAGTCATCAAGCCTATAACATTTAAAGAAAAGTATCAATAAGTTCTTTTGATATAAAAGAGTGAGATGCACTCGTATCAAAAAGAACTCGAATGGGATGATCACGAAACATAATAATGCCATCAAGGGTAGAATATAAAATACCTTGACTAAGAGAAGTGTTATTAGGGGCTTGCACAGCATTAAGCTTTCCCTCTTTCTTGCTTTGAAGTTTGGAACATGAAGATATAAGATGACCCGAACTTTTTCAATAACGAAAAAAAGGGGTTTCAGACACCTATTAGCATAATGGTCCTTAGAACCATTATTGTAGCATTGTCCATGACTAGAGGTAGGAGCCTTCGCTACCAAAGTTGCTTGCTTCCCTTTGTTGTTGGGATTAGGGCCTTTGAACTTAATATGCCTCTTCTTGTTGATATTGATGTTGAAGTTCTGTTTGGCACCCAGAACTTCAGCATCACTTTCTTTATCGGCCTCTTTAAGTCAAAGAGCGGTATTAACAAGCTGATCGAAAGAAACTTCTAGTTTCAGAAGTAGAGGCCTTTTGAGATTCTTATTCAACCCATAGACAAACCTCTGATTTTTCTTCAATGGGTTATTAATATACTCGACCCTATATTTAGAGAGGGATTCAAAAGATGTGACATACTCTATCACAAAAGATTCACCTTGAACAAGGTCAATAAAGCGTCGGGCTAAAGTTACCTTTTCAGCTTCTAGCACAAACTTCAACTCGAACCTTTCCAGGAATTTCTCCCAAGTAAGATCCGCTTCAACGATTTTCGAAATTAAATGCTCATACCAATCTAATGCTCTTTCTTGGAGCATGCTAGAAGCCACTTAGACTCGATGTAGATCAACAAGATTCATGTGAGAAAAGATGTGATCGCATGTTTGAAGCCAAGCTTGGACTTCTATAACGCTTTCGGAACCCTTGAATAGCCTTTCACCCAAATTGGTATAATCACTGCACAAGCATGCAAAACCGGATTTAGGATGAGTAGGCTTGGGAATGGGCCTGGCAGCTTGGGCATTCTTTACAAGATCCAAAAGCTATTGGGCAGACATAAATAAGCCATCCTGAGGAGTAGCACTGGATTGACCGGTGTTGGGATGACTAGGTCTAACCATTTCTCTTCTTTAAGAAAGAAAGAAAGAAGAGGAAAAAGATTATTCTCGGAATGAATACCAAACAACCTTGATTGATAAAACAAGCATCATAAAAGGAAATAGGATAGAATGGGTCCTAAGACTCGAATTAAATCCTAAAGCATGATTTCCTAAGAGAGACTTAGGACAATGACCCTTGATAGATTATTCCACATTGTTCCAAAGTTTTCCACTGATACCAGGCTGTGACGTGCCACATCTATACTCACACTAGCAAGGACACTACGAGGTAATGCCATCGGCTAGAATAAAGAATAAGGCTGTTGAGGAGCGACCATCTGTGTAATTGCTTTGTGCGAGTACCGATATGTCAGATAGTATGACATGCAATTTATTTCAAGAGGAAATCTGACATATCAACTACAAACTCAAAGCTACTACACAGTGGCTATGAGGTCTTTAGAAACAAATATAAAATAGGCATAACATAAATCAGTCACAGATATTCATATCACTAAGGCGGAAACAGGTATGAACACATAGAAGAGTTCATCGAAGTAGTGGTCATACAAGATCCACTACATCACAAAAGAATAGGTTCAAGTGCTAGACAAAAGAGTATGTATACATCAAGGAGTCTCTATCTCGAATGTATAAAAACAAAAACAGATCAGTCTAGCTACAAATATCATATAAGATGAGATAGGATAAGAGATATGACAAATATATATAACAACAACAAAATTCGTACAATATCTTAAATTTTCTCATACACCAAAAAGAATGTCATATTTTTATTTTTGTTCACCAAACCACAAATATTGATACAGCTTATCAATGTAAAACATGAAAATTGGTGAAACAAAAATTCTAGAAATTAATAATTAGAAATCCAGAAAACACAAAAGGGGGAAAGGCCAATCCCAAACGGGGGCATGAAAACTCACCAACAGGTGTATCACAAACGAGACGCTATCCCATAGGTCGCTAACCCTTAAAATGAGACGAACATCGACGCAGCCTAAAAGATATGCCTCATGCACAGACTATGTCGTGGTAAAGTCCCCCACGCTAACGAATGATTCGAACATCGACGCACCCTAAAAGATACGCCTCATGCATAGACTCTATCGTGGTATAGTCCCCACGTGGACGAATAAGTCGAACATTGATGCATCCTAAAAGATACGCCTCATGCACGGACTCCATAAAACGGTCGAAAGACCATGGGTAGCTAGCCCAAAAAATTGATCATCGTTGATCAATAGAAGTGTAAATTACACTAAGCTAGTAAATAAATGAGTTAGGCTTCATGTCCGATAACCACTGGCTTAACTTAAATATTTACGAACAAATTGTAGACTTCCACTCGAAAATAAGTGTAAATTAAACTAAGCTAGTAGATAAATGGGTTAGGCTTCATGTCCCATTACCACTAGCATAACTTAAATATTTACGAACAAATTGTAGATTTCTACATGAAAATTTTCACAAGATTTCAATCGAACAAGTCTAAGAATTAACTAACGAAGTAAACGCAAGCGTTTCATACCACTTGTTTTGCTAAGTCATTTAATTGGATTTCTCGTAGGAATGAGGTAAAGGTTTGTATATACTAATAGAATAGAAAACAGTTTTAAAGGAAAGCTTTGTATTAAAAGTAATATTGAAATCATTTTTGTGAAAGAGTTTGAGTATTTACTACTAGTATAAATACCTTTGTATTTTATAGTGAAAAATCACAGAAATGATTGTAAAAACAATCTATCACCAAAAATTCACATTCGACGACATGAATCAAAACCATAGAAATCGATATCAAATCAATCAAATGGATATTCTCAAAAATCCAGAAAAGAAGTCATCAAAGTCGATAATAAATGACAACGACCAATTGGATCAACAAAAATCGATCAAAACAGAAAACTACACAAAAATAGGCAATTTTCCTGAATTTAATCAGCTCCAGACGTCTGGTGGTTTCCCTGACATCTGAGCTGAAGGTATGGAATTTTCTTCCAGATCGGTCAGACGTTTGGGATAGAACCTCAAACGTCTGAGCTGATGGTCTAGAATTTTTATTCCGGCCATCCAGACGTTTGAGTTCTTTACCAGACGTCAGAGCTGAAGCTTAGGGTAAGATTTTGCTTAGGCCAATGATGTCCAATTCAACTTTGAAGCAATCGAATGAGTGGCGATGGATAGGGATTTATGCCAGGCGACAACCTAGCCCTATAGACTCACCAATACAATCCAAACAACATGTCCAAATGTCCATTGTAGGATTGCAATGACCCTAATTCTTAACAAAAAAAAATATTTTTTTTTCATACTTAGCTAAGACTACCTAGGGTCATCCTTCCCTATTCTCATATTATCCAGGATCTTTCACAATATAAAAATATTGTTTTAAATCTAAATCATTCCTAACATACATATATGAAGATATCTATGTTATATTCTACTAGAATCAGAGCATGATAATATGTAAGTAGAAATCCTTTTAAATCTATTAAAATGTGATAATTCCCTGATAAAAGATTAATTATTGTATCCTGATTTTTGACCATAGAATCCACTGGAAACATGTACTTTAGTCTGTTATTCTAATTAAGAAATGATCAAGTAATAATCAGGTGGAAGAAAGCTTTTAATATGGATGATTGTGTTAAAGTCTGTATAGTATCAAACTCAGGCTAAAAGAAAGTGGATCGTAAGTGAACACAAGCAACATCTAGGCGTAATGGAAACGCGCCTAACTTACACATGAGAGGTCACGAGTTCGAGTGCTATGCTGGTCGGTTCAAACCCAATTTTTGTTTTTCTTTTTATTTTTCTCATGTATGGTTTAAATTCTGATATCTACCTATATCTACACATATATACTTAATTTTTGCCTATAATCTAACATACAAAACAATATTTCTTGCTTTATTATTTTTAAAACCCATTCCTACAACTGTTCTAGGAATTTATATTTATATTTTTGCCCAAATATCAACATGTACACAGATATACATGTACATGTCAATGTCTTTGCTCATTTTCCAGAAAACTGGGTTCAAATGGTTCCTTGCTTCATTGATTTGAAGTGAACATTTGGCCTGACCTATGGTCTAACCATGTGGTTAATCTGACCATTCTTTTATTTGCATTTTACAAACCAGAATCTACCCAAAACATTGATACTCCTTCTTTTCAAAAGCATGTTTATATATGTATGAATCAGACACCTTGTGATCAGATTTATATCATCCTTCCTAACCATAATTCTCTTTTAAAAATGCATATTCAGGGTATATACACTTTTACTTGCATTTGGACATATATCAATATCATGACTTGAAAATATAACAGTTATAATTCTTTCTGGATTTTCCCAATATAATTTCCTATATATCTATCTTTTGAAAGGACTTAGGATGAACTAAAATCATCATAAAATGATTATGCTTATAAAATCCAGGTTTTTCCTGTAAATCAAAAACAACTTTAGCAAATAGATTTTCAAATCAGTTTAACATCAATATCCTTAATACATACCAAACCAGAAATAACCAGAAACAACATAACACGTATTTCTTACAAGTTCTTCCTTCTTAATACATTTAGATAGCCATATCAATCAGGAAATACATGCATGAATTAACACATTCTAGCTCTTATTTCTAATTATCTTAGCATTCTCTATTCCATATCTTTTTAATCTTGCTTACTTAGCTCCATCACAACCTGCAAAAGCATTAGCGGCTGCCCCATTATGAATGAGACACCCCCATGTGCCATGAGCAATAAGGGTCAGATCTATGATCTGGTGTGAGCATTTCTAACATATCCATGATATTAAGCTAAGGATACAGCATAAATGTACCTTGCATAACTTGACAGGTATTATCATGAATGATTAATGTATAAATTAATCAGGTATTCCCATATACATACACAAGAGCAAACATATGCATTAAAACAATTTTTATCTGGAACTACTAAGGTTCCTCATACCAACCCTAATCCCGGAAAGGCCCAAGTTTCCTATATCATCATTTAAGGTTGCCTTTTCTTCTTATAAATTCCTGGCCTCATCTGCTATAAGGAATCAAAGGGACACATTGCCATGAACTAATTAACATCATGGCACAAAGATCTCAGGACTTAAACAAGCCATGTGTCAACTTGTCTACTTTAAATAGGACAAGCATTCCAGCAGCCTTCTTGGCACAAAATCCTTAGTTATATTACTAAGTGTATTCATGTTCATTTTATCAATGATAGCTAGGTGTACAGACCACTTATATACATGAAACATACTAGTTACCTTGTAGACATAATATTGCAAGCAAGTTAAAGGTTACTTTCTAGAGGTATAACACCCAGTCATTCCATCTCACATTATTTAGCATATAAACACCCTATTCAAACATATACCAGAATGTTTGCAACTGAGAATAAATGCATGGCTCTATTAGGTTTATTTTGATTTTGCAAGCAACTATGTTTAGCCAGATTTTTAACCTTGTTTAAACATAATTTTTAGGCTTGTAAATTTTCTGTTTGGTTTAGGGCTCAGCACTTATAGAGAAAGACTCCATTGCACCCTTAACCAATTATTTCAAGCCTCAGCACTATACCATTGTATATGCAGCTCATAGTTTTTTTTTCTTCATTGTTTGTCTTAAGCCATGATTCAGACTAGTTACAAATACTCTCTTACATGTTCTTTAAGGTTTTGGTATAACATACAGGGATGAAAATAGAACAACAAAGTTATACATCCATTATAGCAGATCATATCTCATCAAGCATTCATGAAACCATCAGTAGTCAACATGGTTTGTAAATCAAAACATGCAAAATATAGCATATAAAAGCTTAGCTGCCTAATCTCAGGTCTTAATGCCATGTATATGAGTGAGGATACTCACCTAAATGCTTACACAAGCTTAATCCAGAAAACCCCTCAAATCTTTAGCCTTTTCTTCCTCTTCTTCCTTAGGTTAATTAATTCAGTGAGAGAGTAGTTTTCTGGTTAGGCTCTTGATTTATATAAGGGTTCTACCTAGGGTTTTGGGTGATGCAAAATCCCTATTTTAGCCCAAACCAGAATCATGCATTTGGCATTGCATATTCTCTCCCTCCTAACCCTTAATGTCCCGGCCAATATTTTAAAACAAGGCTAAGTTGTGCCCATTTTCTTTTCTTTTCAGAAAGTGATTACTTTAAGTATTTTTATTATACTTACCTCAAACATGATAATGGTGTGACTTTCTATTTTCTGCCTTTATACATTTGCTTTCTTGCACTTTGGTTCTTACTATTTTAGTGCTTCTTTTACTTATTTTTCCTTTATTAATTTTCTGCTCAAATAATATCTGTGTATATATACATTTATACAACTATGGGTGTTAGTTTAACTTTAACCTTCTTTTATTTGTAGAAAACATGTGCATTCTTATATGCATTTCTATACTCCTATTATTCAAATAAAATTTCACTTATTCATTATAAATCAATGTTCTCTTCTGTCTTAATTTCCAGACAAGTCATACATATGCATATATATATAGATATATATATATATATATATATATATACATATCCTCAGGAATTTTAATATTCATGTCTAGGCCTATATTTCCTTTATTTAAAACATTTTATCTAAATGTTTTCCTTCTTTGTTTTATTATTCAGGAATTCTGGATTTTCTCTTAGTGCCATAACTAGTGTGCACGTGCACACATGCACACAACCTTGCACCACTGAAAATCCCACCTATATAATAATTCTGATTTTTCCCCCAGAATTTTAATCATTTATTTAAAAGGATTTTCCTCAAAATCTTGGGGTATTACAATCACCCCTTCTTTTAGGAATTGTGTCCTCACAATTTGCAACATAATCTTTGAGTACTTCTAATTTCTTAGGGAAAAATTATTCAGCATATGCATGAGCAAATCAATTAGTCACTGTCTATCATACATATTAAACTTTCTTAGTAATCTAAGAATTTACCTTTTAAATTTGCAAAGAGCCTAGGGTAATCCATCCTGATTTTATCCTCTAGCTCCCAAGTACAATCACTAGGATCTATACTCCATTGAATCTTTACAAGCTTCAATGTCTTGTTTCTTAATTTCTTTTCTTCCCTTGCCACAATTCCCACTGGCTCTTTCTCATAGATTAGATCTGGATTAATCTGAACTTCAGTAGGCTTTTCTAAGATTTCCTCCTTGTCATGTACCCATCTCCTTAGTTGTGACACATGAAACACATTGTGCATTGCACTCATCTCCTCTGGAAGCTCCAGCTTATAGGCTAGTGAGCCTATCCTCTCCAAAATTTTGTATGGTCCAACATATCTGGGTCTGAGTTTCCCTTGCTTGCCAAATCTCAAGACTTTCTTCATTGGTGAAACCTTAATGAAGACATAATCACCTACTTTGAATTCCACTGACTTCCTCTTTGCATCAGCATATTTCTTTTGCCTATCTTGAGCTGCTGCCATCCTCTTTCTCACCAGTCCTATTTTCTCTATGATGTCCTTGACATATTCTGGCCCTAGGATAGCTTTCTCTCCTGCCTCAGGCCAACACATAGGTGATAGACATGGCTTT
Organism: Allium fistulosum; assembly: GCA_030737815.1. Lineage (NCBI taxonomy): Eukaryota > Viridiplantae > Streptophyta > Magnoliopsida > Asparagales > Amaryllidaceae > Allium > Allium fistulosum. The sequence goes on from CM060904.1 coordinate 134,310,736, forward strand.
CCATATAGGGCTTCAAAGGGTGCCATTCCAATTGTGCTTTGGTGGCTATTATTGTATGTGAACTCAGCCAAATGGAGATGGTCCTCCCAATTTCCTCCAAAGTCTAACACACATGCTCTAAGCAAATCCTCTAAAATCTTGTTTACCACTTCTGTTTGCCCATCTGATTGGGGGTGATAAGCAGTGCTTAGGCACAATTCACTCCCCATAGCTTCTTGGAAGCTCTTCCAGAATCTTGAAGTGAAGATTGTATCCCTATCACTCACTATAGTTTTAGGAACACCATGCAACTTTACCACTTCTCTCATAAAAGTTTGGGCTAGCCTAGGTGCATTTCTGTCTGCTTTTACTGGTATGAAGTGGGCTACTTTAGTCAGCCTATCTACAATTACCCAAATACTTGTATTTCCCCTCTTGGATCTAGGAAGACCATCTATAAAATCCATAGATATGTTTTCCCACTTCCACTGTGGTATGCTAAGTGGCTGCAACAACCCTGAAGGCCTTTGGGTCTCAGCTTTTATTTGTTGACAAACCATGCACTTAGCAACATGTCTTGCTACATTAGACTTCATTCCCTTCCACCAATAGTCCCTTTTTAAGTTTTGGTACATCTTGGTGCTGCCTGGATGTATGGAATATTTGCTCCTATGGTACTCATTAAGGATTTCTTCTTTCAATTCTATGATGTTTGGGACACATATCCTACCCTTGTACCTTAGGTATCCTTTTCCATCAATGTGATAATCCTTCACTTCCTCCTTCTTTAATAGGAGAGACCTCTTTTCTGCTAAGTCTTGATCTTCTTCTTGCATCTTTGCCACCTTCAAGACCAAATTTGATTGTAAAGTAATTAAACTTAACCTTCCTTTACTCCTTTCTTCCTCAACTATCTCCATACTTATCCCACTGCTCTCATCTATTTCCAAATCAGTGAGCATGGTCAAGTCTCTAAACTCCTCCATCATCAACATGGCCACTTTTGCATGCTGCCTACTCAATGCATCTGCCACTTTATTAGCCTTGCCTGGTGTATAAAGTATATCTAAGTCATAAGCAGCAAGAAATTCAACCCATCTGTGTTGTCTCATATTCAAATCTTTCTGTGAAAAGAGATACTTTAAGGCCTTGTGATCAGTGTATAAAATGAACTTTGCACCTAATAAGTAATGCCTCCAGAGCTTCAAGGCATATACTACTGCTGCCAACTCAAGATCATGAGTTGCATATCTAGTTTCATGGGGTTTTAGTTGTCTAGATGCATAGGCTATGACCTGATCTTGCTGCATCAACACAGCCCCTAGCCCTGACCCACATGCATCTGTATATACAACTAATCCCTCATTGCCTTCTGGTACTCTCAACACTGGTGATTTTACCAAAGCCTCCTTGATCTGGGTGAAAGCTTGTTCACACTTATCAGTCCATATAAACTTTTGGTTCTTCCTAGTCAGGTTAGTGAGTGGCATTGCTATTTTAGAAAATCCTTGTATAAACCTCCTATAGTATCCTGCCATCCCCATGAATGACCTAACTTCACTAACATTGTTAGGCTTCTTCCATGCTTGGATTGCTACTATCTTATTGGGGTTTACAGAAATCCCTCTAGCAGAGACAACATGTCCAAGAAAATGTACTTCCTCTTGCCAGAACACACACTTAGAGAACTTTGCTTTCAAATCTTTTTCTCTTAATCTAGATAAGACCAAATGTAAGTGGTTCTCATGTTCCTCTATTGTTTTAGAATAGATTAGAATGTCATCTATAAAAATCAGAACAAACTTGTCTAAGTAATCTCTGAATATCCTATTCATTAGGTCTACAAAGTAAGAAGGGGCATTTGTTAGCCCAAATGGCATAACCAGAAACTCATACAAACCATATCTTGTGTTAAATGCTGTATATTTAACACTTGAATCCTCAACCTTCATCTGATGAAACCCAGATGCCAAGTCTAGCCTAGAAAACACTTTAGCTCCACTGAGTTGATCAAAGAGATCATCTATCCTGGGTAATGGGTATTTGTTTTTGATGGTTACTTTGTTTAATTCTCTATAATCTATACACATTCTTAAGGTACCATCATGCTTTTTAACAAATACTACAGGAGCACCCCAGCATGAATTACTTGGCCTTATAAACCCCTTGGCTTCTAATTCTTCCAGCTGGTTCTTTATCTCCTTTAATTCACTTGGCCCCATCCTTGTAGGCTTTTTGATAATTGGGCTAGCCCCAGGCATAAGGTTAATCTGGAATTCAACAGGTCTATGGTGTGAGACACCTTTTACTTCCCCAAATACATCCAAGTATTCTTTAACTATGGGGATTTCATTAATAGCTATTTCCTTGGGATTATTTTCTAATTCAATTAAATGATTTAGCCTGTTTTCTTTGATAGGTTCACACAGAATTGTAACCCTTTGGCCTTTAGAATTTTGTAGTGAAATGGTGGATGCATCTAGGTCAATTATGGCTTTGAATTGTCTTAGCCAATCTGCCCCTAATATAACTCCTATATTTGGGAAATTTAGAACATATAAATTGGAAACAAATGTGTTTCCCCCTATGTTCAAATTCACATCCACACAAATCATATCTAATACACTAGAACTTCCTAAAGGGCTTTGTATTAACAGAGGTATTTTAGCCAAATTGCAGTTCATTTTCAACCTTTTAACTATTTCATGGGAAATGAGTGAGTGGGTTGCCCCGGTATCATATATTACAGCTAAAGGTATGGTACAAATAAATAGTGTACCTTCCACTTGACCATGGTTTTCAGCATTAGCCTCAATTATGGCCTTGCCCCTACCTTCTAGGTTTGCCACTTTCCCTTGTTGCTTGTATTCTGGGCAATTTCTTTTCATATGCCCTTCCTTCCCACATAGAAAGCATTTGAAAGCTCCCCCTTTAAGCTCTGGGCATCTTGGCTTAATATGGCCTTCTTTCCCACAATGGTTGCAAACTATTTTTCTTTTGGCTTCATTGGGTTTTGCATCTACTGCCTTCTTACCATCTGCCTCTCCTTTCTTCTTATCATAAGGATGGTACTTCCCTTTGTTCTTCTTGTTGCTATTGTTTTTGAAGCTCCTAAACTTATCTCTTTCCTTGTCATGCTGCTCAATCTTCAGAGCCAAATCTATCACTTGATCAAAAGTTCTGTCAGCATAAGGTAATATAGCCCTGCTAAGCCCTGGGTTCAATCCCTTGATGTATCTATCATTTTTGGATGCTTCATCAGCCACTTACATTGCCCCATAGGTTGACAATCCCTCAAACTTCTGGGTGTATTCTTTGACATTCATAGTCCCCTGTCTAAGTTTGATGAACTCCTCAAGTAAAGTGGTTTTTGCTGAGGCTGGAACAAACCTTGCCTCTAACATCTCCTTAAATTGATTCCAATTAATATCATTTTCATTCCGGCCAGCTATGATCACCTCCCACCAACTCAAAGCTGCACCTTTTAATTGCCTTGAGGCCACTTGCCTCTTCCTTTGGTCATCTAGTTGCATATTAGTGAAGATCCTCTCTAATGTCCTCAGCCATGCTTGAATCTCCATTACACTTTCAGTTCCTTCAAAGCTCTTGCCTCCCAAATTGGTATAAGTCTTCACTAACTTGGAGAGCTCCTCATATGGGTTCTCAGGTCTGTGCCCAATTCCATCTCTCAAAACTCTCACAAATTCCTGCATGTCAAGCATTTGTGGTGTGCTAGATCCTCCTTGATGATGAGACCCTCTTCCTACCATATTTCTAAAAGTATATGTATTTCATTATATTAGTTTATAATACTTCGCTTTAATTTTAAATTGGTTGTATCTTTCCTATTTAATCATTGTGTATGTCACATGCACACACATACATTCAGGGAATACTTATAAACAGTCAAATATATCACAAACAAACCTAGTATAAACATAAGCACACAAATATTTTGCTATGTTAATTAAAACATAGCTCTGATACCAAATGCAATGACCCTAATTCTTAACCAAAAAAATATATATATATTTTTCATACTTAGCTAAGACTAACTAGGGTCATCCTTCCCTATTCTCATATTATCCGGGATCTTTCACAATATAAAAATATTGTTTTAAATCTAAATCATTCCTAACATACATATATGAAGATATCTATGTTATATTCTACTAGAATCAGAGCATGATAATATGTAAGTAGAAATCCTTGTAAATCTATTAAAATGTGATAATTCCCTGATAAAAGATTAATTATTGTATCCTGATTTTTGACCATAGAATCCACTGGAAACATGTACTTTAGTCTGTTATTCTAATTAAGAAATGATCAAGTAATAATCAGGTGGAAGAAAGCTTTTAATATGGATGATTGTGTTAAAGTCTGTATAGTATCAAACTCAGGCTAAAAGAAAGTGGATCGTAAGTGAACACAAGCAACATCTAGGCGTAATGGAAACGCGCCTAACTTACACATGAGAGGTCACGAGTTCGAGTGCTATGCTGGTCGGTTCAAACCCAATTTTTGTTTTTCTTTTTATTTTTCTCCTGTATGGTTTAAAATCTGATATCTACCTATATCTACACATATATACTTAATTTTTGCCTATAATCTAACATACAAAACAATATTTCTTGCTTTATTATTTTTAAAACCCATTCCTACAACTGTTCTAGGAATTTATATTTATATTTTTGCCCAAATATCAACATGTACACAGATATACATGTACATGTCAATGTCTTTGCTCATTTTCCAGAAAACTGGGTTCAAATGGTTCCTTGCTTCATTGATTTGAAGTGAACATTTGGCCTGACCTATGGTCTAACCATGTGGTTAATCTGACCATTCTTTTATTTGCATTTTACAAACCAGAATCTACCCAAAACATTGATACTCCTTCTTTTCAAAAGCATGTTTATATATGTATGAATCAGACACCTTGTGATCAGATTTATATCATCCTTCCTAACCATAATTCTCTTTTAAAAATGCATATTCAGGGTATATACACTTTTACTTGCATTTGGACATATATCAATATCATGACTTGAAAATATAACAGTTATAATTCTTTCTGGATTTTCCCAATATAATTTCCTATATATCTATCTTTTGAAAGGACTTAGGATGAACTAAAATCATCATAAAATGATTATGCTTATAAAATCCAGGTTTTTCCTATAAATCAAAAACAACTTTAGCAAATAGATTTTCAAATCAGTTTAACATCAATATCCTTAATACATACCAAACCAGAAATAACCAGAAACAACATAACACGTATTTCTTACAAGTTCTTCCTTCTTAATACATTTAGATAGCCATATCAATCAGGAAATACATGCATGAATTAAGACATTCTAGCTCTTATTTCTAATTATCTTAGCATTCTCTATTCCATATCTTTTTAATCTTGCTTACCTAGCTCCATCACAACCTGCAAAAGCATTAGCGGCTGCCCCATTATGAATGAGACACCCCCATGTGCCATGAGCAATAAGGGTCAGATCTATGATCTGGTGTGAGCATTTCTAACATATCCATGATATTAAGCTAAGGATACAGCATAAATGTACCTTGCATAACTTGACAGGTATTATCATGAATGATTAATGTATAAATTAATCAGGTATTCCCATATACATACACAAGAGCAAACATATGCATTAAAACAATTTTTATCTGGAACTACTAAGGTTCCTCATACCAACCCTAATCCCGGAAAGGCCCAAGTTTCCTATATCATCATTTAAGGTTGCCTTTTCTTCTTATAAATTCCTGGCCTCATCTGCTATAAGGAATCAAAGGGACACATTGCCATGAACTAATTAACATCATGGCACAAAGATCTCAGGACTTAAACAAGCCATGTGTCAACTTGTCTACTTCAAATAGGACAAGCATTCCAGCAGCCTTCTTGGCACAAAATCCTTAGTTATATTACTAAGTGTATTCATGTTCATTTTATCAATGATAGCTAGGTGTACAGACCACTTATATACATGAAACATACTAGTTACCTTGTAGACATAATATTGCAAGCAAGTTAAAGGTTACTTTCTAGAGGTATAACACCCAGTCATTCCATCTCACATTATTTAGCATATAAACACCCTATTTAAACATATACCAGAATGTTTGCAACTGAGAATAAATGCATGGCTCTATTGGGTTTATTTTGATTTTGCAAGCAACTATGTTTAGCCAGATTTTTAACCTTGTTTAAACATAATTTTTAGGCTTGAAAATTTTCTGTTTGGTTTAGGGCTCAGCACTTATAGAGAAAGACTCCATTGCACCCTTAACCAATTATTTCAAGCCTCAGCACTATACCATTGTATATGCAGCTCATAGTTTTTTTTCTTCATTCTTTGTCTTAAGCCATGATTCAGACTAGTTACAAATACTCTCTTACATGTTCTTTAAGGTTTTGGTATAACATACAGGGATGAAAATAGAACAACAAAGTTATACATCCATCATAGCAGATCATATCTCATCAAGCATTCATGAAACCATCAGTAGTCAACATGGTTTGTAAATCAAAACATGCAAAATATAGCATATAAAAGCTTAGCTGCCTAATCTCAGGTCTTAATGCCATGTATATGAGTGAGGATACTCACCTAAATGCTTACACAAGCTTAATCCAGAAAACCCCTCAAATCTTTAGCCTTTTCTTCCTCTTCTTCCTTAGGTTAATTAATTCAGTGAGAGAGTAGTTTTCTGGTTAGGCTCTTGATTTATATAAGGGTTCTACCTAGGGTTTTGGGTGATGCAAAATCCCTATTTTAGCCCAAACCAGAATCATGCATTTGGCATTGCATATTCTCTCCCTCCTAACCCTTAATGTCCCGGCCAATATTTTAAAACAAGGCTAAGTTGTGCCCATTTTCTTTTCTTTTCAGAAAGTGATTACTTTAAGTATTTTTATTATACTTACCTCAAACATGATAATGGTGTGACTTTCTATTTTCTGCCTTTATACATTTGCTTTCTTGCACTTTGGTTCTTACTATTTTAGTGCTTCTTTTACTTATTTTTCCTTTATTAATTTTCTGCTCAAATAATATCTGTGTATATATACATTTATACAACTATGGGTGTTAGTTTAACTTTAACCTTCTTTTATTTGTAGAAAACATGTGCATTCTTATATGCATTTCTATACTCCTATTATTCAAATAAAATTTCACTTATTCATTATAAATCAATGTTCTCTTCTGTCTTAATTTCCAGACAAGTCATACATATGCATATATATATAGATATATATATATATATACATATCCTCAGGAATTTTAATATTCATGTCTAGGCCTATATTTCCTTTATTTAAAACATTTTATCTAAATGTTTTCCTTCTTTGTTTTATTATTCAGGAATTCTGGATTTTCTCTTAGTGCCATAACTAGTGTGCACGTGCACACATGCACACAACCTTGCACCACTGAAAATCCCACCTATATAATAATTCTGATTTTTCCCCCAGAATTTTAATCATTTATTTAAAAGGATTTTCCTCAAAATCTTGGGGTATTACAAGGATTTTCACAGATTTTGACTTCAAAATACCAAAAATTGGAAAATTCACCGAACCAATTCAATTCAAGAGCAAATGGACATGAGATAAATGTTAGGAATTCATACCTAACAATAATGAAAGCTATAGACTTAGATGTGAGTTCAAGAACTCACCTTTAAACCCAAAAACAATGAATGAGAAGCTCTAAAACAAAGGAAAGATCAACCACTCTTCAGCATCAACTCTAGAAGCTCCAATCTATGATCATAGACAAATATTTCCTAAATTAGGTTATAGGAATTTCTGAAAATTGAAGAGAGATTGAGATGGAGAAGATGAAGAGGATGCTTACCTAAGATTCTCTTTGATTTCTAACTTGGATTTGAATTTCCTAAGAGAATTAGGGCTTAGGAATTTTGATTTCTCTTCTTTTCCCCCATTTTTCTAGGGCTTGAGAATGTTAGGAAACTGAAAATGAAATGAATGAAGAGGAATGGAGTGGGAGTTATTAGGTATAGGAGTTTGGTTCTCTTGTTGGGTTAGTGGGCTGAAACCCAAACCCAAAGCGTCAAATGAAAATACCAAATTCCGAATCAACTCCAAACATATCGATGTTTATACTCAAAAAGGTTGTAAATGCCTTTTTGAACTCAATGAAAGTGGTCTCGAGTGCTAATTCAACCATTTACAAAAAGTCACAATTCAGACTTTAAATTCAACTAACGATGCTATATTTACATAAAACATTTAAATATACAAATTGTAAAATATGCGGGTTGTTACAATAACTTTCAAAACAATATTAAATAATAGTAGGACATTTCAAGTCATTTTTGATCAATTCAGAAAGGATAGGTAAATGGGTTGGAGTAAAAATAGAAATTTAATCCTTTTAGAATAAAATATTTCCAAAATGCAAATTCAGATTTTAAAATCATTTCCTATCTCAAAACCAACTTCAACTCAATGGCAGGTTATAATATTATAATAATAATTTGAGGCAAATTGCTACCCAATGTCTAACCAATATCGATATTGATTTCCTATCAGTACATGTATAGGTTTTTTCTAAATATAACAATGTCATAACCAATAGTGTCAACAATCAGGCATGATTTTAAGTGATTCATGTAACCAGAATATTATCGAAATTAAAATCAAGGTGAGATCCTTTTGGATCCATCTAACCTATTTTCCTACATCACAAACGGGCCATCCACTACTACCACTACTAAGCGAGCATATAAAAAGTTCATCCACTCCTGGAGAGGGAATATATCCATACTAACTAATAAAACAGTAAATCATCCAAACGTCCAATCAACATTTTTTGTCAACTATATAATATATTGGTTAACCAAAAAGGTAAGTTTAACTCACCGAAATATCCATCGCCCCTATCATGTTCTATTTGTCATAGTGCAAAATTTCATTAAGCTCCAAATCCTATCAATTTAGTTTCATAACGTAGTATTCGCAGATACGAGTACAACGCAACCCGTCACGCTCAATTCTAACCTCATATGTATAACCATTTGATTTTAAAATAATATTATTAATTACATGTCATTAACCTAGTCATCATGTTTAAGCCCTTTCTCATGCTCGCTTGTTCCCAAATAACCAAAAAATAATAAGCTCAACCACATCAATGTTCACCCATCGCCATGCCAATTGCCACAACTCACTTCACCTTACAGATCGTCACAATCGCCAACCCCTTGACCGCCTTTGCTACTAGAAATTGACCAAAACTACCATGACTTCAATCGATAATTTCCACTGCCTCATCATTATCTAAGTCGATCCACCTGATGATCGCCTTCATCTTGACCTCGCTGACATTTTAGTAGTTGGTTGCCTCGCCTGAAAGTGGCTATGGTGGCACCACCTAATGTCGGTCGTTGGATGAGCATGGGTTTGGATAGAAGAGAATGAAGGCTGAGTTTTAGAATTTTGGGTTTAAAATGAAGGAATATGATGTTCTTATATAGAAAATTGCCAATGCACTATTCACTCGCTAAATTTCGAACTCCAAACGAGGTGCCTAACATTTTATATGTAATACCCCTATTTCGAACACAATGGAACTAGTATCTGGACTTAATTCGTATACAGAAGTTAGCTTTCAAAATAGAATTATATTAATTTAAATTCCTTTAGTTAATTTCTACACTTTTCGAACTCGCATAGCTAAACGATATGTTTGATCGCCACAAAATTCGACGACATACTATAATCCATTATTTTGAATCCAATGAAAATAGTTTCTTCGAAATGCAAGACAATGTCCCAGATGGCTAATTTCACACATTAATTAAAACGATTATTATTAAAAAAGTGTAATTGCTTTTAAATTCATATTCAGAAATTTGCTATCTTCATTCTTATTCAAATAGAATTTGAATCAACTCCTGAAATCATTTTCGTTCATATTAAATTCAAGATTCACTTATTTAAACAATTCTAAATATAAAATTCAATAATTTAATTATCAAATAATTTGTTAAATTTGAAATTCAAGTTATTTAACTTATAAACTTAACTTTCCAATATTTAATACTAATTAAATATTCTAAATTTTAAATGACTAAAATTTTGGGTTACTACAACCCTGTTCAGGATTTTGAATTAGAAATCTCTGCTCTCCTAATGTTCCCTTATCCTATGATAAAAAAACATTGGTTCTAAATTATGAACCCTCACCAAGTGTTTGCCGTCAAAGATCGGGTGATAGATCCTTTTTTGGAATGGTGTTCACGCCTCAAGTCATGTACTCGAATCTTGGAACGAGAATTATGTGAAAAAGAAGATGATCTTTGTGCATCACATGTACTTATCTTATTGGTTCCTACTACCCCACTACTTTCTACCCACCCTAAATTATTTGTGAAAACATTTCATGATAATTCCAACTTTGGTTCATATATTTTTTAAATGATACAACTTATTTATGAAACATTTCATAAATCATTTTAATTTATTAACTTGTATAATACTCTTCTACATCCTAAGCACATATACAAACATCTTATTTTAGATTATGTTCAACTTTAACTATTCAGATGTAGGCCTAAAATAATTGAGGTCTCAAAACTGAGTCGACCAATTCAACCTCTTTACCCAATCGGTCTGGTAAGTAGATAAGAAGAGTAGGAGCTGGTATCCAAACTCCGTCCTAGATGCTACTTTTCCTCAGATACCTTAAAGGCAAAAATATTTATTTGCTAGTCGAGTAACATCTAATAAATATTTCACTCCCTAGATGTTAATACTAAAGGACGCGACTGAATAAAAAAAGTTTACTAAACCTCTAAATTAATATTTCATTTATTTACCTAATTTTTAAATCAAAATACTTTATTATTTTGAAAATTTAAAAGACAAATACCTGGGTTTTATTTCAAAAATCTTTTTGAAATTATACACTATTTTTAACCTTTAGAAACATACATATAGCATGAGTAACACCAAAATGATATCAGGGAACTAGGTACTACCAAATAGTGTCATATATCCCTTTAGGAAGGAGGGTAATACTTAAGAGAAGTGTTTACATCCGAACACATCTCCTATCCATTTTTAGTCATTTTTGAGTTACTTGAACTAGTTAATCATAAAAAACACTACTTCCTTTAAAATCCCTTTTAAAATAATATTATGTATATTGTTATCCCGCCTTTTTAGCAAGGTCGTGATACCAAAAGATCGACCAGGAAACCAAAGAAAGTTCATCTCAAAGATTGGTGAACTCAGCAACTCAACAAAGCAGGTCCTTGTTAGGTCGTTCTCGACCTACGACCTAAAACCCAGAGCGGTTCAACAGCGAGCGACCTAGCGACCTAGTGAATCAGAGGTTCCAGCGACCTAACCCAATGACCTAACTTCCTACGACCCAACCTCTTCAAGTAGGTCGCTCGCGACCTAGCGAGTTAAATGAAGAGCGACTCAACCACTCCAGAAGCTCCAATAACTCTAGCGACCTAAAGCTCAGCGACCTAGCATCCTCTAATAGGTCGCTTTCCAAAAGCTCCAGTAACTCTAGTGACCTAAAGCTCAGCGACCTAGCATCCTCCAATAGGTCGCTTGTGACCTAAACCAGATACCCCTTCTTCCAGTAGGTCACTCGCGACCTAAATGGATCGAGACAACTCACTTTAGCTCGCCCCTCCTTGTGCCGTTACCCTTTAGGTCGCTCACAACCTATAAAGCTATGCCTCAACATCCTTAGGTCGCCACTCCCTTAGATCGTGATTACCTTAGGTCGCCATTCCCTTTCCTCTTAATGCTTAGGTCGCTAACGACCTACAACCAACCTAGGTCGTTCCACTAGAAATCTCACCATGATGAGCCATTAGCCTGTCCTCCCCTAGGTCGCCCACGACCTACTAACTTGCTCAGAAGAGACCAAGTGCAACCAAGCTAAGTCAAAGCTCGTATCTCTTAGGTCACACGCGACTTACGACCTACGATCTAGGACTCGTCCAGATTCTTCCCTATAAATACAGCACTTGCTCCAACTAGAGGGGGACTTTTCGAGATTCCAAAGCGCTGATACTCTGTTGTTTTCTCCACTCTTCCAACTCTTCAAACATCGAAGATTCTCCATCAATGGATCCAATTCATTCAACATGAATCCGAAGAGCAATTCATCATCAAAGTTCTAATCTCTTGCTTCGATTGTGTTGTAATCTTGACGTTGAGTTGTAAAAATGTTGTAATCAAGAGATGATGTTGTAGAAGTGATGTAACCTTGTAAAAGTGTGCTCAAAGATCGTAATGGAGGATGTAAAGTGGATGTACGCTTGACCCTAAGCCGAACCACTATAAAAATTGCTGTCGCTTTTCCCTTTTTTGCTATTTTCTGTTTACTTTTAGTTCTCGTGCAAGCGGGTGGTGCTTTCACTAGATTACTCAAGACTCCGAGGTGTTAGCGTTACACTTTTTAGCATTAACATATATATATATATATTTCCAACTAAATAGTTTTTAACAAAATACTTATTATCTACATGCTTTGGATTCATTCGGGTTCGAACTCATTTCAATTGTACAATGACAAAAATAATAATTTACTAGGTGCCACGTCACCTTTGCCTAAGTAAACATCTGATTGTCACTTTGAAGATTATTTTGATCATCTCGAAAAAGATCGAGACTCATTCCTCGAACTGTCCAAAGAAAATCTTACTCTTAAATTTCCTTTCCAAATATTTGTACCTTAAAGTATTTTTAAGAAAAACTATTATTACTTTACCAAGAATCATTTGAAAACTTTGTTAAAGCAACCAAAATTTAAATCCTTTGAAAATCCATCTTATTTTCAAAATATTTTAAAAATACCGATTTATAAAATCAACTGAAATATTTCTTTTAATGAACACCTTTTATTAAAATCAAAATTTAACCCAATGTTATTATAGAATGGCTTATTGTCAAACTGTGAAACTTAGTTCACAATATGTTTGATTCTATATTCATACAAATTCTATACACCCAACCTATACTTCAAAAGAAAAACTACTAATAGATTAGAAAACAGTCAATGCTCATAATGGAAGAGCATGATTAATCAAATCCTATATGATAATAATTAAATATTATGAACTCCTCAAAACATCGAAAACATAGATGATTGTATTTTATATTTTGAATTTTTTTCATATATATATATATATAATATAGTCCTAGGAAAAATTATTGCAGTTACCAATTTTAAAATAATATTATGTCGATTGGACTTGTTTAAGTGTTTAGGAAATCCCTACCAATAACATTACCCAAATGCATCGATCAGAGTTCTTAAGGTTCCCAACAGATAAAACCATAAAATATAAAACATTTTTATACACAAACAAGTACATGCTCTTATATGTAATATGCTCTCAAACTCATCATAAGGTCTCACTTACCCTATCTTAAATGAATCTATCCCACCAGAGTCGAGGTTCCCGCTTAACCTTGTGCTCTAATCCCAATTGTAATGGCTCGCATTTCTTACACCTAAAGACGACACTTAATACATCCTCGGTACTCATGTATCGATTATTTAAGTGTTCGAAAGATAGGTCATTTGGGGTGAAGAAAGAAAAACTAGAAATGTATCTCAAAAAACATGATGAATGATATATATTATGAACAAGTCTTTAAAATATAATCTTTATTATGCATAATATCAGAGTACATTAATCTATTATCAGCCTGGATAGTTATAACTACCTGTCCTTTTAATTATCGTTATATAAAGATAGGAAAAACAAACAACAAGCATTGTGCAAGATCTCTACGAATGTAGGTAATGATATACCGTGTAACTGTATATCTGTATTGCAATTTGCTGATGATAACTTGCTTTTTTCTTCCTATTTACCTAGACCCATTATTATTCTTAAGTTTATTTTATGTAGTTTTGAACTACTATTAGGTTTAAAAAGTAAATTTTGATAAAAGTTCAGTTTTAGTTTTAAATGGTTTTGAAAAATTTGAAAATTTAGTTGTCAATACGCTTAATTGTAAAACTATGAACTTTCCATTCGACTATCTTAGTTTTGTGATTAGACCTACTAAACTTAAAAATGATGACTGGTTTATAGTCATAGGTAAAATCAAAAATAGGATTTCTAGTTGGAATGGGAGATTTTTATTAAGAGCGGGTAGATTAGTTCTAATAAATTCTATTTTATCAACTCTGCCGATCTATTAGATGTCTATGCATCTTTTTCCAGATTGGGTGATTGATAAAATAGAAAAAATTAGTAGGGATTTATTATGGAGTGGGGAAATTCTATCAGGTGCATTAAATGTTTAGTAAATCGGTAAACTATTTGTAAATCTAAAAAGGATGGTGGTTTGGGAGTCATTAGTTTGAGTAATATCAATTTGTCGTTACTAGGTAAATGGTTATGGAAGTTTAAGGATATAAATGATAACGCTACTTGGAATTCTAAATATTACTATAATGGTAATAATAATTTAAATCAAAATACTCCTTCTGTCATTTGTAAACTATCTATTTTTTGGAAATCCATTTTAAAGTGACATGAGATTTTCAATGTAGGTACTAATATAATAGTTTGTTCTTGTAATTGTACTTCTTTCTAGCATGACCGTTGGATTTCCATTATACCTCTTAGGATTTAGTTTAGAGAGCTTTATGAAATCTGTAATTTTAAATATGCTTTAATTATAGAAGTTTCTTCTCCTGAAATTGACCCTCCTTGGAATTTTAGTTTTAACAGAATTTTAGTAGGTTCAACCTTTAGGCAGCTTTCTTTGCTTTATGCTAGATTAAATCTTTATAATATTGATAATGATAACATTAGTTAGGAATGGGATAAGAATAAGAAATACACTTCTTATTCTTTTTATAGATTTATCAACTTTTCGGGTGTAACCAATAACTTTTTAAAACTTACTTGAAAATCAAATGCTCCTCCTAAATCTAAAATTCACATGTGGTTAATTAAGAATCGAAAAGTTAACACTATAAAAAAATTTAAAAGAAAAAAAATACAGTTGATAATAAAGGTATTTTTGTAATCTACATTTTGAAGATATTAAACATTATACCATGATTGCATAGATATTGTAACAACCCAAAATTTAAGTTATAGTAATTAATTAACGAGTTAATTAAATAATAAAACAACTTTGTGAAATTATCAGAATTGAGTCACGAGAGCTGTACCATTGTGTCCATGTAAATTTTCTACTCAACTTCCACATATAGAACGTCAAAATCCAAGCTAGAAAGAAGAATTTAAAAAATAAACAAGAAAATAAAAAAGAAACAAGAAAATCAAAAAGAAAGAAGAAAATAAATATAGGCTAGGTCGACAATAGGGTTGACCCTAGCATTGGCTAGGTCGACACCTAGGTCGACCCTAGCAAGAGCTAGGCCAACACCCATGTCGACCCGCCCCATTATTTTACGTTGCCAGGTTCGAACACGCCGTTTTGCCATTTTCGCTCCATCTCATGCGTCTGTGCTTCCATCCGATGGTTTCTATCGAGCCCACAACGTGGTTGCACCAGATATAATATCCAAATCCAATAGTCTAAGATCTACAAGTAACCCTATAAATAAGACCCTAGGCCTGACTATTTTTCTCATTCAGATTTTCTCCATCCGGGTTCATTGCATAATGCTGAACCCCAAAAGGATATTTTTCCAAGGAGAAGATCTTTTTAATTGAAATATTTTATACCCTTCAAGTGCATCCGGGAAGACCAAGGGAAAGAGCTAAGAACCGTAGGTGAGTGTTTATTTATTATTTTAGATTTTTAATTAATTTAAAATAATATGGTTTCCAACAATTGTAGTTTTTCTACAATTTTAGGATAACCTTTGTGCAAGTGTATTTACAGTTTATTTTTAGACTTGTTATTCAGTCACTTTTCTATTAGATATTCTTTTTTTAGTTATTTGCAATTATTTACTGTTAATTATAGCTTCTCCAATTATTTACAGTTATTTACAGTATTTATAGCTATTTACTATTATTTACGTTTTATTTACATCTATTATATGTTAGGATTTCTTCTGTAATTGTCAGTTTCTTTTTAATTTCCCTTTTACGCGACTGGAATAAATATAATAGAATAGAATAAATCGCAAATATGGACTAAATAATAAGAACACTAAATTTACAGAAAATAAGATGTAAAATAAGAAAGACTGGAATAAATTGGTCTTAGACTGAAATAGGAAAATTTAAGATTTTTGCAAGCTTGATTATAACGTATAATTATGATTAAAAAGAGTAAATGGAGAAAGTACTTATTTTTATGCTTTGAACTTGGGTTAAGTTAATACGCACAGTCATAACATAGGTTATAATTAGAGATAGAATAGAAACGGCTTATTTTTAAGACTTAGAATAAATTGATAAGCAAAGACATCAAAAATAACAATAGAGGTTTATTTAAACAAATTTATACTAAGTAAATAAGTAATGATAAAAACATGACCTATACCAACATCATTCCCTTTTTCAATTAGGTCTCACAATAGATTAGGTGAGGCTAGGGCACGCTTATGCTAGAGTAATGGTAAATAAGAGGTCAATAAATAGAAGTTTAAATCATGGGGATTTGGACAAGAGGCACAACAAGATTTTGTTTGGCAAGGATCTGTACCAATAACATTCCCTTTTTGATAGACACAGGTGATCTCATAATAGCATGGGTAAGGCAAGGGCACGCTTATGCTGGAGTTGTGGTAAACAAGAGGTCCATAGGAGGACAACATGTAACGTGATCTTAGTGGTGGTCGTCCTCCAGTGATGGCTGATAAGTCATTTTGAGTTCCAAGTGCTTAATAGGTGTCTTTTTTGTGGGACCCATAGGATGGGACTAACCCGTAGTAGGCACAACAAAGATAAAAGGTTGATCAAGAGGAAGAATTACGACTTCAGCCTAATTAAAGTAAGATTAGGAATTCAACCTAATCAATGCTGTTATCTAAGACAAGTTCAAACAATCAAATTAATCTAAGCAAACAATTAAACCATAATTTTATTCCAGCTTTACATGTCCTTCTATTTCTTTATTTCCTTTCATACTACAACTATTGCAAAGTATTTACCTTACTTAAGAATACTAGTATTTACTTTCATTCACCAGACTTTTAGTCTGACCTACTCCTATATTTTCCCCATTTTCCACCCATAGGCTAGTAGAGGTAGGGATAGTTGACTCTTTTGGAGATTCAGCTGCGGAGATCTTTCTTCATGTGTTCTACTACTTCTTTTTCAGTTTCTATTTCATTTGATGTACTCATACTTTTCTTTGAGAGGGATGTTTATTTTATGTACTCTGATGTAATGACTAAGATAATGTTTTTCCCTAGACATGTATATTTGGCTTTTTGTGACACTTATGATTTTATGAAGTTTGATTTTAAATAAGTTATTGTTTTAATTTTTTCCGCTTTTTTTATTTACTTTATCTTGTGAATCTTAGTCTTTGTAAGTTATTAGCTATACTTATAACGCACCACATCTTTTATGTGCCCTTTTGGTTATACTAGGGGGATGTGGGGTGTTTCATTTGGTATTAGAGCCAAAAGTTGCAGGATTCCTAAAATTTTGTTTTAAAAAAGTAAATTATTTTTCAAAATAACTTGTTTTAAAAGTATTTTTCAGAAAAGTAGCTCTTTAATTTAGAATTAGTTTTCAAGTAATAAAGAGTTTTTCTTAAAATTCCCCTCAAAGTCCAATTCAATCTTTTTTTTGACTCTTTCCTAAATTTTCTTTGCGTGGAATGGCGGATGCCTCTAATCTTCCAGAGGGTATTACAGTCCCAAGCTGGTTTCATAGGTATCTACAAGCCATGACTCCAGAGATGCAAGGGCAAGCGCCCAATCCAGCACCAGCGGGTGAGAATCCCATCAACCCACCAGTAGCAATCAATTTCTCTAAACAATTAAGGATTTTGCAAATTTGGATGGAAAGAAATTTTATGGTACGGAGATTTTTTTAGAGGCGCGGGCTTGGATAAGAAGCACAAAAAGGATATTCAGGCTATTAGAACTGGAGGATCAGCAGCGGGTTTAGCTAGCATCTTAGCAGCTGAAAGGGGAGGCTTCTTATTAGTGGGAGGTTATTGAGCTGGAAGGGAGAGACATTTGTTGGAATGGGTTTCACATGAGATTTGAAAGGAAATTTTTATATCAAGCAGAAGAGAGTATTCAGTAGGAGCGATTTATTAGATTGAAGCAAGGAAGTTTTTCTGTGAAATAGTACATCAACCAATTTAATGAGTTGTCGTGGTTTGGAATGAAGTTAGTGAATAGACCACATAAGAAGGCCATAAAGTTCGCGAAGAGATTAAATCAACCCCTTCAAGGGTTGTTGTTGACTCACGTACCGATGGGAGCTACTTATGAGCTACTGGTGGAGATGCCACTTATGTTTGATTCAGCTAAGGAGGGGGAGTCTAAAAAAGTTGTTAAGTCGGAAGGATCTAAAAAGAAATGGTGGAAGAAAAATAAAGAAAAGAAGAAAGGAGAAGGCCCTTAGAAGAAGATCAAGAAAGGAGAAGGCCCTTAGAAGCAGATCAAGAAAGGAATGAATGCCATAGTTATGAGAATGATGGCCATTTATCCAAAGACTGCAAGAGAGAGAAGATGAAGGGAAAGTGCTATAATTGTGGACAGCCCGGTCACATTAGTAAGTATTGTCCCTAGAAGATAGGGCATGGAGTGGGTACACCGGCAGCACAGGTTCAGGCATTAGATGCAACAACTTCTAGCAGCAGACCAAAGAGAGGTAGAAAAGTCACCGTGGAAGGTTTGATTTCTATTTCTGATTTTCCCATTCAGACTCTTTCGATTCTGGAGCCTCACAGTCTTTCATCTCTAGTTCTCTAGTAGATTGTTTACACCTAAACATCTCTTTATTCGTAGACCCCATTATCGTTTCAAAACCCATAGGACGATCAGCACATTTATCTACGATCTGTAGGGGTTTGAAAATTTTCATATTAGGCGCAGAGTTTGATTGCGATGCCTATGTATTGGGGTTCTTGGGTTATGGGATGATTTTGGGAATGGATTTGCTATACACATACGGAGCTATATTAGACAGCGAGAGGAGAGTCATTAGACTAGAGACATGCATCGGTAGGACTCTCGAGATTTCTTACGACCCACAAGAGTCGATCTTATTGAGCTTCCATTATTCCCTCGATTTATCATCAAAGAGTTAGATTAAGTTCCTGTCATCAGAGATTTTCCAGATGTCTTTGAGGAGGTTAGGGGACTACTTCCTAAAAGAGAAATCAATTTCAGAATCAATTTAACGGACTATGCTAAGCCAGTAGCATTGCCCGTGAGACACGTGGCACCAAGGGAGAGGAAGAAATTAGACAAGTAGATTAGTGAGCTATTAGAGAAAGGCTTCATCAAAAGAAGCATATAGAGTGGGGAGCACTACCATCTTCGCTACTAAGGCACATGGTTCCCTTTAACTTTGCATAAACTATAGAAAAATAAAAAAGCTCACGAAGAAGAACCGTTATCCACTTCCTATGATAGATGATCTTTTCGACTAGCTAGTTTACTCTTCAGTGTTTTCTCAGCTTGATTTAGACACTAGATTTCATCAGCTTAGGGTCGCTGACGACAACATTGATAAGAACGCATTTAGGACACTCGATGGATTCTTTGAGTAGTTGGTTATGCCTTTTGGGCTAACCAATGCTCCAGCCGATTTTGTAGACTTGATGAGCCGTGTTTTTCGAGATGTCCTAAATAAGTTCGTAGTAGTTTTTATGGATGACATTTTGGTGTTTTCCAAGAGTATAGAGGAGCACATTGTTCATTTAGAGGAGGTTCTTTGCACACTTCGTAGTCATCAGTTGGGGGCAGAGTTTTCGAAGTGTCACTTTTGGCGAGAGGAGGTACAATTCTTGGGGCATGTAGTTTCAAGAGATGGTTTAGCTGTTGATCTCGCTAAGGTAATGGTAGTGCAAGATTGGAAGGCCCCCAAGAAAGTTACTGAAGTTAGAAGCTTCCTAGGATTGGCTGGCTATTATAGGAAGTTCATCAGAGATTTTGCCAAGATTTCAGCACCACTTACTCGTCTTACTAAGAAAAATAGAGCATTCGTGTAGGATGTTGATTGTGAGGATTCCTTTACAATGCTAAAGAGAGCCCTTACTAGTGCACTAGTGTTAGTTTTACCCAATGAAGCTAAACCTTTAACAGTATACACTGATGCATGTGGGATGGGTCCAGGAGCAATGTTGATGCAAGAAGGAAGGGTAGTATGTTATGGAAGTAGGCAGTTGAGGACGCATGATAAAAACTACCATACCCATGATTTGGAGTTGACAATTATAGAGCATTCGTGTAGGATGTTGATTGTGAGGATTCCTTTACAATGCTAAAGAGAGCCCTTACTAGTGCACTAGTGTTAGTTTTACCCTATGAAGCTAAACCTTTAACAGTATACACTGATGCATGTGGGATGGGTCCAGGAGCAATGTTGATGCAAGAAGGAAGGGTAGTATGTTATGGAAGTAGGCAGTTGAGGACGCATGAGAAAAACTACCATACCCATGATTTGGAGTTGACAATTATAGTTTTTTGCACTCAAGTATTGAACGCATTACTTGCTAGGAGAAAGGTTCGAGCTTCTCACTAACCATAAGTCATTGAAATACCTATTCTCACAGAAGGATTTGAACTTTAGGCAATAGTGATGGATGGAGTTTTTAGTATCGTATGACTTTGAGATAGCTTATACCCTGGTAAGGGAAATGTGGTTGCAGAAGTGTTGAGTAGGAAGAAAGCAACCCTTAGTCCTTTGTTTGAAGAGTGGAAGAGCCTGGAGTTTATTTCCACTTTTGATTTTAAGCCCTCTACGGACATTACCCTGGATTCTTAGCAGCGCTTGAGGTGAGGCCTGCCCTTATAGATCATATAGGTTTGAGGCAGCGAGAGGATTCAGAGCTTATGGATATTATAGATAGGATTAGCAGAGGAGAGGTCTCTAGACATTTCCAACGCTATTCCATTGATAGCAAAGGGTGGCTTTAGTGAGATGGAAGGCCTTGTGTCCCCCTCACTAGTGATTTGTTGAGAGCGGTCCTAGAGGAAGCACACCATTCTCGTATGACTATTCATTCGAGTGGTGATAAGATGTATAAGGACATGAAGAGGGTACTTTATTGGAGTGGCATGAAGAAGGATGTGGTAGAGTTTGTAGCTAAGTTCCATGTGTGCAAAAGGGTTAAGGCGGAGCAGAGAAGCCAAGTGGATTACTTCAGCCATTGGACGTACCCGAAGGGAAGTAAGAGAGTGTATCGATGGGCGTCATAGGTGGTTTACCCCGATCTAGGAAGGGGAATACTAGCATTTGGGTGATTGTAGATCGTTTGACTAAAAGCGCCCACTTCATTCTGGTCAAGAGTAAGAGGACGAAATCTTATTTACCATCCTTATATGTTCGTGAGATAGTCCGACTTCATGGAGTCCCCTCTAGCGTAATGAGCGATAGAGAACCTATTTTTACTAGCGAGTTTTGGAGAAGCTTCCAAGAGGCTTTAGGGATGCATCTTAGATTGAGTGCAGCCTATCACCTCAGACGGATGGACAAACAGAGAGATTCAATAGAGTGCTTGAAGATTTGTTGAGAGTGTACATTCTAGATTTTGGAGGAACTTGGAAGGAGCATCTTCCTTTAGCGGAGTTCACATAAAATAATAGTTATCAGGCTAGCATTGGGATGGCACCATTTGAAGCTCTTTATGGGAGACTTTGCAAGTCACCTTCATGTTGAGTGGAGTCCATGGAGAGGTTACTACTTGGGCCTGATATGGTTAGGGAGACTTCAAAGAAGGTAGATTGGATTAGAAGGAGGATGAAGGCAGCCCAAGATAGGTAGAAATCTTATGCGGACCAATGGAAGAGAGATATTGATTTTGAGATAGGAGACTTAGTTTTCATCAAAATATCCCCGCTAAGGAGGGTGGTGAGATTCGGATCAAGTGGGAAGTTAGCCCCCAGATTTGTAAGGCTATTCCCCATTTTAGAGAGAGTATGGAAGATGGCATATCGAGTGAAGCTACCAAAGAGGCTCGAAGGAATGCACGATGTTTTTCATGTTTCGCACTAGAGAAAGTGATTACATGACTCAGGGGAGGTTGTGGAGCCTAGTCAATTGGACGAAGTGGGGATAGAAAAGGAAGCATCAGTTTAATGTATTCCAACGAAGATCATTGGACGAGACACTAGGTGACTTAGGAATAAAGAAGTTCCATTAGTAAAGGTGCAGTGGGGAGATGATGTTGCAGATGCTACATGGGAAGCTGAAGAGAAGATTCGTACCGCTTATCTGCATTTTTTTCGATAGTAAGTATTAGAATTTCCTATTTCCATATTTAGTTTTGAATAGCTTCTTTCCTTTATTATTCTTTGGGAGGGTAGAACTTAGGATTTAACCTATGGATGTTAAGATTTGATGTAAACATGTTACTAAAACATTTTATGTATGATGGATGCTAGTAGTTGCAAGTGATTGATAGTGGATGCTAATGGGCACATATACTTACACTATGCACTATTATCTCTTAGGGATCGGTCTAACTATGACAACTAGAACATATTCATAAGGATGTTTGCGCATTTGCATTTTTCTTTTCTTTCCATGGTTGCTATAAATGGATGATTATCAAACGATTTTTGCATTTGGATGATGATTGTACCATGCATATAGAACTATTAGTTATCCTTAGGAAATTTGCATTCATTTGGATACATGGTACAGACATGATTGCATAAAAGTAGGTCGACTGATTAGTGGACCGCCTAATCTTTTAGCATTAGTTAAGGACATTGATACTACACTAATTGAATAAGTATTAAAATCGTATTAAAAAAAACACAAGGACAATGGATGTAGTGGATGATGATTGTGTAGTTGGTTGTAGAACTTGGATGAAAACATTTATTTCATTCTTCTTCCCTTAGTGATTTCGGGGACGAAATTCCTTATGGAGGGGAGAATGTAACAAGCCAAAATTTAAGCTGTGATAATTAATTAATGAATTAATTAAATAATAAAATAACTTTGTGTAATTATCAGAATTGAGCCACGGAAGTTTCACCATTGTGTCCATGGTAATTTTTTGGTCAATTTCCATATATAGAACGTCAGAATCCAAGCTAGAACAACGAAGTTACAAAAGAAACAAGAAAATCAAAAAGATACACACACACACACACACACATATATATATAGAGGTTAGTTTGACCCTAGCAAGAGCTAGGTTGACACCTATGTCGACCCGACCCATTATTTTATGTTGCTAGGTTTAAACACATCATTTTTCCATTTTCGCTCCATCTCATGCGTCCGTGCTTCCATCCGATGATTCTTATCGAGCCTATGACGTGGTTGCACCAGATTTAATCTCCAAATCCAACGGTCAAAGATCCACAAGTAACCTAATAAATAAGACCCTAGGTCTAGCTATTTTTCTCATTCAAATTTTCTCCATCTAGATTCATTGCCTGAGGCTGAACCTAAGAGGATTATTTTTCCAAGGAGAAGATCTTTTGAATTGAAATATTTTATACCCTTCAAGTGGATTCGAAAAGACCAAGGAAAAGAGCTAAGGACCACAGGTGAGTGTTTAGCGATTATTTTAGATTTTTAAGTAATTTAAAATAATAGGGTTTCCAATAGTTGTAGTTTTTCTACAGTTTTGGGATAACCTTTGTGCAATTTATTTACAATTTATTTTTAGTAAATTTAAGACTTGTTTTCAGTCTCTTTTCTTTTAGATATTCTTTTTCGGTCATTTCCAATTATTAACTGTTAATTATAGTTTTTCCAATTATTTACAGTTATTTATAGTATTTATAGCTATTTACTATTATTTACGTTTTATTTACATCTATTCTACGTTTGGGATTTCTTTTGTAATTGCCAGTTTCCTTTTTAATTTCCCTTTTACGCAAATGGAATAAATAGAATAGAATAAATCGCTAATATGTACTAAATAATAAGAACACTTAATTTATAGAAAATAAGATGTAAAATAAGAAAGATTGGGATTGGATACACAAATAGGGTTTTCTAAGGTACTAGAAATGAGATGAAATTTCACTACCGATTACAAAGAAATAAAGCTAAGCGAGACACCAAAATCAAATAATACTCTAACATAAACACAATTTATAAGTAAGGTACCTTTAAGGATGCCTTTCCTCTTCACATCCAATGAAGTTGATGGTTCATTCTTGATAGCATACACCTTGGGCTGCTGCACCTTCTTCATGAGTGGGCAGTCTTTCACAATATGCCCAAGTCGAAGATAATTGAAACACAGAGTATTCCAAACCATTTGAGAAACAGGTCCGCTTTGCTGCTTTGAAACTTCATGATTCGAACAATATCTGGCAATATGTCCTTTCTTCTTACAATTATAACACCCACTATCCTTATGTTTTCCTCCTTGATCTTCTCCCCATATCCCTTTTCCTTGCTTCTTCCAATTTGGATCAAAACTTTCTTTTATTCAAATTAATAGCACCGCCACTTGGTGTTGCTGCCGCCAAGTTTTAAATATCGAATTTCAGTCACGTTTCGTCTCAGAATTTTTACACAACTTATCTCGTATCGGGGGAGATCTCGGACGAGATGAATACATATCCGGTGTACATCTCGGATTGTCATCTCGGGCCTTATAAGGCATCTCGGGAATATCTCGGATGTACTTATGTATCTAAAATTTATGTGTCAAAAATTTATTTGACGGTTATAACTTTCTTAGTAAAAATAAAAATGGTAACATACTTGATTTACATGTAAAAATGAATATTTTTAGAAGAGTAGTAGCTTGATTAGCTTAATTGATTTGGTAATGATTGGATAATATCTTTTTATTTGAACATAATAAAGAAGTGAAACCTTTCGCTATGACTCATTAAGATAAAAAGTAAAGAATATGTTCAAGAAGTTGGTAAATTATAATTGGATTGAGTAGTTTCTTTTGAATCAATATGAAAATAAAAAATATAATGGAAAATAAGAAAAATGTATAATTTCGGGTGAGATCTCGGATTGAGATTTTGATCCATAATTGGGTGAGATTTGAATATCTCGGACGAGATGAGTGTCGAGGAAGATATGGAGGAGATTTGATGTCTCGTCTCGTTTAAGTGTGAAAATGAGATCTCGGACGATATATAGGAGATTTAAAACCATGGCTGCTGCTGACGACTTCTTCTTCAAAAGCACTTCATACATCAAGGCCATGTCTACAGGATCCACAAACGATCCTTTTATATGAGAGGTCATCTTTTCATGGAACTCTTCTCTCATACCCAATATGAAAATCTCGTTCTTCTTAAGTGGGGTGTCAATAAGTCTAGGACCAAAACAAGATACTCATTAAACTTGTTTCATATTCAGCCATTGAATGTTCCTCCTGTTTGAGATCCATTAAACTTCTATATAATCGGGTTTTACCCATAGTTAGCATGAACTTTTCTTCAAATACTTCTTTGAATTTATCCCATGAAAATTCATCTTACGGAATACTTGCCGTGACAGAATTCAACCATGTAGCTGCACCCTCTTGCAATTGCCATGATGCCAAAAATCATTTCTGATCATTAGAAATGCCCATACCTTTGAAAATATTCTCACATGAGCATAGCCAAGCTTGTACCTCAATGATAGATTCGATTCCCTTAAAAGGTTTTCCTCCTAAGTTTCTGAATTCCTTGCATAGAGTTGCAAAGTTGACTCGAGGCTATACTAGTGCTACGACCTCAACAGCTATCCCACCCTCTCTAACATTCGGAGTTCTTCCATTTGTGGTTGTCATGTTACTAGCTCCCCTTCCTCGTCTGCCTCTAGTACTCATCTTTAACTAACTCGACATAGTAAGATGATACTTAGAACTTGGATGGAATACACTCCAAAGATGGCACTAATAAATTTTATCAAAGCTCCACATTAACAAAGAGTATTACTGGTTAATACTTTCTGCTAATGTAGAGAATAGGGCTGGTTAGTAGCAACCATCTATAGCCTTGTCTTAAACATCTATTGAATACGTCGGTAAATGCTCTATTTTTTTCTTCTAACTCAAGTGGATCGACATATCTAATAAATGCTTAATACAAAACTATAGGTGGCTAACGGATCTATTAGAATAAAATACAACAACTAAATGCATCTCATAACACAGAACAATAGATAATCATATATACACACACATATACATATACATCACCAGAGTAATACAAAATGATACATCATATGTGGTATGACGACCACACTATATATACATGAGTCAAAACAATATACATCAGAGTTTACGCAAGAAGACTACACAAAAAGATGATAATAGATATATCCATGCGAAAGCAGAATGGCTAAGTCCAATGGGTACCTAACCTGAAACATGTTGGCCTAATTCGAGTATAAAATACATGGGTTAGTCTAGCTACAACCACTACAACAAAAAGTGTCTTTTATAGCGGCATATAGCCGCTATTAATCACAACCATAGCGGTTCGATAAGCGCTGTATATTGGCATGTTATAAAAAACTGTTGAATATTTATAACAAAAAATATGCCGCTATGGTTGAGCTTAGTTTTATAACGCAAATTCGCCGCTATGGTACGTTAATTCAATAGCTCATTATAGCCGCTATAATACAGCTAAATCTCAACGGAACTGGAAATCTTTATAACACCATTTTGCCGCTATAAAATATTTATTCAATAGCTCATTGTAGCCGCTATAATACAACTAAATCTCAACCATTCAATAGCTCATTACAGTGTACAAACATTAAAGCAAGTGCATAACCATTGAATAAAACATAAGCCTGCAGCCAAGTTAACACATAGAAACAGAAAATAATGTCAATTTAATAAGTGTACAAACATTACAGAGTACAAACATTAAAGCAATCCTTTCAAATATTATAGAGTACAAACATTACAGAGTTCCAACATGCAATATCTGATCTAGTTGCGTACTAAAGCAACTACTTTTTCTACATGCCCTTTTAAAGTATGCAGCTCCCGGAGCCTATTCAAAAGTATATCAAGCAAGCCATGCATATGAAGCATCTTGATGTGCAGCCCAAAATATAGCAAATGCGGCACAAAAGAAAAAAAAATAGCCCGTATACTCGCTTCTCCAAGGAAAGGAAGATCCATTTTTGTTTCACCACAAACATAAGAAACAGATAAAATACACTGGCAAGTAGCAGAAACTTTGTCACACATAGAGTAGCAACTACATAAATATATTCAATGAGTAAACTAGCAATATTTGTACAAAATAAGGCTCCTTAATGCACAATATGGTCAAAAGAAGGAAGAATATCTGACCTTATTAGAAGTTCCAGAACATGGCACACTATTTTTCAGAGCTTTAATTGCTTCTACAATTTTAGATTTTCGAATCTAGGATAAAAAGGAAAGTATTGAGGAGCGTATAAATAAGAATAATGCAGCACAAGTCAAAAATCAGAATATTACAAAACTTAAGAAATGTTCAGAAACATACAAGACTCGAGTTTAAACTTTTTGGTGACTTGTTTAAAAATAAACATGACTTACTCTTTGTTGAGCAAATCAAGCACTAGCTACCATGGATGGAACAACCATAAATGGGCAGTTTTCAGTAGACTCATATTCATGTAGCATCTGTTAATAAAATTGATATAATATCATTTCTCTTTTCGCTACATAATTTATGCATACATTGACTATTAAAATACACTTATGAAAATGAAATAATTTCTATAGAAGTTCAAATAGAATGGATATCTAGAAGTGTATCTGCATACTAGTCCTATTATTGTTAGAAGATACATCTGCTGCCTCTCCCTGATTACCATATGCTAACTGTAACTACACATTTCTTAAATGTTAAAGAAAGTGGGCTTATACCTGATGCTAATAGTTAGATAACAGTGAAAAAGAAGCATGATACCATCAAAGACATGTCATGCTCCATTTTTTGATCATGATCAGTAAGGCAAAGAGCCAACTGTAAACTACTACTTTCAGGAAAACTAGGAGTTGCAGTGCAAACACTAGGAGGAGGAAGAATCCGAAGTGGAATCGACGATATCCGTTTTGATGATCGAGCTCATGGAACTTTTTCCTTTCCTACATATGATGCTGAATTTACAGCTAAGTCCTTCAAATGTCCTTTTTGTTTGACCATACTTGTCTTTGCATTGCACCTGTCAGAGAGAGCCTATCAGCCTGTGTTTTGCAACATCAATTCAAACCTTACATATCAAAGATTCATACTGTATCAATAATTTGATTAAGATAAGATGGTTTATAATTCATTCAAAATGTTCCAATATCATAATCTAGCAATCGACAAATTAACTTGTCTACATGAAGCATATTCATTGTCATTTAGGAGTTAGCACCCGATAGGGACTATATGGTATCATATTAAACTACAAAAATGAAAATTACAGCAAAAATCATTGGAAGAATGATAAATATCATATAGCTCGTGTAAAACACATTATGTAAGAACTATCAAAAAAACATTTATTATTATGAACCAATAAGTTCGTGGAGCATTTATATAAGATGAGGTAGAGCATGTGTGATGAGGTATAACCAATTGGTAGTACTTCTTGAAATGACTATTTATTTTTTGGAATGAGATCATAAATGGACAATGTTCAAGGCTTGCCTTTATGGCGTGATAGGATAAGCTTCATGGGATACATACAATCAAGGATGGACCTCAAAATCTACAGAAGCCTCCCAAATCAGCTGCATCCACCATCAGATAAGTTCACCTCAACCCTTATAATGCATTTGGTAAGTTTAATGGGTATTTTTGGAAAACCGGGTGGTGGACCAGTAGTTGGAATTAGCAAATCCTTCTAAATAGCCCTACCATTAGATCTTACAGTGCATGAGGAAATAAAGAAGTAATACGGTCCTACATGCTAAAACTGAAACCTCCTAGCCTGAAAGTTCACAACGAATGAATGTCATAGAAAAGTTATATTGCAATATAAATATAGATAAACTGCATGACAAAGTCCATGTCTCAAATGTTAATTCAGATCCTACTGTTGCAGGGGAGGATATGCAACACCAAAGCAAACTGGAAATAGCCTGAATCCAAAAGTAGATGATCAAAACTCCCAACAACACCATAAACTGAAAATTAATAGGAAAACTAGATCAGATGAATCCCCATTTGAGTTTAAAGCCTCTCAGCTATAAATTATTGACAACCCAAACTGGAATGGTGAACCAAATTAAATCAAGTGGTAGGAAAACCAAAAAATCAAAAATAGGTGAGGTTATTTCTCCCCTAGAAAGTAGTAGTGATCCACAATCCAATTAGTTAATGGATTTTATTGTTTGAAACATTAGGGGAATGAACTCCCCTTCCAAATAAATAGACATAATTCAAAACATTAGATGTTGTTGATTGTCCTTTTTTGCACTTCTTAAGAATAAACTGCCTTTTGATAATTTTGAAAATGTTGCAAGGAAAATTAATCCTAACTTTAAATTTACTCATGATACAGGTCAAGAACAGAGAATCAAAATTTTAGTGATGTGGGTTCCAAGCCAATGGTCTAGTTTATAATGCATTCAAATGATAAATTTGTCATATGTTTACTGCACAATTTTGGAGGATTTAGTATGGTATGTACTGTTAGCTATGCACATAATATTTTAGAGAAAACATTATCTCTCTGGGAATATATAAAAACTCAATCAAACTTCTTTAAATTTCCATGGATTTTAATTGGTGATTTTAATGCTATACCGACTTAAAAACGCTGTATCCATATGCTAAGAAAAGGAACTTTTGTTGTAGTGAAAAGGAACCGTTACCACAGCCTTAGCACTTCCTATTGTTGTTCTCGTGTTGCAGTTCAATCTACTCTCATGCCACTCCTGTGTTGCACTTCTCATACCTAACATACTTTGCTCACATTTTCTGTTTCAATGCTGCAACCATAAGTCTCATGTAGTTGTTATTCTCTCAGTATGTAGCTATGTAAACATGCATGTCCCCATATTCCAGTGTGCTCCCCCAAAATCCTTAATGCACTTCTATTTACTAGCAGTATGTAGTTGTTCTTGCAGCCTGTGCATGTCCTTGTATCTTATTTTTACCATGTTAGGTTGGATGTATTTCTACTTAGCTTCAGTAGAGTTAACTGCATCTTGGTGCTTCAGTCCGAATTTTGGTGGCCTTTGTTGCCTAGATTTCGGATGCGCTTTAAAGCCAGTGACTATTTGGATGGCTTTGTTCTTGCACAACTCAGTTTTTAAGTTTTAACTTGCACTTAGCTCCAATTCAACAGCAGCACCAGTTCACTTGTTGCTTCAGTCCATCCTCTTCTGTCGTTCCAACCATGTTTGTAGCTGCAGTTCATCCACTTTCAAGTTTCAATTTTTGTTCCGCAACCAAAAGCATTTGGTTCAACTATATTGTGTTAGCTACCGCCAACCACTATCTTCATCTTTGTACTGTCAACTAAGTTAATAAAAAATCGAGTACTATCAATGGTCAAGGGTACAAAAGGTACCTTCTCTCCAATTCGAAAATGTTCAGCAAGATCATGGAACTATCCATGAATGTCACCACAAATTATAACTGGACTTCTAACAGGCTGCAACATAGATAGGAATTCAAGTCACTCCAGCCCTGACAAAATAATAAATACATAAGCCTATAATTATTTTTCTTAATACATACTCTTGGTATAAACAACCATATTAAAAGGGCTCACTAGCTTATCCTTAGGGAAACAAAGAGTAAATAGTTTACCATTTGTTGCAGCAATTAGGACCAGTCCATGATTTGAAGACACCAATGTAACTTAATTTTGGTAGCACTGGCTAATTTTATTATTTTTCTACTTGACGCAAATTGTTTTTCTTGTAATTATTTGACTCATTTCTTTAATACAGCTTAGCATCAGTTTCTTGATACTCTAACAAAGCTTCAGTCTGTTTTACCCTAGTTAAGAAGAAGCAGCAATCAAAGACTGTGTACATTAACAAATATAAAATATGTGTTTATATTGAATAGTACTATAAGTCTATTACTAACTTGTTATAATACTTGTGTGTGTATAAATGATATTAGGCATCAGCAGCAAATTTGCTGAAGGAGACTTGCAGTTACGTAAAGAGTTTACAAAGGGAAGTAGATGGTTTAAGTGATAAATAATCCAAAAGTTTCAATCTGTTTCACACTAGTCAAGAAGAAGCAACAATCAATTTGGAGGAACTAACACACCCTATATGTCCTATCAAAATAAATCCAACCAATCTAGTTATAAGTGAATAAATTTGAATGAGTAAGTTACAGCCTATAAAGTGAACATTGCACAAAATTAATCAGGTTTCTAAAATATAACTATGCTACCTTATAATTTCCAAGCATCGGTAGAAAAAAAATGCATGCTCAAAATGAGTGATGAATGAACTAATATGACAAACCTTTGGATCCCAAACTGCTTTGAAAGCAGTTGAATGGCGGTTGAAATCATGAATGTGAACTATTTCTCTGCTAGGAGATTCTAAATCTCCAAAAAAGGGAACCTGGGATGTTTAGGTAAAAAACATTAACAAACTTTTTGATGTTTAGGATTGGAGGATGCTGACAGACTTATGGCAAGCTGGGATCTGTAGGAAGCGACGAATACGAGAATTTAAGGGCCTAGCGGTGGAAAGGGAAGAGATTGTATGTAAGAATTTGAGAAAATAAGAGGAAGAGGGAAGAGAAAAATAATTTAAAGAAGTGGCGGCCACGAAAATAATTTGGGGATCCCGCTTAAAAGCATTACATAGCCAATAAAACAAGTACAAATTAAAACGAATAATAACACTAACCAAAACTGCGTTATCAATTGGTGTTATAAAAGACACTTTTTGTTGTAGTGAACAATCAGTTAATAAGGATAAGCAATAATATAAGCATAAGGATAAGAATGATATTCTTTTCTACAGAGAAGAAACTATTCTAAGTATAAGTGGATACTTCAAGTGATATAGTATCACTTAACATGATTATATAATCTCAAAAGAGATAAATCAACATTCAACAAAGCACTAAATATAGCAAGCCTCATATCATCGACATATCACAAATCATCAATAATGGTTTAGGGAAAATCATAACTCCTAAAAAGGAGAAATCCCAAACATGCCATATTGGCAATCTCAAATTCATGCTCAAAGAAATCAAAATCTCAAAATACGCCATAAAGGCAATGCATATATCTCCAAATAGGAGAATATAAATCCCAAATAAATGCCAAGTGTAGGTAGCTCAAATCTCCAAGATAGAACTCAAAAGAGTTCAAATTCCCACAAAGTAATCGCCATATATATATAATATCAAATTGGTCGAACTGCCAACCATGAAAAAGGCGTTACACTTGAAAAACCACAATAATCAATGAAATCATCTCAACGAACTTTGCACGTGCATATGGCCGAAGCCAACCAAGTATCATTCTCTCTAATAAGGCGCCACACCCAAAGGAATATACGTCATAATGACAAATACGTCTCGAAGGTAAATACGGCGCAATGGCAAACGTCTCTAGGACAATGACCCGAAGGTCCAGTACCGGCAATACATCTTGAAGAAAAATGTGTCACAAACTCTCAGATAGGAACCTAAAATTTTTTAACATTGTCCCGTACCACAGTAGATGGTTTACAAACTGCTAGTAAATAGTACACAAGAAAGAAGTAAAATGTTTGCCTCATCTCCTCAGTAAACACGACCCGAAGGTTAAAATGATCAAATAGACAAGTCAGGAATTAACTGATATGATAAACGCATGTGTTCACGTGTTTTACCAAACCATTTAATTCTCCTTCACATTCGCTCGAATAGTGCAAAAATATGTATTTTATTTATAAAATAATTTAGTTGGGAAAAAACAAGCTTTTAAAACCATTTTTCAAAATCAATTTTGAAAACCATATTTGAAAATTCCCTTATTATAGAAAATTAATCGATTTTATATTTTAATATACTTTAAAAATATTATATAATAATTATTTCAAATGCCAATATATTTTAAAAATCATTTCAAAACTGTTTGGGAAAATTCGTGCTCGAAAAAGAAGAAAAATCCAAAAAAACTCCCAAAATCGATATTCGAATTCAACTCAAATTTAATTCAAATTCAATTCAAAATTTGAATATCAAATTCTCCAAAATTTGGCTAGACTATTGATAGACATCATAGCCTTTAATACAATTAGAAATATCACAAAAATGTGCAAGAGAAATAAGCGAAATGGGCTGGAAATACAAAGCAACAAGAGGCAAAATGGGCTGCAAAAAATCCTACACCCAGGTCGAAATATTGGTCATCCTGAGGGTCAACCAGGCCCTTCCTTAGGTCGACAGGCCGATCATTCAAAGGAGCCTCTGGGTCGACTTGCATGTCGGCCCAAAGAGTGAGCATGTCGACCATGCCCATGCAATTTCTTCTAGACAATTTTCAGTGTATGCATTGATTTTCTAAAGCATATTTGAAATATCAAATGATCATATTATGCAATGAAATTTTGCAGGCTTGTACTACTACATCTGAACTAACAACAGAAAGAAATTTGACAGCCTTTGATTGATAGAATTGAAAAATATCAGCATGCAAAGATTTAACCCAGAACTGATTTTCATAGAAGAAGAAAAACTATAGAAAGTCAACTACAGGCAATATTTTTTACAGATTCAAGCATTTGAGACTTTGGCTTAGCTAGATTATGTGAGTTATTAAACTCACCTTGTTTTTACAATTCAAAACTCAGATTGTAGCTAAATTATTAGAGTTTTAGCTTGAATCTGACCTTCAAGTACCTGTATAGGAAGAAGTAGAAGCATGCACAAAAGAATTTACAATAATTAGAGAACCCATTTCTCAACCTAAAATTTTTGATGAAATAATAATGTTTTGGAGCTGGTTACCTTTGGGTTTTTCTTTAATTTGATAAAAATATTAGTTTACTTGAATTAATTTGAAGATTTAAGCTTGAAACTAAAAAAGGGGTGAGTTTGGTTTCTTTCTGCCTGAGGAAGAAGATGAGGGTAGTCTGAACATATAGGATCTATTTTCTCACTTCCTTATTTACTAGCTAAGTGCTAATGGGCCTTTTGGACCCAAGAATTAAAGTAAACTAATTGGGTTAAGTGAATTTATTAAACACTTAAACCCAAATGCACATATTTACACTATTTTATAAAAGAACCAACATTTTCTTTCAAGTTTTAATCTAATAAATTAATGTAAACCTTCATACATGAAATAAAATATTTTACATCATATAAAAGATTAATTTTTGCTTTTAAAATCCTTTAATTTACAAACATGCACAATTTACACCAAATAAATGCATAAGTCCTTATTTTAAAGTTAAAAAATTGTACAAAAATTATTTTTTTTGCATAAAAAATATAACAAACCATTTTAAACTCAAATTTATAACTAAAACACATTATTAAACCAAATTCCACCTTTTCATTCAAGTAAACAACCTTTAAAATCAAATACTTCCTTTAAAAATTATTAAAAGAAGTAATTGGCAATAATTAATAAGATTATTGCGTTTTTTCTAAATAAAAACCATTTTCCATTCATTATTAACCTAAACAGATAATTCCAAAATTCATTGTTTATTCCAAATAAACAAAATAAATCTCCAATTTTAATTTAATTCACAATATTAAATTATAACTATCGTTATAATTCAATATTGATAGGTAATCTCTAAAACCAGGGTTGTTACAGACTCCTCCTTATAAAAATTGATTCCTTGCAATTCTAGAGAAGAGTTTTTATTTAACATATTTATTTCATCATCAAAAGAAAAGGATAAGCTTGAGATATAAATATTCTCACCATCGCTATGCGAAGAAAGAAAACCTGGATAGGATCGCTCGATAAACTCTATAGTTTCCCAAGTGCAGTCATTGGGATTAGCGGACCATTGAACTTTAATGAGCTGACGTCCTTGTTTCGAAGGCGTCTCATCTCCGAAGCAAGTATGTGAATAGGCTCTTGCATGATAGATAGGTCTGGTGAGATCTCAAGCTCTTGCAAATCAGGAGAATCGATACTAGAATCTGAATCTTGAAGACACTTTCGAAGCTGGGTGATGTGAAACACGTCATGAATGCCAATTAGATAAGCTGGAAGTGAAACTCTATATGCCAAAGGGCCAATACATTCAATAACACGAGACGGTCCTATAAAGCGAGGAGCCAATTTCCAAGTCGTACTGAAACGCATAACCCCCTTCAGAGGAGAAACACGAATAAAGAAGAGATCACTAATAGAGAACTCAAGAGGCTTCCTATGTTTGTCCGTGTAGGATTTCTGACGGCTCTATGCCTCTTTCTTTCTCTGCCAAATAAGAATAATCTTCTCAAAAGATTCACGAGCAGAATTAGGGCTTAAAATAAGCTTCTCCTCAGATTCCAACCAACACGAAGGTGATCGACATGGCCTTTCGTATAAGGCTTCGAAAGGGACCATACCGATACTAGACTGAAAGTTGTTGTTGTAGGAGAAATCCACAAGAGGTAAATGGTCCTTCCAACTACCACCGAAATCCAGAATACAAGCACGAAGAAGAACCTCTAAGATACGATTCACCCATTCAGTCTGCCCATCAGACTGTGGATGATATGCTGCGCTAAAATTAAGCTTTGTTCCCAAAGCATACTAAAGACTTTACCAGAAATGACTCATGAATAGTGGATCAAAGTCATAAATGATCGAACTAGAAATACCGTAAAGTCTCATGATTTCCTTGATATAAAGCTCAGTCATATGAGAAGTAGTGCTATTAGACTTAATAGGAATGAAGTGAGTAGACTTAGTGAGGTGATCAACAATAACCCAAATACTACAATGGCTCAATCTCGAACGAGGTAGGCCATCAATGCAATTCATGGAAATCTGATCCCATTTCCACAATGGAACCTCTAAGGCCTGACGAAGACCAAAAGGGCGTTGATTTTCGGCTTTGATGAGTTAACAAGTCATGCAATTACTCACATAACTTGCTACATCACATTTCATGCCTTCCCAATAATAAAGGCGACTCATATTAGCATACATCTTGCTACTGCCGAGATGAATGGTATACTTAGAATGGTGATAGTCATCGAGAATGTCCTATCTAAGATCAAAATCAGAAGGCACAGCTAGACGGTTCTTCTTATGAAGACACCCATGAGAATCAATGTTGAAATCCCTCAACTCCTCGTCATAGGACTTAGACTCACATATCTGAACAAGTGCAAAGATCTGGATCTTGCCGTTGACTATCGGGAATGCGATCCAATAAGCTAGGTCGAGCTTCCAAACTGAATAATAAAATAGGAGAATCAGAAGATGGAGCATGATCCCGAATATCACAAAGGGATAAGGTCTCAAGAACATTCCACTCGGCTAGAATCATAGAAACGACATCGGAATGTTTACGATTAAGTGCATCAGCAACACGAATACCCTTTCCAGGGGTATACAAGATATCGAAGTCATAGGAGGCAAGGAACTCGAGCCAACGCTGTTGCCTCATATTGAGCTCCTTCTGAGTGAACAGATACTTAGAAGACTTGTGATCGGTTTAGAGAATGAAGCGCTTGCCTAATAGATAATGTCGCCAAATCTTCAAGGCGAAGACTATGGCGGCTAACTCGAGGTCGTGAGTGGCATAGCGTACTTCATTCGGTCGTAGTAGCTTAAAAGCATAAGCAACTACCCTATCTCGCGGCATAAGTATGACACCAAGGCCATAATTACTAGCATCGGTGTAGACAACAAGATCAAGATTCCCTCGGGAACCACTAGAATAGGAGCATTAGTGAGAAGCTCCTTGTAACGACCCAAATTACTCGACAATTGATTTTGAATATTTAAATAGTTTAAATATTGGATTTTGAATTATAATTTAGTTAGTAGGATTTTTAAACAAAAATTTCAAGCGATTCCACAAATTTTCGAATTCATTGATCTAATCGACGCGCTAAAATAGAGATCCAAGGCACAGTCTCGGAATTCGACAAAACCAGTTCCATGGATCCATAGTAGTTTATTATTATCGAATTTCAAATTTCGTAGCGTTTGGAGTTGTTATTTGGTCGTACGGAATAGAAATGCGCTGAAATTAATATTGAAATTTAATATAAATAAATGGATCCAAAAAGCTATCTTCTCCACACAATCGAATTAGGACTCGAAACCTTTTCCGTTGTGTTTGGAATAGGGTATAACATTGCAAATGCCTAGCGGCACACCTCGATAGGAGATCAAAATTTTAAGTTGCTAAAATGAGATATTTTATAATTTAAATAATATATATAATTATAAATTAGGTCAAAATCAAATCAGCCCTTCTCCATTCAAACACACCACCTTCTTATCCTCCATCCCATCCCTACTTTTAAATCATGTGGCACTTCTCTCTTTTCAAACGAAATCAAATTTTTTCGTATATAAAAAAACAAATAAACGCAGTTGTAAAAATAGATAAATCTCGCGTTCAATCTTTCCTTCAATTTTAGAAAAACGAAATCGAACAAAGTAGAGACGTGCGCGCCTCTCTTTCTTTCAATCGAGATTTCTAGTTCAAAAAACAAAACAAAAAATCTGAAGGAGGATTAAATCGCAGCGGGTTATTATGCCAGGCCAAACTCAGGTGCGCGTACGGGGGAAAGGGTGGCGTCGTCGTTGGTGGCGAATCTCCACAGTCGAGTGATGGATGTGGGTATCGTGATTTAGAGCTAGAGGAGTGTGAGCAGGTAGGATCGTGATTGAAGCTAGGAGGAGCTCACGTCATGACAGCGTGGGAATGTTGGAGCCGTGCATCCAAGAGAGGGGTGACGAACACTAGCGAGGTCGCGGCTATCTAGGGGCCTCAATAGTTAGATTTTGGTGATGGTCGATCCTTATCTACGGGGCACGATAGTTGCAGGCAGTAGAGAATCGCGATAGTCGCGACTTGGAGAGTATGGCGACTTTGATGTTTGTACGCGTGTTGGAGGATGTGAAAGTCAAGCAGAGATTGGAGAATGTGGCTCATGCGTTTGAAATCTGAGTCGACCTGGGTTCTTTTGTCACCTAAAATGAATGAGATGTGGAGGTACTAATCTTTAGTTAAAATTAATTTTTTTAATTAGTTTATTTGATTTAAAATTAAAATTGAGATAACTAATAAAATTTAGTAAAAAATTTTCATATGAGGTCCCAAAATCATTAACAAATCGAGTTAGTTCGTAGCTGTGGAATCAACGCAATAGGATTAGTTTGGGATTTTTCATAGTTCGCTAGAACTTTTTATATTAAATCGAACGTTGTTCGATTTAGTTTAAAATTAGAATGTTCGACAAATAAAAATCAAGGTGAGAAAACTCTCACCCATTTGGATTACTAAAATTTAAATTTTAAATAGTTGAAGTTAAATTTTGGATGCCTGATTAAATTTATAAATTATTGTCTATTGAATGATATAATATATATAATAGTATATATATAGTAGATAGAGTGATATTCCTACACATTATAGTGGATGAGACCCTATGCATCCCGCATAATAGCGGATGACTATATATACCGCGATATCCTCCTCGAAGTGGGATTGGTATTTTTATATTGTATTAACATCTGTGGATGTAGGGAAACAGGTTGGAGGGATCCAACTAGATTCCTTAAAATGTTAAATTTAATTTCTTATATTGTGATATATGGATTGTGTAGAATAATATATTATAGATTATGGTAGTGTTTGAAATTATTGGATGTTATTGTAGCACTGGCTTAGATTTTGATAATTTAAATACCATAAATATATTTTTAAAATTTAAGGGATAAAGGGGAATTTTTGATTTAAAAATATTATATTGGAATTGGTTTTTTTTAAGAAATTGAGTTAGAAAAAAATATATTGATTTTTGGGTAATTCATAACTATTGAGATTTTTTAATGGAGATTTTAAAAAAGAGGTATTTGGAAAAAAATCTTGTAAATGTTATTCAAAAAATATAGAAAGGAGTTGAAGTCGATATTAAGATAGATTGGAAGTTATAAATGGGATTTTTAAAGGAATGGATTTATGAAAATGGAATTTTATAAGTAAGATTGTTTTTATTAATAAGGGGAAAAAACTCAAAGGAGTTATAATTTTTTTTATAAATAATGTTTATAAACAAAGGAAATCGATGTCAGGATGATAAATTGGAAATATAAAATTCTATGGTGAAATTATATTAGAATATGGAAATAGGGTGAGGAAAATAGTGGATTACTATTTTTGAAAAGGTGAAAAGGGTTAAGGAAATCAGAATGGAAGCGATGTGATGGAAATCGAGAGGAATTTATAAGTTGAACTGGTTTTTGAGATTTAAAAATATATCTTAAATTTTAAGAAGTGAGTTTATTTAAAAGGAAGATTTTATTATTTTAAACTATGGAATTTTAAACTAGTTGAGATTGAAATACTTCGGTAAGTAGATTTTCGAATGTTAAGTATTTATTTAATAAATTCTATCTTTTAATTTCTGCTTTGGAAATTTATTAATTCATCTAAAAATGAGTTATCAATGCTATAAAAGTGTTTTAATATTTTAAATAATAATTTAAAAATTATTCTAATTAAAATACTATTCTTTAAATAAAATATTCGTTATATATGTATATATAGTTTTGAAATGATTGCAAATTTATTTATAAATTCTCTCGAGATGTGTAGACGAGGTTTATCAAAGGATGAGCTTTTATAAGAGAAATCTTATAAATGGAATTCTAGAAACTTGGGAAATTTCCAATGTATAGATGAGATAAATTCGGAAAGAATTTGATTCATTTAAAGAAGTTATAAATGGTTGGTTCGGATTGTAAATAAGTATAATCGGTTTGGAAAGCGTAGGAAGGATTTATTAAAATTCCGAAGACTTATGAGATAAGATATGAGGTATTTTCCAAGTTTAATTTTAAGATGATTACGGAAATTCTGCGTATAAATATTTTCCTAAGTATTGAAAGTGAGATTTTGGAAGTATTTTAGTAGGGAAAGATTTGGACTAAGTGTTATAAAAATGGAAGTTGGAAATATTTCTGAGTATTGAAAATGGGGAATGTCCTATTATGGATCCAAGTGTTGAAATTGTTTTCAAATATAGAAATATTGAAAGAGATTAAATATATATATCTTGGTGAAGATGTTTTGAATTAAATATTTTGGAGATTATAAAATAAGTCCTAGTTTCTACGTATGGATGTTTTATTTATAGTTGAATAACAACTATCAATATTGGCTAATTTCATTAATTGTTTCGAAGAGATCAGGATCGGATTTAATTATCCGAAAACCACTTTGATCCGGTTTGAACGTAATGAATGAACATCATGAAGATGACGACGACGGTGATTTGGTTTGTCCAGACCCATGACAATTTGTATGGATGAATACTATCTGACCATCGTCATTGGAGGACGATGAGCATTCTAAGTAAAATTTGTTCTTGAAAGGTAACGCTTAGTCTCGAACCTCATCAACCAGGAATGACTAAAACATAGGAGATGCAGCAAGGCTAAGTGGGTCGCACCTAATTACGGTATGTTATCACTTTTCCAGATGTCCTCGAAAAAAGTATTTATTATGGAAATGGTTATGCATGAAAAAAGAAGCGCTCGATAGTAAGGGTGGGAACACCCGGGGTGATACACATATCCGGTCTATCTAGGTTAGGGGTAGACCGGTCTTGTGTAGTAGGGGATCCCTACAAGGTCCTTGGTATTATTCTAGAGGTGTACTGTGATGGAAGGTACCTTAGTGGCCCAGTCATTCGTTGTAACCCATTCTCCAATATGAGCTTGCGATTTTGTTTGTAGAGCCTAGTATGCTGGAATTTAATTAATGTAATAATTTCAGCTATTTGAATAAGTATTTGTATTTAGACACTATTATAATATCACTGGATTCTCTATAAAATATTTGGGTTATCATAAGAGAAAACCCATCGTGTTTATGTGTGACGCGGTCTTACGAGATACTTTTGTTTTTCAAAGGATTTTGATAGCTT
Organism: Allium fistulosum; assembly: GCA_030737815.1. Lineage (NCBI taxonomy): Eukaryota > Viridiplantae > Streptophyta > Magnoliopsida > Asparagales > Amaryllidaceae > Allium > Allium fistulosum. The sequence continues at coordinate 134,351,844 of CM060904.1, forward strand.
TAATAATTCAAACTGAGTGGTTTTCTCATGCTAGGTTTCCAGACCGACTCGGGTGTTATTTTATTATAATGCTCGGGTCAGACTGAGTATTATAGATTTCGGATAAAATGCTATGGAGTTCAGGAGACGAGCTGGATGATAGAGACGTATCTCCGTACTTGGCTTATATTCCGCTGTATAAGGATAGGTTAAATAACTGTCCAGATTGATGTATTGATTGTTTTACTCTGATTATTGTATGTATATAAACTGTTATAGATTCTTTGTATAAAAATATGTTATTATTATATTATATTTTGTTCCACTGCGATTGTGAGATTCTATGCTGTTGTTTATTTTCTTCTACCATTTTCTTCTTCACCTTATAGATTCGTATTATCCATTAAATTTGAGTTGAGCTAATGTGAATTGTGGTCGACTCAAAGGTACAGATTTGTGGACCTTTACACTCCTTCAACTGCTGAAAAGAAGCTTCACACTTGTTTGACCAAACGAATCGAACGCCTTTCCAAGTAAGGCTGGTGAGAGGAAGCAAAATGCGAGAGAAATCCTTAATGAATCAATGGTAATATCCCACCAATCTAAGGAAACTGCGAATCTCATGAACATTCTAAGGCCTCTTCCAATTCTAGATGGCTTCGATCTTCGGAGGATCGACCAAAATGCCTTCGGAAGAAACAATTTGTCCTAAGAACATAACCCTATTCTCCCAAAAGTGGCACTTGGAGAATTTGGCTTTGAGTTGATGCTGAAGAAGAGTGCTCAAGACAATCCTCAAACGGTTAGCATGCTCGGCCTCAGACTTTGAATAAACAAGGATGTCATCAATAAAAACAAGAAGGAACTTATCGAGATATTCCAAGAATACTCGATTCATAAGATCGACAAAGAAAGCAGGAGCGTTCGTCAAACCGCATGACATAATGAGCCACTCATAAGATCCATACCGAGTGCGAAAAGTGTCGCAACTCGAAGCTGATAAAAGCCTATGGCAGGGTCCAGTTGAGAGATGACCTTAGCGCCACTCAATTGATCTATCATATCATCAATCCTAGGCAACGGATACTTGTTCGTGATGGTTAACTCATTAAGCTTGCGATAGTCGATGCAAAGCCTAAGAGTACCATCGGACTTCTTCACAAAGACAACCGCAGCACCCCATGGTGAAGAACTGGACTGGATGAACTTCTTGGTTTCAAGCTCCAAAAGCTACTTCTTGAGTTCCTGATTTTCCATTGTAGACATCGTCGTGGGAGGACGACTAACTGGCTGAGTGCTTAGAATGAGATCAATGTAGAACTCGGTTGCCCGCTTGGGTGGATGGCAAACCCGAAGCAGGCTCAAACACATAAGGAAATTCATAAACCCCCGGAATACAAGATATATCATCGTCATCTTGTGAGTCAAGAGAACACAAAACTGCTTCGGAATTATCCACATTCCGAAGTACAAGTGACAGCTGAGCAGTCAAATCAGGATGTCGAAGGTATAAAATCCTCTCAGAACAAATAATCGTGGCATTGTATCGCACTAGCCAGTCCAACCCAAAATCATACCAAATCCCAGAACAGAAATAACGTGCAAATTCGCACGAAATAAAAGTGACATAAAATAATCTCAACATCCTCACAAAGCATTTTAAGGGTTGCGAATTCCCCGATAGGATTCGCAATCCTCAATGATGTAACTACATAAGAAATATCCAAAGAAACATAATCGATGAGTTCCTTCAATACTAATGAATGCGAAGCATCTGTTTCGAAGAAGACTCGAATAGACCGGTCATGAAACAACAAAGATCCTTTAAGGATAGAAGGAGATGTACCTTTATGCTTAGAAGACCCTCTAGAAGCATCCATAACATGCAGCTTGCTAGATTTGGCATTACTCGGACCAACGGTGCAAGTGGAAACATGATGACTTTCCATCTTGCAATAGCAGAAGAAGAAAGGGTTAGGACATGCAAGAATCATGTGGTCGGGAGAGCCACAGTTGAAACAACCCTTCTGATGTGAGGTGCTCCACGAGGCTGAGAAGTGGAACTAGAACCAACAGGCTTCTTCTTTTGAGGGAAGGTGCTCCATGAGGCTGAGAAATGGAACCAGAACAATAGCCTTCCTCTTCTTCTGAGGGAAAGACTTCGACTTCTAAAAAGGGAACCTCTTCTTATTGGGGCTCTTGCGAACCTCAAGCTCATCACTACTATCATGCTCTTTCTCGATGGCTTCGAGTTGAAGCATCGAGTCAACAAACTCCTCGAGAGAAAGCTTAAGATGGAGCATCAAGGACTTCTTCAGATACTTCTTCAAACCAGATACAAACTTTAGATTCTTCTTGTAGGAAGTGATGATGTATTCGAGACCATATTTGGATAAGGCCTCGAATGAAGATACATAATCAGAAATTGAGGACTTCCCTGCTTCTACTCGAGGAACCGATGGGTTGATGAGGCTTTCTCTGATTCAGGCATGAATTTGAGCTCGAATTGTTCCCAAAACTATATCCAAGTGAAAGTGGACTCATCGAGCTCGGCAATGAGAAGCTCATACCAGTCGAGGGAACGCTCTTGCAACATGGTAGATGCTACAAGGACTCTATAGTGGTTCGAAAGATCCATGCAAGAAAATATGCGCTTTCACGTGCGAATGCAAGCCTGGACCTCTAATACAGACTCAGAGCCATTGAACGGCTTGCCTTTGAGGTGAGAGAAATCACTACACATGCATGCAAAGGCTGACTTGTGTGGAGGAGACGTTGGAGTAGGAGCTGGAGGATGAGTGCTCCTAAATAACTCCATAAACTGATCAACCGACATATATACGCCGTCTGGATGCGAGCCGCTGTACTACATAGCATCCGAGCATCGTCCTCTGCCTCTTTCAGCCATTAACTAAAAGTTAAGATAGGATAAAGATTATTCATAGGGTAGATATGATTAATTCAATAATGGAATACTACCGAATTAAAATTTGCATTCCTAGACGATTTCCCAACTTATCTACCCCAAAGGATATGAAAAGAGACAAGGTCACGATGGTTAAGGGATTCGTAACACTTGTACTACATGTGGATGTACCATAATATGTGTTTCTGTTCTGTGTTTATCATATTTTGTTTTGAACTCAGCTCTAATACCAAGTTGTGACGCCCCACCCCGAGACCCACATTAACAAAGAGTATTACTGGGTAATACTGTCTGCTAATGCAGAGAATAGGGCTGGTTAGAAGCGACCATCTATAGCCTTGTCTTAAACATCTATCAAGTGGATCGACTTATCCAATAAATGCTTAATACAAAACTATAAGTGGCCAGATCTTTCAGAACAAAATACAACAAATGAATGCATCTTACATCATAGAACAATAGATAATCATATATATACACATATACAGATACATCACCACAGTAATACAAAATGATAAATCACATGTGGTATGACGACCACACTATATATACACGAGTCAAAACAATATACATCAGAGTCTATACAAAAAGACTACATAAAATGATGATGATAGATATATCCATGCGGAAGCAAAAAGGCTAAGTTCAATGGATACATAACCTGAAACATCTCAGTCTGGCCCGAGTATAAAATACATGGGTCAGTCTAGCTACAACAATCAGTTACTAAGGATAAGCGATAATATAAGCATAAGGATAAGAGTGATATTCTTCTCTAAAGATAAGAAACTATTCTAATTATAAGTGGATACTTCAAGTGATATAGTATCACTTAGCATGATTATATAATCTCAAAAGAGATAAATCAACATTCAACAAAACGCTAAATATCGCAAGCCTTATATCATCGGCATATCACAAATCATCAATAATGGTTTAGGGAAAATCATAACTCCTAAAAAGGAAAAATCCCAAACCCGCCATATCGACAATCTCAAATGCATACTCAAAGAAATCGCAATCTCAAAATAGGCCATAAAGGCAATGCATATGTCTCCCAATAGGAGAATATAAATCCCAAATAAATGCCATAATGGCAATCTCAATAAATGCCAAGTGTAGGCAACTCAAATCTCAAAGATATAACTCAAAATAAATCTAATTCCCATAAGGTAATCGCCATATATATAATATCAAATGGGTCGAATGGCCAACCATGAAGAAGGCGTTACACTTGGGAAATTACAATAATCAATGAAATCATCTTAATGAATTTTGCACGTGCATATGGCCAAAGCCTGCCAAGTACTATTCTCTCAAATAAGGCGCCATGCCCGAAGGAAAATATGTCGCAATGACAAATATGTATCGAAGACAAATACGCCACAATGGAAAATATGCCGCAATGGCAAACCTCTCTAGGACAATGACCGAAGGTCCAGTGGCACTATGTCTCGAAGGCAAATGTGTCACAAACTCTTAGATAGGAACCCGAAAAGTGTTAATTTGCATCCTATACTAAATGTTCGCACTAATCGGTTTACTAACGGCTAGTAAATGCCACACTAGAAAACAGTAAAATGTGTGCCTTATCTCCTCGGTAAACACAACCCGAAGCTCAAAACGATCAAATGGACAAGTCAGGAATTAACCGATACAGTAAATGCGCATGTCCCATACCACATGTTTTACCAAACCATTTAATTCTCCTTCTCATTCGCTCGAATAGTGCAAAATGTGTATTTTATATATAAAATAATTTAGTTGGGAAAACAAGCTTTTAAAACCATTTTTCGAAATCAATTTTGGAAACCATATTTGAAAATTACCTTGTTATAGAGAATAAGTAGATTTTATATTTGAAAATACTTTAAAAATAATATATAATAATTATTTCAAATGCCAATATATTTTAAAAATTATTTCACAACTGTTTGGAAAAACCTGTGCTCGAAAACCAAGAAAAACCTAGAAAACTCTCAAAAGTGATATTCTAATTCAACTCAAATTTAATTCAAATTCAACTAAAAATTTGAATTTAAAATTCGCTAAAATTTGGCTAGTCTATTGATAGACATCATAGCCTTTAATACAATTAAAAATATCTCAAAAATATGCAAGAGAAACAAGCAAAACGGGATGGAAATACAAAGCAACAACAGGCAAAATGGGCTGCAAAAAGGCCTGTGCCTAGGTCGACATGTAGGTCAACCTGGGGGTCTACCATTCCCTACTTAGGTCGATAAGCCTGTCAACCTAAGGATCCTCTGGGTCGAACTACATGTCGACCCAGAGAGTGAGCATGTCGACCATGCTCACGCGATTTCTTCCAAGCAAATTTCAGTGTATGCATTGATTTTCTGAAGCATATTTGAAGCATCGAATGACCATATTATGCAATGAAATTTTATTGGCTTGTACCACTGCATCTGAAACAACTAAAAGAAATCCGTAGCGTTTCGTTGCCAAAATTGAAAAATATCAGCATGCAAAGATGCGACCTAGAGCTGATTTTCACAAAAGAAGAAAAACTACAGAAAATCAACTACATGCAATATTTTTGTACAGATTCAAGCATTTGAGACTATAGCTTAGCTAGATTTTGTGAGTTATTCAACTCACCTTGCATTTACAGTGAAAAACCTCAAAATGTAGATGAAAGATTAGAGCTTTGGCTTGAATTTTGACCTACAAGAACCTGTACAGGAAGAAGTAGAAGCATGCACAAAAGAATTTACTGTAATTAGAAAACCCATTTCTCAAACCAAGATTTTTGATGAAATAATAAAGTTGATTACCTTTGGATTTTATTTTAGTTTGATAAAAATCTCAATTTGCTTGAATTAATTTGAAGATTTAAGCTTGAAATTGAAGAAAAGGGTGACTTTGGTTTCTTTCTGCCTGAGGAAGAAGATGAGAGTAGTTTGAACTTACAGGAGCTGTTTTCTCACTTCCTCATTTACTGGTTAAGTGCTAGTGGGCCTTTTGGACCCAAGAATTAAAGAAAACTAATTAGGCTAAGTGAATTTATTAAACACTTAAACCAAAATGCACATACTTACACTATTTTATAAAACAACTTACATTTTCTTTCAAGTTTTAATCCAAACAATTAATGTAAACCTTCATACATATTAAATAAAATATTTTACACCATATAAAATGATTAATTCTTCTTTTTAAAATATTTTTTATCATTAAAATCCCTTAATTTAAAAAAATACACAATTTACACCAAATAAATGCATAACTCCTTATTTTGAACTTCAAAAATTCTAAAAAAAATATTTTCTTGCGTAGAAAAATATAACAAACCATTATAAACTCAAATTTATAACTAAAACATATTTTTAAACAAAATTCCACCTTTTTATTTACGTAAACAACCTTTAAAATCAAATACTTCCTTTAAAAATTATTAAAAGAAGTAATTGGCAATAATTAATAAAATTGTTGCATTTTCTCTAAATAAAAACCATTTTCCATTCATTATTAACCCAAAAAAAAATAAAGTTCCAAACTTTATTTTCACAATTTTAATTCCAAAATTCATTGTTTATTCCAAATAAAAAATAAATCTCTAATTTTAATTTAATTCACAATATTAAATTATAACTATCGTTATAATTTAATATTAACAAGTAATCTCCAAAACCAAGGTTTTTACATGATCTAACTATCTGGGATATATATATATATATATATATATATATGTATGTATGTATGTATGTATAAATTTTAAAATACGCTCCCTCAAGATTGACACTAACCCAAAAGCCTAGGTATTCACTCAACCTAGAGCTCCGATACCAAATGTGACACCCCGCCTTTCTTACTCCAAAAGACGAGTCATAATATAGAAAAGAAAGAACTAAAAAACACAGAATCTCACAACGGAATGTAATAACATATATTAGATAACATATATCACATTGTCACTAATTATACAATACATCAGAGTCATAAATATACAGGCCCATACTTAGACACCCACAACAGAATATAGATAATAACCATTAAACGTTTAAGCCACCTGCTCCAACTCCTCCAAAATACGTTGAGTGAAACCTGGATCACTTGGCTACTCACAAAAATTTGAGTACCCAAGAGTTTAGAAAAAAACAGAAAATAAACTTTGGGTCAGACATGGGTCTGGTGTGTGTAAAACAGTTAAATTACTTTAAATTGAAAACCATTTGAAAACAAGGGTATCTCGTAAGACCATGCCGCACACAAATATGGACAAGTTTTTCCCTTATGAAAACATTTATAGGAAATCCATTGATATTATGATAATGTCTAAGGTTTTCAAGTAAATTATTCACATAGCCTAAATTGTTACATTAATTAAATTCCAACATAATAGGTCTACAACTAAGACCGAAGGCATTTATTGGAAAATGGGTTACATACAATGACCGGGCTACTGGAGTACTGCCCATCATGGTGCATCTCTAGAAAAAATAATATCAAAGACCTTGCCAGGATCCTCTGCCACACAAGACCGGTCTACCCCTAACCTTGATAGTACCGAATAAAATTACCTCTCGGTTGGGATCAGCAACCATGCCGAAGCATAGATTAATTAATAGGGACTATAGATTGGGATAACCTTACCTTAATTGGGTGCGACCCACTTAGCCTTGCTGCATCTCCCATATTTTAGTCATTTTCGGTTGATGAGGCTTGAGGCTACGATTACCTTTCAAGAACAAATTCACTGGGAATGCCTATCGTCCTCTAATGATGATGTTCTGGTAGCATTCGTCCATACGAGTCTGTTTTGGGTTTTAACGTAACCGAAGGCACCATTTTCACTACACTCATTATTGGAATCACCCTCAAAGTTAATGACAAATAGCCCTTGTACTCCAAAATCATCATCCTGGATCTTTTCTTTGAATATTTCCAACTCCTTTGCTTATTTTGGACCGAAGTGGTTTTCAGATATTACTGATATCCGATCCTAGTTTCATTGAATCCAAACTTTAGATTTTAAAAGGCCAAATTGTTTTTAAATAAACAATTACTATTCAGAGTGTCAACATTCACATATGGGAATTTATTACATTTGTTTATTTTTAATAAAACGTATCAAAATTTTATTCTAACCATTTTAATTCGTTTGGCTTCTTAATGGCACAAACAAAGAACAATTGAAATAGATATCCAAGAGCCATAAAGCCAAAGCACAGAACATTAACCAAATTAACGATTAATAACTAATATTTAAACAATTCACAAATCAAAATTTTCATTAACTCTAATTAACTGAATCCATTTATATTTTTAATCCAAATTACTTACTAATTAAAGAAATTAGAAAAATGATTTATTATTAGTTAATTAAGAATAAACAATCCAAGTAATGACTAATTTATTAATTTACATAAGATAAAATCAAATAAGACTTTAATTTATCCACTTTAATTATTATAATTAATTTAAATTTTATGTTATAGAAAATTAACAACATTAATTCAAATTAAAATACATGGTGGTAGGATCACAGCGCAAAAGTTTTCATGCCGATTGGATATTAAATGAAAGAGAAAAATGTTTTGAAGGTTATAAAAGATTATTAACCTAAAGATTATTTAAATTACTTTATTTTTTTAAATAAGTGCCTAGCCCACACGACCCATGTAAAAAACCCGAACCCAATCTCTTTCTTCCCTCTTACATTTTCTTCCATCTACTAATCTTTTCTCTCGTCTTTACATTTTCTACTAACCCATACGCTTGCACATCACCGTGCACGTACACATGTCCCCATCCACCCTACCTTCGCCGTCGACCATCTCCCCACATCACCCAAGACCCTCTTGTCATGACCATGCATGTAGGGGACACGAAACACAAGGTTAGAAAAATCGAACCATTTATTCAAAAACTGGAACGAACACAACACCACTCAACCACCTTGCCACACCACCGTACACGATCGTTCCCCACCAGGTACGCCGAGTCCTCCTCTTCCTTTTCCCCCTATACCGCATTCCTCCCTATGCCTAACACCGTCACCATTTGCTTGAAACCGAAAACATACAAAAACAAAGCCTAAAACCCTAAATCGATCTTGACCCAATGCCACACCCAACCAGAAAATTCCACTCCATTTTTCCTAGCTCCTCCACCACCCAAGCAACCTTCACAGCCAACGCCAAGCCACCACGTCACCTCGGTCGTCGAAATTTCACCAAAACCCAATTTCGATCATCTCCCTCTATCTCACTCAATACACGACTAAAAATCATCAAACTACTTTCAAAAATCATCATTTTCAAAAAAACCCATTCATATAATCAAAAGATTGAATTATGATGTTCCAAAATCATTCATTTTGAGTTGTTTACTATAAAATGAGCTTTTCTCTTTCTATACCTCATGATATTTAATGAAATGAATTTTAGAATGAGATACACTCGAAAACAACCAATTTTACTTTTGGAATCATGGACTATTACTAACTGGATAAAGAGATAATGATTCTTTAAAAGTTGGAAGATATTTACTTTTCAAAGTACAGAGGTGTTTTCCATGTTACTATAAGTTTACAGGGTGTAAAACTTGACTAACAAACATATATACAACATAGAAACTTATCAACACGTGAATACTTGACAAAATAGAAGTGTTCATTCAAAATTTACAAGCATATAGATGCCTACATGGATTTCCAGTAAACAAAGTTTAGTTTTTACTAACAGTTTTTTATGAAAATTGACACACTGGCTTTGAAAAAGAAAGATAGTGCTTCTTTAGTTTTGTTGGAGCTTTGAGTACTTTGTTTTCTATAAGGTGCTAATGGCGAATTTCTTCTTTTTTTTGCAAGAATGTAATATGTGAATAACCAAGGCAGTGTATTTATAGAGAAGAGGGAACAAGGCTGAAGCCTTCTCATATACAGGACTCTTCCTTTTTCCTTTTATTTTTCCAATTTGATTTGAAAATTTGTTGACTTGAGTTGATAAATTATTTGACTTGATTTTCTAGTTGAATTGAAATTGTGAGTGATTGGATTTATTTTATGCTTAACTTGATATTTATCATCATGATGTTCCCTTATATATATATATATATATATATTCATACTATAAATATATATAGATTTTCCTATCTCTTTTTGACCATATGCATATGTTTTTGCCTATACAATATATTTAACATAAACACAGAAATAGCTATTTACAAGTATTTTTTTTATTTTTTATATACTTTATTTTATTTTATTTCATAAGTTTTGTATATACATACATACCTACATACATACATGCATATATATATATATATATTATCCTATATTCGAAATGTGAAGTTTATTTAATTATTTTAAGAAATTAGATTTTAAACTTTTAAATCAAAGCCTCTAGAATATACATATACATATATATATATATACATATATTTCATATGACAGAAATTTATTATTCGATTGATAAAAACTAATATTTTAATATTTAAAATTAGTTGATTATTCTAATAACGGGTGTCAAAAATCCGAGTCAATACAGACATACTTCTTCGATACCATATCTCTTACTTTTATGATGGATTGGGAGCCACCTTGATTGTGGGAGTGTTGTTCAAGGTGGGAGGTAGTTGCGGCTATGTGTTACCACTAGACTAGTTCCACAATCCGGTAAAATCCTACCATGGGTGTAGCCTCGTGTGCCTTATCATATTATCCCTACAAGCACCCAATAAGACTTTTTTTTTATTATACATATGGAGTGCTCCCCGATAGCCCACTAGTTTATGGTGGAGTTTACAGTACTATATAGACTGTAATGCCTAAAAATGTGTTAAGGGAGATATGGATATCTACTTAAAGCTATTTTTAATATTTATTTTATCGATTAGACATTATATATGTAGCGTATTCTACTATATATAAATATTTTGGTGGATCCTTAGGAGATGGAAAATCCCGTAACATCTCTTAAGTTCTTGCACGCACATTATACACTGGATAGAAGATGTGAAATCCCATAAACATCTCTGGCGCTATTACATTCATATTATATGAGATATTTTTTTGACTTACATAAGGATATTTTAGTTCTGACTTGAGTGTTTTATTTTTTCATTAAGCACGGGTCAGCCGTTGATTTTCAGCTAATTGAAGATTATTTTCCATAGGACAAAGACAAAGATTTGGTATTATTACTATTGTTTTCCATAAGGGCATTATTTTATTTATCCCTTTTGTATATATAACTCTGATAAATATTGTATAAATTATAATCAAATGTATAATATAAGCAGCTTCATGAACTGTTTATTTGGTTATTATATTTTTTCATTCTGCTGCGAGGTTCTATGTTTGTTTTCTTCTTCTTATCTTATTTTTATTAATTAACCCCATTGATTATTTATGTTTTGGATTGATTGGGTTGGACATGTGTGGATATTCATTAATTCAAAACTTCCAAAATATGGGTCATCATAGTTGGTATCATAACTTTGGTTTAGCGATAACCATAGCTTTGTGGGGTTTAACTCATTAGAGATAGGGCAGTAATACCCTAGAATGAGTTGTTTGAGTATGTATATATGAGATAGTGTACTTGCCAGTGTTACAGAATGTTTATATTATGTTTACTTATCTGTTTAGTTGTTTATGAATTCTAGTCGGTGCATGGGATGCCATGATATATCGATAGGAGTTTCTAAACACTTTAACTAGGCAAGTTGACAGAATATTGTTTTAAAATCGGTTAAATGAAATAATTTTACCTAAATTATATATGTATATATATAATTATTATTGATGAATATTGTATGTTAGGAGATGATAATATTTAGTTATCATCAATTATTGGTTGAATTAAATTGAAAACGAATACTTTGTGAACCCTATTTCATGAAGCATTTGAAAATTAAATTGATTTCAAGTCTAAGTGCAATAAAAAATTTTGAAATAATAAAGATGTAAATTAATGAAATATTTTCATAATAAAGAAATGGAATTGTATAAGCTATATTATAATTAGAAGGATTTAAAAATTGAGAATTTTAGAATTTAAATCCTTTTGATTTCAAAATTAGTTTTCAAAGCCATCAAAAATTAATAATAATATTAATTGAAAGTGTTTTGACTAGAAATATATTTTGAAAGGATTTTTGAAAGAAATAATACATTAAACTCACTTCAGTCGATGGGAAATAATTTTGGGGATGACTGCAGCATCGCCAGCATTTATTTCCATGTTCTGAGTGAGAATTGCTACCGAAAGAAATTTATTTTCGGTTAAAACAAGTTTTGACTGTGAAAAATATTCCATGTATTATTTGATATTTGAACTTATAATTGAAAATTGAATAGATAAAAATAAGGTTATAACTTATAGATTTGATCAGGAAAGAAAATTAAAATTTAAAACTATTGTATATTTTTGGTTAAGCAAACAAAAGAAAATTTGAAATTGAGATAATAAATAAAAGAATTAACCTAAGAAATGTTAAATAGGTTGAGTTAGTAAATAAAATGAAGGTCAACTCAAGAAGGCTTAAATGGAAGTGAATTGTATTGGAATGAATTAAACAAACAATGGAATGAAATTTAAGTGAATAAATTTGTATGACTTATAGATTTGATAAATATTAAGCTAAAACAAATTTTAAAATTGTTGAGTGTGAATGATAAGAAAGGAAAATTTAAACTTAAATAAAGTTGAATATATGACACTCCACCCCGAGACCAACATTAACAGGAGTATTACTAGGTAATACTGTCTACTAATGTGGAGAATAGGGCTGGTTAGGAGCGACCACCTATAGCTTTGTCTTAAACATCCACTGAATATGTCGATAAATGCTCAATTTTTTTTAACTCATGTGGATCGACATATCCAATAAATGCTTAATACAAAACTATAGGTGGCTAAGGATCTATCGGAAGAAAATAAAACAACTAAATGTATAATACATCACAGAAAAACAAATAGATATACACACACACACACACACACACATATATTGATACATCTCAATATAATACAAATGATACATTAAAGGTGATACGTTAAAGGTGGTATGACGACCACATTATAAACAATGAGTCGAATAAATATACATCTCAATACAACAACAAAGGACTATAACATCAAATGGTGATGAGAAGATTTCCAAGCGAAAGCATCAAGCGAATGCTAAATCCAAAAGTAAGTGTCTAACCTGAAACAGACTCGGTCTGACTCGAGTATAAAATACATGGGTCAGTCTAGCTAAAACAATCAGTTAATAAAGATAGACAATAATATGAAGCATACGTTAAAGGGTAGGATATCCTCTCGAATGAGAAGCTACCTAATAAGAGTAGGACCTAACTTCACATTAGAAAAAAGGGTAATTATTCTTCTTGAATGAGAAGAGGTTATAAGAAGAACATGTCCATTACTTAAGTGAACCAATACACTTAAGTGTATGAAACCTCTAAAGAAGAAACTTGATGATAATATTCAACTAAGAAACATTCACGCCTCATATCATCGACGATAACATAATAACAATTCTAATGGTTTCAATGAACCATATCTTCTAAATAGGAGATATCACGAATCCTAAATCTCACCAAAATAGCCACAAACAAATATTCTCCAAAATAGATAAATTCCGAAACTCAAAATACGCCTCATCTCATCGGCATATACAAATCTCAAAACGCAAAGGGATGGTTATATGAATCTCAAAATAGAATAATCTCAAAACTTAATTATTCCTCATCTCATAGGCATACATATATCTATACAAAACTCCAAAACTCAAACTCACCAAAATGGCAAAACCCAAAATATATCCTCAAAACCAAGAAATCATCAAAACTCATAAATCAAGGAACTCAATAAGAGTTCAAAACCTCATAAATGAAATCACCATATATATAAAATCTCATTAGCTCTAGACTATCGATGTAATAAAGACATCTCAAAATGGTGAAATCATAATAAATCTCAGAAAACTAAGAAAACCCAGATTGGCCAGATCCCTGATTGCATACCGATGCAATGCTGCACGTGCCAAACTCAGACTAGTGCTATATATATAATTTAGGTACCCATCTCAGACAACTGAAGTCGTAAAACTCAGATGGCCGAAGTCGTAATACTCAGATGACTCGATGGTCTATAGTACTGGTAAAACTCAAAATGTGTCACAAACTCTGAGATAGAAACTCGAAGAGTGTTAATGTGTCTCCCATACCATACGTTCGCACTGAACGGTTTACTAACTGCTAGTCAATACCACTGCCACATTAGAAAACAAAGATCATAAAAATCATGAAATCTTAGAAAGCTCATGACTTGCCACGTATCATCGACAAGTATAAAAGGACCTCGTGTTGGTTTCTCATAAAGCATAATTCCAAAAATAGGAAATCTCAACTCAAGACTTGCCTCGTCTCATCGACAAGTATAAAAACGCCACGATGGTTCTCTCCTAAAAGTAGGTGATCTCAAAAAATAAAAATCGCTAAATATTAGCCATCTCAGATAATTCCCAAAAATAGGAATTATAAATCTCAAAAAACACGCCATAAAATGGCAGTGTCAAATATCAACTCAGAAAACTATAATCTCGGATAGCTTCGATCGTACAAGTCCAAAATTAACCAAAAAAGTAAACTCACGTGTCTCATACCACGTGTTTTACTAAATCGTTTAATTCTTTTTCTTATACGCTCGAATAGTGCATAAATGTGCATTTTATATTTAAAATAATTTACTTAAGAAAACTGGCCTTTAAAACCAATTTTCGAAAATAGTTATTGAAAAAAATATTTGAAATCCCCTTATTATAGAGAATAAATAGATTTTATAACTTAAAAATAATTCAAAAAATATTATATAATAATTATTTTAAAAGCCAGTTTATTTTATAAATTATTTCAAAATCATTTAGAGAAATACGTGCTCGAAAACAATGAAAAACAAAGAAAATACCTCAAACTCGATATTCAAATTCAATTCAAATTCATCTTGAATTTGAATTTCAAATTCACCAAAACTTGGCGATCCTATTGTTAGGCATCATAGCCCTCAAAACAGCACAAAACCATCATCAAAATCAAGAGAAAACGAGGGTAGCACAAGCTAGAACAAGCTACAAAACTAAAGGGAAAAGGGCAGAAACAAATAGGCACCAGGTCGACAACCCGGTCGACCTCTAAGTTGACCATGCACCCTACCAGGTCGACCGTATGGTCGATCTCCATGGGTCCATGGTTGACACCAAGGTCGATATGCTTGTCGACCTAGGCTACGTACTCTCCAAGTTAAATTTTACAGCTTCGTTTTGATTTTCCAACAGCGATTCGAGGTTGAAAATAGATGAATTATGCTACAAGATTTGGCATGCATATAATACATTATCTAAAGTATGATCCGGAAAAGGTACGGCAACAATTCATCAAGAGATCAGAAATTACACTCACTGGAAGAAGCAACTAAGAAAAGAAATAAACTGTAAACAGAAACTTCTCAAAATTGTTTACAGTGGACTAAATTTCACCAAAATCTCTACAGTAGCAGCATTTTTCAGCTAGATTTGTGAGTTAGCAACTCACCTTGCATTAGTGAAGTTACAAACCCGAATTTATGTTGAAAGAAGCAAGCTTTGAGGAGGAAAGAGCTTCAAATAACCTGTAAAACCTAGAAACTGCACATGCAAAAGGAAATTTACAGTAAATTAGAAAACCATTTCTCAAATTAGTATTTCGACGAAATTATAGGGGGAGTTGATTACCTTTTGATTTACACCTTAGATTAAAAAAATATCTAATTTCTTGAATTAATTTGGAGTTTCGAAGCTTGGATTTGCAAAAATGGTGATTTTTCTTATTTACAGCAAAGAGGAAGAAGAAGAGGCGAGTATGAACGTACAGGAATTGGTTTCTCTCTTTCTCATTTACTAGCTAAGTGCTAACAGGCCTTTTGGACCCAAATGCAGAAAAATTAAATGGCCTAAGTTGATTTAATTAACATAAAACCAAAAATGTATACATTCCTAAGATATACAATAAAACAAATGCATTTTCCATCAAACTTTTATACAAACAAAATATGTGAACTTACAAACACATGAAATAAAATATTTTTCATCATATAAAATATAATCTTAGTTTTAAAATCATTTTTATTAGAAAAAACCATTATTTCACAAAAAATACACCATTTTCACAAATAATTGCATAAATCCATAATTTCAACTTCAAAAATTCAAAAAAAAATATTACCTTGCATAGAAAAATATAACAAACCATTTCAAACACAATTTATAACCAAAACTCATGCTCAACCCAAATTCACCTTTTCATTTAAATAAATAACCTTTAAAATCAAATGCTTCTTTTAAAAATTATTAAAAGAAGTGTTTGGCAATAATTACAAGAATTATTGCATTTTCTCTAAATAAAATCATGGTTCATTCATTATTCTCTCAAACGAACACAATAAAGTTTCCAAAACTTTATTTTCACATTTTATTTCTAAAATCCATTGTTTATTCCAAATAAAAAAATTAAATCTCCAATTTTATTTTAATTCTCAATATTAATTTATAACCACCATTATAATTTAATATTTACAAGTAACCTCCAAAACCAGGGTAGTTACAGAGTCCCCTTTATAAAAATTGCATCCTCGTAATTTCTAGAGAAGAGATTGTGTTTAACACAATTAATTCATCATTTAAAAGAAAGATAAACAAGCTCGAGATTAAAATTTCTCACTCTCAACTTAAGATGATAGAAGACCAAAATAAAATTGCTCGATAAATTCTATGATTTCCCGAATATATTCATCGGGATTAGCGGATGATAGAATACCTTCAAGCAATACCTCATGATTTCGAAGGAATCACTCCTTCGAAATAAGAGTCAAAAAGCAGAATGCTACCCAAAAATAAATCAATTGAGATTGATTTCTTAGAAATTTCTCGAATAGAGTCGGGATTTAGCTCAACTTTTACTACGAACTCTAATCAACAAGGTGATTATCGACATGACTTTCCGTGTGTTACTAAGGAAAAAGCCATAAAGAAATAAGGAAAACTACTAGAGAGGTAGGAAAATTCAAAGAGAGGTGGTTTCTTCAAGAATCACCGTACTCAAACGACCGCAAAAATGCAAGTCGTTAAATATTTGCACTAAGGCAAGACAGACTCAAGGGCCAAAATAATTAAATGATTAATTTACAATCAAAAATTCTTAGAGTTTCAAATCTCATTATTTTCAAAATTAAAATCTCAATTTTTAATACTTGAAAATTTCCAAAATTCTTTAATATAGTATCTCATAATAAAGAATAATTTAAATTTTGATAATATTAATTTCCAAACTAAATTTTACCATGTTTGATTGTCTCATCATAGCGTTTAGGAAATTCCTATTGATAAAGTTAATCAAGCGCATCGACCAAAATTCTTAAATACTCGATGGATGACCCAACGCAAATAAAATCATTTTCTATAAAAAGAAATTCTTCATATAATACACAAAATATTCTTTACTAATCTCAAATAAAATCCAATTCTCTTAAAACATATTCTCAATTTGAAAGATTTGAAAACTCAATTTATTACTTATACTCAAAAATAAAAAACACAAGAAGAATTCATCAAGATATTCCCAGAATACTCGATTCACAGGATTAATGGAATAGCCTAGAGCGTTCATCAAACCAAACCGTAACAAAGTACTCACAAATCTATACGAGTGAGAATTGTGGTAAGAGGAATGCTATCCTCCGCAACTCGTAGCTTACAAAAATCGGTGTAAGGTCAAGCTGAGGAATGGCCCTAACACTACTCAATAGATTAATAGATCAACGAAATAATAGTAAGGGTCAGATATCTTCTCAAACGAGAAGAAAACAATAACAACATATCATTACTTCGACTAATGTAATATCACAAAATATATCAACAATTGAGTATCCATGGAGGATATCTCAAAGAGGCTTACTTAGTAGACATCCTCGTGGAAGAATAACCAAAAGGCTAAGAACTGGAAAGGTGGTCAATACAAAACTCGAATGCCCAATGGGGTGTCGTATCCGAACGGACTTACAGAAATCAACAATATCACAATGACTGGAATTCGAGATATATCATCAACATCTCGAAATTCAAGAGTAATCACAAATACCTTGGAATCTTCATAACAGAATCAACCGAATTAGGATACTTAATATAGGATCCTTCAAATCAAAGCATGCGGCTTGGTAATATTGAAGCCACTCCATCTCAAATCATGCCAAACTCTGGATAAAAAATATCATGCTAATTTGCACAAAAAGATAAACTACAAGGAACAATCCCAAAATCCTCATACCTCTTGCCTAATATTATGGATCTCCTCAATAGGATTCACAATTCTCAAAGAAGAACAAGACAAGAATATCCAAAAGCATCACTAATTCCTCTAATATTGATGGGTGTCAAGCACACATATCGAAGGGGACTCAAATAGAATAAACACAATTAAGATTATCCCTAAGATAAGATATCATCCATTCAATTATGGAATACTACGGAATATAATATATTCCTAGGCATATTCCAACTCATGTTCCCAAAGGACACGAAAACGCTAAAGACACATAGATTACGGGATTCGTAACACTTGTATTATATTTAGATGTATCGTCATATATGCTTATGTTCTGTATTTATTATATTTTATTCTAAACTTAGCTCTGATGCCAAGCTATGACGCCCCACCCCGAGACCCACATTAACAAAGAGTATTACTAGGTAATACGATTTGCTAATGCGGAGAATAGGTTGGTTAGGAGCGACCATCTATAGCCTTATCTTAAACATCTACTGAATACATCGATAAATGCTCTAAAAATTTCTACTCATGTGGATTGACATATCCAATAAATGCTTAATACAATACTATAGGTTGCTAAGGATCTGTCAAAACAAAATACAACAACTAAATGTATAACACATCACAGAACAACAAACAGATATATATACATATACTTTGATACATCTCAATACAATACAAATGACACATAAATGGTGTTGTAACAACAACACTATAAAAACAATGAGTCAAATAAATATACAACTTAACACAACACCAAAGGACTATTACATCAAATTGTGATGAGAAGATTTCTAGATGGAAGCATCAAGCCAATGCTAAATCCAAAAGTAAGTGTCTAACATGAAACAAACTACGTCTGACCGGAGGATAAAATACACGAGTCAGTCTAGCTAAAACAATCAGTTAATAAGGATAGACAATAATATGAAGCATAATTTAAAGGGTAGGGTGTCCTCTCGAATGAGAAGTAACCCAAATAAGAGTAGGACCTAACTTCACATTAGAAGAAAAAAAGAGTAATTATTCTTCTTGAATGAGAAAAGATTATAAGAAGAACATGTCCATAACTTAAGTGAACCAATATCACTTAAGTGTATGGAACCTTAGAAGAACAAACTCAACGATAATATTCAACTAAGAATCATTCACACCTCATATCATTGGGGATAACCCAATAATAACTCTAGTGGTTTAAATGAACCATATCTTCTAAATAGGAGATATCACAAGTCATAAATCTCGCCAAAATGGCCAAACACAAATATTCTCCAAAAATAGAAAAATTCCAGAACTCAAAATACACCTCATCTCATCTGCATATACAAATCTCAAAACACAAAGGCATGGTAATATGAATCTCAAAATAGAATAATCTCAAAACTCAATTATGCCCCATATCATAGGCATATATATGTGTGTATATATATATATATAAGAAACTCCAAAACTCAAACTTGCCAAAATGGCAAAACCTGAATATATCCTCAAAACCAAGAAATCATCAAAACTCATAACTCAAGGAACTCAAAAAGAGTTCAAAAACTCATAAATGAAATCACTATATATATAAAATCTCATATAGCTCTAGGCTATCGATGAAATAAAGTCATCCCAAAATGGTGAAATCACAATAAAACTTAGAAAACCCAGAAAACCGAGATTGGCCAGATCCCTGATTGCATACCGAAGCAATGCTGCACGTGCCAAACTTAGACCAGTACTATACATATAATTTAGGCACGCATTTCAGACGACCAAAGTCGTAAAACTCAGACGACTGAAGTCACAATACTCAAATGACCCGTAGGTCAATAGTACTGGTAAAACTCGGAATGTGTCACAAACTCTTAGATAGGAACCCGAAAAGTTTTAACATGCGTCTCATATCGCACTCAATGGTTTACTAAACACTAGTTAACGTCTCATTAGAGAATAGAAATCATCAAAATCATGAAATCTCAGAAAGCTCATGACTTGCCTCGTATCATCAAAAAGTATAAAAAGACCTCATGATGGTTTCTCATAAACTATAATTCCCAAAATAGGAAATCTCAACTCAAGACTTGCCTCATCTCATTGGAAATATAAAAAACGTCATGATGGTTCTCATCGACCAAAACTCCTAAAAGTAGGAGATCTCAAACTACAAAACTCGTCAAATATTGGCCACCTCAGATAATTCCCAAAAATAGGAATTATAAATCTCAAAACACGACATAAAATGGCAATCTCAAATATCAACTCAAAAAAACTATAATCTCGAATAGCTTTGATCGTACAAGTCTGGAACTAACTAAAAAAGTAAACTCACATGTCCCATAACTTTTTTTTACTAAATCATTTAATTCTCTTTCTTATACGCTTGGATAGTGCGTAAATGTGTATTTTATATATAAAATAATTTACCGAAGAAAACTAGCCTTTAAAACCATTTTTCGAAAACGATTATTAAAAAATATACTTGAAATCCCCTTATTATAGAGAATAAATAGATTTTATAACTTAAAAATA
Organism: Allium fistulosum; assembly: GCA_030737815.1. Lineage (NCBI taxonomy): Eukaryota > Viridiplantae > Streptophyta > Magnoliopsida > Asparagales > Amaryllidaceae > Allium > Allium fistulosum. Next base: position 134,372,600 of record CM060904.1, read on the forward strand.
ATTAAAAAAATATTATATACTAATTATATTAAAAGTCAATTTATTTTAAAAATTATTTCAAAATCGTTTAGAGAAATCCATGCTAAAAAACAATGAAAAACAAAGAAAATACCTCAAAACCGATATTCAAATTCAATTCAAATTCATCTCAAATTTTAATTTCAACTTCGCCTAAACTTGGCTAGCCTATTGTTAGGCAACAAAGTCCTCAAAACAACACAAAATCATTATCAAATTCAAGAGAAAACGAGGGCAACACAAGCTAGAACAAGCTACAGAACTAAGGGGAAAAGGGCAGAAACAAGCAGGCACCAGGTCGACCATGCACACCCTAGGTCGACAGTATGGCCGACCTTCATGGGTCCTTGGTCAACACCTAGGTCAACATGTCCGTCGAACTAGGCTATGTACTTTTTAGGTTAAATTTTGCAGCTTCGTTTTGATTTTCCAACAGCGATTCGAGATAGCAAATGGATGAATTATGCTAGAATATTTGGCATGCATGTAATACAACATCTAAACTATGATCCGGGAAAAGATCCGGTAATAATTCATTAAGAGATCAGCAAGTTACACTCACTGGAAGAAGTAACTGAGAAAAGATATAAACTGTAAACAGAAACTTCTTAAAATTGTTTACAGTAAACTAAATTTCACCCAGATCTCTACATTACAGCATTATTACACCTAGATTTGTGAGTTAACAAACTCACCTTGCATTAGTGAAGATACAAACCCGAATATATGTTGAAAGAAGCAAGCTTTGAGGAGGAAAGAGCTTCAAATAACCTGTAGGACTTAGAAACAGTACACGCAAAAGGAAAATTACAGTAAATTAGAAAACCATTTCTCAAATTAGGATTTTGGAATTGATTACCTTTTTTATTTACACCTTATATTGATAAAATTTCAATTTTCTTGAATTACTTTGGAGTTTGGAAGCTTCGATTTGCAAAAATGGTGATTTTTCTTCTACATAGCAAAGAGGAAGAAGGAGAGGGGAGTACGAACGTACAGGAACTGATTCCTCTCTTTCTCAATTACTGGCTAAGTGCTAATGGGCCTTTTGGACCCAAATGAAGAAAAATTAAATGGCCTAAGTTGATTTAATTAACACAAAACCAAAAATGTACATACCTACACTATACAATAAAACAAATGCATTTTTCTTCAAATTTATATACAAACAAAATATTTTAACTTATATACACATGAAATAAAATATTTTTCATCATATAATATAATCTTAGTTTTAAAATAATTTTTGTTATAAAAATCCTTTATTTCACCAAAAATACACTGTTTCCACAAATAAATGCATAAATCCATAATTTCAACTTCAAAAATTCAAAAAAACTTATTTCCTCGCATGGAAAATTATAACAAACCATTTCAAACTCAATTTATAACCAAAACACATTTTTAACCCAAATTCACCTTTTTATTTAAATAAATAACCTTTTAAAATCAAATACTTCTTTTAAAAATTAATAAAATAAGTATTTGGCAATAATTACAAGAATTATTGCATTTTCTCTAAATAAAATCATGTTTCATTCATTATTCTCTCAAATGAACACAATAAAGTTTCCAAAACTTTATTTTCACAATTTATTTCTAAAATCCATTGTTTATTATAAATAAACAATTTAAATCTCCAATTTTATTTTAATTCTCAATATTAAATAATAAACACCGTTATAATTTGATATTTACAGGTAACCTACAAAACCAAGGTAGTTACAGACTCTCCCCTTATAAAAATTACGTGCTCGCGATTTCTAGAGTAGAGATTGTGTTCAACACAATTAATTCATCATTTAAAAGAAAGATAGACAAGCTCAAGATTAAAATTTCTCACTCTCAACTCAAGATGGTAGAAGACCAAAATAAAATTGCTCGATAAATTCTATGATTTTCCGAATATATTCATCGAGATTAGCGGATGATAGAATACCTTCGAGCAATACCTCATGATTTCGAAGGCATCACTCCTTCGAAATAAGAACCCAAAAGAAGAATACTACCCAAAAATCAACCGAGTATGATTGATTTCTTAGAAATTTCTCGAATAGAGTCGGGATTTAGCTCAAGTTTTACCCCGAACTCTAATCAACAAGGTGATTATCGACATAACTTTTCGTGTGTTACTACGGAAAAAGCCACACCAAAATGAGGATAACAACTATAGAGGTAGGAGAATTCAAAGAGAGGTGGTTTCTTCAAGGATCACCAAACTCAAACGACCGCAAAAATGCAAGTGGTTAAATATTTGCACTAAAGCAAGACAAACTCATGGGCCAAAATAATTAAATGATTAATTTACAATAAAAAATTCTTAAAGTTTCAAATCTCATTATTTTCAATATTAAAATCTCAGTTTTTAATACTTGAAAATTTTCAAAATTCTTTAGTGTAGTATCTCATAATAAAGAATACTTTAAATTCAAATACCCATTTGTCTCAAAATTTGATTTCCAAAAGAATTTTATAAATCCATATCATCCAATCTTTAAGTTAAAATTTAAACTTCTAACTTTTCTCTCTTTTCAAACACCTAAATTTCCAAGACAATTTACATATGCCATTCAAGATAAAAAAATAATTCTAAATCCTATAATATTAATTTCCAAACTCAATTTTACCATGTTTGATTGTCTCATCATAGTGTTTAGGAAATTCTTATCGATAATGTTGATCAGGCGCTTCGACCACAATTCTTAAATACTCGATGGATGACCCAACACAAATAAAATCATTTTCTACAAAAGAAATTCTTCATATAATACTCAAAATATTATTTACTAATCTCAAACAAAATCCAATTCTCTTAAAAAATATCCTCAATTTGACAGATTTGAAAACTCAATTTATAGCTTATACTCAAAAATAAAAAAACATAAGAAGAATTCATCGAGATATTCCCAGAATACTCGATTCACAAAATTGATTAAATAGACTAGAACATTCGTTAAATCGAACCGTAACGAACTTCTCACAAAAATATACGTGTGCAAATTGCGGTAAGAGGAACGTTATCCTCCGCAACTCGTAGCTTACAAAAATCGATGTAAGGTCAAGCTAAGGAATGACCCTAACACCACTCAATAAATTAAAAGATCAATGAAATATAATAGTAAGGGTAAGATATCTTCTCAAACGAGAAGAAAACAATTACAACATATCATTACTTCGACTGAAGTAACGTCACAAAATATATCAGCAATTGAGTATCCAAGGAGGATAGCTCGAAGAGGCTAGAATGACAATATCAATAAAATACAATGGATCACCTCATTTCCTTAGTGGAAATTCTCATTGAAGAATGATCAAAAGGCTAAGAATTGGAAAAGAGGTCAATACAAAACTCGATTGCCTAATGGGGTGACGTACCCGATCGGACTTACAGAAATCAACAATGTCACAATGATCAGAATTCGAGATATATCATTAACATCTCAAAACTCAAGAGTAATTACAAATACATTGAAATCTTCATAACATTTCTATGAACAAGGAACACCAAATCAATTGAATTAGGATACCTAATATAGGATCCTTCAAATCAAAGCACGTGGCTTGATAATATTTAAGCCACTCCATTCAAATCATGCCAAACTCTAGATAAAAAATATCGTGCTAATTTGCAAGAAAAGATAAACTACAAGAAACAATCTCAAAATCCTCATACCTCTTGCCTAATATTGTGGATCTCCTCGATAAGATTCACAATTCTCCAAGAAGAAGAAGACAAGAACATCCAAAAGCATCACTAATTCGTCTAATATGGATGAGTGTCAAGCACCCGTATCGAAGGGGACTCAAATAGAATAAACATAATTAAGATTATCCCTAAGATAAGATATCATCCATTCGATTATGGAATACTACGAAATATAATATATTCCTAGGCATATTCCAACTCATGTTCGCAATGGACATGTAAAAGCTAAAGATGCACAGATTACGGGATTTGTAACACTTGTATTATATTTAGATGTATCGTTATATATGCTTCCGTTCTATATTTATTATATTTTGTTCTGAACACAGCTCTGTTACCATGCTATGATGCCCCAACCCGAGACCCACATTAACAAAGAGTATTACTAGGTAATACTATCTGCTAATGCAGAGAATAGGCTGGTTAGGAGCGACCATCTATAGTCCTCTCCTAAACATCTATTGAATACGTCGATAAATGCTCTAAAAAATTTCTACTCATGTGAATCGACATATCCAATAAATGCTTAATACAATGCTATAGGTGGCTAAGGATCTATCAAAAGAAAATACAACAACTAAATGTATAAATAATCATAGAAAAACAAATAGATATATATACATATACATTGATACATCTCAATTCAATACAAATGATACATCAAAGGTGGTATAACGACCACACTATAAACAATGAATCAAATAAATATACATCTCAATACAACACCAAAGGACTATAACATCAAACGGTAATGAGAATATTTCCAAGTTGAAGCATCAAGCGAATGCTAAATCCAAAAGTAAGTGTCTAACCTGAAACAAACTCGGTCTGAACTGAGTATAATGTCAAGACCCGTAAATCCGTACTCCCTGATTAAACACTAATCTCCATTGATTAACTCAAGATGCACGGAAATACGAACCCTGAGGGGTTTTAAGAAAAAGAAAAGTAGAAGAAGAAGAAAATAGAAGGAAAAGAAAAGAAGAGAAAGAAGAAAAGAGGAAGAAGAAAGAACAACAGAACAGAAACAATATCAGAATCTCACATATCGCAGCGGAACAATATATAATAGATAATCACTAGCCATTTAAAACAAAGAATTATATCAGTTTTTATACATACATCAATCAGAGTCAATATACAACAATGGACAGTTATATAAACTTGTCCTCATACAGAATACACAGCGGAATAAATAATATCAGATACAAATACTACGTCTCGTCATCCATCTTGCTTCCAAAGCTCCAGAATATCCAGAATATCCTGATAACATAACTCTAGACTGCCCGTGTGGAAATTGGTGGGCACCCAGAGTTTAGAAGGGAAACAATAAACTCCGAGTCAGTCATGGTGACTGGTGTGAGATCGTAAAACAGTTATTTTTCACAAAGTAAATAAAACAAATTCGCAATGCTTTTGGAAAATGAAACTACCATAAGACCCCCACCACACACACAATGCAAACGCAGAATTGGAGGAGATTTCTTCTTATGATAGTCAAAGATGCTTACTACGCAAAATCAAATCCTTTTTGATATTATTATTAGTGCATAGTGTAGAAAACATTTCGAAAGTATAATATTAATCTTAGCCAGCATAGACATTTCGAACTATGCCTACTATAGCTACCATCCAAACAGTGGGGCGCCACCATAAGTGAATGATAGGTTCTACAACTAAAACCGTACAAAGCTCGTATTGTTTCTTTGGATTTCCAACAAATGGTCAGGCCAAGGAACTTCCTATGCCACGATGGGTACGTCCCTGGAATAGACGACCCGAGAACCTAACCGGATCTCTGCCAACACAAGGCCGGGTTACCTCTGCAAAAATAGGTAACTACTGACACGCGTATGTCATCCCCCGATCGTAACCGATCTTCCCGAGGATCCCCGATTTCCAACAAACCACATCAAAATAATAATGCAGCAACCACATAGGTTAAGTATCTGGGCTCCATACCATGATACCACCTCTATCCAGAAGGAATGACATACACTAAGGGGCGCTACTCCCTAGAACCTTGCTGCATCCTTCCTGTTTCGACCATTTCCGGGGTGTGAGGCTCGACGAAGTCTCGTCCACAAAGCTACGCTTTCTACAAAGCCATGCTTCGGGTCAAACAAATGATCAACCTATGATCACAAAGATATAAGATCAAACAAATGATCATATCACAAATGATCAAACACTGATCATTTCACAGCAACACTTAGTATGCCCCGTTACCAAATTGGGAGTATATCGTTGATAAATTTCAACTACATAACCTCTGAGCTCGTACGTCTCAGAGAAGGGTGTTAAGCTAAGAGAATAAATTCTCCGCCACCAACAGATATGTATTTGAAAGAAATCAGCTTTATATCTCAATCTGTAACGTTAGACATACAATCCATACAAGTCTGTTTCAGGATCGAACAGAACCGAAGGCACTTCTCACGAAGCCCTTGCATATCCGGATAAATTTCTAATCACGTCCGGACTTCCCGTCACTAAGGGTGATAAAACCTCTAAATCGGAGATCAGCCGATGTAGAGTAACTCGACGGTAATCCTTCCGTTTTCAAAAATATCCGGTCTTCAACACCGGTCTTCGAATGCAATTCATAACGACGTATCACATATTCGGAATGGGTTATAAGACCCCATGGTCCTTTCTCGGCTAACCCGAATAGTGAGCGTTTATTTAAAAACAAGTGTGGCATTCAAATTCATCCAATTCACAACAAATACCTATCTAAAGGTAATTATTGATAGTCGGTTATTTAACTATCAATAAAGATGCGCAACATCATCAGATTCCAAATAATTTTCCAAATTATTTATTTTCCAAAAATATCTTTACTATATATAAAATTTCCACACTTAAACCGTTTGAAAACAAATTTTCAAATATTCACTTTTCAATTTATCTTTGAAGATAAAATTTCAAACCCTTCGTTTCATATTGGAAAACCATTTCCATACTTATTTAATTATAAGTAATTCACCAATCTATTTATTTTCAACATTTGAAAATATTCAATATACTTAAATCAAAATTAAGTATAAATTCATTCTTTAAGGAAATCATTTATTATAACAATATTTATTTGAGTCAAAACGAATGTTACGTAAAACATCGTTACGACGACTCAAAATCACTAGTATTGGGATTCGGAATTAAGATAGATATGTAAATCCTAATACTATATAAAAACATTTCCTTTCGGAAACCATTTACTATAACAACAGTGTTATAGTCCACCATTTCCTTATTTCTCGAAAACGTCTATTTCAACAATAAATGCTGAAATCTATGTTTTCGATATTTAACCTGTTTAAAAACATCTTTTAAAACCATTAACTTCATTTTTAAAATATTCATTTTCCCAAAACATATCTGTTTCATTCAATAATATATTCACTGTCCAAAATCGTGAATATAATTCACTTAACCAAATTTCAATCATCTCTACACATTTTATTTCAATAAGAATTCGCTATCCAAAATCGCGAATATATCTTCTTTAATAATCTTCTATATTTAATTTATCAAATTCAATTGATTTCGAATTTATAAAAAAACATTTATAAATTCTATTTCTATTTTCTAACAACTTCAATTTAATAAATCTCCTTTATTAACAATTTGATAAATATTCCATTTTAAAGGCAAAAATCCAATTTATAAGTTAATTTCTTATAAATCTTCTATTCTACAATTTCATTCATTTTAACTTCACAATTTATAAATCTATAAATTTCATTCATTTTAACTTCATAATTTATAAACCTATAAATTCCATTTATTTTAACTTCACAATTTATAATAACTCATTTTAAAATTTCAATAATTTTAATTGATAAATATCAATTTTGTACATCTTTTATATACGTCGTTTTTAATAACTCAAAAATCCAAATTTAAACTATTTTATAAATTACTTAACTATTTATTTCAAAAATCACCTTTCAGTTATATTTCACAAACATTTTAATTTTCATAACTTTAAAAATTTATACGTATATTTATTTAAGATGAATCAATTCAAAATTTTAATAAAACGTATACTTTCAAAAATCACTTCAAAAATCTCTTTTAAAAATCAACATCGTTATTTTTAACTTCAAGATTTGAATCCGATGATGCAACAGCACCAATTAGTCCATCACAACATTCAATATCACATATCAATATGATAACAACATATATATCAATATCTGTAAATAAATAAATACTGGTGAGGAATCCAGTTGGATCCCTCCAACCTGTTTCCCTGCATCCATAGACGTTAGCACAATACCAATTCCACTTCGAGGTGGAATATCGCGGTATATGGGTTTTATAAAAATATCCGCTTACTAACGGCGCAATAGGGTCTCATCCGCTATACGAGGCGGGAAATCAATCAATCCAATATATACATATGCCAATATGTATATATTGCTATATATATAGATATATCCTACTATATCTAATATCACATCCAAATAGCACTCAAATCAATCAGTCAAAAACTGCAATTCATTTTGAGTGAGAAGATCTCACCTTAGCTTTTATTTTGCTTTCCAATTTAACCTGGCTCATTTCTTCACGATGTTAGACCTTGCATAAAACAATTTATACCGTCCATAAATATTCGAATTAATCGAGCTACTACATTTTTCTTTTGAAAATTTAAATTCACCGATGATTTAATTCTAAACCAGTTTCTTTTAAATAAATTTATCTAACTAACAATCTTCTTTCACAAAATATTTTTCACTTGATAAATTTCCTTAACCAATGATTTTATTTAAACTAAAAATTTAAATTTTAACTATATATTTTCTTCTAACAAAATATTTTCTGTTTTACTGTTATCATTTTTTTTTCTTTCCAAACCTTAGAAACATTAATTTGATTAATTTAAACTAACTGGTAATTTTAATTTTTGAAGATAACTTGCTGTTATTATTCTTTCCCTCTCGAACTGCCTATCTATATATTTGCAAGTCTGTATATATTAAATTCGAAGACAAATTATACCTTACTGCAATCGACATTGCCACCCATGCTCGAACTAGAGCATCAAATCAAGACTCCCACCACGGTCACGTCGAACAACCCCAAGAACGCACCGCGACTTCGACCCAGCTATGCTCGTGAATCGTCGAGTACTGCTCCTCCACAACGATATCAGCCTCCATCCTCTACTCGAACTTCAGGCGAGCCACAACTCACGATTTTCCATTGCTTCCTACCTTCGAGACCATCGTCGCCTCCTCCCTAAACGATCGCGAACTTCCCACTTCCAGGTCCTCGAACTCGCGAACCCAGACCTCCCACTAACGCGTACGCGACTCCAGATCGTTGCTCGCGAACTACTGCTCGCCGAAGCCCTAGCTTGAACGCCTGCGCCACCATCCTATCAACATCGCGATTTGAATTTGAGTTGAGCCTCGCGATTTGGATTCGAGAATTTGAAAATTGGGAGCCGCGGTTTTGAATTCGATCGGAAGAATAGAAGTGGATGTCTGCCATTTATTTTGTTTCGTTTGTTTTTGAATCAGAAGGGGGAAATAGATTTGAAGAGGAATGAAAATAAAATGGTAGTTCGGCCATTTCTGTTTTCCTTTGTTCTGATATTTACTTTAATTTGAACGAAATGATTTCTCGCGTGAGGTATAAACGAGATGAAGAGGAGACAAGAGTACGCGATTTACAGAGAGTAGGTCTGCTAAGAAACTAGGGTGGCTGATGCTGACCAATTATATATATTTAAATTCAAATTGAATTTGATTTAAATTCCAACACGTTTATACGTCGTGTGCGCGCATAACAACTCCGAAAAATATGAAATTGGAAATCCGACAATAATACAATATTCCGGATCCAATGGAACTGGTTTCGTCGAATTCCGAGACTGTGCCTCGGACGGCTATTTTCCAATATCAATTCGAACGATTAAATTTCAAAATTGAACAAATCGTTTTCAAACTCAATTCTGAAGCTTCTGTTATCTTCAGTATCATCATTACGAATTTTAAAAGCTTTTGAAATATTTTTCTTCAGCTTACAATTGAAGATACAAATTTTATTCAACTTACAATAGATTAAATTTTATAATTTAATCACCAAATTCAAAGTTATATCGGGGATTCAAATTAAATTACCGTTCAAATATTTAAAATTAATTAAATATTCTCAATTTAATTTGTTCAAAATTCTGGGTCGTTACAAACTTCCCTCCTTAAAAGAATTTCGTCCTGAAATTACAAGTTAGGAAAAAAAAGTCCTTAACTCGTTTACTATTTTTCACAATCCAATAATTTTATCAAATTTTTCAAAACAAATCTTTCTACTAAAGATTCGTTATTAATTCAACTAACTTTCCAAACACTTTCATAGTTTTTCAAACAACATTGTTTATTTAACAATTCAAATTTACTTTCAAAATTTTCTCAAAAATTTTCTAACACTCGAAATTTTCGAAAATTTTTGCCAGCGTCTCCTTTGCGCGGCTAATACGGTACGACTACAAAACGTCCCTACGGACTCTCAGATTTCAAAAAGAAAAGAAAACGCCAATCGGCTAGACAAGAAATCATCAAAATTCATATTGAAATTCAAATACTTACCTTTTGTCGAGCAATTCAAATTTACCTTCAAATTTAAAATCCCAATTCCATTATAACACCTGTATATCCTACTAGCCATAATATCTAGTTACATATTCAAACCATTTTGCCAAATTTTATTACAAAATTTCGATACTTATTTCTTATATCATCTTTACTTCACTATTGAAGTTATATATCTATTTTCATTCAATTTTACATTTCAATTTATTTGAATTCAATTCCAACATTTAATTCAATTTGGATTCAGTTTATCTTCTGAATATTGAATTTATCAATTATCTTTAGTTCATAACTACACTATTTTAAATTAGTTTCATTTACTAATTCATTACAAATTCTAATTCACTTTATTCAAATTTGTTTTCAACATTCAGTTTCAATTTCATTTACTTGCAATTGTAAATTTCATTCATTGAAAATTTATTTATACTTACTTGAATTTATCTTTAAATTCGAACCATCTCTTTTATTTAGTTCACAATTCAAGTTTCAATTTATTTATTTACAAATGTTATCTCGTTTGTTCATTTACAAACATAATTTAATTTCATTTAACTTAATTCCAATCAGATTTCAAATATGTTATAAGTTCTCAACTTGTTCATATTTCATTATTGAATTTTGTTGCAAATATTCTTCTGAAACTCTATTTCAGATTAAAAATCACATTAATATTTCATATTCACAAATTCTATTTGTATATGGATTTTATTTCTTTAAGTTAGATTTTTGTTTAAACTTTAAACTTTACAAGTTATCAACTTCATAATATTTCATAAATATTTTTATATAGTATTCCAGAGTCTTACTAACATTTTAAAAATCATTTTGAAAACAATTCAAATTATCCTTTGAATTTCCAAAACAAAACTCCAATTTTTTTCAAACAACTTTCATTTAAAAACAATTTGGCAGCAATTCCTCTTTTGGAAACCCGAAAATGAACACCGGTGATGTCGCGATCATCATCGGAATTATTTTCCAGAGACCGAAAAGAGTTTAGAGCTTTTATCCTTCCAAAATGCTTTTCAAAACCTTTGAAATTCATTTTCAAATCAAAAAGATTTAAACTTTCCAAATCTCCAAAATTTTCAAATTCTTTTCAAAACATTTCCAAATACTTCTCTAGAATTTCGTTTCATTTATAAATTCATTTACAATTTATATTCACAAATTTTTATTCATATATGAATTCATTTCTTAACTTTGGAGTTACAATTTCCATTTCGTATTCAATTTCATATAATAATGATAACATTTCAATATTATCACTTTCCTAATAACCATGCAACCATATACTGTAATAATTTACAGAAAATCATTTCTTTTCTATACAAAAATAGTTTTGGGTAAAATTATTTCATTTACCCTATTTTAAAACAATACTGTGTCGGTTTATCTTGTTTAAGAGTTTAGAAACCCCTATCGATTACAGTTAGCTAGACTGCACCGACCAGAATTCATAAACAATCAACCGATAAGTCAACACAATACAAAACAATTTCATATTCACTAACAAATACGCACTCATATCTATTATTACACTCAAACTCATTCTAGAGTACTACTGACTCTATCTCTAATGAGTAACAACCAACAGAGCAGGGTTGTCGCTTAACCATATGCTCCGATACCACGCTGTCAAGACCCGTAAATCCGTACTCCCTGATTAAACACTAATCTCCATTGATTAACTCAAGATGCACGGAAATACGAACCCTGAGGGGTTTTAAGAAAAAGAAAAGTAGAAGAAGAAGAAAATAGAAGGAAAAGAAAAGAAGAGAAAGAAGAAAAGAGGAAGAAGAAAGAACAACAGAACAACAACAGAACAGAAACAATATCAGAATCTCACATATCGCAGCGGAACAATATATAATAGATAATCACTGGCCATTTAAAACAAAGAATTATATTAGTTTTTATACATACATCAATCAGAGTCAATATACAACAATGGACAGTTATATAAACTTGTCCTCATACAAAATACACAGCGGAATAAATAATATCAGATACAAATACTACGTCTCGTCATCCATCTTGCTTCCAAAGCTCCAGAATATCCAGAATATCCTGATAACATAACTCTAGACTGCCCGTGTGGAAATTGGTGGGCACCCAGAGTTTAGAAGGGAAACAATAAACTCCGAGTCAGTCATGGTGACTGGTGTGAGATCGTAAAACAGTTATTTTTCACAAAGTAAATAAAACAAATTCGCAATGCTTTTGGAAAATGAAACTAGCATAAGACCCCCCACCACACACACAATGCAAACTGATCTTCCCGAGGATCCTCGATTTCCAACAAACCACATCAAAATAATAATGCAGCAACCACATAGGTTAAGTATCTGATATTATTTATTCCGCTGTGTATTCTGTATGAGGACAAGTTTATATAACTGTCCATTGTTGTATATTGACTCTGATTGATGTATGTATAAAAACTGATATAATTCTTTGTTTTAAATGGCTAGTGATTATCTATTATATATTGTTCCGCTGCGATATGTGAGATTCTGATATTGTTTCTGTTCTGTTGTTGTTCTGTTGTTCTTTCTTCTTCCTCTTTTCTTCTTTCTCTTCTTTTCTTTTCCTTCTATTTTCTTCTTCTTCTACTTTTCTTTTTCTTAAAACCCCTCAGGGTTCGTATTTCCGTGCATCTTGAGTTAATCAATGGAGATTAGTGTTTAATCAGGGAGTACGGATTTACGGGTCTTGACAGCGAGATATATCCTACTATATCTAATATCACATCCAAATAGCACTCAAATCAATCAGTCAAAAACTGCAATTCATTTTGAGTGAGAAGATCTCACCTTAGCTTTTATTTTGCTTTCCAATTTAACCCGACTCATTTCTTCACGATGTTAGACCTTGCATAAAACAATTTATACCGTCCATAAATATTCGAATTAATCGAGCTACTACATTTTTCTTTTGAAAATTTAAATTCACCGATGATTTAATTCTAAAACAGTTTCTTTTAAATAAATTTATCTAACTAACAATCTTCTTTCACAAAATATTTTTCACTTGATAAATTTCCTTAACCAATGATTTTATTTAAACTAAAAATTTAAATTTTAACTATATATTTTCTTCTAACAAAATATTTTCTGTTTTACTGTTATCAATTTTTTTTCTTTCCAAACCTTAGAAACATTAATTTGATTAATTTAAACTAACTAGTAATTTTAATTTTTGAAGATAACTTGCTGTTATTATTCTTTCCCTCTCGAACTGCCTATCTATATATTTGCAAGTCTGTATATATTAAATTCGAAGACAAATTATACCTTACTGCAATCGACATTGCCACCCATGCTCGAACTAGAGCATCAAATCAAGACTCCCACCACGGTCACGTCGAACAGCCCCAAGAACGCACCGCGACTTCGACCCAGCTATGCTCGTGAATCGTCGAGTACTGCTCCTCCACAACGATATCAGCCTCCATCCTCTACTCGAACTTCAGGCGAGCCACAACTCACGATTTTCCATTGCTTCCTGCCTTCGAGACCATCGCCGCCTCCTCCCTAAACGATCACGAACTTCCCACTTCCAGGTCCTCGAACTCGCGAACCCAGACCTCCCACTAACGCGTACGCGACTCCAGATCGTTGCTCGCGAACTACTGCTCGCCGAAGCCCTAGCTCGAACGCCTGCGCCACCATCCTATCAACATCGCGATTTGAATTTGAGTTGAGCCTCGCGATTTGGATTCGAGAATTTGAAAATTGGGAGCCGCGGTTTTGAATTCGATCGGAAGAATAGAAGTGGATGTCTACCATTTATTTTGTTTCGTTTGTTTTTGAATCAGAAGGGGGAAATAGATTTGAAGAGGAATGAAAATAAAATGGTAGTTCGGCCATTTATGTTTTCCTTTGTTCTGATATTTACTTTAATTTGAACGAAATGATTTCTCGCGTGAGGTATAAACGAGATGCAGGGGAGACAAGAGTACGCGATTTACAGAGAGTAGGTCTGCTAAGAAACTAGGGTGGCTGATGCTGACCAATTATATATATTTAAATTCAAATTGAATTTGATTTAAATTCCAACACGTTTATACGTCGTGCGCGCGCATAACAACTCCGAAAAATATGAAATTGGAAATCCGACAATAATACAATATTCCGGTTCCAATGGAACTAGTTTCGTCGATTTCCGAGACTGTGCCTCGGACGGCTATTTTCCAATATCAGTTCGAACGATTAAATTTCAAAATTGAACAAATCATTTTCAAACTCAATTCTGAAGCTTCTGTTATCTTCAGTATCATCATTACGAATTTTAAAAGCTTTTGAAATATTTTTCTTCAGCTTACAATTGAAGATACAAATTTTATTCAACTTACAATAGATTAAATTTTATAATTTAATCACCAAATTCAAAGTTATATTGGGAATTCAAATTAAATTACCGTTCAAATATTTAAAATTAATTAAATATTCTCAATTTAATTTGTTCAAAATTCTAGGTCGTTACATATAAAATACACGGGTCTGTCTAGCCAAAACAATCAGTTAATAAGGGTAGACAATAATATAAAGCATAATTTAAAGAGTAGGGTATCCTCTCGAATGAGAAGAAACCTTAATAAGAGTAAGAGCTAACTTCACATTAGGAAAAAAGAGTAAATATTCTTCTTGAATTAGAAGAGGCTATAAGAAGAACATGTCCATAACTTCAGTGAACGAATATCACTTAAGTGTATGGAACCTCAAAAGAAGAAACTCGATGATAATATTCAACAAAGAATCATGCACACCTCATGTCATCGGCGATAACCCAATAACAACTCTGGTGGTTTCAACGAACCATATCTCCTAAATGGGAGATATCACAAGTCATAAATCTCGCCAAAATCGCCAAACACAAATATTCTCCAAAAATAGAGAAATTCCAAAACTCAAAGTACACCTCATCTCATCGGCATATACAAATTTCAAAAAGAAAAGTGTTTAAGGGTAAATTTTCTATCAAATTAGAAAACTACCGATAAATTTCAAATCAAATTTTAACCGCAAGCGCACGGTGTACGTAAGTAGTACATATGCGAGTACGGGTCGATCCGTAGGGAATTGATGATTTTAAAAATTCTATTCAATCAAATTAACCAAAGTTGGAAGTGTGACTAGCCAAAAATGTAAGAAACTAAAAAAACTAGCAAAAGAAAAATAGATAAAAATATGAGAGTTAAATGACAATTTAGAGATAAATCCACTCTCTAGATCATATAATTCAACAATTAATAAAATAATGATCTCTTTTTTGGTCATAACTGAGTTTAAATGATGTGTTTATCATAAGTATGGCCCATTTGTGCTATTAATTAGCTCAATATAAGCCATCAAACTATAACACAACCTTTAAAAACTTACTAACTCTCATGAAAATGACAACAAAGTTAAAAATGAAATCTATTTTAAGTATGGCCTATTAACTATTAATTAGAAATATAGGCCATCAAATTTGAATTTCAAATCACTTTCTTATGTCATAATCATATTTTGATGAAGAGGCATTTGTGATAGTGATTATTTAAGCATAGCCTATATGGTATCAACAATATAGGCTATCAAATTCAAAACAAAAACAACAAATTAAACCACTTCAAGCATTGTCATTAAGCATAAAAAGAGAGTTATAATTATCAAAATGTTGAAGCTACATAATTAGTGTAACATCCCAAAATTTTGTTAAAATTAAATTTAGTAAATTATTTGAACTTTTAAATTTAAATTGTGAAATTTCAAGGGAAATAAAAATATTGATAATATTAATATTATAAAATTTTATGAATCTAAATAAATAATAAATAAAATTATGTGACAAACAAGAATTAGTATTAAACAATAAAATAAAACGTATGTTGAAAATTAAATACTAGTATTTAAAAACTTTAAATAGGGATTCATTTATATTACATCCAATATGTAGACATAAGAAAACCATAACTAAAACAATTTTCTTATATTTAGCAAAGTAAAATTAAAGAGTTCATAAAAAAAATTCAAAACAGCATATGCTGTAAGTATCAAACAGCATGGTCAAAACATACTTTCATTTAATGCTATGTACTCCTCTGCATGTGCAAGATCATACCAGCCGAAATCAAAGCATGAGCACGGCATGTTGTAATTACATGAAAGTATTACTTACATAATTTCATTAAATGCTTTCAAACTTTAGCCATACACCAGTTAATTTAAAATATTCACAAAGTACAAACTAAAAGGAGAAAAAAAAGGCTACACACCATCCTTTATATACATGAACATATCTATGTTTTATTTTCGTTCAACAATTTAGCAAAGAACAGAAAATAAACTTAGAAGAAAATATATACAAGTTCAATGCAATTTACTAAAGGAAGAAAAAAAGAGAAGAATCAAAACTGCAGTTCTTCAAAACCTAGAGCAACTCTTTGTTTCTAGAAATCTTTTCAGGTGAGTAAACTTAATCTTTGAAAAGTTTTAAATTGATTTAAAACAGTTCAAACCTCACCTATTAACTTCTTTGAATATGCTTCAGTTTGCATATAATGTGGGATGTTCAGTGTTTCTCTGCCAAAAATTTATACAGGGCGTATATATGATCCAAAACTAAAATTCATTTGCTATTAATCATTGCAAAGCTTTGGTTTTTCAAACAATCAAGATGTTTAATCCTCAAACAATACTTTTACAAAGCTTATTTAAACATACAGTGAATTATTCCCACTGGAACTTAGTTTATAGGAAATCAAACAATTCTTTAATAAATTCAATTTTCATAAAAGGTTAATTCAACTTCATAACTTGAATTATTACGGTAAGTTATGATTTTTAAAACTAAAACGATGATTTTTAGTTTGGTATTTTAAGAGCAAATTGTATGTGAACCAAATTTGCATTTTGTCCATTTTCAAACAATCGAATCAATTTCAAAAGCTGAAACTTGAATTGAAGCAAGTTTGATCATCGTTGAGTTCGGAAAAATTGTTAAAAAAAAATTCTATTGCACGGGTTGATTGGACGAGTTCAAAATTAGGGTTTAAGCTTGGGTTTTTTTGTGGTCTAGAAATGTGGTGGTTTCATCGTCACGTGTTGACCGAGCTACACGCGCGTCTGGGAAATGGTGGAATGAGATGTTGATGAGGCGTGGCCGAAGATATGGAAACTCCAGTGGACTGAGGAGCGTTGGCGGAGGGGTTTTGCGTGGTGATATTTGATTGCAGGTATCGATGAAGAGGGAAAAAATTCATTTTCGAATTTTATAGATCGAACCGATGTTCGATTTCGCATTGGCATAGAATTTTCGACTTGCCGATGATCGTGATGATCGTCGGAGTCACGACGAACCACCGTGCACGTGCACGGTGGTGTTGGTGTCTGTGCTTTGGGTATCAGTGAGTATACTGGGCTATCTTGATTTAAGTACTTAAATTGGAAAAAGAAAAAAATAGAAGAAGAAGGAGGATGCAGGAGGATGATGCGGGGGAAATTGCCGAGAAAACTCGAGCCCTACTCGAGTCCTTATCATGTTTTACTTGGTGGCCTTAAAATTGGTCAGGCCTAATAAAATTCTGAATTAAACAATGTTAAGTAAAATTTTGGGTCATGACAATTAGAGGCTTCATTACCCCTAAATTGAAGGGATTAGCCTCTTATATTTGTTATCAAAACAAAAAATATAGCTTGCAACATGAAAAGAGAGCAAAGTAAAGAAAAAAACTATTCTACTTGCATGAAAAATAAATCTACAGTACTAACATGAAAGTAAAGTAACAAAAGAAACATGGAAAAGAAAGAGAGCACTAATTAACATTGCATAGAAAAAATGAAAGTTACATGAACATAAAAATGGCTAAGTAGCCATTAAAAAGAGAAAGGGAACTTGTCTTTTATTTTGAGCCTAAATTAAACTAAAGAGGGACTAAGAGAGAGCAAAAGATTACATGAAACATATGGGTATTTATATATGTATGAAACCCTAATTCATATTTTTGGGGAATGCCCAAAATGCCCATGAGGTAATGTGGCCACCAAGTAATCATTAACATGTCATAATCCCCATTTAAGTGTACATGAAACCATTAATTCCATAAGCATGTGCATTAGCCTCTACTTTGTACATTAAGGTGGTAGGTAGGTGGGGTCCTCCATGATCTTCACTTTGAATTATTTCCATCTTCATTCCTTTGTGTTATTTTTGTGCATGCATATCTTCTTCATGAAACAACTTGTAATTGAAATCAAATTCCTACAAAATAGTATGGAAATTTCTAAATAATTTTTCTGAAAGAAATATATGCACACAAATGACTATTTTTCCCCAATATAAAGATGAATATGTGACTATTTGGAATTAATATGGATTTTGGTTAAAACATGTTAAAATACCCAATATGATCATTTATTTAATTTAAATAGATTAAATATGGTGGTAAAAATATGCACATTTACGTGCACATCAAGTACCCCCCATACTTATCTTTTTATTTGTCCTTGAATAAAGAAAAACTAAGATAAATCCATTTTCGTAGGGAGCACGATTGCATTGAGCATATGCAAGAAGCCGTTAAACCTTCGGGCGTCCCCAGTAGGACGAGTGTTGTCTCGTGAGGGTTTTCAGCAGATACTACCCACAAAATCCAAATCCATGATGAAAATATTTACAAAATGCCAGATTTTTTACAATGGGATGAATGCAAGTTTTTTGAAATATTTACTAATGAAGGATTTACTATTAAATCGACACGAATAAGTTAAATATAGGTTTCAATCATTATCTTGAAAATTTAAGTCATTTACTCATCAAAATTTCCAACAAAAATTAAATTATCATAGCAAATAGATTATAAAATGGATCGGTTGATAACAAAGTGTAATTATAAAATGGATCTTTAGTTAATTATCAATGTTTATCAGAGTGGTATATTCATTTATTTTCAATAACAAGTCAAATCAAATAAGTTAAAAATAGTGCTACGATTTCAATTGCTTGCTCTTTCATTATTTGCAAGAAAAATTACACACCTAGCTAAGGTAAACTGAGGCCAGATATACCACCCATGCACTGCCTTTCGGGCTTATGTGAAGGGAGTACAGAGCATGGCGAGTGCACACACTTTCGTGCCTACACCTATCAACCGTAGGTGGTTTTTATTAAGTATGTTCTTGTTTATTCTCTTTTTTTACATGTGTTCCATACATGCATAACCGTGAGGACTTTAAAATGAGTATGAAAGCACATAATCAAAGATTCCAAGTAATTCACCCATGCATAACCGTGAGGACTTTTAAATGAGAGTGAATACTTTGGATGTTGTTGTTGTTGTTGTTATTATTATTATTATTTAAGAGAGAGAGTTTTGCAAAATAATCTTAGCACCATTTAACTTAGAAGACAAAAAAATGTTATATCTTTACCTCAAATCAACCACTTTTTAAAACAAAGCTTTTCAATTAGGATGTATTTCATAATTAACACGTATGAATCTTCCTATATACCAGTTAAACCATTGTTATTTGTAATCAAACTTCATTTTTATTTTTGTTAAGATAAATAAACTTTCTAAAATTTCAATTTAATAAGCCAAAACCATATATTTATCCTATAGCGTTTCTTTAAAAATAAATAAAAAATGCTTAAATAAAATTGTTTTTTTGTTTTTGAGACTTTTTAAAAAAAGTAAAAATAAATCATGAAAAATCGTAAATGAAGATGAATCCCCCCCCCCACATTTGATTTTGACAGTGTCCCCGCAGTCAACCCAAGTGGAAGGAGAAAAATAAAATAAAAATCCTATATTTACATGAAAGATTATTATTTACAAGAGATGAGAAAGTATACAGTCAAAAAGTAAATGAAACGGTCTTCTAAAGACCGATTCATTTGTCACGTCAAACGTGTAAGACATAGCTTGAGCACAAAAAACAAAATCGTAAAAGATTTTGAAGTAGATTGTCGATTTGGAAAAACGAATTTTGTTTTATTGAAAATCGTATAAGTGGTTTTATTTTCGATGATTTTTGGGGTCGATAAAATAATTGGTTGAAGTTCAAGTTTATTTTCACCAAATTGAAAGTCAAGTTCATCATCAACAAATTTTTCAAAATTATTGATTTCAAAATTGAAATGGTGATTTAAATCTTCCCCTTGAGAATTTAACAACTCATTTTCGTAAAATCCAAAGCAATTGTGTTCATTAAATTCGACTTCCTTCGTTGGATTATCAACAACTTCATTCTATGTAACAATTTCAAAATCCAAAGATGTTGTATTCAATTTTTCAGAAAAAGAAAGATCGAAATTTAAATTTGGTTTTACACCCTCAAATGAATTGAAATCAAACTCAACTACCGTATTTTTAACAACTTTGTTAAGATATTCATTTTCATTTTCAAAAGTTGTTTTTTGAAAATCATCAAATTGGGTAAAAGATGGATTATCACTCGACTCTACACAAACTGGGATTTGATTTTGTAGTACACATTGTTTGATATAAGCTTCAAACAACGAATCCGTGTGATCATCATAAATTTCATTCATTTTCTCAATAAAATTGAATTTATAGTTATTAACTTGAGGATTTTCAATTTGAAATTGTTGAGAACAAAGATTTTCAATCGTAACGTGGTTAAGATTATTCCCATTGCCAAATTCGTTTGAAACGTTGGTTTCATTTTCACTTTGACTTTGAAACTCATTTTGAAGTTCGAAATTGAATTGGCATGGGTTATTCTCGAAATTGTTTGCATTTTGAAGTGAATTCAAATTTTGATATCCTTGAAAACTTTGACTCGAGTTATCGCAAAAATACGAATTACACAAATCATTTATCATTTGATTTTTTTCTGTAGAGATTTCAAGTAAATACGAAATGCAATTTTCAAGATTCGAGGGTTGCTCGTTATTTTGAAAATTTTATGGTTCGAAATTTGAATCATTTATACATTAGTTGTTGTTAAAATATCCATACGAATTTGAAGTGAAATTTTATGGATTATATTAATTTTCACAACTATTGTAAAATTCAAGTGAATATGGAAATTCGAACATTTTCAAGATTGTTTTTGGTTTTTTTATAAAGGAAAAATATTTACAAATAAAATTATTTTTCAAAAGGGAAATTGATTTTCTTTTTTGCTTTTTTTTTTGGGTTTTCAAATTTTTCTTTGTCTTTGAAAAGGTTTAATCATTTTTTTTTGAATTTTGGTTTTTTTTATTTTTTTGATTGAAAATAATTCAAAAGGAAGGATTTAAAAACAAAATCAAGGAATATTTACAATTTTTGTTTTGGGTTTTGGATTTTGAAATTTATTTTCGTTTTTTCTTAAAATATGCATGAAATAGTGCAACTAAATTAATGCAAGGGCCTAATTACGAAGTATATATCCTAAGTTAACCTAAAATTATACAATCACAAATTGTTTTAAATCAACAAGATAGTTCTCAGCTAGGTAACGGATAGGAGTTATCGGTGCACCACGAATCAACGTAGCAATGCAGCCGAAGGTTTAAGTACCTTCAGAGGAACAACCACTATAATATTTACGAATCACCGTAATATTTATAAATGGTTGTTACTCTGCCGTAGCCTAGACACCAAGAAATTAAATTATTCAAAGAAGACAACTTGTCAATATAAAATTAAGTGTTATCGATGTCTAACTGTTATTACTAAACAAAATTCTAGGATAAAATGCAAAGCAGAAATTAAACGTGTATTAACAATGCAACTAAAATGAATCTTTTTTGTTTTTTTAACAAAATGCAAGCAAGCAACAATGCAAAGCAAATAAAACAATAGAAAATACTGCAAAAAAAATATAAGCAAATAATTTATTTTTTGGCAAGCACTTCACAGCAAGCAATTCTTTCAATTTGCTTTGGTAACCTGAAAATAAAAACAAGATATATACACAATCGAACTTTTTTTTTGAAATTTTTTTCCCTTTTGGAAGGCTTGAACGAAACTTAAAAGAAAAAACAAAAACTTTGAACACACATTAATTTTTATTTTTATTTTTTTGTCAAAGAAACCAAAGGTCGAAAGAAAGTTTTTTTTTGAAATCAAAACAAGACCGGGCCCAATTACAAAGTCCAATACCCAAACCACGTTCTATCCTATTTTACCGATACAATAAGTTAACTTAACCCACTTTCTCGTATTTTCCACAAAGAGCTAAATTCCAAAAATGGATTTTTTTGAATCGAAATCAACCTTCAAAATCGCAACTATGGGTT
The DNA here is from genome assembly GCA_030737815.1 of Allium fistulosum. Taxonomy (NCBI): domain Eukaryota; kingdom Viridiplantae; phylum Streptophyta; class Magnoliopsida; order Asparagales; family Amaryllidaceae; genus Allium; species Allium fistulosum. The sequence continues at coordinate 134,395,172 of CM060904.1, forward strand.
GTGAATTGGAGCTCGTGCTCATGGTTTTGTTTCTGCTGTTAGTCGAAGTGGAAGGAGGTGGAGATGGTTTCTGGATTCGAGGGGATTGGAGTGGAGTTGATCCGCGGTGGTGGGCCAAAGTCTAAAGGCGGTTAGATTTTGCAGTTGAGGGAGATTTGCAGTCGCGAGTGGAAGACAAAGCAGTTTGGTTTGTGGTGAGTATGACTGAGTTGCACTGATTATGACTGTTGTGGTAATGAGGTGATTGTATATGCCGTTGATTGTCAGTGGATGGCCACAGTTTCGGGTGCATGAAATGTAGCAGTTTTTTTATGGCAGTTTTGTTTTTATGGCCTTGGTTTGGGTTGCGGAGGTTGTAGCTTTGGTGTCACTGCACTTCGTAGTGATTTCACAGTAGTCAGTAGGAGTGTGGAAACTGTGATGGTGCAAGGTTAGTAGCAGTAGCAGTAGGATAGTGACAAGGAAGATTGCCAATTTGGTTTGATGGCAGAAAGGCAATGTGGATGTAGATGCGTGCACTGTTTTGTATTGATAGAAGTGTTCAGGTGGTTGAAGATGGAAGTGATGATTTGGCAATGAAGTGTGGTTGCTTTGTATAGGATATGTTAGGAAATTTGTTGATAAATGTTGGTGAATGTTAGGTGGAGGAAGTTTGTGATATGTGACGAGGAAATGTATGTTTGGGTTGTCTGAATATGTAGTGGAAATGTAAGGGATGTTGGAGTTTGTATGGTACTGTAAGGTGGAGATTATGTAGCAGTGAGAAGTGAGTGGATTTCTTGTTTGTTGAAGGGAGTAGTGGTGAATTTGGAGGGAAATGTGGTGGAATTGTTGTTGAAGTATGGTTGAAGTGGATCTGGAGTGTATAAGTGTGAACTTGAATGGAAGATGATTTGTAGTATGATAATGTGTACATGGGTTTTGGCAGAGTGTATGTACACTGAAGTTCGACTGTGATGTTCGTCAATGTGGAGTGTCAAGGGTTGATGGTGGTATGGTTGATTGGTGAAGGAGGTGATATATGCACAGGCAGTTTGGTTGATGAAGTAGAGTGGGTAAATGTTCTCAGTGGTGGGTTGCAGTAGGGCAGTGGGTGTAGTTGCAGTGTGATGGGTGATGAAGTTGTTGAGATGGTCAGAAGTGGTTTGGTTGGGTGGTTTGACACAATGGCAAGGGAAAAAAACAAAGAATGTGCAGAAAAGAAATGCAAACACAGAGCTATTAACAGTGAAACACAAATGCAAACGGCAAGCAAGATGAACAGAAACTGAAGCAAAATAATATCCAACAAAATGAAAACAAAAGGAATGAAATGCACACAAATGCAGTTTTAAACTAAAAACAGAAAACTAAAACGTGAAATGCAATGAATTCTTTTTTGTAAAAGAAATAGCAATGCAAAATAGAATGAAACAGACATGCACAAATGAAAAAGACACAAAAACAAACAAATGAACAAAACAAGCTATGAATTTTATTTTATTTTAAAAAAATGCAAGTTAACACACAACAGACACACAATAAAAGCAAATAAAAATAATTCGAAGAACAACAACTTGTTTAACGGTAAATTTTCTATCAAATTAGAAAACTACCGATAAATTTCAAATTAAATTTTAACCGCAAGCGCATGGTGTATGAATGTAGCACGTATGCGAGTACGGGTCGATCCATAGGGAATTGATGATTTTTAAAATTCTATTCAATCAAATTAACCAAAGTTGAAAGTTTGATTAGCCAAAAATGTAAGAAACTAAAAAAACTAGCAAAAGAAAAATAGATAAAAATATGAGAGTTAAATGACAAATTAGAGATAAATCCACTCTCTAGATCATATAACTCAACAATTATTGAAATAATGATCTCTTTTTTTGTCATAAGTGAGTTTAAATGATGTGTTTATCATAAGTATGGCTCATTTGTGCTATTAATTAGCTCAACATAAGCCATCAAACTATAACACAACCTTTAAACAACTTACTAACTCTCATGAAAATAACAACAAAGTTAAAAATGAAATCTATTTTAAGTATGGCCTATTAACTATTAATTAGAAATATAGACCATCAAATTTGAATTTCAAATCACTTTCTTATGCCGTAATCATATTTTGATGAAGAGGCATTTGTGTTAGTGATTGTTTAAGCATAACCTATTTGGTGTCAACAATATAGGCTATCAAATTCAAAACAAAAACAACAAATTAAACCACTTCAAGCATTGTCATTAAGCACAAAAAGGGAGTTATAATTATCAAAATATTGAAGCTACATGATTAGAGGCTTCATTACCTCTAAATTGAAGGAATTAGCCTCTCATATTTGTTATCAAAACAACAAATATAGCTTGCAACATGAAAAGAGAGAAAAGTAAAGAAAAAAACTATTCTAATTGCATGAAAAATAAATCTACACTACTAACATGAAAGTAAAGAAACAAAAGAAACATGGAAAAGAAAGAGAGCACTAATTAACATTGCATAGAAAAAATGAAAGTTATATGAAAATAAAAATGGCTAAGTAGCCATGGAAAAGAGAAAGAGAACTTGTGTTTTATTTTGAGCCTAAATTAAACTAAAGAGGGACTAAGAAGGAGGAAGAGATTACATGAAACATATGGGTATTTATACATGTATGAAACCCTAATTCATATTTTTGGGGAATGCCCAAAATGCCCATGAGGTAGTGTGGCCACCAAATAATCATTAGCATGTCATAATTCCCATTTAAGTGTACATGAAGCCATTAATTCCATAAGCATATGCATTAGGCTCTACTTTGTACATTAAGGTGGTAGGTAGGTGGGGTCCTCCATGATCTTCACTTTGAATTATTTCCATCTTCATTGCTTTGTGTTCTTTTTGTGCATGCATATCTTCTTTATGAAACAACTTGTAATTGAAATCAAAATCCTACAAAATAGTATGGAAATTTCTAATTAATTTTTCTGAAAGAAATATATGCACACAAATGATCGTTTTTCCCTATATAAAGATGGATAGTGACAATTTGGAATTAATATGGATTTTGGTTAAAACATGTTAAAATACCCAATACGATCATTTATTTAATTTAAATAGATTAAATATGGTGGTAAAAATATGCACATTTACGTGCACATCACAAAAGGATGGTAATAAGAATCTCAAAATAGAATAATCTTAAAACTTAATTATGTCTCATCTTATAAGCATATATATATATATATAACTCCAAAACTCAAACTCGCCAAAATGGCAAAACCTAGAATATATCCTCAAAACCAGGAAATCATCAAAACTCATAACTCAAGGAACTCAATAAGAGTTCAAAAACTCATAAATAAAATCACCATATATATAACATCTCATATAGCTCTAGGCTATCGATGTAATAAAGACATCTCAAAATGGTGAAATCACAATAAAACTTAGAAAACCCAGAAAACCGGGATTGGCCAGATCCCCGATTGCATGCCGAATCAATGTTGCACGTGCCAAACTCAGACTAGTACCATATATATAATTTAGGTACCCATCTCAGATGATTGAAGTCGTAAAACTCGGACATCCGAAGTCACAATATTGAAATGACCCGAAGTTAAATAGTACCAGTAAAACTCAGAATGTGTCACAAACTCTCAGATGGGAACCAGAAAAGTGTTAACGTGTGTCCCATACCACACGTTCGCACTCAACGGTTTACTAACTGCTAGTTAATGCCTCACTAGGAAAGAGAAATCATCAAAATCATGAAATCTCAAAAAGCTCATGATTTTCCTCGTATCATCAACAAGTATAAAAAGACCTCGTGATAGTTTCTCATAAACTATAATTCCTAAAATAGGTAATCTCAACTCAAAACTTGCCTCGTCTCATCGGCAAGTATAAAAAACGTCGTGATTGTTCTCATCGACCATAACTCCTAAAAGTAAGAGATCTCAAACTACGTAACTCGTCAAATATTGGCCACCTTAGAAAATTCCCAAAATAGGAATTATAAATCTCAAAACACGACATAAAATGGCAATCTCAAATATCAAATCAAAAAACTATAGTCTCGAATAACGTCGATCGTACAAGTCCAGAATTAACTGAAAAAGTAAACTCACATGTCCCATAACACATTTTTACTAAATCATTTAATTCTCTTTCTTATACACTCGAATAGTGCATAAATGTGTATTTTATATTTAAAATAATTTATTAGAGAAAACTAGCCTTTAAAACCATTTTCCGAAAAAGATTATTAAAAAATATATTTGAAATCCTCTTATTATAGAGAGTAAATAGATTTTATAACTTAAAAATAATTCAAAAAATATTATATAATAATTATTTTAAAAGCCATTTTATTTTAAAAATTATTTCAAAATCGTTTAGAGAAATCTGTGCTAAAAAACAATGAAAAACAAAGAAAATACCTCAAAACCGATATTCAAATTCATCTCAAATTTGAATTTCTAATTCACCTAAACTTGGCTAGCCTATTGTTCGGCAACATAGCCCTCAAAACAACACAAAATCATTATCAAATTCAAGAGAAAACGAAGGCAACACAAGCTAGAACAATCTACATAACTAGAGGGAAAAGGGCAGAAACAAGCAGGCACCAGGTCGACCATGTACACCCTATGTCGACCGTACGGTCGAACTTCATGGCTCCTTGGTCAACACCTAGGTCAACATGCCCGTCGAATTAGGCTACGTACTCTCTAGGTTAAATTTTGTAGCTTCATTTCGATTTTCCAATAGTGATTCGAGGTAGCAAATGGATGGATTATGCTAGAATATTTGTCATGCATATAATACAACATCTAAACTATGATCCAAAAAAGATCCAACAACAATTCATTAAGTGATCAGCCAGTTTCACTCACTGGAAGAAGCAACTAAGAAAAGATATAAACTATAAACAGAAACTTCTCCTAATTGTTTACAGTAAACTAAATTTCACCCAGATCTCTACATTGGAAGCATTATTACAGCTAGATTTGTGAGCTAACAAACTCACCTTGCATTAGTGAAGATACGAACCCGAATATATGTTGAAAGAAGCAAGCTTTGAGGAGGAAAGAGCTTCAAATAACCTATAGAACTTAAAAATAGTACATGCAAAAGGAAATTTACAGTAAATTAGAAAACCATTTCTCAAATTAGGATTTTGATGAAACTTTAGGTTTTTGGAGTTGATTACCTTTTGATTTACACCTTAGACTGTTAAAATTTCTGTTTGCTTGTATTAATTTGGAGTTTGGAAGCTTGGAATTGCAAAAATGGTGATTTTTCTTCTTTACATCAAAGAGGAAGAAGAAGAGGTGAGTATGAACGTACATGAACTCAATTCTCTCTCTCTTTTTTTTTTTTGAAATGCAAGCGGGGTTGGCTGGTCCCCTACCAGGATTTATTAAAGAAAAGGAAAGAGACACAACTATAACAAACTATAGTCGCGAAGAAGAAAAAAATAACAAGAAGAAAACAGTGAACGAAGAAGAGAAACTCCCCAAGCACTGAACAAGGACACAACACAAAAACAAACTGACCACACCAGAGTAAAAGAAAATGAGCAGCCCAAAAGTGCACAACAATAGTGTACAGGAGGGTGCACAAAACAGGGAAAAAACAGAGGGATCATGTCAAGTCCACATATCATGGCAGTGGGGGGAGAAACCCCGCCTGGAAAATCTCAAACCAGAGTTGATGTTTGCTTTGATCTTGACCCAGAGCTGGTGCGCCACACTGACGTCACCATCAAAGCATCTTGAATTCCTTTCCTTCCAGATAAGACGAACATAAATCTTCAAAACAAAAAAGATGATATCTTTACGGCCGCTGCTCCACTTAGTTGCATTCTTCAACACATACCACAGCCAAGAAGAATTACCATCATGTGTTGAAATACCAACCTTGTCCATCAGGGTACAAACCATATTAGTTAAATATTGACAGTCAAAATAAATATGATAACAAGTCTCAGGTTGCACATTGCAGAAGAGACACAGGTTGTCTATAAGCATCCCCTTGTCGACCAATCTATCCCTAGTTAGGATAGCACTATGTATTATTCTCCAAAGCATCAAGTTATCGCTTGCCGACGACTGAGTAGTCCAAATGACAGATGCCCAAGGAGAAGTAGAAATGGCTTCAGCATTTGAAAGAAAACCATAAACCCTACCTATACTGTGAGATTAGCCTTTCCAACATAGCTTAGACTCAAGCTCGATCCGAACATCATGTTGACGCATGCTCCTCCATAACGTGTTGACCACCTGATTACTGGAGGAAGGAGCACAAAGCTTCCCATGAAGTATATAATCAACAGCATGAGCATTATTACCAATTAAGGTCTGAAACTTTTCATGAGCTCGAACCATTTTGTTCAGCACCATACCCTCAAATAGCCAAGGGTCATTCCAAAAACTCACTGGGCAACCTGGAGACAAACTATACTTGACAAGAGGAAGGAAAGAGCTCCTCATATTGAGGATATTCCTCCATATCCAGCTCGTGCCTTGATTGATGTTCATATCCCAGAAGTTACCATTCTTTATTCTATAAGTCCAAACCCACTGCACCCATAGGCTATTTCTTTTGTGCAAAATTGCATCCACATGCGAACTAACAGCTGCTTTATTCCATAATGATATGCTGATGATGCCAAGCCCTCCCTTGCTAAGAGGCTTTTCAATGGAGGAATAAGACAGAGGGACCATTTTCCTATTGTGAATGTTTCCAGTCCAAAGGAATCGAAGAAGGGTAGCTCTAATCATGGAGAGCAACTTCTTAGGGAGGATATAAGTTCTTGTCCAATACACTGTCATAGAGAAGCACACAGACTTAACAAGCACCAATCTTCCAGCCATGAATAGGTATTTAGCAGTCCAGAAGTTTAGCTTGGATGTTATTTTATCATAAAGTTGTGAGCAATCAGCTTTAGTTACCCTAGACGTACACAAAGGTAAGCCAAGATAAGCCATATTATTTTCCATCCTCTGGTAGCCAGATAGACCAATCAACTCATCATTGGCAGGCCCAGAAATTCCAAAATTGAGGATATGGGACTTAGCCTTGTTAATCCGTAATCCAGTTGCTAGGAAGAAGGAATGGAGAGTGTCATTAATGGCAGTTATGGATTGGTGATTTGGCTTGGTAAAAATCAATATATCATCCGCAAAAAATAGGGAAGTGATATGAAGCTGCTTGCATTTGGGATGGTAAGAAATAGTCTTCTTTTCATATTCCACTGTTAGCATACAAGAAAGAGCTTCCATAACAACAATAAAGATGTAAGAAGAGATAGGGTCTCCCTGTCTGACTCCTTGCCTCCCTTTAAAATACCCCATAACCTTCCCGTTAAAACATAAAGAGTAAGCAGGGGTAGAAATGCAAACATATAGCCATGCAACAAAAACTTTGGGAAAACCCATTAAAGACAACACACGAACAATGGAGGACCATTGCAAGCTGTCAAAGGCCTTCTGAATGTCAAGCTTGATCATCGATCGAGGGGAAATATGACTTCTTCCATACCCATTAATAAGCTCATGGGCCATCATAATATTGTCAAGTATATTCCTATTGGGAAGAAAGGCAGATTGATTTGGAGAGACTAAAGAAGGCAGCACCTTTACAAGTCTTAAGGCAAGAATTTTAGAGACACACTTATACACAACATTGCAGCATGAAATGGGTCGAAGAGAGGAGACATTTTGGACTGGCCTTACTTTAGGAATGAGGACGAGATTGGTCGCATTTATTTCACCAAGCAGCCTGAAATGGTTGAAGAAGTTATGAATTGCCGTAGTGAAATCATGGCAAACTATATTCCAGCTAGACTTGAAGAAAACAACATTGAAGCCATCTGGTCCACCAGACGAGGTCGCTTTCAAGGAGAAAAGTGCATCTTTTATTTCCTGATCAGTAACTTGAGAAACAAGCATGTCCTTCATAGGTTGATCAAGTTGAGTTAGAGGTAGATTGTTAAGCCTGTCAAGGTCAGGTTCAAAGTCATCAAAGTTGCCAAGGAGCCTTGTGTAGTGCTGAAGCAAATGCCTGTCAATATCATTATCAGAAGTAAGCAGGGAGCCTTCATCGTCAAGGATGGAATGGATGTAGTTTCTGGCTTGATTATCTTTAATTGATGCATGGAAGTAGGCAGTGTTCCTATCTCCATCAGCCACCCACCTCTGATGCATCTTCTGCTTCAGCATACTTGCTTCAAAATCCAAAGCATCACTAAGCTTTTGGAATAGGACAGATTCAGCATGGGCATGAGCAGCATTGGTTGGATCACCATCCAAAAGCACTTGCGCTTCCAACAGCTGTTCTTTAATTGAATCTGAAAAAAGAGTTCCCTTACCAAACTTGTGAGAAGCCCGCCGTCTTAAAGCATGCTTAGTGGCCTTCAGCTTCCTGCACAAAATAAACATTGCATTTCCATTATAGTTAGCTGTCCAAGCATTAGTGACTATATTGCAGTACTGAGGATCAGAAACCCAAACATTAATGAAGAAAAATTAAACAGCCTAACTTGATTTAATTAAAACAAAACCAAAAATGTATACATACCTACACTATACAATAAAACAAATGCATTTTTCTTCAAATTTTTATACAAACAAATTATTTGAACTTACATACACATGAAATAAAATATTTTTCATCATATATTAATATAATCTTAGTTTTAAAATCATTTTCTTATAAAAATCCTTTATTTCACCAAAAATACACCATTTTCACAAACAAAGGCATAAATCCAAAATTTCAACTTCAAAAATTCATAAAAAATTATTTCCTTGCATATAAATTATAACAAACCATTTCAAACTCAATTTATAACCAAAACTCATTTTTTTTACCCAAATTCACCTTTTTATTTAAATAAACAACCTTCAAAAATCAAATACTTCTTTTAAAAATTACTAAATGAAGTGTTTGACAATAATTACAAGAATTATTTCATTTTCTCTAAATAAAATCATATTTCATTCATTATTCTCTCAAATGAACACAATAAAGTTTCCAAAACTTTATTTTCACATTTTATTTCTAAAATCCATTGTTTATTCCAAATAAACAATTTAAATCTCCAATTTTATTTTAATTCTCAATATTAATTTGTAACCACCATTATAGTTTAATATTTATAGGTAACCTCCAAAACCAGGGTTGTTACAGAACAAATTGAGAAATGGATTAAATGAAATAAAATTTGATTTAATGATGATTAAATAAATTGAATTGGATTTGAATATAACTAGATAAATTAGTAAAGTGGATTAATTCCACTTAAGTCATAAATGAATACGAACTTGAATTATAAGATGAAATACAATTTGAATTGTGAAAGAAATCGAATAAAAATAAAAGATAAGTTAAATTTATTTTATTAATTGAATTTGATTTAAATTGGATGTAAATAAATTAAATGAAAATTGAATGAGTTCAGTAAAATTGAATGTTTACTAATTTAATATAGAATAATTTAAGGAAATAAATTAAAAGATGATAATTAAATTAAATTAAGAGAAGTGAATAAAATTTATTATGATAAAAAGAAAATTTTAATATGAATTTGAGTGTAAATAAAATTTTCTTAAGTAAAGTTAATTATAGATTAATAAAGCGAATTATTTTATAAAATAAAATTCACTTAAGTAAAATTATTAATATGAATTTGAATAAATGAAATCAATTAATTAAGTGAATCAATAAATTAATATGAACTTAAGATATGAAGTAAAGTTAACAACAGACTAATGAAGCGAATTGTTTTATAAAATAAAATTCACTTAAGTAAAATTACTAATATGAATTTGAATAAATGAAATGATCTACTTAAGTGAATCAATGAATTAAAATGAACTTAAGATATGAAGTGATAATAATAAACTTAAATGGTTTGTAAATGATATTAGTATTAAAGAGAATATACTAAATGGTGATAAATGAATGTTAGCTTAAACAAGGTTAAATGGAATAATTTTATAAAATGGTTCATAAATAAATTTATATAAAATATGTTAAAAAAAGTGAAACAGTTGAAATTTAATAAATTTAATTGAATAAATTGAATGTAAATGATTTAGATGTGAATAAATTTAAAGTGGATCGATTAAATGTTAATAAAAATTGAATGTCAATAAAAATGAAGTGTATAAATTAGCTATGGGCGTTAGAAAATGTAAATTAACATAGTTATGAGTTAATTTGATTAATTGGATGAATATTGGTGGTTGAATAGTTTCATGTCTTACAAACTATTATTATTACTGTTTCGATTGCATATGATTGTTGTATGCTATGTATGTGTGCTTATGCTTATGATTTAGATTCAAAATTCATTCTATGTGAATCTATTTAACTCATATATGCTTTACATGTTTTCATGAGTAACTAATATTCTAACTTGAGTTGAGATAGGTATATATGAAGACCGTTTGGACATATAGTGGATTTTATTTTTCTTTTGCTTTCGCTTGCTTAATATGAGCGAACTCGCTCGTATTAATAATAATAAGGTACGTATCTCGGATAACATACCGTGCTTTTATATATTTCCCCATGGGATGCCTCATCATTGAGATGAGATGTATATTTGATATGTTTGGTATATATTATATTGTAAAAAAAAATCGATCGAGCCGTACAAAGAAGACTCTGCCGAAATTTTTCGTAAATCCGAGTGTTAGAAAAATTATAAGTTTTAAAATTTCTATAACTTGTTTCTCTATAAGGTTATAATTTCTGCAAAACCAACATCGAAGTAGTGTAGCAAGAGCGTATTAATGGTTTTGTAAATTAAATTTTAATGTTTTATAAGTTGATTGTTTTAAATAAAATATATTAAATGTTAAATTATGTACTTAGTCCCTTTTCAAGGACGAAAAGTTTTGAGTATGGGAGATTGTAACGACTCGTATTTTTAACTATTTAAGTTTTTAAATTTAATATGATTATTGGATAAAAATGGTTATAAATAAAAAATTAATGAACTATTAGTGTAGTTATTGGGTATGAATTTTAATAAAAAAATTTGAAATAAACAATTTCGATGATTTTGGCAATAATAACTATTAAAATGAAATTCTATGTATTTAATGTGTTTACAATTAGTAGTAGGCATTGAATGATAAATATTGGATTATTGTAAAATGGAAGTAGTTGTTTATTATTTGATTTCATTTTTAAAAGTAAATTTTATAAGTTAAATAACTTATGTTTCAAATAAGATAATTTATTGAATAATTAAATTGTTTAAATTTAATATTGGAATTATTTAAATAATTGAATCTTGAATTAATGTGAATGAAAATGATATCAAAAATTGATTAAATTTTATTTAAATATGAATAAGGATTATTAACATTTAAAATTGGATTTAAAAGTGAATAATTAGAAATTGGAAGGTTTTTATTTTAACTAACGTGTAAAAAGAGCCATTTTGGCCACTGTCTCGGATTTCGACGAAACCAGTTTCATTGGATCTGTATTATTGAATTATTGTAGGATTTCAAGTTTCATAGTGATCAGAATTGTCGTCTGGCCATGCGAGTTTGAAACGCATCGAAATTAGTTTAAGGAATTCGATTAAAATTAATCGATTTTGAAAAGCTATCTACTGAATACGATTGAGTTAAGCCTCGAAACTAGTTTCATTGTGTTCGAAATAAGGGTAAAACATTATGAATGCTAGGTGGCACGCTTTATTTAAAGTTCGGAAAATTCAAGTGTGTATTGGATCGAAAACTTATATAATAAGACGTCCATTTCGTTCAAAACTCTTGAGAGATTCTCGACTGCGTTCAACAATAGTTTAATACTCGAAAAACACCAAACTTCTCTCCTTGATATCTCTCAATTTGTCCATCAATTCAAAAACTTCCAAAAGCAAAGTTCTAGAGCTCGACAATCTCTATACATCCAAAGGCTGGTTCGAGTCGAAGCTTTATGAATTTGCCTGGATCTGGCTTTGCAGTCAGTGGATTTTATTGGGTTATTTCGGTGAAAGAATTTGGCGAAGGGGCTAGGGTTGCTGGCGATGGGTGAGGTGGTTGCGGTGCTTCAAATGGCAGTGGCTAATCAACGTCCAGTCGTCTCGTGTGGCATGCTTGGCGGAGTTCGAATGCAATGACGGGATCTCTGTTGCGTGCGGAGGATTTGAACGAGAGTGGGAGATTGGATGTGTAACATTTTATTATTATTTTTATTTTGTTAAGTTAATTTTATGATAATTATCGTTGTATTAATAAAAATCGTAACTTTTGCATACGAGGTCCGATTTGGGCGAAACAAGTCATTTTGGAATTGTATCGACATATTCTATAGCATGGAGTTAAAATTGTTACAATTCGCTTCATTCGAATTTTCAAATTCGAATGAAGATATGTTTTTATACGCTTATGAAATACTAGAATAGTTTTGTGTTAATTAAATTGAAATTCTGAAGTAATTTAAATTATTGATTGGTGTTTGGTGAATTTAACTAATATGGAAATTGTTATTCAAATTTATGTATTAGAAATTTTGAATTAACAATTAAATGGAAATTAGAATTAAAATACTAGTAAAATTTCCAATTATTGATAATTGGGTAATTGATGTGATTTATTAATTGTTTGGATGATTGTTTGTGATGAATGCTAATTGGTTGAGATTTTGGATGATTTGGATGTTTATTTATTTTATATATCCTTATATCACCTGTAAATTAATTGGCAGTATACAGAACTAATTATTTACATAATTTCGAATAAATCAAAAATAGGTTGAAATGATATATACCTATAATGATATATACCTATGACAATTTGATTTGGTTTGAAATGATATATATATATATATATCCTTATAATTAAAATTCAAATAACTATTCACTTGGCCATAGGGTAAATAACTATATACGAACACCGTTGGTCTATTTGAAATATATGAAATTTTTTAACTTTTTAAGGAATTAAGTTTTCAAATTTATATTTAATTTGATTAAATAAAACTTTTAAAATTTAAGTTTAAGATTTAATTATGTATTTAAAGTTTAATATATATATGGATTTTTGAATTTAAATTTTAAGATTTAACTTAGGTGTTTTATTTAGATTTAAAAATTAACTTAAGGTAATTTGATTCATTATAAAATAAACATTTAGTTAATAAAATAATTAGATTTTTATTTGATTTAATGTAAAAGTTTAATCCAAAATATTTTTATTTAATATAATATAAATACTTAATTTAATAAATAATTTAATTTTAATATAAGTTTTAAATTTTATTTAGATATTTATTTTTAATAAAATTTAAATTTAATTATATAAAGATTTATTATTTTTATAACTTTAATAAATATATTTTAATGATGATAAGTCTAAGTTTAAGATTTTATTAAGTTTTATTATTATGTAATATAAAGGATATAATTACGACATTTAGTTAATCAATTTGGGAAATTAAACTTAATAACTTGACTGTTGTTAATATCTATAAATTTAATTATTTAAGCTGTCATCTTAAATGATAAATATATTTGATGCTAATATTTAGAATTTGACGTAAGTTAAATTATTTCAATATGTTTTTATAAAATTACCACGGCGTGAAAAATATAATGATTTGTTGTTAAAGAGACTATGGCCGAATGGCATACTCTAAATCATATCGGAACCACTTTAACAACCATGTACGTGGTGGAGAATCTCGAATAAAGTACAGTGGATTGGCGAACGCTGTTGGAATAAAGTAAGAGAACGATGATCGATAGCCTTGACCTTCGGGTCATAATTAAAAAGACTAAAATAGGAGCCATAAATAGGCCAAGTGAGGTCGCTCCTCTGATCGAGCATATTTCTTCGATACCATATCTCTTACTTTTGTGATGGATTGGTAGCAACCTTTGATTATGGGAGTGTTGTTCAAGTTAGGCGGTGGCTACGGCTATGCGTTACCACCAGCCTGGTTCCGCAATCTAATAGAATCCTTCCGTGGGTATATCCTCGTGTGCCTTGTCATATTATCCCTAATTACGCCCACTACGACTTTTTGTACCTATGGAGTGCTCCCTAATAGCCCACCAGTATGCGGTGGGGTTTAAAGTATTGTATAGACTACGATGCTTATAAAAATGTGTTAAGTGGGTGGGTAATGCCTTAACGCTATTTTGAATATTTATTTTATTGATTAGACATTATATATGTTGCGTATTCTACTATATATAAATATTTTGACGGATCCTTAGGAGATGGAAAATACCGTAACATCTCTTAAGTTATTGCACATAGTTATACACTGGATAGGAGATGTGAAATCCTATAAACTTCTCTGACACTATTGCACTCATGTAATATGCGATATTTATTTGACACACATAAGAATATTTTAGTCCTTAGTCAAGTGTTTTGTCTTTTCATTATGCTCGGGTTGGCCTTGAGATTTCAGCTTATTGAAGATTAATTTCCAGAGGACGTAGAGGAAGATTTGGTGTAACGACCCAGATTTTCAGTCGTTTGATTTTGAACATTTAATGTAGTTTGAATGTTGAATTTGAAATGTAAATAAAATTTTAATATGAAGTTTATAGATCAAATAAGTGGAATAAAACTTAAATTCAAAATATAATGATTTATTGAATAAATTTAATTATTGAATTTATGATTGAAAATCATTGATATAATTGAATTTGTGTTAAATATAAATCAAAAACGATTTTTGATGTTGATAAAATTTCTATTGGAATTATAATTGCGTTAATAAGTTCTTAAAAACTGAAATTTCAAGTGATTTCGTAAATTTTTGAAACCGTCGATTTAATTGATGCATTAAAATAGTGATCCCAGACACAGTCTCGGATTTCAACGAAAGTAGTACCATTTGATCCATAATAATGTATTATTATCGAATTTCAAATTTTGCTTCGTTTGGATTTACCGTTTGGTCGTTTGGATTTACCGTTTGGTCGTGCGGTCGTGACATGGACGTTAGCGGGGCTAGGTGGAGAGTCGGGGAATGGTGGGAGATGGAAAGCGTGAGGTTGGGTATGTTCGGTGGTAGAGTGGTGGAGGACGATGTCATGATTCAAGTCAAGCTCGTGTGTATGCCCATAAACGCGTATTGGAAGGTAATTTAATTTAAAAACAATTTTTAAATTTAAGTTAATTTTTGATTAATTTATTTCTAATTTCATGAATTCATAATTAATATATATACGAAGTCCAAAATGAATATACAAGTCGAGTTTAGTTCATAGCTGGAAAATCTATGCAATAGGATTGGTTTGGGATTTTTCAGAATCGGCTGGGATTTTAGATAATTGAAAATCTAGATGACTGGATATTCAAAAATCAAGGTGAGTAAATCTCACTCATTTGGATAATTGGTGATATTTTAAAAAAGTTAAAACCATTTATTGATTGATTGGATGGTTGATATTTATTATTATCACTTGGATGTTATATTATATATATAGTAGATATATATAATATATATATATAATATATATATATTAGTAGTTGGATATTTTTCCTACCTATTGGAGCGGGTGAGACCCTATGAGCCTCGCATAATAGCAGATGGCCCTATATACCGTGATATCCCACCTCGGAGCAGGATTGGTATTTTATGTTATCAAACATCTATGGATGCAGAGAAACATATTGGAGGGATCCAACTGGATTCCTCAAAAATATATTAATTGTTTTCATATATAGTGATATATGATGTGAATTGATAATCTGTTTTAGATAGTTTGTGATTTGAATGTTTGAATGCTATAATAGCACTGGCCTTAGATTTTGATATTTTAAATACCATAAATATTATTTTAGGAATTTGAATGAATTTAAAAGAAGGTTTTGAATATTTATATCGAAATTTGGATTATTTCAAAGAAACTGATTTGGATAAAATAATAATTTGATTTTGGGTTGTACTTAACTATTCGTATAATGGTTTAAATTTGAGATTTTTAAATAATTTATACAACGGATTTTAACTATAAATATTTAAATGATATTTTTGGAAAATATGGATAAGGAGTTGAAATTGATATTAAAATATATTTGAAAAATTAAAGGGGTTTTATTAATAAATGGATTTATAAAATTAGATTTCATAAATGAGATTAGTTTTATAAACAATTGGAAACTCAAAGAGTTTATAAATTCATAAACAGTGTTTATATATAAAGGAAATGATTTTCAGTTGATAGATTGGAAATATAAATTTACGGTGTGAATTTATATCGATATATGGAAATTGGTTTTGAGAAAAATAGAGATTCCATTTTTGAAGTGTGAGAATGGTTAGGGAATCGAAATGAATTTGATGTATTATTAGTTGAGAGGGAATTATAAATTTAAATTGGTTAATGGAATGTTAAAAATATATTTTTAGTGAGAAGGTAAGTTGTTTAAAAGGAAAAAAAAATTATTCAAACAATGTAAATTAAATTTATTTTTGTACTGAAATACTATGGAAAGTGGATTTTTTTAAATATCTAATATTAACTGAAGCAAAATTATAATTTTTATAATAAGCTTCATAAATCGATTAGTTTTATTTAAAAATGAATTGGAAATGAGTTATCGATTTTTATTTAAAATGTTTTAATATTTTTAAATAATTATATAAATATGTATTAAAAATGAAGCTACCTGTCGTTCTATACCTTTTGAGCAGACAATAATTCAAACTTAACAAACCAAATTGTACGAAAGGACGAATAACTAGGGTGTAACGACCCAGAATTTTTAATAATTCAAAATTGAATATTTAATTAATTTTAAATATTAATAAGTGGAATTAATAAGTCGAATAATTTATTTTTCGAATATTGGATTTAATTTGACAATTAAATCGATAATTTAATGTTTGAAATCCAGAAAAAAATTTGAATATCGAGTTTAATATGATTGAAAATGATTTTTAAAATTTTATTTTATCATATTGGAGTTATAGAAAGGTTACATAACTTTTAAAACTGAATTTAAAGTTAATCTGTGAAAATTGAATATTTTAATATTTAACTATCGACTGTAAAATGGCCAATTTTTAAACAGTCTCAGAATTTAACAAAACTAGTTCCATTGGATCCGTAATAGTTAGTTATTACCAGATTTCAAATTTCGTAGCAATCGGAGTTACCGTTTGACCGTGGCAGCTCGAAACGCATTGAATCGTTTTTAATTTTAATTCGGCGAGTTAAAATAGCCATTTTTCAAAAAGTCTCGGATTTCGAAGAAACGAGTTTCATCGGATTCGTAATGTGATATTATTGTATGGTTTCAGATTTCAAGTCGATTGGATTTACCGTTTGTCCGGTACGAATTAAAACGCATCGAAATCGGTTTAAATCGGTTTAATTTAAATTGGTCGTTTGTTGCCATATCTCACACATACGATCGAATTAGCTTCCGAAACCTGTTCCATTGTGTCCGGAACACGGGATAAACCCTAGAAACGCCAGTTGCGGTGCGTAAATCGGATTTCGAAAAACCCGGATGAATAGTGTTCGAAATTTTTTCTATAAATAGGGCCATTTTATCACAAAACTAAAAAAAATAGGGTTTGAGAAACCCTAGCCGCCACCCTAGTTCTGAATGGCCAGAAAGCACCGAACTTCATCCTCTCCGATCTCTCAAACCGTCAACCAATTCAAGAAATTATCAACTAACAAATCGTAGAGGGCAGTGAGATTGACAAGTTCAACGGTCAGGATCGTTTAATTCGAAATGGATCGATGGCAATTCACGTTCAAGCCCCGTGCGTTCGAGTGCGTTTATTGGCGTCGATGGACGACCGGACCGGCCGTGGTTCATGGCGTGGCCATGGGGGAGATGGGCGCGCGACTGGGTGGTTGTTGATCGTGGTGGAAGTCGATGAGGAAGGGTGCGACGTCGAGATTTGCGAACGGGAGTTGGGTTCGTGCGCGTGATTTTGAACTGGAGGAAGAAGAA
The DNA here is from genome assembly GCA_030737815.1 of Allium fistulosum. NCBI lineage: Eukaryota > Viridiplantae > Streptophyta > Magnoliopsida > Asparagales > Amaryllidaceae > Allium > Allium fistulosum. The sequence goes on from CM060904.1 coordinate 134,413,100, forward strand.
CAAAGGTCACGGCCCTGATGTGGAGCAAGCTAATCCAACGGTTCAGATTAGATCTAGGTTTAAAAAATAAAATTAAAATTGTTAATTATTGTATTTTAATTCGTACGAACTTTAAAAATGTATAACTTCTTCATACGAGGTCGGAATCGGACAAAACGAATTGTGTTGCGTTCGTATCGTCGAGCACTATGCAATGGAGTTGGTTTGGAGTCGTTTGGAGCTAGCGAAAATTTCGGGTAAAATTAAACGCACGTTTAATTTTATTCGAAATAAAACGCTACGGATTGCTATCGGAAAATCACGGTGAGAACTTCTCACTCAATCGAACAGTATCGATGTTTATTTTAAATAGTTAGATTTAAAATTGTTGATTGTATGCCTGGATGATAATTTTATCTGTGTTGATTGATAAAATAGACATTATGCGCTGTTATTAAGCAAAGGTTAATTATAAAAACATATACCGCGAATATTTCACCATATCTGAAATTGGTATTATATATATATATATTGGCATATGTATATATTACAGTTGTTGATTTTCCCGCATTGTATAGCGGATGAGACCCTATCGCGTCGTATAATAACGGATAATATGTATGAACCCATATACCGCGATAATTCCGTACTGGAGCGGAATTGGTATTGTGCTAACATCTTTGGATGCAGGGGGACAGGTTGGAGGGATCCAACTGGATTCCTCAACTGTATTGATTGATTACAAATATTTTGATATTTGTTGATTTTCATATCGATATATGATGATTGATTTTCTGTGATTGATTGTTGGTGCTGTTGCATCATCGGATCCATTTTTGAAGATTAAAAATAACGTTTTTGATTTTAAAAGAGATTTTTAAAAGGATTTTTGAAAATAAACATCTTATTAAATTTTTGAATTGATTTATTTTTAATAAATAAACGTATAAATTTTAATGTTATAAAATTGTGATTTTTGTCAAATATGACCGAAAGGTGATTTTTGATATAAATAGTTAATAAATTTATAAAATGGTCTAAATTGGATTTTTTTTGAATTATTACAAACGATTTATATAAAAGATTCATAAAATTGATATTTATAAATCAAAAATATTGGAATTATTAAACAAGTTTATTAAGTGTTAAAAATGAAGTAAAAAATGGATTTTTTTCAAGTGAATAAAATTTATAAATTTATGAATTGTGAAGTTATAAAATAAATAGATTTTGTAAAATAAAAGATTTATAAGTAATTGACTTATAAATTAGATTTTTGATATGAAATTGAGTTATGAATTAAATTTGTTAATTCAGGGATTTTTTATAAATCGAAGTTTATAAATAGGGATAGAATTTATAGACATTGTTTATAAATTCGAAATCAATGAAATTTGATAAATTGAATATAGAAGTTTATTCAAGAAAGTATATTTGCGATTTCGGATAGCGAATTATTCTTGAAATAAATTGTGCAGAAATTGGGTTAGTGATTATATTCACGATTTTGGACAGTGAATATATATTATTGAATAAAATCGATATATTTTGGGAAAATGAATATTATCAAATGAAGAAATTATTTTAAAAGATGTTTTAAAACGTGTTAAGTGTCGAAACCATAGATTTTAACATTCATTGTTGAAATATACGTTTTCGAGAAATTTAAGGAAATGGTGGACTATAACACTGTTGTTATAGTAAATGGTTTCCGAAAGGAAATGTTTTATGTAGTATTGGGATTTACATATCTATCTAAATTTCGAGTCCCTATACTAGTGATTTTGAGTCGTCGTAATGATGTTTTACGTAACATTTGTTTTGACTCAAATAAAATTTGTGAAAGAGAATGATTTCCTTAAAGAATGAAATATTACTTAATTTTTTTTAAGTATATCGAATATTTTCAAATGTTGAAAATAAATAAGATTTGTGAATTACTTATTATTAAATAAGTATGGAAATGTTTTTCCAATATGAAATGAATGTTTTTTTTGAGAATTTATCTTTGTAAAGATAAATTGAAAGTGAATATTTGAAATCGGTTAAAAATCATATATCAGTAAATATTTTGAAAATATAAATTCACTATGGAATTTATAAACGGAAAGGGAAAATTTCTTAAAAATAAACGTTGATTTATTTTTTTTGAAGTGTGGAAAAAATATATCTAGTAAAGATATTTTTGGAAAATAAATAATTTGGAAAATTATTTGGAATCTGATGATGTTGCGCATCTCTATTGACAGCTAAATAACCGACTATCAATGTTTACCTTTGAATAGTATTTGCTGTGATTGCTTGAAATTGAATGCCACACTTATTTTTGAATAAGCGCTCAATATTCGGGTTAGCCGGGAAAGGACATTTGGGTCGTATAACCCATTCCGAATAAGTGATACGTCGAAATGAAATGCATTTGATGACCGGTGATTTCTTTTAAATACATTTCTGTTGGTGGCGAAGAATTTATTCTTTTTAGCTTAACACCCTTCTCTGAGACGTACGAGCTCAAAGGTTATGTAGTTGAATGTTATTAGTGATATACTCCCAATTTGGTAGTGTGGCATGCTGAGTAATGCTGTGAAATGATCATTGTTTGATCATTTGTGATAGGATCATTTGTTTGATCATTTATCTTGATAATCATTGCTTTGATCATTTGTTGACCCAAAGCACAACTTTTGTATAAAGCGTGGCTTTGTGGACGAGACTTCGTCAGACCTCACACCCCGAAAATGGTCAAAACAGGAAGGATGCGGCAAGGTTATTAGGAGGTAGCGCCCCTTTAGTGTATGTCATTCCTTCTGGATAGAGGTGGTATCATGGAATGGAGCCCAGATACTTAACCTATGTGGTTACTGCATTATTATTCTTATGTGGTTGTTGGAATCGAGGATCCTCGGAATAGATCGGTTACGATCGGGGGATGACATATTCGTGTCAGTAGTTACCCAGTTAGGGGTAACCCGGCCTTGTGTTGGCAGAGATCCGGTTAGGTTCTCGGGTCGTCTTTCCAGAGACGTACTCATGTGGCAATGGGAAGTTCCTTGGCCTGACCATTTGAAGGAAATCCAAAATCCAATACGCATCTTGTACGGTATTAGTTGTAGAACCTGCCATTTACTTATGGTGGTCACCACTGTTTAGATGGTAGCTATAGTAGGCATACGATAATGGTCGTATGTTGGCTAAGATTTATATTATACTTTCGAAATGATTTTTCTTCACCATGCACTAATAATAATATCAAAATGATTTGATTTTGCGTAGTAAGCATCTTTGACTATCATAAGGAGAAATCTCCTCCGATTCTGCGTTTGCATTGTGTGTGTGTGAGGGAGGCCTTATGGTAGTCTCATCTTCCAAAAGCATTGTGAATTGATTTTAAAATATCATATTATTTGTTTTAAAGATAAATAACTGTTTTAAGTTCTCACACCAGTCACATGACTGACTTGGAGTTTATTGTTCCCTTCCTAAAATCTGGGTGCCCACCAATTTCCACACGAGCAGTCTAGAGTTTGGTTATCAGGTTATTCTGGATCTTTGGAGTGCTATGGAGCTAAGGAGGGAGCTGCATATCGAGACGTACCACTTGTATATGATATTATACTATGTATTATTCCGCTGTGTATTCTGTATGAGGACAAGCTATATAACTGTCCATTGATGTATTGACTCTGTTGCCTATTGTTGTTGTAAACTCTGATGATGAATGTAATGTAATAAAGATAAGTTCTTTGTTTTTAATGATATTCATTTATCTATTATATGTTGTTCCGCTGCGATATGTGAGATTCTGTTATTGTTTCTGTTGTTCTTCTGCTTTTCTTTCTTTTCTGTCTTTTTCTTCTACCTCTTCTTTCTTAAACCCATAACGGTTCGGGTTTTCGGCATTCGATATTTCGGTAGAGGTTGGATAAATGTCGATTTTCGAAAGTCGAAAATTTAGACCGTTACAGTTGGTATCAGAGCATATGGTTAAGCGACAACCCTGCTCTGTTGGGTGTTACTCATTAGAGATGGAGTCAGCAGTACTCTAGAATGAGTTGAGTGTATTAATAGATATGAGTGCGTATTTGTTAATGAATATAAAATTGTTTTATATTGTGATGATTGGTTTGTTCAGTGGTATATGGATTCTGGTCGGTATCGTCGGAACAACTTTATCGATAGGGATCTCTAAACACTTATCCAAACAATTCGGCATGATATTGTTTTAAAATTTGGTAAATGAAATAATTTTACCTTGATTATATTTTATATATATAAAAGAAATAATTTTTCAGAATTATTAATGTCTATGTATGAATTAATTGTCTGGTTGTTGAATAAATTAAATAAATACAACCGTTACAAATGAAAATTTTTATAAGTAAAAGATTTATATATGTGATTTATAATCTGAAATAAAATTCCAGAGAAGTGTTTTGGAAGGATTGATATTTTGGAAAATTGTTTTGGAGAGATGAAGCTCTAAACTCTTTTCGGTCGCTGGAAAATAATTCCGATGATGACCGCGGCATCATTGGTGTTCATTTTCGGGTTTCCAAAAGAGGAAATTGCTGTTTGATTATTTTAAAATGGAAGTTGTTTGGAAAAAAAAAAATTGGATTTGGTTTTAGAAATTCAAAAGATGATTTGAATTAATTTAAAAAATGATTTTTGAAAGGTTGAAAAGACTCTGAAATCCTATATAAAAATATTTATGGGAATAATAAATAAGTTGTATAACTTATGAAAATGAGAAAATGTAAGTGAAACAAATGCTGTTGAAATTGGAATATAACTTAAGAGATGTTGAATAAAATTGATTTTGGTATCAAAGTAAAATAATGAAATCAATTAAATTGAATGGATGAGAACTTGAGTTATATAAATAAAATTCAGCTTGAAATGTTAATCAATTGAATGTAAATGAATTGATATGAAATAATGGATTTAAGTGTTAATTCATTGAAGCTAGTTGAATAAATTGAATGGAAGTCAATTAGTAAATGTAATTTAAAATGTTGAACCAAAATGAATGTAAATTAAATAATTTTGTCGTGTTGGATAAACATTGGTTGTTATATTGGATGTTGGTTGATTGTATGAAATTCATTAAGTATTAATGAAATTAAATTAGTGAAATGGAAGTTATGTAATTTTAATTCAAGTTGAAAGTGAAGTGGATTTAAACAGAATTGAATTCGATTTAAATTAAAAATGAATGAATGTTGATAAAATCCAATGTTAATGAATCAAATATGGATTAAATTGAAAACCAAATTCAATGAATTTGATGAGAATATTGATTTGGTTATGAATCTATTGGATGATAGTTGGATGATAGTTGTTTGATGTTTGCATTTGTTATTTTGTTGCATTTGCAATGTTGACATATGTAGTTATGTTGCTATATGATGTCTATTGATACTACCTTCATATATACATGTTCTCATATGTTTGATTTAGTGTTTAGTAGGTGCGGATGGCGTTGCTTCGCATTTGGAGCTCGCTTTTGCGCTATATTAGCTATATACGCTCGCTAAATAATAAATAAGGTACATATCTCGGATTACATATCGTACTTTTACACTTTTTCCCTGCGGGATGCCTCATCACTTGATGAGATGTATATTTGTGATATATATACACTGTCATTTTTTTTCGGATCGAGCCGCACAAAGGAGGCTATGGTGAATTTTTCCGAAAATTTAAGGCGTTAGAATATTTTTGAGAAATTTGAAAACTTTAAAAAAACTAAGTATGATTTGAAAACTTAGTAAAGATATTGAAAGAAGTTTAACTATGAATTTTTGGAAAAAGTTAAACACTTAAGAGATTTGTGAATCTAATTTGAACGATTTGTTTTTGGAAGTTAATGAATTCTGTAACTCTTTCTTACTTTGTAATTTCGAGGATGAAATTCTTTTAAGGGGGAAGTCTGTAACGACCCAGAATTTTTAATAATTCAAAATTGAGTATTTAATTAATTTTAAATATTAATAAGTGGAATTAATAAGTCGAATCGAATATTGGATTTAATTTGACAATTAAATCGATAATTTAATGTTTGAAATCCAGAAAAAAATTTGAATATCGAGTTTAATATGATTGAAAATGATTTTTAAAATTTTATTTTATCATATTGGAGTTATAGAAAGGTTACAGAACTTTTAAAACTGAATTTAAAGTTAATCTGTGAAAATTGAATATTTTAATATTTAATTATCGATTGTAAACTGGCCAATTTTTGAACAGTCTTAGAATTGAACGAAACTAGTTCCATTGGATCCGTAATAGTTAGTTATTATCGGATTTCAAATTTCGTAGCAATCGGAGTTACCGTTTGACCGTGGCAGCTCGAAACGCATTGAATCGTTTTTAATTTTAATTCGGCGAGTTAAAATAGCCATTTTTCAAAAAGTCTCAGATTTCGACGAAACTAGTTTCATCAGATCCGTAATGTGATATTATTGTATGGTTTCAAATTTCAAGTCGATTGGATTTACCGTTTGTCCGGTACGAATTAAAACGCATCGAAATCGGTTTAGGTTTAATTTAAATTGGTCGTTTGTTGCCATATCTCACACATACGATCGAATTAGCTTCCAAAACTTGTTCCATTGTGTCCGGAACGTGGGATAAACCCTAGAAACGCTAGTTGCGGCGCGTAAATCGGATTTCGGAAAACCCGGATGAATAGTGTTCGAAAATTTTTCTATAAATAGGGCCATTTTATCACAAAACTAAAAAAAAAATAGGGTTTGAGAAACCCTAGCCGCCACCCTAGTTCTGAACGGCCAGAAAGCACCGAACTTCATCCTCTCCGATCTCTCAAACCGTCAACCAATTCAAGAAATTATCAACTAACAAATCGTAGAGGGCAGTGAGATTGACAAGTTCAACGGTCAAGGTCGTTTAATTCGAAATGGATCGATGGCAATTCGCGTTCAAGCCCCGTGCGTTCGAGTGCATTTATTGGCGTCGATGGGCGACCGGACCGGCCGTGGTTCATGGCGTGGGCGTGGGGGAGATGGGCGCGCGACTGGGTGGTTGTTGATCGTGGTGGAAGTCGATGAGGAAGGGTGCGACGTCGAGATTTGCGAACGGGAGTTGGGTTCGTGCGCGTGATTTTGAACTGGGGGAAGAAGAACAAAGGTCACGGCCCTGATGTGGAGCAAGCTAATCCAACAGTTCAGATTAGATCTAGGTTTAAAAAATAAAAATAAAATAGTTAATTATTGTATTTTAATTCGTACGAACTTTAAAAATGTATAACTTCTTCATACGAGGTCAGAATCGGACGAAACGAATTGCGTTGCGTTCGTATCGTCGAGAAATACGCAATGGAGTTGGTTTGGAGTCGTTTGGAGTTAGCGAAAATTTCTGGTAAAATTAAACGCACGTTTAATTTTATTCGAAATAAAACGCTACGGATTGCTATCGGAAAATCACGGTGAGAACTTCTCACTCAATCGAACAGTATCGATGTTTATTTTAAATAGTTAGATTTAAAATTGTTGATTGTATGCCTGGATGATAATTTTATCTGTGTTGATTAATAAAATAGACATTATGCGCTGTTATTAAGCAGAGGTTAATTATAAAAACATATACCGCGAATATTTCACCGTATGTGAAATTAGTATTATTATATATAGATATATAGCAATATATATATTGGCATATGTATATATTGCAGTTGTTGATTTTCCCGCATTGTATAGCGGATGAGACCCTATCACGCCGTATAATAACGGATAATATGTATGAACTCATATACCGCGATAATTCCGTACTAGAGCGGAATTGGTATTGTGCTAACATCTTTGGATGCAGGGGGACAGGTTGGAGGGATCCAACTGGATTCCTCAACTGTATTGATTGATTACAAATATTTTGATATTTGTTGATTTTCATATCGATATATGATGATTGATTTTCTGTGATTGATTGTTGGTGCTGTTGCATCATCGAATCCATTTTTAAAGATTAAAAATAACTTTTTTGATTTTAAAAGAGATTTTTAAAAGGATTTTTGAAAATAAACATCTTATTAAATTTTTGAATTGATTTATTTTTAATAAATAAACGTATAAATTTTAATGTTATAAAATTGTGATTTTTGTCAAATATGACCGAAAGGTGATTTTTGATATAAATAGTTAATAAATTTATAAAATGGTCTAAATTGGGATTTTTTTTTGAATTATTACAAACGATTTATGTAAAAGATTCATAAAATTGATATTTATAAATAAAAAATATTGGAATTATTAAACAAGTTTATTAAGTGTTAAAAATGAAGTATAAAAATGGATTTTTTTCAAGTGAATAAAATTTATAAATTTATGAATTGTGAAGTTATAAAATAAATAGATTTTGTAAAATAAAAGATTTATAAGTAATTGACTTATAAATTAGATTTTTGATATGAAATCGAGTTATGAATCAAAATTTGTTAATTCAGGGATTTTTTATAAATCGAAGTTTATAAATAGGGATAGAATTTATAGACATTGTTTATAAATTCGAAATCAATGAAATTTGATAAATTGAATATAGAAGTTTATTCAAGGAAGTATATTCGCGATTTCGGATTGCGAATTATTCTTGAAATAAATTGTGTAGAAATTGGGTTAGTGATTATATTCACGATTTTGGACAGTGAATATATATTATTGAATAAAATCAATATATTTTGGGAAAATGAATATTATCAAATGAAGAAATTGTTTTAAAAGATGTTTTAAAACATGTTAAGTGTCGAAACCATAGATTTCAACATTCATTGTTGAAATAGACGTTTTCGAGAAATTTAAGGAAATGGTGGACTATAACACAGTTGTTATATAAAATGGTTTCCGAAAGGAAATGTTTTATGTAGTATTGGGATTTACATATCTATCCAAATTTCGAGTCCCTATACTAGTGATTTTGAGTCGTCGTAATGATGTTTTACGTAACATTTGTTTTGACTCAAATAAAATTTGTGAAAGAGAATGATTTCCTTAAAGAATGAAATATTACTTAATTTTGTTTAAGTATATCGAATATTTTCAAATGTTGAAAATAAATAAGATTTGTGAATTACTTATTATTAAATAAGTATGGAAACGTTTTTCCAATTTGAAATGAATGTTTTTTTGAGAATTTATCTTTGTAAAGATAAATTGAAAGTGAATATTTGAAATCAATTAAAAATCGTATATCAGTAGATATTTTGAAAATATAAATTCACTATGGAATTTATAAACGGAAAGGGAAAATTTCTTAAAAATAAACGTTGATTTTTTTTTGAAGTGTGGAAAAAATATATCTAGTAAAGATATTTTTGGAAAATAAATAATTTGGAAAATTATTTGGAATCTGATGATGTTGCGCATCTCTATTGACAGTTAAATAACCGACTATCAATGTTTACCTTTGAATGGTATTTGCTGTGATTGCTTGAAATTGAATGCCAGACTTATTTTTGAATAAGCGCTCACTATTCGGGTTAGCCGGGAAAGGACATTTGGGTCGTATAACCCATTCCGAATATGTGATACGTCGAAATGAAATGCATTTGATGACCGATGTTGAAGACCGGATATTTTTGAAAATGGATGGATTACCGTCGAGTTACTCTACATTGGCTGATCTCCGATTAGAGGTTTTATCACCCTTAGTGACGGGAAGTCCTGACGTGATTAGAAATTATCTGGATTGCAAGGACTTCTTTGTAAGTGCCTTCGGTTCTATTCCAGCCCGGAACAGACTTGTATGGATTGTATGTCTGACATTACAAATTGAGATATAAAGCTGATTTCTTTTAAATACATTTCTGTTGGTGGCGAAGAATTTATTCTTTTAGCTTAACACCCTTCTCTGAGACGTATGAGCTCAGAGGTTATGTAGTTGAATGTTATTAGTGATATACTCCCAATTTGGTAGTGTGGCATGCTGAGTAATGCTGTGAAATGATCATTGTTTGATCATTTGTGATAGGATCATTTGTTTGATCATTTATCTTGATGATCATTGCTTTGATCATTTGTTGACCCAAAGCACAACTTTTGTATAAAGCGTGGCTTTGTGGACGAGACTTCGTCGGACCTCACACCCCGGAAATGGTCAAAACAGGAAGGATGCGGCAAGGTTATTAGGGGGTAGCGCCCCTTTAATGTATGTCATTCCTTCTGGATAGAGGTGGTATCATGGAATGGAGCCCAGATACTTAACCTATGTGGTTACTGCATTATTATTCTTATGTGGTTGTTGGAATCGAGGATCCTCGGAATAGATCGGTTACGATCGGGGGATGACATATTCGTGTCAGTAGTTACCCAGTTAGGGGTAACCCGACCTTGTGTTGGCAGAGATCCGGTTAGGTTCTCTGGTCGTCTTTCCAGAGACGTACTCATGTGGCAATGGGAAGTTCCTTGGCTTGACCATTTGATGGAAATCCAAAATCCAATATGCATCTTGTACAGTATTAGTTGTAGAACCTGCCATTTACTTATGGTGGTCACCACTGTTTAGATGGTAGCTACAGTAGGCATACGATAATGGTCGTATGTTGGCTAAGATTTATATTATACTTTCGAAATGATTTTTCTTCACTATGCACTAATAATAATATCAAAATGATTTGATTTTGCGTAGTAAGCATCTTTGACTATCATAAGGAGAAATCTCCTCCGATTCTGCGTTTGCATTGTGTGTGTGTGTGGAAGGCCTTATGGTAGTCTCATCTTTCAAAAGCATTGCGAATTGATTTTAAAATATCATATTATTTGTTTTAAAGATAAATAATTGTTTTAAGTTCTCACCAGTCACATGACTGACCTGGAGTTTATTGTTCCCTTCCTAAACTCTGGGTGCCCACCAATTTCCACACGGGCGGTCTAGAGTTTGGTTATCAGGTTATTCTGGATCTTTGGAGTGCTATGGAGCTCAGGAGGGAGCTGCATATCGAGACGTACCACTTGTATATGATATTATACTATGTATTATTCCGTTGTGTATTCTGTATGAGGACAAGTTATATAACTGTCCATTGATGTATTGACTCTGTTGCCTATTGTTGTTGTAAACTCTGATGTTGAATGTAATGTAATAACAGATAAGTTCTTTGTTTTTAATGATATTCATTTATCTATTATATGTTGTTCCGTTGCGATATGTGAGATTCTGTTATTGTTTCTGTTGTTCTTCTGCTTTTCTTTCTTTTCTGTCTTTTTCTTCTACCTCTTCTTTCTTAAACCCATAACGGTTCGGGTTTTCGGCATTCGATATTTCGGCAGAGGTTGGATAAATGTCGATTTTCGAAAGTCGAAAATCTAGACCGTTACATAGGGTTAAGGAAGAAGAGATGGAAGAAAAAGAAAACAATAACATAGAATCTCACAATCACAGCGCAATAAAATATAATATATAATAACAGATCTTTATATAAGGAAAACTATAACTGTTAATATACATACAATCATCAAAGTACAACAATCTATACACCAATATAGACGGTTATTATAACTTGTCCTCTCAAGTGCTGACAATACAGTCTACACACTCAATGGAATATGATCAAATACATGATATACGCCTGGAACTCCTCCACCTTGTCTCCTGAGCTCCATAGCATCCTAACTTGAATCTGTAATACTCGGTCTGGCTCGAGCATTATAATAAATAACACCCGAGTCAGTCTGGGAAACAGCTTGAGAAAACACACTCAATTTGAATTTAATTATATTTCAAAATCTTTTGAAAAACAAAAGGTATCTTGTAAGATCATGTCAAACATAAACACAACAGGTTTATACCTTACGATAACCAAAACATTTTACATCAAAATCATCTGATATTATAATAGTGTCTATAGAAAGTAAATTAGAAAATAGCTGAAATGCTTGCATCTCACGTTTCAACAATATTTGGTATACAATCAAAACCGTACAGGCTCGAACTAGATATCGCATTCCATACATTGACTGGGCTATCGGACTACCGCCCGTCACAGCACATCTTTAGAAAAATGTATCGAGGGCCACGGTTGGATCCTCTACCAACATAGGACCGGCCTAACCCTAAACTGGATAGTACCGAATATGTTATCAGCCAGGGTGTTCCCCCTCCCCCAATCGAGCGCTCTCTTTTACATGCACAAACATATCCATTATTTTAATACAATATATTCGTGGGTATCTAGAAAGATGATAACATACGCTACTTGGGTACGACCCATTTAGCCCTGCTGCATCTCCGATGTTTTAGTCATTCCCGGTTGATGAGGCTTGAGGCTACATTTTACCTTTCTAGAACATTTACACTTAGAATGCTTATCGCCCTTCAATGGCGATGTTTTGATACCATTCGTCCATACAAGTTGTTCTGGGTCTGAACAAACCGAATCTCCAAGAGCACCGACTTTATTATCATCACGATATTTCCATTCATAATGCACAAATCCAATCGCAGTGGTTTTCGGATAATTAAATCCAATCCCAGTCTCTTCGAAATGATCAACGAATTTGGCCAGATTTGATAATCGGTTGTTTAACTATCAAATAACATCCATAAGCATTCATTAGGCCTAATTTTATAAATCTTTCAAAATCATCCATTTCAAAATAACCTTACAAAGATATATATTCATCTCTTTTAATATTTGAAAACAATTTCAAATATTTATATCCATAACAGGATAATTTCAAAACCATCTCAATACTTCGAAATACTTTCTTCCAATTCCATTTGTAATTCAACACTTTCGAAAATATTTCTACTATAATAATCTCGTAGTTAAAATAGTTTAAACCCTTCCATTCCACTTAGGAAATATTTATAACTCTTTTTACCATTTTATTTCCAATACTTACAAAAATATTCCATTTATTTCCTATTTCCCAAAATCCTTTACAATTGACTTGTAAATTCCTTAATTCATTTATAAAGGATTCTATAAGTCCTCGAAATTCATTAATTTATTTCCTTTAATATTTCAAAATTGATTACACTTGTATATAATTCCAACCATCCATTTCTAAGTTCACTTATAAATTCTAATTCATCTTTCAAAGTTTCTCTTATTTCAACGATACGGAAATTTCCTTAAATTTTCTAGAATTCCAATTCAAGATTTCTCTCATAAAAGTCATATCCATTAAATAAACTCGTTTACAAATCTCGAGAGAACTTATAAATAAGATAAAATTATTTCAAAACTTATATATATATGTAATGACCCGAGAATTTTAATGGTTTTTATAACGTAATTAACTAAAATTTTCTTGAAATTTTAAATACTGAAATTTTGAACTAAAAATTTGATATTTGAAATACGTCTATTTAATTATAGTAAATGGTAAAATTTTAATTTAAATATGATAGTTAGTTTATTTGTGAATTTTCAAAATTTAATTTAATTGGTTAAATTGTTGAAAATTTAAATATTTTTCGAAATCTGAATATTTTTATACAATAAAAATGTAAACCATTTTCTGAGTGAGATATCGTAATTCATTTCATCAAACTTGGAATTCTATAGCTCCGTTTATCTTATTTTCGGCGTTGTAGCGGCATTTTCGGTAGCGGAAAATTCGAGTTTTTAAAACTTGATTGTATCATTGATATATGTGTACCATTCTTTTCGCTTCGTCGTGCTGATATCAGTAGTATATTTATTTCTATATTTTGAGGTCCGGTACGCAATGGAAATGATAAAACAGTTCGTCGTATCGGTACCGTATGGGTCACTTTTTATTTTCCTTTTCAAACTTCAACCGTGTAATCCAAGCAACATTCAATTGCTTTAAGTTTTCATCAAATCAAAGGGCTTGACCTTTGCAACTACATTTATTTTTATATATATTCACTAAGGCCTCTTCATTTTTTTGCCTCGCTGTTCACTCAAAAAAAGGTACATTTCATATTTCTTTTATTCTTCTTCTCCTCTATAGTTTTTCCATTTCTCCTTCAATTGTTTCGCCAAGTCTCCCACTTCAAACCCAGACCTTCATGCCTCTTTTTTTCCCAAGCTCGGACTCGTGTTCGACCCACTTCCCCAAAGCTAACCCACGCCGTCCCCATGAAACCATCACCAAAGCACTTTGCGCCTCTAAAAACCCGAGTTCACCTACCTTCTCCCCCAAGCTTGACCCGTGTCGCCTCCTACCAGACCTGAAACTACCTAAAACCCAAACCAAAATCCAAGGCGCCTACACCTTGGACCCACATCCACACGCACGACCTCCCTCTTCCACCACGGCACCACCTAGTGCCGCAGTCCAGCGCTACAACCACACAACTCGCCACCCTGACATCTCCATGACCCAAGAACCTCCCAACGCAGAGCTGCACTGACCACCACCCTGTGTCCACTACTCTCATCCGAAGCCAACCCAAGTTTCCTTCATAAAAACCCAAGCCCGACCTAAGTTTTTCCCCTTCATGACCGAAGCATCCCCAGCCTCAACCAAAAACCCGATGCAAACCCACCCATAACCTACTCTGTTAAATATTTTGTTATGCTCGGCTAATTGGATCTTGCTTTCTCTCCTAATATATATATATATATGATGTTGTTATATATATATTCATGTTGTTGTTCGCACACACACACATATATATGTGTGTGTGTTTTAGCTTTGGTTTTTGTGCTTGCCTAAAGTAGTGTATGAAATATATTATCTTATATATATATATATATTGCTTGCATGCGTATTTCCAACATACTAGTTACGCGCACACGCACACACAAATATATATATATATATATATATATATATATATATATATATTATGTGAGGGCATTCGAACCCAATATATGCTGTTCTTTGATCCATACCATGATTAAAAGCATACATATATGTCACAGCCTATTTATATGTGTTGTGCGTGTCAGGTTAATATATATAAACTTGTCTATATGTATTGTGAGTAAGTTGCACATGTTTGGGTGGAAGGAAACTATATTAGTCTTAAATTCAAGATTTTTTGCTGCTGCATAATATACATATACATATATATATACACATATTTCCTTCAACGTTTGGAAAAAACAAATGTGTATATGTATATCGTATATGTATATGTATATGTATATGTATATGTATATGTATATTTGTTTTGTTTCCATCGACTTATCGTGCTAAATTCCATTTTTCTGCTTATCGCAGCTATTTGACTTGTCTGCCTGATTCGTGTCAGTGTCCATTGCATTGTTCTTTATCTTACTTGTTTTCCATCGTTCTCTAGCCACAAAAGGTGAGAAATCACTCACGATAAATGTTCTTATGCTTAGTAAATTGATTTCATAGGAAATGAAAATTTAAATGTATTATTGAAATTGAGTTGTTAGTTATTAACTATTAAATATGATATGTTGATCATTTCAATTGATTACTTATGTAAATTGACACCATTACATGTTAGTTGTCTATTATATTTAATTGTTATTATTATCGATCGCATATGCTAGTAATTGTTATGATATGTTATGTTATTTTATTATTCTCACTCTGTAAGTTTCCTTGGTTTAGGAATCACTATGGGTTGAAATGATACATACCCGAATGGACTTTAGCATAGGGGAAAATCGTTATGGGTTGAAACGATTGACCCTAAGCTGTTTTCATTTGAGTATTGAATCTATGGGATTGCAGGTTTAAATGATATAAACCCGTAAATTTAAATTATTGCTGATCGAAATGATAGATATCAGTATCACTTGACCATAGGGTAGAAAATTATATATGGATATCGTTGGTATATTTTTGAAAATGATTTCCAATGTTTTAAAGGGATATATATGAGTTTTATTTTGAAATATAATAAATATTCTATTTTAATACTGTAAAATTTAGAATTTTAAAATGTGTGATTTTGCAAATGTTAAAGTTATAAGTTTAGTTAAATGTTATTTATAAAATTTTACTTATAGTTTAATTTTTTCTAAAATATGTAATAAAGATTTAAATAGGAGGTTTTTAATTATATAAAGTTAATTTTTAATTTAACATATAATATTTTTAAAAGGTTTATTTAAATTTATATTTAAATTAGATTTTTAACTTTAATAAATTAAGAAAGTTAGAAAGGTAAATTGAAATTCATTTGTAACTTAATTTGATTAATAATTGAATTTAAATAAGGATTCATTCATGACTTAATGATTTTGGAAATGATTTATAATTTGTTTTAATAAAAGGTGATTAAATGAATACTTTAGAATTTAAATAAAATTCAAAATTAAATATTTTATTTTGATTTAAACTTGTATTTGAGATTCTATTTAAATATGTATAAAGCGATTTTATAAAATGACAACGGTGTGAAATAAGCGCTTGGTTATTAAAGCGACCGGGGTCGAGTATTGTCATACTCTTTGCCAATACCAAAAACCACTTTAACAACTATATACATGGTGGAGATTCCAGAATGAAGTAGGATGGTTTGGAAAACGATATTGTATGGGTGTTTACGTAGCCCTGGCCCCCGCGAGTCAGCTTTATGTGGCTAAAACATAAGCCATGCCGGGCCAAGTGAAGTCATTCCTCCAATCGGACACATTTCTTCGAAACCGTTCTATTAATTTGTGATTAATTTGGTATGCACCTTTGATATGGGAGTGTGTCTCGAGATAGGCGGTAGTAGCTGCTAGACGTTACCACCAGTCCAGATCTACAAAATGGTAGAATACTACCATAGGCAGTGCCTCGTGTACCTTGTCACGTGCCTTATTGTGCCTCATACGGGTTTGTTTTTGCCATAACTATGGAGTGCTCACTGAGTAAACTTCCAGTTTATGGAGGAGCTTACAGTATCTGTATAGACAACGAGAATATATAAAAATGTGTTAAGGGGATATGGATAACGCTTAACGCTATTTTGATATTTTACTTTACTGTAGAAATTATATATGTAGCGCATTGTATTATGTTTGTAGATAGTTTATCGGATCCTTAAAGGATGGAATCCCAACATCCCTTTAAGTTATATTGCATTTACTTGACATTTCACTTGAGCTTGATTTATCTGCATAAGACTGTTAATCCTGACTCGAGTGTTTTGTTTTTGCCTTATGTTCGGGTCAGCCTGAGAGTCACAGCTTTTGAGACCCATCTTTTGGAGCTTGGAGTTCGCTTGGAAGATCTATCTTATTTTAAAGGATGGAATCCCAACATCCCTTTAAGTTATATCGCATTTACATGACATTTCACTTGAGCTTGATTTATCTGCATAAGAATGTTAATCCTGACTCGAGTGTTTTGTTTTTGCTTTATGTTCGGGTCATCCTGAGAGTCACAGCTTTTGAGACCCATCTTTTGGAACTTGGAGTTCGCTTGGAAGATCAATCTTATCTATTCCAGCTTTTAGTTTATTTCTATTAGTTCGTGTTGTATGTTTCAGACTTCTCATTTACTTTTGTGTTAGAGACTTTTGTGTATTGGGATTTTTGATGTATTCTGTTTTGGACTATGTTATTTCTATAGTAGCTTCATGAGCTACTATTTATCTTTCCGCTGCTATTTGTTGTAAAACTCTGTGTCTGTAATTCTGTAATTGATTTATTTACTGAATATGCTAAGTTATGCCAAAAATCTGTTATTTTGAGCAATTCAAGTCCAATATGTATGTCTACTTATGCACTTGAAAGTTTCAAAATGACGGGACCTTACAGTTGGTATCAGAGCTCTGGTTTAGGCAAAATTATATGGAGTAAAAACTCATTAGAAATAGAGTAGTGATACCCTAGAATGAGTTAAATTGATTTCAGAATCATACTCGTTTATGCTTGAATTCTTAGTTAAAATTTTCTTAGGATTTCCTTTGAATTTTGAAACTTTACTCGTGCTCTAAAATATATTCTTGTCTTTTCTAGATGAGTAACAATAGGAATGTTCGTGGTAGGTGTCGTGGAAATGCCAATACACCACCTTTTGCTCCCGCACCACTGGTTGCCCCTATTCCACCAGTTATTTCTCCTATTCCACCTATTCAGCCTGTTAGATTCACTCGGCTTTTTATGGAGTACACTTAGCTTGGGGTACTAAGTTGACTAGAGCCGAGAGCATTATCGAGGCCCAATAGTGGCTGAAGAGTCTTGAGAGGATTTTCACTGGCCTTGAGATTATCAATGCTCAGAAACTTCATTTAGCTACTTGGAAGTTATATGAATCCACCGAAGGTTGGTGGGAATTTGTTACCACTCAGACTGTCGAATTTAATATCTATTGGGAGCAGTTGAGGTGAGATTCTTTGTGTCCATTTCTAGCTTATTTCTATTGAATCTATTTCTTTTAAATTTATCTCTTTGAACTTTATCTTTGTCTTATCGTGAAATCTTTCTTCCCAGGGATTCTTTTGTAGCAAAACGGATGCCCGAAGCCGGGAAATCCCAGTTATACAGAGTATTCATGGATCATGAGTAGGGAGACATGAACTTTGCTGAGTATGAGAGAAAGTTCATCGAGCTGTCAAAGTTTGGACCTGGTTTTGACACTCGGCTTAAGAAGAATGAGAAGTTTATTCTTGGTGCTCGTCAAAAGTATTATGACCGCTTGATCAGTCATGTTCATGGAACATTTACCTCCTTGATGGATATGGCCACTAGATTCGAGAGTCCTACCTCCAAGGGAAAGTAGTTAGTTTTAGCATCTCAGGGTACTTCCAGTGGTTCAAAGAAGAGGAAGCTCGATTTCCACCAACAAAAGAATAATTGGCAGAAGGCTCATGGTATTGGATCCGCTCCTCAGAGGAGATCTTTGGACCTATTTTCCATCATTTGTTTCATATGCAACTAGAAAGGTCACTAGTCCAACAGTTGCCCAACACCTGCCGGTGTCGATATTCCTCCTCCTTAGACAATAAGGAATAACCTCTGCCATGTTTGCTTACAGACTGGCCATTTCAAGAATGATTGTCCCTTGTGTCAGAAAGGCAAGACATTTGGAGTCTTTTCCATGACTTCTTCCACTCCTCCTCCTCTGCTTGCCAGTGATAACTAAGGTACTCTTCAAAACTCCTTTACATGATTATCCTGTTCGAGTTCTATTTGACGCTGGTGCATCACATAGTTTTATATCTATCATTCTTTGTAACAAATTCAAGCATATTCAGCAACCTCAATTTTTGACTTCATCATTATGTGTGACTAATCCCAATGACGGTCCCACCAATCTTCGTATGATTTGTAAAGGGGTGAAACTCTTTTACAAGAAGTGTTGATTCACCAGAGATTTCTATGTTTTGGGTTTCAATGCATTTGATATTTTACTTAGAGGTAATTTGTTAAAACGATATGATGTTGTTATTTCTTACAAGTCCCGAACTGTTTCCTTAGTCAGTGAACAGGGTGAGTCTTTAGTTATTGAATGCCAAATGCCTCAGGATTATGCAGGTAGCTTTATCTTTTCTCTGGATTCTCAAACTAGTGATCTTGACTCCACACCTATTGTCAAGGATTTTCTTGATGTTTTTGGTGAAGTCACTTCTCATTCTCCTAAGCGAGAAATTGAATTCCGCATTGATCTTATTCCTGGTGCTCGACCTGTTGTTCTCCCTCCCAGACGGATGGCACCCAAAGAGAAAGTTGAGTTGAAGAAGCAGAATCAGAATTTATTCTCTAAAGGTTTGATTAGACAAAGTTTTTTTGTATGGGGAGCGGCTGTGGTCTTCATCACCAAATCTAATTGTTCTCTAAGGATGTGTGTTGAGTATAAAGAGCTGAGCAAGCTTACTCTTAAGAACCAATATTCGATGCCTCGCATCAACGATATGTTTGATCAGCTCTACGAAGCTAAGGTATTCTCTCAGCTTGATCTTGCAACCGGTTTCCCAGCTTCGTGTAGCAGAGGATAGCACTCCCAAGACTGCTTTTCGAATAGAAAATGGTTTCTATGAATGGTTAGTCATGCCTTTCAGATTAACCAATGCTCCTGCTTTCTTTGTTGATCTCATGAATCACGTTTTCTACGATGCTCTTAACAAATTTGTCCTGGTTTTCATTAATGATATACTGGTCTTTTCTAATTCAGAGAAAGAGCATGAG
The DNA here is from genome assembly GCA_030737815.1 of Allium fistulosum. Lineage (NCBI taxonomy): Eukaryota > Viridiplantae > Streptophyta > Magnoliopsida > Asparagales > Amaryllidaceae > Allium > Allium fistulosum. The sequence goes on from CM060904.1 coordinate 134,433,105, forward strand.
TCAAATTTGAGTTACGTTCTCCTAACTCTTAGAAGTCATCAGTTGAAAGCCAAATTCTCTATGTGCCATTTCTGGAGAGATGAAGTCATACTTCTTGGACATATTGTTTTTGAGAATGGAGTCTAGGTTGACCCAGTTAAGGTCGTCGCGATTAATGATTGGGAGACACCTAAGACTCTGATCGATATTCGTAGCTTTCTAGGCCTTGTCGGTTATTATCGTAGATTTTTAGAGAATTTTGCCCATATAGCTACACCTCTCACCGCATTGACTCGTAAGAATGCCAAGTTTGATTGGAATGATAAGTGTGAAGCTGCATTTAATGAGTTGAAGCAAAAGCTTACTTCTGCTCCTGTTCCCACTGTACCGAGTGGGAGTAAAGGATTATCGGTTTACACCAATGCTAGTAAAGAAGGTTTCGGTGCTGTATTGATGCAAGATGGAAAACTCATAGCTTATGCTAGTTGCCAGTTGAAGCCCAATGAAGCTAACTGTGACGACCCGCAAACCCGTACCTTTGAATTGACAATAATCCACACATGTCCTACCCAAAAAGCACAGATCGACGGAAAGTCAAGAGAAAGAAAAGAATAGAGAAGAAAAGAAGAGAAGAAAGAGAGAAGATAGAACTAAACAGAACAATACAAAATCTCACATCACAGCGGAAAACATATAATATCATATCAATGATCTTTATAAAACAGAAACTGTATATACATACATCAATCAAAGTTCAACAATCTATCAATAGTTATCAGGATAGACAGTTGTAATACTTTCCTCACATATGCCGATAATATACAACAACTATGCAATGCAACGGATAATCAAAACAGATACGTGTATACAAAAATGAAGATCTCCAGCTCTCCTGCTGAAGCTCCAAAAGCACCAATCTAAACCTGTAAATATACTCGATCTGACCCGATCATTGAAAGGTAAGAATGCCCGAATCCGTCTGGTAAACCAGCGTGAGAAACACACTCAACTGAATTTGTTAAATTACCAAACTTTTCCTCTATCAAAACAAAAGTATCTCGTAAGACAAGTCCACACATAAACACTGACATATTTTTACCTTACAATAACTAAAACATTTCATATCAAATCCTCTTTTATTATACTAGTGTCTAGTATATATACAAATAATATTAATCATAGCCGAAATTGTTACCATTATTAGATTCCAGTATAATAGGATCTACAAATAAAATGGCAAGTACGTAGTGGAGTTTGGATTTCCATACAAATGACCAGGTGAAGGGACTACCTTCCGATGGCTACACTTCTAGATGGATGTCCCAAGTCACAGAACATCTGCCCTCTACCAACGCAAGACCGGCCCACCTCTATAACTAGATAGTACCGAATATGTCATCCTCTAATCATTACCGACCTTTATTGAGTGCCCTCTGCATACAAACCACAATAATCAGATACACGACGTCATAGCGTGTAAAGATATATCTAGAAGAGGATGATCATATCCTAATGGGAGCGACCCACTTAGCCCTGCTGCATCTAACCCTGTTTTGGTCATTTCCGGTTGATGAGGCCTGAGGTAACGATTACCTTTCACAATCACATATCACATCACTTTGAATGGCACACGGCCATTTCCGTTGACTACTAATTGCCTTCCATAAAAATACAACCCTTCAGCATGTATGTCTCAAGGAGGGTGTTAAGCTAAGAGAAGTTTCCTTCTCCGCCACCAATGATGTACGTTCGTAAAAACCAATGTATGTAATCTGTAGAAATGCAATGTTAGACAAATATTCATACAAGTTGTCCAGGAACAGGACAAACCGAAGGTACATTCCTACCACATCCTATCGGGAAATCCCTAGGATTAGTAGCGAATAGTCCTTGCATTGGATGTTTCATAATGAAGTGACCACTGCTACTGGATGTATATTGGGATTTTAACCCCAAACGATCAAACAAGTAGTCCCCCACTATGAAAATTCGGAATATCAATATCATCACAAGCAACCTGCACAATCGTCGCATATACGTTGGTCCGAAGTGGTTTTCAGATAAATCTGATCCCGGTCTCCTCGCACCAATAACGCAAAAGCATTTCTCAACCTCACATAGAAACTAAGTCTCATAGACTTATCACGTCTCCAACTTTCAACTTGCTATCCATCGGGCCAAGAAAGAAGCTCGATAGATTGGAGTAATTACTCTACACTATACGAATCAACATCCTCAACACAAATGATATCAAGCCTACACAGAAGGCTACGTACTAAGTGTATAACTAAATAGTTCACACATCAAGTCGAGGAACTAAAATGGCCAAATTTGATAGTCGGTTATTTAACTATCAAAGCAAACAAACAAATATTTAGCACCATATACAATCACTAGGCCCTTTAATTAATCTTTTATTAATTAAATCACTTGCAAAATATTCACTTCAAATTATCTTTAAAATGATATATTCTCAAGCCATTTCAACATTTAACTTTGGAAAACATTTCCATATACTTATTTAATAATAAGTAATTCACAATTCTATTTATTTTCAACACTCAGAAAATATTTGATATACTTAAATCAGAATTAAATATATATTAATTCCTTAAGGAAAACACTCTTTAAATATATTTATTTGGGTCAAAATGAATGTTGCATAAAACATCATTACGACAACCCAAAATCAGTAGTACAGGGATTCAAAAATTAGATAGATATATAAATCCCATATACTATGCAAAACATTTCCTTTCGGAAATCATCTACTATAACAACAGTGTTATAGTCCATCATTTCCTTATTTCTCGAAAACGTCTATTTCAACAATAAATGTTGAAATCTATGTATTCGATACTTAAGACATTTTAAACATTTTTAAACTGTTTATCATCATCTAATATATCACTTCCCAAAATGTTTATTTAATTTGAATTATTATCCACTGTCCAAAATCATGAATATAATTCGTTTACCAAATTCAATACTTCTACACTTTTATTAAAAGATTATCCACTGTCCAAAATCGTGGATATATTTCTCTAACCAAATTTTATACTTCTATATATTCATTAAAGGATTATTCACTGTCCAAAATCGTGAATATAATTCTCCAACCAAATTCATTACTTCTATACATTTATTAAAGGATTATCCACTGTCCAAAATCATGAATATAATCCCTTTTCCAAATTCTTTACTATTGCACATTTAATTAAAGGATTATCCACTTATCCAAAATCGTGGATGAAATCCTTTTAGTAAGCTTCTATATTTAACTTATCAAATTCAACTATTTTGCAATTTATAAAACAACGTTTATAAATTCTATTTATTATTTTATAAAACCTCCATATATAAAATTCCTTTATTAACCAATTCCATTTATCATTTATATACCAAAATCCAATTATAAGTTAATTACTTATAAATCCTCTTTATTTACAAATTCATTCATTTTATGACTTCACAAATTCATAAATCTTATTTACTTATAAGATTCATTTATAACTCTAAAAATCTCAGTTTATACTATTTACAAAATAGTTATCTCCATATTTCATAAATCACATACTGATTATATTTCACAAAAATCATAATTTTTATAACATAAAAATTATAACTTTTATTTATTCAAAATGAATCCATTCCTTTATTACAATTCAGAATATATAAAACATCTATTTTCAACATCGCTTGAAAATACTTTTTTATTTAGAAATCATCACTTTAACATTTTTAAATTCCAAAAATAGTCCAAATGCCGCAACAGCACCAAATACATCAGTCACAGCATCCAAAACATCAAACATCATATGATAATAGAATATATATCAATATCTATAAATAAATTAGCACTGGTGAGGAATCTAGTTGGATCCCTCCAACTTGTCACCTACAACAAATAAACATATTAGAATATGTGTACAATGTCCGCTTTGAGGCAGACGCGCGTATAAAGGGTGATCCGCTCATACACGGGAACGTATGGGGTCATCTGCTCCACTAGGCAGGAATATATCCAAATACCAATCAATATATAGATAATATATCCAAACAATCATCGATCATCATAAAATAAATTTATTCTCACTTATATAAAAATATTAGTGAGTCAGAAAGAGTGGGTTGTACTCACATTACTTCCAATAGCAGTTGCAGTGTTTTATTCTAAATAAAAGTAAACGAGCGTTTAATTTTACACAAAATTTACACTAGCTCTAGTCAACTCCAAATTATTTTTAAAATGTAGTGCTCATTAATACGGACCCAACGCAACTTGTTTCGTCAAAAACAAACCTCGTATGAAGAAGTTATAGCTTTTTAAAGATTATACGAATTAAATATATATAATTTACAAAGTTTATTTTTTATTTTTTAACCTAGCTTTCATCTCAGCCTTTCATTCAATCATCATCAGATTTGGGCCACTCGACTTATCTTCTCCCTCACCAGGTTATACGCATTCGAACATACCCATATCCACCACTGAACTTTGCATATTCGCGACCACCTCGACAAGCCGGAGGTCGATCAACCACCACAGGCCGATGTGCCCAAGTGAGCTCCACCCTCAGCCGTGACCACGTGTAGCTTGGTCGTCCAGAGTCCTCGAGAAATGCATTTGAAAGTCGAACGTTCAAGCTTTGATTGCCGTTGATTTCTCAACGAAAATCGATCATCTCCGTATGGATGTGAAGATCACAACTAGCTCTAACACTTTGTAATTGAAAGATTTTTGTGAATGTGAATGGACTGGAAGAGATAAGAGGAGAAGAAACGAAAATTTTCGACCATTGATTGTTTAGTGGCGGCCTGCCCTAGTTAGGTTAGGGTTTTGGCAAAAGTGAAAATGTTAGGTCCTTATATAGAAAATTTCGAAACACTATTCATCATGAATATTTTCGAACTCCAAACGAAGCGTGCCGCCTGGCGTTTATAATGTTTTACCCCTATTCCGAACACAATGGAATATATATTGGAAGCCAATTCGATCGTATTTGGAAGATAGGTTTTCGAATCGAATTATTTAAATTTAAAATTCACTTAAACAGATTTCTACGAGTTTTAGCTTGCCACAGACAAACCATAAATCTGATTGACATGAAATTTTAAATCCTACAATAATATAACATTATGGTCCAATGAAACTGGTTTTGTCGAAATCCGTGGCTGTTTGAAAAATGGCTATTTTTACATGTTAATTAAATATTTAAATATTCAATTTCAATAAATTAACTTTTAATTCAATTTTAAAAGTTTACTAACATCATCCTAACTCAAATAGAATTTAATTCAACTTTATAAATCATTTTTATTCACATTAAGTTCAAATTCCAATTATTTCAACAATTTCAAATATTAAATTAGCAATTTAATTGTCCAATTAAATCCTTATATTTCAAATATAAGTTATTCCACTTATTAAATTTAGTTTTGAATATTTAAAATCAGTTAAATATATGAATTTCAAATGATTGAAGTTCTGGGTCGTTACACTAACTATGCCACCCATGATTTAGAGTTGCTCACTATTGTTTTTGCTTTGAAGTTGTGGAGGCATCTCCTTGTGGGAACCAAGTTTGAGATTTTCACCGATCGCCAGTCTCTTAAGTATATCTTCACCCAAATGGATTGGAACCAAAGAGAAGTTCGATGGCTTGAGTTCTTAGCATCTTATGATCTCGACATCAACTACGCCCCTGGGAAAGCTAATGTTTGGCCGATGCTTTGAGCCAAAAGAAAGGCTTGTTGTGTCACATTATAGCTACTCCATCACTTATGGATCGTATTATAGCCAAGCATGATGAGGATGCAGTGCTTAAGCTTATGATGGAGAAAATTCAGAGTAGAGAAGGTGATAATCAGAATGAGTTAGGAGCATAGATTGATCAGAATGGAGTTTTGAGGATTAATGGCCGCATTTATGTTCCGAATGTCGATGGTTGGAGACAAGAAGTTCTTATAGAGAAACATCAGTCCAGACTCTCAATCCATCCATGTGTTACGAAGATGTTTCAGAATATGAAGAGGCTATATTGGTGGAGTGGTATGAAGCGGGATATTTCTATCTTTGTCAGTAGATGTGCCACTTGTCAACAGGTTAATGCTAATCACCAGAAGACCGCTGGATTGCTGCAAACCCTTGGGATTCCCATTTGGAAGTGGGTTCAATTTTCTCTGGATTTTATTGATGGTTTACTGAGGACTAGAAAGTGTAATGAGAGTATTTTGGTAGTTGTCGATCGATTGACTAAATCCGCCCATTTTATTCCAGTCAAGTCGAATCGAATAGCTTCAAACTTAGCTGAGATCTATATGAGAGAGATTTGCCATCTCCGTGATGTTCCTTCTAGCATTGTTTATGATCGTGATCCTATCTTCACCAGCAACTTCAGGAAAGCTTTTCAGGAAGCTTTGGGTACTCGTTTGAACCTTAGTACGGCTTATCATCCCCAGACAGATGGTCAGACAGAAAGGGTGAATCAGATTCTGAAAGATCCCCTTCGTGCTTGTGTTCTTGATTATGGAGGATCTTGGGATAATCATCTCGTTGAATTCACCAATAATAATAGTTACCAGGCATAATTCCATCTTTGAATTTCAATCACCTTAAGCTTAATCCGTCTTTAATCCCATTCCTTGAATTCAGGCAATTATTGAGATGTCTCCTTTTTCCGCTCTTTACGGACGATCCTGTAAATCTCCATCTTGCTGGATTGATTCTGGTGATTGCTTGGTTCTTGGACCTGATATGATTCTAAAATCATCTGAGAAGGTTGAGGAGATTAGGAGGAAGAAGTGGATTGCTCAGGATAGACAGAAGAAGTATGCTGATAGGCGTAGAAGGAATTTAGAGTTCTCAGTGGGTGACCAGGTCTTTCTTAAGATCTCGCCACTGAAGAATGTGGTTTGTTTTGGTCGAAGAGGAAAGCTTGCCCCTAGATTCATTGGTCCTTTTCGCATTCTGGAAAGAGTTGGTCCCTTGGCTTATATATTCGACATACCAGAGAAGCTGATGGGTGTGCACAACATTTTTCACGTATCCCACCTTCGCAAGTAACTCCTGATCCATCATTGATTGTTCAGCCTGCTTTATCAGAGAATTTAGACGTTGAGCCAAATCTCACTATCAATAGGAAGCCACTTTGTATTGTTGATAGAGGTACGAAGTAGCTTCGAAAGAAATTGATTAGTATAGTCAAGGTACATTGGAGTACGGATGATCGGGATTGCGCCTGGGAAACTGAGGAATCTATGCGTGCTTCAAATCCTGAATTATTTGACTCAAGTACTATTTATTGAATTTATTCTATCTTCCTATTGTCCTATTCTCCTGTCTCATTCCATTTTGAGGATGAAAAGTTTTGTGTGGGGGAGAGTATAATGGCCTAAGAATTTTAGTGGTTTTAATAATGTAATTAACTAAAATTTTCTTGAAACTTTAAATAATAAAATTTTGAAATAAAAATTTGATATTTGAAATATGAATATTTAATTATAATAAATGGTAATATTTTATTTTAAAAGATGAAAGTTAGTTTATTTGTGAAATTTTAAATTTTAATTTAATTGGTTAAATTGTTGAAAAATTTCGAAATCTGGATATTTTTATATAATAAAAATGTAAACCATTTTTTGAGTGAGACGTCGTAATTCATTTCGTCAAATTTGAACTTCTATAGCTCTGTTTATCTTATTTTCGATGTTTTAGCGGCATTATCGGTAGCGGAAAATTCGAGTATTTATAACTTGATTGTATTGTTGATATCTGTGTAGCATTCTATACGCCTCGTCGCCTTGATATCCACAGTATATTTATTAATTTCTATATTTTGAGGTTCGGTATGCGACGAACATGATAAAATAGTTCGCCGTATCTGTACCGTATGGGTGACTTTTTATTTTCCTTTTCCTTTTCAAACTTCAGCTTTGATGCCCTACCTCTATACTCACACTAGCCAAGGACATTTTAGAGTAATGTTGTTGACTAGTCCGAAGAATAAGGCTGTTGAGGAGCGACCATCTGTGTAATTGCTTTGTGCGAGTACCAATATGTCAGATAAAATATCACTTTCATTTCAAGAGGAAATCCGACATACCGATACAAAATCAAAACTACTACACAGTGGCTACGTGCTTTTTGAAAACAAATATAAAATAAGCAAAACATAAATTAGTCACAGATATATTCATATCACTAAGGCGGAAACAAATATGAATATAACACATAAAAGTGTACATCAAAGTAGTGGTAATGTAAGATCCACTACATCACAATAGAACAGATACAAGTGCTAGACAAAAGAATATGTATACATCAAGGAGTCTCTATCTCGAATGTATAAAAGCAAAAACTACCAAACTAAGTAATTAGCCGAAAGTCAAAAGCTAGTCCCAGCTAAGAAGTCAAGTGGAAGTACCTATAACATCTCAGTCTGACCCGAGTATTATTTAGAAGAAAATAATAAACGGATCAGTCTAGCTATAAATATCATATAAAATGAGATAGGATAAGAGATATGACAAAAACATATGATAACAATAATGCCATACTGACAAGTACACATTAGATAACAACAAATTTCATACAGTATCTCGAATATTCTCAAACACCAAAAAGAATGTCATATTCTTTAACATATTCACCAAACCACAAATATTGATAAAACTTATCAATGTAAATCACAAAAAAATTGGTGAATCACAAATTCTAGAAATTGTCAATTAGAAATCCAAAAAACACAAACAGAGAGGCTTATCACAAAAGGGAGCATGAAAACTCACCAACACGTGCATCACAAACGGAATGCTATTCCATGGTCGCTAACCATCAATTTTGAACCGAGGCTCCACAAACTGCCCTAAGACCATGGGTCGTTACGCCACCAATTTTGAGCAGAAACTCCACAAACGGGGTTTAGTCCCCCACACAAACAAAGAGACATCGCGCGTCACTAGTCTAAATCACAAAACGTTCATCATTGATCGATAAGTGTAAATTACACTAAGCTAGTAAATAAATGAGTTTAGCTTCATGTCCCATAACCACTAGCTTAACTTAAATATTTACGAACAAATTGTAGATTTCCACTCGAAAGTGGTCACAAGGTTTCAATCGAACAAGTCTACGTATTAACCGATGAAGTAAACGCAAGTGTTTCATACCACTTGTTTTGCTAAGTCATTTAATTGGATTTCTCGAACGAATGAGGTAAAGATTTGTATATACTAATAGATTGGGAAATTGTTTTAAAAGTGAGCTTTATATTGAAAGTAAATGTTGAAACCGCTTTGATGAAAGAGTTTTAGTATTTACAACTAGTATAGAAACCTTTGTATTTTAAAGTGACAAATCAAAGGATTTATTGTGAAAACAATCAGTCAACCAAAAATTCACATTCAACGACGTGAATTAAATCCACAAAAATCGATATCAAATCCATCAAATGGATATTCCTAAAAAAATCCAGAAAAGAAGTCATCAAAGTCGATAATAATTGTTAATAACTAACCGAATCAACGAAAAATAATTATAATTGAAATTCACTCAAAAACAGCTAAAATAGGCAAAATAACAGTTCCAGACGTCTGGTAGGTATTTCCAAACGTCTGGCCCTAGGTTCTGGAAGTATATACATTTTTTCTCTTTTATTTAAATTCCTGGGCCACTTCAGACGTCTGAAATTTTCAACCAGACGTCTGAATTTGGTTTCAGACGTTTGAATTTTGTTTCAGACGTCTGAATTTTGTCTCTGCCCTTTTTTTCTATTTCCAAAACCATTTCAGACATTTGGAATTTTCAACCAGACGTCTGAATTTGGTTTCAGACGTCTGAATTTGGTTTCAGACGTCTGAATTTGGTTTCAGACGTCTGAATTTGGTTTCAGACGTCTGAATTTGGTTTCAGACGTCTGAATTTGGTTTCAGACGTCTGAATTTGGTTTCAGACGTCTGAATTTGGTTTCAGACGTCTGAATTTGGTTTCAGACATCTGAAATTTTATTTCAGACGTTTGAAATTTTCTGCTAGGCAAAAAAATAGCCTAACCCAAAGAGGGAAAATCCAAACCGAAATGCGATCGATCGAGCGATGGATGCTAGGGATTTATGCCAATCGACAACCCAGCACTATAGGCTCTTTGATACACCACCAAAAACATGTTTAAACATCCAAGATAGGATCTTTAAAGATTTTGACTTCAAAACACCAAAATTTGGAAAATTCACCAAATCAGTTCAAATCAAAAGCAAACGAACATGAATAGATGTTAGGAATTCATACCTAACAACAATGAAAGTTATAGACATAGATGTGAGTTAAAAACCTTACCTTTAAACCTAAAAACAATGAAGGAGAAGCTCAAAAACAAAGGGAAGATCAACCACTCTTCAACTTCAACTCTAGAAACTCCAATCTAGAATTATAAGCAATAATTTCCTAAATTAGGTTATACAAAATTTCTGAAACTGAAGAGGAATTGAGATGGAGAAGGTGAAGAGAATGCTTACCTAAGCTTCTCTTTGATTTTGGAGCTTAAATCTAGAATTTCCTAGTAATTTAGGGTTTAGGAATTTTAGTTTCCTCTTCTTTCCCCCATTCTTTCCTTTAGCTTAAGAGTGTTAGGAAATGTTATGAATGAATGAAGAGGAGTAGAGTGGGAGTTATTAGGTAGAGGAGTTGGGGTTACCTTGTTAGGTTATTGGGCTGAAACCCAAACTCAAAGCCCAATAGAAAAATAGCAAAAATTATAGTCAACTCCAAACATATTAATGTTTATACTCAAAAAGGTCGCAAACGACATTTTGGACTCAATGAAGTGATCTCGAGTCCTAATTCGACTGTTTGCAAAAATAGCATTTCGAACTTTAATCCGACTAACGATGCTATATTTAAATAAAATATTTAAATATATAACCGTAATATATGTGGTTTGTTACAGAATCCCCTCCTTAAAGAAATCGCGTCCTCGTAATTATTAAGAAGAAAACAAAGAGTAACAACCATAAAAGTATATCAACACAAAAGAAAATGTGAAATAAGAAGTTCACCTTAAATGGCACGAGAGAGTAAGTTTGGACATGTTCGCTCGATGAATTCTTTGGATTCTCAAGAACAATCAGTAGGATTTGAGGACCATTTGACCTTCATAAGCGGAACATCTTTATTTCGAAGGCATTTAACCATCATAGCAATGATGCGAATAGGATGTTGCTCGTAAGTCAAATTAGGCAAAACTTTAATTTTTTCAATAACACTAGGCTCAAGAATAGAATCAGAATCCCTAAGGCATTTCCGTAGTTGAGAGATGTGGAATACGTCATGAATAACAGAAAATTGAGCCAGTAAAAAAAGGCGATAAGCCATGGAACCAATGCGTTCGGTGATAGGAAATGGGCCAATATATCAAGGTGCTAATTTTCTCGATCAACTGAAACGCACAAACACCCTTCATAGGTAAAACACGAATAAACACCAAATCTCCCATAGAAAATTCCAAATTTTTTCTTCAGTTATCGGCATAGGATTTTCGTCTACTTCGAGCTTCTTTCATCCTGTGACGAATAAGGTCAATCTTTTCTATGGAATCACGAATAAAAACTGGACCTAAAACCAGCTTCTCACCGGCCTCAAGCCAACACGAACGAGATCGGCACGGCCTTCCGTAGAGTGCCTCGAAAGGTGCCATACCAATACTAGATTGGAAGCTATTATATAGGAAAACTCAACAAGAGAAATATAATCTTCCCAACTTCCACCAAAGTCAAGAACACATGCACGAAGAAGATCATCAAGAGTTTGATTCACACGCTCTGTTTGTCCATCAGACTGAGGATCATAAGCGGTGCTAAAATTAAGCTTCGTTCCCAAAACTTTTTGAAGACTCTTTCAAAATCCACTAGTAAATAATGGATCACAATCGCTAACAATAGAAGTAGGAACTCCATGCAATTTAAAATTTTCTTTAACATAAAGTTTGGCTAAAAGAGGTACGGTTCGATTAGACCGAACGGGAATAAAATGGACGGATTTTGTAAACCTATCTACAATCACCCATAAACTATCATGACCTGAACGAGAACGGGGAAGACCATCAATAAAGTCCACGGAGACTTGATCCCACTTCCAAACGGGAATGTCTAAAGGTTGCAATAACCCACCGGGCCTTTGATGCTCGGGCTTAATGAGTTGGCAAGTCATGCAACACTTAATAAAGTTAGCAATATCATATTTCATTCCATCCCAATAATAAAGTCGCTTCATATCCGCGTACATTTTACTACTACCGGGACGAATGGTAAATTTAGAACGATGAGAATCTTCTAAAATGTCTTTACGAAGATCACTAATATTTGGCATGATAAGTCTATCAAATTTTTGAATGCCGCCACAAGCATCGATTTCAAAGTCTTTCAAACCATCAACATTACTATCTCAACAACTTTGGCTAATATGAGCCAATTTGAGATCATGCTTTTGAGCATCGAGAATGCGGTCTAAAAGAGATGGATGAGCCTCAAGGCTACATAATTCAAGAGATGAACATGAATCAGATTCACAATCTCAAATTTCACAAGTGGATAAAGTCTAGAGATCATTCCTTTCATATATCATCAATGAAACAACTGCTTGTTGCTTACGACTAAGGGCATCGGCGACACGATTCCCCTTTCAGGGAGTATAAAGAATATCGAGATCATAAGATGCAAGGAACTCGAGCCAACGTTGTTGACGCAAATTAAGTTCCTTTTGAGAAAATAAATACTTCAAAGATTTATGATTGGTGTAGAGAACTAATTTCTCTCCTAAAAGATAATGACGCCAAATTCGAAGGGAAAAAACAATAGCCACGAGCTCTAAATCATGAGTGGCATATCTAGTCTCAGAAGGCTTTAATTTCCTAGACGAATAAGCAATAAAACATTCCCTTTGCATGAGAATGGCTCCCAAACCAACACGACTAGCATCGGTATAAAAAAAAGTCTTGGTTCCCTTCAGGAATCAAAAGAATTGGAGCATCGGAAACGAGTTCTTTTAATTTCTGAAAGAAGCTTCACATTTGTCTGACCAAATGTACTTAACGCCCTTCTTTGTCAAACTAGTAAGTGGCATGGAAAATTTGAGAAAAGTCTTTTATGAACCAACGGCAATAGCCCGCCAATCCAAGGAAACTACGGATTTCCATCACACTCTCTGGTCTGTTTCAATTTTGAATCGCTTCAATCTTTGAAGGATCCAAGGAAATTCCGGATTCAGAAATAATATGTATTAAAAATTTCACACGAGATTGCCAAAAATGGCACTTAGAAAATTTTACTTTCAATTGATTACTCCTAAGAGTTTCCAACACAATCTGAAGATGTTTTTCATGCTCTTCCTCGGTTTTAGAATAAACAAGAATATCATCTATAAAGATGAGAACAAATTGATCGAGGAAATCCGTGAGAACTCGATTCATAAGGTCAACGAAATAAGCTGGAGCATTCACTAAACCAAATGGCATTATACGCCATTCGTAAGATCCATAACGAGTACGGAACAACGTCAAAGAAATATTATCCTCTGCAATACGAAGCTGATGAAAACCAGTTGCTAAGTCTAATTATGAAAATACTCTAGCACTGCTAAGTTGATCGAATAGATCATCAATCCGAGGTAAAGGATATTTATTCTTGATGGTGAGATCATTAAGCTTGCGGTAGTCAACGCAAAGCCTAAGTGTACCGTCGGATTTCTTCACAAAAATAGCTGAAGCTCTCCAAGGAGAGGAACTAGAATGAATAAACTACTTCGCTTCCAATTCGGACAATTTCTTATGCATCTCCTCATTTTCCTTATTGGACCAATGATAAGGAGGACGAGTGATAGATAGAGCTCCAAGAATTAGATTAATTCTGAACTTGATTGCTCGCTTAGGGGGTAATCCTGAAACGGACTTAAATATGTCGGAAAATCCACGAACAACGTGAATGAGGGAAATGACATCTTCTTCATCATCATTATCATCATCATGAGGGTTTAGAGAATATAAGGGTGCCACCGAATCTTTAAGAACAATAGAAATCTACTTAACATGTTGAGAATGTCAAAGATGAATAGTCCTCTCAGGACATAGGATATGGGCTTCATAACGGTTAAGCCAATCCATTCCCAAAATCATTCTGAAGCCTATGTACACATGACATGTAAATCGGCTCAGAAAGCATGATCACATAAAATAATCTCGACATCTTTACAAAGTAAACTGAGTGTTACGGATCCACCAACCGTATTCGCAATTCTCAAAGAAGTCATTAAGCCTATAACATTTAAAGAAAAAGTATCAACAAGTTCTTTTGATATAAAAGAGTGGGATGCATCCGTGTCAAAAAGAACTCGAATAGGATGATCATGAAAAATAATAATGCCATCAAGGATATAATGAGAAATACCTTGACCAAGAGAAACGTTACTAGGCTCTTGCATAACATTTAGTTTTCCCTCCTTCTTGCTTTGAAGATTGGAACATGAAGATATAGTATGACCTGAACTTTTGCAATAGCGACAAGTAAGGGGCTTCGGACACTTGTTTGCATAATGGTCCTTAGAACCACAATTGTAGCATTCTCCACGACTAGAAGTAGGATTCTTTGCTAACAAAGTAGCTTGCTTCCCTTTCTTGTTGGAATTAGGGTTGAACTTATTAGGCCTCTTCTTGTTGTTGTTGAAGTTCTGTTTGGCACCCACAACTTCAACATCACTTTCTTTATCGGCCTCTTCAAGTCAAAGAGCGATATCAACAAGCTGATCAAAAGAAACTTCTAGTTTCAGGAGCAAAGGCTTTTTGAAGTTCTTATTCAACCCATAAATAAACCTTTTATTTTTTTCAATGGGGTATTAATGTACTCGACCCCATATTTAGAGAGAGATTCGAAAGATGCGGCATAGTCTGTCATGGAAGATTCACCTTAAACAAGGTCAATAAAGCGTCGAGATAAAGTTACTTTTTCAACTTCCGGCAAAAACTTCAACTCGAATCTTTCCTAGAATTGCTCCCAAGTAAGATCCGATTTGATAATCTCAGAAACCAAAATCTCATACCGATCTAATGCTCTCTCTTGGAGCATACTAGAAGCCACTTGGACACGATGTAGATCAATAAGATTCATGCGAGAAAAGATGCGATCGCATGTTCTGAGCCAAGCTTGGAATTCTATAACGCTTTCGAAACCCTTGAATGGCTTTCCACCAAAATTTGTATAATCACTGCACAAGCGTGCAAATCCCGATTTAGGGTGAGTAGGCTCTGGAATGGGTCCGACAGCTTGAGCATTCTTTACGAGATCTAAGAGCTATTGGGCAGACATAAATACTCCATCCTGAGGAGTAGCACTGGACTGACCGGCGTTGGGACGGCCAGGTCTAACCATTTCTCTTAAGAAAGAAAGAAAAAAGAAGAAAAAGGTTATTCTTAGAATGAATATCAAATAATCATGATTGATAAAACGAGGCATCATAAAAGAAAATAGGATAGAACGGGTCCAATGACTCGAACTAAATCCTAAGGCACGATTTCTAAGAGAGACTTGGGACAATGATCCTAGCTATATTATTCTATATTGTTCCGAAGTTTGGCTCTGATAGCAAGCTGTGACGCCCCACCTCTATACTCACACTAGCCAAGGACACTACAGAGTAATGTCGTCGACTAGTGCGAAGAATAAGGCAGTTGAGGAGCGACCATCTATATAATTGCTTTGTGCGAGTACCGATATGTCAGATAAAATATCACTTTCATTTCAAGAGGAAATCCGACATACCGATACAAAATCAAAACTACTACACATTGGCTATGTGATCTTCGGAAACAAATATAAAATAAGCATAACATAAATCGGCCACAAATATTCATATCACTAAGGCGGAAACAGATATGAATATAACACATAAAAGTGTACACCAAAGTAGTGGTCATGTAAGATCCACTACATCACAATAGAGTAGATACAAGTGCTAGATAAAAGAATATGTATACATCAAGAAGTCTCTATCTCGAATGTATAAAAGCAAAAACTACCGAACTAAGTAGTTAGCCAAAAGTCAAAATCTAGTCCCAACTAAGAAGTCAAGTGGAAGCACCTGCAACACCTTAGTCTGACCTGAGTATTATTTAAGAAGAAAATAATAAATGGATCAGTCTAGCTATAAATATCATATAAAATGAGATAGGATAAGTAATATGACAAAAATGTATGATAACAATAATGCCATATTGTGACAAGTACACATTAGATAACAACAAAAATCATACAATATCTTGAATATTCTCAAATACCAAAAAGAATGTCATATTCTTTAACATATTCACCAAACCACAAATATTGATAAAACTTATCAATGTAAATCACAATAAATTGGTGAAACACAAATTCTAGAAATCATCAATTAGAAATCCCGAAAACACAAAGGGGGAGGCCTATCACAAACGGGAGCATGAAAACTCACCAACGTGTGCATCACAAACGGAACGCTATTCCATGGTCGCTAACCATCAATTTTGAGCCGAGGCTCCACATACGGCCTGAAGACCATGGGTCGCTACCCCACTAATTTTGAGCCAGAACTCCACAAACGGGGTTTAGACCCCCACACAAACAAAGTGACATCGCGCATCGCTAGTCTAAATCACAAAACGATCATCATTGATCGATAAGTGTAAAGTACACTAAGCTAGGAAATAAATGAGTTTAGCTTCATGTCCCATAACCACTAGCTTAACTTAAATATTTACGAACAGATTGTAGATTTCCACTCGAAAGTTGCCACAAGGTTTCGATCGAACAAGTCTAAGAATTAACCGACGAAGTAAATGCAAGCGTTTCATACCACTTGTTTTGCTAAGTCGTTTTATTGGATTTCTCGAACGAATGAGGTAAAGGTTTGTACATACTAATAGATTGGAAAACGGTTTTAAAACCGAGCTTTATATTGAAAGTAAATGTTGAAACCATTTTGATGAAAGTGCTTTAGTATTTACAACTAGTATAGAAACCTTTATATTTTAAAGTGACAAATCATAGAATTGATTATAAAAACAATCAGTCAACCAAAAATTCACATTCAACGACGTGAATCAAATCCATAAATATCGATATCAAATCCATCAAATGGATATTCACAAAAAATCCAGAAAAGAAGTCATCAAAGTCGATAATAATTGACAACAACTAACCGAATCAATAAAAATCGATTAAAATTGGAAATTCACTCAAAAACAGCCAAAATAGGCCAAATTAACAGTTCCAAACGTTTGGTAGGTGTTTCCAGACGTTTGGCCCTAGGTTCTGGAAGTATATGTGTTTTTCTCCCTTCTATTTTTAATTCTTGGGCCATTTCAGACATCTGAAATTTTCAATGAGACATCTGAATTTGGTTTCAGACGTTTGAATTTTTTTCAGACGTTTGAATTTTTTTCAGACGTTTGAATTTTGTCTCTGCCCTTTTTTTTCTATTTCCATAACCATTTCAAACGTCTGGAATTTTCAACTAGACGTATGAATTTGGTTTCAGACGTTTGAAATTTTCTGCTAGGCAAAAAAAAATCAACTTAGCCCAAAGAGGCAATTCCAAACCGAAATGCGATCGAACGAGCGATGGATGCTAGGAATTTATGCCAATCGACAACCCAGCACTATATGCTCTTCGATACACCACCAAAAACATGTTCAAACATTCAAGATAGGATCTTTAAAGATTTTGACTTCAAAACACCAAAATTTGAAAAATTCACCAAATCAATTCAAATCAAAAGCAAATGATATGAATAGATGTTAGGAATTCATACATAACAATAATGAAAGTTGTAGACGTGGATGTGAGTTAAAAAACTCACCCTTAAACCCAAAAACAATGAAGGAGAAGCTCAAAAACAAAGGAAAGATCAACCACTCTTCAACTTCAACTCTAGAAACTCCAATCTAAGATTATAAGCAATAATTTTCGAAATTAGGTTATAGGAAATTTCTGAAATTGAAGAGGAATTGAGAGGGAGAAGAAGAGGAGGATGCTTACCTAAGCTTCTCTTTGATTTTGGAGCTTGAATCTAGAATTTCCTAGTAATTTAGGGTTTAGGAATTTTAGTTTCCTCTTCTTTCCCCCATTTTTTCCTTTAGCTTGAGAGTGTTAGGAAATGTTATGAATGAATGAAGAGGAGTAGAGTGGGTGTTATTAGGTAGAGGAGTTGGGGTCACCTTGTTAGGTTATTGGGCTGAAACCCAAAGCACAATAGAAAAATAGCAAAATTCTAGTCAACTCCAAACATATCGATATTTATATTCAAAAGGGTCGCAAACGACATTTTGGACTCAATGGAAGTGGTCTCGAGTTCTAATTCGACTGATTTCAAAAAGTAGCATTTCGGACTTTTATCCGACTAACGATGTTATATTTAAATATATAATCATAAAATATGCGAGTTGTTACATCAGCCGTGTAATCCAAGCAATAATCGATTGCTTTAATTTTTCACCTGAATCAATGGGCTTGACTGTTGCAATTACATTTATTTTTATATATATGCACTCAAGCCTCTTCATTTTTTTGCCTCACTATTCACTCAAAAAAAGGTACGTTTCATATTTCTTTTGTTCTTCTTCTCCTATATAGTTTCTCTATTCGTCCTTTAATTGTTTCGTCGAGCCTCCCACTTCAAACCCAAACCTCTGTGCCTCTTTTTTTCCTAAGCCCAGACACATGTTCGCCCCTCTTCCCCAAAGCAAACCCACGCCCTCCCAATGAAACCATCACCAAAGCACCGTGCCCCTCTGCAAAACCCGAGTTTTCCCACCTTCTCCCCCAAGCTCGACCCATGTCGCCTCCTACCAGACCTGAAACCACTCAAACCCTACACCAAAACCCAAGATGTCCACACCCACGGCCTCCCTCTTCCACCACCCAGCACCACAGTCCACTGCCATAACCACAAAACCCACCACCCTGACACCTGCACGACCCAAGCACCTCCCTACGCCGAGCTACACTGACCACCGCCTCGTGCCCACTGCTCTTACCCAAAGCCAAACTGAGTTTCCTCCATAAAAACCCAAGCCCGACCCGAGTTTTCCCCCTTATTGACCGAAGCATCCCCAGCCTCAACCAAAAACTCGGTGCAAACCCACCCACAACCTACTCTGATATATATTTTGCTATGCACAACCAATTGGATCTTGCTGTCAATACACACACACACATATATATGTATATATATCTGCTGTTGTTATATATATATGTTCATGCTATTGTTTGCATGTATATATGTGTGTTTGTGTATTTTAGCTTTGGTTTTTGTGCATGCCTAAAGTAGTGTATGAAATATATTATCTTATATTTATATATTGCTCGCAAGCGTATTTCCAACATACAGGTTGCATGCATATATATAGTATGTATATATATATTAGGTAAGGGCATTCGAACCCAATATGTGTTGTGCTTCGATTCATGCCATGACTAAAAGTATACATATATGTGAAAGCCTATTTATATGTGTTATGCATGTTAGATTAATATTTATAAACCTGTCTATGTGTATTGTGTGTCAGTAGCACGTGTTTGGGTGGCGGGAAATTTTAATAGTCTTAAATTCAAAATTTTGTGTTGCTACATAATATATATATATATATATATATATTATTCCTTCAATGTTTAGAAAAAACAAATTTGTATGTATATATCATATGTGTATATGTATATTTGTTTTGTTTCCTTCGACTATCGTGCTAAAATCCATTTTTGTGCTTATCGAAACTATTTGACTTGTCGTGCCTGATTCGTGCCGGTGTCTGTTGCATTATTCTTTATCGTATTTATTTTCCATCATTCTCTAGCCACAAAAGGTGAGAAAAGAAATCACTCACGATTAATGTTCTTATGCTTAGTAAATTGATTTCATAGGAAATGACAATTTAAATGTACTGTTGAAATTGAATTGTTTGTTATTAACTGTTATATAAGATATGTTAATTATTTCAATTGATCACTTATGTAAATTGATACCATTACATGTTAGTTGACTATTTTATTTAATTGTTATTGTTATTGATCACATATGCTAGTAATTGTTATGATATGCTATGTTATTTTATTGTTCTCACTCTACAAGTTCCCTTAGTTTAGAAATTACTATGGGTTGAAATGATAGATACCCGAACAGACTTTAGAATAGGGGAAAATCATTATGGGTTGAAATGGTAGACCCAAGCGGTTTTCATTTGATTATTGGATTTGTGAGATTGTGGTTTGAAATGATATAAACCCGTAAATTTAAATTATTGCGGGTTGAAATGATAAATATCCATCTCACTTGACCATAGGTTAGAAATTATGTATGGACACCGTTGGTATAATTTTGAAAATGATTTCCAATGTTTTGAAAGGAATATGAGTTTGATTTTGAAATATAATAAATATTCTATTTTAATATTGTAAAATTAGAATTATAAAATGTTTTATTTTGGAAATGTTAAAATTATAAGTTTAGTTAAATCTCATTTATAAAATTTTACTTATAGTTTTATTTTTTCTAAATTATGTAATATTGATTTAAATATGAGGTTTTTAATCATATAAAGTTTATTTTAATTTAACATATAATATTTTTAAAAGGTTTATTTAAATTTATATTTAAAATAGATTTTTAACTTTAATAAATTAAGAAGGTTGAAAAGGTAAATTACAATTCATTTGTAACTTGGTTTGATTAATAATTAAATTTAAATAAGGATTCATTTGGAACTTAATGATTTTAGAAATGATTTATAACTTGTTTTAATAAAAGGTGACAAAATGAATACTTCATAATTTAAATAAAATTAAAAATTGAATATTTTATTTTAAACTTGTATTTGAGATTTTATTTAAATATGTATAAAGTGATTTTATAAAATGACCACTGTGTGAAATAAGTAATTGGTTGTTAAAGAGATCGGGATCAGATATTGTCATACTCTCTGCCAATACCAAAAACCACTTTAACAATTGTGTACGTGGTTGAGATTCCAGAATGAAGTAGGATGGTTTGGCGAACGATCCTGTATGGGTATTTTCGTAGCCCTGACTCCCATGAGTCAGCTTGATGTGGCTAAAACAGGAGCCACACCGGGCCAAGTGAGTTCATTTCTCCAATTAGACACATTTCTTCGAAACCATTCTATTACTTTGTGATTTGATTTGTTGGGCACCTTTGATATGGGAGTGTGTCTCGAGGTGGGTGGTAATAGCTACTAGGCATTGCCACCAGTCCAGATCCGCAAAACGGTAGAATCCTACCCTGGGCATTGCCTCGCGTGCATTGTCACATGCCTTATCGCACCTTCTACAAATTTTTTTTGTACCGTACCTATGGAGTGCTCATTAAGTAAACCTCTAGTTTATGGAGGAGCTTACGTGTAACGCCCCACTCTGAGACCCACTGTAACAAAGAGTATTACGGGAGTAATACTGTCTGTTAAAGCGGAGAATAGAGTATAGTGGAAGCGACCATTTGTAATCAAGCTATAACTATCTACTGAATACGTCGAAAGGATGGTATCTATATATTTTTTTCAAGTGGTTCGACATATTCAGTAAATACTTATAACGAAATTACAAATGGCTAATGATCTATCAGGACAAAGCATAGTATTAAATGATAAAACATCACAGAACAGAATCACATAACAGATATAAAATCCCAGAACAATACATCGTCAATACAGATCCAAATACAATAAGTGGGTACAAAGCAACTGCCCACACATGTGGGTTAAAAATATGTACATATCAAAGTCTGAATAATAACAGAGTAGCGGAATAGTGGACAAATAAAAGCGCTATCTATCAGCATAGTAGATAATGTCCAAGCGGAAGCACAGAAGCTAAGTCCAGAGACCTAACCTGAAACAACTCGGTCTGACCCGAGCGAAAACACTCGGGTCAGGCTAGCTAAACAATCAGTAATAACTGAGATATATAGTAATGCGGTACATAAATAAAACAGTACTTATCCAAAGAGAAGTATATTATGAACCACATGAATATAATGACGATCCTTAATCATCAATAAACAATAAAAATCTCCAAAGAGAAATCAACACCAAAGTGTAGAATAGATAAAATCGCCTCATATCATCGGCGTGGCCAAAGCTATAAAAAGATGCCCATAGGCAATAATCCCAAGAGTGACCAGAGTCCGTAATCAATGCCCAAGCAAAGATCGATGCTCCAAAGAGCAATGGGGATATACTGAAAAGTCAATGAAATCAAAACACTGAAAAGCAGTGTCCAGAGACACTGTGAATCCACAAGGTAATCGCACTTACATCGTATGATTCCATAGAATCAACACCGAATGGCGGTACTCGAATGGATGTAAAAATCATCAAATAATACCAATATTGCACGTGCACCGACCAGAGTCGTTGTTGCCAAGTACTGTAGAGTTGTGATCGATCACTCACACAGATGCGGAACGCGCGAGACGGCAAGATCCTTCCCAGAAGGATAAAGGCCCAGAGGCGCATGTCGAAAAATAAACTGCTCCATAGAGCAGGTGTCCAGAGACGGTTGCCCAGAGGCGTGGTGACCCAGAGGTCCAGTACTGGCCGCCCAGAGGCTAATGTGTCACTAACTTCTTGGAGAGGAACCCGTAAAGTGTTAACAATGAGTCCCATACCCCACGTTCGCACTAAACGGTTTACTAACCAATAGCAAGCTCACACTCCAAACAATAAAAAGTCCACCTCGTATCATCGGTAAACTAGACCCAAAGGTCAAAACGATCAATCGAACAGGTCGGGGATTAACCGGAAAGGAAATACACATGCTTCCATAGGCCGGAGATTTCCTAACCGTTTAAGCACCTTTCCACTTCGCTCGACGTGCTAAAAAGTGAGTGTGAGATTTTTATTATAGAAAATAATGGTGCGAAACGGATTTATAATTGATTTTGAAATCACTTTAAAACGGCTTTTGAAAACTCTCCTATTATGGAGTAATTAATTTAATAATTAAAAATAATATTATATAATAATTTCTAAAGCCATTTAGGAGTGAAAAATCCTTTGAAAATAATTCATAAAACCCGTGTACGAAATCTAGAGACAAATCTCAAAGAAATCAATAAAACCAGAAAATCACTGAAAATATTCTAGGTATTGGAAAATAGTCCAAAAATGACGCGAACCCAAGTTCGGAAAATTATTCGGACTAGCAAACTGAATCCGAATGGCATGAAAATTGGTAGACATATAGTCCAACATCCCTTCTCCAAACTGCAAAAGGAATCGGGAAATTCCTACTTGAAACGAAGAAACGGCGTCGTCTCAAAGTCGGACAAAAATCATAAAACTTTACTGTGTCAAAATGGTGTAAAGGTCCCACTTCGACGACATGGTCAAAGGGTCACATGAACTCAGATCTTGATGAAAATTTGCAGGAGCGTAGTAAAGTACTCCTACTTTGATATGCAACAAGAATCGTTCGGTTTCGACTTGAAACGAAGAAACGACAATGTTTCAAAGTTGGTCCGACGTTAACTGAAAATGATCACTATTGTAAAACAGTTTCTGGGTGCTACTTCGGCAATAGAAACGAAGTATCTAATGCACCCAGATCTAAACCAAACTTTGCGTGGTTAAATATCTCGATCTCATCTTTTTAACGAGACCAAAAACGATGAAATCTGACAAAGGACGAGCCCGGGATGGCGTCGCAAAGTCGGGGTTCTACGCTGAAAACAACGGGAGAAAAGAGACTAAGGCCTATAGCTATGCACTAACTGGCCAGAGATGAAAAACCATAATTTTGGCATAGTAAACTTCAAATTCTGGAAAAATGAATAAAATGAAAGTTGTAGCTTAGTTTCTAAGATTTCCGGAATGACCAAGATCGTCAAATTCCGACCAGAGATGAAAATTCTATGACTAAAACAATTCTCGGATCTAAATTTTATATCACTGTCGTTGTGCTCTCGGGACAGTTGTAAGAATGCACAGTTTTGACCAAATTAACTTCAAAATTTCATGAAACACAAAACATGAAAGTTTTATCTCTAAATCTAAGATTTCCAGAACATCCAAAATTATTAGATTTGGATAAGAAACGAGAGAGATACATACAAAACAATATCAGATTGAAACTCAAGATAACTTGTTAAAGACAGAATTGGTCTTCTGTCTTTGAACGCATTTCAAGTCATTTAAATGGCAATATTACAGAAAAATCACTGAACAAAAATTGTAACATATGTTTTAAGCTTTCCGGAACATCCAAAGTTATCTAATTCGGATCAAAAACGAGTAACTTATGGCCAAATCAATTTCAGGGTTTTATTTTATCAACCTGTAGTTTGTTGTCAGGTCAGCGACAAACAAACGTGATTTCGACCATTCAAACCACAAAATTAGGCAAAGCTCAAAACATGAAAGTTATAGGCTACAGAATAAGCTTTCCATAACTTGAAGAAAATCTTAATTCCTATTTAAGATGAATGAGATATGCCTAATTTACTAACAGCAATAAACTAATTATAATTTCAGCTAGCATATATTACAAATACCTTATGTGCACACCCCAAATGAAAGAAAAGATGATCAAAGAGCTATGATTCACATGTTACATAATAAAACATGTGTTACTAACTGATTACCAAAATCAAAAGATGATTAAACACATATTAGAAGATGTTTTTAGCAATATACCTCTCTAGAAAGCAACAAAGACTACTATAGCATCAACCCAAGATAGCAAAAGATGATTAGGAGGCTATAAGATCAAAAAAACACATAAAACATGTGTTACCAAATAAATTTCAGAAATGAAAAAGATATAAAAAAAAGATTTGAGGTGGGTATTTGCATTACCTTTGCATATAATGACTTGCATAAGCTAAAACTAGAAGGAGATGAAGATAGAGGCCATTTTAGTTATGAAAGCTTTAGGAAATGATTAGGGTTTTGATTAGGGATGAATGAATGAGGTTTGGAGAGTTTGAGATAATTTATAGAGGAGGTTTAGGGTGGGTTATTGGGCTAGGTTTAGTAACCCAATAAGAAGAGTGTTATTTACATGTTTCCAAAAATTAGTCTAAGTGTTCATATATGTTTATAAAACTCATTTTTCCTACCCAAACCCGTTTGAAAATCTCTCTAAAATATTTAACTTTTTAAAAATAACATTTTATCCTCATTTTAAAAACCCATATTTCCCATTTAATTAAAATAGCCTTTTTCAAATAAATTTTGTTATTCCAAATCCTTTTATGCTTCATTAAAATAAATAAAAATCCTAACTTTTATTTATTAATTGGTAATGCAAATCCCGGGTTGTTACAGACTCCCCCCCTTAAGAAAATTGCGTCCCCGCAATTCCTTAAGATAGATGTCGTCTATAATGTCAAATCCACAAAAGAAGTGATAGAGATAAAATAGAGAATTCTCACCCGCAGAAGAAGATGGGAGAAAGCCAGGATAAGAGCGTTCGATAGATTCTCTAGTCTCCCAAGTGCAGTCCATAGGATTCAGTGACCATTGAATCTTCACGAGTGGAACCTCTTTGTTGCGAAGGCGTCTAACCTCCGAATCAAGCACACGAAGAGGTTGCTGCTCCAAAGATAAATCAGGTAAGATCTCTAAATCAGGCACAGCATGCGGCTCAAAGATAGAATCAGGATCGCGGACACACATGCGAAGCTGGGAAACATGGAACACGTCGTGCATTCCAGAGAAGTGAGCAGGTAGAGCCACACGATAAGCCACAGGGCCAATGCGTTCCGTAATAGGAAATGGTCCAACATAGCGAGGAGCCAACTTCCCTGTAGAGCTGAAACGCACAACCCCTTTCATAGGAGATATCCGAATAAAGACATGATCACCAATGGAGAACTCAAGAGGCTTCCTGCGGTTGTCCGCGTAGGATTTCTGACGGTTCTACGCCTCTTTCATTCTCTGACGAATAAGAATAATCTTCTCAGAAGATTCCCGAATTGAATCTGGACCAAGAAGGAGCTTCTCGCTAGATTCTAACCAACATGAAGGAGAACGACATGGCCTTCCGTAAAGAGCCTCGAAAGGAGCCATGCCAATACTAGACTGAAAGCTGTTGTTGTAGGAGAACTCTACAAGCGGTAAGTGATCCTCCCAACTACCTCCGAAATCCAGAATACAACAGCGTAAAAGATCCTCTAAAACACGATTCACCCTCTCCGTCTGACCGTCGGTCTGAGGATGATAAGTAGTCAAGAGATTCAGCTTTGAGCCCAAAGCTGACTGTAGGCACTTCCAGAAGTGACTAGTAAAGATAGTGTCTCGATCACAGACGATAGAGCTAGAAATGCCATGAAGTCGAACGACTTCCTTCACATATAGCTTGGCAAGCTGAGGAGCAGTCCGAGTGGACTTAATAGGAATGAAATGAGCTGATTTGGTCAAGCGATCGACGATGACCCAAATAGAAGTATCGCTGACCTCGATCGAGGCAGACCGTCAATAAAATCCATGGATATCTGATCCCATTTCCACAATGGAATCTCTAGCGGCTGAAGAAGACCAGATGGACGCTGATGCTCAGCTTTGATCTGTTGACAAGTCATGCAACGGCTTACATAACTTGCAACATCACTCTACATGCCCTCCCAAAAAAATAGGCGACACATGTCGGCATACATCTTACTCGACCCGGGATGTATAGTGTACTTAGTGTGATGACACTCGTCTAGAATGTCATGCCTAAGTGATAAATCAGATGGTACCAAAATAAGGTTCTTCCTGCGAAGACACCGATGAGAATCAATAGAATAATCCAACAATGTCTCATCACTGGATCCCGACTCAAGGAGATGAATGTATCGCAACAAGTCTGGATCATGCCGTTGAGAATGGGCAATGCGATCCAATAGAATAGGTCGAGCTTCCAAGCTGAATAACAAGATCAGAGAATCAGAAGACGGAGCTCGATTTCGAATATCACACATAGAAAGAGTCTCAAGAATAACCCACTTGGTAATCATCATAGAAACAACTGCCGAGTATTTGCGACTGAGCGCATCTACAACACGATTCCCCTTGCCAGGGTTATATTGAAAATCTAAGTCATATGAGGCGAGAAACTCGAGCCATCGCTGCTGCCTTATATTGAGATCCTTCTGACTGAATGAATACTTCAGCGACTTGTGATCGGTGTAGAGAATGAAATGTTCGCCCAATAGTTAATGACGCCACGTCTTCAAGACAAAGACGATAGCTGCTAACTCAAGATCATGAGTAGAATAGCGAACCTCATTCAGACGTAGCTGCCTAGAAGCGTAAGCAACTACCCGATTTTTCTGCATAAGCACAGCACCGAGGCCGCTACCACAAGCATCGGTGTAAACAACAAGATCCTGGTTACTCTCAGGAACTACAAGGATAGGAGCATGAGTGAGAAGTTCCTTCAGTCGTTGAAAGGAAGCTTCACACTTATCAAACCAAATAAAACGAACCCCCTTACGAGTCAGAGTCGTGAAGGGAAGTGCAACTCGAGAGAAATCCTTGATAAACCGACGGTAATAACCCGTCAGCCCAAGGAAGCTGCGAATATCATGAACGTTCTCGGGCTGCCTCCAATTCTGAATAGCTTCGATCTTGGAAGGATCGACATAAATACCCTCAGATGATACAATATGGCCCAAGAACTTGACCTTGCTCTCCCAAAAATGGCACTTGGAGAGCTTGGCCTTAAGCTGATGCTGACGAAGAGTATCCAAGACGATCCGCAAATGATGAGCATGCTATGCCTCGGATCTAGAATAAATAAGAATATCGTCGATGAAAACCAGAACGAATCTATCGATGTATTCCCGGAATACTCGATTCATAAGATCGACGAAGAAAGCCGGAGTGTTCGTCAAGCCGAACGGCATGACCAACCACTCAAAAGAACCATGACGAATGCGAAATGCTGTAAGAGGAATGCTGTCTTCCATGACTCGTAGCTGATGGAATCCGGTGGCAAGGTCAAGCTGAGAGAAGACCTTCGCACCGCTCAATTGGTCAAACATGTCATAACGGGAATTAGAGTTAGACATGATTCAATGATAGATAATTAATTAAGGAATACTACGGAATATAACGGATTCCTATACATATTCCTAACTTATCTATCAATAAACATAAGGAAGGGATTTGATTTAATTCGGATCTAATTTAAAATGTATTGTACTAAGTGTATCTGTTCTGTGTTTATTATGCTTATTCCTGAAACCAGGCTCTGATACCAAACTGTAAAATGCCCCACTCTGAGACCCACTGTAACAAAGAGTATTACGGGAGTAATACTGTCTGTTAAAGCGGAGAATAGAGTATAGTGGAAGCGACCATTTGTAATCAAGCTATAACTATCTACTGAATACGTCGAAAGGATGGTATCTATATATTTTTTTCAAGTGGTTCGACATATTCAGTAAATACTTATAACGAAATTACAAATGGCTAAAGATCTATCAGGACAAAGCATAGTATTAAATGATAAAACATCACAGAACAGAATCACATAACAGATATAAAATCCCAGAACAATACATCGTCAATACAGATCCAAATACAATAAGTGGGTACAAAGCCACTACCCACACATGTGGGTTAAAAATATGTACATATCAAAGTCTGAATAATAACAGAGTAGCGGAATAGTGGACAAATAAAAGCGCTATCTATCAGCATAGTAGATAATGTCCAAGCGGAAGCACAGAAGCTAAGTCCAGAGACCTAACCTGAAACAACTCGGTCTGACCCGAGCGAAAACACTCGGGTCAGGCTAGCTAAACAATCAGTAATAACTGAGATATATAGTAATGCGGTACATAAATAAAACAGTACTTATCCAAAGAGAAGTATATTATGAACCACATGAATATAATGACGATCCTTAATCATCAATAAACAATAAAAATCTCCAAAGAGAAATCAACACCAAAGTGTAGAATAGATAAAATCGCCTCATATCATCGACGTGGCCAAAGCTATAAAAAGATGCCCATAGGCAATAATCCCAAGAGTGACCAGAGTCCGTAATCAATGCCCAAGCAAAGATCGATGCTCCAAAGAGCAATGGGGATATACTGAAAAGTCAATGAAATCAAAACACTGAAAAGCAGTGTCCAAAGACACTGTGAATCCACAAGGTAATCGCACTTACATCGTATGATTCCATAGAACCAACACCGAATGGCGGTACTCGAATGGATGTAAAAATCATCAAATAATACCAATATTGCACGTGCACCGACCAGAGTCGTTGTTGCCAAGTACTGTAGAGTTGTGATCGATCACTCGCACAGATGCGGAACGCGCGAGACGGCAAGATCCTTCCCAAAAGGATAAAGGCCCAGAGGCGCATGCCGAAAAATAAACTGCTCCATAGAGCAGGTGTCCAGAGACGGTTGCCCAGAGGCGTGGTGACCCAGAGGTCCAGTATTGGCCGCCCAGAGGCTAATGTGTCACTAACTTCTTGGAGAGGAACCCGTAAAGTGTTAACAATGAGTCCCATACCCCACGTTCGCACTAAACGGTTTACTAACCAATAACAAGCTCACACTCCAAACAATAAAAGTCCACCTCGTATCATCGGTAAACTAGACCCAAAGGTCAAAACGATCAATCGAATAGGTCGGGGATTAACCGGAAAGGAAATACACATGCTTCCATAGGCCGGAGATTTCCTAACCGTTTAAGCACCTTTCCACTTCGCTCGACGTGCTAAAAAGTGAGTGTGAGATTTTTATTATAGAAAATAATGGTGCGAAACGGATTTATAATTGATTTTGAAATCAGTTTAAAACGGCTTTTGAAAACTCTCCTATTATGGAGTAATTAATTTAATAATTAAAAATAATATTATATAATAATTTCTGAAGCCATTTAGGAGTGAAAAATCCTTTGAAAATAATTCATAAAACCCATGTACGAAATCTAGAGACAAATCTCAAAGAAATCAATAAAACCAGAAAATCACTGAAAATATTCTAAGTATTGGAAAATAGTCCAAAAATGACGCGAACCCAAGTTCGGAAAATTATTCGGACTAGCAAACTGAATCCGAATGGCATGAAAATTGGTAGACATATAGTCCAACATCCCTTCTCCAAACTGCAAAAGGAATCGGGAAATTCCGACTTGAAACGAAGAAACGGCGTCGTCTCAAAGTCGGACAAAAATCATAAAACTTTACTGTGTCAAAACAGTGTAAAGGTCCCACTTCGACGACATGGTCAAAGGGTCACATGAACTCAGATCTTGATGAAAATTTGCAGGAGCGTAGTAAAGTACTCCTACTTTGATATGCAACAAGAATCGTTCGGTTTCGACTTGAAACGAAGAAACGACAATGTTTCAAAGTTGGTCCGACGATAACTGAAAATGATCACTATTGTAAAACAGTTTCTGGGTGCTACTTCGGCAATAGAAACGAAGTATCTAATGCACCCAGATCTAAACCAAACTTTGCATGGTTAAATATCTCGATCTCATCTTTTTAACGAGACCAAAAACGATGAAATCTGACAAAGGACGAGCCCGGGATGGCGTCGCAAAGTCGGGGTTCTACGCTGAAAACAACGGGAGAAAAGAGACTAAGGCCTATAGCTATGCACTAACTGGCCAGAGATGAAAAACCATAATTTTGGCATAGTAAACTTCAAATTCTGGAAAAATGAATAAAATGAAAGTTGTAGCTTAGTTTCTAAGCTTTCCGGAATGACCAAGATCGTCAAATTCCGACCAGAGATGAAAATTCTATGACTAAAACAATTCTCGGATCTAAATTTTATATCACTGTCGTTGTGCTCTCGGGACAGTTGTAAGAATGCACAGTTTTGACCAAATTAACTTCGAAATTTCATGAAACACAAAACATGAAAGTTTTATCTCTAAATCTAAGATTTCCAGAACATCCAAAATTATTAGATTTGGATAAGAAACGAGAGAGATACATACAAAACAATATCAGATTGAAACTCAAGATAACTTGTTAAAGACAGAATTGGTCTTCTGTCTTTGAATGCATTTCAGGTCATCTAAATGGCAATACTACAGAAAACTCACTGAACAAAAATTGTAGCATATGTTTTAAGCTTTCCGGAACATCCAAAATTATCTAATTCGGATCAAAAACGAGTAACTTATGGCCAAATCAATTTCAGGGTTTTATTTTATCAACCTGTAGTTTGTTGTCAGGTCAGCGACAAACAAACGTGATTTCGACCATTCAAACCACAAAATTATGCAAAGCTCAAAACATGAAAGTTATAGGCTACAGAATAAGCTTTCCAGAACTTGAAGAAAATCTTAATTCCGATTTAAGATGAATGAGATATGCCTAATTTACTAACAGCAATAAACTAATTATAATTTCAGCTAGCATATATTACAAATACCTTATGTGCACACCCCAAATGAAAGCAAAGATGATCAAAGAGCTATGATTCACATGTTACATAATAAAACATGTGTTACTAACTGATTACCAAAATCAAAAGATGATTAAACACATATTAGAAGATGTTTTTAGCAATATACCTCTCTAGAAAGCAACAAAGACTACTATAGCATCAACCCAAGATAGCAAAAGATGATTAGGAGGCTATAAGATCAAAAAAACACATAAAACATGTGTTACCAAATAAATTTCAGAAATGAAAAAGATATAAAAAAAATATTTGAGGTGGGTATTTGCATTACCTTTGCATATAATGACTTGCATAAGCTAAAACTAGAAGGAGATGAAGATAGAGGCCATTTTAGTTATGAAAGCTTTAGGAAATGATTTGGGTTTTGATTAGGGATGAATGAATGAGGTTTGGAGAGTTTGAGATAATTTATAGAGGAGGTTTAGAGTGGGTTATTGGGCTAGGTTTAGTAACCCAATAAGAAGAGTGTTATTTACATGTTTCCAAAAATTAGTCTAAGTGTTCATATATGTTTATAAAACTCATTTTCCTACCCAAACCCGTTTAAAAATCTCTCTAAAATATTTAACTTTTTAAAAATAACATTTTATCCTCATTTTAAAAACCCATATTTCCCATTTAATTAAAATAGCCTTTTTCAAATAAATTTTGTTATTCCAAATCCTTTTATGCTTCATTAAAATAAATAAAAATCCTAACTTTTATTTATTAATTGGTAATGCAAATCCCGGGTTGTTACATTACGCGTGCCTTGTCACATGCCTTATCGCGCCTTCTACGAGTTTTTTTGTACCGTGCCTATGGAGTGCTCATTGAGTAAACCTCCAGTTTGCGGGGGAGCTTACAGTATCTGTATAGACTACAGGAATATATAAAAATGTGCTAAGGGGGATATGGGTAACGCCTTAACGTTATTTTGACATTTTACTTTACTGTAGACATTATATATGTAGTGTATTGTACTATGTATGTAGATAGTTTATCAGATCCTTAAAGGATGAAATCCCAACTTCCCTTTAAATTATATTGCATTTACTTGACATTTCACTTGAGCTTGATTTATTTGCATAAGAATGTTAATCCTGACTCGAGTGTTTTTTTGCTTTACGCTCTGGTCAGCCTGAGTGTCATAACTTTTGAGACCAGTTTTTAGAGCTTGGAGTTCGCTTCGAAGATCTATCTTACCTATTCCATCTTTTAGTTTATTTCTGTTACTTCGAGATGTATGTTTCAGACTTGTCATTTACTTTGTAGAGACTTCTATGTATTGGGATTTCTGATGTATTCTATTTTGGACTTTTTATTTCTATAGTAGCTTCATGGACTACTATTTATCTTTCCACTGCAATTTGTTGTAAAACTCTGTGTCTATGATTCTGTGATTGATTTATTTACTGTATATGCGAAGCTATGCCAAAAATATAAATTTACAATCTGTTGTTTTGAGCAATTCAAGTCTGACATGTATGTCTGCTTATGCACTTGAAGGCTTCAAAATGATGGTTTGTTACAATATATAATTAGTATTTTCTTAAAAATAATAACATATTTTTTGAAACATATTTAAATAATTATCTAAAAATATTAAAAAAAATTAAATAGACATCGTTAACTTTTTTCCAAATCATTTTTAAGTAAACTTATTGATTTTCAAACCTTATTATAAAAATTAGAATATTATTTCAGTTAATATTAGATATTTGAAAAAATTCACTTATCAATGTATTTCAATACAAAAAAGCTTTCAATTACATAGTTTGAAAAAATAATATTTTCCTTTTAAACAACTTACCTTCTCTCTACAAATATATTTTTAACATGCTAATTACATATTTCCATTTATAATTCCCTCTCTATCCATAATACATCGAATTCATTTCGATTCCTTAACCATTCTCACATTTCAAAAATAGAGTCTACTATTCTTTCGAAAACTAGTTTCCATATTTCGATATAAATTAAGACCGTAAATTTATATTTCCAATCTATCAATTGAAAATCATTTCCCTTATTTATAAACATCATGTATAAATTTATAAACTCTTTTGAGTTTCCACTTATTTATAAAACTAATCTCATTTTATAAATCCATTTATTAATAAAACTCATTTAAATTTTCAAATCTATATTTAGTATCAATTTCAACTCCTTATCCATATTTTCCAGAAATATCATCTAAATATTTATTGTTAAAATCCTTTATATGAGTTTTAAAAATCTCAAATTTAAACCATTCTACGAATAGTTAAGTACAACCCAAAATCAAATTATTAATTTATCCAAATTACTTTCTTTGAAATAATCCAAATTTTGATATAAACCTTCATACCTTCTTTTAAATTCCTTCAAATTCCAAAAGTAGTATTTATGGTATTTAAAATACCAAAATTTAAGGCCAATGTTACTATAGAATTCAAAAATTCAAATCACACAACAATCTATAACAGATTATCAATCACATCGTATATCGTTGTATACAAAAACAATCAATATATATATTTGAGGAATCTAGTTGGATCCCTCCTACATGTTTCCTTGCCTCCATAGATGTTAGATAACATAAAAATACCAATCCTACTTTAAGGCAGGATATATCGGGTCATCCTCTATTACACGGGGCGCATAGGGTCTTATCCGCTCCAATAGACGAGAAATATATGTTGAATATGCAAGTATATGATTTTTGTTTGATGATGATAATATATATATATATATATTCAATTAAATGTATTTGTTAATGTACTATTTTATTTTCACAGATTAAATAACTATTTTCTGAATAAAATAAATAACATAGAGTTTAATTCAAACGGATATTTTATTCAAACAAATATTTATTACAATTTTGAATAGTACAAATTCGATCTCTCACTATATATATATATATATATTTCAATTACATTAAAATTTCAATCATATCACAATTTTCATTTACAAATGTCCTCACTACATATCGCTCATTCACTCATATTTATCTTCAACTCCATTCCAAATTAAATCCAGCATCTGAGCAATCTTCAAAAATATACATTGACGCAGTAAAATTTAAAAGGAAATATTTTTGCAGTGTAAAATATAATGTATTTTGAAAATATTATTTGCCTCTATTATTTGGGTTGCTTGTAATCATTTAATTTTGAATGCATCTTACACGAACAGCTTGTGACATGCACAGTTTATCACTATACATGCCAAAGGCCGTGCACACCGATATAACTTGATAAAATTACAGGGACAAGTGAGCACAAGGTCAAACCCAAATCAAAAGTCGGGTTCTACTCGAGTGAAACAAATACAGCCACGATACGAGCACAAAGTCAAACCCAAGCTTTAAAGCTGGATTCAACACAGGTGCGGTCTGATTCAAGACAGCAACTCAATCAGACATGACTTAAGTGCAATCAGACTAAATGAAAACAGAGGCTAGACAGTACATTTAGACCATCAAGCAAGTGCACCACTAAACCAAAAAAGGCAGTTAACAAGTCAAAGACTAAAGAGACCAGGCACCAAACAGCAACAACATGTACACAATGAAGACCAGCCAGCAAACAGTGAATCAAGGTACCAGACTCGAGCCAGCATATCAAGCATATGAAATCAATTACAAGACCAATAAAGACTGTATGCAAACTGCCTCGAAGCAAGTAGCATGATCAGAAGTACACAAGTAAAGATCACCAGACCTAGCACAGACAGACCATACATGAATGGTCAAAGTAGTGCGAACGTACCAAAATCAGTGAAGCACGTAAACATGTAAACCAAAACTCGATATAGTGGACTATAATGAATACAAACAATTGAAGTGGAGACCAACAGAAAATGTGCAAAGGCGATACACATTGAAACATGACTATAAGCTATGCAACATGAACAAATGATCATGTGGACGGTGCAACTTGAACTTGACAATAATGTAACATGAAGAAGTCAACATATATGATCAAAGGAAAGCAGTGCAACATGCTCTAAGTAGTTGATAATGCACAAGAACAAAAATGAAACAGAG
The DNA here is from genome assembly GCA_030737815.1 of Allium fistulosum. NCBI lineage: Eukaryota > Viridiplantae > Streptophyta > Magnoliopsida > Asparagales > Amaryllidaceae > Allium > Allium fistulosum. Next base: position 134,468,555 of record CM060904.1, read on the forward strand.
GTGGCAACATGGAGCCATAGACCAACCAAGGAACATATATGTATAAAACTCGAAGCAACTCATCATAATTCAAACTGCGGTTCAAATCAAGTGAAGTCACAATGAAACTGCACTGGGCCAACTCATGAACAAAAGTGCAAACAAATGAACACAGTGAAGTACAACATCATGATCAAATGCCATCAGACAACAAAACATAACAGCATGAAGTCTAATTCAAACTACAAATGCAATAAAATAGTCCAACCAAACTCCAAAACAAATGTACACAAGTATACATGTATCCTAAGGCAATATTCAACAGAACATACTCTAAACGGTGACATATAACATAAATATGTACATGAATATGTCCAGTGAAAACACAGCAGTATGGAAGCCATGCTATACAAGTGAGGTCAAACCATAAACAACAAAAGATATATTTATATATATATGTATGTATGTAATGTCGACATGCACACATCAAGTATACAGGAACCAGACTACACGAAATCATGGAACAACAATTAACGGTTTTATCAAAGCCGAAGTTCAAACCAAAATCAAATCTGTGGTCATGACGATGTCTAGGTTCAAATCCACAAAGCCGTGGCAACCAAGATAATGAATTAACAAAGTCAAAAATTTTATAAATTCAAATCACTGGCCGGGGTCAATCATTACCAGAGTCAAGGCCAAATTAAATCTGAAATAGCAAGGTACAAGTCGAAGAAGTCAAATTGCAAATCAGTTAAAGTCATGGTTATGGAACAGTTCAAAATTGAAGCCGTGAGAATCAAGGCAACAAAATACATGAATTTGAACAAGTCAGAAAAATCATCAGAAGAATTCATATGAAATATATGAACGAAAAATAAGGAATTTGATTCCTATATAAGCCCCAAACATCATCGGCAAAAGGCATTCGAGTTCGAGCTAAAAAAAGAATAATCACTCAACTCGAATCATCAATCGAGTTCAAGCATTCAACCAGAAAAAGCAAAAGTGTAAGGACCCGATTCTTCGACTTTCGAAAATCGACATTAATACGTCCACTGTATCAACTTTCGTACAATCGAATGCCGGAAAACCGAATTCTTAGGGTTTAAGAAGAAGAAATGTGACGCCCCACCTCTATACCCACGCTAGCCAAGAACACTACGGTGTAGTGCTGTCAACTAGCATGGAGAATAAGGCTGTTGAGGAGCGACCATCCGTGTAATTGCTTCGTGCGAGCACCGATATGTTAGATAATAGAACATTGCATTTCATTTTTTAGAGGAAATCCAACATACCGATTCTCACTCAAAGCTACTACACAGTGGCTATAATAGTTTAGGACAATAGATATAAAAATAACACAGATAACATAAATGCGGAATACAGATAGAACGAAAAGTCTCATATATATAATAACTGATATCAGTTACAATACATTTGACACAATACAAATGATACAACTACAATTGTCGACTCAAGAAGTTATATATATACAAGTACATTATCGACTAATATACATGAATACATTATCATCTTAAAACAGACACACTGACTACTACAACAAGACGAAGACCACTTCAAATGATATAAAAAGTCTTCATAGCTCTAGCAGCAACCCAAAGCTAAAAATCTACAACCTGTAAATACTCGGTCTGACCCGAGTATTACATTCAAAAGAAAATAATACCCGGATCAGTCTAATTCAAACTCAGTTATTAGCGCATAGAAGCAATAATAATCAATCTCAATATAGATGACAGTCACAGAAATCTCGTATATCCAACTCTCGATACGAGAATTGGATAACGGCAGATATAACACTAAACAGTATTAATCCACAAAACAGAAATCCAAAGCAGTTTAAGCAATTGAAATGTCAATTGAAAAATATCAATGCTAATTGGCTGCAGTACACGCTAACGTGTACTGCCTCGCCAATACAGCCTACGAATTACGCAACAGGTCGATGAATTAAGAATAAAAGAGATATCGATTAAAATCTGTCAATTCGGTGTGGCTGCAGTGCACGCACGCGTGCACTGCCTCGCCACAACAGAATATAAAGTCACCACAAGGGACAAGGGTAAAACTGCTACGAAAATGCAGCCACCACTTGTATTTAAGGGCAAGGCTGCATCAGTGAAATGAAACAGTGTACCCAGTGAAAGAGGCAACAAGTGAAACAAGATCAACATGTCACAAAGCAAGGCACAGAGAAATAGCAAACTGAAGGCGAGTGCAGACAAGTATGAATTCGAACATGAAATGAGGAACATCATTGCAAGTGCAACGGGTAGAAGATGCTGCAGTGAAGCATGTACAAGGGCAGTACATATGAACATCATTGCAAGTGCAACAGGTAGAAGATGATGCAGTGAAGCATGTACAAGGGCAACACAAGATAGATGATTTCAGTGCATCAGTGGCTCAACTGCAACAAAGCACAGAGCTACAATGGCTACTGAATAAATGTAAGACTGCAACTGCAAAGCTATAGTGATGCAACAACCAAATCAAAGACCAGTAAACTGCACAAGTTACCAAACCAAACTGAAACAAATGCCAGGCTAAGATGGCAACAATGACCAGAATGTGTACCAGTACACAAATACAAAGGCCACAACAAAGACAACAGTGACCAAGTATTATGCAGACTCAAGTTTATATCAAGCAACAATATATACAGGTGATGTTAAATGATCTAGCCGAAGCAGTTCTAAAATAGTCGACGTACAGGAACCAAAGAATGAAGCAACAGAATCCTCCAAGTTAGACTCAAGAAAAAAACAAACACAAACCAACATAAATGAAACTGCAAAATAATAATCCAGTCCACTTACACAATGCAAGTGTAGACTCGAAACTGCAAATATACATGATGAATCAAGCTACAGATCAATGAAGACTACAAAGCAATGCAAAAAGCATTATGACATCAAGATCAAAACCAGAAACAACATTAGTGCATTCACTGCCAGGCTATCAGATACCACTTATAGTACTATGTGATTTTAAGAAATGTCAGGCTATAAACTAAAGCATGAAAATTTCCAAACTTATGTATACTTTTTATTAGAAGACCTGATCATCTAAAATGTAAGCATTCTTATCAAACTAAGTTAAGCTCAAGCTCTGAAACAACTAAGTTAAGCTCAAGCTCTAGAACAAAATATGAAATAGATGTGCTGCTGTACCAACTAGATTAGTTGAACATAAATATAGTTTGTACGTTATGTGTGTGTATTAATCTATACATGTTATTACTTCAAAAGACTCTAATCTAGAATCAGTTTCTAACAAATAAGTTTGGACTTCAGACCTGAAATAAACAAAGTGTACTAGAAACTATATCAGGTCATATAAGCACTCTGAAATCGTCTAATATCCAATCGTATGCAATAATTGGATGATCATGTTCTAATTCAATAAAATAACAATTTCTTATTTACTGAAATTTAGTTTATAAAATTGCTATTTTGTTCATCCAGCAAGAAACAATCATTCACAACAATTACTATAGGTAATTTACATAGCAACACATTTATAGGGTTTTTAGAGATAGATTCGTGAGGGATTAACTCAGATAAACGAAATCCAGACTTTCGTATGAATTAGATGTGAGTGATGAACACTCACCTTGTTCGAAGTGAAGAGCACGCTTGATCGGAGGAGCACGCAACAATTAATAATTTCGACTGAACGACGCGTTCGAATTTTCGCAATCCCTAATCTTCAGAGAGCAAAGAGGAAGACGTTCGATCGATAATTCAAACACACGATCATTCAAACTCGATCGATTTCAGAGGGCCAAGAGCAACTCAGAGAAACGAGCGAACGTAATCCACCTCCAAACGGCATTCCAATCAAAGCCCCAATTTTGAAGAGCCAAAAATACAAATCTCAGAGGAACGAACTAACTGGAATCAACCACAAGCAGCAACGACCAGAAATAGATCGGCGATCCAGGCTACAAAGCCCTAATTTTTGAAGCAGGAACGAGGACGAAGAAACAAGGCTGCCATTTTTATTTTCTTTCGTATGCTTTTAGGGTTCGAATGAGAATGGAAGGAAAATAAAAAGGGGGATCGGGTAATACCCTTATCACGGTATCAAAAGAAAAAGGTATGGGCCTAAATTTTAAAGCCCACCAACAATTTCTCAACCATTTTTCAAAAGAATTTCAACTCGATAAAATTCCAATAAGAATTGGCGAACGATTTAATCACCTAGTGTCGATAATTAATTGCTACGAATTTGCGGGTTGTTACAAGAAAAAAGTAGAAGAAGACAGAAAGAAAGAAAGATGAAACAACAGAACAACAGAAAAATAACAGAATCTCACAATCGCAGCGGAACAACATATAATAGAGAAATGAATATCATTAAATCAAAGAACTATATCTGTTATTACATTACATCACATTTTACATCACATCACATTACATTACATTATCAGAGTTTTACAACAACAAAAAGCGGAAAAGAAATATTACATATCTAAGTGATATGCTTTGCCATCCAGTTCGCCTCTTGAGCTCCTAGCACTCCTAAATCCAGAATGACCTGATAACCTAACTCTTTACTGCCCGTGTGGAAATTGGTGGGCACCCAGAGTTTAGGAAGGGAAACAATAAACTCCAGGTTAGTCATGGGACTGGTGTGAGAACTTAAAACAGTTATTTATCTTTAAAACAAACAACGGGATATTTTTTAAAATCAATTCGTAATGCTTTTGAAAAATGAAACTACCATAAGGCCTCCCGCCGCACACACAATGCAAACGCAGAATTGGAGGAGATTTTTCCTTATGATAGTCAAAGATGCTTACTACGCAAAATCAAATCATTTTTTATATTATTATTAGTGCATAGTGGAAAACATTTCGAAAGTAGAATATAAATCTTAGCCAGCATAGGTACCATTATATTATGCCTGCTATAGTTTCCATATTAGATGGCAGGTTCTACAACTAAAACCGTACAAGGTTCATATTGTTTCTTTGGATTTCCAACAAATGGTCAGGCCAAGGAACTTTCCATTGCCACATGAGACGACCCGAGAACCTAACCGGATCTCTGCCAACACAAGGCCGGGTTACCTCTGCAAAAGTAGGTAACTACTGACACGCATATGTCATCCCCCCAATCGTAACCAATTTATTCCTGAGGATCCTTGATTCCAACAACCACAAGTAATAATTTTTGTAGCAACAACATAGGTTAAGTATCTGGGCTCCATTCCATGGTACCACCTCTATCCAGAAGGAAATGACATACACTAAGGGGCGCTACTCCCTAGAACCTTGCCACATCCTTCCTGTTTTGACCATTTCCGGGGTGTGAGGTCCGACGAAGTCTCGTCCACAAAGCTACGCTTTATACAACAGCTGTGCTTTGGTCAACAATTGCTCAACAGCACTTAGCATATCACACTACCAAATTGGGAGTATATCAAAAATAACCTTCAACTACATAACCTCTGAGCTCGTACGTCTTAGAGAAGGGTGTTAAGCTAAGAGAATAAATTCTCCGCCACCAACAGAAATATATTTGAAAGAAATCAGCTTTATATCTCAATTTGTAATGTCCGACATACAATCCATACAAGTTTGTTCTGGGCTCGAACAGAACCGAAGGCACTTCCAAAGAAGTCCTTGCAATCCGGATAATTTCTAATCACGTTCGGATTTTCCATCACAAAGAGTGATAAAATCTCTATATCGGAGATCAGCCGATGCAGAGACATTCAGCGGTAATCCTTCCGTTTTCAAAATCTCCAGTCTTCAACACCGGTCTTCGAATGCATTCCATTTACGTCGTATCATTATTCGGAATGGTTTATACGACCCAAAGTTCCTTTCCCGGTTAACCCGAATAATGAGCGCTTATTTTAAAAATAAGTGTTTGCATTCAAATTTCAAGAAAATCACAACAAATACCCATTCAAAGGTAAATATTGATAGTCGGTTATTTAACTATCAATCAATGTTCACAACCATCATCCAATTTCAAATAATTTCCCAAATTATTTATTTTTCAAAAATATCTTTACCAGATATAATTTTCACACTTCAACTATTTGAAAACAAATTCCAAATCACTTTTCACCCTTTCAACTTTGAAAACGAATTTCAAATCAATTATCACCCACGGGATATATTCACAACATTTCTTCATTTCCACTAGAAATCTGTCGAATCTCAATACTTGAAAATATTTATAATACTTATCCAAAATATATATTTGGAAAACACTTCAAAATAAAAATCTACTTTTAAAACACTTTATTTTTAAACATTAATTATAAAACAACATTATACTTGTGATGACCCGGTATTTCTAGCAACATTATTTTAATAAATATTTAATCCAATTAAATAAAATTTAAACGGATCATTTTAAAATGGATAAATCTTCTGGAAATAATTACCATTTGATATGTATTTTGAAAAGGGAATCTTGATTTTGAAAATTTAAAATAAATCCCTTAATAATATATACAATAAAATCTCTCTTACATAATTAAATTTAAAATGCTTATCTTATTAACATTTGGTAAACACATGTATATAAATGCAATATATGGATAATAAGAAAATACATTGTAAATATTTAAGGTAAGTATAAAATAAAATGATAATGGGGAATTATATATTGATAGTTTATCTTTTAAAATGTAAATACCTTCATGTTAGAAATTAGAAATAAATACACTTATGTAGAGATAGAAACAAATATGCAAACTAGCACAATACAATGACCATAACAATTTTAAAACTAAAAACTTAAGTTAAATATGTTATACCCTATAGCAAAGACACATGAGCAGGCAGTAGAAACTTAAGTAAAATATACTTGCAGGCATAAGAATCACCTAAGTACCAAATGAGATAAGGCAAAGTAAAATATTTATACTCTATAACAAAGTATATATGGTGCAGGCATGTAAAATCACTTCTGTGTATACGAGTAGAAATAGAGTTGTATGCTTAGCATCTAAGAATAAACAAGGCAAAACTAAAAATATCTATGAACATGAAACATAAAATAATCTAAATTGGAGGCATAAGTACTCAAAGCATTTAATGCTTTCAACTCAACAAAGTAAAATAGAGTCAATTCGAACTGTTTAGAAACAACTCAGCCCCCTTTCATAAAAAAAAAAAAATCTCTGATCAATGCAAGTTGAAGCTTGTACCAGAAGACACCATTTGGTCTAAAGATGTTTCTATATATACACATCATATTATTAGTTCGTTTTAAAAAAAAAAAAAAATCAAAAGAAGATCGGACCTGGAGGTGAAAAACAAAAGCAGATAGTAATGTCTGGCAGCAAAATCAAGTTCAAATACAACTCGATAACAAGATCAACCCAGTTTTATCAAGCAGGAAGCAAGCGGCATATTTCTTCCTAAAACATATCAAACAGTGAGTAATCTAACCCAGCATTTTTTTTAGAAATGCGTGTGAGTAAACATTTAAATTAAACTTGAGTAACAAATACCTCTTGCATGAGAATTACTGTGTTGATGGTTGCTTAGCATATATGTTTTGAAAATGTGTATCCATGTTTGTTTAAGTTCTGAAACATGGCTATATGAATAAAGATTGTTTACATATGTATGATCTCTGTATAATTGTATTTGTTGAATATGCACATCTATGCTTCTCTGTTTCCAGGTTACAGAATTATAATAAAATCAAAAAAATCCAATCTCTTTTTAATGAATCACTGTAAGGATTTGAATTTCAAACCAAATAGTTTAGTTAAACCATAATCAAGTACTACAAATACGTACAAGTATATTAGTTAAAAATATGCTTGCATCTGGGAAAATACAGTACCAATCTAAATATTATGATAAAATCAAATGTGGAATTTTATTTATTCAAGTATGTATCTTGAATTGTCTCTGAAATTTAGGATTTTTAAAAAAACCAAAATCAAGATTTTAGTTGGAAATTCTGTGAGGAATTCAGGGTTAACCGGAAAATGGGTTTTGAGGGATTCATGGCGATCAACGTCGCCGGGAAGTTCGGGGCTTTGGTTGAGGCAGGGATGAAGATCAGGGATATTGGGAAAAATAGTTGATGGATTTATAGCTTAGCGTGGAGGCCGGAATAGGATAAACTAGGGTTTTTGAAAATGTTCTGTCGCGGCTGAATGGCGAGGTGATTCCGTCCTAATCGTTGCATCGAGTTCGATCTTAAGGCATAGAATCAGATCCGGACGACGTGACGAAGCTTAGGTGAGGAGCGCCGATGATCTAGTGGCCGGAGTCGCTAGGGATGAACGAATCTTTCGACGTGAGTTGTCCCAGTTTTGAGCTAATGGGTTCGATTTTTGTATCGAGCTTGAGTCATCGATCTGGTCCTCGATTTGGGGTCGTGGGGGTTCAGGGGATCGTCGAAGATTGTCGCGATGGTGAACGGAAGGCGGCGGCGTTTGTGAACGTGCACGGCGTGCAGGTCGTTTCAGGGAAGATGGAGGCTTCGGGGAAAAGTTGAGTTTTCTCGAGTCAGTTACATATTGACTCGAAGTAGGGAAGTAACGCGGGTGGTACTGATTCTTGGCTCGAGATTTCTGTATGTTGTCTCGGGTTAAAATTGATTAAGCAAGGATTTCCAAATTTTAATGTAAGTATTCCAGGTTCAAAATTTAGAACTTGAGTTTGTAAATATTTCAAAGTTTAAAAACCAAATAAGATCAAATTTAAAGGTTATGGAATAATTTGTTTCCAAAGAAATGTTAACAAAAGTTTTTATGAGATTAATTTAAGATAATTAATTAGATTTATTAATTAAGGATAATCATTTGTAAAATTGGTTAAGTATAATTACTTAGTGTAATTGATAAAGCGAAATTGCTTAGCGAAGAAATTAACGGATAATTACAGGATGTGATAAATTGGGGTTACTTACTGAATGTAATTAATTAAAGAGAAATCACTTAATGAAGTTATTAGAGAATAATTACTTAACGGAAGTAATTAAGGATTAATTACTTAGTATGATTAATTTTGAGGATTAATTAATCGAGGTAAGTAATTAATGAGTCAATTAATTGATAAACATTACTTGTTAAAAAATAAGTAAATAAAAGAATCACTAATTAATGAAAGTGATTAGAGGATCATTAATTAATGTAGTTAATTAATTAAGGAGATAAATGAAAGGTTAATTAATGGTTAAGGCTAATTAATCTATGTGGTAATTAAAAGTTAATTACTTAATGAAATTAAACGATAATTAATCAGGAAGGAAACTAAGATGAATGATTGTGGGACGGTAAACCGGTTAGGTTGTAAATAATAAGCCTGGCTTAAAGGTAATTGATTCGAGATGGTGCGGTTGACTTATCTTACTCATGTATGATTAAATGATAATTAAATGCCCTAAATTGATTGATACCCTTGATATGGAATGTTTCGTGATATGATGTGTTGGGTGGCAATGATAATGTGGTTATTTATCAATAAGGAATTGCTAAGTAAAGGGAACATCTTTTATTTAAAGTCGAATTGCAATTCACTTGAATAATTTGTATTGTGATGAACTGATTTCGAAGAGATCGGGGTCGGGTATTAGAAAATACCCGAAACCACTTCGATTCCTATAATTTGATATGTGAAACAAAATACCTGAAGTGTAATGACTTAAGTAAATTGGACTATTTAAATCTAAGTTTGGCACTTAGATATTGTCGTGTGAAAAGGTTGATGTCTATAACCACTTGTGAAGTTGTAAGATTGATATAAGTTACCCCGGGTTTATATAAGTTGTATGCTTGTGCATTTCATGTTAGATGGGTTTACTCACGCTGGTTTCCAGCCTGACCCGGGTGTTACTTTGATGTAATGCTCGGGTCAGACCGAGTATTATATATTTTCAGGTAGGACGTTCTGGAGCTCAGGAGACGAGCTGGATGGCAAGTACGTATAGAGTATTTCCGCTGGGGTATATTATTGTATTTCTGAGACATGATTACTGTATATATTCAGTGATTGTGGATATGTAAAACTCTGATGTATTAAAATGTACAGATATAGTAATCTTTTGTAAACTGTTATTATTTACTATTATATTTTATCCGCTGCGAATGTGAGATGTTGATGTTTCTGTTCTTCTTCCTCTACCTCTTTTCTTCTTTTTCATAACTATCTGGAATTTTCGGGTTCGAAAACTCCGGGTCGTTACAGTTGGTATCAGAGCTGAAAGGTTAAGCGAGAACCTTGGCTCTAGTGGGTATACTCATAAGGATAGGGTCAATAGTACCCTAGAATGAGTTGAGTGTGTATATATATATATGAGAGCGTACTTGTTATTTTCATATATAAAGATTTCAAATGATTTTTATATAAGATTATATTTGATATATAAAGCAATATTCCTTTTAATAAATATTAAGGTAATTGGTTGTTAAATCCTTGGAATCAAATAGAATAATGAGAATTAAGAGTTAATAGTAATACAACCAAATTGTAATTGAATAAAGATAAATTTGAAATGGATTTAAACTGAAATTAAACCTTGAATTTGGGGAAAAGTTTTAGAGTAAGATAATATTGAATTGGTTTCCCATATATGATAATCTTGGTTATTATCATAAGTGGTTGTTGTATTTAATAGTGGAATGTGTGTTAATGAGTAAGCAAAATAAAATGTGTTAAGGATATAAACTTAGAGGAGTATAACTTGTAAATTAGAACGGATTTAAATTGTGAAGTTTAAACCTAAGTTTAGAAACATTTGAATTGTTTCAAAGTGTTAAAAGAAAAGAATGAATAATATTGTTCAGAATATACTTTAATGTGATCTTATTTTAAAATAAGAAGTTGTTTGAAAACTTAAAAAGAGATTTGCCTTAAAATTAAAACCAAAGGTGGTTTAAATTTTAAAGTATAGCCTGGTGGGCTAAGGAGTAAATATGTATATATGGATACAAAGATGGTTTGAAATAAACTCTAAATGTTGAGTTTTAAATTTGGGAAATGAGGTGTGATATCCAAGGTAATAAGTTTTTGAACTTATAAGATTTATTAATGTGAAGTTTAAAATTTGAAGTGGGAATTCAAATTTGAGTAAGTTTGGCAAGATTAAATTGAATTTAACTTAAGGGAAGTTAAATAAGTTTGGAATAAACAACCTGAATTGGAAATTTCAAGATGAAATTTAGGTTTAACTTAGGAAAGTTAAATGGGTTGATTTGGTAGGGAACTATATGTGGTCTCAGATAGGATTGAGATTTGGAATGGGTAGTGGATGATGAATGTTGGGGTAATATCTATCCCAATATTGGAATTAAATGGAATTAAACTTTAATTTGAAATTACTTAAGTAATTTTGATTTTAAAGATAAAAAAAAATTTAAAACTTGAGAAAATGAGGATCACTTTGAACATTAAGATTTGAATGTTTAAAATGAACATGTAAACTGAAATGATTAAGGATTGGTTCCAAGATTGAATTTGGGTAATAAATTGAAATTCAAATATTTAATTGTTTAAAGGGGTTTGAATTATTATTTGAACTTTGAAATAAGTTAGGTAAAGATAATTTTAAATGGAATTTTTGAAAATTTGAACTAAGAATTAAATTATTTAAAGAATTTAATTGTTGAGTTAAAAAAAAATTATTATTTGATTTAAGAAGTTAAACCAACATTTGGAAATCTAACTCGAATTTATATAATTCTAGATGGTTTGAAATTGAGATTTAAATTGAATTAGTTCAAACTGAATTTGATTTGAACTAATGGGAATTGTGATTTATGATGAATAAGTATAAAATTCAAATGAGAAATTTGAATTGGATTAATTTGAAATAAAATTGAAGTTATTCAAATTGGGATTGAGTCAATTTAAATGTAAGTGGAAATTTAAATTGAATTTAGGGAAATGGAGATGGGGTATTCAACAGTTTGACTCTGGACTATTTTCAAAATAAATTGTTTAATATAAACCTATTTTTCCAAACTATTTACTACACAACTTTTCCTTTTAAACCTAAAACTATCTTAAACCTGTTTTACAATTACTTTGAAACTATTTAGCTATTTTACAACCATCTTATTTACTAATTACTATCTTTTTAGCTACTTTATAACTAGTTACCATTTTACAACTAATTTGAAATTGTTTTACTATCTTTCAACTATCTTACAACTACTTAACTATTTTACCATCTATTTTTCAACTAATGATTATTTTTCAACTACTTATCTATTCTTCAAAAAAAAATCAAGCTATTTTCTAAATATAAACTGGTCGGAGTTCAAACTGTTATTGTTTAAATACCCAACTGAGATAAGAATTGAAGTGATAATCCAAATAGGGATTAAGGCAAAAGTGAATAAGTGAATGAAAATTTAGGTGAATGTGAATAGAAAAGGGAATTGATTTAACTGATAATCAATGAAGATAATACGTAGGATGTACGTATATTATTCTATTCGCATAGTGATTTGATCCAGATTCAAGCACAGAATTTCGAGATAGTATTATCGATTCGAGTTGGGATTTTTCGCTCGATTTTCGACGGCGAACCTGGATATGGATTTTTGGATTGATTCTGGATATTCTCTATCATAGTTGTGACTATGCAAGGAGAATGACGGTTTCTGATCAAGAAACCAGATCTGAGTCCGCACTAGAAAGTCGGGTGGACAATACTAGTTCGGAAGTGAAATTGTGTGATCGAGTGAGCGATCAGATTGGTATAGCGTACGGATGATATGTGTACACCGTACGGATTTGAATGAAATTGATATTGGAAATTTGTGGATAAGCACTGTAAATGATTTTTGAAATTGAAAGTATATTTTGAGAAATTGACAATGAATAAAGGTGGAAATTTGATTTTGAAGTTGTAGATAAAAGGGTTATAAAATGATTTTTGAAATGGGAAATATATTTGTGAATATATGAGGAACTAAAATAAAATAAATTTAAATTTTATATTTCTATGGTAGAAATTAACTTTATGGAAATAAAGTGGAAATTGAATACTTTTTCTGAGTTAAAGTTTACTTTATAATAAAAGTAAGAAATTTGGCAAGTGACTTTATAAAGTAATCAAATTTGAATATTTGATTTGAAATAAACAAAGTTATGTATCTTTGTTATATATGAAAAAACTCCCCTTATTAAATTCATTGCCAAAAGAGAAAGGTTTTTGAAAGTTTTGAAGTATACAAAGGAAACTTATATAAGTATAAAGTGATTTAAAGATTTCCCAAGAAAATTATACATATGAATATATATATAAAAGATTTTATGGAAATGGTTTTGAGAAAAAGGTTTTGGGAACCTTTGGATTGGAAAAAGGCTTTTGATTTTTGGAAAAAATCAGTATTGGGATTTGGGAAAGCCTGATTTGTGAATTATCGATTTTGAAAATCGATTTTGTGTAAAAGCATTTATATGAGATTCATACTAGGTGTATGATTTGGAAAATACTATATGTGTATAGTATAAAGTGTTTTGAGATTTGCTCTGGGGAAAAAGGCGCTCCCTTGAAATGAACTTCTCAGGAGTGCCATTGGGTGGTACTGCCTTGAGCCCCAAGGGGGGGTTTCTAAAGTTAATCCTGTGAGGAGTCCGGACAAAACTAGTTCCTGAGGATTATTTGTGTAGCGAAAGTCGTGGGGCTGGTGCCCACAGAGGCATTTGGGTTATGCTGTGACGACAGTGTAACTCGATGTCACTGCGATCTACTGCAGACCATAGCGAAAGTCGCGTGAGCCACTGAGAGCCAACAGTCTGCGTTTGATTTTATATCGGTAGACTGCGACACTATGGTAACATAGCGAAAGTCATGTGTGCCGCTGAGAGCCAACAGTCTGCGTTTGATTTTATATCGGTAGACTGAGACCTATGTAGGAGTGGAGAAGTTTCATTTTGACAGCGAAAATCGTGTGTGCCGCTGAGAGCCAACAGTTACATGGACTTTTGCTGCGACGGCAACGTAACCCTGGATGTAACTGCGATCTGTTGTGGGTTCTATGGTGCAATCAGTTACATGGACTTTTGCTGCGACGGCAACGTAACCCAGGATGTAACTGCGACCATGGATGGGGGTGATGATTTCCAGAGCATTTTCACCAAAGATATTTCCTCTATTTTCAAAAACTGTTTTCTATATTTTCAAGTAAAATTATTTTCCAATTATTTTCACTGGATGTTGAAAATGAGTCTGCTGAGTACTTATAGATTTTCAGTCCCACGCCTGATCAACGTATGACCGAATTTCTATGAGAACAAGGATGGACTTGTCGAAACATCAAGTTATAAAAGTATTTGTATAAAAACTATTTTAGAAATATTACATAGATTTTTAAAGTAGTTTAAAAATGATCAAAGAAAATTTATCTGATTTTGAGCATCTTAATAAATCTGGCTTCATTCCTTTTCGAGGACGAAAAGATTCAAAGGGGGGAGGAATGTGATGACCCGGTATTTCTAGCAACATTATTTTAATAAATATTTAATCCAATTAAATAAAATTTAAACGGATCATTTTAAAATGGATAAATCTTCTGGAAATAATTACCATTTGATATGTATTTTGAAAAGGGAATCTTGATTTTGAAAATTTAAAATAAATCCCTTAATAATATATACAATAAAATCTCTCTTACATAATTAAATTTAAAATGCTTATCTTATTAACATTTGGTAAACACATGTATATAAATGCAATATATGGATAATAAGAAAATACATTGTAAATATTTAAGGTAAGTATAAAATAAAATGATAATGGGGAATTATATATTGATAGTTTATCTTTTAAAATGTAAATACCTTCATGTTAGAAATTAGAAATAAATACACTTATGTAGAGATAGAAACAAATATGCAAACTAGCACAATACAATGACCATAACAATTTTAAAACTAAAAACTTAAGTTAAATATGTTATACCCTATAGCAAAGACACATGAGCAGGCAGTAGAAACTTAAGTAAAATATACTTGCAGGCATAAGAATCACCTAAGTACCAAATGAGATAAGGCAAAGTAAAATATTTATACTCTATAACAAAGTATATATGGTGCAGGCATGTAAAATCACTTCTGTGTATACGAGTAGAAATAGAGTTGTATGCTTAGCATCTAAGAATAAACAAGGCAAAACTAAAAATATCTATGAACATGAAACATAAAATAATCTAAATTGGAGGCATAAGTACTCAAAGCATTTAATGCTTTCAACTCAACAAAGTAAAATAGAGTCAATTCGAACTGTTTAGAAACAACTCAGCCCCCTTTCATAAAAAAAAAAAAATCTCTGATCAATGCAAGTTGAAGCTTGTACCAGAAGACACCATTTGGTCTAAAGATGTTTCTATATATACACATCATATTATTAGTTCGTTTTAAAAAAAAAAAAATCAAAAGAAGATCGGACCTGGAGGTGAAAAACAAAAGCAGATAGTAATGTCTGGCAGCAAAATCAAGTTCAAATACAACTCGATAACAAGATCAACCCAGTTTTATCAAGCAGGAAGCAAGCGGCATATTTCTTCCTAAAACATATCAAACAGTGAGTAATCTAACCCAGCATTTTTTTTAGAAATGCGTGTGAGTAAACATTTAAATTAAACTTGAGTAACAAATACCTCTTGCATGAGAATTACTGTGTTGATGGTTGCTTAGCATATATGTTTTGAAAATGTGTATCCATGTTTGTTTAAGTTCTGAAACATGGCTATATGAATAAAGATTGTTTACATATGTATGATCTCTGTATAATTGTATTTGTTGAATATGCACATCTATGCTTCTCTGTTTCCAGGTTACAGAATTATAATAAAATCAAAAAAATCCAATCTCTTTTTAATGAATCACTGTAAGGATTTGAATTTCAAACCAAATAGTTTAGTTAAACCATAATCAAGTACTACAAATACGTACAAGTATATTAGTTAAAAATATGCTTGCATCTGGGAAAATACAGTACCAATCTAAATATTATGATAAAATCAAATGTGGAATTTTATTTATTCAAGTATGTATCTTGAATTGTCTCTGAAATTTAGGATTTTTAAAAAAACCAAAATCAAGATTTTAGTTGGAAATTCTGTGAGGAATTCAGGGTTAACCGGAAAATGGGTTTTGAGGGATTCATGGCGATCAACGTCGCCGGGAAGTTCGGGGCTTTGGTTGAGGCAGGGATGAAGATCAGGGATATTGGGAAAAATAGTTGATGGATTTATAGCTTAGCGTGGAGGCCGGAATAGGATAAACTAGGGTTTTTGAAAATGTTCTGTCGCGGCTGAATGGCGAGGTGATTCCGTCCTAATCGTTGCATCGAGTTCGATCTTAAGGCATAGAATCAGATCCGGACGACGTGACGAAGCTTAGGTGAGGAGCGCCGATGATCTAGTGGCCGGAGTCGCTAGGGATGAACGAATCTTTCGACGTGAGTTGTCCCAGTTTTGAGCTAATGGGTTCGATTTTTGTATCGAGCTTGAGTCATCGATCTGGTCCTCGATTTGGGGTCGTGGGGGTTCAGGGGATCGTCGAAGATTGTCGCGATGGTGAACGGAAGGCGGCGGCGTTTGTGAACGTGCACGGCGTGCAGGTCGTTTCAGGGAAGATGGAGGCTTCGGGGAAAAGTTGAGTTTTCTCGAGTCAGTTACATATTGACTCGAAGTAGGGAAGTAACGCGGGTGGTACTGATTCTTGGCTCGAGATTTCTGTATGTTGTCTCGGGTTAAAATTGATTAAGCAAGGATTTCCAAATTTTAATGTAAGTATTCCAGGTTCAAAATTTAGAACTTGAGTTTGTAAATATTTCAAAGTTTAAAAACCAAATAAGATCAAATTTAAAGGTTATGGAATAATTTGTTTCCAAAGAAATGTTAACAAAAGTTTTTATGAGATTAATTTAAGATAATTAATTAGATTTATTAATTAAGGATAATCATTTGTAAAATTGGTTAAGTATAATTACTTAGTGTAATTGATAAAGCGAAATTGCTTAGCGAAGAAATTAACGGATAATTACAGGATGTGATAAATTGGGGTTACTTACTGAATGTAATTAATTAAAGAGAAATCACTTAATGAAGTTATTAGAGAATAATTACTTAACGGAAGTAATTAAGGATTAATTACTTAGTATGATTAATTTTGAGGATTAATTAATCGAGGTAAGTAATTAATGAGTCAATTAATTGATAAACATTACTTGTTAAAAAATAAGTAAATAAAAGAATCACTAATTAATGAAAGTGATTAGAGGATCATTAATTAATGTAGTTAATTAATTAAGGAGATAAATGAAAGGTTAATTAATGGTTAAGGCTAATTAATCTATGTGGTAATTAAAAGTTAATTACTTAATGAAATTAAACGATAATTAATCAGGAAGGAAACTAAGATGAATGATTGTGGGACGGTAAACCGGTTAGGTTGTAAATAATAAGCCTGGCTTAAAGGTAATTGATTCGAGATGGTGCGGTTGACTTATCTTACTCATGTATGATTAAATGATAATTAAATGCCCTAAATTGATTGATACCCTTGATATGGAATGTTTCGTGATATGATGTGTTGGGTGGCAATGATAATGTGGTTATTTATCAATAAGGAATTGCTAAGTAAAGGGAACATCTTTTATTTAAAGTCGAATTGCAATTCACTTGAATAATTTGTATTGTGATGAACTGATTTCGAAGAGATCGGGGTCGGGTATTAGAAAATACCCGAAACCACTTCGATTCCTATAATTTGATATGTGAAACAAAATACCTGAAGTGTAATGACTTAAGTAAATTGGACTATTTAAATCTAAGTTTGGCACTTAGATATTGTCGTGTGAAAAGGTTGATGTCTATAACCACTTGTGAAGTTGTAAGATTGATATAAGTTACCCCGGGTTTATATAAGTTGTATGCTTGTGCATTTCATGTTAGATGGGTTTACTCACGCTGGTTTCCAGCCTGACCCGGGTGTTACTTTGATGTAATGCTCGGGTCAGACCGAGTATTATATATTTTCAGGTAGGACGTTCTGGAGCTCAGGAGACGAGCTGGATGGCAAGTACGTATAGAGTATTTCCGCTGGGGTATATTATTGTATTTCTGAGACATGATTACTGTATATATTCAGTGATTGTGGATATGTAAAACTCTGATGTATTAAAATGTACAGATATAGTAATCTTTTGTAAACTGTTATTATTTACTATTATATTTTATCCGCTGCGAATGTGAGATGTTGATGTTTCTGTTCTTCTTCCTCTACCTCTTTTCTTCTTTTTCATAACTATCTGGAATTTTCGGGTTCGAAAACTCCGGGTCGTTACAATACTAATATTATATATAACTTAAGTTTAAACTATTTTCTTTTAAAAATAAAATTAGTAAATAGAGTGTAATTATTTAAATAATTGATTTCTAAAACAATTATAAATTTGGTCTTTAAATAATTACTTTTAAAGTATGCTAAATAAATCTTTATTCTAAAAATTTCAAAATAACTTAAGAAAATAATTTTCCCCAAGATATTCCTTTAAAACTACTTTAAAACTTTTAAATTTATACTTTAAAACTATTTTGGAAATATACTCGGCTTTCCCGGGAGAATTCACTTTCATTTCAAAATGGTCCATTTAAACCAATTAAATAAATCCTTATCCATTTATTTAAATTTACATCCCAAATCCATAAATTTATTTCCACACTTTAAAAATAAATCAATATTTATTTTTAAACAAATTTCCCTTTAAAACTTCCATTGTGAATTTAAATTCCCAAATATTCAATTTTACCTGTACGATTTTCAAATCGATTACAAATATTCACTTTCAACACTAATCAATTTTCAATTGATTCCCAAAACCCCAAATCAAATTTCACATTGATTCTTTACAAAATCATTTCACTTTCCCAATTAAATCTCTAATTGGATTTCCAACTTATTTCTTTTTAAATAAATTCCTTTTAAAGAAAATAAATCCCTTTTAAAGAAAAAAAATTCCTTTGTCTTTTTCAATCTATTTAAAAATCCAAATTTAAATAAATTCTTCAATTTATAATCAATATTATACGAAATCCATTTATTAAACATTTTCACTTTATTTTGGAATTAATTCGATAAGATTACAAAAATTAACTTTTATACTTTTAAATTCTTTTCTTCAAATTTATTCAATTTTCTAAAATTTATTCACTTAAAAATTTCTTCTTTAATTTCAAAATCCAATTCCATTTATTTCTGGTATCCAATGATACCAAAAATTCATTCGGTTAAATTATAGCATTCAATTAATTCCAATCATCAATATAATCAGTCAAATTAATATAATCATTCACAGATTATCATATCACAATATAAATAAATTCAATCAATATGAGGGATCCAGTTGGATCCCTCCAACCTGTTTTCCTGCATCCACAGATGTTAGCACAATACCAATTCCACTTCGAGGTAGAATATCGTGGTATATGAGATTTATAAATATATCATCCGCTTAATATGCGGCGCAATAGGGTCTCATCCGCTATATAATGCGGGAAAATCAACTCCAAATACATATATAATACCAATTCCACTTCGAGGTGGAATATCACGGTATATGTGTGTAATAAATGACATCCGCTTTATAACGGCGTATAGGGTCTATTTCAATCCAATATATATATATATATATATATATATATATATATATATATATATATATCTCTGTGTGTGTGTATGTATATATATACGTATATAACAATCATCATTCAAGCATTTAATCAACACAATCAATCAATTTTAAATCTAACTATTTAAAATTTAAATAAACCCTTTTGAGTGAGAAATTCTCACCTTTATTTCCGTTTGTAGTCCATTTTCCATTACGACTTGATTTTCTTCACAATTTTGACCTTGTAAAAAAATTATATAAATTTATTAATATTCGAACAAATCGAATCATTCAATTGCCATTTTAAAATTTTAATTAATCTACTAATTTAGTTCAGTTTAATGATTTAAATTTTTAAACCAAAAATCAAATTTTAAACAAATTCCCCTTTAAAAATATTTTAGGTTTCCTAAAAAAAAGCACAGTATTTTATTTCACTGTCTATATACAAATATTTAAATTTGTTTAAATTGAATGAACCAAATTATAAATACCTTACTGTAAATTATTTTTTTACACATATACAATTGATTTTTAAATGTCGAAAATAACTGATATTTTATTACCTCGGTGTACATAATAATTTTTTTCTGCACGTAGATATGTACAAATTAAAACAAAATCCTTTTGTTTATAAACTAGTGATTGAAAATATGTATCTTTATTTCTTTTTCACTTTGAAACTATATATACGTATTTTACTGTTATCCTGTATTTTTCCTACTTTTCAAAATCTTTTCTATTTATATATTTATTGTTTTAAATTTTAGATTCCTACATTTTCCAAAACTTCTATATGTAAAAAAAATTCTATTTTCCTATATATATATATATAGACACACACACACATATGTAAATATAAAATTTGAATTAAAAAGAAAACTACAAACATACCACGTTGCTATTAAGCAAGCTCAGGCCTCACTGCCCAGGCAACCATGCCACGCGCTGCCTTCCACCACCGTCACAACCCACATCGACTCTTCACGCGAGCTATCACGACGACGCAGTGCCCTTCACGAGCTAGCCTCGATTCCTTTGCTTCAGCCATCGCCTTCACCGAGCTCGATTGAAAACCCTAGCTCAGAGAATTTCATGAAACACCACAGCCTTCAAGCGCGACCAATCGCGACTCCACCTCGCAATCGTTCTCATGACATCAAGCCCTAATCGCCCGCCGTGAAAACCCCAAACGCTGCCAAAATCGATCGCGACCCTTACCCACGATTTCGTATTATTATTATTTTTATGGAGAGGGAGAACGAGATTTTCGTTCATTCAAACGAAAGCGAGGATTTGAATTGGAGAATGAAACTGAAGGGGATGCTTTTCTTTTCTTCGATTTTTTTTGTTAGGCCATTGTCAGATTCGAACGAGACAATGGTTTCGTTTTGTTTTTTTTATCTCCTGCATTTTAACAGAGGAGGAAAGGGAACAACGTACGCGTTATTAGCTGAAAAGGGGGAACGCGATTTTAGGCGTACTCTCAGATGTAATTTCAGGGAGATACAGTGTTTTGATTTTGACCAAATTCAAATTAAAAAATTAAATTGAATTCGATTTAATTTCAACGCGTTTACTTAACGTACGCTCACACGGCAACTCCGATTCATACGAAATTTGAAATTCAGTAACAAATTAATATTACGGATCCAATGGAACTAGTTTCGTCGAATTTCGAGATTGTGTGAAAAATGACTATTTTTATATATCGATTCAAACGATAAAAATTCAAAAATGAACAAAGCAGTTTCAGATTCAATTTTGAAGCTTCGGTTATCTTCAGTATCATCAATATAAATTTTACAATCCTTTGAAATATTTTTAATCATCTCAAAACCGAATATTCAAATTTTTATTCAACTTTCAATAAATTAGATCATTCTGAAAATTTCAAATTCAAGTCAACCATCATTCAAATATTAAAAAATTAAATTAAATATTTTCTATTTAAATTATTCAAAATTCTGGGTCGTTATAATCTTCCCCATTAAAAGAATTTCCTCCCGAAATTACAAGTTAAGAAGAATGCCCTTATCACGTTTACTATTTACCCAAAACCAAACAGTTTTATCAACTTTCTAACACAAATCTTTTTATTAAAGATACATTATTAATTCAACTAGCTTTCCAACTTCAATTCTAAGTTTCGAACAACATTGCTTCCTTAACAATTCAAATTTAAATTAATCCAAATTTTCTAAAAAATTTCTAACACTCTAAATTTTCGAAAAATTTCGCCAGTGTCTCCTTTGTGCGGCTAGCTCGGTACGACTACAAAATGCCACATTGGGCGCCCAATTTCAAAAAGAAAAGAAAAAGCCAAGCGGCTAGACAAGAAAATCATCAAATCTCATATTGAAACTTTAAATACATACCTTTTTCGAGCAATTCAAATTTATCTTTGAAATCAAAATTCCATTTCCTTTATACACCTATGTATCCTACTGCCAGTAGTATCCAGTTACAACATTCAAACCATTTTGCCAATTCCATTACCAAATTTTCAATATATACTTCTTATACATTCTTTAGTTTACTATTGAAGCTTATATATTCATTTTCATTCAATTTTGCATTTCAACCTTCATTTGAATTCAATTTATCTTTTATTCTGAATATTGAATTTTATCTTTCAATTATAACTGATTCATATTAATATTTTAAATTAGTTTCATTCACTAATTTACTTCAATTCCCAATTTGAAATCATTTGTCGTTAACAAAAATATTTTCAAAAATTTTCTAACTCCCAAAATTTTCAGAAAATTTTGGCATATTCTCCCATGTACAGAGGAGCTTTTGCAATTTGACAAAAGATATAAATATATGCATTGACCCACACGGTCAGAAAAACCAAAAACAGTTCATATTTCCTATTTTTATTGCGCAGGCGTACCTTTTTAGCATTTTTAAGCAAAGCAGTTTTAGTATTAAGCATTTGTGAAATCAAATCCATCCCAACGACTTCGCTGAACCTGTACTTTACTCAATTTAAACACATAAGTAACATATATAGGAAATTCATTTGCATTTCACTTTATTTCAATAGTAAACACATAGTTTTCACAAGCAAAATATTCAAAACTATTTCCATTAGCAATTTATATAGTTTCGATACAAATTTAATTGCTTACAACTACATTCCATATCATTCTATTCAATTCAAGTGATTTACAATTCGTTTTCCTTCTATTCAATTCAATTTTATGCCCAACCAACTCATATTCATTTCAATCGATTCCAACATCAATTCTATTTGTTTTTATTAAACCATAGAGGTTATATATCTTGTTTACGTCCAACGACAAACAAAATTTATACAATTCGATGAGATTTATGTAAATAATCTATCACTTGAACTTATAACCATTTTAAATTGATTCTAACTCATTTTCATTTCCATTTTCATTTCTATTCAATTTTGTTTTCAACATTCGGTTTCAATTCCAGTTTTATTCTTTTGTTCATTCCCAAAATTTATTTTCAATTCACTATTTTGGTTTACAACCACTTACATTAAACTGGATTTCCAATTCTATAAATATTAGATTCAATTTACTTTCATTTACTTGCAATTGCAAATTTATTTATTCATTCACAATTTATTTTCATGATTCAATACTAAATTCCAATTCATTTTAATTACTCCAAATTTATTTTCAACTTTTAAATCACATTTTTTTAATTCCCATTTATATATCAATTCATTCCTTTATCCCTGGGTTATTATTTCAATATCTTATTCAACAACCAACGATAATTTAATATTATCATCTCCTAGCAACCAAGCAACCATATACCATAATAATTCACAGAAAATCATTTCTTTTATATACAAAAATAGCTTTGGGTAAAATTATTTCATTTACCCTATTTTAAAACAATACTGTTTCGGTTTATCTTGTTTAAGAGTTTAGAAACCCCTATCGATACAGTTGGCCAGACTGCACCCACCAGAATCTATAAACAATCAACCGATAAGTCAACACAATACAAAACAACTTTATATTCACTAACAAATATGCGCTCACATCTATTATTACACTCAACTCATTCTAAGTACTGCTGACTCTATCTCTAATGAGTAACACCCAACAGAGCCATGGTTGTCGCTTAACCAATTACTCTAATACCATGATGTAAAGACCCAATTCTTCGACTTTCAAAAATCGACATTAATACGTCCACTGTATCAACTGTTGTACAATCGAATGCTGGAAAACTAAATTCTTAGGGTTTAAGAAGAAGAAAAAGGTAGAAGAAAACAGAAAGAAAGAGGAAACAACAGAACAACAGCAAAATAATAGAATCTCACAATCGTAGCGGAACAACATATAATAGATAAATTAATATCATTAAATCAAAGAACTATATCTGTTATTACATTACATCATATTTTACATCACATTACATTACATTACATTATCAGAGTTTTACAACAACAAATAGCAGAAAAGAAATATTACATATCTAAGTGATACGCTTTGCCATCCAGTTTGCCTCTTGAGCTCCATAGCACTCCAAAATCCAGAATGGCCTGATAACCTAATTCTTGACTATCCGTGTGGAAATTGGTGGGCACCCAGAGTTTAGGAAGGGAAACAAAAAACTCCAGGTCATTCATGGGACTGGTGTGAGAACTTAAAACAGTTATTTATCCTTAAAACAAACAACAGGATATTTTTTAAAATCATTTCGCAATGCTTTTGAAAAATGAAACTACCATAAGGCCTCCCGCCGCACACAATGCAAATGCAGAATTGGAGGAGATTTCTCCTTATGATAGTCAAAGATGCTTACTACGCAAAATCAAATTATTATTTTTATTATTATTAGTGCATAGTGGAAAATATTTCGAAAGTAGAATATAAATCTTAGCCAGCATAGGTACCATTATATTATGTCTGTTATAGCTGCCATATTAGATGGCAGGTTCTACAAATAAAATCGTACAAGGCTCGTATTGTTTCTTTGGATTTCCAACAAATGGTCAGGCCAAGGAACTTCCCATTGCCACATGAGTATGCCTCTGGAAAGACGACCCGAGAACCTAACCGGATCTCTGCCAACACAAGGCCGGGTTACCTCTGCAAAAGTAGGTAACTACTGACATGCGTATGTCATCCCCCCGATCGTAACCGATCTATTCCCGAGGATCCTCGATTCTAACAACTACAAGTAATAATTTTTGCAGCAACAACATAGGTTAAGTATCTGGGCTCCATTACATGATACCGGCTCTATCCAGAAGGAAATGACATACACTAAGGGGCGCTACTCCCTAGAACCTTGCCACATCCTTTCTGTTTTGACCATTTCCGGGGTGTGAGGTCTGACGAAGTCTCGTCCACAAAGCTACGCTTTATACAACAGATGTGCTTTGGTCAACAATTTCTCAACAGCACTTAGCATATCACACTACCAAATTGGGAGTATATCACTAATAACCTTCAACTACATAACCTCTGAGCTCGTATGTCTCAGAGAATGGTGTTAAGCTAAGAGAATAAATTCTCCGCCACCAACAGAAATATATTTGAAAGAAATCAGCTTTATATCTCAATTTGTATTGTCAGACATACAATCCATACAAGTCTGTTCCGGGCTCGAACAGAACCAAAGGCACTTCCAAAGAAGTCCTTGCGATCCGGATAATTTCTAATCACGTCCGGATTTTCCATAACAAAGAGTGATAAAATCTCTATATCGGAGATCAGCCGATGCAAAGACATTCGACGGTAATCCTTCCGTTTTCAAAATATCCGGTCTTCAACACCGGTCTTCGAATGCATTCCATTTACGTCGTATCATTATTCGGAATGGGTTATACGACCCAAAGGTCCTTTCCCGGTTAACTCGAATAATGAGCGCTTATTTTTAAAATAAGTGTTTGCATTCAAGTTTCAAGAAAATCGCAACAAATACCCATTCAAAGGTAAATATTGATAGTCTGTTATTTAACTATCAATCAATGTTTACAACCATCATCCAATTTCAAATAATTTCCCAAATTATTTATTTTTCAAAAATATCTTTACCAGATATAATTTTCACACTTCAACTATTTGAAAACAAATTCCAAATCACTTTTCACCCTTTCAACTTTGAAAACGAATTTCAAATCAATTATCACTCATGGGATATATTCACAACATTTCTTCATTTCCACTGGAAATCTGCCGAATCTCAATACTTGAAAATATTTATAATACTTATCCAAAATATATATTTGGAAAACACTTCAAAATAAAAATCAACTTTTAAAACAATTTATTTTTAAATATTAATTATAAAACAACATTATACTAATATTATATATAACTTAAGTTTAAACTATTTTTTTAAAAATAAAATTAGTAAATAGAGTGTAATTATTTAAATAATTGATTTCTAAAACAATTATAAATTTGGTCTTTAAATAATTACTTTTAAAGTATGCTAAATAAATCTTTATTCTAAAAATTTCAAAATAACTTAAGAAAATAATTTTCCCCAAGATATTCCTTTAAAACTACTTTAAAACTTTTAAATTTATACTTTAAAACTATTTTGGAAATATACTCGGCTTTCCAGGGAGAATTCACTTTCATTTCAAAATGGTCCATTTAAACCAATAAAATAAATTCTTATCGATTTATTTAAAATTACATTCCAAATCCATAAATTTATTTCCACACTTTAAAAATAACTCAATATTTATTTTTAAACAAATTTCCCTTTAAAACTTCCATTGTGAATTTATATTCCCAAATATTCACTTTTCCCTGTACGATTTTCAAATCGATCACAAATATTCACTTTCAACACTAATAAATTTTCAATTGATTCCCAAAACCCCAAATCAAATTTCACATTGATTCTTTACAAAATCATTTCACTTTCCCAATTAAATCTCTAATTGGATTTCCAACTTATTTCTTTTTAAATAAATTCCTTTCAAAGAAAATAAATCCCTTTTAAAGAAAAAAATTCCTTTGTCTTTTTCAATCTATTTAAAAATCCAAATTTAAATAAATTCTTCAAATTATAATCAATATTATACAAAATCCATTTATTAAACATTTTCACTTTATTTTGGAATTAATCCGACAAGATTACAAAAATTAACTTTTATTCTTTTAAATTCTTTTCTTCAGATTTATTCAATTTTCTAAAATTTATTCACTTAAAAATTTCTTCTTTAATTTCAAAATCCAATTCCATTTATTTCTAGTATCCAATGATACCAAAAATTCATTCGGCTAAATTATAGCATTCAATTAATTCCAAACATCAATATAATCAGTCACATTAATATAATCATTCACAGATTATCATATCACAATATAAATAAATTCAATCAATATGAGGGATCCAGTTGGATCCCTCCAACCTGTTTTCCTACATCCACAGATGTTAGCACAATACCAATTCCACTTCGAGGTGGAATATCGCGGTATATGGGATCTATAAATATATCATCCGCTTAATATGCGGCGCAATAGGGTCTCATACGCTATATAATGCCGGAAAATCAACTCCAAATACATATATAATACCAATTCCACTTCGAGGTGGAATATCGCGGTATATGTGTGTAATAAATAACATCCGCTTAATAACGGCGTATAGGGTCTATTTCAATCCAATATATATATATATATATATATATGTGTGTGTGTGTGTGTGTGTGTCTATATATATATATAACAATCATCATTCAAGCATTCAATCAACACAATCAATCAATTTTAAATCTAACTGTTTAAAATTTAAATAAACCCTTTAGAGTGAGAAATTCTCACCTTTATTTCCGTTTGTAGTCCATTTTCCATTACGACTAGATTTTCTTCACAATTTTGACCTTGTAAAAATATTATATAAATTTATTAATATTTGAACAAATCGAATCATTCAATTGCCATTTTAAAGTTTTAATTAATCTAATAATTTAGTTCAGTTTAATGGTTTAAATTTTTAAACCAAAAATCAAATTTTAAATAAACTCCCCTTTAAAAATATTTTATGTTTCCTAAAAAAAAGCACAGTATTTTATTTCACTGTCTATATACAAATATTTAAATTTGTTTAAATTGAATGAACCAAATTATAATACCTTGCTGTAAATTATTTTTTTACACATATACAATTGATTTTTAAATGTCGAAAATAACTGATATTTTATTACCTCAATGTACATAATAAATTTTTTTCTGCACGTAGATATGTACAAATTAAAACAAAATCCTTTTTTTTATAAACCAGTGATTGAAAATATGTATCTCTATTTCTTTTTCACTTTGAAACTACATACACATATTTTACTGTTATATTATATTTTTCCTACTTTTCAAAATCTTTTCTATTTATACATTTATTGTTTTAAATTTCAAATTCCTACATTTTCCAAAACTTCTATATATATAAAAAAATTCTATTTCCCTATATATATATATACACACACATATGTAAATATAAATTTTGAATTAAAAAGAAAACAGCAAACATACCACGTTAGAGCAGATAATATAACCCTTCTTTATGGTACTAACGGGTAATTGCTTCCCGTTAGTACCATAAAGAAGGGTTATATTATCTGCTCTCTAGAGAGCAGATAATATGACCATATTATTGCTAATGTTAATCGTCTATATAGACGATTAACATTAGCAATAATATGGTCATATTATCTGCTCTTACTAAGCAAGCTCAGGCCTCACTGCCCAGGCAACCATGTCGCGCACTGCCTTCCACCGCCGTCACCACCCACATCGACTCTTCACGCGAGCTATCACGACGACGCAGTGCCCTTCGCAAGCCAACCTCGATTCCTTTGCTTCAGCCATCATCTTCACCGAGCTCGATTGAAAACCCTAGCTTAGATAATTTCGCGAAACACCACCGCCTTCACGCGCGACAAATCGCGACTCCACCTTGCAATCGTCCTCATGACACCAAGCCCTAATCTCCCGCCGCGAAAACCCCAAACGCTGCCAAAATCGATCGCGACTCTTACCCGCGATTTCGTATTATTATTATTTTTTTATAGAGAGGGAGAACGAGATTTTTGTTCGTTCGAACGAAAGTGAGGATTTGAATTGGAGAACGAAATTGAAGGGGATGCTTTTTTTCTTTCGATTTTTTTTGTTCGGCCAATTTTAGATACGAACGAGAGAAAGGTTTTGTTTTTTTATCTCGTGCATTTTAACAGAGGAGGAAAGGGAACGACGTACGCGTTATCAGCTGAAAAGGGGGAACACGATTTTAGGCGTACTCTTAGGCGTAATTTCAAGGAGATATAGTGTTTTGATTTTGACCAAATTCAAATTAAAAAATTAAATTGAATTCGATTTAGTTTCAACGCGTTTACTTAACATACGCTCACACGGCAACTGCGATTCATACGAAATTTGAAATCTAGTAACAAATTATTATTACGGATCCAATGGAACTGTTTTCGTCGAATTCCGAGACTGTGTGAAAAATGACTATTTTTAAATATCGATTCAAACGATAAAAATTCAAAACTGAACAAAGCAGTTTCAAATTCAATTCTGAAGCTTCGGTTATCTTCAGTGTCATTAATATAAATTTTACAAGCCTTTGAAATATTTTTAATCAGCTCAAAACTGAATGTTCAAATTTTTATTCAACTTTCAATAGATTAAATTTTATAATTTAATCGCCAAATTCATTCTGAAAATTTGAAATTCAAGTCAACCATCATTAAAATATTAAAAAATTAAATTAAATATTTTCAATTTAAATTGTTCAAAATTCTGGGTCGTTACAAAAAGAGCAAAAATTACGTACCGAAGCCTTTTTTGAACTCGATCGTCGAAGCAGCCATATGCAAATTTGAAGATACAATCGATCATCAAAACACTCATGAGAACATCACTTGATCGATCAACAAAGTCGGCGCTTTCGAATTTCAAAAACCCCAATTTAGTTGAAGAGAAGACGAAAGAGAACGAGTAGTCATTTTCAAAAGAAAACAGGCCGATATAATAAAAAGGGGAATTCGCTTCTAGTTTTTCACTTGGGCCGGTTTCTTCCATATTTGGGCTTAGTGTATAAATTAGGGTTTATAATTTTAAATTGCTTTTAATTTTGTAATTTAATTTTAAACATTAGTAATTTCTAGTGGTGTGACTAGGTGACGAGCTACGGTGATGTAGTTCGAGAATTCGCAACTCAGTGGCTAAGTTGTGGCAGGGTTTTGAGCGTAGAGTTAGGTTAGTCGATAGCGGGTGTCACAAGTTTACGTGTGTAAGCGTCTGACTATCTAATTTCTAGTAGAAACCTTGGGGGCAGCACATAGGCAGGGTTTTGCCGAAGCTGGGTAAATCTGTGTGTTCTATTTCTGCATTTGTTATTCTACTATTATCTGTGCTGCTATTATTTTGATATATCTGTGTTTAAAATATTTTATATAAACTTCCGCAATAATTTTTATAATTAATAGCATCACCTTATTCACCCTCCATCTAGGGTGAAATCGATCCTACAAGTGGTATCATAGCTAGGAACAAAAGCCATTTTTGTTTTAAAAAGTTTGATTTTTCAAAGTCCAATTTTTTTTACAAATTTGAATTTTTAAAATGGCTACTTTTGCCAAGGGTCGGTCTAGTATTATCCCTCCTATTTTTGATGGAACGGGTTTTTTTGAATTGGAAACTGGAAATTGAAAATGGAATTTTATTTAAAATCTATTAATGTTAAATGTTGGGATATTATTGAAAATTGGTGTGATATAACAGACGAGAAAGTTATCTCGATTAATGCTCTTGCTATGCATATATTATATTCTCATATTAATCAAGATAATTTTAACTTTATCTCTCATTGTGAAAATGCACAGGAAATCTGGAATACTTTTGATGCAGTATATGATGCAAAAGTCAACAGCAATGAGAAATCCTCCACAATCGACTTAATTAAAGAAATGTGCTTAACAGGATTGGTAAAAGACAGTTTTGATGAGGATGATGATGATGGAGCACCTAAGCTGGCACTATTAATTAAGAAATTAAAGAAGTGGAATCACAAATACGGAAGTCCAACTCTAAATCAGAAATTGAAAAGCAGAATAGCCAAAGCACTAGATAACCCAGAAGAACGGGAGATCATCTGTCACAAGTGCAAAAAACCCGGACACATCAAGCCCAATTGTCCTCAGAATGGACCCGGCGTAGAAAAGAAATCAAAAAGGAGAAATTTTATAACCACGTGGAATACAAGTGATGAAGATAATAAAAGTACTAGCAGTGAGAGTGAGAAAGCAAATATGTGTCTTCGAGGTGATATAACTGATAGCGACGATGACGAGCAAAGCAAGGTATCAAAACTTACTCACTCGGAATTACTTATATATTTCCACGAAGTAAATGGCTGTTTTGAACGACTTAGGGAAAAATATGCCAAAATTGAATCACAAAGAAATAGTTTAATAGAATCAAATAAACAGCTTAATCAATTGGTTAAAAATATCAAACTAAAAGCCCTAAATGTGATAAGTGTCCAACATTCGAAGAAGAGATTAAAAAATCAGAAATCAAAATTAAATTGCTTGAAAATGAAGTTTCTGATTTTGAAAGAAAGTGAAAATACAAGGAGAGAAAATTCCATTAAAAAGTGCACACAATTATTAAATGAAAATGAATATCTCAAAACACAAGTCCAACAACTGTCAATGACTTTAGGAAAATTTTCCAAAGGAGAAAGATCATTGAATATGTACTTATTCTTATATTTTAAATCAAATTTCTAATTATTCCCAATACACTTATTTTTCCTAAATCCAATATTTATTTGTAAGATACTTATGCTTAAATTTCAAATTAAATTTCTATTTATAATCAAAAATTATTTATTTATTCTAGAAATCTCTAATTAATTCACAAATTTATTTTCAAAAATTAATTAATTGCCAATTTAAACTTGGCAAATTTTCAAAAATGTTACAGATTCCCCCCCTTAAAAAATTTCGTCCCTGAAATTTCCTAAGGAGACGAGAAAGAATAGATGAAAGATAGAGAAATATCTTTTCAAATCAAACTGGATATCAATTCTGTATTTGACTTACCAAATCAGAATATCACCAATAATTATGAGAATGAACTCATTCAATATTACATAAGATATTTGGGTTTCAAAATAAAATATCTTATAAATAAAAAGTAACATCCCAAAATTTATCAATTAAAATTTATAATATATTTTAAAATTTTGAAATTAAATTTGAAAATATATTGAAAAATCTCAAACAAATAAAATAATTGAATAAATTCCAATTTCTTTTGGGTTTGAAAGTTTTGAAATAATGAATGTTTTAAAAAGTCATTTGAATTTAAAATTATATACATGTATGTATATTGCATATATGAGTAAGATTGAATACATATTGAAGTTGAATTTAAATTGTGCAAAGTATGTATGAATATATATAAATAGACATAAATGAATTTTAATTCAAGTTGAATTGAAACTTGAATTTAAATTTAAAATAAATGTTCTAAAAATAAGTGGCATTTAAAATCATTAAGGAATAATGTATATAATGAAATATTAGTTAAATTTATTCAACATTGTATACATGTATATATACAAATGAATAAAGGGTATGTTTATTTATAAAGTAAATATGATATAAAGATCTATTTAAAAAAAATTCTTTTGTCTTAAAAAAATTGCAAAGGCACGGTGGTGTGACGTTGCTTTGGACGAAATTGTGGAGGCTCTGGTGAGCTAGTTTGTTGGGGCGCAGAAGTTTTTCGTCGGCAAATTTTGGTCCCAGTCAGGTCGAAGAGCTCGATGTTGATCAACGATGTTATTGGGTGGTCTGGGTGCTGAAGCAAGATGAGGGGATCTTTGGTGATTGATGCGTATCGTCGACAATGATCGGAGACACTCCGATCACGTGTGCACGTTCATACGTGCATATTTGTTCTCAGGCAAATTTGGGTTCGAGAAGACAAAGTTGCTCTCGGGTCTGGGCTTGAAAAAATCAACGATTGACTCGAAGTTGTGGATGTGAGGATTTCTCTGGGGAGTGGATTGATGTTTACTCGGAGTCTTACTCAAGAGGGGATCAATTATGTCTCGAGCTTATTCAGCTATATACCCAGTTTTAAATAGTAATAGGTTTAAACTTAAAACAGGGTATTACAAGTTTTAAAGAAACAATTAAAATGACTAGTTTCAAAAGCAATGATATTTGACAAAGTTTTAAAAGTTTCCAAACATAATTGACATGGTTTATAAGTAAATCTTTCAAAGAAAAAATTGATAGATAATTACTTTGTGTAATTAAATTAAAGCTAGCCCCTTTGTGTAAATTATTTGAGAGCTAATTCCCTTGTGTAATTAGATTAAAAGACTAAGTTTTTAAGCAATTTAAATAAAGCTTTAAAGAATATTAAAATGCTTAAGTTTTAATGATTTATTTTTAAAGGATAAAATAAAGTGTTTAGAAATTAAATGATTTAACATATAAGCTATTTAATTGAAATTAAAAAGTGTTTTTGTAAATGTGATGATGTAATATAAGTTTAAACTAAATTAACGATTTGTATAAAATGATTTCAAGCATTTGATTTAAATGATGATTAAGTGATTAAGAGAAATAAATGGCTTATCTTTGATTTATTAAAGTTTTAAGTAACTAAAGTACAATTACTTAAGGTAGTTGATAAAGTATAATTAATTAATTAAAGTAATTAAAGGATAATTACTCAAATGGATTAATTAAAGGATAATTTATTTCTTAATTAAGGATAATTAATTAAGATAATTAAAGAGGAATTAATGAAGGTCTAATTAATTAATGGAATTGATTAAGGAATGAACTAAGGATAATTAATTACACAATTGAAGTTTAACTAATGAAGATAATTAAGAAATGATGATTAATTGTGGAGTAATTAATTAATGTAATTAATTAAGGGATAATAATTTAATTAAAGGATAAATATTTAATGATTAAAGGTTGTATAATTAAAAAATTAAAGTTTAATTACTTTATTATTAATGGTACTTAATTAATCAAGGGTTAAATTAATTAATTAAGGATAATTAATTAAATGGTTAATTAAATAATTAAAGGTAAATTCTTTAATAATTAAAAGTTGATGAATTATAATTAAAGGTTAATTAATTCATTACTAAAGGTTAATTGATAAATGACTAAAGAATAATTAATCAAAATGATCTGTAATAAATTTATATTAATTAACCAGGATTAGTAATTCATAAGTAGTTAATCTGATTTGAATTAATCAGACAATTATCTAATCTTACTTATGAATTGTTGGATTCTATTGGATGACTGAATTGTTTGATATCCCTGATATGTGATGCTCTGTTTGATTTGAACTGTGATTTATTTATCTGCGATGTACCTATGTTATTTATTTGTTATCTGTGATAAAGATAAGCGTTATAGTTATACCGCTTATCAAATATATTGCTGTATTTGAATATGTGATGATTGATGTGGTGCACTATTGTGTAAAACATCTAGACCACACTTATACACACACAAATATGGGTTGCAGGTGGAAATTGGTTAAGTCACAGATTTTGAAATAGTTTTAAAATTGAATTTTTGAATCCAAATGATTTTTGAAAATGGATTGGGTTTAAAGTAGAAAAGTTTTGGAAATGAAATTTCAAAGATAAAAGTTATTTTTAAATAACTTAATTTAGATTTGAAATTTGATTTAAATTTGAATTCAAAATTTGTAATTAAATCCTATTTATGATTTAAAAAGGGTATACAAGTTTATATGGGTTTTAAACCATTTAAAGGTGTTGTTTTGGGAATTTGAATTTAAACCAAAGATTTTAACTTATATAAATATAATAAGATTTTTTTCCAAAATGAGAACTATTTTTTTTCAAATAATAAAAGCTTTCATATAAGAAATGAACTTCCAATTTGTGTTAAAAGGATTTCAAGTCTAATTGGAAATGGTCTTCCAAGTTATGAATAAATCTTTGGAAACGGTTTGAAAGCTATAAGTTAAATCTCTGATTTAAATATTTAATGAGTTAATCCAATTGAAATGGAAATTGTTTTGAAATCTATGAATTGATCTTTGTGAAACTAGGTGAACTTTGTGAAATGAATCTTTTTGTTTAAAGATTTAAAATGGTAATTTGTTTAAACCATTTGAGAAGAAAGTTTAGGTTTTAAAGTTGTGACTTAACTAAAATCCCATTATCCATACGTTTTTAAATATTGCTCTCATTATTCGGTTTAGCCGGGAGAGGACTTTGTGTCATATAACCCATTCCGAATAATGATACGACGTTATGGATAACATTTGAAGACCGGCGGTGAAGACCGGATAATTTCGAAAATGAAAGGACAACTCGTCGAATGTCTCTACATCGACTGGTCCCCGGTATAGAGACTCCAAATGTGATGGGAAGTCCGGACGTGATTAGGGATTATCCGGATTTGCAAGGGCTTCTTTGGAAGTGCCTTCAGTTTTGTTCGAACCCGGAACAGACTTGTATGGATGTGTGTCTGACATTACACTTTGAGATGTAAAATCGGTTTCTATCAAATACATTTCTGCTTGGTGGCGGAAAATTTATTCTCTTAGCTTAACACCCTTCTCTGAGACGTACGAGCTTAGAGATTATGTAGTTGATGGTTACTAGTGATACATTCCCAATTTGTTAATGTGGCATACGAAGTGTTGCTGATCATTTGTTGATCAAAGCATGGCTTTGCAAAAAAGTATAGCTTTGTGGACGAGACCTCATCGAGCCTCACAAACCGGTAATGGTCGAAACAGGAAAGATGCGGCAAGGTTTCAGGGGTAGCTTCCCTAGGGTATGACCATTCCTTCTGGAAAAGGGTGGTATCATGGTATGGAGCCCAGATACTTACTCATGTGGACACTGTAATATATTTGTTACCGTGTGATGTTGTTGGTGTAGAGGATCCTCGGATAAAGGTCCCAAAGGACCGGGGGTGGAATATCTTAGGTTTTACTCCCCGGGAAGGGGATAGCCGGCCTTTTATTGGCAGAGAGCTGGGTAAGTTCTCGGGGCGTCCCTCTAGAGGCGTTCCCATGTGGCAATAGGAAGTTCCTCAGCCTGACCATTTGTTGAACATCCAATCATCAAATATGAGCCTTGTACGGTTTTAGTTGCAGAACCTTCCATTTAAAATGTCAGCTAAAGTAGGCATAGTATAATGGTGCCTATAATGGCTAAGATTAATATTATACTTTCGAAAGGTTTTCCACTATGCACTAGCAATAATATCAAAAAGGATTTTTGCGTAGTAAGCATGTTTGACTATCATAAGGAGAAATCTCCCTCATGTGTGCGATTGCATTGTGTGTGTGCCGGGAGGCCTTATGGTAGTTTCATTTTCCAAAAAACATTACGGATTTCTAATTTAAAATCTTTTGATTGTTTTTAAAGACCAAATATTTTTGTTTGCTCATGCCAGTCCCATGACTGACCTGGAGTTTATTGTTCCCTTTCTAAACTATAGGTTCCCACTATTTTCCCACATGGGCAGACTAGAGTTGGGTTTTTCAGATAATCAGAAATAGGTGTAGATTCGATAGCTTTCAACCTTAGGATTTGACAATCGCATTGGATCGAGTTACTTCACTTCATATTGATTGGGAGCTCGAGCTATTTCTGGATTGGTGCCTTGGAGATGGAGATTACCTATACTGGAGTTCTCTTTTGAAGACCATATTGGAGATATTGTTCTGCTGTTGGCGTTATCTTTTTTCTTTCCGCTGCTATTGTCTTGTATCATATCTCTGATGTATATTGATATCTATTGTATCATCTGTTGTATCTTATTGTATCAGATATTGTATCAATGTTGTATATTGATATATTCATTTCTTCCGATGTGTTGTACTTAATGTGTTATAAGCTCCGGTGAACCAGATTCGACGTTTGGATCTGCGGCATTTGAATATGAGTGTCGTATTTGGTGCCGATTTTCGAAGGTCGAGTTAGGGTCATTATAATGGAGCTGTCATGAAGCAATCAAATGAATTTGGAATCGAATCAAAGGAGATTGAGAAGCAAGATTTGAGTTTTGAAATTAGCCTATGCCTATAAGTTTTAGAACAAGGCAAACTTCCCTGTACACAGACATGCATACCTATTTTCATGTATATATATATACACACATACAGGCATATTCAAAAAACTATACAAACACCTAACTCAAATATAAGTCCAAGCATCAAAAGAGATATTAGGGTCAAGTTGTTTGCTATTATGGAAACGAACTATTAATACTGTTAGACAAGGACTTGGGTATAATTATTCTGAACGTGTTAAAAGCAAAATTAATCAAGTAAAATCTAAGTGCACAATTTGTAGAAAAATTGGACACAATCAAAACATTAGTTGGTATAGACCCAAACACGTGAAAACCATTCCAATTTAGGTTCCAAAAGGCACAAATATAAAATCTTTGAAAGTCAAACAAATCTGGGTGCCAAAAGGAACATATATAAATAGTTTTCGGTCTCCACAAACTTATTTTTTAAAATCATTTGCCACTAACAAACATGGACCTATAAAAACAAATAGGTCACACAAATCTTTTAACGTCTAGGTGTGGTGGCAGACTAAGGAACAACAACAGTGTTATCTGGATTCTGGCTGTTCCAGAAACACAACGGGAGAAAAATCAAAGTTCCTTAGCCTAATATAAAGGTGGCAGAATCAAAATGGGCAACAACGACAAATTATCGTAAAGTTAAAATAAGTAATGATACATCCATCTTGAATGATATATTTAATGAGATAATCTGCACCCTAGTCTGATTTAATTCAGCCAGTTATGTGATAATAAAATAAATGATGATATTGATTCTTACTTATTCATATGACTTGTTCTTATTTATTACTTTGATTTGTGCTTAAATGTTGATCAATCATCTTTTCATCTTTGAACTAATTCATATAAATCTGTTTAGTCAAATGATGGTGTTTTATTGGTTTCTGATTGTTCATATTACACGTAGATATATTTGTTTTGACACTGTGTTCACTGCTTATTTATTTGCATGGTTTCAATTCAAATTCAAAAGAATTTCGTTTAAAACTATAAAAATGATTTTAAGGAATTTGTTGCAACTTCATGACCTGGTATATAACTATTGATAATCTTGAGTGAAAGAAAATTCAGATGCAGATTACACTAGTAATCTAGTTGATAGAAAAATTACTAGTGGAACATGATTTATGTTGAGACATTCAGTAGCTACATCGTTTTTCAAAGAAAATATCTGCATATTTCTCATTTCAAATAATTTTCAAATAGCAGAAATTTTTCTTATAAAACCCCTTCTAGAAAATCATTTTTTGACC
Organism: Allium fistulosum; assembly: GCA_030737815.1. Taxonomy (NCBI): domain Eukaryota; kingdom Viridiplantae; phylum Streptophyta; class Magnoliopsida; order Asparagales; family Amaryllidaceae; genus Allium; species Allium fistulosum. The sequence goes on from CM060904.1 coordinate 134,506,531, forward strand.
TTGTTTCAGATTAGTCGTTTTTAGAAAATTTGATAATTATTTTTGAATTTGAGCATTAATGATTACATTAACTAACCTGACCCCTACTAATTATCAAAAAGATAAATAGTGATTGAAAAAGCGATGAGTGTTGATATTAATCATATATTGTAACTCGAGACAGTATAATTAGTGAATTTCTTTAGAAGTTTAAACAAGAGTTATAAAAACTTATTGTTGGTAAAAATTCCATGACCATCTCTATTTCTAACATATTTCTAACGACCATCACTCATCAAAATTAAATATAGTTTGTCAATATGTGGTGTTTTAAATAGGAAATCATTCGTTTTTCATTATATATATATATATATTTTTAAAAGATCCAAAGTATTCACTCTCATTTAAAAGTCCTCATGGATATGCATGGGTGAATTACTTGGAATTTTTGATTGCTTATTTAAAAGTCCTCACGGTTATGCATGTATGGAACGCATATCAAAATTGATTTATTAAATAGACAAGTTGATTCTAATCCCATTTAAAAGTCCTCATGGTTATGCGTGGTTAGAAGATACTTGAATTCATTTTTTATAAAAATTTGGAATACTACTAATCTCATTTAAAAGTCCTAACTGTTATGCATGGTTAGTAGATATTAAAATTTCTAAGATAAATATACCACAAATAGATACAACTATATGGTTTTTGCATCATCCCTATCATTTTAAAAGTGGAATATGCACCTAACAGAGTATTTATGATTTATTTGGTTTTTTATTGAAATTTAATATCCATACTCTCTTGGGTATTAATGTTGTATTAATGTCTATCACTTTATCTCTACTTTTCTAACACTATTACTCTTTTGCTGATAACAAAAGAGGGAGGGAAAAAGGTTAAGATTTTGGTGAATAAAGATCGAATATTTTCTATATTGCATCTAGGCTCATTTGAATATTTATTTTCATGCATATATGAAGGGGCAGCTTCGTGTAGAGAGGAAGCATTCAAATAGGGGGAGAAAATTGATTAATCAAATACATTTACTAAATTCAAAATCTTAAATATATGTTTGTTATCATCAAATGGGGGAGATTGTAGAATATGCAAGTATATGAATTTTGTTTGATGATAATAAACATACATATATATATATATATATATTCAATTAACTGTATTTGTTAATGTACTATTTTATTTTCACAGAATAAATAACTATTTGCTGAATAAAATAAATAACATAGAGTTTAAATTCAAACGGATATTTTATTCAAACAAATATTTATTACAATTTTAAATAGCACAAATTTGAGCTCTCACTATATATATATACACACACACACAAATTTCAATTACATTACAATTTCAATCATATCACAATTTTTCATTTACAAATGTCCTCACTACATATCGCTCATTCACTCGTATTTATCTTCAACTCCATTCCAGATTGAATCCAGCATCTGAGCAATCTGCAAAAATTTACATTGACACAGTAAAATTGAAAAGGAAATATTTTTGGAGCGTAAAATAAAATGTATTTTGAAAACATTATTTGCCTCAGTTATTTGGGTTGTTCGTCATCATTTAATTTTGAATGCATCGTACATGAACAGCTTGTGACATGCACAGTGTATCACTGTACATGCCACAAGGCCGTGCACACCGATATACACTTGATAAAATTACAGGGACAGGTAAGCACAAGGTCAAACCCAAATCAAAAGCCGGGTTCAAGTCAAGTGAAATAAATCTAGCCACGATACTAGCACAAGGTCAAACCCGAGCTTTAAAGCTGCAATCAACACAGGTGCAGTCCAAACATACGAGTTTAACAAAATGGTCCAGAGCAAGCCAGCCAAAGTGTACACATGAACCAAAAGAGTTCGATTCAAGACAGCGACTCAATCTGACATGAATCAAGTGCAATCAGACTAAATGAAAACGGAGGCTAGACAGTCCATTCAGACCATCAAGGAAGTGCACCACTAAACCAACAAAGGCAGTTCACAAGTCAAAGACCAGAGAGACCAGGCACCAAATAGCTACAACATGTACACAATGACGACCCGGGAGCAAATAGTGAATCAAGGTACTAGACTCGAGCCAGCATATCAAGCATATGAAATCAATTACAAGACCAACAAAGACTGCATGCAAACTTCCTCGAAGCAAGTAGCATCATCGGAAGTACACAAGTGAAGATCACCAGACCTAGCACAGGCAGACCATACATGAATGGTCAAAGCAGTGTGAACATACCAGAATCAGTGAAGCATGTAGACATGTAAACCAAAACTCAATATAGTGGACTATAATGAACACAAACAATTGAAGTACAGACCAACAGAAAATGTGCAAAGGCAGTACACATTGAAACATGACTATATGCTATGCGACATGAACAAATGATCTTGTGGACAATTCAACTTGAACTCAACAATCATGTAACATGAAGGATTCAACATACATGATCAGAGGAAAGCAATACAACAAGCTTCAAGTAGTTGATAATGCACAAGAACAAAAATGAAACAGAGGTGGCAACATGGAGCTATAAACCAACCAAGTAACATATATGCATACAAATCGAAGCAACTCATTATAATTCAAACTGCAGTTCAAATCAAGTGAAGTCACAATGAAACTGCACTGGACCAACTCATGAATAAAAGTGCAGACAAATGAACACAGTGAAGTACAACATCAAGATCAAATGCCACCAGACAACAGAATGTAACAACATGAAGTCTAATTCAAACTACAGATGCAACCAAACAGTCCAACCAAACTCCAAAACAAACGTACACAAGTATACATATATCCTGAGGCAATATGCAACAGAAGAGACTCTAAACTGTGACATATAACATAAATATGTACATGAATATGTCCACTGAAAACACAGCAATATGGAAGTCATGATATACAAGTGAGATCAAACCGTAAACAACAAACAAGACATATATATATATATATATACATATATATATGTAATGTTGACCTGCACACATCAGGTATACAGGAACCATACCACATGAAATCATGGAACAACAATTAACGGTTTTATCAAAGCCGAAGTTCAAATCAAAATCAAAACCATGGTCATGCCGAAGTCCAAGTTCAAATCCACAAAGCCATGGTAACCAAGATAATGAATTTAAAAAGTCAAAAATTTTACAAATTCAAATCACTGTCCGAAGTCAACCATTACTAGAGTCATAACCAAATTAAATCTGAAATAGCAAGGTACAAGTCGAAGAAGTCAAATTCCAAAACTATTAAAGCCGTGGTTATGGAACAGTTCAAAATCGACACCATGAAAATCAAGGCAACAAAATACACAAATTTGAACAAGTCCGAAAAATCATCAGCATTCAAAAAAATCAAGTGGCAAAGAAAAATCATTAGACGAATTCGTATGAAATATACGAACGAAAAATATAGAATTCGATTCCTATATAAGCCCTAAAACATTATCGGCAAAAGGGATTCGGGTTCGAGCTAAACAAAGAATAATCATTCAACTCGAATCATCGATCGAGTTCAAGCATTCAACCAGAAAAAGCAAAAGAGCAAAAATTACATACCGAAGCCTTTTTTCAACTCGATCGTCGAAGCAGCCGTATGCAAATTTGAAGATACAATCGATCATCAAAACACTCACGAGAACATCACTTGATCGATCAACAACGTCGGCACTTTCGAATTTCAGAAACCCTAATTTAGTTGAAGAGAAGACAAAAGGGAACGAGCAGTCATTTTCAAAAGAAAACAGGCCGATATAATAAAAAGGGGAATTCACTTCTAATTTTTCACTTGAGCCGATTTCTTCTATATTTGGGCTTAGTATATAAATTAGGGTTTATTGTTTTAAATTTCTTTTAATTTTGTAATTTACTTTTAAACTTTTGTAATTTCTAGCCATGTGACTAGGGGACGAGCTATGATGGTGTAGTTCGAGAACTCGCAACTCAGTGGCTGAGTTGTGGTAGGGTTTTGAGCGTAGAGTTAGGTTAGTCAATAGCGGGTGTCACAAGTTTACGTTTGTAAGTGTCTGACTATCTAACTTCTAGTAGAATCCTTGGGGGCAGCACGTAGGCAGGGTTTTGCCGAAGCTGAGTAAATCTATGTGTTCTATTTCTGCATTTATTATTCTGCTATTATTTGTGCTGTTATTATTCTAATATATCTATGTTGAAAATATTTTATATAAACTTCCGCAATAATTTTTATAATAGCATCATCCTATTCACCTCCCCCCCTCTAGGATGAAATCGATCCTACAATATATCCAACTACTATATATATGTAATATACCAACCAAGTGATAATAATAATTATCAATTCATCCAATCAATCAATAAATGATTTTAACTATTTTAAAATATCACCAATTATCCAAATGAGTGAGATTTACTCACCTTGATTTTTAAATTGCCAATCATCCAGATTTTCAATTATCTAAAATCCCAGTTGATTCTGAAAAATCCAAAACCAATCCTATTGCTCATATTTTCCAGTGATGAACCAAACTCGACCTGTTATATTCACTTTGGACCTTGTATAGATTAATTATGAATTTATGAAATTTGAAATAAATTAATTGAAAATTTACTTAAATTTAAAAATTATTTTAAATTAAATTACCTTCCAATACACGCTTATAGGCACGCACATGAGCTTGACTTGAATCGTGACTTCATCCTCTACCACTCTACCGACCAAACAGACCCAACCTCGTGCTTGCCATCGCCCACCATTCGCCGACTCTCCTCCTAGCCTCGTGCACATCCATGTCACGATCTCTATGCTAACATCGACTGACAATCGGCCACTAGCCACCACCCTGGAGTCGCCATCCACATCTTCCCTAGCTTCGACATAAACCGTCGAACCCTTTCCCTCCAAAAGTTAATCATGCCCAGGCTCTATTTGCTACATTGCACAACCTTCTCATGCTCTGGTTGCTTCCAACCTTCAACTTCCACGCCTAAGCCCTAACGCAGAAATCTCTGGTCGCTGCTTGATCCTGGCCATGCGCGCGTACAAACTTGAGAAGTTGAACACTAAATTCCCATACTCGCACTTAGCTATCACCTTGCTACTACCATTTCACTTGTGGTCGCCTACCGCACGTGATTTAGAACGTGAGAATCTACCCATTTCAAATCGTGATTCGTTCGGTCTTTTTTTAGGCTCAATTCGATTTCGAATTGCAAAGCAAGGTAACAAGATACACTATTTTAACTGAGGAGAAACTTCTCGTGTATGAGTATTTAGAATACGGTTTGACTTTAAACGATTTATAATATTATTTGATTATAAAATGTCTCCCTTCATATAACCAAAAATCCAAAACTTTCATTGAGGCATGCCATCCGCCGTTCCAAATGTCAAACTGCCATTTCGAACAATTTTTGATGTCTAATTTGGTCGTATGTGTAAGATAGCTTTTTAAATCGAGTATTTAAATTAAATTCAACTAAATTTTTCCTAAGCGTTTTCAGATTGCATGACCAAATGGTAAATCATAATGATATGAAATTTCAAAACTGATAGTGATACACCTTTACGGATCAAATGGAACAAATTTCGTCGAATACCAAGACTGTGCTTCGGATCGCTATTTTAACGCGTCGATTAAATTGACGATTTCAAAATTTTATGAAATCGCTCGAAATTTCAGTTTTTAAAAACTTATCAACTCAATTATAATTCTAGTAGAATTTATATCAACTTCAGAAATCATTTTCGATTCATATTTAACTCAAATTCAATTATTTAATCGATTTTTAACTACAAAATCAACAATTAAATTTATTCAATAAATCACTATACTTGGAACTTAAGTTTTATTCCACTTATTTGATCGATAAACTTAATATTAAAATTCTATTTACATTTCAAATTCAACATTTGAAATAAATTAAATGTTCAAAATCAAACGACTGAAAATCAGGGTTGCTACATTCCTCCCCCCTTAAAAGAATTTTGTCGCTGAAATTGCTAAGGTAGGACGAATGTTCCAAACCCATTACTTTTCAAAAACCCGCTTAGTTAACTTGATATCCAACTTTCAAAGTCCTTTAGTTCCATAGAAAACACTTAGTTTCCTTTTCTATACCAAAATCCTTTATTTCAATTTCAGTGCAAAAATCAACCTTTTCGTTATCAAAATTTGTCCAAAAATTTTCTAACGCCGTAAATTTTCGAAATTTTATGGCAGAGTCTCCCTTGTATGGAGAGCCTTTTGTAATATGATGGAAATGATAAAAACATATACATCGACCCATACGGTCAGAAACACAATATATATCAATATTAATTTCATTGTTGTACTTAATCCGAAAACGTTACTTTATATTAGTGTTTTTAAGCGTGCGAGCTCAATTTATATGTAATTTCACAACCCAAATCTGACCCAATAGCCTCCTAGTACCTGTACTTAATTTGAACACATAAGTCCCAAAACAAGAAATTTAATAATATTTCATTTATTTAACTAGCACGAACACATAGATTTCATAACCAACAAGTTAAAGAATGAATTTATCAATAATCACAAGGTTCCAACATTCGATTATTTATTTTAATCGATTTATATATATATATATATCATTTCATTCAATCCAGTGGTTCACAACAATTTATTATCATTCAATTCATATTTATACCCAAAAAATTCATGTCCATTTCAGTTCGATTTAAAATCATTCTATTCACTTTCCATTGATTCACAAAATTTATTTACCTATGTATACGTCAAAACGACAAATTTTCCATGCTATTTGGTGATATTCATTTAATAAAATTGTAATTTAAGCTTATAAACCATTTTCAATTGATTTTAAATTAATTAGTCATTTTCTATTGATTCACATTCAACTTTTTACAAATCTTATTTGCTCAATTTCATATTCAACACAAACCAATCCATGCCTATTTATTTATAAATCACTTCCTAAATTAGTTACTTAAGTTGAATTTCATTCGTACACTTAAATTCAAACCCACTCCATTAATCTATTTCAATTTACAACAATTACACTTTCCTTTACAACATTTAAATGCATTCCATTTATTGGCATTCGAGCTAAATTTATTTACAACTCAAGTCATATTATTTCATTAAGTCCTTACTATACTAACCCACTTCTTTTTAACTCAAGATTTCCTTTCAATATTTAGTTAACTAATTAATTTCTCTAATTAGTTCATTTCCATTTCAAAACCCGATTTTCCTTTCAATAATCACTCCATTTGGTTGAGTTCAAATTCATTTTATAATTCAAATTCGGATTTCCATTCCGTTGCAAAAATATCAAACCAATTTTATTTTGTTTTTACCATTCCATTTTTCCAATTTATAAGTTACACAACTTATTTTTCACATTTCCCTAATATCTATACTCGAGTTTATATTCCACTTTAAATCAAATCCAATTTGATTCACTGTTCATTTGATTTCCATAACTCAAGTCTGTATTCATTTCATTAAGTCATCACAATTACAAATCAAATCCTATTTAATTCAAGTTCCACTTCAATAACTATCACTTATAGTTATACATCAATTTAAAATTCAAATTCTATATTCAATTCAATTTGATCTCATTTCTAATCCAACCCATTTTTAATCTAACTTAACTTAAGTTAAATTGAAATCCATACAATTTCCTTTTACAAATTTAATTTGTTTAACTTGCATATGTTAAATTTTAATTTCATATTGAAATTCACATTTGCTAAGTTTTAGTTCAAAAACGTATTCTTTTTTGGTTACTTCTTATTTAATTAGAAAATCCAGAATTCAATCACTCGATTCTATTTCAAATTATTTTGAAATCCCAATATACAAATATGCATTCCCTCTTACATACCAAATATTGCTTTTGGAATTTTTAAATCAAAACCCAATTTTACCAAAAAAAATCTAAAGTCGAATAATCACAGTAGTAATCCGTAACTTAGAAACTTGAAAATGAATACTAATGATGTTGCGCAGTCATCACCAAGATTATTTTCCAGGAACTGTAGTGAGTTCAGTGCTTTATCACCTTCAAATCCATTTTTAAATCCAATTTAAAACAATTTTTCCCAAAAATAATGCTATTTTATTTTCACAACAATTCGAAAAATAGTTTCCAAACTTCAAACAATTCAAAATTCCCAAATACTTAGTTCAAATCCATTTTAAACATTTTACAAAATTTCCGGGATTTTAAATTTCCAAATTCTAGTTTGAGTCCATTTTTATTTATAATTCATTTGCACAAATCATTCTTGTACAATTTCTGTTTTGGTTATATATAACCATTCAAAATTTATAATTTGGTTTGGTTATAATAATAACAACCAAACACACTAGAAAATTATTTTGTATTATATCAAAATATAATTTGGGTAAAATTATTTCATTTACCCCCTTTTAAAAGAATACTATGTCAAATTACACTATTCAAGTGTTTAGAAACTTCCATCGCTACAGTTGTACGGACTGTGCCGACCAGAGTCCATAAGCCACTAAATAAATCAACCAAAATAATGCAAAATATTTTATATCACTAACAAATACGCCCTCATATCTATCAATGCACTCAAAATCATTCTAAGGTATTACTGACCTTTTTTTTAATGAGTAATCCCCACCAAAGCTAAGGTTCTTGCTTAATCTTCACCTCTAATACCACATGTAGTGACCCGTCATTCCGTACCCTTTGAGTTGACAATAATTCATGCTTGTCCAACCAAAATTATACGAAAGGACGAATAACTAGGGGTAAAGAAGAAGAAGAGATAGAAGAAACAAGAAAAAATAACACAGAATCTCACAATCATAGCGGAACAAAATATAATATATAATAATAGATCTTTATTCAAGGAAAACTGTAACTGTTAATATACATACAATCATCAGAGTACAACAATCAATACATCAATATGGACAGTTATTATAACTTGTCCTCCCCAGTGTTGACTATACAGTCTGTACACACAACGGAATATAATCAAGTATATGATATATGCCTGAACTCCTTCATCTTGTTTCTTGAGCTCCATTACATCCTAACTTGAATCTATAATACTCCGTCTGACCCAAGCATTATAATAAAATAACACTCGAGTCAGTCTGATAGACCATCATGAGAAAACACACTCAATTCGAATTTAATTATATTTCAAAATCCTTCGAAAAGAAAAAGGTATCTAGTAAACCTATGTCACACATAAACACGATGGATTTTTACCTTATGATAACCAAAACATTTTATATCAAAATCATCTGATAGTATAATAGTCTCTATAGAAAGTAAATTAGAAAATAGATGAAATGCTTGCATCTCACGTTTCAGCAATATTTGTAATACATCCAAACCGTATAGGCTCATAGTGGATAGTGGATTCCATACAATGACTGGACTACCGGGATACCGCCCGTCACAACACATCTTTAGAAGAATGTAGCGAGGACCTGGCTTGGATCCCTTGCCAAAACTGAACCAACGTACCACTAACCTGAATAGTACCGAAGATGTTATCAACCCGGGTATTCCCACCCTAATCAAACGCTCTCTTTTTCATGCACAGCCATATCCATAATTTTACTATAATATATCTGAGGGTATCTAGAAAGTTGATAACATACCCTACTTAGGTGCGACCCACTTAGCCCTGTTGCATCTCCCATGTTTTAGTCATTCTTGGTTGATGAGGCTTGAGACTACGTTTTACCTTTCAAGAACATTTACACTTAGAATGCTCATCGTATTTCAATGACGATGTTTTGGTAGCATTCGTCCATAAAAGTTGTTCTGGGTCTGAACAAATCGAATCTCCAAGAGCACCATCTTCATTATCTTCACGATATCACAATTCATAACGTATAAATCGGATCGAAGGGCTTTTCGAATAATTAAATCTGATGCCCGTCTCTTCAAAATGATCAACGAATTTGGCCAGATTTGATAGTCGGTTATTTAACTATCAAATAACATCCATAAACAGTCATTAGGACTTGTTTTATAAATCTTTCAAAAACTGTCATTTCAAAATATCCTTACAAAGATATATATTCATCTCTTTCAATATTTCAATATTTGAAAACAATTTCAAATATTTATATCCGTAATAGGATAATTTCAAAACCATATGAATACTCAAAAATATTTCTTTGAATTCCTTTTATAATTCAACACTTTTGAAAATATTTCTAATATAATAATCTCGTAGTTAAATTATTTCAAATCCTTCCAGTCCGATACTTAGGAAATATTTATAAGTCTAATTTCCTCTAAAACCATTCTATTTCCAATACTTAGGAAAATTTTCCACTTATTTCCTATTTCTTGAGATCCTTTACAATTGACTTATAAATTCCTTAATTCATTTATAACGGATTCTATAAGTCCCCGAAATTCATTAATTTATTTCCTTTAATATTTCCAAAGCGATTACACTTGTCTATAATTCCAACCACCCATTTCTAACTTCCCTTATGAATTCTAATTCATCTTTCAAAGTTTCTCTTATTTCAATGATCCCGAAATTTCCTTAAATTTTCTAGAGTTCCAATTCAAGATTTCCCCCATAAAAGACATATCCTTTAGATAACACAATTTACAAATCTCGAGAGAATTTATAAATAAAATAAAATCATTTCAAAACTCTATATATATAATAAGTATTTTTTAAAAATATGTATATTTTCAAAACATATTTAAATATAAAGGCCCGTAAATTCGTACCCCTTTGAGCTGGCAATATTCCACCTCAGTTCAACTCAAAGTGGCCAGAAATACGAGTCTTCTGGGTTAAAGAACAAAGAGGTAGAAGAAGAAGATAAAAACAACATCAGAGTTTCATAATCGCAGCGGAACAAAATACAATATATAATAACGGCTTTTAAATACAAAGAAATCTATACTGTTATATACTTACAACCATTAGAGTACATTGAGCAATAGTCAACTTGGATAATTTAATACTTGTCCTTACAAAGCGGAAATAATAGTCAAATACGGAAGTACGCTCTGCCATCCAGCTCGCCTCTTGAGCTCCCTAGCTTTTTAAATTGAACCAGTTTAGCTCGGTCTGACCCGAGCATCATAATAAAACAAAACCTGAGTCAGTCTGGAAAACTAGTGTAAGAAAATCACACTCAATTGGATTATTATATTTTCAAAAATCTTGGAAACAAAGGTATCTCGTAAGACCACGCCATGAATAAAAATGCCAGGTTTTTACCTTACGATAACCAAAACATTTTTATCAAATTCGTCTGATATTATAATAGTTCTAAAGAAAGTAAAATAGAATCTAGCTGAAATGCTCACATCTCATGTTCCAGCATAGTTGGGCACAATCAAAACCTTACGGGCGCTTATTGGAGATTGGATTCCATATAATGGCAAGGCAACTGGGGTATCGCTCGTCATTGTACCTGGTCTAGGTTAGAGTACCGATGACCACTCACAATCCTCTGCAACACAAGACCGGAGCTACCTCATACGGGATAGTCCGAATAAGATCACCCCGCGGTTGGATCCAGCAACTGCTCACACAGCCGAAATAAAGGGACATCTAAACAGGGAAAATCTTACCCTAATTAGGTGCTACCCACTTAGCCTTGCTGCACCTCCCCTGTTTTAGTCATTCCCGGTTGATGAGGCTTGAGGCTATGCATTACCTTTTTAGATCGAGTCTCACATAGAATGCTCATCGTCCTCCTAACAATGTTCTGATAGCATTCATCCATACAAGTTGCCCTAGGTTTGGACAAACCGAATCACCATCTTCATTATCTTCACGGTCTTCATTCGCTAACATTCAAACCGGATCGAAGTGGTTTTCGGATAATTAAATCCGATCCCAGTCTCTCCGAAACAATCTGCGTATTGGCCAATATTGATGGTCGGTTATTTAACTATCATATAACATTCACAAGCAACCATCAACCCTTAAATAATTTTCCAAATTTTTTATTCCAAATATCTACTTAAGATATTAATTCCACATTTCAACACTTTGAAAATAGTTTTCAAAATCATTTTTATTCTTCCGCAATAAATTTCAACGTTTTCCCAACACTTAGAATATATTTTTCCCACTTCATTTAATATTCAACACTTGAAAAATATTCATTTTATTCCCTATTATTTTCCCTCAAAGATCATTTACAACTTTATTTGTAAATTCCCAACTCTTTTCAAACGAATTCTTTAAATTCCAAAATTCCTTAGTTATGTTCCTTTAACATCGCCAAGCCATTTATGTTTATTTAAAATCTTAGTTTCACTCTTACTTCCCTTGTAGATTTTATTACACCTTTCGATGTTCGCCTATACTCTAGAAATTATTTAAATTTCCATAATACCATTATAAGATCTTCTCCTAAAATCTTATTCATTTTAAACAACTTTGCTTCCTATCTCAAAATAATTTATAACTAGAATTTAAAACATTTAAAATATATATAGATATAAAATAAGGAAAATTGGTTTTATTTTGCAAAGTATGGTTTAGGAAAAATTAGAATATCAACCTTTCAAAAATATTAAAACTTCCATATCTAGCTAGTAAGTGATTTATAAGGTTGGTTTATAAAAATTAGAATTTATTTAAATAAATATTATGTATTAAAATAACTAACTTCACCAATTCACTTTATAAATTCCTCTTGATTCATATCACATCGACCACATCCAAATTAATCACTTCACTTATTCGAAGTATATTCCACTATTTCTTTCGAAACAACTATCGTAACATGATATAAGTTCATGCCCTAACTTATATTTTTAACATATCCACTAATATGAATCTATCTCATTTATAAACCCTGTTTATAAATTTATAAACCCCCTTGAGTTTTCCATCTATTTATAAAAACAAATTCTTTTTAAAAAGTCAGATTTTTAATTTCCCTTTTAATACATCCCATTTTATTTCAAATCTATTTTCAATTATTGCTTATGTTCTTTTCAATGATTTTCAATATATCCTTCAAGTTCCTTTATACCATTTTTTTCAAAATTTCTATTTAAATATATTTTATGAATGGTTAATATAGTCCAAATTTGCCAATATATTTTATTCCACTTAATTCCCTTTAAACTCCTTCAATTTAATTATTTCCGGTACTTAAAATGCCCACTTAAAAATTCCAATGCCATATAACATTTAATAATTCAATTCGTCCAAACCATATAAATTTTTACAACATATCATATATGAACAATACATATTTTTGAGGAATCCAGTTGGATCCTTCCAGCCTGTTTTTCCTTGCATCTACAGATGTTAATCAACAAATAAAATACCAAATCCCACTTCGAGGGAGATATCGCGGTATATAGGGTCATCCGCTATTATACGGGACGCATAGGGTCTCATCCTCTATATAATGCGGGAATATTAATCACTCCAACATATATACTACTACATATATATAATATCATCCAAAAGATAAAATTATAGTTTCATCAATCAAGTCAGGCATCCAATAATTTAAATTTAACATTTAAGTTTTAGTAGGTAATTTGAATGAGTGAGGAAATCTCACCTTTGTTTTGTTTTGCAACAACTACAATCCCGTCTTGATTTCCCTATTTTTGACCTTGTATAAACATTATATGGTTTTGTTAACATTTTAAATAACAGAGCATTTAAATACCATTTAAATAACTAACAATTTAATTTAACTAATATTTTCCCTTATAGGAATCTTTTAGTAACTAAAATAAATTAAATAAGTTAGTTAAACATTTTTTTCCACCAAATCCATTATTTTAAAATAAACTAGTAAATTTAAAATGGGTATTCGTATAGTTATATTTTTTTTCTTCTTTTGAAACTACATATGTATTTATAAAATAATCTATATAGTTTTTCATAAAAATCTAATTTATATATACACCTCAAACATTTAAAATTCCTATTTTTTTCTCTTTTTTCCAAAATCTTATATATGTATATATACTTTCTGTTTTACAGTTATCATACTTACAAATCTGCTCTTACATTACTCTATTCAAATTAGCAGTTTCATACCTCCTGTTAACATCTCATAAAGGAAACAATAATCACACATTTGATTAAAAGTTTTAAACCCTTGCAACAATAAACTTAAGATGTTTAAAATTAAATTACCTTACTGTTATTTTTTTATATACATATATAGAATTAAAACTAAAATAGGTTTATACTTTACCGTAAAAATTTCCTTAAAACAGTTTATAGTTGAAATATATTTAAAAACAAATTTTTAGTTTAAGAAACAAATTATAAAATTTAATCAAATTGCGAAAATTTACCTCTTGCAGTTCGACACCTCCACTGCCATCGTCAACAACCACAGCCATCGTTCCAGGCCACAACGACACACAGCGCCCCTCAATCGCTGCCGAGCTCGACCGCGACCACACCCAATCGCATCTTAAATCGCGAACTGCCTCCTTGCTCCGTGGCCTAGCTTCCACTCGTTAAATTGCGCTGCACGAATTCGAGACGCCGCCCCCAGAAACCACGCTGCCCTCTACAGCCTTGATGTCGCCATGCCCGCATGATACCAATATCACCGCCTTCCAACGTTCGCCACTTCCAGATGTACGAGCCATCGTACGTGACTCAACTTAAAAAACGATGCGGCCATTAATTTTTTTTCTTTTATTTTTGTTGTCGCCGATTTTTTTTTCTTTTCGAATTGAAGGGGATTGGGAAATAGGGTGCTTGATTTTGAACAGAGGAGTGAATGCTAATTGGGACTAGCTTTCGAACAAGGAGAGGGAAACAGTCATGATTCTCGATTCTACATATATATTTTTTCTATTTTCGTGAATCGTATAGATGAGGAAGGGAGATGCCATTTTTTTTCTTCTGCGTATCACTTGAAGTGTTGAACTGATGGAAAGGAAAAGAGGGAGGACATGATATAATTTGAGGGAGGCATGTTGGAGAAGGTTGGCACAGTAACCATGAGATGAAAGTAAAAAGCACTGACGTGAGATGCATTAGACCAGTCAACGTATTATATTATATTCAAAATTTCAAATTTAAATCGTCTTGAATTCATAGCTCAAAATCTTGACATCTTATCGAGGCATGCCGCCTAGGCGTTTATAATGTTATACCCTTATTCCAAACACAATGGAAAAAGTTTCGAGTCCTAATTCGATCGTATGGAGAAGATAGCTTTTTGGACCTAGTTATTATATTAAATTCGATATTAATTTCAGCGTGTTTACAAACCGTATGGCCATACGATAACTCCGAAAGCTCCAAAATTTGAAATTCGATAATAATACAATATTACGGATCCAATGGACCTGGTTTCATCGAAATCCGAGACTGTGCCTCAGAAGGCTATTTTAACTTGTCGATTTAAACGATGTATTTTAAAATTGAACAAACCAATGTTAAATTCAATTTAACCCATTCACTATCTTCAGTATTATCAATATAAATTTTATAGGTCTTTGAAATATTTTTATAAAGCTTAAAACTCCAAATTCAATATCTTTACCCAATTTCCAATTATTAAATTCAATAATTTAATTATCCAATAATAGTTATATTTGAAATTCAAGTCAAAAATCAACACCTTAATATTTAAAATCAATTAAATATTCCAATTTTCAAATATCTAAAATTCCGGGTCTTTACACTCCTCCCCCCTTAAAAGAATTTCATCCCCGAAATTATTAAGATAGAAAGAATGCCCCAAACTCATTAACTTATTAAAACTCATTTGGTGAAAGTCCATACTTCACTTTCCTAATCCTTTAGTTCCAAACTAAACCATTAGTTTCAATTCCAATTCACAAATCCTTTTATTTCAATTCCAGTTTGAAATCGTTTTGTCGTTAACAAAAAATTTCAAAAAATTTCAAAAAATTTCTAACTCCTAAAATTTTCAAATTTTTTTGGCAGAGTCTCCCTTGTACGGAGGAGCTTTTGCAATTTGATAAGAGAAATAAATATATATACATCGACCCGTACGGTCAAAAAACAAAAAAATACAAAACAATATTTCATATTTTCTATCTTTTATTGCATAGGCACACCTTTATTTAGCATTTTTAAGCAAGCGGCTTATTTATTTAGCAATTAGGCAACCTAAATCCAGCCAGACGGCCTCTCGGTACCTGTACTTACTCAATTCAAACATGTAAGTGCCATATATAGGAAGTTTACTTACATTTCACTCATTTTCAATAGTTAACATACGGATTTGATAAGCAATTCACACTAAACAACATTCAAACGCAAATTTTAAGATTTCGACACTAATTCGATAGCTTCCAACCAATTCCTATATCACTTTCATTCAATTAGAATGGTTTATAATTCAATTATTTATATTCAATTTATTTTTAATCCAAACAAACTCATATTCATTTCAATTAATTCCAAAATCAATTTTATTCGCTTCTATTAAGTCATAGAAATTTATTTACCTTTGTTTACATTAAACGACAATCATTTCTATGCAAATAAACAATCACTTTGGTTCATAACCATTTTAAATTGATTCCAATATAATTTATATTAATTTCATTCCATTTCTAACTTTTCACCAACCATGCATTTGCGTTTCATTTCATTTCTGCATTGATTTCATTTAAAACCATTTCATTGAGCTTTACAACATTCGATGCTTATATTAATAACCATTTCCCAAATTAATTTGACCCAAACTTTTATGTAATGGCTTTCACCCTTAATCGAAGCCAAGCTTCCATTAACTTTTAAACTTTAAGTTAATTTACTTTCATCAATTTATTTCAACTTCATACTTAAGTTCACTTCTATTTAATTTGATTCTCATCAAATTCAATTACCCCATTCTCTTTATTCATTTTAATTCTAATCCCATTCTCAATTTGTTAAAATAATATCCAAGTCCATATTTGACTCATTTACACTTGAATTCGATTTATTTGCAACTAAAATTATTTCTATTTTAATCCAATTCCATTTCAATTGACAACAACTTCAATTCACATTTAATTCACTTATAATATACGTTGAATATTATTTATAATTCAAATTCTATTTTGACCATTCACTTTTAATTCACAATCCAATTTTATTAACTCACAGTTCAACTTCTATTTAACCAATTTAAATCTCATTATCATGTTCAATTAACTATTTTATTCCAAATTAGTTTACTCCCACTTTCAATTCAATATTTGATTTTTATCTTCAAAATCACTTCATTATTCTACTTGAGTTCAATTCTATTTTATAATTCAAGTTTGGATTTCTATTTCATTTCCCAAAATACAAAACAATTTTATTTTGGCTTACTATTTTACTTCTCCATTTTTTTATAAGTCACATGCTTATATTTTTCATACTTCTACCCATTTTGAGCTTGAATATATATTTATATTTCATTTCAACTCGAGATTATATATTTTTATTTAGTCAAGTATATATTTTTATTCCAATTTATTCCAATGCTATTCAATTCTTTTATAAGCTATCCAAACCTACTTCTCCCAGTTCAAATTTTTTTTTCTTTAAATTGACTTAGCTAAAATCACTTCATACATTCTTCTGAATTCATTCGAGTAAGAATATAGTTCCATTTAATATCATCTACAGCTCATTTCAATTTCATTTCAACTTAATTCAAATACAACTAGATTTTATTTTTTGTTTAATCCAAATCCAATTCAATTTTAAACTTAGCTTAAGTTCGTTTAATTCAACCCATTTCCATTTACTTGGCTTAAGTTAATTTCAATCCAATTAAATTTTATTTCTAAATCCAAATTTTATTTTATTTTTCCCTATTCAATCACATCCAAGATTTAATTTTCTTCACCAATCTATTCGTTTTAAACCACCCTCAATTAAATCTCATTTATTTTCTCTTGCATAATTTGTACTTATATAATTTTCCCATATTAGGTATATGAACTATTTTAAATTTTAAAATCTTGTTTGACTATAATCTTATCATCCAAACATTTCAATCATATATAATAATTTCAGAAAATTATTTCCTTTTATATCAAAATATATTATTTTGGGTAAAAATATTTCATTCACCCCTTTTCGAAAACGATACTGTGTCGAATTGTTCTATTCAAGTGTTTAGAAACCCCTTCGATAAAGTTGTGCAGACTGTCCGACCAAGGTTCATAAGCCACTCAATAAACCAATCAAAAAAATATAAAACCATTTTATAGTCACAAAAAAATACGCACTTATATCTTTTAATACGCTCAAACTCATTCTAGAGTATTGCTGACTCTATCTCTAATGAGTAATTCCTACCAGAGCCAAGGTTCTCGCTTAAACTTTATCTTTGATACCAAGTGTAAAGGCCCACAAATCCGTACCCCTTCGAGCTGGCAATATTCCACCTCAATTCAACTCAAATGGTCGGAAATACGAGTCTTCTGGGTTAAAGAAGAAAGAGGTAGAAGAAGAAGATAAAAACAACATCAGAGTCTCACAATCGCAGCGAAACAAAATACAATATATAGTAATAGTTTTTAAATACAAAGAAATATGTATTGTTATATACATACAACCATCAGAGTACATTGAGCAACTGTCAACTTGGACAATTTAATACTTGTCCTTACACAGCGAAATAATAGTCAAATATGGAAGTAAGCTTAGCCATCTAGCTCGTCTCTTGAGCTCCCTAGCTTTTTAACCTGAACTTTTTCAACTCAGTCTGACCCAAGCATCATAATAAAACAACACCCGAGTCAGTCTGGAAAACCAGCATATGAAAAGCACACTCAATTGGATTATTATATTTTCAAAAATCTTTGGAAATAAATGTACTGTAACAACCCTAGATTTTTGAATATTATTTAAATTGGACTTTATTTTATTTTTAAATTATTTTAAACTTGTTTTATTTCAAACATTTCATTTTTAAATATAAATGTTGATTATTAAGTTATTTATAGTTCAAACTAGAATAATTTGAATATTTTACTATAAAATGAATTTCTGGTCAAACTGTTCAAAATTTGACTTTTAAACATCAAATTTAAAATAATCAAATTCTTAAATTTTATCTTTTATTATGAAAATAGATTTAAAAATATGAAAACTGCTTTTTGTTTTGTTGAAAATGGAGTTAAACTGCAAAAGATATGTACATTTCAATTTTGAGTATAAACTGTTTATTTAACAATTTTGTCTATTTTAAATTGTATAAATTACCTTTTGTTTGTTATATTTTTATTTTAATATGTATTAATATGTTATTTTATGTATATTTTGTCTTAAAATATTTTTAGGAATGATAATATATTTTTTCTAAAGTCTATTGAAATTGTTTTCAATTTATTAAGCCTAGTTTCTATTTTCTTTGCTATTTTCTTAATTTAATTATATATAATTAAAATTTATTTATTTATTTTATTCATTCACTTTTATTTGCTGTGTTTTACTTTATTAATATTAATTTTACAAGTATTTTGATTAAAATAGATTTTTCCAAAGATTATTTGGATTGTTTCAATTTATTTAGCCTAGTTTCACATATATTGATATTTTCTTTATATAAATTATATAATTAAAATGTATATATTTATTTTTATTATTTACATTATTTCTGAGATTATTTATCTATTTTATCAGGCTTTTTATGTATTTACAAAATAGAAAAGAAATTTGAAAGGCCTTAAACTTTCTATCTTCCTAAGGCCTTTTTTGTTTCTAACCCTTCTACTTTTTAACCTAACTTTTCATTCAATTGGCCACATCTCCTCATTTCTTCAGCCGCCACTTTTTTTTTCCTCTCATTCACGAATTTCCAAAGCTTCTAAACCCTAAAAAAAATCATGGCCTCCATCTTGCAAAAAAATTAGGTAAATCCCTCTCTTTTTTCTACTTTTTCTTACTTTTTCTATGCAATTTTGCCTTGCCTTCTCCCTTGATTAAGATCGGCCTATCCCTCTATTCCACGGCCACCACCTCCTTCCATCTCTTCCCGACCATCACCACCATCTACCCCACCAGATCTGACCATGGCCGAACCTCTTTTGATGGTCAAACCCCTCAAACTACAACCTAGATGCCTAGATCCATGCTTATTTGACCTCTACATGCTCATCCACTTCAACCACCACCCAAACCACCACCATAGCCGCCACCACTCCCCTGACCTGACCATGACACACCCCTCCCCACCTCTGTCTAGTCATGACATATCACAGACCGAGCCCAATCCCCATGGCCGAGCCCTTGTTTTGACCAAAAACCACCTAGTTGCCTTCAAAACCACATCACCTCCTCATGTACAAACTCCACCTTGTCTTGCCTTGAACCCGAGCTATGTTAGCCCAAACCTGACCCAAAACTTGACCACATCTGAACCACATCAGACCCCAAAGCCATACCAAACAATAGATAAGGCAAAGCAAAAGACTGCGTAGTCGTATCTCCTTTTATTTCAATGTTATTGCATTTTAAAGTCGTATTGAATTTTGTTGTTTTGATTGGTTGTTTTGGGTTGTACACAAGAGTTGTAGATTGGATTCGCTCTCCACTCAAGTCCGTAGTCTTGTCATCGTGCTTTTGTTTCCATTATGTCATTGGTTTTGATATCTCTAGCACAAACAGGTGAGTTATTCTCACTAGACAATATATACCTGTATAACTGAAAAACTGACACCATTTGAATCTGTAATGTATATCATCATGCTATATATGCTTATATTATTATCATATGATGTTCACACCTTTTATTACACCTGTTATATCATATGTTACTGTTATTTAATGTTATTCTGTTATTTATATCAGTTATCACCATTGCAAGTTCCCTGTAGACTAGAATCACTATGGGTTGAAATGATACATACCCGAACGGACTTTAGAATAAGGGAAAATCATTATCGGCTGAAATGATAGGCCTGAGCGGTTTTTAAATCATTCTTTTTACTTGGGGCTACAGGTTTGAAATGATAGAACCCGGTTTTTCTTTGTAAATTGCGGATTGAAATGATATATATCTGTATCACTTGACCTAGGCTAGAAAACTATATACAGACCCGTGGTTTACATATTTTTCTGAAATTTTAATTCTTTTTTTTAAAATGTAAATGTTATGATATTTTGATTTAAATTTTTATTAAAAATGATTTTTATAGAAATATTAGTGATTTTCTATAAATTAATAATGAATTAAGTAAACGGTAAAGCAGAATTTGAAATATAAGTATATTTTGGAAACTATGATTTTGTTTATAACGGAAATTATGTAAAGTGAGGAGAATATATTATTTTGGTTTAAAAAGGTATTTTAAATGATTTTATAAGATTTATAATGGTTTTTTAATAAGTTGAAATGTTGAATAAATGAATGTTGAAGTAAAATTTTGAAATATAACTTATTTTGGGAAATTTTGAATTTTTGTTAAAGGTGGAATTTTAATTAGGTAAAATAAATGGAAATAAGTTATATTTTGGAAATTTAAACTAAATTGTTAATTTAATAATTTAATTAAGGAAATGGAGTTTAATGCTTGAATTTAAATAAGGAATTATGTTAAAACTTGATTTTTGTAGGGAAATTTGACTTTATAAAATCATAAAAATAAGAGTACTGACATGATGATTTTAAAATGTGAAATATATGATTTTAGAAGTTAAAATGATTTATATTAAAAGTTAATTGTTTGTGAATTGGTAAACTAAAACTTTGAATGTGATTTGACTGCAATTTGAAATGTAATGTAAAAGATATTACAGCATTTAAATGTTGTCTTTTTGTTAAATGAACTGTTTTTAAACTATAACTTTACGTAGCATTTATAAGTGCTACGGAAACTATATTTTGTTGTTTTAATAAATTTTGTGAAAAATAATCTTTGGCGAATGATAAAATATTGGGAATTTAATGTTAATTTTCTAAAGATAATGAAGAGAATTTTAAATGGTTTTAAATGGAAGAATTTGATTTTTAAATGTGAGTTTAAAATGGTATTTAAATTTAATAAAATGGATGGATTTAAATGGTATTTAAATGAATTAAAATGAATGATGTTTTGAATAATATTTTGATATATTGAAAAGGATTTGAAATGATATTTGTTTTCTAATTTATTTAATTTATTTGATAAATAAATAGTTGATGTATATATTATTTGAGTTTATTTAAATGATATTGGATTTATGAAATGTGGGATATTTAAAGTTTCGAAATATACTAAAGATTGAATATTGTATTTTATGGATTAAATCTATATTTGAAATTGATAAGATTTGAAATGGTTTGTTGGTAAACTGTAATTGAATTGAAATTGGTGGTTTGAATTAAATTAAAATTTGAAATTTGGAATTTGGGATTAATTTAATAAATTTGTAAATGTATAGAATTAAAAGATGATTTCAAATATATGATTCGAAATGTTGTGATTTCCAAAGTATAATGATTTCAAATGTTTTGTTTCAAAAGAGTTATAACTTTGAAAGTATAAACTATTTTAAAAGGTTAATATATGTTTGAAATGGAAATGATATTGTTTTGAAATGAATATACTTTTGAAATAAAAATGATTTTGGTTTCGAAGTATAACTATCAAAGATATGATATTTTGATATATTAAAATGATTGAAATGAAGTTGGAAAGATATGATATTTTGATATATTAAAATGATTTGAAATGTTGTAACGACCCGTATTTTCACGGATCGAAAAGTTCGTCAAATCTGGAGTTTTAGCATTTTTTTTAGCCATTTCAGATTTTAGGCAAATTTTGCCCAAGTCCTAAGTCGTCCACGACTTAGCATAAGTCGTGAGTCGTATACGACTTAGGGGATAGGAGCGACTCAGGGACTTGGCTAGTTAAGGGTGTAAGGATAAGTCGTTTGAACGACTTAAGGGGTAGGCGCGACTTAAGGACTGGACGAGTTAAGGGATGAGTCGTATACTTACTAAGTCGTAAGTCGTAAGCCTAGTTGAGTCGTCTGACCAGTTGAGTCGTAACCCCAGCTATTTGTTAAGTCGTTGCCGAGTTAAGGATTGGTCTGATGAGTCGTAGACGACTTAGTAGTTGAGTCGTCTGACCAAGTAAGACGCGTGCGTGTTGAGTCGTAACCCAGTTAAGTCGTAGACGACTTAAGAGTTTAACCCGGTTATTTGATGAGTCGTAGGTTGAGCCCTTTGTTGAGTCGTATCTTCTGATGAGTCGTAGCTTTGTGCTAAGTCGTAGACGACTTAGTGGTTGAGTCGTCTAGCCAGTAAGGCACGTACGCATTAGGTCGTAGACAGGGGTGGTCTGGTAAGTCGTAGGTGCCTGTGATGAGTTGGAGCCAGAAGTTGAGTCGTAGACTGTTGAGTCGTAAGTCGTGGTGTTCTGATGAGTCGTAGACGACTCATAGGGGCAGACGAGTTAGGGCAGTTTTCAGCTATAAATAGGAGGGGTTGTTCTCACTTTTTGGGATCCGGATTTTGAAGCGACGAAGTGCTGCCATTTTGAGAGCTCGACTTCTACACTTCTTCACTTCTTTTCTCCACTCTAATCTAGTGCTTCCATCCATCCAAGTTGAAGATCAAATTGAAGATTCAAGAGCTTAGATTGAAGATCTTCATCTTTTCAAGAGAGATTTCTTCGTTTGAAGCGGATTCGTGATAGATCAAGCTTGATCCTTCGCTGTCCAGATCTGAAGCGTGTTGATTTGAGGTTGTTTAGGTGATTTGGTGAGTGGTGATTATCTCTCACACGGATCCAAAGAAGTATATCGGATTGTTGGCTCGATTTGGTGTTAAAATAGAGATTTCCATGCATTTTCTTCATCCAAAGTGTAGATCCATATAGATCCATTGTTCATGATGATGTTACATCCATTTTATCATATGATAACCTATGCAAGTTCATTCATCAAGTTTGTAGAGATATAATCCATGTTTTCATGCTTATTGGACTTTCAACTCTTTAATTACGAAAATGCCATTATTGTTATAATTGTCTACTTAGATCATTTTTGAATGCTTGATTGCTTGGATTGATGTTTGATTTGATTGATTGTTATGAACTAGATGATTGATGATTAGATTTAGATCGAAAGTGATTCAAAAGCTAAGGGAAAGGCTCTTGAATTGGGAAAGCTGCTCGTGGCATATGTAGCGGGATGATGAAGCTCTTATGCATAGATTTGATGATGTGATGATGAGATGAGGCTTTGCGAGGATGTAATGAAGCGAGGCAATCATGTGATGAAGACTTGGTCTAATCCAGACGGGATCATTCCAAGCATGTTGATAACTCGGTGATATGATTCGAGTTGAGGATAATGAATGGATGTGAGAATAGTCGTCGAGGAGGATGACTAGGAGGCTTGGATAGCATCGTTGTTGAAGGTTCTAGCATGCTCTAAGCAAGAGTACGTTTGGGCAGATTCGATAGTCCCAACGACTAACTGTTGATGGTCGAGTACTCTGGGCAGATTCGATAGTCCTAGGCACGGGCTGCGACGACGTGCGGGAGTTATGTCTAGAACCGGGGTTTCCATTAGCCCTTGACGGACGGCTGAAAGAATGTGCCGGTCATTCAATTAACGGTGATATCGAAGCAATGACAACAGTGATAGCCAGAGTCATGGATGTTTGGTTGTATCGTCATTCGGACTCAAGAGCGGTATTTTCTGGGTGCTTATCTGATTTAGGCCTTGGTACTTGGAAAACATCGCCCTTGACTCGAGTGATAGTAGCTTTACTTTAAATTGTATGCTCTGCTATGTTTGCTTCTGCTTAGTGTGTGTCTGGGGGCTATCACTGTAGAATGAGGTTGGAGTGGGAGGGTTGTATTCCTATTCCTTTTCCTTTATGCTCTTTTGGAATGTTGTTAGTTAATTTACTGCTCACTAAGACTGTTGTCTGACTCAAGGCTTTATGTTTTAATTCTTATTGCCTTGGGCTGTTCGTCCATTTTGGGACGGGCAGACTAGGTAGCAGGTGACAGGTGCTGTTCTCTTCTCACGATGCTAATATCGAAGACGAGCTGGAGGGTTGCATATTATCTTCTTATTATATGTACTGGATATTCCGCTGTTTTGTATTCTCTGAGAGTTATGTAGTGAGGCCAGATGTATTGACTATGTGGATGCTTGTATTCAACTATTATGGAGTTTTATATGATGCCATTTTGTTCTGTAAAGCTTCACTATACATATGTTCTATTGTATTTTGTCCATGCGCTGTGAGTAATACGATAGATTCTGTTGTTTTAAATCTTACCTTGACAATCGTCCATGGTCGCCTGGCACACTTTACAGCGCTCTATCTTTAGATTCGGTGCAGGGGTCATGGGCGGTCGTCACAAATGTGGTTTTGAAAAGATATGATATTTTGATTTTTAAAATGATTTGAAATGAAGTTTTGGAAGGATATGATATTTGTGATATATTAAAATTGATTTTAAATGAAGTTCTGAAAGATATGATATTTTGATATATTAAAATGATTTGAAATGAAGCTTTGAAAGGATATAATATTTTGATATATTAAAATGATTTGAAATGAAGTTTTGAAAGATATGATATTTTGATATATTAAAATGATTTGAAATGAAGCTTTGAAAGGTTATGATATTTTGATATATTGAATGGTTTGGAAATGATTTGATCTTTATTTTGATAAAGATTTGAACTGGAAGTGATATTTTATTTTGAAGTAAAGTATTATTTTTAAAAGTTATAACCGCGGGTTATAATAACGATTGGTTGGCAAAGAGACCGGGATCGGATATCTGGCATATTCTCTGTCGATACAGAAAACCACTTTGACAACCGTGTACGCGGTGGAGATTCCAGAATGCAGTAGGATGGTGGCAACGTTCTTGAGGTATGTTACGTGGACCCAACTCCCGTGAGTTGGCATAAGGTGGCAGAAACAGGAGCGGTCTCGGGCCAATTGAGGTCGCACCTTTGATCGGACACATTTCTTCGATACTATACTATATTTGTGATTGATCAGATGGCCATCCTCCAATTTGGGAATGTGTTCCGAGGTGGGAGTATGTGGTTGCTGCGTGACCACCAGCCCGAGTGTTGTAATTGGTATGTCTACCCTGGCATTGCCTTGTGTGCCATGTCACCTACCTTATCGAGCCTTTACTACTATTTTGGTTTTCTCCCATAGCCCATGCGTATCTTCTCGTAGTCTCCCGATCAGGAGATATGCAGATATTGGATGGACTACTGGGACTATTACGTGTTAAGGTGGAAAATGTAAAGCCTTAATGCTATATAAAAGTAAGTTTATTTTACTATTAGACATTATTATAATAGCGCAATATTACTGCATAGTAAATAGTTTAACGGATCCTTAGAGGATGGGAGGTCCCAGGCATCCTTTAAGTTACTTGTACCTTATTACAGTTCACTTGAGTTGGTTTATATTATATAAGTATATATTGTCCTGACTCGAGTGTTTTGTGCTTTGCTTTACACTCGGGTCAGCCTGAGTTATTCACAGATTTGGATTTCCACCTTCTGGAGATTTGAATCGCTGGAGATTATCTGCTAGTCTAGTCCTATCAACTTCAGTTATGTTGTTCTATCAGCCTGTACTTGGTTATCTTATTGAGACTTCTGTTGTACTGTATTTCTTTTGTTGTATCTTATGTAACTCTGATACATTTACATAGTAGCTTCATGAACTACTATTTCTTTTACTTTCGCTGCACTATTTTACTCTGTGTCTGTGATCTGTGATTATTTATTTACTGCATATTCTGAGATTTGCCAAATTTTTATTTACTATGCGGTATTTTGAGCAATTCAATCCCGGCATGAGTGTCTACCTATACACTTATAATGGATACGAATGGTTGAAAATACCGGGTCGTTACAGTTGGTATCAGAGCTTTGGCTTTGAGGCAAAACTTAGAATGTATGGTAAATTTGGTTACAGAATCACTTTCATTCGAGCTTGAATCTTTCCTCCTTGATTCAAATTTCCTTTGAATTTTGGAACATTCCCTACGGTTCCAAAATCCATCCGTGTCCCTCACTATTCATCTTCTTTTGATTCTGGAGTATCCCATAACTCCGCTTCAAATGATCTTTATAGTGAATTGGCGGTCTCGCCAATATTCTAATTTTCTTATAAAGGGGTGAAACTCCTTTACGACTAGCATCGATTCACCAGAGATTTATATATATCCTTGGTTTAGATGCTAATATCTTTTATTATTCCAAACTCTATCTCTTAAGATCGAACGTAGATTTATCCCAAAAAAATCCACATCGATCTTATTCTTTAAGTCCCGGTTGACCCGGTTAAGGTTGTCCACGATTTATCTAAACTTACCTATCTCTCTACTCTTTTTAACCATCTTGTCTTTTGTTTCTAAACCTCCAAACGTTTTGAATTGTACTTGTAAATCTATGTTTTGTTTTATATGTTGTGTTGTTTGAGTTGTTGATGTTGATTTGGGTTTCCGATCGATTCGTCTGATCGACGCTATCGATAGGATTTATAAAACACTTTGACAGAACAAACTGACACAATATTATCTTGAAAATTTGGTTAATGAAATAAATTTTGATATATAAATTTATGGAACTTAATAAATTGATTTAAATTAATAATTTGAAATGATAATACTTGATTTATCATTTATTGTTCTACAAATGAATTTATAAATAGTTGTTTATAAATTTATTTGGGAACTGGAATGAATTTGAATCAAGAAATTTAAGAATTTAATTTCTGAAGGATTCAACCTTGTGTTAAAAGTTTTAAAAGGATATATTATTTAAAGTATTTCCAAGTAGAAATTTGTTTCTAAAGGATTTTAAAGTTTAAAAATTTAGTGCTCTTCTCTTTGTCGCTGGAAAATAACTTCGGTGATGACTGCAGCATCATCGACGTTCATTTTCGAGTTTCGAAGTGAAGAGACTATTCTATAGTCTAGCTAAAGCTTTGTTTTGGGGAATTTAATTAATTTTGAATTTCTAAATTATGACTTGATTTATAATATATATATATATATGATTTAAATTTGATTTGACATTGAGATGACCCCCTTTCTTGCTCTACAATTTTTTTTTAGTTACATCTCAGTGGTCATCTATCCAGAGAGTGTTACTCACTAACCTCTCTTCTAACTAGGATCTTAAGACCAATATAGAAATATTATTATGTTCAGAATATCTCAATTTACATATATGAAGATATGTAAATTAAATGGTTCTACTTGAATCAGAGAACACATATTTGGATGCACAAATTTAATTTGAAAGCCATTAGGTAATTTCTATATAGCAAAAATATTCCCAAAAATTCAGTTTTCCCTTAGCATAACCTATTGTTGCATTACCACAGGTATGATACCTTCTAGACTTGGCATTTTATGTATTTCCATGATACTATTTCTATATGAACTGTACTTTCAAATTGGTATTTGCCTGAGCCTGATCCTATGCATGTGTATTCACTAGAAAATGTTCTAGTGCCTAATTTTTTTTTAACTATTAACTTGTAGACAACCAATTCCCCCATATACTTAAGTTATTAAGCTCCTCTGCAAACTAAGTTTTTTAAAGCTTTTGAAAGTGGTTGAACCCTGGGCTTAGAAAAATGGTCTAGTTAGCCTTATTTCTTTTGCTACAATTTTTAAGCAATATTCATGCAATACTGGGTTCTTTCCTAAGTGACTCAAAGCTATTGTTTGCCAAACTTTTACATCATTTTTTTTAACATAAACTTCCCATAACAATTACTGGGTTGTTCTCTCAGTTTATGCCTGCTCACCATTCCAGATTTCTGGTACTATATTTTCTTTTAGTATTCTAGAAGTTAATCAAAGAAACTATATTGCTCAATAAACATTTGGAAGAAAACAACATACCAGTGTCTACTGAATTACAACTTAAGTTTAAAGCCTACAAAATAAGAAATGTCATTACATACTCTCTTTCTAAAACAACTTAACCAACATAACATAAATTCAGTTTAACTTCTATTTTAATATCAGTAAATCTGTAACTATTGCATCCAATTCCTTAACCAGCCAACCCATCCAAAGCTCGATCAACGAAGAGCCTATTTACCTGCACAATCACCATGGACTGCCTCATACAAATATGAGACACCCAATAGTGCATCAACACACATGGGTCAGACTAATGTCTGGTATGAATAATCTACCTGAAAACATGATTTTACATGACTTAATTTTCCTTTTATTCCAATACTTGGAGTACATTGGAACTCAGTGTTATCTATGTATATGTTTTTAATAAGACATGTGCATTCCTATTTGTGCAAACAACTTATACATAAACTCTAAGGTACAGTTCAAAGAAGCAATTATAAAAATTCACTAACAAACATCATAAACAAACCAATGCAATCATCAATTCAATCATCCTACTCCCCTTACCAATTTTTCTGGCCATCAGGGAATTTTCCCAAGCCTCTCCTGAACCTTTTTCTATAATTCTCTACCCAATATAATATGGTCTTTAGCTAATTTTTTTTTTAAACACACACTGCCTGGGACTCTCTCTGTTAACCCAGCACACTCAGGCCCCTGGGTATAATCATACCATGTGTGAGCTTGCAATGTTTGCCTTGCCAAGCTATACCTTGTAGCCCTAAGATCCAGAATCCTTAGTTAAATTACTAAGTGTTAATTTTCCCTATGCCACAGTTGTGCTAATCCACTCTGCATATCATATTTTTATTCAGAGAAAAATGAACAATTCGACCATCATGCATATATTCAAGGATTAAGAGATCATGTTCTATAAGCATAAATTTAATCATACAAACAGATGGGAGTTTTCAGTATTTATTTAATTCATGAGTCATAGTGGATCATCTTATAAATGTATGGTCATAGATAATTTCTCTGTATTATCCTTTATCTCTGGTTTAATCATATTCTCATCAATTTATGAGGTCTGGCTAAACCAGAAGTGTATGTTATGATCTGGATTTATCTATAAAACATAGGAGTTCAGCACATGTATAACATTGCACTTCTATGTTGTTACTAGTTTAATTGATTGTGAGACATAAGCAACAACCCTATGCTGCAGTCCCACTTTTCTTTTTCTTTTTTTCTTTTTTGACCATAGATTTTACAACATGAACACTGAGATCTAAACAAATAACTATATGCTAAAAATACATAAAGGTAAACATTTCTTCTCAAGATTAATCCATAACACACATGATCATTTTAAGCATGAAATCCATAACTCATATTATCTAGATAAATCACAACAAAGGGTCATACACTTAAACAGATCACTAACCACACCAGAGTCATTGGATTATAAAAATGTACATAACTTACAGGAAAAATAAATAAATTATTAAATCAAATGGGATGCCTCAATATTCAGGACTTAATGCCAAGATTTTCAGTGAGGTTACTCACCTTAACTCCTTTTCCTAAGCCTTCTTTTTTTTCCTTTGATCTTCTACTTCCTCTTATTCCTAATGATCAGTGCTCCTCATTTGCTCTGGTTTATATTTTATATTTTTTTTTTCTTTCTGTTTTAAAGAAAATAGTGGCAGACCTCACCACCGTCAAGCCTTCTTATAACAAGCCTTGGCTGCCACTAGGGTTTTAGATAATTACCCAATGTCAATTTTACCCCACCAACTATGATCTGCCTCTTATTTTATTTTCTAGAAAAATGGGTAAGTAGTCCATGCTTTTATTTTCAGAAAATGTGCCTTATTACCCCGGTCATGTTATTTGCATGATTTCTGTTTTTATTAAAGCAAAGGGAATTGCTAAAAATGGATAAAGTGTTTGTTCAAAAGTTCATACTATTTCCATGCAATTTCAATTTTTATTTCAGCAAGCATTTGTTGGGTGTACATGTATAACACATGTCTGCCTATTCTTGCCTA
The DNA here is from genome assembly GCA_030737815.1 of Allium fistulosum. NCBI lineage: Eukaryota > Viridiplantae > Streptophyta > Magnoliopsida > Asparagales > Amaryllidaceae > Allium > Allium fistulosum. The sequence continues at coordinate 134,537,375 of CM060904.1, forward strand.
AATCTTTATTTTCATTTTCTTTTTATAATTTGAAGTATTTACTGTCTTCTGCATATATTTATTCCAGCCTACCTATATTTACTTTCTTTATGCTAAACTTGTTTTTAAAGACATAATCACATCTGCAATAAGTATGGCTACATGCCTATGTATTTTGTAATCTATTTCTGCTAACTTACAAATTAATTTCTGCCTATTTTATATTTGAAGAAAGGTGAGTGCATATGGGTGCACTATCTTGTGCTTATGTACATGTTTCATCCATTCATTAGCAACAAATTTCTATTCCTATATTTTTCAATACAATTTTCCAAACAATCATAAGCTAATTTAAATCATAGAGTTGCTTATAGAATCAGGGTTATCACATACACTCCTCCTTTTTAGGAATGTGTCCCACAATTCTTTCATACTTTGCTCAATTATCATTAATCCAGAAAATCAATCTTTTTCAAACCAATTACTTAATTAAACTCTATGCATATCAAAACAAAAATTCACAATGCATATTCAGCCAAAACATCCATCAATATTTAAATATCATACCTTTTATTTAAACAAAGCAGTTGGGGATAATCATTTCTGATTTTATCTTCCACCTCCTATGTGCAATCATTTGGGTCTAGGCTCCATTGTACTTTCACTAATTTTATTTCTTTGTTCCTCAATTTCTTGATTTCTCTAGCAACTATGCCCACTGGCTCCTTTTCATACACCAATCTTGAATCAATCTGTACATCCTTAGGAGATTCTAGGATTGTTTCTTTATCATGGACCCATCTTCTTAACTGGGATACATGAAAAACATCATGCATTGCTCTCATTTCCTCTGGCAACTCTAACTTATAGGCTATATTTCCAATTCTTTTTGAAATTTTATATGGCCCTATATATCTTGGAATCAACTTTCCTTGTTTCCCAAATCTTAGAATTTTTTTCATGGGTGATATTTTAATAAATACATAATCTCCAACCTCATATTGTATTGCCTTTCTCCCCTGATCTGCATATTTCTTTTGCCTATCTTGGGCAGAAGCAATTCTTTTTCTAATCAAAGCTATCTTTTCAGAAGACTCTTTTACATTTTCTGGTCCTAAGACCATCTTTTCTCCAGATTCATGCCAACTTGAGGGTGATAAACATGGCCTTCCATAGAGAGCTTCAAAAGGTGCCATGCCTATGCTACTGTGATGGCTATTGTTGTATGCAAATTCAGCTAAAAATATATGATCCTCCCAACTTCCTCCCTAATCCAATACACATGCTCTTAACATGTCTTCAAGCAATTTATTTACAATTTCTGTTTGACCATCTGATTGAGGGTGATATGCTGTGCTCAAGCATAAATCAGTCCCCGTTGATTTGTGAAAACTTTGCCAAAATTTTGAAGTGAAGATGGTGTCTCTATCCTCACTATAGTCTTTGGTATTCCATGTAGTCTGATTATTTCCTTAATAAATAACTGAGCTAATGTGCATGCATTCCTTTCTGATTTCACAGGTATGAAATGAGCTGATTTGGTTAGCCTATCAACTATAACCCAAATACTATCATTTCCCCTCCTAGTTTTAGGAAAACCATCAATAAAAACCATTGATATGTCTTCCCACTTCCACTGTGGTATTTGCAAAGGTTGGAGCATCCCTGAGGGTTTTTGATATTCAGCCTTTACCTGTTGACAAACCATGCATTTAGACACATAAGATGTCACTGCACTCTTCATACCACTCCACCAATAATCTCTCTTGAGATTGTGATACATTCTGGTGCTTCCTGGATGTATGGTATATTTGTTTTTGTGATAAGCATCTAAAATTTCTTGTTCCAATTCATCAATGGCAGGAACACACATTCTTTTACTTTTCTCCAAATGGACTTGTTCATTCAACAGAAAACCTTCCACTGCCTCTCCATTTAATATCTGAGTTTTCTTCTCAAGTAAAAATGGATCTTGGTCTTGTAACTTTTCAACTTTATTCTTTAATTCTGACCCCAAGGTAATGAGACTTAACTTTCCTATCTCTACATTCCCACTACATATGCTTATTTTCTCTACACTTTCACTTTCCACTTCTGAGTCAATCAATAGTGATAAAGTGTTGAACTCTTCTATCATTAACCTAGCTGTCTTAGCCTGTTGTCTACTTAAAGCATCTGCTACTTTATTAGCTTTGCCAGGTGTGTACAATATTTCAAAATCATATGAGGCTAAGAGTTCAATCCATCTTTGCTGCCTCATGTTTAATTCTTTTTGTGAAAACAAATATTTAAGTGACTTATGGTCTGTGTAAACTTCAAACTTTGCCCCTAATAAATAGTGTCTCCATAATTTAAGAGCATACACTATAGCAGCCAATTCAAGGTCATGTGTAGCATACCTTACTTTACTGGGTTTTAACTGTCTAGAGGCATAAGCTATAACTTGGTGTTGTTGCATCAATACTGCCCCGAGCCCTTGTCCACTTGCATCTGTATATATATCACTACATTTTCATTCCCTTCAGGTACTTTTAGTATTGGAGCTTGTGTTAGTGCTTCCTTTAACCTCCCAAAAGCTTTCTCACACTCCTCAGTCCAAACAAATACTTGATTCTTCCTAGTCAATCTGGTTAATGGGATTGAAATCTTTGCAAAATCCTTTATGAACCTTCTGTAGTAACCAGCCATCCCCATAAATGACCTGACCTCTGTGACATTAGTAGGTCTTTTCCAAGCTTGAACTGCAACTACCTTATTGGGATCCACTGATATACCTTCCTCTGATATGACATGTCCTAGAAAATTTACTTCATTTTGCCAGAAAGTACAATTTGAAAATTTTGCTTTCAAATTTTCTTGCCTCAGTTTATGAAGTACTATATGCAAATGATTCTCATGCTCCTCAGCTGACTTAGAATAAATTAGTATATTATCAATAAATATCAATACAAATTTATCCAAGTATTCTCTAAAAATTCTATTCATCAAATCAACAAAGTAGAGGGAGCATTTGTCAAACCAAATGGCATTACTAAAAATTCATAAAGTCTGTATCTAGTGTTGAAAGCTGTGTATTTAATGCTTTCCTCTTCTACTTTCATTTGATGAAATCCTGAAGCTAAATCAAGTCTAGAGAATATTTTTGCACCAATCAATTGATCAAAGAGGTCATCAATTCTTGGTAAGGGGTATTTGTTTGACTGTGATTTTATTTAACTCCCTATAATCAATACATAATCTGAGAGATCCATCCTGTTTCTTAACAAAAACCACTGGTGCTCCCCATGATGAGCTACTGGGTCTGATGAAGCCTTTTTCTTCTAGTTCAACCTGTTGCTTTTTCAATTCTATCAATTCCTTAGGCCCCATTCTAGTTGGCCTCTTAATTACTGGGTTAGCTCCTGGAATTAGTTGAATTGAAAACTCTACTGGCCTATGGTTTGGAACTCCTTTAACCTCACCAAACACATCAATATATTTATTTACAATAGGGATTTCTTCTAGTGCAGGCATGTGCTTCTCACTAGACAAAGTAACAAGGGTGGCTATATTTCTGTTCTTATTTGCCTCATAGAGAACAACTACCCTTTTTCCATCAGAAACTTTTAATGATATTGTGGAGGTCTCCATATTTATGATGGCCTTATATTTACTTAACCAATCAACTCCTAAAATAACTCCTATGCCAGGATATTACAACACATACAGGTCTGAACTAAACACATGTCCCCCAATATTTAATCCCAGTTGCATACACATCGTACCCAAAACACAAGAACTACCTAAAGGACTTCTAATAAGCAATGGCTTATCAACAATCATACAATTTAATTTTAATTGTTGTGCAATATCATGGGAAATCAATGAGTGTGTAGCCTAGTATCATACACTACTGCAAAAGGTATAGAGTGAATAAGCAAAGTACCTTCAACTTGGCCATGATTCTCAACATTTGGTTCCTCAGTTGCTTTGCCTTTCCCTTCCAAAGTTCCCATTTTTCCTTGCTTAAAATATGGACAGTTCCTCCTTATTTGACCTTCCTTCCCACACTGGTGACATTTGAAGGATGCTGGTCTAGGATTGGTGCACCTATTCTTCATATGCCCCTCTTGACCACAGTTATAACAAGTGATCTTCTTCTTAGCTTCAGCAGTCTTGGCCTCTTCTGGTTTCTTGGTGGAAGCTACATCTGTTTTCTTTTTATCATAAGGGTGAAACTTACCCTTCCCTTTCTTGTTTTGATTATTTTTGAATGCTTTAAAATTTTCTTTGGCCTTATCATGTTGATCAATACTCAAAGTCAGATCCAAAACTTGATCAAATGTCCTGTCCTTATATGGCAGTATAGCTCTGCTAAGGCTGGCATTCAGTCCTTGAATGTATCTGCCATTTTAAGCTTCTTTAGTTGTGATAAGAACTGCACCATACTTTGCTAGTGATTCAAACTTCTGTGTGTACTCAGTAACACTCATATTCCCCTGCCTTAATTTAATGAATTCCTATAGCAAAGACTCTCTAGCTGATGCAGGTACAAATCTTCCTTCCAACATTTCTTTAAATTGATTCCATGTCACCTCTCCTTCAAGCCTTCCAACTATGATGACTTCCCACCAATCCAAAGCTGCTCCTCTTAATTGTCTGGATGTTATTTGCCTCTTCATTTGGTCTTCAACTTGCATATCTGTAAAAATTCTGTCCAAAATTCTAAGCCAATTTTGGACTCCCATGATCCCTTCTGTTCCATCAAAAGTTTTGCCTCCAAGATTGGTAAAGGTCTTGAGTAGTTTGGAAAGCTCCTCATGTGGATTTTCTTGCCTATTGCCTACCCCATCCCTTATAGCCCTCATGAATTCTTGCATATTCACCATTGGTGGTTCACTTGGCCCTACATCTTGTTGTCTGGGTCTCACCATAGTTCTATGGATATAACACTTGGGTTAGTCCATTCTGTCTAATTTCCTGTAAATTAATTCATTTAATTTATCTCTATCCATCCCTAGTAAAATTATTAGTATAAGTTATCAACAAAACAAGGCATCCAAAGTAGTCAACATACAATACATCCAATGCAAACAAGTTCATACAAAATTTTTGCTATGTTATTTAACAACATAGCTCTGATACCAAAGAGATGACCCCCTTTCTTGCTCTACAAAAAAAAATTAGTTACATCTCAGTGGTCATCTATCCAGAGAGTGTTACTCACTAACCTCTCTTCTAAACAGGATCTTAAGACCAATATAGAAATATTATTATGTTCAGAATATCTCAATTTACATATATGAAGATATGTAAATTAAATGGTTCTACTTGAATCAAAGAACACATATTTGGATGCACAAATTTACTTTGAAAGCCATTAGGTAATTTCTATATAGCAAAAATATTCCCAAAAATTCAGTTTTCCCTTAGCATAACCTATTGTTGCATTACCACAGGTATGATACCTTCTAGACTTGGCATTTTATGTATTTCCATGATACTATTTCTATATGAACTGTACTTTCAAATTGGTATTTGCCTGAGCTTGATCCTATGCATGTGTATTCACCGGAAAATGTTTCGGTGCCTATTTTTTTTAACTATTAACCTGTAGACAACCAATTCCCCTATATACTTAAGTTATTAAGCTCCTCTGCAAATTAAGTTTTTTAAAGCTTTTGAAAGTGTTTGAACCCCGGGCTTAGAAAAATGGTCTAGTTAGCCTTATTTCTTTTGCTACAATTTTTAAGCAATATTCATGCAATACTGGGTTCTTTCCTAAGTGACTTAAAGCTATTGTTTGCCATATTTTTACATCATTTTTTTTTAAATAAACTTCCCATAACAATTACTGGGTTGTTCTCTCAGTTTATGCCTACTCACCATTCCAGATTTCTGGTACTATATTTCCTTTTAGTATTCTGGAAATTAAACAAAGAAACTATATTGCTCAATAAACATTTGGAAGAAAACAACATACCAGTTTCTACTGAATTACAACTTAAGTTTAAAGCTTACAAAATAAGAAATGTCATTACATAGTCTCTTTCTAAAACAACTTAACCAACATAACATAAATTCAGTTTAACTTCTATTTTAATATCAGTAAATCTGTAACTATTGCATCCAATTCCTTAAGCAGCCAACCCATCCAAAGCTTGATCAATGAAGAGCCTATTTACCTGCACAATCACCATGGACTGCCTCATACAAATATGAGCACCCAATAGTGCATCAACACACATTGGTCAGACTAATGTCTGGTATGAATAATCTACCTGAAAACATGATTTTACATGAATTAATTTTCCTTTTATTCCAATACTTGGAGTACATTGGAACTCAGTGTTATCTCTGTATATGTTTTTCATAAGACATGTGCATTCCTATTTGTGCAAACAACTTATACATAAACTCTAAGGTACAGTTCAAAGAAGCAATTACAAAAATTCACTAACAAACATCATAAACAAACCAATGCAATCATCAATTCAATCATCCTACTCCCCTTACCAATTTTTCTGGCCATCAGGGAATTTTCCCAAGCCTCTCCTGAACCTTTTTCTATAGTTCTCTACCCAATATAATATGGTCTTTAACTACTCTTTTTTTTAAACACACACTGCCTGGGACTCTCTCTCTGTTAACCCAGCACACTCAGGCCCCTGGGTATAATCATACCATGTGTGAGCTTGCAATGTTTGCCTTGCCAAGCTATACCTTGTAGCCCTAAGATCCAGAATCCTTAGTTAAATTACTAAGTGTTAATTTTCCCTTTGCCACAGTTGTGCTAATCCCCTCTGCATATCATATTTTTATTCAGAGAAAAATGAACAATTCGACTATCACGCATATATTCAAGGATTAACAGATCATCCTCTATAAGCATAAATTTAATCATACAAACAGATGGGAGTTTTCAGTATTTATTTAGTTCATGAGTCTCAGTGGATCATCTTATAAATGTATGGTCATAGATAATTTCTCTGTATTATCCTTTATCTCTGGTTTATTCATATACTCATCAATTTATGAGATCTGGCTAAACCAGAAGTGTATGTTATGATATGGATTTATCTATAAAACATAGGAGTTCAGCACATGTATAACACTGCACTTCTATGTTGTTACTAGTTTAATTGATTGTGAGACATAAGCAACAACCCTATGCTGCAGTCCCACTTTTCTTCTACTTTTTTTCTTTTTTGACCATAGATTTTACAACATAAACACTGAGATCTACACAAATAACTACATGTAGAAAATACATCAAGGTAAACATTTCTTCTCAAGATTAATCCATAACACACATGATCATTTTAATCATGAAATCCATAACTCATATTATCTAGATAAATCACCACAAAGGGTCATACACTTAAACAGATCACTAACCACACCAGAGTCATTGGATTATAAAAATGTACATAACTTACAGGAAAAATAAATAAATTATTAATCAAATGGGCTGCCTCAATATTCAGGACTTAATGCCAAGATTTTCAGTGAGGTTACTCACCTTAACTCCTTTTCCTAAGCCTTCTTTTTTTTTCCTTTGATCTTCTACTTCCTCTTATTTCTAATGATCAGTGCTCCTCATTTGCTCTGGTTTATATTATATATATATATATATATTCTTTCTGTTTTAAAGAAAATAGTGATAGACCTCACCAACCTCAAGCCTTCTTATACCAAGCCCTGGCTGCCACTAGGGTTTTAGATAATTACCTAATGTCAATTTTACCCCACCAACTATGATCTGCCTCTTATTTTATTTTCTAGAAAAATGGGTAAGTAGTCCATGCTTTTATTTTCAGAAAATGTGCCTTGTTACCCCGATCATGTTATTTGCATGATTTTTGTTTTTATTAAAGCAAAAGGGAATTGCTAAAAATGGATAAAGTGTTTGTTCAAAAGTTCATACTATTTCCATGCAATTTCAATTTTTATTTCAGCAACCATTTGTTTGATGTACATGTATAACACATGTCTGCCTATTCTTGCCTAAATCTTTATTTTCATTTTCTTTTTATAATTCTAAGTATTTACTATCTTCTGCATATATTTATTCCAGCCTACCTATATTTACTTTCTTTATGCTAAACTTGTTTTTAAAGACATAATCATATCTGCAATAAGTATGGCTACATGCCTATGTATTTTGTAATCTATTTCTGCTAACTTACAAATTAATTTCTGCCTATTTTATCTTTGCAGAAAGGTGAGTGCATATGGGTGCACTATCTTGTGCTTATGTACAGGTTTCATCCATTCATTAGCAACAAATTTCTATTCCTATATTTTTCAATACAATTTTCCAAGCAATCATAAGCTAATTTAAATCATAGAGTTGCTTATAGAATCAGGGTTATCATAGACATATTATGTATATATAATTACTTATCTCCAAATGGTTTGAAGACATTCGAAAATTTAAATTCTTAAATTTTATCTTGAAGAATAATTCAATTATAAAATGAAAATCAAAAAAATTTGGTTAAATGATTCAAACTTGAGATAATTGAATTGGAAAGTTTTATTTGTATAACATACAATTTCATTCCAATATAACTTACCTAAATTACAAAGAAGTTGAATATGAAATTGTATAATATAAAATATAAAAAGGATTTTATAAATAAAATTTGAGTGGTTATAATATACACTTAAATTTTAGCTATAAAAGATTACCAGAGGTAAATTGGGAAAAAGGAATTTAAAGAGATTTTATTTAAATAACTTGATAATAAAATTTGATTTAATATGGAACCTTAAGTCTTACCTAGGAATTTTAATAAAGGTTATTTCCTAAAATGAATAGGTTGTATAATAAAAAATGTATATTTGAATAGATAAAATAAAATACATTTGAATTGGACATTTTGTAATAAAGTTTATTTAACTTGAATTCATAGTTTAATTGATGTCTAAATGAATAAATGTGTAAAGAAATTTGATTGTTATATTTGCTATGATAAATATTTTATTTATGAAATAGATATGTCTTGAAAAATGAATAATTATAATTTAAATAGTTAAAATGTATTTTAACATCACTAAATTTGATAATTGAGAATTTGGTTTTCAATTGGAATTTTAAGTGTAACTTATTAAAGGAATATCTATTTATGAAATGGGTATTTTAAATAAAGTGTTAGGTTATGTGTTAAATTAAGAGCTAACTAAAATAGTGAGCTTTCGACTTAATAAACGAAGTATAGTTTAATTTGGATATTCCATTCATAAAAGTTTGTTCTAATAAGTCATAAGCTTAATGAATATCTCTGAAATTAAACTGATTTGAAATATTAATATATCTACTGTAGCATTTTATAAGTACTGCTGTTTTGAAAATACAATGTTTTAGAAATTTTATAATTGAATGAACTTAGAAATGTTACAACTTTAAAATGAATATTATTTGACATTGGATTTAAATGGTTTAAATGAAGATTATTTTTAAAAGGTGTTATGATTTTCTAAGTATTATGTTTTTTTTGAAAAGAATTACATTTCCAAAGTGTTACGATTTCAGTAGTATGATTTCCAAATGATAAACATCCCTAAATTATTATGATTTCAAAGCATTATGGTTTCAAATTTATTATCTTATTTTGTTTTTCAAACTATCTTTTGGTTGCCCTTGTTTCTCTTATCTCGTTACAGAATGGGAAGGCTATTGCTTATACCAGTCAGTTTAGAAATCTTTATGTAATCTTTGATAACCTTGGATACTCATTTTTGAATCTGAACACTGTTTTTTTCATTCATAGACCGTCAGTCAAGTGAAATGGGTGATTCAGACTCTAGAAGATCTTTTTCGTGCTTATATTCTTGATTTAATTACCTCCACCATGTTAAACTCACCTATAACAATAGTTATCAGGTGTAATTTCAATCTTCTTGTCATCTTATTTTAATCTTATTTCACTATATCTTTTTCTGTGCTTTCCCGTACCTCATTCCTTTTCGGGGACGAAAAGTTTTGAGTGGGGGAGAGTGTAACAACCCTAGATTTTTGTATATTATTTAAATTGGACTTTATTTTATTTTTAAATTATTTTAAACTTGTTTTATTTCAAACATTTCATTTTTAAATATAAATGCTGATTACTAAGTTATTTATAGTTCAAACTAGTATAATTTGAATATTTTACCGTAAAATGAATTTCTGGTCAAACTGTTCAAACTTTGACTTTTAAAAATCAAATTTAAATCATTCAAATTCTTAAATTTTATCTTTTATTATGAAAATAGATTTAAAAATATGAACTTTGATTTTTGTTTTAATATGTGTTAATATGTTATTTTATGTATATTATGCCTTTTAATATTTTTAGGAATGATAATATAATTTTTCTAAAGTCTATTGAAAGTGTTTTCAATTTATTATGCCTAGTTTCTATTTTCTTTGCTATTTTCTTAATTTAATTATATATAATTAAAATTTATTTATTTATTTTATACATTCACTTTTATTTGTTGTTTTTTACTTTATTAATATTAATTTTACAAGTATTTTGATTAAAATAGATTTTTCCAAAGATTATTTGGATTGTTTCAATTTATTTAGCCTAGTTTCACATATATTGATATTTTCTTTATATAAATTATATAATTAAAATGTATGTATTTATTTTTCTTATTTACATTATTTCTGAGATTATTAATCTATTTTATCAGGCTTTTTATGTATTTACAAAATAGAAAAGAAATTTTAAAGGCCTTAAACTTTCTATCTTTCTAACTTTTCTTACTTTTTCTATGCAATTTTGCCTTGCCTTCTCCCTTGATTAAGATCGGCCTCTCCCTCTATTCCACAGCCACCACCTCCTTCCATATCTTCCCGAACATCACCACCATCTACCCCACCAGATCTGACCATGGCCAAACCCCTTTTGATGGTCAAACCCCTCAAACTACAACCTAGATGCCTAGATCCATGCTTATTTGACCTCTACATGCTCATCCACTTCAACCACCACCCAAACCACCACCATAGCCGCCACCACTCCCCTGAACTGATCACGACACACCCCTTCCCATCTCTGTCCAGTCATGACACATCACAGGTCGAGCCCAATCCCCATGGCCGAGCCCTTGTTTTGACCAAAAACCACCCAGTTGCCTTCAAAACCACATCACCTCCTCATGTACAAACTCCACCTTGTCTTGCCTTGAACCCGAGCTATGTTAGCCCAAACCTGACCCAAAACTTGACCACATCTGAACCACATCAGACCCTAAAGCCATACCAAATAATAGAGAAGGCAAAGCAAAAGACTGCGTAGTCGTATCTCCTTTTATTTCAATGTTATTGCATTTTAAAGTCGTATTGAATTTTATTGTTTTGATTAGTTGTTTTGGGTTGTACACAAGAGTTGTAGATTGGATTCGCTCTCCACTCAAGTCCGTAGTCTTTTCATCATGCTTTTGTTTCCATTATGTCATTGGTTCTGATATCTCCAGCACAAACATATGAGTTATTCTCACCAGACAATATATACCTGTATAACTGATAAACTGATACCATTTGAATCTGTAATGTATATCATCATGCTATATATGCTTATATTATTATCATATGATGTTCACAGCTGTTATTACACCTGTTATATTATATGTTACTGTTATTTAATGTTATTCTGTTATTTATATCAGTTATCACCATTGCAAGTTCCCTGTAGACTAGAATCACTATGGGTTGAAATGATACATACCCGAACGGACTTTAGAATAAGGGAAAATCGTTATGGGCTGAAATGATAGGCCTGAGCGGTTTTTAAATCATTCTTTTTACTTGGGGATACGGGTTTGAAATGATAGAACCCGATTTTTCTTTGTAAATTGCGAATTGAAATGATATATATATCCGTATCACTTGACCTAGGCTAGAAAACTGTATATAGACCCGTGGTTTACATATTTTTTTGAAATTTTAATTTTTTTTAAAATGTAAATGTTATGATATTTTGACTTAAATTTTATTAAAAATGATTTTTATCGAAATATTAGTGATTTTCTATAAATTAATAATGAATTAAGTAAACGGTAAAGCAGAATTTGAAATATAAGTATATTTTGGAAATTATGATTTTGTTTATAACGAAAATTATGTAAAGTGAGGAAAATATATTATTTTGGTTTAAAAAGGTATTTTAAATGATTTTATAAGATTTATAATGGTTTTTGAATAAGTTGAAATGTTGAATAAATGAATGTCTAAGTAAAATTTTGAAATATAACTTGTTTTGGGAAATTTTGAATTTTTGTTAAAGGTGGAATTTTAATTAGGTAAAATAAATGGAAATAAGTTATATTTTGGAAATTTAAACTAAATTGTTAGTTTAATAATTAAATTAAGGAAATGTAGTTTAATGCTTGAATTTAAATGAGAAATTACGTTAAAACTTGATTTTTGTAGGGAAATTTGACTTTATAAAATCATAAAAATATGAGTATTGAAATGATGATTTTAAAATGTGAAATATATGATTTTACAAGTTAAAATGATTTATATTAAAAGTTAATTGTTTGTGAATTGGTAAATTAAAACTCTGAATGTGATTTGACTGCAATTTGAAATGTAATGTAAAAGATATTACAGCATTTAAATGCTGTCTTTTGTTAAATGAACTGTTTTTAAACTATAACTTTACGTAGCATTTATAAGTGCTACGGAAACTATATTTTTGTTGTTTTAATAAATTTTGTGAAAAATAATCTTTGGCGAATGATAAAATTTTGGGAATTTAATGTTAATTTTCTAAAGATAATGAAGAGACATTTAAATGGTTTTAAATGGAAGAATTTTATTTTTAAATGTGAGTTTAAAATGGTATTTAAATTTAATAAAATGAATGGATTTAAATGGTATTTAAATGAATTAAAATGAATGATGTTTTGAATAATATTTTGATATAATGAAATGGATTTGAAATGATATTTGATTTCTAGTTTATTTAATTTATTTGATAAATAAATATTTGAAGTATATATTATTTGAGTTTATTTAAATGATATTGGATTTATGAAATGTGGGATATTTAAAGTTTTGAAATATACTAAAGATTGAATATTGTATTTTATGGATTAAATCTATATTTGAAATTGATAAGATTTGAAATGGTTTGTTGGTAAACTGTAATTGAATTGAAATTGGTGGTTTGAATTAAATTAAAATTTGAAATTTGGGATTAATTTAATAAATTTCTAAATGTATAGAATTAAAAGATGATTTCAAATATATGATTCGAAATGTTGTGATTTCCAAAGTATAATGATTTCAAATGTTTTGTTTCAAAAGAGTTATAACTTTGAAAGTATAAACTATTTTAAAAGGTGAATATATGTTTGAAATGGAAATGATATTGTTTTGAAATGAATATACTTTTGAAATAAAAATGATTTTGGTTTCGAAGTATAACTATCAAAGATATGATATTTTGATATATTAAAATGATTGAAATGAAGTTGGAAAGATATGATATTTTGATATATTAAAATGATTTGAAATGTGGTTTTGAAAAGATATGATATTTTGATTTTTAAAATGATTTGAAATGAAGTTTTGGAAGGATATGATATTTGTGATATATTAAAATTGATTTTAAATGAAGTTCTGAAAGATATGATATTTTGATATATTAAAATGATTTGAAATGAAGCTTTGAAAGGATATAATATTTTGATATATTAAAATAATTTGAAATGAAGTTCTGAAAGATATGATATTTTGATATATTAAAATGATTTGAAATGAAGCTTTGAAAGCTTATGATATTTTGATATATTGAATGGTTTGGAAATGATTTGATCTTTATTTTGATAAAGATTTGAACTGGAAATGATATCCTATTTTGAAGTAAAGTATTGTTTTTAAAAGTTATAACCACGGGTTATAATAACGATTGGTTGGCAAAGAGACCGGGATCAGATATTTGGCATATTCTCTGTCGATACAGAAAACCACTTTGACAACCGTGTACGCGGTGGAGATTCCAGAATGAAGTAGGATGGTGGCGACGTTCTTGAGGTATGTTACATGGACCCAACTCCCGTGAGTTGGCATAAGGTGGAAGAAACAGGAGCGGTCTCGGGCCAATTGAAATCGCACCTTTGATCGGACACATTTCTTCGATACTATACTATATTTGTGATTGATTAGATGACCATCCTCCGATTTGGGAATGTGTTCTGAGGTGGACGTATGTGGCTGCTGCGTTACCACCAGCCCGAGTGTCGTAATTGGTATGTCTACCCTGGCATTGCCTTATGTGTCGTGTCACCTACCCTATCGAGCCTTTACTACGATTTTGGTTTTCTCCCGTAGCCCATGCGTATCTTCTCGTAGTCTCCCAATCAGGAGATATGCAGATATTGGATGGACTACTGGGACTATTACGTGTTAAGGTGGAAAATGTAAAGTCTTGATGCTATTTAAAAGTAAGTTTATTTTACTATTAGACATTATAATAGCGCAATATTATTACATAGTAAATAGTTTAACGGATCCTTAGAGGATGGGCGGTCCCAGGCATCCTTTAAGTTACTTGTACCTTATTACAGTTCACTTGAGTTGGTTTATATTATATAAGTATATATTATCCTAACTCGAGTGTTTTGTGCTTTGCTTTACGCTCGGGTCAGCCTGAGTTATTCATAGATTTGGATTTCCACCTTCTGGAGATTTGAATCGTTGGAGATTATCTGCTAGTCTAGTCCTATCTACTTCAGTTATGTTGTTCTGTTCAGCCTATACTTGGTTATCTTATTGAGACTTCTGTTGTACTTTATTTCTTTTGTTGTATCTTATGTAACTCTGATATATTTACATAGTAGCTTCATGAACTACTATTTCTTTTACTTCCGCTGCACTATTTTACTCTGTGTCTGTGATTATTTATTTACTGCATATTCTGATATTTGCCAAATTTTTATTTACTATGCGGTATTTTGGGCAATTCAATCCCGGCATGAGTGTCTACCTATACACTTATAATGGATGCGAATGGTTGAAAATACTGGGTCGTTACATGTACCTCGTAAGAACACGCCACGAATAAATATGCCAGATTCTTACCTTACGATAACCAAAATATTTTTATCAAATTCGTTTGATATTATTAAAGTGTCTATAGAAAGTAAAATAGAATCTAGTTGAAATGCTTACATCTCACGTTCCATCATAGTTGGGTGCAACCAAAACCTTACGGGCGCTTATTGGAGATTGGATTCCATACAATGGCAGGGCTATTGGGGTACCGCCCATCTTAGTACCTAGTCTAGATCAGAGTACCGAGGACCACTTTTGATCCCCTGCAACACAATACCGGAGTTAACCCTTGTTGGATAGTCTGAAGAAGATCACCCCGTAATTGGAGCTAGCAACCACCTACATAGCTGAAATAATGGGACATCTAGACAGGGGAAATTTTTCCTAATTGGGTGCTACCCAGTTTGCCTTGTTGCGCCTCCTCTGTTTTAGCCATTCCCGGTTGATGAGGCCTTAGGCAATGCATTACCTTTTTAGAACGAGTCTCACTTAGAATTCTTATCGTCCTCCTAATGATGTTCTGATAGCATTCATCCATACAAGTTGCCCTGGGTCTGGACAAACTGAATCATCATCTTCATTATCTTCATGGTCTTCATTCGCTAACATTCAAACCGGATCGAAGTGGTTTTCGGATAATTAAATCTGATCCAGGTCTCTTCAAAACGATCAGCGCATTGGCCAATATTGGTAGTCGGTTATTTAACTATCATATAACATTCACAAACAACCATCAACCCTTAAATATTTTTCCAAATTTTTTATTCCAAATATCTACTTACGATATTAATTGCACATTTCAACACTTTGAAAATAGTTTTCAAATTCACTTTTATTCTCCCAGAATAAATTTCAATGTTTCCCCAACACTTAGAATATTTTTTCCCACTTCATTTAATATTCAACCCTTGAAAACTATTCATTTTATTCCCTTTTATTTTCTCTCAAAGATCATTTACAACTTTATTTGTAAATTCCCAACTCTTTTCAAACGAATTCTATAAATTCCAGAATTCCTCGGTTATGTTCCTTTAACATCTCCAAGCCATTTATGTTTATTTAAAATCTCAGTTTCACTCCTACTTCCCTTGTGGATTTTATTACACCTTTTGATGTTCGCCTATACTCTAGAAATTATTTAAATTTTCATAATACCATTATAAGAGCTTCTCCTAAAATCTTATTCAATTTAAATAACTTCGCTTCCTATCTTGAAAGAATTTATAACTTGAATTTAAAACATTTAAAATATATATAGATATAAAATAAGAAAAATGGTTTTATTTTTCAAATTTTGGTTTAGGAAAAATTAGAATATCAACCTTTCAAAAACATTAAAATTTCCATATCCAGTTGCTAGGTGATTTACAAGGTTGGTTTATAAAAATTAGAATTTATTTAAATAAATATTAAGTATTAAAATAACTAACTTCACCAATTCACTTTATAAATTCATCTTAATTCGTATCACATCGACCATATCCAAATTAATCATTTAACTTATTCGAAGTATATTCCACTATTTCTTTCAAAACAACTTTCGTAACTCGATATAAGTTTACGCCCTAACTTATATTTTTAACATATCCACTGATATGAATCTATCTCATTCACAAACCACGTTTATAAATTTATAAACCCCCGTGAGTTTTCCATCTATTTATAAAAACAGATTCTTTTTAAAAAGTCAGATTTTTAATTTCCTTTCTTAATACATCCCATTATTTCAAATCTATTTTCAATTATTTCTTATGTTCTTTTCAATGATTTTCCAAATATCCTTCAAGTTCCTTTATACCATTTTTTTCAAAATCTCTATTTAAATATATTTTACGAATGGTTAAGTATAGTCCAAATTTGCCAATATATTTTATTCCACTAATTTCCCTTTAAAATCCTTCACTTTAATAATTTCTGGTACTTAAAATGCCCACTTTAAGATTCCAATGCCATATAACATTTAATAATTCAATTCACCCAAACCATATCAATTTATCCAACATATCATATAACAACATATATATGTGAACAATAAATATTTTTGAGGAATCCAGTAGGATCCCTCCAACCTGTTTTTCCCTACATCCACAGATGTTAGTCAACAAATAAAATACCAAATTCCACTTCGAGGGGGATATTGTGACGACCGCCCATGACCCCTGCACCGAATCTAGAGATAGTGCGCTGTAAAGTGTGCCAGGCGACCATGGACGATTGTCAGGGTAAAATAAAACAACAGAATCTATCGTATTACTCACAGTGCATGGACAAAATACAATAGAACATATGTATAGTGAAGCTTTACAGAACAAAATGACATCATATAAAACTCCATAATAGTTGAATACAAGCATCCAAATAGCCAATACATCAAGCCTCACTACATAACACTCAGAGAATACAAAACAGCGGAACATCCAGTACATATAATAAGAAGATAATATGCAACCCTCCAGCTCGTCTTCGATATCAGCATCGTGAAAAGAGAACAGCACCTGTCACCTGCTACCTAGTCTGCCCGTCCCAACAATGGACGAACAATCCAAGGCAATAAGAATTAAAACATAAAGCCTTGAGTCAGACAACAGTCTTAGTGAGCAGTAAATTAACTAACAACATACCAAAAGAGCATAAAGCAAAAAGGAATAGGAATACAATCCTCCCACTCCACCTCTTTCTACAGTGATAGCCCCCAGACACACACTAAGCAGAAGCAACATAGCAGAGCATACAATTTAAAGTAAAGTAATAATCATTCGAGTCAAGGGCGATGTTTTCCAAGTACCAAGGCCTAAATCAGATAAGCACCCAGAAAATACCGCTCTTGAGTCCGAATGACGATACAACCAAACATCCATGACTCTGGCTATCACTGTTATCATTGCTTCGATATCACCGTTAATTGAATGACCGGCACATTCTTTCAGCCGTCCGTCAAGGGCTAATGGAAACCCCGGTTCTAGACATAACTCCCGCACGTCGTCGCAGCCCGTGCCTAGGACTATCGAATCTGCCCAGAGTACTCGACCATCAACGGTTGGCCGTTGGGACTATCGAATCTGCCCAAACGTACTCTTGCTTAGAGAATGCTAGAACCTTCAACAACGATGCTATCCAAGCCTCCTAGTCATCCTCCTCGATGACTATTCTCATATCCATTCATTATCCTCAACTCGAATCATATCACCGAGTTATCAACATGCTTGGAATGATCCCGTCTGGATTAGACCAAGTCTTCGTCACATGATTGCCTCGCTTCATCACATCCTCGCAAAGCCTCATCTCAACATCACATCATCAAATCTACGCATAAGAGCTTTATCATCCCGCTACATATGCCACGAGCAGCTTTCCCAATTCAAGAGCCTTTCCCTTAGCTTTTGAATCATCTTCGATCTAAATCTAATCATCAATCATCTAGTTCATAACAATCAATCAAATCAAACATCAATCCAAGCAATCAAGCATTCAAATATGGTCTAAGTAGACAATTATAACAATAATGGCATTTTCGTAATTAATGAGTTGAAAGTCCAATAAGCATGAAAACATGAATTATATCTCTACAAACTTGATGAATGAACTTGCATAGGTTAACATATGATAAAATGGATGTAACATCATCATGAACAATGGATCTACATGGATCTACACTTAGGATGAAGAAAATGCATGGAAATCACTATTTTAACACCAAATTGAACCAACGATCCGATATACTCCTTTGGATCCGTGTGAGAGATAATCACCACTCACCAAATCACCTAAACAAACCTAAATCGACACGCTTCAGATCTGGACAGCGAAGGATCAAGCTTGATCTATCACGAATCCGCTTCAAACGAAGAAATCTCTCTTGAAAAGATGAAGATCTTCAATCTAAGCTCTTGAATCTTTAATTTGATCTTCAACTTGGATGAATGGAAGCACTAGATTAGAGTGGAGAAAAGAAGTGAAGAAGTGTAGAAGTCGAGCTCTCAAAATGGCAGCACTTCGTCGCTTCGAAATCCGGATCCCAAAAAGTGAGAACAACCCCCTCTATTTATAGCAGAAATCTCTCTAAGTTGCTAGCTCGGAATTAGGTCGTCTGCGACCTACGACCTAAAACCCCTCCGACCTAAAGCCTCTACGACTTAACACTTAGCGCCTAACAACCTAACGACTTATTCCCCAGGCGCTTCAACGACCTAACATGGTTACGACCTATGACTTAAGGGGATACGACATAGCACATCAGCGCACCCAAGCGACCTAACAGATGCGCTTCCATGCGACCTACCAAATAACTGGGTTACGACTTAACAGCTATCTCCTAGGTCGCTCGCGACTTAAAACATAGGCTTCGACCTAACAACTTAGCAACCCACGCGACCTAACAATGCCGCGACTTAAGACTTAAGCCCTCTTGCGACCTAACACATAAGTTTTCCTCGCGACCTAACGTAAGTCGCGAACAACTGGGATGCGACCTAACACTTAGCCAGAATATGACCTAACTGACTACTGACCTAGCGACCTAACCAAAAATGGAGCTCACGACCTAACTCTTAGGTCGCTAACCTATAGGTCGCTCCACCATACTAGGTCGCTAACTATTATCACTAGTTCCTTAGGTCGCTGCCGACATATCCCCTTAGGTCGCTAACTAATCTCAGGTTGCCAAATCCTATAAGACGCTAACTCTCTTAGGTCGCTCACTCGACCTAGCCTTCCCCACGACCTAAGCCAGCATACGACCAACCCATCCCTTAGGTCGCCTACGACATAACTTCCCTCACGACCTAAGCTAACATGCAACCTAACTCCTAGGTCACCCCACCTTCTTAGGTCGCCAACCCCGACCTAACACTTAGAAAAATTTTGCCTAAAAATCTGAAATGGCTCAACAACACTAAAATTCCAGATTTTGACAAACCTGTCGATCCGTAAAAATACGGGTCGTTACATTCTCTCCCCCTTAGGAATTTCGCCCCCGAAATTCCAAACAACCAAAGCAATCAAAGACTATTCTGTACGCCTACCATCCATAACAATCAACAAACCATGCATCCAATTCTAGCTTAGCATACAGAATTCTAACACTAGAACAAGTCACAATATCGTGAGATGACACGACACCTTAGGACCATACCTTGAAGAGTTCAGGATGAGCTGCTTTCATCCTCTCTTCCACCTCCCACGTACAGTCGTTATCATCATCACTCCATTGTATCTTGAGCAACTTAACTACCTTCCTCCTAAGCTGTTTCGTGTCGGTTTCAACAACACGAAGCGGCTTACGAGGTCTTCTATCAACTGGATCAACTTCGAAGTCTTCACAGCTATCAGCAGAAACCACCGTACTCGAGTCGTGCACATACTTCCGTAGGTATGATACGTGAAAAACATTGTGCACACTCGTCATCTTCTCTGGTAACTCCAATCTGTAGGCGAGCTTTCCAATTCGCTCGATGATCGGGAATTGTCCAACAAATCTCGGAGTCAGTTTTCCTTTCTTCCCGAATCGAATAACATTCTTCAGTGGAGAAATCTTCACAAAAACCATATCTCCTACGTCGAATTCCAAATCCTTACGACGCTTATCGGCATAACTCTTCTGACGGTCTTGTGCTGCCTTCATTCGTTGCCGAATGATCTCTATACAATCTGAAGTCTGGCGAATCATCTCTGGTCCAAGCATCAGCTTCTCTCCTGTCTCTATCCAACATGTCGGAGAGTTACACGGTCTTCCGTATAATGCCTCATACGGTGCCATACCAATACTTGTCTGGTAACTGTTGTTGTATGCAAACTCCACCAAATGAAGGTGATCTTCCCATGATCCTCCGAAGTCCAAAACACATGCTCTAAGAAGATCTTCCAAAACTCGGTTGACTCTCTCGGTCTGACCATTTGTTTGAGGGTGATAAGCTGTACTCAAACACAACTCGGTTCCCAAAACTTCCTGGAATCTCTTCCAAAATCCACTAGTGAACAATGGGTCTCGATCGCTCACTATACTCTTCGGAATACCATGGAATCGAACTATCCACTTAACATACAACTCAACCAACTTTGATGCAGTCCTAGTCGATCGAACAGGAATGAATCTTGCACTCTTGGTCAGACGATCTACAATGACCCAAATCCCTTCATTTCCCGTTCTTGTTCTAGGTAGTCCATCAATAAAATCCATCGATATCTGCTGCCACTTCCATGTAGGAACTTCTAATGGCTGAAGCAATCCACTTGGCTTCTTCTGTTCAGCCTTTACCAACTGGCAGTTCATACACTTGGAAATAAAATTTCCAACATCCTTCTTCATACCTTCCCAGTAGTAGGTTCTCTTCATATCCCGATACATCTTATTTCCACCTGGATGAATTGTCAGCTTCGAGTGATGACTTTCCCTCAGAACTTCACTCCTCAATTCATCTATATCGGGAACAACTAGTCGTCCTTGCTTCCGAAGCCACCCCTCTCGATCGACCTCGAATCCTTTATCCTTTTCTGGATCCAATCCAGATTCCAATTCACGGATAATCTTGACAAGCTTATCATCTTGCTTTTGGCTCTCGCCAATCCTTTCCACAAGAGAAGGTCTTATCGATAAGTTTGCCAACATCTCAGGTTCCAATTCACATCTAGGCCTGAAGTCAAATCCGGCTAAATACTCGAGACTCTTCCATTCTGAAAACATGGCTCCCAATCCTGCATGTCTTTGACTTAACGCATCTGCCACTGCGTTACCTTTTCCTGGAGTATAAGCTATACCAAAATCATATGATGCCAAAAACTCTAGCCAACGTTGCTGCCGAAGATTCAAATCCTTTTGGGAGAAAAGATACTTCAATGACTTGTGATCCGTAAACAACTCGAATCAAACTCCCAATAGATAATGTCTCCACATCTTCAGAGCAAATACTATCGCCGCTCACTCCAAATCATGAGTTGGGTAATTCCTTTCATGCGGCTTCAGTTGTCGACTGGCATACGCAACAACTTTATCCCTCTGCATCTGCACTGCTCCAAGTCCAGTACCACATGCATCGGTGTAAACCACCATCTCATCATTCCCACTAGGAATAGTCAACACAGGAGCACTCGTCAATCTCTCTTTCAGGATTCCGAAAGCTTGCTCACACTTAGCATCCCAACTGAACACTTGGTTCTTTTTCGTCAATCCTGTTAACGGTGCAGCTACCTTGGAGAAGTCTTTGATAAACCATCGATAATATCCTGCTAATCCAAGAAAACTTCTCACATCAGATGCATTCTTAGGTCTAACCCAATCCTGGATTGCTGCCACCTTAGCGGGATCAACCGCTATTCCATTTCCAGAAATCACATGGCCTAAGAACCTCACTTCACTCTTCCAGAAGTGACACTTCGAAAACTTAGCCTTCAGCTGATGTTTCCGCAAGATTTCCAAAACAATACGCAAGTGCGTCTTGTGCTCTTCTTCAGTTCTGGAATAAATCAGAATATCATCCACGAACACAAGTACGAACTTGTTCAACTGATCTCTGAACACTCTATTCATAAGATCCACAAAATAAGCTGGCGCGTTAGTCAATCCAAACGGCATTACCAACCACTCAAAGAAACCAGATGGTGTTCGAAAAGCAGTCTTCGGCACACTATCCTTAGCTACTCTCAACTGGTGAAATCCCGTTGCCAAATCCATCTGAGAAAACACCTTAGCTTCGTGAAGCTGATCAAACAAGTCATCTATTCTCGGCAATGGATACTTGTTCTTCTTAGTCACCTTATTCAGCTCACGATAATCCACACACAATCTCAACGATCCATCTGCCTTGGCTGCGAACACAACTGGTGCACCCCACTCGGACACACTACGCCGAATGAATCCTTTCTGTAAAAGGTCATCAACTTGCACCTTCAACTCATGCTGTTCCCTAGGCGCCATCCGCCTAAGAGGCATCACAACAGGTCTGGCTCCTTCAACTAGATCTATACGAAACTCGATCTCTCTATGCGGCGGCAACCCTTTGACTTCGTCAAAGACATCCTCGAATCCATTAGCGATCGGCACTGATGACAGTCCATCCCGTGGAACAACTAGCGAATACATGAAGCTCATGAAGACGCCTTCTTCATGCTTACATCGTATCACAATCTTTCGCCCCTCCACATTCTCGACTGTCACTTCCAACCTTTCGCAATCAACCTTAGCCGCATACTTCCTAAGCCAGTCCATACCCAAAATAATTCTGAACCCCGCAAAGTTCAGAACAAAACAATCACAAACAAAAGAGCAACCATGACTCGACACAATCAGACCACGGCATAACATACACAAACAAGACGAACCCCCAACTGGATTAGTCACAACCAATGGCCTATCAACAACATCCGGTTCCAAACCTAACCGGCCTACGAGTTCACTACAAACAAACGAATGCGACGCTCCAGTATCAAACAGAACTCTAACTGGAACACCACATAGGAAAAGAGTACCTTGAACAACCACACTCTTTCCTTTCTCTTCAGCAGTAGGAGCTTTCGAAGACGACGGAACAGCTCCCAAAGCATAAGCTTGCACAATCTGCTTGTCCCTCCTCGGTTCTGGACAATTCTTCCTGAAATGCCCCGGCTTGTCACAGTTGTGGCACTTCGCCGACGCTTTCAGATTCTTACAATCCCTGGAGAGATGGCCTTTCTGCTGACAGTTGTAGCAAGTCACCTCGCCTTTCGGCTTCTTCTGGCCATCCTTACCCTTCTGCTGCTGTTGCTTCCTCTTCTGGTTTCCACCCTGCTGTGGTTTAGACTCTCCCCTGGTAACAGCAACAACAGGTCCTTCCTTAGGAAACAGACTCTCATGCCTAAGAGCTTTCTCCACAAGCTTCTCAAATGAATCGTCCAAATGATCCACCAACTGTCTCCCCAGATAACTGTCCAAGCCTGTCACAAACTTCTCATTCTTTTGATAAGCAGATTCAATATATGACCGGGCATACTTGGACAAAGCTTCGAACTCAAAAACATACTCAAGAACAGATCTTCCACCCTGCTTGAGCTCTACAAACTTCTTGAACAGAACAGACTTCTGAGCTGTAGAAATGAACAGCTTCAAATCTGACTTGGAATTGCTCCCAAGTAATCTCTTCTTCCGGAGTAGTGATGGTAATAGAGTT
This sequence comes from Allium fistulosum, assembly GCA_030737815.1. Classification (NCBI taxonomy): domain Eukaryota; kingdom Viridiplantae; phylum Streptophyta; class Magnoliopsida; order Asparagales; family Amaryllidaceae; genus Allium; species Allium fistulosum. Next base: position 134,561,528 of record CM060904.1, read on the forward strand.
CCACCAATCAGAGGCTCTCCCTTGAAGCTACCTTGAAGCTGCCTTGATGCCAACTTCCTCATAGTTGCATCATCAATTCCCAAATCACCAAAGATCCTTCTACAAGCATCTATCCATCTCTGGACTTCAATAGTTGATTCTGTTCCCAAGAAAACCTTCCCTCCAAGAGCAGTATAATCCTTGCACAACTTAGCAAAATCCACTGGTTTCGGAGTTTGGACTTGAACTCCAACATCTACTGCTGCCCCCGGAACTGGTATCCTTCTCATGATCGAAGACATCATAGCTTCGAACATGGCTGCATAATCAGCAGTCCCCTCAGCAGCACGGCCTTCCCTAGCAGCTGGTCTCCCTCTTCGACTCATTCTCAATATCTACAAAAAGGAATGATCAGAACATCTAGAGAAACAACTGCATAAAGGACTCAAACTCAACTAAACTACTATATTATATATAGTATTCATCCATCAAAATACAATTACGTCTCTCATACGTAGTTACGACAGCGAGCGTTGGGTAAAGTCGATTAACCAATGCTTTGATACCAAATGTGACGACCGCCCATGACCCCTGCACCGAATCTAGAGATAGTCCGCTGTAAAGTGTGCCAGGCGACCATGGACGATTGTCAGGGTAAAATAAAACAACAGAATCTATCGTATTACTCACAGCGCATGGACAAAATACAATAAAACATATGTATAGTGAAGCTTTACAGAACAAAATGACATCATATAAAACTCCATAATAGTTGAATACAAGCATCCAAATAGCCAATACATCAAGCCTCACTACATAAAACTCAGAGAATACAAAATAGCGGAACATCCAGTACATATAATAAGAAGATAATATGCAACCCTCCAGCTCGTCTTCGATATCAGCATCGTGAAAAGAGAACAGCACCTGTCACCTGCTACCTAGTCTGCCCGTCCCAACAATGGACGAACAGCCCAAGGCAATAAGAATTAAAACATAAAGCCTTGAGTCAGACAACAGTCTTAGTGAGCAGTAAATTAACTAACAACATACCAAAAGAGCATAAAGGAAAAAGGAATAGGAATACAATCCTCCCACTCCACCTCTTTCTACAGTGATAGCCCCCAGACACACACTAAGCAGAAGCAACATAGCAGAGCATACAATTTAAAGTAAAGTAATAATCATTCGAGTCAAGGGCGATGTTTTCCAAGTACCAAGGCCTAAATCAGATAAGCACCCAGAAAATACCGCTCTTGAGTCCGAATGACGATACAACCAAACATCCATGACTCTGGCTATCACTGTTATCATTGCTTCAATATCACCGTTAATTGAATGACCGGCACATTCTTTCAGCCGTCCGTCAAGGGCTAATGGAAACCCCGGTTCTAGACATAACTCCCGCACGTCGTCGCAGCCCGTGCCTAGGACTATCGAATCTGCCCAGAGTACTCGACCATCAACAGTTGGCCGTTGGGACTATCGAATCTGCCCAAACGTACTCTTGCCTAGAGCATGCTAGAACCTTCAAAAACGATGCTATCCAAGCCTCCTAGTCATCCTCCTCGACGACTATTCTCATATCCATTCATTATCCTCAACTCGAATCATATCACCGAGTTATCAACATGCTTGGAATGATCCCGTCTGGATTAGACCAAGTCTTCGTCACATGATTGCCTCGCTTCATCACATCCTCGCAAAGCCTCATCTCAACATCACATCATCAAATCTACGCATAAGAGTTTCATTATCCCGCTACATATGCCACGAGCAGCTTTCCCAATTCAAGAGCCTTTCCCTTAGCTTTTGAATCATCTTCGATCTAAATCTAATCATCAATCATCTAGTTCATAACAATCAATCAAATCAAACATTAATCCAAGCAATCAAGCATTCAAATATGGTCTAAGTAGACAATTATAACAATAATAGCATTTTCGTAATTAATGAGCTGAAAGTCCAATAAGCATGAAAACATGAATTATATCTCTACAAACTTGATGAATGAACTTGCATAGGTTAACATATGATAAAATGGATGTAACATCATCATGAACAATGGATCTACATGGATCTACACTTAGGATGAAGAAAATGCACGGAAATCACTATTTTAACACCAAATTGAACCAACGATCCGATATACTCCTTTGGATCCGTGTGAGAGATAATCACCACTCACCAAATCACCTAAACAAACCCAAATCAACAGGCTTCAGATCTGGACAGCGAAGGATCAAGCTTGATCTATCACGAATCCGCTTCAAACGAAGAAATCTCTCTTGAAAAGATGAAGATCTTCAATCTAAGCTCTTGAATCTTTAATTTGATCTTCAACTTGGATGAATGGAAGCACTAGATTAGAGTAGAGAAAAGAAGTGAAGAAGTGTAGAAGTCGAGCTCTCAAAATGGCAGCACTTCGTCGCTTCGAAATCCGGATCCCAAAAAGTGAGAACAACCCCCTCTATTTATAGCAGAAATCTCTCTAAGTTGCTAGCTCGGAATTAGGTCGTCTGCGACCTACGACCTAAAACCCCTCCGACCTAAAGCCTCTACGACTTAACACTTAGCGCCTAACAACCTAACGACTTATTCCCCAGGCGCTTCAACGACCTAACAAGGTTACGACCTATGACTTAAGGGGATATGACATAGCACATCAGCGCACCCAAGCGACCTAACAGATGCGCTTCCATGCGACCTACCAAATAACTGGGTTACGACTTAACAGCTATCTCCTAGGTCGCTCGCGACTTAAAACATAGGCTTCGACCTAACAACTTAGCAACCCACGCGACCTAACAATGCCGCGACTTAAGACTTAAGCCCTCTTGCGACCTAACACATAAGTTTTCCTCGCGACCTAACGTAAGTCGCGAACAACTGGGATGCGACCTAACACTTAGCCAGAATATGACCTAACTGACTACTGACCTAGCGACCTAACCAAAAACGGAGCTCACGACCTAACTCTTAGGTCGCTAACCTATAGGTCGCTCCACCATACTAGGTCGCTAACTATTATCACTAGTTCCTTAGGTTGCTGCCGACCTATCCCCTTAGGTCGCTAACTAATCTCAGGTTGCCAAATCCTATAAGACGCTAACTCTCTTAGGTCGCTCACTCGACCTAGCCTTCCCCACGACCTAAGCCAGCATACGACCAACCCATCCCTTAGGTCGCCTACGACATAACTTCCCTCACGACCTAAGCTAACATGCAACCTAACTCCTAGGTCACCCCACCTTCTTAGGTCGCCAACCCCGACCTAACACTTAGAAAAATTCTGCCTAAAAATCTGAAATGGCTCAACAACACTAAAATTCCAGATTTTGACAAACCTGTCGATCCGTAAAAATATGGGTCGTTACAGATATCGTGGTATATAGGGTCATCCGCTATTATGCGGGGCACATAGGGTCTCATCCACTATATAATGCGAGAATATCAATCACTCCAATATATATACTACTATATATATATAATATCATCCAACAAATAAATTTATAGTTTAATCAATCAAGTCAGGCATCTAATAATTTAAATTTAACATTTAAGTTTTAGTAGGTAATCCGAATGAGTGAGGAATTCTCACCTTTGTTTTATATTGCAACCACTTCAATCCCGCCTTGATTTCCCGGTTTTTGACCTTGTATAAACATTATAGGGTTTTATTAACATTTTAAATAACTGAGAAATTAATTACCATTTAATTAACTAACAATTTTGTTTAACTAATAATTTCCCTTTAAGTAATCTTTTAGTAACTAAAATAAATTAAATAAGTTAGTTAACATTTTTTTCCACCAAATCCGTTATTTTAAAATAAACTAGTAAATTTAAAATGGGTATTTGTACAGTTATATTTTTTCTTCTTTTGAAACTACATGTAGATTATAAGGGAGGTAGAGGCCGACCAAAATTGACATGGGAGGAAGTAATTAAAAGGGACTTGAAGTGTTGGAATATAGCCGAAGAGCTGGTAACGGATAGGAGCGCGTGGAAGTTTGCGATCCACGTACCGAAACCATGAGCTGTGAGTCTTACAAGTTTTAGATTATAAGATTAGGGAAACAGAGCCTAAGACGTAGCATTTGACCTTTGACCATTGACCATTGACCATTATTACTATCAGCACTATTATTACTATCTCTACTGATATCATTATTTCTATTTTTATTTATTTATATTTATTATTATTATTTATTATTATTATTATTATTACTATTTTGTTTCATACCAGATGTAATTCTATATTTATTTTACTTAGCTATTATTAGTATTAATTTAACTATTTGATTTTACTCTATTATTACTACTGTTATTATTATTATAACCTTTAAATTACTTTTGTCATTTAATTTCGGGTTCCATCTCTAGTCGACCCTAACTTGTTTGGGAATAATGGCTTTGTTGTTGTTGTTGTTGAAACTACATGTGTATTTATAAAATAATCTATATAGTTTTTCATAAAAATCTAATTTATATAAACTCCTCAAACATTTAAAATTCCTATTTTTTCTCTTTTTTTCCAAAATCTTATCTATGTATATGTACTTTCTGTTTTACAATTATCATACATACAAATCTGCTCTTACATTACTCTATTCAAATTAACAGTTTCATACCTCCTATTAATATCTGATAAAAGAAACAATAATCACACATTTAATAAAAAGTTTAAACCCTTGTAACATTAAACTTTAGATGTTTAAAATTAAATTACCTTACTGTTATTTTTTTATATAAATATATAGAATTGAAACTAAAACAGGTTTATACTTTACTGTAAAAAAATCCTTAAAACATTTTATGGTTGAAATATATTTAAAAAGCAAATTTTCAGTTTAAAAAACAAATTATAAAATTTATTCAAATTGCGAAAATATACCTCCCGTGGTTCGACACCTCCACTGCCATCGTCAACAATCATAGTCATCGTTCCAAGCCACAACGTACACCAACGACACACGGTGCCCCTCAATCGCTGCCGAGCTCGACCGCGACCACACCCAATCGCATCTTAAATCGCAAACTGCCTCCTTGCTTCGTGGCCTAGCTTCCACTCATGAAATTGCGCTGCACGAAGTCGAGATTCCTCCTCTAGAAATCATGCTGCCCTTCACCGCCCTGATGTCGCCACGCCCACGTTATGCCGATATCGCCGCCTTCCCGCGTTCGCCAATTCTAGATGTACGAGCCATTGTATGCGACTCTACTTAAAAAATGAGGTGGCCATTAATTTTTTTCTTCTATTTTTGTTGTCGCCAATTTTTTTCTTTTCGAATTGATGGGAATTGGGAAGTGGGATGCGTGATTTTGAACAGAGGATGAATTCTCATTCGAACTGGCTTTCGAACAAGGAGAGGGAAACAATCGCGATACTAGATTCTATATTTTTTTTTCTATTTTTGTGAATCGTATAGATGAGGAAGGGAGATGCCATTTTTTTCTTCTGCGTATCCCTTGAAGTGTTGAACTGATGGAAAGGAAAAGAGGGAGGACGTGATACAAAGTTGAGGGAGGCATGTTGGAGAAGCTTAGCTACAGTAACCATGAGATGTAAGCAAAAAACACTAACGTGAGATGCATTAGACCAGTCAACATATTATATTATATTCAAATTTTCAAATTTAAATCGTCACGAATTCATAGCTCAAAATGTTGACATCTTATTGAGGCGTGCCGCTGGGCGTTTATAATGTTATACCCTTATTCTGAACACAATGGAAAAGTTTCGAGTCCTAATTCGGTCATATGGAGAAGATAGCTTTTTGGACCCAGTTATTATACTAAATTCGATATTAATTTCAGCGCGTTTACAAACTGTATGGCCACACGATAACTCTGAAAGCTTCGAAATTTGAAATTCGATAAAAATACAATATTACGGATCCAATAGATCTGGTTTCATCGAAATCCGAGACTGTGCCTCGGAAGGCTATTTTAAATTGTCGATTTAAACGATGTATTTTAAAATTAAACAAACCACTGTTAAATTCAATTTTAACCCATTCACTATCTTCAGTATTATCAATATAAATTTTATAAGCCTTTGAAATATTTCTATCAAGCTTAAAACTCCAGATTAAATATATTTACCTAATTTCAAATTATTAAATTCAATAATTTAATTATCCAATAGATAGTTATATTTGAAATTCAAGTCAAAAATCAACACCTGAATATTTAAAATCAATTAAATATTACAAATTTCAAATATCTAAACTTTCGGATCGTTACATTATACAATTATTAAAATATATTAAAACATTTTAAATAAATATCGATAATTAAAAACAACTCAATGTCCTCTTCTAGGAGATAATGTCCTCTTCCAGGCGTCTGCTTTTTTCACTCGTGCTCCTTTTTCTTTCGTTTTAGCTTCCCTTCCTATCACGATCTTCATCTCAGCCATTCATGTCCGCCTCTCATCTTCCTCCCCTCCTCCCCTATCCGCCGTCCCCCTCGACTTCATCTACCAGATCTGGTAGATTGTTTAAGTCGTTGCCTCCTGTGTCTTCATGCCGTGTGCCTCCTCTGATTGACGATAATGTTTTTCCTCCTATGCCATCAATGTCTTCTTCCGTAGCTGCTGCTGTTGTTGACTCCTGCTCGCGTATTGTATTGCCGTCCCTTGCTTCAGGTGTTGCTAGTTTAGCTGATAATGATGGTTTGCCATTGCTTGTGGCAGATATTGATGAATCATGTGTTGATGGGGTGGATGTTGGTGTGTCTGGCCAAGTTTTTATTTTTGATGCTACTGATCTTTCGAGTCAAGCTCGATGCACTCCATGTGTTCGTCTAAATCTCGATGAGATCTGTGCTCCTATTCTCGTTGAGAACTGTTCTCCTATTCTCGATGAGAAGATTTCTGGTGATTCTAACCAAGCTACTGCTGCTGAAAATCCCATTGGCGTGGTGCCAAAGAAATCTTGGACTTCGCTGTTTAATTCATTGCCTCGGAATGTGGGTGATTACCATCCGATTGATTTTGAAATTGTTGAGGAAAATGGAGTGATGATTCCCCCTCCCATTGTTATGCAAGCTGGTTTGGAATATTGGTCGAATTACTTGGTTGGTTTCTTTCTAGATCCTTCTCATCGCCTGCTAGATGCGGCTTCAGTTTGACGTAGGGTCTGGAGACTTCGTGGCGAGCTTCGTGTTAGGTTGGTTGATTCGATGTACTTCCTATTATTCTCCTCTGCCGAAGATCGCTGTCGTGTTCTTGAGTCGGAGCCTTCTTTTTTTTGGTGGGTAACCTTTTATTATTACATCTTGGTCTCCGACTGTTGCTAGTGCTCGAGAGCAAGTCCTTTCTATCCCCGTTTTGGTCTATTTTTCTTCCCATATCCCCTCTGCACTTCAACCTTTGCTTGGTTTGATTGGCTGGCTTGTAATGTTGAAAAATTGAAATGTTTTGACACTAATATGGTTGCGCGAGATAAATTGATGTTCGCTAAAGCTCTGATCGAGATTTCCCCTTCTAAGCCCCTTCCTTCCTCTATTATCGTTCAGTTAGCCGTTGGGCACGTCGTGTGTGACGACCGCCCATGACTCCCGCACCGAAACAAGGGAATAGTGCGCTGAAAGTGTGCCAGGCAGCCATGGAAGACCGTCAATGGTAAGAATAAAATCACAGAATCTATCGTATTACTCACAGCGCGTGGACAAAATACAATAGAGAAATATATAGTGAAGCTCCATAACAAAATATCATCATATAAGCTTCATAATAGTTTGATACAAGCATCTGAAAATCAATACATCAGGCCTCACTACATAGCACTCAAAACAAATACAGCAGCGGAACATCCAGTACATATAATATGAAATAATATGCAAAAGCCTCCTGCTCGTCTTCGTCCTCATCAGTAGCATCCATCACCAAGAACAGCACCTGTCACCTGCTACCTAGTCTACCCATCCCAAAATGGATGAACAGCCCAAGGCGATAAGATTTAAAACATAAAGCCTTGAGTCAGACAAAAGTCCTAGTGAGAAGTAAATCAACTATCAAACATACCAAAAGAGCATAAAGGATAAAAGGAATAGGAACCCAACCATCCCACTCCACCTCTTTCTACAGTGATAGCCCCCAGACACACACTAAGGAGAAACAGGCATAGTAAAGCAGACAAATAAAGTAAGCAATAATCACTCGAGTCAAGGTCGATGTTTTCCAAATACAAACCCCCAAGGCCTAAACCAAGATCAGATAAGCACCGAGAAAACACCGCTCTTGAGACCGAATGATGATACAACCAAACATCCATAACTCTGGCTATCACTGTTATCATTGCCTCGATACCACCGTTGATTGAATGACCGGCACATTCTTTCAGCCGTCCGTCAAGGGCTAATGGAAACCCCGGTTCTAGACATAACTCCGCACGTCGTCGCAGCCCGTGCCTAGGAATTTTCGCAACTACCCAGAGTACTAGCACGTCGTCGCAGCCCATGCTTGGGACCATCGAATCCGCCCAACGTACTCTTGCTTTGAGCATGCTAGAACCTTCAATAACGATGAAATCTCAGCCTCCTAGTCATCCTCCTCGACGACTATTCTCATACTAGCTCAAGCGCCTCTCGAGCCCACCATTATCAACCAACTCGAACCACATCATCGAGTTATCAACCTGCTTGGAATGATCCCGTCTGGATTAAACCAAGACTATCTCACATCGCCCTTGCTTTATCGCATCTTAGCAAAGTCCATCTCATCATCGAATCCATCCATATGAGCTTCATTATCCGCTTCATATGCCACAAGCAGCTTTCACCATTCAAGAGCCTCTACAATTAGCTTTTGAATCATCTTCGACCATACTTGTCCAAATCAACTATTAGCTAATTTGAAACAATCAAATCAATCAAGGCAATCATTAATCCAAATAGTTAAGCAATCAAACATGATCTAAATAAACTATTATAACAATAATGGCAATTTCGTAATTAAAGAGTCCAAAGTCTAACAAACATGAATTATAGGCCAATGTCTCTACAACTTGGTGAATCAACTTATACAAGTTAACATATAGCAAAAAGGGTATTCAAAACTTCATAGATGATTGATCTACATGCAGACATAAGGAAAATGCAAGAAATCTCTATCTTTAATACATAAACAAGCCACCGATCCAATATACTCCTTTGGGTCCGTGTGAGAGATAACTACCACTCACCGAATCACCCAAACACCTCAAAAGACAACAACTTCAGATCTGGACAGCAAAGAACAAAGCTTGATCCGACAAGATTCCGCTTCAAACGGTGAAATCTTTCTCGAATGGATGAAGATCTTCAACTTTGGCTCTTGGATCTTCGATCTTGATCATCGATCTTGGATGGATGTTAGAACTAGATTAGAGTGGAGAAAAGAAGATGAAGAAATGTTGTAGTCGAGCTCTCAAAATGGCAGCACCTTGTCACTTCAAAATCCGGTGCCAAAAAGTGAGCCAAAAAATGGCGATTAAACTAGGTCGTTAAACCCTTAGGTCGCCTGTTCCTATAAGTCGTTTACGACTTAAAACTCCACTAACTCGCTAAAGACTAATTCCTTAACTCGTTCCAGCCCCTAAGTCGCTAACTCCTGGGTCGATACCAAATCACTAAGTCGGTCCAATTCCCTAGGTCGGTCTATTCTATAGGTCGCTCAATACAACTAGGTCATTGCTTCTATGGGTCTCTCTACCCCTTATGTCGGTCACTCCACTAGGTCGCTCACGACCTAAACCTTAGCTCGCACACGAGCTAACTCCAACCGACTTAAGCTACCAGACGACCTAGGACTTAGACTATGGATGACTTATCAACGATGCGACCTAATGATAACTGTTTTATGATGTTTTGATCCGTAAAAATACGGGTCGTTACATCGTGGAAGTCCGGGTTTGCTTCGGATGGGTTCCTGACATTTGTTCCTCTTGTCGCTCCTTTGGTCACCTGGCCAACGACTGCACGCATTCTATTGTTTCTCCGACGGCTCCTAAGATCCCTCTTCCTCAGCCTCCGCTCAGGAAATGGGTTCCTAAGGTTTTACCTCATCTTGCTCCCCATCCTGCTCCTATAGATGTCCCAGATGTGCCTCCTTGTTCTGTTGATCGGCCTATTTTCCCTTCATCTTCTTCCGCTCCTTCAGTTATTGCTGCGATTCCTATTCCCGAGCCGCCTCGACTGCCGGTTGTTTGGGACGAGTCTAAGAGATGTTGGGTTGATCACATTTCTGATATGCGTTTGAACCCCTTATATGATTCCTATTTCTGATTTGTTTCGAATGATCGATTGGACCTTAGATGCCTTTATTACAAACCTTCTGGTGACTTCTTAATTCTCGATGTTGATGGTCCGTGTGCGGCTTTGAATACTGTCTTGCTTGTTGATTCTACTTGGGATCGTTCCTTCATTTATTCTTCTGATGCTATGGACTATGATCCTTGTCTTGCTGTCTATTTCCGCCCTTTTGCTGGTGTTGTTGGGAATGTGCCTTTTGATTCTTCCAGGGTGTATGTGGATGATGGTACTCTGGCCTCCGTGGTGAAGACGTAGTCTAGGAGTTATTTTGTAGTTGTGGCATGTTTGGTCACACTCCAGTGCTCATTTTTCCTTTCCTAGCAGTTAAGGTGTCTTTACCTTACTCATGTATCTAAAGTTTATTACGTTCGTAATAAAAAGTGGACGGTCCACTATAAAACCGGCAGGCCTTGCCAGAAAAAATATCGATAATTCATTTCCAATTCATTTTTAAATCGAGTTACGAAGCTTATTATAAAAATTAGAATTTTATTTCGACTAATATTAGATATTTGAAAAAATCCACATTCCGAAGTATTTCAATAGAAAAAAGACATAGTTTGAATAAATAAAATTTTCCTTTTAAACAACTTATCATCTCGCTAAAAATATATTTTTAACATTCCAATAACCAATTTCAGTTTATAATTCCCTCTCGATTTAGAATACATCGAACTCATTTTGATTCCCTAAATATTCTCACATTTAAAAAAATAGAATCCGCTATTTTCCCAAAACTAATTTCCATATTTCGATATAAATTCACCGTAAATTTATATTTCCAATCTGAAAATCATCTCCCTTATTTATAAATGTCGTTTATAAATTTATAAACTCTTTTAAGTTTCCACTTTTTTATAAAACTAATCTCATTTATAAAATCACATTTTATAAATCCATATTTTAACAAACCCATTTAATTTTTAAAAACAAAACATTTCATTTTTCAAATCTATTTTTAGGTTCAATTTCAATTCCTTATCCATATTTTCCAGAAATATCATTTAAAGATTTATTGTTAAAATCCTTTATATAAATTATTTAAAAATCTCAAATTTAAACCATTGTACAAATAGTTAAGTATAACTCAAAATCAAATTATTATTTTATCTAAATCAATTTCTTTGAAATAATCCAAATTTCGATATAAATATTCAAAACCTTCTTTTAAATTCTTTCAACCAAAAATTGTATTTATGGTATCTAAAATGCCAAAATCTAAGGCCAGTGCTACTATAGAAACATTCAAATCACACAACAATTTATAACAGATTATTAATTTTTATCATATATCATTATATATGAAAACATGCAATATATTTAAGGAATCCGGTTGGAACCCTCCAACCTATTTCCCTGCATCCACATATGTTAGATAACATAAAATACCAATCCTTCTTTGAGGTGGGATATCGTGATATATAGGGTCATCCGCTACTATGCGTGGCGCATAGGGTCTCATCCGCTCTAATAGGTGGGAATTATATCCAACTACTAACACACACACACTGCTATATATATAATATAACATCCAAGTGATAATAATAATTATCAATTCATCCAATCAAACAACAAATAATTTTAACTATTTTAAAATAACCAATTATCCAAATGAGTGAGATTTACTCACCTCGATTTTTAAATTGCCAATCATCCAGATTTTCAATTATCTAAAATCCTAGCTGATTCTGAATAATCCCAAACCAATCCTATTGCATAGATTTTCCAACTACGAACCAAACTCGAACTGTTATATTCATTTTGGACATCGTACAGATTAATTATGAATTTATGAAATTCAAAATAAATTAATTGAAAATTAAATTAAATTTAAAACGTGTTTTTAAATTAAATTACCTTCCAATACACGCTAATATGCATGCACGTGAGTTTGACTTGAATCGTGACCTCATCCTCCACCACTCTGTCGACCGAACAACCCAACCTTGCGCTTGCCATCGCCCACCATTCGTCTACTCTCCACCTAGCCTCGTGCACGTCCATGTCGCGACCGTTATGCTAACATCGATTGATAATCGGCAACTAGCCACCACCCTAGAGTCGCCATCCACATCAGCCGTAGCTTCGACATAAACTGTCGAACCCTTCCCCCCAAAGATTGATCGTGCCTAATACCCAGTTGTTACATCACATGACAATCTTATGCTATGGTTGCTTCAAACCTTCAACTGCCATGTCCAAGCCCTAACGTAGAAACCTCCGGTCGCTGATCGATCTTGGCTACGCGTGCGTAAAATGTGAGAAGTCGAACGCCAAAATTCCCTTACTCGCACTTGGCTAACACCTTGCTTCTCCCTTCTCACTCATGGCCGCCTGCTGCTCGTGATTTAAAATGCGAGAATCCCCCTTTTCGAACCGCGATTCAATCACTCTTTCTTTCTTTTTTCTAGGCTCAAGTCGATTTCCAATTGAAAAGCAAGAAACAGTATATGCTATTTTAGTTGAGGAGAAACTTATTGTGTACGAGTATTAAGTATAGGGTTTAACTCTTTAAATGATTTATAATATTATTTAACTATAAAATATCTCCCTTAATATAGCTTAAAATCCCAAACACCTACTGAGACATGCCGCCTAGCATTTCTAATGTTTTACCGTCATTCCGAACGCAACGTAACAAGTTTCGAAGCCTAATTTGGTCGTATGTATAAGATAGCTTTTTAAATCGACTATTTAAATTAAATCATTTCTAAGCGTTTTCAGATCGCATGACCAAATAGTAAATCTGAAACTCTACAATGTTTGAAATCCGATAATAATACACTATTACGAATCAAATGAAACTAGTTTCATCGAATTCCAAGACTGTGCCCTAGATCGCTATTTTAACGCGTCGATTAAATCGATGATCTCAAAAATTTATGAAATTACTTGAAATTTTAGTTTTTAAAAACTTATTAATCAATTATAATTCCAATAGAATTTATATCAATATTAGAAATCGCTTTCTTTTCATATATAACTGAAATTTAATTATTTAAACGATTTTCAATTATAAATTCAACAATTAAATTTATTCAATAAATAGCTATATTTGGAACTTAAGTTTTATTCCACTTATTTGATCTATAAACTTTATATTAAAATTATACTTACTTTTCAAATTCAACATTTAAGGTAAATTGAAAGTTCAAAATCAAACGACTGAAAATCCGGGTCGTTACATTTGGTATTGTTATTATTATTATTCCTGCATCATGTTGTCTACTACATTATTTTATTTATCCCTATTATATATATAACCCTAATAAATGTAGTTTGAATTATAATAAAATGTATAATATAAATATTTTCATGAACTGTTTATTTGATTATTATATTTTATCGCTCGGCTGCGAGATTCTACGTTTGTTTTCTTCTTCTTTTCTTATTTTTCTTAATTAACCTCATTGGTTATCTATGTTTCGGATTATCTGGGTTGGACATGTGTGGATATTTTTTCAATTCAAACCCTCCAAAATGTGGGTCATCACAACAAGTTTGGTTTTAAAACTAAAAGCTTTGATTCCGTTATTGAAAAGAAGTTTATGTAATCCGGTATCGCTTATATGGAAAAGATTTAGTCATTTTTTAACACTAAACGTCGGGGATGGGACTCGTTTCTATCTTGAAAATTAAAAATGATGCCAAGGCAATGCCTAGAGGTAGCACTATCTGTACATTTCCTGCTTCATCTTCAATCAAGGGATAACACTTGTTTGGTGCTCTACAGTATGCAACAAGTACTAGACCAGACATTTTGTTTAGTGTTAACAAAGTGTGTCAATTTATGCAGAAACCATTGGATGAGCATGGGAAAGCAAAGAAACGATACTCTATTTATACAATTCTAAATCACTTATAAACTCAATCACTAATCCACGATACCATTTATAAAATTCCTTTTATAAATCTATAAACCCACTTCTAAAATTCTTTTGTAAATATCTAAAACCATTCATAATACTCTTTTATCTTTTAACCAATCTTCCTTTACATTTTCCAAAACACGTTCTAAATTTTCTCTTATAATACACATCTGTTTGATAGGTCCTACTTATAAATATCAAAACGTTTATAATATAAATTCTTTTTATTTACTCAAAACACTATTATATAGTAGTAAAAATTATAACTAAATAAATATTAACTTTAAAACATTTTTATAAATACCAATAATTAATTTCCAAACTTTTTAATAAATAATTATATTTAATTTCAAACCATATTAATAATTTCAGATAATTAGCATTTCAAAATATTGAAATATTAATAAACAAACATTGATATAAATAAACAACTCTTAAACGATAGTTACATTTCCTTAGTAAAAATCCATACTTAATTTCCAAAATGATCATTTCCATATTTATAAACTATATTTCTAAATCTCCTCTATTTTATGAAACTTCTTTTCATATAGTCCCTTTATTTATGAACCCCATTTATAACTCCATCCCTTTATAAATCTCACTTATTTATAAAATCCGTTCAAAAAATAATTTCAATATAATTCCTCTTATAAATTTCTTAACTATCGTTTAACAAATTTACCCTCACTTTCGATTTCCAAAATAGAACCAACTATTTTCTAAAATACCATTCCACATCATCTAATAAATCCACCATTTGGTTTTTTTTCAATCTATCCAATGATAATAGTTTCTTTTCATTTATAAACACTATTTATAAATCCATACTTTAATAACGAAATACGATTTTACAAATTTTCACTTCCTTTGTAAAATATCACTTTTTTAAATTATCATATTTATAAATTTCATCTTTATTAATAAATTATATTATATGTACCAAAATATATATATATATTACTTTATATGAAATGGTTAATAAATATTTATATAAAAAAATTCTTTTTTTGTTTTAAAACCATATCCTTTATTATACAAGATGGGTTTATATTCCAAGATTTTCAAAATCTTTACTCATAGTTCAAAAAATCTATTTAAATTTTATAAGCCATTAAATTATAATATCTTCAAAAATCATACCTTTGAATTCACAATAAACTACTTCTTCAAATAATTCAATAAAATTATTTAAAACATATATAGTTTTCCAAAATCGCATTGAAATCCTCTTTTAAAATAAATCACTATTTTATTGGTATTTTAAGATACCAAAATACAAGGTCCAATGCTAATAAAGCACTAAATAAGGAAAGTCGTGTTCATCTCATCAATTTTAACATCCAATTTATCATATATCAATTTATATGAAGAAAAAATCAATATTGTGAGAAATCGCATTGGATCCTTTAAAAATGCCTCCCGCATCACACACAGCATAAAATTATACATATATAAATTAACTACTTCAAGCCGAGATTCATACAGAAATGGTCATCTGCTCTTACACAGAAACGTAATAGGCTCTCATCTACTGTAGGGGCAGTAATATATCCAAATCAACAATAAAATAATAAATCATCGAAACATTCAACCAGCAATTCAAATCAACCATATAACATAATCAGTTAACCAAAAAAGTGATTTAACTCACACTGATTTTAATAGTCATCAAAACATTCTGATTTGGATTAAAAATAAATGGATATTCAATTTAATCAAAAATTATCACTTGTTCTGAAACCATCCAATCCAACTCCATAGCGTAGTATTCGCTGATACGAACGCAATGCAACTTGTCTCTCCCGAAACCAACATCGTACGAGAAAGTTATGAACCATTGGTTGAAACGATTCGACCAAATTAAACTTAACTAAAATTTTAAACAATTAACCTATCTTCTTCTTCCCTCCCACGTGACATTCCTAGGCTAATGTTCTTTTTTTTCATTTACGTTGATTGAGATCGCCGACTCTCCACTACCTCTACTGCACCGCCGTTGTAGCTGCCTACTGCCTATAATCGCCTCGCGCGAGCACACATGCAAAATCTCTTGAAAACCCTTGTTTGCTGCTCATGAACGGAAGCCTTTAGCCACCATCTCGGTCTGTCAATCGACGATCCAACCGATATTTATTTCATATTGTTGTGCTCTACATTTTCCTAATTGAAGTCGAAAGCTAATTCGACCACTAGAGGCTTCGATTGACACTGACCGTTGGATGGTTTAATTTTAATGGCGGTCGGGGAAAATTAGATTTAGGGTTTGCAAAATGAAAGGAATGGATGACCTTATATAGAAAATTTTCGCAGCACTATTCATCTATGAAAATTTCAAACTCCAAACAAAGCGTGTCAACTGTCGTTCTACATGTTATGTCCCTATTCGAAATACAATGGAACTAGTCACGAGCCCAATTTCGATCATATGCAGAAGATAGCTTTTCATACGCAATTATTATATAAATTTCTAAAATTAATTTCTTCACATTTCGATCTCGCATGCCCAAACGATATGCCTAATCGCCACGAAATTTGATAGCATACTATAATATACTATTACAGATCCAATGGAACTGGTTTTATCAAAATCCAAGGCAGAGCCCCGAATGGATGTTTTTATATGTTAATTAAATTGATTTATTGTTAAAACTAAATAAATCACTTTTAAATCTAAATCAAAATTTCACTATCGTCATCCCTATCAAAATTGAATTTACATCAATTTCCAAAATCATTTATTCATTTCAAATACATGATTCAATTATTTTAAACATTTCCAAATGTTAAATTCAACAATTTAATTATCAAATAAATCGCTATATGTGAAATTCGCATTATTTAACTTATAAAATTAAGTTTTCAATATTTAAAATCAACCAAATATTCCAAATTAAATTGACTAAGTTTTTGGGTCCTTACGTCTTCCCCCTAAAAGAATTTCTCCTTCAAAAGTAGCAAATAAGAAAATGCCCCAAACCAATTAATTTTCTAAACTAATTCGTTATAGATTTCCAAATTCTTTAAGTCTTTAATTTCATTCACAAATTCCAACCAATAACATTCATTAGTTCATTACAAGTTATAATTCAAAATCAAATTTTAGTAACCAAATTTTTTTTCTCAATAATTTTCTAACTCTTTAAATTTTTGAAAAATTTTGTCAGCGTCTTCTTTGCACGATCTGATCATAAAAGTTTACAATATATAATAAAAATATACATCTGCACTTCGAGGATGAGACATTCTGTTAATCGGCTAGTTTTCTATCGGATTAGAGAACTGTCGAAAAATTTAAAATAAAATTTATACCGCAAGCGCACGACTTACTATTGAAGTACATGGCAAGTACGGGTCGATCCGTAGGAAATTATGAATTTTAAATTGTTATTCAATCAAATGATACGCATTTCGAGTGGAAGTCAAGCTAGAAAATTAGCAAATAAACTAACTAACTAAAAGAAATGAGAAGCAAATGTAAGAGTTAAGTAACAATTTAGAGAATAAATCCACTCTCTAGATCATGTAGTTCAACACGTATGAAATCATTATCTCTCTTTTATGGTCATTGGTGCTTTAATTGATGTGCTTATCATAAGTATGGCATATTTGTGCTATTGATTAGCCAACATAAGCCATCAAACTATAACACACCTCTTAAACCACTTACTAACTTTCACGAAACTTGACAATGAAAATGAAATCTATTTTAAGTATGGCCTATTAATTATTGATTAGAAATATAGACCATCAAATTTTAATTTCAAATCACTTTCTTTTGCCATAATCATATTTCGATAAAGAGGCAATTAGTGTTAGTGATTGTTTAAGCATAGCCTATTTGGTGTCAATAATATAGACTATCAAATTCAAAGCAAAAAACAACAATTAAACCACTTCAATCATTCTTACTAAGCACAAAAAGAGAGCATGAATTAACAAAAAGTTGAAGCTACATAATTAGAGAGCTTTATTACCCCTAAATTGAAGGGGTTTAGCCTCTCATATTTGTCATTTGATTAACAAATGTAGCTTGCAACATGAAATAAAAAGAAAGAAAAATGAAAGTTAAATGAATGAAGAAAACTAATTAACAAGGATTAACACTAATCTAATTTGCATGAAAGTAAATCTACATTACAAACATTAAAGTAAATAAGCATGAAAAGGAAAGTGCATGTATAAATTGCAATAAAAAGAAAATTACATGAAAATAACAATGAATGGCCAAGTAAACATGAAAAGAAATAAAAGAGAACTAAGCTAAATTAAGAGAAGAGATGGCCTCCATGAGAGGGCTTAAGAGGTAGAAGAGGTTACACGAACATAATGGGTTGTTTATATAAGCATGAAACCCTAATCCATAATTTAGGGAATGACCAAACTACCCTTGGGAAAGTGTGGGGGCCAAGTAATCATTAGCTTCTACTAATCATCATTTAAGTGTACATGAAGCCATAAACTCCATAAGCGTGTGCGTTAGCCTCTAATTTGTATATTAAGGTAGGGGGTAGGTGGGGTCCTCCATGATCTACACTTTGAATTATTTCCATATTCATTCATTTGTGTTCTTTTTGTGCATGCATATCTTTTTCATGAAACCACTTGTAACTGAAATCAAATTCCTACAAAATAGTATGGAAATTTCTAATTAAATTTCTCAAGTTAATTTATGCACAAAAATGACTATTTTGCCCTTGGATGAAGATGAATATGTGACAATTTGGAATTAATATGGATTTTGGTTAAAACAAGTTAAAATACCCAATATGATCATTTATTTAAATTAATTAAAATAAATATGGTGGTAAAAATAAGAACATTTATATGCACATAAAATACCCCCACACATATCTTTTTATTTGCCCTCGAATAAAGGAAAAAAAACTAAGATAAATCTGGTTTCATAGGGAGCACGATTGCATTGAGCGTATGCAACAAGTCGTTAAACCATTGGGTGTCCCCAGTAGGATGAATTTTGTCCCATGAGGGTTTTCAGCGGATGCTACCCACAAAATCCGAATGCGATAGAAAAATATTTACAAAATGCAAGATTTATTTACAAAGACGTGAATGCAAGTTTTTGAAAATATATACAATGAAGGATTTACTTTTAAATCGACACAAATAAGTTAAATATTGATTTTGGTCGTTATCTGGAAAATTTAAGTCATTACTTGTCAAAATTTCCATTAAAAACGAAGTTATCATAACAAATAGACAATAGTTAACTCGTTATTTCGGTTGATACATAGTGTAACTACGAAATGGATCCTTAGTTGATTATCAAAGTGTATCAAAGTGGTATATCCGTTTCTTTTCAATAACAATTCAAATCAAATAAGTTAAAATAGTGCTTGGATTTCAATTGCTTACTCTCTCTTATTTAAATTTTTTATTGATATTAACAATATTTACATATGTCTAACTTAGGTAAACTGAGGCCAGATATATTACTCATGCACTGCCTTATGGACTGATGTGAGGGGAATATAGAGCATGGCGAGTGAACACATAAGTGTGAACACTTATCGACATTAGGCGTTATTAAAAAGAATTTTTATATACATACACCTAACTTAGATAAACTGAGGCCAAATATACCGATCGTGCACTGCCTTTCGGGCTTACGTGAGAAGGGTACAGAGCATAGCGAGTAAACACACAAGTGTGAATACACAAGTCTAGGTGTTTATTAAAAATATATACATATATACAAGAAATGTTTTTTCTTTTGCTTTTTTGTTTTTTTTGTTTTTGTTTTTTTTTTATTTCTGATTTTTGAAGAGAGAGTTTTGCAAAATCATCTTAGCACTATTTAACTTAGAAGACAAAAAAAATGTTATATCCTTTACTTTAAATCAACCACTTTTTAAAACAAAGATTTTCAATTAGGATATATTTCATAATTATCACCATGAACCTACTTATATACTAGTTAAACCATTTTTATTTGTAATCAAACTTCATTTTTTTTGTTGAGACAAATAAATTTTTAGAAGTTTCAATTTAATAAACCAAAACCATATATTTATCCTATAGTGTTTCTTTAAAAATAGATCAAAATGCTTTTTAAAAAAATTTGTTTTCTTTTGTTTTTAAGATGTTTTTCTTTTTTTTAAGAGAAAAGAAAAAATGGAAAGAAATGTAAAAATAAACCATGAAAAATCAAAAATGATGATGAGTTCCCCCCGCCCACACTTGATTTTGACTATGTCCCCATGGTCAACCCAAGTGGAAGGAGAAAAACAAAAAATATGACCTATATTTAGATTAAAACGAAAAGATTGTTATTTACAAGAGTTTAGGAAGTATATCGTCAAAAAGTACATGAAACGGTCTTCCAAAGACCGATTCATTTGTCTCGTCAAGTATGCGAGACACAGCTTAAGCTCGAAAAACCAAACCTTCAAAGATTTTAAAGTTGAATGTTGATTTAAAACAACTCGAACAACTTTTAATAAAACGAATGTCGTTTTATTAAAAGTTGTTCGAGTTGTTTTATTTTCGATAATTTTCGGGGTTGATAGAATAATTGATTGAAATTCAAATTTATTATTGAAAACTGCTTCAGAATTATTGATTTCAAAATCAAAATGGTGATTTAAATCTTTCCCTTCAAATTTAACAACTCATTTTCGAAAATTCCAATGAAATCGTGTTCATTGAATTCGTCTTCCTTTATTGGATTATCAACAACTTCACTACATGTATCGTGTTCAAAATCCAAAGTTGTTTTATAAAAAATTTCAAAATCGAGAAAAGAAAGATCGAATTTTAAATTTGGTTCCATACCCTCAAAAGAATTAAAATCCAATGCAATTGCCATGTTTTCAACCTTCATTAAGATTATTATTTTCAATTTCAAATGTTGTTATTTAAAAAACATCGATTTAGGTAAAAGATGTATTATCATTTAACTTATCACATGTTAGGACTTGATTTGTTGTTCACTTTGTTTCATATATGTTTCAAACAACGAATCCGTGTGATCGTTGTAAATTTCATTCATTTCCTCAACAAAATTGAATTTATAGTTATTAACTTGAGAATTTTCGACTTGGATTTGTTGAGAACAAAAACTTTCACTTGCATCATAGTCGAGATTATTCTCATTGCCAAAATTATTTGAAAAGTTGTTTCCATTTTCGTCTTGATTTTGAAATTCAGTTTGAAGATCAAAATTGAATTGGCATGGGTTATACTAAAAATCATTCAAATTTTGATTATTTTGAAAATTTTGACTTGAGTTATTAGACAAATATGAATTACACAAATCATTTATCTCTTGATTTTGTTGTATAGAGATTTCAAGTAGAGATGAAATGTTATTTTCGAGATTCGAGGGTTGTTCGTAATTTTGAAAATTTTGTGGTTTAAAACTCGAATCGTTTAAATAATAGTTGTTGTTTAAACATCCATAAGAATATGAAGTGAAATTATATGGATTATATTGATTTTCACAACTATCGTAAAATTCAAGTGAATATGGAAGTTCGAACATTTTCAAGAAAGTTTTTTTCAAAAAGGAAAAATATTTACAAGTAGAATTTATTTTTCAAAATGAAAAAACTTATTTTTGTTTTATTTTTGGATTTTCAAATTTTTAGGCTTTTGAAAAGATTTTATGTATTTTTTTGGATTTTTTTTCTAAATATTGTTTGGATTTTTGAAATTTCAAAGGAAAAGGATTTTAAAATTTCAAAGAAAAATAAAAGTAATATTTATAATTTTTTTTTAGTTTTTGAATTTTTGAAAATTTTTGTTTTTTTTTAAATATGCATGAACTAATGCAACTAAATGAATGCAAGGGTTAATTACAAATGATTTATCCTAAGGTAATCCAAAATTGTATAATTACACTTTATCTTAAATCAACAAGATAGTTCTCAGTCAGGTAACGGGCAGGGGTTATCGGTGCACCACGAATCAGAGGAACAACCACTATAATATTTACGAATCACCGTAATATTTATAAATGGTTATTACTCTGCAGTAGCCTAGACACCAAGAAATTGAATTGTTCAAAGAAGACAACTTGCTAATACACAATTAATAATTGTCGATGTCTAACTGTTATTAATCAAAATCTAAGATGAAATGCAAAGCACAAATTAAACGTGTATTAACAATGCAACTACGAATGGATTTTTGTTTTTGAATTTTTTTGTATATGCAAGCAACCACAATGCAAGGACAAATAAGAAATGAAAGCACAATACTAGAGTGTGCAGAGCTATTGAGCAATTATTTCAAAGCAGAATTTTTTTTATAAAGCAAGCAAGCAGTTTTTGTTTTGGCAAGCGGGCTTTCTCCTTCTGCTTTGGCAACCTGAAAAGAAATTAAACACCAAATACATACATTATATATATAGGGATGGGAATTAAAATAAATTAAAACAAAAACAAAACAAATGGAAAATAAGTTAAAAGAAATTCAAACTTGTTTTTTTAGACTAAAACAAATGAAACAAGATATACGCAATTGCTTTTTTTTTCTTTCTTCCTCATAATTTTTTTTTTCATATTTTGAAAGCAAAAGAAAACTTAAAGCAAAGGAATAACAAAACCAAACAAATTGAAACAACAAAAGAAAAGAAAACAAACTGAAATAAATTTTTTTATATAAAAGAAAACTTACAAACAAATTAACTCAAGCCAAATTAAAAAAAATTAGGCAATTCAACTTAAAAACAATTTGCCACCTGGCCTAATGTATACCCGGCCCAACTTGATCAAGACTTAACACACGGATTTAACAGTTTAACTGCTCTGTTAAACATGAGTTAACCACGGCAATTTCTTTTTCTTAAATTATAACTCTCAAAATCAAAAAATCTTGCAACCAAATTCTACTCAATCTCGTAACTCGAAATCCCCACCTTTTCTCTTTATTTATTGGAATCGATTTGAAGGTTGCGGGTTTCTGTGGAGAGGTCGAATTGGAAAATTAGGGTTTCGTTGAATTGGCAAATTGGTCGCCTCGCTGAAAGAAGCGGTGGTCGAGAGTCTCAATTGAAGGCGAGTTGATGTCGAGTTCGATTGCATCTCAGGCAGTGATTTCGGGTGAGGTTGCAGAAGTGTGAATGTTGCTGTGGTTCGAGATTGATTAGGAGAATCGGCGATTGGGGGATTGGGTTTTGAGCAGTGAAAGGCGCGGGTTCGTGTGGAAGAGGAAGTGGAACGAGAATGGTTCTGGTGGTGGTTCTAGACGACGACGACGAAGGGGATGGTAAGGTTTTGCTTTGTACGATGCAGTAGTAATGTAAGGGAGGATGTAGAATTTGGTAGGTGATGTATGTAAGGCAAGTATGGGTTTGTGGTTTGCACGCAATGTTGATGGAAGAGCGTTGCTTGGTTTTACTGTGTATATGTACTCGGCAAAGGAGTTTGGTCAAGGGTTGAAGGAAATGGCAATATGCAATGCACAGAGGAGTGAAGGTTGGAGAGTAACTGTGGATGAATGATGTATGTAAAGGAACTTGTAGTAGGAAGTAGATATCAATGTTGTTGTGTTGTTGGCAGATTGTGTTGTAGTAGGAAGTAACAGGCTAATAACTGAACAATGAAGTAAAAACAATTCGAATATGTTGCTTGTATATTGACAGTTCGAATGTGCTACTGTAGGAAGTGTAGTAGAAGTGTTGATGTTGTGATGTGGGTTGAAGTGCACAGTTGCACAGAGATGAAGAGGGAGGGTGACCGTTTTGGTTACTTGAGTGTTTTGGTTGCTGGAGTGTTTAACGGCAAGAGTTGATGAGAAGTTGTTTGGAGGTTATGAAGCAAGGCAGTGGTTAGGAAGGATGATGATAGGTAGGGGAATGAATGAAGTGAGAAGGAGTTTGGGTAGAGGAAGGCAGTTGTTTGGAGGCAATGCAGACAGTGTCTTGTTTGTGGAGTAATGTGTCTATACTATATGGTGAAGTGAGGTAGTTAGAGGAGGACCAGGGAGGTACATGTGGAAAGATGGTCAAGGATGGTAGATAGTGCACAGTAAAGAAATGATGCACATGAAAGTGGGTATGTAAGAAGGGCAGTAAGAAGAGTGACAGTTTGAAAGTGAATGGATGGGCAGAAAGCAGTTGTTTGAAGAAGTGATTGGCATAGGGCGATTGTAGAGGCTGCGGTGAAAGCTATTTGTTCGAGGCAGAGCTCGTGGTTGTTCAGGCGAGGGATGCTTGTTTGTGCTGATCGAAGTGGTTTCAGGTAAAGAGTGTTGTAGATGACCGTGAAGCAAGTCAGATGATGGTTACAGAGGAGGTGAATGGCGGGGGCATTTGAAGTGGTATGTTGCAAGAAAATGGTGAATAGTATGATGTTGTCGATGGAACAGTGTAGTGTTGCAGAGAGGCTTGTGAATAGAGAGGGTGTTGGAATGTGATTTGAAGTGGTGAAGGATTTGAGGTAGTGTCACTATGCAGAAGGGAAAATGTAACAGTAAAGATGTACAGAGCTGGATTTTTTTTCTTTTTGTAAATGTAAACAAAGAAAGAAAATGTACAAGTAAATTTACTAACAATAAACATCGACCAACAAATGATAATAATCAAATATTATTATTTACTAACAACCAAACACACCGTATTTAATTATAATAATTTCTACAAAAATCATTCATATTCATTTATATACAAAATATAATTTCGGTAAAATTGTTCATTTATCAATTCTCAAAACAATATTGTGTCTATTTGCCTTGTTTAAGCATTTAGAAACCCATATCAACACCATGGCGTCTCAATTATCGATCATAAGCCACTCAATAGATAAATTAACACAATATAGAACATTTTTATAATCATTAACAAATATGGGCTTGTATATATGCACGCAAAACTTATAATAAGACATTCCATTACCTTATCTCTTAATGAGTTGCCCCACTAAAGCCAAAGTTCGTGCTTAACCTTTAGCTCTGATACCAACTGTAACGAACCACCAATCCACATGGTTCAAGCTGACAATAAACCACACATGTCCAACCCAAAGTGAATGGAAAGACTGATAGTTATGAGAAAGAAGGAGAAAGAAGGAGAAAGATGAAGAGAAGAGAAGAAGAAGGGAAAAGAATTTAAAACAACATAGAATCTCACGATCGCAACGGAACAATGTATTATAATATAATGTCAATGATCTTTATAAAGAGAAGTGTTATATACAAACATCCATCAAAGTATAACAACAATCACAATAATTAGACTGGACAATTATAACCTCATGTCCTCACAATTGCTGACAATTTTAATAATAAAGCAGTGGAAAATAAACATATACGAGAATACAACTTGAAGACCTCCAACTTGTCTCTTGAGCTCCAATGCATCCAAAGAAATCTGTAAATATGCTCGGTATGATCCAAGCATTATAATAAAATAACATTCGAGTCAGTTTGGAAAAACCAGCGTGAGAAAACACACCCAACTGAGTTTTAAATTTCTAGAAAACCGTATGAAAATCAAAAGTATCTCTTAAGACCAAGCCGGTCATAAACACGGATGAGGTTTTGCCTTACCATAACCAAAACAATTTCTATAGAAAATACATTAATATTATAGTAATGTCTAGGAATAAAAGTAAAATATGAATATAGCTGAAATACTTGCATCTGATGTTTCAGCCTAATTGAACACAACTAAGTCTGCTTGGTTCTTATTAAAGAATGGATTCCATAAAATGACTAGGCTACTGGTTGTACCGCACTTCACAGTGCATCTCTAGATAAAATAACATCGAGGAGCCCGCCTAGCTCCCCTACCAACACAGGACCCGCCTACCACTTGACTAGTAGTACCGAGTATGATCACCCTGCTTTGGGCCTCAAAGCATACAAATGAGAGATAATAGCGAATCTAGATAGGGATGATTATACTCCATTTGGGAGTGACTAACTTAGCCCTGCTACATCTCCCCTATTTTAGTTATTCCCGATTGATGAGGATTGAGGCTACGTTTTACCTTTTATATAGCACTTTCCACTTGGAATGCTAATACTTCCATCCAGGCAACAATGCAATACCAACATTCATCCATAAAATTTCATTCTCGAAACACTTGAGAGCTCCGTCTTCAATTTAATCATCATCAAGAGACCTTCACTTCGAAATGCATTCATTGGATCAAAGTGGTTTTCGGATAACATAACCGATCCCGGACCCTTTGAAACAACTTTCGGTAGTTTTCGGTAAACTCAACCCCAATTCTTTAAGAAATAATAAGTCAAAGATAAGAATGGAGATAACCTCCTAACCATTAGTGGACGGATTTCCTTATCATTGTCCTAGGAGAACTAAACGAGATTAATACGCACGGTATGACATCATTGGAGATGTTTGTGCCATATAAATATTCGTACCATAATACTTTTACAAATATTCATTCACAAACCCTTATGTTTTCAATACTTGGAAAATATCCACATACTTGTCTTAATGGTAATAAGTATATTCACCAACACCAGGGATGATTCTCTTTTTATACAATTATAAATCATTTGTAAACTCCGTTATAAATCCACAAAACCAATAATAAAATTCTTTTATAAATCTATAAACCTGCTTCTAAAATTCTTTTATAAATATCTAAAACCATTTATAATACTCTTTTATCTTTTAACCAATGTTCCTTTACATTTTCCAAAACATGTTAAAAGTTTTCTCTTATAATACACATCTACTAGATAAGCTCTATTTATAAATCTTGAAAACTTTTTCAATATAGATTATAATTATTTACTCAAAACACAATTATACAATAGTAAACATTATAATAAAATAAATATTAACTTTAAAACATTTTTATAAATACCAATAATTAATTTTCAAACTTTGTTAATAAATAATTATATTTAATTCCAAACCATATTAATAATTTCAAATAATTAGCATTCCAAAATATTAAAATATTGATAAACCATTTTAAAAGAACATTAGTATAAATAATCAACTTTCAAAAAATAATTAGATTTGAAAAATCCGTACTTAATTTCCAAACTGATCATTTCCATACTTATAAACTATATTTATAAATCTCCTCTGTTTTATAAAACGTCCTTTCATAAAGTTCCTTTATTAATGAACCCCATTTATAACTTCATCCCTTTTTAAATCTCACTTATTCTTAAAATCCATTCAAAACATAATTTCAACCACTTTTTACCTTGCTCCCATAGGTATAATTTCTTTTCTATATTTCTTCAAGTTTATAAAATATCATTTAAAAGTCTAAAATTACCTCACTTTCAATTTCTAAAATAGAATCAACTATTTTCTAAAATACCATTTCACATTCTATATTAGATCCACCATTTGATTTTTTTTTCAATCTATCCAATGATAATAGTTGCATTTTGTTTATAAACATTGCTTATAATTCCATACTTTTACTAATGAAATATTTCTTACAAATCTTCACTTCCTTTGTAAAATATCACTTTTAAAAATTATCATATTTATAAAATTCAACGTTATAAATAAATTATAATATGTGTACATATATAAAGATATATTACTTTATATAAAATAGTTGATAAAACTTAATGTAATATTTCTATTTTCTTTTTTAAACCATATCCTTTATTATAAATAATGGGCTTATTTTCCGTTAAAAATCTTTAATCACAGTTCAAAAACATTATTTATAAATGTTTTATAAAACTATTGAATTAGAATATCCATAAAAATCATGCCATTGATTTTAAAATAAATCACTTCTTCAAATAATTGAAGAAAATTATTTAAAACTTTTATAATTTTTCAAAGTCACTTTGAAATCACCTTTTATAATCAATCATTATTTTATGGTATTTTAAAATACCAAAATATAAGACAAGTGCTACTAAAGCACTACTAAGCAAAGTCGTGTCCATGTCATCATTTATAACATCCAAGATATAAAATATCAATTTATATGAGAACAAAATCAGTAGTGTGAGGAATCCCGTTGGATCCCTTTAAACTATCCACATGCATCATATAAGGCATAAAATCATAAAAACATAAATTAACCGCTTCGAGGTGGGATTCGTTTACCAAAGGTCATCCACTCTTACACAAGAACATAACGGGGTCTCATCCGCTCCAAGGGCGGGAATATATCCAAATAAACAATAAAATAATAAATCATCCACACATTGAGCCAGCAATTTAAATTAATTATATAACATAACCAGTTAACCAAAAAGGTGAGTTTAACTCATGTTGCTTTAAATAGTCGCCAAAACATTCGGGTTTAGAATAAAATTGAATGGATGTTCAATTCAACCCAAAATTCTTACTTGCTCCGAATCTATTCAATCCAACTCCATAGCACAGTATTCTCTAATACAAATGCAACACAACATGTTTCGTCGAAACCGACCTCGTATGAAAAAAATATGAATTAATGATTGAAATTATTAAATTAAAATTAAAATTAACTTAAACTTGATTAAAATTTTAAATAGTTAATCTATATTCCTCTTCCCTCACATGCGATATTCCTAGGCTAATGTTCTCTCTTTTTCATCCACGTGAATTGTATAACCCTAAATAGTCGGCCAGTGTAACGACATGAGAATTTTAACGGTTTTCAGAACATAATTAACTAAAATTTCTTAAAATTTAAGTAATTAAATTTTGAAATAAAAATTTGATATTTGAAAAGCGTCTATTTAATATAGTAAATGGTAAAAATTTATTGAAAAATATGAAAGTTAATTTATTTATGAAATTTCAAAATATAAATTTCATCAGATTATTTGTTGAAAATTTAATATTTTCGAAATCTGAATATTTTTATATAGAAAAAATGTAAATCATTTTCTGAGTGAGATGTTGTAATTTGTTTCGTCACGTTTGGAATTCTATAGCTCCTTTTATCTTATTTTCGGCGTTTTAGCAGCATTTTTGGTAGTGGAAACATCGAGTTTATATAATTTGATCGTATCGCTGATATTTGTGATCCAACTCCGTAATATATTTAATTTTGTATTTTGAGTTCGGTACGCGACGAAAATGATAAAATAGTTTGTCGTATCGGTACCGTATTTGTGACTTTTTATTTTCCTTTACTTTTAAAACTTGATCCGTGGTCTCAAGCAATCTTGCTTTAATTATTTTACCTAAATAAAAGGGTTTAACCGTTGCTATTACATTAGTTTTTATATATATTCACACAAAGCCTCCTCACTTTTGCTATACTGTCATTCACGAGAGAAGTTAGGTTTCATTTTTTTTCTTCTTCTCCTTTGTAGTTTTTCCATTCCTCCTTAAATTTTTGCCGAGCCTTTCTTTCTTTTCCCTGATCCAAGCCACCTTCACTCCTTATACCTTCTCCCCCAAAGCGTAACTCGTGCCTCTCCCTCAAAAACCAAAGTCACCTTCGAGTCTTCCCTTCCTAACACCAAGCAACCCTAAAAATACCCACAATCACCGTTCCTTCCTCTGGCTGTGCTAGCTTCCCCTCCGACCACCAGACCGAAGCTACCCAAGCCAATCTTCCCTCTGACCCCAAGCAAAGCCATGACACCAGATCCAAAACACCTCTGCCTTGAACCATCGGCCACCTGAAACTCCAACCACCACCTGCTCCGCCCCGCCTCACCGCGCCTTCCCACTTCACCGAAGAACCATCCTGCTGCCCTCCCAGGCCGAGCACTACCCCCATACCCCCTTGCCTCGGCCTTGCTTGTGTGAGCCACTAACATCCTCCTCCCCTTGGTGATATATATATATATATATATATATATATATATATATATATGCACACACACATATATATATATATATGATGTCATATATATATATATATATCTCACTACTTGTTTCATGATTTTACAAATGGCTATATGTTGAAATACACATACTATTCCTTTGTTCTTGCTCCTGATTTTGTGACTTTAACTTGTCAAGATTTGCTCTTCTTTTGTTTTATAAAATAAATTTGGGTAGCTATATATATGCATAATATAAATATGTGATGTGCATACAAAATGATGATGAGAGAACACATTTATATATGGTGTCTGTATATGTATATCATGACTGAAAGTATACATATATATTGATATATACAATATGTCTGTAGTTGTTTGCTCATCTATATATTGCTTTGTACTTTACCTTGTTCACCTTATCTTCGTCGCCACATAAGCTTATATAGGCTACTGATTTGTGCATATATATTCTGATAGTATATATATTGATATATTTCGTTTATGCTGTGCATATATATTGAGGCACAGATAACAAGTTCATAAATATGAACGGACAACTGATATATATATATATGTGTGTGTGTGTGTGTGTGTGTGTGTGATGGACACATAAATTGCTCTTAGTTGTGAAGAAATGTATGTTCAGTCATGCTCGTCCATTTTAATCTAAGCCTACTCATGATATATATATATATATATATATATCGCATTTATGTATATTGTCGACCATGTTATTTTTGTCACATTTAAACTCGTCGATAAAAATTATATGCATTGTATGTATATATTTATTCTTTCTAAAAATTATAAAACAAATGTGTATGTGTATATGCGTATGTATATATTTATTTTCATCAAAATTCTCGTGCTAAAGGTCTATTCTTGCTTATTACGGCTAATTGACTTGTGTGTGCCTGATTTTGTGTCCATGTCCGTTGCAGCGCTTTTCTTCGTACTTGTTTTTCATCGTTCTTTAGCCACAAAAGGTAAGCAATCACTCACAATTAATGTTCCTATGCTTAGTAAATTGATTTCATAGGGATGACAATTTAAATGTACTATTAAATTAGAATTATTAATTAGTAACTGTTAAATATGATATGTTGTTATTTTAAGTTGATCATCTTTGTAAATTGACACCATTACATGTTAGTTGACTATTTTATTAAGTTGTTTATGTTATGTTATTTTATTGGTTCTCACCCTACAAGTTCCCTTAGTTTAAGGAATTATTATGGGTTGAAATGATACATACCCGAACGAACTTTAGAATAGGAGAATATTCATTGTGGGTTGAAATGATAAACCCAAGCGATTTTCATTTGATTATTGTAATTTGTGGTATTGAGGGTTTAAATGGTATAAACCCGTAAATTTAAATTATTGCGGATTGAATGATAAATGTCTGTGTCACTTGACCGTAGGATAGAAAATTATATACAGACAACATTGGTCTATTTTTGAAAATTTATTTCTAAAGGTTTTGAATGGAAATATATGAGTTTTGATTTAAAATAAAATAAATACATTATTTTAATATTGTGAAATTTATAATTTTAAATTGTTTGATTTTTGAAATGTTAGAATTATGAGTTTAGTTTAAAGGTAATTTACAAAATATTACTTGGAGTTTTTTTCTAAAATATGTAAAATAGATTTAAATAAGAGGTTTAATTTATTATTAAATTTATAAACTAAATTTTTGTTTAATATATGATATTTTAAAAGTTTTATGTAAAATTTATATTTAAAATAGATCTTATAACTTTAATAAATTAAGAAGGCTGGATAAGTAAGTAAATTGGAATTTATTTGTAACTTGAATTGGTTATTAATTGAATTTAAATAAGGACTTATTTGGAACTTACTGAATTTGGAAGATTTAAAGGTATGATTTTATATAGCTTGATTTAATAAAGGTGGTTAAATTAATAATTTAGGATTTAAATAAAAGTTAAAATTGAATATTTTATTTGATTTAAATTTGTAATTGAGATTTATTTTAAATATTCATAAAGTAATTTTATAAACGACTACATTGTGAAATAAGCGTTTGGTTGTTAAAAAGACCAGGATCGGATATTGTAATACTTCCGCCAATGCCAAAAATCACTTTAACAACTGTGTGCATGGTGGATATTGTTAGAAACTTGAGTGGCTACAACACAATGTTGGATCTTAAGACTATTTAGACACTAGAAGTGGTGAAATGTGTATTAAATACTTACTTATGAATATAAAACTGTATTTACTCAAATTGCAAACAGAATGAAGTAATCAGAGAATAAGTAAGTAATAAAGTAAAATAACCAGATTTTTATACTGGTTCGTATTAACCAATCCTACATCTAGTCCTACACTCTATCGTCCAAAATTCCACTATAATCGCTTGCTTTCCATGGGTGGCGAGAACACCTTTACAATCTTGGTTTCACGGGCTACAAGACACACCCTCTTGATTTTACAGGCTACAAGAACACCTTCTCCTTATCACCAACAAAAAACTATGGCAAGTAGTTGTATCTTCAATACAGATTCTTACAGATTCGGTACAATGATCCTATAGATCTCTAATGGCAATATATCTTTGAATTTTTTGAGGAATAGGATGAAATAGAGAGAGAATGATGTGAATTAAAGTACAACTCTATGATATTGTGTGGTTTGAAAATCAGTGAAGAATTGGAGTGAAACAGTATCGATTTGCAAGGAGATTGAAAGAGTATGCAATGGATTTCTTTTGCAAATGTTTGGAGAAGAAGGAGTAAGAGAAAATAAGAATTCTTGATGTTAAAATTCGTTTTCAGAAGCCATTATGTAATGGTTGAAGAGACGTGTCTTTTGACGAAGAGGTGGAGAGAAATGTCCTTTCATTTAAAATCTGAAATTCTAAAAAACTGCTAGTATGTCGACATCCCCCTACCCCCCATGTCGACATGGGTGTGTTGCAAAATGAACAGCAACACTAATAAGTGTTGCAAATTTTCAGCATTTCAAATTACCTTATATTTATGGATTTTGTGATTCAGTTGAGCTCAATGGTTGATGATCTTCAAGTATAATTGCCATGAGATCTTTAACAGGATATTCTAAGGTTCAACCAACTCCTCATCACTTCAAACTCCTTTATCCTTCAACATTCTTCTCTAATTGGGTTTTGTTCTTCAATTGCTCTGATTAACCTTCTTCTATAAGTCATTTACTTCCACTGCATTCTTGTTTAACTTTGTAAATATATCCATAATATATCTGATATGACTGCATAACTCAGAGACAAGTTGGTAGTGATATTTATGGGGTTGTTGTCATCAAAATCAATACCTAGGGATACCTAAGGTATTAACAATCTCCTCCTTTTTTATGATGACAACCATATAAATATTTGGGAGATAAAATATTATAGTTTCTCCCCCTAAATCTATGCACTCCCCCTATCATTTTCCTAGTATATTTATACATTTTCTCCCCCTTTATCATCAACAAAAAGGGCTAAAAAGAGTCACTTAAATAACTGCTAGACAATATGTAGAGTTTGTATATAGAGATAAACGCTTATAAATAAAACACATGAGGGAAAACCAAATCAATTCAAAACATGAAATAAAATTATATGATAATAAGATGAGTTTTAGAGTTACCAACTTTGCCGATGCCAATAACAAATCCTTTTCATATTTATCCAATATTCAATAGATTTCTTGTCATATGCTTTGAGCATCTGCTATCTGATATACATTGTTTGGTACTTGAAAAATTATAAAACATGCATACTGGTACCATTTTTATTCTGGGGTCCATGGGGTTAAGTTTTGGGATGCCAAACCCATCAAGAGTTTGAATGTCCTTTCAAAATATAATCATTAGATGAATGAACCTTATTAATAAAATTATCAATATTTTTTTTTCAATATCATCCAACCTTTTTGGAACCCATTAATTAATGAATCTATTTGGAGGTTTTAACTTTAATTTCCTAGGTTTTGGTTTGAACTTGGTAGCCTTAACAAACTTAATATTTTGAATACTTGATTTAGCCTAGGGTTGTATCCAAGTCCATGTTTATTCCTAGTGTGTCTAGATGCAGATAACAAATTTTCTAGATTATT
The DNA here is from genome assembly GCA_030737815.1 of Allium fistulosum. Taxonomy (NCBI): domain Eukaryota; kingdom Viridiplantae; phylum Streptophyta; class Magnoliopsida; order Asparagales; family Amaryllidaceae; genus Allium; species Allium fistulosum. Next base: position 134,595,471 of record CM060904.1, read on the forward strand.
CTTCCCTTTGTTAAATTTATCAATATCGGTTTTCATTTAGTCAAAATCCTTATTACGATTAAGAATAACATTATGCAGAGATGTTATTTTGTCATTTAGATCAGTAATCTGTGACTTTATTGAAAGATTTTCTGATTTTAAGGATTCATTTTCACTTTTTAGTTTTTCAAAACTACCAAGTGTCAAATCCTTTTCATCATTATACCCATTAAGTCTTTCAATTTCATCTCTTAAACATTTTTTTCTTCAGTTAACCTTTCATTAAATATTTTTAATCTATCTATCTCTGCCAAACTATTGTCGTACTCTTTACTAAGTATTTTATATCCCTGATTCATATCATTCAAAACATTAGTAATTTCTTTATTAAAATTCCATACCTGGTCATCCTTTGCCATGAAGCATATGTTGGCATTTTCTGTTTCTAAATCACTATCACTTGATGATGTATCTGAATTATCCCATTTTGCATTAAATGCATGTTTCCTCTCCTTATTGAAAGTGTTTGACTTTGATTTCTTCAATTTGGGACAGTCTCTTTTCAAATGACTGGGTTTATCACATTCGAAACACTTAACAACATTTCCATTTCTATAATTATTGTTGTTAGTTTTTCGAAGTTTGTTTGTTATCCAATACTTCAAGAATTTTTTGAACTTCTTGGTCATAAACTCGATACCATCATCAATAGCATCATCATCTAGTTCATCTTTGTCAATCATAGCATTGAGTGCTAGTGATTTCTTCTCATTTGCCTAATTCTCTTTCCTAATCTGCAATTTTACTTCATAAGACATTAGGTTACCAATTAAATCTTCTATTTTCATAATACTAATATCATTGGCTTCTTCAACTGCTAGAGTCTTCTGATCCCATTCACTAGGAAGTGAATTCAATATCTTTCTGACTTGGTCTTCTTCAGTAATTTTCTTTCCTAATGATATTAATGCATGCACTATATCTTGAAATCTAGAATACATATCAGAAATAGACTCATTTGGTTTCATTCGAAATGTTAGCATAGATATCTTTATTTGTTTTATTTTACTGGTGCCTTCATGTGTGACTTGCACTGTTCTCCAAATTTCATATGTAGAATTACAAATAAACACTCGATTAAATTCATTTCTATCTATGGAGCAAAATAAAATGTTCATGGCCTTAGAATTATTAAGTGCTTGTGTCTTTTGGTCTAGTGTTCATTTTGAATATTCAGTTTGAGGCTCTATATACTCCATTTGGGTAATGTTCCAAATATCCAAACCATTAGACTGCAAGTAACATTTCATCCTACAAGCCCAATAAGCATAACTACTGCCATCAAATAAAGGAGGTCTTGTGGTAGATTGCCCTTCTACGAAAGTGTTAAAAAATGTGTTACTAGTGTTATTAGCCATTTATACTTTTCAAAAACCAAGTTATGTATTTTTGAAAACCTCGCCCTCATACCAAATGTTAGAAACTTGAGTGGCTACAACACAATGTTGGATCTTAAGGCTATTCAGACACTAGAAGTGGTGAAATATGTATTAACTACTTACTTATGAATATAAAACTGTATTTACTCAAATTGCAAAAAGAAAGAAGTAATCAGAGAATAAGTAAGTAATAAAGTAAAATGCAGTAATATAAATAACACCCAGATTTTTATACTGGTTCGGATTAACCCTACGTCCAGTCCTGCACTCTATCATGCAGAATTCCACTATAATCACTTGCTTTCCACGGTTGGCTAGAACACCTTTACAATCTTGGTTTCACGGGCTACAAGACACACCCTCTTGATTTTACAGGCTATAAGAACACCTTCTCCTTATCACCAATAACAAACTATGACAAGTAGTCGTATCATCAATACAAGACACACCCTCTTGATTTCAGCTTTTAGTTTGTTTCTGTTATTTCTAGTTGTATGTCTCAACTTGTCATTTGCTTTTATACTAGAGACTTCTATATATTGGGATTTATAAAGTATTTTGTTTTGTACTATGTTATTTCTATAGTTGCTTCATGAACTATTATTTTTTTATTCCACTACCTTGTTATAAAACTCTATTTCTGTGATTTTGTGATTGATTTATTTACTATATATGCTAAGTTATGCCAAAAATATAAATTAACAATCTGTTGTTTTGAGCAATTCAAGTCAGACATGTGTGTCTGCTTATGCACTAGAAGGATTCAAAATGATGGGTCTTTACAGTTAGTATCAGAGCTCAGGTTTTGGCAAACTTAGCATATGGAGTAAGACTCATTAGAAATAGGGTAGTAATACCATAGAATGAGTTGAAATGATTACTGAATCATATTCATTCATACTTGAAATTCTTAGTAAAATTCTTTTAGGATTTCCTTTGAATTTATAATATTTACTCTTGTTCTAAAAACTCATTAGAGATAGGGTAGTAATACCATAGAATGAGTTGAAATTCTCTTAGTAAGACTCATTAGAGTAAGTCCCAGACAATTAGGAACAACCTCTGCCATGTTCGCTTGCAGCCCGGCCATTTCAAGAATGATTGTCCCTTGTATCGAAAAGGCAAGACATCTGGAGTCTTTGCCATCACTTCTTCGACTCCTCCGCCTGTCAGTGATAGCCAAGGTACTCTTCAGAGCTCCTTTACTTTACGTGACTATCATGTTCATGTTCTATTTGACACTAGTGTATCCCATAGCTTTATATACGTCGGTCTTTGTAATAAATTCGAGCATATTCTGCAACATCAATTTGCGACTTCATCATTATGGGTGACTAATCCTATTGGCGGTCCAGCCAATCTTAATATGATTTGTAAAGGAGTGAAACACCTTTATAAGAAGCGTCGACTCACTGGAGATTTCTATGTTTTAGGTTTCGATGCATTTGACATTTTATTTGGAGGTGATTGGTTAACGCGCTATGATGTTGTTATCTCTTGTAAAGACGAAACCGTTTCTTTGGTAGACGACCAAGGAAATTCTTTGGTTATTGAATGTCGAATGCCTCAGGATTATGCATGCAGCTATATCTTTTCTCTGGATTCTCAAACTAGTGATCATGGAAACACCCGAAATGTCAAGGAGTTTTTGGATGTTTTTGATGAAGTTACTTCTCTTCCCCTTAAGAGGGAAATTGAATTCTGCATTGATCTTATTCCTGATGCTCGACCTGTTGTTCTCTCTCACAAACGGATGGCATCCAAGGAGAAAGCTGAGTTAAAGAAGTAGACTGAGGATTTTTTTCTTTAAAGGTTTGATTCGGTAGATTTTTTTTTAACGGGGAGCAACTATGGTCTTTGTCACCAAATCCGGTAGTTCTTTGAGAATGTGCATCGATTATCAAGAGCTGAATAAGCTTACTCTTAAGAACCAATGTCTAATGCCTCGCATCAATGATACGTTCGATCAACTCAACGGAGCTAAGGTATTCTCTTAGCTTGATCCCACTACCGGTTTCCACCGGCTTCGTGTAGCTGAGGATAGCATTCCAAAGACTGCTTTTTGAATAGAGAACGGGTTCTATGAATGGTTAGTTAAGCCTTTTGGATTAATCAATGCTCCTACCTTCTTTGTCGATCTTATGAATCACATTTTCTGTGATGTTCTCAATAAGTTTGTTCTGGTTTTCAAGGATGATATTTTAGTCTTTTCTAAGTTAGATAAGGAGCATGAGTCACATTTGAGTTACGTTCTTCAAACTCTTAGGAGTCATTAGTTGAAAGACAAATTCTCTAAATGCCATTTCTGGAGAGATGAAGTCCGATTCTGGGACATATTGCTTCTGAGAATGGAGTCTCGGTTGACCCAGTTAAAGTCGCCGCGATTAATGTAAGTCTACCCATTTTTTCTCTTCAATTATCTTATCTAACTTTGAACTTATCCGCCTTATCCTAATTCCAGGATTGGGAGACACCTAAGACTCCAACTGATATTCATAGCTTTCTGGGCCTTGCCGGTTATTATCGGAGATTTATAGAGAATTTTGCCTGTATAGTTGAACTTCTTACCGCTTTGATTTGTAATAATACTAAGTTTGAATGGAATGATAAGTGTGAATCAGCATTTAATGGGTTGAAGCAAAAGCTTACTTCTGCTCCTGTTCTCACTGTTTCGAATGGGAGTGAAGGATTATCAGTTTATACCGATGTTAATAAAGAAGGTTTGGGTGCTATATTGATGCAAGATGGGAAATTCATAGCTTATGCTAGTCGCTAGTTGAAGCCCTATGAAGCTAACTATGCCACCCATGATTTAGAGTTGCTCGCTACTGTTTTTGCTTTGAAGTTATGGAGGCATCAGCTTTTGGGAACCAAGTTTGAGCTTTTCACCGATCACCGGTATCTTAAGTATATCTTCACCTAAAAGGATTTGAACCAAAGGCAAGTTCGATGGCTTGAATTCTTAGCATCTTATGTTCTCGACATCAACTACACCCCTGGGAAAGCTAATGTTGTGGCCGATGCTTTGAGCCGAACGAAAGCCTTGTTGTGTCAGATTGTAGCTACTCCATCTCTTATGGACCGTATTGCAGCCAAGCAGGATGAGGATGTAATGCTTAAGCTTATGGAGGAGAATATTCAAAGTAGAGATTGTGATAATTAGAATGATTTAGGAGTACAAATTGATCAGAATGGAGTTTTGAGGATTAATGGCTGCATTTGTGTTCCGAATATCGATGGTTTGAGGCAAGAAGTTCTTAGAGAGAATCATCAGTCCAGATTCTCCATCCATCTAGGTGTTACGAAAATGTTTCAGAATATGAAGAGGCTATATTGGTAGAGTGTTATGAAGCAGGATATTTCTATCCTTGTTAGTAGATGTGCCACTTGTCAGCTGATTAAGGCTGATCACCAAAAGACTGCTGGATTGCTGCAACCCCTAGGGATTCCCATTTGGAAGTGGGATCAAGTTTCTATGGATTTTGTTGATGGTTTACCGAGGGCTAGAAGGGGTAATGAGCGTATTTGGATAGTTGTCCATCGATTGACCAAATCCGCCCATTTTATTCCAGTCAAGTTGAATCGAATAGCTTCGAGCTTAGTTGAGATCTATATGAGAGAGATTGTCTGTCTCCATGGTGTTCCTTCCAGCATTTTTTGTGATCATGATCCTATTTTTACCAGCAAGTTCAAGAAAGCTTTTCAGGAAGCCTTGGGTACTCGTTTGAACCTTAGTACGGCTTATCATCCCCAGACTAATGGTCAGACAAAAAGAGTGAATCGGATTCTGGAAGATCTCATTCATGCTTGTGTTCTTTATTATGGAGGATCTTGGGAAGATCATCTCCATCTTGTGGAGTTCACCTATAATAACAGTTATCAAGTATAAATCTATATTTGAATTTGAATCATCTTAAGCGTAATCTATCTATTAATTCCAATCTTTTGAATCCAGGCAAGTATTGAGATGTCTTCATTTGCCGCTCTTTACGGTCGATCCTGAAAATCTCCATCCTGCTGGATTGAGTCCGGTGATCGCTTGGTTCTGGGGCCTGATATGATTCTGGAAGCATCTGATAAGGTTGAGGAGATTAGAAGGAAGATGAGGATTGCTCAAGATAGGCATAAGAAGTATGCAGACAGGCATAGAAGGAATTTGGAATTTTCAGTGGGTGATCATGTCTTTCTCAAGATCTCGCCGCTGAAGAATGTGGTTACTTTTGGTCGAAGAAGGAAGCTTGCTCCTAGATTCATTGGTCCTTTCCACATTCTTGAAAGAGTTTGTGACGCCCCACCTCTATACCCACATTAGCAAAGAGTATTAATAGATAATGCTGTCTGCTAATACGGAGAATAAGGCTGGATAGGAGCGACCATGTGTAATCTCACCTTAAATATCTACTGAACACGTCGAAAGGAGAAATCACATATGGTTCGACATATTCAATAAATATTTAAAGCAAAACTACAATGGCTATAGGATCTATCAGAAGAAAATATTACAACTCAAATGTACATCACAACATAGAATAGTAGATCATAATATACACATACACAGATGCACAACAGAGTATACAAAATGATACATGTCAAGTGGTACAGCAGACCACAATATACAGACAAGACGAAAGAGTATAAATATCAGAGTTACAACAGATAAGGACTACAAAAAACGCTAAGACAAAAAGAAGCTAGCGAAATAGTCCATGCGGAAGAAAAATAGGCTAAGTCCAAAGCACCCAACCTGAAACATCTCGGTCTGACCCGAGTATAAAATACACGGGTCAGTCTAAATAACAAATCAGTTAGATAAACTGAACAACAATAAACCTGCAAGGATACAGAGTATAACAAATATCTCTAAGGGAGATAACACGATCATCTATCAAAAGATGAACATAACAAAACAAGCCTCATATCATTGGCATCTCAAATAAACAAAGGATATCATATCCCAATCAAGCCAAAAGGCAAATAACAAATACCAATGAAGGTACACAAGTTCCACTAGATGATCGCTACATATCATGCGGCTCAAAAAGACCAATACCGAAGGGCGATACCTAGGGAATATACATATCAATCAAAACAACAAAAGATTGCTCGAGCTCAGTACTGTATAAACAAGGATCCATAAGCCTGAAGGCTCCAAACCCAATATCACCCATGCGGCTCAAAAAGACCAACATCGGAAGCGATACAATAGGGCAACAAACCCGAAGGCACAAACCCGAAGGAAACATACCCGAAGGCAACAAACCAAGGGAGACAGTCCGAAGACACTATCCCAAAGGCAACAAACCGTAGTGGTGAAGGTCCAGAGGCCCAGTACTGGACACCACTAACTGGCGGAATGTGTCACAACTCTCGAAGAGGAACCCAAAAAGTGTTAACGTGAGTCCTATAACCACTCGTTCGCACTAAACGGTTTACTATCCATTAGTCAATTTCACACTCAAAGCAGTACAAAGTTTACCTCATTTCATCGGTAAACCAGACACAAAGGTCAAAACGATCAATCGAATAGGTCGGGGATTAATCGGAAAGGTGAACGCGCGGATTCATGGACCGTGTTTTACCTAACCATTTAATCTCCTTTCCACTTCGTTCGAAGTGCAAAATTGCGTGTGTTTAAATAGAATTTTGTAAATCGGAGAAGAGAGCTTTTAAATACAATTTAGAGGGATTATTTATAAAAATCGTGAATGAAGTCAAAGATAAGTTATTAAAGCCAAAGATGCAATAACAACCACTAAAAACCAACTTGAATCGATAAAATTTGGGAAATCAATCAAAATGAGCAAAAATAGGCAAAACAGGGAAAACAAGAGCAGGTCAGTCGGCCGTTTTCAGAGCTCGGTCGACCGGACACTGTTCTGAAAATTTTCGGGAAGCAGGTCGGTCGACCGGACTTCCTGGTCGGTCAACCGGAGCCCAAATTCCTGCACTTCCAAAACAGAGGCAGGGAAGTGCCCAGGTAGCAGGTCGGTCGACCGGACCCTGCATTCGGTCGGCCGGAGCCTGATTTCCAGCACTTCTTGCCCTATCAAATGAATTTCAATTCTTTCCAAACCAAAAGCAATAGCACATGAATACTTGTCAGGAAATCAATGATATCAAGAGAAGTAGATGTGAGTTCAAAACTCACCTTTTTACACACAAACAAAGAAGAAGGAGCTCAAATCCAAAGAAACAACCAACCACACTCCACTTCAACACTACAAGATTCAATCTAAAATCAAAGCAAGTATTTCCTAAGTTAGGGTTAGGAAATTTCTGAAATTGAAGAGGAGAAGAGATGGAGAAGATGGAGAGGAGGCTTACCTATCCTTCTCTTTGAATTTGGAGCAAGAAATCAAGATGCAAGAAGAAACTAGGGCTAGCAATTTCTATTTCCTCTTCCTTTCCCCCATTTCAGTTTTGGATTGAGAAATGAAATGAGAATGAGAGAATGGAGAGGAGAAGGGGCTGAGTTAAAGGGTTAAGTGGGTTTAGTTAGCTAGTGGGCTGAACCCAAACCCAACTAGAAAAAGTAGCAAATTTCAACTTACTCCAAATATATCAAAGCTTATACTCAAACAGATCGCAAACGCCATTTTCGACTCAATGGAAGGGGTTTCGAGCGCCAATTCGGCCGTTTGAAAAAAGTGACATTTCGGACCCCAAAATTCGAATAACGATGCCATATTTAAATCAAACATTTAAATATGTAATCGTTAAATATGCGGGTTGTTACAGATCTCCCCTCCTTACAAAATTGCGTCCATGCAATTTCTAGAGACTATACATGTAACAACTACATAATGTCATCATACAAAAGAAAATAAATAAGCTTGAGACACAGAAATAGACTTACCATTACGAAGCAAAGATAGAAAACTTGGATAAGATCGCTCAATAAACTCTCTGGTTTCCCAAGTACAGTCATTGGGATTAGCGGACCATTGAATTTTAATGAGCGGCACGTCCTTTTTCCGATGGTGACGCACCTCCGTGGCAAGTACGCGAATAGGTTGATGTATAATAGATAAGTCCAGTGAGACCTCAAGCTCTTGTAGATCAGGAGAATCAATAACAGAATCCGATTCTCGAAGACACTCCGAAGTTGCGAGACGTGAAACACGTCATGAATACCAGATAAATGAGCTGAAGTTTAACTCTATAAGCCACAAGGCCAATACGTTCAGTAATAGAAAATGGTCCTACATAACGAGGGGCCAATTTCCCAGTCGTACTGAAACGCATAACCTCTTTCAAAGGAGAAACTCGAATAAAAACAAGATCACCAATCGAGAACTCGAGAGGCTTCTTACGGTTGTCCGCGTAGGATTTCTAGCGGCTTTGCGCCTATTTCATTCTCAACCAGATAAGATCAATCTTCTCTGAAGAATCACGAACAGAATATGGACCAAGAATAAGCTTCTCTCCAGATTCCAACCAACATGAAGGGGATCGGCATGGCCTTCGTATAAGGCTTCGAAAGGAGCCATACCAATACTGGACTTAAAACTATTATTGTAGGAGAATTCTACAAGAGGTAGGTGATCCTCCCAACTACCACCGAAATCAAAGATACAAATACGGAGACGATATTCCAAGATACGATTCACCCATTCAGTCTGTCCATCAGACTGCGGATGATATGTTGTGCTAAAATTAAGCTTTGTTCCCAAAGCTTGCTGAAGACTCTTCCAAAAATGACTCGTGAATAAAGGATCACGGTTACTCACAATAGAACTAGGAACACCGTGAAGTCTCACGATTTCCTTGATATATAACTTAGCCAAATGAGGAGCAGTCCTATTAGACTTAATAGGGACAAAATGAGCAGACTTAGAGAGGCGATCAACAATAACCCAAATGCTAGAATGGCCAGATATCGAACGAGGTAGGCCGTCTATGAAATCCATAGAAATCTGATCTCACTTCCACAATGGAATCTCAAGAGGCTGAAGAAGACCAGAAGGACGCTGGTGTTCGGCCTTAATACGTTGACAAGTTATGCAATTACTCACATAACTCGCTACATCGCGTTTCATGCCTTCCCAATAATAAAGGCGATGCATATCGGCGTACATCTTACTACTACCAGGATGAATGGTATACTTAAAACGGTGACAATCATCAAGAATGTCATGCCTAAGTGCAAGATCAGAAGGCACAAAAAGACGGTTCTTCTTACGAAGACACCCATGAGAATCAATGCTAAAAGACCGCAACACCTCATCACAGGATTCAGACTCATAAAGTTGAATAAGATGCAGCAAATTAGGATCACGCCGTTGAGCATCGGCAATATGATCCAACAAAGAGGGACGAGCATCTAAACTGAATAATGCTATTGAAGAATCAGAGGATAAATCACGATCCCGAATTTCACAAAGAGATAGAGTCTCAAGAATATCCCATTTGGCAATCATCATAGAAACAACAGCCGAATGTTTGCAACTAAGCGCATCTGCAATACGATTACCCTTTCCAGGGGTATACTGGATATCAAAATCATAGGAAGCAAGAAACTCGAGCCAACGCTGTTGCCTCATATTGAGTTGTTCCTTCTGAGTGAACAAATATTTCAAGGATTTATGATCGGTATAAAGAATGAAGCGCTCGCCTAACAAATAGTGTCGCCAAATCTTCAAGGCGAAGACAATGGCGGCTAAATCAAGATCATGAGTGGCATAGCGAACTTCTTTCGGACGCAGTTGCCTAGAAGCGTAAGCAACTACCCGATCCTTCTGCATAAGAACAACACCGAGACCACTACCACAAGCATCGGTGTAGACCACAAGATCATGATTCCATTCGGGAACCACAAGAATAGGAGCATTAATGAGAAGTTCCTTTAATGTCAGAAAGGAAGCTTCACACTTATCAGACCAAATAAAACGAATGCCTTTCCGGGTAAGGCTGGTGAGAGGAAGCACAACATGGGAAAAATCCTTAATGAACCGACGGTAATAACCCGCCAACCCAAGGAAACTACGAATCTCATGAATATTCTCAGGCCTTTTCCAATTTTGAATAGCTTCTATCTTCGAGTGATCGACAGAAACGCCATCGGAAGACAGTACATGGCCTAAGAACTTAACCTTATTCTCCCAAAAATGGCACTTGGAGAATTTGGCTTTAAGTTGATGGTGACGGAGAGTACTCAAGACAATTCTCAAGTGATTAGCATGTTCAGCTTCAGACTTAGAATAAATAAGGATGTCGTCAATGAACACAAGGATGAACTTATCGAGATATTCCCGGAATACCTGATTCATTAGATCAACAAAGGAAGCAGGAGCGTTCGTCAAATCGAACGGCATAACGAGCCACTCGAAAGAACCATAACGAGTGCGGAAAGCCGTAAGAGGTATGCTATCCTCCGCAACTCGTAACTGATGAAAACCCGTGGCAAGGTCAAGCTGAGAAAAGACCTTGGCACCACTCAAAACATCGAACATATCATCGATCCGAGGCAAAGGATACCTATTCATGATGGTTAACTCGTTAAGCCTGCGATAATCGATGCAAATCCTAAGAGTTCCATCCGATTTCTTCACAAAGACGACCACAGATCCCCATGGAGAAAAACTAGACTGAATCAACTGCTTGGACTCAAGCTCTAAGAGCTGCTTCTTGAGTTCCTCATTTTCCTTCGTAGACATCCTCGTGGGAGGACGACTAACTGGCTGCGCGCCTGGAATGAGATCAATGCGGAACTCAATTGCCCGCTTGGGTGGCAAACCCGAAACAGGTTCAAAAACATCAGAAAAGTCACAAGCAATAGGAATACAAGATATATCATCACCGTCCCTATTATCAAGAGAATATAAAGCCATTTCAAAATTATCCACATCCCGAAGAACAAGAGATAGCTGAGAAGGAGAATCAGGACGACAAAGATATAAAATTCTCTCGGAACAAATAATCCTGGCATCGTATCTCACTAGCCAGTCCATACCCAAAATCATATCAAATCCCAAATAAGAAACAACGTGAAGATTCGAACGGAAAGAAAAGCCACATAAAACAATCTCAATATCATCACAAAGCAAACTAAGGGTCGCGGATCCCCCAATAGGATTCGCAATCCTTAAAGAAGTAACCATACAAGAAACATCCAAAGATAAATCATCGACAAGCTTCTTCGATACGAAAGAATGTGAAGCACCCATATCAAAAAGAACTCGTATACTATGATCATGAAATAGAATAGAACCCTCCAAAATAGATGGAGACATACCTTTGGACTGAGATGAACCTCCAGAAGCATTAGCAACATTGAGCTTGCCAGGCTTGGCATTAGCAGGAACAGTAGGGAAAGATGAAACATGATGACCTTCCTTCTTGCAATAGCAACAGAAGAGAGGCTTTAGACAAGCTCGAATTATGTGGTTGGGAGAACCACAATTGAAACACTTCCGGACGAAAGGTGTTCCAACAGATTGGGACTGAGGATTAGCACCACCAGTCTTCTTCTTCTTAAAAGGAAAAGACTTTTTCTGAAATGGGAATTGCTTCTTGTTTGGGGTTCTTGGGAACCTCAACATCCTCACTACCATCACACTCCTTCTCGATGGCTTCGAGATGAAGTGCCGAATCAACTAATTATTCAAAAGAGAGCTTAAGCTGGAGCGATAAGGTCTTCATAAGATATTTCTTCAGACCAGAGACAAACTTCAAATTCTTCTTATAAGAAGTGCTAATGAATTCAAGACCATATTTTGATAAAGCCTCGAAAGATGCAACATATTCAGAAATGGACTTCCCTTGCTTCAACTCAAGGAAGCGACGGGTCAATAAAACTTTTTCAGATTCAGGAATGAATTTGAGTTCGAATCGCTCCCGAAACTGAGTCCAAGAAAGAGTAGCCTCATCAATTTCGGCTATAATAATCTCATACCAATCAAGGGCATGCTCTTGCAATAAGCTAGAAGTCATAAGAACTCGATCATGGTCAAAAAGATCCATGCGAGAGAAGATACGTTCGCACGTGCGAAACCATGCTTGGACTTCAAGAACGGACTCGGAGCCCTTAATCGGTTTTCCTCCAAGATGAGCAAAATCACTACACTGACGTACAAAAGCAGACTTGTGAGGTGGAGACATTCGAGTAGGAACTGGAGGCTGAGTGCTCCTAAACAACTCCAAAAACTGATCGGTAGACATATAAACGCCATCCGGATGTGAGCCACTAGATTGCCCAGCATCCGAACGTCGACCTCTGCCTCTTCCAGCCATTAGCTGAAAGTTAAGATAAGGAAAAGGTTATCACAAGGTAGATAGTTCAATATGGAATACTATGGAATAAAATACATTCCTAGACGTATTCCCAAATACTATCTAGCCTTAGAAGAAGAAGGAATAGAGTCACGATGATGAAAAGATTTGTATCACTTACTACACTTTGATGTACCGTAATATGTGTTTCTATTCTGTGTTTATCATATTTTGTTCTGAACTCAGCTCTGATACCACACTGTGACGCCCCACCTCTATACCCACATTAGCAAAGAGTATTAATAGATAATGCCGTATGCTAATACGGAGAATAAGGCTGGATAGGAGCGACCATGTGTAATCTCACCTTAACTATCTACTGAACACGTCGAAAGGAGAAATCACATATGGTTCGACATATTCAAAAAATATTTAAATCAAAACTACAATGGCTATAGGATCTATCAGAAGAAATATAAAAACTAAAATGTACATCACATCACAGAATAGTAGATCATAATATACACATACACAGATGCACAACAGAGTATACAAAATGATACATGTCAAGTGGTACAGCATACCACAATATACAGATAAGACGAAAGAGTATAAATATCAGAGTTACAACAGATAAGGACTACAAAAAATGCTAAGACAAAAAGAAGCTAGCGAAATAGCCCATGCAGAAGCAAAATAGGCTAAGTCCAAAGCACCTAACCTGAAACATCTCGGTCTGACCCGAGTATAAAACACACGGGTAGTCTAAATAACAAATCAGTTAGATAAACTGAACAATAATAAACCTGCAAGGATACAGAGTATAACAAATATCTCTAAGGGAAACAACACGGTCATCAAGCAAAAGATGAACATAACAAAACAAGCCTCATATCATCGGCATCTCAAATAAACAAAGGATATCATATCCCAATCAAGCTAAAAGGTAAATAACAAATACCAATGACGGTACACAAGTTCCACTAGATGATCGCTACATATCATGCACCTCAAAAAGACCAACACCAAAGGGCGATACCTAGGGAATATACATATCAATCAAAACAACAAAAGATTGCTCAAGCTCAGTACTGTATAAACAAGGATCCATAAGCCCGAAGGCTCCAAACCCAATATCACCCATGCGGCTCAAAAAGAACAACATCGGAAGCGCTACAATAGGGCAACAAACCCGAAGGCACAAACCCGAAGGCAACATACCCGAAGGCAACAAACCTAGGGAGACAGTCCGAAGACGCTATCCCAAAGGCAACAAACCGTAGTGGTGAAGGTCCGAAGGCCCAGTACTAGACATCACTAACTGGCGGAATGTGTCACAACTCTCGAAGAGGAACCCGAAAAGTGTTAATGTGAGTCCCATAACCACTCGTTCGCACTAAACGGTTTACTATCCATTAGTCAATTTCACACTCAAAGCAGTACAAAGTTTACCTCATTTCATCGGTAAACCAGACACAAAGGTCAAAACGATCAATCGAATAGGTCGGGGATTAATCGGAAATGTGAACATGCGGATTCATGGTCCGTGTTTTACCTAACCATTTAATCTCCTTTCCACTTCGTTCGAAGTGCAAAATTGTGTGTGTTTAAATAGAAATTTGTAAATCAAAGAAGAGAGCTTTTAAATACAATTTAGAGGGATTATTTATAAAAATCGTGAATGAAGTCAAAGATAAGTTATTAAAGCCAAAGATGCAATAACAACCACTAAAAACCAACTTGAATCGATAAAATTTGGAAAAACAATCAAAATGAGCAAAAATAGGCAAAACAGGGAAAACAGGAGCAGGTCAGTCGGCCGTTTTCAGAGCTCGTTCGACCGGACACTGTTCTGAAAAACTTTCGGGAAGCAGGTCGGTCGACCGGACTTCCTGGTCGGTCAGCCGGAGCCCAAATTCCTGCACTTCCAAAACAGAGGCAGGGAAGTGCCCAGGTAGCAGGTCGGTCGACCGGACCCTGCATTCGGTCGGCCGGAGCCTGATTTCCAGCACTTCTTGCCCTATCAAATGAATTCCAATTCTTTCCAAACCAAAAGCAATAGCACATGAATACTTGTTAGGAAATCAACGATATCAAGAGAAGTAGATGTGAATTCAAAACTCACCTTTTTACACACAAACAAAGAAGAAGGAGCTGAAATCCAAAGAAACAACCAACCACACTCCACTTCAACACTACAAGCTTCAATCTAAAATCAAAGCAAGTATTTCCTAAGTTAGGGTTAGAAAATTTCTGAAATTGAAGAGGAGAAAAGATGGAGAGGAGGCTTACCTATCCTTCTCTTTGAATTTGGAGCAAGAAATCAAGATGCAAGAAGAAACTAGGGCTAGCAATTTCTATTTCCTCTTCCTTTCCCCCATTTCAGATTTGGATTGAGAAATGAAATGAGAATGGGAGAATGGAGAGGAGAAGGGGCTGAGTTAAAGGGTTAAGTGGGTTTAGTTAGCTAGTGGGCTGAACCCAAACCCAACTAGAGAAAGTAGCAAATTTCAACTTACTCCAAATATAGCAAAGCTTATACTCAAACAGATCGCGAACGCCATTTTGGACTCAATGGAAGGGGTTTCGAGCGCCAATTCGGCCATTTGCAAAAAGGGACATTTCGGACCCCAAAATCCGAATAACGACGTCATATTTAAATATGTAATCGTTAAATATGCGGGTTGTTACAGATTTGGTCCTTTGGCTTATAAAGTTGACTTATAGGAGAAGCTGGCGGGTGTGCACAACATGTATCACGTATCTCACCTATGCAAGTTTCTCCATGATCCATCCTTGGTAGTTCAACCAACTTTATTAGAGAATTTGAATGTTGAGAAATATGTCACTATCGAGAGGGAGCCACTTCGTATTGTCGATAGAGGTACGAAGCAGCTTCGAAATCTGAATATTTTTATATAGAAAAAATGTAAATCATTTTCTGAGTGCGATGTCGTAATTCGTTTCGTCAAATTTGGACTTATATAGCTCAGTTTATCTTATTTTCAGCGTTTTAGCAGCATTTTTGGTAGCGGAAAAATCGAGTTTTTATAAATTGTCGTATCGCTAATATCTGTATACCATTCTATTAGCCTCTTCGTGATGATCTCCATGGTATATTTATTTATGTATTTTAAGGTCTAGTACGCGATGGAAACGACAAAATAGTTTGTCGTATCGGTACCTTATTTGTGACTTTTCATTTTCCTTTGCATTTCAAACTTGAGCCGTGGAATCCAAGCAATCTTGCTTCAATTATTTTACCTGAATCAAAGGGTTTGACCATTGGTATTACATTGATTTTCATATATATTCACACAAAGCCTCTTCACTTTTTCTCTACTATCATTTACGAGAGAAGGTACGTTTCATTTTTTTGTTCTTCTTCTCCTCTGTAGTTTTGCCATTCCTTCCTAAATTTTTGCTGAGCCTTTCTTTCTTTTTCCTGATCCAAGCCACCTTCACTCCTTATCCCTTCTCACTCGAAGCCAACCCGTGTCTCTCCCTCAAAAACCTAAAGCCACCTACGAGTCTTCCCTTCCTAACACCAAGCAACCCAAAAAAACCACCATCACCGTTCCTTCCTCTGGCCGTGCTAGCTTCCCCTCTGACCACCCGACCGAAGCTACCCGAGCCAATATCCCCTCTGGCCCCAAGCAAAGCCGCGACACAAGATCCAAACTCCTCTACCTTGAACCATCGGCTACACAAAACTACAACCACCACCTACTCCGCCCTACGTCACCATGCCTTTCCACTTTGTCGGAGAACCTTCCTATCACCCACCCAGGCCGAGCGTTGTGCCCATACCTCCCTCGCCTCGGCCTTGCTTGTGTGAGCCACTAACATCCTCCTCCCCTTTGTGACACACACACACACACATATACATCCATATGCACATTATATGTATGATGTCATACATGCATACATACATACACACACACAAACACTCACACACACACACACACACACATATATATATATACACACGCACACTGCTTGTTTCATGATTTTGCAAATGGGTATGTGTTGAAATACACATGCTGTTCCTTTGTTCTTGCTCGTGATTTTGTGACTTTAACTTGTTTAGACTTGCTCTCCTTTCGTTTTATAAAATATATTTGGGCAGTTATATATATATATATATACATACATATATATATATATTCTTAATATAAATGTGTGCAGTGCATACTAAATGATGACGAGAGAACACATTTATATACGTGTCTGTATATGTATGTCATAGTTGAAAGTATACACATATATTGATATATATAATACGTCTGTAGTTGTTTACTCATCTATATAGTGGGTTGAACTTCACCCTGTTCACCTTATCTTCGTCGCCACACAAGCTTAGATAGGCTACTGATTTGTGCACATATATTATGATAGTATATATATTGATATATTTCATTTATGCCATGCACATATATTGGGGCTAGAGATAACAAGTTCATATATATAGGGACAACTGTTGATATATGTGATGCACGCATAAATTGCTCTTAGTTGTGAAGAAATGTATGCTTAGTCATGCTTGTCCATTTTAATCTGAGCCTACTATGATATATATAATGAATATATGTATATTTTCGACCAAGTTATATTTGTCACTTTTAAACTCGTCGACAAAAATTATATGTGTTGTATGTATATATTTATTCTTTCTAAAAATTATTAAACAAATATGTATATATATTGTGTATGTATATATATTTGTTTACGTCAAATTTCTCGTGCTAAAAATTTATTCTTGCTTGTCGCAGCTAATTGACTTGTCGTGCCTGATTTCGTGTTCGTGTTCGTTTCATCGTTCTTCTTCGTACTTATTTTCCATCGTTCTCTAGCCATGAAAGGTGAGTAATCACTCATGATTAATGTTCTTATCTTAGTAAGTTGATTTCATAGTAAATGATAATTTAAATGTGCTGTTAAATTAGAATTGTTAATAGTTACTGTTAAATATGATATATTGTTATTTTAAATTAATCGCCTATGTAAATTGACACCATTACATGTTAGTTGACTATTTTATTAAGTTGTTATTGTTTTTGATCATATATGCCAGCAATTGTTATGTTATGTTATTTTATTGGTTCTCACTCTACAAGTTCCTTTAGTTTTAGGAATCACTATGGGTTGAAATGATACATACCCGAACGGACATTAGAATAGGAGAAAATTCGTTGTGGGTTGAAATGATAAACCCAAGCAATTTTCATTTGATTATTGTAATTTGTGGGATTGCGGGTTTAAATGGTATAAACCCGTAAATTTAAATAATTGTGGATTAAAATGATAAATGTCCGTATCACTTGACCATAGGATAGAAAATTATATACGGACACCGTTGGTCTATTTTTGAAAATTTATTTCCAAAGGTTTTGAAAGGAAATACATGAGTTTTGATTTGAAATAAAATAAATACTTTATTTTAATATTGTAAAATTTAGAAATTTAAATTGTTTGATTTTGGAAATGTTAAAATTATTAGTTTAGTTTAAAGGTAATTTGGAAAATTTTACTTATGGTTTTATTTTTCTAAAATATGTAAAATAGATTTAAATACGAGGATCAATTTATTTTAAATTTTATAAAATAAATTTTTATTTAATGTATAATATTTTAAAAGTTTTATTTAAAATTTATATTTAAAATAGATCTTATAACTTTAATAAGTTAAGAAGGTTGGATAAGTATGTAAATTGGAATTTATTTGTTACTTGAATTGGTTATTAACTGAATTTAAATAAGGAATTATTTGGAACTTACTGATTTTGGAAGATTTAAAGGTATGATTTTATAAAGCTTGTTTAATAAAGGTGGTTAAATGAATACTTTAGGATTTAAATTAAAATTAAAATTGAATATTTTATTTTGATTTAAATTTGTAATTGGGATTTATTTAAATATTCATAAAGTAATTTTATAAATTACCACGGTGTGAAATAAGCATTTGGTTGTTAAAGAGACCGAGATCGGATATTGTCATACTCTCTACCAATACCCAAAACCACTTTACCAACTGTGTACGTGGTGGAGATTCCAGAATAAAGTAGGATGATTTGAGGAACGATTCTGTATGGGTATTTATGTAGCCCTGATCCTTGCGAGTCTGCTTGATGTGGCTAAAGCAGAAGCCATGCCGGGCCAAGTGAGATCATTCCTCCGATCGGACACATTTCTTCAAAACCATCATTTTACTTTGTAATTTGATTTGGTGTACACCATTGATGTGGGAGTGTGTCTCAAGGTGGGTGGTAATAGCTGCTAGGCATTTTCACCAGTCCGGATCTGCAAAACGGTAGAATCCTACCATGGGCTTTGCCTCGCATGCCTTGTCACATGCATTATCGTGCCTTCTACGAGTTTGTTTTGTACCGTACCTATGGAGTGCTTACTAAGTAATATTTATGGAGGAGATTACAGTATCTGTATAGACTACGAGAATATATAAAAATGTGTTAAGGGGGATATGGGTAACGCCGTAGTGCTATTTTGATATTACTTTGCTGTAGACATAATATATGTGGTGTATTGTACTATGTATGTATATAGTTTATCGGATCCTTAAAGGATGGAATCCCAACATTCATTTAAGTTATATTGCATTTATTTGAAATTTCACTTGAGCTTGATTTATCTGCATAAGAATGTTAATCCTGATTCGAGTGTTTTTTTTTTGCTTTACACTCGGGTCAGCCTGAATGTCACGGCTTTTGAACTCATCTTTTGGAGTTTGGAGTTCGCTGGAAGATATATCTTTTCTATTTCATCTTTCAGTTTTTTTGTTATTTCTAGTTGTATGTTTCAGACTTGTCATTTGCTTTTGTACAAGAGACTTCTGTATATTGGGATTTATAATGTATTATGTTTTGTACTATGTTATTTCTGTAGTAGCTTCATGAACTACTATTTATTTATTCCGCTGCCTTGTTGTAAAACTCCGTGTCTGTCATTCTATGATTGATTTATTTACTATATATGCTAAGTAATGCCAAAAATATAAATTAACAATTTGTTGTTTTGAGAAATTCAAGTCAGACATGTGTGTATTCTTATGCACTTGAAGGGTTCAAAATGACGGGTCGTTACAGCTCTCACAACCTCTACTGCGTTACTGCGCACCAAAGTTGCATGCGATCGCCTCGCTCATGCACACACGCGAAATCGCTTGAAAACCCTTATTTGTTGCTCTCGAATGGAGGCTTCCAACCATGCCTCGGTTCTTCGATCGACGATCCAACTGGTGATTTGCTTCGTATCGTTGTGCTCTATGTTTTCCTAGTTGAAATCATAGGCTAATTTGGCCTCTAAAGGCTCCGGTTGACTTTGGTCGTTGGATGGTTTAATTTTAATGGTGGCCAAAGAAAATTAGGTTTAGGGTTTGCAAAATGAATGGATGGCCTTCTATAGAAAATTTTCGTAGCATTATTTAGCTGCGAAAATTTCGAACTCTAAATGAAGCGTGCCATCTGACCTTCTATATGTTATATCCTTGTTTTGAACACAATGGAACTAGTCCCGAACCCTAATTTGATCATATGTAGAAGATATCATTTCAAACCAAATTATTATATAAGTTTCTAAAATTAGTTTTTACGCATTTCAATCTCGCCCACCTAAACGATACACCCAATCACCATGATATTCGATGGCATATTATAAAATATTATTACGGATCTAATGGAACTGGTTTTGTCGAAATCCGAGATAGTGCTCCGAATGGCTATTTTTATTAGCTAGTTAAATCGAGTTATTGTTGAAACCAAATAGATCACTTTTAAATCTAAATTTCACCTTCTCCATTCCTATCAAAATAGAATCTAAATTAATCTCCGAAATCATTTATTCAATTCAAATAATAGATTCAATTATTCTAAACATTTCCAAATATTAAATTCAACAATTTAATTATCAAATAAATGGCTATATTTAAAATTCGTGTTATTTAACTAAATTGACTTTTCAATATTTAAAATCAATTAAATATTCCAAATTCAAATGACTAAATTGCTGGATCGTTACATAATTAGTATAACAGTTCATATATCTACAAATCCCATATTAGACTCAAGAACAATGCACATCAAAATAGACCTTTATTTTGCTCGAGAACAAATTCTAAAAGAGAAACTACAAGAAAATCATATGCCTGCACTTTATCAACGTGCCGATGTTCTCACAAAAGCATTGTCAACACGGAACTTAATCAGATTTCAAAGTAACTCGATAAGTAAAGAGATCAAGATCTGACTTAGCCAGGTTCAAGTAACTTCAGCATGGAACTTTAAAAATTCGCAAGTCAGAAATCTAATTGCATTAAGGAAGCTCAATCATTGTAGCAAAATACTAGATAATCTCACTGAAGATGCTTAGATCTCACAAACATTCAAGTTGAAGAGTGCCATAAGCCAAAAACTTCACTCAATTTACTAAAAATCGAAGAAAAAAATTGAAGGGTCGATGAAAACTAGGATTCAACATAACCCTAACCTTAATATTGGTTAGAGGGAAGGTATAGAAAATGAGAAAATAATGTATCTAAATCGATCTTATATTATCAGCAGCTGTTTTGGTTCGGGTACAATGATGACTTGGGCCTCACAAGCAATTTTCAGCCCAAATAAATAATACTATACACTATAAAAGAAAACTATGTACAACATATTCTTCAATCAGTAGTATCATTTCCCAAATATTATCAATAAAGAAAATCCTTTCTGTTTTCATTCTATTGAATCACAATATCAAATTCTTCAATTCTTCTTCGGAAACTGTAATAACATATGTGCTTCTCTTCAAAGGAAACTATAAAAATTACAACTGTTTAACTCTTAAATTCTTATTCCTTTTTTAACATGTTCCTCAAATTGTTTAGAATGAACTAGAGTTTAAAACTTATCGCTTATTTTTGAAATTTAGAAGCCTGCATTCCCAAGTTTTCTTATTTTCTACTGAGAACAATTTCGTCTTCAGGTGGTTCGGTGAGTGAAACTCCAATTGTATCACCTAATCCATCCTGTAAAATAAAAATATATGAATAAACTACATCGTTCATCTCTATTTTGTACCTGTAGCCTATACCAAAACTAATAAAGAAACGGTAAATTTTCCTTATTCAAACATGCTTACACATGGAATCATATAACATATGTACCGGGATAGTTTAAATGAATTATATTGTAAAAATTTCTTGATTGAATAGACTAATGAAACATGACAAAGTTACATTATGCAATATATTAGACGCCAAGCAAATTTTAAAATGCTAATCTATACTATACTATTATTAGTGAGTTGAATTTCAAGCTCACACAGATCTCCTTGAAATTTGGCAACCGAACGGTCAGGTTTACCCTTTTTCTTATCTTCCTCCAAACCCTACGTATCAATATTCGTTTCCTTTCACCAGCCTCTCCTCTTTTTTCCTTTGCCGACCTTCCTCTCTCCTCCCCCCCTCCTTCCCCGTAAAGAAACAAAACGCCGCCACTCCCCTCAGTTTTTTTCACCACTTACTCCACTGCGGATCGGTTTCCTGCTTTTTCGCTTTGCCCAGGTTGTCTGTCCTTTCTACCGCCTTCGCCTGCCAAATAAATTTAAACTCAACAGTCGCGGTTCTTTCTTTTCTTTCCGTTCCCCCATTTTTCTTTTCCACTTTTTTGCGTTTTTGCTTTTATTCTTCTTCTATCGTGCCTCTCCTTCCTCTTTATTGGTCCATCCTAAGTAATAGATTGTCCCCCTCGATTTAAGCATTTTCTGCACTGCTACCATCGTCCACCTCTCCTACCACTGTCGTCGGCCCAGTGAAACCCGATTCCTTGCCAAAACTGAGAAGACGGCTCATAGTAAAATTGCTTGTCTTCGTTTCAAAGTTGTCAGCTCTTTCCCAATGCTAGCTCATTAGATTCTTTACTCATCGCCTTAGTGGCATAGTGAACCGGTGGTTGTTCTAATTTTAGATCTACCATTGTTCATGCCTTTTTTGGTACGTTTTTATACAAAGATCAAGTTTTCAATTGTTGATTTCTTTTATTTTCCCTTGGGTTGGTATGGGAGAACGATTATGGGTTCCAAAGGGGCAGTTTTTAGCATCACCTGTGTCTGTTTTGGTTGAACTGGAAACATTTAGGCATTAAGATCCAAGAATCTAAACCACCAACCACAACTGTTCTAATAGGATTTGATTTGTATCTCTCTATTAATAATTATAATGGCTAGAATGCTCGAATTTCTTATGTCTGAGTTAATAATTCTCAGGATTTAGTTTGTGGTTTCATATTGGTAAATATGAACGCTTGGTTTTCATATCATGAAAGAGTTAGATCTTGAACAACATGGATACATAGATGATAAATCGGTAATTATATTGATTTTTTGTGTATTTATTTATGTTATGTACACTTACTTTCATGATTTATTAAATTATAAGATCTTTGGTTTAACTGCTTAATCGTTTGAAGAAAAGTTTCAAATTTGAAGATGCTTCTAAATACATGTTGCAGTTTAGTTTGAAACCTTTTTCATTTTATATACTACCGATTGTATTATCCTGGTATAATATTTTAGATTAAAAATAACCCTAATGAATCAAGTCTTTGCTTAATGCATAAAGTTCTTAATTATCATTTCTGATATTATTTTTCATTTCAAAAGTACCACACTGTTGATCAATCAGTTTATTGCCTTTTTGGTACATTTCTACATCAATCATCAATTGGCATACGAGATTGCGATTAAATAGCTATGCATTTTTAGTTATTGTTAAATAAAGTGAATAATAATTTATCACTCACATAGCTATCGATTTTTGTTTACGTTTATTTGAACTCATAAGTTTGCTAGCTTAAATCTGGACTTTGATCATCATTTGAAACTAAACTGCATTTCTCAATCTGGGATATAACGATGATTATTTGATGTTGCCTTTGATGCTAAGCAGCAATTAATATCAATTAGTAGTATTTTTAAACAGCCAATTATTTCAATGTCATTTTTAATACCTACATACATCGTTCATGATTCATGATAGACTGAACCTTATTTCTGTTAAGAGATACCATTTGCCTTCCTAACAAATTATATATGACACATCAATATAAATCAAACGAAGGGATAATGTATTCTAAAACGTGTTTGAAAGATATGATATATCTATCAGTTTCGTGATCTTTCTAGACTGTTATGACCAAATACCAACAATAATAACATAGTTTTCCACACCAATATTTAACCCTAAGTTTTCTTCTTTTAATTGCATTGGTGTAACAATTACCCATTGATTGAAATTTAACTCCATTACAGGTTTGACCGTTAAAGCTAAATACATTAACTGTTCAAGCCTTCTATATTAAATGTAATTTTTTCAAAATAGGATAAGCATGCCATTTGACTGTTAGATATAATATCTTGGAATTGTTAATCCCATTCATCTGAGTTCTCAATAGAATCTAGATTTCAAAGTTTATTCAAAACTTTTGAGAAAACATGGTTTCTCAGTAGTAATGAACAATTTTCATTATTCTTGAGTTTCTTAAAGTATTATTTGTATCATCCTACTTAGAACTACATTTTGGAAGAGTCGGTCACTAGAATACTAGCTTAATAGTAAGTTTATTCTTACAAGCGGGCACAAAACATAAATTCTCATCTCCTGTAAAACCACTTTAAACTTCATTTCGTTCTATCGCACACGTATGATTTTGTATCCACAATAATATAAGATTTTTTTAGGATTGCATGCTAATTTTAATCATCATTTTACAGGCCCAAACTATGAGGGGATCCAAGAAGTTTGGGGTAACTATCATTCATAGATTAGGATCATGTCTTTACCGATGTGTGTTGAACTAATCTGTTCCACCTGTAAAGGTATAACTATCTACATTCTTATACATTTCAAATTAATTTTCATATAATATACAGAAATATATGTATAGAGCTAGCCAAAACATGAAACATAAGAATTATGTGCATGAGCTTAGTACTTCAAATAGCTTATATGTATTCCATTGACATTTATGATTGTAATGTACACAACTAACATTGAGTTCAAAGTTGATCACATGTGAACAATCGAATTTATTTTTGTTTCTTCATTTATTTATATGTGGGGTTCATTTGCTAGATCATGTGGTACACCAAGTTGTGAATGTATATATGTTTCTTCTCTTTGCCCTAGAGTAAAATTCGAAAACATATCTCCAAAATAAGCATTTATGGATATGCATAATATGTGTGTGTCATATGCACTGATCATGATTCAAAGGTAGCATTAACTAAGTCCGGACTTGATTAAAATGTGTTATAAGTTATAAGTTTGAGTTATACCTATTGTTAAAAGCTAATGAAAGAACCAGTATTACACCAACTATTTGAATACATTTTGTTGGTTAGTAGCACTTAACAATATAACATGCTTTTACTAATTTTCTACTGGAGAAAGACTATATTGAATCCAACTATCAAATGTCCCACCAAATCGGAAGATGAATCATGAGTTTGAGCATTTGCTACACTTTTAATTGGAATGATTCAACTAGGGAGCATGTTTTCTTCAACATTTTCTAATTGCTTCTTTTTTAAGATTGTATTTAGGGTCTTTGCACTTGCCCAAGGATAATCTGCACTCCTGAAAACTGTATTGTTGGGACTTGCACAAAGCACATTTATTCAAAGTCATTGTATTCATACTTTTTTTAAATATTACATATCAAGCTAACATTTTAATGAACAATTACGTTATCCATCTATTTTTCCAATATCGAATAGATAACAATATATTGTTACAACATTTGCATCTTTTTTGTAAATGTCTTCATGTGAACCTCCATTTTTATTTTTATTTCAGGGGTTTGGTTAAATGTTTTAGAAAGCAACATTGAAGGACCAATCATTACAAATTACTTATGTGCTTTATTTCTTTTCTACTTTGCTTATCTTCTTATTCAAATGAGTGGATTGTGTCATTCATATGTTGAATATAGAGCAATCATAACTCCATGATTTACATTCTAATCGGGTAGCATTTTGGATGATTTTGGTATAATTTAGTTCATTTGAATATTTCACGTTGATCAAAAGTCTACAACTTTATTTGGTTGTTATTTTTTGTCTTAAGTTATTTTCAAAATAATATCTTTTCAAAGGCCAAGCTTTATAGCCTTCCATGTTACATAGTGGAGTGCCTCTGTATTGCTTCAGATTGGTAAGTTTTGCTCATTGTTAACATATAACTAGCAGGGCAAATCCATTTTATGTGTTATTTTTACCCTCTAACGCTTTAATGAACTATAACTGTAAACAGTGGACAAAAAAAGCATACATGTTTTGAAAAAAAATAGGTACAATTTTTTAAATTTCTATTCACAGGCAAACCAAGATTCAACTCGACCACTACGACATTCATCTACAAAAATCTGGATTTTGCAGAGTCAAAAAATTAACCAGCACATGCCACATCAACTTACATCTCCGTAAGCGGCTACTAACCTACAATTCGTTCATAGCCTGAAGATGAGATGGCTATTGCTGTTGAAAAAATATGGAATAAATGAAGACATCTAATACGCCAGCTACAACATATGAAGTGCGTGAATGTGAAAACCCAGCTAACTTATAGTATTGTTGCAAATTACAAATAATAACTGCCCATTTGTAATAAGTAATGATGCATCATGTAATAGGGATGGGATTACTCTGCAATCCAACAAGATTTGGAGAGGCAAATAAAAGAGTGTGAGAGCTAATGCCTTACCATAGTGATAAGCTATGGAATTGTAAAATTAAGGTAATTTCAACATCCTACTTTACAAAAAGATAGCAGAGTGTCAATTTAGTATCTGAACTCTGAACCCCTTCCATGCATAGGTCACAGTTATGTTTGACAGCTCCAGTGCACGAGTGCACATTGACAGCAAAGCTCCTACAATGTGATGTCTACCTACCACTTTAAAAATGTTGAAAACTAGCAGCAACTGAAATTATCATGTTACCTCATCAAATGTGAGTACTTTACATCTTTGTGATTATTTTTATATTCCCTCTTTTTCACCTATTTTCTCCTTAATATTTGTTGTGCTCTACCATGTACGATGCACCCCCGCATACAATTTGGCACCAACAAAGTCTGACTACATTGGTTTACCCACTACAGGGCTATGTTAAACCAAATTACATAAGCGAGAAGACCATCATGCACAGGTCCACTATTTAGAACCCACTTCAAACACCAAACATCTATGCCTATAATTTTTTTACCGTCCTAAATCGATAAATAGACCCATCTTATTTTTATCCTTTCTTTTACCTCCACACACCTTTAAAAGCCCAATAAGAAAACATACAAACAAATCTAAGTCATCAGTAATCGACATTAAATGTCATATATTTAAAGTCTACACGTGTCGTTTTTCTTTTTAAGGTTTTTCAGATGGTTCCTATAATGCAAAAGAATTTGCATGCTTATTTCCTTCATGTATCAGCACAGAAACCTCGACCAGGTTTCGAACAAAATATTTGCTTTTACACATTATGACTTTGACTGTACTTTTCCCCACTTTCTAACCATTTGAAATTAGTTGTTTGCTTTGTGACCCACTGCTCTGTAGTGAAATTTGACTTATCAACTTTGTTACCCCTCATGACGATTCCCTCTAAAATACCGGTAACAACTGCATACCATACAGTGTAACCTCATTACTTCCATGTGTTACTATCTACTATGATTTTCAGACCGTTTAATATTACACACAATCCGTAATTTCTTTACCGAATATTTTAAGTTTCCATGTTTTTCAGATATTGTTTACTATAGTTAATCTATTACTGAATTAACTTAAACATATATTTGTTCATCTTATGTTCTTTTGCTCATTGGTTATTCTGTGCCTCCTTTAAAATTTACTATGTATACTCCCTGCATAGCTTTTAATATGTAGACACTACGAAACGTTGTTTTGTATTCTAATTTTTGACGGCATCATGCTTTACTCTACAAATTCGATAACTTTTAACCACTTTGTTTTGTTAACCTGCTACTGCACATGCATGCACAGCTATTTGTGCCAAGGTCACATTGATTATATACAAGCATATCATTATCATTTTGAATACAACATCCACAATATATACGGATATGTTACAAGTCTACTGAAATATGTTCTTAGATGTGCTGTAGAGCATTATTATATCAGTATGTTTTCTAACTATTACTCTACCTTGCAAATTTCATCTAAGGCTACTGAGGTGCACTACCACTTATTGAACTGCGGTGTTCAATGGAGATGGATAAACTCCCTGAAGAGCTTTACTTGCGCCACTAGCTTCCTACAATATAAATTTTAGTTTAACTACATGGACGGTTATAAAGTACTTGAATTCATATTTGTGGATGGAACTGTTTAAAACTGTTAATAGTTACGTGTTAAATAGTTATTTTAATGACTATCTGATTAATAATTTTTTTATGTATTTGTACTGTTTAAAACTATTGCCTGTGTAATTTTCATGTTGTTATAATGTTTTACATGATTGTGGCCCTTTCTATGTTTGACTTTGATGATTAACCTGCAATTGATATAATATTTTAGTTAACATGTTAGAAAATAGTTTCTAGAGAGTGTTATAACATTTATGAATATAACCATTATAAGTGATGTGATTATTCAAAATTGTTATCAATATATTTATTTCTCTTACTTCATTGGTTGTAAAGATGATGGAGAAGAATCCAATTATCTAGGTTGCATGAATATATATATATATATATATATATATATATCAATTGTTTTCCATACTTTTCTTTGTTTAGATTACCTTCACATCATTTCTTTATCTGCTTATAAAAATTGAAATGGATGTATTCAAGTGTTTAGATGTCAGGATGTTTGAAAAGTCATTGTATTCAAATACGAATGTTTCATGCATGAGATCTCCTTCCATCTTTATAAAACAACATTATGCATTTTGATTTTGAAGTGGTCTATTTTTCAAGTCGTTGACAAAAAGCTTATAGGATGCGACCGTGTGCGTAGCACGGGTTCGCACTAGTTCAATACAGAAAGATGACTAATAAGTTCTTACATATGTCAAATTGTCAACATTAATGTGAAAAAGAGTGCACAAAACATTTCGATCATCACAATGTCAGAAGGTACTTGTATTATGCTGAATTGAATAATGGCACTATTGTGTGCTCTCATTTAAAAAAAATTGATTTATGTTTCCTTAGCACATTTCTTTTGCCAGTCGAAACTAATTCTTTCCGGCCATCTCTTCCTATTTTTCTCACTTTCTAACTGTTTCAACTGCACTGAATTTGTTTTAATTTATCACCGTCTTCAAATGACGAATTTGGTACTTCAACTTTACATTTATTTTCTCTTCATAACCCTTACCCAAAATTCCACACGTTATGTATTCTCCATTCCTTGATCTCCCCCATCTCAGTAACAAATTGCAACTGAATTTTGTTTTTTCTAATATCATATCTATCTTATCATTAGATCCATATACCACTTCCGAGGTAAATTATCTTTATTTTTCTTACCTATTGTGTAGCGTTAAAGTCAAACCATTAGTCATTTCTTTATAACCTTAGCTTTACATGTGCACAATTTAGATCTGATGTTTTTGGTCAGTTTATGCCTTTAGCTGGAAGAGATTGTTCGTAATATGAGGTAACTCGATTATTCACTGCAATTGAGGTATTCATCCGAGTTATCGAACAATTGTATCACCATTAAGTTCTCCCTCCCTCCTTCCCTAAAATGGACGTGAATGTGGAAATTTTATTTTGAGTGACTGTATTTTCTTAGTTTTAACCGAGTGATGGGAGATAAAATTTATGTAACTATTTTTTTTATAGTGCTAAGCAAGGTCTATGGTTTGGATACTATAAATCGAAAAATTAGCATTGATTATTTGATGTTCAGGTTAATTTCACTTTATGATTTTATATTTTTATTATACATATAATAACAATTTAACCTTAAACACAACCATAGAGCAATTTAACTTTCAATAATGTACATGAAACGCAATGTGATAAATGTAACGACCTGTAATTTAAAAATAAAGAAATTTAATAAGATTGTAGAATTTAATATTGTGTGAAATTAAAATTTATGGTTTATAAATTGAAAAAATTATTAGAATGTAATTTAATAATGTGGATTTAATGTAATTGATAACTGTTTTAATGTCACCTCAATTAATTAAAACAATTGTAAAGTTAATTATGTTTAAATTATAAATAAAAAATAAATTCAACGTTGTATTAAAAGAGAAATTATATATAATTAACTGAAATTTGTTTATATAGAATGAATCAATAAGTGGTAAGTAATTTATCAACCTTTGTTTGTAAACAATAGGTTAATAGAGGTGAATTATTGATGTATAACAATTGATTCATTATCATCTTGATATCTAATCTATTTGAAATTAATTATAAATCAATTGGAATTAATGTAATTAAATATTATAGTTAATTTTTAATAAGATGATAATGGTTGAATATTAATGTAATAAAATGAAACTAATGTTAATTATATTCATGGTAATAGTTGATTTAATAATAAGAGTGAAATCAAAATAAAAGAATTTATTGGAATTTAAAATTATAGTAAAATAGATTTTATTCCTATTGTAATTTAACATTAAAATTTATATAATATTTAAATATTATATTTAACATGGAAACTGCATTGTAAAAGATTATTAATTTTCGTGTAATTAGAAGCGATGAAAATTGTTGATTATTAAATTTGAAATTTGAAAGTGATTCAATTAATCTAATAATAATTTATTTAATTAACATAAAAATTTGCCATTTTCACCAATGTCTAATATTTCGATGAAACCAATTTCATCGGATCCATAATAGTGAATTATTATAGAATTTCAAGTTTCATAGCGATCGGACTTACCGTTTGATCGTGCGGGCTCGAAAGGTGTAAAAATCAATTTATAGAATCTAATTGAATAGAGTCTGATTTTGAAAGCTAAATTCTATATACGTTTGAATTAAGGATTGAAATTAGTTCCATTGAGTTTAAAAATATCGAAAACCTATATTTTGATATATTGGATGTCCTACTTTCATTTCGAAAACGGAACAGGCTTTTCGGGTCATGTTATCGTTTAGAACCACTACAATCTGTCCATTCTTTCTTATCTATATTTTTTCATATAAATAGATTTTTTTCTCTAACCCTAGCAGCCTTTTGTTATTTCTGTATGTACTGTCATCTTCAGTCCATCTGCTTCTTCCTCCTTCCCAATGGCTACAACTCCAAATGTGACGACCGCCCATGACCCCTGCACCGAATCTAGAGATAGAGCGCTGTAAAGTGTGCCAGGCGACCATGGACGATTGTCAAGGTAAGATTTAAAACAACAGAATCTATCGTATTACTCACAGCGCATGGACAAAATACAATAGAACATATGTATAGTGAAGCTTTACAGAACAAAATGACATCATATAAACTCCATAATAGTTGAGTACAAGCATCCACATAGTCAATACATCAAGCCTCACTACATATCTCTCAGAGAATACAAAACAGCGGAATATCCAGTACATATAATAAGAAGATAATATGCAACCCTCAAGCTCGTCTTCGATATCAGCATCGTGAGAAGAGAACAGCACCTGTCACCTGCTACCTAGTCCGCCCGTCCCAAAATGGACGAACAGCCCAAGGCAATAAGAATTAAAGACATAAAGCCTTGAGTCAGACAACAGTCTTAGTGAGCGGTAAATTAACTAACAACATACCAAAAGAACATAAAGGAAAAGGAATAGGAATACAACCCTCCCACTCCAACCTCATTCTACAGTGATAGCCCCCAGACACACACTAAGCAGAAGCAAACATAGCAGAGCATACAATTTAAAATAAAGCTACTATCACTCGAGTCAAGGGCGATGTTTTCCAAGTACCAAGGCCTAAATCAGATAAGCACCCAAAAAATACCGCTCTTGAGTCCGAATGACAACTCAACCAAACATCCATGACTCTGGCTATCACTGTTATCATTGCTTCGATATCACCGTTAATTGAATGACCGGCACATTCTTTCAGCCGTCCGTCAAGGGCTAATGGAAACCCCGGTTCTAGACATAACTCCCGCACGTCATCGCAACCCGTGCCTAGGACTATCGAATCTGCCCAGAGTACTCGACCTTCAACAGTTGGTCGTTGGGACTATCGAATCCGCCCAAACGTACTCTTGCTTAGAGCTTGCTAGAACCTTCAACAACGATGTTATCCAAACCTCCTAGTCATCCTCCTCGACAACTATTCTCAAATCCGTTCATTATCCTCAACTCGAATCATATCACCGAGTTATCAACATGCTTGGAATGATCCCGTCTGGATTAGACCAAGTCTTCGTCACATGATTGCCTCGCTTCATTACATCCTCGCAAGGCCTCATCTCAACATCACATCATCAAATCTATGCATAAGAGCTTCATCATCCCGCTACATATGCCACGAGCAGCTTTCCCAATTCAAGAGCCTTTCCCTTAGCTTTTGAATCACCTTCGATCTAAATCTAATCATCAATCATCTAGTTCATAACAATCAATCAAATCAAACATCAATCCAAGCAATCAAGCATTCAAAAATGATCTAAGTAGACAATTATAACAATAATGGCATTTTCGTAATTAAAGAGTTGAAAGTCCAATAAGCATGAAAACATGGATTATATCTCTACAAACTTGATGAATGAACTTGCATAGGTTAACATATGATAAAATGGATGTAACATCATCATGAACAATGGATCTATATGGATCTACACTTTGGATGAAGAAAATGCATGGAAATCTCTATTTTAACACCAAATCGAGCCAACAATCCGATATACTCCTTTGGATCCGTGTGAGAGATAATCACCACTCACCAAATCACCTAAACAACCACAAATCTACACGCTTTAGATCTGGACAGCGAAGGATCAAGCTTGATCTATCACGAATCCGCTTCAAACGAAGAAATCTCTCTTGAAAAGATGAAGATCTTCAATCTAAGCTCTTGAATCTTCAATCTTGATCTTCGATTTGGATGGATGGAAGCACTAGATTAGAGTGGAGAAAAGAAGTGAAGAAGTGTAGAAGTCGAGCTCTCAAAATGGCAGCACTTCGTCGCTTCAAAATCCGGATCCCAAAAATGAAGAGAAGCTCTCCTATTTATAGCAGAAAATACCTTAAGTCGTAACTCGTCTGCCCTCATGAGTCGTCTACGACTTACGACTCAACACCCTACGACTTAACTTCTGGCTTCAACGACTTAACACACTTCTGCCTATGACTCATGATAAAACAGCTATCTCCTAAGTCGTCTCCGACTTATAGCATGCGCCTACGACTCACCAGACCCCCTGTCTACGACTTAAATGTGCACGCCTTACTTGGTTAGACGACTCAACTAGTAACTCGTATACGACTTATCACAAAGGCTACGACTCATCCACTTGCGCGAGTTATCACCTACGCGCGACTCAACAGCTTACGACTCATCCCTTAACTCGTCCACGACTTAACTGGTTAGACGAGATAACCCATTCTACGACTTATCAAACAACAGGGATACGACTCATCAAATAACTGGGTACGACTCATCAGATAACTGGGTACGACTCATCAGATAACTGGGTACGACTCATCAGATAACTGAGATACGACTCATCACCTTAACTCGGTCACGACTTAACTGTCACAACTTAAGCCTTATCTCGCCCAGTCCTTAAGTCGCGCCTACCCCCTTAAGTCGTTCAAACGACTTATCCTTACACCCTTAACTATCCAAATCCCTGAGTCACTCCTATCCCCTAAGTCGTATACGACTTACGGCTTACACTAAGTCATTCACGACTCAGGACTTAGCCATTTTTGCTAAAAATCTGAAATGGCTCAAAAATGCTAAAATTCCAGATTTTGTCGAACTTGTCGATCCGTAAAAATACGGGTCGTTACACCAAAACCCTAATTTCAATTTCAAATTCAAATCAAAATTCAAACTCCTCAAACTTTGTCATATTATATATCATTGGAAAGCTATCTATGAGTGCAATCAACTACAGTAGTTCATTTTTCGATTCAAATCATCGTTTGCTAGAAATCGATGATCTTTTTTAGCCGTCCATTCTAGGGTTTTCGATCCAACAATGGATCGTTGACCGTTTGACGATCGGAAAGCAGCATTTGGAAGAGGGAGTTGAGCAAGTCACAGATCTGGTGGTTGTTTGTATCCAGCATGTCATGGTTCGCCAGAAGTCGTGGCTAAACCTACGGCGGCGGAGCAAATGGTGGAGGTGGTGGTTGCCGCGTCTGAGGTGAGGGGCGCGTGAATGAGGGCTGCTCAGTGGTTCGACCTGATCGAGGTGTAATGGCGTGTAGGCAGAGGTGATTGGAAGGGAAGGTGGCGGCTGCTCAACGATGGTTGCGTGCATGTGGTATCGAGATGGCTGCTAGGGTTTATGGGTAGAAATTACCTTTTTTCCCTTCAACTTTATTTTTTATTTAAATTGAAAATTTAAGGCCCCGATTGGTTTACTATTTTTTGTTTTGTGTTTTCGTCTAAATAAAAATTCGCATTTATTATGTATGATTGAAAAACACACAATTTTGAAAAATTAAATTAACATAGAAAATAGAAAACAAGTTTATTTTATTTTTCGTGTTTTGAGACATAACAAAAGGATGGAAAACAATTCATCTCCTCCATTTTGCGTCCATCATCGCGATGGCTAAGAATTGTAAAAAGTTTCCCACAATTTCTTGTATCTTGTAGTGTTTGTTGAAAACACAAAACACAAAACTCAAAATGAAACCAAACGGGGCCTAAACTTCTAACTCAAATAACGTTTTCTTACGAGCTCGAATTTGAACGAAATTTTCTCCGTTGCGATCGTATTGAAATTCGGGACATTGTGGAACTGGTTTTGTTAGATTCTAAGACAATTGAAATTTCGGGCTTTAATTGGATTTTAAATCAACGAAAAATCAAAGGTGGGTGTTTTAACCTACTCACAACTACTAAATCATCCTATGTTGGTTAAATTAAACCTATGATGTAATTAGAAATTTATTGATTGTTGTTTGGTATTTTAAATTGTTATTTAAATTTAATTTAAATTTACTAGCAATTTTAAATTAATATTGAAAATTAAATTTTTTGTTAAATACCTGATTGATAACCAGTTAATTGTTGTGATTGATGGATTGATTTGGTTGATGATTGTGATGGATGCTTAATTGTTGAAATTTTTGGATCATTTGATGTTATGTTTATTTATATGTTGTTATCACACGGCAAATTCCCTTAGTTATTGTTAGGAAAATCACTATAAGTTGAAATGATACATACCCTAACGATCTTATAGATTAAGAAAAAATCGTTATGCGTTGAAATGATAAACTCTAGCAATTTTATGGATTTTGAATTTATTGGGGATTACAGGTTGAAATGATATATACCAGTAAATTTAAATTAATTGCGGTTTGAAATGATATATATCCGTGCCACTTGACCATTGGTTAGAAAATTATATACGGACGTCGGATTGGTTAAATTAAATGATTTTAAATCCTTAAATTTTGAATCTAATTAAACAATGATATTATGAAATAAAAATTAGATTATATAAACATAATTATTTTCAAAATCCAAGTTTTTAAAATGTTGAAATTGAAATTGGTTTAAATGAATTATTTAAAGAAATTTAAATTGGAATCTTGAAGGTGAATTTTGAAATATAAATGAAATTTTCAAAATTGAGTTATTGAAAATGTTTGAATATTTATGCTTTAAAACTTTTTGAATTTGAAGTTGTTTGAATTTTAAGTTCAAACATAGATTTGAAATTGATATAGATTGAAATGGTTTTAATGAGAATTTGAATTGGAAGATTAAAATTGAGTTTTGTTGATTTGAAATCTGGATATAGTCCAGATTTGTTGAAATGGAAGGAATAGTTTGATTTGATATTATGTTCAAATTTATTATTTTAATATAAAATATTTAAAAATCTATTATTTTAAAATTCAGATTATTTAGATTTTCAAACTATTTACTATATAAACCATTCCAATAATCCAACCATTTTATACTAAACTATTTTAATTGTTTTAAAACCATTAAACGATTTAAACCGTTAAACTATTTTAAACTATTATAAACTATTTTAATACATTAACTATTTTAATTTATAAACTTTTTCTAATATATTAACTATTTTAATTTGTAACCTATTATTAAATTATAAACCATTTTAATATACATTATTTCAAATTTATAAATAACTTTTGTTATATAAACTATTTTTAATATATATAACCTATTTTAATATATAAAATATTTCCAAAGTATAAACTATTTTAATCTATAACCTATTTTTAAAATATAAATTATTTTTAATATATAACTATTCCAATATATATACTAATTTCAATATTCAAACTATTTAAAGTTGGAACTGTTATGATTTAGATTTAATTGATTTAAATGCGAATATTTCAATATGATGGTTTAACTTATTTTGTGGTTATGATTTTTGAAAAAGATTATGATTTAAAGTGAATAATGATTTCGAAAGCGAATATGATTTCTAAAGTGATATGATTTTGAAGCGAATATGATATTTTGATGTCAATTATGAATCAGTTTCGGAAATGTAAAAGAACAAATAAGTGTGAAATAAGCATTTGGTTGTTAAAGAGACCGAGATCGGATATTGTCATACTCTGCCAATACCAAAAACCACTTCAACAATTGTGCACATGGTGGAAAATCCAGAATGGAGTAGGATGGTTTGGGGAACGCTGCTATATGAGGTATGAACGTAGCCCTGACCCGCTCGGGGCGGCTTGATATGACTAAAACAGGAGCCACACCGGGCCAAATGGGGTCGCACCCCCGATCGAGCATGCTTCTTCAATACCCTATTTATTATTTTATGATTGACTTGGTGGCCACCCCTCGATTTGATTATGGGAATGTGTCTCGAGGTGAATGGTAGTAGCTGTTATGCGTTACCAACAGTCGAGATCCGCAAAACGATAGTATCCTAACCTGAACATTGCCTTGTCATATGCCTTATTGTGCTCACTATGAGTTTGGTTTGTATCGTACACTATGGAGTGCCCTCTGATAGCCCTCCAGTTTACGGAGGAATTACGGTACTGTATAGGCTACGACATTTATAAAAATGTGTTAAGGGTGATATGGATAACGCTTTAACGCTATTTTAATACTTTACGTTACTGTAGACATATTATAACAACATATTGTACTGTATATAGATAGTTTGATGTATCCTTAGGAGAAAGACACCTGAACATCTCTTAAGTTATTGCACGTACGTGAGACACTGGATAGAAGATGTAAAATTTTGTAAACATCTCTGACGCCGTTACACTCATATTTACTTATTTTGATTTAACTTACATAAGATCTTTTAGTTCTGACTCGAGTATTTTTTCTTTTCATTACGCTCGAATTAGTCTGAGCTTTTTAGTGTATTGAAGACCATTTTATTTGGAGGATGAAGACGCAGATTAGTCTACTATTTATTATTATTATTTTACTACATCATGTTGTTCCGCTGCATTATTTGTTTCTTCCTGCTATGTATAACTTTGATATAATCAAATGTTATTTGTAAAACAGCTTCATGAACTATTTATTTGGTTATTATATTTTGTCATTCTGTTGCAAGATTCTGTGTTTTGTTTTTTCCCCTTCCTTTTCTTATTTACCCCATAGTCATTCTTCCTTTTGAATGGTTTGGATTTGACATGTCTGGTTTATTATCGATTTAACCATCCAAAAAGGTGGGTCGTTACGAGTGATATTAGAGCCAAGTTTAGCAATAACCTTAGCTTTGTGGGCTGACTCATTAAATATAAGATAGTAATACCCTAGAATGAGTTTGTCTGAGTGGATATGTATGAGAAAGCGTACTATTTAGTGCTATAAAATGTTTTTATAGTTTTACACGAAGCTACGCATTTTATATAAATATACATAGTTTTATATGAAGCTGAGTTGACTAATATATATTTTGTTGTTCAGGCTAGCTGTTAATTTACAACCATTTCAGAAGCCATTTCTGATGGGTATCGCTCGGTAATCAATAGCTAAAATGCATGTATATTTTGAAAATATCTTCTTTATAATAGGTTTAGCGACAATTGGGTTATATAGCTAAACATACATATTTACTTCCCAATATAGAGCAACTTTAATGAAAAATGGAGGATCATATAATGACATGTCGTCCGTTGATCCAAGCCCATATATCTTCGGTAAGTGCACTATGCATTTGAATCAAGGTTCAAAATTTTGTTTTCTGTTCCGGCCATTGAAAATTCTAAGATTTCCGGTTCCATTTTGGAAATTCCGAAAGTTTCGCTTTGATTCTGGTTTTCTAATTACGGTACTTTTTTGCTTTAATTTGCTATATACGTTAATAAATATCCAATACTGTCATAAATTTATAGTACATTTTTTATATTATATATTAAACTACACACTTTAATTAAAAATCCATTGTGTAAAATCTGTATTGTTCATTTGAGATTTTAAATCTTTGATCAATTTTGAAAATTTTGAACTTCTCTTATTATGATTCGATGTAAACTAACCAAAGTATAACAACTTTTTTATGAAATTACATAATTTCTTCTCCATTTATTTATTGCCCTGATTAATTTTTTTTCTTTTTTAATTATTATAAATTTGTTGTATTTTTTTATTTTTTCATAAGTTTTTTTCAATATTTGAAAAGTAAATCCGAAATTTAGACCAGAACTGGAATTTTGACCGGATTCCGTTCCGGTTACGAGTGGAACGAGAACTGAATCATCGGAACTAATGGAATTCCGTCTGAATTTCGAACCATGATTTGAATACATATGATAATATTTAAGTGCAGCGAACATTTTGCGCCTAGTTTGCGTCTACTATAAGCTAATCATTTCTATTACCAAATGAAATTGTTCTATAACAACGATTAAGCAACTCTACAGTAATATACAGCAACTCTACAACAATTAACTAAAGTAATAAACTACTAAAATATCATATATTGTCAAATAAGCTCTTGGGAACAATTTTAGGTAAAATTATTTACTTAAAAACGAAGCTATTATAAACTGTTGCATTTGCCTTTTGAACTAGAAAATAGGGGGGAAAGGGCACATGTAAATCATATTTTTTAATGGGTTCTAGTTCAAACACACATTAAGTTATTAATGCTCAAACTACGTTAAATCACTATAAGATGATGTCCTAACCATCAACGTTGTACCAAAAAAGTGAGTAGGATGCAAACTTTGAATTGGAAACTTCTTCCATCATTTCATATTATATAACTCTATATAAAAGTGATAAAGAAGGGAACAATATAGGACATCACAGGTTTGTAAAAGACACTTATTCTCGTTATCTAAAACATGACAAAATATGGAAAAGTAAGCACCTGTCATGTTAAACACACAGTTATCTACCTATAATAATTTTTTGTTGTTGTTGTTGTTGTTACTATGTTCTCTATCCTTAAGTTTGGCATGTCTTCATATAGTTGAAATAAGAAGAAAATAATCTACAGGAAGTGAGACATGAAGTAAAAAATGAAAATAATCTAATGGGTTTCAAATTTTTTGCTCCTAAAATTATTCTCTAGAGAATGTAGTAGCTAGCTATGATAATAATTTATTGGTAGTTACAGGTATTTAAATTTTTACTAGTTAAAATTTTGGTAAAATAATCACTTTTGGTTTAATTTATTTTAGTAGTTTGTGCATATAGTAGGGTACAGTTGGAATTGGTATTTTTGTTGCCACCGTATGATGTGAATGCAACATTCTACATTTCACAGTTTTAGACATAGATTGTCCTCTTATCTAAATCTAAACATTAGTCATATTTTCACTGAAACAACTTAGAAAAAATTAAAAATAAAGTCTAACATAAACTTAGCCATAATTTGACAATCATTACACCTCCTACTGCTCTTAATCACTATAATCGCTTTAATTTTACTGGTATTTACCCATCTGTATGTAAACACATCCCAATCTCTTCATTTACAGATTATTACTCACAATGCAACTTGTACCAGACACATCTTAATCTCTTCGTTTCATTCATCAACTGATACAATTCATAATATATCTCGCCTATGTCTTCATGTTGCTTTCCTTCCAACACAAACTCATGTACGTTATCATGGATTCTGATCCAATTCCAACCCGCTTTACTTTTCGACCCATTCTCTTCATTGCAGTTTTATAATGTACACATATACATTATAATAGTTATTTTTCACTCAACCAATAACACTGTTTACTCACTTCACTTAATTTATGAAAAGTAACTTTGTTATAGCACATTCAATTCAAACTTTGTAGTGCCTAATCATGGAACAAAATAAAATCTAGCTTTTTTCAATATGATGTCAATGAGAAAATTTGAATTCCTAGAACAAACATAGAAAGTGAAGCGTAGTAGGGGTAAAATTATAGTAAGTTATGCAACTTTTTCTTGAAAAAAAAAACAAAGAAAAAAAGGACCTTTTTCTCGTCAACCGTAAGAGCTTGCAGCAGTGGCAACTGGGGCTTGAGTGACCGCCGGAAATCTGAACGCCACGATTTCATGTGCCACCTAGAGTAGAGGATGCGATGAGTGCCGCCTAGAGAAGTAAGACCTGATGTTCACCACCGCCTGGAGAAGAAGGAGATGGATGTTGAACCGTCATTGGTCCATGATGGTCGCGACGGTTGCGATGAGAGCCGTAGTCGTGAGATTCCAACCCTAGATGTTCATAACCAATGTGTTGAAAGTTCATACAAAAAACTATTTATTTTCAGTAACACTTTGTTAGGTAAGGTAAATTGTAAATTTAGTAAGTGTTAGAAATTGTGAAATAAAAAATGTTGCAAAAATCACAAGCGCATGAAGATAAAGAAGATAACAACAATAAAGATGATGAGAACACAGAAGGATATAAAATAAATGACAAAAATACTGAGGCCAATAAAAACGAAGAGAAAAAGAAAACTGCACATGAACAAGAATTGGAAGATCAAAGCAGAAAAGAAACTGAAAATGAAAAATATGCACGATGAATGAAATGGACGATAGTGATGAAACAATCTTCAGCGATCATACCAAAAATACCAATGGAAAAAGAAGAGCAATGGAAGGATGAAAACAAAATATGAAACATCGGTTGAAGAAAAAAAAAGGTAAAATGTTATAAATAAATAAATTTACTAAAAAAAATTAAGCATGACAAATATTTGTCAAGTAAATATTTGTCCGGCAAATATTTCTAGACATTTAGCAAAATAAAATATTTAACAATCCAAAACTTTTGACAAACTAGGTGAAAACTTAGAAAATTCGATGATGAATCAAAAAGTTTTCGGTGGTGGAGAGGACATAAATCTGGAAAAAGTTGCTTCTTTAAAGTAAAATGTATAATATCCAAATACATAAAAATTTTACGTCGAAAATATTTGTCTCGCACATGCACACACATATGCTACGTACCCAAAGATTTGACAAAGAATCTTTTATTCAAAGATAATTATTTTCACAAAATATATTCGTAAAATTATATATTATAATTACTTATTACCACAAACGACAAATTTAACAAAAACTTATTAATAAAGATGCTGAAAAAGAAAGAGAAAGGAAATAAAACAAAAGGAAAAAGGCTCTTCGAAGGATAAAGGTAAGATATCAACAAGATTATTCCATACGTCAAATATTTGTCGCTAATTATACCTTTATTACAGAGATTCAAGAAAAACCGACACTGGATTCTCTAACTTTAAAATTACTATAATCTAGTCAAATTCAGGACAATATAAAAAAAGAAATTCAAGAAGATTTGGGGCAGAAGGAAATAAAAAAGTACCACTAAAAACGGTAAATCTTCTAATCCAAAATGTAATTTCTAAAAAAAAGTTACATAAAATATTTGACATATACTAATTATACAATCATAATGGATAATCAAAATAAAGAGAGATCTGGAATTGACTACAAATAACTTGCTAATATTAAGTGAAAGCCAGGAATATAAAACACTCAAAAAAGTGGCTAAATCTCATAAAATCAAGATTGAATGTGAAGAGGAAAACTTGAAAAGAAATAAAATGAAATTTTCTCCTCGTAGAGGTAGGGGTACGCCCTAGGGGCAATTATGCAATTTGTTATATACCTAATCTATGACCCGTCTTGTTCATAATAAAGTTGTTTGGTTTCTATTATATACTTTGTTATATACTAATATAATTAATTAAGAAATTAATTTGAATTATATAAAAAATAAGAAAAATATTAAGTGAGATGCTATATTATTATAGTTGCAAATAGCTAAAATCGTGGGACTAATCAAAATATAAAATAACATTTTGTTTTAAAAATCAAGATGATTTGAGAAAGATATCAATACATCCAATGAAACTAGAGTATGTAGTGCTTCCCAAATATTGGATAGTGTATTATTCATGACCGAAGTGGGCATTAAGGGATAACGTAGTGGTAGTTATTAGAAAACTATGGAATGACTCACTCGAGAGTTTCATGTATAACTAAGGTCAAACATGATATCTCAAAGTGATAATGTCACACAATTTCCTTGACTTGAGAATGCTATGGAGCTTCAATGTGGATATTCCACTTTAATTATAGTTAAATTATAGAGATCCATCAAGTGCTTATAATTGAGTTTGAGTTGAAGGATTGGAAGTGGATTACTATACAATAGAGAACTCGTCTCCTAGGTTACATAAAGTTAGTACCACGATCAATTGTAGTGAACTAAAAGTTAAAATCAAAGTCTTTGGTCATAGCAGTACGATTAATAATAAATATTACCATTGAACCAATAATTTTGTTTAATGACTAACCAAGATGAATGTGGATTATGTTGGAATTTGGACCAAAATCAAATTTCATATGTCCTAAACTGGTATGGTGTTGGTGAAGAGAATTGGTGTAAACAATCGTTACTAAAAGATACTTCTTACATTATAAAATTGAATTTTACCAATAAAGATGTGTGACGATGAATTCGGCCGAAATGTCACTCCACTAGCCAAGGTGATAAACGAACGTTAATATTAGAATACTTCGATATTAATCAAACTAATTTACACATGCGAGTTACACAACCACATTGATAGATTCTCCGAAATACCACATGGTTGAATTGATTTATAAAGTGTTATAGATTTATTAAATTAATTAATATTTATGAAATATTATTTATTTGATGTATTGGGTGAATTAGTATTTTATGGATGCCATTTATAATTAACTGGGTGCGTATATAAAAGTTATATATACCTTAATCGATATATGATATCGATGCACATTTAAATTTGATTTAACATAATTAATTACAAAATGTTTTAGGAACATTTAAAAGCCCATGGAGGCTTTGATATGATCATACATAGAGGAGGCAAGAGGGTTTTAAAGTTCAAAGTTGGATATAGAATATGAAAGGAAGAGTTAAAAAATTAAAGAAGGAAAATCATTACTTGATTTCCTCTATAAATATGATACTTAACTCATCATTTCCTCTCTTAATATTCCCTTCAAAGCCTAGCTTCCACCCTCCTTCTTCCTCCACTATTTCTAGCAAAAAATAGAAGGAAAAAAAATTAATGGCTCTCACTCACATCAAACAAAATTAAAAGGTGGTAATCCAAGTCGTGGTATAGCTAGGAGCTAGGAGATCGGATTTAGGATCAGATTCATCAATCAGGGTACATTCAAAAGGGAAACATAGCAAAGATATAATCCTCCTAATTTTTTCTATATACATCATGATGTTGTACATCTAGCGGTTTATTTACATTAATGGATTTATATATGCATTTGTTATCCCCTTTATATACATGTGTGTATGGATTTGAAAATTTTATAATTTGTCAACATTTGAATAAGGTCTGAAATTAATGATGATCATCTCTATTGATAACTTTCTTGTTCATTTCTATTTATGGTGGCATTGATTTAAATCTAGATCTAATAGTTAATTTTTTTTACAGGAAAAACAAAACATTATTATTTTGCACAGGCAAGCTGGTTTTAGAGTGGCCATGCACCACTTACAAAAGAAATATAGGTTTGAGGCTAAGACGCCATAACAACTAATAAAAACAACAAAACTAGCTATAGCACAAGAGGTAGGAAACATGCCTACACTGCTAATACAGGCTGCACAAGTAGTTACATATAACTTCCAAGCAGGGAGCATTGCATATAACATTCAAATCTAATAAAAACAAAAATAATCTTAGACCATTGCCTCAAGCACTTCCACTAGATAGCTTTACGACGTAATTCCATGACAGCACAGGTGTGACGACCCGGAATTTTTGAGCAGTTGAAATCGGAATATTTAATTGATTTTAAATATTTAAAAGGTAATTTTAACTTGAATTCACATACCATCAATTATTTGGTAATTTAATTATTAAATTAAATATGTTGAAGTTGGATAAAATGTTGAATCTCCAGTTTTAAACCTGTTAAAAATAATTTGGAGGCTTATGAAATTTATATTGATAACGTTGAAGATGATAGAAGTGTTAAAATCGAATCTAACACTGAATTGTTCAGTTTTGAAATTTAATATCGTTTAAATTGAATTTAAAAATAGCCTTTCAAGGCATAGTCTTGGAATTTGACGAAACCATTTTCATTGGATCCGTAATATTGAATTATTATCGGATTTTAAATTTCGTATTAATTGGAGGTAGTGTGTGAGTGTACGATATTTAAACGAGTTGAAATCTATATTACATTCAATTTAAATTTTATATTTTATATTGGACAATATCAGCTGCATTCTTTCATTTCGAATCAGTGTACACCCACTCCTTTATGCCACCTTTTATCTCTGAATTCAGAAACCACGTTTTCGTTTCATTTATATAAAA
The DNA here is from genome assembly GCA_030737815.1 of Allium fistulosum. NCBI lineage: Eukaryota > Viridiplantae > Streptophyta > Magnoliopsida > Asparagales > Amaryllidaceae > Allium > Allium fistulosum. Next base: position 134,640,093 of record CM060904.1, read on the forward strand.
AAATAAAAATAAATATATAATAATAAGAATAAAGGCTTCCTTTGGAAGCAAATGAACCCCTGCCTTCTTTTTCTCTTCACCCCCGAGCCTTCTTCTTTTATTTTCTTCAGATTCGAGCAAAAAAAAAGAGAAATCGCTCCTCTCCTCTCTCTCATTTAACGTTCAGCTCGATCCTCAAGTTGTTAAACAAAGTTTTTCCTTTTCCTCCATTTACAAATCGAGGCAAATCGTTTTAATAAAAAAAATATAAACTGCTCGAAGAGAAATCGCGGCTATGTTATTCTTCTTTGCCGACCAAATCAAGTTCGAAGGGAATCGAATCGTAAGTCACCACCATGGAAAACGATGGGCAGTAGGACTGGGTGGTTCGAAGTTGGGGACTAATCTCAGATTCTATCGATGTCGACTTGGTCCTCGCGATGGTGAGGAGGGTTCGGCAACGTCAACGCTAGGGTTCTGGAAGGCATGGTTGTTCGACCGGCTGCGACGCTGCGAGATCGCGAGGGTGGGGATTTGGGGAAAACAGGGTCATCAGATCAGTTTCGCGACTCGAGTTGCCGATGGTTGACGCGAAGACAAGCTGGGTGGTTCTTGGGTGGAATTGTAGATAGGGCGATGGTTTTGGGTGGAGGCAGAGGGTCGAAGCGGCGCTTGTCTCATCGTGCTGTCGATGGGTTCGAGCTCGAGATTGTGGGCGTGGGTTAGTCGAGAGCGTCGATCGGGGGAGAGGCAGGCTGTTCGTCAGTGATTTGGTGAAGGTATACTTCGTTCCTAAATTGAGTTATAGTATTTTCTTAGCAGATTTATTTTTCAAATTTAAAACAAATTATATATATACATGTTTGTATAATTAGGAACGGAAGGAAGTTGTATGTGTACAGTTTTGATTTTTACAAAAAGTACAACATTTGTGTTTGATAAAAAAAGATAAGATTTTTACAGTAAATGATTATAAATTTATTCTGTTTTATAAAAATAAATAAAAATAAAATTTGGGGTTGTTTAATTTAAATTTTAGATAGGACATTTTTTTCGATTTATAGGATGATAATAAAGATGATTATTCAATTTTAGAGTTTACTGTAATAAGATAAATTATTTTTATATACAATTTGGATGGGAAATTATAAGTTTAAACTAAATTTTCTAGTCACTTAAATTAATAAATGATAATAAAATTATTTGGTTATTCTAATTACTAAGAAGACTTATTAATGGAATTTAGTTAAAATCAATTTATGAGTATAAAACCAAATGTTTAGTTTAAATTAAATTGTTGGCCAATTTAATTTATTGAATAGTAAATCATTGTAAAATATCTCGAATATTGATAAGAATTATTCATATTTATACAAGGTCAAAAACATTGAGAAAACCCAGGGCAATATAAAAGTGGATTGCAAATGAAAAGCAAAGGTGAGTTAATCTCACTCAGTTAATTTGAATTCAAATTTAAATGATTAAATTTAAATAATTGTTTGAATGGTTGAATTGATTGATGTGCTACAGTCTGATATATTTTGGGATTGGTGTATTGTGATGTGCTAACATCTGTGGATGCAGGGAAACAGGTTGGAGGGATCCAACTTGGTCCCTCAACATATTTTTAAATTGTTTGTTATTCTCTGTTACGATTATTTGGATATTCTATGATGGATTATACCGAAATATTGGATGTTATGGTTGCATGGATATATTCTGGAACTCTAAGTTATCAAATCATATAGCATTGGATTTTTGGAAAGAAAATAAAAAGGAGTGAATTTCTAAGAAGATAATTATAAAGAATGTAAATAAATTAAAATGATTTGGATGATTATATTAGTGTTTTCAAAATGCCAATTACTAAATTCTGTATGGAAAGGAATTTGTGAATAAACGGAAGGTTAATGAATTTTAACTTTAGTGTTATTATTTAAAAGACGAAAGCATTCATTTTAAATTTACAAATTAAATGTTGAAACGAATAAAGTAGGAATTGGGAAAAGCTGAAATATGTATATGTCATTTAAGGATTTAAAATCCAATGAAAAAATAATAATAATAAAGTCCACAATTACCAAATTCTGAAATGAATTGAGTAAACAAGAAGTTTATTTCAAATGGAATAAATTGGGAATCAATTTGGAAAATTGATTTCAGTAATTGAAGTTGGAATTCTCTCTGGATACCCAAGTACGTTTCCAAAGTGAATTTTTAAATATAAGTTAGTAGTCATAAAATTTGTTTTAAAAGGGTATGGTTGGAAAATTTATTATTTCTAATATTTAAAGTCTAAAGTAAGTATTTCCTTTTAATTTATTATAGTTGTAATCATTTAAAAAGTGATTTGGTGTTTTGTTTTGTAAAAGTAAAAAAAATTAGTTTTATATTTATTAAGTAACTTTATTTTCAAATATTCATATAGTATGTATTTTAACAAATTATTGAAGTAGTTTTAATTTAAATATATTAAAAGTATATATTTCAAAGTAAAGTGTTTGAAAATTTATTTTTAAAATCTAGTTTTATGCTTGGTAATTTCAGTGGAGGTAGAAAATATTTGGGAAAGTTTATGCTGGAGAGAAGATGGTTTGAAACTATTTTCAAAAGGTCGAAAATAGAAAAATATCTTGTGAAGGTATTTTGAGGTTAATAAATAATTGGGAAATTATTTATTGTTGGATGGTTGTTTGTGAATATTAATTGATAGTTAAATCACCGACTATCAATATTGGCCAAACGCGTTAATCGTTTTGAAGAGACCGGGATCGGGATTTATTGCCCGAAAACCACTTCGATCCGGTTTGTACGTTTCGTGAAACGTGTTAGGAGTCGAAGATGGAGCAGTGAAGTGCAAGGGCTAATCGCTACTAATCCTGAGGATATTTCCAAAATGGATGTAGTAGGAATAGTGCCTTCGGTTCCGTTCGGACCTGGAACGGACTTGTATGGACGAATGCTTGCGAAACATCGTCAGGGGGACGATGGGCATTCAAAGGGATATGTGCTAAAAAGGTATCGTTTAGCCTCGAACCTCATCAACCGGGAATGACTGAAAATCAGGGGTTATGCAGCAAGGCTTCGTGGGTAGCATCCACTAGAGAGTAAGGTCATCCCTGTCTAGATGTCCCTTATATTTCGGCTTAGTGTGCGGTTGCTGATCCCAACCGTGGGGTGATTTTACTTGGAATTATCCAGTAGGGGATGATTCCGGCCTTGTGTTGCAGGGGAGCGGGCACACTCCTCGGTACTGTGATCTAGGCCACGTACTGTGTCAAGTGGTACCCCAGTGCCCAGTCATTGTTGGAAATCCATTCTCCCTACGTGCCTTGTACGGGTTTTGTTTGTATTATCCACGTTGTGGCTATTATGCTGGAATTTAATAGATGTAACAATTTCGGCTATTTTAATAGTATTTGTATATAGACACTATTATAATATCAGAGGATTTTAATAGAAATGTTTTAGCTATCGTAAGGTAAAAACCCGACATGTTTATTTGTGGCGTGGTCTTACGAGATGCTTTTGCTTTCAAAGGATTTTTGAAACTTTAATAATCAAGTTGAGTGTGATTTTCTCACGCTGGTATCCCAGACTGACTCGGGTGTTATTTAACTGTAATGCTTGGGTCAGACCGAGTATTATATGGTACACGATATGATGCTGTGGAGCTTAGGAGGCGAGCTGGATGGCGATACGTACTGTTGTACTTGTGTATATATATTCCTCTGTGTTAAGTAGTTGTGTATCCAGTTGTATATTACTGATGTAAAATGATTGATGTACTCTGATGATGTATGTATAAACAGATATCTATATTTGTTTGTTTCGTGTAAAGATCATTGTTTATCTATTATATTTTATTCCGCTGCGATGGTTAGATTCTGATGTTGGTTCCTGTTTTCTCTTCTTCTACCTCTTCTTCGTTAATCAAAGATGGTTGTTATTCTGTTCTTCCTGAGTTGATTGATGAAAATAGCGTTGACTCATTGGTACGGAACTGCGGGTCGTTTCACTTGGTATTAGAGCAAAGGCTGGCGATAACCTTGGCTCTGGTGGGAATTTACTCAAATAGAGTCTGTATTACTCTAGAATGAGTTTGCGCGTATTAATAGATATGAGTGCGTATTTGTTAGTGAATATAAATTGTTTTAATATTGTGTTGATTGGTTTATTGAGTGGCATATGAACCTTCGTCGGCACAGTCTGGACAACTGTATCGAAGGGGTTTCTAAACACTTGAATAGAACAGATTGACACGGTATTGTTTTAAATGTGGGTGAATGAACTAATTTTACCCAAAAATATATTTTGATATAAAGAAAGTTTTTGTAAAATATTAGCTAATATATGGTTGCTTGGATGTTAGGAAGAATAATAAAAAAGTATTATCATGGTTAAGTGGAAATTTAAATAGAAATTGAAAATATAACCAAAGTTTAAGGAAATAAATTAAATTATCAAATGAAATTTATAATTGTGAATTATAAATGTAATTTATAAATTGAAAAATGGTCAGATGAGAATTTGTATAAACATAAACTATACAAATGAATTATAGTTAAAAATTAATTTAAGCAGGATTTGGAAATTTAAAAATCTCGGAAATTTTGGAAGTGTTTCCCCAAGTGTTTTGAAGAAAAATAATAGCATTATTATTTTAAAGGTATTTCTGAAAAGAAATTTGTTTAAAATGGGTTTTGGAAGTGATATAGCATTGAAATCACTTGGATTATTGGGAAATAATTCTGATGATGACGGTCGCATCATCAGTATTCATTTTCGAGTTTCTAAGTGACAGATTGATGTCAAATTGATTTATTCAGAAAAGTTAGTTGTTTTTGAAAATTTCAAAGGAAATTTGTCGGAAGTAAAAAAAACAGGATTGGTTTAAATTTTTTGAGAAGTGTGATTTTGAGATGTTGGGGATTTCAAAATAATTTGAAATTAAAAGCCGATTATTTTAAAAGGGAAATCCTGATGAAATAGGTTGTAAGCTTATAACTTGAGATGATTTTTAAATCGAGGAAATATAAGCTTTGAATGTTGGAATTTAAACTTAAAGGGAAGAGATAAAAATGAAATTAACTTAGATTGATGAATAAAATTGAATCGACTTGCATTAAATAAATCTGAGTTAAGTTGAATTGGAATAAAAATCCAGTTGAGTTATTAAATGGAATTGGATTCTTACCTGAATAAATGGAAATAAATTGGATAAGGAATTGGATTGGAATAAATAAATCAGGATAACTTGTAAAAGAAATAATAAAATCCAAGGAAATATGTAAAATGGTAAGTTGAGACTTATAAAATTTAAAAGTGGGATGGAAAACCTGAAGTAAATATTTTTGATGAATTGGAAAGAACGAAAAATTTAAATGAAGTGATATTGGGAATTAAAGGTCAAGTATTGAACTATAAATAGGGGAGAACTAATTTGATAACAAATTAGTTAATGAAATATGTAAATGGAGTTCAAATGGAAGCTGAATTGTAAGCTAGTAATGAAGATTGGAAATAAAACACAAGTATAAATCCGATTCGACTTGAATTATTGGTGAAGTAAATGTAATTGAATTGTGAGTTCATGAAATTAGGTGGTAAGAATGAAGATGGATTAAAATAGTAATGGTTTGTATTGCGAATAAATTCCAAATAAGTGAGAGTATATGGATTGTGAATATATTTGAAATGGAATAGAATTAAATGTAAGTTGAGTCGGAGTCAATTTAAATTGATTATAAAACGCAAGTGCTAAATTATTCACATGAATGTTGTCAAATTGCATAGTAATAAAATTGTTGTTAGACGAACCGAGATTAAATAAATGCTATGAATTGATATGAGTAAAATAAATTGATTTGGAGAACAATTGGATTAAAAATGAGCTCGGTTTGCTTAGAAATAAAATTAAATGTAAGCAATTGAGTTTTAAACCATTCAAATTGAATGAAAATGGTTATAAATTAATCGAAACAGTGGAATTAGTATGAAAATTTGTATAAGTTGCTTACAACAAATGTTCGGTGTGAATTTCCTTTAGAATCCATGTGTTTAACTATTGCAAGTAAGTGAAATGTTGTTAACCTTCATATCTTTAGCACTTACATGTTTAAATTGAGTAAGTACAGGTTCAGGGAAGCCGTTTGGCTGGATTTGGACGCGCATAATGCAAATTAAATGAGCCGTTTTCTTAAAAATGCTAAATAAAGGTACGCCTACCCAAAAGAATTCAAAATAGGAAATATGAACTGCATATATTGATATATATATTGTGATTTCCGGCCTGAGGCCGATGTATATATATATTTGTGCATCCTACGATATCGCAGAAGTCCCTCCGTACAAAGTGGACTCTGCCAAAAAATTTCGGAAATTTTGGGAGTTAGAAAATTTAAGAAATTTTTTGGAAAATTTTGTTAACGACAAACGACTTCAAACTGGAAATTGAAATAAATTAGTAAAGTAAGCTAATTAAAATAGTGACAAAAATTAATTACAATTGGAAGATAAAATTTAATGTTCAAAGTTGAAAATAACTAAAATTTATATGGAATGTGAAAGCTAATTTGAATAGATGTGGATATAAACCAAAGTGATAAGGTGAAAAGGAATATAAGAAGCATATAAAGTGCTTATACTAACTTAAGTAAACAATGATAAATTCTTGATTGGAAATTGATATTACAAATATATTTTGAGTTAATATTTGAATGAATAGATATTGACTTTGGGTAAGAAAGTCAGTAAAATGTTTTGACAGTGTGATTGGATATTAGTGCTAAGAAGGATATACAGGTATTATTAATGAAAAGGAAAATTGGTTTTGATTCAAGAAGATAAATTTTAAATGCTCGACAAAAAGGTATGTGTTTACATTTCTGTATGAAATTGGATTGGGTTTTGATCGAGCCACTTGGCCTTTTTGGTTTTCTTTTGAGATTTGGGAGGCCGTAGAGCCATTTTGTAGTTGTACCGAGCTAGCCGCGCAAAGGAGACGCTGGCAAAAATTTTCGGAAATATGAAGAGTTAGAAATTTTGTGGAGAAAATTGAGATAATTTAAATTTGAATTTGAATTTAAATTTAAAGGGTTGAACAAGTAAAGTTATTTGGAAACTATGTGGGGTTTGGGAAGTTGGTGGAAGTAATAGTGGGTCTTTGATAAAAGATATGTTATGGCAAGTTGATAGAACTGTTTGGTTTTGGAAAATAGTATGGGTATTGGACCATTCTTGCTAACTAGTAATTTCGGGGACGAAATTCTTTTAAGGGGGGAGGAATGTGACGACCCGGAATATTTAATTGATTTTAAATATTTAAAAGGTAATTTTAACTTGAATTCACATATCATCAATTATTTGGAAATTTAATTATTAAATTAAATATGTTGAAGTTGGATAAAATGTTGAATCTCCAGTTTTAAGCCTGTTAAAAATAATTTGGAGGCTTATGAAATTTATATTGATAACGTTGAAGATGATAGAAGTGTTAAAATCGAATCTAACACTGAATTGTTCAGTTTTGAAATTTAATATCGTTTAAATTGAATTTAAAAATAGCCTTCCGAGGCATAGTCTCGGAATTTGACAAAACCAGTTCCATTGGATCCGTAATATTGAATTATTATCGGATTTCAAATTTCGTATTAATTGGAGTTAGTGTGTGAGTGTATGATATTTAAACGCGTTGAAATCTATATTGCATTCAATTTAAATTTAATATTTTATATTGGACAATATCAGCTGCATTCTTTTATTTCGAATCACTGTACACCCACTCCTTTATGCCACCTTTCACCTCAAAATTCAAAAACCACGTTTTCGTTTCATTTATAAAAAAAATATTAAATATATAATAACAAGAATAAAGGCTTCCTTTGGAAGCAAATGAAAATAATCCCCTGCCTTCTTTTTCTCTTCACCCCCGAGCCTTCTTCTTTTATTTTCTTTAGATTAGAGCAAAATAAAAAAAAGAGAAATCGCTCTTCTCCTCTCTCTCATTTAACATTCAGTTGGATCCTCAAGTTGTTAAACAAAGTCTTTCCTTTTTCCTCCATTTACAAATCGAGGCAAATCGTTTTAATAAAAAAATTATAAACTGCTCGAAGAAAAATCGCGGCTATGTTATTCTTCTTTGCCGACCAAATCAAGCTCGAAGGGGATCGAATCGTAAGTCACCACCATGGAAAACGACGGGCAGAGGGACTGGGTGGTTCGAAGTTGGGGACGAATCTCAAATTCTATCGATATCGACTAGGTCCTCGCGATGGTGAGGAGGGTTCGGCAACGTCAACGCTAGGGTTTTAGAAGGCATGGTTATTCGACCGGCTGCGACGCTGCGATATCGCGAGGGTGGGGATTTGTGGAAAACTGGGTCATCGGATCAGTTTCGCGACTCGAGTTGCCGATGGTTGACGTGAAGACAAGCTGGGTGGTTCTCGGGTGGAATTGTAGATAGGGCGATTGTTCTGGGTGGAGGCAGATGGTCGAAGCGGCGCTTGTCTCATCCTGCTGTCGATGGGTTCGAGCTCGAGATTGTGGGCGTGGGTTAGTCGAGAGCGTCGATCACGGGAGAGGTAGGCTGTTCGTCAGTGATTTGGTGAAGGTATACTTCGTTCCTAAATTGAGTTATAGTATTTTCTTAGCAGATTTATTTTTCAAATTTAAAACAAATTATATATATACATGTTTGTATAATTAGGAACGGAAGGAAGTTGTATGTGTACAGTTTTGACTTTTAAAAGAAGTACAAAATTTATGTTTGATAAAAAAAAGATAAGATTTTTACAGTAAATGATTATAAATTTATTCTGTTTTATAAAAATAAATAAAAATAAAATTTGGGGTTGTTTGATTTAGATTTTAGATAGGACATTTTTTTTTGATTTATAGGATGATAATAAAGATGATTATTCAGTTTTAGAGTTTACTGTAATAAGATAAATTATTTTTATATACAATTTGGATGGGAAATTATAAGTTTAAACTAAATTTTCTAGTCGCTTAAATTAATAAATGATAATAAAATTATTTGGTTATTCTAATTACTAAGAAGACTTATTAATGGAATTTAGTTAAAATCAATTTATGAGTTTAAAACCAAATGTTTAGTTTAAATTAAATTGTTGGCCAATTTAATTTATTGAATAGTAAATCATTGTAAAATATCTCGAATATTGATAAGAATTATTAATATTTATACAAGGTCAAAAACATTGAGAAAACCCAGGGCAATATAGAAGTGGATTGCAAATGAAAAGCAAAGGTGAGTTAATCTCACTCAGTTAATTTGAATTCAAATTTAAATGATTAAATTTAAATAATTATTTGAATGGTTGAATTGATTGATGTGCTATAGTCTGATATATTTTAGGATTGGTGTATTGTGATGTGCTAACATCTATGGATGCAGGGAAACAGGTTGGAGGGATCCAACTGGGTCCCTCAACATATTTTTAAATTGTTTGTTATTCTCTGTTACGATTATTTGGATATTCAATGATGGATTATATCGAAATATTGGGTGCTATAATTGCATGGATATATTCTGGAACTCTGAGTTATCAAATCATATAGCATTGGATTTTTGGAAAGAAAATAAAAAGGAGTGAATTTCTAAGAAGATAATTATAAAGAATGTAAATAAATTAAAATGAATTTGATGATTATATTAGTGTTTTCAAAATGCCAATTACTAAATTTTGTATGGAAAGGAATTTGTGAATAAACGGAAGGTTAATGAATTTTAACTTTAGTGTTATTGTTTAAAAGACGAAAGCATTCATTTTAAATTTACAAATTAAATGTTGAAACGAATAAAGTAGGAATTGGGAAAAGTTGAAATATGTATATGTCATTTAAGGATTTAAAATCCAATGAAAAAATAATAATAATAAAGTCCACAATTACCAAATTCTGAAATGAATTGAGTAAACAAGAAGTTTATTTCAAATGGAATAAATTGGGAATCAATTTGGAAAATTGATTTCAGTAATTGAAGTTGGAAATCTCTCTGGATACCCAAGTACGTTTCCAAAGTGAATTTTTAAATATAAGTTAATAGTTTTAAAATTTGTTTTAAAAGGGTATGGTTTGAAAATTTGTTATATCTAATATTTAAAATCTAAAGTAAGTATTTCCTTTTAATTTATTACAGTAGTAATCATTTAAAAAGTAATTTGCTGTTTTGTTTTGTAAAAGCAAAAAAAAATCTAGTTTTATATTTATTAAGTAACTTTATTTTCAAATATTCATATGGTAAGTATTTTAACAAATTATTGAAGTAGTTTTAATTTAAATATATTAAAAGTCAATACAAGGATTACTGTTTATTCCAACGCGGGGCGGGGGGGGGGGCAACGGCCGCCAACGACATTGACCAACGGCTTCCAACGGCAAGTATTTTCCGGATTATGACCAAGAGATTATAAAGATAGCCGTTGGAAAATGCCGTTTGCTGCCGTTGGTAGCCGTTGGAAACCCGAACAGAAATAAACGGCAGCAGCTTCTTCTCCCTCATTTTGTTTTTCACCAAATTTTTTCCCAAAACCCTCCATCCTCCTCCCCAATTCGCCATCCACTTCCATTCCAGCCTCCAACGTCACTCGGTAGCATCTAGAAGCCCTCTCCAACCCCTAATCTTCTCCAATCAAGGCATAAACCCTAATTCCCTTTTTATTAAATTAGGTAATTTAGTGTTAGATTTGCAATTTATATGTTTGTATTGACTATTGTATGTGTAGTTTAGTTTATTGATGCTTAATTTTTATTATTAACCTATGTATTGTAAGTTAATTGTATATTATAGTATGTTGTATGTATGGTGTATAGTGTATTGTGTGTATAGCGTAGTGTAGAATGCTGCTTGTATGAAAATATAGTGCGATAAGTTGAATGATGACATTAGATTATAAAATATCGAAAATGATATTTAATTTTATAATATACGGTTACTTTGATTTTTTTTAATAAGTAATACAGTGTAGTAATTTTATAATGTACGGTTAAAAAATATCGAAAATGACAGTAAGTATAGTATCGAACGTCAATTTTTTTTATAAATATAATATGTTGCAGAATATGTAATATATTCGAAAACCCTTAGAATGTTTTTCGGCCCCGTCTGATAAGTATTGTATATGATCGTTATGTGGATATTCGTTTTTTTAACAGAACGGACATCTGTATTCATCTTATACAGTATTTGTTGGATTTGTCCCTGTATTGGACAAGTTATGAATACAATAACGTAATTAAATTGCGTAAATTATTTCATTTTAAATGGTTCACAAAATTTCGACAACGCTTCGTTTATGTTCCCTGTGTACACGCAAATGTGTACTGTTCAGGGAACTAAAGAGAAGTGCTGCCGAAATTTTGTTGAATCATTTAAATTGAAATAATTTACGCGATTTAATTACGTTATTGTATTTGTAATGGGAGGTAGGACGACCCATCACCATAGAGTCAATGATCAGTTATTATAAAATTCACCTGTAAACTGTTTTAATAATATGTCAATGCAAATTAATATCGTACTTTTTAACTATATACGTAGGTTAATGGACAATTATTTTACTGATCGGAGCTGGATGTACAAAAAACGAAGAGTTGAAAGTGAAACGTCAATTATTGAACATTTTAATAATGGTGTTCGCGTATTTATTGATTTCGCTTTAAGTAATAACGGAAACGACAAAGAAATCCGTTGTCCATGTACTAAATGCAAATTGTTAAAGCATTTGGTACCAGAAATAGTAAGAGTTCATTTGCGTCAGTTCGGTTTCGTGTCGAACTATTTGGTTTGGGATCGTCATGGAGAACCGTTAGAATCTAATCGTGTTGAAGCTGAGGAGGTATTGAGTAATGAAATTGATACGACAAATCTCGTAGAACATATGGTTGAAGATGCTGCACGTTCAATGTTCCCTGTTTCTCAATTAACCGATGACGATGGTAATACTGAAGATGAACCAAATATTGGTGCAAAAAAAATATATGATTTGTTAGAAGCGGCGAAGAAACCCATTTGGGAAGGTTGCACAAGCGGAACCCAATTGTCAGTGACTGCTGAGTACATTGCGATGAAATCTAAATACAACCTCACAGAATCTGGATTTACAGCTGTTGTACAAGCTGCGAAACGGCATATGCCTCCCAATAATTTAATGTGCGAAAATCATTATGAAGTAAAAAAACTAATGTCGGCTTTTGGTTTACCATATCAAAAAATAGATACATGTCTAAACGGTTGCATGCTGTTTTGGAAGGAAGATATCAATCTTAGACATTGTAAAATATGCAATCAGGAAAGGTACAAACCAAGAAAGAAAAAGAGAAAGGAAGTCCCGTATAAGCGTATGCATTATTTACCAATTACTCCTAGACTTCAAAGGTTATATGCATCTTCTGTAACTGCGCAACATATGAGATGGCACAGTATGAGAATACGAGAGGAAGGTACGTTAACACACCCAGCTGATGGGGAAGCATGAAAGCATTTTGACCAAAAGTATCCTGATTTTGCATCCGAGAGTCGTAATGTTAGACTTGGTTTATGTACGGATGGATTTTCACCATTTTCTCAATTTGGTTCTAAATATTCGTCCTGGCCTATAATTGTCACACCTTATAATTTACCTCCTTGGATGTGTATGAAAACTCCATACATGTTTCTTACAGTTGTTGTTCCTGGTCCTGATGATCCGACACAAGGAATCGATGTTTATTTACAACCTTTGATTGAAGAATTAAAAACATTGTGGTACGAAGGAGTAGAAACATATGATATTTCTAAAAAAAAAACTTTCGCATGTATGCTTCTTTGTTATGGACAATCAGCGATTTTCCTGCGTATGCAATGCTTTCAGGTTGGAGTACGGCTGGTCGCCTAGCTTGTCCTTACTGCATGGAAGAAACAAGAGCATTTCCTTTATCTCATGGAAAAAAAATTTCGTGGTTTGACTATCATCGATGTTTTCCTCATGTTAATCATCCATTTAGAAGAGATAAGAAAAACTTTACAGCTAATAGAGTTGAAACTTTAAGCGCACCTACGGTTTGGTCAAGCGAAGATATTTATGAACTTGTAAAGGATTATCCAAAAATACATGAAACCGGAAAGCAAATTGAAATTCAAGGTAAATCATCGATTCATAACTGGTGCAAACAAAGCATATTTTGGGAGTTGCCTTATTGGAAAAATCTCCTGATTCGTTATAATATTGACGTGATGCACAATGAGAAAAACGTGTTTGATAATGTGTTTAATACAGTTTTGAATGTCAAGGGGAAGACGAAAGATGATTTGAAATCAAGACGTGATATCGAAGTATTATGTAATCGTCCTGAGCTTCATATGAAACCAAATGAAACAAAAAAGCCAAAAGCGTGCTATGAGCTAGACAATAATCAAGTTAAAATATTTTTAAAATGGGTGGAAGGATTAAGATTCCCGGATGGTATATCTTCTAATCTTCATAGATGTGTGGACTATAAGAACAATAAACTTAGCGGGATGAAAAGTCATGATTGTCATGTTATGATGGAAAATTTATTACCCGTCGCTTTTAAAGAACTATTGCCCGTAAAAGTTTGGACTGTTCTAACAGAACTTAGTCTGTTTTATAAAGAGATTTGTTCTACTACATTAAAAGTTGATCGTCTACGTAAACTTGAGGAAGAAATCCCGATATTGCTATGCAAATTGGAAAAAATATTTCCTCCTGGTTTTTTCAATGTTATGGAGCATTTACCTATTCATCTTCCATTTGAAGCACGTCTTCGAGGGCCTGTGCAATATGGATGGATGTATCCATTTGAAAGGTATATTCATATTTAGTTCATTAAATATTGGTTTAATTATATGTATAAAAAAATTGATTTAAAATAATTTGAAATAGATATTTAAATCATCTAAAGAAAAAAGTGAGGCAGAAAGCTCGAGTTGAAGGCTCGATTTGCAAATCATACATTGAAGAAGAAGCTTCATTTTTTTTCTCTCATTATTTTAGTGACCATGTGAATATATCATTTGAAAGTGCTCCGCGTAATGATGAAGGCATTGATCAAGATGATTGTCAATCGACTATATCTATTTTTAAAAAGCATGGTCGACCTTCTGGTAAATGTGTGGAAGTATGGTTGGATGATAGAGATTATCACGTAGCACACACATATATTCTTCTCAACTGTGCTGAAGTTGCACCATTTGTTAGGTAATATACTTATATATGTAACATTTCTTGTATCTTAATTAATAAATATACAAATATGCACACATGTATCTTAATCAAAATATAACATTTCTTGTATAATTGCAGTATTTACGAATCACAACATCCGAACGGAGATATCAGCAAAGAATTCTCTAAATGGTTTTCTAAGTACGTTTTTGATACGACAAATGGTGTTGTAGACGAAGGATTGAAACATTTAGCTTTGGGACCAAAAAGGATAGTCAAGACCTATCCAATATTCTTTGTGAATGGATATAAATTTAATACCAAAGAATACGGTGCTGAAAAATTAACTAACAATACTGGTGTATTTGTTAAAGGTAGTGATGATCCAAATGATCATATACATGATTTTTATGGCGTGCTAACCCAAGTTTTGCAATTGTTGTATTTCACACGACCTGCAGAAGAAGTATTTTTGTTTAAATGCAACTGGTTCAGCAACGTTCCAGGTTCTGGAATAAACGTGCATCCAAAATATAATCTTATAGAAATAAAACATACTTCGCATTATCATAACTACGATCCTTTTGTACTTGCCAAACAAGCTCTTCAAGTTTATTATGCTTCTTACCCATCTCTAAGAAGAGATAAAGTAAATTGGTCGGCTGTTTTTAAAACAAAGGCAAGATTTACATTTTGATGGATGGAACATTCCCGATGAACAAGCTTACCAAGCAGATATCGAGGAAAGTAGAGGAATAATAATAACAGATGATCAAACAGATTTTGGACCTCTAAACGATGATTCAAATGCATTAATTGAAGCATTTGAGAGTACAGAGGAACAAAATATAGAGTACGAAACAGAGTCTGAAACCGAAACTGACGAGGACTGATCAATAATCTACATTTTGAAGGTAATTATATTTAACATTATAATGTTTTCATTAAAAATGTTATGCTAATGTATGATATGTTCTCATATAATGTTTGTCTGTAACATGTTCTATAGATATGTCTTCACGTAGACGATCTGGGTCTACACATTCTGGGTCTCCCTCCTCTTCACAGAGAGGGACTATTCGTCCTGCAGATCGTGATCGCGCTGGTCCATCAGAGGAGATGCCACGCACTGTAATTTGGCTAAAGCCAAAAGCCGACGGATCTGGGTAAGTATTAAGTTTCAAAATTAAATTTTATTCTCGTACAGTCTATTATAAGTATAGTAGTCATAAAATAGTAAATGCTTTTTTTTCCTGTTAAACACAGTGGTTTTACGTTAGAGCCATCAAATATAGTTCTTTCATTATCTAAGCGTGCATACCATAGTCGGATGAATGAATATTGGCCCAAATGGTCCTTGATTCCAGAGAACGTGAAGGAAGCTATTTGGCAGGACTTTTTGGTATGAGTGATATTACTTGTTAGGTTTAAATATCTAATCATGTTTACACTACGCATAAAAACTATATAACTCTTATGTAATCAAACGTGCAGGGCCATGTGGACATCCAGGATGCAGATCTTTCCGTTGTACAGCGTCATTGGCAGAGTAAAATTGCAAAGAACTACAGGGAGACTTTAAATGCTTTGAAATCAAGTGGAAGCAAGCCAAATTGGATGAGCGCTGTTGTGTGGGAACAGTTTATCCGCTGGTGGGCCAATGAGGAATTTCAGGTAAATTTAGCATATATTTAATTTAAATTGTTCTACGCAAATAATATTTAAATTAAAACTATAAACCAATTTTTTTTTCAACTTAAATTTGCAGAAAGAGTCAACTAGGAATTCTGCTAACAGGAGCAAGAACCCCGTCACACATCGCGGTGGTTCTAAGTCATTCCAGCATCACCGCGAGGACTTGGTATATTTATTAATTAAGATAAACATTTATATAAAAATATTTAATATATATTTATATGTGCATATTTCAGGAAAGACAGCGCGGTGGTCCTGTCAGTCGTTGGGATGTATTTGCGCATACGCATGCGGTGACTCAGATTGACGATTCAGGCTCATATTCGTACACCTGGGAAAGTAATGACAAAACAAGGACCGCATATGTAAGTATAAAATAATGAACTAAAAGTTTTAAGTCTATTAAAATAGCATTATCTAAATTCAATTGTATTTTGCATACTAGGAAAAGTTTCAGGACGCATGGACATTGATGCTCCAGGACACCGGAAGAGTAGAGTTGACCATTGATGAGGAGAACGCAATATTTGAGTCTGTCATGGATCCAGCGACCCACGGAAGGCGCTTTGGATTTGGAAGCCAATCGGTAATTTAATTTAAATTTAAAATAATTTTTATGAAGCATGTTCATTTCGATATCATATATATAAACACTTTAGATGTGAGCTTAGCTAGAGTAAATATTTAAACGTATTTACACATATATTTACACATATTTACTAATATTTACAGGTTGACGTAGTGCAGAAGAACTACCAGAGGGCTCAAGATAAGGAGGAGATCGCACAGCTACGAGCCCAGATCGCCACGCTTCAAGACCGCGATCGCCGCCGTGAAGAACAAATGGAGCAGCTAAACAATAAAGTGGCGGAGTTCATGGAGCAATACGGGCGGTTTCCTTCCTCCGGTGGTTCTGCTGGCGAGTGAGTTGAGGTATGTTTGAGATGTTCTCTTATGTGTGGAGTGGTGATGGTTTGTATATATTGTTGTATGGTGTTAGAC
This sequence comes from Allium fistulosum, assembly GCA_030737815.1. Lineage (NCBI taxonomy): Eukaryota > Viridiplantae > Streptophyta > Magnoliopsida > Asparagales > Amaryllidaceae > Allium > Allium fistulosum. Next base: position 134,656,958 of record CM060904.1, read on the forward strand.
ATTTGGTGATGGATTGGATGTGTTAGGCATTTGGTGATGTGTTTGGATGTCTTAAACATTTGGTGATGGTTTGGATGACGATTGGTGATGGCTTTTTATGTGTTTTGTTTGTATATATGATGACGGTTGGTTTGGATGACGTTTGGTTTTGATGTAGAAACTAATTTGATGGATGTATAATTTAGTTTGTTTTGATGGTTTGGTTGTTTATGTGTATGATTTGATTATTATATTGTGTTTGGTTATATATATGTGATTGTTATTGGATATACGCTCAAAATGGAGCAGTTTTGATATTTATGATATTGTGTGTGGCCGGAGGTGAGTAGGAGCTGCTGGGTAAAAAAAAAGTTTCAGATTTCCAACGGTTTCCAACGGATACCAACGGCCATTTGGTCATTTATAGGCAACGGCTTCCAACGGCTACCAACGGCCATAATCAACGTTTTCCAACGGCGAACCAACGGCAAGTTGGTCAACGAAGATTGCCACGTGGCCAGATGAGCCGTTGGTAAACGTTGGTATAACGCCGTTGGAGGCGTTGGAAACCATTGGAAGGCGTTGAAATGTATTCCAACGGCCTTTCCAACGGCTTCCAACGGCTTACCAACGGCCGCCAACGGCTTGGAGCCGTTGGAAAGAGCTGTCTCCCTTGTAGTGAGTATATATTTCAAAGTAAAGTGTTTGAAAATTTATTTTTAAAATCTAGTTTTGTGCTTGGTAATTTCAGTGGAGATAGAAAATATTTGGGAAAGTTTATGCTAGAGAGAAGATGGTTTGAAACTGTTTTCAAAAGGTTGAAAATAGAAAAATATCTTGTGAAGGTATTTTGAGGTTAATAAATATTTGGGAAATTATTTATTGTTGGATGGTTGTTTGTGAATATTAATTGATAGTTAAATCACCGACTATCAATATTGGCCAAACGCGTTAATCGTTTCGAAGAGACTGGGATCAGGATTTATTGTCCGAAAACCACTTCGATCCGGTTTGTTCGTTTCGTGAAACGTGTTAGGAGTCGAAGATGGAGCAGTGAAGTGCAAGGGCTAGTCGCTACTAATCATGAGGATATTTCCAAATTGGATGTAGTAGGAATAGTGCCTTCGATTCCGTTCGGACCCGGAACGGACTTTTATGGACGAATGGTTGCGAAACATCGTTAGGGGGATGATGGGTATTCAAAGTGATATGTGCTAAAAAGGTATCGTTTAGCCTCGTACCTCATCAACCGAGAATGACTGAAAATCAGGGGTTATGTAGGAAGGCTTCGTGGGTAGCACCCACTGGAGAGTAAGGTCATCCCTGTCTAGATGTCCCTTATATTTCGGCTTAGTGTGCGGTTGCTGATCCCAACCGTGGGGTGATTTTACTTGGAATTATCCAGTAAGGGATGATTCCGGCCTTGTGTTGCAGGAGAGCGGGCACACTCCTCGGTACTGTGATCTAGGCCACGTACTGTGTCAAGTGGTACCCCAGTGCCTAGTCATTGTTGGAAATCCATTCTCCCTACGTGCCTTGTACGAGTTTTGTTTGTATTACCCACGTTGTGGCTAGTATGCTGGAATTTAATAGATGTAACAATTTTGGTTATTTTAATAGTATTTGTATATAGACACTATTATAATATCAGAGGATTTTAATAGAAATGTTTTAGCTACCGTAAGTTAAAAATCCGACATGTTTATTTGTGGCGTGGTCTTACGAGATGCTTTTGCTTTCAAATGATTTTTGAAACTTTAATAACCAAGTTGAGTGTGATTTTCTCACGCTGGTATTCCAGACTGACTCGGGTGTTATTTAACTGTAATGCTCGGGTCAGACCGAGTATTATAGGGTACAGGATATGATGCTGTGGAGCTCAGGCGGCAAGCTGGATGGCGATACGTACTGTCGTACTTGTGTATATATATTCCGCTGTGTTAAGTATCTGTGTATCCAGTTGTATGTTACTGATGTAAAATGATTGATGTACTCTGATGATGTATGTATAAACAGATATCTATATTTTTTTGTTTCGTGTAAAGATCATTGTTTATCTATTATATTTTATTCCGCTGCGATGGTTAGATTCTGATGTTGGTTCCTGTTTTCTCTTCTTCTTCCTCTTCTTCTTTAATCGAAGATGGTTCGTAATTCTGTTCTGCCTGAGTTGATTGATGAAAATAGCGTTGACTCAGGGGTACGGAACTGCGGGTCGTTTCAACAGGCTGAATCGAAGTTCTGAACGGAACGATCACACCGAAATCAAGATAGAAACATAAGCTTCGTCCAAACTTGCAAATTCCTTGCAGCACAGAAAATGCTTTAAATTCATAGCATATTTCCAATGAGAACAGGTCTACATACTTCACAAACCAAGGCCAAAAGACCTGACACCAACTGTTAGACCAGCAACCACAATTGGCAACCAATTCTGAGCCATGCTAGAAAGCAGGCAGGAAGGATAACATAAAACCATAGAGGAAACAAGTAAGCCACTCCATACACAAAGAGAAGAAACATGACATTACCTTGGGATAAGCAGTATGAAAGTGAAAAGCCGATAGTCCAAATAAGCACCACACGAAACCACAAAATCAAAAAAGCCCCGTCGCAAGAGCAATCGTCGAACTAGCTATAATTCGGAATGGAGAGATGACAAGGCAAGGCACACATCTACAAACAAAAACCCAAAAATAATAGAAGCACCTCAAACTTCATGTATAGATACAAGAATACTTGGCCAAATTAACAATGCGAAAACCCAAAAATAAAGAAGCTGGAAACTGAGCAGTGGCACCAAATCAGAACGAAGAAGAAGTGAATTTCCACTTCAACGTCCAAGCCAACAATCGCACATAAAATTGAAAGTGGTATGTATAGTCATAAAGTGGAGCAGGCGGGCCGGCGATAATAGATCTGACTTAGGGAAGCTACATAAATATGAGCTTATAGCAGTGGGGAAAAACTAAGGAGAAGGGAGAAGGGAAGATGGAGCGTACCCGAGAAGAAGGGGAAGAAACGAGGTAGGGATCGCGAATTGAAAGAGGAAAGAAAAAAGATGCGGAGAAAAGTCGGCGGAATAGTGGAACCCTAGTCCCCATCGAAACAAGCTCATGTGAATGACATTTGTGGAAAAATATGTTCTACTAGTTAATTTATTATTTTTGCATATGTATTTATTAAAATATCAATGATAGTTTCCATTAATTCATGACTGGTTTTCTATTTCAAAACACATACGCAAATACACATGTGTGTGTGTGTATACATATAAATATATACACATATATGTATGTATATGTATATGTATATACATGCATGTATACCTAAATGTATGTATTTATGTAGGTGTATGTATATGTGTGTGTGTATAGGTATACATACATACATATATTAAAATTAATCTAAATATTATTTTATAGTAAATGATTTTAAATATAAATATTTATATAGATGTTAATATTAAAGGAGATTCATCTTAATACATAAACATATCAATCAAACAAAATAGGAAAAATGAAAGGTTATGTTTTTGGCAAGTAAATATTATTTACAAAATACATTTATTTCCAAATTCATTTTATTTTAAATTATTAGTATATTATTTATTTTGAATTTGTAGATCTAATTTGTTTTCATATCGTCTTACCTAATCAGACAACTTGATATTTTGAAAATAAAATTTTGAAATCAAAATTGTTGAATTGGTCAAAAACAACTTAGTTCTATTAAAGGATTTAATTAAAAATGCCTTTTGAAATACACACACCAATAACAGACGTACATACATGTACATCCACATACACACATTTGTAGATAATGTTTTAGACAACCAATGCATATATAAAGGGTGCATGTGTCTATTGCGGCGTAAATCTTAGCACTATACACGTACACATTAACAACGTACATAATTTAAAATATTACACTTGCACAATATACACTTGAATATATTTGGAAATACTCATAAAATATTCCAAATACATTTTTGGTCAAATCTAAAGTAATAGGTGTAATTCCTAATTAATTGTATATTCACGACATTTTTGACCTATTAAATAGTATCCCATAAGTTAAATTTTGCCTTTTCACCCACTAAAATAATTATACAAGACAAGTAACTGTTATACACATATATACACATAAAATTATATTTGATATACTCTATTATATATGAACATAAATTTGATTAAAATAAATTAATCGGTTAAACTCTTTTCGAAAAATTAAATGAAATAAGATTTTATTTGAAATAAATTGTAGGCTGGATCTAAAATCAATTAGACCTTATAGGCCAAATAATGATCCAAAATATTTATTAAAAAAAATTCATTCATTTGACCCACTTTTGACTAGCCCGGTTCCTTCAATAGTTTCAAAGCCCTGATGGTCTATGTAGTCTTAATTAGTAATATTAGGGCTAACTTATTAAAGCTTACTCATTTAGTATGGTATTTAGAAAGTTAGTATCTAAGGTTAGGTTTGGATAATAAGCACTCTACCTTATTAGGCTATTGATCTAGTTTGAAGGATAATGTAAGCCTAAAGGTTATCCCTAATATAATGGCTCGAATTGATTTTGGACCTTGGGCTAATTTTCTAAACAGTTTTGAAAAATTAAATAATTTAAATTTAAATATAACTTAAATTTTGTAAATGCAGTAAAATATTTTGAAAATTAATAAATTTATTTCAAAATTTTATTTTAATTATTTAGTTAATAATTAATTAAAAGTTAGTTAATTAAATTAAAAAAAATATTGATATTTGTGCGTTTATCCTAAAATCTTCGAAGTAAATGATAATAAAATTTTCAAAATTAATAAATTTTATTGTATTGATTTTTTAATTAAATAAATGTTAATTAATATATGTTATACATGTATATGATATATGTATATATAAAATTACTGTGCATATTATAAAATATATTCACTTTAAAATGTTTAGAATAAATTAAATTAAATTAATTAAAGTGCTAATTAAATTATTAGCTAAATTAATTGAATATGAATTAGTTAATAAAATTAAAATTAGAATTGAATTGAATATGATTTAATTAAATAGCGGAGAACTTAAGAAACCCAAATTAGGTTTAAGGAATAAGTACATATGTATTGTATATATACAGTGATTTCCGATGTGTCCAACACTTGAATCATGAGTGTATTTTATAAGAGATACATTGTTTTATGAATCAGTATCACTTAAAATATATAAATTTACGATTATGAATCTTTAATATATGTTGTCATTTTCTGTTTGTATATTAGTAGATTATTTGCATACTCTTTAGTTGTTGAGCTTTCCATAAGCTAGATATGTCATGTGTAGTACTATCTATATATACTTAGATGAGGTAAGATACATGAACGTATTTGTCGAGCTTTCCTCAAGGTACGTGCATTATATTTAGGTCATCGTGAAATGGTAGGTATGAGTGTATAATTTCTCATGATTTGTTGAGCTTTCCTCAAGATAAAGATTAGGACAAAGACCATATGTTAGGAGTTGTATATGATACAACCAATAAGGCGTTATTTGTCGCATGTATGCCTATGATTTATTGAGCTTTCTTCTAGGTCCAAATCTCAAGACAAGCGAGTCCTAACACCAACTATAGAAATCGAATGATTTCTACATTTTCTCTTAGGTTTTGAGAAACATAAAAGTATAGTGTGAGCCTTATTAAAAAAATAAATTGATAACATTTAACATTTCTAATATTGTAAGAATATTGCTGTAAAAGTTGAAATAATCTATTTTGATAAATTTGTTCAAGTAATATAATTGATAAAATGTTTATCAGTTAACTTATGTAATCGAACTGAATTAAGATTACTTACCAATAAATCTTCTGACGTATTGTTATTTCAAGACCCATGCAAGAGCTAATTTACAAAACCATTAAAAAAACATGCATGCCCTGGTCGCTTAAGAGTTTATTTGTTTAAGACCATGAATTGTCATTTATGAGTTTTGAACTCTTAAGCAATGTAAGAATATGGATATTTGATCCATATTCGATCATAAATAAATGTTTTATGGTGAATAGTCACAATTCAGAATGTATGAAACTTGGATGAAATTAGTTCATTTGAATTAAGAAGTAAACTATAGTGCGAGATCGTATGTTCAATACGATTGATTACATTATGAATCTTGTAACATCCCGCCTTTTCTCATGCTTTAGACCGACACACATGCCGATTCAAACCATACGAAAGGACGGATTGTTATGGGGTAAATAAGAAAAGACAAGAAAGAAATAAAACAAAATAGAATCTCACAGCGGAAGGATAAAATATAATAATCAAATATACAGTTAAAAAAAACTGTTTACAAAAAAAACATTTGATTTTATTTATATAGTACATATCAGAGTTACACATACCAGAGGAAACAACTAAAAATGCAGCGGAACAATTTGTGATGCAGCGGACTAATATAATTAATAATAATAATAGGAATCTCCGTCTTCGTCCTCCAAAAGCTAAAGTCTTGAATCCAGAAATGCTCGGACTGACTCGAGCGAATTGAAAAGACAAAACACTCGAGTCAGAACTAAAAGATCTTATGTAAGTTAAATCAATAGGAATAGATATGAGTGCAGTAACTTAAAAGATGCTCGGGATTTACATCTCTTAAGGATTCGTTAAACTATTTACTATGTAGTAATATTGCGCTATTATAATAGTGTCCAATTGTAAAATAAACTTACTTTTAAATAGCGTTAAGGCTTTACATTTTCCACCTTAACACAAATAATGCCAATAGTCTATACAGTACCGTAATACCTCCTGATCGGGAAGCTACCAGAGGATACTCCATAGGTACGACACAAATAGAAACTCGTAGTAAAGGCTAGGTATGGTAGGTGACACGGCACAACTAGGCAATGCCAGGGTAGATATACCAATTACGCTTCCGGGTCGGTGGTAACGCGTAGCTGCTACTACCGCCCACCTCGAGCCACACCCCCAAATAAATCAAAAGTGGCCACCGAATCAATCCAAGAGTCAAAGTATAATATCGAAGGGATGTGTTCGATCAAAGGTGCTAACTTATTAACCCGTCAATCGCTCCTGTTTTAGCCACCTTATGCCAACTCACGGGAGTTGGGTCCACGTATTTACCTCAAAGGAAACGCCGCCACCATCCTACTTCGTTATGGAAACTCCACCGCGTACACGGTTGTTAAAGTGGTTTTCGGAGTTGGCAGAGAGTATGACAACTTCCGATCCCGGTCTCTTCAACAACCAACCGTTATTATAACACCGTGGTCTTTAAAAATAGTTTATACTTTAAAACCAGAATAAAATATTTATTACAAAACCATATAAATACGATATCATTTCCTTCTAAAACCCAAATCAATATGATATCATTTTTTTTTTCCAAATATATTTCCTTTCCAAAATCATACTACTTTTAAAATTTATAATACCTCAAACCCAACATTTGAATTATACTTTTCAAAACATAATACTTTGGAATTCATAGCTTTAAAACCATAACTTCTAAAACTCGAATGGTTTGGATATTTAACGGCATATAAGATAAATGGTTTAACTTTAAGATTTATTTATAAAGAAAAATAATTTCCATGACTTCATAAATATATTTTCTTTAAATGGAGTTTAAACCATAAATTAAAATTTCACTTTCAATTTCCAAAACCATTTCAATTTCAACAAATCATAACCTTCAAAACATTCCAATCATTTTATTATCAATATATCATACCTTTTAGAATTTTATTTCCAATTATTTTAATATATCAAAATATCAAATCTTTACAAATCAACATTTCAAATTATTTTAAAATCAAAAAATACCACGTCTCTACAAAAATTACATTCCAAACATTTAATATATTAAAATATCACATCTTTGCAAAATTTCATTTCAATCATTTTAATGTAATAAAAATTACATCTTTACCAAAATTTCATTTCAATCATTTTATTATATAAAAAAAATTATTTTTAATAACCCGTTTCCTATCCAACCATAGAAATCATTTTTCTTCTAAAATATATATATATATATATATATATACCGCGGTGCCTGTATATAATTTTCTATCCTATGGTCAAGTGATACGGATATTTATCATTTCAATCCGCAATTTAAAAATAAAAATGCGGTTGTATATCATTTCAAACCGCAATCCCGAATGAAATGATATGCATGATAACTTGCAGTTAATACAAATAAACATCCATTCATCCATCAAAATCATACATCCATTTATCACAATCATCATCCAAATTCAAACAATACATCAATATATAACAGGTGATAAATTTAACTGGCAATTAATATGCAATCAAAATAAATATAAATTAACTGGTAGTTAATATGAATTAAATAAATAACAACTTAATTTAATAAATGCAATTAATTGAGATGATGATTAAAAATATGCAAAACAGTCATAAATAAACTTCCAATCATATTATATATCATTTTAACAAACATAAGAAATCTTAGAAATTGTGAGTGGGTTAAAACACTCACCTTTTAAATTTAAATCGAATTTAAATCCGATTTAAACCCAAAAATTTGACGGTCTCCAAATTCATCCAAACCAGTGCCAAAACGTCAGAAATTCCGATACGATCCCAGCAAAACAAACCGCGCGTGAATCCGAGCTCGTATGCAAAAGTTATGAAATTTTGAAAAATGGAAAATTCTGTCCTAGGTCGACTTTGGGTTCGACTTCGGTGCACCGCCTCAATCCCCGGGGCTTGCTTGGAGTTTTCGCCAAAACGACCCGGAGACCCGAGTCATTTTCTTCTTGACCCGAAGTTGCTCCAGGGTTTTTGCTTCTGAAACCCGAAGCGCGACCCAAAGTTGCTGCAGATTTGGAATTTTTTTTTTTGATTTGGGAGATTAGGGTTTTCACCATTGGAATGAGGAAGAGCAAATGAAAAGGAGGAATAGGGGCTGCTAGGGTTTATAGCTGTGTTTATATAGATGGGTTAGAGATAGAGTAGATAGACCGGATAAATGAACGTGCGGAACAAACTATGGCCCAAAAAGCCCGTTCTGACCCCGGAACGAAATTGGGTAAACCCATATATCAAAATAGGTATTTTAAAATATTCTGAACGCGATGGAAAAAGTTTCACGTCCAAATTCCATCGTATGAAGAAGTTATGCTAAAAACAATATTTTCAAATTGATTTCACTTGATTTCAATGCATAAATTTCAAGGCGTTTCGAGTCCGTACGATCAAACGACAAATCCGATCGCTACGAAACTTGAAACACTATTATAATTCACCGTTACGGATCCGACGAAACTAGTTTCATCAAAATCTGAGTCCGTGACAAAAATGGCTATTTTTATATTAATTAATTAAATTAAGAATTAGTAAATAAATCCAAATTTTTATATTTCAGTTTTAGTATTGGAAAATTTTGTCACTTAAAATTTTCAAACATTTAAAATGATCTAACAAATTTTAAATGTCAATTTCATTAAAGATTAAATCAATATAAAACTTAAATTTCATAAAAATTCAAATTATAGGTAAATTTCCAAAATTTCCTTTTAAATTGAATTAACCTATATTTATTCCATTCATAAACTTCCAATATAAGGGTTTATCATTGGATATAAAAATTATTGTATAAATGTTTCCCGTTTCAACTCAAATTTTAATTTAACGTAAAATTTACATTTACTTTTAAATTAATTGCAATAAATCCAAGTTATCATATATTAAATCCAATTATATAAATAAAGCTTAATTCCCATTTTAACTCATTTGGTTTCAATTAACCTTTTATAGTGAATTAAATTCCAATGTATAAATGAAACTTTATTTCCATTTGATTCCACTATTTTATTAAATATTCTCATATTCCAGCTAAATTCCAACTAACGTATTATTTAGCTATTTCAATTTCATTTAATTGCAATTATCATATTATCAGAAATTGAATCCAAATAAATCCATACATCCTGCCTTCCATTCTTTTAATCTAACTAATTACCATATTTTGAATAAAGTTTACGTTATTTCCACCTATAAGCTACAAATAACAACGAATGTTGTATTTGATTAAGATTCTAATTCAATAAATTAAAGGAATGGTTAATAATTAATAATTCTCACTATTTACCGATCTATTCCCATTCATGCTTAAATTACCCACTAACAATCATTAAATTTACCTATCATTTATTGATTCCATAAAATTTAATTGCCCTGAGTTAGTTACCGTATTTATCAAATTCCAAATTTGCAATCACCTTAAATACATAAATTGGTATTGTATTAACATTTAAATTTATTAGCTTATATCAACACTATTAACATTAATTGCAATGTATTACCAATTTTAGACACTACCCTAACTACTAACGTATATTAATCTACCTTATACCCAAGTTACAAATTTTGAATTAATTACTATTTATTATTATTGCTTCACTCATAAATCCAAAATTTCATTGGTTTTTCTTATATTAAATTTATCACCCATATTAATTATGGTTTTAAAATAATTAATAAAATTCCCTTTAATATATACAATTTAGCAATCTCTTAAACATGGTATTACATTTCACGTAAATGTACATTTAATTATATTTATTACAATCTAATGTTGGCATTTATTTCTATAAATTAATTCAATATTTACATCCACTTATTTACAATTCCTTCCATTATACAGTTGCAATTCATTTTTGTTATTATTTCATAAATACTATTTCCAAATTTCACATTTCAATTAATTAACACCTTACAATAGTTTATATAAATTATTTATTATCCTGCATTACTTTATTACCTCCATTTACATTCAATCTTCATAAATAAATAATTTACTTCATTGATGAATTCAATACTTGCCTTTATTTACTTATTTCTAACCTTTTATCCAAATGCACTATTTCCACTATTACAATTAATTGCAATATATAATTCAATTTGTAAAGTTTTTTTTAATTACCCTTGATACATCTAATTTCAACATTCTCTTTCATATAAATAAATAAGATTTCTATTCTTTCTAAATTTAAATTAAAATCCTATTAATTTAATTCATATTAAATGTCGAAATTTATAGGTCGTTACACTCTCCCCCACTCAAAACTTTTCGTCCCCGAAAAGAAAAAGAAAGGAGAAGGAAGAATTTAATACAATACATCTTATTCAAATATTAACTTATAAACAATAATTTACAAAAAAAATTATTATTTTATATTAAATATACCATTTAAAAATCATTATATCTTTTTACACTTAAATTATTAAAGCTTGTAAAACATTTTATTTTACCTATGTCCAAGATTTTCGAAAAATTTCGGCAGAGTCTCCTTTGTACGGAGGGGCTCGAGGGAAAAATAAAATATTAAATATAACAAAATATCACATATAATATCCAAAATAGTATATCCCTACACGGGAAAATATATAAATAGCGTTATAAGTCGTATTCCGAAACGTACCTATTTGTCGGGCAATCGACGCTTAATTTATGGAACCAAAAGCAGTAGCAATTGCTTCCATAACCTGCATTCCACTTATAAAATCTAAAGGGTTAACCATTTTATATAAAGTGAGATATTTAAGTGGTTTCAACCATTAACAACCAATCAATTCAACAACCATCAATTTCACAAACAACATACACACCCAAAACAAAGCAGCCATTTAAACAAGCAAACAAATAGTTGTTCGGGTTCAAAACTTGAAATTGTACGAAATGAAAATAACTATCAAGTGCATCATTTACTCAACAGTCTTAGATGGAACAAAAATAGATTATTTATTTATCCTACAACTTCAAATTTCCTTGCCCAACCAACCATAAATAAAACAATAACAATTCAAACCAACAAATCAAATTAACTTATCAAAATTTTCCATACTTTAGTTGTTTGATTTTCTTTTATAATTTACATTTATTTCTTGTAAACTTTTAATTTCATTTACTCATTAATGTTTGTTTCATTTATTCTTACTTATTACTTACAATTATTCCTTTTCTTTAATTCAGGTCATGTAAGTTTCTTTTATTTCATTACACCTATGCATTTCTCAATTTCATTTATTTATTTAATACTTACATCCCTATTATATTTACTGTACTCATCCTTCATACTTATTTTGTTAACAAATAGCTTCAATCTTTTACTTAAGTTTATTATCTTCCATATATACTACTTACTATATTCACTAATTTATTACATTATGTTCTTATTTATTCACACTTTAATCACTTAAGTTAATAATCATCTATCTGTCATACTTACTTTTTAATTATATTTACTTGATGAAAATTTAAATTATAACTTAAGTTAATAACATTAAATTCTCATTTAATATAGCAAATTCATTGAATACTTCACAACCTATTCTTACTTGTGCAAATTCTATTACATTTCTTATTAAACATTTCAACTTTTTATATTTGGTAAGTTATATATGTTAAAGAAAATGCAAATGAACTTATACAAGATCTATCTCATCCTTTAATTAAATTTTAAAGTTCAACAATATTATTCTTTTTTTTTGTTTCATAAGTTACAAAGTTCAAATTTCCTTTTATTCCCATTTATAACTTAGCTTTTAGATCTCTTTTTTTAAATTAGAGATTTCAATTATTAATTACTTATATTTCATTTTACTATCATAATTGAACAATTTATTAATGGAAATTTAAGAATTAAATACCGGGTTAAATTTCAAATTATTTTAAAATAATAGATAAATATATTCTTACATCTTATATATCATTAATTATACTTAAAACAATTCAAAATTTATATTTTTCTATCCAATAAGTCTGCAGTATAACTACTACATTGGCCTTCCCACTTCGAAACTCGAAAATGAAGGTCGATGATGTGTGCACTCATCACCGAAATTATTTTCCAGCGACAGAGAGGGGAGTACAAAACTTATTTTCTCCAAAATTTCTATTAAACATTTCTTTCTATTTATATTGAAATACTAATATTAGGAAATACTTTTAAAATATTATTATAATATTCCAAAATTTATTCGAAAGAAATTTCAAAACCTCGTAACTTAAGTTCTAAATTTCCAAATTTCATTTATCTTATCTTCAATCTTATTTCTATTATTATTTATGTGCTTTATTACCTAACAACCAATCTATAGCAACCAATATATATCATTTGAAAAATCTTATTTTATATATAGAAAATATAATAGGCAAAATTATTTCATTCACCTATATTAAAAACAAATATTATGTCGGTCTGTCCTATTAAGTGTTTAGAAACCCCTATTGATGTCACAGCGTCCCATGCATCAACCAAAATTTATAAATACAATACGGAACAGATTAACACAATATCAAAACCTTTTTATAGCACTAACAAGTACGCTCTCTCATATATATACTCTCAGTGACTCCCATAGGGTATTACTACCCTATTAGTAAAGAGTCAAACCCCACAAAGCTAAGCTTTATCGCTAAACCAAAGCTCTGATACCAACTGTAACATCCCGCCTTTTCGCATGCTTTAGACCGACACACATGCCGATTCAAACCATACGAAAGGACGGATTGTTATGGGGTAAATAAGAAAAGACAAGAAAGAAATAAAACAAAATAGAATCTCACAGCGGAAGGATAAAATATAATAATCAAATATACAGTTAAAAAAAACTATTTACAAAAAAAAACATTTGATTTTATTTATATAGTACATATCAGAGTTACACATACCAGAGGAAACAACTAAAAATGCAGCGGAACAATTTGTGATGCAGCGGACTAATATAATTAATAATAATAATAGGAATCTCCGTCTTCGTCCTCCAAAAGCTAAAGTCTTGAATCCTGAAATGCTCGGACTGACCCGAGCGAATTGAAAAGACAAAACACTCGAGTCAGAACTAAAAGATCTTATGTAAGTTAAATCAATAGGAATAGATATGAGTGCAGTAACTTAAAAGATGCTCGGGATTTACATCTCTTAAGGATCCGTTAAACTATTTACTATGTAGTAATATTGCGCTATTATAATAGTGTCTAATTGTAAAATAAACTTACTTTAAATAGCGTTAAGGCTTTACATTTTCCACCTTAACACAAATAATGCCAATAGTCTATACAGTACCGTAATACCTCCTGATCGGGAAGCTACCAGAGGATACTCCATAGGTACGACACAAATAGAAACTCGTAGTAAAGGCTCGGTATGGTAGGTGACAGGGCACAACTAGGCAATGCCAGGGTAGATATACCAATAACGCTTCCGGGTCGGTGGTAACGCGTAGCTGCTACTACCGCCCACCTTGAGCCACACCCCCAAATAAATCAAAAGTGGCCACCGAATCAATCCAAGAGTAAAAGTATAATATCGGAGGGATGTGTTCGATCAAAGGTGCTACCTTATTAACCCGTCAATCGCTCCTGTTTTAGCCACCTTATGCCAACTCACGGGAGTTGGGTCCACGTATTTACCTCAAAGGAAACGCCGCCACCATCCTACTTCGTTATGGAAACTCCACCGCGTACACGGTTGTTAAAGTGGTTTTCGGAGTTGGCAGAGAGTATGACAACTTCCGATCCCGGTCTCTTCAACAACCAACCGTTATTATAACACCGCGGTCTTTAAAAATAGTTTATACTTTAAAACCAGAATAAAATATTTATTACAAAACCATATAAATAAGATATCATTTCCTTCTAAAACCCAAATCAATATGATATCATTTTTTTTCCAAATATATTTCCTTTCCAAAATCATACTACTTTTAAAATTTATAATACCTCAAACCCAACATTTGAATTATACTTTTCAAAACATAATACTTTGGAATTCATAGCTTTAAAACCATAACTTCTAAAACTCGAATGGTTTGGATATTTAACGGCATATAAGATAAATGGTTTAACTTTAAGATTTATTTATAAAGAAAAATAATTTCCATGACTTCATAAATATATTTTCTTTAAATGGAGTTTAAACCATAAATTAAAATTTCACTTTTGTTAACTCCTTTTATTTCAGCGACCTAAAACTGTGACCTAAGAAGGCTGCGACCTAAGAGAAGCTGCGACCTAAGGAAGCTGCGACCTAAGGAAGCTGCGACCTAAGGAAGCTGCGACCTAAGGAAGCTGCGACCTAAGGAAGTTGCGACCTAACTACTGAAGATGCTTGCGACCTAAAAGCCTAGCAACCTAAAGACTTCACGAGCTAAAAGCAAAGAAAGGGGCACGACTTACTCTTGAAGCAGCTCAGCGACCTATGACTTAAGAGGACCTACGACAAAGTACTTACGACCTACCGGGTTAAGGAGCTACAACCTAAGAGAAGTTTTCAACCTAACTACAAGAAACATTGCGACCTAGCAATGTTGCGACCCAGCAATGTTACAACCTAAAGCTTACCGACCTAACAATGCTCCAAGTTAAGAGAGTCTACGACTTAAGAGTCTACGACTTAAGAGCCTACGACTTAAGAGCCTGCGACTTAAGAGTCTACGACTTAAGAGCCTGCGACTTAAGAGTCTACGACTTAAGAGTCTGCGACTTGAGAATCTACGACTTAAAACCTACCTTAACTCGAGACCGACTTACCACTTGTTCAAATGAAGCCAAGTGCAACTTCATCAGCTCTCCTTAAGTCACAAGAAGACGGCGAATTAGCTTAGGTCGCTCGCGACCTACGACCTAGCTTAGGTCGAACGCGACCTAAGACTTAGCAATTTTTCTGCCCAGAATTCAGAGCTGCTCCTAAAAATACCCCATCATCTCCAACAAGCAAAGGACTTTTGGCCATTCATTTCTTCAAGCGCCGTTACGCTGCCGAACTCTCAACTCATCCCAAACTCAAGAAGCTCCACACATCGAAGAGGCTACAACAAGTTTGATCGAGATTCTACACATCCGACACGGATTCGTCAAATCTCACCGTCAAAGTTTGAGTCATTGATTCGAAGTGTTTGAGTGATCGAAGTGAATTGTATTGAGAGTGTATTGTATCAGATTGTAATCATATTAGCAATAAAAGACTATACAGTGGACGTAGGCTTAATTACGGGCCGAACCACTATAAATCTGTTGTTCCTTCACTATTTTCTGCTACTTTCAGCTTATATTCTGTTCCCGTACCAACGGGTGGTGCTTTCACAATTCTATTACACACATCGGGTGTTAGCGTTCACATTTTAGCGTTAACATTTTGGTGCTTTCACTGAGAGTTGAACTCAGGCAATCATCCACCGTTGCTTCGCAAATATTCATAAAAAGAACCTCTCTTGAAAACCAGAAGTTGATCCGAAATAATGGCTCCTGGAAGAAGAGGTAGACCTATCAGATCCAGAAATGCTCATGAAGGGATTTCCGCTTCCCCAACAACAGACCAAGCAACTCCTACTGTTGGAGTCACCAGGGCTGAATTGGATGACGCAGTTTCTGGATTATACCAACAAATTGAAACTCAAAACGCTTTAATGATGGATAGAATAACCGCTCTGCTCGGGGCAAATCGTCAGCCAGAAAACCATCAAACAACCCTTCCCGAAATGCCACCTTTCCAAGCTGAGGGTTCCATGCCGCAACCAACTTGTCGTGAACATATGCCCGGGCAAACTTCCGAGGGAAGAACTGATGCTTGCCCGGAAGTGTCTTTGAACAATAAAGAGTACTTGTCCGAAATGGTTGGCCGCATCATGAAAGAGAGCATGCAGAGGGAAGAGGATGAGGCTGACTGGGGATTCGCGCCGAGCAGAACTCCGTTTACTGAAAGGATCTTAAAAGCTGAATTTCCAAGAAAATTTGTACCTCCTACTATCCAAGCCTATAGGGGAACGAGTGACCCTAATCATTTCCTGTACAAATACGATTGGCATATGACCAGTGCAAGAGCGTCAGACGAGATCAAGTGTCGATACTTTCCAGTATACCTGGAAGGTGTGGCTTTACTTTGGTTCACAAAACTTCCAGTTCGGTCTGTAGATAGGTTCTCCGACTTAACGCAAAAGTTCAAAGAATAGTTCAGATTGTATGCTTCAAAAGCTAAGGATATAATGTCACTGTCTAACCTTGAACAAGCGCCAGGAGAATCAATCAAATCTTTCTTAAGCCGTTTCAATATAGCTCTAGCCGAAGTAGAAAATGCAGAACCACACATGATCCTGACTTATTTGATGCGAGCCATTGATAAATCAAGCAAATTTGGAATTTGGCTAAAGATGAAGGAACCGAACTCGCTTGAAATTTTTTATAAAAAGGCTGACGAGTTCATTCACCTTGAAAGCCTTTCTACGACATCAAAAGTAGTTGTTGCCCAAGCTAATAATAACAGTGTCCCATCTAATAAAAGAGAATCTGAAAGTCAGAAAAGGGAGAATGAAGGAGGAAAGAGCCAGGGAAATGAAAAGAAACCTCGCCGCTTTAATCCTTCGGATTTTACTCCTTTACTTGATACACCGGAAAATATCTTTCTTGCAACAAAAGACGTTGTCATGTATCCTAAGCCGCTGGAAATGAAAAGAGGTGCTGTACGTAACAGAAAATTCTGCCAATTTCACAATCAACTGGGCCATGACACTGATCAATGTCGCCAGTTAAAAAGTGTGATTGAAAAATTGCTGAAAGAGGGTAAACTTCAACAGTATGTGAAGAAAGGCGGAGTTGATCTAACCTCATCTACTCGGGGGCAACAACATCCTATCCATCAATCCGGCTCTCGCAATGGCACAGCAGTGCAAGATTCCGAGCAGCTTATCATTAATGCTGTCACAGGAGGTCCATACCCAGCAAGCAGAAATTGGGACGACTACTAAGCACCTGGCAAAACTGCAGCTGGGGCATCTTTCACTTTCTCTGACATAAAAATCCAAAAGCTATGAATCAAGCACAAATGGAAATCCAGCTTGGAGATTCTGAAACAACAATCACTTGCATCTATTTTTTACTTAACAGCATTCCTTAAATTTGTAAAATCATGATGGATGTATAACTTTTGCATTGTAAACCGCTGAGAAATCAGTGTGATTCAATAATGAAAAACTATAAATTCTATGTCCCTTATTACAAAATGCCTGTTATATTTCGATGTGTAAATACTCTAAGTGTATTGCTAAAATGTCGATCTAATATTGCAGGTCATTAAGGCAAGGCTCACCCATCACAAAGCCAAGCGAGTCCTAAAAGTCACTCGATAAACGAATTTCAAGCCACAAAAAATTCCAAATTCAAACCCTATACAAGGAGAAATTCACATAAAAAGTTGGCAACTTCACTGGGGCAAGCCTTCGTTAACCGGTTGAGATTGTCGATATGAACAGACATCCAACTGGGTAACTCGCGTTTGTCCCGTGAAGTCATTCAACAGTGAAGTCTACTTCTTCGGATAGGGCAATTTACTTGCAAAAGGAAAGGAAGACGCGCTTGGAAACAATGATAAAGGATCGCGGATGGGCCGGCAAACATAGAAACGGCCAAAAGGAGGTATGCTTCTCTACGGGAAAGCTGGTAGATCCACTAAAGGGACGCCTTCCCAAGCAGAAGGAACAGGACCCTTGCTAACTGGTTGTGATGCATCCGATCAGACAGCTTGCGTCCGTCCCATGGATCCACTCGCCCCTGAGACGCAACCTTCCTGGCACTCCAACCAAAGGCTCTCTTCAGAGGCACAAGCCCTCTTCGGAGGCACGCTTTACCATGCTTGAAGCATAAAATAAAAAAGCCCTCTTCGGAGGCACAAGCCCTCTTCCGAGGCACAAGCCCTCTTCGGAGGCACATTTCACCAGAGTAGAAGTGTAAAATGCTCCTCTTCAAAGGCCCACTTCACCAGAGCTGAAATGAAAAATTGCTTCTCTACAGAGACCAAAATTGCTTCTCTACAGAGACCAAAATTGCTTCTCTACAGAGACCAAAATCGCTTCTCTTCGGAGACCAAAATCGCTTCTCTTCGGAGACCAAAATTGCTTCTCTACAGAGACCAAAATCGCTTCTCTTCGGAGACCAAAATCGCTTCTCTTCGGAGACCAAAATTGCTTCTCTTCGAAGACTAGAAATTGCCTCTCTTCGGAGACCAAAAGCCCTCTTTGGAGGCACAAAAGCAAAGCCTTCCTAGGAAGCACTAAACAAATCAAAAAAAAAAAATCTTCAGAAAGTTCACTTCACTACATAGGAAAATCCACTTTTTAACAAATCAAAGTGATCATCCCGGAAAGTTGAAGTGTCCTTCAGAAAGAAAGAGAAAGCAAAATTTTCTCCAATACGAAGCGTATTCTATTAAAAGCAGAATAGTACTTCCTCAAATCGAAAGGATTATTCTCTAAAATAAGAATACAAGTTTCTATGGAATATCGCAGTAAGCCATAGTACGGGGGCATATAACTATATTAATAGAAACAACACTCGACCATCATACCACGAGCTTACTGCAATATCAATTAAAGAAAAATGAAGAATCATTTATTCTACATTACAATGGGAAATAAATGTATTCTCACATACACAAAAATTCGCACAAGTAAAGTAGCTATTTTATTCAATACTACGAAATTTTTTTACATTGTGCAGATCACAAAAAAGGAGCGGGGACCGGCACCCGCACAATCTCCGGTCAATACAAGCAAAAAAGCAAAATGGAGAGAATAAAATCAAACTCACTTCTCCTTCTTCCCGCCTTTAGAGCTTTTGCCCGGTCTAATGATTAGTTTCTTAGGCCGCTGTGAATGAGTTGGGGAGGAAGAAGAAAGAGGAGCAGCTGGATCTTCTTCAACGTTTTCTTCATCAACCAAAGCGCTCTTCTTCTTCTTCTTCATTGCGCTTTTCCCCTTCCTCTTGGAAGAAGACTCACTTCCCGGAGTAAAGAATCCAGAAAGCTTTGTATCGTCATCAAAAGTTGGCTCCGGGGTCTTCTCACCTTCTTCAAGCTCTCCAGTCTTTTGCTCTTGCGAAAAAACCGGATCGTCCAAGTCTTTGAGGGCCTCTATTTTCTCTTCTTGCGATCCTGGTTGAGAGGCAGGCAGAAAAGTGACTTGAGAAGGCAGAGGAACAACAGCTGAAGAAGAAGAAATGTGCGCAGCACTAGGAGCTTCCGCTACAGAAGAAAAGAAGTCAAAATCGGTATTCTCCGAGAAGAGAGAAAATGTCAGATCATCAGGGCTTAAGTAATAAGCAAGAAATTCATCGAGTTCAATTGAACCAAATGAACAACCCACTTGAGCAAAATCTGAATCAAGGTTACCTGAAGAAGTCGGCTTAATCGCGACAATTTCAAATTTTTCAGCTTCAACATCGTCCTGGGTCTTTTCGTCAATTTGAGTAGTGGAAGGCTCGGTCGTCGCAGTTTTAACTTTGGCTTTTGCGGAAGGTGAAGCGTAGGAGCTAGAGCCAGTGTTATCAGGATCGATCGAAGCTGGAGGACGAGCAGAATCAATTACAGTCACTTTCTCCTGGCGCTCTCCTCCCGCTGCTTCAGTTCGCTGCCTAGCAAGTTGCTCTTTTCCCCTGGCAAGGGCGGCACGGGCTTCACTATCCAGATAGGTTGTCTCAAGATCCGCCTCTGTGTAGCCAGCACCTACAAACAAGTCAACTATCGCCTCCCACACTTCGGCCAGGGTGACTTCATAGTCCTCTCCCAAAAATGAGAGACTTCCGCGCCCCAGGATGTTGTGCATATAAAAGTCAAATAGAGTTGAGCTGACTTTTGCCTTCGTCGCCTCATGCGACTGCTCAGCCACTTCTTTTCCAGCGATGGCCTCATCGCGCTCTTTCTCAGCTTTTGACAATTGAGCTCGCAACCGCATAATTTCCGAGTCCTGAGAACTCGCCTTTTCTCGCAGCTGGGCAATGTCGGTGCGATAAATTTATGTCATCTTCTTTTCAGATTCAAGTTGAGCTTCAGCATTACGTTGGGCAGCATGAGCATCGCAAACTTGTTTTTGAAGAATTTCTTCCTTTTGAGTATAAGAGGAAGAAGAAGTAGCAAGCTCATCTTTAAGTTTCTTAACTTCAGACTCAAGTCTCGAGTTGTCTTCAACGATGCTCGCCATCTCCGCATCGTGTTGTTTGAGAATCTTCTTCCATTCCGAATGGCCGTTCTCCATAGTTAGCATAGCCTCAAGATTCAACTGGTTAACTCTTTGAAGCTCGTCAACCAGTTTCTGCCATCCGGATAACCTCTCAATACCAAGCCTAACAGAATCAAGATTTCTGAGCATAGCTTGCTTGTCGATTGGCACCAAGTCCAAATCAAAACGCACCCCTTTCAAACACCAGTTTTGGAATCTGCTTTGAAGCGTAGGAGGGCCGTCCCCGACTTGATATTGAGGCCTGTTGATAATCGTCTGAATATCAGACTTCTTGAGGGCCGGGGAACTAGATGGAATTTATGTAGAGGTGGGAGCATCGGTTTTTTCTGAAGTATCAGGCGCGTCACCAAGCTTGACCCGCTTATTTGGATCACCAGTAATGTGACTCTTCCCTCTGTCGTCGTGGGATTTTCTTTTGTAGGAATCATCACTTCTGCGAGAAGAATCATATCGTTCTTCATCCTTTCTTCTCTGCCTCTGCTCGTAGTCTCGCCTCTCTTGAGCTTTCCTCATAGCTCTTTCGGCATCTGTTTCCTTTGGGGCATTGACATATTGCCCAAAGTCATAAGTTCCACGGCCTCCGTGACGCTGAAATCTGTCAAAGTAAGAGCTAGAACGTCCCATCAAAGAATCTGAAAATGGAAAATAAATGAAGTTAAAAATCTTCAGGAAAAAAGAGGATAGATGCGTGTAACTGCCAAAAGAATTCTAAGTGTGTGCGACGTGTAAACTATGCGCAACATGCTACAGACCCCTCTTAGGTTGCGGAGTGATAGCGGATTGAGAAGCAAGAGTCAACTTTTGAGCTGATGAAATTTGCTGCAAGGAGGATGTTACTTCAACTGCTGAGGAAGCAACTTTAGTTATATCATCTTTAAAGAGCTCTTGTGAAGTAATCATGATGTCACTCAAGTCATCAAAAGTGTCGTCACCATCATGTCTGGCAGGGTTCTTATCCTCAACATCTTTATCGTCATCATTCCCGGAGGATTTAGGAATCTCTTCTTCTTCGATTACTGGGGAAAGTGGGAGTTTCCCAGGTGATCCCGCAATGTCGATAGAGGAAGAACACTTCTTTATTGTGGCCTCTATAACGGGTCTTTCCGATAGAACTTCTCCTGTAGAAGCTGGGGCATCTGATATCTCTGCTCGAGAGCCCGAGGCAGCTAATGTTTCAGAATCGGAGCCAGAAATTTCACGAATCTGAGTCGATCTGGAGGAGTGCAAAAGTCCGAATTGGTGCAGAAACTCATCTTTTAACAAAAATTTAGCACTCCTCTCTTCAACATCAACAGCACTCAAAGTATCTAAAATCGACTTGAAGCTGGGATCTCGAAGTGGAGGAGGAAGTGCTGCAAAAAGAAAGAATGAAGTTAAGCATTTGACAGTTCGAATTCCAAGAAGTCTAGAAAACGAATCGGAGAAAGGCAATCTTACTTCCGACTCTCCAGATGGCATAAAATCCTGGAGGACAGCGAACGTAAAAGAATCGAGTCAAGAATCCATGGGCGCTTTCGGGCAAGTCCAGAATTAGTTTACGGTTCCTGGCACTCCTCACGAGTGTGATAGAGGGATGGTCTTTGTTCTTTGCAAATGAGCACAAGAAGCGAATCTCTGCAAAACTGGGAAAACGGTCCAACGTTCTCCTGAAAAGCACACACAGTCCCAGCAGGATGGAGTAGCCGTTAGGGTGTAACTAAAAAGGGGAGATAGATAGCCGAAGGAGAAGTTCTCGAAGACAGTCGTTAAATGGGGGGATAGCTCCACTCAAACACATTTGACGGTTAACTGCGACAAAGCCACGGGGCGGATTATCGGCAGTATCATTTATTCCAGGGAACAAAGCGTCGGCTTCGGCAATACCAAACTGGATGCATGATTGACGGAAAACTTTATGGCTCAAAGTGGTAGGAGTCCTTTCAGGAGGATCGTTCAATGGAGTAGCAATTGGAAAAGCTTCTCCAGCTAGTTCCAAGTCTTCCTGTTGAGATGCCATTCTACACAAGGAACTGGACGATCAAATATTAAGGTGCACGTTTCCTAAAAAAGAGTGAAGTGTTGTGCAAAACTAATGTAATAACAAGCAAATATAAATGAAACTAAATTAATTGATACTCATCGATTATAAAGTTTCAGGGCTTGATATCTTAAGTCCAAGAACAGTGTTGTGTTGATGCAAATAAATTAGCTTTAGTTGATCATTTCAATTTTGCTTTAATACTTCACTTAGACTTGTTAGTTCACAGCATTTCATTCACGAAGTTCATTTAAGTTTGTTATTCTTTGTCGACTAATCTGTCATTCGATGTGGGCAATTAATGGCAGTATATTCGTCCCATTTGTCTGCAAATGTCGTTTTTAAACAGGTTATTAGCATTAAAGTTAAGACAATCTGAAAAGAAGTACAAAAAAATCCAAGACAGTTCAAACAGTTCAAGGTTCAGTCATGTTCTGCTGAAATTCCTAAGTGTTAAGTCGCTCGCGACTTAGCACATCTCGGAGCCTTAATTAGGTCGTACAGTTGTTAAGTCGTCATGTTCAGAGTATAGTTGTCCAAAGGTTCAAGTTCTAGGTCGCTCACGACCTAGCATAGGTCAGAAATGTTCGGCTTTATCTAAGTCGCAGGAATTCTTAGGTCGCAAGAATGTTTAGGTCGGTCACATTTCTTTAGGTCGTAAGTCGCATGTCGCGGAAGGCTCAGCACAATTCTTAAGTCATACAAATCTGCTAAGTCGCCAAACTTCCCCTCCACGTAAACTCTTACTGGATCCAATAACCCGACTGCTAGTCTAAAGAAAACGATTCATCCTCTTCTTGAACCCCATTCATCCCTACATACCACCGAATCGCCCAGTAAATCAATTTCAAGTCCTTCGATTCATTACGAACATTATCGTGCATTCACGAATCATGTCAACGTGTCGATTGTGATAATCAATCAAAAGACGAAACACAAATGCAACTCATAATTGGGTGGCGATTATGGTGGGATAGAGATCGAAACTCACTTACGTAGTTTGTTAGAAAGGATGAATCGTTGATTAAGCAAGTTGAATTCTCCCTTGGAAGTTCAAAGATTTGTCAATGGCAACGGGAAATTAGAGCAGAAGGATTAGGAGGAAGGAGGCGACTTAACAGTTTATATGGGCTGAGAATGGAAGGCGAATAGGCACGAAGTTTTAGGTCGTCCACGACTTAGCGAGGTTGAGTCGAAGCATACGACCTATGGCACAGTCATATACTTCGAGGGGCAAATGTTAACTCCTTTTATTTCAGCGACCTAAAACTGTGACCTAAGAAGGCTGCGACCTAAGAGAAGCTGCGACCTAAGGAAGCTGCGACCTAAGGAAGCTGCGACCTAAGGAAGCTGCGACCTAAGGAAGTTGCGACCTAACTACTGAAGATGCTTGCGACCTAAAAGCCTAGCAACCTAAAGACTTCACGAGCTAAAAGCAAAGAAAGGGGCACGACTTACTCTTGAAGCAGCTCAACGACCTATGACTTAAGAGGACCTACGACAGAGTACTTACGACCTACCGGGTTAAGGAGCTACAACCTAAGAGAAGTTTGCGACCTAACTACAAGAAACATTGCGACCTAGCAATGTTGCTACCCAGCAATGTTACAACCTAAAGCTTACCGACCTAACAATGCTCCGAGTTAAGAGAGTCTACGACTTAAGAGTCTACGACTTAAGAGTCTACGACTTAAGAGCCTACGACTTAAGAGCCTACGACTTAAGAGCCTGCGACTTAAGAGCCTGCGACTTGAGAATCTACGACTTAAAACCTACCTTAAGTCGAGACCGACTTACCACTTGTTCAAATGAAGCCAAGTGCAACTTCATCAACTCTCCTTAAGTCACAAGAAGATGGCGACTTAGCTTAGGTCGCTCGTGACCTACGACCTAGCTTAGGTCGAACGCCACCTAAGACTTAGTAATTTTTCTGCCCAGAATTCAGAGCTGCTCCTATAAATACCCCATCATCTCCAACAAGCAAAGGACTTTTGGCCATTCATTTCTTCAAGCGCCGTTACGCTGCCGAACTCTCAACTCATCCCAAACTCAAGAAGCTCCACGCATCGAAGAGGCTACAACAAGTTTGATCGAGATTCTACACATCCGACACGGATTCGTCAAATCTCACCGTCAAAGTTTGAGTCATTGATTCGAAGTGTTTGAGTGATCGAAGTGAATTGTATTGAGAGTGTATTGTATCAGATTGTAATCATATCAGCAATAAAATACTATACAGTAGACGTAGGCTTAATTACGGGCCGAACCACAATAAATCTGTTGTTCCTTTACTGTTTTCTGCTACTTTCAGCTTATATTCTGTTCCCGTACCAACGGGTGGTGCTTTCACAATTCTATTACACACATCGGGTGTTAGCGTTCACATTTTAGCGTTAACAACTTTCAATTTCCAAAACCATTTCAATTTCAACAAATCATAACCTTCAAAACATTCCAATCATTTTATTATCAAAATATCATACCTTTTAGAATTTTATTTCCAATTATTTTAATATATCAAAATATCAAATCTTTACAAATCAACATTTTAAATTATTTTAAAATCAAAAATACCACGTCACTACAAAAATTACATTCCAAACATTTAATATATTAAAATATCACATCTTTGCAAAATTTCATTTCAATCATTTTAATGTAATAAAAATTACATCTTTACCAAAATTTCCTTTCAATCATTTTAATATATATAAAAAATTATTTTTAATAACCCGTTTCCTATCCAACCATAGAAATCATTTTTCTTCTAAAATATTTATATATATATATATACCGCGGTGCCTGTATATAATTTTTTATCCTATGGTCAAATGATACGGATATTTATCATTTCAAATGCAATTTAAAAATAAAAATGCGGTTGTATATCATTTCAAACCGCAATCCCGAATGAAATGATATGCATGATAACTTGCAGTTAATACAAATAAACATCCATTCATCCATCAAAATCATACATCCATTTATCACAATCATCATCCAAATTCAAACAATACATCAATATATAACAGGCGATAAATTTAACTGGCAGTTAATATGCAATCAAAATAAATATAAATTAACTGGTAGTTAATATGAATTAAATAAATAACAACTTAATTTAATAAATGCAATTAATTGAGATGATGATTAAAAATATGCAAAACAGTCATAAATAAACTTCCAATCATATCATATATCAATTTAACAAACATAAGAAATCTTAGAAATTGTGAGTGAGTTAAAACACTCACCTTTTGAATTTAAATCTGATTTAAACCCAAAAATTTGACGGTCTCCAAATTCATCCAAACCAGTGCCAAAACGTCAGAAATTCCGATACGATCCCAGCAAAACAAACCGCGCGTGAATCCGAGCTCGTATGCAAAAGTTATGAAATTTTGAAAAATGGAAAATTCTGTCCTAGGTCGACTTTGGGTTCGACTTCGGTGCGCCGCCTCAAATCCCCGGGGCTTGCTTGGAGTTTTCGCCAAAACGACCCGGAGACCCGAGTCATTTTCTTCTTGACCCGAAGTTGCCCCAGAGTTTTTGCTTCTGAAACCCGAAGCGCGACCCAAAGTTGCTGCAGATCTGGAAGAAAAAAAATTCTCTTTTTTTTTTAATTTTATTTGGGAGATTAGGGTTTTCACCATTGGAATGAAGAAGAGCAAATGAAAATGAGGAATAGGGGCTGCTAGGGTTTATAGCTGTGTTTATATAGAGGGGTTAGAGATAGAGTAGATAGACCGGATAAATGAACGTGCGGAACAAACTATGGCCCAAAAAGCCCGTTCTGACCCCGGAACGAAATTCGGTAAACCCATATATCAAAATAGGTATTTTAAAATATTCTGAACGCGATGGAAAAAGTTTCACGTCCAAATTCCATCGTATGAAGAAGTTATGCTAAAAACAATATTTTCAAATTGATTTCACTTGATTTCAATGCATAAATTTCAAGGCGTTTCGAGTCCGTACGATCAAACGACAAATCCGATCGCTACGAAACTTGAAACACTATTATAATTCACCGTTACGGATCCGACGAAACTAGTTTCATCGAAATCTGAGTCCGCCACAAAAATGGCTATTTTTATATTAATTAATTAAATTAAGAATTAGTAAATAAATCCAAATTTTTATATTTCAGTTTTAGTATTGGAAAATTTTGTCACTTAAAATGTTCAAACATTTAAAATGATCTAACAAATTTTAAATGTCAATTTCATTAAAGATTAAATCAATATAAAACTTAAATTTCATAAAAATTCAAATTATAGGTAAATTTCCAAAATTTCCTTTTAAATTGAATTAACCTATAATTATTCCATTCATAAATTTCCAATATAAGGGTTTATCATTGGATATAAAAATTATTGTATAAATGTTTCCCGTTTCAACTCAAATTTTAATTTAACGTAAAATTTACATTTACTTTTAAATTAATTGCAATAAATCCAAGTTATCATGTATTAAATCCAATTATATAAATAAAGCTTAATTCCCATTTTAACTCATTTGGTTTCAATTAACCTTTTATAGTGAATTAAATTCTAATGTATAAATGAAACTTTATTTCCATTTGATTCCACTATTTCATTAAATATTCTCATATTCCAGCTAAATTCCAAATAACGTATTATTTAGCTATTTCAATTTCATTTAATTGCAATTATCATATTATCAGAAATTGAATCCAAATAAATCCATACATCCTGCCTTCCATTCTTTTAATCTAACTAATTACCATATTTTGAATAAAGTTTACGTTATTTCCACCTATAAGCTACAAATAACAACGAATGTTGTATTTGATTAAGATTCTAATTCAATAAATTAAAGGAATGGTTAATAATTAATAATTCTCACTATTTACCGATCTATTCCCATTCATGCTTAAATTACCCACTAACAATCATTAAATTTACCTATCATTTATTGATTCCATAAAATTTAATTTCCCTGAGTTAGTTACCGTATTTATCAAATTCCAAATTTGCAATCACCTTAAATACATAAATTGGTATTGTATTAACATTTAAATTTATTAGCTTATATCAACACTATTAACATTAATTGCAATGTATTACCAATTTTAGACACTACCCTAACGACTAACGTATATTAATCTACCTTATACCCAAGTTACAAATTTTGAATTAATTACTATTTATTATTATTGCTTCACTCATTAATCCAAAATTTCATTAGTTTTTCTTATATTAAATTTATCACCCATATTAATTATGGTTTTAAAATAATTAATAAAATTCCATTTAATATATACAATTTAGCAATCTCTTAAACATGGTATTACATTTCACGTAAATGTACATTTAATTATATTTATTACAATCTAATGTTGGCATTTATTTCTATAAATTAATTCAATATTTACATCCACTTATTTACAATTCCTTCCATTATACAGTTGCAATTCATTTTTGTTATTATTTCATAAATACTATTTCCAAATTTCACATTTCAATTAATTAACACCTTACAATAGTTTACAACAAAAAGGGAATTGTACTAAATAAATATTTATTATCCTGCATTACTTTATTACCTCCATTTACATTTAATCTTCATAAATAAATAATTTACTTCATTGATGAATTCAATACTTGCCTTTATTTACTTATTTCTAACCTTTTATCCAAATGCACTATTTCCACTATTACAATTAATTGCAATATATAATTCAATTTGTAAAGTTTTTTTTAATTACCCTTGATACATCTAATTTCAACATTCTCTTTCATATAAATAAATAAGATTTCTATTCTTTCTAAATTTAAATTAAAATCCTATTAATTTAATTCATATTAAATGTCGAAATTTACAGGTCGTTACAAATCTTGTTGTGTCAGATGTAGCATTAAATGCTACGAGATGTACCTATAAATTCAATCACTGAAGTGTAAGATTGTCCAGTTTGCACAAAGTGCAAGCTATTCGATATCCTTTAGTGTTAGGGAAAACCAATTGCACTTTTGTAAAGAGTTCAATACTATATTGTAGTAAGGATTTTCGTTGTATTGTTTGACCATTTTGAAAAGAATAGTGAACGTATGGGATTGGATGTAACTTAAGCATGGTTGGGATAAAGAAAGTGGATGGTCACATCTGCTTCATAAAGAGACATCAGAACGAGAATAGTACAAAATACTAACAAAAACTTAATATCGAATGAGAAATGAGATTTCTATTTCAATTGTGTTTTAACAGAGAAAATTGTTTTCTATAAAGGTTACTTTTGAGTTCAAAATATTTGATTGAAAACTATGGAGTGTAAAATAGTTATAGTAACAAATAAATAGTCCATAATAAGTAGTTGGATGGAACTTAATATTTCATATGTTATTGTAGTAATGGTGAAAATAGCAGGAGCATACCATATGACACTCATAAATGGATGCGTCAACTTACAAAAAAAAATTCATATGTATACCAAATATTATTTATGAAATAATAGATGTTGTAGTATTGACTGAATAAGTGTAGTTTAATTTTGATATGGATTTTATGAATATTCATTATTAAATAAATCTAGAATAACGGTATTTGTTGCATTAGCTACATAAGCATATTAAGTTTTACCATCATTTTTGACTTATCGACCGTACCTTATCTTTGAAAAATAATTATTTGATAGTACAATTATGAATCTTATGGAACTAGTGAGTTGTATCTCAAATGATTAAGGGTAAAGCACCCATTCAGCGGAAGCGACAAAAGAGTTGTGATTATATAGATTTATATAGATGTATGTAGTCATTGTTTGATAATACCAAAACAGTTCGACATAGTTCTTCGAAAGTCACCAATGAATTGTTGCAGATATGATCATGTGTATTCGATATACAAGAAATATGTGTATGATAAGTTCATAGAATATAAAAAAGTAGATAATGTAACATGCAAAAGGAAATAAAACGATTTGATTTGATCGAATTGGTAAGTGCACTGGAAAAGAATTTCAAATGTACCTAAAATGAATAAGATCCGATCTTAGAAGTCACTTAATCATTAACATAATAACGTATCGAAAAAGAGTGATCAGACTTTGTTAGACAAAATACGATTGATGATGAGTGAAGCTGAGTTAACTTCTTCTATAAGGACGTGTACTTAAGACTAAGTACATAAGGTTAAATTTAATTTCGTCTAAAACAATGTCTACAAAATCATACAACCTAAGAATTGATGAAACAATTCATGCATATCATAGGTCAATGGGTTGACAGGTTGTGTGAGTCAAGAGACTGCATGTAATATTATTCATGAAAGATGTTGTATAGACCACCCCAAATGAGTTAGGGAATGACCAATATTGATTGACCAATTTATGTTATGAACATAAGTTTCATAAACTTGTAGACCAAATCAATTGTGTATATATATATATATATAAGAAATTCATAGAATGTTTATCACTATCTATTCCGTTGCACTAAGAAGTAACTGTTATTTCAAGAAACACCAACTTCATGATGAAGAAATTTCTTTTAGAAATTATTGGCTGAAAAATAAATTTGGATTTGATCTAAAGATAAAACTGATTATAAAGGATTAAATGAAATTGACCAAGCTAAAATGGACATAATCTAACAAGAACTCTCGCACATTGAGAGGAAATATGATTTTCTCAAACGATGTCGAGAAAAGAGTTTCCTAGTTCTCAATAAGCCATTAAGAGTATTGACTTTATCATATAACATGATGTGCAATTCCAAAAATAGATTCCATCAGCTGCAAAAGTATCTCCGAGAAAAATACCAATGCAGTTGGAATATAGTAAGCTACGATGACAGAATAACATCATAAATTTCAATTATTGAAATTAACGTAACAGATCTCATTCGACGTACTTAAGTTAATTCGGATTTTACTCACAAAATCATCGCTCGATATGAATTTGCATTATGGTATATTTATGTTAAAACAGAATTCTAAATAATTATCTAGAATATGTTGGGCGCACTTAATAACCAAATGCATCTTGAAGTCAGTGAGAGCGATTTTAAGTTTGTGGATTAGTGGATAGGATCCAAGAACTGATACAAAAGTATCGTTCTACAAGCATCAGCGTTGGGTAAATATTTTGATAGAAAAATCAAACGGTTTAAATTTAAATCAAAATGCAAAGGAAATGTGTCTATAAGAAAGAACCATGAAAATACTAGAATATTTCTAAAAAACTATAAGCAAATAACAAACTTATGATTATTAGCGATGTATCCATGTTAAGATCAATATAGTTTGGTTTTTTAACTCTCAATACTGGATTTGAATGTAGATCTTTTATATAAATGGATGTTGAGGCTATTGCAAATGATACACATAGATAACATGTTAATATATTTAATACAGGGCGTATAAGATGGATTCCTTATGCATTGGCAATATGAATTATCATACATGTTGTTTTATCTACAATATCGCATTTCGCTTATGTATTTGTTGCATAAAGCAAGTATCAAATCCAAAATAAGATCATTAATGATAATTTAGAGTGTTCTCAAATATTTAGAAGTATAATAGAATTACTTATAGAAAGAATGAACTCCTTACGATTTCAACTTCATAAGTGATATCGAATATAATATGCCAATTTCAAATTCATGTTCAAACTTAAGAACAATAAGTTGGAAATGTTCCAAACAATAAATAGTAGCTAATTGAAGCAAAAGCTAATACGTTACATTAAATACCGTTGCAATATAAAAAGTAGAAATAAATACACAAAGTTGTACCTGAGCTAGGGTGATTTTAGACGTTGATATACGATAATTATGTTATGATACTGTTTGTAAAAGAAACTAGAGCTCATTAGAAGTTGAAAAGCATAACATGAAATGTTCCATATAATAAAGGAAGTTTATCAATGTCGGAGTGAGTTGATTGACATAGTAGACAATTAAACCTGACTTGGTGGACGAACCTTTGGTAGTGATGAACCCGAGGAAGGTTCGAATGGTGCGTGTATGTATGGTTTGTCATGACATAGTGTTGTCAAGTCATGGATGTATGTTGTCCTATGATTGTTGTGTCCTTGGTTCTGTTAAGTTTGGGGATAATCTGACTATAGAGGTACAGAGTCATGGTGGATTATAAGAGGTTATCGGTTATGATAAGGACATATGGTAAGCATAGGCAAGAGTTTAGTTGCATAGAAGATGATGCAGTAATGGTTAGCTTTGTTTATTCACTCGAGACCTCACTCAATGAGTTGTCATCAGTACCTATTGATAGAGAGTATCCAGGCATATTCGAGGAGTTGATCAGTTTACCATCACATACAGAGATTGAGTTTTGTATCAATTTAATGTGTGATGCTAGGTTAGTAGTTATGTTATTGACGTGTATGGAACCCAAAGAGAAACATGAAGTAGAGGTGAAAATGAATGACTTATTGACGAATGGGTTCATTCATATGAGTACATCTAAGTGGGGAGGAATTATAGTGCTTGTCACTAAGGCAGATGGCCTTTTGAGACTTTGTTTGGATTATCATGAGCCAAATAAGGTGGTAAGAAAAAACAAGCATCCGCTCTCATGTATTGATGACTTATTCCATTAGCTTCATGGTGGGAGAGTGTTTTCTCAGTTGGATTTAGCGATGGGGTTCCACCAACTAAGAGTGGAGAAGGAGTGGTTGGTTATACCGTTTGGGCTAACCAATTCGCTAGCATACTTTGTTGACCTTATGGATCATGTTTTCATAGATCAACTAAATAATTTTGTCCATGTGTTCGTTGATGATATTTTTGTCTATTCACAGACAAAAGAGAAACATAAGACATTTTAGAGCGATGCTTGATACGTTGAGGAAGCACCAGCTGAAAGCGAAGTTTTTAAAGTATCACTTTTGGAAGAGGGAAGTGCAATTCTTAGGTCATGTTGTTATGAAGCATGGCATCACAGTGCATCTTGTCAAGGCAATAGCAAACCAGGATTGGAAAAGAACTAAGAATGCTACAAATGTGAGAAGTTTCCTTGGATTAGCGGGTTACTATAGGCGATTCATAAAGTATTTCACTGTGGTAGCAGCACCGTTGACTAATTTGACGAAGAAGAACCGAACCTTTTCTAAGGACACAAGGTGTTAGCGTGCATTCTTAAGTCTAAAGGAGGGGTTGATGAGTGTTCCAATGTTAGTCATCCTGAATGGGAATGAAGATTTTATTGTATACAAAAATGCATGTGGTATTGAATTTGGAGTAGTATTGATGTTGAAAGGTAAGGTTGTTGCATATGTGAGCAGGCAACTGAAACCGCTTAAGAAGAAATACCCAACCCATGATTTAGATTTAGTGGTGACGGTATCCACATTGAAGTGGAGGCATTACATGTTAGGATGAAGGTTCTGGTTATTCACCGACCATAAGTCATTGAAATACCATATCTTATGGAAGTGCCTTAAACTTCGCTGACACAAATGGTTAGAGTTCTAAGCCTTTCGTGATTTTGACATTTTCTATATGTCTGGTAAGAGAAATGCAATCGTGGATGAATTGATTAGGAAATATGCCGGCTTGGGAGCTATGTTCCTAGTGTGGATGTAGTTAGAGTATATAGTTAGGAATGATTTGCGACCTAGATATGAGATAGAGTAAAAATAGATGTTAGAAAGCTTGATTATTAGACTTACTCTGATATTCAAGGAGCTTCCATGCCATGCGTTCCACAGTGCTCAAGAAAGTTCTTTCTTCAATATATGCTAGAAGCTTCTTAATCCACCACTGATTAAAAACCATGTTATTAGTTTTGATTTAAAGTTAAACTATGTTTTTTAACCCATTCTTCTATAATATATTTATTTTTGAAAATCAAGAATCTAAAAAAAGACAACAAAAATACAAAGTAGTACTACCTTATGAATATTAAAATGTGTAGATAAGAAGTTCACATTATAAATAATTTGATGTTCATCAGGTAATGATCGAGTTCAGGTGATGAAGGATTGATGAAGTTGAGTTGAGCATTGACTCAAGGCTAACACAAGACGTGCATAAGGAGAACTCTCATCCCTGAAGCCAAGAATGCAAGAAAAAATCCACAACTGATTGATTTGCCTTTGTGAAAATTTGGCTAAGGTTGGGACTTGTGTGCACGGAGAAAGTTAGGGGCAACTTTGAGACTTTAGAATGATTACGCAGAGAAGACTAGAGTAAAACACAAGTAGAATGATGGAATCGATCACCACTGATCGATTAGTATTGATCAATTAGACGAGCTTAAAATGATAGGGGCTAGTTGGCGTAGTGTGTTGGGCTAGCATAATCGATCGCATGTAATTTGAATGGATGGTTTGTGAGTTATGGAAAAAATACCAGTCGATTACAACGTGGTGAAAATGTGAGACAAATTTAGGCTTGACATAAGTAATTGGTTTGCTTACGTCGGGACTGACATGAGAAAATTCTATGACTTTTGCGGAGTAGCCATTGATGTTTCGAGCTTTGATTACTTAACAATGTAAGTTGTTTGGATCGAATGCTTCAAGTCTAAAGAATTTATAGAATTTAGTGATGGTCCAAGGAGGTATGTTTGACGACGTGAACTTATGAAGTGGAATGTATGAGGTGTTCTACTATCAATTCGCTTGCCAAAGCTATCGATGGATAACTCAATGGTGTGGTATATGCTCATGGAGCAGGCGTTTGTGAAAGTTTTCGCTTATGTACGTTGGACCTTAGTGATAGTCATCGCTCGCCTTAGTGATGATAATACCTTAGCAACGGTATTAGTTCGAGCGTCAATGTAATTAAGGAATAGTGTGGTCATTGACCTTGGTGATGGTCATACGAGTCACCATATATCCAATGACATCTTAGTGAGCGATGCGAGGTTTGGTTGGTGGCTGGTATGTTTGCTAGATTGTTGTGTTTGCGATGATTTCTTTTTTTTTGAGATGGATGTCATGTGATGTAGGTACTAGTGAGTTAGGTACCTTAACACTCTATACTGTACCGACACCTTATATTAGACTTAGTGTAGTACACCCATATCGATGATAGTTTATTATATATTGTGTTATGTGATAACTTGTTGGATACAATAATAAGTCAGGTATGCTTCTTCATACTCGATGCTCCTGCTTTAGGTATACTATATTTTGTATGTAATTTTGAGATTATACATCGCTCATACCAAAAAGATGGCTTATCAGAGGTTATTTGCATTAATTCTTATCATCTCGGGTACTTCTAAATGAGCAGATTGAGATAGCAAGTATAAGATAGTGCGTGGAGCTATGGAAGGACAAGAAGGAGGCTACGCTTTTAATATATCTATATTTGGAGCTGTTACCGCTATATTCAGCTATGTAGTACTGTGAAGCTATTTCAATACTTATTTACCTATTCAGATGTAAAAAATCTGTTGCTACTTGTTTTGTATAATTGTGATGAACCGATGCACTCATATTATCTTAGTCAATTTACTTGTATTAACGTGTCTGTGTTTTATATCTATGTTGGCTAATATATTTTGTATATGCGTTGTGAGATATATATGAGAGGTTCTACTTAAGAATTTAGGTTGCTTCACCCTTGATTGTTACCTACATCAGTCGAGTTACCATTATAGCATACTACTTTTGTATTACATGTGTATTTAGGTACTTTTAACAGGATTTTTAACCCAATAGGATTCAAAGGAAGTTAGAACATCTATGACAGGTCGAAACATCTCAAGAATCAATCAAAAGGACTAGAAGAAGGAACTAGGAATGACCCAAAAGGAAAGGAGCAAAAATAAGGTAAGGTTATGGATCACTAGCGACCTATAAGGCTTGCCCATGGAAGCTCCAAACTTCTTGCATCATGATCCAGTATCTTTTCTAAGGATTTCTACCAAGTTTCATGATATTCCAAGAAAATTAGATCGAGAAGTAGGCACTCATCCAATTTCAATCATTGTTCAATGCAACTTGCATACGAATCACCATCAAAACAAGGCAACTAGTAACCAAATTACATGGAGAGCATCTACATGAGGCAAGGAATGCAACTCAAAGGGAACGATCCAAAAATCCCCTAAGTACATAGATCTCAAACTATCCATCACACTGAGTTTGATCGTAATGAAATTTTTAGAACGAATTCTTATCGTCGAGTGTAGAATTCTAGTAGTGCGGCCTAGCCCAATAGCTCTCCAACCCCTATAAGTACTCAAATATCTGCAACATAAAGAGGATCTTCGGAACTGTCTGCTGAAACTCTGAAGAAACTATCCTTCACTCTTCTCCTCCCACATAAAAGTCACCTAGGGGTTCGAAGTGATTCTTCGGTAAATCTTGTACTTATGACTTGATCAAACTTAGAAGATTCAATTATATTGTAATCTGATTTCACTTCTAGCAGCAGTCGGTTAATATAAATTTATAAAGTGGACGTAGGCTTCATTTATAGCCGAACCACTATAAAAATCTTCTTTTTCCTTTACTTTTTCTACGATCTACTATTGCTTTCTCTATTTTATTTACCTTGATAAGTAGGGCCGGTGCTTTCACACTCAATTCGGGGTGTTGATCTATTTTTTGGGTTAACATTTTTGTGCTTTCATCGAGATCCCAACTCAGGCTCGCATCTAGCTATCTACTTTGGATCAGATAGGTTTAGAAGTTAGGTCATCAATCTTTGCTTAGAAAATTTTCTATTGAGAATCAATGGTACCGAGAAGAAAGAGAACTGCTTCAGAAAGATCGACATGGGCTGTAATAGTCGAAGACAAAACCAATCCTTAGCAAGTTGAAGTCAACGGCACCAACATAGGAGATCGGATGTCGGGATCTTCTATCCAGCATACAGTTGTCACTGGAGGCGAGTTAAACATGATGGTTGTGAAATCTATCAAAAAATGGAGAATAGCTAAAAAGATATTATGGAAAAACTAAATGCCCTCCTAACCTTGCAATCACTGGCTGCTTCAAGAACTATGCCAGAGCTTGTGGCTGCCACAGAGCAGAAAAACTCCTTTATTTCTAGCCTAAACAGGAGAGATGGAAAGCATTAACAAAAGGGAGTAGCAAGTGGAGCTGCAGGAATCACCATAGAAGGAAACACAAGCACTCCACCAATTGTAAAGCAACCCACCATGAACATGAATCTGGCGATGAAGACCCAACGGGGAGATATAGCAAGGAATCTCTCCGACTCCAAAGATTGTAAACAACTTGACTACCAATCGCAAGCCAACAGAACTCTGAGGGAGTGGCTGTCCCAAAGACAAGAGAGCCTATGCTTCAACCCACTTACCAAAACCTAGTGCAAAATCAAACACTTGGTATAGTCACTAACAACCAACCCACAGATTACCAAACATCTGAGGCACATATCGCGGACATGATCAATCACCTAATAGATGAAAGTAAGAATATGAAAGATGATGAATGGGGATCTGCTCCAAGCTGGACTTCCTTCACTGATGGCATTCTGAATGTACAATATCCTAAAAAGTTCACTATACCGACTATTAAATCCATCCTACGATGGAGATAAAGACCCGAAACCTCACCTGTACAACTATAGTTGGTACATGGATGAAGGGAATGCTTCAAATGCTGTTCAGTGTAGATATTTTATAATCATTCTAGAGGGAATTTCTTCCATGTGGTTCACTTGGCTACCACTTAAATCCATCTTCACTTTCGGTGAATTAGCAACAAAGTTCCTTGATTAGTTTAGGCTTCACACGGCACAACCGAAAGTCATGACGTCCTTATCAAGCCTATACCACGGACGAAATGAATCTTTGAAATCCTTCATGAGTCTGTTTAACACTGTGATCATTGAAGTAAGTAACCCAAATTAAGATATTTTCTTCATGGCCCAGATCCACGTCATCCATCCCGACACTAAATTCGGAAAATGGATCAAGATGAAACAACCTACTACTAGGAAGGATTTTAATCGGAAGGAAAGCCAGTACTTGAGATTGGAAGAGGCAGAGGAGTTAGAAGGAAAACCTGCTATCCTACAACCAACCAACATTAGGCAAGATGGTATGGCGGCAAACCAAGATGCAAATAGCTCTAGGACCGTTGTGGGAAAGGACGGGAATCAGAAAAGGAAGAATCAGAATTATAACATGCGAAATGGAAGTAGCAAGTGACTTAAAGGCTTGAGGGTCGAAGCCAGTCATACTCAAGAGAACATCTACCTTTGACACAAGGGACAGAAGAGTAGAAGAAGCCACCTAAAAAAGAACTGACTAAACCGCAAAAGCATTTCGAAAAGTACTGCCACTTCCATAAAACAGTTGGTCACAACATGAATGAGTATCATCACTTTAAAAACCTGATTGAAGAGCTGATTCGAGAAAATAAGCTTCAACGATATGTGAGGAAACCATAAAATACTAACTAGCCGGTAGCACCCCAAGCTCCTAGAGACTGGGAAAACCAAGCTGGAACCAATGAAGAGGAATCTAGTTGGACTGACCAGAGACTCATTATTAGAACAATATTTGGAGGACCTCATTCCGTATAGAGGAGTTAGGGAGAAATGAAGCGATATGCAAGTTCACTAAGACATGCTTTTAAGATTAGTGCTTCGTGATCAAAGATGGAACTCCTACCAAGCAGCAGAGAACCTTGAACGATGACATAATGCTTTGGAATTGAGACACTAAAGGAATATAAGGTCATACCCTCGACCCCATGGTCGTGACGGTGTGGATCGAACCAGCCATGGTCCGGTGTGTATTGGTAGACAGTGAAAACTCTATGAATATCCTATTCAAACACACGCTTGACCAAATGAAGATCAATATAAAGGATGTATCTACTTGCCGAACGAGGATCCAAGGATTCACTATGAACCTAAGCAACCAGTCGGAATAATTGATTTACCCGTAGAATTGGGAGAAGATGAACGAATAGTTGTTTTCATCCTAACCTTTGTGATTGTAAATGAAATATCTGCTTTGGTAGATTTCAAGGTTGCTTTAGCTCAGTGGTGTCTAACTATGAAATTTATGACAGAGAATGGAGATTGGTGATCAAAGGAGACCAAGGTGCCGCTAGTGAATGCTATACCCCAAAAAGATGTGAGTCTAGAAGAAAAGAAAATGGGAAGAATGTGGGGAGAACTCTCCATATTTGTGAACCTACCCAACAACAACTATATAAGCGCCCTGGCTTGGGGACCATAGCCTATTCGACTAGGCTTTGGGCCATAGAAAGAAGAATTTAAGGAAGGAATGGGTAGCACTGGCAGAATTGGTGGTATTAGTCCCAGTCGATATGGATGACCCATCACAAGTCCTGAAAATTGTATCACATCTTGGAAACAAGATTCGACTGGAACTCATCGAATTCCTTTGTAACCACCTGGACGTATTCGCTTGGACACATTCCGATATGTGCGGGGTGTCGTCGAAGATTGCATGCCACACACTTATTATTGATCCTAAGTATACACTGGTGAAACAAAAGAGACATAGCCCAGGACCCGAATGGTCCATAGTGCTAAGAGAAGAAGTGGATAAGCTAATGGCAAATGGTTTTATCGGTGATGCAACTTACCCTGAATGGGTATCCAATCCGGTCTTGGTCCAGAAGTCCAGTGGAAAATGGCGAACTTGTATCGTCTACTTGGACCTAAACAAAGCTTGCCCAAAAGACAAATTTCCTCTGCCTAGAACCGACCAACTTGTGGACGGGACAGCTGGACATGAACTACTATCATTTATGGATTGTTATTCGGGGTATAATCAGATCATGATGCATGAACCAGACCGGGAAAATACCAGTTACATTATTGATCTGGGACTATACTGCTCCAAAGTGATGTCATTTGGCTTAAAGAATGCCAAGGCAACATACCAACAACTAGTGAACGCCATGTTTAAAAATTAGATCGGGAAGACTATGGAAGTTTATGTAGACGATATGTTGGTTAAATCATGCATAACTGACCTTGCTGAAATTTTCGAAATACTCCACAAATATGGAATGAAACTCAATCCACTTAGATGTCACTTCGGGGTAGCCACTGGAAGTTCTTGGGATTCATAGTAAGCACCAGAGGCATCTAAGCAAATCCTAAATAAATTACTACTTTATGGGAAGTTGAGGCCCCGAAGAACAGGAAGAATTACAAAGCTTGAATGTAAAGGTTACAGCGATGAGCCAGTACATCTCAAAAGCAATTGAAAAATGTATACTGTTCTTTGGCGCACTAAAGAAGGGAAAGAAGAACTTCGAATGGAATCAAGCTTGTCAAACTATGTTTGAAGAGTTGCTATGACATTTGAAAACCCCGCCAATTCTGTCCAAGCCGATAGATGAAGAAGACTTATACATCTACTTTGCAATCTCGCCATATGCATTAAGTATCATGCTCATACGAGAAGAAGCTAAGATCTAGCGACTCGTATATTACATCAGTAAATGGTTCACTAAAGCCAAGAAGAACTACTCGAAATTGAAAAAAAAATGGTATATTACCTCTTGATCGCATCCAAAAAGTTACGATCGTTCTTCCAGACACAACCGATCAAAGTGCTAACAGATCAACCCTTGAAGTAAGTATTGTACCTCCTCGAGACCTTTGGATGGCTAACTAAATCGAACATCGAATTAAGTCAGTACGGAATCACATACCATCCTCGAAAGGTGATCAATGGGCAGGCGTTGGCAGATTTCATTGTCGAGTTTATAATACGAGATAATGAGGAAGAAATGACTTTGGAAGTGGAGATGCGTTAGAAGTTGTTCGTCGATGGTGCATATAATGACTTCTGCTCGGGGTATGAGTTGTGGTCGAAACTCTCGAAGTATGATATGTTTGCTATGCCTTACGCTTGGAATTCCTTACAACAAATAACAAAGCCAACTATGAAGCATTGATAGATAGGTTGAAATTTGTGAAGGAACTCGGGAAAAAGTTCATCGACATCTATAATGACTCTCAGTTAGTCATCTGCCAGGTGAAAGGAAAGTACCAAGCTCGAGGAGAGAATCCCATCCCGGATCTATCTAAAGTGCAAGAAATGCTAAATGACATCGAACATTACACCATAACTCATATCCCGAAGGAGCAAAACATGAAGGCAGACTATCTAGCCAAACTGGCTAGTTTTGGAGAAGCTCGGTCATTGGGACTGGTCCCAGTTGAAACGCTAACTGCTCCAAGCGTAAGCGAGATGGATATCGAGTGGATCTTTGACTGGATCTTTAAGACAGCTGGAGAACCAGAAATGTGGACGACACCGATCGAAGACTACCTACTTAGAGAAACACTCCCCATGGACAAGAATCAATGAAAAAAGCTCCTTCGAAAGGCACAGTGGTATGTAGTACAGGATGGGATGCTCTACCGAAGGGGATTCTCTATCCCCTTGCTCAGGCGTGTGACCAACAACGAAGC
Organism: Allium fistulosum; assembly: GCA_030737815.1. Taxonomy (NCBI): domain Eukaryota; kingdom Viridiplantae; phylum Streptophyta; class Magnoliopsida; order Asparagales; family Amaryllidaceae; genus Allium; species Allium fistulosum. The sequence continues at coordinate 134,698,396 of CM060904.1, forward strand.
CTAAAGAATCCTGTGGGAAATTCATGGAGGCGACTGCGGAGATAACACTGGAGGGAAAACCCTCGCAAAGAAAGTTCTTCAATATGGGTATTTTTGGCTAACAGTAAACTGCAATGCAGCATGTTATGCCAAACGGTTTAACTAATGCTGGAAATTCAGCAAGATCAAAAGAACTCCTTCAACAGAGATGACATAGCTGGTCAGCCCGGGCCCATTTGCGATCTGGGGAATTAATTTGATTGGTGTATTACCAATGGCCAAAGGAGGAGCCAAATATGTTATCATTGCTGTTTACTTTTCACCAAATGGGACAAATCGGAACTGCTGGCCACTACTACGACAAATAAAGTTATTAATTTTGTCACTAAAACAATTATCTACAGGTTTGGAGTGCCATAAAAAATTTATCATGGATAACGGGACTCAATTCGAAAGCGCTGAGTTCAAAGACTTTTGCAAACACTTTCGCATCGAGAAAAGCTTTTCCGCTGTTGCACATCCACAGAAAAACGGGCAAGTGGAAGTAGTGAACAAGATCATCAAGTCCACTATCGAAAAGTGACTGACTAAAGCTAAAGGCAATTGAGTTAATGAACTTCCAGTCGTGCCATGGGCTTAAGGACAACACACAAATCTGCAACTGGGCACTCCTCGTTCGCCTTGGCATATGGTTTTGAAGAAATGATCCCAATCGAGCTAGAAGTCCCCTCCCCTGAAGGCAAAACTTCAATCAAATGCAAAATGTGTAGTTCCTACTCAAGTCCCTCGATATGGTCAATGAGAAGTGGGAAAGAATCAAGTTAAGGACTGCCACTCACCAAAAAATGGTCGCATGATATTTCAATTCCAAAGTCTGTAACCATACTTTTAAAGTGGGAGACCTAGTCTTCAAATGGTTCTACCCTGTACCTGGAAAATTCAGGCCAAACTGGGAAGCTCTCTATGTGATCGGCCAAAACCTAGGGGATGGCACATTTAACAACTTTTGATGGAACCCAAATTCCCCGGGATTGGAACAGCGAGTTGATACGTTGTTACTTTAGCTAAGACTATCTTATGTATTTCTTATTTCCTGCAAATAAGCCATCTCGGAATACGTAAGGCATTGTAAATAGGCATAATTTGCCTAACTTTTATTAATAAAATTACTTTGCTTTATGAACCAATAAAACTGTGTTCGCAAAAGTATCATGCTAAGTCGACGGGGTCAAATCGACTCGAAACCATCCAATTGCTGCTTGAGATAGTTGAACCACGCTCAAGTATGCCCCCATCCATCCATCGAGTCGACGGAAGCAAATCGACTCAAACTGTTGGATTGGCGGAATTTGATCCCCGCCTTCTAAGAACCAACATTGCTCCGGCAACACCGGGAAGGCCAAACAAAAGCCGCACATTTCATAAGCCACGCACCGCTTCTTGGGTTGTGGAATCACGCCCAAGCAAATATAATTACTTAATTCGTGCACACTCATAAGCCACACATCACTTCTTGACCCATGGAATAGTGCCTTCAAAACACAAACTCCTCACATTGCCCGAAGATTGGTAATGTCGAGAACATCCAAACCACTCTAGATCAACGGGTCATATCAATCCCATCAGCCATGCATTCTGTAAGCCGTGCACTCTCAACAGCAACACATTTCCTAAGCCGTGTGCATTTTTTAAGCCACGCTCATTCAAAAGCCGTGCGTTTCTTAAGTCACGCACTCTTAAAAAGCAACCCATTTCGTAAGCCATGCACTCCTAAAAGCCGCGCACTCTACGCAAGCACTACTCAATATGGATCCGACAGCATCAATAAGTCATTAAGATCTTGTAAGTACTAGTATTGTCTTGACAACACTGAGAAACTCGTTTATTGTAGGACTAACAAGAACCCATAATTAGAAATTGGCAAAGAATTCCGATCAAGTTCCTGAAGATAAAAACCACAAAGTAGATTCGGTTACAGACATCCAAGGAATCTCTTGGATCAACAAGTCATTTGTTAAGTGTTCGGAGAGAATAACCCCTTAAATTAGTGGGTACACACATACCAACATTTAGTTAAAAGGAAAACTACTCCATAGGCCCGTTCCTCCAAACAAAGGATTTTGGCAATTGTGCCATGTGCAAACATAAGTAGTATGAAAAACAAGCTAAGTACGTGATAAATAAGGAAGAATATAGAAGAGATGATAGCTGAAATACTAGTCTTTTCATTCCTTTTAACATTTTCTGTATAAATTCAAAATGTGGGGGTGTACCCATATAATATCGGCCAACAAAAAGAAAAGTATAGACCGCTACAACAAAAGTATAAATGCAAACTTTGCACTTGTACAAAATACAGATCAAACAAATCAGAATGTTCCAGTATCCGACTCCATTGTCACTCAAGCGCCTGCCAATGTTTCTTTCCACCACTTCCCTTCCCACCTTTGGTCGAAAGTTTCTTCTTCTTCTTAAAATTTGTGCCAGAAGTCATGTTGCTGCCTAAAATATCAGTTATCGACTGCGTGCCCTAGTCTCCTCCTTATTCTTTAACCCCCTCAAAAGACTTCCCCTTGGTCTTGCACTTCCACGACTTGCGGGAGCTCCTTGAAAACTTCCTATCCTTGATCTTTTTCCTCTTAACGACCACCATCTGTTGTTCAGATTTACTTAGCTAGCTAGCTTGGTCTATCTGTTCTTGAGCTTTAGCTGCTGTTAATCGCCCTCTAGAGATATGAAAGGATCGTCCAGGCCATATAACACAACAATCTTCTGGGATTCTGGCCCTGTTTGTGAGCCAGACACAGGCGTAGTGATTGAAGTAGCTACAGAAACAAGCGTCGAAGCGGTCAAAATAGCAGTGGGCTCGGGACCGAAGAAATTGGCACTTTGATGGGCAAGGAAGGTGGACCTATAAGATAAAAAAATGAAAGCATTCGATTCATATTGTTCTTGCTGTGTGAGCTGAAATTTCTCAAACTTGGGAGAAACAAGAAGGTTACCTGCATCAGAAGTGTGACCGAGAATTTTGGACCTCATGCTCCTCACTATCTCCTTCTTTAGATGGATGCATGATCTTTAGTGAAGTTCCAGGATCAACTAAGGCTTCCGAAATAGTTGCTGAAGGTGCAAACAACAAAGCAGTATCGGTTGAACCCGAAATAGTTCATGACTGATCATGAGGCTGCCTTGGTGACTTGCCAGGCCCAAAAATAAAAGACTCTGATAGCATTTTAATAGTTGTTATAGGTGCAGTAGCATCGTTGGCCTCCTGCTCCCTCTCAATCCAAATAATCTCATGACCCCCTACCAAAGCTTTCTTCGACTCTTCATTAAGATAGGCATCCTCCGACTCTTTCTCGGTGTATACATCCCTATTTTTTCAGAAATGGGCTATAACTTCTTCCCAAACCACAGAAAGAATATGCAGGAATTTGGGGCCCAAATAGCTAAGCCTTCCCTGTTGCAACAAGGAGTTAACATAGAAATTCAAGATAGTGTCATCCATCTTCCTTTTTAAAGTATCCTTCAGTTCCAAGTAGTCTGCCTTCACAATGGCCTCCTCAACTTCAACTTGGGTCTTTTTAGCGTTAAGCTACACGAATTTTCCCTGAAGTGAAGCAATCATTTGAGCCTGGTCAAAAATGGTCTTGGCATGAGATTCCGCCATTCTCGCATAATTAACAATTGTCTTCTTATGAGCTTCGACGGCTTCATCATAATAGGAAATAGTTTTTTTTATTGAGCTTTGATGATCTCATCTCAAATTTCAAGCTCCTTTTTCAGCTCAACTTCATCAACGTAGGCCTTCTCGATTTCGTACCTAAACATAATCTCGATTTTTTTGTGGGCCACTTTCAATTCCTTCAGCAAGCTAGCATTTTTGTTACTCTTATGAATTGCTACACCCTTCTCCTTTGTCAGTTTCTCAATTCTGATGTCATGTTCCATTAACATCCTCTTGTAATCATCCTTTTCCGACTCGAAGGAAAGGATCTCTTGGTAGTTGTTACGGTTTTTGTCCGCCAGTTGCTTACATAACTTCTCTCATCCTTCAGCTTGATCCAAATCGCTTTGAATCACTTGGATATGGGGCATGTAAGAATCTTTATGGATTGGTCATAGATCATGGTCAAATTTAATTCCCTTTAGAAACCATCTGAGATGCGCGACCTCAAGCTTAGGAGGATCATACAGGAGAATATAAGCCGGCCTCCTATGGTGGCGTGAAGAATATAAGCTTAGGACTACATGATTTGATGGAGTTTATAAGCTTAGGACTACATGATTTGAGGGAGTTTGGATTGATGGAGAGGCTTGAATAGTAAAAGCTTAGGATCATACAGGAGAATATAAGCTTAGGATCATATAGGAGAATATAAGCTTAGGACTACATGACTACATGATTTGACGGAGTCTGGATTGATGGAGAGGCTTGAATAGTAAAAGTCGAAGTATCAATTCTAACAGAGACCAGAGTCGGGGAAAATGCTTGGTGCTCGAAAGGATGAGAACCACGGTCTACCTTCAATTTCTTAGATGGTTCTCCTCGATCGTCGGATGTTTTTCTCTTCTCATAACCACTCCTATAAACTCTGCCTCATTCTCTATCGTCTGGATGACAAACTTTGACTTTTGAATTTTTCCTTTTCCTCTACTCTTCCTCAGTTTCTCGAGGCTGATAGTAGCTTGAAGTCCGTCTTGACTCGCGTTGTGCATTTGTAAATTATTCAAGTTCCTCGATAAATCTTATAGTACCTAATATAAAAAATAAATGAAGAACTTTAGTGACAGAAAATGAACTCAATTAATGCATATGTAAGTGTACGTAACATGTCATAGGCAGCCTAAAAGGACTTTACAAGCTGGATCGGGAAGCTACCATGGTGGGAATTAGGCTAATTCTAGAAATCGTATGACCATGGTGAGAAGACAGCCCCTCGAATTAGAAATCATCTACCATGCGTTCATCGATGTTTACATAAATTTTTCCCAGGTCCCAAAATTGATATCAATTTCCTTAGATGGAGAACCATGAAGTCATTCAGTTGTTGGGAGAGCATGTTTAGTAGTAATCCCTTGGAGAGGCGAATTCGGGAGAATAGGACTCATTCCTAGAGTTTCTTCACATGGTTCGAAGTCTCCTTCACTGGAACTTGCATCAAATTCCTCATCATTAGAGGAGGAATCATATCTACTACTGCTCTCAATTTCATCCTCCTCTTTTTCCTTGATTACTTCAGCCTTGCCCTCATGCTACCTAAACTCCTCTTCCCTCTCCTCCGGGATCAGAGGCATCCTAATCGGGTAACTAGCTCCGGTCATAATGCCTTTTCCTTCATGAGTTTCTTCAATAGATCCACCGGATGGACTTTCTCCTTTTGGTAGATCACCCTCTTTGAGTCGTGGATGAAGAAGTGGAGCATGTTCGAACCCTCGAATGCGAAAGAGAAGGAACTTCAACGACAAAGGAAGATCTCCCAAGATGCAAAAACTTACACCGAAGAAAATTCTCATCAATTAGCAAAGATCCGACCGATCTCTCTCTAGCGTCTATGGCCTTTAGAGTATGGAAGATTGGATTAAGTTATGGATTTTTGTCTGGCTTTGGAATAACTGCAAGGAGCATTCAGTCTATTAAAAATCATGCACCATTGTATTAAATCACAACGAGTAAAAGAGAAGACTTACTCTCTATCACAAAGGCAATTAAATACTTTAAGACATCTAACAAAAAATATTGGGCCTTGAATTCGAACAAATTACTTTGACGCTGCAACACAATTTAACAATTTCTTTAGGCCTCGATGATCACAATGACTTGACATTCATCTCTCTTCTTGAATGAGAGGAAGTATCTCAGCTCATCAAAGTTGGTTGCACGACTGAATGTCCGTATAAACAAAACATGAAGATAATTCAAAATCGCATATCCATTTGGGTGAATCTAAAATGGTGCAATTCCCAAGTTTAGAAGAGTCTCTCTCAAGAGAGGATTGAAGGGGGGCACTGCTCCATTCAAGCACATTTATTGATGGCAGGTGTTGTAACCCGAATCTGGCATTTGTGCAAACTCATTTTTCAATGGAAGGCATACGTCATCATCCGGGATTCCATGCTGCAAACAAATGTTATCAGGACTTTAGAAGAAATTACGATGGAAGCTCTCTTTAGAGGGTTGAGCAAACTCTAAAGTTTAGAGGAGTTTGATCTACAACTGGACCAACTTGAACCAATTGACCATATTCAGCTGGTGGTGTCGAAGAAGTAGGCGTGAGTGAAACCGTTAGTGAAGGCATAACTATTCTTTATTCGGCTTCCGAGAGTGCCAGACTTCCTCTACTGGATTTACGATGGGATGATGGGTGCTTCATTCTATACAATAGAACTTGTATCTAACGTGATCAGGCAATTCTATTTATAACTAAAATCCCCCTACTCTTAACACTTGAATTTGGAAAAAATACCGATTTATGCCGACTCATCAAATTTCAAGCATTGACTGGGGCAAGTGCAGTGTGTTATCTATATGGGATAGGCTCGATGTCCTGAACAATACAAACGCTCTATCCTGTGTAGGTAGTTCACTCGCAGCGAAGAAAGGAAAAAGCTTTTCATAACATTCATTAAAGCTATTTCTCCTAAACTTACCCATTATAGATCAACGATCGATAACAGATCCACTGTCTACAGTGACATGGAAAGCTCCCTCTATTCCAAGTACACTGATGTGTAATGACAACAATCCAAATTGAGCAACTATAGGTAAATAGATCCGAATCGAGTAGAGAATTCTTAACATAAGTCGATTTTAGTTCTGTGGAAAACAATAATAGCATGAGTTGCATATGAGATGCTACCCTAAGTTATTTCATCTCCTAGAAAAAACAAAATCAATCTACAAGATGTCGTGCCAGAAGGTGTAACTTGGTGCAACATAGTTCTGACTTTGTGGATGAAGGTAGCAAAACATGTAAACCACCGGGGTAAAACCTAAGCTTTATTCAATGAAGAATTCAAGACTCGCTTTACTATCTTTATCTATAAAGTTGTAATCAACTTGAATTCTCCATTGCATCCATCACCAAAACAACTCCATTACCAAGTCGATAAGTAAACGCCAAAATCCACATCACCAACCTCAAATCAGAAGGCGAATATGGTCAATTGCAAGCTGTTGGCAATCCAAGGTAGGCAAGGTCGGAGACGATCTAGGTAGGTGATGTTTTAGGCACTAAGGGTTGGCTCGAGATAAAGGTGAAGTCAAGTGGGGTTGGTGGCAAGAAGCTTCGGCGGTAGAGACAACGGTGATGGTGAAGTGAGTTTAGGGTTTGGAGGTGTTTGGATCGGGTCGCAAGGCAAATGGCTTGGTTCACAAACAAAAATGTGGAATGATGGAAGGTCGCCTCAAATGAAGTTAAGAGAGAGATTGCATGAATCTTTTTGCTTAGTCCTTGGATCGCTAGCGATCCATTGATAATGGATCGCTAGCGATCCATAAAGTTGCAATTAATTTTCTCAAACTCACCAAATATGGTCTAAGTATAGTTTGCAAGCATTTGGAAAGTTGTGGGTTGAAATTAATTTATCGTTACGATCAACGACGGTTCACATCGGAACTCAACAGGCGATTGAATAGCCAAAGCCAAATTTGCGTGGTAGCCTCAATACGATCAATTAAACTTCACAAAATGGGAACTCAAAAGCAGTTACTTGTAGAGCATACCTTGTTTCCACCAAAGGCATACTCTAGGAGGCAAATGTTAACTGAATATTTAACCCAATAGAATTCAAAGGAAGTTAGAACATCTATGACTAGTTGAAACATCTTAAGAATCAACCAAAAGGACCAGAAGAAGGAACTGGGAACGAACCAAAAGGAAAGGAGCAAAAATAAGCTAAGGTGTTGGATCGCTAGCAATCCATCACCTATGGATCGCTAACGATCCATAATGCTTTCCCATGGACCCTCTAAGATTCTTTCATCATGATTCAGTATCATTTCTAAGGATGTTTGCAAAGTTTCATGGTATTCCAAGAAAAATAGTTCAAGAAGTAAGCATTCATCTAATACCCGTCATAGTTCACTGCACCCGGTGTACGAATCACCATCAAAACAAGGCAACTAGTTACTAAATTACATGGAGATCATCTAGATGAGGCAATGAATGCAATCCAAAGGAAATAACACAAAAATCCCTTAAGTACATGGATTACTAGCGGTCCATGCCCTATGGATCGCTGGTGATCCATCACATTGAGTTGGATCGCAATGAAATTTTTAGAGCATCTTCGTATCATCAAGTGTAGGCGTCTGGCAAAGCGGCCTAGCCCAATAGCTTTCCAACCCATATAAATACACGTCTATCTGCAACATAAAGAGGATCTTCGAGACTGGTTGCCGAAACTCTGCGCAAATTATTCTTCACTCTTCTCCTCCCACAAAACAGTAACCTAGGGGCTCACTGTGATTTTCCAGTAACTCTTGCACTTGTGACTTGATCTAACTCATGAGATTCAATCATATTGTAATCTGAGTTCACTTGTAGCAGCAGTCAGTTAATAGAAAGTTATAAAGTGAACGTAGGCTTCATTAACAGTTGAATCACTATAAAATCTTCTTGATCCTTTACCTTTTCTACGATCTACTATTTCGTTTTCTATTTTGTTTGCCTTGATAAGAAGGGTTGTTGCTTTCACACTCAATCCAAGGTGTTAATCCATTTTTTTGGGTTAATAAGTACGAAAGGTGTATGATGGTTGTCATAGTAATCTAGTAGCTCGACCTCCTTTGCAACTACAAAGCTGACGAGTTTGACCCCATTTAACAACGTTTGATCATTATTCTTTCCTCTGTCATTTAAGGATGCAAATGTTGGGAGCCCTACGCTGATTATGGGCAAAAGGATGGTTGAAATCCTGATGCCCTCCCTGATAGAAGAAGGGGATGAGAGCGATGATAGATTCATAGGGAGTGGTCAGGGTGGCATGCTTCTGTTGGGCGGTCAACGTAGTACTTTGTTGCTACAAGTTCTAGTCGAGGTGGTGTTCATAGCGACCTGTATTTTATGTATTGATGGATCATAAAATATTGCTTTTAAATTCATATAGGGTCGTATGACACAATAATTTTGGGTAATTTATGTAGTCATATTTTTGACACTTTCTAATTTTATTGGATGATTGTACCCTTGAAAAATTGTAATGGCTATAAATTTTGATAGGATCTGAATTAGGATCCGAGACCACTTCCATTGAAAAGATTTGATGGTTTCTCTTTCTATAGAGTGGACATTATAGCCTTTGGACTTATCATTTGGAGATATGGTTGTTTGAAGTTAGACAGTTTTTAGGACAACCTAATGGGTAATTAGGGAGGTTCAGGTGAGGTCTAATAATATTTTTTGGATTTAGAGCTTATGTTACCCAATATGATCATTCCCAAATCATTTTCATTAATCCCAAACTAGATCTAAACCTCCACAAAACTTCTTCTTAGCCAAAACCATCTCTAACCTCTTCCAGATCAAGCCAAATTCACAGATTAAGGGTAGATTAGCAAGGGGTTACCTAGAGACTTCCAATTCTATAATTTTGAATATGAAATTTTGCATCTTTGCTATCTATTCTCGGATTTGCCTCATTTTACATGCAAATCTTTGATTTTTTTTTGTGTTTGGTGAGTGAGTTATCATCTCACAACATGTTATATATGTATCCACGTGTTTTGACATGTTTTGGATCTACTTCTAAGGTTAAAATTATGTTTTTATGTTGTTTTGAAACACAACTTAAAGTAATGTGAAATTTTAATGATATAAAATGATTTAATCATGTTTTTTTGATGAGTAGTTAATACATTAGTCTATGTTACAGATGTATTCTGAGTTGATTTTCCATGATTTGATTTATGTATGTATGTTAAATAATGATGATTAGATGTTGTTTGTATTTTTGGATAGTTATAAATTATCATCGAAGCAAAATGGAGGTGATGATCAATTCTATGGTTGAGGATCGCCACGTAAGTGGAGTAGCGATTTTCTCTCTGATACGATGCACAACGAATGAGAGATCGATAAACATATAATCGGATTTTGGCGGATCAGCTCTAGAGTATTTGGGGTCATATCAATGCATAGGGTATTCTCGGTGGTCGAAGTAGTACATGTAGTGGTGGAATTAGTGCAAAATCGAAGTGTTGGAAGTGCTACAGGAATTGGTTTGTCTTGGTGTTCAGCATGGTGGCATCTAGTTTTGGCTTCTGCTCGAGGAGACTCTTGCTTCTAGTCGGGGGTTGAGGGAAGGAAGACCTGACAGAATTCATGTCCGGTAATTGCTCCGGGTCGATGAAGAGAAACTTTGACTAGGCATGGTATCAGACCGAAGTTATGTCTGGTGTTTTGTATCAAGTCAGTCCTTGGAAGTAATAGGCAGAGCTGAGTTGGGGTGCTCTAAGGGAACTTCAATTCTAGCATGGGGCTGCTTTGGGGAAAACCTAGGGGCTACTTGGTGGTTTGAGAGTTGACTTGGAGTTAAGATGGATGATTGGGTGATGACTCGAGATAGCTTTGGGGTTTGTTTAGCAACAACGGATGCGAAGTAGCTTCGACGTATCGATGGAGTGAATCGTTTACTTAAGGTGAGAAGTGTTTGTGGACTTAGGTAATGGTTCGAGAATGCATGTTCAATGAGGTGAAGCATTGTGGCAGGACGTGGTGTGTTCTGGTATTGAATTGTGTGTAGGAAGAATAGTTTATAACTCTGGATGTAATAGGTGTTTTGCAGGCAAAGGGTGTGTGAGGATGCTCACTTATGTAACCTAGACCTTTATGATGGTCTAGCCTGCCTTGGTGATGGAAATAACTCGATGATGGTATGTGATCAAACACCGAATACAATTGTGATATGGTGTGTCATCGACCTTGGTAATGGCCGTATAATTTTTTAGGCATTCGTAGGCATCTTAGTGATGATGCGGGACCTTGTGATGGTCAGACGAGGTGAGAACTTGGTGCTTATGCGAGGGCTTGGAGGTGGTTGAAGTGAATTAGGACCTTGCTTGCTATGTGATTTGATATTGTTGCCCTACTTGGTGATTTCCATGTTATCTTAATGGTGTCTTTTAACGTAGGTACTATTTAGCTAGGTACCCTGACACCCATAGTATACTTAGTGTAGTATACCCTTATCATAATGATTACGGTGTAGCATATATGGTGTTATGTGCTAACTTGTTGGATGCAAGGGTATGTTAGGTATGGTTCTACATACCCAATGTCCATGTTACTATATATGGCTTTTATGGTATTTTGAGTTAATGTATCGCTCACACTAGATTGTTGTTTGACTTATGGTTTTATGCTTTGCTTCTTATTATCGTAGGTACACTTAAATGAATAGATTAGGGATAAAGGTCTGGATGGCGCATGAAGTTGTATGGAGTATAACTGGAGGCTATACATTTATATATCTATATTTTGGAGCTTACTATCACTTGTAGTTCGATGTGCAATACTGTAAAGCTATGTCAGTACTTATATTATTAAAGACGGTTATTAGAGTTTATTTTGGTATGGGATGTATAAACTCTATTATTTCAGTTTGGTATAATCTTGTGAACCTGTTGCACTTTGATGTTCTAATTTATGGTTCATTTGGTTATATTAATGTCTCGCCTATTTTATATATGTGATTGATTATTATATTTTATCCTTGCATTATGAGATATACGATAGGTTCTGTGATTGTTTTAGTTACTTTACCACTTTGATTATAGCTCTACATCGGCAGGGTACTAACGAAGTGCACTCTACAGGTTATCTTGGATACTAGACGTGTATGTAGGTTGATACATTTGGTATCAATGCTAGTATCAAGTTGAAATTATGTGTTTTAATATTGCAAAGTTCAATCAGTGTAGTACTAATGTGGGTTACAAAACAATGCCTAAGTGGTGTGTGATGATGAGATAAGAGGACGTTGGGGTCTTCAAAGGGGGTAATTTATAACATCCCTTTCGAAAAGTTAGCACAAAGATCTTTTAGCATAGTGGTTAGTACATTGCATTGCTTTCAAGACAATAGGGACTTGAACTTCATGGTCATCACATTTGGTATCGGTTATTAAGTTGCATTGTTAACCTAAGTTGATGCAAGATCCATTAGAGATATGGTAAGTGAAATACCCTAGAATGAATCAAGTGACATACAAGAGAGGTGTACTTGTTATGTATTTTGGTTTTCTAAATTATATATTAGTAGCATATATATTATACAAGTCACATTGCACACATATGTACCGCTGATGTAGCTTTCTTTTATGAAAGGCCGATCATTCTTGTTACATACTTTCAAAATGAGCCAACAAACAAGGAATGCTGCTAGAAACTCCATTTTAAGAGCAAAAGAAGAAAGAGCAGGCTCAGGGTTGGCTAATCTGATATGTAGACTATTGTGATAACACGTACTCCTTACACGCTAATCCAAAGCCTATGGTGACTTTTGGACTCGCGTCGGTGCCAAGAAGTACGAGCTATTGGGTTTTTAAACATTATAGAGACTAAGAATAAATAGATATGATCAAAGAAATTTTACACTTTCAGATCTCACAACGGAAGGCAGCAATATATAAATACAAAAAATAAATCCAGAGTACATAGAAATACAATACATAGTCTAATACTATTAAGTACTGAATATGGTAAGTTAATACATGGAGAGAAATGGAAAATATATAGCAACTCTAATGTTAAGCTTGTCTCTCCACATATTTGTCTCAAGCCTATCACATGCTTCCCTATTCTCCTGTGGTGGGGGAAAAAGAAAGGAGTGGATCAGACAAAAGTCTGGTGAATGAGTACATTATTAATATATGGTGATCTTATGCAATTGAATTTAGTAATACTATTCTATCCAACCTAGAATGTCCTATGAGTGTTCGCGAATCACTAGTCTTCTCTATTTAAGGGGTTTAGCTCAATGCATGCCTACATTACAACTTTCATAGGCTCATACCTAGGGTCGAACAACTAATCGAACCTCAAGAAAACTAATGAATGGCTAGTAGCTATTGAAACTATTCCAACATAGGGGTTACCTATAATCTCAACCATAGGACTAAGTTTCCCACAATATGACTACACGTACCAATCATTGGACTATATTCCTACAACTACAACTATACGTATCCTAGTTAGACATTGAGGGGAGCCTGCAATGCTGACTCATGAGGGTGACTCATAGTTTTCTTTTGCGTCCACCTCTCAATGGTAACCTAAAACCTCTTATTGCACCATGTCGGAAGCCATCAACAACACAGCATCATGTCGTGTCACTATGAATACCAAGGAGTTCCCTTTAGTGTTGGGTCGCAAACTTTATCAGGCATGATCGTCAGTCTTCCGCATCCACCATAGAACTTTCTATGAGTGCAATTTGCGATGGAATCGCCTCCAGTCAAATACCTACCCTATTGGATAAAATAACATTTGCACAGTCCACAACGTCCTAGCATCATCAACATAAGGAACTAGCTTCCCTACTTCTGCTAACATCCACATACACAAATATACGTGTATATATATATAATATGCACTGTAGGATCTAGAATAACCCTAGAGGGGGGGTGAATAGGGTTATGACCAATTTTCTCGATTCAAACAGATTCAATCATATAAACAAATAGCAGATAAGTAAATATGCAGAAAAGTAAATCACACACAAAATTTACCCAGCTTCGGCAAACCCTGCCTACTGCGGCATTCCCAGATTTCTATTAGAATTAAACAGTCTCACGCTTACAAACACTCTCACAGACTCGCAGACACTCGCTCCCGCTCACAAACACTCTACTAAACTCGCAAACACTCGCTCCCGCTCACAAACACTCTAATAGACTCGCAACCCCTGCTCCCGCCTATAGAGCTTCGTTTACTCGCGAACTCTGCTCCCGCCTATAGAGCTTCGCTTACTCGCGAACTCTACTCCCGCACTCTGCTCCCGCCTGTAGAATTTTGCAAACTCGCAACCCCTGCTCACTGAACTAATTCTAACTAGACAATCTGACAACACCTAAACCCTAGGTGGTGATTAACCCTGCTTTTGATTTGAAAATTAAAAACAAACTGCTGATTTAAAACCGGAGCAAAAATTTAAATATAGACTTGATTAAACAATTTTTTGCTCGATAAAAATTCGATTTGAAAATTTAAAAGTAATGAAAAATATTAATCAAAATTTTCAAATCCTAAATTTAAAAGCTTTTTAAAAATTTAAAAAACTAATAAAGAAAAGCTTTTAAAACCTTTTTAAAATCAAACCCTTTTAAAACTTTAATTAATTAACCCTTTAACCCTAACTAATACACCGGCCGGCCCTATTTCGTTTATTCTCTAACTCGTTCCTTTTTGCTCTGAAAAGAAAATGGCGGTGATTATTTTTCTTCGATCTGAGAAATTTAGGGCTTGGCCTCGCTCGTTTTTTCGATGCTTGCTAGGGCTTTCATTCCTCTGTTGCCTTCGAATCTGGAATTGAGGCTTGTACAAATTGAAGCGCCGCTCGATAGTAGGCTTCAATATTCTCTGATTTGCTCACGGCTCTTCAATTTGGATCGAGTTCCTCTGTGATTTCGGTATGTACTTTGCTCCTTTTGCTTTGCTGATTTTGGCTTACTTGAACTCGATGGATCTATGCCGATGATGATTATGGGTTTTATAGGGTTCGAAACCCTAAATTTACGTTCGTCTGATTTGTGCTTTGGCCATGCGATTTTGTTTGAACGATGCGATTTTTCTCTGACCATTTCATATTTGCGTATATACGTATATTACTTGGTTGACACGGTTTTGAGATTATTGGCTTTGAACCTGGACTTGATTTTGAAACCAGCTTTGAATACTTCCTGATTTTCGAAATCTTTGATTATTTCAAAAAGAAAGATGCGATTTTTATCTTTGTTTCGTATACTCTGTGTCATGCGACTTTGAATGTTGATGCCTTACTCTATGCTTGACTCGGTCGACTTTGTCGAACTCTCCTCTTACCATGTTGTCTGGTCTTCATTGTATGTTGTTACTCCCTTGTTTATGCAGTTTGCATTTTGTTCATCTGGTTTTGTTTTGCATTGTTGGTTCATTACTTCGTTCCAGTTTGATACTGTGTTGCATTTGATCACTTGTTCATTCATGTTGATCACAACTGCTTCACTTGTCAATTGCATTTATTTGAGTATGTGGACTTTGCATTGAGTACATATGATGGCATTTTGTTTTATCACGTGCTGCTTGCTTCTGAATATTTTGTATGTCTGCATCTTCACTGCTGTTCCCACTTGATTGCGGTGCTTCATTCCTTGAGTTTTTCACTTGATCATTTGTATTTGTTTGTTCATTGTGCATACATACTAGCACACTGATTCATTTGAAGTTGTACTTTTGTTTCAGTATGTTGGTCGAGTTGCCTGTTGCACTGTTGTGTTGTCTACATCCCTTGTAGTTGCTGTGGTTTTTGTGGCTTGTTTCACTGTTGGGTTTGGTCTGGATTGCTTTGCTACTGTGTGGTCTTGAGCATTGCTGGTCTTCTGTTGGATTGATGTTCTTCATGTTGTTATGGTTTAGTTGAACTCGATAGTTTTGTGTTTCATGTTGCCTTGGTATTCAATGTTGTCCAGTCTGCATTCATTGTTCTTTGTTTGTATATATCACTCTCTTGACCGCTTGAAACTTTGTGGTTGAAGTTGAACTTGGTTTGTGACTTCATCACTTCAGTCTGTTTTGTTACTATTTGGTTGCTGCCTCCATTTAAAAAGTATTGTTGCAGTTATGTTGGCTTGTGCACACGAGTTGGCGGGGCGGTGCACATGTGTACGAATGTACACGTGTGTATCGCAGCCACTCAAGACTGTCCGTGATATAAAATATACTGATATGCATAATAAAATGATGACGAACAACCCAAATAACTGAGGCAAACAATGTTTTCAAAATCGTCTTTTCTTTCAAATTTCAGAAATATTTCTTGTTCAATTTTACTGCGTTTGAAAATATTTTTGCAGATTGTTCGGATGCTGGAATCAAACTGGGATTCAGTTGAAGACAGAATATGAGTGTGAGTGATTGTAGTGAGGATGATAATGTATCCAGAAAATTGTATTGCATTTAAAAAGTTATAGTGAAAGAATTTGTACTATTCAAATTTGTAATAAAAAGATTGTTTGAATAAAATTTCAGTTTGAATTCAAATTCTGTGTTGTTAAAACTTTATTCAGTATATTGACATTTAATCTGTGAAGTATGAAATAACACAATATCAAATACATTTATACGATTATATATGTTTATTATCATCAAACAAAATATATACGATTATATAATCGCATGTTCCACAATCTCCCCCTTTTGATGATAACAAACATATATTTAAGATTTTGAAAATATGAAATGTATTTGATCATACAAATTGCTCCCCCTATTTGAATATTTTCTATTTTCTCAAAACTCCCCCTTCAACAATGCATAGTCAAATAAATGAACAACTAAAATATGACTTTTTCACTTGATTTTATGACAAAATCTTAACTTTTCTCTCCCCCTTTTGTTATCAGCAAAAGAATAACAATGTGTGATAACCCTGATTTTATGAACAAGTTTTATAATTTAATTTAATATACTTGTTTGAATTATTTTATTTTTTTTGGTTGCCTAGGAAAAAATATATATGATAAGTTGACCATAAATATATATTGGGTAAATATTGATATGTATACAAGATGATATATGTATATACTTCTCTAAAAAAAAGTAGAAAAGTATTTGTAAGCTAAAGAAAACTATAAATACATGAACATGACAGAATATGAATGTGCCATTGAAACAAGTCTAGGGTAAGAAAAAAAAAAGACTTAGGCAGAAATAAAAATATAGATAGTGTACAGGCATTTTAAACAAAGGCTGGCTAAAGAAAATTATTAGAAATTGCATGAAAATAGTATGAGTTGTTGGAAAGTACTTTATCCACTTTTAGCAATTTTCTTAGCTTTAGAGATATCATGCAAATATGGTGACTGAGGTAATAAAGTGTAAATTTCTGTTAATAGAACCAGGGACCATTTACCCAATTGCTCTTAAAAATAAAAAGAGAGGCTGATCATAAGTGGTAGGGTAGAATTGACATTGGGTAAATCTTAAAACCCTAGAGGCAGCCAAGGTTTTGTATAAAAGAGGGTTAAGGGTGAAAGGATCTGTCACCATTTTCTTAAAAAAAAAATATACAGGAAATATAGACAGTTAGCAAAAGAGAAAAACTGAGGAGCACTGGCCATTAGAGACAAGTAGGAGATAACAGATCAAAAGGAAAGGATTAAGGTGAGTAATCTCACTGAAAATTGGCATTAAGTCCTGAATATTGAGGCAGCCTAAATGGTTTATGTTTTAATTAATCTATGCTTGTTTATGAGATTGATGTGTTGATGATCTGTTTAAATATTGTGTGTGAATGTATCCAGAAAATATATTGGTGACTTTCATGTTTGAATAATTATTGTATCATGAATTATCTTTGAGATGGGATGTTCTTTTTTTTATGTGACTGCTGCATATAAATTAATTCATGGGAACTCCAGGGATATATGATATAAGTCTATGGTCTAAAAATGGAAAACAAATGGGACTGTAGCATAAAGTGGTTGCGGCTTATGTCTCAAGAATAAATGTGGTAACATAGAAGTGCAAAGTTATACTTGTGCTGAACTTCTATGTTTACAAATAAATCCAAATAAGATTAGAAGCTTGTGGTTTAGTCAGATCTCATGAATCTGTGAGTATCTGATTAAGCCAGAGGCAAATGGATGCATCAAGGCAAACTGAATATGACCATATATTTATAGGCATGATTCCTCAAAAGAAAAACCCTATGATTTAAATAATATGTACACTGAGAAATCAAACTAGCTTGTGTGAATAAATCTATGATTATGAAAAGATGGTCTGTCATCCTTTGAACATATGCATGATGGTTGAGTTATTTATTTTCTCTGATTGATGTATGAGATGCAGAAGGGATTAGCATGAATGAGGGAAAGAGGGAAAATGAACACTTAGTAATATAACTAAGGATTTGGATCTTAGGGCTGCAAAGTAAGGCTTGGCAAGGGCAATATTGCAAGCTCACACATGGTATGATTATACCCAGGGGCCTGAGTGTGCTGGGTTAACAGTGAATATGCCCCAGACAATGTGTGTTTTAATAGAAAGAAAGTAGCTAAAGTCCATCATAAAAATACCTGAGATTGAATTTGGAGAATAAGTTCACAGGTAGGTTGGGTAAAATCCCTGATAGACAGAAAGAGTATAAATATGGAAAATGATTAAATGATGATTATGCTGGTGGGTTCAGAGTGTTCTATTGAGAATGATATGTTGTGCTCTCTGAAATAAATCCATTGAATCATGTATTTTTATGTTATGCATTAATAAACATGCACAGGTGGTAGAGGAATGTATACAAGAAAAACATTGCTTTACTATCTGTCTTAAAAAGTTATTTACATTTTTAGTAAGATTATTCATACCAGACAAGTTGGTCTGACCCTTTGTGTGTTTATATACCATTGGGTGTCTCATCTTTTGATGAGGCAGCTCGTGGTGATTGTGCAGGTAAATAGGCATTTTCTTGATCAAGAATTGGATGAATTAGCTGCTAAGGAAATGGATATAATAGTTACAGACTCAAGGATATTAAATAGATGTTGAATTGGACTTGTGTTATGAAATGTTAGTTAAGTTGTTTTGGGAGAAAACTGATGTAATGCTATTTTCTATCTGCAAGTATTGAACTATTCATAAGATTTCTATTAACAGTTTCAAGTTGCTTTTGAGAATGTTTTATTAAGTGATAATTTATAGTATTAACTCCCTGAATGCTTAACCTAAGTGTGCAACAATAAGAATAATTTGAAATGATCTGTAAATTGGAAATTTAAAAGGGTAACCTGAGATCTGTTGTAAGTATTAATGGAAAAAAAAAGGTAGGATGAAAACCCAGATTAGTTTGTATAGGATATGTGCAAAGTAGCAGAGGAATTCCGGCTAACATGACCAATTTTGTCAAGCCTGGGTTCAACCAGCCTATTACCCTAAGCTAATTGATTAAGAAATATAACAAATAAAGCAAACCAGAAAATCAGGATAGTTATATTGAAAATATATGTTACCTGAAATCACTCAGACACACACATGCACACAGATCACAGACACACACATGCACACAGAACACAGATACACACACATGCACACAGAATACACATATACACAACTGCATAAGGGATAATTAAGCATTCAGTAGATCTAAATCCTTGGAGATCTAAACTAACTTTAAAAACTAGAAAAATAACATCTAGAATTTGTGAAAAATTAAGTAAGGTAGAAAAGCTTTTTGGAAATTATTTTTGCCATGAGAAATTTTATAGAAAATCCCAAAACAAAATTCTCTGCATCCAAAATTCTTTTACTCTGATAAAAGAAAGGGAAAACCTTAAAGTATCATTTATACATGATTTCTTGAATGTAAGTTAGGTGACTTGATTACAACAATATTTTTATATTGGTGAAAAGATCCTGGATAGTAGAGAAAGGATGTTCTCTTGAATAGATGATCACTATATATATTGGAAAAAAAAAACTTTATGAAAAAAAGTGGGTCATCTCACAATGATATAAAAATAGAGATGAAATGACAGATATAAATCAAACATTAACATCAATTGAATATAAATATCAAATTTAAATAAAAATCAAACAAAAATCATAATTACCCTCGTTAGACGCATATTCCACTTTCAGAAATGGTGGAGATAAAATCATCAAAAATCATACAGTTCTGTCTATTTGCGGTATATTTATTTCAAGAAATTTGAATATCTACTAACCATGCATAACCGTTAGGACTTTTAAATGAGATTAGTAGTATTCTAAATTTTTAAAAAAATTCAAGTATCTTCTAACCACGCATAACCGTGAGGACTTTTAAATGGGATTAGAATCAACTTGTCAGTTTAAAAGCTCAATTTTGATACGCGTTCCATACATGCATAACCGTGAGGACTTTTAAATGAGTATGGAAGCACATAATCAAAAAAATCCCAAGTAATTCACCCATGCATAACCGTGAGGACTTTTAAATGAGAGTGAATACTTTGGATATTATTTTTATTGAAGAATGTAATAAATTGAAGCACAAATAATTTCTTTCACAAATCTGAAGATATTGTAAATTGAAGAACAAATGATCTCCTTTGTAAACTACCACAAATTTACGTACTATATGTAGTTTTGATGAGTGATGGTTGGTAGAAAAGATGAAAGAAATAGAAATGGTCATGGAATTTTTACCCAACAAAAATCTTTATAACTCTTGTTATGAATTTTAAAAGAAATTTTTCTAAATATACTATCTTGAGTAATGTATGACAAATATCGACACTTATCACTTTTTCAATCACTAGTGATCTTTTCGATAATCATTAGGGAGTCAGATAAGTCAAAAAAAATTGTCATTTAAAATCAAATTAAAAAATCAAATTTTTTTTTTAGGATTTTAAAAGATGATTAGTCAATTTCTATAATTCCCAAATCCAGACGTAGTCTTGAAAATCTATCTTCGGGGAGGGGTTTTGTGAAAATATCAGCAAGTTGAGTTTCAGTTGAGATATATTCAATGTAAATGTCTTCTTTAGCAATGTGATCTCTAAGGAAGTGGTGTCTTACATCAATGTGTTTTGTGCGTGAATGATGAACGGGATTATTTGACAGATCTATAGCACTCCTACTATAACATTTTAATGGAACTTGTTTATAGACTAAGCCAAAATCAGAAAGAGTTTGCATCATCCCTAAAATTTGAGCACAACAACTTCCCAAAGCAATATATTCTGCTTCAGTGGTGGACAATGCAACACAATTCTGTTTTCGACTTGACCATGAAACTAATGACTGTCCTAGCATGAAACATGTCCCACTAGTGCTTTTTCTGTCAACCAATGAACTAGCATAATCAGCATCGGAATAACCTACTAAGTCAAAATTTTCACAAGAAGGGTACCATAGTCCAAATTTGTGTGTGTGTGAAAGATATCTCAAAATTCGTTTAGTGGCTTTTAAATGAGATTCTTTAGGATTAGCTTGAAAACGTGCACACAAACACATAGAAAACATAATATCAGGTCTAGAAGCAGTAAGATAGAGAAGTGAACCGATTATCCCTCGATATTTCTTCTGATCAACAACAATTCCTTTCTTATCTTTGTCCAATTTTGTTGATGGGCTCATAGGGGTTCTTAATGGTTTGAATTTTCGATTCCAAATTTCTTCAATAGCTCCAACACATATTTGGATTGTGAAATGAAAATACCATCACTGCTTTGCTTGATTTGAAATCCAAGAAAATATTTCAATTCACCAACCAAGCTCATCTCAAATTTAGCCTGCATGACTTGTTCAAAATTCTCACACAAGAGTTCATTAGTAGCACCATAAATAATATCATCCACATAAATCTGAACAATCAAAAAATCACTTTCTTTATGTAATAGAAACAGTGTCGTGTCAGCACTACCCTTTTTAAAGCCATTTTCCAAAAGATATGTACAGAGGCAGTCATACCAAGCCCTTGGGGCTTGCTTAAGACTATATAATGCTTTTTCTAGCTTATACACATGATTTGGAAATTCATGATTTTCAAAACCGGGGGGTTGTTCCACAAAAACTTCTTCTTTTAAATCACCATTCAAAAAGGCACTTTTTACATCCATTTGTTTAAGTTTGAAACCCTTATAACATGCAAAACTTAGCAAAATTCTAATGGCTTCTAACCTAGCAACTGGAGCAAATGTTTCATCAAAGTCTATGCCTTCTATTTGGTTATAAACTTTTGCGACCAGCCTAGCCTTGTTTCTAATTACATTTCCTGATTCATCAAGTTTATTTTTGAATACCCATTTAGTTCCGACAATTGGATAGTCATTAGCCCTAGGAACTAAATTCCAAACTTTATTTCTCTCAAATTGATTAAGTTCGTCTTACATTGCTAAAATCCAATTTTCATCATTAAGAGCCATTTCAACAGAATCAGGTTCTATCTTAGAAATAAACCCACTATGACAATAGAACGTACACAGATTTTTATTAAATGAAGAGCGAGTACGTATACCTTCCGTAGGATCACCAATAATTAATTCAGGAGGATGATTGGGTTTGAACTTCAATCTATCAGCATCAATAGTCCTACTTTCAGTTTTCTCACTCGATGTCCCTTCTTTAGTGCCTTCAGGATCTACCTCATCATCAATCATCCTTTCAGTCGTTCTATCTTGGTCAGATTCATCAAATTTCACATTGATTGATTCAACAATTGTTTTTGTTCGTTTGTTGTATATTCTGTAAGCCTTGCTCCTTGTTGAGTATCCCATGAAAATTCCCTCATCAGCCTTAGATTCAAATTTTCCAAGTTGATCGCCTGTGTTAAGAATGAAACAAGGACATCCAAATACACGAAAATAAGAAATGTTAGGTTTTCTTTCATGCCACAATTCATAAGGTGTTTTGCCAAGTATTGGTCTAATCATTACTCTATTTATTACATAGCACGAAGTATTCACTACCTCTGCCCAAAAGGTTAGAGGTAGTTTATACTCACTCAACATGGATCTAGCCAATTCTTGCAATGTACGATTTTTCCTTTCAACCACCCCATTTTGTTGAGGTGTTCGTGGAGCAGAAAATTCATGTTTTAAACCATTTTCTTCACAAAAATTCTCGAATTCCAAATTTTCAAATTCGCCTCCATGATCACTTCTCAAGATTTTAATTGAAACTCCTTTTTCATTTTGAACAAGTTTTGCAAATTTTGAAAAATAATCAAAAGATTCAGACTTTTTGGCTAAGAAATAAACCCATGTAAATCTAGAGTAATCATCAACCAATACATAACAATAACGTTTTCCATTTAGGCTTGCAATTTCATTTGGTCTGAATAAATCCATGTGAATTAATTCAAGAACCCTTGATGTGCTAACAATGTTTTTAGGACGAAATGATGATCGACTAAGCTTGCCCAAAGAACATGCTTTACACACTTTGTTATTTTTAAATTTCTGATGCGGTAACCCTCTGACTAATTCTTTTGTTTCAAGTTTTTCTAAGAGACTCATGCTAGCATGACCAAGTCTCCTATGCCATAAGGATACCTCTTCGTCTGTGGCTACCAAACATCTAGAAAGATTTAGATTATCAAACGAAAGTGAGTAAACATTTCCTTTTCTTCTGCCCATAAAAACAATGTTATTAGAATCTTTATCAATGATTTTGAAAGTATCACTATCGAAAACAACATTCATACCTTTGTCACATAGTTGGCTAATAGAAATGAGATTGTGATGCAAATTTTCAACGTATAAAACATTAGTTAAAGAAAAGTTACCGTTACCTACTTCTCCTTTACCAATGATCTTACACTTACTGTTGTCTCCCATGATCACATTTCCGCCTTTAAAATTCTCTAGGCTAAGGAACTTCGATTTGTCACCTGTCATATGTCTAGAACAACCTGAATCTAGAAACCATTCTTGTTGCTCCTTAGCCTGCCAACAAACCTCACTAGTTTCCTCTGAGCTGGCTTCAGAATATGATTTTGCCATCAAACACAAATTGGCTTCCTCTGCATCTTCATCATCCCAAGTCGCTACAAAGACCTTGTATACCAAAGTTAAAAGGCGTTTAAACATATCTCTAGGGTTAAAGTAAAATACCTTGCTTTGATACCACTTGTAGGATCTAGAATAACCCTAGAGCGGGGGGGTGAATAGGGTTATGCCAAATTTTCTCGATTCAAACAAATTCAATCATAGAAACAAATAGCAGATAAGTAAATATGCAGAAAAGTAAATCACACACAAAATTTACCAAGCTTCGGCAAACCCTGCCTACTGCTGTATTCCCAGATTTCTATTAGAATTAAACAGTCTCATGCTTACAAACACTCTCACAGACTCGCAGACACTCGCTCCCGCTCACAAACACTCTACTAGACTCGCAAACACTCGCTTCCGCTCACAAACACTCTAATAGACTCGCAACCCCTGCTCCTGCCTATAGAGCTTCGTTTACTCGCGAACTCTGCTCCCGCCTATAGAGCTTCGCTTACTCGCGAACTCTGCTCCCGCACTCTACTCCCACCTATAGAATTTTGCAAACTCGCAACCCCTGCTCACTGAACTAATTCTAACTAGACAATCTGACAACACCTAAACCCTAGGTGGTGATTAACCCTGCTTTTAATTAGAAAATTAAAAACAAACTGCTGATTTAAAATTGGAGCAAAAATTTAAATATAGACTTGATTAAACAATTTTTTGCTCGATAAAAATTCGATTTGAAAATTTAAAAGTAATGAAAAATATTAATCAAAATTTTCAAATCCTAAATTTAAAAGCTTTTTAAAAATTTAAAAAACTAATAAAGAAAAGCTTTTAAAACCTTTTTAAAATCAAACCCTTTTAAAACTTTAATTAATTAACCCTTTAACCCTAACTAATACACCGGCCGGCCCTATTTCTTTTATTCTCTAACTCGTTCCTTTTTGCTCTGAAAATAAAATGGCGGTGATTATTTCTCTTCGATCTGAGAAATTTAGGGCTTGGCCTCGCTCGTTCTTTCGATGCTTGCTAGGGCTTTCGTTCCTCTGTTGCCTTCGAATCTGGAATTGAGGCTTGTACAAATTGAAGCGCCGCTCGATAGTAGGCTTCAATATTCTCTGATTTGCTCATGGCTCTTCAATTTGGATCGAGTTCCTCTGTGATTTCGGTATGTACTTTGCTCCTTTTGCTTTGCTGATTTTGGCTTACTTGAAATCGGTGGATCTATGCCGATGATGATTATGGGTTTTTATAGGGTTCGAAACCCTAAATTTACGTTCGTCTGATTTATGCTTTGGCCATGCGATTTTGTTTGAACGATGCGATTTTTCTCTAACCATTTCATATTTGCGTATATACGTATATTACTTGGTTGACACGGTTTTGAGATTATTGGCTTTGAACCTGGACTTGATTTTGAAACCAGCTTTGAATACTTCCTGATTTTCGAAATCTTTGATTATTTCAAAAAGAAAGATGTGATTTTTATCTTTGTTTCGTATACTCTGTGTCATGCGACTTTGAATGTTGATGCTTGACTCTATGCTTGACTCGGTCGACTTTGTCGAACTCTCCTCTTACCATGTTGTCTGGTCTTCATTGTATGTTGTTACTCCCTTGTTTATGTAGTTTTCATTTTGTTCATCTGGTTTTGTTTTGCATTGATGGTTCATTACTTCGTTCCAGTTTGATACTGTGTTGCATTTGATCACTTGTTCATTCATGTTGATCACAACTGCTTCACTTGTCAATTGCATTTATTTGAGTATGTGGACTTTGCATTGAGTACATATGATGGCATTTTGTTTTATCACGTGCTGCTTGCTTCTGAATATTTTGTATGTCTGCATCTTCACTGCTATTCCCACTTGATTGCGGTGCTTCATTCCTTGAGTTTTTCACTTGATCATTTGTATTTGTTTGTTCATTGTGCATACATACTAGCACACTGATTCATTTGAATTTGTACTTTTGTTTCAGTCTGTTGGTCGAGTTGCCTGTTGCACTGTTGTGTTGTCTACATCCCTTGTAGTTGCTGTGATTTTTGTGGCTTGTTTCACTGTTGGGTTTGGTCTGGATTGCTTTGCTACTGTGTGGTCTTGAGAATTGCTGGTCTTCTGTTGGATTGATGTTCTTCATGTTGTTATGGTTCAGTTGAACTCGATAGATTTGGGTTTCATGTTGCCTTGGTATTCAATGTTGTCCAGTCTGCATTCATTGTTCTTTGTTTGTATATATCACTCTCTTGACCGCTTGAAACTTTGTGGTTGAAGTTGAACTTGGTTTGTGACTTCATCACTTCAGTCTGTTTTGTTGCTATTTGGTTGCTGCCTCCATTTAAAAAGTATTGTTGCAGTTATGTTGCTTGTGCACACGAGTTGGCGGGGCGGTGCACACGTGTACGAATGTACACGTGTGTATCGCTGCCACTCAAGACTGTCCCTGATATAAAATATACTGATATGCACAATAAAATGATGACGAACAACCCAAATAACTGAGGCAAACAATGTTTTCAAAATCGTCTTTTCTTCAAATTTCAGAAATATTTCTTGTTCAATTTTACTGCGTTTGAAAATATTTTTGCAGATTGTTCGGATGCTGGAATCAGACTGGGATTCAGTTGAAGACAGAATATGAGTGTGAGTGATTGTAGTGAGGATGATAATGTATCCAGAAAATTGTATTGCATTTAAAAAGTCATAGTGAAAGAATTTGTACTATTCAAATTTGTAATAAAAAGATTGATTGAATAAAATTTCAGTTTGAATTCAAATTCTGTGTTGTTAAAACTTTATTCAGTATATTGACATTTAATCTGTGAAGTATGAAATAACACAATATCAAATACATTTATACGATTATATATGTTTATTATCATCAAACAAAATATATAACGATTATATAATCGCATATTCCACATGCACTACTAAATATTTTATTTATAACATGGGCCTTAAGTCGAGGTTCATACCGCGCTTTGTGAATGCAAACCAGTTGATTGCCTACTTCTAGAGTAGTTGACCGCTTGTCGTCGATGGCTCTAGTGAGTGCGGTCAACTGATCATTACTCTTTAGGGTTTTTAGTTAGTGGTTTTAATTCATATTTTTTTGTTAATTAGTGATTTTAATTAGTGTCATTCCCAAGTCTATTATAGTAAACTTGAATCATATATTATCACACAACGACCCTAATTTTAGTTGACCAAACTTGTAAATATATGATATGTAAATATATGATATGTAAATATTCAAAACTTTTTATTCAATTTCATATTTGCATAGCAATCAATTCTTTTCAATTTAGATAAAAGGGTTATTTATAGATTTATTAATTCTCTTTATTTATAGATTAATATAAATTAGATCTGGACTAGAAAATGGAAATTATATTCATATAACAACTTATTAAAATTCCAATTTCCATTAGCAATGTTTTCAATCTGATTTTAACAACTTTGATCAAATATGATATACTGAAGTTAACTGCGTGTAATCATCTAACCAATAGTTTACCCACTCATCTCAAATCCAAGTTGTCACTTATGAATCATGCTTGGGATCTACTCTATTTGATAGCTCTCTGCTTGATTTAATTTCTTCAATCTCTTTATTTTTATTTATTTTTGAAGAAGTTTGTGATTTAAGGAATAAATTTGAATTTGACAGAGTTTGGATTCTCTTTAATTTTTGTGAGTTAAGGTTTGGGTTATTATTGTATTTATAGGGATGCAAGCTAATAATGGCCATTCAAAATGTATGATATAAATCCAAAGGCTCATCAAAATATACAAATAAATCTAGGCCGTTGGCCTAAACAAACCCACATCCTAAAACATTTGCCTATCAGCCATTCCTAATCTATCTGTCGACTGATGGAGCTTTCTAATTTTAGATTATTTATTTCCTAATTTGTTTATTTAATTATTTTCAATCTCGTAATTTAAAATGTTTATAACTTCTTCTTGCTAGCTCCGATTTCAAGACGTTATATATGAAAATTGTCCAAAAAATCACTACGAATGTAATGATATAAGTTTCGTATTCTAATTGAAACATTTGTAAAAGTTCTTCTCCTTCTCCTGTTATGTTTTAAATTTAATTATTTTATTTTAACTTTCCATTTGAATTTTCGAGGTGTTACAACTATTTTCTCCAAGACAATGAGGAACATGCTAAGAAGCACCCCACATTTTGCTCATGTTGTTGCAGTTGGTGGGGATGGTGCTCCAGTGCAAGCGCCTAGAGTCGAATTTGCTAAGCTAAACAAGGACTATTCTAGCTATAGAGGCGAATAATCTTTAGAATGGAATTGGTTATGGAAGTGCAGGATTGGATGGATATTAAGGACTTAGAGTAAAATATGCTATGAAGAGGATGTTAACCTCTAAGAAACTTCAGGGTTGGGCTATGGGATGGCAGAATGTTGTGAAGATTGCCTCTCCCAAGGTCTAGTTTACTTTAGAGCAATTTAAAGCTCAATTCGATGATAAATTCATGCCGACCGCCCATAAGTCAGTATTGTTTAAGAAGTTTGCTAAGTTGAAATAGGGAGAGAAGATTGTTCCAAAGTATATGGTTGTGTTAGGGCCCATTTCCTCGACTCCCAGAAATCAACACTACCGGTATTCACGTGCCATAAATCCAAGTGCCGAAGAAGCAAATTCTTAAGGGTAAGAAAGAAAAATAGGACAGAATAGGATATCATATATGTTATTTCAACAAATAATCATTACAGCGGAAACTAAAATACATTTATTATAGTTAAACATGGACAGTTATAAATTCCTGTCCTTATAAGTGCGGAATATAACAGTACAAGAGTGTGGTGGAAATAGATAACAAATACTTAGAAAATCTTCAGACTCCAGGCTTCGAGCTCCATCCAGATTTCTTCTAAACTAAACCTGACTACTAGCCTGCCTGGGAAAATTAGGGTACCCAGATTTGAAGGAAAGGTAAAAATAAACTTTGGCTCAGTCATGGGACTGGTGCGAGAACTCAAAATACGCGTTTTGAAAACAAAAAGGTATCTCATAAGACTACAACGCACATAAACACTGAACGATTTTTTACCATATGATAACCAAAACATTCTGCATCATAATAATTGATATTATTTTAATGACATATCTTTGAAAACATTTGCAAGTAAACTTATCAATCTTAGCCAAAATTGTTACCATTATTACATTCTAGCATACTAGGCTCTACAAACAAAATGGCAAGCACTTATTAGGGAATGGATTCCATGCAAATGATCAGGTGAAGAGACTACCTTCTGGCGGTACATCTCTAAGGGAATGTATCGAGGTTCAACAGATGGTCCTCTACCAACACAAGACCAGCCTACCTTTCCTTAGATAGTATCGAATATGTCATCACCCCGGTCGTTACCTACCTATCAGAGGTACCTCGTAGCATACATCCACATTAATTTACATCCTAAATGTCATAGCGGGAAGAAATACATCTAGAAGTGGATGATCATACCCTAATGGTTGTGAACCACATAGCCTTGCCGCATCTACCCTGTTTTGATCCTTTCCCGAGTGTGAGGCTTGAGGTACGATACCTTTTCACATAGCCCATCATCTTTCTTTGAATGCCACACTACCATTCTATTGATCACTTATTGACTTCCACAAACATACAACCTTCAAGCTCATACGTCTCAGAGAATGGTGTTAAGCTAAGAGAAGTTGCCTTCTCCGCCACCAAGCAGATGTGCATTTACAAAAGTCAATGATGTACATCTCAAGAATGCGATGTCAGACATCTATCCATACAAGTTCGTTGTGGGACTGAACGAAACCGAATGTACTCTCCTATCACATCCTGTCGAACCCAAAGATTAGTAGCGAGAAGTCCTTGCAACCTAAAGAATTTCAAAAATGAAAGGACCATTGCTACTTAGTAATTGGGACCTAACCAGAATTATCAACAATCAGTCCTTTCCTCCTGAAAATCCCTATTCTTCATCCTTCATTCTCCCTATCAGTTCTTCATTTTTCGAACGCATACATTGGTTCAAAGTGGTTGTCGAACAAGGATTTACCTAGATTCAAACCCGGTTCCTTCGATTCGATCATCGATAAAAAGAGGTTTTGTGAATAGGGAATCATTCTCTAATTGATTAAGTTCTTTTTATCAAAAATATCCCTCGGAGATATATATTTCTAAAACATTCTTTCTTATATATACAGAATTATCAAACCACTCTCATCAAATCCTTTGATTACTTAAAACCCATTTTAAATTCCAAACCATTTCATCTTTTCTAAGGAAAATATTCCAAATTATTTATTTAAATCTTAACAAAGATTACCAAATTCAAAACGCATACTTTTGATTTAGTTGAAACCATGTTATCTAGGATTTAATCCAAAATCAGTAAATATTAAATGAGAAAAATCTATAGAAATCATCTAATTCTACTCAATATCAATCCTCGCATTCAACAAATACTATGGACAGAATAACGGCGAAATCACCTTTTAAATTCCATGAATAGTATGAGTTCCATCTTCGGGCTTTAACACCGAGTACAAGAAGATCATCTCCATAAAATCCAAGTTGTTTAAACCTTGAAAAATATCTTTCTTTATCCTTTGGAAATTTTGATCCGATTAATCAAATTCACTGACCCATTCGTCGAGCCAGTGCGGATAGCCAGGGAAAGTAGGAAACTGGTTTTCTAAATCAAACCTAGACACTATCTCTCTGACACCCATAAGACAATCAAGTTATTGATCGACTCTAAACTATTAAAACATTTCATTCATTTCATAAATCCTTTAGATTTCCTTTAAAATACTTTATTAATCATCCAAAACATTTATAATAGATTTGGAAAAGAATTGTTAAGTTAAAAACTATATTTCAAAAGTTATAGGAAAGTGCTACGGAAAAGTGCTGCGGAAAGTGCTTTTTTAGCTATATTGATCAAAACGACTTTTTTATTATTTGAAAATTCATTTTTATTACTCAAATAAATTTTAAAACCTTTTAAAACATTTATAAGATTTATTTCACATTTTTAAACAATTTAAAACATCATTTTCAAAGAAATCCAATTTAGGATTACGAACTGCAAATTGAGGATTTTTCAAAATCTTGTTTTACTCATATTTTAAAATCTACTTATTGAAATTTCGATTTTCTTTCTTCGTTGGAAAAATATGGATATAATATTTCAGAAAATTCTTATCTCGAAGAACTCCAAGCTATATTCCAACTTTTAAACTTGTTAGACTTTTATAGCGTGAAATCATGAACTACCGTTACGTGACGTGCTTATTTTTAACCAAATTTTCTATTTCTTTTCGAACTTCACCAAAATACTCTTAAGTGTTTATAAAAAATTTCAAACACATTTAAATCATTTTTAAAAGGCTTAACAATTTCATACTCACAATTTCATTAATTCAAGGAAAGTGATTTCCTTTGTGCTTATCGACGTGTATATTCGTGACTTGCATATATATATTCAACAGTCATATGAAGACAACCAAACTTGATGATTAAAGCATATTAAACATCCATTTGCAAATATCATATCATCATTCAACATATAATATAGTAGTTTAAGAGTTCTCGCCATAATCAAACCAAACTTCCTACCAACATTCAGATCACCATAACACTTCATCTAAATCATTACTAAACTTCACTAACTAGTGATCCAAGCTCACGAAATCCAACACCCTACCTCCTAGCATGCTCGACCATTCCATGCAAAAAGTAGCTCCCAGCCAAGCATGTGGAATGAGGCGTAGGACTTTGGGTTATCATTGAATTTACCGATAACTAGATCTAAGAGTAGGTCATTTTCTATCGAGTTTTTGGACACTCAACTCTCTGAAATTTGAAATGTTATCAACATGAAAGTTGTAGGAAATTATTTCCCTACGGTTTCAATAAAATAATCATCTAATTTGGATTAGCTATGAGGAAGTTATGGCCAAGAGAAAAAGAGGTATTCTTGGATTTGTTAAAACAAAGCCCGAAAATGCACCGTGAAAAAGTGGAATTTTGACATAGCCAGACTCAAAATTAGTATAAGTGCTCAACATGAAATCTATAGCCACTAGAATTTCACATAATAAATGAAAAATAATTACCTCATTTGAGTCTATTTTGAAGGAGTTATACTCAAACGGAAAAGAAGTATTTTCGGCCATTAAAAATGGGATTGAAAATGCTTTGGAGAAAATGGAGTTTTGAGCATGGCTAGCGTTAAAATGGAAAGAAGTGGTCAACTAGAAAGTTGTAGCCACTAAAATTTTGAAGGGTTTAAGAAAAATGAAATTCCTCATTTCAGTATGAAACGAGGAAGTTAGGCTAGAATGAAAAAGGTGAAAAATGTGATGAGAGGGTGGGCTATTTATAGCCAAAGGAAGTGTGCAAAGGAAGCCATACACAACATTATCACTTTATTGCTTCTCCAACACACCTTTCCCTCTCCCTAGGCCAGCAAAAGCCTTTCCCCCATATGACCATCACTTCCATCTACTCATGTGTGCTTATGTTGACTTGTTTTAGCTTAAGGAGGAAGCTCTATACAAAATATCATTGATTTTTGTCTTATATATGTATTTGTAAATGTATAAGTATATATGTATGTATAGATATGTTTATGTGCATGTGCATGTTAATGGATGCATTTATATCTTACATGACATATAAACAACATTGCATTGGTTCCGAACAACTTTCGTTCGATAAACCGTTGCCGATCGGAGAACCGATTCCCAATCACATTTTCACTTATAATTTAACGTACATATATTTGTAAACAAAATTTCAAAATAAATTTCTTATCATTTTAAATGAATTAAAATGATCACATTTCATTTATAAAACCATATAAATTTACTTTAACAATTATTTACAAAAATCGCTACTATACCGATAGAGCGATATCGATTTTTCCTTATATATTCAAATCAAATATATCTCTTTATAAAACTATTATAAATGATTTATTATCACTTTATAACTATTACAAATGAATTATAACCTTTTTTAAGATCATTATTTGAACATTATAATACTTATTTAATCATAAAATCTCAATTCAAATTAAATAAATAATTATCATATTTAAGGGCATTATTAACAATGTTAAAAACACATTTTATTTTCATAAATAAATCAATTAATTTTATTTCATATCCTTGTTTAATTATAAAAATAGGTATATGTATCCAGCTCCGTGCATGATGTTTTACGATTATAGAGCTGGTTATTAACAAAACAGTTTTCAGCCGTTTTATCGATTTAGACTTCGAGGAAAATATTTTTGTAAATATTTATTCAAAATAAAATTATATTACTTATTATTACTTAAAATAAGACTATTTGTATTATCAACCTTTTATTTAAAAATAAATATAATTTATCAAAGTGGTAAATTTGCGAGTCGTTATAGGTTGAGTTCTACATGTTGTCGAAGTATGGTTAGTTCTTTATCAACACTCCATTGAAGAAGAATGAAAAGTATATAGTTGGCCTAAATAATATCTAGGTGAGAGGATAATTGGTCATATTTATGAGATATTCGAAAAGGTCGTAGAGAGGGATTTGAGTCATGAAGGCTATAACCAAAGCCGGAAATGGAAGTTGTTGTTTCTATGGAAGAGCCAATGCCGCAAGTGAGCAGGGGAGGTAATAGGAAGTGGAATAGCAACAACAAGGAAAAGAAGCAGTCTCATGACGAGGTTGCTAGAACAAAGGCAATTAGGAATCAATGTGCTTTAATTACAATGTGAATGGTCATCTTACTATGAACTACAAGGCTCCGAAGAGTAGAGAGAAGAAGTTCTTCAAATGTGATAGGATTGGGCACATGAAGAAGAATTGTCAAGAGTTGTAGGGGAATGGGCATGGCGTGTCTATTTATATTTTAAGTGATCTTCCTACTTTTTTGCTTACTCCATCGACGAAGGAGAAGGGGAAGGGCATTAATATTCGAGGTATGCTTTCTATTTACGATATGTATACGTGTTTTATTTGATATATATATATATATATATATATATATATATGACCCACATATTCAGTATTCTAATAAATAGGTTAGGGTTGAGTCTTGACCTAGTAGGCAAACCTTTGGTTGCTCGAACTTGCTGCATGGTTCAGCTAACCTAGATATGATTTATTAAGACTTTATGTTGTCAAGTCAAGGATCTCTATTTGATTTGAGTTTCTTTGTTTGGTTTTTGTTAGGTCTAGTATCATTTGGGGATAAAGTGACAAAAAAGATACAACGTTCAGGTGAATGGTGAGATGGTAAAAATGACAATTAGGAAAGGATAAGGGCGGAAGCTAGAGTTGGATTATACGCCTGAGAATACTGTTATGGTTAGCTTAATGTATTCACTCAATGTCCCATACGAGTCATCATTACTCATAGTATGGAAATATCCAGGGCGATCAGACTATCACCACGTAGGAAGATTGAGTTCTGTATTGACCTAGGGGCTAGTTTTTATACCTTTAAGGAGGGTGACACTCATAGAGCAACAAGGGATGGAGGTGTTAGTGAATGACCAATGGAAAAGAGGGTTCATTTATAGGAATTTATCCACGTAAGGAGTACCAATAGTATTAGCATAGTCAGTAAATGACTCTTTGAGGCTAGTATGGAGTACTAGGAGCTAGGTGAGCTTGTACCGATATTCCTACGTGATACTCTTATCTTCTAATGGAAGAGAAGTACGAGACACATTTGAGGATGGTGCAGAAGATATAGAGGAGATGTACTAGTTAAGGAGTAGTGTTCCCAATGTTGATACGGTTTGAGTATATTACTAGTTATAATTTCCGACAAAGGAAAGAGCTAAAGCCTGAAGTATTAGCAAGATAGGTGATTAGACCTACTCTGATAGAGCTGATCAAAGCTAGTAAGAGGTGAGCTACTGGACTAGCAAGGATAGTCGCTAAGTTAGAGACGGGTTTGAGTGTAAGGAGATGATGTAAGACTCAACCAAGAAGGTTTGTAACAACTCGATGTTGAAAAGCAATTAATTAAATTAAATTGGAGATTTAACTAAATAAATGAGTTTTTGATAATAAAATATGAATATTAGGATTTATTATGATTTTGAAAAATAAAATAATTTATTCAGGATTTAAAATAAAGATTTAAATAATTCAAATGGCTTTTAATATTTAAAATGTCGATAAATGGAAATAATTGGGAAATTATATGGGAAAATATTTCATAAAGTAAGAAAATAATTATTTGAGAAGATTTTGATTTTTAAAATTAGCGGAGACATTTCAAGGATCAAAATGATTTTTAAATTATAATTAAAGAGGATAAATAATTTTGTATGTTAAATATTAAGAGCAAAGAAGATAAGGAACCTGTTTTAAAGAAAGTGAATAATATTTTGCTTATAAAAGGATATTATAAATTTATTGTTGAAATTGAGCTTTAAATAGTAAATGAAGAAACAATTTTTTTAATTAGTATAGATTATAGAAAATAGATATTGGAAAATTAAGAAATGGTAGTGAACAATTATAAAGAATGAATGTGAATTTTATTTGGGGTTTAGGCTAACTTTCCATAGTAGAAAGATAGATTAGCAAAGAGAAAAGGAAAGAAAAATAATAAATATAAATGAAAAGTGAGCCAATTAGCTCATCTATGCACTTAGAAAAATATCCACCTCCTTTGCTTGTCATGATAAGTCTAAATTCCTCTACCTTGGCTTCAAATTCACTTCCCATATGTCTCTTTACTCCCATTTTCACTAAACCCAACTATGAAAACCCTAATCCCCTTCTAAAAAAATTCATTAAAAAATAGAAATAAATTACTAAAAATCTCAAAATTCAAATATATCCCTTTCAACGTCTTACTACACCTCTAGGCTAGAAGAAGTTGGGATTTTGACAATGTTTGGCCTACATGGAAATTTGAAGAGAAGAGAAAACGAGGAAAAAGTAGGAGCAATTCTAGTGTAGAAGCTTAGCTACTTCAAGGTGTGTTCTCCACTCACGAATCTATGTCTAAAATGCTTGATAGTAGGTTTGATCGAAGTGTTTGAAATAATATGCTTGCTTATTATTGATAAACCCATTTACTGCAGTCCTCTTGATTGCATCTGTGTATGTTATTGATTATATGGTAAGTGTTTGAATGTTGCATGGTAGCTAGAGTTGAAGCAAGGTTCTGGTAGAGGAATGAGACATGACCGAAGTTGCCAAAATTGTGATTGAATGACCTAAAACATCACTATTCTAGGTCGTGGACCTGTGGACTGGTCATGGCGAAAGGTGCTCCAATTTGAGGCCTGGAAGGGTGATGTTCTAGGATGTGTGCATGTGTTGCTTATATATATATATATATATATATATATATATATATATATATAAGGAAAGGTTCTTTATTAATAAACAAAATATAATCATACAATAGCAGGATTTGCCTCCTTAAAAAACCTTACCATTGTGGTAAGGAAAAAGAGCACGACGTCCCCTATTAATAGTAAAACTCTATTACAATAAATAAAATACAACACAAAAGCAAACTAGCATTTAAAAAGAAAATGACAAGTCTCGGCCCCAAACTAGGTAGTAGATTGAATGCCTCCAATAGCCTGTATAACCACTAGCCCAGCTCAATACGAAAATAAGACATAACACTTTAAAACCCATCGTTCAGATGCAAGCGAACTATCCAAAATCATCAAGCTCAATACCCCATTTCAATACCTTCTCTCTCTCCATCGAGGTTAAACTTCGGCGTCGAAAACAGTACACAAATTGTAAGTGAACGTCAATCTCATAAAGCTTCATCCTTTGTTCCATTGAGCACTGTTTGTTTTCGAATCGGCTCCGAACTCTCTCAAGCCATAAGTGGCGGATGAGCGTGGACGTCGACACATACACAAGTTGCTGAGCGGCTGATTTAGGTGGGAAACTTCGCCGCAGAGTCAAAAATCATTGATTTAAAGAGGTCGCGGAGTCTTGTAGTAGATCTAAATTAAGGAACAGCCTTCTCCATAGATAAGTACTAAATTCGCACTTCATAAATAAATGGTTATGCGATTCGTTGTAATTGTTACAAAGTAAACATTGTTTTTCAACATTCATGCCCCATTTTTCTAGTCTATCTGCAGTAGGAAAATGTTGGATATATGCTAAATACATAGTAAAAGCAAACTTTCTAGCAGTCATATTATGCCATATTAGTAAGAAACTTTTGTCTCTTTGTTGATGCTGACGAATGTCATTCCAAACCGAAGCGAAAATAAATTTCCTTTGGTTTACAATGGTCAAGTAGTCAGTAATATCATAGGGGCTAACATTTACCTGCATAATCTGAGTGGATACTTCCATGGTCTCTGATAGAAGTAGTGGTTGCAGTTGATTATCACATATAATAAGGCTCATCTTACTGTTAACTGAGTTGCTTAGATATACTCTATTCCAGCCAATCATGTCCACTAAAGATTTTTAATCCATGGTCAAACCATAAATCAGTTTGCTGTCCATTAAAAATTATTTGATTCATAAGATTTGCAACTATCTCACATTGCTTTAAAATTGATTTAAAAGTGCCTAAAAATTGTTATTAATACGCAATACCAAAATATTTGTCTTCGCCAAATATTTAGCCCCCATCCATCTCGACCAAAGGCAGTTAGTAGCTAACAGTTTCCATAGTAACTTAACCCGGGCAGTAGTAGTAAGATCTATAAATTTTTTAAGGCTAATGCTCCCTTCAATTTTTTGTCGATATCCCAAGATATCTTATGTAGCTTCCCTTTCCAAAAGAAATCTGCACATAATTTATCAATTTTCTTCAATATTGACATTGGAAAATGATATATTAGTATCCAGTATAGAACAATAGGAGTTATGGTACTATGTATGAGTTCAGCACTTCCAGTTGCTGTTAAAAGCTCACAATCCCAACCCTTTAATCTAGTACTGATCTTTTGAAGTAGAGGGATGTAGTGTACAACATGAATATAATGAGACGCTAAAGGGATGCCAAGATACTTGATAGGTTAACTTTTCTCTGGTATATGTAATATAGCAAAAATAGCAGATTTATTTTTAGCCCCTTTGCTAAAAAATAATTGGGACTTAGTTTGATTGATACATAACCCAACTGTGTCCTCTAACATAGTGAAAATGAGATTCATGTATGTCGCATTTTCAGTAGTAGCAACTAAGAAAATCATGATGTCATCAACATATAAAAGATGCGTTATAACAGGTAGCATTTTAGAGATAGGCTTTAAATGGTTATCAATCATACCCTCTTCCATTAATAAAGAGAAATATTCCATAGTTATGGATGGATTGGCTTGCTTGTTATCAAGCTCGAATCTTAAGTTATGAAAGGATCTTATATCTTAGGTATCCTGATTCGACCGATCTGTTATCTCTTGTTCTTCGAAATGTTGATGGTTATTCCATAGTATATTTATTTTCTCTTGAGTCTCGAGATGATGATGATGCATCTCAAATTTCGATCATTTGTGATTTCGCTGATGTATTTGAGTCTGTTTTGGATTTTCTACTTAAGTAGGCAATTGAGTTCCATATTAACCTCATACCCGGTGCTTGGCCTGTTAGTCTCCCTTCCACGAGGATGTCCACTTATTTAAGGAACTTAAAAAGCTATTGCTGGAGCTTGAAGCCAAGCGATTCATTTAGTCTAGTTCTTCGCTATGGGGTGCCATGGTCGCCTTTGTTAAGAAATCTTATGATACTCTTAGGCTTTGGATCGATTACCGCAAGCCTAATGAGTTAACCATTAAGAATAAGTATCCTTTTCCTAGTATCGATGACATGTTCGATCAATTGAGTGGTGATAGGGTCTTTTCTCAGCTTGACCTTGCCACTGATTTTGATCAGTTACGAGTTGCGGAGAACAACATTTCTCTTACCTCATTTCGCACTCGTTATGGTTCTTATGAATGGTTCGCTATACCGTTCGGTTTGACGAATGCTCCAGCTTATTTCGACAATCTTATGAATCGAGTATTCCGGAGATATCCCAATAAGTTCGTCCTTGTATTCATTGATGATGAGCGAAAGCAACAATTTAAATTGAAATCTTTCCAATAGAAGATATACTTATACGTATAATTGGATTCTATTTATTAAGACAAGCAAAGAATATTTTGTCAAATTATATAAGAGGTTGTTTAACATATTTAATATGATTTTTGTGTCGAATTGTCTGGTGAGTGCTTTAATAATTCTAGTCGATGCGTTTGATCAACGCTATCGATAGGAATTTCCTAAACACTATAATGAGACAGTCAAATTCAGTAAATTGAGTTGTAATAGGTAAAAATTTGAAAATAAATTAATATGGGATTGAGTATTAATTTTTATTTTGGATGAAAAATGCAGTCACTGAACCATAGTGATTGTTGGATAAGTGGCGAGGCAGTTTGATCATTTGGTTAACTTTGCAGCCAATTGATGGGGTCATTCACTATAAATCAATGGCGAGGCAATGCCATTATATTATTTGAAATTTGTGAAATTGAATATGATTACTCTTTTAATTGTATAGCCTATAAGAATCCAAATAATGATATCATATGGTAATTTGAGTAAGTAGAGTAAATAATTCTAATTAAAGAGATATCTTAATTAAAAGAAAATATTATATGATGCATTGATTAATAAAATAATGTATTCAAGATAAGAAAATACATTGGTTGGAAAATTAGAGTATCAATTGAATACATTAATACAAATTTTTAAATGATGACTATAAAAATTTGTTTTGACACTTGGTTGTTTGAGTAATAATAGAGGATAAGATATACAACTCTATCTCAAAGAAAATAAAGTAATGCTAATTTTAAAATTTTAGCATGAATTTGTGAGTAAACTTTTGATTTAAATTTTGATAGTATTGAAGGTTTGTTGATATGAATTTGTAAAATTCTTTTGAAAACAAGTTTAAGTTAATTATTAACCTTAACTAGTTTTATGTTGATAATAAGATAAAAATTTAATTTTGTGACAAGAGGAAATATGAATTTGAATTGTTCATTTATTATAAAATGCTACATTAAGAAGTGCAAGTTATAATAAATGAATAAGTCATGAAATACAATCATTTTAAATTATGAGTACAATTTTAAAATCAAAATGTAAATCTAAATTTATTTTAAATAGATCATTATCTCTTGATAATGGAAGAGGTTAGTTTTCTCTTTCAAAATAAGTATTTAAAGTTAATTGTTTGAAAAACTTAATTATGTAAAGTGATAAAGTATTTCAATTAGTGAATTGTTACTTTAAAAAGACGATTACATGAAGTTGATTATAATTTTGAATGTCTTAGCTTTCTAGAAAAGATGATTATGTATAAATGAATTAGCATATAAAGTTTGTTTAGAAAATGTAGTTTGAAATTAGAATGGTTTGAGAATTTCAAATTTTCAAATTGATTTTAAAAGTTGAAATTTCATTAGGAAAAGTGCTGTACTAAAATAGCGATAAATTGAAATTGATAACTTCAAATGAGCTCATTCTTTTTGTAAATGGAAGTGCTTTCAGTAAACTATAAATCTAATTTTCACAACTTTGGAAGATTTTGCATTTTATTTAGTCTAGAATGGGTTTGAAAGTGGATGGACATTTATGTCCTACAATAAAATTTCTTAGATTTAAACTAAAAGTAAATTTAGCATAAATTTCAAACCGCGAGTCTAATTTTGATAATCTTTATAATGCTAGAAATCTTAGACTTTGTAGAACAACTTTCATTTTATAACTGTTCTTAGATTTTGAAGTTTATTGTGTAAAAACCTGAGTTCTTCACAACAGGTCTGAAATAAAATAAAATAAAATTATTTGTTTCCCTTAATAATCAAATATAATACTTCATATTTTATGAGTGTAACCTAATTGAGTATTAGTGTGGGAAAATATATTACAAACTACAGTATATTTATGGTTGAATTAAAGGATGAAACAACTCAAATTTTATTCACTTTAAATAAAGAGTAATGAGACTAAATCAAAAATTTATGTAAGAATCTTCGAGAACGTTCAAGTGTGAAATTTGAGATTTTTTTATGAAGATAATGGATTTGACAACTCTAAGAATATTAGGTTAGTAAAAGAAAATATAAAATCCATTCCTTGTGTTTGACTTACCCTAGTACAATTATTTAGCGACTTGCATTTATGCAGTCATATAATTTAGGTGGTATTTGGAGAGACCTCCTACCTCTTGTTAAGTTTCTTACCATAATGATTATCAGTCTAATATCTGTATGGCTCCTTTCGTAGCTTTATGCGAAAGGTCATGTTGATCACCATCTTGTTCGTTGGAGTTCGGGATAAAGTTATGCTAAGTCCTGACTCTATTCGTGAAGCTTCTGAAAGAACAATCTTACTTGATTTATCTTTGGTGCAGCATCATGTCCATGTCCTTGCTTCGAAGGTGAAACGACTTCGAAATAGGCATATACCGCTCGTCAAGATTCAATGGTCCGCTAAACCCAATGACTATACTTGGGAAACCATAGAATTTACCGAGCGATCTTATCCGAGTTTTCTATCTTCTTGTTTTGAGAGTGAGAAATTTAATCTCAAACCATCTATTTTCCTTTGCTATAGGAAATAAATCGTATTGAATACAGCCCTCTTTAGAAATTGCAAGGATGCAATTTTTATAAGGAGGGAGTCTATAACAACCCTGGTTTTGGTGATTACCTATGAAATTAAATTTAACGGTGGTTATAATTTAATAATAGAAGAATAAAAATAAAAATGGGAATATAAAATTTGTTAAAATTGTTTATTTTGAATAAATAATGGATTTTGTGAATAAAATAGAATTTAGATGGTTTGGTTGGAAATTAAGTTTAAATATAAGAAATGTGTTGATTTGGAGATTAATTGAATTAAATAAGTGAAGTAAAATAGTTTAATTCAATTTCGTTTGTTGTAAATAAATGAATAATGTTTGAATTAAGTATAAAATATGGGAAATAAAGTTTTAAAAACTTTATTATGTTTGTTTGTGATAAAAATGAACATTATATGTTTTAATTTGATAAAATGCAATAATTTTGGAAACTAAGCCAAATGGTAAATTTTGTAAAATTTAATGAGATATTATAATTATATATGGTAAATATGTAAATAGAAGGTGGAATTTTTTTCTAAAATAATATATGGATGTAAAAAATAATGTTAACAAGGTTTATTACATTTAATTAAACAGGAAAAGGATTTTTGTGTAAATTTTAGTGCTGAAAATATTGTTTTACGAAAATAATAGTGTAAAATAAAGTACTTATGTAAAATTAAGAATTTTAATAATGGAAGTTGATTTTTAATGGCTAGATTAATTTATGTATGTTGTAAAACATTTTGTAAACATAAAACACATTAGTTTGATTTTATGAAAGTTAGAAACAAGAAAATGTAAGTTGTTTTGGCTAAAATATATGTAAATGTGGTGATTTAGTAATAATTAGAGATGATGTAATTACTTTCTTATTAGTTTTAAACCCAACAACAACTTTAACTAAGAAGAAATCACGTCCTTCTCTAAAGTGTACGTACACAGTTCAAGAAATAGAAAACAAAACGAAGCAAATCAGAAACCCCTTTTTCCTCTTGAAACCTAGAATCCAAATCGCCAGTTTCTTCAATGCTTTACAAATTAATCAATTGAAGCTATTAATTTCAAGTAATCAATCTACAACCAAAACCAATTTCATCTATTTCAATTTTCAGAAGTGTGATTGTTGTCTGTAACCTGTTTTCTTCCTGTTGCATGTCTGTACATTTTCATTTCTCGGGTTCCTACAGCTAAAACCAGAGGAAAATCTTCCAAATTCTTCAGGCTTGCTTAAATTTTCTCAAAACTTTGCTAAGATGAGTTTAAAAAATCACAAATTCTAGCTTAGAGTAGGTCTGTATGCTTGAAAGTGCCAAATATTGCTTATTGTAAACAAAATTATGTTGCTTGAAAATTTACAGTGAAAACTATTCTAGAGTGCTTCTTCTTGTGTTTACATATCTCAGTTCTTATCAAGAATCCATGTCGGAATTTTTCTAGGTAGTTTTCTGAGTGTTAATGTAAGTGCATGTCAAATTTCGTGGTCTGATTCAGCTATGAATTGCTTAAATACATTGCTCAAAAATTGATTGAAGAAGGCAGAAACTGCCTGTAAGAAACATGACCATTAGGTCGACCAAAATAACGCAGTAATCGACCCTAGGGTCGACCTAGGCAGCATAAAGATTGACCTATAGGTCGACCTGAGTTTATGTATTTTTCCAAGCTTGTTTCTTTTCTTCGTGTGCATTCTTTTGCTACTTTTGCACATTCCAGTGACATTTCTGACTAGTTTTTATGATTTCTTTGAGGTGTGTTAAGAGGGGCTTTAACCTACCAATAGGTAAGCCAACATTTTAGATGATTTATATTTCGGATTGACGAGTTTTTGAGATGATTTCTTATGTCGATTTTATGGCGTTTTCGATGATTTCTATTATTTTCGAGCATGGGTTTTCTAAAACAGTTTCGAAATGATTTTTAGAATAAAATGGCTTTCAAGTTAAATATTTTTACAATATTTTAATTATTTTAAAGCTATTGTAAATATATATTCTCTATAATAAAGAGAAATTTCATAGATATGTTTTCCAAATGATTTTCGAAATTGTTTCAAAAATTAGTTTTCTCAAAGAAAATTATTGGTGATATAAAATACACATTTTTACACCCTTTGAGGGGATTAGCTTGTGATTTAAATGATTTTGTAAATTGTGTGGCATTGGCTTACAGTTAGTATACTGATAAGTAAGAACGTGCGGAAGGGGCGCACAGTTACCACTACTTGGGTTACCGTCTGAGAGTTTGTGACACATTCACGAGTTATCGCTAGTACTAGACCTTTGGGTCAATCATGAGACAACACGAGACATTTATGTCTTTGGTCATCACGAGACATTTATGACTTCGGTCATCACAAGACATTTGTGGCATTCGATCACCATGAGACATTTATGACCTTTGGGTCATCACGAGATAGGTACCTTATACATATATTAGTTCTGGTATGGCTTCGGGCCATCATGAGATTTGAACGTGCGGCATGGCTTTGGCTTGCCATCTAGGATTTGGATTTAATTTGAGTAATTTTCCAGTTATGAGTTTTATTTATGATTTCACCATTTCTAGATGACTGTTTTATATATTATATAGCTTAGAGCTATACGAGAATTTATACATATATGGCGATTTCATTCTTGAGTTTTGACTCTTAACTGAGTTCCATGAGTTATTTTGTGCTTGCCATCTTTTGGCGTATTTCTGATATTTGTGATTTCCTATTTTAGGAGTTATTTGTGATTGCCATTCTTTGGTAGATTTTGAGATTTGTAATCTCCTATTAGGAGTTATGGTTGATGGAAGCCATTAGATTGGTTTTGGTACAAGCTAATGATATGAGGCGAATATTTGTGATGATTTGATATTGTTGTTGAACTTGCCCCTTTCGAGAAATTTC
Organism: Allium fistulosum; assembly: GCA_030737815.1. Taxonomy (NCBI): domain Eukaryota; kingdom Viridiplantae; phylum Streptophyta; class Magnoliopsida; order Asparagales; family Amaryllidaceae; genus Allium; species Allium fistulosum. Next base: position 134,742,591 of record CM060904.1, read on the forward strand.
TATATGAAGTATTTTAGCAATATTATCTCATATTTAGTAGTTGACTTATGTTAGATGTTGCTTCTTCTCTTTGAGAAGAGATGTTATCACTTATCCTTATATATCACCTATCATATGATAATCAGTTTATTCAATCAAGGCTGACTCATGTATTTTTATATACTCAGGTCAGACTGAGTTATTTCAGGTTAGTCACCTACTATTGATTACTACTATGCTGCTTTCACATTGGATTATCTGCTAGTCACCTTTTGTGCAGTTTTTGTAGTGTTGTAAACTCTGATACGTACTATGTAACGACCCAGATTTTCTAATAATTAAAATTCGGATATTTAATTGATTTTAAATATTAATAAATGGAATTTAGAAGTTGAATGATTTATTTTTCGAATATTGGGTTTTATTTGAGAATTAAGTTGATAAATTTAATAGTGAAATTCCAGAGATAATTGAAAATCGAGTTTAATATGATTGAAAATGATTTGGAAAATTATATTAAATCATACTGGAGTTATAGAAAGGTTATAGAACTTTCAGAATCGAATTTGGAGTAAATTTGTGAAAATTGAATATTTTAATATTTAATTATCGACTGAAAAATAGCCAATTTTCGAACAGTCTCAGAATTGAACGAGACCAGTTCCATTGGATCCGTAATAGTTAGTTATTATCGGATTTCAATTTTCGTAGCAATCGAAGTTATCGTTTGACCGTGGCAACTCGAAACGCATCGATATCATTTTAATTTTAATTCGGCGAGTTAAAATAGTCATTTTTCAAACGGTCTCGGATTTCGACGAAACCAGTTTCATCGGATCCGTAATGTGATATTATTGTAAGATTTCAAATTTCGTAATTTTTGGATTTACCGTTTGTCCGGGGCAAGTCAAAACGCCTTGAAATCGATTTAAATCGGTTTAATTTAAATTGATCGTTTTTCTCCGTATCTCGCACAGATGTCCGAATTAGCTCCCGAAACTCATTCCATTGCGTTCGGAACGCGGGTTTAACCCTAGAAACGTCAGCCGGCACGCTCAATTTCGAGTTCGAAAAATCCGGATGAATAGTAAATTGGAAATTTTTCTATATAAGCCCCTCCACTTTTTCAATTGCAAAAGAAAATAAAACCCTAGGGTTTCAATGTCAGCAGCCGCCTCTATTTCAATTAATGGCCGAGAATCACCAACATTCTCCTCAAATTATCGAGCAATCCATCAACAATTAGCGAAACTTTCCAACTAATAAAACGTAGAGCTCGTCGAGAGCTTTAATATCAACGGTCAAGATTTGATTTCGAGCTAGGAATTGATGGCAAAGTCCAATCGAACGCACGCCGTTCATCCTCGTTTTGCGCGCGCTGGGGGGCATCGGGGCTGACCACGTTTTGGTCAAAGGTAGCTCTCGCGTGGGGCTTCGTGATGCCGGTCGTTGATCATCTCCAGATGCATCGTGAAGGCCGCGAGATTTAGGGTTTGATGGCGGCTGATGGGTATCTCGCGTGCGTTACTTACTGGAGCGGGAAGAAGCTTCATGCGGTCCTGTTCAAATTTCGTGATGTATGGCCTTGATTAATTGTGGTAGTTGTATAAAAGAAAATTTGTTTTAAATTGTTGTTTGAACTTTATAAAATCATAACAAATTCATACGTATTCAGAATTTGACGAATCAGGGTGCGTTGGAATCGCAGAGACGAGCAGTACGAGATGGTGCAGTTCCGGAGTCGTTCCGGGCAAGTAAAAATTTGAGTTAAATCGGACACCGTCCGGTTTAATTTAAAATTCGAACGCTCGCTGAAAATCTCGGTGAGATTATTTTCTCACTCAAATTGAATGTGGAATTATTTTCAGTTATTATTTGATTGACTGTTTTGAATGTGATATTAGATATGATAGGATATATCTATCTATATATAGCAATATATACATATTGGCATATGTATATATTGGATTGATTGATTTCCCGCCTCGTATAGCGGATGAGACCCTATTGCGCCGTTAGTAAGCGGATTTATAAAAACCTATATACCGCGATAATTCCGTACTGGAGCGGAATTGGTATTGTGCTGACGTTTTTGGATGCAGGGAAACAGGTTGGAGGGATCCAACTGGATTCCTCACCGTATTGTTTATTTACAGATATTTTGATATATTCTGTTATCATATGATGATATATGATATTTGACTGTTGTGATGGACTGATTGGTGTTGTTGCATCATCGGATTCAGTTTTGAAATGTAAAAAATAACGACTTTTAATTTAAAAGGGTTTTTAAAGTGATTTTTGAAAATATACGTTTTATGAAATTTTTGAATCAATTTATAAACGTAAAATTTTAAAGTTATAAAAGTTATAATTTTTAGTGAAATATAACCGATGTGTCGTTTTTGGAATAAAAGTCGGATTATTTATAAAATGGTTTAAGTTGGGATTTTGAATAACTATAAATGATTTGTATAAAAAGGTTTATAAATTTGATAATTTATAAATCAAAATACTGGACTTATAAAACGAATTTTTTATAAGTGTTAGAAAGAAGTATAAAAGGATTTCATAAGTAAATGAAATTAATAGATTTATAACGTGAAGTTATAAAGTGAATAGATGTTGTAGAATAAACGATTTATAAGTAATTTACTTATAAATTGGATTTTTGCACTTAATTGGGATATAAATAGAAATTGCTAAATGAAATGATTTCATATGTTGAAATTGTTATGAAGTATAAATGTGATTTATAAACGTTGTTTATAAATCTGGAATCACTTATTTTGATAAGTAATTTTAGAAGTTAATAAGAGGAGAATTTTATAAATCGAAGTTGTTAGAAAATATAAAGGTGAATTTATAAACGTTGTTTTATGAATTCGAAATCAACCAGATTTGATGAATGTAATATAGAAGTTATTAAGGGAATTTTATCCACGATTTTGGATAGTAGATAATTCTTGGAATAAAACGTGTAGAAAAGATTGAAATGTAATTATTGAAGTATATTCACGATTTTGGATAGTGAATATATCGTTAAGTAAAATGGATAGTTTTGGAAAAGTGATATTAAAAATGAAGTTAAACATTTTAAAGATGTTTTAAAATGTATTATAAATCGAAAGCAGAGATTTCCGCAGTTCTTGTTGAAATAGACGTTTTCGAGAAATTTAAGGAAATGATGGACTATAACACTGTTGTTATAGTAAATGATTTCCGAAAGGAAATGTTTTGATGTAGTATTGGGATTTATACATCTATTAAAATCCGAATCCCTATACTAGTGATTTTGAGTCGTCGTAACGATGTTTTACGTAACATTCGTTTTGACTCAAATAAATGTGTTTAAAGAGAATGATTTCCTTAAAGAATGAATATATACTTAATTTGATTTAAGTATATCGAATATTTTCAAATGTTGAAAATAAATGATTTGTGAAATACTTATTATTAAATAAGTATGGAATGTTTTCCAATATGAAATGAACGTTTTTGAGATTTATCTTCTTAAAGATAAATCGAAATCGAATATTGAAAACGATTTGAAAATCGTATATCTGTAGATATTTTGAAAATATAAATTCACTATGGAATTTATAAAAGAAAGGGAAGTTGTTTAAAAATAAATATTGATTTATTTTTGAAGTGTGGAAATAATATATCTAGAAAAGATATTTTTGGAAGATAAAATAATTTGGAAAATTATTTGGAATCTGATGATGTCGCGCATCTTTATTGATAGTTAAATAACCGACTATCAATAATTACCTTTAGATAGGTATTCGTTGTGAATTGGATGAATTTGAATGCCACACTTGTTTTTAAATATTTCGCTCACTATTCGGGTTAGCCGGGAAAGGACCATGGGGTCGTATAACCCATTCCGAATATGTGATACGTCGTTATGAATCGCATTTGAAGACCGGTGTTGAAGACCGGATATTTTTGAAAACGGAAGGATTACCGTCGAGTTACTCTACATCGGCTGATCTCCGGTTTAGAGGTTTTATCACCCTTAGTGACGGGAAGTCCTGACGTGATTGAAAACTATCCGGAAATGCAAGGGCTTTGTGAGAAGTGCCTTCGGTTCTGTTCGATCCCGGAACAGACTTGTATGGATTGTGTGTCTGACGTTACAATTTGAGATATAAAGCTGATTTCTTTCAAATACATTTCTGTTGGTGGCGGAGAATTTATTCTCTTAGCTTAACACCCTTCTCTGAGACGTACGAGCTCAGAGGTTATGTAGTTGAAATTTATCAGCGATATATCCCAATTTGGTAACGTGGCATACTGAGTGTTGCTGTGAAATGATCAGTGTTTGATCATTTGTGATATGATCATTTGTTTGATCTTATATCTTTGTGATCATAGGTTGATCATTTTGTTTGACCCGAAGCAGGGCTTTTTGAGAAAGCGTAGCTTTGTGGACGAGACTTCATCGAGCCTCACACCCCGGAAATGGTCGAAACAGGAAGGATGCGGCAAGGTTCTAGGGAGTAGCGCCCCTTAGTGTATGTCATTCCTTCTGGATAAAGGTGGTATCATGGTATGGAGCCCAGATACTTAACCTCTGTGGTTGCTGCACAGTTATTATTACTTTGTGGTTTGTTGGAAATCGGGGATCCTCGGGAAGATCGGTGACGATCGGGGGATGGCATACGCGTGTCAGTAGTTACCTATTTTTGCAGAGGTAACCCGGCCTTGTGTTGGCAGAGATCCGGTTAGGTTCTCGGGTCGTCTATTCCAGGGACGTACCCATCGTGGATAGGAAGTTCCTTAGCCTGACCATTTGTTGGAAATCCAAAGAAACAATACGTGACTTGTACGGTTTTAGTTGTAGAACCTATCATTCACTTATGGTGGCGCCCCACTGTTTGGATGGTAGCTATAGTAGGCATAGTTCGAAATGTCTATGCTGGCTAAGATTTATATTATACTTTCGAAATGCTTTCTACACTATGCACTAATAATAATATCAAAAATGATTTGATTTTGCGTAGTAAGCATCTTTGACTATCATAAGAAGAAATCTCCTCCAATTCTGCGTTTGCATTGTGTGTGTGGTGGGAGGTCTTATGGTAGTTTCATTTTCCAAAAGCATTGCGAAATTTACTTAAAATTTTTTTCTGTTGTTTATTTTAAAGATAAATAATTGTTTTACGATCTCACACCAGTCACCATGACTGACTTGGAGTTTATTGTTCCCTTCTAAACTCTGGGTGCCCACCAATTTCCACACGGGCAGCCTAGAGTATATTATCAAGATATTCTGGATATTCTGGAGCTTTGGAGATAAGCTGGATGGCGAGACGTAGTATTTGTATCTGATAGTATTTATTCCGCTGTGTATTCTGTATGAGGACAAGTTTATATAACTGTCCATTGTTGTTTATTGACTCTGATGATACGATGTGATGTTATGTAATAACATATATAATTCTTTTGTTTTTAAAAGATATTCATTTATCTATTATATATTGTTCCGCTGCGATGTGTAAGATTCTGATATTGTCTCTGTTCTGTATCTGTTGTTGTTTTGTTGTTTTTCTTCTTCTTTTTCTTCTATCTTCTTCTTCTACCTTTTTCTTCTTTCTTAAAACCATAACTTTTCGGGTTTCCGGCATTCGATGGCTCAGCAGTCGATAAAGTGAGTATCGATGTTGAATTTTCGAAAGTCGAAAAATTCTCGGACGTTACATTTGGTATCAGAGCATATGGTTAAGCGACAACCCTGCTCTGTTGGGTGTTACTCATTAGAGATAGAGTCAGTAGTACTCTAGAATGAGTTTGAGTGTAATAATAGATACGAGTGCGTATTTGTTAGTGAATATAAAATTGTTTTATATTGTGATGATTGGTTTGTTGAGTGGTATATGGATTCTGGTCGGTATTGTCCGTACAACTCTATCGATAGGGATCTCTAAACACTTGTATAGAACAATTCGGCACAGTATTGTTTTAAATAGGGTAAATGAAATAATTTTGCCCAAAACTATTTTTGTATAGAAAATAAATGTTTTTCTATAAAATACTATAGTATATGGTTGCATGGATGTTAGGAAGTAATGATAGTGAATTATCATCACTGAAATTGAATAAGAAATTGAAATCGTAACTCCAAAGTTAAGAAATAAATTCATATATAAATGAAATGTGAGGATGTGAATTATATAAGTGATTTGTAATTTAAAACGAAATTCCAGAAAAGTTTTTGGAAATGTTTTGAGAAGAATTTGAAATTTTTGAGATTTGGACAGTTTAAATTCTTTTTGGAGTTGAAAATGAATTTCAAAGGATTTTGAAAAAGTATTTTGGAGAGATAAAGCTCTAAACTCTTTTCGGTCGCTGGAAAATAACTTCGGTAATGACTGCAGCATCACTGATGTTTATTTTCGGGTTTCCAAAAGGGAAATTGCTGCCAAATTGTTTTAAATGAAAGTTGTTTGAAAATTTGGATTTGGTTTTAGAAAATTCAAAAGATGATTTGAATTGTTTTCAAAAATGGTTTTGAAAAGGTTGAAAAGACTCTGGAGTTGAGTATTGAATTATGAAAATAAAATTGAGGATGAATGACTCAATTTGCAATTGCAAGTACATGAATGTAAATTGAATTCGAATTGAAATCCAGTTTAATATAAGTGATTGTAAACCAAAATAGTAAATTGTAAATAAATTTTGGGAATGAGCAAAAGAATAAAACTGGAATTAAAACTGAATATTGAAAATGAAGTTGAATTGTGTGAAATTAAATGAAGTTTTGAGATTAGTTTGAAGTGAACTAAAGTTAATTGATAAAATTCAATATCCAGAAGTAAACCGAATCCAAATTAGATTGGAATTGTGAAATTGAATTCAAATGAGAATTTGAAATGTGAAATTGAATGAAAAATATGTAACTTCAACAGTAAAGTAAAAATGTATAAGCAGTTTATATCGAAATTTTGTAACCGAATGTGCAAATTGGTTTGGATATATGTAACTAGATATTATGGCTAGTAGGACATACAGGTATAAAGGAATGGGATTTTGATTTCGAAGATAATTTGAATTGCTCGAAAAAGGTATGTATTTAAATTTGAATATGAGATTTGATAACTTATTTCTCTAGCCGCTTGGCTTTTTCTTTTTCTTTTTGAAATCTGAGAGTCCGTAGGGACGTTTTGTAGTCGTACCGTATTAGCCGCGCAAAGGAGACGCTGGCGAAATTTTTTGAAAATTTCGAGTGTTAGAAAAATTTTGAGAAATTTTGAAGTTAAAATTTGAATGTAAACTCGAATTTGAATTTAGAAGTTAAACAATGTTGTTTGAAACTTAGAATTGAAGTTGGAAAACGAGTTGAATGATAACGAATCTTTAATAGAAAGATTTGTTTTGATAAATTGATAAAACTATTGAATTGTGAAAAATAGTAGACGAGTTAAGGACCTTTCTTCCTAACTTGTAATTTCGAGGACGAAATTCTTTTAAGGGGGGAAGTTTGTAACGACCCAGATTTTCTAATAATTAAAATTCGGATATTTAATTGATTTTAAATATTAATAAATGGAATTTAGAAGTCGAATGATTTATTTTTCGAATATTGGGTTTTATTTGAGAATTAAGTTGATAAATTTAATAGTGAAATTCCAGAGATAATTGAAAATCGAGTTTAATATGATTGAAAATGATTTGGAAAATTATATTAAATCATACTGGAGTTATAGAAAGGTTATAGAACTTTCAGAATCGAATTTGGAGTAAATTTGTGAAAATTGAATATTTTAATATTTAATTATCGACTGAAAAATAGCCAATTTTCGAACAGTCTCAGAATTGAACGAGACCAGTTCCATTGGATCCGTAATAGTTAGTTATTATCGGATTTCAATTTTCGTAGCAATCGAAGTTATCGTTTGACCGTGGCAACTCGAAACGCATCGATATCATTTTAATTTTAATTCGGCGAGTTAAAATAGTCATTTTTCAAACGGTCTCGGATTTCGACGAAACCAGTTTCATCGGATCCGTAATGTGATATTATTGTAAGATTTCAAATTTCGTAATTTTTGGATTTACCGTTTGTCCGGGGCAAGTCAAAACGCCTTGAAATCGATTTAAATCGGTTTAATTTAAATTGATCGTTTTTCTCCGTATCTCGCACAGATGTCCGAATTAGCTCCCGAAACTCATTCCATTGCGTTCGGAACGCGGGTTTAACCCTAGAAACGTCAGCCGGCACGCTCAATTTCGAGTTCGAAAAATCCGGATGAATAGTAAATTGGAAATTTTTCTATATAAGCCCCTCCACTTTTTCAATTGCAAAAGAAAATAAAACCCTAGGGTTTCAATGTCAGCAGCCGCCTCTATTTCAATTAATGGCCGAGAATCACCAACATTCTCCTCAAATTATCGAGCAATCCATCAACAATTAGCGAAACTTTCCAACTAATAAAACGTAGAGCTCGTCGAGAGCTTTAATATCAACGGTCAAGATTTGATTTCGAGCTAGGAATTGATGGCAAAGTCCAATCGAACGCGCGCCGTTCATCCTCATTTTGCGCGCGCTGGGGGGCATCGGGGCTGACCGCGTTTTGGTCAAAGGTAGCTCTCGCGTGGGGCTTCGTGATGCCGGTCGTTGATCATCTCCAGATGCATCGTGAAGGCCGCGAGATTTAGGGTTTGATGGCGGCTGATGGGTATCTCGCGTGCGTTACTTACTGGAGCGGGAAGAAGCTTCATGCGGTCCTGTTCAAATTTCGTGATGTATGGCCTTGATTAATTGTGGTAGTTGTATAAAAGAAAATTTGTTTTAAATTGTTGTTTGAACTTTATAAAATTATAACAAATTCATACGTATTCAGAATTTGACGAATCAGGGTGCGTTGGAATCGCAGAGACGAGCAGTACGAGATGGTGCAGTTCCGGAGTCGTTCCGGGCAAGTAAAAATTTGAGTTAAATCGGACACCGTCCGGTTTAATTTAAAATTCGAACGCTCGCTGAAAATCTCGGTGAGATTATTTTCTCACTCAAATTGAATGTGGAATTATTTTCAGTTATTATTTGATTGACTGTTTTGAATGTGATATTAGATATGATAGGATATATCTATCTATATATAGCAATATATACATATTGGCATATGTATATATTGGATTGATTGATTTCCCGCCTCGTATAGCGGATGAGACCCTATTGCGCCGTTAGTAAGCGGATTTATAAAAACCTATATACCGCGATAATTCCGTACTGGAGCGGAATTGGTATTGTGCTGACGTTTTTGGATGCAGGGAAACAGGTTGGAGGGATCCAACTGGATTCCTCACCGTATTGTTTATTTACAGATATTTTGATATATTCTGTTATCATATGATGATATATGATATTTGACTGTTGTGATGGACTGATTGGTGTTGTTGCATCATCGGATTCAGTTTTGAAATGTAAAAAATAACGACTTTTAATTTAAAAGGGTTTTTAAAGTGATTTTTGAAAATATACGTTTTATGAAATTTTTGAATCAATTTATAAACGTAAAATTTTAAAGTTATAAAAGTTATAATTTTTAGTGAAATATAACCGATGTGTCGTTTTTGGAATAAAAGTCGGATTATTTATAAAATGGTTTAAGTTGGGATTTTGAATAACTATAAATGATTTGTATAAAAAGGTTTATAAATTTGATAATTTATAAATCAAAATACTGGACTTATAAAACGAATTTTTTATAAGTGTTAGAAAGAAGTATAAAAGGATTTCATAAGTAAATGAAATTAATAGATTTATAACGTGAAGTTATAAAGTGAATAGATGTTGTAGAATAAACGATTTATAAGTAATTTACTTATAAATTGGATTTTTGCACTTAATTGGGATATAAATAGAAATTGCTAAATGAAATGATTTCATATGTTGAAATTGTTATGAAGTATAAATGTGATTTATAAACGTTGTTTATAAATCTGGAATCACTTATTTTGATAAGTAATTTTAGAAGTTAATAAGAGGAGAATTTTATAAATCGAAGTTGTTAGAAAATATAAAGGTGAATTTATAAACGTTGTTTTATGAATTCGAAATCAACCAGATTTGATGAATGTAATATAGAAGTTATTAAGGGAATTTTATCCACGATTTTGGATAGTAGATAATTCTTGGAATAAAACGTGTAGAAAAGATTGAAATGTAATTATTGAAGTATATTCACGATTTTGGATAGTGAATATATCGTTAAGTAAAATGGATAGTTTTGGAAAAGTGATATTAAAAATGAAGTTAAACATTTTAAAGATGTTTTAAAATGTATTATAAATCGAAAGCAGAGATTTCCGCAGTTCTTGTTGAAATAGACGTTTTCGAGAAATTTAAGGAAATGATGGACTATAACACTGTTGTTATAGTAAATGATTTCCGAAAGGAAATGTTTTGATGTAGTATTGGGATTTATACATCTATTAAAATCCGAATCCCTATACTAGTGATTTTGAGTCGTCGTAACGATGTTTTACGTAACATTCGTTTTGACTCAAATAAATGTGTTTAAAGAGAATGATTTCCTTAAAGAATGAATATATACTTAATTTGATTTAAGTATATCGAATATTTTCAAATGTTGAAAATAAATGATTTGTGAAATACTTATTATTAAATAAGTATGGAATGTTTTCCAATATGAAATGAACGTTTTTGAGATTTATCTTCTTAAAGATAAATCGAAATCGAATATTGAAAACGATTTGAAAATCGTATATCTGTAGATATTTTGAAAATATAAATTCACTATGGAATTTATAAAAGAAAGGGAAGTTGTTTAAAAATAAATATTGATTTATTTTTGAAGTGTGGAAATAATATATCTAGAAAAGATATTTTTGGAAGATAAAATAATTTGGAAAATTATTTGGAATCTGATGATGTCGCGCATCTTTATTGATAGTTAAATAACCGACTATCAATAATTACCTTTAGATAGGTATTCGTTGTGAATTGGATGAATTTGAATGCCACACTTGTTTTTAAATATTTCGCTCACTATTCGGGTTAGCCGGGAAAGGACCATGGGGTCGTATAACCCATTCCGAATATGTGATACGTCGTTATGAATCGCATTTGAAGACCGGTGTTGAAGACCGGATATTTTTGAAAACGGAAGGATTACCGTCGAGTTACTCTACATCGGCTGATCTCCGGTTTAGAGGTTTTATCACCCTTAGTGACGGGAAGTCCTGACGTGATTGAAAACTATCCGGAAATGCAAGGGCTTCGTGAGAAGTGCCTTCGGTTCTGTTCGATCCCGGAACAGACTTGTATGGATTGTGTGTCTGACGTTACAATTTGAGATATAAAGCTGATTTCTTTCAAATACATTTCTGTTGGTGGCGGAGAATTTATTCTCTTAGCTTAACACCCTTCTCTGAGACGTACGAGCTCAGAGGTTATGTAGTTGAAATTTATCAGCGATATATCCCAATTTGGTAACGTGGCATACTGAGTGTTGCTGTGAAATGATCAGTGTTTGATCATTTGTGATATGATCATTTGTTTGATCTTATATCTTTGTGATCATAGGTTGATCATTTTGTTTGACCCGAAGCAGGGCTTTTTGAGAAAGCGTAGCTTTGTGGACGAGACTTCATCGAGCCTCACACCCCGGAAATGGTCGAAACAGGAAGGATGCGGCAAGGTTCTAGGGAGTAGCGCCCCTTAGTGTATGTCATTCCTTCTGGATAAAGGTGGTATCATGGTATGGAGCCCAGATACTTAACCTCTGTGGTTGCTGCACAGTTATTATTACTTTGTGGTTTGTTGGAAATCGGGGATCCTCGGGAAGATCGGTGACGATCGGGGGATGGCATACGCGTGTCAGTAGTTACCTATTTTTGCAGAGGTAACCCGGCCTTGTGTTGGCAGAGATCCGGTTAGGTTCTCGGGTCGTCTATTCCAGGGACGTACCCATCGTGGATAGGAAGTTCCTTAGCCTGACCATTTGTTGGAAATCCAAAGAAACAATACGTGACTTGTACGGTTTTAGTTGTAGAACCTATCATTCACTTATGGTGGCGCCCCACTGTTTGGATGGTAGCTATAGTAGGCATAGTTCGAAATGTCTATGCTGGCTAAGATTTATATTATACTTTTGAAATGCTTTCTACACTATGCACTAATAATAATATCAAAAATGATTTGATTTTGCGTAGTAAGCATCTTTGACTATCATAAGAAGAAATCTCCTCCAATTCTGCGTTTGCATTGTGTGTGTGGTGGGAGGTCTTATGGTAGTTTCATTTTCCAAAAGCATTGCGAAATTTACTTAAAAAATTTTTCTGTTGTTTATTTTAAAGATAAATAATTGTTTTACGATCTCACACCAGTCACCATGACTGACTTGGAGTTTATTGTTCCCTTCTAAACTCTGGGTGCCCACCAATTTCCACACGGGCAGCCTAGAGTATATTATCAGGATATTCTGGATATTCTGGAGCTTTGGAGATAAGCTGGATGGCGAGACGTAGAATTTGTATCTGATAGTATTTATTCCGCTGTGTATTCTGTATGAGGACAAGTTTATATAACTGTCCATTGTTGTTTATTGACTCTGATGATATGATGTGATGTTATGTAATAACATATATAATTCTTTTGTTTTTAAAAGATATTCATTTATCTATTATATATTGTTCCGCTGCGATGTGTAAGATTCTGATATTGTCTCTGTTCTGTATCTGTTGTTGTTTTGTTGTTTTTCTTCTTCTTTTTCTTCTATCTTCTTCTTCTACCTTTTTCTTCTTTCTTAAAACCATAACTTTTCGGGTTTCCGGCATTTGATGGCTCAGCAGTCGATAAAGTGAGTATCGATGTTGAATTTTCGAAAGTCGAAAAATTCTCGGACGTTACATACTAATTCATTTGACTCGATGTATATATAAATATTATGGTTATGTACAACTACTGATGCATCACTTCGTATTGTACTATGATGTATCTGTTAATATATATGTGTATATATATATGACTATTGTTCTATGATTTGTTATATTTATTGTTGTTATATTTTGTTCTAATAAATTCGTTAGTCACCGTAGTTTTGTATTGAACATATATTGGTTATGTCGATCCACTTGAGAAAGATAAATTAAAAAAAAATAGAGCACTCAATCGACATATCAAATGCATGTTTAAGATAAAGCTTACGGATGGTCACTCCTAACCATCCCTGTTCTCCGCATTAACAGACAGTGTTATCCCTAATGCTCTTTGTTAATGTAGGTTTTGGGGTGGGGCATCACAAAAATTTTAGTCACTTCTTTGTGCAATTAAGAAAACAATTCAATGGTTTGAATTAAGACTAGTAAAGGACTTTTCCCACAATATATGTGGGACCATGCCGACAACTGTAAGACAGGTTTCCTTTAACTATAATAATGTCCAATTTGAACCATTAATGTGAGAAATTAAACATAGCTAAGTGCTCTCAACCCTTGTTGATATAATTAAGAAAGAAGTTAGTTTAAAAACTTGGAATCAAAGGAAGAATAGATAAATTTTCTAACAAATGACTAATAGGGTGCTCCTCCCTTACCTAAAGTATATCTCTAGAAATATACTTGAGAAGTTTGATGGCTCTCGGAAACCAGCAAGTTGGACCTCACCAATTGTTACCGAGAATCTGAGTACTTCACATTTTCAATGCATAAAATCAAATTCAATATCCTAATAAGAGCAACCCCACATAGCTTGGTCCACACTCGCTCTTTGGATTTATTCATGTCTTACAACAGATAACAAAGTTCAAAAGAGCAGATGATACACCATGAAGAAAGTTGCAATTGATCGTTCAACCTATGAGTGTCATCGGTGGATCGGTTGTGTTCCTCCCTATGTTTTTTTCCACATGTGTTCATACAAGCTGGATCAGTGTTTCATTGACTATGTATGTATTATTTTAAGGGCTTTTCTATAGTATTCATGTTATTTCAGTGTGCGTGTATTTATATGTGGATGTTTATGTGTATCAGTGTGTATATGTGAAAGTGTGTGCGCATGTATTGTATGCTTGTGTGTATCTGCTACTACTTACTTGTTAGGGAGTGAATATATAAGTTTTGAGTGCTTCTAGGTGAGAAAGTGTGTGTCTTCTTAATTATGTTCTATGTGTTTATTGTGACATCATAAGCTAAATGTACTAATACACTTATCCAAATATAGTTACTAGATAGAGAAGTTGTTTAGAAATTGTAACCAATCAATGTATTATAAAAATTGTTGATAAAAATCTTTCCAATGCTACAATTAAAATTAAATTTTGCTTAAAATAAAATAAAATAAAATATATCTGTTAGTAGTAGTTTAAACAAACAGCTGCAACAAGCTTAGTTTCCCAAGACAGTAGCAAAATTCATAATTTGGGAGAAAAAAGAATTAAATAATGTTGCTGTAGGGATTTATTTCCAAATCTATTAATATTATGAGTATAGTTATGCATAATTCTTGATTAGAGACTGATTAGTTTAGCTATTTTGCTATTCTTGAATCTGTTAATGCAATACATCGTATTGAGATTTAATCTATTGTCATATATTGTTCTTGTGTTGCTGCAATCCTTAGAAATTCATAGTTAAGATGCATATTTAGTATACTTATGTTGAGGAAAATTGAAAAAATGAACTTAAATTCAAAAATATTTATGAACTTAGGTATTATCTATATATAATGACCCATAAATATATCGCTTTAAATAAATGATCGTTTAACCTTATCGATATGACAATAATTTTGTAAACGATTATTATTATTAATTGGTATGGTTTAAAAAATAAAACATGATCATTTTTTTTAATTAAGAATAATAGGAAAATTTATTTTCATAATTTGTTTACAAAAATATGCATAGTAATTTAAAAGAAAATATGATTGAAAATCGAAATCGGGATTTGTAATGATATAATGTATGGAAGTTGTGCAATGTTGTGAGAATATGTTACATGCATGTACACATGTACATATGCATACATGAAAACATGCACAAAACATACATATATAAAAATAATTAAGTATAAGCATATAATTTATAACATAAAAGATATTGTAAGCAAACTTACTCCTTAAGCTTTATAAGTCAACATATGTATATATGAGAAGATGGAAGTGATGTGCACATGGGGGGATGCTCTAGTCGTGCATTGGAAGAGGGGAGGTGTGTTGTAGAAGCCTTGAAATGGTGATGAATATGACGATGTGTACATGGATACTTTTACCCTCTTCCTTTTCTATAAATACCCTACCATCTTCTCTTCTTTTTCATTCAACTTCTTCTTCATATTCTTAAGCTTTTGCTTGCACTTTAATGGCTTCCTTCCAAAGGGAAATAATGTTAAATTTTATTTTAAAAAGAAATTAAGTTATAGCAAATAGTTATACCTCTTCAAACTATCCCAAAACTCCTTATTCTCTCTTTATTCTTCACAAACTCCACCTCTCTTCAACATAGGCCGAACACAACCTGAGTTACACCCCAGGCCATGCACTCCCTAGCCTTTTCATGTCTTGGTCGAGGAAACTAGGAGCTAAAATTCGAAGAACAATGAGCTTCAGAACTCGAGCAGCGGAGATATAGCAAATTTCTAGGTAAATCGTTTAAAGCTCAAGGTGAGAACTCCTAAAATATTATATTATATGTTGGATGATGATATGATGTTGCAAATGGATTTTTAATATGATTTGACCATCAAGTTTGGTTTTTACATATGAATATTTAATTTACATTCAAGTCACGAAAATACACGTCAATAAGCATAAAGAAAATCATTTTCTTTGAATTAACGAAATGTTTTATATGGAATTGTTTAACCTCTTTAAAAATGGTTTACAATATATTTGAAATGTTTTACAAACATTTAAAAGTGTTTTGGAGAAGCTTGAATGAGAATGGAAAATTTAGTTTAAAAAACGCGCCGCGTAACGGTACTTCACGATTTTCACGCCATAAAAGTCAAACGAGTATAAAAATTGATATATTGCTAGGAATTCTTCGAGATAAGAATTTTCTAAGCTATTATTTCCATGATTTTTCAATGAAGAAAGAAAATCGAGATTTTGATTAGTATATTTTGAAATATGAGTAAAAACAAGTTTTGGGAAAATCCTAATTGTGCGGTTTGGAATCCAAAATTGGATTTCGTTAAAAATGATGTTTTAAATAGTTTAAAAATGTGGAATAAATATTATAAATGTCTTAAAATGTTTTAAAAGTTAATTGAGTAGTAAAAATGGATTTTCAAACAATAAAAAGTCATTTTGATCAATAAGCTTAAAAGGCACTTTCCATAGCACTTTCCTATAACTTTTGAAGTTTAGTTTTAAACTTAACGATTCTTTTCCAATTATTTTATAAAAAATTTCAATGACTTATGAAGTGATTTAAAGATGATATGAAGGATTTGGGAATGATTAAATATTTAGAGTCGATCAAATAACTTGATCGTCTTATGGGTGTTAGAGAGATAATGTCTAAGCTTGAGTTTGGAAAATCATTTTCCTACTCTCCCTGGCTATCCGGACTGGCCTAAAGGAGAGGATATTGAATTTGATTTACTTAGATCAATATCTTTCTAAATGAAAAATGAAACGATTTTATTTCTTAGAAAGAAGGAGTTTAAAAACTTATTAAAGGATTATACAAGAGAGGTTTAATATTTCCATATATATCAAAAAGAATGTTTGTGAATATATATCTCCAAAAGAGATTTTGATAGAAGAATTAGATCAATCAAAGAATGATTTCCTATTCACTTGACCTCTATTATCGATGATTTGTTCGGAGGAACTGGGGTTGAATTTGGATAATTCCTATCCGAAGAACTCTTAGAACCAATTTACGTATTTGAAGTGAAGACATGAATATAATTGTAGAAGATGGAATGTAGGGCTACTTGTCACTAACCCTCAGGGGAAATTTCTAATAACATATAATGTGGAAATAGTTCTTCATTTAAGATCTTCGATGCAAGGACTTCTCACTGCTAATCCTAGTGTTAATTCCAAATAGGACGTGGTAGGAGGGTGCCTTCAGTTTCGCTCAGTCCCGGAACGAACTTGTATGAATGGATGTCTGACATTGCATTCTTAAGATTTCATCTTTGACTTCTATAAACGTACGTCTATTTAGTGGCCGAGAAGGCAACTTCACTTAGCTTAACACCCTTCTTTAAGACATACAAGCCCATAGGTTCTATGTTCGTGAAAGTGGATAGAAGTCGATGGAATGGCAATGTTGCATTCAAAGGAAGATGATGTGCTAAGGTAATTGTTACCTCAAGCCTCTCACCTAGAAATGGCCAAAACATGGTAGATGCGGTAATGCTATGTGGTTTGCAACTGTTAGTGTATAATCATCCCCTTCTAGATAAATTTCTACCCGCTATGATGTTCGGGTTTAAATTATTATGGTGTACCTAAGAGACGTCTCGGATTAGTCGGTAACGACCAGGGGATGACATATTTGGTACTGTCTATTGAGAAAGATAGGTCGGTCTTGTGTTAGTAGAGGTGCGGATGTTTTGTTGACCTCAGTACATTCCTCTAATGATGTACTGTTGGAAGGTAATCCCTTCACCTGGTCATTTGTATGGAATCCATTCTCTAGTAAGTGCCTGCCATTTTGTTTGTTGTGGCTTGTGTTGCTGGAATTTAATCAATTAACGATTTTGGCTAAGATTATTAAGTTTGTTTGCAAATGTTTCCAAAGATATGTCATTAAAAATGATATCCTTTATTTGGACGTAAGAATGTTTTAGTTATCATAAGGTAAAAAGCCATCCGTGTTTATGTGCTTTGTGGTTTTATGAGATATCATTTTTTTTCAAAAAAATGCATATTTTGAGTTCTCACACCACTCCCATAACTAACCCGGAGCTAATTTTGTTTTCCCTTTAAATTTTGGGCGCCCTATTTTTCAGGGCAGCCAAGTAGCTAGGATCCTGTTTAGAGTATTTTAGGGAGGATCATGTTCGAAGAGGTTTTGGAGCATGTAGCTAGAGCACTCGATAGGGATATCTATCTATGTTTTTTTCATTGTTTCAAAGTTTGTCAATTCCAACAACTGTAGGAGCGGACAGGTATAACTGTTCCTAGCTGGGTTAGTTCATAAAAAAAGCATGATGTACCTTAGTGTTGCTGGTAGTATGTACTGTTTATCTATTTTAACGTAATGTGAGAATTTGTGTTTCCATCTTTTACTTTACTTTACCCCTGAATCTGTCTTTATGACATTTGGATTTACGACATGTGAATACCGTGAATGTGTTAGTGTCGATTCCAAAGAGTCAAGGAGATGGGTCTTTGCATTTGGTATTAGAGCTAAAGGTTAAGTGGGAACCTTGACTTTGGTGGGGTATAACTCATTAGGGATAAGGATAGTAATGCCCTACAATGAGTTTAGTCCTTGAGATTGCGCATTTACTATCCTTATCCAAATAAAAGTTGTGCTATATACACATTCTCCAAGATAATTTCGTCTTTGTATTCTAAAATTATCCTACTAAATTCAAGTAGTAAAACAGTGACGCTCCACCCTGAGACCCACACTAACAAAGAGTATTACTAGGTAATACTATCTGCTAGTGCAGAGAATAGGGCTGTTTAGGAGCGACCATCATAGTCTTGTATTAGATAAACGCTAAGTATGTCGATAAGGTGCTCTAAATTTATTTTTCATTTCATTATAAGTGGATCGACATACTTAGTATCTATCGAATACACTACTATGTGGCCACAGGATCGATTCAGAACAAAACACAATAACGATAAAAATCACAAATCACAGAATAACAAACACATATGGATATATATACTCATACATCAAATGTAATGCAACGTGTCATAAGTGGTATTGCAACCACAATATATACATACACCATAAACCCCACAAAAGAATATACATATCAAAGTCTACTACAAAAAACTACAACAAAAACTATGTCTCCTATCGAAGAGCCGATTGTGGAATCCAAAAGGTACAACTAGCAAAATCCCAAATAACCTAACATGCAACTCGGTCTGACCCAAGTAATAAATACAGTGATCAGGCTAACTAGAACATGAAAATTAGCAAAAGATAAAAGGATATGAGTTCATAAGGGAGACATTCCTTTAATTGGTAAGGAATGAGATAAATATGGTCATACACACAATTCCAAAAGCAGATTTTCTATAATGTTTCAAGGTTACTCATAATCATTTTAACTCAATATAAAGGTTTCCACCTAAAGGTTGTTCATAAAGAATGAAAATAACAATCACACAAATCCATAGAAGGAAACTCAAGAATCTCCAAAAACTCATAACTCGTGGAACACTAGAAAGAGTTCAAAATCTCATAATGAAATCACCATATATATATATAACCCTTCATTTAACTCAAGGCTATAAATAAATAAAATCATCATCTCAAAAATGGTGAAATCATAATAAATCTAAAATTCAAAAAACATCGGATTGGCCAGATCCTCGATTGCACGCCGAAGCAATGCTGCACGTGGTAAATTCGTGTCCAGTACAATATATATATATATATTAGGTACCTTTCTTGTGGACCCGAAGGTCATACTCGTGGTGACCGAAGTCGCATATCTCGTGGTGATCAAAGTCACATAACTCGTGGTGACCGAAGTCACATAACTCTTGATGACCCGAAGGTCTATAGTACTGGCATAACTCATGGATGTGTCACAAACTCTCAGGTAGGAATTCGAAAAGCGTTAACGTACGTCCTATACCAAACATTCGCACTTAACAGTTTACCAACCGCTAGCCAATTCCACATCATAAATTGCCTCGTATCATCGACCTCGTGAAGGTTTCTCATAAACCATAATTCCCTAAATAGGAAAACTCAACTCAAGACTTGCCTCATATCCTCAACAACTATAAAAACATCGTGATGATGGTTCTCATTGACCATAAATCCTAGAAATAGGAGATCTCAAACCTCAAAACTCACCAAATATTGGCCATTTCAAATAATTCCTAAAAATAGGAATTAGAAATCTTAAAACATGTCATAAAATGGCAATTCAACTCAGAAATCAATAGCCTCAAATGGACAAGTCTGGAATTAACCGAAAAAGTAACACATGTGTCCCATACCACCTGTTTTACTAAATCATTTAATTTGCTTCTTCATATGTTCAAAGAGTGTGAAACAACATATTTTATTTATAAAGTAATTTACGTGAGAAAATAGGATTTTAAAACAATTTTTCGAAATCATTTTGAAAACAACTTATTGCAAATTCTCCTTATTATAGGAAATAAATATATTTAATGACTTAAAAATAATTTAAAAATATTATATAATAATAATTTCAGAAGCTAGTTTATTTTAAAAATTATTTCAAAATTTTCTTTGAAGAATCATTGCTCGAAATCGAAGAAAAACATAAAAAATACTCAAAACCCGGCATTCAAATTCAATTCAAATTCAATTCAAATTTAATTCAAAATTGAATTTGAAATTCACCAAATCTTGGCTAGCCTATTGATAGGCTTCATAGCCCTCAATTACATTTAAAAACATCTCAAAAGTGCACAAGAACAAGTGGTGAAAGCATAACACAAAGGGACAAAAAGCTGCAGGAAATATGAAGGAGATTGCCCAGCAATACACACACAGAAGTCTACATGCAAGTCGACATGCATGTTGACCCCCATGTCAACCTAAGAAGGCTCAAGTAGATTGCCCTGTCGACCTGGAAGGCACTAGGTCGACCTGCATGTCGACCCAGGCTACGGGATTGAGCAGGTTGGTCATTTCTTGCACGTATTGATTTTTAAACAACATTTTAACATATCCGGAAGATGAATTTTGGAATGAAACTTGGCATGCACTAAGAACAACAATCAAACTGAAAAATATCTTATAGCAATTCATGGAAAAAACAAAAAGATACATCCACTCAAAGAGGCAACCAGAAATCAAAAAACACAGAAACACTGAACAGGGATATTTGATATACAGTAAGCAAATTTTCGAGCGATTTTTATAGCAAACTTCATTTTTTAGCTAGCAGTTGTGAGTTTTATACTCACCTTAGAAAATTAGCAAGAATTCAAGAGCAAGTTGCAAGCTTTCGTGAAGAAAAAGGCCTTTAAGAACCTATAGATATTGAAAAGAAGACATGCGGTACAAATAGAAAAGAGTTAAAGATAATTTCATATCAAATTCGAGATTCTGATGAAATAAGTTTAGTATTTGTTTGGATTGCCTTTTCTAATCTTAGTTTTGTTGATTTTCTCTTTTATTTCAGCAATTTTGGTGAAGAATTAGTTTGATTAGCAAAAGGAGGCCATGGTTTTCAATTTTTCTTTTTACTGTAATTACAGTTTGAGAAGAAGGAGGTGACAAACCAACGTACTGTAAATTTCTCTTTTCTTGATGTTTCCAAATTAGGATAATGGGTGCAATTTCTATACCCGATAAGCCCAATAATACTACTTAGTAAAATTTAGTAAGTAAAATGCACACTTTTTACCCATTTTCATAATATGTGCACCAATTTTCTCATTTTAAAGCCAAGTTAAATATATACAACAAAATGTATGTAAACAAATTGTTTTCTCTGCAAAATAAAATTTATTTTAACTATATAAAGAAATTTTTATGAATAGAACTTATTTTTACCAAAATAACAGAATTTACACTATTTATTACAAAAACACCATTTTTGACACAATAACTTATTCAAAAACCGTTTTCTTGTCGAATGAAATACGACAAATCATTCTAACTATATTTAATCACAAAAGTTAAACAATATTTCACTCTTTTATATAAATTAAGACATAAGTACTTCTAATTTCTCTTTTAAAATCAATAAAAGATTTAATATAGGCAATAATATACAATATTATTGCATTACTCAAATAAAATCCAATGAATGATTATTTTCTTTCAAACTTATCAAAATAAAGTTTTAGAATTTTATTTCCATCTATTATATTTATTCCAAAAAATTAATGTTGAAATAACACTTGGTTAATTTATTAACTCAAAACTAACAAAAATACCAATATTCTCAATTTATTTAACTAAATCCCCAAACAATCAATTTTAAACCCGATATTTATTTTCAAACACACTATTTATTTAACTTAAACAATTTTGGAAAAATCTACCTTCTCCAATTTATTTATTTCAAATACAAAATTATAACTGTCGTTATAATTTAATATTACAGGTAATCGCCAATTCCAGGGTTGTTACAGAATCCCCCTTAGAAAAATAGCGTCCTTGCAATTTTAAAGGAAGGACTGTATTAAACTCAATTTTATTTCATCAAACAAGGAAAAACATATAACTGGAAGTAGAAAAATCTCACCTTCGGTGTGAGAAGATAAGAATCTAGGATAAGATCGCTTGATGAATCCTCTGGTTTCCCTAGTGCAATCTTTAGGATTATCGGACCATTGAATCTTCACGAGCGACACACTCTTGTTTCGAAGGCACTTAACCTCCGAAGCAAGAACTCCCATCGAATGTTGCACAAATGATAAATCAGGAGAGACTTCTAGCTTCTCTAATGCACGAGTATCAAGCATGGAATAAGAATCTCGTAAACACTTCCTGAACTGAGGAACGTGAAATACGTCATGAACTCCAGAAAACTGATCAGGAAGTGCTACGCTACAAGCAACAGGACCAATACGCTCTGTAATAGGAAATAGCCTAATATAGCATGGTGCTAATTTTTTGGTCTGGCTAAAGTGTACCAATCCTTTCAAAGGAAAAGCTCGAATATGAACTAGATCTCCCATTCAGAATCCAAGAGGCTTCCTACGTTTATCTGCGTAGGATTTTTGGCGACTCTGTGCCTCTTTCTTCTTTCTAATAAGATTGATCTTCTCATATGCTTCTCAAATAGACCCAGGCCCTAATAGGAGCTTTTCCCCAGACTCAAACCAACAAGATGGAGAATGACACGGCCTTCCATATAAGGCTTCAAAAGGAGCCATGCCGATAGAAGATTGGTAGCTATTATTGTAAGTGAACTCACTAAAGGAAGATGATCTTCCCAGCTACCACCAAAATCAAGGATACAAGCACGAAGCAAATCTTCCAATATGTGATTCACCCGTTCAGCCTGTCCATCAGACTGTGGGTGATAAGCTATGCTAAGATTAAGCTTTGTACCTAAAGCCTACTGAAGACTCTACCAAAAGTGACTCGTGAAGAGTCGATCATAATCACATGCAATAGAACTAGGAATACCATGCAATCATATGATCTCCGTAATATAGAGCTTTGAGAGATGAGAGGTCGTCCTATTAGACTTAATAGGAATAAAATGTGTGGACTTCGTGAGACGGTCCACAACAGTCCAAATATTGTTCTGGCCTAACCTCGAAAGAGTTAATCTATCAATGAAATCCATAGAGACTTGGTCCTAGTTCCACATCGGGACCTCCAAAGGCTGAAGAAGACCACTGGGTCACTGATGTTAGGCCTTAATAATTTGATAAGTCATGCAGTTGCTTACATAACTCACCCCATCTCACTTCATTCCTTCTTAGTAATATAGACGACGCATATCAGCATACATCATGCTACTACCTGGATGGATAAGGTACTTAGAACAGTGACCATCAGCTAGAATGTCCCACCAAAGCTCAAGAACAGAAGGCACCACTAATCGGTTCTTCTTACGAAGACACCCATGTATATCGATGCTGAAATCCCTCATCTCAATGTCATTGTGGGATTCAGGCTTACACTTTTGAATAAGAGCAGAGATATTGGAATCTTGTTGCTAAGCCTCGGCAATCCAATCTAGAAGAGTAGGACGAGCTTCCATGCTATATAATAGAATATGAGAGTATGATGTGGAAGCGTGATCTTGAATATCACACAAAGATAAAGTCTCAAGAGCTCTCCATTCCGCAAGCATCATGGAAATAACATCTGATTGCTTAGGACTCATAGCATCAGCAACTCGATTCCCCTTGCCTGGGGTATACTGAATATCAAAGTCATACGAAGCAAGAAACTCGAGCCAACACTACTGTTGCATGTTAAGCTCCTTCTGGGTAAACAGAAACTTGAGAGACTTGTGGTCGGTATAGAGAATAAAATGGCGGCTAGCTCTAAATCATGGGTAGCGTACTGAACCACGTTCGAACGTAGTTGCATTGAGGCGTAAGCAAATACCTGATCCCTCTGCATAAGAACAGAACCGAGGCCATAATGATTGGCATCCGTATAAACAACAAGATCTTGATTCCCTTTGGAAACCACAAGAACAGGAGCATTAGTGATAAGCTCCTTCAATATTTAGAGGGAAACCTCATACTTATCAGACCAGATGAAGCAAACGCCTTTCCTCGTAAAGCTAGTGAAAGAAAGAATGATGCGGGAAAGTCTTTAATGAATCGACGGTAATAAGCCGCCAATCCGAGGAAGCTACGAATCTCAACGCCATTCTGAGGCCTCTTCCTGTTAGTCCTTGAGAAGTTGGTTTTGATGAAAACAACCTTAGAATAAGATTATAAAATATAAATACTAATATTATTGTTTAGATATATATGTATATGCAAGATATATATACAGGTATCAAAAAATGAAGACGGTACATTATAGAGATTCAAGAACTGATGAACTCAAGATCGAAGATATCAAGATCAAGACTCATGAGTATCAAGATTATCAAGAGTTTAAGATTTCAATATAAGTAATTTAGTTAGGAATTTTGTTAAAACTCCTAGAAAAACACTGACATCTTAAAATCCATTTTATGCGTGGAATGAAATCCACTATGAGCCCGTTAAAGGGATGGAACCCTAAGTAGGATGGAACCTACGAAAAATCTAGTGGAACATTGTTTTGTATCCACTAACTTTTATTCAAATGTTTTACAAAATTATCTTGTTTTCAAAATGATTTCAAAATCTTTCTTTTTTAAATCAAAAACATCTATCCTAGTTTTAAAATACTTTTAGCCTCAAAATAATCTTTATTTTCAATATCAAATTATCCTTGGTTTTAAACAATCTTTTAATTACAATATATTTAACTTTTAATATTTATACTTAGATTTAAATATAAAACTATAGTAAAATTTTATATATACCAAAATATTATCCTCTATACTTATTTATGTATTTTAACTATAGTTAAGTATGTTTATAAAGTTTAAAATAGTTTTAATACAAGATAGAAGTTATTTTCAAAGAAAAACAAATTACCAAAAATAACTTAGGCCTGTCGACAACCCCAAGGAACCCTTGTCGACAAGGTGACAGTTTATTTCAAAACTTTGAATTTCAAAGGAAGTGTCTATTCGCCATATTCTTTCACAAATAGACATGGTTGTGTTCTACTATAAATAGAGGCTGTTTTAAACGAATTTACATTCATATATTCTCTGATTTCACTCCTCTTCTTCTTCCACATTTCTTTATATACATTTTTACCATTACTCTGTCGAAATCACCATTGAATCTAAGTAGATCATCTCTGGTTTGATTCTATATCACTATCTCAACAAGATCCCTGTGCTATTTAGAGTTATAGACTTCTTTGTAATCAATCGAGCGAGAAAAGGTGTGATTGTAGCCTGGAAAATCAATCGGGTGAACTAGTTGCCCGTAAAATCAAGTGTCTCTACCCAGAGGATTGTGAACCTAGAAAGGTGTACCTCGTAGCCTTGAAATCGAGGGTGTAATTGTAAGAATTGATTTTGAAAGGAAATCTTTACTTGTGTTGCGGGACTGGATGTAGGGTAACTCCGAACCAATATAAAATTCAGTGTGTTCTTTCCTTTATTTCTTTTACTTTATATCTATATCTGTATTTGATTCTGTGATCATATCTGTGTCTGAATATTGCATACATTTGTGTTCAAATTAATATAAACTAAAAATGAATTAGTAATTCCTTAAAACACTATTCACCCCCTTATAGTGTTAATTCTAGCCTTAAGATCTGTAATCTGCATTTCTCACATTAGGTATCAGAGCGAGGTTTTCAAAGTTTCATAATCTAAATTTTGAAAAATTTCAAAATGGCTACCAACACTGGTAATGTTACTACTACCAACACTGGTTCATTACCCCTGTCACTAGTTCATTTGTAGAAGGTCAGTCTACTGTCTGACCACCACTTTTTAATAGCAGTAACTATGCATATTGGGCATGTAGGATGAAAATATATTTACAACATGTAGGACTAGACACTTGGAATATCACACAGACTGAATATTTTGAACCCACAACTGGTTTTGCACAGTAGACTGCTGAGCAAAAGAACGTCACACAAAACAACTCTTAAGCTATGAATATTCTGTTTCGTTCACTTGATAGGAATGAATCTAATACAGTGTCAGTTTGTAAAACTGCATATGAAATTGGGAAAACTTTGCAAGTTACTCACGAAGGAACAAGCAAAGTTAAACAGACCAAAATTTCCATGCTCACAAATCAGTTTCAATTATTTAAAATGAATTCTAATGAGTCTATTCTAGATATGTATAGTAGATTTCAGGATATTGTGCATTCTCTAATGTCGTTGGGAAAGGGATTTTCAAAAGAAGATCAAGCCAGAAAAATATTAAATTCTCTTACTCCAGAATGGGATCAAAAGACACTTGCGATTGAAGAGGCTAATGACATCAGTACCTTAAAGATAGAAGAATTAATTGGAAATCTAATGTCGTTTGAAGTCCAAATGATTGGGAGAAGAGAAAGCAAAGCATCTGAAAAGAAATCAATTGCATTCAATGCATTGTCCAAGATCAGACTCAAACAACGATAATGATGAAGAGATAGCCTTTATGACCAAGAACTTTCAGAAATTCCTGAAATACAGAAAGATGAATAATCTCAAGAGAAACAAGTATAAGAACTCTGGTAATCAGAATGTAGTGCCAAACTATATCAAAAGTTTCAACTGTGACGAACCAGGCCATATCAAAAGAGACTATTTGCATCTAGATAAGCAAAATCTTCCTATAAACAATGATTCTGAAAAGAAATGAAAACGGGCATTTACCGCTACTCTAGATGACTCAGACTGTCCTCAAGCGATGATGATCAGAAGATAGATAATTCAAATATGTGTTTCATGGTAGTTCACGACTCCGACGAATTCAGCGAAACAGACTCAGAAAAAGTACACGTTTACAATACATTGGTTGAAAATGCATGCTTAGGATTGGATGTTTAATTGGTTAATTTTGAATTGGTGTGTCGTTTGAATTTTAAAAAATTTATTATTATTTTATTATATTTTTACTATTATTTTATTATTATTTTTATATTTAAATAGTATCATAATATTTTATGGAATATACAATAATTCTAGTAATATTACAGATATATATAGACATTGAAAATAATATATAAATAAATATATGTATATATATTAGATTACTTAAGAGAAATAAATGACGAAAATTCAGAGACACTTGTCAACAAGGCCCCCCCTCGTTGTCGACAAAGGGTATAGAAATTTGAAATTCAAATTTGAATTCAAATGTTGAATTTTCCTCCATCTTTTCACTTCATTCAAGTCTCTGAAAAGTCACCTTTTGACCAGAGAAACTGTCCCTTGAGAATCTATTTATTTACTATATCTTATCAGAACTTTTCACTTTCATTTTCAAATTCAAACTCTTATTTCAAAATATCAAGCTCTCTACTCTCTACTCTAATGGCTTCTTTAAGCAACCCTTCCACAATTAGACTTTTCAGAAATATAAAAAAGCAACCTTTTAATAATCCGGAGGCTATAAAAGCATATATCAACTTGTTAACTATGGAAAAGTCCACCCCAAAAGTTTGCTTTATTTCTAGATTTCTCTACTTATGAAATCGATTCTCTTTTTGCAAACAACCAAGTTCTAGTCTTGTTGATGCATCACAAAATGACTTTGTTTGTTATCCAAATCTTGTTGAAATTTTCTATGCAAATCTCAACCATGGATTTTATAATGGAAATGATGATGAAATTTGGAGTAGTGTCAAAGGCACTAGAATCATCTTAAATTGTGATGTTTTGGGTACCATTCTCAATTGCAAGAGCACCGGAATGGATCTTTCTAGTTTTAATATCGATGAAAATGATCATGAGACATTTCATCACATTTTCAAAGGAAATGATAATTTTGAATTCATAAATCAAAACTTTCGACCAAAAGCTAGAATTGTTAATCTTCTTTTACAACATACTTTGAACCCAATATCAGGGAGTTTTAATAATCCAACTTCAAAAGTTTGCAAATCACTTTTTGCTATTTTTGGAAGTTATGATATTAATTAGGCGCAAGTTTTTTTGGATGAACTTCATCCCAAAAATTTTGAAATGGGTGAAAACACTTTGTATCATGAAATCTGTCTCACTCGGATTTTTAATTATTTTGGAGTAGATTTCAAACGAGAAGAATTTGTTTTAAGAAAAGTTTTTAATCACTCAAACATTTCTCTTATGAAAATTCCATATGTTTTTCAACCATATGAGACTCTTGCCGAAAAGGAAGAGCGTTTGGCTCATGAGGAGATAGAAGAGGAGGAAGAAGAAGGGGATGAAATGGAAATAGAAGAAGAAGAAGAAGAAGGTGAAACATCCTTGGAAATTATTGACTATCCTTCTAATCCAACCAACAAAACCTTGCTCAAAAATCAAAAGACCATTGTTGAGAATCAACGGATTCTTAAACGGTCCGTTAGTAAGAAATTGGATAAAATGTCATCCAAGATGAACAAGTTTTCCTCCAACATCAGCAAGAAGCTTGGATTATCTTCATCTTCATCATCCTCTAACTAGTTCTACCTTTTCATGTCATGTTGTATTGGTTTTAGTTTGTTTTGATTTGAATGTTCGTGTAGTTCTTAATGTTTAATCATTGTATCATTCTATTGTGAAATGAAATTGAATTACTTTTCTGTTATCTAGCTTATCCTATCTCCAGGATAAATGTTAGTATGTTATATACACACATATACAAAAAAAAATTATTCACAAAATCAAAATGAGTCATCAAAATTAACTGACCCCTGTCGACAACCCCCAGAGACCCTGTTGACAAGTACTGGTCAGAAATGACTTTTCATTTTAAATTCGAAATTTGAATAACTACTCTATGTCTATTCATTTCAAACGAATTTCCACACCTATAAATACGTATTTCTTCCAGAATTCATCGCTCAAAATCATTTCTTATCTGCTTTAACTATATTTCATCTCACAAACTCAAATATGGCCGATCCAATTCATAGTTTGACCGAGAATCTTCAAGAAACCCTTAATTCTTTCAAAAATATTCTTTCTTTTATTCTTCGTAATCAGCGACACTTAGAGTTGAGTCAAATGCAAACGATCAAGGGGCAAGAAAAGCATTTCGATACGATACGATGGATGATTTCCTCCCTGCATAAAAATGATAATGAAGCACATCCTCCAATCTCTCTCACCAATGAAAATGAAAATCGGGATGCCATTAAAGCAGACCCTATATTTAGAGAAGAAGGATGTGTGGAAGTTCCTCGTAATGTTTGATTTTATTTGATTGCTTTGTTTGATTTGAATTGATTGCTTGGATTGATTTGATTTGACTTGGTTTGGTGTGGAGTGATAATTGGTGTGCAAAGCATAATATGTATAAATACACATTGATATTTATATGATCTTTGATTAGTTATAATGTCTATCAGTATAATTATCTCTTAATCTATCTATTATATACCCCATTGTATATTTTATTAGTGCAGGTACTTTAGTACAAGAATAAGGGGGAGTTATGTAGTTTGGAGCTAGCTTTTGTTGATGACAAAAGGGGAGAAATATAAAATAGGATAGTTAGGTATAGATTAAGGGGGAGTTATTTGTTTTAGGGGGAGTTATTAGGATAGAAGTAATATTTTATAAACAAAGGTTGTCATCATCAAAGGGGGGAGATTGTTAGTCCCTCAGAAGTTGGTTTTGATGACAACAACCTTAGAATAAGATTATAAAATATAAACACTAACATTATTGTTTAGATATATATGTATATGCAAGATATATATATATATAGGTACCAAAAAATGAAGATTGTACAGTATAGAGATTTAAGAACTGATGAACTCAAGATTGAAGATATCAAGATTCAAGACTCATGAGCATCAAGATTATCAAGAGTTTAAGATTTCAATATAAGTAATTTAGCTAGGAATTTTGTTAAAACTCCTAGAAAATCACTGACATCTTAAAATCCATTTTATTCGTGGAATGGGATCCACTTCGAGCCCGTTAAAGGGATGGAACCCTAAGTAGGATGGAACCTATTAGTCCGTGAGATGATGGTTTTGATGACAACAACCTTAGATTAGATTATAAAATATAAATACTAACTGTATAAGTTTAGATATATAGGTATATGCAGGATTTAACCATGCAGGTACCAAGAATGAAGACTGTAAAGTATAGAGATTCAAGATATTAAGATTGAAGACTCATGAGTATCAAGATTATCAAGAGTTCAAGAGTTCAGGTAATTTATTCTTTAATTAGAAAATTTTGTTAAAACTCCTAGAAAAGCACCGGCATCTTAAAATCCAATTTATTCGTGGAATGGAATCCACTTCGAGCTTGTTAAAGGGATGGAACCCTAAGTAGGATGGAACCTACGAAAAATCTAGTAGAATATTGTTTTGCATCCGCTAATTTTTTTATTCAAAATGATTTTGCAAAATTATATCTTGTTTTCAAAATGATTTCAAAACCTTCCTTTTAAAAACATCAAAAACCTCTATCCTGATTTTAAATAATTTTTGCCTCAAAATCATCTTTAATTTCAAAGTCAAATTACTCCTGATTTTAAACTATCTTTTAATATAATATATTTAACTTTTAAATATTTATACTTATATTTAAATATAAAATTATAGTTAAATTCTATATATATTATTCTCTATATTTACTTATGAATTTTTAACTATAGTCAAGTATATTTATAAAGTTTAAAATAGTTTTAATATTAGATAAAGGTTATTTTCAAAGAAAATCAAATCATCAAAAAATGCTTTGGGATGTCGACATTCTCATGGTGACCATATCGACATGGTGTCGGTTCAGTTTAAAATTTAAATTTCAAAAGAAGTGTCTATTCGCCATAACTCTTCACGAATGGACATGACTGTTGTTCTTCTATAAATAGGGGTCAGTTTCAACGAATTTTAACATTAGATTTTCTGGTTTTTCACTCCTCTTCTTCTTCCACTTTTCTTAATAAAAATTCTTATCATTACTCTGTCGAAATCTACAATGAATCGAACTCGATCATTCGTAGTTTGATTCTCTATCACTATCTCAACAAGATCCTTAGTGCTATTCAGAGTTATAGGCTTTTTGTAATCATCTTAGCGAGAAAAGGTGTGATTGTATCCTAGAAAATCAATCAAGCCAGATAAGGTGTGATTGTAGCCTTGGGAAATCAACTGGGTAAACTTGTTGCCCGTAAAATCAAGTGGGTGAACTTGTTGCCCGGAAAATCAAGTATCTCAACCCAGAGGATTGTGATTCTAAAGGGTGTACCTCGTAGCCTTGAAATCGAGGGTGTAATTGTAAAGATTTCTTTTGAAAGGAAATCCGTACTTGTGTTGCAGGAGTGGATGTAGGGTAACTCCAAACCAGTATAAAATCCGGTGTGTTCTTTGCTTTTATTCTTTTTATTTTATTTATGCATCTGTGTTTGTTTTTGTGATCATATCTGTGTCTTTATATTGCACACATCTATGTTTAAATTAACATGAACTCAAAAGATTTAGTAATTCTTTATAAAAACTATTCACCCCCCTCTAGTGTTAATCCTAGCCTTAAGATCCGTAATCTGGATTTCTCACAATTGGTATCAGAGAAAGGTTTTCAAAGTTTCGTAATCTGATTTTTGAAAAAGCTTTTAAAATGGCTATATTTGTTAACACTAGTTTAGAAATAGTCAATCATCATTGTTTAATGAGTCTACATATAATCAATATTCAAATTCAAGTTATCTACCAAAATTGTTTGATGTGCATGAATCATGCTTTATGGTTGTTGAGGAATCCATCCACAACGGACAAATTGTGCAGATCAGAAAGAACAAATGGATACTTGATAGTGGATGTTCTAGACACACGACTGTCAGTCTAGATATACTGAATGATATTATATACAAAGACGGAGGACTGGTTAATTTTGGACACAATTCAAAAGGATATGTGATTGGCATCGGCAAAGTCGGTAATTCTAAAACTCCCACTATTACTAATGTTTTGCTAGTTAAGAATTTGAAACATAATCTGCTAAGTATAAGTCAACTATGTGATAAAGGATATAAAATTAAATTTGAAAAAGTTAAATGTCACATTGAAGATAATAATTCAACCACTATATTTGAAGGATTCAGGAAAAAGAATATTTATATTCTTCGTATGAAAGTTTCAGATGATAACCTATGTCTGTTAGAAAGTACAAGTGACCCTTGGATTTGGCATAAGAGATTTGGACATTTGAATTTCAAACTCTTATCTAGACTGTCAATACATGATCTAGTAAGAGGTCTCCCTAAAATGAATTTTAAAGTAGATAGTTTATGTGATGCATGTCAATTAGGAAAACTTAGAAAAGGTTCTTTTAAATTAAAAGATATGATTTCAACTTTAAAACCTCTTGAATTACTGCATCTTGATTTATTTGGACCATCTCAAATTCTGTCAATAAAACATAGTAAATATGTTTTTGTAATTGTAGATGATTATTCTAGATTTACATGGACAATATTTTTGAAACATAAAAGTGAAACTTTTGAATGTTTTAAGACCTTTTCAAAAAGAATTCAAAATCAATTTTCTCTAAAAATTATAACTATTCGAAGTGATCACGGTGGTGAATTTGAAAATGAAAAGTTTGAGGAATTCTGCAATAAAAAGGGAATAACTCACAATTTTTCATTTCCAAGAACTCCACAACAAAACGGAGTAGTAGAATGTAAAAATAGGACGATTCAAGAGTGTGCGAGAACTACGCTTTCAGATAGTAATTTACCAGAAAAAAATTTGAGCAGAAGCAGTTGCTACCACCTGTTATATTTTAAATAGAATTTTAATTAGACCTTTAACTGATAAGACATCTTATGAACTTCTTTATTCAAAGAAACCTAAGGTATCTTATTTCATAATTTTTGATAGTAAATGCTTTATTTTAAATACAAAAGATAATTTAGATAAATTTGATCCTAAATCCGACAAAGGAATCTTTATTGGATACTCTAATAGAAGTAAAGCATACAAAGCGTTTAATTTAAAAACTAACACCATGGAAGAAACAATGTGTAACATCCCGTATTTTTAAGCCATTGATTTTGAACATTTAATTCGTTTTAAATGTTAAAGTGGATTCTTAATTGATTTTGTAATGAATGGAGTTGTATTCAATCAATGAAATAAGCTGTAATTTTTAATTATAGTAATTCCGGTTGAATTTGAATAATGGAAGATAATAATTAAATCTCTAAACCCTAATCACTTTTATCACCGGCCGCCGTTCTCTTCATTTCAATGGCCGGTAACTCATCTTCTTTCCCCTTCGATTCCTCTTCATCCACACAGTTTTGTGTCTCGGCTTCAACTAGAAAAAGGTCGAGCACCCCGAGACCCTCAGATCCAACTGTAGGAATTATGTATTGCATAGCAGAGAGAGGGGAAATGGGCCGCGTCCTCTGGCCGTGTTATTTTGGGTTTAAAAAAAATTCTTTTAAATCTTGTTCGAACTTTGAACATCCATAACTCGTTCATACGTTCTCAGATTTTAACGAAACTAGAAGCGTTGGAATATCAGAGATGATCACTATGAGATGGTGGAAATCCGGAGTCATTCTGGGCAAGTAGGAATTTGGGTTAAATCGGACATCGTCCGGTTTAATTTAAATTTCGAACGCTCGCCAAAATTCAAAGTGAGTTATTCTCACTCACATTTGGATGCTAGACAGTTTAAATAGTTGATATTTAAATATCTGTGTGATTGGTTTATTATAACTGTTGTTATCAGTCGGAATTGATATTTATATATGTGATGTGCTAATATTTGTGATGCAGGGAAAAACAGGTTGGAGGGATCCAACTAGATTCCTCACAATGTAGCAATTATTTTATAATTGATAGTGACACCTGTTTATATGTTGTGATTGATAAATCTGGAATTAAATTGTACTGTAAAATTGTTGTATAAATTATAAATCCAGGATTTAATTATGAATGGATTAAATTGGGTTTTTACGGAATAAAATGAATTGTTAAAATAAGAATTTCAAAGAATAAAATTTGAAATATGATTTGGATGAAAAATGTAAATTGGTCAAATCGGGATTTTTAAAATATAGTGGGAAATTTATCAATGGGTAAATAGGAAGTATAAATTTATGGAAATGACTTCTATGGAAATTATAATTTTTTTAAAATAACGATGAATTATTTTAATAATGAATAGTGTTATCCGGAAAATTAAAAGGTGTTGCAATGAAGCTTTCGACCTTAAATTAACAGTTTTAAATGTAAATGGAATATTTTGAAATGTCGTTTTTCGTTGGGGTTTTAATTAAGTAAATTGTAAATATGGTTTTTCATTGAAAAATTCTCCAAATTTATTTTATTTAAAAATGTTTAAACCTATATTTTAAAAAAAATGAGTTTCCGGAAATGGGAAATTCAGTTTGAACTTCGGATGAAGTTATAGATAAGTATGGAATTGGGAAGTTATGTTGTAAACATAAATTGAATTGAAATAAATCGATTGGATTTATATGAAGGATACTTTGGGATGTTGAACGGGAAAGTATTTTCCTAGGAAAAACAAAGTTAGTGTTTTAAAAAGATTTTAATTAATTAAAAGTTAAGTTTTAAATTGTTTAAAGAGTATTTTTAAGAAATTGTTGTATTTTAAAGTAACAAACTAATAATTTTAGAAATCGTAATGATTTGAGGATATATTAGTAATTCTTTTTACAAATGGATTTATTTAAAGGTTGGTTTTGACTTAAGTTATTGAGATTAGTATTATTCTTTTTATAACACTATTTTGAATTTAGTTGAACAAAAACCCTTATTTTAAATCAAAGTTTATCTCTTAATAATAGTTTTTCTTCACGTATTCTAAATTTTTATTTTTGAGTAAATAGATAGAAGTAATTTGCATATTTTAAAGTATATTTCAGTATAAAGTATTTTAACTGTTTTTAAAAGCAAAATGTTTAAGCTTGGTTTTTCCAATGGGAATAAATGGTAATGGGATTTGCCGTGTAAAGGAGAAATTACGGGAATTGTTTCAAAACGAGCTGAAATGTCAAAAATATATCTTTTAAAGATATTATAGGAGAATAAATAATGGGAAATTATTTATTGTGTGATTGGATGTTATGAACATTAATTGATAGTTAAATCACCGACTATCAATATTGGACCAATGCGTTGATCGTTTCGAAGAGACCGGGACTGGGATTTATTTCCCAAAAATCACTTCGATCCGGTTTGTACGTTTCGTAAAACGTGTTCGGAGTCGAAGATGGAGCTGTGAAGTGCAAGGGCTATTCGCTACTAATCCTGAGGATATTTCCAAAATGGATGTAGTAGGAATAGTGCCTTCGGATCCGTTCGGACCTAGGACGGACTTGTATGGACGAATGCTTTCGTGACATCGTCGGGTGGACGATGGGCATTCTAAGGGATATGTGTTATAAAGGTATCGTTTAGCCTCAAGCCTCATCAACTGGGAATGACTGAAAATCAGGGGTTATGCAGCAAGGCTTCGTGGGTAGCACCCACTTGAGAGTAAGGTCATCCCTATCTAGACGTCCCTTTATTTTTTCGGCTTAGTGTGCGGTTGTTGATCACAACCGTGGGGTGATTTTATTTGGAATTATCCAGTAAGGGATGATTCCGGCTTTGTGTTGCAGGGGAGTGGGAGTGCTCCTCGGTACTGTGATCTAGGCCACATACTATGTCAGGTGATACCCCAGTGCCTAGTCATTGTTGGAAATCCATTCTCCCTACGTGCCTGTACGGTTTTGATTGTGCCCAACTACTGTTGAAACGTGAGATGCAAGCATTTCAGCTAGATTCTATTTTACTTTCTATAGACACTATTATAATATCATAGGATTTTAATAAAAAGTGTTTAGCTATCGTAAGGTAAAAACCCGACATGTTTATTTGTGGCGTGGTCTTACGAGATGCTTTTGTTTCCAAAAGGATATTGAAACTTTAATTGTCAGTTTGAGTGTGATTTTCTCACGCTGGTATTCCAGACTGACTTGGGTGTTATTTTATCATAATGCTCGGGTCAGACCGAGTATTATATATACAGGATAGGTCGCTATGCAGCTCAGGAGAGGAGCTGGAGTCCGAGACGTACCTCCCGTACTTATGTATATTCCGCTGCTGATGATTGTTTGAGATTGTCTGTCTGGTAATTGTTGATTCTATTATGATACTCTGATGATGATGTATTGTATATAAACAGATATGGTTTCAATTTGTGTAAAGATCTGTTATTGACTATTATATTTTATTCCGCTGCGACTGTGAGATTCTGATGTTGTTTAGTTTCTTCTTCTTCTACCTCCTTCTTCTTTTAATCAAATGGTTCGTAATTCCGTCGTCCTTGAGTTGATTTGATGAAGATTTATGTCAATTCAAGGGGTACAGGTTTGCGGGTTATTACACAATGCATGTTTCATTTGATGAAAATTTCAAAAAATTTGAAGATAGAAATGATGAAGAAGATTTAATCACTCAGAATCAAGAATCAATTGAAACTAATAATGAAATTAATCATCTTAATAAAATGACTAAACTTTTAAAAGATCATCCTATATAAAATATACTGGGAGATATGCAATCTATTGTTAAAACTAGAAATCAATTAAGTCAAATGAGTAATGTAGCTTTTATATCAACTATTGGACACAAAAATCCAAAAGAAACATCAACTGATGATTCATGGATTTTGGCTATGGAAGAAGAATTAAATCAATTTACTAGAAATGATGTTTGGGAACTTGTTCCTAGACCTAAAAATAAAACTATAATTGGAACTAAATGATTTTATAAAAATAAAATGAATGAACAAGGAGAGGTAGTTAGAAATAAAGCTCGATTAGTCGCTCAAGGTTATTGTCAAGAAGAAGGAATAGATTTTGATGAAACCTTTGCTCCAGTAGCAAGATTAGAAGCCATTAGGATTCTACTTGCTTTCGCAAATCATAATAATTTCAAATTATTTCAAATGGATATTAAAAGTGCCTTTTTAAACGGATTTGTAAAAGAAGAAGTATATGTTGAACAACCACCTCTTTTTGAAAATGATAAATTACCAAATCATGTTTACAAACTTAAGAAAGCTTTATATGGTCTAAAACAAGCTCCTAGAGCCTAGTATGATAGACTAAGATCTTATTTATTACAGTCAAATTTTGAAATTGGTAAAGTATATAATACTCTTTTTATTAAAAGAAATAAAAATGATATTCAACTAGTACAAGTTTACGTAGATGATATCATTTTTGGATCAACTAATTTTGAAATGAATAAAGAATTTTCTGAAGTAATGACAAAAGAGTTTGAGATGAGTCATATGGGTGAATTAAATTTCTTTTTAGGATAACAAATAAGACAATTAGATAATGGTATCTTTATTAGTTAAGAAAAATATGCTAAAGACCTAATTAGTAAATTTGGTTTGACTACTACAAGTGGAAAATTCACTCCCATGGCGACCAATGAGTACCTTAGTAAAGAAGATCTCTCGAAAGATGTAGATCAAAAATTGTATAGAGGAATGATTGTATCACTACTCTATATTACTGCTAGTAGACCTAATATCATGCATAGTGTTTGTCTCTGTGCCAGATATCAATCCCAACCTAAAGAGACCCACTTAAAAGCCATAAAACGAATCATAAGATATGTTAAACACACATCTGATTATGGTTTATTTTACCCTAAATATGATTCTTTTGACTTAATATCTTACTGTGATGCTGGTTATGCTGGTTGTAAATCAGACCTAAAAAGTACAAGTGGAACTTGCCGCTTTTTGGGGCATTCTTTGGTTTCTTGGCAGCAAAACACAGTTTCTTCATCAACAACTGAAGCAGAGTATATTTTTGCTGCTTTGGCTTGCTCTCAAGCAATATATATACAACAAACTTTAAAATATTATGGTTTAAATATCTAAAAATCACCAATTTATTGTGACAATACTAGTGCGGTAAATTTATCCAAAAATACTGCTCAACATGCTCGAACTAAACATATTGATATCAGACATCATTTTCTCAGAGATAATATAAGTAAGGAAGTAGTTACTCTCGATTATATCAATTCTGAGAATCAAATTGCTGATATTTTTAAAAAACCCTTAAATGAATCTATATTTACTAAATTAAGAAGAGAATTAGGTATTTGTTCAATAACTGAAATATAAAACATAAATATCCATTATAATAAATAATTAATACTAAAATAAGTCAAATGGTAAAAATATAAAGAAGCATGTCGATACCCCCCATATACCCATGTCGACATACAATGTTTTTATTTTTTAAAATCTTTCCCACCAAAATTCAAAAAATTGCTTATATATTCTTCTTATTTTTGAATTCTTGTTCATTTTCTCTGTTCCCTTTCTATTCTATCTTCTGAAATAAATAAAATCATGGCATCATCTTCCAAATCAAACATAAAATCAACATTTTTGTTCCCCTCTCCTACTTTTGGTC
The DNA here is from genome assembly GCA_030737815.1 of Allium fistulosum. Taxonomy (NCBI): domain Eukaryota; kingdom Viridiplantae; phylum Streptophyta; class Magnoliopsida; order Asparagales; family Amaryllidaceae; genus Allium; species Allium fistulosum. The sequence goes on from CM060904.1 coordinate 134,781,333, forward strand.
CATTTCAACGTACTACTCTCGCTCGTGTAACAAAAATGGAGGAGTCTCTGAAGGATGCACTTCAGATGATGACTAAAATTCAAGTGATTCAATTCCGTATGGCAAAGGAACAAGAGAGGCAAGGTAAGATTCTTAGGAATTTGCAAAAATTTCTAATGGATAATCAAGCCAACCTTATCTTGATTGATGAAGATTCTTCACTCAATCAAGAACAAGAGGCCAGCGAAGAAGAATAAGAACCCATGGAAGAAGCGCAAGCGAAAGATTACGACAAAGTCGTTTGCGTTGGAGAAGCGTGCTTTGATAAAGATGGGAATCTTGTTGAAAACGTGGAAATTTCTGTTTCCACTATCCGCATTGTTCGATTCATAGATCTCCTATTTAGTTTCTTTTCTTTCTTCTCCATTGTTGTTTGGGTTTCTAAAAGCTCATGTAAATACAACTTTATACGTAATGTGTGTTCTTATATGTTTTAATTATAAGTATTATCATGGATTTTAGTTAGAATAGTTATTAGTAATTTTTAGTTTTAGATCTAAGTGTTGATTACTTATGATAACACTATCATTATTATCACATATCATAGGATATTAGATTTAGGGGGAGTTATATAGTTTGGAGTTATAAAGTTTAGAGTATGTTTTTGTTGATGAAAAAGGGGGAGAAATATAAAATAGGGTAATTAGGGCATAGATTAAGCGGAGAAGTATAAAATAGGGTAGTTAGGCATAAATTAAGGGGGAGTTATTAGTTTTAGGGCGAGTTAATAGGATAGAAGTAATATTTTATAAACAAAGGTTGTCATCATCAAAAATGGGGAGATTGTTAGTCCGTGAGATGATGGTTTTGATGAAAACAACCTTAGAATAGGTTATAAAATATAAATAATAACAGTATAAGTTTAGATATATATGTATATGCAGGATTTAACCATGCAGGTACCAAGAATGAAGACTGTACAGTATAGAGATTCAAGATATCAAGATTGAAGACTCATGAGTATCAAGATTATCAAGAGTTCAAGAGTTCAAGTAATTTATTCTTTAATTAGAAAGTTTTGTTAAAACTCCTAGAAAAGCACTGACATCTTAAAATCCAATTTATTCATGGAATGAAATCCACTTCGAGCCTGTTAAAGGGATGGAACCCTAAGTAGGATGGAAACTACGAAAAATCTAGTGGAACATTGTTTTGCATCCGCTAACTTTTTATTCAAAATGATTTTTCAAAATTATATCTTGTTTTCAAAAAGATTTCAAAACCTTCCTTTTAAAACATCAAAAACCTCTATCCTGATTTCAAATAGTTTTAGCCTCAAAATCATCTTTAATTTCAAAGTCAAATTACTCCTGATTTTAAACTATATTTTAATATAATATATTTAACTTTTAAATATTTATACTTATATTTAAATATAAAATTATAGTTCAATTCTATATATATTATTCTCTATATTTACTTATGAATTTTAACTATAGTCAAGTATATTTATATAGTTTAAAATAGTTTTAATATTAGATAAAGGTTATTTTCAAAGAAAATCAAATCATCAAAAAATTCTTTGGGATGTCGACATTCTCATGGTGACCATGTCGACATGGTGTCAGTTGACTTTAAAATTTAAATTTCAAAAGAAGTGTCTATTCGCCATAACTCTTCACAAATGGACATGACTGTTGTTCTTATATAAATAGGGGTCAGTTTCAACGAATTTTAACATCATATTTTCTAGTTTTTCACTCCCCTTCTTCTTCCACTTTTCTTAATAAAAATTCTTATCATTACTCTGTCGAAATCTACATTGAATCGAACTCGATCATTCGTAGTTTGATTCTCTATCACTTTCTCAACAAGATCCTTAGTGCTATTCAAAGTTATAAGCTTTTTGTAATCATCTTAGCGAGAAAAGGTGTGATTGTAGCCTCGAAAATTAATCAAGCGAGATAAGGTGTGATTGTAGCCTTGGGAAATCAATTGGGTGAACTTGTTGCCCATAAAATCAAGTGGGTGAACTTGTTGCCCGGAAAATCAAGTATCTCTACCCAGAGGATTGTGATTCTAGAGGGTGTACCTTGTAGCCTTGAAATCGAGGGTGTAATTGTAAAGATTGCTTTTGAAAGGAAATCCATACTTGTGTTGCGGGACTGGATGTAGGGTAACTCTGAACTAGTATAAAAGCCGGTGTGTTCTTTCCTTTTCTGCTTTTTATTTTATTTCTGCATCTGTGTTTGTTTCTGTGATCATATCTGTGTCTGTATATTGCACATATCTGTGTTTAAATTAACATAAACTCAAAAGATTTAGTAATTCTTTATAAAAACTATTCACCCCCCTATAGTGTTAATCCTAGCCTTAAGATCCATAATCGCCTTTCTCACAATTGGTATCAGAGCAAGGTTTTCAAAGTTTCGTAATCTGATTTTTGAAAAAGCTTTTAAAATGGCTATATTTGTTAACACTACTTTAGAAATATTTAATCATCATTGTTTCATGAGTCTGCATATAATCAATATTCAAATTCAAGTTATCTACCAAAATTGTTTGATGTGCATGAATCATGCTTTATGGCTGTTGTGGAATCAATCCACAACGGACAAATTGTGCAGATCAGAAAGAACAAATGGATACTTGATAGTGGATGTTCTAGACACAGACTGTCAATCTAGATATACTGAATGATATTATATACAAAGACGGAGGACTGGTTAATTTTGGAGAGAATTCAAAAGGATATGTGATTAGCATCGGCAAAGTCGGTAATTCTAAAACTCCTACTATTACTAATGTTTTGCTAGTTAAGAATCTGAAACAAAATCTGCTAAGTATAAGTCAACTATGTGATAAAGGATATAAAATTAAATTTGAAAAAGATAAATGTCACATTGAAGATAATAATTCAACCACTATATTTGAGGGAGTCAGGATCAAGAATATTTATATTCTTGGTATGAAAGTTTCAAATGATAACCTGTGTCTGTTGGAAAATACAAGTGACCCTTGGATTTGGCATAAGAGATTTGGATATTTGAATTTCAAACTCTTATCTAGACTGTCAAAACATGATATAGTAAGAGCTCTCCCTAAAATGAATTTTAAAGTAGATAGTTTATGTGATGCGTGTCAATTAGGAAAACTTAGAAAAAGTTCTCTTAAATTAAAAGATATGATTTCAACTTCAAAACCTCTTGAATTACTACATATTGATTTATTTGGTCCATCTCAAATTTTGTCAATAAATCATAGTAAATATGTTTTTGTAATTGTAGATGATTATTCTAGATTTACATGGACAATATTTTTGAAACATAAAAGTGATACTTTTGAATGTTTTAAGACCTTTTCAAAAAAAATTCAAAATCAATTTTTTCTAAAAATTATAACTATTCGAAGTGATCACGGTGGTGAATTTGAAAATTAAAAGTTTGAGGAATTCTGCAATAAAAAGGGAATAACTCACAAATTTTCATTTCCAAGAACTCCACAACAAAAAGGAGTAGTAGAATGTAAAAATTGGACTATTTAAGAGTTTGCAAGAACTATGCTTTCAGATAGTAATTTACTAAAAAAAATTTGAGCAGAAGCAGTTGCTACCGCCTTTATATTTTAAATAGAATTTTAATTAGACCTTTAACTGATAAGACATCTTATGAACTTCTTTATTCAAAGAAACCTAAGGTGTCTTATTTCAGAATTTTTGGAAGTAAATGCTTTATTTTAAATACAAAAGATAATTTAGATAAATTTGATCCTAAATCCACCAAAGGAATCTTTATCGGATACTCTAATAGAAGTAAAGCATACAAAGTGTTTAATTTAAAAACTAACACCATCGAAGAAACAATGCATATTACATTTAATGAAAATTTCAAAAAATTTGAAGATACAAATGATGAAGAAGTTTTAATCACTCAGAATCAAGAATCAATTGAAACTAATAATGTAATTAATCATCCTAATAAAAGGATTAAATTTTAAAAGATCATCCTATAGAAAATATACTGGGAGATATGCAATCTATTGTTAAAACTAGAAATCTATTAAGTCAAATGAGTAATGTAACTTTTATATCAACTATTGAACCCAAAAATCCAAAAGAAGCATCAACTGATGAATCATGGATTTTGGCTATGCAAGAAGAATTAAATCAATTTACTAGAAAAGATGTTTGGGAACTTGTTCCTAGACATGAAAATAAAGCTATAATTGGAACTAAATGGGTCTATAAAAATAAAATGAATGAACAAGGAGAGGTAGTTAGAAATAAAGCTCGATTAGTCGCTCAAGGTTATTGTCAAGAAGAAGGAATAGATTTTGATGAAACCTTTGCTCCAGTAGCAAGATTAGAAGCCATTAGGATTCTATATGCTTTCGCAAATCATAATAATTTCAAATTATTTCAAATGAATATTAAAATTGCCTTTTTAAATGGATTTGTAAAAGAAGAAGTATATGTTGAACAACCACCTCTTTTTGAAAATGATAAATTACCAAATCATGTTTACAAACTTAAGAAAGCTTTATATGGTCTAAAACAAGCTCCTAGAGCCTGGTATGATAGACTGAGATCTTATTTATTACAATCAAATTTTGAAATTGGTAAAGTAGATAATACTCTTTTTATTAAAAGAAATAAAAATGATATTCAACTAATACAAGTTTACGTAGATGATATCATTTTTGGATCAACTAATTTTGAAATGAATAAAGAATTTTCTGAAATAATGACAAAAGAGTTTGAGATGAGTCATATGGGTGAATCAAATTTCTTTTTAGGATTACAAATAAAACAATTAGATAATGGTATCTTTATTAGTCAAGAAAAGAATGCTAAAGACCTAATTAGTAAATTTGGTTTGGCTATTGCAAGTGGAAAATTTACTCCCATGGCAATCAATAAGTACCTTAGTAAAGAAAATCTCTCAAAATATGTAGATCAAAAATTGTATAGAGGAATGATTGTATCACTACTCTATATTACTGCTAGTAGACCTGATATCATGCATAGTGTTTGTCTCTATGCCAGATATCAATCCCAACCTAAAGAGACCCACTTAAAAGCCGTAAAAAAATCATAAGATATGTTAAACACACATATGATTATGGTTTATTTTACCCTAAAAATGATTCTTTTGACTTAATATCTTACTGTGATGCTGATTATGCAGGTGGTAAATCAGACCGAAAAAATACAAGTGGAACTTGTCGCTTTTTGGGGCATTCTTTGGTTTCTTGGCTTAGTAAAAAGCAAAACACAGTTTCTTCATCAACAACTGAAGCAGAGTATATTTCTGCTACTTTGGCTTGTTCTCAAGTAATATATATGCAACAAAGTTTAAAATATTATGGTTTAAATATCTCGAAATCACTAATTTATTGTGATAATACTAGTGCAATCAATTTATCCAAAAATACTACTCAACATGCTCGAACTAAACATATTGATATCAGACATTATTTTCTCAGAGATAATATAAGTAAGGAGGAAGATACTCTCGATTATATCAATTCTGAGAATAAAATTGCCGATATTTTAACAAAACCCTTAAATGAATCTATATTTACTAAATTAAGAAGAGAATTAGGTATTTGTTCAATAACTGAAATATAAAATATAAATATCCATTATAATAAATAATTAATACTAAAATAAGTCAAATGGTAAAAATATAAAGAAGCATGTCGATATCCCCCATATACCCATGTCGACATACAACGTTTTTATTTTTTAAAATCTTTCCCACCAAAATTCAAAACATTGGTTATATATTCTTCTTATTTTCGAATTCTTGATCATTTTCTGTGTTCTCTTTCTATTCTATCTTCTGAAATAAATAAAATCATGGCATCGTCTTCCAAATCAAACATAAAACCAACATTTCTGTTCCCCTCTCCTACTTCTGGTCCATTTCAACGTACTACTCTCGCTCGTGTAACAAAAATGGAGGAGTCTCTGAAGGATGCACTTCAGATGGTGACTGAAATTCAAGTGATTCAACTCCGTATGGCAAAGGATCAAGAGAGGCAAGGCAAGATTCTTAGGAATTTGCAAAATTTTCTCATGGATAATCAAGCCAACCTTATCTTGATTGATGAAGATTCTTCACTCAATCAAGAATAAGAGGCCAGTGAAGAAGAAGAAGAAGAACCCATGGAAGAAGCGCAAGCGGAAGATGACGACAAAGTCGTTTGCGTTGGAGAAGCGTGCTTTGATAAAGATGGAAATCTTGTTGAACAACGTGGAAATTTCTGTTTCCACTATCCGCATTGTTCGATTCATAGATCTCCTATTTAATTTCTTTTCTTTCTTCTCCATTGTTGTTTGTGTTTCTAAACGCTCATGTAAATACAACTTTATACGTAATGTGTGTACTTATATGCTTTAATTATAAGTATTATCAAGTATATTCCTGGTTTTAACTATATTTAGATCTCCTATTTAATTTCTTTTCTTTCTTCTCTATATTTACTTATGAATTTTAACTATAGTCAAGTATATTTATAAAGTTTAAAATAGTTTTAATATTAGATAAAGGTTATTTTCAAAGAAAATCAAATCATCAAAAAATGCTTTGGGATGTCGACATACTCATGGTGACCATGTCGACATGGTGTCAGTTGAGTTCAAAATTTAAATTTCAAAAGAAGTGTCTATTCGCCATAACTCTTCCCGAATGGACATGACTGTTGTTCCTCTATAAATAAGGGTCAGTTTCAACGAATTTTAACATCAGATTTTTTGGTTTTTCACTCCTCTTCTTCTTCTTCCACTTTTCTTAATAAAAATTCTTATCATTACTCTATCGAATTCTATATTAAATCGAACTCGATCATTCGTTGTTTGATTCTCTATCACTATCTCAACAAGAACCTCTGTGCTATTCAAAGTTATAGGCTTTTTGCAATCATCTTAACGAGAAAAGGTGTGATTGTAGCCTTGAAAGTCAATTAAGCGAGATAAGGTGTGATTGTAGCCTTGGGAAATCAATTGGGTGAACTTGTTGCCCGTAAAATCAAGTGGGTGACCTTGTTGCTCAGAAAATCAAGTATCTCTACCCAGAGGATTGTGATTCTGGAGGGTGTACCTCGTAGCCTTGAAATCAAGGGTGTAATTGTTAAGATTGCTTTTTAAAGGAAATCCGTACTTGTGTTGCGGGACTGGATGTAGGGTAACTCCGAACTAGTATAAAATCCGGTGTGTTCTTTCCTTTACTGCTTTTTATTTTATTTCTGCATCTGTGTTTGTTTCCGTGATCACATCTGTCTCTGTATATTGCACACATCTGAGTTTAAATTAACATAAACTCAAAAGATTTAGTAATTCTTTATAAAAACTATCCACCCCCCTCTAGTGTTAATCCCAGCCTTAATATATGTATTTCTCACAGAACCTACGAAAAATCTAGTGGAACATTGTTTCGTATCAACTAAATTTTAGTCAAATGTTTTAAAAATTATATCTTGTTTTCAAAATTATTTCAAAATCTTCCTTTTTTAAATCATAAACATCTACCCTGGTTTTAAAATACTTTTAGCCTCAAAATAATCTTTATTTTCAATATCAAATTATCCTTGGTTTCAAACTATCTTTTAATTATAGTATATTTAACTTTTAATATTTATACTTAGATTTAAATATAAAATTATAGTAAAATTTTATATATACCAAAATATTATTCTCTATACTTATTTATGTATTTTAACTATAGTTAAGTATATTTATAAAGTTTAAAATAGTTTTAATACAAGATAGAAGTTATTTTCAAAGAAAAACAAATTACCAAAAATAATTTAGGCTTGTCGACAAACCCAAGGTACCCTTGTCGACAAGGTGATAGTTTATTTCAAAATTTTGAATTTCAAAGGAAGTGTTTATTCATCAAATTCTTTCACTAGTAGACTTGGCTATTGCTCTACTATAAATAGGGGCTGTTTTAAACGAATTTACATTCATATATTCCTTGATTTCACTCCTCTTCTTCTTCCACATTTCTTTATATACATTTTTACCATTACTCTGCCGAAATCACCATTGAATCTAACTAGGTCATCGTTAGTTTGATTCTATATCACTATCTCAACAAGATCCCAGTGCTATTCAGAGTTGTAGACTGCTTTGTAATCAATCGAGCGAGAAAAGGTGTGATTGTAACCTAGAAAATCAATCGGGTGAACTTGTTGCCATAAAATCAAGTATCTCTACCCAGAGGATTATGAATTTGGAGCGGTGTACCTCATGGCCTTGAAATCGAGGGTGTAATTGTAAGAATTGATTTTGAAAGGAAATCCGTACTCGTGTTGCGGGACTGGATGTAGGGTAACTCTGAACCAGTATAAAATTCGGTGTGTTCTTTCCTTTATTGTTTTTACTTTATATCTGTATCTTTATTTGATTCTGTGATCATATCTATGTCTGAATATTGCATACATTTGTGTTCTAATTAATATAAACTCAAAAAGAATTAATAATTCCTTAAAACAATATTCACCCCCCTCTAGTGTTAATTCTAGCTTTAAGATCTATAATCTGCATTTCTCACATTAGGTATCAGAGCGAGGTTTTCAAAGTTTTATAATCTGAATTTTGAAAAATTTCAAAATGGCTACCAACACTGGTACTATTACTACTACCAACACTGGTTTTATTACCCCTATCACTAGTTCATTTGTAGAAGGTTAGTGTACTGTCAGACCACCACTTTTTAATGGTAGTAACTATGCATATTGGACATGTAGGATGAAAATATATTTACAATCTTTAGGACTATACACTTGGAATATCACACAGACTGAATATTTTGTACCCACAACTAGTTTTGCAAAGTGGACTGCTGAGAAAAAGACCGTCGCACAAAAAAACTCTAAAGCTATGAATATTTTGTTTTGTTAACTTGATAGGAATGAATTTAATAGAGTGTCAGTTTGTAAGTCTGCATATGAAATCTGGAAAACTTTGCAAATTACTCACGAAGGAACAAGAAAATTTAAACAGACCAAAATTTGCATGCTCATAAATCAGTTTCAATTATTTAAAATGAATTCTAATGAGTTTATTCCAGATATGTACAGTAGATTTCAGGATATTGTGCATTCTCTAATATCGTTGGAAATGGAATTTTCGGAAGAAGATCAAATCAGAAAAATCTTAAATTCTCTTACTCCAGAATGGGATCAAAAGACACTTGCGATTGAAGAGGAAAATGACATCAGTACCTTAAAGATAGAAGAATTAATTAGAACTCTAATGTTATTTGAAGTCCAAATGATTGGGATAAGAGAAAGCAAAGCATCTGAAAAGAAATCAATTGCATTCAATGCATTGATCAATGGAACAGACTCAAACAGCGATAATGTTGAAGAGATAGCCTTTATGACCAAGAACTTTTGGAAATTCCTGAAATACAGAAAGATGAATATTCTCAAGAGAAACAACTATAAGAACTCTGGTAATCAGAATGTAGTGCCAAACTATATCAAATGTTTCAACTGTGACGAACCAGGCCATATCAAAAGAGACTGTTCGCATCCAGATAAGCAAAATCTTTCTATAAACAATGATTCTGAAAAGAAACGAAAATGTGCATTTACCGCTACTCAAGATGACTCAGACTCGTCCTCAAGCGATGATGATCAGAAGACAGATAATTCAAATATGTGTTTCATGGCAGTTCATGATTCCGACGAATTCAAAGAAACGGACTCAGAAAAAGTACACATTTACAATACATTGGTTGAAATTACATGCTTAGGATTGGATGCTTGATTGGTTGATTTTGAATTGGTGTTTCATTTGAATTTTAAAATTTTATTATTATTTTATAATATTTTTACTATTATTTTATTATTATTTTTATTTTTAAATAGTATCATAATATTTTGTAGAATATAGTATAATTCTAGTAATATTCCAGATATATATCGACATTAAAAATTATATATATATATATATTAGAATACTTAAGAGAAATAAAACATGAAAATTCAGAGACACCTATCAACAAGGCCCTCCCTCGTTGTCGACAAGGGTACAGAAATTTGAAATTCAAATTTGAATTCAAATGTTGAATTTCCCTTCATCTTTTCACTTCATTCAAGTCTCTGAAAAGTCACCTTTTGACCAGAGAACCCGTCCCTTGAGAATCTATTTATTTACTATCTCTTATCGCAACTTTTCACTTTCATTTTCAAATTCAAACTCTTATTTCAAAGTATCAAGCCTCTACTCTCTACTCTAATGGCTTCTTCAAGCAACCCTTCCACAATGAGACTTTCCAAAAATATAAAAGAGCAACCTTTTAATAATCCGGAGGCTATAAAAGCATATATCAACTATGTTAACTATGGAAAAGTCCATCCCAGAAAGTTTGCTTTATTTTAAGATTCCTCTACTTATGAAATCAATTATCTTTTTGCAAACAACCAATTTCTTAATCTTGTTGATGCTTCACAAAATGACTTTGTTTGTTATCCAAATCTTGTTAAAATTTTCTATGCAAATCTCAACCGTGGATTTTATAATGGAAATGATGATGAAATTTAGAGTAGTATCAAAGGCACTAGAATCATCTTAAATTGTGATGTTTTGGGTACCATTCTCAATTGCAAGAGCATGGGAATGGATCTTTCTAGTTTTAATATCGATGAAAATGATCGTGAGACATTTCATCACATTTTCGAAGGAAATGATAATTTTGAATTCATAAATCAAAACTTTCGACCAAAAGCTAGAATTGTTAATCTTCTTTTACAACATACTTTGACCCCAGGATCAGGGAGTTTTAACAATCCTTCAAAAGTTTGCAAAGCACTTTTTGCTATTTTTAGAAGTTATGATATTAATTGGGCGCAAGTTTTTTGGATGAACTTCGTCCCAAAAATTTTAAAATGGGTGAAAACACTTTGTATCATGGAATCTACCTCACTCGGATTTTTAATTATTTTGGAGTAGATTTCAAAGGAGAAGAATCGGTTTCAAGAAAAGTTTTTAATCACTCAAACATTTCTCTTATGAAAATTCCATATGTTTTTCAACCATATGAGACTCTTGCCGAGAAGGAAGAGCGTTTGGCTCATGAGGAGATGGAATATGAGGAATAAGAAGAAGAAGAAGAAGGGGATGAAATGGAAATAGAAGAAGAAGAAGAAGGTGAAACATCCTTGGAAATTATTGACTATCCCACTAATCCAACCAACAAAACCTTACTCAAAAATCAGAAGACCATTGTTGAGAATCAACGGATTCTTAAATGGTCCGTTAGTAAGAAATCGGATAAAATGTCATCCAAGATGAACAAGTTTTTCTCCAAATTCAGTAAGAAGCTTAGATTATCTTTATCTTCATCATCCTCTAATTAGTTCTACGTTTCATGTCAAGTTGTATTGATTTTAGTTTGTTTTGATTTGAATGTTCATGTAGTTCTTAATGTTTAATCATTGTATCGTTCTATTATGAAATGAAATTGAATTACTTTTCTGCTATCTATCTTATCCAATCTCCAGAATAAATGTTAGTATTATATATATATATAGACACACACACACAATTATTCACAAAATCAAAATGAGTCATCAAAATTAACTGGCCCCTGTCGCCAACCCCCCAGAGATCATATCGACAAGTATTGGTCAGAAATGATTTTTCATTTTAAATTTGAAATTCGAATAACAACCTTGTGTCTATTAATTTCAAACGAATTTCTACAGCTATAAATACATATTTCATCCAGAATTCATCACTCAAAATCATTTCTTATCTACTTCATCTATATTTCATCTCACAAACTCAAATATGGCTGATCCAATTCATAGTTTGACCGAGAATCTTGAAGAAACCCTTAATTCTTTTAAAAATATTCTTCCTTTCATTCTTCGTAATCAGCGACACTTAGAGTTGAGTCAAATGTAGATGATCAAGGAGCAAGAAAAGCATTTAGATATGGTATGATGGATGATTTCCTCCCTGCACAAAAATGATAATGAAGAACATCCTCTAGTCTCTCTCAACAATGAAAATGAAAATTGGGATGCCATTAAAGCAGACCCTATATTTGGAGAAGAAGGATAGGGAGAAGTTCCTCGTAATGTTTGATTTTATTTGATTGCTTTGTTTGATTTAAATTGATTGCTTGGATTGATTTGATTTGATTTGGTTTGGTGTGGAGTGATAATTGGTGTGCAAAACATACTATGTATAAATACAAATTGATATTTATATGATCTTTGATTAGTTATCATGTCTATCAGTATAATTATCTCTTAATCTATATATTATATACTCCATTGCATATTTTTATTAATGCCGGTACTTTAGTACAAGAATAAGGCGAAATTATATGGTTTGGAGTTATTTTTGTTGATGACAAAGGGGGAGAAGTATAAAATAGGATAGTTAGTCATAGATTAAGGGGGAGTTATTAGTTTTAGGGGGGGTTATTAGGATAGAAGTAATATTTTATAAACAAAGGTTGTCATCATCAAAAAGGGGGAGATAGTTAGTCCTTGAGAAGTTGGTTTTAATGACAACAACCTTAGAATAAGATTATGAAATATAAATACTAACATTATAATTTAGATATATATGTATATGCAAGATATATATACAGGTACCAAAAAATGAAGACTGTACAATATAGAGATTCAAGAACTGATGAACTCAAGATCGAAGATATCAAGATTCAAGACTCATGAGTATCAAGATTATCAAGAGTTCAAGATTTCAATATAAGTGATTTAGTTAGGAATTTTGTTAAAACTCCTAGAAAAGCACTGACATCTTAAAATCCATTTTATTCGTGGAATGGAATCCACTTCGAGCCCATTAAAGGGATGGAACCCTAAGTAGGATGTTACCTACGAAAAATCTAGTGGAACATTGTTTTGTATCCACTAACTTTTATTCAAATGTTTTACAAAATCATATCTTGTTTTCAAAATGATTTCAAAATCTTCCTTTTTTAAATCAAAAACATCTATCCTGGTTTTAAAATACTTTTAGCCTCAAAATAATCTTTATTTTCAATATCAAATTATCCTTGGTTTGAAACTATCTTTTAATTATAATATATTTAACTTTTAATATTTATACTTAGATTTAAATATAAAATTATAGTAAAATTTTATATATACCAAAATATTATTCTCTATACTTATTTATGTATTTTAACTATAGTTATGTATATTTATAAAGTTTAAAATAGTTTTAATACAAGATAGAAGCTATTTTCAAAGAAAAAAATACCAAAAATAACTGAGGCCTATCGACAACCCTAAGGAACCCTTGTCGACAAGGTGACAGTTTATTTCAAAAGTTTGAATTTCAAAGGAAGTGTCTATTCATCATATTTGTAACATCCCGCCTTTTCACACACTTTAAATCGACACACGTGCCAATTTAAACCATACGGAAGGGCGGATTGTTATGGGGTAAATAAGAAAAATAGAGAAAGAAAAAAATAGAATCTTGCAACGGAACGATAAAATATAATAATCCAATATACAGTTCATGAAGTTGTTTTACAAAACCTTTGATTATATTTATACAATACATATCAGAGTACACATACCAGAGAATAATAATTAATGCAGCGGCATTAAATGGTGTAGTGTGATAACCCTAATTTTATGAACAAGTTTTATAATTTAATTTAATATACTTGTTTGAAATTTTGGTTGCCTAGGAAAATATATATAACAAGTTGACCACAAATGCATTGTGTAAGTATTGATATGTATGCAAGATGGAATAATACACATGTACATACTTCTTTGAAAAAAAGCAAAAAATTTATTTGTAAGCTAGAGTAAACTATAAATACATGAACATGACATGATTATTACAGATATGAATGTGCCATTAAAACAAGTTTAGAATAAGGAAAAATAAAAGGCTTAGGTAAGGACAAAAATATAGGTATTATAAATGTATTTTAAACAAATGCTGGCTGAAGAAAAATTATTAGAAATTGCATGGAAATGGTATGAGTTGTTGAATAAATACTTTATCCACTTTTAGCAATTTTCTTAGCTTTATAAAAATAGAGATCATGCAAATAAGATGACCGGGGTAATAAGGTATGATTTCTGTTAATAGAAACAGGGACCATTTACCCATTTTCTCTTGAAATAGAAAGAGAGGCTGATCACAAGTGGTAGGGTAAAATTGACATTGGGTAAATTTTAAAACCCTAGAGGCAGCCAAGATCCTTTATAAAAAGGCTTAAGGGTAAAAGGATCTGTCACCATTTTCTTAAAAACAGAGAGAAAAATATAGACAACAAGCAAAAGAAAAAAAATGAGAAGCATTGGCCATTAGAGACAAGTAGGAAATAGCAGGTCAAAGGAAAAGGAGTAAGGTGAGTAACCTCACTGAAAATTGGCATTAAGTCCAAAATATTGAGGCAGCCTAAATGGTTTTATACTTTTATTTAATCTGTGCTTAATTTATGATTTTGGTGTGTTGATGATCTGTTTAATTTTTAACCCTTCTTATGTTAATATACCCAGAAAATATGTTTATGGCTTTCATGTTTAAATGATCACTGTGTCATGAATTATCTTTGAGATGAGATACTCTCTTTTATGTGACTTCTGCATATAGATTAATTCATGGAAATTACAAGGATATATGTTATAAATCTATGGTCTAAAAGAAATGGAAAAATGGGGCTGCAGCATAAAGTGGTTGCTGCTTATGTCTCATAATTAAAATATATGGTAACATAGAAGTGCAATGTTATACTTGTGCTGAACTTCTATGATTACAAATAAATCCAGATGAGAATAAAGGCTTGTGGTTTAGTCAGATCTTATGAATATGTGAGAATCTGATTGAGCCAGAGGTAAATGGATGCATCAGAGCAAACTATATATGACCATATATTTATAAGCATAATTCCTTAAAACCCATGATTTAAATAATATGTACACTGAGAAATCAGACTAGCTTGTATGAATAAATTTATGTTTATGAAAACATGATCTGTTATTCTTTGAACACATGCATGATGGTTGAGTTATTTATTTTCTCTGATTAATTTATGAGATGCAGAAGGGATTAGCATAAATAGGGGAAAGAGGAAAAAATAAATACTTAGTAATTTAACTAAGGATTTTGGATCTTAGGGCTACAAAGTATGGCTTGGCAAGGGAAATATTGCAAGCTCACACATGGTATGATTATACCCAGGGGCCTGAGTGTGCTGGGTTAACAGTGAATATGCCCCAGACAATGTGTGTTTTAATAGAAGGGAAGTAGCTAAAGTCCATCATAAAACACCTGATATTGAAGTCTGAGAATAAGTTTACAGGTAGGTTTGGGGAAAAATCCCTGATAGCCAGAAAGTTATAGATATGGAGAATAATTAAATGATGATTATTGGTTGGTTTAGAGTATTTTGTTGGGAAATTACATGTTTGTGCTCCCTGATACAATCCATTGAATTATGTTTCATTCTATCATGCATTAATGAACATGCACAGGTAGTAGAGGATAGTATACAAGTGAAATATTGCTTTACTTTATCTGTTTTCAAAGTTATTTAAGAATGAGGAAAATTATCTAAATTTAGATTCTTAGTAAGATTACTCATACCAGACAATTTAGTCTGACCCTTTGTGTGTTTGTACACCATTGGGTGTCTCATATTTTATGAGGCAGCTCGTGGTGATTGTGCAGGTAAATAGGCATTTTCTTGATCAAGGATGGGATGAATTAGCTGCTAAGGGATTGGATATATTAGTTACAGACTCATAGATATAAAAATAGATGTTAAATTGAACTTATGTTATGAAATGTTTAGTTAAGTTGTTTGGGAGGAAACTAATGTAATGCTAATTTCTGTTTGCAAGTATTGAACTGATCATGAGATTTCTGTTGAAAGTCGTGAGTTTCTTTTGAGAATGTTTTATTAAGTAATACAATTTCTGGTATTAACTTCTGGAATGCTTAACAAAATGTGCAATGCTAAGGAAAACCTGAACTAATTTGTAGAATGGAATTAAAAGAATAACCTGATATCTGTTGTAAGATCTTATGGAAAAAACTATAGGATGGAAGGAATTGGGAGACCTATAATGAAACCCAGATTAATTTGTATGTTACTTGAGTAAAGTAGCTAAAGAATTTAAGTTAACTTGACCAATTTTGCCAAGCCTGGGTTCAACCAGTCTAAATGCCTAAGCTTATTAGTTAGAAAAGGTAATAAGTAAAGTAAATTAGTGAAGCAGGATTGTAGTATTGTAAAAAGCATGGTTACCTGAAATCATCTAGATGCACACATGCACACAGAACACATGAATACACTTGCACATGTCATAACTAAAAGTTCAGAAGATCTGAAGTCATGAAAGTTAAACAAACTCTAAAACTAGGGAAATAACATCTAGAATTTGCCCAAAATTAAGTAAGATAGAAAAGCTTCTTTGGAAATTATTTTACCATGAGGAAATTATATAGTGAATTCCAAAATAAATTCTCTGCTTCCAAAACTCCTCTACTCTGATTGAAAAAGAAAGAGAAAAAAAACAACAAAGTATCATCAATATATGGTTTCATATAAGTAAATTTTTAGATGAATGATTACAACAATATTTTTATATTGGTTGAAAGATCCTGGATAGGAGTGAATTGAGAAAGGATGTTCACTTGAGTAGATGATCAGTGGAAAAAAAAATTTATAGGAAAAGTGGGTCATCTCATTTTGGTATCAGAGCTATGTTGATAAATAACATAGCAAAAATCTTGAATAAACTTGCTTGCTTTGAATGTATGAAAGTATTAACAGTCTTGGATGCCTTGTTTTTATATACTTATATTGATAATATCTGCTATAATTGAATGAAAATAAGTTAGAATGGGTTAAGTTATAAAAGATTAGGTATAATGGACTAACTCAAGTGTTGTATCCATAGAATCATGGTAAGACCCAGACAACAAGGGGTAGGACCAAGTGAACCACCCATGGTGAATATGCAAGATTTCATGAGAGCTATAAGGGATGGGTAGGCAATAGGCAAGAAAATCCACATGAGGATCTTTCTAAACTACTCAAGACTTTTACCAATCTTGGAAGCAGGACTTTTGATGGAACAGAAGGGATAATGGGAGTTCAAAATTGGCTTAGAATTTTGGATAGAATCTTTGCTGATATGCAAGTTGAAGACCAAAAGAAGAGGCTAATAGCATCTAGACAATTGAGAGGAGCAGCTTTGGATTGGTGGGAAGTTATTATAGCTGGAAGATCTGGAGGAGAGGTGACATGGAACCAGTTTAAAGAAATGTTGGAAGGAAGATTTGTACCTGCATCAGCTAAAGAGTCTTTGTTGGAAGAATTCATTAAATTAAGACAGGGAACTATGAGTGTTACTGAGTATACCCAGAAGTTTGAATCACTAGCAAAGTATGGTGCAGTGCTCATCACAACTAGGGAAGCTAAAAATGGCAGATACATTCAAGGATTGAATGCCAGTCTCAGTAGAGCCATGCTGCCATATAAGGATAGGACATTTGATCAAGTTTTAGATCTGACTTTGAGCCTTGAACAACATGATAAAGCCAGAGAAAATTTCAGAGCATTTAAGAATAACCAAAACAAGAAGGGAAAGGGTAAGTTTCACCCTTATGATAAAAAGAAAACAGATGTAGCTTCCACCAAGAAATCAGAAGAAGCCAAAACTGCTGAGGTTAAAAAGAAGATCACTTTCTATAATTGTGGGCAAGAGGGACACATGAAGAATAGGTGTACAAATCCCAAACCAGCATCTTTCAAGTGTCATCTGTGTGGGAAGGAAGGGCATATAAGAAGGAATTGCCCAGATTTGAAGCAAGGAAAGATGGGAATTTTGGAGGGGAAAAGCAAAACAACTGAAAGTCCAAATGTTGAAAATCATGGCCAAGTTGAAGGTACTTTGCTTATTCACTCAATACCTTTTGCAGTAGTGTATGATACTGGGGCTACACACTCATTAATTTCCAATGACATTGTACAACAGCTAAAATTAAATAGTATGCTTGTAGATAAGCCCTTGCTTATTAAAAGTCCTTTAGGTAATTCCTGTGTATTGGGCATAATATGTAAACAATTAGGACTGAATATAGGGGGACATATGTTTAGTGCAGACCTATATGTGTTGCAATATCCAGGCATGGGAGTTATTTTAGGAGTTGATTGGTTAAAAAGATATAAGACAGTTATAAACATGGAAATCTCCACCTTATCATTGAGAACTTTTGATGGAAAAAGAGTAGTTGTTCTTCGTGAATCAAATAAGAACAGAAACATAGCCACCCTTGTTAACTTGACTAGTGAAAAGCACATGCCTGCATTGGAAGAAATCCCTATAGTAAATCAGTATGCTGATGTGTTTGGTGAGGTTAAGGGAATTGTTAACCATAGACCAGTAGAGTTTTCTATCAAACTAATTCCAGGAGCTAACCCAGTGGTTAAAAGGCCAACTAGAATGGGGCCTAAGGAATTAATAGAACTGAAAAAGCAGTTGGTTGAACTAGAAGAAAAAGGATTTATTAGACCTAGTAGCTCATCATGGGGAGCACCAGTGGTTTTTGTTAAGAAGCAAGATGGATCTCTCAGATTATGTATTGATTATAGAGAGTTAAATAAAATCACAGTTAAGAATAAATACCCCTTACCAAGAATTGATGATCTTTTGATCAATTGAATGGTGCAAAAATATTTTCTAGACTTGACTTAGCTTCAGGATTTCATCAAATGAAAGTAGAAGAGGAAAGCATCAAGTATACTGCTTTTAACACTAGGTATGGACTTTATGAATTTTTAGTGATGCCCTTTGGCTTGACTAATGCTCCCTCTTACTTTGTTGATTTGATGAATAGAATTTTTAGAAAATATTTAGATAAATTTGTATTGATAATTATTGATGATATACTAATTTATTCTAAGACAGTAGAAGAGCATGAGAATCATTTGCATATAGTACTACAGAAATTGAGGCAAGAAAATCTGAAGGCAAAATTTTCAAAGTGTACTTTTTGGCAAAATGAAGTAAAATTTTTAGGTCATGTAGTATCAGAAAAAGGCATATCTGTAGACCCCAATAAGGTGATGGCAATTCAAACATGGAAAAGGCCTACCAGTGTCACAGAGGTTAGGTCATTTATGGGAATGGCTGGTTATTATAGAAGGTTTAGAAAGAATTTTGCAAAAATTTCAATTCCATTAACTAGATTGACTAGAAAGAATCAGGCTTTTGTTTGGACTGAGGAGTGTGAGAAAGCCATTGAGAGATTAAAAGAAGCATTAATACAAGCTCCAATACTAAAGGTGCCTGAAGGGAATGAGAATTTGGTGATATATACTGATGCAAGTGGACAAGGACTTGGGGCAGTGTTGATGCAACAACATCAAGTGATAGCTTATGCCTCTAGACAGTTGAAGCCCTGTGAGGTAAAGTATGCTACACAAGATCTTGAACTGTCTGCTATAGTGTATGCTCTTAAGTTATGGAGACATTATTTATTAGGGGCTAAATTTGAAGTTTATACAGATCATAAGTCACTCAAATATTTGTTTTCACAAAAAGAATTGAACATGAGGCAGCAAAGATGGATTGAACTCTTAGCCTCATATGATTTTGAAATACTATATACACCTGGCAAGGCTAATAAAGTGGCAGATGCTCTAAGTAGACAGCGTGCCAATATAGCTAGATTGATGGTAGAAGAGTTTAATACTTTGTCATTACTGATTGACTCAGAAGTGAAAAGGGACAGTGAGGAAAATATGAGCATATGCAGTGAGAAGGAAGAAATAGGGAAGTTAAGTTTTGTTACTTTGGGATCATAATTGAAAAATAAAATTGTAAAGCTACAAGATCAAGATCCATTTTTACTTGAGAAGAAAGTTCAGATATTAAATGGTGAGGTAGTGGAAGGATTTCAATTAAATAAACAAGGTCATTTGGAGAAGGGAAAAAGAATATGTGTTCCTGCCATTAAAGAATTGAAGCAAAAAAATTTGGATGCTTATCACAAAAGCAAGTATACCATACACCCAGGAAGCACAAGAATGTATCACAACCTCAAAAGAGATTATTGATGGAGTGGTATGAAAAGTGCAGTGGCATTATATGTGTCTAAGTGCGTGGTTTGTCAACAGGTAAAGGCTGAATATCAAAGACCCTCAGGAATGCTTCAACCTTTACAAATACCACAATGGAAATGGGAAGACATATCAATGGACTTCATTGATGGTTTGCCTAAGACTAGGAGGGGAAATGATAGTATTTGGGTTGTAGTTGATAGGTTAACCAAAACAGCTCATTTTATACCTGTAAAATCAGATAGGAATGCATGCACCTTAGCTCAGTTATTTATTAAAGAAATAGTTAGATTGCATGGAATACCAAAGACTATAGTAAGTGATAGAGATACCATCTTCACTTCAAAATTCTGGCAAAGTTTCCATAAGGTAATGGGGACTGATTTATGCTTGAGCACAGCATATCACCCTCAATCTGATGGCCAAACAGAAATTGTGAACAAATTACTTGAAGACATGTTGAGGGCATGTATATTGGATTGGGGAGGAAGTTGGGAAGACCACATATTTCTGGCAGAATTTGCATATAACAACAGCCATCATAGTAGCATAGGCATGGCACCCTTTGAAGCACTCTATTGTAGACCCTTTTTATCACCCTCAAGTTGGATTGAGTCTGGAGAGAAGGTGGTCTTAGGACCAGAAAATGTAAAAGAGACCTCTGAAAAGATAGCCTTGATTAGGAAGAGGATTGCTTCTACCCAAGACAGGCAAAAGAAATATGCTAATCAAAAGAGAAAAGAACTGCAATATGATGTGGGAAATTTTGTATTTATTAAGATATCACCCATGAAAAAGATTTTGAGATTTGGAAAACAAGGAAAGTTGATTCCAAGATATATAGGACCATATAAAATTCTAGAAAGAATTGGAAATGTAGCCTATAAGTTAGAATTGCCAGAAGAAATGAGAGCAATACATGATGTTTTTCATGTATCTCAGTTAAGGAGATGGGTTCATGATAAAGAAACAATTTTAAAATCCCCTGAGAAAGTGCAGATTGACCCCAGAATGGTGTATGAGAAGAAGCCTGTAGGCATAGTTGCAAAGGAAATTAAGAAATTGAGAAACAAAGAAATAAAATTAGTAAAAGTGCAATGGAGTCTTGACCCAAATGATTGCACATGGGAGGTGGAAGATAAAATCAGAATGATTATCCACAACTAATTGATTGAATCAAAAGGTAAAAATATATACATAAGTATACTAATGAATGACTTGATTAAACACTTTGTTATGCATAGGGGTTTAATTAATGATTGATCTGAGAACGATTGATTGCTGAATTGAAGATGTCTGAATTAAGTATGAAAGAATTGTGGGACACAATTCCTAAAAAGGAGGGGTATATGTGATAACCCAGATTTTATGAACAAGTTTTATAATTTAATTTAATATACTTGTTTGAAATTTTGGTTGCCTAGGAAAATATATATAACAAGTTGACCACAAATGCATTGTGTAAGTATTAATATGTATGCAAGATGGAATAATAAACATGTACATACTTCTCTGAAAAAAAGCAGAAAATTTATTTGTAAGCTAGAGTAAACTATAAATACATGAACATGACATGATTATTACAGATATGAATGTGCCATTAAAACAAGTTTAGAATAAGGAAAAATAAAAGGCTTAGGTAAGGACAGAAATATAGGTATTATACATGTATTTTAAACAAATGCTGGCTGAAGAAAAATTATTAGAAATTGCATGGAAATGGTATGAGTTGTGGAATAAATACTTTATCCACTTTTAGCAATTTTCTTAGCTTTACAAAAACAGAGATCATGCAAATAAGATGACCGGGGTAATAAGGTATGATTTCTGTTAATAGAAACAGGGACCATTTACCCATTTTCTCTTGAAATAGAAAGAGAGGCTGATCACAAGTGGTAGGGTAAAATTGACATTGGGTAAATTTTAAAACCCTAGAGGCAGCCAAGATCCTTTATAAAAAGGCTTAAGGGTAAAAGGATCTGTCACCATTTTCTTAAAAACAGAGAGAAAAATATAGACAGCAAGCAAAAGAAAAAAAATGAGAAGCATTGGCCATTAGAGACAGGTAGGAAATAGCAGGTCAAAGGAAAAGGAGTAAGGTGAGTAACCTCACTGAAAATTGGCATTAAGTCCTGAATATTGAGGCAGCCTAAATGGTTTTATACTTTTATTTAATCTGTGCTTAATTTATGATTTTGGTGTGTTGACGATCTGTTTAATGTTTAACCCTTCTTATGTTAATATACCCAGAAAATATGTTTATGGCTTTCATGTTTAAATGATCACTGTGTCATGAATTATCTTTGAGATGAGATACTCTCTTTTATGTGACTTCTGCATATAGATTAATTCATGGAAATTACAAGGATATATGTTATAAATCTATGGTCTAAAAGAAATGGAAAAATGGGGCTGCAGCATAAAGTGGTTGTTGCTTATGTCTCATAATTAAAATATATGGTAACATAGAAGTGCAATGTTATACTTGTGCTGAACTTCTATGATTACAAATAAATCCAGATGAGAATAAAGGCTTGTGGTTTAGTCAGATCTTATGAATCTGTGAGTATCTGATTGAGCCAGAGGTAAATGGATGCATCAGAGCAAACTATATATGACCATATATTTATAAGCATAATTCCTTAAAACCCATGATTTAAATAATATGTACACTGAGAAATCAGACTAGCTTGTATGAATAAATTTATGTTTATGAAAACATGATCTGTTATTCTTTGAACACATGCATGGTGGTTGAGTTATTTATTTTCTCTGATTAATTTATGAGATGCAGAAGGGATTAGCATAAATAGGGGAAAGAGGAAAAAATAAATACTTAGTAATTTAACTAAGGATTTTGGATCTTAGGGCTACAAAGTATGGCTTAGCAAGGGAAATATTGCAAGCTCACACATGGTATGATTATACCAAGGGGCCTGAGTGTGCTGGGTTAACAGTGAATATGCCCCAGACAATGTGTGTTTTAATAGAAGGGAAGTAGCTAAATTCCATCATAAAACACATGATATTGAAGTCTGAGAATAAGTTTACAGGTAGGTTTGGGGAAAAATCCTTGATAGCCAGAAAGTTATAGATAAGGAGAATAATTAAATGATGATTATTGGTTGGTTTAGAGTATTCTGTTGGGAAATTACATGTTTGTGCTCCCTGATACAATCCATTGAATTATGTTTCATTCTATCATGCATTAATGAACATGCACAGGTAGTAGAGGATAGTATACAAGTGAAATATTGCTTTACCTTATCTGTTTTCAAAGTTATTTGATAATGAGGAAAATTATCTAAATTTAGATTCTCAGTAAGATTACTTATACCAGACAATTTAGTCTGACCCTTTGTGTGTTTGTACACCATTGGGTGTCTCATATTTTATGAGGCAGCTCGTGGTGATTGTGCAGGTAAATAGGCATTTTCTTGATCAAGGATGGGATGAATTAGCTGCTAAGGGATTGGATATATTAGTTACAGACTCATAGATATAAAAATAGATGTTATATTGAACTTATGTTATGAAATGTTTAGTTAAGTTGTTTGGGAGGAAACTAATGTAATGCTAATTTCTGTTTGCAAGTATTGAACTGATCATGAGATTTCTGTTGAAAGTCATGAGTTGCTTTTGAGAATGTTTTATTAAGTAATACAATTTCTGGTATTAACTTCTGGAATGCTTAACAAAATGTGCAATGCTAAGAAAAACCTGAACTAATTTGTAGAATGGAATTAAAAGAATAACCTGATATCTGTTGTAAGATCTTATGGAAAAAACTATAGGATGGAAGGAACTGGGAGACCTATAAAGAAACCCAAATTAATTTGTATGTTACTTGAGTAAAGTAGCAAAAGAATTTAAGTTAACTTGACCAATTTTGCCAAGCCTGGGTTCAACCAGTCTAAATGCCTAAGCTTATTAGTTAGAAAAGGTAATAAGTAAAGTAAATTAGTGAAGCAGGATTGTAGTATTGTAAAAAGCATGGTTACCTGAAATCATCTAGATGCACACATGCACACAGAACACATGAATACACTTGCACATGTCATAACTAAAAGTTCAGAAGATCTGAAGTCATGAAAGTTAAACAAACTCTAAAACTAGGGAAATAACATCTAGAATTTGCCCAAAATTAAGTAAGACAGAAAAGCTTCTTTGGAAATTATTTTACCATAAGGAAATTATATAGTGAATTCCAAAATAAATTCTCTGCTTCCAAAACTCCTATACTCTGATTGAAAAAGAAAGAAAAAAAAACAAAGTATCATCAATATATGGTTTCACATAAGTAAATTTTTAGATGAATGATTACAACAATATTTTTATATTGGTTGAAAGATCCTGGATAGGAGTGAAATGAGAAAGGATGTTCACTTGAGTAGATGATCACTGAAAAAAAAAATTATAGGAAAAGTGGGTCATCTCATGTAGTGCAATAATATAGTAGATAATAATACTACAAATTTTCTTCTTCGTCCTCCAGAATAAAATCTTCAAATCCTGAAACGCTCGGACTGACCCGAGCGAATTGAAAGACAAAACACTTGAGTCAAAACTAAAAGATCTTATGTAAGTTTAATCAACAGAAATAAATATGAGTGCAGTAACTCAAGAGATGCTCGGGATTTACATCTCCTAAGGATCCGTTAAACTATTTACTATGTAGTATATTTCTCTATTATAATAGAGTGTAATTGTAAAATAAACTTGCTTTTAAATAGCGTTATGGCTTTACATTTTCCATCTTAATACAAATAATGCCAATAGTCTATACAGTACCGTAATACCTCCTGATCGGGAGGCTACTAGAGGATACTCCATAGGTACAACATAAATAAAAACTCGTAGAAGGCGCGCTAGGGTAGGTGACACGACACAACTAGGCAATCCCAGGGTAGATATACCAATTACGCATCCGGGCTGGTGGTAGCGCGTAACCGCAGTTACCGCCTACCTCGGAAAAACTCCCCCCTAAATCAAAAGCAAAGGTGGCCACCGAATCAATCCAAAGTCAGAGTATAGTATTGAAAAGGAGTATCCGATAAAGGGCGCTAACCCCCTTGGCCCGAGAATCGCTCCTGTTTTAGCCATCTTATGCCAACTCACGGGAGTCGGGTCCGCGTATTTACCACAAATGAAACGCCGCCACCATCCTACTTCTGAATCTCCACTGCGTACACAGTTGTTGAATTGGTTTTCGGAGTTGGCAGAGAGTATGACAACTTCCGATCCCGGTCTCTTCAACCACCAAACGTTATTATAACACCGCGATCATTTTAAAATAATTTTTACTTCAAAACCAGAATAAAATATCCATTTCAAAACTTATAAATACTATATCATTTTCATTTTTAAAACCCAAATAAACATGATATCATTTTTATTTCAAATATTTATTTTCCAAAATCGTAGCATTTTCAAATCTATATACCTTGAAACCATAGCTTTGAAACATAACTTTTAAATGGTTTAAATACTATATTACTTTATAAAATAAAATAGCTTCTTTAAAGTTCGCAATATATTCCCAATATCAATTTGAACCTTCAAATAAACCATTTTAAATTCCCATATATTTCAAAGCTTAAATATTCCATAATTCAAAACTTAAATTTTTATAGTTCATATATTTCAATCTTTAAATATTCCACTATTTCAAAATGGATTCTTTGATAATTTAACATATATCAATCCAATTCTTATTTTTTAAATTTTGAAATGTTTACTTAATACAAAAATTATTTAAGTAAAACCCTTAAACTTAAATAACAGGTTATTCTTTTAATTAAATTTAACTTGATAATATTCTTTAAATAAATTTGATATTCATTTAAATCCTCAAATCAAATTCAAGTTATAAAATCATACCCATTAAATCTTAATTTATTTACATTTCAAAACAAGTTTTCGAGGAAAATTCTTAAATACTTTAATTCAAATCATATTCACATTTATTTTCAACCTTACTTTTATTTGAGTTATTATAAACTCTATATACAATAGAATTTCAAATATATACTTAACCATATTATATATATGAAATCAACTTCATTATTTATCTTATTTAAAATTCAAAACAAATTTATACATAACTAAATTCAAGGATTTTACTATATACATATATCAAAATTTAAATATTTATTAAACCGTATTCTTTCCAAAACCATAAAAAATCATTTCAAAAATATTTTTATATATATACCGCGGTGCCTGTATATAATTTTCTATCCTATGGTCAAGTGATACGGATATTTATCATTTTAATCTGTAATTTAAAAATAAAAATGCGGTTGTATATCATTTCAAACCGCAATCCCGAATGAAATAAAAATGCATAATAACTTGCAGTTTATACAATATAAAAACAACATCCATTCGTCCATCATATCAATCATAAAAAATTCATCAATTTATCATCCAATTCAAACAATCACATCAATAAATAATAATTAATTACCGACAGTTAATTTTTCAATAATGAATTAAATAACTGTTTAACTGTAGTTTATATGCAAAAATAAATAAATTTAACTAGTAGTTTATATGCAAAACGAATTAAATAACAAGTAAATTTTATGAATGCAAATTAATTGAGATAACGATGAAATATATGCCAAACAGCGATAAATAAAATTTTAAACACATCATAAATCAATTTAACAAACATAAGTAATCTTAGAAGTTGTGAGTGGGTTAAAACAATCACCTTTTGAATTTAAATTGAATTCAATTTAAACCTAGAAATTTGACCGTCTCAGAATTCGTCCAAACCAGCGCCAAAATGTCCGGAATTTAATTACGATCCTAAAAAAATCGCACGTGAAATGGAGTTTGTATGTGAAAGTTATACATGTTAAATCGCTTGAAAACAAAATTAAATTAAACAAAACAAACAAACATACCTATTATAATGTGAGGAACCGATTCTTCGTGTGACGACCCGACCTTCCACTCCCGGAAAATCGCATCGACAGAAAGAAAGAAAGGGGTGAGAAATAGAAAAGAGAAGAAGAGAAAAGAAAACAACAACAGATACTCACAGCGGAAACGAAACGAAATATAATATATCACATAAATATTACATAGTATCATATACATCATCTATCAGAGTTACACAGATTACACATCACATAC
Source organism: Allium fistulosum (assembly GCA_030737815.1). Classification (NCBI taxonomy): domain Eukaryota; kingdom Viridiplantae; phylum Streptophyta; class Magnoliopsida; order Asparagales; family Amaryllidaceae; genus Allium; species Allium fistulosum. The sequence continues at coordinate 134,808,551 of CM060904.1, forward strand.
TAGACAGTTATAAACATCTGTCTAGTTATTACATTTCAACACAATACAGATCAATACAAAGATCAACACAGCGGAAAACTACTATCTATATCTACAACGCCGAAGCCTCCTGCTCCATTGCTCCTCCAGATTACTCATCAAAGCTAAACCTGAATCCCTTGGCTACTCGTAAAAATTTGAGTACCTAAGAGTTTATAAAACAGAAATAAACAACTTGGGTCAGACATGGGTCTGGTGTGAGTAACAGGTTAAACTTGTTTAACTTCAAAACCTTTTGAAAGAAAAGGTATCACGTAAGACTTCCCACACATAAACATGGGTAAGTTTTTACCTTACGCTAACCAAAACATTTGATAGGAAATTTGATTGTATTATAATAGGGTCTAGGGTTTTCAAATAAATATGAAATAGCTGAAATTGTTACATTATTAAATTCCAGCATACTAGCCACAAAGTGGGTTATACAATCAAGTCCGTTATCACTTATTGGAAATTGGATTCCATACAATGGCAGGGCTACCGGGGTACCGCCCGTCACAGTACGTGGCCTAGATCACCGTACCGAGGATCACTCCCAATCCCCTGCAACACAAGGTCGGAACATCCCTTACTGGATAATTCCCGCACAAGATATCCCAGCAGTTGGAGCTCACAACTGCCCACACAGCCGAATAATAATAAGAAGGGACCTCTAGACAGAGATAATCTTGTCCTACTTGGGTGCTACCCACTAACCTTGCTGCACCTCCCCTGTTTTAGCCATTCCCGGTTTGTGAGGCTTGAGGTCACGATTACCTTAAAACAGAACACATCACTTAGAATGCTCATCGTCCACCTGACGATGTTCTGAAAGCATTCAATCCATACAAGTTCGTTCCGGGTTCGAACGAAACCGAAGGCATTATCTCGTTACACTCGTTTTGGAATCACCCTCAGAGTTAACGACAATAACCCTTGCACTCTGAATCTTCATCTTCACTTGATTCACGACCTATCGTTAATTTGGATCGATGTGGTATTCGGGTCTCCAGACCTGGAAATCCGGTATACGGAAACCCGATCTCGGTCTCATCGAAATCCAAAACGTATCTTTTAAGGCCAAGTTGTTTTAAAGGTTAAAACAATTTAATTCAATTATCTTATATACACTTAGAAAGATAATTCACAATAGATAATCAACATTATCAATATCATCAGATAATCCATATTATCACAATTCAACTAAACATCCATATCACATAGCATATATCTCATCAGAGATATCAATCAAATGCAAAGCATTCAGTATTATCATCCATCCATAAGTAATGATCTATATCATCTCTAATTAATTTAAAGTTAATTAAATTAATTACTTTTATTTTATAAATCCTTCTTACTTAAACATTAATTAATTACAAATTAATTAATTATCCTCTAATTACCTTTTTCAATTAATCATCTTTGATTAATTATCTTTTAATTACCTTCAAGTAATTTATCTTTAATTAATTACTCAAATTAATTAACCTTAACCACTTATAGTAATTAACCTTTAATTACTTCATTAATTAATTAACTATAATTAATTAAATTAATCACTATAATAAATTATATTAAACCTTAATTAATTACATTAATTAATCACTTCATTTATTAATTATACTTAATTAATCAATCTTAATTACATCATTAATTATATTAATTAATGATCCTTAATTACAACTTAATTATTAATTACTTTAATTAAATTAATTACATTAAGTAATTAACTTTAAATTAAACAACATTTATTAATCACCTTGATTAATCTTCAATCAGTAATTAACTACCCTTAATTACTTCCATTTACTAAATTAATTCTCCTTAATTAATTTCTTAATTAAAACCTTGATTAATTATTCAAAGTAATTAAACTTAAATTACTTTCCTTAATACATAACCATCAATTAATTACTTCCAGTAATTATCTTATTATTTACTTCCTAAATAATCATACCTTAATAATTACATTAAGTAATTATTATCAAATCATTTCTTAATTAATTAATCTAACTAAATCAAATTAACTTAATTAATTACAATTAAGTAATTAATTTCTTAATTACTTCCAATAAGTAATTCATTTAAAACAAATTCTATAATTTATTATCTTTAAATTAATTAATCTAATTAATTATTAAAATTAATCACATTAATTATTTATTTAAATAATCTCAAGTTAATGACCTTCATTAACTATTAACAACCCTTTAATTACTTTTCTTAAGTAATTAACTTAGATTAATTATTATTAATTTCAAATTAATAAATCTTAATAACCAATTTAATTAATCTAATTTATTTAGTTAATTAAGTGTTAACCATAACTTAATTAATATTTAATTACTTTATTAATTAATTCTTAATCATTAATTAATATTCTAATTTATAATCCTTAATTATAAATTAATTATTGCTTAATTAATTAACTTAAACCTTAATTAAGTTAATTTAAATCCTTAATTACTTAATTAATTAATCCAAATCATTAATTAATTAGATTATTTAAACCATTTTAATTACCCTCAAGTTTTAATGATTTTAACTTTAAGGTAAAACATTTTCTTTTCAAAGGTTAAATTATCATTCTTAAATACATTTGAAAACATCCATTTTCAAATTTACTTTTAAATTTCATTTTAAATTCTGAATTTAGAAATGAATACCAATTTGTCTTTAACAAAGTTTAAAACCAATTCAAAAACTTTTACATGTTAAAGAATTCCTATATCTTATAAAAGAACTTAAAGAATTTAAATCAAATTTATTTTTAAATTCTAAACATTTAATATACATTTAAACAATTATTAAAACAATTTAATTTAAAAACTTTCTTTTATTTTAAATCTGAGATACAGATTTAAATTAGATTCCAGATTAACTTAGGTTTAAACTTACTTGCAATTTAAAACTTAAGTTCAATTATCTAAACATTTAAGGTTGTTAAAATATTTTAATTTCAACAACTTATTTTATTTTTGAACTGAGATTCAAATTAAACTTAAATCAGATTAAACTTAGATTTAAAATTTGTTTAAATATTGCTTTAGAAATTTAAATCCAGTTTAAACTTTAAACAGGCAGTTTTTAAAAAAAACTGGCAACATCTATTGAACTCGAGATCATCTAATTTACTTCGAGTCACATTACTAAAAACTTCGAGTCTCTCCCGTAAGATAACTCGAGAAACTCGAGTAACCTTCCCTGTAAACACCCAGACTTCACCAGACACATCCACGATCTCGTGCACATGCACCGTCCAACCAGTTCCCTCCGACCATCGCCGACATCTCCATCACATCGGCGTTCATCTACCTACCAGAATTCGATCATCCATTCCTCGATCAACACTTGAAATCGAAAACGAGAATTCGAGCCTAAAAATCGAAACCTGGAACAGTTTTCAATTCCTGGAAACTACCTCGTACTCGAGATTCCGATCACCAGAGAGTCTACTTTTCTGGCCATGCCTACATCTATACCTAAACTTCCATTTCCCAAAGTCTTAGAACACTCGATCCACTAGATATACCACAGTGATCAAATTAACAAGACTCGTTAAAACTAGGGTTCTAGCAAATAATCCACTACTGTTACCTTAATCTTGAATTAAACACTTTCCAGATAATTTTCCTACCATCACCATTCATTCCTCTATCAATTTTGAAGAATACAACATTTCAAACCATAGAGATCAACAGAACTACCCAAAAATCCATTTTTAACTTAAACCAGAACTGCACCTTCAATTCTAAACTAAAAATTGTGATTTTAATACTAAAAATCATGTTATAGCTTATGCATTCCATTTATAATCCTGGATTTACGAATTTCAATGTTTGGGTTTTCACTTATATAGACATTGCTCTGTTGTTTTTAGTTTACAGAGACACTCAGGTTTGAAGTTGGACTTAATTAAATTTTAAACTTTAGTTTAAATGAAACAAACTAATTTTGTTTAAAACCTAAATTCTAACAGAGATCAAATAAGGAGATAAGGAATTTTGATCAAGATCTGAGCTTAAAAACAATATAAAACAGGGATGTCACTCATATAACAGGCATGCACATATAACAATTCATCCATATATACATAGAAACAAACTCACATATATAATTATATATCAATACATAGATATGCAGATCTACTTATAAATATTGACATGCAACCATCTTTCCTAACTTAAACTTTTAAAAATAGTGATGTTACTCACAGATTTGAAAAGGCAGAGCAGAGCATCTAATTGTTATAGCAAACACACTATAAACATTCACATCAGAAACTCATTTATACTTGCAATACTTATTCATTTCAACTATATTAGCAAGCAACCATATTTTTACTTTAAGTTTTAAAAGTTACTCACCATTATAAAGATGACAGAGCCTATCTTTGAAAAGCTTGAAACTGTTTTGAACTTTAAACTGGAATGCCTCTTTTGATTAAAAACTTGAGTTGTTGAGCTTTAAACTTGTATACTTGCTAAAGAAACTTGCATGCAGGCTATGGGTAGATTTCAGATTTGAAAAGAATGCAGCAGCTTTGAGTTGCTTCCAGATTTCAAATGAATGCAGACAGAAGACTTTTGATTGTTTAGCTTGAGTGGATTTGATTTTAAAAAGAATTACAGGGTATTAAATCTCTGGTTGAAGAAGATCTACATGCTTTTGCTTTAGGATTTGGAAATTTGGTTACTGATTTGTTTTGAATAATTTTCAGCTGAAGCTTTTATCTTAGCTTTTGAAAAATGAAGATTAGAAAAGAATGGGAAATGAAGAAAGCATGTTTTTATAAGTATAATTGATTTATTTAGAAATTAAAAGAAAAATCAAAAATAAAAGGACACTTGTCTTTTGCCTTATCTAATTACTTAACACCTATGCTTAGATGGTTTAATATGTTAACACTTGTCATTTTGAATGCTAATTATCTTACACATGTTATTCTATTATTAAAATTATTTCTTATTTATTAACTTGTTTTTATGTATACAATTTACCTACCTTTATGTTTTATATATTAAAAGTAAATAAAAATCCTTTTTCTTATTTATTAATACTTACCTATATATATTACTTTTTAAAGAAACAAAAACAAATTATATTTTAAAATAAAAGTGTATACAAATATTCTAAAATCCAAAACAATTTAAATATTTATTCTCTTGAATTTCAAAGATTAAATTCAAATTCAATTAAATTAAATCCTAAGATTCAATTTAAAAAGTCAAGTTATATATATATATATATATAACTATTTATTCATTTTAAGCTTAAGTTAAAATATATCTTAAACAATTTAAACATTTATCTAAAGTATATTTAAAACTATAAAGTTATTTATTTAAATAACTTTGAAAAGTCCATATTAAACTAAATCTACATTTCCAATTTACCAAAGCTTCTATTTATAATATATACAAATAAATATATATTACAAATAGAAAATATCTTATTAGCCTTTAAAAGATAAAATTTACCAATTAAATACTTATTTAATTAGATTATTAAATTAAATTCAAATTTTATTATCAAAGATCATCAATATCAATTTAATTATTTAACAGATTATTAAATTGATATTGTTATAATTTCCGGGATATTACATTCCTTCCCCCTTAAAATAATTTCGTCCCCGAAATTTAAACAAAGGTAATTTAATAATCTTATTAAAGATTTTAAATTTTAAAACACAAGCATATACTATCATCCATATGCTAACAACCATAGCAACCAATTCATCCAATCAATCAAATCTAACTATCCAGACAAAATTCTAGATAGAATTCCTCGAGTTTCCCCAAGTATATATATACCGGGATACTCGCTCTACAACAATCTAAACTACTAAGCTATAGATCTTCTACTCATCTAGATCTACAGAACTAAACAGAATATCAGACTACAGACGAGTCTGACTCAACAACTAAACCTTCCAGAACTGCTGATGAAGAACACAAGCATAAACTGAACATCACATCCAAGAATATGGTTCAACGGATTCATAAAGAAAACTCAGATACTCCATCAAAACCTGAGCTGCTTCACCAAACTCCATCTCTAGAAAACATCCTTCTACTCAGCTGAACCACCGGTATCAAATCTGGAATCCAGTCGATAAGAAAACTCAACCTTCAGATGCGGACAACTCCTGACTTCTCTGAAGACACTCTGATAACCCAAGAGAACCCTCAAACTATCGCAAGTCACTTTTGCGATCAACCCAGCCTGACAACTTCCTGCCATCACAGAATACTCCGAGCTGCACTGCTGCCACAGATGCCAAGGACTTCCCAACCAAAGCTCTTCGAGAAACTCGAACCTCAAAACAAACAGAAACACCATGCTGAACTCAGCCATAACACTGAAACAGACACACTTCCTTAAACTCGTTCCAAAGAAAACATCTTCGGGAACATCCAACGTCACTGCATCTCATCACACAGCTACTATTACCTGAGGTATCAAGATACCATCACTTGCTTCTGTTCAACCGATATATCCAAACTCTACTCATACAACTTTACAGATAAACTCCGAACCTTAACAGGTTTCCTTCAGAGATTCGATGAAATCCTTCATCACAGCAAAACTTACTCGAGACAGTATTGGGTCTACAGTCTCGATAAATACACTTCCAACCTTAATTCCAACCATTGGTAGTCGTGTTTCATACACTACTACCCTATCTACCTTTATATCTTATATTGGAGAACCTGTACGGGTAACCCAACAATATAGGTAGAATATATATATAGTTATATAAAAATTACAAATACGCTCTCTCACGATAGATACCACTCCAGAGCTAGGTATTCACTCAACCAATATCTCTGATATTCACTTAACCAAAAGCTTAGGCATTCGCTCAACCAAAGCTCCGATACCACGTGTGACGACCCGACCTTCCACTCCCGGAAAATCGCATCGACAGAAAGAAAGAAAGGGGTGAGAAATAGAAAAGAGAAGAAGAGAAAAGAAAACAACAACAGATACTCACAGCGGAAACGAAACGAAATATAATATATCACATAAATATTACATAGTATCATATACATCATCTATCAGAGTTACACAGATTACACATCACATACTAGACAGTTATAAACATCTGTCTAGTTATTACATTTCAACACAATACAGATCAATACAAAGATCAACACAGCGGAAAACTACTATCTATATCTACAACGCCGAAGCCTCCTGCTCCATTGCTCCTCCAGATTACTCGTCAAAGCTAAACCTGAATCCCTTGGCTACTCGTAAAAATTTGAGTACCCAAGAGTTTATAAAACAGAAATAAACAACTTGGGTCAGACATGGGTCTGGTGTGAGTAACAGGTTAAACTTGTTTAACTTCAAAACCTTTTGAAAGAAAAGGTATCACGTAAGACTTCCCACACATAAACATGGGTAAGTTTTTACCTTACGCTAACCAAAACATTTGATAGGAAATTTGATTGTATTATAATAGGGTCTAGGGTTTTCAAATAAATATGAAATAGCTGAAATTGTTACATTATTAAATTCCAGCATACTAGCCACAAAGTGGGTTATACAATCAAGTCCGTTATCACTTATTGGAAATTGGATTCCATACAATGGCAGGGCTACCGGGGTACCGCCCGTCACAGTACGTGGCCTAGATCACCGTACCGAGGATCACTCCCAATCCCCTGCAACACAAGGTCGGAACATCCCTTACTGGATAATTCCCGCACAAGATATCCCAGCAGTTGGAGCTCACAACTGCCCACACAGCCGAATAATAATAAGAAGGGACCTCTAGACAGAGATAATCTTGTCCTACTTGGGTGCTACCCACTAACCTTGCTGCACCTCCCCTGTTTTAGCCATTCCCGGTTTGTGAGGCTTGAGGTCACGATTACCTTAAAACAGAACACATCACTTAGAATGCTCATCGTCCACCTGACGATGTTCTGAAAGCATTCAATCCATACAAGTTCGTTCCGGGTTCGAACGAAACCGAAGGCATTATCTCGTTACACTCGTTTTGGAATCACCCTCAGAGTTAACGACAATAACCCTTGCACTCTGAATCTTCATCTTCACTTGATTCACGACCTATCGTTAATTTGGATCGATGTGGTATTCGGGTCTCCAGACCTGGAAATCCGGTATACGGAAACCCGATCTCGGTCTCATCGAAATCCAAAACGTATCTTTTAAGGCCAAGTTGTTTTAAAGGTTAAAACAATTTAATTCAATTATCTTATATACACTTAGAAAGATAATTCACAATAGATAATCAACATTATCAATATCATCAGATAATCCATATTATCACAATTCAACTAAACATCCATATCACATAGCATATATCTCATCAGAGATATCAATCAAATGCAAAGCATTCAGTATTATCATCCATCCATAAGTAATGATCTATATCATCTCTAATTAATTTAAAGTTAATTAAATTAATTACTTTTATTTTATAAATCCTTCTTACTTAAACATTAATTAATTACAAATTAATTAATTATCCTCTAATTACCTTTTTCAATTAATCATCTTTGATTAATTATCTTTTAATTACCTTCAAGTAATTTATCTTTAATTAATTACTCAAATTAATTAACCTTAACCACTTATAGTAATTAACCTTTAATTACTTCATTAATTAATTAACTATAATTAATTAAATTAATCACTATAATAAATTATATTAAACCTTAATTAATTACATTAATTAATCACTTCATTTATTAATTATACTTAATTAATCAATCTTAATTACATCATTAATTATATTAATTAATGATCCTTAATTACAACTTAATTATTAATTACTTTAATTAAATTAATTACATTAAGTAATTAACTTTAAATTAAACAACATTTATTAATCACCTTGATTAATCTTCAATCAGTAATTAACTACCCTTAATTACTTCCATTTACTAAATTAATTCTCCTTAATTAATTTCTTAATTAATCCCTTGATTAATTATTCAAAGTAATTAAACTTAAATTACTTTCCTTAATACATAACCATCAATTAATTACTTCCAGTAATTATCTTATTATTTACTTCCTAAATAATCATACCTTAATAATTACATTAAGTAATTATTATCAAATCATTTCTTAATTAATTAATCTAACTAAATCAAATTAACTTAATTAATTACAATTAAGTAATTAATTTCTTAATTACTTCCAATAAGTAATTCATTTAAAACAAATTCTATAATTTATTATCTTTAAATTAATTAATCTAATTAATTATTAAAATTAATCACATTAATTATTTATTTAAATAATCTCAAGTTAATGACCTTCATTAACTATTAACAACCCTTTAATTACTTTTCTTAAGTAATTAACTTAGATTAATTATTATTAATTTCAAATTAATAAATCTTAATAACCAATTTAATTAATCTAATTTATTTAGTTAATTAAGTGTTAACCATAACTTAATTAATATTTAATTACTTTATTAATTAATTCTTAATCATTAATTAATATTCTAATTTATAATCCTTAATTATAAATTAATTATTGCTTAATTAATTAACTTAAACCTTAATTAAGTTAATTTAAATCCTTAATTACTTAATTAATTAATCCAAATCATTAATTAATTAGATTATTTAAACCATTTTAATTACCCTCAAGTTTTAATGATTTTAACTTTAAGGTAAAACATTTTCTTATCAAAGGTTAAATTATCATTCTTAAATACATTTGAAAACATCCATTTTCAAATTTACTTTTAAATTTTATTTTAAATTCTGAATTTAGAAATGAATACCAATTTGTCTTTAACAAAGTTTAAAACCAATTCAAAAACTTTTACATGTTAAAGAATTCCTATATCTTATAAAAGAACTTAAAGAATTTAAATCAAATTTATTTTTAAATTCTAAACATTTAATATACATTTAAACAATTATTAAAACAATTTAATTTAAAAACTTTCTTTTATTTTAAATCTGAGATACAGATTTAAATTAGATTCCAGATTAACTTAGGTTTAAACTTACTTGCAATTTAAAACTTAAGTTCAATTATCTAAACATTTAAGGTTGTTAAAATATTTTAATTTCAACAACTTATTTTATTTTTGAACTGAGATTCAAATTAAACTTAAATCAGATTAAACTTAGATTTAAAATTTGTTTAAATATTGCTTTAGAAATTTAAATCCAGTTTAAACTTTAAACAGGCAGTTTTTAAAAAAAAACTGGCAACATCTATTGAACTCGAGATCATCTAATTTACTTCGAGTCACATTACTAAAAACTTCGAGTCTCTCCCGTAAGATAACTCGAGAAACTCGAGTAACCTTCCCTGTAAACACCCAGACTTCACCAGACACATCCACGATCTCGTGCACATGCACCGTCCAACCAGTTCCCTCCGACCATCGCCGACATCTCCATCACATCGGCGTTCATCTACCTACCAGAATTCGATCATCCATTCCTCGATCAACACTTGAAATCGAAAACGAGAATTCGAGCCTAAAAATCGAAACCTGGAACAGTTTTCAATTCCTGGAAACTACCTCGTACTCGAGATTCCGATCACCAGAGAGTCTACTTTTCTGGCCATGCCTACATCTATACCTAAACTTCCATTTCCCAAAGTCTTAGAACACTCGATCCACTAGATATACCACAGTGATCAAATTAACAAGACTCGTTAAAACTAGGGTTCTAGCAAATAATCCACTACTGTTACCTTAATCTTGAATTAAACACTTTCCAGATAATTTTCCTACCATCACCATTCATTCCTCTATCAATTTTGAAGAATACAACATTTCAAACCATAGAGATCAACAGAACTACCCAAAAATCCATTTTTAACTTAAACCAGAACTGCACCTTCAATTCTAAACTAAAAATTGTGATTTTAATACTAAAAATCATGTTATAGCTTATGCATTCCATTTATAATCCTGGATTTACGAATTTCAATGTTTGGGTTTTCACTTATATAGACATTGCTCTGTTGTTTTTAGTTTACAGAGACACTCAGGTTTGAAGTTGGACTTAATTAAATTTTAAACTTTAGTTTAAATGAAACAAACTAATTTTGTTTAAAACCTAAATTCTAACAGAGATCAAATAAGGAGATAAGGAATTTTGATCAAGATCTGAGCTTAAAAACAATATAAAACAGGGATGTCACTCATATAACAGGCATGCACATATAACAATTCATCCATATATACATAGAAACAAACTCACATATATAATTATATATCAATACATAGATATGCAGATCTACTTATAAATATTGACATGCAACCATCTTTCCTAACTTAAACTTTTAAAAATAGTGATGTTACTCACAGATTTGAAAAGGCAGAGCAGAGCATCTAATTGTTATAGCAAACACACTATAAACATTCACATCAGAAACTCATTTATACTTGCAATACTTATTCATTTCAACTATATTAGCAAGCAACCATATTTTTACTTTAAGTTTTAAAAGTTACTCACCATTATAAAGATGACAGAGCCTATCTTTGAAAAGCTTGAAACTGTTTTGAACTTTAAACTGGAATGCCTCTTTTGATTAAAAACTTGAGTTGTTGAGCTTTAAACTTGTATACTTGCTAAAGAAACTTGCATGCAGGCTATGGGTAGATTTCAGATTTGAAAAGAATGCAGCAGCTTTGAGTTGCTTCCAGATTTCAAATGAATGCAGACAGAAGACTTTTGATTGTTTAGCTTGAGTGGATTTGATTTTAAAAAGAATTACAGGGTATTAAATCTCTGGTTGAAGAAGATCTACATGCTTTTGCTTTAGGATTTGGAAATTTGGTTACTGATTTGTTTTGAATAATTTTCAGCTGAAGCTTTTATCTTAGCTTTTGAAAAATGAAGATTAGAAAAGAATGGGAAATGAAGAAAGCATGTTTTTATAAGTATAATTGATTTATTTAGAAATTAAAAGAAAAATCAAAAATAAAAGGACACTTGTCTTTTGCCTTATCTAATTACTTAACACCTATGCTTAGATGGTTTAATATGTTAACACTTGTCATTTTGAATGCTAATTATCTTACACATGTTATTCTATTATTAAAATTATTTCTTATTTATTAACTTGTTTTTATGTATACAATTTACCTACCTTTATGTTTTATATATTAAAAGTAAATAAAAATCCTTTTTCTTATTTATTAATACTTACCTATATATATTACTTTTTAAAGAAACAAAAACAAATTATATTTTAAAATAAAAGTGTATACAAATATTCTAAAATCCAAAACAATTTAAATATTTATTCTCTTGAATTTCAAAGATTAAATTCAAATTCAATTAAATTAAATCCTAAGATTCAATTTAAAAAGTCAAGTTATATATATATATATATATAACTATTTATTCATTTTAAGCTTAAGTTAAAATATATCTTAAACAATTTAAACATTTATCTAAAGTATATTTAAAACTATAAAGTTATTTATTTAAATAACTTTGAAAAGTCCATATTAAACTAAATCTACATTTCCAATTTACCAAAGCTTCTATTTATAATATATACAAATAAATATATATTACAAATAGAAAATATCTTATTAGCCTTTAAAAGATAAAATTTACCAATTAAATACTTATTTAATTAGATTATTAAATTAAATTCAAATTTTATTATCAAAGATCATCAATATCAATTTAATTATTTAACAGATTATTAAATTGATATTGTTATAATTTCCGGGATATTACACTTCGACGCTCGAAAATCGACATTAATACGTCCACTGTATCAACTGCCAAGCAATCGAAGGCCGGAAAACCGAACCCTTAGGGTTTAAGAAGAAGAAAAGGATAGAAGAAGAAAACAGAAAACAATAACAGAATCTCACATATCGCAGCGGAACAAATATAATAGATAAATGAATATCTTTAAAAGAAAGAACTATATCAGTTATTACATTACATCACATTACATTACATTATCAGAGTTTACAACAACAAACAGCGGAAAAGAAATACTATGTACTAGTTGATACGTCCAGCCATCCAGCTTGCCTCCAGATCTCTACAACAACTCCTGAATTCCAGAATGACCTAGTAACCTGACTCTTGACTGCCCGTATGGAAATTGGTGGGCACTGAGAGTTTAGAAAGGGAACAATAAACTCCAAGTCGGTCATGGGACTAGTGTGAGAACTTAAAACGATTTATCTTTAAAAAAAAACAAAGGAATATTTTTAAATAGATTCGCAATGCTTCTGGAAAATGAAACTACCATAAGGCCTCCTGGCACACACACAATGCAATCACACACTTGGGGGAGATTTCTCCTTATGATATTCAAACATGCTTGATACGCAAATTTCTTTTCAATATTATTATTATAAGTGCAAAGTGTAGAAAACATTTCGAAAGTAGAATATAAATCTTAGCCAGCATAGGTACCATTATATTATGCCTACTATAGCTACCATATTAAATGGCAGGTTCTATAATTAAAACCGTACAAGGCTCTTATTGTTTCTTTGGATTTCCAACTAATGGTCAGGCCAAGGAACTTCCCATTGCCACATGGGTACGCCTCTAGAAAGACGCCCCGATAACCTAACCGGATCTCTGCCAACACAAGGCTAGGTTACCGCTTGCTGGGTAACTACTGACATGAGTATGCCATCCCCCGATCGTAACTGATCTATATCCCGGGATTCACCAACAACCATAATGTAATAAAATTGCAGCAGCAACATAGGTTAAGTATTTGGGCTCCATACCATGATACCACCTCTATCCAGAAGAAATGACATACACTAAGGGGGCGCTATCCCCTAATAACCTTGCTGCATCTTTCCTGTTTTGACCATTACCGGGGTGTGAGGTCCGACAAAGTCTCGTCCACAAAGCTACGCTTTATATAAAAGCTATGCTTTGATTAAATCATCAGCACTTTGTATGCCACATTACCAATTTGGGAATGTATCACTAGTAACCATCAACTATATAACCTCTGAGCTCGTACGCCTCAGAGAAGGGTGTTAAGCTAAGAGAATAAATTCTCCACCACCAACAGAAATGTATTTGATAGAAACCAGCTTTACATCTCAAATTGTAACGTCAGACACACATCCATACAAGTCCGTTTCAGGATCGAATGGAACCGAAGGCACTTCCAAAGAAGTCCTTGCAATCTGGATATTCACTAATCACGTCCGGACTTCCCATCACAAAGGGTAATAAAATCTCTATATCAGAGACCAGCTGATGCAGAAACATTCGATGGTAATCCTTCCATTTTCATAAATATCTGGTGTTCAACTCCGGTCTTCAAATGCTATCCATTACGACATTTCATTATTCGGAATGGGATTTATGACTCAAAGGTCCTTTCCCAGCTAAATCGAATAACGAGCACTTATTTTAAAATAAGTGTAGCATTCAAATTCAAGCAAATCACAACAAATACCCATTTAAAGGTAAATATTGTTAGTCGGTTATTTAACTATCAATAGGTATGCATAACATCACCAGATTCCTAATAATTTCCCAAATTATTTATTTTCAAAATATCTTTACAAGATATATTATTTCCACACTTCAAAAATAAATCAAAGTTTATTTTAAACAAATTTCCCTTTCCTTAATATATTCCATAGTGAATTTAAATTTTCAAATATCCACTGATATACGATTTTCAAATCGATTTCAAGTATTCACTTTCAATTAATCTTTAAAAGATATAATCTCAAACATTTCACTTCATATTGGAAAACATTTCCATACTTATTTAATAATAAGTAATTCACAAATCTATTTATTTTCAACATTTGGAAATATTCAATATACTTAAATTACAATCAAGTATATATTTTATTCTTTAAGGAAAACATCCTTTTAAACACATTTATTTGAGTCAAAGTGAATGTTGCGTAAAACATCGTTACGACAACCCAAAATCACTAGTATAGGGATTCGAAATTAAGATAGATATATAAATCCCAATACTATATAATACATTTCCTTTCGAAAATCATTTACTATAACAACAGTGTTAAAGTCCACCATTTCCTTATTTCTCGAAAACGTCTATTTCAACAATGAATGTTGAAATCTATGGTTTCGGTACTTAATACATTTTAAAACATCTTTAAATCGTTTTAATTCTATTTAAAATATCACTTTCCCAAAATATTTCTTTAATATATAATTCACTGTCCAAAATCGGGAATATACTTCGTTAACCCATTTCAACATTGTACACATTTTATTTTAAGGATTATCCACCGTCTAAAATCATGGATATAATTCCATTAATAATTTCCATATTTACTTTATCAAATTCAATTGATTTGGATTTATAAAACAATGTTTATAAATTCACATTTATATTTTATAAAGACTTCAACTTATAAAATCGCTTTATTAACCAATTCCTTTTATTATTCATTTAAATGCCAAAGTTCAATTATAAGTTAATTACTTATAATCCATTTATTCACCCAAATTCATTCTTTTAATAACTTTACAAAATTTATAAATCTTACCGCTTATAAAGTTCCATTTATAACTTCATTTTCAACATTAACAAAACTCCTTTTATAATTCCATTATTTCGATTTATAAAGTATCAATTTTATAAATCTTATTTATAAACCATTTATAATTATTCAAAAATCTCAATTTAAATAAACTTATTCTTTTAAAAATTTACAAATCATTAATAAAGCTTATATAACACCATAGATCGTACTTAAGTGTTATTTCATAAAAATCATAATTTTTATAACAATAAAAATTATAACTTTTATTTATTTTAACAATTCAAAATTCAATAAACGTACATTTTTAAATTCAAAATCTCCACTTTAACATTTTTAGACTTCAAAATAGGCCCAATGATGCAACAACACCAAATAATCAATCACGAGAACCAAAAACATCATATATCATCATATGATAATCAACATATATCACAGTATTTGTAATCAAATAAATACTGGTGAGGAATCCAGTTGGATCTCTCCAACCTGTTTCCATGCATCCACATACATTAGCACAATACCAATTCCGTTTCCAAACGGAATATCGCGGTATATGTGATTTATAAAATATTATCCGCTATTATACGGCGCAATAGGGTCTCATCCGCTATATAATGCGGGAAATCAACTCTAAGTACATATATAATACCAATTCCACTTCAAGGTGGAATATCGCGGTATATATGTTTAATAAATAACCTCCGCTTAATATACGGCGCATAGGGTCTATTTCAATACAATAGATAACAATTTATCATCTAAGCATACAATCAAGCAATTTTAAAACTAACTATTTAAAATTTAAATAGAAACAGATTCGATTGAGTGAGAAGTTCTCACCGTGTTTCAAATAACAGTCGCAGCGTTTTATTTCGAATAAAATTTAACGCGCGCTTAATTTTACCCAAATTCAAACTATCTCCAATCAATTCCAATCCAGCTCCATCGCATAGTATTCGCCAATACGATTGCAACGCAATTCGTTTCTTCAAATTCTGACCTCGTACGACAAAATTATAGCTTTTTGAAGATTGAACGAATTATAATATAATTAATTTACTATTTCCTTTAATATTTTTAACCTAATTTTCATTTGAGCCGTTAGTTTCTTCGAAGCAAATCACGGTCGCTCCTTTTCTCTTCTTCCCCAACGTGAAATTCACGTTCGAACCAACCTAATGCCGCCAATTAGCCCTAAATCTCGCGGCCAACACAAGCACTTCCACGACGATCAGGATACACCGTTCCATTGCTCGTCTCGTGCTCAACTCACGACCAAATGCACTTGAAGCTCGGCCCTCCCCCTATAGTGAAAAGACGTCCGTAACATCAGGGCTTCACGAACAGATTGTCGTCGATCGGCTTCATTTCAAACGATCTCCACCCTTGGATGTGAAGTACTCGGCGTACTCTACGTTTTGCTAGTTGGAAGTTTCTGTTAATTCTTCACGGATCGATAGATTTTGAGGGAAGAAGAAGAGAAAATTTCGGCCATTGATAGTTGCTGGCGGCTAGGGCATGGAGATGAAACCCTAGTTTTATTTTTAGTTTGTAAATTAGAAAATAGGGGGCCTTATATAGAAAATTTACGAAACACTATTCACCCGAAATTTTTCGAACTCCAAACGAAGCATGCCGACTGGCGTTTCTAGGGTTTAACCCGCGTTCCGGACATAATGGAATAGGTTTCGGCGGCTAATTCGATCATCTGTGCAAGTTACGGAAATAAACGATCAATTTTAAATTAAATCGGTTAACCAAATTTCTATGCGTTTTGGCTCACCCCAGACAAACGGTAAATCCGATTGACACGAAATTTAAATATTACAATAATATAACATTACAGATATGATGAAACTGGTTTCGTCGAAATTCGAGACAGTTTTAAAAATTGCAATTTTTACAGGTCAATTAAATATTAAAATATTCAATTTCCACAAATTAACTTTTAATTCAATTTTAAAAGTTCTATAACATCATTCTAACTCCAATATGATTAAATAAAATTTTACAAATCATTTTCAATCACATTAATCCCAATTTCCAATTATTTTCTGTAATTTCAAATATTTAATTATCGATTTAATTTTCCAATTAAATCACTATATTCGAAATAAAATTTATTTAGCTTACAAATTTTATTTGTTAATATTTAAAATCAATTAAATATATGAATTTTAATTGACAGAAATTCTGGGTTGTTGCATATAATATATGCCACGTCATCAACTTTCCTTCCTCTCTCTCACGCATTCCAGCCTTTGTTACAGTACACGAAGAAAACGTCCCTTTGACCGAAAGTTGACCGAGCTTCCACTCCCCTACAGGCCGCCAATGGCTTCGGCACCACCGCCGCTATCTTCGCCTGCCCAAGCCACCCCCCATAGGTCTTGTCTCGGTTCCCCAAACACGCCGCCGCCGCCATATATAAGAAACCCTAATCGACGATTTTACGACGATCTAACCGTCAAATCGACCCAACAGTCATATAGATGAGATCCCTTTGGCTTCCTCTCCAAAACCCAGAAAGGGTTCGCCGATCCGACGACTTTGATTTCGACGATGATGAACGGCCAAAACTTCTCTGATTTTTACCGGTCAACCGACAAACTGAATCGAAAAACGAACACCACCAGTGAATTACTCAGGTCGAGAGCTTCAACTTATATTTTTTTTCAAATTTTTCTAAGGACCTTGAATTTTTGACTTTGATTTTGAATTGTAATTGGATCCAGGCTTTGCAGCCATTGGAAAAGAGGAGTTGAGAAGAAGATATACGTATAGATAAATGAGAGTTAGGGAGGCTAAGGTTTATAGAAGGATATTTATAGGTAAATTGAAATAAAATATATGGATCGGGTTGATAGATATATGCGCTAACGCTAACGTGGCCCAAAAAGCCCTTTCTGACCCCGGGACGAAATTGGGTAAACTCATATATCAAAAGAGGCATTTTAAAATATTTTAAACGCAAAGGTTTCACGTCCAAATTCAATCGTATGGAGAAGTTATGCTAAAATTCAAAATTTTCAAATTGATTTCAATTGATTTCAAATTCGATTTCAAGGCGTTTCAAGCCCATATGATCTAATGACATGTACGACCGCTACGAAACTTGAAATTCTATAATAATTCACCATTACGGATCCGATGAAACTAGTTTCGTCGAAATCCGAGTCAGTGGCCAAAATGGCTATTTTCCATTAACAAAATAATTTAATAATAAATTAGAAAAATCCAATTTTTAAATTTCAATCTTAAAATTTACCAAATTTTATCGCTTTATATTTCTCAATCAAATTGCAATGTTTTAAACAAATTAAAAGTTAATTTAAAGTTGATGAATTTAACAATTTTAGTGTTTATCTCTGTTATTACAGATGAATACACAATGAAGATGAGAGCCAAAAGCTTACTTTTCTTATTTCATACCATACGTCTTATATACAAATAGAGTTGGGCCGATACCTTCAAGCCCAAAAGAACTAAAGATCACAAAAGAAAGAAAAGTAAAACGCACGATGAATAAACGTGTACAAGCATGTAACAAAACATCAGCAGATACAAACCAGACTACATAGCCTCACAACACTCCCCCTCAATTTGGTGCATACAAATTGTTCATGCCTAGCTTGTTGCATAAGAAACCAATTCTGTTTCCAGATAACGATTTGGTTAGAAGGTCTGCTAGTTGCTCCTCTGAATTCACATGACCAGTGCAGATAATTCCTTGTTGTATCTTCTCTCGTATGAGATGACAATCCACCTCAATGTGTTTGGTTCTTTCGTGAAATACAGGATTATGTGCTATGTGTAGAGCAGCCTTGTTATCACACCATAACTTCATAGGCTTGTCACATTGCAACCTAATTTCATCCATAAATTGACTAATCCATATCAACTCACAAACTGTGTTAGCCATTGCTCTATACTCCGACTCAGCACTTGATCGAGCCACCACATTTTGTTTTTTGCTTTTCCATGAAATCAGATTACCACCCAACAATACACAAAACCCTGAAGTCGATCTTCTATCTAATTTTGAGCCAGCCCAATCAGCATCTGCAAATGCTTCAACTCTGCCATGTCTTTGATTTGTGTAAACTATGCACTGTCCAACAGAACCTTTCAAGTAGCACAATATTTGCCTCAATGCATTCCAATGATTCACAGTAGGTGACTCCATGAATTGACTAACAACACTCACTGGATAAGCAATATCAGGTCTTGTCATGACTAAATAATTCAGTTTACCTACCAATCTCCTATATCTTTCAGGGTCTTCAAATAAATCCCCTTCTTTTGTAAGTGATGTATTAACAGACATGGGTACATTACAAGGTTTAGCACCCATCATCCCAGTTTCTTTCAACAAATCAAGAACATATTTTCTCTGTGATAAGCATGTTCTATCTTTATTTCTAATGACTTCAATACCTAAAAAATATTTCAAATTTCCCAAATCTTTTGTATGGAACTGTGAATGGATATATGCTTTTAGATCAGAGATTCCCTTTTCATCATTTCCAGTGAGTATAATATCATCTACATACACAATTAACAGAATTAATGTACCTTTCATGTTCTTGTAGAATACTGAGTGATCAGCTTTGCTTTGTGATAGGCCAAATTTGATAATTGCTTGACTAAATTTACCAAACCAAGCTCTAGGGCTTTGCTTCAAACCATACAAGCTTTTATTTAATTTGCACACCTTTCCTTGCTCCCCCTGAGCAACAAACCCAGGTGGTTGCTCCATATAAACCTCTTCAGCTAGATCCCCATGAAGAAATGCATTCTTGATATCTAGTTGATGTAGCCTCCAATTGTGTTGTGTTGCCAATGAAATGAATATTCGTATTGAAGTCATTTTAGCTACTGGTGAGAATGTTTCAGAGTAGTCAATTCCATATGTTTGTGCAAACCCTGAGCTTTCAACCTTTCAAGTGATCCATCTGAATTTAACTTGACTGAATATACCCACTTACAACCTATTGCCTTCTTATTTTCAGGTAAATGTACTAGATTCCATGTATCATTCTGTTTCAATGCATCTATTTCCTCTAGCATAGCCCTGTACCACTCTGCCCTTGATAAAGCTTCTTCAACTGTTTTTGGGATGGAAATTGAATCTAGTGTGGAAATGCAAGTATAAGATTCTGGTGATAAATTGTTGTATTTTACAACAGAAGATATAGGATAAGTACACTTTCTCTTTTCTTTCCTTAGTGCAATAGGTAGGTCAAGATTTGGAATTGGTTGATGAATGTCTTGTTGATCAGGATCAGACAAAGATGAAGTATCACACGTTGGTAACTGAATATCTTGCTTACCACTATCTTGTGTGGAAACATTAGGATATATCAAAAATTCATCATCTTCATTTTCTACTAACTGTTCTTCAGATGACTCTTGAATTGAAGGGATTGTTTTTGATGAATAAAAGGGCTCATTTTCAACAAAACTAACATCAATTGATACAATATACTTGTGAAGACTGGGACAAAAACACTTATAACCCTTTTGTTGTCTCGAATAGCCAACAAATATGCACTTTCAGGATTTTGGATCTAACTTTGTTAATTGTGGGTTGACGTCTCTCACAAAACAAGTACAACCAAAGATTCTGGGTTTTATTGGGTAAACTTGTTTGTTTGGACATAAAACTTGATAAGGTACTTCATAATTCAACACAGTAGAGGGCATTCTATTAATTAAGAAACATGAAGTACTCACTGCATCAGCCCAGAAGCTTTTTGGAACATTCATTTGAAAAAGGAGATCCCTAGCAGTTTCAAGTAAATGTCTGTTCTTTCTCTCAGCTACTCCATTTTGAGCTGCTGTGTCCACACATGATGATTCATGAATAATACCATGCTGTGCCAAGTACGAATTGAATTGATTGCTTGTGTACTCCTTTGCATTGTCACTCCTCAATATTTTAATAGAAGTATTGAATTGATTTTGTATTTCAGCACAAAAAATACAAAATATAGAAAACAACTCCGATCTATTTTTCATTAAAAACAACCAAGTTACACGTGAGTAATCATCAACAAATGTAACAAAATATCTATACCCTTGTTTAGACACAACTGTTGATGGACCCCAAATATCTGAATGTACAATTTCAAAAATTGAACTAGCTCTTTTATTCACCCTTGGATATAGACTAACACGATGGTGCTTAGCATATTGACAAGACTCACAATGTAATGTTGATAAGGAATTAAACTGTGGACATAGCTTCTTGAGTAGGGGCAAGGATGGATGACCCAGTTGACAATGCATTTGAAAAACAGATGAAGTAACACTTGCACAACTTACAGATTTGGGCAGCACATTATTAAGAACA
Source organism: Allium fistulosum (assembly GCA_030737815.1). Classification (NCBI taxonomy): domain Eukaryota; kingdom Viridiplantae; phylum Streptophyta; class Magnoliopsida; order Asparagales; family Amaryllidaceae; genus Allium; species Allium fistulosum. The sequence continues at coordinate 134,830,435 of CM060904.1, forward strand.
TATAAACCTCCACATTCTACACCTCTACCAATAATCTGCCTCGTTGTTAGATCCTGAAACTCACAGTGATCAGGGAAAAAGGATATGCAACAGTTCAAATTCTTAGTAATTTGACTCACAGAGATCAAATTAAATGATAGATTTGGTAAGTATAAAACTGAGCTTAATTTAAAATTTGAGTTCATTCTCATGTTCCCAGTTCCTTGAACAAAAGCTTGTGATCCATCTGCTAATGTGACAGCCCGAGTTGAGTTTGTATATTGTATATCTGAAATTAAACTACTATTACCTGTCATGTGATCAGTAGCTCCAGAATCTATGATCCACTTAGACTGGCTCGTTGAATTAGCAATAGTTGAAACAGATGATGTTGAACTTTTATCAGTTGATTCCTTCTTCAACAATCCCTGAAACTTCATATACTGATCATAGTCTTCTGCTGACATTAGAACAGATTTCATATCCTTATTCAACTGTGAATTCTTGTATTGGAGTTTTCTACACTCAAACTTCATATGCCCTGGTTTCTTACAGTACGTACAGAATTTTCCCTGATTTGAATGTTTAAACTCTGGTGTATTTGGCCGTGGTGAATTGTAATTTGGCCTTGATGGATTACTCCATGGAGATTTAGATTCAAATTGATTACTATAACTCTGGTTCCCCTGAGTATTACCCTTGTTGTTACTTATCAATGCACTTTCTACTTTTGTATTTGGTGATTGTACATGAGCAGTGTCAGATCTAAGAATTCTACTAAAAACTTCTTGTAAAGAAGGAATTTCTGAACCAGATAAAATTTGAGACTTAGCAACTTCAAAATCAGGGGTTAAACCAGCTAGAAAACTCATGCTTGCCATTTGTTCTCTTTGTTGATGCTGAATTTTAACATCTGAACTTATTGGAAGAAGTATATTGAATTCCTCATAAGTCTTCTTAAAATTCATAAAATAATTCATAAGTGTTTGATCCTGTTTTTCAGCCCGATAAAATGATTTGCACACTTCATACATTCTTGTTAAATTTCTCTTTCCAGAATATAAGAATTCTAAGTAATCCATCAGTTCTTTAACAAATTCACAGTGATTAACTAATCCAATTACCTCGGTATCAATTGAATTTCTGATTTGTAAGAATAGACGAGCATCAGATCTAAGCCACAGCAAGTCCTTTTCATCCTTTGAATCTGAAGCAGGTGGATCTTCAATCAGATGGTTATCCTTGTCTATACTTCGAAGATATAATCGAATCGTCTTGCTCCAATTCAGAAAATTCGTGTTATTCAATTTATGATCTGTGATTTTAGGCATCAATTGCATTGCATCCATCGCGATTTTGTTTTCTCCACTTCTTACGGTACTCTCTGCAGTACTATCTCCCATCTTGATAGAATTTTGATAGATTTTGTGATTTTGTTAAATTTGAATTTGACATTTTCGTGGCTCTGATACCATGTTATTACAGATGAATACACAATGAAGATGAGAGCCAAAAGCTTACTTTTCTTATTTCATACCATACGTCTTATATACAAATAGAGTTGGGCCGATACCTTCAAGCCCAAAAGAACTAAAGATCACAAAAGAAAGAAAAGTAAAACGCACGATGAATAAACGTGTACAAGCATGTAACAAAACATCAGCAGATACAAACCAGACTACATAGCCTCACAACAATCTCAAATTCATTGAATTTAGAAATTGTAAATTAAATCTTCAAAATTTTCATTTTCATTAATTTTCATTCTATTATTATCAAAAGGATACAATTTACATTGGTTTGTATCTATTGCATTAATATTCTCAAATTTCCTTCTTAATTTTCATTAAAGTAGTATTTTAAATATTAAATTCCATTTTTTTTTAAAAATCTTACCCTTGTTATTCGAGTCTTATTAAATTTATATTTCAAATAAATTAACAAATCTTGGTTTTCACTCCTTAAATCAACCAATTTTCATTTTATAATTTAAAATTAACATTTATTACATCTTATAGAATTAATCTTTTGCAATGACCAATCACATCTACCATAAATGCACAAATTTATAAACTAGTAGATTTTTGTCATTTTTAATCCCTTAGATATCTATAATAACTAAAAGAAATTCACATATCAATTTAGTGTCAATTATTCCAGTAAATACAGTGTCCAAATGTCAACTGCAATTAATCTAATTAACTGCAAATTAATTCCAATAAAATTGATTTTATTCGATTACAACTTAATATTCAATCAATTATTAATCAACTAACATAGTTAACAATGTTTTATATTTCATTAGATTAATATTTTCCAATTTCCATCTTTAATTTGCATTAATTACTGTATTTCAATTATATTGGAATTTTGTCAATTTTACTCATTAATTAAAATTTAAAATCTCAATTAATTATTTCATCTTGGTTTCATTCTTTTTATTACACTAATTATCATATTATGAATGGAATTTTACCTTGGTTACATCTTATTGAATTCAACATTCTTCACTTACCAATTTATTCCACATTAACTACAATAATTTAGTGAATTAATTGAAATTGAATTCAAATTAAACTTATCAAATAATAAAATAAGTAACGTACAATAATTATTGTTATTAACTCTTAATCACACTTTTATAGGTTCACTATTTATAAACCAATATTATAATTACTTACGTAATATTGGTTTTACTCAGTTACCATTTATTTCAAATTATTTCAAAATTTTATTCAATATTTATATTAGTTCTCTTATATTAAATTTATAACCAAGTGTAACATTTAACTTGAATTGGTTGGAATTCCTTTCAAGTTATTAATAATTAACTTATATTAACATATTTCCTTAATTTATTCCAATTACCGTTAATAATGTTTTATTACATAAATCAATTAAATACTTTCCTCTCTCATATTCAATTTATACACAGGTATAATCCTTTCCACTATTTCATTCATTAGAATTCTATTCAAATTTCAATCTCTTGCAATAACTCATTTATTATAAATTTGCACCCCAAATAAATTAGGTTCCAATAATAAGGATTTATTCAGTGCAACCCTTTTAATTAAGTCTATTTTAATCAACATAATATTTCATAGGTTAATTCTTAACATTTAATTCATTACAAATTATAACAATTATATTTCTTTATAAATTTAATTCCCGAAATCTTATTAATATGACAAATTTAGTTAACGAAATTCACGGGTCTTTACGATATTCTTTCACGAATAGACATGGCTATTGTTCTACTATAAATAGGGGCTGTTTTAAATGAATTTACATTCATATATTCTCTGATTTCACTCCACTTCTTCTTCCACATTTCTTTATATATAGTTTTTACCATTACTCTGCCGAAATCACCATTGAATCTAACTAGATCATCTCTGGTTTGATTCTATATCACTATCTCAACAAGATCACAATGCTATTCAGAGTTATAGACTTCTTTGTAATTAATCAAGCGAGAAATGGTGTGATTATAGCCTAGAAAATCAATCAGGTGAACTTGTTGCCCGTAAAATCAAGTATCTCTACCCAGAGGATTGTGAATCTGGAGCGGTGTACCTCGTGGCCTTGAAATCGAGGGTGTAATTGTAAGGATTGATTTTGAAAGGAAATCCGTACTTATGTTGCGGGACTGGATGTAGGGTAACTCCGAACCAGTATAAAATTCGGTATGTTCTTTCCTTTATTGCTTTTGCTTTATATGTATCTGTGTTTGATTCTGTGATCATATCTATGTTTGAATATTGCATAAATTTGTGTTCAAATTGACATAAACTCAAAAAGAATTATTAATTCCTTAAAACACTATTCACACCCCCACTAGTGTTAATTCTAGCCTTAAGATATGTAATCTGTATTTCTCACACTTCCAATTATGGATGGCTTTGATCTTATATGGATCGACCGAAATACCCTCAAAAGATACCACATGGCCTAAGAATTTAACATGCTTTTCCTAGAAGTGACACATAGAAAATTTTTCTTTGAGTTGATGCTGTCGAAGGGTACTCAAAACAAATCTAAGATGATGGATATGATCAGCTTTAGACTTAGAATACACAAAAATGTCATCGATGAACATAAGAACACTTATCGAGATATTCTTGAAATTCTCGATTCATAAGATCAGTGAAGTATGTAGGAGCGTTTGTCAAACCGAATGGTATGATGAGCCACTCATATGATCCATATCGAGTATGGAATGCTGTGAGGGGGATGCTGTCTTCCGCAGCTCGAAGCTGATGAAATCCTTTGGCAAGGTCAAGTACGGAGAAGACCTTAGCGCTACTCAACAGATCGAACATATCGTCGATCTTGGGCAACGGATAGCGGTTCTTGATGATTAACTCATTAACCTTGCGGTAATTAATGCATAACCTAAGAGTCCCATCGGACTTCTTCACAAATACCACCGTAGCTCCCCATGGTGAAGAACTAGATCGGATGAAATTCTTTGCCTCAAGCTCTAAATTTTGCTTCTTGAGTTCCTCATTTTCTTTTATAGACATCCTCATGAGAGGACGGCTAACTGGCCGTGCACCTGGAATGAGGTCAATGCAAAACTCGATAGCCTGCGTGGGTGGCAAACCCGAAACAGGCACAAAAATATTTAGAAAATCAAGAACAACTGGAATCTAAGATAAATCATCATCATCCTCTTGAGATTCAAGAGAAAATAGAGAAACTTTAGAATCATTACGTCCCGAAGTATAAGAGATAACTAAACAGACGAGTCCGGATGTTGAAAATATAAAACTCTCTCTGAACATATAATTCCTGGCACTATATTGAACTATCCAGTCCATATCTAATATCATATCAAACCCAAGAAAGTGTACCACGTGTAGATTTGCATGAAAAGGAAAACCACATATAAGGATCTCAGCATCTTCACAAACCATACTAAAGGTTGCAGATCCCTTGATAGGATTCGTAATCCTCAAAGAAGTAACCAAATAAGAGACATCCAAAGAAATATCATCCACAAGTTCGTTTGATACGAATGAATGTACCACACCCGTACCGAAAAGGACTCAAATAGAATGACCATGGAAAAGAATAGAACCTTCCAGAATGGTAGAAAATATACCTCGAGACTGAGATGCACTATTAGAAGCCTTTGCCACATTAAGATTACTAGAACGAGAATCCTTTTTCTTCTTAAGACATAAAGAAATAAAATGTTCTTATTACTTGCAATAGAGGCACTTGTAGGGTTGAGGACAATCTCTAAATAAGTGATCTCGAGAGTCACAGTTGAAGCATGCTAAAAATTTAGCTAAAGGAGGTGTTGCACCGGAATGAGAACCCAAACTACTTTTCTTCTTCTTCTTCTTCGGAGGAAAAGATTTGGATCTCTGAAAGGGAAATTTCTTCTTATCAGGTTCTTTTGATCCTCAGCCTCATCACTACTGTCCCTTTCCTTTTCGACAGCTTCGAGATGAAGCGACGAATCCACAAGCTCCTCGAATGAGAGCTTAAGTTGAAGCATGAGTGACTTCTTCAAATATTTCTTCGACCTCGAAAAAAATTTCAAGTTCTTCTTATACGGAGTGCTAATGAACTCGAGCCCATATTTGGATAAGGACTCAAAAGAGGATACATAGTTTGAAACAGATGATTTTCCTTCCTTAAAATCAAGGAAGCGACAGGCAAGAAAAGCCTTCTCGAATTCTAGCATGAACTTAAGCTCCAAGCGGTCTTTGAAATGCTGTCATGCAAGGGTAGACCCATCCATCTCAGCTATAAGGAGCTCGTACCAGTCTAATGCTCGTTCTTGCAACATACTCAATGCTACAAGAACATAGTGATGATCGGAAATCTCCATGCGAGTAAAGATACGCTCGCATGTTCCAAGCTAAGCCTGAACCTCTAAAACGGTCTAAGCGCCTTTGAATGGCTTGCCTCCAAGGTAGGTGAAGTCGCTATACATTCATGCAAATGGGGATTTGCATGGAGGAGAGGAATTAATGAGCTAGAGCAGGAGGCCGAGTTCTCCTAAGAAGCTCAAGAATCTGATCGGTCAACATACGGACTCCTTCGAGATGAGAGCCACTGGACGGCCCCGCCTTTGAACTGCGACCTCTTCCTCGTTTAGCTTAGCCATAAGCTGAAAGTTAAGATAAGACGGGATTATTTATAGAGGTGGATAATAGCAATTGAAATTAATTAAATAAGGAATACTACGAAATTTAAAATTAACATTCCTAGACATATTCCCTCTTATCTACCCCCAAAGGACTTGAAAAGGTTAAGGGCAAGGTTGGGTTCAACTACGATTTGGGGATGTTGTTTTCACTTGTATTATACTTGATGTATAGTAATAGTGTGTACTGTTCTGTGTTTATTATAATTTGTTCTGAACCTGGCTCTGATACCAAGTTGTGACACCCCACCCCGAGACCCATACTAACAAAGAGTATTACTAAGTAATACTGTCTGTTAGTGTAGAGAATAGGGCTATTTAGGAGCGACCATCATAGTCTTGTATTAGATAAATGCTAAGTATTTTGATAAGGTGCTCTAATTTTAGTTCATTTCATCATAAGTGGATCGACACAATTAATATCTATCGAATACATGTGGCTACAGGATCAATTCGGAACAAAAAACAATAATAATAAAAATCACAAATCACAGAACAGCAAACACGGATGGATATATATACACATACATCAAATGTAATGCAACGTGTCATAAGTGGTATTGCAAACACAATATATACATACATCATAACCCCCATAAAATAATATACATATCAAAGTCTACTACAAGGTAACTACAGCAAAAACTATATCTCATATCCAAGGGTCGATAGTGGAATTCAAAAGGTATAGCTTGCAAAAGTCCAAATGCCATAACCTGCAACTTGGTCTGACCTGAGTAATAAATACTTGGGTCAGGCTAACTAGAACATGAAAATTAGCAATAGATAAAAGGATATAAGTTCATAAGGGAGACATTCCTTTAATTGGTAAGGAATGAGATAAATATGGTTATACACACAATTCCAAAAGCAAAAATTCTATAACGTTTCAAGGTTACTCAATCATTTTAGCTTAATATAAAGGTTTCCACCTAAAGGTTGTTCATAATAGAATGAAAATAAAAATCACACAAATCCATAGAAGGAAACTCAGGAACCTCCAAAAACTCATAACTCATGGAACTCTAGAAAGACTTCAAAATCCCATAATGAAATCACCATATATATATAACCCTTCATTCAACTCAAGGCTATAAATAAATAAAATCATCATCTCAAAAATGGTGAAATCATAATAAATCTAAAACCCAAAAAACTCTGGATTGGCCAGAACCCCGATTGCATGCCGAAGCAATGCTGCCAAACTCGTATCTAGTACTATATATATATTAGGTACCTATCTCATGGACTCGAAGGTCATACTCGTGGTGATTGAAGTCAAATAACTCGTGGTGATCGAAGTCACATAACCCGTGGTGACTGAAGTCACGTAACTCGTTTTGACCGAAGTCACAAAATCCTCATGATGACCCAAATGTCTATAGTAGTGGCATAACTCATGGGTGTGTCACAAACTCTCAGGTAGGAACCCGAAAAGTGTTAACATGCGTCACAAACCACACTCAACGGTTTACTAACCGCTAGCCAATTCCACATCATAAAACAAAATCACAAATCTCAAAAATCTCAAAAAACTCATAACTTGCCTCGTATGGTCGGCAAGTACAATTAGACCTCGTGAAGGTTTCTCGTAAACCATAATTCTTGAAATAGGAAAACTCAACTAAAGACTTGCCTCATATCCTCGGAAAGTATAAAAACATCATGATGGTTCTCATCGACCATAACTCCTAGCAATAGGAGATCTCAAACATCAAAACTCGCCAAATATTGGCCATCTCAGATAATTCCTAAAACATGAATTAGATATCCCAAAACATGCATAAAATGACAATTCAACTCAAAAATCAATAGCCTTGAACGGACAAGTCCAAAATTAATCGAAAAAGTAACACATGTGTCTCATACCACTTGTTTTACTAAATCGTTTAATTCGCTTCCTCATATGTTCGGAGAGTGTAAAACGGTATATTTTATTTATAAAATAATTTACTTGAGAAAACGGGATTTTAAAACAATTTTTCGAAATCATTTGAAAACAATTTATTGAAAATTCTCCTTATTATAGGAAATAAATATATTTTAATAAATTAAAAATAATTTAAAAATATTATATAATAATAATTTAAAAAGCCAATTTATTTTAAAAATTATTTCAAAATTTTTTGGAAGAATCATTGCTCCAAATTGAAGAAAAACATAGAAAATACTCAAAAACCGACATTCAAATTTAATTCAAACTTAATTCAAATTTGAATTTCATATTCACCAAATCTTGGCTAGCTTATTGATAGGCATCATAGCCCTCGATCACATTCAAAAACATCTCAAAAGTGCACAGGAACATATGGTGAAAGCATAGCACAAAAGGACAAAAAACTGTAGGAAATATGAAGGAGATTGCCCAGAAATACACACACATAGGTCTACATGCATGTCGACATGCATGTTAACCCCCATGTCGACCTAAGAAGGCCCAGTTTGACAGCCCTATTGACTTGGAATGCCCAGTTCGACAACTATCGAATTCCATCAGCTGAGAATCGCCGAAGAATGCATCCATCTAACTACATTCAAAGGTCCATACACTTTCTTCGGGTGGCTGGTTATGTCATTTGGGCTAACTAATGCACTCGCTTATTCGTAGACCTTATGAATAGAGTTTTAGAGAGGTACTCAATAAATTCATGTTACTCTTACGATGATACCCTTATATACTTTAAACAGAAGAAGAACATGAAAGGCATCTAGAAATTGTGTTAGAGATATTAATAAATAATGTGTTTAAAGCCAAATTCTCAAAATGCCATTTCTGAAAAAATGAGGTGTGACGACCCAGAATTTCTAAATATTTGAAATTTGAATATTTAATTAATTTTAAATATTCAAGGGTTAATTTTAACTTTAATTTCAAATATCAGTATTTATTGGATAATTAATTGTTGAATTTAATTATCGAAATTGGGTAAATTATTAAATCTGGAATTTTAAGCCGGATAACAATAATTTGAAGGCTCGTAAAATTCGTATTAATAATACTGAAAATAATAGAACTTTTAAAATTGAATTTAAAGATGTTTTGTTCATATTTTTTTTAAAATATATCATTTAAATTGAATTTAAAAATAGTCGTCCGAGGCACAGTCTCGGAATTTGACGAAACCAGTTCCATTGGATCTGTAATATTAATTTATTATCGGATTTCAAATTTCGTAGTTTTCGGGGCTATCGTGGGAACATACGGGGTATAAACGTCTAAACAAAAAAATCGATTTACTTTGAATATAGCTCTCTACCGAGTCAACTTCTGCTTGCCTTCCTCTACACGCCCCTTCTCTCCAATATATCCAGCCACCCCTCTTTCCTTGTTTTCGAAAATCTATATTGAGAATTTAACTATAATATATTATTTGACTGGTTAGTCCATCACGGCACGGTTTCTTTTTCACATCAGTTTTTTTATTGCTCGGTTGCTTCCTCAACACACCTTCCCCAAAACACACTCCCTTACCTTCTTATTCCATTCGAACGCTTCATAGTCAAAAAAAAGAAGACGACTTCCCCTCATTTTCAAAATTTAAACCAATAGAGGGACAAAAAAAATATAATACGCTGATAGAAATCGCGACTCAATCGCGATTTCGTGAGTCGAGTAGGGGGTGATGCGTTCGATTTCTTAGAGAGTTGGGGGGAGGGTCGCCGCGAGTAGGCGAAGCAAGGGAAGTCGATGGAGTAAGGGACGGTGAGCTCACTCGTTTGCTCGTTTCGAATCGGAGAGAGGGGTCGAAGTTGTAGGGCTAAGCGTACGAGTGGTGGGGTCCATGGAGCGAATGTGGTGATTTAGGGCAGGCGTGCGTAGCAGGAGAGGTGCGAACACACTCGGTTTGACTCGCGTGTGATAGGCGGCCGATGCGACTTGGGAGCAAGGAGGAAAACGCGACTTCGAGGGTTTCCTCGTTCGACTACCATTAGCGTTCGTGAAGGGGATTGGAAGCAACCTGGTTTCGTTCTCGAGTAAGGTAAAAACTGAACATCTTTAATTAGAAATTTTATGTACATGTTGAGGTAGGATATTGAAATGGAATTTTAGACAGTTGGAAGTTTTGTATTACGCAGATAAAAAAAAACAAAAAAAGAAATTTTTTCTAAGCTAATCCCAATTTAATTTAAATTATATATAGGTAAAAATAGTAATATATATATATGTAATTTTGGAAGAGGAAGGAATTTATGGAAAGGATAGATTTAAAAAAAAAAATCTACAGCTTATTTTTTTTTAAATAGATAAGGAGTTCAAAAATAAAATAAGTATGCATTTTAGTTTTCTAGTTTGTTTAAAAATATTGTATAGGGTGATTAATTTGTTTAATAAGTTGATGTAATTATTTTGTCATTACAAATATTTTAACTCACTGTTTGAATATGTAACTTGATTTCAAATGTTTAAATTTTAAACATTTCTTAAGTTTAAACTTATCGAGGGATTGCAGATTTTTAATTTCACTTATCGGTACATTAATAGCAAGGCAAATAACTGATTTATTATTTACAGACGATATGTATTACTGTATATATAAGACTTTTGATGTGTTGTAAGATTTATATATAAAAGTAATGGCTGTTAATATATATATATATATATATATATATATATATATATATATAAGTTATTCTAATACATATAGATTCGAAGGAAATTGGTTTAAAATAAATTATGGGTTTAAACCCCACTTATTAGTTTAAAATGATTTATTGGTTTATTAAAAAATTATAAGATGAATAATAAATTGTGCAATTGGTCAAATATAATAAAATCATAATATGTTTATTTAAGGTTAGAAATTGAGAAAACCAAGGCAATATTGGATCGGGTTGCAAAACAAATCAAAGGTGAGTCAATCTCACTCATCTGGTTGATATTTAAATTTAAATAGTTAAATTTAAATATTTATTGAATGATTGTTTGGATTGATTGGATGTGATAGTATATATAGTAGTATATATATATATCAATATATATATATTGGCATATGTATATATTGGAATTGTTGATTACCGCATTATAGCGGATGAGACCCTATGCGCCGCATAATAGCGGATGATATTTTATTTAAATCCCATATACCGCGATATTTCACCTTGAAGTGGAATTGCTATTGTGCTAACATCTGTAGATGCAGAGAAATAGGTTGGAGGGATCCAACTGGATTCCTTAAAATTATTTAATATTTTGTGTTTTGAATATTTGATATCCTGTGATAATTTTATTGATAATTGATGTGTTAGACGATAGAGTTGGATAGAATACTTCGGTATATTGAGTTATAAAAGTATATAGAACTAGATTTATGAAAAGAAATCAAAGAGTAAAATTTTAAGCAAATAACTCTAGTGAATTCAAATAGAAATAAGAATGAATTGGAAAAAAAATAAAAGTGATTTCAAAATTCAAATAAACATGGGAAAAAAGGGGAAATTTGAATAAAACAAAGAAATAATGAAATTTAAATTTTACAAGAGATATTTCTTAAAGTAATAAAGAGTTACTTAAAATTTAAGATGTAAATTTATTTAAAAGATGGAAAAGAATTCGAAAAAACCTAAAATTTGACATTTTTAGTTAAAGAGGATATTTAAGTATAAATGTGACATCCTGGAAATTTGGTGCAATATCAATTTAACAATCTGCATTAAAAAATAGATTGATTTAGTAATATTTGTTGATAATCTTTGAATTGATTTAATAATCTTCTTTTAAATAAATATTAAACTGATAATTTATCTTTTAAAAGCTAAGTAATTTGTTTTCCATTTATAATATATAAATTTGTACATATTGTAGATAATCATATGTTTTTATTTACTATAAATAAAAGTTTATTTGTTTAAAAGTATTCTAGCCTAAGTCTAAATTTAAACAAAGGATTGCTCTATTTTCTTTTTAAATATAGTTTGATTAAATAAGTAATTTATTATATAAGAGTCAATTTCTTCAATAATGAGTTTTGTTAATCATGCAATATTTTTACAAATGGAGATTGCTATTTCAAACTTATCTAAATACATATATGTGTATTTTGGAAGAAAGCTATCATTTTAAAATCTAAATATAAGTTTCTCAAAAATGTTTAAATAAAATAAACCTTATTAATATTTAACATAAGTATAAAAATTAATAATAGTAGACTAAGGATTTAATAGTTTAAGTTTTAAAATAAAAATAAAATAAAGAGAAGTAAAAATAGCAATAGAATTGAGTACTTAAGTTAGAAATTTATAACAATGACTAAACCAACTTTATATATATACATAAAACATGAAATTGCCAGGCAAATGAAACTAATGCATGTAATCTGTAGAGTAGTATGCAAGAAAGAAAAGAAAATAAAGTATAATCAGACAAGTAAAATTTGTATATAACATATAAGTAATATTAGGCAAGAAGCAAAGCTAAGAACAAGTAAAAGAATGTTTACTGAACATAACAATAAAAAGAAGGTAGGGATGAACAGGCAAGAATCTTATATAGGAAGTTTAGATTATGCTGCTAAGTTAAGTATCAGTATATACAAATAAGATGAGGTTGTAGACACATAGTACTTCTGCATTTAATGTTTCTAATTCTCAGCAAACAATTGAGTCAATTCAACAAATATAAAAAATCATTTCATCCGAAATATTTAAACCCATTGCAGCCTCCATATCAAATCAGCCTCTAATACAAAATCTTGCCTAGTAAGATATGAAAGGAAATATTTGTACAATAGAAAATGTTGGTACTAACTTATGCAAACCTTGTAACCCTTTTCTATATATAATACTTTTTGTTTCAGTTGTTCCACATAGCTAACCAGAGAAAATAATAAGCTTTTCTTTTTACACACTTAAACAACTACAACTGAACATAAGAAAGAAGAGTAGGAAGATCAAGAGCAAAACAGTTCTCGGGTTTTTAAGTTCAAAGCTTTTCAAATAGCAGGCTCTGTTCTTCAAGTTTCTGTGAGTAAATTATTTTAAAAACAGTTTGATTCTAGATTTCTTCTTGATTTTGTGATGATATAACAATGTTATATGAACTATCTGTTTTAAATTAAATGCATGTTGAATTGAATACATTGAATTGCCTATAAAAAGCTTTTGAATGGTTACTGTGCTTGTTAAAACAGCCCCAGATCCTATAATAATCTCAACAACTTGATTTTTAAAACAAATTGGATTGTGATTTGTAGATGGAAGTTGCTTGTAATCATGTAATTTATCATCTAAAAATAATTATGAAATTTTAATGAAAAGATTAGCTCATATTTTCCAAATTACAGTAAAAATACTATTATTCATGAAAATCAAAAATCTTAATTTTTGATTTGAATTACATGGATGAATTAATGAGTAAAAATCATGATTTTTAATACATGTTTCATGATTTTTAGTTTGATGGATCAAGAGATTTTGGGGTTTGTTTGAAAATTGGGTTCTAGTGATTTGCGGAAGATCCAGATGATAGTTGAAGATAGATTTTTGATCGTAGCTTGCTTATATGTGGTTGATATTGGGAAAAATGCGATTGGATTTTTCAATGGAGTGAATCGATGGGGATTGAAGAAACTAGGGTTTTATTTTGTTTTTCGTTGGGTTAAACTGTCGAAGCATTTTCGGCATGAAGGTGGCGGCGGAGTCGATCGCGATGATGGGATGTCGAGCTGGAGGTCGTGGCGAGTGGATGTGAGTGTCGGCGAAGTTAAACGGCCCTAGAAGTGGGGGTGGCGAATGGGTTTGTGGTCGATGGTTTCTGCAGTGTTCGTGTGGTTGCTCGAATTTCGATTCGAAGCGTTTCGTTTCGATCTGGGTTGTGGAACAGGTTGTTGATGTCGGTTGTGTTTGATCGGCGATCAGCTGGGTGGTCAGAGGGGAGAGGTTTGGGTGGAGACGTGCACGGTGCATGTTTTGTGCACTGGGATTTTGATGCATTGGGGAAGAAGGGTTTTAACCGATGGAGCACTCGTGTTTTTCTCTAGGTTGACTCGAAGAAGAAGGTTTTGGTTTCGCGGTGAGGCTGGCTCGTGTGGTTTGATGGTCGACTCGCGTAGCTTCAGAGTTTAACTCGGGTATTTAGGAGTTTTTTTTGAGTTTTTGGGTTGTTTGTTTTCAGTGAGTACTGCATAAGGTTCACAGAAGTAAACTTGCTATTTTGAATAAATAAAATCAAGCCAGTTTTATAAAAGAAAATAAATGAATAAGTTAAAACTTGTTCTTTGAAATAAAGGTTAAGCAATCTTTTAAAAATGTAAATTGAATTTATTTCCAACTTTAAAATGTTTTAAGATGATTTCTTTTGTAAGTAATTATCTTAATTTAATGTTGAATTTCAGTTTAGAAGAGTGTTTTGAAATTTGAATATTAAATCAAAGTTTAAAGTAAAATTTTAAGGTAATGTTTTAAAAACTACATTTTCAAAATTTTATTGAAAATAAACAAGTTAAAATAGATAATTAAAGTGTTTTAAAATTTCAAATTGATTCCCAAATGTTTTATTTTTAAATAAAGTAAAAGTTATAACTTTGTAAACCAAATAGAATAATTTGTTATAAAGTTATTAAAATTTGATTTAATTTCAAATAATTTATGTATGAAGATAAATAATGTTAAATTATATTGATATGAACTTAAGAATACTTAATTAAAGTATGATTTGCTAATAAGTAAAGAGATTAATTAAGGTAAATGGTTTTCGTATTTAATTAAGGATTTTTGAAATATAAGAAGATAATTAATTGATTATTTAATTAATTTTAAATAATTAGTAAATTGATTATTAAATTTTAAAATAATCACTTAATTATGAACTAATTAAGTGTAACTACTTAATAAAGTAATTAATGGTTAATAATTGAATGTAATTAAAAAGGTAATTACTTATAGAAATAATTAATGAAAAATACTCATGGGAGTAATTAAATTTGAGGTGATTAATGGGTGATCACTTGTTTTTATCAATTAAAGAATTGATTAATATAATTGTTTTAAAGTTAATTAATTATGAAGTAATTAATTAATTAAAGTATTAAGAATTATTTAATGATGGAATTAATTATTTGATAAGTAATCAATTAAGAAAGCAATCAAGATTATTAATGGAAGTGATTAAAAGATAATTACCTATGTAAGGTTAATTACTTAATAAATTTAGTTAATTAATTAATGTGATTAATTAAATATTGAAATATGATTTATTTAAGATTTATCACTAAGTGTAATTAATTATAATGTAATTAATTAATAAAGTAATTAATTAAGGATTATTGGTTAATGTGATTGATTAATAATTATTTAATGAAGTAATTAAATATTAATTAATTAGATTAATTAATCAAAGGATAATATAATTAATTAGGAAGTAATAAATTAAGATAAGTAATTACAAACTATTAATTACTGTTTATGATTAATGAGATGATTAGTTATAAGTTAATTATTGAATTAATTAATAAGGATTATTAGTTAATTAATAAATTAATCAAGGTTGATTAAATAAAGTAATTTATTTAAGTATGATTAATTGATTGTAATTAATTTAATTAATTAATTAATTAATTAAGTGAAGGTAAATGAAGGATCATTAATGCTTGTAATTAATGATAGTAATTAAAGGTTAATTACTGATATGGTTAAGGTTAAATACTTGAATGAAATTAAAGTATAATTAATCAAGGATGATTAATTAAGGAAGATCATCAAGAGGAGATTAATGAATTGATTTGTAATAAATCAATGAAGTAGGATAAATAATCTAGGTGGTTCAAGGATAGTAAATAATTTAATTAGAGGTTAATTAAATTGATTTGGAGTTAATCAATTCTGCTTTTGGATGATTGGTTGATATTGAATGTTGAATGTTATTGGGTGATTGGTTGATACTGGATGATTTGGATGTGATATCTCTGGTATGTGATATGCTGCTTTGTGAAATGAATGTTTGATATGCATTATCTATTGTAATAATGTGATCCATCTATCTGTTTATATCATCCTAAATATAAGTTAACTGTTCAAATCCCTTAAGTATAACTTGAACATTAAAATGGCGTTTTGATTCAGTGAGACCGGGATCGGGTTTCCATATTTGGATACCCGAAAACCACATCGATTCCAATTAAACGTTAAGTAGTGAATCCAAGTGGAGCAAGTGAAGATTCGAGGTGTAAGAACTATTCGTCAATATAACTCTGTGGGAGATTTCGTAATGAGTTTGACGGAGATAGTACTTATAGGTTTGAGATGGCGATTCAGAGTGCAAGGGCTATGGTCGTTGACTCTGAGGGTGATTCCAAAATGAGTCACTACTACAAAACAGGCCATTTGCATCGCCTCAATTGAATCGGTTGAAGTAAAAACTGATGCAAATAGAACTATTTGCATCGGTTCTATCTTAATAACCGATGCAATTGGTACGTGGAAAGCAATAGGTC
This sequence comes from Allium fistulosum, assembly GCA_030737815.1. Taxonomy (NCBI): domain Eukaryota; kingdom Viridiplantae; phylum Streptophyta; class Magnoliopsida; order Asparagales; family Amaryllidaceae; genus Allium; species Allium fistulosum. Next base: position 134,847,007 of record CM060904.1, read on the forward strand.
ATAAAAAATCAAATTTGCATCAGTTATCACCAACATCCGATGCAAATAGTTTCAATTCCCGCCATCCCAAATTTCTGTGCCACTTATTTCCCATTAGTTTCTTTTAGGATTTCGCCTCCTCCAAAACAAAACAAAAAGAACCCTAGAAATTATTTTCACCGCTTCTCATTACACAAAATCAAAAAGGCAAAGAAAACCAACAACAAAAACAATTACAGCATCGGAGATTGGTTTTCAGTTCCAGATCTTATGAAGTTTGTCTCGGTGAAGTGATAATAGCTTTTTGTTAGCAAAGGCAATAGTAGTTTTCAAGGCTAAAGGAAAGGTTTTTACTGGTGTGTGGCATATATAATAGCGTTATGTGGTATATATGTTAAATTAAAGAGCTTGAATTTGTACTGTAAATAAGATCCATTTTGGTTTTGTATATATGAACAGGCAAGGCCAGTTTTATCGCAAGCATTATCAGATGGAAATTACGATGAATTGGCGGATCCAAGACTTGAAGGGAACTATGATCCTATGGAGATGGCACGGATGGTTGCTTGTGCTGCTGCAGCAGTTCGTCACTCTGCAAGGAGACGCCCTAAAATGAGTCAGGTATATGATAAAACTTAAGCAATATCATCCCTTCTAAGAGCATTTGGCTTGAGAAGGAAACCTATTCCAACACCCAGGTGTTGTTAAAAACATATTACAAAAATAGATCTGATTTTCACTAAATCTGCATTTTGTGCTTCCGCGCTTTGATAGTTGGAATAGGTTTTATTTTTTTTGTTTATTTTCCTCAAGCCTAATACTAAAATTTGTCTTGTAGAATGTATACATGTTTCCATAATAGTAGTGATAATTATCTCAAACAGAGAACCACCTTTGTAAAAGAACTGTAAATAACTGAGGTAGGGCTCTTTCCTCATCTAACCATTACCTACATCCATGTGAACTCCAAAATAAGGTCAATGACTAGTTGTAAATTGATAAGGTCTTAAGATCCTGAGTTCAATTTGTATTTGTATTTGTATTTTTTTTGGACCCTGGACCTGAATCCTTTACATATCCATAAGAAGTAAAGAATGATTAAGGTTAGTAGCCATTGGGATTATATGAAATGTAAGAAACCTAAAGGGATTCTAGAAAAGACAGATTACCACTGCAGGAACTTTTTTGTAAAAATGATTCATTTCAAAATTTATGCATAGAGAGTGAAGCAAGATTTTTTATGCTTCAACTAATAAAGCCATATATATTCAGAGGTTACTGTTGATGTAATAAAGCCATACATCGGAGATTGGTTTACTGTTGATGTAATCACATGTTAGTTTCATGAGAGATGTCCTTTGAGACTTTTACACACTTTAATCTAAATATAATGTCATTATTGCCCTATTTTAAGCAATTTTATATTTTGTCTTCATTCCATTCTCTTCAATATTGTTTTTTATTTATACATTTTGCTCATTCTATACTGGCATGGCTTATATATCATGTCCAAATATTTTGATGGCTTGTTCTTTACCTGAGAAGTGAATTTTCATTGCCTGCGATTACGGTCTGTTCATATTTAAAGAGATAATATGCATTACTTTCTTTATTTTAGGTAGTTGAATAAAGAATGATGGAGTATTACAAGTATGAGTTATGGAATTATGTCATCCACTTAAATTCTTCTCTCCATCCATGATGTATTTACTCAAGTGTGACGTGTCAAGGTAATATTTTTACAAAATTTTTGCCAAGTTTGTTTTATGTTCAAATACTGCAAACTAGGGGGTATGCTTCTATGATGTACCATATATCTTTAGTATATGTGATTGTTTATATACCTTCTCAATTTAGCAGATGCAAACTAGGGGGTATGCTTCTATGTTGCTGAAATGGTTTGCTGAAATCGAAGAAGTGCTGTGAAGTGGCGGTGACAGTTTTTTTTGAAGATGATGTGTTGAAGGTATCAATCTGGTGATGAAGCTGTGGATTTTGAACTGATGACAGTTTGGTATAGAAGGGGGTTGGGTGGGCAGTGCTGATGTCAATGTGCAGTTATGTTGTAGAAGATGAATAAGGTATCGGTTTGGTATAAATTGTTGTATTTGATGATGGTCAGGTGATTCAGGTGCAGTATGCAATTAATAAAGCAGAACCGGGTAATAATTTGCTATACCAGCACCTATCTCTGCTGCAAGTTTCAACCCTTCTAAGGTAGCTTTCAGAATTGAAAATAATCCAAAATATTTAGAATATTTTTTCCATTTTCTATTTGAATGACTGACAAATTTTTCTGCTTGTTTGTTTCAGGATCTAGTGAGGTTTGTTCTAGCGGCAGGGATCGGAACATTTCTCCTCGTGTCTCTTATTGTACTTCGAATATATCCGGTACCTTGCATTTAAAATACACGTTAATATGAGATATATTTGTTAATGAGAATAATGTAATTAATTATGTTTAATATGAAACAGGGATGGAGTTATGTTGATGATGGGCTATTATCAGCAGTAATTCCATATGAAGAAAGTTAAATTCTTTTAGTAGTTAAGTTATCTTATTTTTATTAAAATAGTTTCATATAAGCAATGTATTTATTTGCAATCTACCCTTTTTTTAATCAGAGTTTCTTATATGGACCATTAGAGCCACGCAAAAAACTATGTTCTTTTTACCCTGAACCCACTTACTGTATTATTTCTTTCATTACTATTTCATGTTTTATGTTTTGTACATTCTAATCTATACTAACTACTATGTCCACTTATGAAGCAGTTTGGAGGATGGCAGTGAATGATGGTTGTATCAGTTTTACATTCCTAGAGAGATAGAAGAGACGATCGAAGAAGATTTAGACGACTGCCTGCACCAACCAGAGAAGAAAAGAAGGTTATCCGCCACTCAAGTACAGTTTCTTGAGAAATGTTTTGAGGTAGAGAATAAGCTAGAACCCGAAAGAAAAGTTCAGTTAGCCAAAGAACTAGGATTGCAACCTAGGCAGGTTGCAATATGGTTTCAAAATCGTAGGGCGAGGTGGAAAAACAAGCAGCTTGAGAAAGATTATGATGTGCTCAAATTAAAATACAAGTGATGTAAATAACTACAGCTGAGTTGGGTGATTCATTGATACAGTTGTGGTTTTTGAATGAATACGCCGACAGTGTCATATAGGGAAAACCATATTAACAATTTCAGGTACTGATTAAATACTTGATGCAACCTTTATTTGAAATAGAAATTGAATTTTATCTGCTTAAATAATTTTTAACGAAATCAAATGCAGGAGAAAGAAATGAGTTAACAACTATAGGTGATGTAGGTAACGCAATGAGGAAGTTCTGGTACATCTCAGCATGGCTTTAAATGGTTATGTGATTTGGGGTTGCGACCATGGAGAGGTGTTAGGAAAAAGTGTTAAGGTCAGAGGAGATGATGTTCTGGTGATTGGATGGTCGTGGTAATGTTTGAGGCGGGAGTATTCTGGTTTTAGTTTGGGTATCGAGGCTTGATTGAGGTGATTGAAGGGAAGTCTAAGTGAAGTGTTCGACTTTAGGTGGATTGCAGTTGTAGTTTGTGGTGCTGTGGTGATGACTTTGGTGAACTGGTTGTGTAGGGCAGTGTTTGGGGAGATGATCAGGGAAAGCAGTCAGGTGATGTGAGAAGTACGGTGTTGTGGTGATGGATGTTGCTATGGATATGTGATGAAGTGTGTTATGGTGAGTGGTTTTACAGGGGTGCTGCAGTGACAGTGGTTTGAGGTTGACGGATGGAGGTGCTATGGGAAGTGATGTGTATATTGATGTGAGTATGGTTGTTGATAGTGGTATGGTTGTGGGGTATTGTAGGTTAATAGTTAATGGTATCCACATGCACAGGAGGATGGTTGCAGAAGTTTATACATTGTGATGCACGCAGTAACTTGGATGTTGCAGCAGTGGATGAAGGGTTGTAGGGGTTTATTTGTGAAGAGGCGGTGGAAAATGGGTTATTGTGATGAAATTGCAGGTTGTTCAGGTGGTGGAGTGTTGAAGGTGAAGCAGGCAGTGGTGATTGAAATGAAGTTTTTGGTTGGTGTAGTTGCAGAGAGGTATCAGGTGAAGTTGTAAAGGAGTTGTAAAGGGATATACATCATTGAGTACATTGTGGAATAGGATATGATAGCTAGCTAAAATTTGATTCCACCTCTACTGTATATAAAAAGGAAACTTTTAGTGCACCGTTACAATATATAAAACCCTGTGCCACTCTATATATAAGCACTGAAAATTTTGATGTAGATATACTGAAAATGGTGTGATGAAGAGGGTGAATTATTTAATGGGAGTAATGAGGGTTGTTACTGGGTGAACTGATGTGGTATTATAGGGTTGATGGTTTGTGTGGGTAGGGGCAATTGCAGAAGTGATGCACTGTTTTGGGTATGAATGGGTGGTATGAAGGAAATGATGTGATGTGGACAATGATATTGGTAGTAGGAAGTAGAGGTCAGTGATGAGTGACAGTAGTGGAGCTGCTGTGGGTAGATGAAGCCGAAGCAATGCAATGCTTGTTTTGTAGAGGAATGGCAAGTTGTTAAGGCATAAATGAGAACAGTAGTGATGTTGTATGTAGTTTATTTATTGAAGTAGCTGCTGGCAGAAGTGGAACTGTTATGATTGGAGACGACAGTGGTTATATGAAATGTAGTTAATATGAGATGATGTTTTTGCAGCTGGTGGTGAACTGTGAGTATGTAATGAAGTGTTTTAGTGGTATATGGCTGTGGTGGTTTCAGGCAAGTGGTATATGACTGTGGTGCATTGTGATATGCACTAAGATATTTTGGGTAGGGTCAGTTGCTATGCAAGTAAATGCAAACTGCTGTGGTGAAAGAGGAGTGTTATGTGTTTGAGTGAGCAGCTATGGTTGTGTACTGCGATGGTGATAATGTGGTTGGGTAGGAGGCAGTTCAGGCAGAAGTGATATTGAAGTTTGAAGTATGCAGTAGTGTAAGAAAAAGGTAGAGATAGAGCAGTGAACCAATTGATGTTGTTGGTGGCCAGAAGAAGGATGGCAGAGAGTTATATGTGAAATTGTGGTTGTGGTTCTGGAGTGAATTGAAGATGGTGGTTCTAGCGGTGGAGGATGCTACTGTGGATGTTGTGGTTTTGAAGTTGAACTGAAGTAGCAGTAGGATTGTGATTGTGATGAACTGTTGTATTGGTTGATGAACTGCTGCAGTGGAGTTGATGGTCTGATTGGTAATAGAAGTGGTGAATTTTGGTTTGTGGAGAAGCTTGGCTGTGTGTGATGAGGTACAGGACAGTGCAGTAGTAGGTGGATATGGTAAGAGCAGTTGTGATCGAATATTGGCAGAGGATGGTGGTCAAAATGGTGCAGTGTGGTAGGAGTTGTAGAAGTGACAGCGTTTGTACTAAAGATCTGAATTGTGCTGCTAAAATGAATGTATGAATCATTATTTTGTATAGATTATTAACACTATAATTGATGATGTATGTTTATTTTGGTATTATGTTATTTAGTTTGTATTTGTCATCAAATTTAATTTTGAATGATTTTAATATTGATGCAATAATTGTTTGTTATAATCAATAATATATATATAGTCTATTTGAGTACTGTAATAATGGCTTTTGAGAATGATTTTTTTGCATCAGGTATAAATAGCTGATGCAATAGAGGGATTAGTTCGCATCGGTTGTTATAAAAAACTGATGCAATAGAGGGATTAGTTTGCATCGGTTTTCAACAACAACCTATGCAACAAGTTCCTTTGTTGCATCGGTTTTCATTACAACCAATGCAACATGGGGCTGTGTTTATGCAACCAACCATGATATTTTGCATCAGTTGTTAGTTACAACCGATGCAAAAAGGACCTTTTTGCATCGGTTTCAAAACTGATGCAAAAGTGTTAAGCCTGTTGCATCGGTTGCATATGCATCGGTTGCTGAACTGATGCAAAAGGGGGGTAAACAACCGATGCAAATGGCCTGTTTTGTAGTAGTGAGTGCAACGAGGTAGTGCCTTCGGTTTCGTTTGAAACCAGAACGAACTTGTATGGATTGAATACTTGCAGCACATCGTCAAGCGGGCGATGAGCATTCTAAGAGATATGTTCTATAAAGGTAATCGCAGCCTTAAGCCTCATCAACCGGGAATGGCTAAAAATAGGGGAGGTGCAGCAAGGCTTCGTAGGTAGCACCCACTTGAGAGTGAGATTTACCCCTGTCTAGATGTCCCTATTTATTCGGCTTAGTGTGTGGTTGGTCATGCCAACCGTGAGGTGATCTTATTTGGAACTGTTCAGTAAGGAATGGTTCCGGTCTTGTGTTGCAGGGGAGCGGGCGTACTCCTCGGTACGGTGATCTAGGCCACGTACTGTGACGGGCGGTACCCAGTAGCCCTGCCATTGTATGGAATCCAAAATCCAATAAGTGCCATCGGATTTGATTGTATTACCTACTTTTTGGCTAGTATGCTGGAATTTAATCATGTAACAATTTCGGCTATGATTATATTTACTTGAAAATCCTAGACACTATTATAATATCACTGGGTTTCCTATCAAATGTTTTGGTTAGTGTAAGGTAAAAACTTTTCCATGTTTATTTGTGGAGGGTCTTACATGATACCTTTTCTTTTCAAAGGAGTTTTCAGTATTAAGAAAATTTTAAATCGTTTACTCACACCAGACCCCTGTCTGACCCAGGTGTTTATTTTCTGTTTTATTAAACTCTTGGGTACTCATATTATATATGAGTAGTCAGGTGATTCAGGTTTGCTTGACGAATTCTGGAGGAGTTTTGGAGCAGGAGGCTTCAGCGTGTAGATATATTATGGTTCCGTTGTGTTAATGTTGTGTCTGTATCTTGTGATATCTTGAGTTGTACGAATTAGACAGATGTTTATAACTGTCTAATATGTGTTGTATAAGTTGTGTACTCTGATGTAATATGATACTATGTAATATTTATGTGATATATTATATTTCGTTCGTTCCGCTGTGAGTTATCTGATGATTGTTCTTGTTTCTTCTCTATCTTTTCTCTTTTCTCACCTCATTCTTTCTTAAGATGTTCCGAATTCCTGGACATAGGAAGTCGGGTCGTCACAGTTGGTATCAGAGCGCTAGGGTGAGCGAATACCTAGGCTCTTGAGTGATTTCTTTCTTGAGAGAGCGTATTTGTAATTTTGATATATATATATATGTGTATATATTTATTTCTACCTATTTGTTGGGTTACCTGTTCAGGTTATCCAATACAAGTTATAAAGGTAGATAGGGTAGTGGTGTGTAGAACACGACTACTAATGTTTGAATTTTGAATGTTTGGGGTTGGAAGTGTATCTGTCGAGACTGTAAACCTAATACCATCTCGACTGAGCTTTGGATGGTGTAAGGATTTCATCGACCTCCGAAGGAAACCTGTTAAAATTCGGAGTTCATCTTTGAAGTGTAGTTTTGATGAGCTAGAGTTTGATCTGTTGGTTGGACTGAAGCAAGTCATATACCTCAGGATGAGTAGCTGTGTTATGAGACACAGTGACTAAAAATGTCTCCAAAAATGTTCTTTGGAACAAGTTAAGGAAGTGTGTCTGCTTCGGTGGTGTGGCTAAGTTCAGTAGGGTGATTCTGTTTGGTTTGGGGTCCGAGTTCTCGAAGAGCTTTAGATAGGAATTCTTTGGGCATCTGGGTCAGCATTGTAGCTCGAAGTGTCCTGTGTGCCGTCAAGGAAGTCTTCTGGCTTGGCAGTTTTTCTTGAGGTAATTACAGAAGCAGCAGTGTGGTTCCATTTCTTCGATGGATTGGCTAGTTAAGCATAGGCTGTTCTGATTGGTAAAGGGAAGAAAGTTTTCTTTGGAATCAGGCTGAGTTGATCGCAAAAGTGACTTGCGATAGTTTGAGTTTTCTCTTGGCTGTCAGAGATTTTTCTGGATGTTTTCAGGAAGTCAGAATTTTATCCGCATCTAGAGATTGAGTTTTCCTATCGACTGGATTCCAGAAGTGGTACTGATGATTCAGCCTAGTAGTAGAATGGTTTTTGAAATGAGTTTGGTGAAACAGATAAGGTTTTGGAGGAACTCCTGAGTTTTATTTTGTAGACCTGTTCTGGGATGTGTTATCCAGTTCGTGCTCATGATCATGGTCAGCATTTTCATACGTTCAGATCAGAGTTTCGCAGTGGAAGCATAGTGGTAGCTGTTTAGAGTGGAAGCAATGGAAGATTGCAGTGTTTGGATTAGAGAGTTTCTACGAGAGATTTTTTTTCAAGATCTTAAGGCCAGTTTGGCGAGTGCACCTGATTTATCTTTTCCCAATGGGGGAAGCGAGATCATTCTTTTGATTTTAGAATAGAGTGGTGTTCTGAGTTTTGGTTAATCTTGGAAAGATCATTTTGGTTGGATTTTTTTGGTTCAGTCGGTTTTGAGAGCATCGGCATGGGTGAGCTGATTAGTACGGATGTAGGCAGCCCAGGATCGTCAGAAGAGTTTTGTGGGTAAGAGACGGAGGAGTGGAATTCCGAAGTCGGAGACTTGATTGTGGATAAGTGTTTGATCTTCAGGATTGGATTGCCAGTTTGGATAACTGAGATTCGTTGTACTTCACATATCTCTGAGGGAGTACGTGTATGACCTATCTCTAGTTGTAGAGCCAGCAGTTCAGGGAGTTTTGGTTGTTGAGTCAGACTTGTCTGTAGTCTGATATCCTGTCTTGTTTGTAGATCTAGATGAGTGGAAGCTCTGTAGCTTAGTAGTATTGATTGATTGGATTCTATAGAGCGAGTAACCTGGTATTTATACTTGGGGAAACTCGAGGAAATTCTATCCAGAATTTTGTCTGGATAGTTAGATTTGTTTGATTGGAAGAATTGGTTGCTTGCATATGATTGACATATACTGGTGTTTTGAATTAAATTTATTAGATTATTAAATTACCTTTGTTTTAAATTTCAGGGACGAAATTCTTTTAAGGGGGGAGGAATGTGACATTCCAGAAATTTGGGGCAATATCAATTTAACAATCTGCATTAAAAATTAGATTGATTTAATAATATTTGTTGATAATCTTTGAATTGATTTAATAATCTTCTTTTAAATAAATATTAAACTGATAATTTATCTTTTAAAAGCTAAGTAATTTGTTTTCCATTTATAATATATAAATTTACACATATTGTAGATAATCATATGTTTTTATTTACTCTAAATAAAAGTTTATTTGTTTAAAAGTATTCTAGCCTAAGTCTAAATTTAAACAAAGGATTGCTCTATTTTCTTTTTAAATATAGTTTGATTAAATAAGTAATTTATTATATAAAAGACAATTTCTTTAATAATGAGTTTTGTTAACCATGCAATATTTTTACAAATGGAGATTGCTATTTCAAACTTATCTAAATACATATATGTGTATTTTGGAAGAAAGCTATCATTTTAAAATCTAAATATAAGTTTCTCAAAAATGCTTAAATAAAATAAACCTTATTAATATTTAACATAAGTATAAAAATTAATAATAGTAGACTAAGGATTTAATAGTTTAAGTTTTAAAATAAAACTAAAATAAAGAGAAGTAAAAATAGCAATAAAATTGAGTACTTAAGTTAGAAATTTATAACAATGACTAAACCAACTTTATATATATACATAAAACATGAAACTGTCAGGCAAATGAAACTAATGCATGTAACCTGTAGAGTAGTATGCAAGAAAGAAAAGAAAATAAAGCATAATCAGACATGTAAAATTTGTATATAACCTATAAGTAATATTAGGCAAGAAGCAAAGCTAAGAACAAGTAAAAGAATGTTTACTGAACATAACAATAAAAAGAAGGTAGGGATGAACAGGCAAGAATCTTATATAGGAAGTTTAGATTATGCTGCTAAGTTAAGTATCAATATATTCAAATAAGATGAGGTTGTAGACACATAGTACTTCTGCATTTAATGTTTCCAATTCTCAGCAAACAATTGAGTCAATTCAACAAATATAAAAAATCATTTCAGCCGAAATATTTAAACCCGTTGCAGCCTCCATATCAAATCAGCCTCTAAAACAAAATCTTGCCTGGTAAGATATGAAAGGAAATATCTGTACAACAAAAAATGTTTGTACTAACTTATGCAAACCCTGTAACCCTTTTCTATATATAATACTTTTTGTTTCAGTTGTTCCACATAGCTAACAAGAGAAAATAATAAGCTTTTCTTTTTACAAACTTAAACAACTACAACTGAACATAAGAAAGAAGAGTAGGAAGATCAAGAGCAAAACAGTTCTCAGGTTTTTAAGTTCAAAGCTTTTCAAATAGCAGGCTCTGTTCTTCAAGTTTCTCTGAGTAAATTATTTTAAAAACAGTTTGATTCTAGATTTCTTCTTGATTTTGTGATGATATAACAATGTTATATGAAATATCTGTTTTAAATTGAATGCATGTTGAATTGAATACATTGAATTGCCTGTAAAAAGCTTTTGAATGGTTACTGTGTTTGTTAAAACAGTCCCAGATCCTATAATAATCTCAGCAACTTGATTTTTAAAACAAATTGGATTGTGATTTGTAGATGGAAGTTGCTTGTAATCATGTAATTTATCATCTAAAAATAATTATGAAATTTTAAATGAAAAGATTAACTCATATTTTCCAAATTACAGTAAAAATACTATTATTCATGAAAATCAAAAATCTTAATTTTTGATTTGAATTACATGGATGAATTAATGAGTAAAAATCATGATTTTTAATACATGTTTCATGATTTTTAGTTTGATGGATCACGAGATTTTGTGGTTTATTCGAAAATTGGGTTTTAGTGATTTGCAGAAGATCCAGATGATAGTTGAAGCTAGATTTTTGATCGTAGCTTGCTTATATGTGGTTGATATTGGAAAAAATGCGATTGGATTTTTCAATGGAGTGAATCGATGGGGATTGAAGAAACTAGGGTTTTATTTTGTTTTTAGCTGGGTTGAACTGCCGAAGCATTTGCGGCATGAAGGTGGCGGCGGAGTCGATCGCGATGATGGGATGTCGAGCTGGAGGTCGTGGCGAGTGGATGTGAGTGTCGGCGAAGTTAAACGGCGCTGGAAGTGGGGGTGGCGAATGGGTTTGTGATCGATAGTTTCTGCAGTGTTCGTGTGTTTGGTCGAATTTCGATTCGAAGCGTTTCGTTTCGATCTGGGTTGTGGAACAGGTTGTCGACGTCGGTTGTGTTTGGTCGGCGATCAGATGGGTTGTCAGAGGGGAGAGGTTTGGGTGGAGACGTGCACGGTGCACGTTGTGTGCACTGGGATTTTGTTGTGTTGGGGAAGAAGGGTTTTAACCGATGGAGCACTCGTGTTTTTCTCCGGGTCGACTCGAAGAAGAAGGTTTTGGTTTCGCGGTGAGGCTGGCTCGTGTGGTTTGATGGTCGACTTGCGTAGCTTCAGCGTTTAACTCGGGTATTTAGGAGTTTTTTTCGAGTTTTTGGGTTGTTTGTTTTCGGTGAGTACTGCATAAGGTTCACAGAAGTAAACTTGCTATTTTGAATAAATAAAATCAAGCAAGTTTTATAAAAGAAAATAAATGAATAAGTTAAAACTTGGTCTTTGAAATAAAGGTTAAGCAATCTTTTAAAAATGTAAATTGAATTTATTTTCAAATTTAAAATGTTTTAAGATGATTTCTTTTGTAAGTAATTATCTTAATTTAATGTTGAATTTCAGTTTAGAAGAGTGTTTTGAAATTTGAATATTAAATCAAAGTTTAAAGTAAAATTTTAAGGTAATGTTTTAAAAACTAAGTTTTCAAAATTTTATTGAAAATAAACAAGTTAAAATAGATAATTAAAGTGTTTTAAAATTTCAAATTGATTCCCAAATGTTTAATTTTCAAATAAAGTAAAAGTTATAACTTTGTAAACCAAATAGAATAATTTGTTTTAAAGTTATTAAAATTTGATTTAATTTCAAATAATTTATGTATGAAGATAAATAATGTTAAATTATATTGATATGAACTTAAGAATACTTAATTAAAGTATGATTTGCTATTAAGTAAAGAGATTAATTAAGGTAAATGATTTTCTTATTTAATTAAGGATTTTTGAAATATAAGAAGATAATTAATTGATTATTTAATTAATTTTAAATAATTAGTAGATTGATTATTAAATTATAAAATAATCACTTAATTATGAACTAATTAAGTGTACCTACTTAATAAAGTAATTAATGGTTAATAATTGAATGTAATTAAAAAGGTAATTACTTATGGAAATAATTAATGGAAAATACTCGTGGGAGTAATTAAATTTGAGGTGATTAATGGGTAATCACTTGTTGTTATCAATTAAAGAATTGATTAATATAATTGTTTTAAAGTTAATTAATTATGAAGTAATTAATTAATTAAAGTATTAAGAATTATTTAATGATGGAATTAATTATTTGATAAGTAATCAATTAAGAAAGCAATCAAGATTATTAATGGAAGTGATTAAAAGATAATTACCTATGTAAGGTTAATTACTAAATAAATTTAGTTAATTAATTAATGTAATTAATTAAATATTGAAATATGATTTATTTAAGATTTATCACTAAGTGTAATTAATTACAATGTAATTAATTAATAAAGTAATTAATTAAGGATTATTGGTTAATGTGATTGATTAATAATTATTTAATGAAGTAATTAAAGATTAATTAATTATATTAATTAATCAAAGGTTAATATAATTAATAAGGAAGTAATAAATTAAGATAAGTAATTACAAACTGTTAATTACTATTTATGATTAATGAGATGATTAGTAATAAGTTAATTATTGAATTAATTAATAAGATTATTAGTTAATTAATAAATTAATCAAGGTTGATTAAATAAAGTAATTTATTTAAGTATGATGAATTGATTTTAATTAATTTAATTAATTATAATTAATTAATTAATTAATTAATTAAGTGAAGGTAAATGAAGGATCATTAATGCTTGAAATTAATGATAGTAATTAAAGGTTAATTACTGATATGGTTAAGGTTAAATACTTGAATGAAATTAAAGTATAATTAATCAAGGAAGATTAATTAAGGAAGATCATCAAGAGGAGATTAATGAATTGATTTGTAATAAATCAATGAAGTTGGATTAAAATAATCCAGGTGGTTCAAGGATAGTAAATAATTTAATTAGAGGTTAATTAAATTGATTTGGAGTTAATCAATTCTGCTTTTGGATGATTGGTTGATATTGAATGTTGAATGTTATTGGGTGATTGGTTGATACTGGATGATTTGGATGTGATATCTCTGGTATGTGATATGCTGCTTTGTGAAATGAATGTTTGATATGCATTATCTATTGTAATAATGTGATCCATCTATCTATTTATATCATCCTAAATATAAGTTAACTGTTCAAATCCCTTAAGTATAACTTGGACATTAAAATGGCGTTTGGATTCGGTGAGACCGGGACCGGGTTTCCATATTGGGATATCCGAAAACCACATCGATTCCAATTAAACGTTAAGTCGTGAATCCAAGTGGAGCAAGTGAAGACTCGAAGTGTAAGAACTATTCGTCAATATAATTCTGTGGGTGATTCCGTAATGAGTTTGACGGAGTTAGTACTTATAGATTCGAGATGGCAATTCAGAGTGCAAGGGCTATGGTCATTGATGCAGGCCAAGTAATAAGTCGTAACCGACTTAAGGAAATTGAAACTTTAAGTCGTGACCGACTTAACATCATGGGTATAAGTCGTGACCGACTTAGTAAAGCTAAGGACCAAAGTCGTGACCGACTTAAGGGAGACAAAGGCATGAGTCGTGACCGACTCAACGGAGGTGAAAACATAAGTAGTGACCGACTTAACAGAGTGGAAGACCTAACTCATGAAGATGTGCGAGTTATCGAATATCTTAAGTCACCAGAACGACCTACCGAGTTATGCAGTAAGAAGGCTGAGCAAACTGATGAAGTATTAGATCGAGTACGACCTAACGAGATAAGGAAGAGTGCTGGGATACGACTTAAGGAAGGTGATAGGTCGGCACCGAGTTACGATTTATTTAAGTCGCTCGAAGTTTTAAGTCGCTGAAGCCCAGAACCGAGGATCTTTCTGCCGAGTTAATCTCTACCGTTGATTTCTTTAGGTTGCTGATCTGGGATGCGCATGTTTTTAAGTCGCCGAAGTTTATTACCATTGATTCTTCTGCCGAGTTAATCTCTACCGCTGATGGGAGCTGAACTGTTGATAAGTCGTTACCGACTTATACTAAGTCGTAGGTCGCAACTTTTATGAGTCGTGAGAAGTTGTAAGTCATCTACGACCTAAGTGATGTAATCTGTTTGTATTTGTTAACTCGTAGTTGTTACCTGTTTTAAGTCGTGTGTTTTGTAAGTCGTAAGTCGTCTGTTTTCATATGTCGTCTGTTGTAAGTCGTATGGTGTCTGTATTCTGTTGAGTCGTAAGTCGTGTACGACTTATGTTGAGTCGGAGACTTTGTTAAGTCGGAAACGACTTAGGAGTTAGAGAAATTTCTGTTGTAAAGTTGTTCGCCTATAAATAGGCCGTGAGTCTCATTTGTAAAGGTTGTTGATTTTTGAATAAAATTCTCTTTTGATTGCTGTGTGCTTTCATCTAAATTGGTAGTTGAGTGTAATCTCCTATCTCCTCTTTCGGATAATCGAGTGCGCTCGATTCAACGATTGTAGAAGCCGATTCGCGGAATCTAGTGCGCTAGATCAACGCTCGAAGAATTGAAGATCTTTGAACCCGGTATCATGCGCGATCAACGAGTTCGGGATAGCTAGAGTTCGGTATCTTCGGATCAACGAATTCGGGCAATTCAGTATCTTTCAATCCATCGATTACTACTTTCACCGATTGAAGATTGTTTTGTTTAATCCGCTGCGTCATTTGGTATCAGAGCTTGTTCTAGCCAATCATAGCTAGATCGAGACTTGGAGCCTATTCATTTTGAAGTTGAAGTGATAGCCGAGAGCTTGAGGTGTTGAGCCGTGATCGAGTTGAAGTGTTCGACTTTATATTGAAGTTGTTTGATCGGATTTGAGTGGGAGGCCGAAACTTTGTCCATCATGTTCATCGCGATTTGCAACAAAGTGGAAGTTTTCGATCCGTTTCATTTTGGATCAAAGTCCGAAAAGTGTTTGAATTTTGAAGTGTTAAAGAGTTTGGAATATTTCAAGTATGCCGCCGAGAAGAGCTAATCGCCACCAAAACGTAGAAGCTTTGTATCGAAGAGAAGAAGCTGATGAGATGGAACAAAGAATCAATGAAAACTTTAGTGAAAAGCTTAATGAAGGAATTGGCCGGTTAGAGAATCTTATGACGGAGATGAATCAAAATCGGAGAAGGGTTTCACCTGAATCTAACCATGGGGGTAGTAGAGTCTCGCCACATTCCAATCGAGACAGAAGTGTTGAAAATGATCAAAGGCGTGGGAGGAACGTGAATGATCGTGAACGGAGGAATGTAGATAGAAGGGATGATGGTGGTAGGCATGAAGGTAGTAGGGATGTGGGTGGACAAGATAGACAACGATATACATCTGATTTTGAAGAGGAGTATGATGGTGGTAGTGTTCGAGGACAAGGACGAGGACAAGGGAGAAATTACTCTGAGTATGATCACAAGTGGGAGTCGGGGATGAAGACTGAAATTCCTGAATTCAAAGGTGGTATGCAAGCGGAAGAGTTTCTAGATTGGATAGCTAATGTTGAGGAGATTTTTGACTTCAAAGAAGTTCCAGAACATCGTAGAGTGAAGTTGGTTGCTACGAGGTTGAGGGGTAGAGCTTTGGCGTGGTGGTAGCAAACCAAACTTACACGTGAACGATTGGGAAAGTCAAAAGTTGAATCTTGGGAGAAGATGAAGAAATTGATGAAAGCCACGTTCTTACCTTACAATTATCAATCTTTGATGTATCAACGTTTGCAGAACTTGAGACAAGGGACGAAATCTGTGAATGACTATGCTGACGAATTTTACCAACTGATAGCAAGAAATGATATTATAGAGACAGAAGAACAATTGACGTCTAGATTCATTGGGGGGTTGCGAATGCAGATTCAGGATATGGTTAACATGTTCGATCCTAGATCTGTAGCGGAAGCACATCAGAAAGCGTTGGCTTGGGAGAAGCAGGGTAGACGAGGAGGAGGTGTGTTTACTAATTCCAACAATCAAGCGAAGGGTGTTAGTGGGAGTTCTAATGTTTCTAAACCTATCAGTAGACCAGTGGTGAAGGAGGTTGAGAAGGCAAGGGTTAACAATGGTTTCAAATGTTACAATTGTCAGGAATTGGGTCATAAAAACAGTGAGTGTCCAAAGCCAAAGAAGAGAACCATGATTGCAGAAGTTGAGGATGAGGATGGTGATGGGGATTGTTCTAGTCCAGTTGAGGAGGATGAGCAGGATATCGCGTCAGGAGATGAAGGTTGTAATCTAATGCGGAGGAGATCGTGTTTGACACCGAAGCAGGAAGAAGCTAGTTGGTTGAGGAGTAATATCTTTCAATCGACATGCACTATACTGGGGAAGGTGTGTAAATTTGTGATTGACGCGGGAAGCTGTGACAATATCATTTCAACCGAGGCTGTAACAAAGTTGAAGTTGAAGACAGAGAAGCATCTGAATCTGTACAAGTTAGCATGGTTGCGAAAAGGAGGAGAAGTGACAGTGGATAGACGAGTACGTGTTCCATTCTCTATTGGGAAGAAATACAAAGATGAAATATGGTGTGATGTAGTAGAGATGGATGTTTGCCACTTGCTTTTGGGAAGACCAAGGCAATATGATCGAGCAGTACAACATGACGGTCAGACCAATAGCTACAGTTTTATGTTTAAAGGCACGAAGATTATCTTAGTTCCAAAGAAGAGACAACCGGGAGAAAGTAAGTCAGAAGAGATTGAAGAGCTTAAAACTTTGTTATCTTTAAAGGAGTTTGTGAAGGAAGTAGAGGAGGAACCGGAAGTATTCTTGTTAATTGGGCGTGAGAGCAGTGAAGAAGTTGAAATTCCCGAAGAAGTTAAACCAGTTTTGAAAGAATTTGACGATGTATTTCCAGAGGAGTTACCAACGGAATTGCCACCGTTGAGGGATATACAACATCAGATAGATCTTGTGCCAGGTGCTGTGTTGCCACACCGACCACATTATCGAATGAGTCCGAAGGAGCATGAAGAGTTGCGGAGGCAGGTAGAAGAATTGCTTGAACAGGGGCGTGTGCAGGAGAGTTTAAGTCCTTGTGCTGTACCAGCTTTATTGGTACCCAAAAAGGATGGAACGTGGAGGATGTGCACTGACAGTCGAGCCTTGAATAAGATTACTGTGAGATATAGATTTCCAATGCCAAGGTTGGATGACTTGTTAGATCAAATAAGCGGAGCTATTATATTTTCGAAGATTGATTTGAAGAGCGGATATCATCAAATTCGTATCAGACCAGGAGAGATGAGTGGAAGACTGCTTTTAAAACCAGGGAGGGTCTATACGAATGGTTGGTAATGCCATTTGGCTTATCAAATGCGCCAAGTACTTTCATGACGGTGATGAATCAAATTTTTAGACCATTCATTGGGAAGTTTGTGGTGGTGTATTTCGATGATATTCTGATTTACAGTGGGAGTCCAGAGGAACATTTGAATCATCTTAGAGAAGTGCTGATGGTATTGCGACAAGAACAATTTTATGCTGCAACGAAGAAATGCGTGTTCATGACGCATAGTGTTTTATTTCTGGGGTATGTTGTGTCGGAAGAAGGAATACAAGTTGACCAAAGTAAAGTCGAAGCGATTAGAGATTGGCCGCAACCCAAGACGATAACGGAAGTTCGTAGTTTTCACGGGTTGGCTTCATTTTATCGAAGGTTTATTCCACACTTTAGTAATGTGATGGCGCCTGTGACTGATTGTATGAAGGGTAAACAATTTACATGGATGGAGGGAGCAGGAGTTGCTTTTGAACGAATCAAGGAGTTGTTGACGACAGCGCCAATTCTAGCATTACCTGATTTTCAGTTGTTGTTTGAACTACATACTGATGCATCGAAGGTTGGGATTGGAGGAGTGTTGAGTCAAAGGGGTTGTCCTATTGCATTCTTTAGTGAGAAGTTGTCAGGAGCGAAGATGCGATACAGTACATATGATGTGGAATTTTATGCTGTTGTGCAATCTATTAAACACTGGAGACATTATCTATTCCAGAAAGAGTTTGTTCTGTATACTGATCATGAGGCTTTGAAGCATTTGCAAGGGCAAGACAAGATTTCAGCGAGACATGCATCGTGGATTGCATATCTGCAACAGTTTACTTTTGTTGTTAAACACAAGTCAGGGGTGACGAATCGAGTGGCTGATGCTTTGAGTAGGAGGAGTCATTTGTTAACTACACTAAAGGTTGAAGTGACGGGGTTTGAAATGTTACCAGAATTATTTGACAATGATCCTTACTTTGCAAAGTTTGTTGATAAAGTCAAGGATGGGGAGACAGATGAGTTTATAATGATAGATGGTTTTCTGTTCAAAGGAAATCGATTGTGCATACCGGAGGGTAGTCTGAGAATGAAGATTATCAAGGAGTTACACGAAGAGGGACATGTTGGTAGAGACCGTACATTACAGTTGATTTCACAATCTTACTTTTGGCCATCAATGAGGAAAGAGGTAGAGAGGTTTGTGGAGCGTTGTCATATTTGTCAGATTTCGAAAGGAACTGCGACTAATGCTGGTTTATATATGCCGTTACCCGTGCCTGTAAAACCATGGGTGGATATCAGTATGGATTTTGTTTTGGGTTTGCCTAGAACTCAAAGGGGAAATGATTCTATATTCGTTGTGGTGGACAGATTTTCGAAAATGGCACATTTTATTGCTTGTAAGAAGACGGCGGATACTGTTCATGTTGCTCAATTGTTTTTCAAGGAAATCTATCGACTTCATGGATTGCTAGAATCTATGGTGTCGGATAGAGATACTCGATTTTTGAGTCACTTTTGGCTAAGTTTGTGGAAGATGGTCGGAACGAAGCTGAAGTTTAGTAGTGCTTATCATCCACAGACAGATGGACAGACTGAGGTGGTAAACAGATCATTAGGAAATTTGCTGAGGTGTCTTGTGCAAGATAATCTGAAGAGTTGGGATGTAAAATTATGCCAGGCAGAGTTTGCTCATAATCATGCTGTGAATCGAAGTACTGGGTTCAGTCCATTTCAGATAGTATATTCAAGCTTACCGAAAGGACCATTGGATTTAACGGTAATACCACACTCAAAAGGGACAATTAAAAAAGCTGCTGATTTTGTTGAAGGGCTGACGGAATGTCATAAAATCGTTCAGGAACGATTGGGGAAAGCAAATGAGAAATACAAACGATCTGCAGATCTGAAGCGAAGGAGTGTTGAATTTAATGAAGGTGATTGGGTTTATGCCGTGTTAACGAAGGATCGTTTTCCAGTAGGTGCGTATAACAAGTTGAAAGCCAGAAAAATTGGTCCTGTAGAAATCGTGAAACAAATTAATAAAAATGCTTACAAGTTGAAGCTACCAGATGATGTGTATACGTCTGACGTATTCAATGTTAAGCATCTCGTACCATATCACGGAGATGAAAGTATTGCGGGGGAGGAAAGTGCAAATTCGAGGATGAATTTTTCTCAACCTGGGGAGGATGATGCAGGCCAAGTAATAAGTCGTAACCGACTTAAGGAAATTGAAACTTTAAGTCGTGACCGACTTAACATCATGGGTATAAGTCGTGACCGACTTAGTAAAGCTAAGGACCAAAGTCGTGACCGACTTAAGGGAGACAAAGGCATGAGTCGCGACCGACTCAACGGAGGTGAAAACATAAGTCGTGACCGACTTAACAGAGTGGAAGACCTAACTCATGAAGATGTGCGAGTTATCGAATATCTTAAGTCACCAGAACGACCTACCGAGTTATGCAGTAAGAAGGCTGAGCAAACTGATGAAGTATTAGATCGAGTATGACCTAACGAGATAAGGAAGAGTGCTGGGATACGACTTAAGGAAGGTGATAGGTCGGCACCGAGTTACGATTTATTTAAGTCGCCCGAAGTTTTAAGTCGCTGTAGCCCAGAACCGAGGATCTTTCTGCCGAGTTAATCTCTACCGTTGATTTCTTTAGGTTGCTGATCTGGGATGCGCATGTTTTTAAGTCGCCGAAGTTTATTACCGTTGATTCTTCTGCCGAGTTAATCTCTACCGTTGATGGGAGCTGAACTGTTGATAAGTCGTTACCGACTTATACTAAGTCGTAGGTCGCAACTTTTATGAGTCGTGAGAAGTTGTAAGTCATCTACGACCTAAGTGATGTAATCTGTTTGTATTTGTTAACTCGTAGTTGTTACCTGTTTTAAGTCGTGTGTTTTGTAAGTCGTAAGTCGTCTATTTTCATATGTCGTCTGTTGTAAGTCGTATGGTGTCTGTATTCTGTTGAGTCGTAAGTCGTGTACGACTTATGTTGAGTCGGAGACTTTGTTAAGTCGGAAACGACTTAGGAGTTAGAGAAATTTCTGTTGTAAAGTTGTTCGCCTATAAATAGGCCGTGAGTCTCATTTGTAAAGGTTGTTGATTTTTGAATAAAATTCTCTTTTGATTGCTGTGTGCTTTCATCTAAATTGGTAGTTGAGTGTAATCTCCTATCTCCTCTTTCGGATAATCGAGTGCGCTCGATTCAACGATTGTAGAAGCCGATTCGCGGAATCTAGTGCGCTAGATCAACGCTCGAAGAATTGAAGATCTTTGAACCCGGTATCGTGCGCGATCAACGAGTTCGGGATAGCTAGAGTTCGGTATCTTCGGATCAACGAATTCGGGCAATTCAGTATCTTTCAATCCATCGATTACTACTTTCACCGATTGAAGATTGTTTTGTTTAATCCGCTGCGTCAGTCATTGACTCTGAGGGTAATTCCAAAATGAGTGCAACGAGATAGTGCATTCGGTTTCGTTTGAACCCGGAACGAACTTGTATGGATTGAATGCTTGCAGCATATTGTCAGGCGGGCGATGAGCATTCTAAGTGATATGTTCTATAAAGGTAATCGCAGCCTCAAGCCTCATCAATCGGGAATGGCTAAAAACAGGGGAGGTGCAGTAAGGCTTCATGGGTAGAACCCACTTGAGAGTGAGATTTACCCCTGTCTAGATGTCCCTATTTATTCGGCTTAGTGTGCGGTTGGTTGCGCCAACCGTAGGGTGATCTTATTTGGAACTGTTCAGTAAGGAATGGTTCTGGTCTTGTGTTGCAGGGGAGTGGGCGTACTCCTCGGTACGGTTATCTAGGGCATGTACTATGACGGGCGGTACCCTAGTAGCCCTGCCATTGTATGGAATCCAAAATCTAATAAGTGCCATCAGATTTTATTGTATTACCCACTTTGTGGCTAGTATGCTGGAATTTAATCATGTAACAATTTTGGCTATGATTATATTTACTTGAAAACCCTAGACACTATTATAATATCACTGGGTTTCCTATCAAATGTTTTGGTTGGTGTAAGGTAAAAACTTTTCCATGTTTATTTGTGGAGGGTCTTACGTGATACCTTTTCTTTTCAAAGGAGTTTTCAAAATTAAGCAAATTTTAAACCGTTTACTCACACCAGACCCATGTCTAACCCGAGTGTTTATTTTCTATTTTATTAAACTCTTGGGTACTCATATTATATATGAGTAGTCAGGTGATTCAGGTTTGCTTGACGAATTCTGGAGGAGTTTTGGAGCAGGAAGCTTCAGCGTGTAGATATATTATGGTTCCGCTGTGTTTATGTTGTGTCTGTATCTTGTGATATCTTGAGTTGTACGAATTAGACAGATGTTTATAACTGTCTAATATGTGTTGTATAAGTTGTGTACTCTGATGTAATATGATACTATGTAATATTTATGTGATATATTATATTTCGTTCGTTCCGCTGTGAGTTATCTGATGATTGTTCTTGTTTCTTCTCTATCTTTTCTCTTTTCTCACCTCATTCTTTCTTAAGATGTTCCGAATTCCTGGACATAGGAAGTCGGGTCGTCACAGTTGGTATCAGAGCGCTAGGGTGAGCGAATACCTAGGCTCTTGAGTGATTTCTTTCTTGAGAGAGCGTATTTGTAATTTTGATATATATATATATATGTATATATTTATTTCTACCTATTTGTTGGGTTACCTGCTCAGGTTATCCAATACAAGTTATAAAGCTAGATAGGGTAGTAGTGTGTACAACATGACTACCAATTTTTGAAGTTTGAATGTTTGGGGTTGGAAGTGTATCTGTCGAGACTGTAGACCTAATACCATCTCAAGTGAGCTTTGGATGGTGTAAGGATTTCATCGACCTCCGAAGGAAACCTGTTAAAATTCGGAGTTCAACTTTGAAGTGTAATTTTGATGAGCTAGTGTTTGATATGTCGGTTGGACTGAAGCAAGTCATATACCTCAGGATGAGTAGCTGTGTGATGAGACACAGTGACTATAAATGTCTCCAAAGATGTTCTTTGGAACAAGTTAAGGAAGTGTGTCTGCTTTGGTAGTGTGGCTAAGTTCAGTAGGGTGATTATATTTGGTTTGGGGTCCGAGTTCTCGAAGAGCTTTGGATAGGAAGTCTTTGGGCATCTGGGTCAGCATTGCAGCTCGAAGTGTCCTGTGTGCCGTCAAGGAAGTCTTCTGGCTTGGCAGTTTTTCTTGAGGTAATTACAGAAGCAGCAGTGTGGTTCCATTTCTTCGATGGATTGGCTTGTTAAGCATAGGCTATTCTGATTGGTAAAGGGAGGACAGTTTTCTTTGGAATCGGGCTGAGTTGATCGCAAAAGTGACTTGTGATAGTTTGAGTGTTCTCTTGGCTGTTAGAGATTTTTCTGGATGTTTTAAGGAAGTCAGAATTTTATCCGCATCTAGAGATTGAGTTTTCCTATCGACTGGATTCCAGAAGTGGTACTGATGATTCAGCCTAGTAGTAGGATGGTTTCTGAAATGATTTTGGTGAAACAGATCAGGTTTTGGAGGAACTCCTGAGTTTTATTTTGTAGACCTGTTCTGGGATGTGGTATCCAATTCGTGCTCGTGATCATCATCAGCATTTTCATATGTTTAGATCAGAGTTGCGCAGTGGAAGCATAGTGGTAGCTGTTTAGAGTGGAAGCAACGGAAGATTGCAGTGTTTGGATTAGAGAGTTTCTACGGGAGATTTTTTTTCAAGATCTTAAGGCCAGTTTGGCGAGTGCACCTGGTTTATCTTTTCCCAATGGGGGAAGCAAGATCATTCTTTTGATTTTAGAATAGAGTGGTGTTCTGAGTTTTGGTTAATCACGGAAAGATCATTTTGGTTGGATTGTTTGGTTTCAGTCTGTTTTGAGAGCATCGGCATGGGTGAGCTGATTAGTACGGATGTAGGCAGCCCAGGATCGTCAGAAGAGTTTTGTGGGTAAGAGACGGAGGAGTGGAATTCCGAAGTCGGAGATTTGATTGTGGATAAGTGTTTGATCTTCAGGATTGGATTGCCAGTTTGGATAACTGAGATTCGTTGTACTTAACATATCTCTGAGGGAGTACGTATAAGACCTATCTCTGGTTGTAGAGCCAGCAGTTCAGGGAGTTTTGGTTGTTGAGTCAGACTTGTCTGTAGTCTGATATCCTGTCTTGTTTGTAGATCTAGATGAGTGGAGGCTCTGTAGCTTAGTAGTATTGATTGATTGGATTCTATAGAGCGAGTAACCCGGTATTTATACTTGGGGAAACTCGAGGAAATTCTACCCAGAAATTTTGTCTGGATAGTTAGATTTATTTGATTGGAAGAATAGGTTACTTGCATATGATTGACATATACTGGTGTTTTGAATTAAATTTATTAGATTATTAAATTACCTTTGTTTTAAATTTTGGGGACGAAATTCTTTTAAGGGGGGAGGAATGTGACATCTCGGAAATTTGGGGCAATATCAATTTAACAATCTGCATTAAAAATTAGATTGATTTAATAATATTTGTTGATAATCTTTGAATTGATTTAATAATCTTCTTTTAAATAAATATTAAACTGATAATTTATCTTTTAAAAGCTAAGTAATTTGTTTTCCATTTATAATATATAAATTTGCACATATTATAGATAATCATATGTTTTTATTTACTCTAAATAAAAGTTTATTTGTTTAAAAGTATTCTAGCCTAAGTCTAAATTTAAACAAAGGATTGCTCTATTTTCTTTTTAAATATAGTTTGATTAAATAAGTAATTTATTATATAAGAGACAATTTCTTTAATAATGAGTTTTGTTAACCATGCAATATTTTTACAAATGGAGATTTCTATTTCAAACTTATCTAAATACATATATGTGTATTTTGGAAGAAAGCTATCATTTTAAAATCTAAATATAAGTTTCTCAAAAATGTTTAAATAAAATATACCTTATTAATATTTAACATAAGTATAAAAATTAATAATAGTAGACTAAGGATTTAATAGTTTTAGTTTTAAAATAAAAATAAAATAAAGAGAAGTAAAAATAGAAATAGAATTGAGTACTTAAGTTAGAAATTTATAACAATGACTAAACCAACTTTATATATATACATAAAACATGAAACTGCCAGGCAAATGAAACTAATGCATGTAACATGTAGAGTACTATGCAAGAAAGAAAAGAAAATAAAGCATAATCAGACAAGTAAAATTTGTATATAACCTATAAGTAATATTAGGCAAGAAGCAAAGCTAAGAACAAGTAAAAGAATGTTTACTGAACATAACAATAAAAAGAAGGTAGGGATGAACAGGCAAGAATCTTATATAGGAAGTTTAGATTATGATGCTAAGTTAAGTATCAATATATACAAATAAGATGAGGTTGTAGACACATAGTACTTCTGCATTTAATGTTTCCAATTCTCAGCAAACAATTGAGTCAATTCAATAAATATAAAAAATCATTTCAGCCGAAATATTTAAACCCATTGCAGCCTCCATATCAAATCAGCCTCTAAAACAAAATCTTGCCTGGTAAGATATGAAAGGAAATATCTGTACAACAGAAAATGTTTGTACTAACTTATGCAAACCCTGTAACCCTTTTCTATATATAATACTTTTGTTTCAGTTGTTCCACATAGCTAACAAGAGAAAATAACAAGCTTTTCTTTTTATAAACTTAAACAACTACAACTGAACATAAGAAAGAAGAGTAGGAAGATCAAGAGCAAAACAGTTCTCAAGTTTTTAAGTTCAAAGCTTTTCAAATAGCAGGCTCTGTTCTTCAAGTTTCTGTGAGTAAATTATTTTAAAAACAGTTTGTTTCTAGATTTCTTCTTGATTTTGTGATGATATAACAATGTTATATGAAATATCTATTTTAAATTGAATGCATGTTGAATTGAATACATTGAATTGCCTGTAAAAAGCTTCTAAATGGTTACTGTGTTTGTTAAAACAGTCCCAGATCCTATAATAATCTCAACAACTTGATTTTTAAAACAAATTGGATTGTGATTTGTAGATGGAAGTTGCTTGTAATCATGTAATTTATCATCTAAAAATAATTATGAAATTTTAAATGAAAAGATTAACTCATATTTTCCAAATTAAAGTAAAAATACTATTATTCATGAAAATCAAAAATCTTAATTTTTGATTTGAACTACATGGATGAATTAATGAGTAAAAATCATGATTTTTAATACATGTTTCATGATTTTTAGTTTGATGGATCACGAGATTTTGGGGTTTGTTCGAAAATTTGGTTTTAGTGATTTGCGGAAGATCCAGATGATAGTTGAAGCTAGATTTTTGATCGTAGCTTGCTTATATGTGGTTGATATTAGGAAAAATGCGATTAGATTTTTCAATGGAGTGAATCGATGGGGATTGAAGAAACTAGGGTTTTATTTTGTTTTTAGCTGGGTTGAACTGCAGAAGCATTTGCGGCATGAAGGTGGCGACGGAGTCGATCGCGATGATGGGATGTCGAGCTGGAGGTCGTGGCGAGTGGATGTGAGTGTCGGCGAAGTTAAACGGCGCTGGAAGTGGGGGTGGCGAATGGGTTTGTGGTCGATGGTTTCTGCAGTGTTCGTGTGTTTGGTCCAATTTCGATTCAAAGTGTTTCATTTCGATCTGGGTTGTGGAACAGGTTGTCGACCTCGGTAGTGTTTGGTCGGCGATCAGCTGGGTTGTCAGAGGGGAGAGGTTTGGGTGGAGACGTGCACGGTGCACGTTGTGTGCACTGGGATTTTGATGTGTTGGGGAAGAAGGGTTTTAACCGATGGAGCACTCGTGTTTTTCTCTGGGTCGACTCGAAGAAGAAGGTTTTGGTTTCGCGGTGAGGCTGGCTCGTGTGGTTTGATGGTCGACTTGCGTAGCTTCAGCGTTTAACTCGGGTATTTAGGAGTTTTTTTTTTGAGTTTTTGGGTTGTTTGTTTTCGGTGAGTACTGCATAAGGTTCACAGAAGTAAACTTGCTATTTTGAATAAATAAAATCAAGCAAGTTTTATAAAAGAAAATAAATGAATAAGTTAAAACATGTTCTTTGAAATAAAGGTTAAGCAATCTTTTAAAAATGTAAATTGAATTTACTTTCAAATTTAAAATGTTTTAAGATGATTTCTTTTGTAAGTAATTATCTTAATTTAATGTTGAATTTCAGTTTAGAAGAGTGTTTTGAAATTTGAATATTAAATTAAAGTTTAAAGTAAAATTTTAAGGTAATGTTTTAAAAACTAAGTTTTCAAAATTTTATTGAAAATAAACAAGTTAAAATAGATAATTAAAGTGTTTTAAAATTTCAAATTGATTCCCAAATGTTTTATTTTCAAATAAAGTAAAAGTTATAACTTTATAAACCAAATAGAATAATTGGTTTTAAATTTATTAAAATTTGATTTAATTTCAAATAATTTAAGTATGAAGATAAATAATGTTAAGTTATATTGATATGAACTTAAGAATACTTAATTAAAGTATGATTTGCTAATAAGTAAAGAGATTAATTAAGGTAAATGATTTTCTTATTTAATTAAGGATTTTTGAAATATAAGAAGATAATTAATTGATTATTTAATTAATTTTAAATAATTAGTAAATTAATTATTAAATTTATTAATAATCACTTCATTATGAACTAATTAAGTGTAACTACTTAATAAAGTAATTAATGGTTAATAATTGAATGTAATTAAAAAGGTAATTACTTATGGAAATAATTAATGGAAAATACTCATGGGAGTAATTAAATTTGAGGTGATCAATGGGTATTCACTTGTTGTTATCAATTAAAGAATTGATTAATATAATTGTTTTAAAGTTAATTAATTATGAAGTAATTAATTAATTAAAGTATTAAGAATTATTTAATGATGGAATTAATTATTTGATAAGTAATCAATTAAGAAAGCAATCAAGATTATTAATGGAAGTGATTAAAAGATAATTACCTATGTAAGGTTAACTACTTAATAAATTTAGTTAATTAATTAATGTGATTAATTAAATATTGAAATATGATTTATTTAAGATTTATCACTAAGTGTAATTAATTACAATGTAATTAATTAATAAAGTAATTAATTAAGGATTATTGGTTAATGTGATTGATTAATAATTATTTAATGAAGTAATTAAAGATTAATTAATTAGATTAATTAATCAAAGGTTAATATAATTAATTAGGAAGTAATAAATTAAGATAAGTAATTACAAACTGTTAATTACTATTTATGATTAATGAGATGATTAGTTATAAGTTAATTATTGAATTAATTAATAAGGATTATTAGTTAATTAATAAATTAATCAAGGTTGATTAAATAAAGTAATTTATTTAAGTATGATTAATTGATTGTAATTAATTTAATAATTATAATTAATTAATTAATTAATTAAGTGAAGGTAAATGAAGGATCATTAATGCTTGTAATTAATGATATTAATTAAAGGTTAATTACTGATATGGTTAAGGTTAAATACTTGAATGAAATTAAAGTATAATTAATCAAGGAAGATTAATTAAGGAAGATCATTAAGAGGAGATTAATGAATTGATTTGTAATAAATCAATGAAGTAGGATTAAGATAATCCAGGTGGTTCAAGGATAGTAAATAATTTAATTAGAGGTTAATTAAAGTGGAAATTGGTACGAAGGGCCTAATTATATGGCCCATTTTTTTTCCAGGACACGGGTTTGAAACTATTATTTTCGAGGACAATTATGTGCGGCGTGCGTCTTCATCTTCTCAAACAACTACGTATATTCTGAAATCTGCCGATCTTGGAAATTGGGCGCGTGCGACTTCATCTTCTCAAACAAGTACGTTTCTTCTGAAATCTACCGATCGTGAAAATTAGGCGCGTGCGTCTTCATCTTCTCAAAGAACTACGTGCCTTCTGAAATCTACCGATCTTGCAAATTAGGCGGTCGTGAAAATTAGATGTATCTTGTTCAATCAAAGCGGTCGTTTCTTGTGCAATTGAAGCGGTCGTGAGGCGTTAGTTTCTTCTCAAATCAAAATCGACTTTAATTGTGGGAAATCGTGAGGCGATTTTCTTCATTTGGTGAGTTTATTTTTTATTTGCTGTTTTTCATTCTCAATTCTTTTTTTTATGATGTTACTGTATGTTTCTTTTCACAGGAGGCTGTTTTCATCTATTGG
The DNA here is from genome assembly GCA_030737815.1 of Allium fistulosum. Taxonomy (NCBI): domain Eukaryota; kingdom Viridiplantae; phylum Streptophyta; class Magnoliopsida; order Asparagales; family Amaryllidaceae; genus Allium; species Allium fistulosum. The sequence continues at coordinate 134,875,656 of CM060904.1, forward strand.
AGGAAGGTTTTGTTTGATGTAGTTGGAATAATGGCTTCTGAATGGTATTGTTTTATTCTTACAATCACTGTGTATTTAGCTTCGTTTGTTCTTTAGTTTTCAATTAAACTCTGATTGTTTAGATGTTTAAGAATGGTGTATCAAAATTCCATTCTGGCTCTAGTAATAATTTGGCAGCCATTGAATGTGATTATGTGTTTTAAAGACCATATTGATCTTAGTGTGTGTTTGTTATGATAATTTTTTAGCTCTTCTTTTTCACCATTAAGTATATTTTTGCAGATCATCTTTTTCACCTATGATTTTTCAACAATGTAAACTTGAATAGGTACAATCACAACGAATGTTTTTCTTCCACATGTTCCACTGTTGTAATCAGGTTATCCCAAAGAGTGATAGTGATCTCTAAAAGATAAATTGTTTTATCTTTTTCAAAAAATGGTATAAAAAATGATTTAAATAGTCTTATGCTATTAGTTTTTATTTAAGATCAGTTTCACATAGTTATATTTTTTTAATATTTTTTTACATTTTTTTTTGCAGGTGTGATTCATCTGTTATAGTTGTGTTTGATTTCAATAACAATTGTTTTAGTGCTCGTTTTGGATTGGATGCTTCTATTTCTTATGTTAGGAATAGGATTTGGGAGCAGTGGAATAATTTTACTCCATTATGCTTTGATATTTTTTATATTCGAGAATCAAAGACTACCTTTATTGAAACGGATAGTGATCTTCAAGCTATATTGATTTTGTCTTGGTTTAAAAAGGAAGAATTTTTGGTTTTTTTTCTACGGCTGAAGAATGATTCAATGGATAATTTTGTTGGTGAAAGTAGCAAGTCTGGTTCAGTTGTTGGTGTTGAGTCAAGTAATAATATGTTAGGTTATGATGATGATTTAGATTCTGGTTTTACTCAACAAAAGGATTTACATGAGTTGTTGAAGAAGAATTCAAATATGGAATTTTTTACTGGGGTTGGTCAACAGTTTGATTCTGCTATTGGATTCCGTAGAACGGTTAGTGCTTATTGTTTGAAGAATGGGTTTAAAGTACAATATATTAATAATTGTAAAGAACGATTGACAGTTCGATGTGCTATAGATAGTTGTCCATTTAGGATTCATGCTTCTTGCAAACTGAAGCAATTGGACCAATTGTTTGTTAAAAACATTCAGCTGAATCATACTTGTGGTGGTGGATTTCGTTCACTTGGTAGTCCAACTATTAATAGTGATCTTGTGAAAAGTCTAATCTTCACTCAAATTCGTGATGAGCCAAAAAGAAAAACGAAGGATATCATTAAAAGTTTTAGAAGAGATTATGATGTGGAGCTGAGCTATTATTTTGCTTATAAGGGTAAGAAATTGGCTATGAATGATATTTACGGTGATGAAAAGAAATCTTACAATGATTTAGTTTGGTATTTGAAAGCATTGGAAAGAAATAACCCAAATAGTTATTCAAGTATGGATGTGGATTCTGACACTAATCAATTTGAGAGAGTTTTTGTATGTTATGAGGCATGTATATTTGGATTCAGCTATTGTCGTCCTATGGTGTTTTTAGATGCTACCTTTTTGAAAGGGCGAAGTGGTATTTTGATGGCTGCCACTGCAAAAAATGGAAATCAAGGTACTAATTTTGATCTTTTTTTTTTGCTGTTGTATTTACTTTGTACTGTGTGCATTAGGTTCTTGTTATAAATTTTTGTAACATAGTACTGTTTCTTTAAGTGATTGTTCTAGTGAATTTTGTTATGTTCATACTGCATTTTGGTTAAGTGATTAGTCTACTGTTATATAGTACTGATTCAGTTCATTAAAGTTTCTTTTGCGTTAGGGCTTAGCATGTAAAATTATTGCAGAAAATGAATTTATGTTACTACTACATGTTGAATAAGATAAATGCATTTATCTTTTAAGATAAAGAATTAAATAACATATTAAGCCGTACTTATATATCATAGTTACTAGTACAGTAATCTTTTAAGATAAAGAATTAAATAACAATTCATAAAATTCCTGTACAGTATGATAATATATTTTCTTAAACCTGTTATTAATATTTGGTTAACTTATGGTAGATCTGTACCATCCTTTAGTTAATATTGAAGGTGACAATTAAAAAAAGATAAAACTGATTATCTTTTGTATGTACTGTCATATGTTTAATGTACAAGTCACAAATCTGTCAACCATTTTAACCATGTCATAATATGCAAATATTTTAACATTGTCATGTTTGGTAGTGCCATTCAATAAACATCCGATAATGTGTAAACTTTTTAAGTTATGGTTCAATCAGAGTTAATAATCAATTTGTCACTTGTGCCATTCAATAAACAACCTTGTATTGTTGGTGTACTACGCAGCGACTTGATGGATTGACTCAGTTTAACTTAAAAATTGCCAAATTGAGTCATTCTATCAAGTAGTTGGGTTGTATCATCGACAATCCAAGGCTGTTGAAATTTATTAAAATCTGAAGAAAAAAAGAAATTTTTGGTGATGAATAGTTTGCTGGTTGATGTTCATGAAGATATTAGTCTACTGTTATATAGTACTGATTCAGTTCATTAAAGTTTCTTTTGCGTTAGGGCTTAGTTCATGTATATCTTTTGTAATAACTTTTAAATCATGAAAAAATGGCAAACATGTATAACATATACTAGTCACTATTTAAGATAACTAAGGCTTAAGTTGATTTGAACCAATTATAGTAAAAGATAAATATGTTTATCTTTCGTAGCTGTTGAACATAGGAACATTACAACATAACTGTGTTTACACAATACATACAATTTTTGAAGTACTGAAGTTAAAATTATGTTAAAGCAACTCAAAGATAAACAAACATGTTAAATCCATTACATTCTTGTATTAAATCATTTAGATTAAAAGATAAACAGATTTATATTTTTAAGCTGTTGAATATGACCAGTTTTACATCACGTTAAATCATTACAAAAACAAAAAACACCTTACATGCATTACAAAAACTGTTATATATAAACACAATCAATAGAACTTATTTGTTACTTGTCAAACACAAGCAAAAACAACCCATAAATAGCAAAGAAAATCAATCAGTGAATGACTACTTACTTCAGCTAACAAAAACAATCGATATATAGCAAAAAAAAACAATCGATGAACAACAAACAGCAAAGATAAACAAGTATTTACTTGTTCAGCAACAAGTGAATAGAAATCACGTCTTGCAACTAGTGAATAGAAATCGCGTCTTAGTTTCTTCAACTGAAGAAAAGTGAATCAATCGATATATAGCAAACAGTAGAAATAAACAATTACTTACTTGTTCAGCTGAGAAAAGTTAGGCGGTACGATTTCTTCAGCCAATCGATAATCCAACTGAGGCGATTTTGTTTCTAAACCCTACTTTTGTTTTTCATTTGGAGGTTTGGCGGCAGATATGGATTAGCGAGAAGTAGAGGGTTTATTTTCGACCCGTGTCCTGGAAACTAATTTTTTTGAACATGGGTCCTAGAAAATAATTAGTTGTTGGTAATAGGCCCTTATAGTGAAATTCCCCTTAATTAAATTGATTTGGAGTTGATCAATTCTGGTTTTGGATGATTGGTTGATATTAAATGTTGAATGTTATTGGGTGATTGGTTGATAATGGATGATTTGGATGTGATATCTCTGGTATGTGATATGCTGCTTTGTGAAATGAATGTTTGATATGCATTATCTATTGTAATAATGTGATCCATCTATCTGTTTATATCATCGTAAATATAAGTTAACTGTTCAAATCCCTTAAGTATAACTTGGACATTAAAATGGCGTTTTGATTCGGTGAGACCGGGATCAGGTTTCCATATTTGGATATCCGAAAACCACATCGATTCCAATTAAACATTAAGTCGTGAATCCAAGTGGAGCAAGTGAAGACTCGAGGTGTAAGAACTATTCGTCAATATAACTCTATGGGTGATTTCATAATGAGTTTGACGGAGATAGTACTTATAGGTTCGAGATGGCGATTCAGAGTGCAAGGGCTATGGTCGTTAACTCTGAGGGTGATTCCAAAATGAGTGCAACGAGATAGTGCCTTCGGTTTCGTTCGAACCCGGAACGAACTTGTATGGATTGAATACTTGCAGCACATCATCAGGCGGGAGATGAGCATTCTAAGAGATATGTTCTATAAAGGTAATCGCAACCTCAAGCCTCATCAACTGGGAATGGCTAAAAATAGGGGAGGTGCAGCAAGGCTTCGTGGGTAGCACCCACTTGAGAGTGAGATTTACCCCTGTCTAGATGTCCCTATTTCTTCGATTTAGTGTGCGGTTGGTCGCACCAACCGTGGGGTGATCTTATTTGGAACTGTTCAGTAAGGAATGGTTCCGGTCTTGTGTTGCAGGGGAGCGGGCGTACTCCTCGGTACGGTGATCTAGGCCACGTACTGTGACGGGCGGTACCCCAGTAGCCCTGCCATTGTATGGAATCCAAAATCCAATAAGTGCCATCGGATTTAATTGTATTACCCACTTTGTGGCTAGTATGCTGGAATTTAATCATGTAACAATTTCGGCTATGATTATATTTACTTGAAAACCCTAGACACTATTATAATATCACTGGGTTTCCTACCAAATGTTTTGGTTAGTGTAAGGTAAAAACTTTTCCGTGTTTATTTGTGGAGGGTCATACGTGATACCTTTTCTTTTCAAAGGAGTTTTCAAAATTAAGAAAATTTTAAACCGTTTACTCACACCAGACCCCTGTCTGACCCGAGTGTTTATTTTTTGTTTTATTAAACTCTTGGGTACTCATATTATATATGAGTAATCAGGTGATTCAGGTTTGCTTGACGAATTCTGGAGTAGTTTTGGAGAAGGAGGCTTCAGCGTGTAGATATATTATGGTTCTGCTGTGTTTATGTTGTGTCTGTATCTTGTGATATCTTGAGTTGTACGAATTAGACAGATGTTTATAACCGTCTAATATGTGTTGTATAAGTTGTGTACTCTGATGTAATATGATACTATGTAATATTTATGTGATATATTATATTTCGTTCGTTCCGCTGTGAGTTATCTGATGATTGTTCTTGTTTCTTCTCTATCTTTTCTCTTTTCTCACCTCTTTCTTTCTTAAGATGTTCCGAATTCCTGGACATAGGAAGCCGGGTCGTCAAAATAATTAAGAAATAAAAATATGAAAGTTAATGTGTTTTGAAATAAATGAAGTAAATAAGAAAATTTATTTCAAAGTGAGATCTTGGAATTTATAAATTGGGATTTATAAAGTGAAATGAAATATCAGTGGATATTTTGAAAATAAATTCAAAATGGGAATTTATAAAGGAATTTAAATATGTTTAGAAATAAATGGTAATTTATTTTAAAAAGATGTGGCGGAGAAGTGTATTTCTCGGGATAGCCAAGTACGTTTTCAAAGAAATTTTTAAAGTATGAATTTAAAGCTTTGATGTTGTTTGGAAAGAATATTTTAGAAATTTATTATTTTAAAATGTTAAATTCGGAAGTAAGTATTTTACAAAACTATTATTATAGAAATTATATAAAAGTAACTTAGTATTATGTTTTAAATAGAAAAATTTAGTTTACATTTACAAAGTGATTTTATTTCAAATATTATTAAAGTATATATATATATATTAAATAGAGTATTAAAGTAGTTTTAAATTTCAATATTATAAAGTATATTTTACAATAAAGTGCCTTTAAATTATTTTAAAATCTAAAGGTATTTTGTACTTGGTGATTCAGTGGAAATAAATATTTTGGAAATGTTTTCCGTAAGAGGAAATTGCTTTGGAATTGTTTCAAAGGGGATTGGAAATAGAAATAATATCTTGTGAAGATATTTTGAAAAAAATAAATAATTTGGGAGAAATTATTTATTGATTGATGAATGATTGTGATTGTTAATTAATAGTTAACTAACCGACTATCAATATTGGCCAAATGCACTGATCGTTTCGAAGACACCGGGATCGGGATTTATTTCCCGAAAACCACTTTGATCCGGTTTGTACGTTTCGTAAAACGGGTTCGGAGTAGAAGATGGAGATATGAAGTGCAAGGGCTAGTCGCTACTAATCCTTAGGATATTTCCAAAATGGATGTAGTAGGAATAGTGCCTTCGGTTCCGTTCGGACCCGGGACGAACTTTTATGGATGAATGCTTGCGAAAACATCGTCAGGTGGACGATGAGCATTCTAAGGGATATGTGTTGAAAAGGTATCGTTTAGCCTCGAGCCTCGTCAACCGGGAATGACTGAAAATCAGGGGTTATGCAGCAAGGCTTCGTGGGTAGCATCCACTAGAGAGTAAGGTCATCCCTATCTAGATGTCCCTTTATATTTTGACTTAGTGTTGCGGTTGCTGATCCCAACCGTGGGATGATTTTACTTGGAATTATCCAGTAAGGGATGATTCCGGCCTTGTGTTGCAGGGGAGCGGGCGCACTCCTCGGTACTCTGATCTAGGCCACGTACTGTGTCAGGTGGTACCACAGTGCCTAGTCATTGTTGGAAATCCATTCTCCCTACGTGCCTTGTACGAGTTTTGTTTTTATTACCCACGTTCTGGCTAGTATGTTGGAATTTAATAAATGTAACAATTTCGGCTATTTTATAAGTATTTGTAAATAGACACTATTATAACATCAGAGGAGTTTTATAAAAAGTGTTTTAGCTATCGTAAGGTAAAAACCCGACATGTTTATTTGTGGCGTGGTCTTATGAGATGCTTTTGTTTCAAAAATGATTTTGGAAACTTTAATAATCAACCTGAGTGTGATTTTCTCACGCTGGTATTCCAAACTGACTCGGGTGTTATTTAACTGTAATGCTCGGGTCAGACCAAGTTTTATAGGATACAGGATATGATGCTATGGAGCTCTGGAGACGAGCTGGATGGTGATGCGTACTTCCGTATTTTGATTATTTGATTCTTGTTCCGCTGTGTATCTGGTTGTATGTTATTGATGTTGTACTCTGATTATGTATTCTGATGAGGTGTATATATAAACAGATATAGTTTTCTTTTTGTGTAAAGATCTGTTAGTATATATTATAGTTTATTCCGCTGCGATGGTTAGATTCTGATATTGTTTCCTGTTTTCTCTTCTTCTACCTCCTTCTTTTCATTTAAATGGTCCAATTTTTCGGGCATGAAAAATCACGGCCGTTACAGTGGTATCAGAGCTTAGGCTGGCGACAACCTTGGCTCTGGTGGGAATTACTCATTGAATGAGTTTGAGCGTATTAATAGATTTGAGCGTTTATTTGTTAGTGAATATAAAATGGTTTTATATTGTGATGATTGGTTTATTGAGTAGTTTATGGATTCTGGTCAATACGAGTAATTAACGTTATTGATAGGGATCTCTAAACACTTGAATAGAACAATTCGACACAGTATTGTTTTAAATAGGGTAAATGAAATAATTTTACCCTAATTATTTTTGTATATAAAGGAAATAATCTTTGTAAATTATTATAATATTTGGTTGCTTGGATGTTAGGAGCTGATAATATTAACCTATTATCATTGTTGTGTAAAGTTGAATAAGAAATTGGAATTATAAACAAAGATTAAAATAAAATTAATAAAATAAATGAGATTAGTAAATGTTATTTATAATTGGATGAGAGATAAACATCATATAAAAATGAGATTTATAATTGGAAATGAGATTCCAGAGAAATGTTGAAAATAAATCGGAATGAATTTCAAGTTTGGAATTTTGGGAAAAAATTAAATTCCTGGGAGTTGGGAATGGTTTTCAAAGGGTTCTGAGGAAAATAATAATGGTATTATTTCGGGAATATTTTGAGTTGGATTTGAAATCTAGGAAGATTTGAAATTTAAAAATATTTGAAAGGGATTTTAAAGGGGATAAAAGCATTTAATTCTCTATTGGTCGCTGGAAAATAATTTCGGTGATGACTGTAGCATCATTGATGTTCATTTTGGAGTTTCTAGAAGAGAAATTGCTACCAAATTGTTTTAAATTGGAATTGTTTGTGAACTGGGTTTGGTTTTGAAATTCAGAAGAGAAAGTGAATTTCCCAAGGGTTTTGGATGCAGTTGATTTCAAAGGTGATTTTGAAATTTTGAAAAAAATCGTTTAAACTCTGGAATCATATTTAAAATGTTTATAGAATAATAAAAATATGCTTGACCCAATTAAATCTATAGTCCGGAGTAAAGAGGTAAGATGTGAATGGGATTGATTGTAAATCAATCAATAGATGAAACCTGAAAATAAATAAGTTGCGACTTAAAAACTCTGGAAATAAACTAATTTGATAATAAATTAGTTGGTGAAATATGGAAATGGAACTCGAATTGGTTAATAAAAATTTGAGTTGTGGATAAATGATAAAATTTGAAAGTGAAGCTTGAGTTCTTAATAAAATTTCAACTTGAGATTGTAAGTGAATTAATTTGAAATTGAAGTTAAATGGAATTGAATTAAAATAATTGGAAGTGCAGTCAAATAAAATAGAATTGGATTATAATAGTGATGGTTTGAATTTGTGAAATAAAATCCTCGTAAGTAGAAATAAGCCGAAATGGCCTTGCTATTAATAAAATAAAATTCTATGAATTGATAGAAGTGAGATAAAATTTATTTTGAATCAATTGAAATAAATATAAGTTTGTTTGGATTCAAAATGATTGGAAGTAAGCAATGAAGTGTAACCATCTAAAATGAATGTAAAATGAATTGAATGGAATCGACTGAAATAACTCTGTATTCATTTGGATTGAAATGAAGCGAATTTAAGAACTTGAGTTGTAAGTTATGTAAATTAAATGAAACAGTATACGGATTGATTGAAACAATTAAATAGTGTACGAATTGGTTGTCAACAATTAAAAGTTATGTTGGAACATTGGAAATGGCTTATGAAAAATTTATATAACTTGCATTGTTTATAGAATTCATGTTTTAGCTATGTGTATATAAGTGCAGTGTTAATAAACCTTGTATATTGTCACTTACCTGTTTAAATTGAGTTAGTACAGGTTCAGGGAAGCCGCTTGGCTGGTTTTGACTGCATTAAATGCTAAAATAAATCACCGCTTGCTTAAAAATGCTAAATAAGGTACGCCTACGCAATACAAATAGGAAATATGAACTGTTTTTCTGTTTTCCACCCGAGTGGGCTGATGTATATATATTTGTGCATCCTACGATATCGCAGAAGTCTCTCCGTACAAGGGAGACTCTGCCAAAATTTTCCGTGAATTTTGGGAGTTAGAAAATTTTTGAAAATTTTTGGAAATTTTTCCTAAAGGCAATGAAATTTGGTTACCAAATGGAATTGGAACTGAATAATTGAAACCTATTTGAAATGTGAATGTAAAGTAAGTGAAATCGAAGGAAACTAAAGAAGTGAAGTTTGCAAATAAACTGTTAATTGAAATATAAATTAATTTTAAAGTGTAACTAATTCAATATTCAAAATGGAAGCCAAATTGAAATCAAATGGAATTGTAAAGGCAAAAGTGATTAGAAATGAATATGAACTTCAATAGTGAAGTGAAAATAAATATAAGAAATATGTAAACTATTTATATTGAACTTAAGAGTGGAAGTTCTTAAGTAAATCTAATTTTGGAAATATTGGGAGTTGTGAAATGAGAAAATTGTGGATAAGTGAATGTAATCAAACTGAATGTGAATAAAAAGGAAATTGATATAATTGATAATCAATTGGAATTTATACGTAGGATGTACGTATATTATTTATTCGCATAGCTATTTGATCCAGAATTCGAACACAGAATTTCGAGATAGTTATATCGATCCGAGTTAGGATTTTTCACTCGATTTTCGACGGCGAACCTGGATATGGAATTTTGGTTGATTCTGGAAATTCTCTATCATAGTTTACGGCTATGCAAGGAGAATGACGGTTTCTGATCAAGAAATCAGATCTGAGTCCGCACTAGGAAGTCGGGTAGACGATACTAGTTCGGAAGAAAATTTTTGTGATCGAGTGAGCAATCAGATTGGATATTGCGTACGGATGATATATGTGCATCGTATGGGTTCAAGAAAAACAAATATTGAAAATTTGTAAAGGGAATCTATAAAATGATTTTGAATGTTGTAATTGGATATTATTGCTAAACAGGATATACAGGTGTATAAAAGCAATGGATATGTTGGGATTTTTGATTTCGGAAGATAAGTTTAAATTGCCCAAAAAAGGGTATGTGTTTAACATTTCTATATGAGATTTGATTGGGTTTTGGATCTAGCCACTTGGACTTTTGTTTTCTTTTTGAATTTGGGAGGTGTAGAGCCATTTTTGTAGTAGTACCGAGCTAGCCGCGCAAAGGAGACGCTGGCGAATTTTTTTTGGAAATTTAGGGAGTTAGAAAATTATTGAGAAAATTTTGATAATCTAAAATTTGAATTCGAATTTGAAATGATAAGCAATTGATATGGTTAGAGTGTCTTTGATAAAAAGATTTCTTTGGAAAGTTGTTGAAAACTATTTGGATTGAGAAATGGTTAATGGGTTAGCGATCATTCTTCCTAACTAGTAATTTCGGGGACGAAATTCTTTTAAGGGGGGAGGAATGTGACGACCCAGAATTTCTAAATATTTGAAATTGGAATATTTAATTAATTTTAAATATTCAAGGGTTAATTTTAACTTTAATTTCAAATATCAGTATTTATTGGATAATTAATTGTTGAATTTAATTATCGAAATTGGGTAAATTATTAAATCTGGGATTTTAAGCCGGATAACAATAATTTGAAGGCTCGTAAAATTCGTATTAATAATACTGGAAATAATAGAACTTTTAAAATTGAATTTAAAGATGTTTTGTTCATATTTTTTTAAAAAAATATCGTTTAAATTGAATTTAAAAATAGTCGTCCGAGGCACAGTCTCGGAATTTGACGAAACTAGTTCCATTGGATCCGTAATATTGATTTATTATCGGATTTCAAATTTCGTAGTTTTTGGGGCTATCGTGGGAACGTACGGGGTATAAACGTCTAAACAAAAAAATAAATCGATTTACTTTGAATATAGCTGTCTACCGAGTCAATTTCTGCTTGCCTTCCTCTACACGCCCCTTCTCTCCAATATATCCAGCCGCCCCTCTTTCCTTGTTTTTGAAAATCTATATTGAGAATTTAACTATAATATATTATTCGACTGGTCAGTCCATCACAGCACGGTTTCTTTTTCACATCATTTTTTTTATTGCTCGGTTGCTTCCTCAACACACCTTCCCCAAAACACGCTCCCTCACCTTCTTATTCCAGTCGAACGCTTCATAGTCAAAAAAAAGAAGACTTCCCCTCATCTTCAAAAATTAAACTGATAGCGGGACAAAAAAAAATATAATACGTTGATAGAAATCGCGACTCAATCGCGATTTTGTGAGTCGAGTAGGGGTGATGCGTTCGATTTCTTAGAGAGTTGGGGGGAGGGCACGCAAAGCGATGGGGAGGGTCGCCGCGAGTAGGCGAAGCAAGGGAAGTCGATGGAATAAGGAACGGTGAGCTCATTTGTTTGCTCGTTTCGAATCGGAGAGAGGGGTCGACGTTGTAGGGCTAAGCGTCCGAGATTTGGGGTCCATGGAGCGAATGTGGTGATTTAGGGCAGGCGTGCGTAGCAGGAGAGGTGCGAACACGCTCAGTTTGACTCGCGTGTGATAGGCGACCGATGCGACTTGGGAGCAAGGAGGACAACGCGAGTTCGAGGGTTTCCACGTTCGACTAACAGTAGCATTCGTGAAGGGGATTGGCAGCAACCTGGTTTCGTTCTCGAGTAAGGTAAAAACTGAACATCTTTAATTAGAAATTTTGTGTACATGTTGAGGTAGGATATTGAAATGGAATTTTAGATAGTTGAGAAGTTTTGTATTACACACATAAAAAAAAACAAAAAAAATTTTCTAAGCTAATCCCAATTTAATTTAAATTATATATAGGTAAAAATAGTAATATATATATATATATATATATGTAATTTTGGAAGAGGTAGGAATTTATGGAAAGGATAGATGTAAAAAAAAATCTGTAGCTTATTTTTTTTTAAATAGATAAGTAGTTCAAAAATAAAATAAGTATGCATTTAGTTTTCTAGTTTGTTTAAAAATATTGTATAGGGTGATTAATTTGTTTAATAAGTTGATGTAATTATTTTGTCATTACAAATATTTTAACTCGCTATTTGAATATGTAACTTGATTTCAAATGTTTAAATTTTAAACATTTCTTAAGTTTAAACTCATCGAGGGATTGCATATTTTTAATTTCACTTATCGGTACATTAATAACAAGGCAAATAACTGATTTGTTATTTACAGACGATATGTATTACTGTATATATAAGAATTTTGAAGTGTTGTAAGATTTATATATAAAAGTAATAGCCGTTAATATATATATAAATTATTCTAATACATATAGATTCACAGGAAATTGGTTTAAAATAAATTATGGGTGTAAATCCCACTTATTAGTTTAAAATGATTTATTGGTTTATTAAAAAATTATAAAATAAATAATAAATTGTGCAATTGGTCAAATATTAATAAAATCATAATATGTTTATTTAAGGTCAGAAATCGAGAAAACCAAGGCAATATTGGATCGGGTTGCAAAACAAATCAAAGGTGAGTCAATCTCACTCATTTGGTTGAAATTTAAATTTAAATAGTTAAATTTAAATATTTATTGAATGATTCTTTGGACTGATTGGATATGATAGTATATATAGTTGTATATATATATATATATCAATATATATATATTAGCATATGTATATATTGGAATTGTTGATTCCCGCATTATAGCGGATGAGACCATATGCGCCGCATAATAGGGGATGATATTTTATTTAAATCCCATATACCGCGATATTCCACCTTGAAGTGGAATTGGTATTGTGCTAACATCTGTGGATGCAAGGAAACAAGTTGAAGGGATCCAACTGGATTCCTCAAAATTATTTAATATTATGTGTTTTGAATATTTGATATCCTGTGATAACTTTATTGATAATTGATGTGTTAGACGATAGAGTCGGATTGAATACTTCAGTGTATTGAGTTATAAAAGTATATAGAACTGGATTTTTGAAAAGAAATCAAAGAGTAAAATTTTAAGAAAATAACTCTAGTGAATTCAAATAGAAATAAGAATGAATTGGAAAAAAATAATAAAATTGATTTCAAAATTCAAATAAACATGGGAAAAAAGGGGAAATTTGAATAAAATAAAGAAATAATGAAATTTAAATTTTACAAGAGATATTACTTAAAGTAATAAAGAGTTACTTAAAATTTAAGATGTAAATTTATTTAAAAGACGGAAAAGATTTCGGAAAAACCTAAAATTTGACATTTTTAGTTAAAGAGGATATTTAAGTATAATTAAAAAATAAAAATATGAAAGTTAATGTGTTTTGAAATAAATAAAGTAAATATGATAATTTATTTCAAAGTGAGATCTTGGAATTTATAAACTGGGATTTATAAAGTGAAATGAAATATCAGTGGATATTTTGAAAATAAATTCAAAGTGAGAATTTATAAAGGAATGTAAATATGTTTAGAAATAAATGGTAATTTATTTTAAAAAGATGTGGCGGAGAAGTGTATTTCTCGGGATAGCCAAGTACGTTTTCAAAGAAATTTTTAAAGAATTTAAAGTTTTGATGTTGTTCGAAAAGAATATTTTAGAAATTTATTATTTTAAAATGTTAAATTCGGAAGTAAGTATTTTACAAAACTATTATTATAGAAATTATATAAAAGTAACTTAGTATTATGTTTTAAATAGCAAATTTAGTTTATATTTACAAAGTGATTTTATTTCAAATATTATTAAAGTATATATATATATATTAAATAGAGTATTAAAGTAGTTTTAAATTTCAATATTATAAAGTATATTTTACAATAAAGTGCCTTTAAATTATTTTAAAATCTAAAGATATTTTGTACTTGGTGATTCAGTGGAAATAAATATTTTGGAAATGTTTTCCGTAAGAGGAAATTGCTTTGGAATTGTTTCAAAGGGGATTGGAAATAGAAATAATATCTTGTGAAGATATTTTGAAAAAAATAAATAATTTGGGAGAAATTATTTATTGATTGATGGATGATTGTGATTGTTAATTGATAGTTAAATAACCGACTATCATTATTGGGCAAATGCGCTGATCATTCCGAAGAGACTGGGATCGGGATTTATTTCCCGAAAACCACTTCGATCCGATTTGTACGTTTCGTAAAACGGGTTCGGAGTTGAAGATGGAGATACGAAGTGCAAGGAATAGTCGCTACTAATCCTGAGGATATTTCCAAAATGGATGTAGTAAGAATAGTGCCTTCGGTTCCGTTCGGACCCAGGACGGACTTGGATGGACGAATGCTTGCAAAAACATCGTCAGGTGGACGATGAGCATTCTAAGGGATATGTGCTGAAAAGGTATCGTTTAGCCTCGAGCCTCATCAACCGGGAATGACTGAAAATCAGGGGTTATGCAGCAAGGCTTCGTGGGTAGCACCCACTAGAGAGTAAGGTCATCCCTGTCTAGATGTCCCTTTATATTTCGGCTTAGTGTTGCGGTTCCTGATCCCAACCGTGGGATGATTTTACTTGGAATTATCCCGTAAGGGATGATTCCGGCCTTGTGTTGCAGGGGAGCGGGCGCACTCCTCAGTACTGTGATCTAGGCCACGTACTGTGTCAGGTGGTACCCAAATGCCTAGTCATTGTTGGAAATCCATTCTCCCTACGTGCCTTATACGAGTTTTGTTTGTATTACCCACGCTGTGGCAAGTATGCTGGAATTTAATAAATGTAACAATTTCGTCTATTTTATAAGTATTTGTAAATAGACACTATTATAATATCAGAGGAGTTTTATAAAAAGTGTTTTAGCTATCGTAAGGTAAAAAGCTGACATGTTTATTTGTGGCGTGGTCTTACGAGATGCTTTTGTTTCAAAAATGATTTTGGAAACTTTAATAATCAACTTGAGTGTGATTTTCTCACGCTGGTATTCCAGACTGACTCGGGTGTTATTTAACTGTAATGCTCGGGTCAGACCGAGTATTATAGGATATTGGATATGATGCTGTGGAGCTCTGGAGACGAGCTGGATGGCGATGCGTACTTCCGTATTTTTATTATTTGATTCTTGTTCCGCTGTGTATCTGGTTGTATGTTATTGATGTGTTGTACTCTGATGATGTATTCTGATGATGTGTATATATAAACAAATATAGTTTTCTTTTTGTGTAAAGATCTGTCAGTATATATTATAGTTTATTCCGCTGCGATGGTTAGATTCTGATGTTGTTTCCTATTTTCTCTTCTTCTACTCCTTCTTTTCATTTAAATGGTCCAATTTTTCGGGCACAAAAAATCACGGCCGTTACATGAGGTAAGATTCCTTGGACATATAAAATCGAAGGATGGGGTTTCAGTAGATCATGTAAAGGTTACGGCTGTTTTAAATTGGAAGCAACCACAAACTCCTATGGAAATTTATAGCTTCTTAGGTTTGGCAGGGTAGTATAGAAGATTCATTCAAGACCTCTCAAAGATTTCCCACCACTTAACCAAATGACAATGAAAGATGCCAAATTTATATAGACTCCTAAATGTGAAGTAGCATTCTAGGAACTCAAAATGAGGTAAATAACTGCTCTACTTCAAGCAATTATAAATGGAAACAATGGGTTAACCGTTTATACAGATGCTTGTGGAGAAGGAGTTGGTGCAATTTTGATGAAGGAAGGGAAGGTGATTGCTTATGTGGGCAGACAGGTGAGTGTTCGTGAGAAACATTATCCAGCACATGACTTAGAATTATTAGCAGCGGTGTTCGCATTAAAAATATGGAGGCACTATTTGCTGGGTAATAAGTTTTCATAGTTTATTGATCCTAATAAATAAAATTCCTATTTTAACTTGGTGAAAAGTTTGAGCTCTTTACGGATCATAATTTCTGAAAAATATTTTCACTCGGAAAGTTTTAAACATAAGGCGACAATGTTTGAATTTCATGCATCTTATTATCTAGATATTTTATATACACCCAGAAAAGCCAATGTAGTAGCTGATGCATTAAGTAGGACATATGCCGTTATTTCTTGTTTGGTAGTAACTCCAACACTTATGGAAAGAATTACCAACAAGCAAAAATAAGATCAATTCCTAAATAAACTTTTTAAAAATATATACAAAGGGGAGAAATCAAGCTTTGAAATATATAGCCATGGAGTATTGCAGTTGAATGGGCGAATTTTTGTTCCAGATGTGGAAAATCTTTGGCAGAATGTGTTAGCTGCATGTCACAAATCCAAACTTAGTATTCGTCTAGGAGTTAACAAAATGTATAAAGATATAAAGTATGTATTTCAGTGGAGAAGTAAGAAAAGAGAAATATCTGTTTATGCTAGCCGATGGATGAATTGTCAACAAGTCAAAAGGACTAATAGAAATTTTTAGGGTTACTTAAGTCGCTAGAGATTCTAGTTTGGAAGTGGGATCAAATATCAATGGATTTCATTGATGGCTTACCTTGAACGAGGAAAGGGAATGAAGGCATTTGGGTTATCATAGACCAATTAACTAAAGGTACATACTTCATTCCAATTTAGCCTACAAGGGCTGCTGCAAGCCTTGGAGATATATAGAAGGATATTGTACGATTGCATGGAGTTCCAAGAAGTATAATGAGAGATCGGGATCCAGTCTTTACTAGTCAGTTTTGAAGGCATTACAAACAGATTTGGGAACAAGGCTGAATATTAGCACTGCCTATCACCCTAAAACTGATGGACCAATGTAAAGGGTTAACCTTTCTAGAAGATCTTCTTAGGGCATATAATTTTTACTTTAGAGGCTCTAGGGAAAATCTTTTGCATTTAGTTGGGTTCTCTTATAACAACAGTTATCAAGCTAGTATTAGCATTGTAACACCCCGCATTTTTATATAATTAAATAAAATCAATTGAATTAACATAATTGCAAAACCGAATATAAATGTCAAATATATGCGTTTAAGAATTAAGAGTTACATAGATATATGCAAGCAATTAGTGTGTGGTTAATTGATGCATCAATCAATTAAAAGAGAAATTAATTAAGAGACATAGAGGCATCAATTAGTCAGAGAATATGCCACTTTTATAACATTACTTAATTATGGGATCTTCTAATAAAGGGAAATGTATGTGGAAAATAAATTAAATGACAACAAACATATATTAATTTATAATTGACGCAATTAATTAATAAATCAATTAAAGACATTAAGTAAGCGTTAATTAATAAAAGAGGGAAACTTATATGTCAATTAATTAGGTATGAATTGGCGGTTTAAGTATATACAACTAATAAATGTGTGATAGAGTAACGCATAGGAATTAATTTGGATATCAATTAAAATGAGAAAACATGTCAGTTAATTAATTGGCAATTAGTTGTGCGTTTTAAAAAGGGTGTCAATTAATCAAAAAATATGTCCTTGTTACAATAACTAGTAATGTAAATTAATTAGCTAGAAGAAACCGCCAGTTATAGGATTATTTGTTTCCAAGTTAAAAAGAAGAAGAAAAGAATTGAAATGCATACAAAAAAACAAACGGAGTAATTAAGTTTATGATGAAGGTAAGTTAATAAGAATAAATTAAAAATTATAACTTTTATATACAATCAATTAATAGAGGTATTAATTGACGTGTTCAAATAGGTAAGAAACTATAACATATAAGAATCAATTAATATTGGATATACATACATATATGTATGATCTAATTAATTGGATAATTAATGGGAGAATCTTATTTTGAAGAAAACATGAATTAATAGGCTCGTATAACAGAGGAATAAATGAATAACATTGGATAATTATACGTTATAAGCTAACGTAAACAAATAAATAAATGATGGTGAGGATTGTTTTTAGGGTTAATCGGATGGTTCACAGTTGTTCACTACACCTATAAATTGAACATAACTTAACCCTAACCCACACTATTTTCTCTAAATTAGCTGTTGTCATTTACAGCAAACTCCTCTTCTCTTCTCTCTCTTCCTTTCTCCTCTATCAAACAAATCTTTCCCCAAACAAAAAATAAAATTAAGCAAGGATATGCATACAAGAAAATCAGAGAATTGCGCAAACAAATCAGGGAATTTATAGCGAATTAAAAAAGGGGAAAAGCGGAGAAAAGCATAGCAAATTAAAAGGGATAGAGATTGAAGCTAAGGATGACATGTGAGTGGATTTAATTATATTTCTTTTATTTTTATGATATATTATCGTTATATTCCCACTAAATAATTTTATTCGGTATTTCAGTAATTAAACTTGTCAATTAGTTATGTTGAACTGTAAGAAATCCATAGTTATTTACATCTATTTTAAAGTTATAATTTAGTCTAAGTGCTAATTCCTTTTTATTCCCTTTTTAAGAGAATAATATAGTTAGAAAGAGAATTCGCGATTATAGATTAAAGTGGGAGAAGTACTAGATTTTATGAAATTAGATGAAAAATAAGACAAATTGAAATAAAGCTAGAAAAATGGAATTTTGCAGTAAATTATGCTAAAACGAGAATAATAAATATAATAACTTGATTTGAAAGTAAGTAATAGATTAATTAGTTGGTTTAGAAAATATGATACATTTCTGTAATTTAATATTTAATAGATAATGATAAACGTCACTACAAGAATAAAAGAAAGAAAAAGGGAACTAGTGTAAAATAGTGAAATCGCTGTATTTTACACTATCACAAAATAATAAAAGAAATATCTTGCAGTTATGAATTATTGTTTATAGTATTATTAGTATTAAAATATGGAAATGGATTTTTAGTATAGTTTTCATCACCAACCAAATAAAATAGAATTACATCATAGAATAGTAGAAAATAAAGTAAAGTATGAAAGGAATCAAGTAAATTATTAGATAAAAATTAGAAGCTGTAAACGATAATGAACCTGGATCTGCATTTACTGCGCAGACTATATAATAAGAGAGTTATTATGATAAGTAAAGTATACAATATAAGGGAATCAAAGAGAATTCTATATCATAATAAAATAAGACAAGCAAGAATAGAGAAGAGGCACTTGTAATTATATATAGATTATAAAAGAATATAAAAGTGACAATTACAAGTAAAATTATAACAGAGGTTATAATTAAGTTAAAAGAACAGAAAGGCATATTTTGAGACTTAGAATAAATAAGCAATGATAGCAAGGATGATAGTAGAGCTTATTTAAAACAATTTATATTAAGTTAATAAGCAAATAGAACAAAAATAATAGAAGATGCTTATTTAATAAACATAAGACCTAAATTGAGTTAATAAGCAAGGCAATAGAAGTGGTAATACCAATAGCATTCCCGATTAGATCAATGGTGGTCTCACAATATCCACAAGTGAGATGAGGGCAAGAATATGCTAATTAGGATAAATAAGTAACCAACAGAATAAGAAAAGTAAACTAAACGCAAAATAAAAGATTAGACTTAGGGTCTAATAAAAGAGTAAGATGCGTTTGGAGCAGCCCAAAGGATGAAGAGTAACGAAGTAATTCATCACAGATTTCAGCAAAGAAGAAGCATGTCCAACTTAGTTATTTTGGGCTATAAGGAAGTATGAGACTTCAATGGGACTTGAGGATACTCTAGGATGGCCCTCTTGGTAGGCCTAACGAAGCTACATCTTTGGAGGCAGGTCTGTAGGTGTTCCATTAAGAGAGTATGCCTTGGCTGCTTTTTACATGGCAGGACCATTGTACGCAGTCAGAAGGGGTTGATGTTCGGAGTAGGATATTCGTATGTCCTAGTACTTGCAAGTAAGTTTAGTGGGCATGACCCAAAAGGATAGTCGCATGCAGATATTGGCCAGCATCAAAACCAAGAGTGAGTTCGGGAAAGACTAGAGTTAAAACCAAAAATCCAATGATTCTTTCACTATCGAGACATTGGATGAGGGGCACCGCCAATTGGATATTAGATTGTTTGCAGTGGGGCATGACCACTTAACTCTTTAGAGGTCTTTCGATTAGTTGAGGAGTGGCTGTGTGGGGCCATAGCCACGATGAGAAAAGAGACAGACCAACTAGAATATCTATATTGTAGGCCTAACGAAGCTGTTTTTTAAAGATATAGAAAATCCCCGACTGAGTTCCGTATAAGGTAGACCTTATTGGCAGGATTCAGAGAGTAGACAAAATGACTACGTATAGTCTTCAATGTAGGCACTAGGTGGTACATTGTGGATGTCCGAGCATTAGTACATACTAGTGCGGATGTAGTTTTACGTTTTCATAGTAAATGATGGAACATCTGTATTGTAGGCCTCACAAAGCTGTCCTTTACAGATGTAGTTACAGAACGCTCTCCAAGCAAGAAGAATGAGTCCTTTTCGTGGAGGATACGGAAGGTACTACGGGTAGTACTTAGGACCGATGCAGTCATTGGGTATATAGCTACATATATATAGTTATTAGGTTTTAATCTACTAAGGAGTAAATGTGTACGATTCATGCGTAGGGGTGAGTGTAACATCCCGATTTTCCATACCAGAAAAATCGAAAACATTAGTGTTAAAGAAGAAGAGGTAGAAGAAGAGAAAATAGAAAATCAACATCAGAATCTAACCATCGCAACAGAATAAACTATAATATATAAATACAGATCTTTACTCAACAAAAGTTATATCTGTTTTATACAATATATCATCAGAGTACATTACAACAACATCAGAGTTCCATATATATACATACAACAGGACACACAGCGGAATAATACCAATCAAATACGGAGATACGTATCACCATCTAGCTCGTCTCCTGAGCTCTACAGCATCTATCCTGTAATCTATAATACTCGGTCTAACCCGAGCATTATAGTTAAATAACACCCGAGTCAGTCTGGAATACTAGCGTGAGAAAATCACACTCAAATTGATTATTAAAGTTTCAAAACTCCTTTTTAAAACAAAAGCATCTCATAAGATCACGCCACAAATAAACATGTCGGGTTTTTACCTTACGATAGCTAAAACACTTTTTATCAAAATCCTCTGATATTATAATAGTGTCTATTCACAAGTACTTATTAAATAGCCGAAATTGTTACATTATTAAATTCCAGCATACTAGCCCCAACATGGGTAATACAAAAAAACTCATACAAGGCGCGTAGGGAGAATGGATTTCCCACGAATGACTAGGCACTGGGGTACAACCTGTCACAGTACGTGGACTAGATCACAGTACCGAGGAGTACGCCCGCTCCCCTGCAATACAAGGCCGGAATCATCCCTTACTGGATAATTCCAAATAAGATCAGCCCACGGTTGGGATCAGAAATCGCAACACTAAGCC
Source organism: Allium fistulosum (assembly GCA_030737815.1). Taxonomy (NCBI): domain Eukaryota; kingdom Viridiplantae; phylum Streptophyta; class Magnoliopsida; order Asparagales; family Amaryllidaceae; genus Allium; species Allium fistulosum. Next base: position 134,897,076 of record CM060904.1, read on the forward strand.
GAAATATAAAGGGACATCTAGACAGGGATGACCTTACTCTCCAGTGGGTGCTACCCACGAAGCCTTGCTGCATAACCCCTGATTCTTAGTCATTCCCGGTTGATGAGGTTCGAGGATAAACGATACCTTTTTAGAACATATCCCTTAGAATGCCCATCGTCCACTTGATGATTTTTCGTAAGCATTCGTCCATACAAGTCCGTCCCGGGTTCGAACGGAACCGAAGGCACTATTCCTACTACATCCGTTTTGGAAATATCCTCAGGATTAGTAGCGACTAGCCTTTGCACTTCACTGCTCCCTCTTCGACTCCGAACACGTTTCACGAAACGTACAAACCGGATCGAAGTGGTTTTCGGGAAATAAATCCCGGTCTCTTCGAAACGATCAACGCAATTGGCCAATATTGATAGTCGGTTATTTAACTATCAATTTACATTCACAAACATCCATCAATAAATAATTTCCCCCAAATTACTTATTATTCCCAATATCTTTACCAGATATAAATCCCATTTTCAAATCCATTTGAAAATTTTACACATCTTTCTTTACGGAAATAAATGTCCCAATCTTTTCTATTTCCCTTGAAATACCAGGTACAACACTTAAGTTTTTAAAAATTATTTTTGAATACTATTATGTAAAAACATGCTTTAGATAAACATTCAAAATAATTTAAAAATTCTTTATTGAAAAATATACCTTAACATTTAAATTAAAAACTACTTTAAAATTTAATGAAAAATAATACTTTAGAATTATTTAAAAATAAGGCTACTTTATAAAATATAAACTAGGTTTTCTTTTTAAACAAAACATTAAATCACCTTTAAATACGATAATAGATTTGAAACAAATTTTCTTTAGAACTTAAACATTTTACAACAATAAGTTTTATAAAATATGTTTGCTTTTCAAAAACAACATTAAAACCTTTATCTTGGATTTAAAAATTTACTTTGAAAATGCACTTGGCATCCAGGGAAATATACTTCTCTTCACATTCCTTAAAAAATAAATCACTGTTTATTTTTAAACAAATTCCTCATTTCCTTTAAATAAATTCCCATCTTGAATTTATTCTTCCCACAAATATCCTCTGATATATCACTTTGCTTTTATAAACCCTGTTTATAAATTCCATAGTCACATTCTCCATTAAACCCCTGGTTTCTCACATTTAAATCAATTTCCCAAATTGATTTTCAATCTAATCCATTTATTTCAAAAATCCTTTAACTTCATATTTTAAACTCTTAATTATAATTTAAAATACTTTTTAACTGAAATACCAATTTTAGATTTCCCAAATTGCCTTTTAAATTTAAACTTTAAATTTTTAAAAGAATTCTTTATTCCTTTTTAAATAATAACACTCGAATTTTAGAATTCATTAATTATTGTTTATCGAAGTCTTTTTCATACTCGACGTTATTCATCCGATTAAATATCACTTCCATTTCTTTACAATTCCTTCTTACTTTGTTTCAATTTTTGATAACTATCTCGCTTACAAAAAAATTCACTTCTTTTATTTTCTTTTTCAAAAATCCAATTTATATATTTTAGGTAACCCATTATATTCAAATATTCAATTACACAAATTGCATTCAATATTCCAGCATAATTTATCAGAGAATATCAAACTATCACAACAGAGGATATTAAATAATATAAATGAATGTTGAGAGGTCCAGTTGGATCCCTCCAACCTGTTTTTCCTGCATCCACAGACGTTAGCACAGTATAAATACCAATTCCACTTCAAGGTGGAATATCGCGGTATATGGGATTAAATAAATATCATCCGCTATTATGCGGCGCATAGGGTCTCATCCGCTATATAATACAGGAAATCAACATCTCCAATATATACATATTCCAATATATATATATTGGTATATATACTACTATATATACGAGTACATATGCACGCCCAGGTGGGCCTGTATTTAACCACTATGTGCACGCCTTTTTATTTGCACTTGTAAAAGTATATTAAACAGTAGCATCCACACATTTGAATGCCGCCTAGGAAGAAACCGCTATTTTTTCGTTCAGACTACAATAACTTATTCATACTAACTCGGAATCAGGAAAAACTTCCACTGATGAACTCCTATCTAAATTATAGACAATATGTTACACTCAGATACTTCATCTTGTGAACGCACAGTGTAGTTCTTCTAGGGGACTGACAGTTTACTTAGAAAATAACATGGCACAACATCCTTATATTTGAACTCCGCCTTGGGCAGAAGCCGCTATTTTTTATATTCAAACTACTATATTTTCTTCATACTAACTCGGAATCCGGCGAGACTTCGATAGATTAATCCCACCAAAATTACGGACAATATGGAACACTCGGATATTTCATCATATGAACGCACAATGTAGTTCTCCATGGGGACTGACAGTTGTACTTGGAAAATAACAGGCTACCACGTCCCCATATTTGAACTCCGCCTAGTACAGAAGCTGCTATTTTTTTGTTCAAACTGCAATAACTTCTTCATACTAATTCAGAATCCAGTGAGACTTCGACTTATTAACTCTCACCTAAATTACGGACAATATAGAACACTCGGATACGGCCCGTTTGACAAACAAAAGGAAAAGGACTTTTGCTTATTTCAAAAGTCCTTTTGCTTTTAGAAAGTAAAAAAGCAAAAAAAATATTTGGAAAACTTTTGACTTATAAGTCAAAATTGAAAAAAAAGTTCAAAATTCAAAATTGAAAATTTTGAAATCTTAAATGGTAAAATTTTAGAATTCAAATTTTGAAGTTCGAAATTTTAAAGTTCAAAATTTGAAAATTTTAACTTTTAAAAATTCGATATTTTAAAGATCAATGTTTTGAAGTTTGAAATTTTAAAGTTAAAAATTTTGAAGTTTGAAATTTTAAAATTCGAAATTTGAAATTTTAAAATTTGAAATTTTGAAATACGAAATTTGAAATTTTGAAATCAATTTTGAAAATTTGAAATTTGAAATTTCAATTTGAAAATTTTGAAAATTGAATTTTGAAATTTTTAATTTTTGAAAATTTTGAAATTTTAAAATTTGAATTTGTGAAATTTTGAAATTTGAAATTTTAATTTGAAAATTTAAATTTGGAATTTGAATTTTTAAAGTTCGAAATTTTGAAATTTCAAATTTTAAAATTAAAAATTAAAAATTTTGAAGTTTGAAATTTTGAAATTAAATATTTTGATTTTTGAAATTTGAATTTTGAAAATTTGAAATTTTGGAATTTGAAATTTTGAAATTTGAATTTTGAAAATTTGAAATTTGGATTTGTGAAATTTTGAAATTAGAAACTAAAATTCTAAAAAATTTTGAAATTTGAAATTTTGAAATTGAAATTTGAATTTAAAAATTTTGAAATGTGGAAATTTTGAATTTTGAAATTTTGAATTTTAAAAATTTGAAATTTGAAATTTAAAAAAGTTTCAATTTGAAATTTTGAAATACATTTTTTAGAATTTTTTTATATAAAAAATCGACTTATGTAAGTCGAAAAGCAAAAAAAAATTGCTTTTGCAATAAGTTGAAAATTGACTTTTAAAAGTCGGTAGATTTTGTTTATCCTTATTGGAATTTTAACTTTTGCATTTTATAAGCAAAAAAGCAACTTATTTATTGCCATCCAAACGACACATTAGAAAATAACAGCATACCACATCCCCATATTTGAACTCCGCCTAGTGCAGAAGCCACTATTTTTTCTTCAGACTGCAATATTTTCTTCATACTAACTCGGAATCCGGCGATACTTCGACCGATTAACTCCTACCTAAATTACGGACAATATGAAACACTCGGATACTTCGTCTTGTGTACGTACATTGTAGTTCTCCATGGGGAATGACAGTTGTACTTAGAAAATAATATGCTATCACATGCCAATATTTGAACACCGCCTAATGCAGAAGCCGCTATTTTTTTGTTCAGACTGTAATAACTTCTTCATATTAACTTGAAACCTGACCAAACTTCGACCGATGGACTACCATCTAAATTACAAACGATATGATACACTCGGATACTTCATCTTGTGAACGCACACTATAGTTCTCCATGGGGACTGATGTAACGACCCCAGATTTAAATTCATTTAAATCGATAATTTATTGAATTTTTGAATAAAAAATTGTAAAATTAAATTGATAAAATGGAGCGAGTTTCCCCGGATTCAAGTATATTCTGTATGAATCATTTCAATTTAAAATATTGTAAATATATAGATATATATTTTGACTTGAATTTAAAGTGTAAGTAAATGGTTTTAAAAATAAATATAGAGTTAAATAATAATAGAATGTCTTTACAAATGAATTGATATTTTTAAATAGAAATTGTCATTCCAAATTACTTATAAATATATATACAAATATAATAGTATGGTTAAAACATAAGTATAATCACATAAGTCGAAAATTTATAACATAACTAGAACAACTTTTATAATATGTTTATAAAACAAAAGAAGATCAAAATCAAAGCCCTGTTTTCAAGTGCAATCTGGAAATTTAAAAGCATCACAGAATTAAAGTTTTTTTTTTGAAGGCAAAACAAATGAAGTTTGTAAAAGAAGCACACCAAAACAAATCTCTCAGCCGAAATGCAAAGCTTGTTAAACAAGACTTAGGCAAGTATAAGAAAAATATGAGATAAGTATAAAATGAGGACATCAGGTACAAACAACATTAAATGCTCTTATTCTTGGCAGCCAACAAAATCTATACGATTGTATACAAATTCCTATCAGCCACCAAAGTAATGTTTCAGCCTACAAAACTAAGTAAAAATCTCTGGTATGTTGTACAAAACAATATAATTACCCTGTACAACTCATTTTCTTGTATCAAACTCCTTCTTTTAGCAAGCTTTCTTCATTTCAAATTCGTTCATTTCAAAACTGAGATAGTATCACTTTATAAACAAACAAACTTCAACCTGAAGCAACTCAATTTAAACATCAACAACAATACAAATCAGAGGATTAAAGATCAAGGAAGCTTCAACTTGTAATTTCTCAGGCTGTTTCAAATATTGGAGCAGGCTCTGTTCATCAAAATGAAAGGTGAGCAACTCTTATTTTTCGAAGTTTAACTGTTTTGATATCTTGATGATTGTGAGTAACATTTTATGTTAAATCAACTTAAATAAATATAGCTGCTTAATTGTTTCCTGTGATGATCCTGTTTGTGTGGATGTATATGATGTAATGCTCTATATATATATATGGCTGTCTGTTTATGCTCTGGAAAACAACCCTGTGATAAAAGCTTGAAGCTCAGGCTTAAAATAAAATCAACCAGCATAATTCAATTGTTATTTGTATTTAGTATTCAAACAAACCTGTCTGTTTAAATCATGACTTTGAGTTTAAATTTATTTAAGTGAATCAAAAATTTGATCTTGCTCTGGAAAACACAAAGAAGGACAGGGAAGCTCAAGTTGTAAAAATTTAAACTTTTAAATTCATCGATCCAGGTATATAAACTGAATCAGTAACTAAAGACTTGATTTTTAAAATAGATATCATAATTTTTAGCATTGTATTTAAGGAGCAGTTTTGAGTAGAACAAAAATGGGTTTTTGTCGATTTCTCGGTGATCAAGTTGACCGGAATACTTGGCGTTCACTGTGGTGGGGGAGGATTGCACGGAGAGGCAGGGAAAAATGGGCGAAGGCGTTGTAGTTCATCGTAGGGGAAACGGCGACGAGATTTATTTTATAAACCTAGTTTTAGTGGTGATTACGTTTTGGTCTCGTTCGAATGCCACAGGGCATCGAGTGCAACCAGAGTTTGGGATTTCGTAGAGGGACTGTAGGCGAAGCTGTAGCCGGAGGCGCTAGGGTTCAGGCGATCGGAGTTTCGTGTGCGAGGCGTTTCTAGGTTGTGCTGTGGTTCCAGACTTGTTCCAGGTCCTGATTTTGAACTCGAAATTGATTCGAGCATTTGAGTGAAGATCTGTTGATCGAGATGTGAGGTTGAGCGATGTCTTGAGAAGATCATCGTGGAGGATCTGACATGGCGGCAGTGCTTGTGCAGGTGCACAACGATGAGGAGGTGTCAGTGTGTGTTGGGTATCAGAGGGAAATGGTTCTCGAGATATATGCGTGAGTGACTCGGGAAGAACTCGAGTATTTCGAGAGTATTACTCGAAGCAGGGTCGAAAACTCGAAGTAGCGTGGTATTTTTTTTCAGATCGAAAATGTTAAGTGTTTGCGTGGAATGGTGGCTCGGGAAAATCTCGAGTAAGACGCGAGCGGGTCTCGAAGCAAAGGGGGTCAGGACTCGGAGCAGGATGGGTTAAGTCGAGAGACAGAGGATGTTTCCAGTTTTTAATAATTTGATTTTTCCAGGTTTAAGATTTAAGTTTAAAAACTCAACAAGATTTGAAATAATGTTTTAAAATCAAGATAAATGATTGGATTCAAAATTTCTTGAATTCAAATTTGGAAAAGTAAATAAATTAATTAGTTAATGGATTATAAGTCCAGATTGGATAATTCTTAAGAAACAATTTAATATAAGATAATTTAACCAACTATACGATTTGTTGTTGGGATCTGTTGATTTACTTTGAATATCTGGATTTTAATGGCTATATGGTGATATTCTCTGTGATTTATCTGTTCGGATTTTGTATGGTTTATTTGTGATAAGTGCTTTATGAATAAAACATAGTTAAAATTGATTAATTAAATGATTAAAGGATAATTAATCAGGATGATTTGTAATTAATTAATGTTGATTAACCAGGATTAGTAATTTATTCATAAGTAATAAATGATTTAAATTAATCAGATAAATTCTTTGATCTTACTTATGAATGTTTGGATTCTGTTGAATGATAGGAATTGTTTGATATCCCTGATATATGATGCTTTGTGATACGTCCTGATGTATGTCATGATCTGTGATTTCTGTTTCTGTGATATATTGTTATATTAATATGAAACCCCTTGACCCGTAAACGACATTTGAATTTCGATGCGACAGGGAGTCGGATTTCAGTTGGTTATCCGAAACCCACATCGAATTGTAATGATGAATCTTTGTGACCGATAAATTTATTTTATCTATGAATCTGTGAATGAAGATAAGCGTTATGGGTTATACCGCTTATCGATATATCTGTGATGATTGATGTTGCACTATTGTGTGAAACCCCTGGACTACACTCTTACACACACAAAAATGGATTTCACGTGGAAATCGGTTAAATCACAGATAAATTAAATTTGATGTTTTTGAAATGGAAATTTTAATTTCAATTGATTTTGAAATTAGAAATTTGGGTTTAATATGAAAAGCTTTTGAAATGGAATTTCAAAGATAAAAGTTATTTTGAATAACTTAATCGAGTTTTGAAAATTTAAATAATTTGATTTAAATTTGAATTCAAGTTTGAAATTGAATTCTATGATTTGAAACTAGGGATATAAAAGGTTGTACAAGTTATATATGGGTTAAACCATTTTTGATTTCGAAATTTGAATTTAATTCAAGGGTTTTAACTCGTGTAAATATAACTGGATTTTTATGAAACGAAACTATTTGTTTTCAAATAGTAAAAGCTTTCACATAAGTAATGAACTTCCAAATTTGTGTTGAAAGAATTTCAAGTTTGAAATAGAATTGAAATGTTTTGAAAACTATGAAATGAGTCTTTGATTTCAAAGACCGGATGAATTAATTTAACTTGAAATGGAATTATTTTGAAAGGCTATGAATGAATCTTGGAAACGAGTTTTGAAAGCTATAAGTTAAATCTTGACTTAAAGATTTAACGAGTTAATCCAAGTGAAATGGAAATTGTTTTGAAATCCATGAATGAATCTTTGGGAACGGGGTGAACTTTGTGAATTGAATCTTTTTGTTTAAAAGATTAAAAGTGTGGAAATTGTTTAAACCATTGAAGGTTTTTGAAATGAATCTTTTTGTTTAAAAGATTGGAAATGGTAATTTGCTTTTACCATTCGAATGAAAAGTTTTGGGCTTTAAGCTGTGATTTAACTGAGACCCCAGTATCCATATGATTTTTTTTATTGCGCTCGTTATTCGGTTTAGCCGGGAGAGGACCTTTGTGTCGTATAACCCATTCCGAATAATGGTACGACGATATGGATAGCATTTGAAGACCGGTGGTGAAGACCGGATATTTTTGAAAACGGAAGGATTACCGTCGAGTTACTCTGCATCGGCTGATCCCCGATATAGAGGTTTTATCACCCTTAGTGACGGGAAGTCCGGACGTGATTGGAAATTATCCGGATTTGCAAGGGCTTCGTGAGAAGTGCCTTCGGTTCTGTTCGAACCCGGAACAGACTTGTACGGATGTGTGTCTGACGTTACACTTTGAGATGTAAAGCTGGTTTCTATCAAATACATTTCTGTTGGTGGCGGAGAATTTATTCTCTTAGCTTAACACCCTTCTCTGAGACGTACGAGCTTAGAGGTTATGTAGTTGATGGTTACTAGTGATACATTCCCAATTTGGTAATGTGGCATACGAAGTGCTGCTGATCATTTGTTGATCAAAGCGTGGCTTTGTGAAAAAGCGTGGCTTTGTGAAAAAGCGTGGCTTTGTGAAAAAGCGTAGCTTTGTGGACGAGACTTCGTCGAGCCTCACAACCCGGTAATGGTCGAAACAGGAATGTTGCGACAAAGGTTTGTAGGGGTAGCGCCCCTAGGGTATGTCATTTCCTTCTGGATAAAGGGTGGTATCATGGTATGGAGCCCAGATACTTAACTCGTGTGGACACGGTAATTTATTACTGTATGATGTTGCTTTGTTGGTTTTCGGGATCCCGGGATAAAGGTCGGTAACGACCGGGGGATGACATAGCTCGTGTGTTAGTTACCTAGTTACAGCTTGGTTAAAGCGTGAGGTAGCGTCGGCCTTTTGTTTGCAGAGATCCGGTTAGGATCCGGGGCGTCTTTCCAGAGGCGTTTCTATTTCGGTAAGGAAGTTCCTTAGCCTGATCATTTGTTGGAAATCCAAAGAAACAATACGAACCCTGTACGGTTTTAGTTGTATTACCTGCTATGGAATGTGGCGGTAACCTGCCATTGAACATAGTAGCTATAGTAGGCATACAATAATGGTTGTATGCTGGCTAAGATTGATATTATACTTTCGAAATGTTTTTCTACACTATGCACTAATGATAATAATATCGAATGATTTTGCGTAGTAAGCATGTTTGATTATCATAAGAAGAAATCTCCTCCAATTCTGCGTTTGCATTGTGTGTGTGGTGGGAGGTCTTATGGTAGTTTCATTTTCCAAAAGCATTGCGGATCTCAATGTTTAAAATCCTTTTGTTGTTGTTTAAAGATAAACTGTTTTTGTTGCTCACACCAGTCCCATGACTGATCCGGAGTTTATTGTTTCCTTCCTAAACTCTGGGTGCCCACCATTTTCCACACGGGCAGTCTAGAGTTAGGTTTATCAGATATTCAGGTTTAGTAGATTATCTGGAGCTAGTTCAGTTCTTGGAGTTCATGGACTGACGTTGCTTATCTTGGAGCATTCTATTGGAGATATTCTATCCACTGCTGGTGTTATCGTTTTCTTTTCCGCTGCTATTTGTTGTATCATATCTCTGATGTATATTGATATTCATTGTATCACTCTGTTGTATCAGATATTGTATATCAATGTATTATTCATTTCTTCCGCTGTGTTGTTATACTTAATGGTGTTTTAGCTCCGGCGAATCGGATTTGAACGGTCGAATCTGCGGCATTCTAGTACAATACGAAGTACGGATGTTGATTTTCGAACGCGAAAATCCGGAGTCGTTACAAGTGGTATCAGAGCTAAGGTTGAACTTTAGCTCAGGAGTATAACCCATTAAGTAACTCATTAGAGATAGGGTGAAGTATACCCTAGAATGAGTAATTCTCATATATCCGTCCGTAAGCCTCAGTAAATTCTCTTGCTATCCACTGATAATGAGTATGAGTGCAAGAAGAGGATGAGATAGGGGACATTAGAATACGACTATAAATGGTCGATACCCTGTAACAATGAGGAATCAATCTTTTCTCTATCAATCTCTTTTGTTCGTCATCTTTTTCTCAATTCTTCGATAATTTCTGGTAGATCCAGGAAAAAATTCGATATATGAATATGGGACATAAACTCCGGATAAGCCAAAATTGTTTGTTTGGATGAATTGTTTGCATTGGTTGCTATGGTTGATAGGTATATTTTAGTTTTAAACTAAAAAGTTTGAAATCGTATCCATCTATCTATCTATTCCTTGGGTCCGGATATGTTCTACGAATAGTTAGTTATCCCTTTTGAACTAACCGATGCCACTGCATATTTCGTAAATCTGGATAACCCGAGTATCTTCTGAAGTGTTAAAACAGATTCGTTCTCGTATCTGATTTTGATATTCTGATTTGGTGAGCCAAATGCAGAATAAATGTTCAGTTTGATTAGATGAAACATTCTTCATCTGTCTTTGTTTTCGTGCCTGCGAATTTCGAGGACGAAATTCTTTTAAGGGGGAAGTTTGTAACGACCCCAGATTTAAATTCATTTAAATCGATAATTTATTGAATTTTTGAATAAAAAATTGTAAAATTAAATTGATAAAATGGAGCGAGTTTCCCCGGATTCAAGTATATTCTGTATGAATCATTTCAATTTAAAATATTGTAAATATATAGATATATATTTTGACTTGAATTTAAAGTGTAAGTAAATGGTTTTAAAAATAAATATAGAGTTAAATAATAATAGAATGTCTTTACAAATGAATTGATATTTTTAAATAGAAATTGTCATTCCAAATTACTTATAAATATATATACAAATATAATAGTATGGTTAAAACATAAGTATAATCACATAAGTCGAAAATTTATAACATAACTAGAACAACTTTTATAATATGTTTATAAAACAAAAGAAGATCAAAATCAAAGCCCTGTTTTCAAGTGCAATCTGGAAATTTAAAAGCATCACAGAATTAAAGTTTTTTTTTTGAAGGCAAAACAAATGAAGTTTGTAAAAGAAGCACACCAAAACAAATCTCTCAGCCGAAATGCAAAGCTTGTTAAACAAGACTTAGGCAAGTATAAGAAAAATATGAGATAAGTATAAAATGAGGACATCAGGTACAACCAACATTAAATGCTCTTATTCTTGGCAGCCAACAAAATCTATACGATTGTATACAAATTCCTATCAGCCACCAAAGTAATGTTTCAGCCTACAAAACTAAGTAAAAATCTCTGGTATGTTGTACAAAACAATATAATTACCCTGTACAACTCATTTTCTTGTATCAAACTCCTTCTTTTAGCAAGCTTTCTTCATTTCAAATTCGTTCATTTCAAAACTGAGATAGTATCACTTTATAAACAAACAAACTTCAACCTGAAGCAACTCAATTTAAACATCAACAACAATACAAATCAGAGGATTAAAGATCAAGGAAGCTTCAACTTGTAATTTCTCAGGCTGTTTCAAATATTGGAGCAGGCTCTGTTCATCAAAATGAAAGGTGAGCAACTCTTATTTTTCGAAGTTTAACTGTTTTGATATCTTGATGATTGTGAGTAACATTTTATGTTAAATCAACTTAAATAAATATAGCTGCTTGATTGTTTCCTGTGATGATCCTGTTTGTGTGGATGTATATGATGTAATGCTCTATATATATATATGGCTGTCTGTTTATGCTCTGGAAAACAACCCTGTGATAAAAGCTTGAAGCTCAGGCTTAAAATAAAATCAACCAGCATAATTCAATTGTTATTTGTATTTAGTATTCAAACAAACCTGTCTGTTTAAATCATGACTTTGAGTTTAAATTTATTTAAGTGAATCAAAAATTTGATCTTGCTCTGGAAAACACAAAGAAGGACAGGGAAGCTCAAGTTGTAAAAATTTAAACTTTTAAATTCATCGATCCAGGTATATAAACTGAATCAGTAACTAAAGACTTGATTTTTAAAATAGATATCATAATTTTTAGCATTGTATTTAAGGAGCAGTTTTGAGTAGAACAAAAATGGGTTTTTGTCGATTTCTCGGTGATCAAGTTGACCGGAATACTTGGCGTTCACTGTGGTGGGGGAGGATTGCACGGAGAGGCAGGGAAAAATGGGCGAAGGCGTTGTAGTTCATCGTAGGGGAAACGGCGACGAGATTTATTTTATAAACCTAGTTTTAGTGGTGATTACGTTTTGGTCTCGTTCGAATGCCACAGGGCATCGAGTGCAACCGGAGTTTGGGATTTCGTAGAGGGACTGTAGGCGAAGTTGTAGCCGGAGGCACTAGGGTTCAGGCGATCGGAGTTTCGTGTGCGAGGCGTTTCTAGGTTGTGCTGTGGTTCCAGACTTGTTCCAGGTCCTGATTTTGAACTCGAAATTGATTCGAGCATTTGAGTGAAGATCTGTTGATCGAGATGTGAGGTTGAGCGATGTCTTGAGAAGATCATCGTGGAGGATCTAACATGGCGGCAGTGCTTGTGCAGGTGCACAGCGATGAGGAGGTGTCAGTGTGTGTTGGGTATCACAGGGAAATGGTTCTCGAGATATATGCGTGAGTGACTCGGGAAGAACTCGAGTATTTCGAGAGTATTACTCGAAGCAGGGTCGAAAACTCGAAGTAGCGTGGTATTTTTTTTCAGATCGAAAATGTTAAGTGTTTGCGTGGAATGGTGGCTCGGGAAAATCTCGAGTAAGACGCGAGCGGGTCTCGAAGCAAAGGGGGTCAGGACTCGGAGCAGGATGGGTTAAGTCGAGAGACAGAGGATGTTTCCAGTTTTTAATAATTTGATTTTTCCAGGTTTAAGATTTAAGTTTAAAAACTCAACAAGATTTGAAATAATGTTTTAAAATCAAGATAAATGATTGGATTCAAAATTTCTTGAATTCAAATTTGGAAAAGTAAATAAATTAATTAGTTAATGGATTATAAGTCCAGATTGGATAATTCTTAAGAAACAATTTAATATAAGATAATTTAACCAACTATACGATTTGTTGTTGGGATCTGTTGATTTACTTTGAATATCTGGATTTTAATGGCTATATGGTGATATTCTCTGTGATTTATCTGTTCGGATTTTGTATGGTTTATTTGTGATAAGTGCTTTATGAATAAAACATAGTTAAAATTGATTAATTAAATGATTAAAGGATAATTAATCAGGATGATTTGTAATTAATTAATGTTGATTAACCAGGATTAGTAATTTATTCATAAGTAATAAATGATTTAAATTAATCAGATAAATTCTTTGATCTTACTTATGAATGTTTGGATTCTGTTGAATGATAGGAATTGTTTGATATCCCTGATATATGATGCTTTGTGATACGTCCTGATGTATGTCATGATCTGTGATTTCTGTTTCTGTGATATATTGTTATATTAATATGAAACCCCTTGACCCGTAAACGACATTTGAATTTCGATGCGATAGGGAGTCGGATTTCAGTTGGTTATCCGAAACCCACATCGAATTGTAATGATGAATCTTTGTGACCGATAAATTTATTTTATCTATGAATCTGTGAATGAAGATAAGCGTTATGGGTTATACCGCTTATCGATATATCTGTGATGATTGATGTTGCACTATTGTGTGAAACCCCTGGACTACACTCTTACACACACAAAAATGGATTTCACGTGGAAATCGGTTAAATCACAGATAAATTAAATTTGATGTTTTTGAAATGGAAATTTTAATTTCAATTGATTTTGAAATTAGAAATTTGGGTTTAATATGAAAAGCTTTTGAAATGGAATTTCAAAGATAAAAGTTATTTTGAATAACTTAATCGAGTTTTGAAAATTTAAATAATTTGATTTAAATTTGAATTCAAGTTTGAAATTGAATTCTATGATTTGAAACTAGGGATATAAAAGGTTGTACAAGTTATATATGGGTTAAACCATTTTTGATTTCGAAATTTGAATTTAATTCAAGGGTTTTAACTCGTGTAAATATAACTGGATTTTTATGAAACGAAACTATTTGTTTTCAAATAGTAAAAGCTTTCACATAAGTAATGAACTTCCAAATTTGTGTTGAAAGAATTTCAAGTTTGAAATAGAATTGAAATGTTTTGAAAACTATGAAATGAGTCTTTGATTTCAAAGACCGGATGAATTAATTTAACTTGAAATGGAATTGTTTTGAAAGGCTATGAATGAATCTTGGAAACGAGTTTTGAAAGCTATAAGTTAAATCTTGACTTAAAGATTTAACGAGTTAATCCAAGTGAAATGGAAATTGTTTTGAAATCCATGAATGAATCTTTGGGAACGGGGTGAACTTTGTGAATTGAATCTTTTTGTTTAAAAGATTAAAAGTGTGGAAATTGTTTAAACCATTGAAGGTTTTTGAAATGAATCTTTTTGTTTAAAAGATTGGAAATGGTAATTTGTTTTTACCATTCGAATGAAAAGTTTTGGGCTTTAAGCTGTGATTTAACTGAGACCCCAGTATCCATATGATTTTTTTTATTGCGCTCGTTATTCGGTTTAGCCGGGAGAGGACCTTTGTGTCGTATAACCCATTTCGAATAATGATACGACGATATGGATAGCATTTGAAAACCGGTGGTGAAGACCGGATATTTTTGAAAACGGAAGGATTACCGTCGAGTTACTCTGCATCGGCTGATCCCCGATATAGAGGTTTTATCACCCTTAGTGACGGGAAGTCCGGACGTGATTGGAAATTATCCGGATTTGCAAGGGCTTCGTGAGAAGTGCCTTCGGTTCTGTTCGAACCCGGAACAGACTTGTATGGATGTGTGTCTGACGTTACACTTTGAGATGTAAAGCTGGTTTCTATCAAATACATTTCTGTTGGTGGCGGAGAATTTATTCTCTTAGCTTAACACCCTTCTCTGAGACGTACGAGCTCAGAGGTTATGTAGTTGATGGTTACTAGTGATACATTCCCAATTTGGTAATGTGGCATACGAAGTGCTGCTGATCATTTGTTGATCAAAGCGTGGCTTTGTGAAAAAGCGTGGCTTTGTGAAAAAGCGTGGCTTTGTGAAAAAGCGTAGCTTTGTGGACGAGACTTCGTCGAGCCTCACAAGCCGATAATGGTCGAAACAGGAATGTTGCGACAAAGGTTTGTAGGGGTAGCGCCCCTAGGGTATGTCATTTCCTTCTGGATAAAGGGTGGTATCATGGTATGGAGCCCAGATACTTAACTCGTGTGGACACGGTAATTTATTACTGTATGATGTTGCTTTGTTGGTTTTCGGGATCCCGGGATAAAGGTCGGTAACGACCGGGGGATGACATAGCTCGTGTGTTAGTTACCTAGTTACAGCTTGGTTAAAGCGTGAGGTAGCATCGGCCTTTTGTTTGCAGAGATCCGGTTAGGATCCGGGGCGTCTTTCCAGAGGCGTTTCTTTTTCGGTAAGGAAGTTCCTTAGCCTGATCATTTGTTGGAAATCCAAAGAAACAATACGAACCCTGTACGGCTTTAGTTGTATTACCTGCTATGGAATGTGGCGGTAACCTGCCATTGAACATAGTAGCTATAGTAGGCATACAATAATGGTTGTATGCTGGCTAAGATTGATATTATACTTTCGAAATGTTTTTCTACACTATGCACTAATGATAATAATATCGAATGATTTTGCGTAGTAAGCATGTTTGATTATCATAAGAAGAAATCTCCTCCAATTCTGCGTTTGCATTGTGTGTGTGGTGGGAGGTCTTATGGTAGTTTCATTTTCCAAAAGCATTGCGGATCTCAATGTTTAAAATCCTTTTGTTGTTGTTTAAAGATAAACTGTTTTTGTTGCTCACACCAGTCCCATGACTGATCCGGAGTTTATTGTTTCCTTCCTAAACTCTGGGTGCCCACCATTTTCCACACGGGCAGTCTAGAGTTAGGTTTATCAGATATTCAGGTTTAGTAGATTATCTGGAGCTAGTTCAGTTCTTGGAGTTCATGGACTGACGTTGCTTATCTTGGAGCATTCTATTGGAGATATTCTATCCACTGCTGGTGTTATCGTTTTCTTTTCCGCTGCTATTTGTTGTATCATATCTCTGATGTATATTGATATTCATTGTATCACTCTGTTGTATCAGATATTGTATATCAATGTATTATTCATTTCTTCCGCTGTATTGTTATACTTAATGGTGTTATAACTCCGGCGAATCGGATTTGAACGGTCGAATCTGCGGCATTCTAGTACAATATGAAGTACGGATGTTGATTTTCGAACGCGAAAATCCGGATCGTCACAACTGATAGTTGTACTTAGAAAATAACTGTCTACAACATCCCCGTATTTGAACTGCGCCTAGTGCAGAAGCCGCTATTTTTTTTGTTCAGACTGCTATATTTTCTTCTTACTAACTCGAAATTCAGCGAGACTTCGGCAGATCAACTCCCACATAAATTACAGACAATATGTAACACTCAGATACTTCATCTTCTGAACGCACAGTGTAGTTCTCTATGGGGACTGACAGTTGTACTTAGAAATTAACAGGATACCACATCCCCATATTTGAACTCCGCCTAGTGCAGAAGCCGCTATTTATTTTGTTTAGACTGCAATATTTTCTTCATACTAAATCCGAATCCGGCGAGACTTCGACCGGTTAACTCCCACCTAAATTACGGACAATATGAAACACTCGGATACTTCGTCTTATGAACGTACATCGTAGTTCTCCATGGGGACTGACAGTTGTACTTAGAAAATAATATGCTATCACATGCCAATATTTGAACACCGCCTAGTGCAGAAGCCGCTATTTTTTTTGTTCAGACTGTAATAACTTCTTCATACTACCGTGGAATCTGACAAAACTTCGACCGATGAACTCCCATCTAAATTACGGACAATATGGTACACTCGCATACTTCATTCTGTGGACGCACACTGTAGTTCTCCATGGGGACTGACAGTTGTACTTAGAAAATAACAGTCTACAACATCCTTGTATTTAAACTCCGCCTAGTGCAGAAGCCGCTATATTTTTGTTCAAACGGCTATATTTTCTTCTTACTAATTCCAAACCCGGCGAGACTTCGACAGATCAACTCCCACCTAAATTACGGACAATATGGAACACTCGGATACTTCATCTTCTAAACGCACACTGTAGTTCTCCATGGGGACTGACAGTTGTACTTAGAAATTAACAGGCTATATTACCATATTTGAATACTATTTCTCTATGAGATGAGATGTAAAAGGGTATATTTGGAATTTCAAAAAGACACCGAGTAAATCTATTCAATGAATTCTCTTTATTAGTAGTAAAGATTGTAACATGCCAGAGCCAGTCAACCAATCAACCATTCACCAAATATTTAAATTTAACCAATGAAATTTAAATTATAATTTAACTCAGTGAGATTAACTCACCTTTGCTTTTAAGTTGCAATCCTTTCCAATCTCGACCCGATTTCCCGACTTGACCTTATATAAACAATTATATAATTTTATTAATATTTGGACAATTCAAATTGCCACTACCACTTAAAAGTTCGATTAGCCAATCATTTTATCCAAATAAATTCCAATTAATAAATAATATTTCTTTTCTTTCGAAACCCACATATATAAATTTTAGATTAAAAGAAAACAGAGTTGTTTGTAAAACTCATTATAAAATATATATTCTGTTTCTATATAATATGTGTTCAAATAGATATAAGTTTTAAATAAGATAACTAGAAGTATCTTACTGTAGTTATTAATCTATTCTTTTCTTCCTTTAAAACACAATTTCAAATTCTAAACCAACTTCCAATTTCCAAGTAATAATTTGATCGACTAATGATTTAATTAAACTATACATTTCCCTTACATAGATTATTTTTAGTAACCGAAATAATTAAATCAGTTCATTTAAATTAGTTGCGAATACGCATCATTTGAAATAAACTAGTGAATGAAAATAGATATTCATGTACATATGTAATCTCTTCAAAAACTACATATACTAATAAAATGATTTATAGATTTCAAAAATCGAATTCTATATAGAAACCTTCAACAATTTTAAAATTCCTATATTTCTCTTTTCAAGCTTATATATATATACACATATGTTTATATACCTATTCACTACCTTACAATTAAAAACAGAAGTTTTCATATCGACAGTAAAATCAATACGGTGTATATTTATTTCCTGACCTAGATATGCATATACATATAGAGACTTTTAAACCAAAATATACTTTATTCTTTATTGTAAAAATCATTCCCATTTAACTGTATATGCATACAAATATAGACTTTGATAAATTAAATTAAAACTATAGTATATATACCTTACAGCCTTCGACGAACTCGCCAAGTCTTCAGATCGAGATCGCCAGGACTACATCCTCTACAGCAACTCAAGGCCGACACATCACCCTCTCCAGTAGAGCATGGGTTCGCCTTCCCCTTCATCCCCAACAAACCACGATTGAACTCCCTTCGACACTCGCGCAGCCGCGTTGCTCGTGATCATTCCCTGTTCTCAAATGCACGCAAAAACGAAACCCCAGCCTTCCAGTACCCTCAACTCGCGGCAATCGATACTTCAAACAAGCGTAGTCGCCGCTTCGCTCGATCTCGCCGTTCGATCGCATGCTCCAACTAGGGCTCGAGATGATTTGGGAATCAATCAGATTCGTTTGCAAAGATAGGGGAACAAAGTGGTTCAGACTTGAAAGAGAACGAAGGCGGCCATTTCCCTTTAAAATCGAACTGGAAAAGATCGATTCCCCTTTTTTTTTCTTTTTTTTCTCTTTTTGTTTTGCTCGAACCTGAAAAAAAAAGGAGGAAGGCTCGGTTTTTGAAGAGATACAGAAGACAGGGGATTTTGTTTTCATTTTCTTCTGAGGGAAGCCTTTGTTTTTATTTTATTCTTCTTTTTTTCTTTTTCTTTTATAAACAAAGAACGCCGCTGTGGAAATGAAAGGAGAGTGATGTTTTCGAAAAGATAGAAGCGTGCTGAAGAAGGTATAGAAATGTATACATCATAGGCCTGATTGATAAATTTACGGTTGAAAAGAATATTGGATTGACAATATATATATATATATTATATTGTTTTAAACTCAAAATATCGTGTGCTCACTCAGCAAATCCAAATGCTTCGAAAATTAAAATCTGATAACAATACAATATTACGGATCCGATGAAACCGGTTTCGTTGAAATCCGAGACTGTGCCTCGGAAGGCTATTTTTAAATTCAATCTAAACGATATATTTTTAAAATCTGAACAAACCATCTTTAAATTTGATCCTATCACTTTTATCATCTTCAGTATTGTTAATACGAATTTTACAAGCCTTTAAATTATTTTTAACCGGCTTAAAATTCCAAATTCAATAATTTACCCAATTCCGATAATTTAATTTAACAATTAATAATACAATAAATATTTATATTTGAAATTAAAGTTAATAATTAACCATTGAATATTTAAAATTAATTAAATATTCCCATTTCAAATATTCGAAAATTCCGGGTCGTCACATTCCTCCCCCTTAAAAGAATTTCGTCCCCGAAATTACTAGTTAGGAAGAATGATCCTTAACCCATTAACCATTTCTCAACCCAAATAGTTTTCATCCAATTCGCAAAATCATCATTTAAATTAAGGACCCTCTATTCCTTTTCCCAACTTTCCCAATTTACCCATACCTCAAACCATATTACTTACTTAACAATTCAAATTTAAATTTGATTTCAAATTTTAAATTGTCAAAATTTTCTCAAAATTTTCTAACTCTCTAATTTCCCGAAAAATTTCGCCAGCGTCTCCTTTGCACGGCTAGCTCGGTACTACTACAAAATGGCTCTACGGCCTCCCAAATCTCAAAAGAAAACAAAAGCCAAGTGGTCATATCAAAGTCCCAATCAAATTTCATTCAGAAATTTCAAATACGTACCTTTTAGTCGGCAATTCAATTTATCTTCTGTAATCTAAAACCAAATTTCACCTGCCTTTAAATTACCTGTATACAACACTGCAATAATATCCAATCACGACATTTCAATTTGATTTAATATACTCACAATACCAAATTTACCTAAGAACTTCATCATCTAATTCTTAATTTCAACATAGAAATGTTTTATATATTTCTTCTAACTACTTTCACGTTACCACTTTGGTTCTTCCCATACTTCCATTTCAAATTCATTTGAATCCAATCTCTATTTCAATTAAAGACTGAATTCCATTCACATTACCCCATTCATTTTAAATTTTCCACTTTCACTATTTTAGTCCATTTTGAATTGATTCTTCAACTTTGCTTTACTTAACCCGTTTCAAAATGAATTCCAGTATTTTCGCTTACACTTCTATTTGCTTACAAACTTTAAAATCGTTTGTCGTTAATGAAAATTTTCAATAATTTTCTAACTCCCAAAATTTACGGAGAATTTTGGCAGAGTCTCCTTTGCACGGAGGGACTTCTGTGATATCGCAAGATGCACAAATATATATACATCGGCCCACCCGACCGGAAAATAGAAAAACAGTTCATATTTTCTATTTTTATTGCGTAGGCGTACCTTATTTAGCATTTTAAGCAAGCGGCTATTTATTTAAGCATTCTGCAAAACCCAACCTAGCCAAACAGCTTCCTTGGACCTGTACTTACTCAATTTAAACGTATAAGTGCCAAAATCATGAAATTTAACAATATTTAACATATTAAACTAGCAACAAATAAGTTTGTATAGTCAATCTCACATTACCTCAATTGATTCCAAAATCAATTTTATTTCGCTTCTATCCATCCATAGAATTTTTATTTACTCTCGTTTACATCAACGATCCATTTTCTAATGCAAGTCGACAATATTAATGTGAATAAATGATTACTTCAGCTTTAGAACCATTTAAATTAAATCCAACTCAATTTACATTTGACCCGTTCCATTTTAAATTTATTCACACTTTCATTGTATTCTTCCATATCCAAAGAGTTTGAATCCAAACCATTTTATTAAACTCAGCAACTAATATATCAATTAACCATCACACGATTTACTTAAGTTCTTTATTTTCTTCAAACAATTCCACCCAATAACTTAAGTTTATTTTATTCAACCAACTTCCATTCAAATCTTTGATTTCATTTTCTTTTAATCAAATCCCAACCATCTTACTATCTTATTCAATTAGTTTATTCTTTTATCCATTTTAAATTTTAATTTACATCACAACTCATTGTTGAATTCATTAATATTAAGGCCATTTAATTTATGCTTGAATTGGATTTGTTTATATTTCACACCATATCTATTTTAATCCAATACAAATTTTCATTCAACAACACTTCCAATTATAATCCAATTTCAATCCCATATTTGATTTTCTTGTGTTCAATCTTATTTTATATCCCAAGTTTGGATTTTTACATTTATTTGATTGATCGGAATTTTATTCCATTCAATATTATCTATACTCAGCTGAATTTATTTCAATCCAATTTATTTTAGCTTACTTCCAGTTAAACCTAGCTATACCCTATTTTTGAATTTTGCCAAGCGAGGATTTAATTCCACTTAATAACATTCATGACCCAACTGACTTTTGATTCAATTCAATCCAAATTTAATTCAATTTCAATTTCGATTTATATAACTTATTTCAAGTTAACTTCAAATATATTTTCTTCACTTTCATTCACTTTAGTTAAATTTTAATTCTCGGATTAATATTTTCCAATTTCTTCTTATTAATATCAACTTCACTTTATAAGTACAATAGTTGATCCAATTATTCATTCACCAATTCATTATTTAACCAATAAATTTTATTTCCAAACATTAATTATTTTTAGTCCATCCTGACTAATTTTCCCATTCCACATAACTTCACACAATTCAATTTTAAATTCCAGTACACGGTTTCACTTCACTTACTTACAAAGTTGAATTTTATTTCAAAAAATTCCAAATTTACAAGTTATCAAACTTTTTATATGTTGTAAACATTCTTAGTCAAAATTCCAGAGTTTAAACAGTCTTTTACATTTCAAACTTCCCTTTTAAATCACATACATCCAAACTTCCTTGCATTTTTAAAAACAAATCTATCATTTGCAAACAATTTCGATTCAAAACAATTTGGTAGCAATTTCTCTTCTGGAAACTCGAAAATGAACATCGATGATGCTGTAGTCATCACCGAAGTTATTTTCTAGCGACCAAAAGAGTTCAATGCTCATATCCCTTTAAAATCCCTTCAAATATTTTTAAATCCCAAATCCCACCAGACTTCAAATCCAATTCAAAAATATTTCTCAAATAATATCACTATTATTTCTCCAAAACCTTTGAAAATCATTTCAAACCCAAAGGAATTTAAATCCTTTCTCAAAAATTCCAAATTCCCAGTCCATCCAATTAAATTTAAACCTTTCTCTGGAATTCTATTTTAAATTACAATCTCATTTGTATATGGAGTTTATTTCAATTTTATAAATTACATTTGTAATCTATATTTTCAAATTTTATTTTGTTATAAAATTTTATTCTTCACTTTGGTTATAAATTTTAATTTCTAGTTAAGTTCCCATATAATGGTGATAATAATTCCATATTATCACTTCTAACATCCAAACAACCATATATATTAACTAAAATAGATTACAAAACTTTTCTTTATATACAAAAATAATTTGGGTAAAATTATTTCATTTACCCCACTTTAAACAATACTGTGTCGAATTGTTCTATTCAAGCGTGTAGAGATTCCTATCAATGTTGTGGCATCCCACGCATTGACCAAAATCCATAAACAACTCAATAAACCAATCAACACAATACAAAACCATTTTATATTCACTAACAAATACGCACTCATATTTATTTATACACTCAAACTCATCCTAGAGTACTATTGTCTCTATTTCAATGAGTAATTCCCACCAGAGTCAAGGTTATCGCCAGCCTTCGCTTTGATACCAAATGTAACATCCCGATTTTTCGTACCAGAAAAATCGAAAACATTAGTGTTAAAGAAGAAGAGGTAGAAGAAGAGAAAATAGAAAATCAACATCAGAATCTAACCATCGCAGCAGAATAAACTATAATATATAAATACAGATCTTTACTCAACAAAAGTTATATATGTTTTATACAATATATCATCAGAGTACATTACAACAACATCAGAGTTCCATATATATATATACATACAACAGGACACACAGCGGAAGAATACCAATCAATTACGGAGATACGTATCGCCATCCAGCTCGTCTCTTGAGCTCTACAACATCTATCCTATAATCTATAATACTCGGTCTGACCCGAGCATTACAGTTAAATAACACCCAAGTCAGTCTGGAATACCAGCGTGAGAAAATCACACTCAAATTGATTATTAAAGTTTCAAAACTCCTTTTTAAAACAAAAGCATCTCGTAAGACCACGCCACAAATAAACATGTCGAGTTTTTACCTTACGATAGCTAAAATACTTTTTATTAAAATCCTCTGATATTATAATAGTGTCTATTCACAAGTACTTATTAAATAGCCGAAATTGTTACATTATTAAATTCTAGCATACTAGCCACAACGTGGATAATACAAACAAAACTCGTACAAGGCACGTAGGGAGAATGAATTTCCAACGAATGACTAGGCACTGTGGTACCACCTGTCACGGTACGTGGCCTAGATCACAGTACCAAGGAGTATGCCCGCTCCCCTGCAATACAAGGTCGGAATCATCCCTTACTAGATAATTCCAAATAAGATCACCCCACGGTTGGAATGAGCCACCGCAACACTAAGCCAAAATATAAAGGGACATCGAGACAGGGATGACCTTACTCTCTAGTGGGTGCTACCCACGAAGCCTTGCTGCATAACCCCTGATTTTAAGTCATTCTCGGTTGATGAGGTTCGAGGCTAAACGATACCTTTTTAGAACATATCCCATAGAATGCCCATCGTCCACCTGACGATTTTTCGCAAGCATTCGTCCATACAAGTCCGTCCCGGGTTCGAACGGAACCGAAGGCACTATTCCTACTACATCCATTTTGGAAATATCCTCAGAATTAGTAGCGACTAGCCCTTGCACTTCACTGCTCCCTCTTTGACTCCGAACACGTTTCATGAAACGTACAAATCGGATCGAAATGGTTTTCGGGAAATAAATCCCGATCTCGGTCTCTTCGAAACGATCAACGCAATTGGCCAATATTGATAGTCGGTTATTTAACTATCAATTTACATTCACAAACATCCATCAATAAATAATTTCCCCTAAATTACTTATTATTCCCAATATCTTTACCAGATATAAATCCCATTTTCAAATCCCTTTGAAACAGTTTACACATCTTTCTTTACGGAAATAAATTTCCCAATCTTTTCTATTTCCCTTGAAATACCAGGTACAACACTTAAGTTTTTAAAAATAATTTTTGAATACTATTATGTAAAAACATGCTTTAGATAAACATTCAAAATAATTTAAAAATTCTTTATTGAAAAATATACCTTAACATTTAAATTAAAAACTACTTTAAAACTTAATGAAAAATAATACTTTAGAATTATTTAAAAATAAGGCTACTTTATAAAATATAAACTAGGTTTTCTTTTTAAACAAAACATTAAATCACCTTTAAATACGATAATAGATTTGAAACAAATTTTCTTTAGAACTTAAACATTTTACAACAATAAGTTTTATAAAATATGTTTGCTATTCAAAAACAACATTAAAACCTTTATCTTGGATTTAAAAATTTACTTTGAAAATGCACTTGGCATCCAGGGAAATATACTTCTCTTCACATTCCTTAAAAAATAAATCACTGTTTATTTTTAAACAAATTCCTCATTTCCTTTAAATAAATTCTCATCTTGAATTTATTCTTCCCACAAATATCCTCTGATATATCACTTTGCTTTTATAAACCCTGTTTATAAATTCCATAGTCACATTCTCCATTAAACCCCTGGTTTCTCACATTTAAATCAATTTCCCAAATTGATTTTCAATCTAATCCATTTATTTCAAAAATCCTTTAACTTCATATTTTAAATTCTTAATTATTATTTAAAATACTTTTTAACTAGAATACCAATTTTAGATTTCCCAAATTGCCTTTTAAATTTAAACTTAAAATTTTTAAAAGAATTCTTTATTCCTTTTTAAATAATAACACTTGAATTTTACAATTCATTAATTATTGTTTATCCGAAGTCTTTTTCATACTCGAAGTTATTCATCCAGATTAAATATCACTTCCATTTATTTACAATTCATTCTTACTTTGTTTCAATTTTCGATAACTATCTAGCTTAAAAAAAATTCACTTCTTTTATTTTCTTTTTCAAAAATCCAATTTATATATTTCAGGTAACCCATTATATTCAAATACTCAATTACACAAATTGCATTCAATATTCCAGCATAATTTATCACAGAATATCAAACTATCACAACAGAGGATATTAAATAATATAAATGAATGTTGAGGGGTCCAGTTGGATCCTCCCAACCTGTTTTCCCTGCATCCGCAGACATTAGCATAGTATAAATACCAATTCCACTTCAAGGTGGAATACCACGGTATATGGGATTAAATAAATATCATCCGCTATTATGCAGCGCATAGGGTCTCATCCGCTATATAATGCGGGAAATCAACATCTTCAATATATACATGTTCCAATATATATGTATTGGTATACTACTATATATATTATAACACACCAGAGCCAATCAACCAATCAACCATTCACCAAATATTTAAATTTAACCAATGAAATTTAAATTATAATTTAACTAAGTGAGATTAACTCACCTTTGCTTTTAAGTTGCAATCCTTTCCAATCTCGACCCGATTTCCCGACTTGACCTTATATAAACAATTATATAATTTTATTAATATTTGGAGAATTCAAATTGCCACTACCACTTAAAAGTTCGATTAGCCAATCATTTTATCCAAATAAATTTTCCAATTAATAAATAATATTTCTTTTCTTTCGAAACCCACATATATAAATTTTAGATTAAAAGAAAACAGAGTTATTTGTAAAACTCATTATAAAATATATATTCTGTTTCTATATAATATGTGTTCAAATAGATATAAGTTTTAAATAAAATAACTGGAAGTATCTTACTGTAATTATTAATCTATTCGTTTCTTCCTTTAAAACACAATTTCAAATTCTAAAGCAACTTCCAATTTCCATGTAATAATTTGATCGACTAATGATTTAATTAAACTATACATTTCCCTTACATAGATTATTTGTAGTAACCGAAATAATTAAATCAGTTCATTAAATAAATTAGTTGCGAATACGCATCATTTAAAATAAACTAGTGAATGAAAATAGGTATTCATGTATATATGTATTCTCTTTAAAAACTACATATACTAATAAAATGATTTATAAATTTCAAAAATCAAATTCTATATAGAAACCTTCAACAATTTTAAAATTCCTATATTTCTCTTTTCAAGCTTATATACATATATATATATATATATATATGTATGTATGTTTATATACCTATTCATTACCTTACAATTAAAAATAGAAGTTTACATATCGGCAGTAAAATCAATACGATGTATATTTATTTCCTGACCTAGATATGCATATACATATAGAGACTTTTAAACCAAATTATACTTTATTCTTTAGTGTAAAAATCGTTCCCATTTAACTATATATGCATACAAATATAGACTTTGTTAAATTAAATTAAAACTATAGTATATATACCTTATAGCCTTCGACGAACTCGCTAAGGCTTTAAATCGAGATCGCCAGGACTACGTCCTCTACAGCAACTCAAGGCTGACACATCACCCTCTCCAGTAGGGCACGGGTTCGCCTTCCCCTTCGTCCCCAACAAACCACGATCGACTCCCTTCGACACTCGCGCAGCCGCGTTGCTCGCGATCATTCCTTGTTCTCGAACCCACGCAAAAACGAAACCCCAGCCTTCCAGTACCCTCAACTCGCGGCCATCAATACTTCAAACAAGCGTAGTCGCCGCTTCGCTCGATCTCTCTATTCCATCGCACGCTCCAACTAGGGCTCGAGATGATTTGGGAATCAATCAGATTCGTTTGCAAAGATAAGGGAATAAGGTGGTTCAGACTTGAAAGAGAACGAAGGCGGCCATTCCCTTTTAAAATCGAACTGGATAAAGATCGATTCCCCTTTTTTTTCTTTTTTTTTCTCTTTTTGTTTTGCTCGAACCTGAAGAAAAAAAAGGAGGAAGGCTCGGCTTTTGAAGAGATACATAAGACAGGGGATTTTGTTTTCATTTGCTTCTGAGGGGAAGCCTTTGTTTTTATTTTATTCTTCTTCTTTTTTCTTCTTTTATAAACAAAGAACGCGGCTGTAGAAATCAAAGGAGAGTGATGTTTTCGAAAAGATAGAAGCGTGCTGAAGAAGGTATAGAAAGTATACATCATAGGCCCGATTGATAAATTTACGGCTGAAAGGAATATTGGATTGACAATATATATATTTTATATTGTTTTAAACTCAAAATATCGTGTGCTCACTCAACAACTCCAAATGCTTCGAAAATTAAAATCTGATAACAATACAATATTACGGATCCGATGAAACTGGTTTCTTTGAAATCCGAGACGGTGCCTCGGAAGGCTATTTTTAAATTCAATTTAAACGATATATTTTTAAAATCTGAACAAACCATCTTTAAATTTGATCCTATCACTTTTATTATCTTCAGTATTGTTAATATGAATTTTACAAGCCTTTAAATTATTTTTAACCGGCTTAAAATTCCAAATTCAATAATTTACCCAATTTCGATAATTTAATTTTACAATTAATTATACAATAAATATTTATATTTGAAATTAAAGTTAATGATTAACCTTTGAATATTTAAAATTAATTAAATATTCCCATTTCAGATATTCAAAAATTCTGGGTCGTCACAGTGAGAGTATTGTAAACTAAATAAACCTAATATAACAGTAAATGTAAATAAAATGGTATATGTAGAATTAAGCTTAGAAGTTTATAACTTATCCATTCACCAGAACTTTAGTTTGGACCCCCTCCTCACAACACCCTACGGGTTAAATAGGTTACAGAGACTTCCCAGCTATAAGACACTTGTTTAGAGAGTGTTATTATATTGGTGAGTATTTACTTACCATTATATTTTAGTAAATTCCGTTGTGAGATAATAAATTGAGCTCTGATATATTTGTCATTGCCTATTTGCAGGATACCAGATACCCAACTTGGGCTTCAGTGGGCTTGGGTTTTAGCATTTTTGTGAAAAATCCAGACCCATTGGAATTCTTGTTACAGGCATGACACCATATGAAGCTCTATATGGTCGTTTCTGCAAGTCACCGGCATGTTGGATCGAAACCAGAGATCAGTTAGTACTTAGTCCTGATATAATATGAGAAGCTACAGAGAAGGTCGATATAATTAGAAAGAAGCTAAAGGAAGCCTGGAGTAGACAAAAAAGTTATGCAGACCAAAGGCGTAGAAATCTGGAATTCTTAGTTGGAAATTCATCCTTTTTGAAAGTCTCTCAGATGAGCGAAGTAGTGAGGTTCGGAAGAATGGAGAAGTTATCACCTCGATATGTTGGACCGTTTATCATTCTTGAACGAATTGGCCGACTAGCTAATCGAGTGCAATTGCTAGAAAAGTTACCAGGAGTGGACAATGTCTTTTCTATGTCTTACTTAAGGAAACATGTGCATGACCCCGAGAAAATCGTAGAAATAGCTGCTTAGGAAGATTTGGAGGTGGAAACTAATTTAACAGTTATCAAATCGTTGATCATAATGAGAAACGATTAAGGAGGAAGATAGTATGGTTAGTCAAAGTTCAATAGAGTGGGGATGCTGGGGATTACATTTGGTAAACAGAAGATGGAACTAAAAAGGCATATCTCAAGCTTAGAATTGAAGAATGAACCGTATCATTATAGTGTACTCACCACCTGTGGTGTAGTCACTTATCCATAATTTTGTATATGTTCCATCATATCGAATATATTCCCTTCTGAGCTATTTTCTTCTTATCTAAATTTCGAAGATGAAATTCTTTTAAGAAGGGAAGTTTGTAACAAGCCGTAATATATTGCTTTAAATAAATGATCGTTTAGCCTTATCGATATAACAACAATTTTATAAACGATTGTTATTATTAACTGTTGTAGTTTTATAAATAAAATACGATCATTTCTATTAGTTAAGACTAATGGCACATTTATTTTCAATAGTAAATTAAAAGAGAAAATATGACCGAAAATCAAAATATGGATTTGTAACAATACAATGTGTGAAAGCTGTGGAACGTTGTGAGAATATGTTACATATACATATACATGTGCACACATGAAAATATGCACATAAACATACATAAAAAAATTAAGTATAAGAATACAATATAAAATATATAAGATTTTAAGCAAACTTGCTTCTTAAGCTTTTATAGCTCAAAATATGTATACATCAGAATATGGAAGTAATGTGCATATGGGAGGGAGGCTCTAGCCATGCATTGGAAGAGGGGAGGTGTGTTGGAGAAGCCTTGAAATGGTGATGAATACGATGATGTGTGCATGGATACTTTTACACTCTTCCTTTCCTATAAATACCCTACATCTTCTCTTATTTTTCATTCATCTTCTTCTTTATATTCTTAAGTTTTTTCTTCTACTTTAATGGCTTCCATCCGAAGGGAAATAATTTTAAAATTTATTTCACAAAGAAACTAAATTATAGTATATGATTATATATCATAAAACACCTCAGAACGATCCCAAAACACCTCATTTTCTCTTTGTTCTTCACAAATTCTACCTCACTTTATCATTGCCCTACACTCTAAGCTGTGCACCCTCAACCTTTTCACGAGGCATGTAGGAGCTAAAATCCAAAGAATAGTGAGCTTTGGAACTCGAATAGCATTGCTATAGCGATTTTTTAAGTAAATCGTCTAAATCTCAAGGCGAGAACTCCTAAACTATTATGCTATATGTTGGAAGATGATATGATGTTGCAAATGGATGTTTAGAATGCTTTGATCATCAAGTTTGGTTGTTTTCAAATGAATATTTAATATATATGCATTTCACGAAAATACACATCGATAAGCACAAAGGAAATCACTTTACTCGAACTAATGAAATGGTGTGTATGGAGTTGTTAAACCTCTTTATATTTGTTTAAAATGTATTTGAAATGTTGTATAAACATTTAAAATTGTTTTGGTGAAGTTTGGATGAGGATGGAAAATTTAGTTAAAAATAAGCGCGTTACGTAACGGAAGTTCGCCATTTCACACCATAAAAGTCAAACGAGCGTAAAAGTTGGTATATAGCTCGGAATTCTTTGAGATATGAATTTTGTAAACTATTATGTCCATAGTTTTAAACCAAAGAAGGAAAATCGAGATTTCAACAAGTAGGTTTTGAAATATGAGTAAAGCAAGTTTTGGGAAAAATCACGATTTTGTAGTTCAGAATCCAAAACTGGATTTCTTTAAAAATGATGTTTTAAGATTTTTTTTTAAAATATGAAATAAATTTTATAAAAATTATAATATGTTTTTAAAATGATTTGAGTAATATAAATGGACTTTCAAATAATAAAAAGTCGTTTTGATTAATATAGCTTAAAAAGGCACTTCCATCGCACTTTTTCACAGCAAATTTCTATAACTTTTGAAGTATAGTTTTAAACTTAATGATTCTTTTAAAATTATTTTATAAATATTTTTAAATGTTTTAAGTCTTTTAAAGATTATTAGAAGGATTTTTGGAATGATAAAAGATTTAGAGTCGATCAAATAACTTGACCGCCTTATAGGTGTCCCAGAGATAGTGTATACGCTTGAGTTTGGAAAACCTGTTTCCCGCTCTCCTTGGCTATCTAGACTAACCCGACAGAAGGGATAGTGAATTAAGTTTACTCGAATCAATATTATCCTAAATAAAAAATGAAACAATTTTGAATTTATTCTTAGAAAAAAGGAGCTTAAGAGGTTATCAAAGGGTTATATAAGAGAGGTTTAATATTTCCATAAATACTGGAATATATATCTCTAAAAGTGATTTTGATAAAAGGATTAAATCAATTAAAGAATGATTTCCTATTCACTTGACCTCAATTATCGATGATTAATTTGGAGGAATTTGGGTCGGATTTGGATAATTCTTGTCCCAAGACCACTTTGAACCAATTTACGTATTTGAAGTGAAGACACGAAGATAATTATGGAATATAAAATGTAGGGCTATTTGTCACTGACCCTCGTGGGAAATTTCCCATAGTATATTATGTGGCTGTAGTTCTTCATTTAAGATCTTCGATGCAAGGACTTCTTGCTACTAATCCTAGGGTTATTTCTCGATAGGTTGTGGTAGGAGAGTGCCTTCGATTTCGTTCACTCCTAGAATGAACTTGTATGAATGGATGTTTGACATTGCATTCTTGAGATTTCATCATTAACTTTTATAAACATACATCTGTTCGGTGGTGGAGAATGCAACTTCTCTTAGCTTAACATCCTTCTTTGAGACATATGAGCTTTAAGGTTGAATGTTTGTGAAAGTCAATATAGGTCGATGGAATGGCAGTGTGGGATTCAAATGAAGATGATGTGCTATGATAAAGGTAATCGTTACCTCGAGTCTCACACCCGAAAATGGCCAAAACATGGTTGATGCGGCAAGGCTATGTGGTTCGCAACCAATAGAGTATGATCATCCCCTTCTAGATAGATTTCTTCCCGCTATGATGTTCGGGTTTAAATTATTATGGTGTATGCTAAGAGACGTCTCGGATAGGTCAGTAATGACCAAGGAATGAAATATTCGGTACTACCTGGTGAGAAAGGTAAGCCGGTCTTGTGTTGGTAGAGGTGGTGATGTTTTGTTGATCTCAATACATTCCTCTAGATATGTACTGCCCAAAAGTTAGTCCATTAGCCTGGTCATTTATATCGAATCCATTCTCTAATACGTGCCTGCCATTTTGTTTTTTGTGGCTAGTATTGCTGGAATTTACTCAGTGTGACAATTTCGGCTAAGAATAATAAGTTTATTTGCAAATATCTTCAAATGTATGTCATTAAAAATAATATCTCGTATTTTTATGTAAGAATGTTTTGGTTATCTTAAGATAAAAACCCATTCATGTCTATGTGCAGCGTGGTCTTATGAGATACCTTTTGTTTTCAAAAAAATACGTATTTTGAGTTCTTACACCAGTCACATGACTAATCCATAGTTTTTTTTCTTCCTTTTAAACTTTGGGGGCCCTATTTTTCCGAACAGCCAAGTCGTCGGAATTCTGTTTAGAGTATTTTAGGAAGGAGCATGCTAGAAGAGATTTGTGGAGCATGGAGCACCCGATGGTGATATCCATTTATCTAATTTTTTATGCTATGTCTAAGTTAGTCGGTACCAATAAGTGTCGGAGAAGCATTTATAACTGTTCCAGGCTGGATTAATTCATACAAAAAAGCAGAGTACCTTAGTGTTGGTGATTGTATGTACTATTTATTTACTTTAACCTAATGTGAGAATTTTTATTTCTATTTTTAACTTTTATTTACCCCTGAAAATCTACCTCCCAACACTTGGATTTACGGCACGTAAATACCGTAGATGTATTACTGTCGATTTCTGAGAGTCGAGGAGACATGTCTTAACAATATATATTGGTGAATATCGTTGAAAGTGTGATAAAAAAATTTAACAGAGCTACCTAATGTAAAAGTATAAAATGATCTTTAGTTGATATTTACAGATTTCAATGTATATTATTATGAAATTCGAATTTTACAATTTAAGGATTAAAAGAAGTAGTTAGTTTATTATGAACATGTTATATTATTTATTTTATAATTATTAGAAATATCTCATTTAATTAATTAACAATTTCTAAGTATTTAAATATGTTACATTAAGGATATAAATTATGGATGATTATTACTATATTTATTTATTTTTTGTTATATTTATATATATATATATATATTGGAATCATTTATTTTATGTTATTATTATGATAACTCCTTTCTTGTTTATTGGATTGGATTACATAAAATAATATTTATATGTAACATTTATTTTTAAAAACTATTTTGGGAATATAAATCTAGTTTCCTAATATTCTTTACGGATATTTGACAATTGTCTAATTTTATAAAAAAAGTCATGAAATTTGATATTATTTATACAATGTACGTTATATTTTAATCTAGTAAATATATATTTAATTATAGAATATAAAATTACTACTTTCTAAATATTTATTTTTGTTAAATAAAATTATTGGATATGAAGAATTCATGACTAAATATTAATTCATCAAATATATTTATAGTATTTTAATTGGGAATAATCACTTATATTAGTTTTCTATATTCTTTGATTTCTCATCTTTTCTTTATTTATTTCATTGACATTTATTTATTTTATTTAGGAATAATCACTTATATATGGCTCCATGCCCATAGTTAGTAGGACTCTGAGTCTATATGTATTGGTTCTTATTAATGAATTTATGCATTAACACTAAAAAGTGTGAGGGAAGTGGAACTTTGTTGAGGAATGACTAAGGCAGTCCTAGCCTAATTAGCTAAGAAGTCACATGTCCAATGTCGAATCCATATTAATCTTCAAACTATGAGTGTTTGGAAATTCCAAACAAGTTATGATCGAAATCACAAGTACTTGAGAATTAGGAACAAGTCATGATTAAAATGTCCTTCTCTCCGAGGAAACTTTATGTCGACTTGTTATAAATGTGCATTTCAATGGCATTAAAATCTCCAAATTGATTTAGAATTACAAATTTGTAAAGTAAGAAACAAGAGAAGAATTAATCGTCCCTTAGGTCTCTATTAATATAGGTTGAGAGGTGCTGCATGGGTGCCACTGCCACATGTCCCTTCCAGCATGCATGGCTTTTGGAATCAATTGCTATCTCGATGGCATGCGACAATTCTTTGGAAATCGAAGATTTGGCATCATTTTCTATGTTGTTGAATTTCAACATCCATTTAGGGTTGATTGATATGTGGCATCATACTGGGTTAACAAATCATATCTATCTTAATAACTTCTGATATCTCCTCAAGAAGTAAAGGTATATGACATCCTTTTTACGCTGTCGGCTTATGACATCCCTCATTGAATTGATAATGTGCGACGGCCTTTTGTGTTTTGTTTGAATACGAAAACCCTCTCTTAATAACTTTTTATTTTATATTACGACCTTACGACATGTGAAATATGCTTTCCTCTGATGGATTATGACATCCATCTTGCTTTGATGATGTGCTACATCAGTAACAAAAGATAACCGTTGTAAATATGATGAACTTCGACATTAATTCCGCCTTGCGACATTCTTTGAAGGCTGATAACTTTCGATATCAAAGGGAGGCGACATCACCTAGAATGTGATACCAATCCTTGTCTTGATGAAGTAAAACATTGCCTTCCTACGACTTCATTCACTGGTGATATGTGATATAGATAAAATGTGTCATCATTGAAATATGACATCCCCAAGCACATAATGACTTGTTATATGTTTCCCTTCGACATCATCCATTATTTCATTGAATAATTGCGGAATCGATGGTATGCAATATCATTGTAGATTTTCGATATCCTTTCACTTGCTATTCTTCAGCGTTAGCTTTCATATTGATGGAGTGCATCATCCTGCCATGTAGTTAACCTATGACATCAATTTGCATATAACCTTCTTACTTTTGTTGACAATAATATAATATTGATGTCATGTGTATTGATGGCATTTGATATTGTTTGATGTCCGACATTCCATATCATAATGATGACATGCGATATCTCTTAATACATAGCATTTCTTGCAATAGGTTCGACATTAACCATTCGTATATTCATACGAGATTCTTTCAATGGTGTGACATGTTTTATGTTCGACAACCTGCTCTCCTTTTGTTCAACATTCCCTTTATCTTGACTACGAAATCCTTTGATTTCGGTACTCTTATTTTTGGCATGCCTTCATCATTTTGGAATCATAAATGGTAGTAACATTTTTCCCCCTCTACTATGAAGGAAGCAATGTCTTTTAAAGTCATTGCCTCAATAATGGAGCTTGGCACCTATCGGCATTCTTTCTAGATTGGACGGTTCATTTAAATCTAATCCAACGATGACTAAATCTCTTTTTCTTCCCTATAAATACTTGAGCGCCTTCACTCTTTCTTCTTTTACCCACAACTCAAAGCTCAAGCAAAAAACTTTGAAATCCTCAAAATTACTCAACAATCTTTAATCTTTCAGCATTACAACTTAAATTAGGGTTTGTTTTTTATTTAATCGATTAAGTCAAAAAGCTAAATTAAGAAATTTAACACTTGAATTGCTACTAAGGTTTTAACTGGGGGGTTTTGACTCTAAATCGATTCATGTGGTTTATCAATTAGGTTTTTGTTATTAATCTTTGAATTGGTAAGTTGGATAATAAATTTATTATGCATATAAATGAATTAGACTTCGAACTACCATGTCGCTGGAGGAATTAATGAATTAATTGAAGCTTGGCAGTATTGATTTAGTTACTTAGGATTTTCTAGTTTCGCTGCGAAATAAATAGTTTATTTAAACTTAGAACTTGCTATTAACGTATTTGATTCAATTATCGTTGCCTTACGACATCAACGTGATGTTCGACATCAAATGGTCTTACCCTTTTTTATTATTGTCTCCACAACCCATTCAAAACTTTGAAAATTTTATAATGCGAGACCTTTATCATTTCGATAACTAACTAGAGGGGCAAGAACTATTCATTAGTTCGCAATTAATTTAAAAAGTTATCATATGAATTCAATATCCTCACTATTTGTTATTATTCTATTTCAGTAACTATTTTTAATGCTATGGTTCAAATTTTAAGTGACATACTAACTTGTGTCGTAGTTATCGTATGCCATATTCATGAACCACTCATATACTTTATATTTTCATAAAAAAATTAGACCATTTCGACATCATTCACTGATTTCGGTTACTTCTCATTTCGAAATGGGGCCATAGCCATGACATCGTGTTATATTTTTTGATAGTAGCATTAATATGACATCCAACATTAATTTACTACTTTGAAAAGATGTTTTAGGATATATTTAAGATGATATTTCAATTACATTTATTTTGACTAACAATAATTTCATTTTATTTGGCAGTATAGTTTGGTATGATCCTTCCCATTTTAATTTTGTTATCTTATAAACATTCCAGATAAGTAAATCTTTAATCCATAATTAGCTATAAATATTTTAAACTATATTGATTCAAAATAATACAACAACAAACACACTTTTTTAAGAAATCACTATTAATTATCTTGCAATTTTGTGTATCCGAAAAATCGATAATAATCATGCAATCAATGGAAATTCACCGATGAATATTTGATGGTCTATTTAATAACACCATAGAAATATTTATTAATCTACAGATTAATTATGATATATATTATTAGATTCTACATAAAATAAGCCTTGGTTAAGTAAGTTCACATAAAACACTCAAGTAAGAATTATAGGTTTAAATAGCATATTTTTCAAAATCAAAGTTATCTACTATAACCGAAACAAATGGGATGTTTATGCATCTATACAATTTCACAAAACATGGTATGGAATTTATACTTGAATTACTTCACTTCTTCCACAACTTGATTTTCTTATGTACATACGTTTAAGAATGGAAAAAGAACAATTTTATCACTAATTAACCATACAACTTGAAAATCATATGGTATTTATATATTAATAAATGAACTATGCCCTACCAAATAAAATTGATAGACAAAATTCGTAATCATGCTAATAGATTAAAAATCAAATGAGGTTGACATAGATACAAAAATTGATAATAGAAAATAAATCTTCTAACTAACAATATATTTTACCAAACACTTAAAGATTATATGGAACCAATGTATTAAAAATCTAACAATCTTCTACAAATTAAATCAAGGAATATAAGTCGTAATCATATTAACTTGGAGAATAATAAGAAGAAAACAAAATTACATATATTATGCGATGTTGAAAATTGTCTTTTAGTACACTACTAATTATGATAAGAATTTATTACCGTAATATTTACATTATAATACAACTAGTTTTTTTTCTTCTTTCGAATTTGGATACTTAGATGGTTATACGTATTAGCGCTACATGTCTAGGCAATATACAACATATTACATGTTAATATATGTTCGAATCATGTAATGTAAGTTTCAAAACAGTGACCTCTCGCACCAAGGTTGAAACACCTAACCTTTGGGACAGTGGTACTGATCAATACAGTTAGTTTTAATTAAGTAATCAGTAGGACAATATCCTATGGTTTGTAGCTATATTATAAAAAAATAGAAGACTCGATAAATTACGATATAATTATTTGCATATTATGACGTTGAGTTTTATTTAAATACTTAGGGAACTAATTTTTTTTGAATATAACTTAACACTATACTAGTAAGAAAATTAACTTTAGAATTCAATTAATTTGTAATTAATCGCAGTTCATGTAACAGATTGAAGACTACATATAATGTAAATTCTACGCAACATAAAGTTACCTAGTGAATCACATAAATTATGACATTCTTCAAGCTTATTTCAATAAGATGCATAAAAACATATCTTCAATTTGTTTTGAAAATCCCTTTGGTAGAAAAGATTAACTAGAAGAGGGTAGATCTTAATATTATTGGAATCTTACCCTATAAGAGAATTGAATCCATGAGCTTCGGCTTTTTCTCTAATCGTGTAGCCGTTGAAGTCAGGAAATTTCAAGAATGCTCATTTGAATAGCTTTGAACTTCTCATGCTATTGATTCTAGTAATCACCGTTTTATTATAACCATGCTCGAATTTGGCTTTCGAAAGGTCCGGTAGTTGATTCCCATGCTCGCTTTGACTTTGGGGCGATTTGGTTTATGAAAATGGATGAAAAATTGATTTTTTTGATGAAGTTAGCGTTTTTTGGGTTTTTTGAATAGAGAATGGTTAGATAAGTTGATAATGAAGGGGTAGATGTGAATATTAAGTAGGTTTGATTGGGTATTTGCATTGAAATTCATGCAAGACTATTTTAAAAAACAAATATCAGATGGACCGGCATGCTAAAATTATGGAGGCAGCCGGCTGACGTGGTCAGAAATACAACCCTTAAGTATATAGTTCAAATTTGGCACTATTCAATTAGCTGACTGGGTGTATACAGTCAACTGAATTCTAAAAGCTTTTTAAATGCATATGAATTTTTAGTCAGTTGAACTCCAATACTCAGTCGGTTGAAACTATTGTTTTTCTAAGGTACAGCTTTTTTATAGTTCACTCTTAAATAGTTTAACCAACAAGCTATATATTTGGTTTCTCTAGCTTTATTCGCATGTTAAAATAAATTTAATTTTTTATTTCAATGAAATGTCACATATCCAAATAGCAATAATAAATTTATGAACATTTATATTAAAAAAATTAGATTGTAATTCTCCGAAGTCTCGGATTCGTCTGAGCTTAGTTCGACTTTGTGACATCACATAATGGATTTATAAGATACCAAACATTACGTTGAGCACGTTGTTCTCAAGAATTCTGAGATATGTGAGGTCGTTGAGAAGACGGATTGTGCACACCTTTCTTAGGAGTCGTTTGTAACATCTCAAATTTTTGTCAAAATTACTCAGGAAATTTAATTAGCAAAAATTAAATAATGATGATAAGGAGATTGAGATCTGATTAAATTATTATATGGTCGTGCTTACTAATAAGATAAATGGGCTTTAATTTAGTTTGAAGGCTAATTTAGTTACACATGGGCATATTAAAATAGCCTCCTTATTATTTTACATTGCTATTACTTCTCCTCTATGTCCATTCACGTTTCATTTTTCTCACAGTCACAAAACCTAAAACCTAAATCAAAGCCGCCATTACCAAGGAAGAAGAAGGAGATATTTTAATTTAAAGCTAAAATTAAGCAAGGAAGGATCAGTCAACATCAAATCTCGAGTTCCTCATAAAGTTTATGGTAAATAATAATTTTTACCATCTCTTTTGATTTTATAATCATGCGATTTCAGATTTGAATATTTAATTTGTTTCCATGATATACTGGATGATGATATGCTCGGATTTATGGATTGTTTGATTTAAGCCATAAAAATAATATGAAATTTGAATTTTTTCTGGGTAAAACCAAAAGATATTTGTTTTAAAATGCCATCGAAACCAATACACATGGTATCTTCAGGAAGATATAATGGATTGGATGAAAGGCAGAAGTATTAGTGTTAAAGGGTAAGCCTCTGTAGGGGTCAAAATACTACCTTGTTTTCATATGGTAAAAATCCCTGCCTTGTTTTAGCAGAAAATTTGTGACTTAGTCAAATCATTGCATTTGAAGGAGTTCCACTTTTATTTAAATAAAAGCTTTATAAAAGGATGGTTTCGATCCAGTCGAAGCCTAATCACTCTACCTTTCGACCATGTTGTGCATTATTGCTTCCGAACAGTTGCCCTTACTTTACTTTAAACCAATTGGTTTTCTGAATTACTTTTGAAAGGGGTTGGGGTTTCGAAGGAGATGGATTTGGAAGGGGGTTTCGAGCCAAATCTTCGAAGTTTTGATTTTAAAGTCTTTTGCTTTCGACTAAGATGGTTCTGACACCATCAATTTTTCCCAAATTAGTTTTGTTGGTTTCAAAAGAGATACTTTCGCATATGATCATCTTAATCCAAATAACGTTTTAAGAGTAAAACCTAATGCTTTTGAAAAGGTATTTCATTTGTTTCGAAACATATTTTTTAAAGAACGTTCGGTTTCGTAAGGTATATATAGTTAGAGTTTTGGAAAGAGGCTTTCTATGCTTTCGAAGGAGGTCACCCAAGGGTGTCGAAAGTGATGTTTTAAGGTTTCAAAACTAATAACCCATTCTCATTTTTAAGGAAAAAACATGACATAAATAAAGGTTTTAGAAATAGTATTCACATTGTTATTAACCCATAATTAAAATTTGGGAATGGAAAGAATAACCAGTTAGGTTGACCCAGCAGTGAATACAACTTAACAGATGTTAAATCCTTAATTTAAAGATATTGGCAGGGGCAAATGGATTTACAGTAAGCCCATGAAAAATGTATGATATTGGCAGGGTGCAATAGGTTAATAATCAGCCAATGAAAACTATGATTTGATACTAGTAGGGGCAAGTAGGTTTGTAGTTAGCCCATGAAAACTATATCTGGATTAAGATATTGGCAGTCAGACAATAGGTTCTTAGTTAGCCCGTGAAAACTAAAATAAGTGATATGATATTGGATTTACCAATAGGTTCTTAGCGATCTCATGAAAACTAAGTAATTGGACAGATAGTCTATGAACATTTAACATGTTAATAACCCTAGAAACTATAATTTAGACAGATAGTTAGAAAGAATGGGGATGGGTGATCCATAATTGATTTATTTGTATTGCATATTACCATAATGTTTTGAAATACTATGTTTTTAACCATTGTGGATGAAGGAAGCACGATATGCAGTTTTGTAAATGTTTTGAGATACTAATGAGAGGAAAGCCTATTCCGTAAGGAATGTGGTCTCACTAGATATCCAAATGGTTTGAGATGGTAGATTGTTATTGATACCAGGGTTTTGTCTGACTTGAAATTTTTGTTTTCTTCTTAAACTCTGAGATACTCAATTGACTTTGAGTAGGTTGCAATTAAAGGTTTTCTGTTTAGACTAATAAAGCTTCTAAAGACGTGCATGAGGCGGATAGTTATCTATAGTTAATTCATTTTCGATGTATGCTTGATTGTAAAGGCAAACTATTTTAATGCCTTAGTATGTACTGTGATCAACCAAGAGGGCATCTTCATATGTCTCTCTTGGCGTATTTCTTATTATATGTTATCTAAACGTGGTATACAAGTGGGATTATGTAATCAAATTGAAATATTTTGAATTGGATTGTGGATTTTATTTACTATTTAAAATTCTTCCATATTCTTGTGTTTTGTGTATCAAAGTACCTAATATCGTCGTATTTGGTAGCCAAGAATTAATAACTATAGATGACTGCAGCATCCGTAGCAGTTAGTTTTGGGCCTCCAAGTAGGGGGATGTTACA
Source organism: Allium fistulosum (assembly GCA_030737815.1). NCBI lineage: Eukaryota > Viridiplantae > Streptophyta > Magnoliopsida > Asparagales > Amaryllidaceae > Allium > Allium fistulosum. The sequence goes on from CM060904.1 coordinate 134,938,320, forward strand.
ATTTGGTACCAGAGCATGGTTTATGAAACTTTAAAAGAAACTTAAACCTAAAAGATTTTTTTAAAACATAATCCAATGAATCAAATAATAAGATTGGGGTTTGGGTTTACATTATAATAACGTACTTGTAATTGATATATCTAGTATTATATATAAGTATATGTACCCTGCTCTCTTAGACCGTTCTTCTGTATCTTACTAGGGATCGTATGAAGATTTATGAGAAAGGAGATATTAAAGTAGAAAATGGAAGAGGAAATCTCAATGGAAGAAGCACCACAACAAACGAAAATGCTCGACCCACTACTAGGAGAGACCCTAGTCGACCGGCTAATGCTAATAACCTAAATGCTAAAACCAATGTGAGTGATGCAAATCCACCAATGGATATGGGAGCGATGTATCAGTTCTTTGCCGATTTGATGCAAGCTAGAGTTGTTGCTGGTGTTGCTAGAAATGTAGGGGGAGCTAATCATATGGCTTTAGATGGGAATTTTGCTTTGTTAAGTACAGATTACACCAGTTTGAGTGGGAAGCTATTGTTGGGAACAGAAGTGCCTTGGAGGTTCAGAATTGGCTATTGCATCATGAGCGAATATTTACTGATATAGGTCTGAACGACGCATAAAAGAGAAGGTCGACCTCTAGACAGCTGCAGGGGTCAGCACTACACTGGTGAAACAATGTTACTACCAAGGTGCCGGAAGAGCATTTAACTTGGGGTGATTTTAAGACGAGATTTGAGCAGAAGTTTGTATCAGAGTTTACCAAATCTGAGCAGATGAGAAAATTTACGGATTCAGTGCAAGGGGAGATGTCAGTAGTCGAATATGTTACTAAGTTTGAGGAGCTATCTAGATATAGGTATGCACTTATAGATACTGACATCAAAAGGAATGAGTAGTTCATTCGGGGACTAAGGATCGGACTTGCTAGGTTGACCATGACAAAAGTCCATGATCCTTGTAATATCATGGTAGAGATGGCTATTCGCCATAAGGAGTTGCTCGTTGATCTAGATAAAGAGAAGTCTGTGGAAACCTACGTTTCTCATGAGAAGAAGAGGAAATTCTTTACAAAGAAGGAAGCCCAAAAGGGAGACACAGCTAAGAGATTGAAGGATGAGGTCATATGTTATAAGTGTGATGAGAAGGGTCACTGTACTATTGAATGCCGGTCATGAAATGGGAAGAAGGCTGCAGTTATGACGAATGTGAAATGCCTCAACTATGATCAAGTTGGGCATTACAAGAATCAGTGTCCAGAACCAGTTAGGGAGGATAAAGGAAAGGTCTTTGCTATTGGATTAGCTAGGCCTACTGTGGAAGATAAGGGAAAGACGGTAATGGAAGGTACACCTCTGATTTAGAGTATTTTGGTAAGAGTACTTTTTGATACCGATGCTTCACACTCATTTATATCTCAGTGTTTGGTTGATAGATTATACCTAGAACCTACCTATCTTGTTACTTCCTTAAGGATTGTGAATCCTATAGGAGGGTATGCAACTCTGTGGCTGAGATGCTAGCAGATACAACTTATTTGTTAGGTCATAAATTTGCATGCAGTTTGTATGTTATTGATTTTGTAGATTTCGGGATCATTTTAGGAATGGATTGGTTGAGCAGGTATGAGACTAGAGTATTTTGCTATGATAGAGAGATACCACTGAGACATCTATTAGTCATAACCAAGTGATACTCTCAGTAGAGAATACTGACCGGAGTGTTAGTGCTTTGCTTAATGCTATGGAGAAGGTGATGAGTTAATTTAGGTTCGGGTAGCAAGAGAGTTTCCAGATGTCTTTGAGCCACTCACTAGATTACCCCCTAATAAAGATGTTGAGTTTAGAATAGATCTTATACCTAGAGCTGAACCTGTAAGTAGACCACCTATAAAAATGACACCAACTAAGATGAAGAAATTGAAGGTGCAACTAGTGGATCTAAAAGGAAAGAATTTTATCAGACCAAGTAGTTCGCCTTGAGGAGCGGCTACGGTATTTATGAAGAAACCAGATTAGTCATTAAGGATGTTCATTGACTATCATAAGCTGAATGAAAGGACAATTAAGAATAAATATACTTTGCCCAGAATAGATGATCTGTTCGATCAGTTGAATGGAGCCAGAGTATTCTCCTAGTTGGATTTAGCGACATGTTTCTATAACATCCCGTATTTTTAAGCCATTGATTTTGAACATTTAATTCGTTTTAAATGTTAATGTGGATTCGTAATTGATTTTGAAATGAATAGATTCGGATTCAATCAATGAAATAAGCTGTAATTTTTAATTATATTAATTCCGGTTGAATTTGAATAATGGAAGATAATAATTAAATATTCGGAATTTAGATAAAAGGGTAAATCTAGATGTAAATAGTGATAAAAATGGTTTTAAAAATTTATTTTGATTTATTTGAGTGTAAATAGCATGGTGGAAATTTTAGATGAATTTTAAAGTTGATAAGTTAATATCTGGGATTTTATATTAATTTAAAAATGAATTTAATATTATTAAATTGCAATTTAATCAGATTTTGGTCTGGACTGAGCTAGAATGATTTTTAACGTGTTTATAAATTTTATATGATTTATTGTTAAGTTATTAAAATTTTAAAAGCAAAATTTTGAGCGTTTTTTTCGATTTTGAAAATCGCCTGATTTAATAGACGAGTTAAAATAGCCTTCCGGGGCACAGTCTCGGAATTCGACGAAACTAGCTCCATTCGATCCGTAATAGTTAGTTATTATCGGATATCAATTTTTGTAGCAATCGGAGTTGTTGTTTCACCGTGGCAGCTCGAAACGCATCGAAATCGATTTAACCGATTTAATTTTAAATTGATCTTTTAATTCCGTATCTCACGCATACGATCAAATTAGCTTACAAAACCTATTCCATTGTGTCCGGAACGTGGAAAAACCCTAGGATAGCCTGTAAGAACATGAGAATTGGAGGTCGATTGCATTAACTGTTAAATCGAGAAATTTTATGAATTAAATAATATTAGAAACTATTATATATATTATTTTCTCTAACACTAATCATTTTTATGTTCGGGCCGTCGTTTTTGTTTCAATGGCCGGTATCTCATCAATTTCTTTATCATTTTGCTCGTGATCCACGCTTTTATTTGTAAATCTTCCAACTAGAAGATTGTAGAGGGCGGAGAGATCCATAGATCTAACGGTGGAATTTGCGTTTCGAGCAGCGATGGAGGTGTTGTTGAGGGTTTTAGGGTGCGCGTTCGAATGCGCCGCTCATCTGGTGGGGTCGTCGTTTGGGGTGCGGTTTGGGGCCATGGGCGCGCGCGACGATGTGCTTCGAAGTGGTGGTTTCCGATCGGATTCATGTCGAGCGAAGAGGGGCTATTTCGAAACCCTAGGCGGATTGAAGGGGGTTCGTTTTTTTTTTGGAGCGAGCGCGTGAGAAGAAGAAAAGTGCGGGCGTGATCTCCCTTTCCTGATCGAACGGCAATGATGTATTTGGTGAAAATTAAATTAAAGAAAATTGTTTTTAAATCGTTATCAGAACTTTGTAAAATCATAACGAACTCATACGTACTCAGATTCGGACGAAACTAGAACCGTTGGAATCGCAGAGAGACGTACTATGTGATGGTGCAGATCCAGAGTCATTCTGAGCAAGTAGAAATTTGGGTTAAATCGGACACCGTCCGGTTTAATTTAAATTTCGAACGCTCGCCTAAATTCAAAGTGAGTTATTCTCACTCACATCTGGATGCTAGACAGTTTAAATAGTTGATATTTAAATATCTGTGCGATTGGTTGATTATAACTGTTGTTATCAGTCGGAATTGATATTTATATTATGATGTGCTAATATTTGTGATGCAGGGAAAAACAGGTTGGAGGGATCCAACCGGATTCCTCAAAAATGTAGCAATTATTTTATAATTGATAGTGATTCCTGTTTATATGTTGTGACTGATAAATCTGGAATTAAAATTGTTCTGTGAAATTGTTATATAAAATTATAAATCCTGAATTTAATTGTGAATGGATTAAATTGGGTTTTTACGGAATAAAATGAATTGTTAAATTAAGAATTTCAAAGAGTAAAATTTGAAAACGGATTTGGAATGAAAAATGTAAATTGGTAAATTTGGGATTTAAACACAGTGGAAAATTTATCAATCGATAAATATGAAATATAAATCTCTGGGAATAAATTCTATGGAAATTATAAATTGTTAAAATAACGATGGATTATTTTAAAAATGAATATTGTTATCCGAAAAATTAAAAGGTGTTGCAATGAAGCTTCCGACCTTAAATTAACAGTTTTTAAATGTAAATGGAATATTTTGAAATGCCGATTTTCATTGGGATTTCGTTTAAGTAAATTGTAAATATGTTTTTTCATTGAAAATTCTCCAAAATTGTTTTATTTAAAAATGTTTAAACCTATATTTTTAAAATGAATTTCCAGAAATGGAAAATTGAGTATGAATTTCGGATGAAGTTATAGATAAGCATGAATTGGGAATTTATTTTGTAAACATAAACTGAATTGAAATAAATCGGCTGGATTTATTTGAGAGATTCTTTGGGATGTTGAACGGGAAAGTATTTTCCTGGAAAAAATCAAGTTAGTGTTTTAAAAGGATTTTATTTAATTAAAAGTTAAGTTTTAAATTTGTTTAAAGAATATTTTTAAGAAATGGTTATTTTTAAAGTAACAAATTAATAATTTAAAAATCGTAATAATTTGAGGGTATGTTAGTAATCCTTTTTACAAACGGATTTATTTAAAAGTTGGTTTTGACTTAGGTTATTGAGATTAGTATTATTCTTTTTATAACGCTATTTTGAATTTTGTTGAACAAAAATCCCTATTTTAATCAAAGTTTATCTCTTAATAATAGTTTTTCTTCACCTATTCTAAATTTATATTTTTGAGTAAATATATAGGAGTATTTTACATATTTTATAGTATATTTCAGTATAAAGTATTTTAACTGTCTTTAAATGAAAAATGTTGTGAGCTTGGTTTTTCCGATGGAAATAATAGGGGTAAAAAAGGATTTACCGTGTTAAGAAGTAAAAATTGGGAATTGTATCAAAATGAGTTTTGAAATGTCGAAAATATATCTTTTAAAGATATTAGAGGAAAATAAATAAATGGGAAATTATTTATTGTGTGATTGGATGTTGTGAACATTTATTAATAGTTAAATCACCGACTATCAATATTGGATAAACGCGTTGATCGTTTCGAAGAGACCGGGATCGGGATTTATTTCCCGAAAACCACTTCGATCCGGTTTGTACACTTCGTAAAACGTTTTCGGCGTTGAAGATGGAGCTGTGAAGTGCAAGAGCTAGTCGTTACTAATCCTAAGGATATTTCCAAAATGGATATAGTAGGAATAGTGCCTTCGGATCCGTTCGGACCCGGAACGGGCTTGTATGGACGAATGCTTTCGTGACAACGTCAGGTGGACGATGGGCATTCTAAGGGATATGTGCTGTAAAGGTATCGTTTAACCTCGAGCCTCATCAACCGGGAATGACTGAAAATCAGGGGTTATGCAGCAAGGCTTCGTGGGTAGCACCCACTTGAGAGTAAGGTCATCCCTGTTTAGATGCCCCTTTTTATATTTTCGGCTTAGTGTTGCGGTTGTTGATCACAACTGTGGGGTGATTTTATTTGGAATTGTCCAGTAAGGGATGATTCCGTCTTTGTGTTGCAGGGGAGTGGGAGTGCTCCTTGGTACTGTGATCTAGGCCACGTACTGTGTCAGGTGATACCCCAGTGCCTAGTCATTGTTGGAAATCCATTTTCTCTACGTACCTGTATGGTTTTGATTGTGCCCAACTATTGCTGAAACGTGAGATGCAAGCATTTCAGCTAGATTTTATTTTACTTTCTATAGACACTATTATAATATCAAAGGATTTAAATAAAAAGTGTTAGCTATCGTAAGGTAAAAACCCGACATGTTTATTTGTGGCGTGGTCTTACAAGATGCTTTTGTTTTCAAAAAGGATATTGAAACTTTAATAGTCAGTTTGAGTGTGATTTTCTCACGCTGGTATTCCAGACTGACTCGGGTGTTATTTCATTATAATGCTCGAGTCAGACCGAGTATTATATATAGGATAGGTTGCTATGGAGCTCAGGAGAGGTGCTGGAGTCCGAGACGTATCTCCCGTACTTATGTATATTCCGCTACTATGATTGTTTGAGATTGTCTGTCTGGTAATTGTTGTTGTATTATGAGATACTCTAATGATGTATTGTATATAAACAGATATGTTTTCATTTTGTGTAAAGATCTGATATTGATTATTATATTTATTCCGCTGCGACTGTGAGATTCTGATGTTGTTTAGTTTCTTCTTCTTCTACCTCCTTCTTCTTTTAAATTAAATGGTTCGTAATTCCGTTGTCTTTGAGTTGATTTGATGGAGATTTATGTCAATTCAAGGGGTACGGGTTTGCGGCCCGTTATAGTGGTATCAGAGCTTAGGCTGGTGACAACCTAGGCTTTGGTGGGAAAATTTCTCATTTTAAATAGAGTCAATAATACTCTATAATGAGCTGAGTGTAATAATAGCTATGAGCGCGTACTTGTTAGTGAATATAAAAATTATTTTTGTACTGTGTTGACTTATCGGTTGAGTGGTTATGAATTCTGGTCGGTGCGGGAAGTACAACCGTATTGATAGGGGTTTCTAAACTCTTAAACAAGATAAACTGACATAGTATTGTTTTTAAAGTGGGTAAATGAAATAATTTTACCCAAAATTATATTTTGATATAAAAGGGATGGTTTTCTAAATTATTATACATATATTGGATGTTTGGTTGTTAATACTATAATTGAATAAAATTGTAAGAGATGAACTAAATATTTGAAATGGTATATAAGCCAATAAGAATTTAAAATATTAAAATGGGTTATAACTAAATAGAGTTAACTCAATATATTTTAAATATAAAAAAAGTGGAATTAAAATTTGATTTAAACCAGACTTTTTACCCCGGAAATTTTTGAAAAGAATTTCAAATGGATTTAAACAAAGGTTTGGGAATTTAACATTGTGGAAATGTTAGAAATGTTTTCAAAAGCATTTGAAAGAATGTAGCATATTTTGGGAAATATTTTTGGAATGGAAATTGGTTTGAGATGAATTTTGGAAGTAGGAAGCATTGAACTCACTTCGGTCGCTGGGAAATAATCCTGATGATGCTGGCCACGTCATCAGAATTCATTTTCGAGTTTCTTAGGTGATGGATTGCTACTATGTGGGTGATTATGGTATTTGTTGGACTTGTTTAGGAAACAAGCGGCTTTGGAATTTTTCAAAAGGGAAAATTGATTGGTAAAAACAAATTGTTTTGGAATTTGGTATTTGATTTGGATATCAAATGGGAATATGTTGGTTTTATTTCAATTTGGCTTTGAAATAAATCCAGGAAAATTGAATTCTGGGAATATCGTACTTTTACACTTTGTGATTAAATTGAAAATTTTAAAATTCAAATTGGCAATTCAAGGGTACCCATAAGCTGTTAAATGTTATATTTATAATCTAAGATTGTAAATTTTAAATTGGTGGAAGAAGTAAAATGAAAGGAAATTTGTATCTTTAAATAATGCAGTGATACATATATATGTAGAAAATTTGGAATTGTGATTATAAAATGTAAATAGATAGAAATGAGCAGTATAAACTTATAAATAAATAAGTTGATGAATCTAAGAAGGGAAAATTTGATTTTAACCCAAGTAAAATGGAAATGCAATCACAAGTGGGAAATAGTTGGATAGTGTGGTGAATTCAAACACAATCTTAAGTGAAGGTAAAGTAAGATAAGATAAAGCAATTTGAAATAAAATGTGTGAATGAATTTAAAATAGAAATAAAGTTTGAACTTAATAGTGTAAAAAAATAAATTGAATTGCAGTGAAATTCAAAATTCAGTTGCATTATAAACAATGTTGAATGAAATTCAATCCTTATTTAAGTGATAAAAGAAGTGGAATGAATTTAATATGGCTAAGCAAAATTTAAGTGGAATTGGAATAAATTTGATAAGAATCAAATTGAATGGAAATTTAATTTAGTTGAAATGATGTTGAATGAAGTAAATGCTTACTCAATTAAATCCAAAATGATTGTTTGGGAATAAATTTTGTATAAGCTAAATTAAAATGGAATGTGTATGGTAATGAATAGAATTTTGATAGTTTGGTCAAAATTTGGAAAGTAAATAAAAATCCGGTGGTGGCATAGGATTTAAATTTTGGTAACAAAATATTGGAAGTATGGATGTATAATGGGATTAGTTTAGAATAATAATGGTTTGAATTGTAAATAAATTCAAATGAGTGAAATAATTTAAAGGTGGTCTTTGTTAATAAAATAAATCTTTCATGGATTGAATAAAAAAACAAAGAGCATTCAAATTTGTAAATGGATTGGAATTTAATTTGAATGAGAATCAAAAGGGAAATAAAATAAAATTGAGATAAGAAGATAATGAAAATATTGTGGGAGAACTTAAGCAACTTGGAAGAAAAGAAAATGATTGTGGATGAGCTTTATTAAGTAATCTTGGAAAATCTGAAGAAGATTTATAAACGGAATTCAACTTTATTTGTAAAATGAATGGTCAATCAATAAATGGATTGAAAGTTAGTCAATCAAATGTAAATAAATTGATATGAAATAATGGATGTAAGTGTCAATTCATTTAAAGCTAATTGAATAAATTGAATGCAAGTCAATTTAATAATTAAACCAAGTTGAAATTAAAAGTGTTAGACCAAATTGAATTTAAATTTATTTGGTTATGATTGAAAGTTGTTATATGGTTGTTAGTTGGTTGATATAAATTCATTAAGTGTTAATGAAATCGGATTAGTAAAATTGGAAGTTGAAGTGAGTGAATTCAAATTGATAATATATATATTTTGGATAGAATTGAATTTAATTTGAATTGAAAGTGAACAAATGTGAATATATATTAGTGAATGTAAACTAATTGAATTGAAATGAATGGGTGTTAATAAAATCCGATGTTAACCAATCAAATGTGATTAAATTGGAAACCAATTCAAGGAATATCAATGAGAGGTGAATTTATATTTGGGTATGGATTTGTTGGATGTTTACTAGTTGGATAATTGTTTGATGATTGCATTGGTTGCTTTGAGTGCATTTCTATGTTGGCATATGTAGTTGTAGTAATATATGTTGTATGTTGATAGTATTTCCATATATACATATTTCTCATTGTTGTTGAGTATTTCGTAGGTGTGGATAGCGCTTGCTTCGCTTTTGGAGCTCGCTTTCGCGCTATATTAGCCGTATATGTTCGCTAATAATATATAAGGCACATATCTCAGATTAAATATCGCACTTTTACACTTTTTCCATGCGGGTTGCCTCATCACTTGATGAGATGTATATTTGTGACATATATATACTATTGTTTTTTTTTCGGATCGAGCCGCGCAAAGGATGTTATGGCGAAATTTTCCGTAATTTAAGGCGTTAGAATATTTTTGAAAAATTTTGGAAAATTTAACTTTGATTTTTGTGTGAAAAGTTAAATGATATAGTTGGGTCTGAAAAGTATAACTAAGTTTAGATTTGGAAACTTAGTAAAGGTTTTGTAGAAGTTTAACTATTGGGTTTTGGAAAAGTTAAACACTTAAGTGATTTTAGTAAATTTAATTTGAAAAAATCATAATGAAACCGTGGGAGTTGAACTAGAAATGGAAACTAGTATTTTGGTTGGAGTTATAGGGTTTGGGAAAAAGGTGAATATGAAATCTTCACTAAATGGATTTTTGAAAGGTTAATGGATTCTGTAACTTTTCTACCTTAGCAAATTTCGGGGACGAAATTTTTATAAGAGGGAAGGAACGTAACATCCCGTGTTTTTAAGCCATTGATTTTGAACATTTAATTCGTTTTAAATGTTAATGTGGACTCGTAATTGATTTTGAAATGAATAGATTCTGATTCAATCAATGAAATAAGCTGTAATTTTTAATTATAGTAATTCCGGTTGAATTTGAATAATGGAAGATAATAATTAAATATTCGAAATTTAGATAAAAGGGTAAATCTGGATGTAAATAGTGATAAAAATGGTTTTAAAAATTTATTTGGAGTTATTTGAGTGTAAATAGCATGGTGGGAATTTTAGATGAATTTTAAAGTTGATAAATTAATATCTGGGATTTTATATTAATTTAAAATTGAATTTAATATTATTAAATTGCAATTTAATCAGATTTTGGTCTAGACTGAGCCAGAATGATTTTTAACGTGTTTATAAATTTTATATGATTTATTGTTAAGTTATTAAAATTTTAAAAGCAAAATTTTGAGCGTTTTTGTCGATTTTGAAAATCGCCTGATTTAATAGACGAGTTAAAATAGCCTTCCGGGGCACAGTCTCGGAATTCGATGAAACTACTTCCATTGGATCCATAATAGTTAGTTATTATCGGATTTCAATTTTCGTAGCATTCGGAGTTGTCGTTTGACCGTGGCAGCTCAAAACGCATCCAAATCGATTTAATTTTAAATTGATCGTTTAATTCCGTATCTCGTGCATACGATCAAATTAGCTTACAAAACCTGTTCCATTGTGTCCGGAATGCGGAAAAAACCTAGGATAGCCTGTCTGAACGTGAGAATCTGTAACAACCCGCATATTTGACGAATATTATATTTAAATATTTTAATTGAATATTTTATCAATTATCGGATTTTGGTCCGAAAAGTCACTTTTTGCAAACAGTCGAATTTGGACTCGGGACCCCCTCCATTGAGTTCAAAATGTCATTTGCAACCTTTTTGACTATAAACTTTGATATGTTTGGAGCTAGTCAAAAATTTGACCATTTGCACTTTGGGTTTGGGTTAGGTTCAGCCCACTAGCTCAGATCTGAACCCTTTACCCCTTTCTACTTCAGCCCAACTCCCTCTCCTCTTCCCTACTTCATTTCTTACTTTCCAAACACTTAAACAAAACTGAAAATGGGGAGAGGAATGGGAAATTAAAACTCTAGCCCTAGTTCTCTTTTGCAAATCAAGCCCTAGCTCCAAACTAATTGAAGAAGCTTTGCTTAGAATCAAGCTTGTTGAGTTGGAATCGAAGAGAGATTATCATTACCTTGTTCTATAGCTTCTTCATACTTGTTCTTGTGCATAAAGGTGAGATTTTTATCTCACATCTTAGTCTATAACTATCTTCGATTGTTAGGTATAAATTCCTAACACTTATTCTTGTGTAATTGCTCTTGGTTTGGATTGATTTGATGAATATTCCAAATTTTGTGTTTTTAGTTCAATTCCTTAAAAATCCTAACTTTGATGATTTGATCATGTTTTGTGATGCAACAAGGAGCTTATAGGGCCAGGTAGTCGATTGACATAAACCCTTAGCGCCAAATGCTCGAGCGGTTGCGAATTGGTCGGGATTGGCCATTGCTTGTGGTGAGGTTGGAAGAGTCTGGAAACAGGTCCGGCCGACCAAGCTCTGTAGCCGGCCAACCGACCTGCTTTCAAAATTGCAATGCACTTCTCTGTTTTGGTTTGGTCGACCGACTGCAGACCTCGGTCGACCGACCTGCTTCCCGAACTATTTTTCACAACAGGGTCCGGTCGACCGAGCACTGTAGTCGGCCGACCGACCTGCTCCTGTTTTGCCTGTTTTTGCTCGTTTTGATAGATTTTCCAAATTTTATCGATTCGTGTGATTGCCCTATTTGTTGTTATCATTTATTAACGACTTTTATGACATTTTCTTTGGAATACAATTACGTCTTCGAACGTGAATTATGGCGATTGATCGCTTCTACAATCATTTGTGTGATTTGTCACTTTAAAAATATAAAGGTTTCAATATTAGTATTAAATATCAAAACTTCTTCATCAAAACGATTTCAACTCTATTTTTCCATATCAAAGCAATTACACGGATGGTCGCTCCTCAACAGCCTTATTCTCCGTGCTAGTTGACAGCATTACACCGTAGTGTTCTTGGCTAGCGTGGGTAAAGAGGTGGGGCGTCACAGCTTGGTATCAGAGCCAAACTTCGGAACAATGTAGAATTATCTAACAAGGATCATGTCCTAAGCCTTTCTTAGGAGTCGTGCCCTAGGATTTAATTCGAGTCTTCATACCGAATCATCCTATTTCCTTTTACGTATCCTTGTTATATCTATCAAGATTTTGCTTGATATTTATTTGGAGAATAACTTTCTTCTTTTATCTTTCTTAAAGAAGAGAATGTCTAGACCAGGCCGTCCCCGCGCCAGTCAATCTAGTGCTCCTCCCCCGGATGGAGTTTTTATGACTACCCAGCAGCTTCTTGATTTGGTAACGAACGCTCAAGCAGCTAGAACTAATCCGGAACCAACCCATCCTAAGTCTGGATTTTCACGCTTGTGCAGCGATTATACCAACTTGGGTGGGAAGCCATTCAAAGGTTCTGAGACTATTATTGAAGTCCAGGCTTGGCTAAAAACATGCGATCGAATCTTTTCTCGCATGAATCTTGTTGATCTACACCGTGTTCAGGTGGCTTCTAGTATGCTCCAAGAAAGAGCATTGGACTGGTACGAACTTCTAATCACTGAAATTAATGAAGCTGATCTCACCTGGGAGAAATTCCGGGAACGCTTCGAATTAAAATTCGTACCAGAAGCTGAGAAAGTGACATTGGCTCGTCGTTTTATTAACCTTGTTCAAGGTGATTCTTCCGTGACGGACTACGTTGCTTCTTTCGAATCACTTTCCAAATATGGGGTTGAATATATCAACACCCCTCTGAAGAAGAATCACAGATTTGTCTATGGCTTGAAGAAAGATCTCAAAAAGCCATTACTTCTAAAATTAGAAGTTCCTTTCGACCAACTCATTGATATCGCTCTTCGTCTTGAAGAGGATGATAAAGAAAGTGATGTTGAAGTGGTAGCTTCCAAACCCAGCTTCAACAACAAAAAGAGGCCCAACAAATTCAAAGGTCCTTATCCCAACAAAAAGGGTAAGCAGGCAACTCCTGCTGCAAAGGTTCCTTCTCCTAGTAATGCTAGATGCTTCAATTGTGGATCTGGGGATCATTTAGCAAATAAGTGCTCAAGGTCTAAATCTTGCCGCTATTGTAAGAGCCCAGATCATTTCATACATCAATGCCTCAAACGTGAATGTAAGAAGGAGGGAAAGTTGAATGTGGCTCAAGCCCCTGGCAACACATCTCGTGGTCAAGGTATTTTTCATTCTATCCTTGATGGTATTATTGTGTTTCGTGATCAACCTATTCGAGTTCTTTTTGACACGGGTGCATCCCATTCTTTTATATCAAAGGAACTTGTTGATACTCTTTCCTTAAATGTTGTTGCTTTAATGACTTCTCTGAGAGTTGCGAATCCAGTTGGTGGATCCGCGACGCTTAGTTTGCTTTGTAAAGATGTCGAGATTATTTTATGCGGTTTTTCTTTCCTTGCCGATTTGCATGTTATGCGTTGCTTAGGCTTTGGAATGATTTTGGGAATGGATTGGCTTAACCATTATGAAGCTCATATCCTATGTCCTGAACGGACTATCTATCTCCGACATCTTCTATCTGTTGACCAGATTTCCATTGTTCTTAAGGATTCGGACTCCGCTTTGGTTGCATCTTTATATTCTTTAAATCCTCATGATGACGATGATGAGGTGGATGTCATTTCTCTTATTCAAGTCGTTCGTGAATTTTCCGACGTATTCGAGCCCGTTTTAGGATTACCACTTAAGCGAGCAATTGAGTTCAAAATCAATCTCATTCATGGAGTTCAACCTATCACTCGTCCTCCTTATCGAATGTCCAATAAGGAAAATGAGGAGATGCGCAAGCAATTATCCGAATTGGAGACGAGACAATTTATTCGCTCTAGTTCCTCGCCTTGGGGAGCTTCAGCAATTTTCGTGAAGAAATCCGATGGTACACTTAGGCTTTGCGTCGACTACCGCAAGCTTAATGATCTTACTATCAAAAATAAATATCCCCTACCTCGGATTGATGACCTATTCGATCAACTAAGTGGTGCTAGAGTCTTTTCACAATTGGACTTAGCTACCGGTTTTCATCAGCTTCGTATTGCAGAGGATAGTATTCATTTGACTTCGTTCCGTACTCGTTATGGATCTTATGAATGGCTTGTCATGCCATTTGGTTTGACGAATGCTCCAGCTTATTTCGTCGACCTTATGAATCGAGTTTTCAAAGACTTTCTCGACCAATTTGTTCTCATCTTCATTGATGATATTCTTGTGTATTCAAAAACCGAAGAGGAGCATGAAAAGCATCTTCGGATTGTGTTGCAAATTCTTAGGAGCAATCAATTAAAAGCAAAATTTTCTAAATGCCACTTTTGGCAATCTCGTGTGAAGTTTCTCGGTCATATTATTTTCGAATCCGGAATACCAGTGGATCCTTCAAAGATCGAAGCGATTCAAAATTGGAAGAGACCGGAGAGTGTTACGGAAATCCGTAGCTTTCTTGGATTGGCGGGCTATTACCGTCGTTTTATCAAAGAATTTTCTAAAATTTCCGTGCCTCTCAGTAGTTTGACCAAGAAAGGAATTAAATACATTTGGTCGGACAAATGTGAAGCTTCTTTCCAGAAATTAAAAGAACTTCTTTCGGATGCTCCTATTCTCGTTATTCCCGAAGGGAATCAAGATTTCATTGTTTACACCGATGCTAGTCGCGTTGGTTTGGGAGCCGTTCTCATGCAAAGAGAACGTGTTATTGCTTATGCTTCTAGGCAATTAAAGCCGGCCGAAACTAGATATGCCACTCATGATTTAGAGCTTGCGGCTATTGTTTTCGCCCTTCGAATTTGGCGACATTATCTTTTGGGAGAAAAATTTATTCTTTATACCGATCATAAATCTTTGAAGTATTTGTTTTCTCAAAGGGAACTTAATTTGCGTCAACAGCGTTGGCTCGAATTTCTTGCATCTTATGATCTTGATATTCTTTATACTCCCGGAAAGGGAAATCGAGTTGCCGACGCCCTTAGCCGAAAGCAACAAGCGGTTGTTTCTATGATGATATCCGAATGGAATGATCTCGATATTTTATCCTCTTGTGAGATTCGAGATCGTGTTTCCGAATTATGTTCATCTCTTGTTTTATGTAGCCTTGAAGCTCATCCTTCTCTTTTAGACCACATTCTTGAAGCTCAAAAGCTAGATCCCGAATTGGCTCTTCTTAGCCAAAGTTGTAGGGATAAGGTTAATATTGAAGAGTTGAGAGACTTTGATATTGATTCTCGTGGCGGCATTCGAAAATTTGGTAGACTTATCGTGCCAAATATTAGTGATCTTCGTAAAGATATTTTAGAAGATTCTCGTCGTTCTAAATTTACCATTCATCCCGGTAGTAGTAAAATGTACACGGATATGAAGCGACTTCATTATTGGGAGAGAATGAAATTTGATATCGCTAACTTCGTTAAGTGTTGCATGACTTGCCAACTCGTCAAGGTCGAACATCAAAGGCCCGGTGGGTTATTGCAACCTTTGGAAATTCCAATTTGGAAGTGGGATCAAATTTCCATGGATTTCATTGATGGCCTTCCCCGTTCTCGTTCGGGTCATGATAGCTTATGAGTGATTGTAGATAGACTTACAAAATCCACCCATTTTATTCCCGTTCGATCAAATCGAACCGTTCCACTTTTGGCCAAACTCTTTATCAAAGAAATTGTTAAATTGCATGGAGTCCCTACTTCTATTGTTAGTGATCGTGATCCATTGTTTACTAGTGGATTTTGGAAGAGTCTTCAAAAAGCTTTGGGAACGAAGCTTAATTTTAGCACCGCTTATCATCCTCAGTCCGATGGACAAACCGAGCGTGTGAATCAAGTTCTTGAAGATCTTCTTCATGCGTGTGTTCTTGATTTTGGTGGAAGTTGGGAAGATCATATTTCACTCGTTGAATTTTTCTATAATAATAGCTTCCAATCTAGTATTGGTATGGCACCTTTCGAGGCACTCTATGGAAGGCCATGCCGATCTCCTTCTTGTTGGCTTGAGGCCAGCGAGAAGCTGGTTTTAGGTCCAGATTTTATTCGGGATTCCACAGAAAAGATTGATCTTATTCGTCATAGGATGAAAGAAGCTCAAAGTCGACAAAAATCCTATGCCGATAACCGAAGAAGAAAATTAGAATTTTCTGTGGGAGATTCTGTGTTTATTCGTGTCTCGCCTATGAAAGGTGTTGTGCGTTTCAGTCGATCTGGAAAGTTAGCACCTAGATATATTGGTCCATTTCCTATCACCGAACGCATTAGTTCCGTGGCTTACCGCCTTTTATTACCGGCTCAATTTTCGGCTATCCATGACGTGTTTCACGTTTCTCAACTTCGGAAATGCCTTCGAGATTCCGACTCTATTCTTGAGCCCGGTGTTGTGGAAGAAATTGAAGTTTCTCCGAATTTAACTTATGAGCAACATCCTATCCGTATCATTGCTTTGGAAATCAAACGGCTTCGAAATAAAGATGTTCCGCTTGTAAAAGTTCAATGGTCCTCAAATTCTAAGGATTGTTCTTAGGAATCTAGAGAATAGATAGAACGAGCACATCCGGACTTACTCTCTAGTGCTCTTTGAGGTAAACCTCTTATTTCAAATTTCTTCTTTTGTGTTGATATGCTCTTATGGTTGTTACTTTTAGTTCTTTTATTCCTTATGATTGCGAGGATGCAATTTCTTTAAGGAGGGGAGTCTGTAACAACCCGCATATTTGACGAATATTATATTTAAATATTTTATCAATTGTCGGATTTTGGTCCGAAAAGTCACTTTTTGCAAACAGTCGAATTTGGACTCGGGACCCCCTCCATTGAGTTCAAAATGTCATTTGCAACCTTTTTGACTATAAACTTTGATATGTTTGGAGCTAGTCAAAAATTTGACCATTTGCACTTTGGGTTTGGGTTAGGTTCAACCCACTAGCTCAGATCTGAACCCTTTACCCCTTTCTACTTCAGCCCAACTCCCTCTCCTCTTCCCTACTTCATTTCTTACTTTCCAAACACTTAAACAAAACTGAAAATGGGGAGAGGAATGGGAAATTAAAACTCTAGCCCTAGTTCTCTTTTGCAAATCAAGCCCTAGCTCCAAACTAATTGAAGAAGCTTTGCTTAGAATCAAGCTTGTTGAGTTGGAATCGAAGAGAGATTATCATTACCTTGTTCTATAGCTTCTTCATACTTGTTCTTGTGCATGAAGGTGAGATTTTTATCTCACATCTTAGTCTATAACTATCTTCGATTGTTAGGTATAAATTCCTAACACTTATTCTTGTGTAATTGCTCTTGGTTTGGATTGATTTGATGAATATTCCAAATTTTGTGTTTTTAGTTCAATTCCTTAAAAATCCTAACTTTGATGATTTGATCATGTTTTGTGATGCAACGAGGAGCTTATAGGGCCCGGTAGTCGATTGACATAAACCCTTAGCGCCAAATGCTCGAGCGGTTGCGAATTGGTCGGGATTCGCCATTGGTTGTGGTGGGGTTGGAAGAGTCTGGAAATAGGTCCGGCCGACCGAGCTCTGTAGCCGGCCGACTGACCTGCTTCCAAAAGTGCAATGCACTTCTTTGTTTTGGTTTGGTCGACCGACTGCAGACCTCGGTCGACCGACCTGCTTCCCGAACTATTTTTCACAATAGGGTCCGGTCGACCGAGCACTGTAGTCGGCCGACCGACCTACTCCTGTTTTGCCTGTTTTGCCTGTTTTTGCTCGTTTTGATAGATTTTCCAAATTTTATCGATTCGTGTGATTGCCCTATTTGTTGTTATCATTTATTAACGACTTTTATGACATTTTCTTTGGAATACAATTACGTCTTCGAACGTGAATTATGGCGATTGATCGCTTCTACAATCATTTGTGTGATTTGTCAGTTTAAAAATATAAAGGTTTCAATATTAGTATTAACTATCAAAACTTCTTCATCAAATCGATTTCGACTCTATTTTTCCATATCAAAGCAATTACACGGATGGTCACTCCTCAACAGCCTTATTCTCCGTGCTAGTTGACAGCATTACACCGTAGTGTTCTTGGCTAGCGTGGGTATAGAGGTGGGGCGTCACAGAATTGGAGATTGATTGCATTAACTGTTAAATCGAGAAATTTTATGAATTAAATAATATTAAAAACTATTATATATATTATTTTCTCTAACCCTAATCATTTTTATGTTTGGGCCGCCGTTGTTGTTTCAATGGCCAGTATCTCATCATTTTCTTTCTCATTTTGCTCGTGATCCACGCTTTAATTTGGAAATCTTCTAACTAGAAGATTGTAGAGGGCGGAGAGATCCATAGATCTAACGATGGAATTTGCGTTTCGAGTAGCGATGGAGGTGCTGTCGAGGGTTTTAGGGTGCGCGTTCGAATGCATCGCTCGTTTGGTGGGGTCGTCGTTTGGGGTGCGGTTTGGGGCCATGGGCGCGTGCGACGATGTGCTTGAAGTGGTGGTTTCCGATCGGATTCATGTCGAGCGAAGAGGGGCGATTTCGAAACCCTAGGCGGCTTGAAGGGGGTTCGTTTTTTTCTGGAGCGAGCACGTGAGAAGAAGGAAGGTGCGGGCGTGATCTCCCTTTCCTGATCGAACGGTAATGATGTATTTGGTGAAAATTAAATTAAAGAAAATTGTTTTTAAATCGTTATCAGAACTTTGTAAAATCATAACGAACTCATACGTACTCAGATTCGGACGAAACTGGAACCGTTAGAATCGCAGAGAGACGTACTATGTGATGGTGCAGATCCGGAGTCATTTCGGACAAGTAGAAATTTGGGTTAAATCGGACACCGTCCGGTTTAATTTAAATTTCGAACGCTCGCCTAAATTCAAAGTGAGTTATTCTCACTCACATCTGGATGCTAGACAGTTTAAATAGTTGATATTTAAATATCTGTGTGATTGGTTGATTATAACTGTTGTTATCAATCGGAATTGATATTTATTTTGTGACGTGCTAATCTTTGTGATGCAGGGAAAAACAGGTTGGAGGGATCCAACCGGATTCCTCAAAAATGTAGCAATTATTTTATAATTGATAGAGATTCCTGTTTATATGTTGTGACTGATAAATCTGGAATTAAATTTGTTCTGTGAAATTGTTGTATAAAATTATAAATCCTGAATTTAATTATGAATGGATTAGATTGGGTTTTTACGGAATAAAATGAATTGTTAAATTAAGAATTTCAAAGAATAAAATTTGAAATCGGATTTGGAATGAAAAATGTAAATTGGTAAATTTGGGATTTAAACACAGTGGAAAATTTATCAATCGATAAATATGAAATATAAATCTCTGGAAATAAATTTTATGGAAATTATAAATTGTTAAAATAACGATGGATTATTTTAAAAATGAATATTGTTATCTGAAAAATTAAAAGGTGTTGCAATGAAGCTTTCGACCTTAAATTAACAGTTTTTAAATGTAAATGGAATATTTTGAAATGCCGATTTTCATTGGGATTTCGTTTAAGTAAATTGTAAATATGGTTTTTCATTGAAAATTCTCCAAAATTGTTTTATTTAAAAATGTTTAAACCTATATTTTTAAAATGAATTTCCGGAAATGGGAAATTGAGTATGAATTTCGGATGAAGTTATAGATAAGTATGAATTGGGAATTTATGTTGTAAACATAAACTGAATTGAAATAAATCGGTTGGATTTATTTGAGAGATTCTTTGGGATGTTGAACGGGAAAGTATTTTCCTAGGAAAAATCAAGTTAGTGTTTTAAAAGGATTTTATTTAATTAAAAGTTAAGTTTTAAATTTGTTTAAAGAATATTTTTAAGAAATGGTTATTTTTAAAGTAACAAATTAATAATTTAAAAATCGTAATAATTTGAGGGTATGCTAGTAATCCTTTTTACAAACGGATTTATTTAAAAGTTGGTTTTGACTTAGGTTATTGAGATTAGTATTATTCTTTTTATAACGCTATTTTGAATTTAGTTGAACAAAAACCCCTATTTTAATCAAAGTTTAGCTCTTAATAATAGTTTTTCTTCACCTATTCTAAATTTATATTTTTGAGTAAATAGATATGAGTAGTTTACATATTTTAAAGTATAATTCAGTATAAAGTATTTTAACTGTTTTTAAATGAAAAATGTTGTGAGCTTGGTTTTTCCGATGGAAATAAAAGGGGCAAAAAAGGATTTACCATGTTAAGAAGTAAAAATTGAGAATTGTATCAAAATGAGTTTTGAAATGTGGAAAACATATCTTTTAAAGATATTAGAGGAAAAAAAATAAATGGGAAATTATTTATTGTGTGATTGGATGTTGTGAACATTTATTGATAGTTTAATCACCGACTATCAATATTGGATAAACGCGTTGATCATTTCGAAGAGACCGGAATTGGGATTTATTTTCCGAAAACCACTTCGATCCGGTTTGTACGCTTCGTAAAACATTTTCGGAGTCGAAGATGGAGCTGTGAAGTGCAAGGGCTAGTCGTTACTAATCCTGAGGATATTTCCAAAATGGATGTAGTAGGAATAGTGCTTTCGGATCCGTTCGGACCCGGAACGGACTTGTATGGACGAATGCTTTCGTGACATCGTCAGGTGACGATGGGCATTCTAAGGGATATGTGCTGTAAAGGTATCATTTAACCATGAGCCTCATCAACCGGGAATGACTGAAAATCAGGGGTTATGCAGCAAGGCTTCGTGGGTAGCACCCACTTGAGAGTAAGGTCATCCCTGTCTAGGTGCCCCTTTTTATATTTTCGGCTTAGTGTTGCGGTTGTTGATCACAACCATGGGGTGATTTTATTTGGAATTGTCCAATAAGGGATGATTTCGGCTTTGTGTTGCAGGAGAGTGGGAGTGCTCCTCGGTACTGTGATCTAGGCCACCTACTGTGTCAGGTGATACCCCAGTGCCTAGTCATTGTTGGAAATCCATTTTCCCTACGTACCTGTATGGTTTTGATTGTGCCCAACTATTGCTGAAACGTGAGATGCAAGCATTTCAGCTAGATTTTATTTTACTTTCTATAGACACTATTATAATATCAGAGGATTTAAATAAAAAGTGTTAGCTACCGTAAGGTAAAAACCCGACATGTTTATTTGTGGCGTGGTCTTATGAGATGCTTTTGTTTTCAAAAGGATATTGAAACTTTAATAGTCAGTTTGAGTGTGATTTTCTCACGCTGGTATTCCAGACTGACTCGGGTGTTATTTCATTATAATGCTCGGGTCAGACTGAGTATTATATACAGGATAGGTTGCTATGGAGCTCAGGAGAGGAGCTGGAGTCCGAGACGTATCTCCCGTACTTATGTATATTCCGCGGCTATGATTGTTTGAGATTGTCCGTCTGGTAATTGTTGTTGTATTATGAGATACTCTGATGATGTATTGTATATAAACATATATGTTTTCATTTTGTGTAAAGATCTGATATTGATTATTATATTTATTCCGCTGCGACTGTGAGATTCTGATGTTGTTTAGTTTCTTCTTCTTCTACCTCCTTCTTCTTTTAAATTAAATGGTTCGTAATTCCGTTGTCTTTGAGTTGATTTGATGGAGATTTATGTCAATTCAAGGGGTACGGGTTTGCGGCCCGTTACAGTTTCCATCGGTTAAGAGTAGCGGAGGATAGCATTCCTTTGACAGCCTTTCGAACTAGATATGGTTCGTAAGAGTGGTTGGTGAGCCATTTGGATTGATCAATGCACCTGCTTTCTTCGTTGATTTGATAAACCGAGTTTTGCGAGAGTACCTGGATAGGTTTGCTCGAGAGTTCATAGATAACATTCTATTATACTCTAAGGATGAGAGGCAGCATGAAGTTGATCTTAGAATGATGCTTTAGAAGCTAAGGCAGAATTAGCTAAATGTGATGTTTACCAAGTATCGTTTTGGGAAGGAGGAAGTTAAATTCCTTGGTCACGTGGTTTCAGAGAAAGGATTGTCAGTCGATCTAGATAAGATCGAAGCTGTTAATAATTGAAAGTGACTGGAGATGGTGACTGAGATCAGAAGTTTTCTCGGACTTGCTGGCTACTACGGGAGATTCATTAAGGATTTCTCGCGGATAGCATCACCCTTAACCAAGCTGACCAAAATGGAGGTGAAGTTTGTTTGGTCTGTCAAATGTGAGGAAGCATTCCTTAAGTTAAAGCATTTATTGAATAATGTACCTATGTTAGTAGTTCCAAATAGAAATCAAGGGTTGGTGGTATATAATGATGCATATGGAATTGGATTGGGAGCCGTATTAATGTAGAATGGTAAGGTTATTACCTATGCATCCAGGCAGCTTATACCGCATGAAGATATCCTACTCATTATTTAGAGTTGGCAGCTGTAATTTCTCATTGAAAATTTGGAGACATTATCTCTTAGGAGAGAGGTTTGATTTGAATACGGATCATAAATCTTTCACTATAACAAAAAGGGGATTTTGTAGCATTTCGAAAACACTATTATAACGCACCATAGCTTTTCAGAGAACGCCATGGAACGACATGCTATGATAGGCCTTTAACTTTACATAGCATAAACAAAAACGCTATGAAAATTTATTTTCTTTAGCGTTTTTCTTCTTTTACTAGACCAAAGCGCTGTAGGAAATATTATCTAGAATTTCATTTCTATAGCATTTGCTGGGCACATTAATAGCGTTTTATCATCCTATTTTATAGCATTAAGGCTATATTCAATAGCGTTCCTTATCATATATTATAACATTTCATTTCTATTTCCATAGCATTTCTTATCATATTTGTATAGCGTTGCATTTCTATTTCAACAGCATTTCTTAACATATTTGTATAGAGTCATTCATGTTTATATAGCGTTTATGAAGTTATATTATAGCAATTTTTATGCATAATTCTTAAATCCCATGCGTAGCTTCTATAGCATTTGTTAATCAATAGCGTTAATCTAACGCTATTCTATATAATACAAATTTATAGCATTTATCAGTTTTAGTTTTATCTAAGCATTTCATATATATAATTTGTAACGTCCCGCCTTTTTGTACGTTTTAAATCGACGATAAACCACACATGTCAGACTTAAACCATACAGAAGGGCGGATTGTTATGGGGTAAATAAGAAAAAGTAGAGAAAGAAAATAAAATAAAATAGAATCTTGCAGCGGAACGATAAAATATAATAATCAAATATACAGTTCATGAAGCTGTTTACAAAATATTCGATTGTACTTATATAATATATATCAGAGTTACACATACCAGAGAAAAATCAATAACGATGCAGCAGAACAGTAAGAATATAGTGGAATACTATAATAACTAGTAATAATAAATCTTCGTCTTCGTCCTCCAGAATACGGTCTTCAAATCCTAAAATGCTCAGGCTGACCCGAGCGAATTGAAAAGACAAAACAATCGGGTCAGAACTAAAAGATCTTATGTAAGTTAAATCAAAGGTAAATAATATGAGTGGAACAGCTTAAGAGATGTTTACGGATTTTGACATATCATATCCACTGTCTAACGTGAGTGCAGTAACTTAAGAGATGTTCAGGATTCACATCTCCTAAGGATCCGTTAAACTATCTACTATGCAGTAATATACGCTATTATAATAGTGTCTAAAGTAAAGTATAATATACTGAAAATAGCGTTAAGGGGTTACCCATATAGCCCTTAACACACTTTTATATTCCCATAGTCTATAAAGTACTGTAATCTCCCCCGTACTGGGTGTCGTCAACGGGCACTCCATAGGTATGGTACAAAACAAAATCGTATAAGGCGCGCTAGGGTAGGTGACACGGCACAACTAGGCAATGCCAGGGTAGATATACCAATTGCTATCCGGACTGGTGGTAACGCATAGCCGCAGCTACCGCCCACCTCGAGCCACACACCCAAATCAAAAAAATCAAAAGTGGCCACCGAATAAATCCAAAAGTCAGAGTATAATATCGAAGGGATGTGTCCGATAAGAGGGGCTACCTCCTTGGCCCGAGAATCGCTCCTGTTTTAGCCACCTTATGCCAACTCACGGGAGTCGGGTCCACATATTTACCTCAAAGGAAACGCCGCCATCATCCTACTTCATTTTGGAATCTCAACCACGTACACGGTTGTTAAAGTGGCTTTCGAAGTTGGCAGAGAGTATGACAACTTCCGATCCCAGTCTCTTCAACAACCAAACGTTATTATAACACCGTGGTCATTTTAAATAATTGTACTTCAAAACCAGGATATAATATTCATTTCAAAACCATATAAATACAATATCATCTTCATTTAAAAACCAAATCAATAAGAAATCATTTTTATTAAAACCCGAACCAATATAAATTCATTTTTATTTCAAATGTATCTTTTTCCCAAAATCATAGCATTTTCAAATCATTATACCTTGAAACCCATAACTTTGAAACATAACTTCCAATACTTAAATGGTTTAATATTAAATTACTTTATATAATAAATTAGCTTCTTAAATTTCACAAAGCAATTCCAAATAAAGATTTGAATACCAAATAAACCATTTCAATTTCCATATATTTCAAAGCTTTAATTATTCAATATTCCAGAACTAAATTTATAATTCATATATATATATATGTATGTATGTATATGTACACCAAATTCTCTTCACTATTATTTAGTTTCGAAATATTTCCTTAATAAATCCAATATCCTTTAAATAAAACTTCAAATTCAACAACCGAATATTCCTCAATTTAATTAGATTTCATACATGTCACTTAAATCACCTTAAACCCAAATTAAGTTATAAAACCATATTCCTTTAAAATCACAATTTCAATAAGTTCCAAATGGATTCTTATTAACTATAATTCTTTATTAGATAAAATCTAAATCAATTTCAGGCTATCCTCTCAACCTTGATTTTTAAAAATCAATATAAACTCCATATTAAAATATAATTTAAGTAAATACTTATCCATGTTATATTTTAATAAAATCAGACTTTATTATTAAACTTATTTTATACTTTAAACAAATTTTATTCACAGCTTAAACCAAGAATTAACAATATATAAAAGAACTTTTGTAAAATATCCTAATCAATATCTCAAAAATCGTATATTACTTTACAAACCATAGAAATCCTTTCAAAATATTTTTATATATATAGACCATGGTGTTTGTATAAAATTTTCTATCCTATGGTCAAGTGATACGAACATTTATCATTTCAACCCGTAATTTAAAACAAAAATTACGGTTATATCATTTCAAACCGCAATCCTGAATGAAATAAAGTGTATAACAATTTGCAGTTTAAAATAACATAAAATACAACATCCATTCATCCAATATCAATCATCAACCACTTATTACAATCATCATCCAATTTAAACAATAATATTAATATCGAGCATATAATAAATAAGAGGTGATTACTGACAGTTTATATTCAATAAGAGGTAATTACTGACAGTACGAACCTAGCGGAGAAAATCGCACGTGAAACCGACCTAGTAAGTGAAAGTTATGCGTGTTATAACATTTGAATTCAAAATAAAATAAAATAAAATAAAATAAAATAAAAACACTCACGTTTTCAAACAGGGCCATGCCAGCATCTCTTCATCTCTGCACGCGCAAGCTACAGGAACGAAAACCTAACCCTGTCTTCCAACCAAACGTGCACCGCCACTTAGAAATCACCGCGTCAACGGTCTATAACGGCCAGGCTAGTCGACGCCCCCCCCCATGCTCACCTCCGACCGACCAAGTACGACGCCCCAATGACGCAGCCGCCGCCACGTTTTTCAATGACCTACTGAATTTTTCTGGCCGATCCAACCGTCAAATCGTAGAACGAACACCACTGATGCACTCCCCATCGTCCCCTCTACAATACCCAGAAATGATTTTAAGATCCGACAGCGTTCATCGATGCGCGATGAACGGCCGTGAATGTTTCCACTAATTCCAGATGCATAGAAACTCCGATCGAAAAATAGACAGTGGATCTGGATTGCGCTCTTCAAGAGCTTCGATATATAATTTTTTTGAATTTTTTGAGAAGTTTGAAATTTCAATTTGATTTTTGGATTGCAATTGGATTTGGTTGTCTGCCATTGAAATGAGGAGGTGAGAACGAATTATATGTACAGAATAATGAGAAATAGAGGTTGTTAGGGTTTATAATGGGGTATTTATAGGTAGGGTTAAAATAGAATAGATGGACCAGATTGATATACGCGCTAACGACAAAGTGGCCCAAAAAGCCCGTTCTGACTCTGGAACGAAATTGGGTCAACCCATATATCAAAATAGATGTTTTAAAGTATTTTAAATACGATGGAACATGTTTTAGGTTCAAATTCCATCGTACGAAGAAGTTATGCAAAAATCAAATTATTTCAAATAGATTTCAATTAATTTCAATTTCATTGATTTCAAGGCGTTTCACGATCGTACGAACAAACAACAAGTCCGATCGCTACGAAACTTGAAATCCTACAATAATTCACCGTTACGGATCCGATGAAACTAGTTTCGTCGAAATCTGAGTCAGTAGCCAAAATGGCTATTTTTCAGTTAATTAAATAAATTAATAATTGATTAATTAAATCTAATTTCCCATTTAAATTCTAAAATTGACAATTCTTGTCATTTGTGATTTCTCAATCATTTACAATGGTTTTAAACAAATTTAAATGTCAATTTAGAGATGATAAATTTATAAATTCCAATATTAACCTCAATTTCATTAAATTCACAAATTACAAATAAAATTCCCAAAATTTCATTTAATTAAATAATTAATTATTATTCCATTCATTCCTGTCAAATAGATGGATTAAATATTGGATTCAAAACTATTACATAAATTTCCTCATATTATCTTTATTTCAAATTGCATAACCTTTAATTTCAATTGCTACAATAATTACACTTATTATAATTTGGATTTCAATGGATTGATTTGTTTCAATTCAAATCTTTTATTAAGTTCATTACTATTCTATATAAACTTAGTTACCTTGTTTTCTTTCCATTCATTACCTTAATATGCCAAATTTAACAACTCCTAACCATTGTATTACATTTCACATTAATGTACATTAATTTATGTTATTAACATTCATTTCCAATTCTAATTCCATCAACAAATTAAACATGTAACTTATAATATTTGTTTACAAGCCAAATGTTACATGTAAGTTTCTCATACTTCAACCAATTGTCATATTATGAATGGAATTACCATTAATTTCAAATATTATCTTAATTTACATTAAGATAATATTTAATTACCTTTAATGAAATTTATTTCCCAATTTATTTAATGCAATCAATTATGACCTTAAAATTTGTCTCCATTAATTGGTAATGCATTGAATTTTTTTATATATGAGCTTACATCAACATTATTACCTTTAATTGCAAACTGATTACCAATTTTATTCAACACCCTAAATAACTAAATAACATATATTAATTGTCACCTATTTTCCTTTACTTACATTTATAAGTTTATTACTTACCAACACAGGTTAAAATTCCATATATAACACAAATTTTAATTAATTCTCATTAACACTGTATTATTTCATAAATAAATTCAATATTTACATCCACTTCCGTATATTAATTTTGTAACCAAGTTATAACATTTACATTGTTTCACTTAATGGAACTACGTCCAAGTTATTAACAGTTAACTTACATTTATACTGTCGCAATTCATTCTAGTTATTATTTCCAAACAATTACATACAGAACGTTGATTTTATTTAATCACTATTTATCCATTATTAATTTATTGATTAATTCAATTTTTCCATTTATTTTTCTTATTCTAATTTATTACCGAATATTCCTATTTAATCAATTATAACTCAAATAGTTGTTTCAATCCATTGGGATTGCGTTGAATTGGTTATTCATCAGCTGCCATTAACATTACTACCTTAATTTACATACAGTTACTATTAATCAATATTATTGCATTTGTTAATTAAATGCTTGCTTTTAATTACTTATTTTAATTTTATACTCAAGTGCAACAATTAACACTATTTTTTTTTATTGGGATTTCACTCTAATTATCAATAATTAACTTTTAAATTACCATTGCTACACTTCCTTTTAGCATTCATTTCATTATAAATTATCAAAGAATTATTTCTTTCTAAATTTAATTACAAAGATCCAATTAAATTAACCAATTTATTTATTAAAATTTATGGGTCGTTACACTCTCCCCCACTCAAAACTTTTCGTTCCCGAAAAGGAAAAAGAAGGGAAAAGAAAGAATTAAGGAAATAATATATCCTATTTAAAATATTGAATCTATAAAAATAAATTTACAAAATCAATTAATTTACAAAATCAATTAATTTTAAAAAAAATATATCAATTTATAACATGTAACAACCCATAAAATTTTAATAATTGTTAGTTTGTTTTATAACGTATTTAATTGAATTTTTAGAAAATTTAAATTATAATATTTTGAAATAAAAATATAACATTTGGATTACGTATAATTAAATATAGCAATGGTAAAATTTCAATTTATTTTATGAAATTTTATTTATTATGCAATTCTATTAAATTCAAATCAGTTAATAATTGTTGATTATAAAATATTTTCCAAACCTGGATATTTTTACATAGAAAAATTCTATATCATCTTCTGATTGAGGCATCATTTTTCGTTTTCCAAATTCGGACTTCTTTAGCTCCGTTGATCTTATTTTTCTGTGTTTTGCTGCACTTTTCCTCAGTAGAAAATTCGAATTTTTATAATTTAAACCGTACCACGGATATCTGTATACCGTTTTGATTGTCTCGTCGTGCTGATCTCAACGGTATATTTACTTCTGTATTTTTGTAATCCGGTGCACAACGGACGCAATAAATTGTTCGTTGTAACGGTACCACCATAATTTTTGACTCTTCAATCTCCTTCTATTTCAAAATTCAAAACGTGTTGTGCAATCAAAATTTATTGCTTTGATAATCTTTCTGGAATCAAAGCATTTGACCGTGTGGTTTCATTTTTTTTTTCACATTTGTAACTGACGTCTATTCGTTGTTTGAGACGTTTCAAATTTGAAAGTAGTAGTATAACGTTTCTTTATAATTGGAATGTCTTTCGCTTAAATTAAGGCATACATTACATTGAAATAAATTTTAGATCTGCATCATAGCCTGTCACTTCCTGGACCATTTATTTACCTACTCCTTTACTGCTCCTTCATTTTCTTTTTATTCTACCATTTATTTTCTTCAATCCTCTGCTTCTTCCCCTCCTCTTATCACCCTCCCTCCTTTTTTTTCCTGTAGCCATCATAATACCCACGCAAGTGCCTCCACTACCCGAGCTTCAACCCTACCAAACCCAATCCTCTTTTCCCCGCTTGTGTCGAGCACAAACCAACCTTTGGCCAGCAACCGCCACCACGTGCTCCCAGCTCCTCCTATGCCGAGACACGACACGGTGGTTCACATGCCAAGCATAGACCAAGCACGCAGCCCGAGTGCCAACTGCAACCACTGAACTCCACCCTTCGCCCTCATACTTGGATTCACTGCTTTGACTTAAATATGTGATTTTGTTAGTTAGGAAATACTAGTTGTGTTGCTTATATAATGAATAGGCATATGTATGTAGAAGTTAGGAAATTTTATATATGAACTGCAAAAATTTTTTGTATGTATATATATTACATAATAATGAGTGGTGTATTATATTATTTCTATATGGTATAACAAGGTGAATCTATACTAATTTCATACTGAATATTGTTTACAAATACAATACGTATGATATATGTGATGTAAAGGTCTATATAAATATTTTATGACGGTATTTTTTTTGGGAACGTATGTATTTGTGATGCTTGTGTGGAAAAAAAAAGTTTTTCATATGTGTACAGTTATATTTTAATATGTTTACTCAAGCTTATATTTATACTTTGTTAGTTTACTTATGATAGTTTATATCTTGTTGGTTTATACATTATATATAATAGTCTGCTAATAGTTTCAGCTCATAGGCTATGTTATGAAGTTTGGTTTGTATATGGGTAAATGTGACAGTCTATATTAATATAAGATAAGCTAGTGTATGTTATGGCAGAATATAGTTTATACATATGTAAAGTTGGATTGATTTCAAACCTGTTTTATATTAATGTAGAGCTACGCGTGCCTGCTTACGTGAATTGACCTATTGAGTTTTATTTTTTTGTCTGTTGCGTGTATTTTTAAGTAACACTAAAGTTTTTCTTTTGTGTGTGCTGTTTATATAGAAAAGTATATATAAATATTTTACGTTAAAAGTATCGATATTTATTACAGATCTTGTTATCGGTTGATGTATATAGGGCATGTATTATAAGTTGATCTATTGTTATATTGGTTAAGAAAATAATATATTTGTTGTTTCGGTCTACATCAAACCGTTTCTGATCTATTTTCATTGATCTCATTTATCAGCTCTGTTCATCCAATTCATGCCAACATTGTTCGTTTTGGAATTTCGTTCTTGGATTCGTAACCCATTTCAAATCTCTCTAGCCTCGAAAGGTGAGCAATCACTCACAATTAACATTCTTTTATTCATTAAATTTTATTTCAATTGAAACGACAATTGAAATATGCTGCTGTAGTTATTTAAATTTGTTATATATGCTATTATCTGTAACTGTTCACTCGCGGGATATGACACCATATCCTGTTGTTTATATTATATTGTTATTGATGATATATGCCTGTTATTTTATTGTATTTTCTGTTATCACTCTGCAAGTTCCCTGTAGTTTAGGAATCACTATGGGTTGAAATGATACATACCCGAACGGACTTTAGAATATGAGAAAATCGTTATGGGTTGAAATGATAAACCCAAGCGATTTTCATTTAATTGGATTGGGATTACGGGTCGAAATGATATCTACCCGTATATATTTAAATCACGGATTGAAATGATAAATATCTGTATTACTTAACCATATGTAAGAAATATATATAGACACCGTTGGCCCATACATTGATGATTTTGAAAATAATGTCTATGGTTTTGGAAAGAAATATAAGGTTTTAATAAATATTGATTATTAAATATTATATATAAATGGAAATTTTATATATTGATTTAATAATAATATTTAATTAAATTGAGATTTGATTTAATACATATAACATGTTCAAATATTTATTCAAATTTATAGATTTTGGTAATAATTTGAATAAGTTAATGGTGGGAAGATAATTTAAATGGATTTGAAATTGTTTTAATTAAGAATATTATTTAATTAAATTGATTTGATTTGAAACTATTGAATCAGAAATTTAAAGATATGATTTTTTAACTGGATTTTTATTCAAGTGATTTAATGAATATTTCACGTTTAAATAAATCAAAAGAAATGCTTAGTAAGATGTAATTTAAGGTTACTTAAATGATATTGAATTTAAATGTAAGAATATATCAAGACTAAAAATTAATGAAGTTAAATCAAGATATATATATATATATATATATATATAACTATTAAATTTAGTTTCGAAACGTGAATATTAAAGCTTTGAAATATATTGGAATTTAAATGTTTTATTTTGGGATTTAGATCTGTATTCGAAACCGATATAATTTGAAATTGTTTATTTGAAACTGAACTAAATTGGAATTTGTTGAATTGAGACTTAGTTAAATTTGAATTTGGAAATTGAGTTGATTTGAATCATATCTTTGGAAGGGATAAAATTTAGGAATATTTATATATATTTGAAGTGGTGATGTTTTGGTTTTTTGAAATATAAATTAATTTGTAATGACCACGATGTTGTAGTGTATATTTCTACCTTGTAGATAGTTCCATAAATACTTAGAGGATGATTATCCCAACATCCTTTAAGTTACTGGTATTTCAGTTGTTATTTCACTTGAGTTGGATTTATTGATATAAGAATGTTAATCCTAACTCGAGTGTTTTGTGTTTTGCTTTACGCTCGGGTCAGACTGAGTGATACAGCTTTTGAGACTCGCCTTTGGAGTTTGGAGCTTCGTTTGGAGATCCAACTATCAACTCTTGTTTCATCACTTCCAGTTGATTGGTTCAGAGAAGTCATCTGTTGCCTTGAAGACTTCACTGTATTTGAAATATCCTGTTGTATTTTATTTCTATCCTGTTATTTGTATAGTAGCTTCATGGACTACTATTTATCTATTCCGCTGCATTATATTACTCTGTGTCTGTGATTATTTATTTACTGTTTATGCTGAGTATTGCCAAATTTTTATTTACAACGCGATATTTCGAGCAATTCAAGTCCGACATGTGCGGATGCGAATGGTTGAAAATACCGGGTCGTTACAGTTGGTATCAGAGCTTTGGCTCTAGGCAAAACTTAGCATATATGGTAAATTTATTTACAGAATCACTTTCGCTCGAGTTGAATCTCTTCCTTTTAACTCGATTTCCTTTGAACTTTGGAACGTTCCCTGTGGTTCCAAAATTCATTCTTGTCTCTTTCTATTTATATTCTTTTGATTATGGAGTATCCAATGGCTCCACCGAATGATTTGTAAAGGGGGTGAAACTCCTTTACAATTGGCATTGATTCACCGAAGATTTATGTATCCCTCGGTTTAGATGTTGCTATCTCTTATTATGCCAAATTCAATATCTGGCGATCGAATGTCGATTTGCCATAGAATTCCGCATCGGTTATATTCCTGAAGTCACGGTTGACCCGGTAAGGTCGCCCGCGATTTATAGAAGTATATCCATATTCTATTTTGTAATTTGATTTTCTCATCTTTGTTTGAGCCTATCTTCGAATCAGAATTCTATTGATTTGAGTTCCTCTAATTCAAATCTCTTTCTTCGTTTTAAAATCCATTCTTAAAATTATCCTTTGAAAATCGGGTATGTTATATTTTTGAAATTATTTATACCGAAATTATTATTTTGATAACTATGATTTTATTCTATATATAAAAGTAAAAATGTTTTCGATAAGGATTATATACCTATGTATAAAACAAATAAGAAATATTATTCTATATATAAAAGTTTTGAAAGGATTTAAAATTTTGAAAAATTATAAGAAATTGATTTATATAAAAATGATTTATAACTGAAGGGTTAAATTTGAAATTTGAGAATTGAATTCTAGTATTTTGAAATTGGTTTTAAGATTTTGAAAAATATATATAAATAATACGATTTAAAAGTATTTTCCGAATAAGAAATGTTTCAAATGAGTTCAAATGAATTCCAATAATTTTGAAGAAATTTCAAAGAAGTTTTCAAGAAAATAGAAGTTCAGAACTCACTTATGTCGCTGGAAAATAATTTCGGTGATGAGTGCACGCATCATTGACATTGATTTTCGAGTTTCAGAGTGAGGGAGAGGCCACTTTAATAGCTTCGCTATGCGAGTGATTTTTGTAAAACCATTTTTGGCTTCAAATTCCGAAGTATAATTTGATATTTTCGAAGGATATATGTATATATTTGAAACAATTTAAAGTGAGACCGGTGTTCAGTCCTCGAATTTCGGATTTGATTTGGTATAATCCTATCTATTGAATTGATTTATTGATTTATTGTTAATTTTCAACTCTTGAATTGGAAATTTGATTTCCCTAACTATTTTGAATGTTCGAACACTTCCAAATCTAGGTTAAATTTTCAAAGCTAAGAAATTTCGAAGAGGATAAAATATTTGATAAAGCATATAAGTTTAGTTTTGTATGTTTAAGTTTGAAACCTTTTGTTAAGTAAATGAATATGAATATTTTGAATATGGAATTTAGTTTTGAAATGTTTTGAGAAAAAATTAGTTTTAAATAACGGTTTTCAGAAAGGTAAATGGAATATTTCAAATAGAATAGATAGTTTAAAAGTTTTAAAGGGATAATTATAAATTTGGAAACCATTTTGAGTATAATTGGTTTTGAGAAAAATATTTAGTTTTGAAATTAGATTGGAATTAAAACCAGTACTTATGTGGTGATTTTGGAAAAGAAGTTTGACTTGAATTATGTTAATTTGGAAATTGGGATTATTTTCTAAACCTATTATTATGGGAACTTTGAAATTGAGATATTTAATTTGGAAGAAAATTTGGTGAAATCATATATGATTTTGAAACTGAATTGATATTGAAATAATTTGAAATTGAGAACCTTATATTATTAAGTACTTGATTTGGGAGTGGTCGAACTTATATAAAATGGATTTGTATAAGTATGAAGTTGATTTGAAATCTATTGATTTGAAAGGTACTCAATTTGGAAAGAGAATTTTATATAATCGAAGTCTATATAAGTATGATTTGATATACTACTGATTTGGAAAGTATTCGATTTGAAAATGGAATCCTATATATAAATGGACTTTATATAAGTATGATATTTAAAAGTGATTTGAACAGGTACTATATGATATGTATTTTCGAAGTAAAGATATGGAAAGTGCCTTCTTCTTAATATCCGCTTTGTGACCACATCGTGGATTCATTCTATCGATATTATTCTCTCTGATTTTGGTTTTCCGAATGTGATACTCGAGTGTTCCCACTGTGGCGTAACCCATAGTTTTTTTCTCTCTCGCGACTACATAGCGCAACTGCTTGGCTGAGTCTTGCCTAGGGGTACGGATTGTTTCCTGGGGGATCCAGGCATAACCATTGTGTATCCTGCAATCTGTGTAGGTCGCGAATAGTAGCGCAACTACTTGGCTGAGTCTTGCCTAGGGGTACGGATTATTTCCTGGGGGATCCAGGCATAACCATTGTGTATCCTGCACTCTACTAGTCATCATGGCGTAACTCGCAGGGCTGAGAAAGCTTACGGATACGGATTGTTTCCTGGGTGAACCAGGCGTAACCATTGTGTATCTGCGAACCATGATCGGACATAGGTTTGGTTTGGTTGATTTGTTTGGATTGTACTTTCCATATATGTTTTAAAAGTTTTTCAAGTATTTTCACTAGGTGTTGAAACTAGTCTACTAAGTACTTGAAGAATTCTAGCATTGCGCCTAATCAACACATGGCTAGAGTCTGCCAGAACAAGGATAAACTTGTTGAAACATCGAGTTATAAAAGTATTTTTGAAAGGAAAATTTGTTTTGATATAAAAGTATTTTATTATAAAGGTATTTTATTTTAAAAATATTTCCAACAAAAATTTTTTGTATTAATTTTTAAATTTTAAATTCTTATAGTTTGAAATTTACAATTCGTGCCCGATTCTATTCTTTAAATCTACCTTATCTTCTCAGCTTTAGTTGTTCACCTTGATTCTGTTTTTCCGAATCTACCTTCCTTCCTTTTTGAATATAATCTTTTAAATATTGCTTATCTGTATACTACATTGTTTAATAGAAATTTTAGTGTTATAAATATTTTTGAATTATTAATTAAATAAAACATATATAAAGCAGATGATTAGTGCTAATATTTGGGAATTATCTTGAGTAAATTAATAAATTTATGAATTGTAGATTTAATGTTTCAATAACTTCTGTGTAAATATAACTAATTATGTAAATAAATTGTTTTCAATTAGTTTTCATATATTTATTAAGTGTTATTTAAACATATTTAATCCCAATGGGTTTTGAAAATTTGTGAAATATTATGGTATTATAGAAAATTTAATTTCAAATGAAATTTTCGAATAGATATTTCAAATAAAATTTGTGTACTTTTAAAATTAATTATTTATCTTGTCTTTCAATCTATATTCTTTCTGGTTGTTTTATTCTCCTACCACCTTCCTTTTCGGGGACGAAAAGTTTTGAGTGGGGGAGAGTGTAACAACCCATAAAATTTTAATAATTTTTAGTTGGTTTTATAACGTATTTAATTGAATTTTTAGAAAATTTAAATTATAATATTTTGAAAAAAAATATAACATTTGGATTACGTATAATTAAATATAGCAATGGTAAAATCTCAATTTATTTTATGAAAGTTTATTTATTATGCAATTCTATTAAATTCAAATCAGTTAATAATTGTTGATAATAAAATATTTTCCAAACATGGATATTTTTACATAGAAAAATTATAAATCATCTTCTGACTGAGACGTCATTTTTCGTTTTCCAAATTCGGACTTCTTTAGCTCCGTCGATCTTATTTTTCTGTGTTTTGCTGCACTTTTCCTTAGTAGAAAATTCGAATTTTTATAATTCAAATCGTACCACGGATATCTGTATACCATTTTGATTGTCTCGTCGTGCTGATCTCAGCGGTATATTTACTTCTGTATTTTTGAAATCCGGTGCACAATGGACGCAATAAATTGTTCGTTGTAACGGTACCCCCATAATTTTTGACTCTTCAATCTCCTTCTATTTCAAAATTCAAAACGTGCTGTGCAATCAAAATTTATTGCTTTGATAATCTTTCCGGAATCTAAGCATTTTACCGTGTGGTTTCATTTTTTTCACATTTGTAACTGACGTCTATTCATTGTTTGAGGCGTTTCAAATTTGAAAATAATAGTATAACGTTTCTTTATAATTGGAATGTCTTTTGCTTAAATTAAGGCCTACGTTACTTTGAAATAAATTTTAGATCTGCATCATAGCCTGTCACTTCCTGGACCATTTATTTACCTAATCCTTTACTGCTCCTTCATTTTCTTTTTATTCTACCATTTATTTTCTTCAATCCTCTGCTTCTTCCCCACCACTTATCACCCTCCCTCTTTCTTTTTTCCTGTAGCCATCATAATACCCACGCAAGTGCCTCCACTACCCGCGCTTCAACCCTACCAAACCCAAGCAACCCATCGACCTCCGCCACATTGACCCTCTTTTCCCCGCTTGTGTCGAGCACGAACCAACCTTTGGCCAACAACCGCCACCATGTGATCCCAGCTGCTTTTTCCCAGACCTCGCCACCCGCTCACGCAACCAACATCCGCTCTTACTCCTCCTATGCCGAGACACGACATGGTGGTTCACATGCCAAGCATAGACCGAGCACGCAGCCCGAGTGCCGACCGCAACCACCGAACTCCACCGTTCGCCCTCATACAACTCCAACCGCGCTCCTCTGTCTCGCGCCCCGCGTCCCGCTCCTCCTCGTGCCTTTCCCTCCTCCCTGCCGTGGCCTTATGCCATTTTTCCTCCGCACTCCACGTCGGCAACCCCATCTCAGCTTCACCCACTTCTCCACCCTGTAGCTGATGCTACACCAATAGCCTTCCGTGTGTATATATATAGTAAGGTAAATATGTCTGTTTATTTGGATACATTATTGCAGAGCTTTGTATATTGTATATGTATGCGTTTGATGGGTTTTAATATAGGACAATTTTTTGATCAAGACTTCTCAGAGTAACAAATTATCAAAATAAGCATCATTAAAAACTAATTAGCAAAATAGGCCTGGTTTTCATTTGAACTTGCGCAAAAATGGAATGCGCAAGGCCATTTTTTTTATACGGAGCTTGCGCATTCCATTTTTGCGCAAGCTATATTTTAATGCTTGCGCAAATATGGAATGCGCAAGCTCTTTTTCGGGCATCAAAAGGACAGAGAGCTGATTCTGGGGTCATTCCTCAACCCTACCCTTTCTTCCCAAAACCCTCCCCATTTCCAACTTCAAACCCATTTCAAATCCAATTATCTCAAGTCAAAATCATTTTTTCTCATCTATTTCTTCAAACAAACACTCTATTGCCCATAAAATGGAAGCTAGCTCTTCATCTACGTTGATTAGAGGTAATTATAAATCATTTTTTTGAAAATTAAGATGCTACTTTAGAAATGATCGGCAACTCATTTTGGTAAAAATCTCAAACTTAATCTCCCTTTTGAATGATCGAGAAATAATCGGCAACTCAAAAAATACAATATCACGGCACGAGTGCGGCGAAGTATATCTAAATCGGTCGCCCCTTCGGGTAGTGGTTCAGAAAATTCGCTTTTAAACCAAGTCATTGACAAATCACTTTTAGACTTAACCGCCTCTCTTGGCGGAAAAATACCAAGCAATTCATGAGCCAATTCGATGTAATCGATATCTAAATTTTGCACACATACCGGACGACCGTCTCCTTTAAGACCGAAAAGAAAATGCACATCCGCTAGAGTCACTGTCATCTCCCCGACTCTCATATGAAACGTATTTGTTTCCGGCCTCCATCTATCGCACAAAGCGGTAAGAAGGTGATGATCGAGCCGAATGTAGTCGATTTGCATAGCTTTCCAAAATCTGGAGATTCGTAGATTCGGCTCCAATCTTGGATCTTTAAAATCGATCTCCTTGAGCTTGCTCGAATGATCGCATATCTTCACAGTTTCAACACCCTGCAATATATAAACAAATTATAATTAGGACTTCATATTTGACTTCCCCGGTTTACCAATATCGAACATTTACCTCCATTAATGTGTCGTTTTGGCTCCTATGGTGTTCTTGAAGATAGAGAACACTTCTATCTTCGGGCCCAGGAGACAATTCTACAAACAACAACAACCGTTTATCAATACAAAAACAATGTACAAAGTTAGGGTTTTTGCTATATTACTACTTCAAATCCTTTTGCATTGTCATCAAAGAAACCAACAATGTGAGTACATCCACATCAACATCACCAACACTACCTCTTCCGCAAACAACAACAATCATTTCTAAAGTAGCATCTTAATTTTCAAAAAAATGATTTATAATTACCTCTAATCAAGGTAGATGAAGAGCTAGCTTCCATTTTATGGGAAATAGAGTGTTTGTTTGAAGAAATAGATGAGAAAATATGATTTTGACTTGAGATAATTAGATTTGAAATGGGTTTGAAGTTGGAAATGGGGAGGGTTTTGAGAAGAAAGAGGTAGGGTTGAGGAATGACCCCAGAATCAGCTCTCTGTCCTTTTGATGTCCGAAAAAGAGCTTGCGCATTCCATATTTGCGCAAGCATTAAAATATAGCTTGCGCAAAAATGGAATGCGCAAGCTCCGTATAAAAAAAAATGGCCTTGCGCATTCCATTTTTGCGCAAGTTCAAATGAAAACCAGGCCTATTTTGCTAATTAGTTTTTAATGATGCTTATTTTGATAATTTGTTACTCTGAGAAGTCTTGATCAAAAAATTGTCCTTTAATATATTGATATGTAGGTGTACAGTTTACTCATATCAACTATAATATATATTATATAAAGTATGAAAGCTACTTGTTTAATATAAAATATAGGTTACAATAGTAAACATATGTCACGCCTGTTGTTTATATAATATAAAGCATGTATGGCAATGTTGTTTATATATCACAAGTGTTGCCCAGATCTATGTTATACATACTTGGATTCACTTCTTTGACTTAAATATGTGATTTGGTTAGTTAGGAAATAATAGTTGTGTTGCTTATATAATGAATAGGCATATGTATGTAGAAGTTGGGAAATTTTATATATGAACTGCAAATTTTTTTTGTATGTATATATATTACATAATATGGAGTGGTATATTATATTATATTATATTATTTCTATATGGTATAATAAGGTGAATCTATACTAATTTCATACTAAATATTGTTTACAAATACAATACGTATGATATATGTTATGTAAAGGTCTATATAAATATTTTATGACAGTAATTTTTTTTTGGGAACATATGTATTTGTGATGCTTGTGTGGAAAAAAAAGTTTTTCATATATGTACAGTTATATTTTAATATGTTTACTCAAGCTTATATTTATACTTTGTTAGTTTACTTATGGTAGTTTATATCTTGTTTGTTTATACATTATATATAATAGTCTGCTAATAGTTTCAGCTCATAGGCTATGTTATGAAGTTTGGTTTGTATATTGTAACGTTCGCGATTTTTCGTTGCCGAAAAACCGTGTAGTTAAGGTTTTTTTAGAAGAAGTGGTAGGAGAAGACAGAAAGAAAGAAAGAAGAAACAACAGAACAACAGAAACAATAACAGATTCTCTTATATCGCAGTGGAACAACATATAATAGATAAATGAATATCATTAAATCAAAGAACTATATCTGTTATTACATTACATCACACTTCATTACATTATTAGAGTTTTACAACAACAAACAGTGAAAAAGAAATATTACATATATAGATGATACGCTTCGCCATCCAGCTCGCCTTTTGAGCTCCATAGCAACTCCCGAATCCAGAATGACCTGATAACCTAACTCTAGACTGCCCGTGTGGAAATTGATAGGCAACCAGAGTTTAGGAAGGGAAACAATAAACTCTAGGTCAATCATGTGACTGGTGTGAGAACTTAAAACAGTTTATCTTTAAAATAAACAACAGAATATTTTTAAAGTCGATTCGCAATGCTTTTGGAAAATGAGACTACCATAAGGCCTCCCGCACACACACACACACAATGCAAACGCAGAATCACAGGAGATTTCTCCTTATGATAGTCAAAGATGCTTACTACGGAAAAATCAAATCATTTTTTGATATTATTATTAGTGCATAGTGTAGAAAAATCATTTTGAAAGTATAATATAAATCTTAGCCAGCATAGGTATTCCGCACTTATGCCTACTATAGCTACCATGTTCAATAGCAGGTTACCGCCACATTCCATGGCAGGTAATACAACTAAAACCGTACCAGTCACGTATTGTTTCTTTGGATTTCCAACAAATGGTCAGGCCAAGAAACTTCCCATTGCCACATGAGTACGTCTCTGGAAAGACGACCCGAGAACCTAACCGGATCTCTACCAACACAAGGCCGGGTTACCTCTGCAAAAGTAGGTAACCACTGACACGCGTATGTCATCCCTCGATCGTAACCGATCTATTCCCGATGATCCTCGATTCCAACAACCACATAAGAATAATAATGTAGTAACCACATAGGTTAAGTATCTGGGCTCCATTCCATGATACCACCTCTATCCAGAAAGAAATGACATACACTAAGGGGCACTACTCCCTAGAACCTTGCTGCATCCTTCCTGTTTT
The DNA here is from genome assembly GCA_030737815.1 of Allium fistulosum. Classification (NCBI taxonomy): domain Eukaryota; kingdom Viridiplantae; phylum Streptophyta; class Magnoliopsida; order Asparagales; family Amaryllidaceae; genus Allium; species Allium fistulosum. The sequence goes on from CM060904.1 coordinate 134,979,335, forward strand.
GACCATTCCGGGGTGTGAGGTCCGACGAAGTCTCGTCCACAAAGCTACGCTTTATACAAAAGCTGTGCTTTGGGTCAACAATCATCACAACAGCAACACTTAGCATATCACACTACCAAATTGGGAGTATATCACTAATAACCTTCAACTACATAACCTCTGAGCTCGTACGTCTCAGAGAAGGGTGTTAAGCTAAGAGAATAAATTCTCCGCCACCAACAGAAATGTATTTAAAAGAAATCAGCTTTATACCTCAATTTTGTAATGTCGGATATACAATCCATATAAGTCTGTTCCGGGCTCGAACAGAATAGAAGGCACTTACAAAGAAGTCCTTGCAATCCGGATATTCATTAATCACGATCGGACTTCCCGTCACTAAGGGTGATAAAACCTCTAATCGGAGATCACCCGATGTAGAGTAACTCGACGGTAATCCTTCAGTTTTCACAAAAATCCGGTCTTCAACACCGGTATTCGAATGCATTTCATTCACGTCGTATCATTATTCGGAATGGGTTATACGACCCAATGTCCTTTTCTGGTTAACCCGAATAATGAGCGCTTATTTTAAAAATAAGTTTTGCATTCAAATTTTCAAACAATCACAACAAATACCCATTCAAAGGCAAATATTGATAGTCGGTTATTTAACTATCAATAAATGTTCACAACCATCATCCAATTTCAAATAATTATCCAAATTATTTATTTTTCAAAAATATCTTTACAAGATATAATTTTCACATTTCAACTATTTGAAAATAAATTCAAATCAATTTCCCTCATTTCAATCCTTTGAAAACAAGATTTCAAATTACTTTTCATCTTTCGATTTTGAAAAACTAATTTCAAATCAATTTTTCACTCACGGAATATTCTTCATTTCTACTGGAAATCTTCCGAATCTCAATACTTAAAAATATTATAATACTTATCCAAAATATATATTTGGAAAACACTTTAAAATAAAAATCTACTTTTAAAATACTTTGTTTCAAATATTAATTATAAAAACATTATACTAGTATTATATATAACTTAAGTTCAAAATATTTTCTTTTAAAAAATAAAATTTGTAAGTAGAGTGTAATTATTTAAATAAGTGATTCCTAAAACAATTATATTTTTAGTCTTTAAAATAATTACTTTTAAAGTTTACAAATACAACTTTATTCTAAAGATTTCAAAATAACTTAAGAAAAATAATTCTTTAAAATTACTTTAGAACTTTTAAATTTATTCTTTAAAACTATTTTGGAAATATATATTCAGCTTTCCAGGGAGAATACACTTTCATTTCAAAATGGTCCTTTTAAACCAATTTTAAATAAATCCTTATCGATTTATTTATATCTTCGTTCCAATTCATAAATTCATTTTCCACACTTTAAAAATAAATCAATATTTATTTTTAAAATAAACTTCCTTTTCCTTTATAAATTCCAATTTGAATTTACATTCCCAAAAATTCACCTTTAACCCCAAAATCAAATTCCAAATTGATTTCTAATTTTATTTCAATACCAAATCAATTACAAATTGATTTCTAAATTTATTTCCAATCCCAAATCAATTTACCAATCGATTTCCAATTTGTTTCGACACGAATCAATTTTTCATTTTAACATCAAATAAATTGTCGTATCGATTTCCCACATATTTAATTTCAAATACCAAATCAATTACAAATTGATTTCTAAATTTATTTTCAATCCCAAATAAATTTCTATATCGATTTCTTAAAGATTCATTTCCAAAAACTGAATCAACTTCCAATTGGATTTCCAAACTTATTTCCTTTATAAATAAATTCCTTTTTTTAAGAAAATAAATTCATTGTCTCATTCAATCTATTTAAAAATTCAAATTTTAAATAAATTCTTCAGTTTGAAATCAATAATTTACAAAATCCATTTATTAAACATTTTCACTGTAGTTTGGAATTAATTCGATAAGATTGCAAAAATCAGTTTTTTATACTTTTAAATTCTTTTCTTTAAATTTATTCAAATTTCTAAAATTTATTCAAATTTCTAAAATTTATTCATTTAAAAATTTCTATTTTTAATTTAAAAATCCAATTCCAATTATTTATGGTATCCAATGATATCAAAAATCTATTCGGCTAAATTATAGCTTTCAAACAAATTCCAAACATCAATATGATCAATCACATCAATATAATCATTCACAGATTATCATATCACACATAAATAAATTCAATCAATGTGAGGGATCCTGTTGGATCCCTCCAACCTGTTTTCCTGCATCCAAAGATATTAGCACAATACCAATTCCACTTCGAGGTGGAATATCGCGGTATATGAGATTTATAAATATATCATCCGCTTACTAACGGCGCAATAGGGTCTCATCCGCTATATAATGCGGGAAATCAACAACTGCAATATATACATATTCCAATATATATATATTGCTATATATAATACCAATTCCACTTCGAGGTGGAATATCGCGGTATATGTGTGTAATAAATAACATCCGCTTACTAACGGCGAATAGGGTCTATTTACATCCAATATATATATATATATATATATATATATATATTTATATATATATAGCAATCATTATTCAAGCATTCAAATCAACACAATCAATCAATTTTAAATCTAACTATTTAAAATTTAAATAAACCCTTTTGAGTGAGAAGTTCTCACCTTAGCTTTTTATTTTGCAGTCCATTTCCATTCTGACTCGATTTTCTTGATTTATACCTTGTATAAATATTATACAAATTTATTAACATTCGAAACAAATCGAATAAATCAACTTTCGTTTAATAGTTTTTTTGATTAGCTGATAATCCTTTTTAAACCAATTTTCTCTAATAAATTTATTTAACCAAAAATTTAAATTTTATACTGATGATTTTATTTAAACGAATCATAAAGTTTAAACTAATTTTTTTTTCATAGTTCATTTACTTAACCAATAATTTCATTATAAAATTCAAAATGTGATTTTTTTAACTAATTCCTTTAAATTCTTCTTTTCAATCCTATATGCATCTTTATATTTTAAAATACATTTCTTTTTAACACTTATGAAATCCATTTACATTTCTGCATATGTATATAGGACTGCATTTATAACTTACTGCATAAATTTTAAAGCATCTTTAAATCTTCAAACATTTAAAATCCTATTCCTAATCTATATATATACTAAAATTAAATTGATACCTCACTGCTAATTGAGTAACCCACGAATCTTGCTACGACTCCAAATTCTGGTCGCAGAAACCACCACCACTGCACGAACTCCTCACGCGAATCCCCCTTCAGCACTCCATCTCGATTTCAACATCGACGTCGCCGCTCCACAACTGCCCAGCTCTGCTCACGAACTCACTGAAGCCTCCACTGATGCTTGCGTTCGCATCTGCCTCAATCGCGACCCCTATCTCGCAAAACCCTAGTTGTGATCACAGCAGTTGCGCCGTCTCCTCCTGAGCCCAATGCGTACTCGAAAGCCCTACCATCTTCGCCTCGATCACCTAAAGACGACGCTCGTACGCGCACGTGCCCTTGCTCCCTTCCATACTTCGTTTTCCAAGCTCAAGCTATCGACGCCGCCGTTAACCCAATCTTGCCGCGCGATCGATTTTTTTTGTTTAGGTTTTTTTTTCTTTCGTTCGTTTTTTTTCGATTTATGAAGAGAGAAGGAATCGGGGGTTTATTTATTTATTTAAGGAGGGGAATGGAAGAAGAGGGAGATGATATTTTTAACATGTTGGCTATTTTCTTTTGTTTGAGATTTGTTTTCGTTCGATTTTTTTTATTTAGATGAAGAGAAAACGTCTGTATGCACTCAAAAGTGACAGGGAAACAGACGTGATAAAAAAAAGAAAGTAGCGTGATTATAGGAAGATAACGTGTTTGCATTGACCAAATTTAATATTTAAATTTAAATTGAATTCGCTTAAATCTCAACGCGTTTATATTTCGTACGGCCAAAGGATCACTTCAAATATTACGAAAATTAAAATTCGATAATAATTCAATTTTATGGACCCAATGGAACTGGTTTCGTTGAATTCTAAGACTGTGTGAAAAATGACTATTTTTAAATATCGATTCGAACGATAAAATTTCAAAACTGAACAATCACTTTCAAATTCAATTCTGAAGCGTCTGTAATCTTTAGTATTATCAATGTAAATTTTACAAGCCTTTGAAATATTTTTAATCATCTTAGAATTGAAGATTCAAATTTTTATTCAACTTTCAATAGATTAAATTTTATAATTTAATCGCCAATTTCATTCTGATAATTTGAAATTCAAGTCAAACCATCATTCAAATATTTAAAATTAATTAAATATTTTCAATTTAAATTATTCAAAATTCTGGGTCGTTACAATCTTCCCCGCTTAAAATAATTTCATCCCGAAATTACAAGTTAAGAAGAATGATCTTATCCCGTTCGCTATTTTTTTCACTATCCAAATAGCTTTATCAACTTGTTAATCAAAATCTTTTTATCAGAGATTCATTTTTATTCCCACTAGCTTTCTAAAATCTTTCACAGATTCCAACAATATTGTTTACTTCACAATTCAAATTCAAATTTCAAACTTTCAAAATTTTCTCAAAATTTTTCTAACACCCGAAATTTTCGAAAAATTTCACCAGCGTCTCCCTTGCGCGGCTAGCTCGGTACTACTACAAAATGTCCCTACGAACTCCCAATTTCCAAAAAGAAAAACGCCAAGTGGCGGAACAAGAAAGTCATCAAATTTCATATTGAAATTCACATACATACCTTATTGTCGAGCAATTTAAATTTTCTTCAAAATCAAAATCCAATCCCAAATAACCTGTATATTTCGCTTAACAACAACATCTAAATTCACTTATTGGATTCCGAATACCCATTTTACTTGAGAATTACTTTCTTATTTCTTAAGTTCAATACAATTATTTCTCATGTTCAAATTGAATTTCATTTCCATATAAAATCAATCTACTTCAATAACAAAGTTATATATTCATTTCCATTTAACTTTGCCTTTCTTTTTTTTTCATTTGAATTCAATTCACAATTTCAATTCTATTCGAATTCAATTCTCAATTCCGAATATTGAATTTTATCGATTAACTTTCATTAACCAATTCATATTATTACTTTAAATTAGTTTCATTCACTAATTCATTTCAATTTGCAAGTTTCGAAATCGTTTGTTGTTAACTAATTTTTTTTTCTTTCAAAAATTTTCTAACTCCCAAAATTCACGAAAATTTTTGGCCGAGTCTCCTTTGTACGGAGAAGCTTTTGCAATTTTACAAAAGATATAAATATATATACATCGGCCCACATGGCCGAAAAAACAGAAAAACAGTTCATATTTCCTATTTTAATTGCGTAGGCGTACCTTTTTAGCATTTTTTTAAGCAAAGCGGTTATTTATTTTAACTATTAGGGCTGCCAAATCCAGCCAAACGGCTTCGCTGTACCTGTACTTACTTAATTTAAACATGTAAGTGACAAATATAAGAAATCTATTAACATTTCATTCATTTTCAATAACAAACATATAGATTTCATTAGCAGTACATTCAAAATAAATTCCATTAGCAATTCATATGGTTTCAATACAAATTAAATTGCTTACAACCTAATTCACATTCAATTTCTATTAAATTCAAGTGATTAACAACTCACTTTCTTTCATTCAATTTTTTTTAGTGAAACGAATTCATACCATTTTAATTGATTCAGAAATCAATTCCATTTGTTTTCATTAACTCATATAATTTTATACAATCTCGTTTGTGTCAAACGACAATTATTTCTATGCAAATTTAATGATATTCACTTAATAGAATATCCATTCTAGTTTATAACTAATTTAAGTTGATACCAATTCAATTTATTTTAATTCCACTTCATTTGCAATTGATTTCATTCAATTTAATTCGCATTTCATATTTTCATTCGGTTTATTTTATTAACCAAACAAATTTCATTCAAACCATTTTAAATCTATTCCATTCACTAATTTAATTCAATTAGTACCTTCACTTTGTTTATTTCCTTGTAAACAATTTCCAATTTTCAGCTTAAACTTCATTTACTAACAAATTCAAACGAAGTTAACATTCAGTTTTAATTTTATTTACTTGCAATTGTAAATTCCATTCATTTGGAAATTTATTTCTACTTGAATTTATTTGCAATTTCGAACCATTCTTTTATTTAGCCCACCATTCAAGTTTTTAAATTTAACTAATTCAACTTCCATTCCATTTATTTCACGAATTAATAAATTATCAAGTAGTTTACTTGAATTCAATCCATTTTTATTTTTCTTTTCCAAGTTAAGAATTTTCTATTCAACGTGATTTAAATCAAATATCATTCCATTATTTAATTTTACTTCAAGTATTTTTCTGGAACTTTATTTCAAATTATATATCACATTTACAATTTATATTCACAAATTTCATTGGTATATGGATTTTTATTTCTTAGTCCTTTATTTTATTATTTCATTTTCATATATAATTTCCACATATATATATCAGTGATGATAATTCAGCATCATCACTTCCTAACAACCATGCATCCATATATCATAATAATTTACAGAAAATCATTTCTTTTATATACAAAAATAGTTTTGGGTAAAATTATTTCATTTACCCAATTTAAAATCAATACTGTGTCGGTTTACCTTGTTTAAGAGTTTAGAAACCCCTATCGATTTCAGCTAGCTAGACTGCACCGACCAGAATTCATAAACAATCAACCGATAAGTCAACGCAATACAAAACAATTTTATATTCACTAACAAATACACGCTCATATATATTATTACACTAAAACTCATTCTAGAGTACTGCTGACTCTATCTCTAATGAGTAACACCCAACAGAGCAGGGTTGTCGCTTAACCATATGCTCTGATACCAAATGTAACGTTCGCGATTTTTCGTTGCCGAAAAACCGAGTCGTTAGGGTTTAGTTTAGAAGAAGAGGTAGGAGAAGAAAGAAAGAAGAAACAACAGAACAAAAGAAACAATAACAGAATCTCTCATATCGCAGTGGAACAACATATAATAGATAAATGAATATCATTAAATCAAAGAACTATATCTGTTATTACATTACATCACACTTCATTACATTATTAGAGTTTTACAACAACAAACAGCGAAAAAGAAATATTACATATATAGACGATACGCTTCGCCATCCAGCTCGCCTTTTGAGCTCCATAGCAACTCCCGAATCCAGAATGACCTGATAACCTAACTCTAGACTCCACGTGTGGAAATTGGTGGGCACTCAGAGTTTAGGAAGGGAAACAATAAACTCCAGGTCAGTCCTGTGACTGGTGTGAGAACTTAAAACAGTTTATCTTTAAAATAAACAACAGAATATTTTTAAAGTCAATTCGCAATGCTTGTGGAAAATGAGACTACCATAAGGCCTCCCGCACACACACACACAATGCAAACGCAAAATCAGAGGAGATTTCTCCTTATGATAGTCAAAGATGCTTACTACGCAAAAATCAAATCATTTTTGATATTATTATTAGTGCATAGTGTAGAAAAATCATTTCGAAAGTATAATATAAATCTTAGCCAGCATAGGCATTCCGCACTTATGCCTACTATAGCTACCATGTTCAATAGCAGGTTACCGCCACATTCCATGGTAGGTAATACAACTAAAACCGTACAAGTCACGTATTGTTTCTTTGGATTTCCAACAAATGGTTAGGCCAAGGAACTTCCCATTGCCACATGAGTACGTCTTTGGAAAGACGACCCGAGAACCTAACCGGATCTCTACCAACACAAGGACGAGTTACCTCTGCAAAAGTAGGTGACCATGACACGCGTATGTCATCCCTCGATCATAACCGATCTATTCCCGATGATCCTCGATTCCAACAACCACATAAGAATAATAATGCAGTAACCATATAGGTTAAGTATCTGGGCTCCATTCCATGATACCACCTCTATCCAGAAGGAAATGACATACACTAAGGGGCGCTACTCCCTAGAACCTTGCTGCATCCTTCCTGTTCTGACATTCCGAGGTGTGAGGTTCGACGAAGTCTCGTCCACAAGCTAAGCTTTATACAAAAGCTGTGCTTTGGGTCAACAATCATCACAACAACAACACTTAGCATATCACACTACCAAATTGGGAGTATATCACTAATAACCTTCAATTACATAACCTCTGAGCTCGTACGTCTCAGAGAAGGGTGTTAAGCTAAGAGAATAAATTCTCCGCCACCAACAGAAATTTATTTAAAAGAAATCAGCTTTATATCTCAATTTTGTAATGTCGGATATACAATCCATATAAGTCTGTTCCGGGCTCGAACAGAACAGAAGGCACTTACAAAGAAGTCCTTGCAATCCAGATATTCATTAATCACGATCGGACTACCCGTCACTAAGGGTGATAAATCCTCTAATCGGAGATCAGCCGATGTAGAGTAACTCGACGGTAATCCTTCCGTTTTCACAAAAATCTGGTCTTCAACATCGGTCTTCGAATGCATTTCATTCACGTCGTATCATTATTCGGAATGGGTTATACGACCCAATGTCCTTTCCCGGTTAACCCGAATAATGAGCGCTTATTTTAAAAATAAGTTTTGCATTCAAATTTTCAAACAATCACAACAAATACCCATTCAAAGGTAAATATTGATAGTCGGTTATTTAACTATCAATAAATGTTCACAACCATCATCCAATTTCAAATAATTATCCAAATTATTTATTTTTCAAAAATATCTTTACAAGATATAATTTTCACACTTCAACTATTTGAAAATAAATTCAAATCAATTTCCCTCATTTCAATCCTTTGAAAACAAGATTACAAATTACTTTTCATCTTTCGACTTTGAAAAACGAATTTCAAATCAATTTTTCACTCACGGAATATTCTTCATTTCTACTGGAAATCTGCCGAATTTCAATACTTAAAAATATTTATAATACTTATCCAAAATATATATTTGGAAAACACTTTAAAATAAAAATCTACTTTTAAAACACTTTTTTTTCAAATATTAATTATAAAAACATTATACTAGTATTATATATAACTTAAGTTCAAAATATTTTCTTTTAAAAATAAAATTTGTAAGTAGAGTGTAATTATTTAAATAAGTGATTCCTAAAACAATTATATTTTTAGTCTTTAAAATAATTACTTTTAAAGTTTACAAATACAACTTTATTCTAAAGATTTCAAAATAACTTAAGAAAAATAATTCTTTAAAATTACTTTAGAACTTTTAAATTTATTCTTTAAAACTATTTTGGAAATATATATTCAGCTTTCCAGGGAGAATACACTTTCATTTCAAAATGGTCCTTTTAAACCAATTTTAAATAAATCCTTATCGATTTATTTATATCTTCGTTCCAATTCATAAATTCATTTTCCACACTTTAAAAATAAATCAATATTTATTTTTAAAACAAACTTCCTTTTCCTTTATAAATTCCAATTTGAATTTACATTCCCAAAAATTCACCTTTAACCCCAAAATCAAATTCCAAATTGATTTCTAATTTTATTTCAATACCAAATCAATTACAAATTGATTTCTAAATTTATTTCCAATCCCAAATCAATTTTGCAAATCGATTTCCAATTTGTTTCGACACAAATCAGTTTTTCATTTTAACATCAAATAAATTGTCGTATCGATTTCCCACATATTTAATTTCAAATACCAAATCAATTACAAATTGATTTCTAAATTTATTTTCAATCCCAAATAAATTTCTATATCGATTTCTTAAAGATTCATTTCCAAAAACCGAATCAACTTCCAATTGGATTTCCAAACTTATTTCCTTTATAAATAAATTCCTTTTTTTAAGAAAATAAATTCATTTTCTCTTTCAATCTATTTAAAAATTCAAATTTTAAATAAATTCTTTAGCTTGAAATCAATAATTTACAAAATCCGTTTATTAAACATTTTCACCGTAGTTTTGAATTAATTCAATAAGATTGCAAAAATCAGTTTTTTATACTTTGAAATTCTTTTCTTTAAATTTATTCAAATTTCTAAAATTTATTCATTTAAAAATTTCTATTTTTAATTTAAAAATCCAATTCCAATTATTTATGGTATCCAATGATATCAAAAATCTATTCGGCTAAATTATAGCTTTCAAACAAATTCCAAACATCAATATGATCAATCACATCAATATAATCATTCACAGATTATCATATCACACATAAATAAATTCAATCAATGTAAGGGTTCCCGTTGGATCCCTCCAACTTGTTTTCCTGCATCCAAAGATGTTAGCACAATACCAATTCCACTTCGAGGTGGAATATCGCGGTATATGAGATTTATAAATATATCATCCGCTTACTAACGGCGCAATAGGGTCTCATCCGCTATATAATGCGGGAAATCAACAACTGCAATATATACATATGCCAATATATATATATATATAATACCAATTCCACTTCGAGGTGGAATATCGCGGTATATGTGTGTAATAAATAACATCCGCTTACTAACGACGAATAGGGTCTACTTACATCCAATATATATATATATATATATATATATATATATAGCAATCATCATTCAATCATTCAAATCAACACAATCAAACAATTTTAAATCTAACTATTTAAAATTAAAATAAACCCTTCGGAGTGAGAAGTTCTCACCTTAGCGTTTTATTTTGCAGTCCATTTCCATTCTGACTCGATTTTCTTAATTTATACCTTGTATAAATATTATACAAATTTATTAACATTCGAAACAAATCGAGTAAATCAACTTTTGTTTAATAGTTTTTCTGATTAGCTGATAATCCATTTTAAACCAATTTTCTCTAATAAATTTATTTAACCAAAAATTTAAATTTTAAACTGATGATTTTATTTAAACGAATCATAAATTTTAAACCAATTTTTTTTCATAGTTCATTTACTTAACCAATAATTTCATTATAAAATTCAAAATGTGATTTTTTTAAACTAATTCCTTTAAATTCTTCTTTTCAATCCTATATGCATCTTTATATTTTAAAATACATTTCTTTTTAACACTTTTGAAATCCATTTACATTTCTGCATATGTATATAGGACTGAATTTATAACTTACTGCATAAATTTTAAAGCATCCTTAAATCTTCAAACATTTAAAATCCTATTCCTAATATATATATATATATATATATATATATACTAAAATCAAATTGATACCTCACTGCTAATTGAGTAACCCACGAATCTTGCTACGACTCCAAATTCTGGTCGTAGAAACCACCACCACTGCACGAACTCCTCACGCGAATCCCCCTTCAGCACTCCATCTCGATTTCAACATCGACGCCGCCGCTCCACAACTGCCCAGCTCCGCTCGCGAACTCACTGAAGCCTCCACCGATGCTTGTGTTCGCATCTGCCTCAATCGCGACCCCTATCTCGCGGAACCCTAGCTGTGATCACAGCAGTTGCGCTGTCACCTCCTGAGCCCAATGCGAAACTCGAAAGCCCTACCACCTTCGCCTCGATCGCCTCCAGACGACGCTCGTACGCGCGCGTGCCCTTGCTCCATTCCATACTTCGTTTTCCAAGCTCAAGCTATCGACGCCGCCGTTAACCCAGTCTTGCCGCGCGATCGATTTTTTTTGTTTAGGGTTTTTTTTCTTTCGCTCGTTTTTTTTTCGATTTATGAAGAGAGAAGGAATCGGGGTTTTTTATTTATTTATTTAAGGAGGGGAATGGAAGAAGAGGGAGATGATATTTTTAACGTGTTGGCTATTTTCTTTTGTTTGAGATTTGTTTTCGTTCGGAATATTTTTTTTTTATTTAGATGAAGAGAAAACATCTGTATGCACTCAAAAGTGACAGGGAAACAGACGTGATAAAAAAAAGAAAGTAGCGTGATTATAGGAAGATAACGTGTTTATGTTGACCAAATTTAATATTTAAATTTAAATTGAATTCACTTAAATCTCAACGCATTTATATTTCGTACGGCCAAACGATCACTTCAAATATTACGAAAATTAAAATCCGGTAATAATTCAATATTACGAACCCAATGGAACTGTTTTCGTTGAATTCAAGACTGTGAAAAATGACTATTTTTAAATATCGATTCGAACGTTAAAATTTCAAAACTAAACAAATCACTTTCAAATTCAATTCTGAAGCGTCTGTTATCTTCAGTATTATCAATATAAATTTTACAAGCCTTTGAAATATTTTTAATCGGCTTAGAATTGAAGATTCAAATTTTTATTCAACTTTCAATAGATTAAATTTTATAATTTAATCGCCAATTTCATTCTGATAATTTGAAATTCAAGTCAAACCATCATTCAAATATTTAAAATTAATTAAATATTTTCAATTTAAATTATTCCAAATTCTGGGTCGTTACACATATGTGTAAATGTGACAGTCTATATTAATATAAGACAAGCTAATGTATGTTATGGCAGAAGTTAGTTTATACATATGTAAAGTTGGACTGATTTCAAACCTGTTTTATATTAATGTATAGCTACGCATGCCTGCTTACGTGAATTGACCTATTGAGTTTTATTTTTTTGTTTTTTCGTCTGTTGCGTATATTTTTAAGTAACATTAAAGTTTTTTTTGTGTGTGCTGTTTATATAGAAAAGTATATATAAATATTTTACGTTTTAAAAGTATCGATATTTATTATAGATCTTGTTATCGGTTGATGTATATAAGGTATGTATTATAAGTTGATCTATTGTTATATTGGTTAAGAAAATAATATATTTGTTGTTTCGGTCTACATCAAACCGTTTCTGACCTATTTTCATTGATCTCATTTATCAGCTCTATTCATCCAATTCGTGCCAACATTGTTCGTTTTGGTATTTCGTTCTTGGATTCGTAACCCATTTCAAATCTCTCTAGTCTCGAAAGGTGAGCAATCACTCACAATTAACATTCTTTTATTCATTAAATTTTATTTCAATTGAAACGACAATTGAAATATGCTGCTGTAGTTATTTAAATTTGTTATATATGCTATTATCTGTAACTGTTCACTCGCGGGATATGACATGTCACATACCGAAATTTTCGACTTTCGAAAATTCGACATCGATACTCACTTTATCGACTGCCGAGAAATCGAACGCCGGAAACTCCAATAGTGAGGGTTTTAGAAAGAAGAAGTAGAAGAAAAAGAGAAGAAGAAGAAAGAAAACAGAGAAGAAGAACAACAGAACAACCTCAGAATAGAAAACAATATCAGAATCTTACACATCGCAGCGGAACAACATATAATAGATAAATGAATATCATTTAAAAACAAAAGAATTATATCTGTTATTACATTACATCACATCATATCATCAGAGTCAATAAACAACAATGGACAGTTATATAAACTTGTCCTCATACAGAATACACAGCGGAATAAATACATCAGATACAAATACTACGTCTCGCCATCCAGCTTATCTCCAAAGCTCCAGAATATCCAGAATATCCTGATAATATAACTCTAGGCTGCCTGTGTGGAAATTGGTGGGCACCCAGAGTTTAGAAGGGAACAATAAACTCCGAGTCAGTCATGGTGACTGGTGTGAGATCGTAAAACAGTTATTCTTTAAAATAAACAACGGGATAATTTTCAAGTCAATTCGAAATGCTTTTGGAAAATGAAACTACCATAAGACCTCCCACCACACACACAATGCAAACGCAGAATTGGAGGAGATTTCTTCTTATGATAGTCAAAGATGCTTACTACGCAAAATCAAATCATTTTTGATATTATTATTAGTGCATAGTGTAGAAAACATTTCGAAAGTATAATATTAATCTTAGCCAGCATAGGCATTCCGCACTTATGCCTACTATAGCTACTATGTTCAATAGCAGGTTACCGCCACATTCCATAGCAGGTAATACAACTAAAACCGTACAAGTCACGTATTGTTTCTTTGGATTTCCAACAAATGGTCAGGCTAAGGAACTTCCTATCCACGATGGGTACGTCCCTGGAATAGACGACCCGAGAACCTAACCGGATCTCTGCCAACACAAGGCCGGGTTACCTCTGCAAAAATAGGTAACTACTGACACGCGTATGCCATCCCCCGATCGTCACCGATCTTCCCGAGGATCCCCGATTCCAACAAACCACATAGAAAATAATAATGCAGTAACCACAGAGGTTAAGTATCTGGGCTCCATACCATGATACCACCTTTATCCAGAAGGAATGACATACACTAAGGGGCGCTACTCCCTAGAACCTTGCCGCATTCTTCCTGTTTCGACCATTTCCGGGGTGTGAGGCTCGTCGAAGTCTCGTCCACAAAGCTACGCTTTCTACAAAAAGCCCTGCTTCGGGTCAAACAAAATGATCAACCTATGATCACAAAGATATAAGATCAAACAAATGATCATATCACAAATGATCAAACACTGATCATTTCACAGCAACACTCAGTATGCCACGTTACCAAATTGGGATATATCGCTGATAAATTTCTACTACATAACCTCTGAGCTCGTACGTCTCAGAGAAGGGTGTTAAGCTAAGAGAATAAATTCTCCGCCACCAACAGAAATGTATTTGAAAGAAATCAGCTTTATATCTCAAATTGTAACGTCAGACACACAATCCATACAAGTCTGTTCCGGGATCGAACAGAACCGAAGGCACTTCTCACGAAGCCCTTGCAATTCCGGATAATTTTCAATCACGTCAGGACTTCCCGTCACTAAGGGTGATAAAACCTCTAAATCGAAGATCAGTCGATGTAGAGTAACTCGACGGTAATCCTTCCGTTTTCAAAAATATCCGGTCTTCAACACCGGTCTTCGATTGCGATTCATAACGACGTATCACATATTCGGAATGGGTTATACGACCCCATGGTCCTTTCCCGGCTAACCCGAATAGTGAGCGCTTATTTAAAAATAAGTGTGGCATTCAAATTCATCCAATCACAACAAATACCTATCTATAGGTAATTATTGATAGTCGGTTATTTAACTATCAATAAAGATGCGCAACATCATCAGATTCCAAATAATTTTCCAAATTATTTCATCTTCCAAAATATCTTTTACTAGATATAAAATTTCCACACTTCTAAAATAAATCGATATTTATTTTTCTAAACAGTTTCCCTTTCTTTTATAAACTCCATAGTGAATTTATATTTCAAAAATATCTCCTGATATACGATTTCAAATCATTTTCAATATTAAATTTTCAATTTATCTTTTCAAAGATAAATTCTCAAAAACATTTCATTTTATTTTGGAAAAGCATTTCCATTCTTATTAATAATAAGAATTTCACAAGTCTATTTATTTTCAACATTTTGAAAATATTCGATATACTTAAATCAAATTAAGTATATATTCATTCTTTAAGGAAATCATTTATTATAACAACATTTATTTGAGTCAAAACGAATGTTACGTAAAACATCGTTACGACGACTCAAAATCACTAGTATAGGGATTCGAAATTAAAATAGATATATAAATCCCAATACTATATAAAACATTTCCTTTCGGGAATCATTTACTATAACAACAGTGTTATAGTCCACCATTTCCTTATTTTTTCGAAAACGTCTATTTCAACAATGAATGTTGAAATCTATGTATTCGATATCATAATACATTTTAAAAACATCTCTAAAATGTTTAACTTCAATTTCAATGTCACTTTTCCCAAAACTATCCATTTTACTTAACGATCTATTCACTATCCAAAATCGTGAATATATCTCCTTTAACAACCTTCTATATTCAATTTATCAAATCCAATTGATTTCGAATTTATAAAACAACGTTTATAAATTCAACTTTATATTTTCTAACAACTTCGATTTATAAATTTCCTTTAATGACCCATTCAATTTTATAACTCAACGTATACATCAAAAATCCATATTATAAGTTAAATACTTATAATTTATTTATTTTAAAAGAAATCGTTCTTTTAAACTTTACAAACTGTAAATAAACCCATTTTAACATCATTTCCATTTTTAAATCCACATTCCCAAATATTCGCTTTTAACCCCAAAATCAAATCCCAGATTGATTTCTAATTTTACTTCAATACCAAATCAATTTCAATATTCATTTCTAAATTAATTTCCCATCCCAAATCATTTTGTATTGATTTTTTTCTAAACTTGTTTCAATTTGCCAATTAAATTTATAATTGGACTTCCAACTTATTTCATTTTAAACAAATTCCTCTTAAAGAAAATAAATCTCTTTATCTTTTTCCAACTATTTAGAAATCTAAATTTTAATCAAATTCTCCAATTTAAAATCACTATTATACGAAATTCATTTATTTAACGTTTTCACTTGATTCTGGAATAAATTCAATAAGATTTCAAAAATCAGCCTTTATTCTTTTAAATTCTTTTCTTCAAATTTATTAAATTTCTAAAATCAATTCACTTAAAAATTCCTACTTGAATTTCAAAAATTCAATTTCGTTTATTTTTGGAATCCAATGATATCAAACATCCGTTCAGCTAAATTTTTAGCTTTCAATCAATTTCCAGACATCGATTTGATCAATAACATCAATATAATCATTCACAGATTTATACCACAGTATAAATAAAATCAATCAATGTGAGGGGTCTAGTTGGATCCCTCCAACCTGTTTCCCTGCATCCAAAGATGTTAGCACAATACCAATTCCGCTCCAGTACGGAATTATCGCGGTATATAGGTTTTTATAAATCCGCTTACTAACGGCGCAATAGGGTCTCATCCGCTATACGAGGCGGGAAATCAACAATCCAATATATACATATGCCAATATGTATATATTGCTATATATAGATATATCCTAAAATATCTAATACAAACAGCAATCAATCAGTCAATCCAAATCCAACTTCATTTGAGTGAGAAAAAAATCTCACCTTCGCTTTTATTAGCAATCCATTTCCATTTTCGGCTGTTCCTTCATTTCAGCCCTAGTATAAACAGTTTATACAATTTATTAAAAATTCGAATTAATCGAATAACAATTTTTCGTTTGATCAATTTAATTAACCGATGGTTTGACTTTTAACTAATTTCTTTTAAATAAATTTATTTAACAAAAATTTATAATTCAAACCGATTCCTTTTAAATAAATCTATCCAACCAAAATTTTACTTAAAAAAAAATATCTTTAACTCAAATCAATTTCCTTTATTAAATTTGCTTAAGTAATATTTCTTCTTTCTGCTTCTGTACAAACGAATATATAAACTTCCTTTACCGTAAGATTTTCTGATAAACGGAAAGTTAAATCAACAAATTAAAATTACCAATTTTAAATCTTAAGTAACTTTTAAAATGTGATAAAAATTGAATTATCCTAAGATATATATTTTCAAATTCTGTATGCATGTATATTTTTTTTTTAACATCGAATTTAACAGATATTCAAAAACAAAAGAGATCGAACCTCACTGCTCCTCTGCTCGAAACCCAGGCTCGCACCCCCAAGTTGGTCGACATCGTCACCTGCCCCTTGTCGCGGCCTCCCCACGCGATAGAAACTAGGGTGCGCCACTGCCCTAGCCCCTTCGTGCCGCCGCGACCTCGAGTCCAATCGCGAGTTTCCCCAATGCCACATCGATGTGGACGAACCCAAGACTCGCAGCCTGCTCGAGAACCAAAGACAACGCGACCTCCAGATTCACATCGCCCCCTCCTCCTACTCGCCGCTGCCGCGTTCGCGAATGCCTGGCCTCGCACTCGCGACCCCCAAATCCTAGCCTCGCCTCGCGTCGCCGACTTACCCTTGAATCGCGACCCTCCCTGCTCGATTTCATTGCTCACATGCTCGCGATTTTTTTTTCGTTTTCGAATTAGATGTACCGCGATTTTTTTGACTCGAACGAATGTGGAATAAGAAATTTGAAGGAGGAGAAGGGCTTCGGCCAGTTTATATTCGTTTTGATTTTTAATTTGCTGAAGAGGATTCGAACGAAACTATTTTCGTTACTTGTTTTCTTTTAAACGAAAAGAGGCGGCCATTTTCATTTTGATTTTGAGCAGAGCAAAAGAGAAGGGACGAACTGTTATTAAAAATCGAAGAGGGATGGGTTGCTCGATTTTCTTCCTTGTTCTCTGCATGATTGTAGGCGTAAGTTTAGGAACAAAACGTGCTGACGTTGACCAGTTCAAAAATTTAAAAATTCAAATTGAATTTCGATAAAAATTCAATGCATTTTCTAATCGTACGGTCATAAAACAACTCTGAAGAATACGAAATTTGAAACCCGGCAATAATACAATATTCCGGACCCAATGGAACGGGTTTCGTCGAATTCCGAGACTGTGCCTCGGACGGCAATTTTTAAATATCGATTCGAACAATTATTTTTCAAACTGAACAATTCACTTCCAAATTCGTTTCTGAAGCTTCTATTATCTTCAGCATCATCTATATAAATTTCCTAAGCCTTTGAAATATTTTTAGTCGGCTTAAAATTGAAGATTTAAATTTTTATTCAACTCAATAGATTAAACTTTTATAATTTAATCGCCAAATTCAAATTTATATCGGGGATTCAAATTAAATCATCGTTCAAATATTTAAAATTAATTAAATATTTCCAATTTAATTCGTTCGAAATTCTGGGTCGTTACATGACACCATATCATGTTGTTTATAATATATTGTTATTGATGATATATGCCTGTTATTTTATTGTATTATCTGTTATCACTCTGCAAGTTCCCTGTAGTTTAGAAATCACCATGGGTTGAAATGATACATACCCGAACGGACTTTAGAATAGGAGAAAATCGTTATGGGTTGAAATGATAAACCCAAGCGATTTTCATTTAATTGAATTGAGATCACGGGTCAAAATGCCGTATATATTTAAATCACGGATTGAAATGATAAATATCCGTATTACTTAACCATATGGTAGAAATATATATAGACACCGTTGGCCCATACATTGATGATTTTGAAAATAATGTCTATGGTTTTGGAAAGAAATATAAGGTTTTAATAAATATTGATTATTAAATATTATATATAAATGGAAATTTTATATATTGATTTATTAATAATATTTAATTAAATTGAGATTTGATTTAATACATATAACATGTTCAAATATTTATTCAAATTTATAGATTTTGGTAATAACTTGAATAAGTTAATGCTAGGAAGATAATTTAAATGGATTTGAAATTGTTTGTAATTAAGAATATTATTTAATTAAATTGATTTGATTTGAAACTATTGAATCTGAAATTTAAAGATATGATTTTTTAACTAGATTTTTATTTAATGATTTAATGAATATTTCACGTTTAAATAAATCAAAAGAAATGCTTAGTAAGATGTAATTTAAGGTTACTTAAATGATATTGAATTTAAATGTGAGAATATATCAAGACTAAAAATTAATGAAGTTAAATCAAGATATATATATATATAAACTATTAAATTTAGTTTCAAAACGTGAATATTAAAGCTTTGAAATATATTGGAATTTAAATGTTTTATTTTGGGATTTAGATCTATATTCGAAACCGATATAATTTGAAATTGTTTACTTGAAACTGAATTAAATTGGAATTTTTTGAATTGAGACTTAGTTAAATTTGAATTTGGAAATTGAGTTGATTTGAATCATATCTTTGGAAGGGATAAAATTTAGGAATATTTATATATATTTGAAGTGGTGATGTTTTGGTTTTTTGAAATATAAATTAATTTGTAATGACCACAGTGTTGTAGTGTATATTTCTACCTTGTAGATAGTTCCGTAAATACTTAGAGGATGTTATCTCAACATCCTTTAAGTTACTGGTATTTCAGTTGTTATTTCACTTGAGTTGGATTTATTGATATAAGAATGTTAATCCTGACTCGAGTGTTTTGTGTTTTGCTTTACGCTCGGGTCAGACTGAGTGATACAGCTTTTGAGACTCACCTTTGGAGTTTGGAGCTTCGTTTGGAGATCCAACTATCAACTCTTGTTTCAGCACTTCTAGTTGATTGGTTCAGAGAAGTCATCTATTGCCTTGAAGACTTCACTGTATTTAAAATATCCTGTTGTATTTTATTTCTATCCTGTTATTTGTATAGTGGCTTCATGAACTACTATTTATCTATTCCGCTGCATTATATTACTCTGTGTCTGTGATCTGTGATTATTTATTTACTGTTTATGCTGAGTATTGCCAAATTTTTATTTACATTGCGGTATTTCGAGCAATTCAAGTCTGACATGTGCGGATGCGAATGGTTGAAAATACCGGGTCGTTACATAACTCTTAAATCATTTTATACTCAAGTAAATAAAGTTTGGAAAAACTTTTTCAAAATTTGTAAGTCCAAAATTTACGGAAAATTTCGGCAGAGTCTCCTTTGTACGGAGAGGCTTGGGAGAAAATATAATATAAAATATGACAATATATAACATATTATTTCCAAATAATATATCCCAACACGGGAAACCAATATAATAGCGCTATAAATCCGTAATTCGAAAACGTACCTATTGTCGGGCAAACAGCGCTTAAATTATGAAACCAAAAGCAGTAGCAATTGCTTCCATAAACTGTATTTCACTTATATAATCTAGAAAGGGTTAATAATTATACAAAATGAAATATTAATTTTGCAATCTCTACCACGTACACGGTTGTTAAAGTGGTTTTCGGAGTTGGCAGAGAGTATGACAACTTCCAATCCCGGTCTCTTCAACAACCAAACGTTATTATAACACCACGGTCATTTTAAATAATTGTATTTCAAAACCAGGATATAATATTCATTTCAAAACCATATAAATACGATATCATCTTCATTTAAAAACCAAATCAATAAAGTTTCATTTTTATTAAAACCCAAACCAATATAAATTCATTTTTATTTCAAATATATCTTTTTCCCAAAATCATAGCATTTTCAAATCATAATACCTTGAAACCCATAACTTTGAAACATAACTTCCAATACTTAAAATGGTTTAATATTAAATTACTTTATATAATAAATTAGCTTCTTAAATTTCACAAATCAATTCCAAATACAGATTTGAATACCAAATAAACCATTTCAATTTCCATATATTTCAAAGCTTTAATTATTCAATATTCCAAAACTAAATTTTATAATTCATATATATATATATATATATATATATATATATATATATATATATATATATAGACACACACACACACACCAAATTATCTTCACTATTATTTAGTTTTGAAATATCTCCTTAATAAATCCAATATCCTTTAAATAAAACTTCAAATTCAATAACTGAATATTCCTCAATTTATTTAGATTTCATACATTTCACTTAAATCACCTTAAACCCGAATTAAGTTATAAAACCATATTCCTTTAAAATCACAATTTCAATAAGTTCCAAATGGATTCTTATTAACTATAATTCTTAATTAGATAAAATCTAAATCAATTTCAAACTATCTTCTCAACCTTGATTTATAAAAATCAATATAAACTCCATATTAAAATATAATTTAAGTAAATACTTATCATATTATATTTTAATAAAATAAAACTTTATTATTAAACTTATTTTATACTTTAAACAAATTTTATTCATAAGAATTAACCATATATAAAAGAACATTTATAAAATATCCAAATCAATATCTCAAAAATCGTATATTTCTTTACAAACCATAGAAATCCTTTCAAAATATTTTTATATATACAGACCACAGTGTCTGTATAAAATTTTCTATCCTATGGTCAACTGATACGGATATTTATCATTTCAACCCGTAATTTAAAACAAAAATTACGGTTATATCATTTCAAACCGCAATCCCGAATGAAATAAAGTGCATAACAATTTGCAGTTTAAAACAATATAAAATACAACATCCATTCATCCAATATCAATCATCAACCATTTATTACAATCATCATCCAATTTAAACAATAATATCAATATAGAGTAATAAATAAGAGGTAATTACTGACAGTTTATATTCAATAATAAAATAAACAATCTATCTAACTGGCAGTTTATATGCAATAATAAATTAAATAAAAATTTAAATCTAGTAAATTAAATTCAACTGATATGATGATTAAAATATGCCAAATAATCATTGATAAATTTTTAATCACATCAAAAATTAATTTAACAAACATAAGAAATCTTAGAAGTTGTGAGTGGGTTAAAACACTCACCTTTTGAATTTAAATTGAATTTAAATCCAATTTAAACCCAAAAATTGGACAGTCTCAGAATCCATCCAAACCGGCGCTAAAATCTTCGGAATTCCAATACGAACCTAGCAGAGAAAACTGCGCATGAAACAGACCTCGTATGTGAAAGTTATGCTTGTTATAACATTTGAATTCAAATGTTAAAAAAAACAAAACACTCATGTTTTCAAACAGGGCCACGTCATCATCTCTTCACCTCTGCACACACGTGCAAGCTACAGGAACGAAAACCTATCCCTCTCGTTCAACCAAATGCGCACCGCCACTTAGAAATCACCGCGCCAACGGTCTATAAAGGCCAGGCTAGTCAACCCCCCTCCCCCGATGCTCACCGCCGGCCGACCAAGTATGATGCCCTCACGCGTCCCAACGACACAGCCGCCGCCACGTTTTTCAATGACCTACTGAATTTTTCTGGCCGATCCAACCATCAAATCGCAGAACGAACACCACTGATGCACTCCCCATCCTCCCCTCTACAATACCCAGAAATGATTTTACGATCCGACAGCGTTCATCGACGAGCGATGAACGACCGAGAATGTTTCCACTAATTTCGAATGTACAGAAATTCCGATTGAAAAATAGATAGTGGATCTGGATTGCGCTCTTCAAGAGCTTTAATATATAATTTTTCTGATTTTTTTTGAGAAGTTTGAAATTTCAATTTGATTTTTGGATTGCAATTGGTTTTGGTTGTCTTCCATTGAAATGAGGAGGTGAGAAGGAATTGTACGTACATAATAATGAGAAATAGAGGCTATTAGGGTTTATAATGGGGTATTAATATGTGACGACCGCCCATGACTCCTGCACTAAATCTAGAGAAAATGCGCTGTAAAGTGTGCCAGGCGACTATGGACGATTGCCAGGGTAAATTAAAACAACAAAATTTATCGTATTACTCACAGCGCATGGACAAAATACAATAGAACATATGTATAGTGAAGCTTTACAGAATAAAATGCCATCATATAAAACTTCATAATAGTTGAATACAAGCATCCAAATAGTCAATACATCAAGCCTCACTACATAACACTCAGAGAATACAAAGCAGCGGAACATCCAGTACATATAAGAGAATAATATGCAACCCTCTAGCTCGTCTTCGATATCAGCATCGTGAGAAGGGAACAGCACCTGTCACCTGCTACCTAGTCTGCCCGTCCCAAAAATGGACGAACAGCCCAAGGCAATAAGAATTAAAACATAAAGCCTTGAGTCAGACAACAGTCTTAGTGAGCAGTAAATTAACTAACAACATACCAAAAGAGCATAAAGGAAAAGGAATAGGAATACAACCCTCCCACTCCAACCTCATTCTACAGTGATAGCCCCAAACACACACTAAGCAGAAGCAAACATAGCAGAGCATACAATTTTAAAGTAAAGTAATTATCACTCGAGTCAAGGGCGATGTTCTCCAAGCACAAACCCCCAAGGCCTAAACCAAGATCAGATAAGCACCCAGAAAACACTGCTCTTGAGACCGAATGACGATACAACCAAACATCCATGACTCTGGCTATCACTGTTATCATTGCTTCAATATCACCGTTAATTGAATGACCGGCACATTCTTTCAGCCGTCCGTCAAGGGCTAATGGAAACCCCGGTTCTAGACATAACTCCCGCACGTCGTCGCAGCCCGTGCCTAGGACTATCGAATCTGCCCAGAGTACTCGACCATCAACAGTTAGTCGTTGGGACTATCGAATCTGCCCAAACGTACTCTTGCTTAGAGCATGCTAGAATCTTCAACAACGATGCTATCCAAGCCTCCTAGTCATCCTCCTCGACGACTATTTACATACTAGCTCAAGCGCCTCTCAAGCATCCATTACCCTTAACTCGAATCATATCACCGAGTTACCAACGTGCTTGGAATGATCCCGTCTGGATTAGACCAAGACTATCTCATATCATACTTCGCTTCATCACATCCTCGCAAAGTCTCATCTCAACATCATCATCATCGAATCTATGCACAAGAGCTTCATCACCCGCTACATATGCCACAAGCAGCTTTCCCAATTCAAGAGCCTTTCTCTTAGCTTTTGAATCATCTTCGGTCTAAATCAAATCATCAATCATCTAATTCATAGCAATCAACCAAGTCAAACATTAATCCAAACAATCAAGCATTCAAATAAGATCTAAATAGACAATTATCACAATAATGGCAATTTCGTAAATAAAGTGTTGAAAGTCTAACAAGCATGAAATCATGAGAATTATCTCTACAATCTTGATGAATGAACTTACATAGGTTAACACTTAGTAAAAATGGTTGTCAAATCATCATGAACAATGGATCTATATGGATCTACACTTAGGATGAAGAAAATGCATGGAAATCACTATTTTAACACCAAATCGAGCCAACAATCCGATATACTCCTTTGGATCCGTGTGAGAGATAATCACCACTCACCAAATCACCAAAACAACCTCAAAACAACACGCTTCAGATCTGGACAGTGAAGGATCAAGCTTGATCTATCACAAATCCGCTTCAAACGAAGAAATCTCGCTTCAAAGGATGAAGATCTTCAATCCAAGCTCTTGAATCTTCAATTTGATCTTCAACTTGGATGGATGTAAGCACTAGATTAGAGTGGAGAAAAGAAGTGAAGAAGTGTAGAAGTCGAGCTCTCAAAATGGCAGCACTTCGTCGCTTCGAAATCCGGATCCCAAAAAGTGAGAAAAACCCTTCCTATTTATAGCTGAAAATCCACTAAGTCGTAACTCGGCTATCTCCTAAGTCGTCTCTGACTTACGACCTAAGACACCTCCGACTTAACAAAGCCTCCAACCTAACAGACTACGACTTAGTGAACTTTCGACATAAGACTTAGCAGCTAACCCTTAAGTCGGTTGCGACTTAACACCTGCTCCTATACGACTTAACGACTCAACTGCTATGCCATCCTACGACTCAACGACCTACGACTTAAGAATGCGCGTGACCTACGACTTAACACTTAGCAGAACCGTATCCATACGACCTATAGGTCCACGCGACTTAACAGCTCACAACTAGACATGACTTATGACTTAAGAATCACGCGGCCTAACACTTAAGCCAACACGTGACCTAAGACTTAGCCAACCACTCCGACTCAGTCCACACGACCTAATACTTAACCCCTTAGGTCGTCTAACGACTTAACTACTAAGTCGTTAACTAGCTTATCTCTTAGGTCGGTCAATCCCATAAGTCGCTCACTCTACTAGGTCGCCTACCCTATAAGTCGGTCAACCTTTTAAGTCGTCTAACCGACCTAACTATGCTAACCCGGTAACCGCTAGGTCGCTAACTCTACTAAGTCGGTCAGTTCTTAGGTCGCTAACTCGCCCTGCCGACCTAACACTTAACTCACCAATACACTTAGGTCGCTCAAACGACCTATCTTCAAACCCTTAACTCGCCAAATCCCAGAGACACTCCTATCCCCTAAGTCGTATACGACTTACGACTTACACTAAGTCGTTCACGACTTAGGACTTAGCAAATTCTGCCTAAAATCTGAAACGACTTAAAATGCTGAAAATTCCAGATTTTGACGAACTTGTCGATCCGTAAAAATAGATAGTGGATCTGGATTGCGCTCTTCAAGAGCTTTAATATATAATTTTTCCGATTTTTTTTGAGAAGTTTGAAATTTCAATTTGATTTTTGGATTGCAATTGGTTTTGGTTGTCTTCCATTGAAATGAGGAGGTGAGAAGGAATTGTACGTACATAATAATGAGAAATAGAGGCTATTAGGGTTTATAACGGGGTATTAATAGGTAGGGTTGAAATAGTATAGATGGACCAGATTGATATACGCGCTAATGACAAAGTGGCCCAAAAAGCCCGTTCTGACTCCGGAACGAAATTGGTCAACCCATATATCAAAATAGATATTTTAAAGTATTTTAAATGTGATGGAGTAGGTTTCAGGTTCAAATTCCACCGTATGAAGAAGTATGCCAAAATCAAATTATTTCAAATTGATTTCAATTTCATTAATTTCAAGGCGTTTCACGTTTGTACGAACAAACGACAAGTCCGATCGCTACGAAACTTGAAATCCTACAATAATTCACTGTTACGGATCCGATGAAACTGGTTTCGTCAAAATCCGAGTCGGTGGCCAAAATGGCTATTTTTCCAGTTAATTAAATAAATTAATAATTGATTAATTAAATCAAATTTCCCATTTAAATTCTAAAATTTACAATTATTATCATTTTTGATTTCTCAATCATTTACAATGGTTTTAAACAAATTTAAATGTCAATTTAGAGATGATAAATTTATAAATTCCAATATTAACCTCAATTTCATTAAATTCACAAATTACAAATAAAATTCCCAAAATTCCATTTAATTAAATAAATAAATTATTATTCCATTCATTCCTGTCAAATAGATGGATTAAACATTGGATTCAAAACTATTACATAAATTTCCTCATATTATCTTTATTTCAAATTGCATAACCTTTAATTTCAATTGCTACAATAATTACACTTATTATAATTTGGATTTCAATGGATTGATTTGTTTTCAATTCAAATCTTTTGTTAAGTTCATTACTATTCTATATAAACTTAGTTACCTTGTTTTCTTTCCATTCATTACCTTAATATGCCAAATTAACAACTCCTAACCATTGTATTACATTTCACGTTAATGTACATTTATTTATTTTATTAACATTTAATTTCCAGTTCTAATTCCATCAACAAATTAAATAGGTAACTTATAATATTTGTTTACAAGCCAAATGTTACACGTAAGTTTCTCGTACTTCAACCAATTATCATATTATGAATGGAATTACCATTAATTTCAAATATTATCTTAATTTACATTAAGATAATATTTAATTACCTTTAGTGAAATTTATCACCCAATTTATTTAGTGCAATCATGTAACAACCCGCATATTTAGCGATTTTTTTTATTTAAATATTTCATCGTCCGTCGGATTTGAGTCCGAAAAGCTACTTTTTGCAAACAGTCGAATTGGGACTCGAGACCCCCTCCATTGAGTTCAAAATGTCGTTTGCAACCTTTTTGACTGTAAACTTCGATATGTTTGGAGCTAGCTAAAAATTTGAACATTTTTACTTTGGGTTTGGGTTGGGTTCAGCCCACTAGCTCAGATCTGAACCCATTAACCCCACTTATTACTCTAGCTCTGTCCACCTCTCCTCTTCACTTCATTCTTATTCTCCTAACCCTCAAGCAAAAACTGAAAATGGAGGAGGAGAATGGGAAATAGATATTCCAAGCCCTAGTTTTCATTTGCAAATCAAGTTCTTGCTCCAAATTCAAAGAGAAGCTATTGGTAAGAATCTCCATCTTCTTCTCCAACTCTTTCTCCTTTCAATTTCAGAAATTCCTAAACCTAACTTTAGGAATGTTCTTCTTTTTGAGCATAGATTCAAGCTCATTTGGGTTGTGTTGAAGAGTGGTAGATTCTCCCCTTGCTTTCAAGCTTCTTCTTCATTGTTTTTGTGTAAAGGTGAGATTTTTATCTCACATCTTGACGCAGCGGATAATTCGAAACAAACTTCAATCTATGAAAGTAGCAATCGGTGGATTGAATGATACTAAAATGCCCAAATTCGTTGATCCGAAGATACCGAATTCTAGCTATCTCTAACACGTTGATCGCGCACGATACCGTGAAAAGAGATCTTCAATTCTTCGAGCGTTGATCAAGCGCACTTGATTCCGCGAATCGGCTTCAACGATCGAAGATTCGAGCGCACTCGAATGTCGAAAGTGGAGATAGGAGATCACACTCAACTACCAATTAGAAGAAAGCACAAAGCAATCAAAAGGAATTTTTATTCAAAAAATGAACCACTTACAAATTACAACACACTCCCTATTTATAGCATTTTTGACACCCGACCCTTAAGTCGTTTCCGACCTAACGACTCCTTAAGTCGGCACCGACTTATCATAATAGCGACCCAATCTCTTTACAACACGGTACAACGCAAACGACTTAACTAGGGTCGTTAGCGACCTAACATATCACAACACTCACGACTCAAGCTCTTACACTCCCTAGTACACGACCTACGACTTATCATAAGTCGGCATAATCAACACGTTACAACGCTTAGGTCGCGTTGGACCTAACGACTTACGACTCAAAGAAAACAGATTACAACGCACGTCATGACTCAAAGATACCACGACTCATACACAGACGACTTACTCACATAACGACATACTGTACAACATATTCAACACAAACGACTCAAAGCTTCACCGAGCTAACTCTCGTAACTCTTCAGCCATATTCCGTTAGGTCGCAACCGACCTAAGACATGGTGTTTAGGTCGTTGCCGACCTAAGTCTTCTTTCTTAGGTTGTTGCCGACCTAAAACCTCTCTGAGTCGACCTAAACCCGAAGCTTCCTCTCGCGACCTTAGGCCTTCTTCTCCTGCTTGACTCGTGAACGACTTAAGACCTAAAACCGAAGCTTCCTTAACTCGAGAACGATCCAAGTCTTCCTCCTTAAGTCGTGTACGACTTATCCCCTAAGCTGCATCATCCTCCCCTGGTTGAGAAAAATTCGTCCTCGAATTTGTAACTCCTTCCACATCAGATTGTCCATCTCCATAATACGGTACGAGATGCTTGACATTGAACACGTCAGAAGTGTACACATTTTCTGGCAGTTTCAACTTATAAGCATTTTCATTGATTTTCTTCAAAACTTCTACTGGACCAATTTTTCTGGCTTTCAACTTGTTATAAGCACCTACTGGAAATCGATCCTTTGTTAACACAGCGTAAACCAAATCACCCTCGTTAAATTCAACATTTCTTCGTTTCAAATCTGCAGATCGTTTATACTTCTCATTTGCCTTTTCCAATCGCTCCTGAACGATTTTATGACATTCAGTCAATCCATCAACAAAATCTACAGCTCGTTTAACCGTCCCCTTTGGTTGTGGTACTACTGCTAAATCCAACGGTCCCCTGGGTAAATTTGAATATACAATCTGAAATGGGCTGAATCCCGTACTACGATTCACTACATGATTATGGGCAAACTCTGCTTGGCATAACTTCATGTCCCAACTCTTCAGATTGTCCTTCACAAGACATCGCAACAAATTTCCCAACAATCTGTTAACAACTTCGGTCTATCCATCCGTCTGCGGATGATAAGCGCTGCTAAAGTTTAACTTTTTTCCCACCATCTTCCACAAACTTAACCAAAAATGGCTTAAAAATCTAGTATCTCGATCAGAAACAATAGATTCTGGTAAACTATGCAATCGATACACCTCTCTAAAGAATAATTGTGCCACTCGAACTGCATCCGCTGTCTTCTTACAGGCTATAAAATGTGCCATTTTCGAAAATCGATCAACCACCACATATATAGAATCATTCCCCCTTTGAGTTCTCGGTAATCCCAAAACAAAATCCATACTGAGATCAACCCATGGTTTATCAGGCATGGGTAACGGCATATACAATCCAGCATTAGTCGCAGTTCCTTTCGAGATAAGACAGATATGACATCTCTCTATAAACCTTTCAACTTCTTTCCTCATCGATGGCCAAAAGTAAGATTGAGAAATTAACTGCAAAGTACGATCACGACCCACATGTCCTTCCTCGTGCAACTCCTTGATAATCTTCAATCTCAAACTGCTATCTGGAATACATAATCGATTTCCTTTAAACAGAAAACCATCAACCAACACAAATTCATTAGTACTTCCCTCCTTGACCTTTTCAACACATTTCACAAAGTAAGGATCTTCTTCAATCAGCTCTGGCAATAATTCAAACCCTGTTACTTCAACTTTCATTGTCGTCAACAAACGACTCCTCCGACTCAAAGCATCAGCCACACGATTCGTCACCCCTGATTTGTGTTTGACAACAAAAGTAAACTGTTGTAAATATGCAATCCACGATGCATGCCTTGCTGAAATCTTGTCCTGCCCTTGCATATGCTTCAACGCCTCATGATCAGTGTACAGAACAAATTCTTTCTGGAATAGATAGTGTCTCCAATGCTTAACAGCCTGAACAATTGCGTAAAACTCCACATCGTACGTGCTATACCTCATCTTTGCTCCTGATAACTTCTCACTGAAATAAGCAACGGGTTTCCCACTCTGACTCAAGACTCCACCAATTCCCACCTTCGACGCATCAGTATGCAATTCAAACAACAACTGAAAATTTGGTAAAACAAGAATCGGTGCTGTCGTCAATAGTTCCTTGATCTTCTCAAAAGCAACCCCCGCTTCCTCTGACCATACAAACTGTTTCCCTTTCATGCAATCAGTAACCGGAGCCATCACGCTACTGAAGTGTGGAATGAATCTTCGGTAGAATGACGCTAGCCCATGAAAACTTCTCACCTCTGTAATTGTCCTCGGCTGTGGCCAATTCCTGACTGCTTCAACTTTATTCTGGTCAACTTGAATTCCTTCCTCCGAAACAACATACCCCAGAAATAAAACACTTCTTGCCATAAACACACATTTCTTCGTAGCAGCATAAAATTGTTCCTCACGAAGAATAATCAACACTTCCTTCAAATGTTGAACATGCTCCTCCATACTCCTGCTATATATCAGAATATCATCGAAATAAACCACCACGAACTTCCCAATGAATGGTCTAAAGATTTGATTCATCACCCGCATGAATGTACTAGGTGCATTTGATAAACCAAATGGCATAACCAACCATTCGTATAGACCCTCCCTGGTTTTAAAAGCAGTCTTCCACTCATCACCTGGTCTGATACGAATTTGATGATATCCGCTCTTCAAATCAATCTTCGAAAAGATAGTTGCCCCACTCAACTGATCTAGCAAGTCATCCAAACTCGGCATTGGAAATCTATAGCTCACGGTAATCTTATTCAAGGCTCGACTGTCAGTGCACATCCTCCACGTCCCGTCCTTCTTCGGTACCAACAAAGCTGGCACAGCACATGGACTTAAACTTTCCTGCACACGTCCCTGTTCAAGCAACTCTTCCACCTGCCTCCTCAACTCTTCATGTTCCTGCGGACTCATTCGATAATGCGGTCTATGCGGTAATACTGCTCCTGGAACAAGATCGATTTGATGTTGAATGTCTCTCAGTGGCGGTAACTCTTTAGGCAACTCTTCGGGAAATACATCCTCAAATTCTTTCAAAACTGGCTTCGCTTCTTCTGGAATTTCAACCTCTTCACTACAATCTCGTCCAATCAACATAAAGACTTCAGGCTCCTCTTCAACTTCCTTGACAAACTCCTTCAAAGTTAACAGAGTTTTCAATTCCTCAATCTCCTCCATCTTGCTTTCTTTCTGTTGCTGCTTCTTGGGAACTAAAGTGATTTTGGTACCCTCAAACATGAAACTGTAGCTATTAGCACGACCATCATGTTGAACTGCTCTATCAAACTGCCATGGTCTGCCCAGCAATAGATGACACACATCCATTTCCACTACATCACACCAAATTTCGTCTTTATATTTCTTCCCAATTGAAAATTTCACACAAGCCCTTCGTCCAACTTTCACCTCACCACCCTTCCTCAACCATGCTAACTTGTACGGTTTAGGATGCTTCTCGGTTTTCAATTCCAGCTTCTTCACCGCTTCTGTAGAAATAATATTATCACAACTCCCAGCGTCAATGACAAACTTACAAACTCTCCCCAGAATAGTACATGTAGATTGAAAAATATTGTTCCTCAACCAACTACTTTCCTCCTCTTGCTTCGGTGTTAAACAACTTCTCCTCATCATCAATAAATACCCTTCATCTCCTGACAACAAGTCCACCTCCTCAACCGGTAATGAATTAGAACATTCAGCTTCTTCCTCCTCATCCTCGGCTTCAACTATCATAGTTCTCTTCTTCGGCTTCGGACACTCGTTGCTTTTATGACCCATCTCCTGGCAATTGTAACATTTGAACCCACTGCTAATCTTCGCCTTCTCAGCCTCCTTCACCACTGGCTTACTGATGGGTTTAGAAACATTAGAACTTCCACCGGTACCTTTCACTGGATTATTGGAATTAGTAAACACACCACCCCCAAGCCTTCCCTGCTCCTCCCAAGCCAACGCTTTCTGATGTGCTTCCGCTACAGATCTTGGATCGAACATATTCACCATATCCTGGATCTGCATCCTCAATCCCCCAATGAATCTAGCAGTTAGCTGTTCTTCTGTCTCCATGATGTCATTCCTGGCAATGAGTTGGTAAAATTCATCTGCATAATCATTAACTGATTTCGTCCCCTGCCTTAGATTCTGCAACCTCTGGTACATAAGTGATTGATAGTTGTACGGTAAAAATGTAGCTCTCATCATTTTCTTCATCTTATCCCACTCTACAACCTTTGACTTCTCCATCCGTTCTCTGGTAAGTTTAGTTTGCTTCCACCACGCCAAAGCTCTTCCCCTCAGCCTTGTAGCAACTAACTTCACCCTTCGATTCTCCGGAACCTCCTTAAAGTCAAAAATTTCTTCTACATTAGATAACCAGTCCAAAAATTCTTCAGCAACCATCCCACCTTTAAATTCAGGAATCTCCATCTTCATTCCCGATTCCCAACGTCGATCATCATCAATAACCCGATACTGACGTTGTCCCTGATCTCTATCTCTGAAATGAATACTTCCTCTCTCACCATCAAACTCCTCATCGAAATCTGATGTATAACGTTGTCTTTCACGTCCTCCAACATCTCTACCACCACCACTCCTACTACCAACATCCTTTCGATCACGATCATCAACATCCCTCTTACTTCGATTATCAACACTTCGATGATCTTGACTCTCTCTCCTTTCCCGTTCAGAAGGTGGCGAAATTCTACTTCCTCCATGGATGGATTCAGGTGAATTTCTTCTTCTACTTTGATTCATATCGATCATAAGCTTTTCCAATCTACCAATGCCTTCATCAATTTTCTCATGCATTCGTTGTTCCATTTAATCGGCCTCTTCTCTTCGATACAAAGCTTCAATATTTTGATGTCGATTAGCTCTCCTTGGCGGCATGATTCAAACAACACAATCTTCAACAAGTTACAAAATACAAACTCCAAACACTTCAAAAATCTTCAAACAAAACAACTCCAAACTACTACTCAAATCAACTAGCACGGCTACCTCCTAGCTCGGTCCAACTTAACTCGGCAACACAAACAAGTCACGGCTCAACCACTGACTCGGCTCGGCCTCACACTTCAATTTTGGCGCGCAAACCTTCACAACCAAATTCAAACACTTTCCAACACTTTGATCCAAAATGAAATGGATCGAAAGTCTTCCTCTTGTTGCAACAAATGATGAACACAATGAACTCAACTTCAAACTTTGGCTCCAAGATCGACTTAGCTATGATTGGCTAAGTGTAGCTCCGATACCAAACTGACGCAGCAGATAATTCAAAACAAACTTCAATCTATGAAAGTAGCAATCAGTGGATTGAATGATACTGAAATGCCCAAATTCGTTGATCCGAAGATACCGAATTCTAGCTATCTCTAACACGTTGATCGCGCACGATACCGTGAAAAGAGATCTTCAATTCTTCGAGCGTTGATCAAGCGCACTTGATTCCGCGAATCGGCTTCAATGATCGAAGATTCGAGCGCACTCGAATGTCGAAAGTGGAGATAGGAGATCACACTCAACTACCAATTAGAAGAAAGCACAAAGCAATCAAAAGGAATTTTTATTCAAAAAATGAACCACTTACAAATTACAACACACTCCCTATTTATAGCATTTTTGACACCCGACCCTTAAGTCGTTTCCGACCTAACGACTCCTTAAGTCGGCACCGACTTATCATAATAGCGACCCAATCTCTTTACAACACGGTACAACGCAAACGACTTAACTAGGGTCGTTAGCGACCTAACATATCACAACACTCACGACTCAAGCTCTTACACTCCCCAGTACACGACCTACGTGAAATGACCCTCCTATTTCTACCCTAATTTCATAAGGATTTTTTTTCCATCAAAGGGAATTTAAATCACGTAGAAATCAAAATGCCATACAAGCTATTGACATAGCCACTTATTTCTTTTCTAAATAGGCAAATTAGGAAAAATCAACAGTTCAGACGTCTAAATTCTTATGACAGGCGTCTAAACTTAATTACAGACGTCTATCTAATTATGACAGACGGCTCATAGATCAAAAATTGAAACAGAGAGAAAAAGACATTTTGAACTGAATTCAGACATCTAATTATTTTGTGATAGACGTCTATATTTAACCTTAGACGTCTAAATTATTTAGACTGTCGTCTAAGTTTAATCTCAGACGTCTAAATTATTTAGACTGTCGTCTAAATTCGATTTCTATGTACATGCATATGCACATTCAATTTATATGTGTCTGGATGTCCACCTACATTCATTTACACTTTTAAGTTCGATTTAAACTTCCTTAGAACTATCAGAGATGATATATAGATTGATCATTTATTACAATTATATTTTCCAGGGTCATTTTCTTTTTCCAATAAACCAAAATACATCCAGGATCAAAACAATTAACCAATATAAATATATCAGTACTTTCACAAAGTTAAGCACATACATGTGAGGATGTATATGCCTCTCTTGTTTAAATCAGAGTTCTGGAAAACAAGAGGAGATTGGATTGATTGAATTTAATCAATCCACACATAGTACAGTGTTATATGCAATAAAAATTTCATTCATGTTTGATTTTCTTCTTATAAAATCTGTCTGGAATTTAAAATGCATTTGGTTAAAATCTGAATAAAAATTCAGATTCCTATTACAGATACAAAGGAAAAGGGTGTATTAATATTTGCACAAAACATGTTTATGTGCATATATAACTGCAACTATTTGGATCTGGCTTTCAATTCCCTTATTACAGACCCTTCCTTTATTTAAAAATAAGACATGAAACATTTGTATGAAACAAGTTAGATTATGGGAACCTTGCAGTCATAAAAACATTCAACCTATGCCTATTATCTTTTGTATACACTTACCATGTTTGAAAGACAAAACCATTTAATTTTTCTGAGAATCAACTATCCAGATTTCCCAAAACTTAAATCCTTTATAAAGACTCAAAATTGACTAATACATTTATAAAATGTAATCATTCAGTCTTCAACATGGTGTTCTTACTAAATCCACTTACAATATTTTGATTAACTTCTTTAATATCAGATATTAACCAGATTCATAAATTCCAGATACAAGTCAATCTCTTAATAAAATACTTAACAAAATATCCATCCCATATTCAACACTTAATACAAGTAACAATTTAAATCATTAATACATGCGGATTTTATCATTTTGGCTCTTATCTAACTAAGTTTAGCATGCTATAATCCTCTTCTCAAAGCCTTGCTCCTACTCCTACTTAGTTGCTGCAATCCCTGAAAAAGCATTTGAAACTGCCTCATTTTTAAATGAGACACCCCAGATGCCATTAGCACACTAGGGTCAGACACATGTCTGGTATGAGAAAATTCACAAAAGCAACTAGTTAATTAGGTTAAAATCAAATTAAATACATATACATAAAGTTCTGCCCTTTGGAATCAGATCATACTTGTGTGCATGCTCTGTGTCATTGTGCATGTGCACACTTTTAATTTTCCTTTCCAGAGACTACATATATCAATATGACATATGCATTCAAGCATACAATTCAGACATAATCAAACAATCATTCATACCAAACAGGAAAATAACCAATATGAGTTAAATCATTTATTCAATCCTCATATTTCAATTCTGGGAAAAACTCTAGTTTTCTCATCATCCCAAATATTATTCCCTTGGTATAATTAGCTATCCTGGTCTCACCTGCAATATTTATGAATCAATGGACACACTGTAATGAACTAATTCACTCCATTACACAAAGTTCTCAGGACTTAAACAAGCCATGTGTCAACTTGTGCTACTCAAGAACACAAGTCATTCCTGCAGTGTTCTTGACCCCAAATTTCCTAATCAGGTTTAAGTTAATAATAACTCTTTTGATTTTTCATGACTAAACCATTCAGTGATCCATTTCACTAACTAAAACATCCATATCATGGCATCTCATATTATTCAAAACCATACAGAGACAAGCAAGCAAACAACCATTGGTGACTAAATAAATAAGGTTCTGTGTGCATATGTATACATTCTGGTATTTTAAAAAGGGTGTAGGCAACTAACATTGGCTTATGGCTTTTGAGAGAGTTTTTCCTTTTTGCAAACATTTGTGCTTGAGTTAAACTCAGAATGACCTGGTTTCACTGAATCACAAAATTTTGTTTGCTATGCATATGAACATATATATATATTTTCATTGAATCAGGAGCATCAGCACATAGGCAACCCTATTGCACCCCTAATTCCTTTTTGTCTCAAGCCTCAGCACTTATACATAAGTATATTGCAGCTCAACATTATTTACATCTTTCTGGGTTGAGCCAAAACCAATACTACTTGCCTATTTTCAACATTTTATTTTCTGGGTATTTGTTTATGTTCCTAAACATTAACATATCATAGATCTGGATTTATAAAACATATATGTATACTAACAACACATAAAGCTTTCTTATAATAAAACAAGTGATCAACCAAAGAGAATCAAAACATTTTCAGTTTTAAAATCACAGATAAGCATTCTCATATGAAAGTATATTTTTAAGAAAATTACTTATAGCTGGCTGCCTACATTAGGACTTATTGCCTTAGATTTTTGGGTGAGTTTTCTCACCTAGCTCTCTTCTTTGCTTCCTTAATTAATTGATGAACTTCTGCCTTTAGCCTTAAGCTCTCTTCCTTTCCTTACCTTATGATTTCTATGGTGTTTTTTTTTTCAAAGTTCTTTTCTGAGAAGGAGAGGAGGCTGCTGCATATACATGTATATATACAGGGTCTTCCTTAGGGTTTTGGGTATTGGCTAAAGCCATTTTTGCCCACCAGAAAAATCATGTTATCTGCATTTTATTTAAACCCAAAGTTCTACCCTTCTCGGCTTAATTTAGGTGAAGAGAAAAGTGGTTACATTCTTTTCAGAATTTTTGCTTTTCAGAAAATACTTTTTCCTTTGTCTACAATCATGCCAAAAATGTGACTTGATTTTATTATTTATCAAATACTCTTCCTAATTTTTCCTATAGCAAACATTTCCTTGTTTGTCTTATTTTTCCTATTTTTAGCTTTCATGTAAATGGTATGTACCTTCTTTATTTATTTACAAGAGGACTACTCCTTTTTATATATTCAGTTTTTCTTTCTTTCTTCCTATATACTAAAATATGTCTGTATATTTTATCTTACTAATTTGAACTCTAGTATTTTATTAACACATATATATATATTTATATAAGTCTTACTGAAATAATTAGTACACCTATATATATATATATTTATACATCATACTGTATTGACACACACATGCACATGTACACTCAAAATATTCAGTAGCATCCATATATGCATATTTACTTATGCATTCAGCTTTTAAGGATTTAATTTATATATATATATATATATTTCCATACATATCAATATGTATTTATTCTTAGAGTTCAGGGATTTTAGCTTTTGTTCATGTGCATTTCCTGTGCACACATGTACACACATACTGATACACTATCAAGCTATATCACTCCCCTTTCAAAATTAATTCAAAAATTATTTTGAATTCATTTATATTTTTCAGAATAGATTCCTAAAATCTTGGGTCATTACATACATCCCTCCTTTTAGAAATTGTGTCCCACAATTTTCCTAAGCTTAAAATAAATTTTAAACTTAATTTAGAGAACAAATACATTCTCAACCAAATAAATTTTTAGTTCTATGATAACTAAAAACATATGCATCTAACAAAAGAAAACAATCAAAAATCAGAATTACCTTTAATCTGAAAATAGCTTAGGATAATTTATCCTAACTTTATCTTCTAATTCCCATGTGCAATCACTAGGATCAAGACTCCACTGTACCTTCACAAGTTTCAGAGATTTATTTCTCAACTTCTTCACATCTTTTGCCAAAATTCCCACTGGATCCTTTTCATAAATCAAATTAGGATTTATCTGCACTTGGGTTGGGGTCTCAAGAATTTCTGCCTTGTCATGGACCCACCTTCTCAATTGTGATACATGAAAAACATCATGTATACCTTGCATGTTTTCTGGTAATTCCAAC
The DNA here is from genome assembly GCA_030737815.1 of Allium fistulosum. Classification (NCBI taxonomy): domain Eukaryota; kingdom Viridiplantae; phylum Streptophyta; class Magnoliopsida; order Asparagales; family Amaryllidaceae; genus Allium; species Allium fistulosum. The sequence continues at coordinate 135,017,852 of CM060904.1, forward strand.
TTATATGCCAAGGGACCAATTCTCTCCAGAATTTTGTATGGTCCAATATATCTTGGGGTTAATTTGCCTTGTTTTCCAAACCTCGGCACATTTTTCATAGGTGAGATTTTGATGAAAACAAAATTTCCCACTTCATATTCTACCTGCCTTCTTCTCATGTCTGCAAATTTCTTTTGCCTATCTTGAGCTGCTGCCATTCTTCTTCTTATCAATTCAATTTTCTCCTTAGTTTCTTGTATGTACTCAGGTCCTAAAATAGACCTTTCTCCTGCTTCTACCCAACAAACAGGTGACAAACAGGGTTTACCATATAAGGCTTCAAATGGAGCCATTCCTATGGTACTTTGGTAGCTGTTGTTGTATGTAAATTCAACTAGATGAAGATAATCTTCCCAGTTGCCCCCAAAATCCAGTATACATGCCCTCAACATGTCCTCCAAAACTTTGTTTACTACCTCAGTCTGCCCATCTGATTGAGGATGGTAGGCAGTACTTAAACATAGTTCACTTCCCATTGCTTCTTGAAAGCTTCTCCAGAATTTTGAAGTGAAGATGGTATCCCTATCACTCACAATGGTTTTGGGAATGCCATGTAACTTTACCACTTCCTTTATAAAAATTTGAGCTAATTTTGGTGCTGTTCTTTCTGACTTGACTGGGATGAAGTGTGCTACCTTGGTTAGCCTATCAACTATCACCCATATACTTGTATTACCTCTCTTAGATCTAGGCAGTCCATCTATGAAGTCCATAGATATGTCTTCCCACTTCCACTGTGGTACACTAAGAGACTGCATCAACCCTGATGGCCTTTGGGTTTCAGCCTTGACTTGTTGGCAAGTCATACATTTGGCAATGTATTTAGCTACATCAGATTTCATCCCCTTCCACCAGAAGTCTCTTTTCAAATTTTGGTACATTTTTGTGTTGCCTGGGTGTATGGAGTATTTACTTCTGTGATATTCATTCAATATCTCTTTCTTCAATTCTGTGTCCTCTGGTACACACATCCTATTTTAGTATCTCATATAACCATTTTTATCAATATGGTGATTCATCACTTCCTCCCCTCTTGAGAGGAGCACTTTCTTCTCTAACAAGTTGGCATCTTATTCTTGCATCTTTCCTACCTTCAGAATTAAATCTGGTTGGAGTGTCATTAAGCTTAACTTCCCTTTATATTCTTGTGCACCATGCATCTGCTCATCCATGTGCACACAACCATTCTCCCCAATTTCTAACTCAGTTAGCAAAGACAAATCTTTAAATTCTTCTATCATCATCATAGCCAATTTAGCATGCTGTCTACTTAGAGCATCTGCAACTTTGTTTGCTTTGCCTGGTGTATAGAGTATGTCAAAGTCATAGGCAGCTAAGAACTCCACCCATCTATGTTGCCTCATGTTCAAATCTTTTTGTGAAAATAAATATTTCAGAGACTTATGGTCAGTGTACAGTTCAAACTTTGTGCCTAACAAATAATGCCTCCAAAGTTTTAAAGCATAGATCACAGCTGCTAATTCGAGATCATGTGTGGCATACCTTACTTCATGGGGTTTAAGTTGTCTGGATGCATATGCAATGACTTGGCCTCGTTGCATCAACACTGCACCCAAGCCAAATCCACTAGCATCAGTGTATACCACTAGTTCTTCATTTCCATATGGTACCTTTAAAATTGGAGCATTCACCAATGCCTCCTTCAACTGTTCAAAAGACTTCTCACATTTTTCTGACCAAACAAAAGCTTGGTTCTTCCTGGTTAGGTTAGTGAGTGGTGTAGAGATTTTTGAAAAATCTTTTATAAACCTCCTATAATACCCTGCCATCCCCATAAATGACCTTACTTCACTCACAGTGCTTGGCCTCTTCCATGCTTGAATAGCCACTACTTTATTGGGGTTCACAGAAATTCCTTGAGCAGATATAACATGGCCAAGGAAATGTACTTCCTCTTTCCAAAATACACATTTTGAAAATTTTGCCTTTAAATCTTTTTCCCTTAACCTAGACAAAACCAGGTGCAAATGATGCTTATGTTCTTCCGCTGTTTGGAATAAATCAAAATGTCATCAATAAAAATAAGCACAAACTTGTCTAAATAATCTCTAAAGGTTCTGTTCATTAAATCTACAAAGTATGATGGTGCATTGGTCAAACCAAATGGCATAACCAAAAATTCATACAACCCATACCTAGTGTTAAAGGCAGTGTACTTGATGCTTGATTCTTCCACCTTCATTTGATGAAAACCAGATGCTAAGTCTAGTCTAGAAAATACTTTTGCCCCTGCTAATTGATCAAAAAGATCATCTATTCTTGGCAATGGGTATTTATTTTTAATAGTTACCTTGTTTAATTCTCTATAATCTATACAGAGTCTTAAGGAGCCATCTTGTTTCTTAACAAATACCACTGGTGCTCCCCAGCAAGAATTACTTGGTCTTATAAAACCCTTTTCTTCCAGTTCTTCTAACTGTTTCTTTAATTCCTTTAGTTCATTTGGCCCCATTCTAGTTGGCTTTTTAATCACTGGGCTTGCTCCTGGAACTAGATTGATCTGGAACTCTACTGGTCTATGGTGTGGAACACCCTTGACCTCACCAAACACATCCAAATATTCATTGACTATGGGAATTTCTTCAATGGTTAGTTCAATAGAATTTTTTTCTGAGTCAACTAAGTGATATAGTTTTCCTTCCTTAGCTACTTCACATAAAACTGTGATTCTCTGACCTCTAGAATTTTGCAATGATATGGTGGATGAGTCTAAATTAATTATGGCTTTAAATTGCCTTAACCAGTCTACCCCCAAAATAACACCTATATTTGGGTAATTCAAAACATATAAATTGGAAATAAAAACATTTCCTCCTATGTTTAATTCCACATCCACACAAATCATATTTAAAACACTAGAACTCCCCAGTGGACTTTGTATATGCAATGGGGTTTCAACCAATATGCAATTCAGTTTTAGCATTTTAACTAGTTCATAAGAAATTAAAGAGTGAGTTGCCCCAGTATCATATACTACTACTATAGGCATGGTACAAATAAGTAATGTACCTTCCACTTGGCTATGGTTTTCAGTGTTACTCTCCACTGTGGCTTTGCCTTTTCCTTCCAAATTTGCCAATTTTCCTTGCTGTTTGTACTCAGGACAATTCCTCTTCATATGCCCCTCTTTCCCACATAGATAGCACTTGAAAGCTCCTCCTTTCAATTCTGGACATCTTGGTTTGATATGTCCTTTTTTTCCACACTGATGGCACACAATTTTCTTCTTGGTTTCCTTAGCTTTGACATCTCCAGTGCCTTTGTTACTGGCCTCTTCCTTCTTCTTATCATAAGGGCGATACCTCCCCTTACTCTTCTTGGTATTATTGCTCTTAAAATTTCTGAACTTCTCCCTGTCCTTGTCATGCTGTTCCAACCTCAAAGCTAAGTCTATCACATGGTCAAAAGTCCTGTCTACATAGGGTAACATGGCTCTGCTAAGTCCTGGGTTCAACCCTTTTATGTACCTATCATTTTTGGATGCCTCATCTGCCACAAGCATTGCTCCATATGTGGAAAGCCCCTCAAACTTTTGAGTGTATTCTGTGACAGTCATGGTTCCTTGTCTAAGTCTAATAAATTCTTCTAGCAAGGTAGTCTTTGCTGATGCTGGTACAAACCTTGCTTCCAACATCTCTTTGAATTGATTCCAAGTGATTTCATTCTCATTTCTTCCAGCAATAATAACTTCCCACCAGCCTAAAGCTACTCCTTTTAGCTGTCTTGAAGCCACTTGCCTCTTTCTTTGATCATCAAGTTGCATGTCATTGAAAATTCTTTCCAATGTTCTCAACCATGTTTGAATTTCCATGATACTCTCTGTCCCTTCAAAGCTTTTGCCTCCTAAATGAGTATATGTCTTAAGTAATTTTGAGAGTTCTTCATAGGGATTTTCTTGCCTTTGTCCTGCCCCATCCCTAAATGCTCTCACCAAGTCTTGCAGATTGACCATTGGGGGTGCATGGGAAGATCCTGCTCCCTGATTTGGTGGTCTCCCTACCAAAGTTTGCTAATAATAATTTACATAGCTGGTTAGTTTGATTGGTAATTTTATTATTTCAGTGGTTTTTTTTTCACACTGAAAACATTGATATATATATTTAGTTCCTTTAAATTTTATTTCTATCTAAGAACTTGATCTTTACTTCTACTATGTTGAATAACATAGCTCTGATACCAACTGAAATGACCCTCCTATTTCTACCCTAATTTCATAAGGATTTTTTTTCCATCAAAGGGAATTTAAATCACGTAGAAATCAAAATGCCATACAAGCTATTGACATAGCCACTTATTTCTTTTCTAAATAGGCAAATTAGGAAAAATCAGCAGTTCAGACGTCTAAATTCTTATGACAGGCGTCTAAACTTAATTACAGACGTCTATCTAATTATGACAGACGGCTCATAGATCAAAAATTGAAACAGAGAGAAAAAGACATTTTGAACTGAATTCAGACATCTAATTATTTTGTGATAGACGTCTATATTTAAACTTAGACGTCTAAATTATTTAGACTGTCGTCTAAGTTTAATCTCAGACGTCTAAATTATTTAGACTGTCGTCTAAATTCGATTTCTATGTACATGCATATGCACATTCAATTTATATGTGTCTGGATGTCCACCTACATTCATTTACACTTTTAAGTTCGATTTAAACTTCCTTAGAACTATCAGAGATGATATATAGATTGATCATTTATTACAATTATATTTTCCAGGGTCATTTTCTTTTTCCAATAAACCAAAATACATCCAGGATCAAAACAATTAACCAATATAAATATATCAGTACTTTCACAAAGTTAAGCACATACATGTGAGGATGTATATGCCTCTCTTGTTTAAATCAGAGTTCTGGAAAACAAGAGGAGATTGGATTGATTGAATTTAATCAATCCACACATAGTACAGTGTTATATGCAATAAAAATTTCATTCATGTTTGATTTTCTTCTTATAAAATCTATCTGGAATTTAAAATGCATTTGGTTAAAATCTGAATAAAAATTCAGATTCCTATTACAGATACAAAGGAAAAGGGTGTATTAATATTTGCACAAAACATGTTTATGTGCATATATAACTGCAACTATTTGGATCTGGCTTTCAATTCCCTTATTACAGACCCTTCCTTTATTTAAAAATAAGACATGAAACATTTGTATGAAACAAGTTAGATTATGGGAACCTTGCAGTCATAAAAACATTCAACCTATGCCTATTATCTTTTGTATACACTTACCATGTTTGAAAGACAAAACCATTTAATTTTTCTGAGAATCAACTATCCAGATTTCCCAAAACTTAAATCCTTTATAAAGACTCAAAATTGACTAATACATTTATAAAATGTAATCATTCAGTCTTCAACATGGTGTTCTTACTAAATCCACTTACAATATTTTGATTAACTTCTTTAATATCAGATATTAACCAGATTCATAAATTCCAGATACAAGTCAATCTCTTAATAAAATACTTAACAAAATATCCATCCCATATTCAACACTTAATACAAGTAACAATTTAAATCATTAATACATGCGGATTTTATCATTTTGGCTCTTATCTAACTAAGTTTAGCATGCTATAATCCTCTTCTCAAAGCCTTGCTCCTACTCCTACTTAGTTGCTGCAATCCCTGAAAAAGCATTTGAAACTGCCTCATTTTTAAATGAGACACCCCAGATGCCATTAGCACACTAGGGTCAGACACATGTCTGGTATGAGAAAATTCACAAAAGCAACTAGTTAATTAGGTTAAAATAAAATTAAATACATATACATAAAGTTCTGCCCTTTGGAATCAAATCATACTTGTGTGCATGCTCTGTGTCATTGTGCATGTGCACACTTTTAATTTTCCTTTCCAGAGACTACATATATCAATATGACATATGCATTCAAGTATACAATTCAGACATAATAAAACAATCATTCATACCAAACAGGAAAATAACCAATATGAGTTAAATCATTTATTCAATCCTCATATTTCAATTCTGGGAAAAACTCTAGTTTTCTCATCATCCCAAATATTATTCCCTTGGTATAATTATCTATCCTGGTCTCACCTGCAATATTTATGAATCAATGGACACACTGTAATGAACTAATTCACTCCATTACACAAAGATCTCAGGACTTAAACAAGCCATGTGTCAACTTGTGCTACTCAAGAACACAAGTCATTCCTGCAGTGTTCTTGACCCCAAATTTCCTAATCGGGTTTAAGTTAATAATAACTCTTTTGATTTTTCATGACTAAACCATTCAGTGATCCATTTCACTAACTAAAACATCCATATCATGGCATCTCATATTATTCAAAACCATACAGAGACAAGCAAGCAAACAACCATTGGTGACTAAATAAATAAGGTTCTGTGTGCATATGTATACATTCTGGTATTTTAAAAAGGGTGTAGGCAACTAACATTGGCTTATGGCTTTTGAGAGAGTTTTTCCTTTTTGCAAACATTTGTGCTTGAGTTAAACTCAGAATGACCTGGTTTCACTGAATCACAAAATTTTGTTTGCTATGCATATGAACATATATATATATTCATTAAATCAGGAGCATCAGCACATAGGCAACCCTATTGCACCCCTAATTCCTTTTTGTCTCAAGCCTCAGCACTTATACATAAGTATATTGCAGCTCAACATTATTTACATCTTTCTGGGTTGAGCCAAAACCAATACTACTTGCCTATTTTCAACATTTTATTTTCTGGGTATTTGTTTATGTTCCTAAACATTAACATATCATAGATCTGGATTTATAAAACATATATGTATACTAACAACACATAAAGCTTTCTTATAATAAAACAAGTGATCAACCAAAGAGAATCAAAACATTTTCAGTTTTAAAATCACAGATAAGCATTCTCATATGAAAGTATATTTTTAAGAAAATTACTTATAGCTGGCTGCCTACATTAGGACTTATTGCCTTAGATTTTTGGGTGAGTTTTCTCACCTAGCTCTCTTCTTTGCTTCCTTAATTAATTGATGAACTTCTGCCTTTAGCCTCAAGCTCTCTTCCTTTCCTTACCTTATGATTTCTATGGTGTTGTTTCTTTTTTTTTTTCAAAGTTCTTTTCTGAGAAGGAGAGGAGGCTGCTGCATATACATGTATATATACAGGGTCTTCCTTAGGGTTTTGGGTATTGGCTAAAGCCATTTTTGCCCACCAGAAAAATCATGTTATCTGCATTTTATTTAAACCCAAAGTTCTACCCTTCCCGGCTTAATTTAGGTGAAGAGAAAAGTGGTTACATTCTTTTCAGAATTTTTGCTTTTCAGAAAATACTTTTTCCTTTGTCTACAATCATGCCAAAAATGTGACTTGATTTTATTATTTATCAAATACTCTTCCTAATTTTGCCTATAGCAAACATTTCCTTGTTTGTCTTATTTTTCCTATTTTTAGCTTTCATGTAAATGGTATGTACCTTCTTTATTTATTTACAAGAGGACTACTCCTTTTTATATATTCAGTTTTTCTTTCTTTCTTCCTATATACTAAAATATGTCTGTATATTTTATCTTACTAATTTGAACTCTAGTATTTTATTAACACATATATATATTTATATAAGTCTTACTGAAATAATTAGTACACCTATATATATATTTATACATCATACTGTATTGACACACACATGCACATGTACACTCAAAATATTCAGTAGCATCCATATATGCATATTTACTTATGCATTCAGCTTTTAAGGATTTAATTTATATATATATATATATATATATATATATATATATATATATATTTCCATACATATCAATATGTATTTATTCTTAGAGTTCAGGGATTTTAGCTTTTGTTCATGTGCATTTCCTGTGCACACATGTACACACATACTGATACACTATCAAGCTATATCACTCCCCTTTCAAAATTAATTCAAAAATTATTTTGAATTCATTTATATTTTTCAGAATAGATTCCTAAAATCTTGGGTCATTACACTACGACTTATCATAAGTCGGCATAATCAACACGTTACAACGCTTAGGTTGCGTTGGACCTAACGACTTACGACTCAAAGAAAACAGATTACAACGCACGTCATGACTCAAAGATACCACGACTCATACACAGACGACTTACTCACATAACAACATACTGTACAACATATTCAACACAAACGACTCAAAGCTTCACCGAGCTAACTCTCGTAACTCTTCAGCCATATTCCGTTAGGTCGCAACCGACCTAAGACATGGTGTTTTGGTCGTTGCCGACCTAAGTCTTCTTTCTTAGGTCATTGCCGACCTAAAACCTCTCTGAGTCGACCTAAACCCGAAGCTTCCTCTCGCGACCTTAGGCCTTCTTCTCCTGCTTGACTCGTGAACGACTTAAGACCTAAAACCGAAGCTTCCTTAACTCGAGAACGATCCAAGTCTTCCTCCTTAAGTCGTGTACGACTTATCCCCTGAGCTGCATCACATCTTAGTTTATAACTATCTTCGATTGTTAGGTATGAATTCCTAACACTTATTCTTGTGTATTTGCTTTTGGTTTGGATTGATTTGATGAATATTCCAACTTTTAGTGTTTTGGGTTCAATTCTCTAAAAATCCAAACTTTGATCTTTGATCATGATTTTTGTGGTGCATTGAAGAGCTATAAGGATGGGTTGCCGTTTGGCTTAAATCCTTAGTGTCGTTGCTCGCGAAAATGCAAGTTGGTCGAGATTTGGCCTTCGAACTTGATAAATTGGGCAGTGCTGGAAAGCAGGTCCGGCCGACCGAGCTCTGTAGCCGGCCGACCGAGCTCTGTAGCCGGCCGACCGACCTGCTTCCAAATGTGCTATGCACACTTCTGTTTCAGGTTTGGTCGACCGACTGCAGAGCTCGGTCGACCGACCTGCTTCCCGAACTATTTTTCAGAACAGGGTCCGGTCGACCGAGCTCTGTAGCCGGCCGACCGACCTGATGCTATTTGCCCATTTCGCCTATTTTGTGTAATTTCCAACTTTAATCGATTCGTGTGGTTTCCCTATTGTTGTTACCTTTTATTATCGTCTTTGATGACATCTTTCTTTGGGAATTTGGGAAATATCCACTTTGATGGATTTGATATCGATTTCTTTGGAATTTATTCACGTCCTCGAATGTGAATTTTTATGATTGATTGTTCTTACAATCACTTCTATGATTTGTCACTTTAAAAACAATAAAGGTTTCAATACTAGTAATAAATATCAAGACTTCTTCATCAAAACGCTTTCAACTCTATTTTCAATATCAAACTCGTTTATAAAACCATTTTCCAATCTACTAGTATATACAAACCTTTACCTCACTCGTATGAGAAATCTAATTAAACGGCTTAGTAAAACAAGTGGTATGAAACGCTTGCGTTTACTTCGTCGGTTAATTTTCGAACTTGTTCGATTGAACCTCTTGTGACAATTTCCTAGTGACGATTTACAGTTTGTTCGTAAATATTTAAGTTAAGCAAGTGGTTATGGGACATGAAGCTAAACTTTTATATTTACTAGCTTAGTGTAATTGACACTTCTCGTTGATCATGACGATCACTTTTATGATTTAGACTAGCAATTGTGCGATGTCTCTTTCTTTGCAAGGTTAGACTAGACACCTCTTGTGTGATTCCACTCACACAAACCTTTTTGGTCGCAAGGTTAGTCTAGACACCACTTGTGTGATTCCGCTCACACATACCTTTTAGTTTGCGAGGTTAGACTAGACACCACTTGTGTGATTCCACTCACACATACCTTTTTGCTTTTTGGTTAGTCTAGACCTCAATCTGTGTGATTCCGACTCACACATATGGGGTAGCTCCCCATGGTCTTCGGACCATCATGTGTAACAACCCGCATATCTATCGATTTTATATTTAAATATTTTATCGTTAGTCGGATGTTAGTTCGAAAAGCTACTTTTTGCATACGGTCAAATTAGGACTCGAGACCACCCCCATTGAGTTCAAAATGACGTTTGCGATCTTTTTGAGTATAAACTTCGATATGTTTGGAGATAGTGAAATTTTCGTCGCTTTTCCCACGTGTGACTTTGGTTTGGACTGCACTTCCTTAGTTCAGCCCAACCCCCTTCCTCACTTCATTCACCATTTGTTTTAACATTCAAGCTTCATCAAAAATGGTGGTGGGAAGTGGAAATTGAAACTCCAAACTCAAATTCTATTGCAAATCCGAGATTCAACATCAAATTCACGTGAAGAACATTGATTCAAGCTTGTTGGTGTTCTTGCTTTGCTTTCAAATCTCCATCTTCATCAAATTCCGTGAAAAGGTGAGATTTTTGATCTCACATCTTGCCTATGATTGTCATTGGACTGTTGGGAATGATTCCCTATCACTCTAGCATCAACATTTGCATTTGGTTTGGATTGGATTGGCGAAAAACTCCAAAATTTAGTGATTTTGGTGAAAAACTGCTACTAGGTCGTTCTGGCCATTTTTAGCTCGTTCGGAGTTAGGTCGCTCGTCCATAGGTCGTAGGTCGAATTCGCCCTTAAGTCGTAGGTCGTTGCCGACCTATAATCTCCAGGCAAAAGGCTTAAGTCGTTTGCAGTTAGCTCGTATTTGAGCTTAAGTCCTAGGTCGTTAGCTCTTAAATCCTAGGTCGTATCGAACTTAAGTCGCTAGGTCGTACGCGAGTTAAGGCATTAGGTCGCTGCATTGAAGTGTCACCGCCTTCTTAGGTCGTTCACGAGCTAAAGGCATAAGTCGTTCACGAGCTAAAGGCATAAGTCGTTCACGAGCTAAAGGCATAAGTCGTTCACGAGCTAAAGGCATAAGTCGTTCATGAGTTAAAGGCATAAGTCGTTCACGAGTTAAAGGCTTAAGTCGTTTGCAGTTAGCTCGTTCGCCTCGAGTTAAGTCGTAGGTCGTTTGGCCTTAAGTCGTTTGCAGTTAGCTCGCTCGCCCTGGCTTAAGTCGTAGGTCGTCCTCGACCTAACTTCACTAGGTCGTTCCTGCCTTAGCTCGTAGCTCGTATCCAAGGCTTAGGTCGTTAATTCGTTCGTTCCACTAAGTCGTTCAAGGCTTAGGTCGTGCACTTTTAGGTCGCGAACAACCTTATGCCGCGAACCTCTTTAGGTCGTATGACCCTAATTTTCTTAGGTCGTTGGACCTTTTTAACTCGTTAGGTCGTAGACCCTTAAACTGTTAAGTCGCGTACTTTCTTAGGTCGCGCATCCCACTTAGGTCGCAGAACCCTCTTAAGTCGTAAGTCGTTCGCGAGTTAGCACTTAGGTCGTTTGACCTGTTTTCCCCTAGGTCGTTCGACTTTTTCTTCTGCTAGGTCGCGTGGCATTCTTCCCTTAGGTCGTTTGGCTTCTCGAGACCGCTTGACTTCACTAGGTCGAACCCCGTATTACTCTGCGTAGGCAATCATATCTGAAAAGCATTCATCAGAACTTACACTTTGATGCATTTTGAGCTGATTTCCTTGGATTTTATTCACGTCTCCGAATGTGAATTTTTGTGATAGATTGTTCCAACAATCGTTTTATGACTTGTCACTTTAAAGATATGAAGGTTTTAATACTAGTAGTAAATATCAAAACTCTTTCATCAAATCGATTTCAACACTATTTTTTAATATCAAAAGTTCGTTTTCTCAAACCGATTTCCAATCTACTAATATATATAAGCCTTTACTTCACTCGAATGAGAAATTGACTTAAACGACTTAGTAAAACGAGTGGTATGAAACGCTTGCGTTCACTTCGTCGGTTAGCTCTTGGACTTGTTCGATTGAACCCTTTTCGTGACAATTTCCTAGTGAAGATTTACAGCTTGTTCGTAAATATTTAAGTTAAGCAAGTGGTTATGGGACATGAAGCTAAACTCATATATTTACTAGCTTGGTGTGATTGACACTTCTCGCTGATCATGATGATCATTTTATGATTTAGACTAGCAATTGTGCGATGTCTCTTTGTTTGCAAGGTTAGACTAGACCGCAGTAGTGTGATTCCGACTCACACATATCTCTTTGTCCGCAAGGTTAGTCTAGACCGCAGTAGTGTGATTCCGACTCACACATATCTTTTTGTTTGCGAGGTTAGGCTAGACACCACTTGTGTGATTCCATTCACACATACCTTTTTGCTTTTTGGTTAGCCTAGGCCTCAATCAGTGTGATTCCGACTCACACATATGGGGTAGCGCCCCATGGTCTTCGGACCATCATGTGATAGGCCTCTTTCTCTTTTTATGATTTCTGGATTTCTTGTTTGATTTCTGGATTTTTATGTCATTGACTTGTTATGAGTACAAGTTTAGGGTATGATGCCCTCTTTGGATCTTTGAGAAGATTCTCGTGATATTGATCATTTCTCATCGGTTGATCTCCTGTTGATCATCATTTTCGTACTTATAGTAGTATGTCTGTATGGATATTCTATGTTTATGCCATATCTTTTATTCTATATCATGTCATCTGATATTTATAGTTAGACTGATCCGTTTATTGTTTTCTTAAATAATACTCGGGTCAGACCGAGATGTTACAGGTGCTTCTGCTTGACTTCCTTCCGGGATTTGCTACTCTGACTTTTGGCTGACTATTTAGTTTAGCAGTTTTTGTTGTATACACTTGAGATATGGACTCATAGTTGTATTCTTTTTGTATAGCACATGTTGCTATTCTTTTGTATTATTGTGGAACTTTTTGACCACTACTCTGATGTACACTTTCATGTGTTAGTTATATATTCATATCTTCTTCCGCCTTTGTGATATGGATGTCTGTGACTGCTTTGTGTTATGTTTATTTCTATGTTTGTTTCCGAAGATTATTTTATAGCCACCGTGTGATAATCAATTACATGGATGGTCGCTCCTCAACAGCCTTATTCTCCGTGCTAGTTGACAGCACTACATCGTAGTGTCCTTGGCTAGCGTGGGTTTTGAGGTGGGGCGTCACATCATGTGATATGCCTCTTTCTCTTTTTATGATTTCTATATTTCGTGTGTTGATTTCTGGAAATTTTATGCTTCACCTCTTTCCGTGATTTCTATTGATATGCTTTATCAATATTCACATTGGTGATTTCATGTGTCATTGACTTGTTATGAATACAAGTTTTGGGTATGATGCCCTCTTTGGATCTTTGAGAAGATTCTTGTGATATTGATTTATCTCTTGTTGATTTTCAATTACATACTTATAGTAGTATGATGTTATGGATATTATATGTTTATGCCATATCTCTTATTCTATATCATGTTATCTGATATTTATAGCTAGACTGATCCGTTTATTATTCTCTTATTGAAATAATACTCGGGTCAGACCGAGATGTTACAGGTGCTTCTTCTTGACTCCACATCAGGGATTCTTTACTCTGACTTTTGGCTAACTACTTAGATTAGTAGTTACTTTTATTGTATACATTCGAGATGTAGACTCTATCATGTATACTTATTCTTTTGTGTAGCACTTGTTGCGAATCTTTTGTGTTATTATGGATCTTGTTTGACCACTACTCTGATAAACACTTTTATGTGTATTATTCATATCTTATTCCACCTTGGTGATATGGATGTCTGTGACTGATTTATGTTATGTTTATTTCTACGTTTGTTTCCGAAGATATTATATCCACCGTGTAGTAGCTTTGAGTTTGAATTTGTATGTCAGACTTCTCTTACATTATATCTGACATATCGGTACTCGCACTAAGCAATTATACGGATGGTCGCTCCTCAACAGTCTTATTCTCCGTGCTAGTTGACAGCATTACACCGTAGTGTTCTTGGCTAGCGTGGGCATAGAGGTGGGGCGTCACAAATCAATTATGACCTTAAAATTTGTCTCCATTAATTGGTATTGAATTAAAAAAAATTATTTATGAGCTTACATCAACATTATTACCTTTAATTGCAAATTGATTACCAATTTTATTCAACATCCTAAATAACTAAATAACATATATTAATTGTCACCTATTTTCCTTTACTTACATTTATAAGTTTATTACTTACCAACACAGGTTAAAATTTCATATATAACACAAATTTTAATTAAATGTCATTAACACTGTATTATTTCATAAATAAATTCAATATTTACATCCACTTCCGTATATTAATTTTGTAACCAAGTTATAACATTTACATTATTTCACTTTTTGGAATTACGTCCAAGTTATTAACAGTTAACTGACATTTATACTGTTGCAATTCATTCTAATTATTATTTCCAGACAATTACATACAGAACATTGATTTCATTTAATCACTATTTATTCATTATTAATTTATTGTTTAATTCAATATTTCCATTTATTTTTCTTATTTTAATTTATTACCGAATATTCCTATTTAATCAATTATAACTCAAATAGTTGTTTCAATCCATTGGGATTGCATTGAATTGGTTATTCATCAACTGCTATTAACATTACTACCTTAATTTACATACTGTTACTATTAATCAATATTATTGCATTGGTTAATTAAATGCTTACTTTTAATTACTTATTTTAATTTTATACTCAAGTGCAACAATTAACACTATTTCTTTATTGAATTTCACCCCAATTATCAATAATTAACTTTTAAATTACCATTGCTACACTTCCTTTTAGCATTCATTTCATTATAAATTATATAAAAAAAATTTCTTTCTAAATTTAATTATAAAGATCTAATTAAATTAACCAATTTATTTATTAAAATTTACGGATCGTTACATAATTCAACCTCCATCAGGCTGTTCTTTAAAACTCTACAAATACATTACTAAGAAACTCAAGTAAACATTGCAAATATTTCAAAGACTATCCACCCCTAAATTAAACCATGAATAACTATTTTATAGCACACAATTCTATAAAGTAGAAAATCTGTACATAAATAAGGATTCATTTCCCATCAGTTATATTCATGATAGGAATAGTCTAAGAATACGACCATCATCTATGACCACTTCCAAAGAGGACCCAATGTGGCTATATTGGAATTTTTTAAATTCTTATGCTCAACACTCTTCCTTGAGAAGAGCTGCAAAAGGTATCAAACTCAGAAGTGTGGAAAATGATTTTTTGTACTTTCCAGAACGTGCAGTGGGCATAATAGAACAAAATAGTAAAACTTATTAGCTAGTATCCATATGGAAAAGAGAGTGCAACACGTAAAAAATTACCAAACATAACACATGACTCGCTAGATCCAAAACAAAAGTAGATATAGTGGGAAAACAAGCAGGCGTACATGCAGGGAGATGACAGTCTGAACCACAGCTAAAGCGCAACATTGAAAATGACTATCAGCTGGGAAAGTAATTGTAACAACCCTAGATTTTTGTATATTATTTAATTTGGACTTTATTTTTAAATTATTTTAAACTTGTTTTATTTCAAACATTTCATTTTAAATATAAATGTTGATTATTAAGTTATTTATAGTTCAAACTAGTATAATTTGAATATTTTAATGTAAAGTGAATTTCTGGTCAAACTATTCAAACTTTGACTTTTAAACTTAAAATTTAAATTATTTAAAATCTTAAAATTTATCTTTTATTATGAAAATATATGTAATAACTTGAACACAAATTTTTGTTTCGTTGAAATCGGAGTTAAAATGTAGAAGTTATGCACATTTCAATTTTTAGTATAATTTGTTTTATTGTGCAATTTTGCCTATTTTAAATTTTATAAATCATATTTTATTTCTTATATTTTATTTTAATATGTGTCAATATGTTAGTTTATGTATATTTTCATCTCTCAATATTTTTATAAATAATAATAGAATTTTTCCAAAATTTACTATGATGATTTCCTATTTTTAAAGGCTGTTTTCCTATTTTCTGCTATTTTCTTCATTAAAAGTTATATGTAAATTAAATTTTAAATATTTATTTTTTGAATATATTTTTATTTTATGTTATTATTTATGTTTAAAAATATATTACAAGCTCATATTAATTTTCTAAAGTTAATACCATTTATTTTCAAATTTTCTAGCCTAGTTGACTTTTTTGCTATTTTCTTGATTTAGTTATTTATAATTAATATTTATTTATTTATATTTATTTTATTTGTTACATTTTCGAATTTTAACTGAAATTATATGTATTTTCAGATATTTAAACTTATTAAAAAGAAATAGGGATAATTGAAAAGTTTTAAACTCTTGAAACTCCTAAGGCTTTCCATCTCCCGACCTTTCATTTTCCCAACTCTTCTCTTAATTGTTTTGGCCGTGTAATCTACTCATTTCAGCTGCATTTTTTTTTCACTTTCACAAAAATCATTTCTCCTTCTCTCACAAAAAAATCACAGCTATTCTCCTTGTGAAACTTTGGTAAAAAAAAACTATCTTCTTCTTGTCTTTTTATGATTTTCTACTTGAATTTGCACATGCTCTCTACCTTCATAGTTGTATTCCCCTTTCTCCGAGCTGTGGCCGACCACCACCACCACTTTTCTCTGACCATCACACAGCCTAACACCTATCCACCTCAGGCCAAGCCAAGCCATGATGAATACCATCACGAAAATCCATCTAAACTAGCACTAGCCATCACCTGTACCAAACCTAGTCTAGAATTGCCATCTCCTTCTTCCTCCACCTTTTGCCGCCACAACCACCACCACCACCACCTCTGACCTAAGCTCCACCCTCTGCCACATCACCCACCACCACCTGCACCACTGTTTGGGCCCACCTAGCCTTTGGTCGAGCGCAATAGGAGCAAAGAAATGATGTATGTTGCCTTGTTTTGCCTTGTTGTTGAAGTTTATGCACCTAGACATATGCTCCACCTTCAAACACCTATAGGCCGACCCTTTAGTGACCCAAACCAGACTCAATCACCTGCCTTGGCTGAGTTTAACACCTATGTATCTGAAGCATATGGGGTGGAGAGCAAGTGTAAGTCAATCGTTGTTGATTTGGGCATTGAATTCTTATGTTGTTTGTTGTTATATTCGTGTTGAAACTTATGAATTATATATATTGTTTGTGTATATTTTATCAAGGCATATAGCTTTGGTTCTCCACTCTCGTGCCTTGTCCATAGTTTTGTGCCTTCATTGTGTCAGTATTTGTGCTTTGGTGTCGATCTCCAGCTTGTGACAAGTGAGTTATTCTCACCAGACAATATGTACCTATATAACTGATAAACTCACACCATTTGAATCTGTAATGTATATCATCTTATTATATATGCTTATATTATTATCATATGATGTTCACACCTATTATTACACCTATTATATCATATGTTACTATTATTTCATGATATTCCGTTATTTATATCAGTTATCACCATTGCCAGTTCCCTGTAGACTAGAATCACTATGGGTTGAAATGATACATACTCGAACGGACTTTAGAATAAGAGAAAATCGTTATGGGCTGAAATGATAGGCCTGAGCGGTTTTCAAATCATTCTTTTTACCTAGGGCTGCGGGTTTGAAATGATAGAACCCGGTTTTTCTTTGTAAATTGCGGATTGAAATGATATATATCTGTATCACTTGACATAGGCTAGAAAACTATATACAGACCCGTGGTTTATATATTTTTCTGAAAATTTTAAAATATTTTTAAAATTTAAATATTATGATATTTTGATTTAAATTATTATAAAAAATGATTTATATAGAAATATTAGTGATTTTCTATAAATTAATAATGAATTAAGTAAATGGTAAAGCAGAATTTGAAATATAAGTATATTTTGGAACTTATGATTTTGTTTATAAGGGAAATTATGTAAAGTAGGAAAATATATTCTTTTGGTTTAAAAAGTTATTTTAAATGATTTTATAAGATTTATAATGGTTTTGAATAAGTTAAAGTGTTGAATAAATGAATGTTTAAGTACAACTTTTTGAAATATAACTTGTTTGGGAAAATTTGAATTTTGTTAAAGGTGGAATTTTAATTAAGTAAAATAAAGGGAAATAAGTTATATTTTGGAAATTTAAACTTAATTGTTAAGTTAATAATTTAATTAAAGAAATGGAATTTAATATTTGAATTTTTAAATTTGAAATTATGCTAAAATTTGATTTTTTGGATGAAATTTAACTTTATAAAAATCATAAAAATTAGAGTATTGAAGTGATGATTTTAAAATGTGAAATATATGATTTTTATAAGTTAAATGATTTAAAATTAACTATTGGTGAAATTTGTATTTAAACCCTGTATTTGATTTAACAGCATTTTTGAAACGTAATGTAAAAGATATTACAGCACTTTGTAAGTGCTGTAGTTGTTTTAAATGAACTAAAAAGTTAATTTGAAATAAAGGATATTATAGCACTTTGTAAGTGCTGTAGTGGTTAAAATTAACATTTAAGTTAGTTGAAATTTAAAGGAAATCTATTACAGCATTTAACGCTGTCTTTTGTTAAATAACTGTTTTTAACTATAACTTTATGTAGCATTTTATAAGTGCTACGGAAACTATATTTTGGTTGTTTTAATAAATTTTAATGAAAATAATCTTTGGGGAAAGATATAATTTTGGAAATTAAATGTAAATTGGGGAAAGATATAATTTTGGAAATTAAATGTAAATTTCTAAAGATAATGAAGAGACATTTAAATGGAAGAATTTGATTTTTAATGTGAGTTTTAAAATGGTATTTAAATTTAATAAAATGAATGGATTTAAATGGTTTTTAAATGAATTAAAATGAATGGTGTTTTGAATAATATTTTGATATTTTGAAATGAGTTTGAAATGATATTTGATTTTTGATCTATTTATTTGATAAATAAATATTTGAAGTATATATTATTTGAGTTTATTTAAATAATATTGGATTTATGAAATGTGGGATATTTAAAGTTTTGAAATATACTAAAGATTGAATATTGTATTTTGTGGATTAAATCTATATTTGAAATTGATAAGATTTGAAATGGTTTGTTGGTAAACTATAATTGAATTGAAATTGATGGTTTGAATTAAATTAAAATAGAAATTTGGAATTTGGGTTTAATTTAATAAATTTGTAAATGTATAGAATTAAAGGATGATTTCAAATATATGATTTCGAAATGTTGTGATAATCAAAGTATAATGATTTCAAATGTTTTGTTTCAAAGGAGTTATAACTTTGAAAATAAAACTATTTTGAAAGATGAATATATGTTTGAAATGGAAATGATATTGTTTTGAAATGAATATAGTTTTGAAATAAAAATGATTTTGGTTTCGAAGTATAACTATCAAAGATATGATATTCTGATATCAAAGTGATTTGAAAATGAAGTTTTTGGAAGGATATGATATTTTGATATATTGAATGGTTTAAAAATGATTTGATCTTTATTTTGATAAAGATTTGAACTGGAAATGATATTCTATTTTGAAATAAAGTATTGTTTTAAAAGTTATAACCACGGGTTATAATAACGATTGGTTGGCAAAGAGACCGGGATTGGATATCTGGCATACTCTCTGTCGATTCCGAAAACCACTTTGACAACCGTGTACACGGTGGAGATTCCAGAATGACGTAGGATGGTGGCGACGTTCTTGAGGTATGTTACGTGGACCCAACTCCCGTGAGTTGGCATAAGGTGGTAGAAACAGGAGCGGTCTCGGGCCAATTGAGGTCGCACTTTTGATCGGACACACTTCTTCAATCTATACTCTACTTGTGGTTGATTAGATGGCCATCCTCCGATTTTGATTGGGAGTGTGTTCCGAGGTGGGCGTATGTGGCTATTGCGTTACCACCAGGCCGAGTGTCGTAATTGGTATATCTACCCTGGCATTGCCTTGTGTGCCGTGTCACCTACCCTATCGAGCCTTTACTATGAGTTTGGTTTTCTCCCGTAGCCCATGGAGTATTTAGGGTAGTCTCCCGATCTGGAGATGCGCTGATACTGGATGGACTACTGGGACTATTATGTGTTAAGATGGAAAATGTAAAGCCTTAATGCTATTTAAAAGTAAGTTTATTTTACTATTAGACATTATTATAATAGCGCAATATTACTACATAGTAAATAGTTTAACGGATCCTTAGAGGATGGGCGCTCTCAGGCATCCTTTAAGTTACTTGTACCTTATTACAGTTCACTTGAGTTGGTTTACATTATATAAGTATATATTGTCCTGACTCGAGTGTTTTTGTGTTTTGCTTTACGCTCGGGTCAGCCTGAGTATTCACAGCTTTGGATTCTCTTTCTAGAGCTGGTCTTTGCTGGAGATTCTGCTTATCTATCTGCTTATTTATTTCAGTTATGTTGTTCTATTCAGCTTGTACTTGGTTATTATATTTAGACTTCTGTTGTACTCTATTTCTTCTGTTGTATCTTATGTAATCTTGTATATTTATATAGTAGCTTCATGAACTACTATTTCTTTTACTTCTGCTGCATTGTTTTACTCTGTGTCTGTGATCTGTGATTATATTTATTTACTGCATATTCTGATATTTTCCAAATTTTTATTTACAACGTGGTATTTTGAGCAATTCAATTCTGGCATGAGTGTCTACCTATACACTTATAATGGATGCGAATGGTTGAAAATATCGGGTTGTTACAGTTGGTATCAGAGCTTTGGCTTTGAGGCAAAACTTAGAATGTATGGTAAATTTGGTTGCAGAATCACTTTCATTCGAGCTTGAATCTTTCCTCCTTGATTCAAATTTCTTTTGAATTTTGGAACGTTCCCTGCGGTTCCAAAATCCATTCGTGTCCCTCACTATTCATCTTCTTTTGATTCTAGAGTATCCCATAACTCCACTTTGAATGATCTATATAGTGAATTAGCGGTCTCGCCAATATTCTAATTTTCTTGTAAAGGAATGAAACTCCTTTACGACTAGCATCGATTCACCAGAGATTTATATTTATCCTTGGTTTAGATGCTAATATCTTTTATTATTCCAAACTCTATCTCTTGAGATCGAAGGTAGATTTACCCTAGAAAATTCACATTTGATCTTATCCATTAAGTCACGGTTGACCTGGTTAAGGTTGCCCATGATTTATTTAAGCTTATCCGCCTCCCTATTTTGTCGATTAATCCCCTTATCTTGTGTTCCCAAACTATCTCCAAACATTTTGAATTGTACTTGTAAATCTATGTTTTGTTTTATATATTCTGTTGTTTGAGTTGTTGATGTTGATTTGGGTTTTCGATCGATTCGTTTGATCAGTGCTATCGATGGGATTTCTAAAACACTTTGACAGAACAAACTGACACAATATTATCTTAAAAATTTGGTTAATGAAATAAATTTTGATATATAAGTTTATGGAACTTAATAAATTGATTTAAATTGATAATTTGAAATGGTAATACTTGATTTATCATTTATTGTTCTGCAAATGAATTTATAAATAGTTGCTTATAAATTTATTTGGGAACTGAAATGAATTTAAATCAAGAAATTTTAGAATTTAATTTCCGATGGATTCAAACCTTGTGTTAAAAGTTTTAAAAGGATATATTATTTAAAGTATTTCCAAGTAGAAATTTGTTTCTAAAGGATTTTAAAGTTTAAAAATTTAGTGCTCTTCTCTTTGTCGTTGGAAAATAATTTCGGTGATGACTGCAACATTATCGACGTTCATTTTCGAGTTTCGAAGTGAAGAGACTGTTCTGTATTGCTACAGCTTTGTTTTAGGGAATTTAATTAATTTGAATTTCTAAATTATGACTTGATTTATAATATATATATAGATATATGATTTAAAATTTGATTTGACATATTATATATATATAATTACTTATCTCCAAATGGTTTGAAGATATTCGAAAATTTAAATTCTTACATTTTATCTTAAAGAATAATTTCAATTATAAAAAGAAAATCAAAAAAATTGGATAAATGATTCAAACTTGAGATAATTGAATTGGAAAGTTTTATTTGTATAACACACAATTTTATTCCAATATAACTTACCTAAATTACACAGAAGTTGAATATGAAATTGGACAATATACAATATAGAAAGGATTTTATAAATAAAATTTGAGTGGTTATGATAAATGTTATACACTTAAATTTTAGTTATAAAAGATTAACAGAGGTAAATAGTAAAAAAGGAATTTAAAGAGATTTTATTTAAATAACTTAATAATCAAATTTGATTTACTATGGAACCTTAAGTCTAACCTAGGAATTTTAATAAAGGTCATTTCTTGAAGTGAATATGTTGAACAATAAAAAAATGTATCTTTGAATAGATAAAATAAAATACATTTGAATTGGACATTTTGTAATAAAGTTTATTTAACTTGAATTCATAGTTTAATTGATGTCTAAATGAATAAATGTGTAAAGAAATTTGATTGTTATATTTGCTATGATAATATTTTATTTATGAAATAGATATGTCTTGAAAAATGAATAATTATGATTTAAATAGTTAAAATGTATTTTAACATCACTAACACTTGATAATTGAGAATTTGGTTTTCAAATGGAATTTTAAGTGTAACTTATTAAAGGAATATCTATTTATGGAATGAGTATTTTAAATAAAGTGTTAGGTTATGTGTTAAATTAAGAGCTAACTAAAATAGTGAGCTTTTGACTTAATAAACGAAGTATAGTTTAATTTGGATATTCCATTCATAAAAGTTTGTTTTAATAAGTCATAAGTTAAATGATATCCAAATGAATATTTCTGAAATTGAACCGATTTGAAATACTAATATATCTACTGTAGCATTTTATAAGTGCTGCTGTTTTTGAAAATGCAATGTTTTGGAAATTTTATAATTGAATGAACTTAGAAATGTTACAACTTTAAAATGAATATTATTTGACATTGGATTTAAATGGTTTAAATGAAGATTATTTTTAAAACGTTTTATGATTTTCTAAGT
The DNA here is from genome assembly GCA_030737815.1 of Allium fistulosum. NCBI lineage: Eukaryota > Viridiplantae > Streptophyta > Magnoliopsida > Asparagales > Amaryllidaceae > Allium > Allium fistulosum. Next base: position 135,040,767 of record CM060904.1, read on the forward strand.
ATTATGTTTTTTTTAAAGAATAACATTTCCAAAGTGTTATGATTTTAGTAGTATGATTTCCAAATGATAAACATCCCTAAATTATTATGATTTCAAAGCATTATGGTTTCAAATTTATTATCTTATTTCGTTTTTCAAACTACCTTTTGGTTGTCCTTATTTCTCTTATCCTTTTACAAAATGGGAAAGCTATTGCTTATACCAGTCTGTTTAGCAATCTTTCTGTAATCTTTGATAATCTTTGTTACTCATCTGGATCTGAACACTGTGTTTTCATTCATAGACCGTTGGTCAAGTGAAAAAGGAGATTCAGACTCTAGAGAATCTTTTTCGTGCTTGTATTCTTGATTTGATTACCTCCATCTTGTTAAACTTACCTATAACAATAGTTATCAGGTGTAATTTCAATCTTCTTATCATCTTGTCTTAATCTTATTTCACTATATCTTTTTCTGTGCTTTCCCGTACCTCATTACTTTTCGGGGACGAAAAGTTTTAAGTTGGGGAGAGTGTAACAACCATATATTTTTGTATATTATTTAATTTGGAATTTATTTTTATTTTTAAATTATTTTAAACTTGTTTTATTTCAGACATTTCATTTTTAAATATAAATGTTGATTATTAAGTTATTTATAGTTCAAACTAGTATAATTTGAATATTTTAATGTAAAATGAATTTCTGGTCAGACTGTTCAAACTTTGACTTTTAAACTTCAAATCTAAATTATTTAAAATCTTAAATTTTATCTTTTATTATGAAAATAGATGTAATAACTTGAACACTACTTTTTGTTTCGTTGAAAACGGAGTTAAAATGTAGAAGTTATGCACATTTCAATTTTTAGTATAATTTGTTTTATTGTGCAATTTTGCCTATTTTAAATTTTATAAATCATATTTTCTTTCTTATATTTTATTTTAATATGTGTCAATATGTCAATTTGTGTATATTTTCATCTCTAAATATTTTTAAAAATAATAATAGAATTTTTTCAAAATTTACTATGATGATTTCCTATTTTTAAAGGCTGTTTTCCTATTTTCTGCTATTTTCTTCATTAAAAGTTATATGTAAATTAAATTTTAAATATTTATTTTGTGAATATATTTTTATTTTATGTTATTATTTATGTTTAAAAATATATTTCAAGCTCATATGAATTTTCTAAAGTTTATACCATTTATTTTCAAATTTTCTAGCCTAGTTGACAATTTTTGCTATTTTCTTGATTTAATTATTTATAATTAATATTTATTTATTTATATTTTTTTTATTTGTTACATTTTTTAATTTTCACTGAAATTATATGTATTTTCAGATATTTAAACTTATTAAAAAGAAATAGGGGTAATTTGAAAAGTTTTAAACTCTTGAAACTCCTAAGGCTTTCCATCTCCCGACCTTTCATTTTCCCAACACTTCTCTTAATTTTTTTGGCCGTGTAATCTACTCATTTCAGCTGCATTTTTTTTCACTTTCACAAAAATCATTTCTCCTTCTCTCACAAAAAAATCACGGCTATTCTCCTTGTGAAGCTTTGGTAAAAAAAACCTATCTTCTTCTTGTCTTTTTATGATTTTCAACTTGAATTTGCACATGCTCTCCACCTTCATAGCTGTATTCCCCTTTCTCCAAGCTGTGGCTGACCACCACCACCACATTTCTCTGACCATCACACATCCTAACACCTCTCCTCCTCAGGCCAAGCCAAGCCATGATGAAGACCAACACGAAAATCCATCTAAACTAGCACCAGCCATCACCTGTACCAAACCTAGTGTAGAATTGCCATCTCCTTCTTCCTCCACCTTTTGCCGCCACAACCACCACCACCTCTGACCTGACCTCCACCCTCTGCCACATCACCCACCAACACCTGCACCACTGGTTGGGCCCACCTATTCTTTGGCCAAGCACAACAGGAGCAAAGAAATGATGTATGTTGCCTTGTTTTGCCTTGTTGTTGAAGTTTATGCACCTAGACATATGCTCCACCTTCAAACACCTATACGCCGACCCTTTTGTGACCCAAACCAGACCCAATCACCTGCCTTGGCTGAGATTAACACCTGTATATATGAAGCATATGGGGTAGAGAGCAAGTGCAAGTCAATTGTTGTTGATTTGGGCATTGAATTCTTATGTTGTTTATTGTTATATTCGTGTTGAAACTTATGAATTATATATATTGTTTGTGTATATTTTATCAAGGCATATAGCTTTGGTTATCCACTCTCGTGCCTTGTCCATAGTTTTGTGCCTTCATTGTGTCAGTATCTGTGCTTTGGTGTCGATCTCCAGCTTGTGACAAGTGAGTTATTCTCACCAGACAATATGTACCTATATAACTGGTAAATTGACACCATTTGAATCTGTAATGTATATCATCTTGTTATATATGCTTATATTATTATCATATGATGTTCACACCTGTTATTACACCTGTTATATCATATCTTACTGTTATTTCATGATATTCCGTTATTTATATCAGTTATCACCATTGCCAGTTCCCTGTAGACTAGAATCACTATGGGTTGAAATGATACATACCCGAACGGACATTAGAATAGGAGAAAATCGTTATGGGCTGAAATAATAGGCCTGAGCGGTTTTCAAATCATTCTTTTTACTTGGGGCCGCGGGTTTGAAATGTAGAACCCGGTTTTTGTTTGTAAATTGCGAATTGAAATGATATATATTTGTATCACTTGACCTAGGCTAGAAAACTATATACAGACCCGTGGTTTATATATTTTTCTGAAATTTTTAAAATATTTTTAAAATGTAAATATTATGATATTTTGATTTAAATTTTTATTAAAAATGATTTTTATTGAAATATTATTGATTTTCTATAAATTAATAAATGGTAAAGCAGAATTTGAAATATAAGTATATTTTGGAACTTATGATTTTGTTTATAAGGGAAATTTTCTAAAGTAAGGAAAATATATTATTTTGGTTTAAAAAGGTATTTTAAATGATTTTATAAGATTTATAATGGTTTTTAATAAGTTAAAGTGTTGAATAAATGAATGTTTAAGTAAAACTTTTTGAAATATAACTTGTTTGGGAAAATTTGAATTTTGTTAAAGGTGGAATTTTAATTAAGTAACATAAAGGGAAATAAGTTATATTTTGGAAATTTAAACTTAATTGTTAATTTAATAATTTAATTAAAGAAATGGAATTTAATATTTGAATTTTTAAATTTGAAATTATGCTAAAATTTTGATTTTTTGGATGAAATTTAACTTTATAAAAATCATAAAAATAAGAGTATTGAAGTGATGATTTTAAAATGTGAAATTATATTATTTTTATAAGTTAAATGATTTAAAATTAAGTGTAGGTGAAATTTGTATTTAAACCCTGAATTTGATTTAACAGCATTTTTGAAACGTAATGTAAAAGATATTACAGCACTTTGTAAGTGTTGTAGTTGTTTTAAATGAACTAAAAAGTTAATTTGAAATAAAGGCTATTATAGCACTTTGTAAGTGCTGTAGTGGTTAAAATTAACATTTAAGTTAGTTGAAATTTAAAGGAAATCTATTACAGCATTTAACGCTGTCTTTTGTTAAATAACTGTTTTTAACTATAACTTTACGTAGCATTTTATAAGTGCTACGGAAACTATTTTGGTTGTTTTAATAAATTTTAATGAAAATAATCTTTGGGGAAAGATATAATTTTCGAAATTAAATGTAAATTTCTAAAGATAATGAAGAGACATTTAAATGGAAGAATCTGATTTTTAATGTGAGTTTTAAAATGGTATTTAAATTTAATAAAATGAATGGATTTAAATGGTTTTTAAATGAATTAAAATGAATGGTGTTTTGAATAATATTTTGATATTTTGAAATGAGTTTGAAATGATATTTGATTTCTGATCTATTTAATTTATTTGATAAATAAATATTTGAAGTATATATTATTTGATTTTATTTAAAATATATTGGATTTATGAAATGTGGGATATTTAAAGTTTTGAAATATACTAAAGATTGAATATTGAATTTTGTGGATTAAATCTATATTTGAAATTGATAAGATTTGAAATGGTTTGTTGGTAAACTGTAATTGAATTGAAATTGATGGTTTGAATTAAATTAAAATTGAAATTTGGAATTTGGGTTTAATTTAATAAATTTGTAAATGTATAGAATTAAAGGATGATTTCAAATTTATGATTTCGAAATGTTGTGATAATCAAAGTATAATGATTTCAAATGTTTTGTTTCAAAGGAGTTATAACTTTGAAAATAAAACTATTTTGAAAGATGAATATATGTTTGAAATGGAAATGATATTGTTTTGAAATGAATATAGTTTTGAAATAAAAATGATTTTGGTTTCGAAGTATAACTATCAAAGATATGATATTCTGATATCAAAGTGATTTGAAAATGAAGTTTTTGGAAGGATATGATATTTTGATATATTGAATGGTTTAAAAATGATTTGATCTTTATTTTGATAAAGATTTGAACTGGAAATGATATTCTATTTTGAAGTAAAGTATTGTTTTAAAAGTTATAAACACGGGTTATAATAACGATTGGTTGGCAAAGAGACCGGGATCAGATATCTGGCATACTCTCTGTCGATACCGAAAACCACTTTGACAACCGTGTACGCGGTGGAGATTCCAGAATGAAGTAGGATGGTGGCGACGTTCTCGAGGTATGTTACGTGGATCCAACTCCCATGAGTTGGCATAAGGTGGCAGAAACAGGAGCGGTATCGGGCCAATTGAGGTCGCACCTTTGATCGGACACACTTCTTCGATATTATACTCTACTTGTGATTGATTAGATGTCCATCCTCCGATTTTGATTGGGAGTGTGTTCCGAGGTGGGCGTATGTGGCTGCTGCGTTACCACCAGCCCAAGTGTCGTAACTGGTATATCTACCCTTGCATTGCCTTGTGTGCCGTGTCACCTACCCTATCGAGCCTTTACTATGAGTTTGGTTTTCTCCCGTAGCCCGTGGAGTATTTAGGGTAGTCTCCCGATCTGGAGATGCGTTGATACTGGATGGACTACTGGGACTATTACGTGTTAAGGTGGAAAATGTAAAGCCTTAATGCTATTTAAAAGTTAGTTTATTTTACTATTAGACATTATTATAATAGCGCAATATTACTACATAGTAAATAGTTTAACGGATCCTTAGAGGATGGGCGGTCCCAGGCATCCTTTAAGTTACTTGTACCTTATTACAGTTCACTTGAGTTGGTTTACATTATATAAGTATATATTGTCCTGACTCGATTGTTTTTGTGTTTTGCTTTACGCTCGGGTTAGCCTGAGTATTCACAGCTTTGGATTCTCTTTCTAGAGTTGGTCTTTGCTGGAGATTCTGCTTATCTATCTGCTTATTTATTTCAGTTCTGTTGTTCTATTCAGCTTGTACTTGGTTATTATATTTAGACTTCTGTTGTACTCTATTTCTTCTGTTGTATCTTATGTAATCTTGTATATTTATATAGTAGCTTCATGAACTACTATTTCTTTTACTTCTGCTGCATTGTTTTACTCTGTGTCTGTGATATGTGATTATATTTATTTACTGCATATTCTGATATTTTCCAAATTTTTATTTACAACGTGGTATTTTGAGCAATTCAATTCCGGCATGAGTGTCTACCTATACACTTATAATGGATGCGAATGGTTGAAAATATCAGGTTGTTACAGCAATAGACTGAACGACTACATGTATATAAACACATCTTAGACCACGACGTGTTAGGAAATCGGAAAACTAAACTGCATGTGAAGTGTAGAAAGGAAACCCAATGTTAATGTAATTTGTTCGACAGATCTACTACTAAGTGAAACCTTGCAATCAGTTGTTAGAATCAATAGGTGTTCAAATCGTTCATTTGAATAAATTGAAACCCTTCTTATTGGATGATCGTGATACTTGTCAAAGATCGAAATTCTTGATCAATGGAGGAACAATATTACCATTTTTGTTCAAAAAGATACCAAAGTGGATGATTGACTCATTCCATACTAGAAATAATTGCGGAAAATTCTTTAATAACACGGATTCCTATTTCTCAATGATATCCCACGATCGAGACAATTGGCTGAATCCCATGAAACCATTTCATAGAAGTTCATTGATATCTTCTTTTTATAAAGCAAATCGACTTCGATTCTTGAATGATCCACATCACTCCTGGTTCTATTGTAACAAAAGATTCCCTTTTTCTGTAGAGAAGACCCGTATCCATAATGATGATCTTACATATGGACAATTCCTTAATATCTTGTTCATTCCGAAAGCTTATGTGAACGCCAAATGGTTATAATTTTTTAATTACACAAGCTTACTCAACACGTCTACCATGTAAAAAAAATGCAAATGATGAATTTTAAAAAAAAGCTGCAAAATATATATAATTTGAGTGCATTATTACCAATGAAACCACAAACAAGTGGACTCGCTCTATAAAAAAATTATTAGGCAGAAGCAGTATAATAGTAACCATCCTCACCTAACGATAAACGAATATGATAATCCATCATAACTACTAATGTACCTTAAACAGTAATTAATTAAGATTATTGAAAGTCTTGTTAATCCATAGCAGCTATAATATGACAGATAGAAAAGATCTAACCTTAAACATAGACAACCTGATGAGATGGGCACAAAAAACCAGTTCATCACCACCATACTCTATTGACATAATGGCCTTTGTCTATGTGTGTATTTTGTCTATGTGTGTATTTTGAGGAAAAAAGCTATATCTTATATGAAAATTACAAACCACTATTGTATTTCTACAGATCTAACCTTTGATCCACTAAGTTAGAGCCATAAACTACAATATAGAATCCACTAACTTCCATTTTAGGACCTATCATATATACTAAGCTACTGATTTTGTTTGATGATAGCTTATTTTCATTAAACCAATGAAAGAATAACTACTACCACTTAACATATGCATCAAATCAAGTTGCTTAGCAAGGGAATTCAAGCCCCCTAGTGTACCATATAACTTGTGTTAATGTACCATATAATTTCATACATAGCAATTTCTTATATTACTGAGTTATAGATAACCTGGTTATGCTTTTTTGATCCAATAATTAAGTTTGAAAGCCATTTAGATTTAGGGTTAGTGAATTGTTTTGTTTATTACATGTACATTATTATCAGTTCACATTACCTACCAAATTTCATGGATTTAGGGTCAATGAATGGTTCTGTTTATTATATGTACATTATTATCAGTTATCCAATAATTTAGATTTATTTGTAGACAACCTTGTCACATCAAATCGTAATATCAGTTCGCATTACCTACCAAATGGAATATGTCTATCACATCCCAAATGATGTCCTATACTGCCAATCACATCCCATATCCTGACTATTATTACTTGTACTTCTAGCTTCCAGAGATTCATCGACCTTTAACTGCACTATACTCTCATTATTTCAGTTCTTGTGGACTAAAATTTTCAAATGAAGCGTGATGTGGCAAGTTATGTGAGTAATTGCATGACTTGTCAACTCATCAAAGTCGAGCATCAGTGCCCTAGTGGTCTTCTTTAGCCTCTTGAGGTCCCGTTGTGGAAATGGGATCAAATCTCTATGGACTTCATTGATGGCCATAACAGTGTTTGGGTTATCGTTGATCGCTTGACTAAATCTGCTAACTTCATTCCTATTAAGTCTAGTAGGACAGCTTCTATCTAACCAAGCTTTATATCAAGGAAATTGTGAGACTTCACGGTGTTCCCAGTTTGATTATTTATGACCGTGATCCACTCTTCACGAGTCATTTCTGGTGAAGTCTTCAGCAATCTTAGGGCATAAAGCTTAATTTTAGCACAACATATCATCCACAGTCTGATGGACAGGATTGGGTGAACCGTATTATGGAGGATCTTCTTCGTGCTTGTATTCTAGATTTTGGTAGTAGTTGGAAGGACCACCTACCGCTTGTTGAGTTCTCCTACAACAATAGTTTTCAGTCTAGTATTGGTATGGCTCCTTTCAAAGCCCTATAGGCCATGTCGATCACCTTCTTGTTGGTTAGAATCCCAGGAGAAACTGATTTTAGGCCCCAATCCTATTCGTGAAGCTTCAGATAAGATTGTTCTTATCCGTCAGAGAATGAAAGAAGCACAGAGCCGTTAGAAATCCTACGCGGACAACCGTAAGAAGCCTCTCGAGTTCTCTATTAGTGACCTTGTGTATATCTGTGTATCTCCTTTGAAGGAGGTAATGTGTTTCAGTGGGACTGGGAAATTGGGTCCTCGCTTTATAGGACCGTTTCATATTACTGAACGTACTGGCCCAGTTGCTTATAGAGTTTCACTTCCAGCTCATTTATCTGGCATTCATGATGTGTTTCACATCTCTTAGCTTCGAAAGTGTCTTCGAGAGTCAGATTCTATTATTGATTCTCCTAATCTACAAGAGCTTGAGATCTCAACGGATTTATCCATTGTGCAGCAGCATATTCATGTTCTTGCTTCGAAAGTGAGACGCCTTCGAAATAAGGATGTGCCGAATTCAATGGTCCGCTAATCCCAATAACTGCACTTGGGAAACCAGAAAATCTATCAAGCGATCCTATCATGGATTACTATCTTCTCATATCGATGGTGAGAATTTTAAACTCAGGCTATCAATTTCTTTTGTTTGATGAAATAATTATGTTGAATACAGCTCTTCTTTAGAAATTGCGAGGACGCAATTTTTATAAGGGGGGAGTCTGTAACAATCCTAGTTTTGGTGATTACCTATAGTATTAAATTATAACGGTGGTTATAATTTAATATTGAGAAATAAAATAAATTGGAGATTCAAAATTGTTTATTTGAATAAACAATGGATTTTAAATATAAAATGAGAAAACAAAGTTTTAAAATTTTTATTTTTGTTCGTTGAGATAAAAATGAGAAATATATGGTTTTAAATTGGGAAATGCAATAATTCTAGTAATTATTGCCAAATGCTTCTTTTATTGATTTTTAAATGAAGAATTTGATTTAAATATGTGTTTATTAAAAAATAAAAAGGAGAAATTTTATTCAAAAATAAGTTTTGAATATAAAATTGATGGTAAAATGGTTTGTTGCATTCTATTATGCAAGAAAAATATTTTTGTGTAATTTTTGGAATTAAAAATAGAGTATTGTGTAAATATTTATGTAAATTGTGTAATTAATAAAAAATAAGAGTTTTTAATAATGAAAAATATTTTATAACTAAATTATCTTCTTTTATTAGTTGTATGTTTAGTTAAACATGAAAATATGTTTGTGTAATTTTATTGTGAAGAAATCTTGTTTAAATATGTTGTTTTATTAATAACATATGCGTATATTGTTATTTTGGTGATAAATTGATTTTCCTTAGGCTAATTAATTTTGTTTTGGGTCTAAGCCCATTTGTTTTTCTAAAATGTAAAGAAAAGAGAAACTTCTTTCTCTCCTCTTTATTTTGTACGTACTGTAAAACCTTTCTCAACCAGAAAGAAAAAATGAAAAATCAAGCTGAACCTTTCCTCTTTCACAAACCTAGGCTAAAATCCACAAGTTTCTCCAACTATTTGCTGAAAATAATCAAATTAAAGCTATGTCTCTCAGGTAATCAACTCCAAAACTGATTCTATTTCATTAAATTTGGATTTTTACAAGAATTGATTGTCTGTAATTGGGTTTTCTTGCTTGCATGTTGTTGTACTATTGTTTAACAGGTTGCTGAAGAAAATTCCAACCCAAAGCTCGCAACTTTCTTCAGTTTATTCAAGTTTGCCCTTCGATTTACAAAGGGGAGTGCTAAACTCACATTATCTAGCTGAAGCAATGAGATGTAGGCTAAAAATGCTAAGAAATTGCTGCTTTTTAGTTTACAGTAAAAACAGTTTTGAGTTGCTTCTTTGTATGACATTATCTTTTTATTCCTATGTCAAAATTCATTAATTCTTTCTTTATTTTAAAGTTAAAGTTTTCTACTATGTGCATGCCAATTTTTAGTACAATTTGAGGTCATTTGGTCATCTGTTTCATGCCTGTAAGTTGAACCCAAGATGGTTTTCAGGCCTGTACACATTCCCATTTTCTGAGCTGCTGCAAACATGGCCTGAGTCCATGTTTGAGACATCGTATCTCTTTCATTTCCTGTCGGAATTCATCAACTTCTTTTATTTGAAAGGTAAAGTGTTCTACTATGTGCATACCAATTTTCAGTTCAATCTGAGGTCGCTTGGTCACCTGTTTTACGCATGTAAGTTGAACCCGAGAGGGTTTTTAGACCTGGACAAAATTCAACATGGCCTGAGTCCATGTTTGAAATTTCATATCTTTGGCATTTCATGTCAGAATTCAGTGAATCTTTTTCCAGTTTATAAATAAATCGTTCTACTTTGTGTGTATCAAATTGTAGACCATTCCGAGATCATTAAGCCATACAAATTATGTCTGAAAGTAGAATCCGAAGAAGAATTCAGACCTAGGTATCTTTTTTTGCCTGTGCAAATTTTTTTGTTTTGCCTTGTTTTCCCGTTCATTTTTTGACTTTTGAATCTTGTATTTGTGATATTTTCGAACTATTTTAAAGGCCATGAAGCCTATTAATAGGCGAGCCTAAATTTTGGTGAATTTGTGACTCGAAATTGAATCATCTTCGAATGATTTCGAATGCCGGTTTTGGTGTTTTTTGATGATTTTTCCTTGATTTCGAGCACGGATTTTTCTAAATAATTTTTAAATATTTTTTAAAATAAATAGGCGTTTGAAATAATTATTATATGATATTTATAAATTATTTTCAAGCTATAAAAACTTTATATTCTCTATAATAAGGGAATTTCAAAGATTGTTTTCCAAAAATGATTTCGGAAATTGTTTTAAAAGCTTGTTTTCTCAAACAAATTATTTTTTACATAAAATATGCGTTTTTGCACTATTTGAGCATATAAGAAGGAGAATTAAACTATTTGGTAAAACACGTGGTATGGGACACATGCGTTTACTTTTTCAATTAATTCCTAACTTGATTGTTTGAAAGTTTTGACCTTCGGGTCATATTTGGCGATGAGATGAGGCAAATATTTGTGATTACTGATTTTGTTTTCTAGTATGGCATTGACTAGCGATTAGTAAACCGTTAAGTGGGAACCGTATGGTATGGGATGCACAGTTACCACTTTTCGGGTTCCTATTTGAGAGTTTGTGACACATTCTCGAGCCATTGCCAGTACTAGACCTTCGGGTCATTTGTCTTTCGGGATGTTTGTCCATTGAGATGTATTTGTTCTTCGGGATGTGGTCCTTTGGGATTTTTTGTACTTGGGATGTTGTCCTTCGGGATGTTTGTCCATTTGAGACGTGGCGCCTTATTTTGAGAAGATGGTACTTGGCAGGCTTCGACCATTTTATAAGCACGTGCTATCTTTTGTGATGATTTCTTTGATTTATTTTTGATTTCCCAAGTGTATCGCCTTTTGACATTATTGGCCACTTGAGCCGTTCGAGACATTATAAATGGCGATTACAACTTTGGAATTTGAACTCCTTATCGAGTTCTATACTTTGAGATTTGGGTTTGCCAATCTTTGGCATTTATCTTGAGATTTATAACCTCCTTTTAGGAGATATATGTTATTGCCATCATTTGGCATATTTTAAGTTTTGGAACTTCTCTGTCTTGGAAATATATTTGTGATTGCCATTTATGGCGAATTTTGAGTTTGGGGTTTTCTCTTATTCGGGGGTTATGGTTTACAGAAACCATTATTGTGTCTTTTGGGATTCACAGATGATATGAGGCATTTATTATACCTAGTTGATTTTATCGATGAGTCTACCTCTTTTGAGGATTTTTACTTGGTGAAATCACCTCATTTGAAGTATTGACATATTATTAGTGCTATTTCTTCTCATTCAAGAAGATACCTCACCCTTACCCTTATACTTTATTTATCCTTACTAGTCAGATGTTTTAGCTAGGCTGACCCATGTATTTTATACTCGGGTCAGACCGAGTTGTTTCAAGTTAGATACATGTTATTGGACTTTGCTTGCTGCTTCGACCTTGGATATCTGCTTATCTCTTTTTGTGTAGTTTTGTAGTCTTTTTGATTGACTCTGATATGTATCTATATTTTTGACTCGTTGTATATAGTGTGGTCCTAGAACCACTTCCGATGTATCATTTTGTATTGTACTGGGATGTATCAGTGTATATGTATATATATATATATTTTTGTTTGCTGTTTTGTGATGTGATGTACATTTTGTTGTTGTATTTTGTTCCGATAGATCTGTTAGTCACTATAGTTTTGTATTAAGCATTTATTGAATATGTCAAACCACTTGAGAAAGAAAAAAAATAGAGCACCAAATCGATGTATTTAATGGATGTTTAAGACAAAGCTATAGATGGATGCTCCTAACCAGCCCTATTCTCCGCATTAGCAGACAGTATTACCCAGTAATACTCTTTATTAATGTGAGTCTCGGGGTGGTGCGTCACAGTGGACCTTCTTCTGACTTGCCTTGCCATGGCTTATTTCCATAATTGTTGAACTTCCAGTTATTGCTACTTTGAGTTGTGGGTGGATTGTTTTTGTCTAAAGCTTCATATCGAAACACCATGTCTAATAAATGTACAAAGGTTCCCTTTACATACCCGGTCATCCTGTCCTGATATTGCCCCTTCATCCTAGCAATAAACATATCGCTCTTCTTTAAAGGGATATCTATCATACCTGGCCCAAAACGGAATAATTCATTGAATTTGTTGGAATACTCCTCTACCAACATTTCTCCTTGTTTTAGATCTATAAAACTTAGATAAAGGAAGGATTTTCCTACAGCTAGCATATATTTTTCTTCCAGAACTTCTTTGAAATGCTCCCATAAGAAATTATCTTCAGACTCATTATGTATGCTAGAGCACCATCCTGTATTTGCCCGGAAGCTAAGAACCTTTTCTGCTCGTTCCTGATATTCAACCCCTTAATAATTCTTTCACAAGGGAGGATCCAAGCTTGAACTTTAATAATGGACTACATTCCTTTTAAATGGTTTATCACCCAAACTAGTGTAATCTTTGCATAGAGTAGAAAGGTTAATTTAAGGCTGTACAGGGATTAACACTTTCTCAATTATTATAGCATTTGATCGACCTTTAGTGGCCATAGTACTGTTTCCACCCCTTAGTCCCCGTCCTCTTCTGTTACTCATCTCTAATTGTCTGCATATAAGGAAATATCTTTGGAATTTTATATGAGATTATCTTTGGGAATGGCATAAACACAAATAAATTTATTCGGATAAAATTTCAAATATGCACACTCTTAGACTAAACACATTCTAGGGCATTACTTACCCTATCTCTAATGAGTTGACTCCATCCAGGCTTAAGTATTCGCTCAACCATAAGCACTAATACCAAATACGATGACCCACCTCCTTGACTCTGAGAAATCGACATTAATACATCCTCAGTATTCATGTGTCGTAAATATAAGTACCGGAGAGGCAGATTATCATAGAGTAAAGAAATTAAAGATAGAAGACAAGACAATAATAGAATCTCACATCGTATTTAACAACCTGTAATTATACATATAGATAGTACATACAATCACTCTCAAAATGAAATATCAGAGTCATAACAAGTACTAATCCAACTAGGGACAGTTATAATGGCCCATCCCTACAGGTGCTGATAGATGCAAAATAAATACACATTGGAAAATAGAAATAGATAAATATCCACAAAGGACCCTCTAGCTTCATGCTCTATCCAAAATGCTCAAAGCTTTTCCTAAATTGTTCCATGCTACCTAAATACTTGGCTGCCTAGAAAAATACGTCACCTAGAGTTTAAGAGAAAAGAAAATAAACTCCAGATTAGTCATAGGACTAGCATGAGAAACTCAAAATATGGATTTTTGAAAATAAATGGTATCTCATAGGACCACGCCGCATAAACACGGAAAGGGTTTTTACCTTATGATAACCAAAACATTTGCTATGTAAAATTTGGAAATACTATTTGTAATGACATTCTTTTGAAAATACCATTCAAATAAACTTATGAATCTTAGTTGAAATGGTTACATTGATTAAATTCCAGCATACTAGCTACAAAGTAGGTTCTGTAATCAAATCCGAAATTAGAGAATGTATTTCCATACAATGGCATGTTAGGAACTACCTTCCATACAGTACACCTTTAAAGGGGCGTACCGAGGATCAACAACTTTTGAAACCTCTGTACTTGGTAGCACTAGCCTACCTGTAGACACAACTTGGTGGTGGATAGAACAAAATATGTTATTACCTCAGTCGTAATCAACCTATCTTGGATCTCATGGCATTCAAAACATACTCGACATATATAGAATAATCTAGAAGGGTGATGACCATACCCTTATGGGCGCAACCCACATGGCCTTACGGCATGCCCTGTTTTGGCCATTTTCGGGTGATGAGGCACGAGGTAACGATTACCTTTCACATAGTACATTCTACTTAGAAAGCAATACTGCCATTTCATGATCACACAACTGATTTCTACAAATGTATAACTCCCGAGCTCGTATGTCTCATGTTAAGCTAAGGGAAGTTGCCTTCTCAGCTACCAAATAGATGATACATTTATAGATCAATTAATGTGATCAAAAATGCAATGTTGGACATCGTCCATATAAGTTGTCCAAAAACAGGACAAACCGAAGGAATGCTCCTACCACATCCTGTCAGGATTCATCTCTAGGATTAGTAGTGAGCCACCCTAGCATCAAAAATCAAATGATGATAACATTGACATATATATATATATATGATATGGGAAATTTCCCTAAGGGTTCATGACAAGCAGCCTTTCATTTCTTCTATTATCATTCCATGTCTTCACTTTCGAACCTACATTGGTTTGAAGTGGTTTTTGTATAGGGATTACCAAAATCCAACTCTGGTTCCTTCGAGCCAATCATTGATAAAAGGTGTTAAGTTTGAGGTTGATTATCATTTCATTACTAATATCCTTTATCAAATAAAATATCTTATTAGGAGATAAATCTTTAAATCGTAATATTTTCCAGTATATACAGTTGGAAATACTAAATTGTTTCTCCTAATTAATATATTTGAAAACATTATTGAGTAAAAAAGGATCCATGGAAATTATACTAATTTTACACAACATCAATTTCCGTATTCAACAATTTCTATCCGTTGAATGATAATGAAATCACCTTTTAAATTCATATGGTTAGTATGAGTTCCCTTCTCAGAATTTAATACCAAGTATGAGAAGATTATCTCTATACAATCCAAGTTGTATCAAAATAAATTTATAAATTTTTAATCATTTATACTTGTGTCGTTTCCGACATTTTGACCTTATCTATCCCTCCCGTAGGAAAGAGGCCAGGTGATCCAAGGGACTGGTAGCTTAGAACATCTCCTTAGTTTAAGCACCCCACATCTAGATCTCACGAATAGAAAAATTGAGTCTACTCATCGGCCTTTAGAGCCAAGATTAAATCACTTTTTTTAATAGCTTTTCCGTAAATCATTTATTTAAACCTTTTAAAATAAATTATAAAACCTCTAAATCATTATTAAAACTTAATTATTCATTTGAATACATTTATAAAAGATTTGAAAAATAATTGTTAAGTTCAAGTCCATATTTCAAAAGTTATTAATAGTGCTACAAAAACTGTTGTGAATAGTGCTACAAATAGTGTTTTCAAAGCTTATTTGATCAAAACGATTTTTTGATCATTTAGAAATTCGTTTTTTTACTCAAATCTCTATTAAAATATTTTAAAATATTTATAGAATTTATTTCGTATAAAGAACTAAAAATATCACTTACAAAGAATTTGTCATTTTGATTTCCAAACTACTGAACCACGAATATTTTGAAAACTTGATTTGCACATGTTTTCAAAATCTACTAAACAAAATCTCGATCCTTTTCTTTTGTTTGAAAAATATGATTTTAAGAGTTTGAAAGATTCTTATTACAAAGAATTCCAACTACGAATTCATCGTATAAAAGGATTTAACTTTCTACGGTGCGAAATCGCGAACTACTATTACGCGACATGCCTATTTTTGATTCATTTTCCATAACTTGTCAAAACTTTACCGAAGTGGATTTTAGTGTTTATAAAACATTTATAAACCATTTTAAACCATTTTCAAGAGGTTTAACAACTCATATATACCATTTAATTTATTAAATGAAAGTGATTTCCTTTGTGATATTCGACGTATATTTAAACATGACTTATTTTACAAATCCAAACAACAACATTTCACAACTAAACATGATGATCAAATCATAGCAACCAAACAAGAAATAATATCTACCTCACCTTGGATTAAATGATTGAATTAAAAATGGCTATAGGTTCGCTAATTTAAGTTCCAAGCTCATGAACACTCGAAGTTTTGTCTTTAAAAGGCTCGGCCTTGAACTTGGAGAGGAGGAATTCTAAACTATGGGAGGTGGGGTGTGTGGCCGTGGGTTTGGAAGGAGAAAAGGAGGAGTTTGCTATGAGTTTTGAAGTGTTTTGATATATATATATATATATATATATATATTAGTTTAATTATTTTGAACTATATTTTGCCATTATTTTACTAAGTATGGAAGCCATGAAATAGAGAGGAAATCTTAGGAAAATGAAGAAGAAGTGAATGGAAGTGAAGAGTAAGGAAATGAAAGAAGTAAAATACCATGATATTATCTCCACCTCTGCATCATCCTACCATCATCATCACCACCTCCCTATACATCATTATGCTTAATTGAAACCCCCTTCTCCCATATGCAAGGCCATGTGCATGTACTTCGATGTGTAAATGTTGACTATAGGATGTTTAAGGGTTAAGGAAATGAGAAAATATCTTGATATTTTTGGTTATTTTATATTAAAACGTATATGCATATATATATATATATGTGTGTGTGTGTGTGTGTGTGTATCCATGTGCATGTGAATTTCTTCATGTATGTGGACATGTATATATGCATATATATGTCATATATAATCCACAATGTTGCTCAACTTCTACATGTTGAATCGTTACGAATTCCAATTTTGATTTTCAGTAATATTTTCTCTTCTTAGTTAATATACATATATTTGTAAATAAACTTTAATAATAATATTTTTATCATTATATACTAATTGGAAGGACTCATTTGATAATTAAAATAATTATTAAATTATTTAAGCTCGATTTAAATTCAAAAATCAATTATTCGAAAATAATGATATTCTCAACGATGTCCTATATATTTTTAATTTTCCAAAATAAAATAATATATTTTATTACATATTCTTACTCATATAGATAAATGGTTATATGTATCAAGCTCCATGTGGGATGTCGGATGGTCAAGGAGCTGTTTATCGATAAAACGATTTTCAGTCATTTTATCGATATTTATTCCAAAGTATATAGTCTTGTAATATTTTTTCAAACTAAGATTGCCAATATTATGTATTGTTTAAAACTTTACCATTTATGTTAAAATATCTTATATTTGAATATTTCAAAAAAAATTGAAGTGATGAATTTTCGGGTCGTTACATATGTATAAATTATATTTAGATTTGTTGATTAAGGTTTATTATCATACTGTTTTACTAAATTAGATTACTGGATGTTTGGTGATAAATCTTAAATTGAATGCAACTGACTTGGTTTAGCCGATTTACTAATTTTAAAGTATTCATTAACAATGCATATACAAATATATTTATATACATACATATTTATATTTATATATATACACACACATACATATACGTACACTGTATTTATGTATAAATAAACATGAATCAACATAATATTATTAGTATACAAAGTATACTTTGGCCAAATTTGTTTAATAAATATCTATGTTTGATTCTACTTTAAATTATTAACTTATACATATAGGTTACATTTGGATTTATTTGGTTAAGATCTATTTTCAAATTGATTTACTAAATCAGATCACTGCATGTTTGGTAATAAATCTTGAATCGATAATAGTTGACTTGGCTGAATTAATTTAGTATATTTGGAGGATTACTTAAACAATACGTATATAAACATATTTAAACATATATACACACACAACTAGTTAATAATACATATACACATATGTTGTTGACTGTTTATATCTGTATATCATGATGTCTATTAATTTTTGTTTATATGCTGCATTAATTAAGTTTACCAAATGGGAAATTTAATCAATCATCTTTGTTACCCTTTATTTATTTTCCATGTTTACTTTATGTGTTTAACTATCTATTTATTTCTAGTTATACGTCTACACCTTGTCATCAATTGATAGCACCTGTCATATGTTTCTCTTATAGAATTTACATTATAATACACACACATACACACTCACATTCATGCGATATATGTGTTGCTAAGTAATGACATTCACATAATTAATTAGTTTAATTAAAAAAAGAAATGAAAGGTTTCTCTCTCAATATAAATAAAATAGCCATCATTGATTAAACAAGTTAAGGAAAGGAAATGGGAAATTTCCTTCTCTAAATAAGTTTATGCCCCCTTATTAATTCAATAACTTAAGAGATAGGAAATGAAAAGTTTCATTCTCTAAATAAATCTAATAAGTTATCGTTACACACAAATATGTGCATAAGAGTATATTTGATATACTCTAATTTATATACACATTAAATTTAAGTAAATTTTTATTTATGAAATTAAATAAATATTGATATTATATAAAATAAACTTAGAAAAGTTTTAAATGAATTTAGATTTCATAATGTGATTAAATATCCAAAATGAACTAATTTTTTGAAATTCACCAGTTTCTTCTGCTGCTGGCAGGCACAGTTCCTTTAATCTTTGTATTCCAAACAAAAAACATAGGATAATAAGATTAACGTAAGTTAAGGATATTTTTCGAACCATTACAAAAAATGCTTGTTTGCCTTTTTTCTTCATATATTGCTCACTAGATTAGGGCACTAATCCACTTTGGGTATTGTATCAACTTTTAGCGCAATAATATATACATACATACATATATATATATATATATCTGTGTGTGTGTATTATTTTTAATATTTATTTTATAAAATAAAACATATATTAAATTTTTAATGCAATTTTAAATAGTTTAAGTATTAAAAGAATTATTATTATTTTCGACGGTAAAAGAAATTTTATGACACACGGACATATATATATATATATGTATGTATGTATGTATGTATGTATGTATGTATGTATGTATGTATGTATGTATATGTATATGTATATATGTATGTATGTATATTAAATAAAGAAAAGATACTTTAAAAGATTTTATAGATCGAGATTTGATTTTTTAATTATTTTACCAATTCAAAATTAGATATTTTGGATATTAAATTTTAATTTTAGCTTTATTGACATTGTCAATATTTAATCAAATATTTTAAAAGGTTTATCCTATTTATTATAAACATAAATTTCATAATTATATAAATATTTATATGTAAATTTATACAATGTTTTAAGACAAACAATGCATATAAAAATAATGAAAGCATATGTCATAGATGTAAACACCAACATCTACGTATGTATTTATTAACTATGCATACATTGTTGTGTTGCCATGCACATCATATGCATTAAAGGATATATTGATATACTCTAACTTATATAAATATTAATTAGTTAATTAATATACATTAATTAAAAAAATAGTAAATTTGATTTTATCTAAATTAACTATATAGGATCTAGTAAAGCTCATTAAACTTCATAAGTCCATCATGATCCAAATAGGACTTTTTTTAAAGTCTGCCAATTTACCATGTTGCCAAATGGGCTAGACGCAACACCTGATAATTATAAGTACCCTAAGGTTGATCAATAAAGAGAACAGGTTTAAGGATCTAAAATCTACCACATAGAATTAGCCAAACAGAGTCCTGAAGCTATAATTTTCATCAACTTTAAAAACGGGTCATTTATTTTGTACTTTTGCATTGTACTTAAGGTGTATAAAGATATAGGCAATCTCTTAGTTGAAGCATTAAAATAACTTGTGTTCTTTCTTTTTGCACTTTTAGCTTGCTATATATCTCTTAAACTAGTATCAACTAAAACACAATCTCATACAAACTTACAACTACAAAATTCCACTAGTATTTATAGTTCTATATAATTTCTATAGGATGTTTGCTTATTTTTTATGCCAACATTCAGTGCAATAGTTATGCATTAGTCACATGATTTTTAAGAGAAGGTCAGGCAAGACCGTGATAATCACAAGATCAATTATGTTTCTTATGCATGTGGATGTTTGATGGATACATATGTTAGATTTATTTGTTATAATGTTTACATATGCAGTTTCATAAATATTCTACATTTTATTATAGGGTTTCCATATGTATTTATATATATTATGTGGACATGATTTTCTTACACCAACTTTATGTTCGATCACATTATTATTCGTAACTCTCAAGGCACCCTCATGAGTAGCTAAAGTGCATATTAGGAAAATACATATACAACATTATGAATATGAGAAGAGACTATTTTATTTACCAATTGCACAAGTTGCTACCGTTGTTATCTGTTATGAGAGAAATGATGTACTTAACTTGACTAGGTGCCTCCTCTTTGGTCCCAGGAGCTTTTCTCTTTCTTTATGATCGTTCGATAGTATGGGACTATCACTTGACCGAGTCTATTTAGTGCGTTAATGGTTGTGATGCTCGAAGACATGTTAATAGTCAAACCCAAAGATGGACTAAAAAGTGAGTAGAGATAGGTTGGTGAGCCATATGAATATTCTAACCTAAATGTGACCCAGGTACCATAGCGGATGAAATGTTAGGAGTACTAGAAGCCTGGGAGCTAGTTAGAGAAATAAAATGAGTGCTTCGTCGCGAAGTTGTTGCACCTTTCTATTATGCTATAAATTTACAACATGCATAGTGGAAAGTGTAATATGATGGTATGACATTATAATGTGTAGGCATGTAACGATTTTGTGGTTAAATGTACATAGTTAGTCAAAGAAGTATGTTCTTAATGCGAACCGAATCGATTAAGTGGTGAACCGAATCGACTAGTTTGTAAATTTTGTATAGGGGCACATAATAACTTGGTAATATAAATGAAAAATGCAGAACTATGCACTAAGGTGTAACATAGTTAGATTAATACCATAGATACTATTTGCGTTCTAGATTACAACTCCACAGCCGAACCAAAAAAATATGTCAAGAGTTAGTGATTTGGCAAAATACTTCAGCGAGAAAATTTCAATATGTAGATTATATTCAATGCTGCACAAGGATAGAAATAAATTCAAGTATTTAAGTAATTATCTATGCATTTAGTTTTATATCGAGCCAAGAACTCCATTCAGCAGTGGCATTAAAGTATCTTAACATTGAAAAAAACAACAATTCTACTTTACGAACAATGTAGCAATCCTAATTAACTCCCAACATGTTCTCTAATGTGCATGTAAAATTATATTTTTTTTACTCTCATACTTGATCTTCTTGTATTAAAAAGAAGGACATTAGGGTATTTTTACATGTTTTGAATAATTTATAAAAGTGTTTTCAAAATCATCATTCACTCATCTATATTTGGGCAAAACAGCAATGTTTGAGAAAATTTACTTGCACATTGTAATTTGATTTTGTAAGAAACTAAGTGAAAATTGAAAAAGTTTACTATAAGGAAATCTATCTTTGGTTGCATTAAGTGGTAGTGTTTGATCGCAAAATGCAACTAATAATATTTTAACCCTATATTATAAGTGTAACCAAATATTACCCGACCATCCCGCCCTGTAAAAATTTTGCGGCTTTAAAATATATGTTCTGTCTTGTTTTCGTCATTCTTCGATACTTAGAAAAAAAATTATCCTTTCCTTTATTCCACTTCAATACTTGACAAAAAGTTCGTCTTTCACTTCAGTAGAATTATCTTCGATCCAGTTCGTCATTAATTCTCTCTCGTCGAATTCAAGGGCTTCTTCAATATCCTCCCAACATGGAAAAGCGCCTCCAAAACTGGGTCGAGACCCTTGCCAGCATAGAAAAGCATATAAAACTATCGATCTGATACCACATTTCTATTTCAACGTTCTTACGGATAATCTCTCTTCTGCTTCATTGAATACTTAGTCCAATACTACTGAACCCAATTGCTGTTAAATTGTTTGATGTTTGAATCCATTTACTATTAAATCTTATTCCACTCAATATCACATTTGTTGATTTGGATTTTAGGTATTTGTTACAGATACTTTCTGTTTATATCTTACTTATTTCTCATATGTTTAATCAAAGGCATGTTTATGTATATACAAGATTAAAGAAGGAACTTGTAAAAATTAAACCACTACTATTATTATAATCAAAATATTGTAATTAAGAAAGCAAATAAAATGTCATAGTAAGTGGTCGAAAGTAAAAAGAAACTGCTGCATTAAGGAAAAAATTGGTTTTTTTTCTCCAAGGTATTTATCCAAATTTTACATTTTTATGATCTATGAACTCCTAATTAAGTTAGTTTAAGATATTATATAGGAAAAAGTTATTAATCTTCAATCTATTGGAAGAACATGCTATTTCTGTGATGGTTTTTAATTTATTTGTCAATATGATGTTGTTGTTTTTATCAAAACTAAAGTTCCCGTTATACGAAATATAATCGACTAAAATAACAAAGCATGCCTTTAATGCAAGTCATGATTTATAAAAAATGTTCTTTCACTCCGTTATTTTTCTATTTTTTTTTGAACAAAGAAGCAACAATATAGAAAAAATAACCAAAACACGACAGAAAGAAACCGCACAGAACAGAAGCAAAAAAGATCCAACCACTCAACCACCAATCCCGCCTTTACCTATAAGATAAAGGCCAGTCTACCTAGCTAGTCTGCAAGAAAAACCCAGAGAATAAAACAAACGGCACCGACTACAGAGGAAACATAGCCTAGGGATAGAATCCAGCGTCGAGGGAAAGGAAGAGCCAGCTCAAAATGACCAATGCGAGATCCACAAAACCTGGGTAACAGAAGCATCAGACCCCGAAGAAAGGTAGCTGCTCTAAAGAAACTAGATGAGCTACGAATAAACCACCACCCATCTTACATCACCCTTGAGCTCCGGCAAGGCCACCGCCCAAAGATGATGTAACAGAATCTCAAAGAGAGCACCCAAGGCCTAAAGAAGACATGTAGCCATGAGACGAGCCCAGAGAAAACAAACAAGCCCCCCATTGGAGCCCAAGTGTTAAAGGCAAAGAGCAGCCAAAAAGCACCACCCTACGCTACTACAAGAAGATCCCGATCCTGAAACACTAGCAACCACATAAGCAAGAAAATAAGGGGGGAAGGAGCAGAAGGGTGAAAAACTTCTGCCCCTTGAAGCGAACTCAACCTATACCAGCTCTAGCGGATGCCCGGATATAGTAAATAGAGAAAAGATTCACAAGCCGATTGGAACGGGATCCGGCTGACCCTTTGAAGGGTCTACCTCGAAAAGCAAGAAGAACATCATTTCTAACATGCCTGATGATGGAAGGGGGATCCATCGGTTCTTCCTCAAAAATTGCCTTATTCCGCGCGCACCATAGATGCCAGCATATCAGGCAGGGAATCAGGCGGAAAAGGATTGATCGAAGCAATTTCCCAGAGGGACTGTACCACCAGTTTCTCTGTAAATCGGCAAGAGATCTGTTATTACCTCGGATACCAACTAGGTTTCCGAAGTAATTCCAGCAAGATCTGGCAGCGAAGCCCAAAAAAAGCAAATGAACCAAAGAATCCGTGTCACCGGTGCCACAGCAACTACACCGGGATACGATAGGAATGCCAATCATCTTAAGGTTCTCGTCTAATGGTAGCCCATCATGTAGGGCTCTCCACATAAACATAGAAACTTTCGGGGGAATTCGAGAATCCCAAATGAAGGAAAACAGAGGAAGCACCGGAGCCGGTGAGCGCACCGAGTTCCAGGCTTTGGAGATAGAAAACGAACCGCTATCCCAGCCAGAGAGACCGCCATGAGCATCAGAAAAGAATTTCACCGATTGCATGTGTTTCCATGTCTCACTAGCGTAGGAAGGATATCCGGTGAAGCCAGAGCTTGCCAGACTTCGGTATTTAACATGCAGAAATGACGCCCACAAGGAGTCGTTTGCCCCGAAACGGTACCACAGCTTGTAAGCAAAGGCTACGCAGATGTCCTTCGAGTTGCGAATGCCTAAACCACCTTCATTCTTGGGACGGCAGATAGAATCCCAAGAGACCCAGTGATGTCGGCGGGAACATTCCTTCGTCCCTCATAAGAAGGAGGAAGCCAAGGTTTGAAAAGACCGAAAGAAGGAGGCGGTCGAGGTCATAGCAGCGAAAATATGAGTGCCCATTGACCCTAATACCGACTTGATGAGAACCAGAAGTCCAGCTTGAGAAAGGAGGGAAGCATTCCACCGAAGAATCTTTCCCTTAACTTTATCCGTCAGGGGATCGAATATAGCATTAAGCTTCCTGCCTCTGTAAAGGATAATGCCAAGATAAGGAAAAGGAAGGGAGGTTTCCTTGAACCCGGTAAAGTTCTCTAACCAGGAAGCCCTGGTAGGAGACATGTCCTTCGCATGGACGAAACAACTCTTAGAAGAGTTAACGAGTTGACCCGAGCACCTCTCGTAAAGGTGGATGAATCGAATAAGCCGGCGAACAGATGAGCGATTGCCATTGGAGAAAATGACAATGTCATCTGCAAAGGACAAAGAAGAGATGAGCGGACAACCCCTAGGAAACCCAAACCTATGAATCTGACCATAAATGGACAGGGTTTGAAGGCCTCGAATGAAAGCCTCCGCCGCGATAACGAAGAGCGAAGGCGATAGTGGGTCTCCTTGCCGTAAACCCCTGTCGGCTTTGAAGAATCCGTTGGCCGATCCGTTAATGAGGACGGAGAACCAATAGTTGGAGATGAGCCTCCAGACTAGATCAATAAGATTTTCCAGAAACCCAAAGGATCGAAGAACTTTTATGACGAAAAACCACGACATACGATCGTAGGCCTTCGCCATATCCAGCTTGAACAAAACATTTGAGCCCCTAACCTTACGATCAAGTTGGGAGATCAATTCCTGAGCTAGAAGGACGTTATCCGTGATTAGCCGACCTTTAACGAAGCATGCTTGAGAAGGGGAAATGATACGATCCAGGAGCGGAGCCAGTCGACTGGCCAGCACCTTAGATATAACTTTGTTAGAGAAATTACACAAGCTAATAGGACGAAAATCCGCACAGGAACGTGGATTATCGCATTTCGGAATAAGTACCAAGTTGGTGGAAGTCCAGCCCCTGGGCATAGAACCACCCGAGAAGAAGAAACGAATAGCCAGGCAGAAGTCAATCTGGATGATAGGCCAGACACTCCTGTAAAAGACACTGTTGAAACCATCTGGTCCGCTGGCGCTATCCTTGCTGAGAGCAAAGACACAGGCACGAATCTCTTCCACGGATGGAGGATCCGCCAGGGACGCACCTTCCTCCTGAGAGATCATCCGAGGAATGAAGGACATAAGGTCCGGGTCGTAATCCGACGCCGACGGGGACCCCAAAAAGGATTGGAAATGGGACAGAACAGTTTCTCTGATATCATCAGGAGAAGAAGCCACTGAAAGATCCGTTCTAAGGATCTCACGAATGGTTAACAGGCTGTTCTTCTTGCGAATAGAAGAATGGAAGAATTTGGAGTTCGCGTCTCCTTCGACCACCCATTTGACCCTGGCCTTCTGGCGAAGATAGGTGTTCTCGACGCGAAGTTCAGAAGAGAAGGCAAGCTGGGCGGAAGCCCAGACGTCCTTGTTTGCGGCGGACGGATCTTCATTGAATAAGGATTCAGCTAAAATAAGGGATTCTTCAGCCGCCCTTACACGATCGAAAATGTTCTTGAAAACCTCAACGTTCCAGATCTTGAGTCTGGCTTTGAGACGTTTAAGTTTACGGGAAAAGACAGCCAAGGGGGAACCAACTAATGGAGAATTCCACGATTCCTCCACCATTTGGTTAAAAGTATGATGGGACCTCCACATACTCTAGAAACGGAAAGAAGAAGGACCAGAAATAGAATGAGGGATAACGCGCAAGAGCATCGGAGCATGGTCAGAGAAAGTCCGATGGAGATGAGAAATAGAGAAGGAGAAAGGGAGACGGAACCAGTCTTCAGACCCAAAAACCCTGTCCAGCCTAGACAGGATACGGTTCGGACCCTCCTGGTTGTTGGACCAAGTAAACGCCGAACCGATGAATGGAATTTCGGTAAGACCCGAGCTAACAACGAAGGAATTGAAATCCGCCACCGAAGAACGGTTGATGGCGGCCCCTCCCCGTTTCTCAGCTTGGCAAGCGACAACATTGAAATCGCCCCCCAAGACCGAACACGAGAAGCCCAACTCAGATAGATTTAGAATATCTGACCAAAGAGTTAATCTTTCAATCCGATCACATTTGGCATAGACCGCCGAAAAGAGAAAAGGGTGAGCGAAAGGAGAAGACGAGCAAGCAACCGAGAGGAGTTGGGACGAGTCAAAAATAGGACTAACCACCAGTCCTTTGGACCAAAGAATCCAAATCTTGCCTGAAATATTAGAAGTGGCACCACCAAAGCCAAGAGATAAGACAGATTTAGTTACATCTCTAGGATCCAGAAAAGGTTCCAAAAGAGCAACCAAACAGACTGAATGCTTCCGGACAATGCGTTTCAGTCTGGCCGAAGACGCCTCATTGCCGATACCCCTGACATTCCAGAAGAGAATATTCGCCATAAGGGGAGACAAGGATGAAGTCAAAGATAACACAGAAAGAAGAAGAAAACACAGGAAGCTCAGATAAGATACACCGAAACCCGAGCAGACCTATCGGGCTGCTCAGACGCTGCTATAGAGCATGTACGGATAGTGCGGAGGAGAGTAGGAGCTCTACGCGACCTGCGACGAGGAGGGCGGGTAGGAGAGTTCGAGGACCTGGGAAAGCCCTCCAAAGGATCACCACCCTCCACAGACGAGACCGTCTGAGGAGCAGAGTTCTCCGTCAGACGATCGAGCTGAGCGTTCAGGAGAGCTATCTCTGCTTGGCTGAGCAAAGGAATGACGAGGGAGAGGGAGTAGGAGGAAGAGGGGAGGGAACACAAATGGGAGCAGACAGAAGGAGAAGCAACAGGATAATTGGGCAAAAACGAAAGAGAGCGAGGAAGTGTAGGGGAGCCGTCTATCCGCAGCCCACGATACTGTAGGAATCTTACCATTGTCGAGCTATCACTAAACAAACAGCCCCGCGAGGTAGGTAAGAATCGTGGTTCGGCTCTGTCGGAGGAAACAACAGAGCGGAACAGATCAGTCTGGCAATAACCCAAACTGTTCATATAGTGGTCTGGGACTGAGACCACTATGCGAGCAGAGCAGGGAGATCGCCCGAGCCTAATGCTCCAGGCCCGCTGATCCCTCCAATGAGGCCTACGAGGACCCAGGAACCTAGGCAGACGGATAATAGTCAAAGACGACACTAAAGAGGCCTCGCAATGACTAAGCACAATCAGCCAACGACAAGACCCTGTCAGAACAACTCTAGCGAGTATTCTGACGCGAGCTATGCCAGCTAGTGAAGCAATATCCTGAAAAACGAAGGAAGGGTAAAGACCCTGAGGCAAGGAGCAAGAAATCGAAGAAACAAATAAAGACCCTAATAAAGCAACAAGAGAGGGACCTGATACACCAACCGAAAACGGCAGAATAGTGTAGTCAGGGAGCACACACAAGAGTGTGTCATGGCTCATACGCAATAAACCATCATCATTAGACTCAAACCAACAGCGAGCAGCGAGCTCAGAATAGTATAATGAAAAAGAGACAAAAGGAGAGAGGAATACTTGCCCGCTCTCACCCGGAACTCCAACAAAAATAGAAGCAACACCCGAGACATGTTCTGAACCCACAAATACTGAAGAGCTGCCAGTACAAGACAAGTCAGCACAAGAAGCTGATGAAGGAACATAGACCGATGCCAACCGATTGTCGGCAATCTCCCGAATAGGACTCGGGGAGAAAAAACCAGATTTGGGTGGAGTGGTCAACTCCCCACCGCAAACTTTCTGGCCAGTGGCTCTGTCAGCAAACACAAGAGATTCAAAGTGAATTGCCGATACAGCACCAGATGCTGAAGCACATAAGGGGCCAAAGATCAAACGAGGAGCGAAGCGGGTGATCAAATCCCGCTTGCCCAGAACACAATTCTCATCTGGTAAAACCGTATCCGCCGAAGTACTATCTAAAACAACATCAGAGCAGCTGTTAAGAGATCCAAAGATAACATCGGAATCAGGCAGCAGATCCATGTCATACCCAAAAAGTAAAGCAGGCGAGAATCGGTTATTGAGATCCCGATTGACAATGGGTATACAAGAGGCTAACGTCGGCGCCTCCACCATAGAACCGTTAGCAGGGCCTATCCGCCTCCAAGGGGATAAAGAGCTCAACAATTTCGATGAAAATAAAGGGTGAATCTCCATGAAACAACCAGAAACCAAGAGGAATCTGAATCGAAGAATTGATTCATACGCCTCTAAACCATAAAGGCGAATCTCAACCGATCGAGATCCCAATAAAGCAATAGAGATAGGAACATTCGCAACCTCTAGTAGCGTGGAGACAATAGCCTCATGGGGGGGGGGGGGAGGGGGCGGCAACAGGAAATCGCCGATAACTACAAAAACCCCCAAATCCATGAGATCCCAAAGAGAATCTACGGAGATCTGAGCGAATACACGAGCAATAGAAACAACGAGGAGCAAGCAAGAACACTAGAGAAATAAGCAGAATTCGGAAGAAGAAAGCTAGAGAAATTTACTGAGAGGTCACCATTAAAATATTTTATCTGTCAAAAGTTAAATGGTTTAATAATTATCAATATGATGTTATACTTATTATCTAGCTTCATGAACGTAATATTTTGTTAATTCATTATCTTATTACCAAATACATGCTATACTTTTATAATTATCAAGGAGTATCAGTTTTAAGGATACAAGAGTATCAATGTTTAGATAAAATTTATTTATTTGTTTGTTTCGTGAAAATTGCATTTGAAGCCTCTCGCACATAAAATACCGAACACCCCAGTTTGTTCAAGTGAAAAGTGCTTTGTTATAGAAATGATTTGATAACTTAGTTTTGTTTATATCATGGTTAAATGGACATCTTTGATTATTTAGATATAAATGCTAGCTTCACTTCGGTAATTTAGTATCTTCTTACTATGTCATTCATTTTGTTCCAATTTTACCTTCATTTATAACAGTGCTCATCAAAGTTGGAATATTCATAAACTTGAAAAAAGAAATGATAGTTTAAATTATGTTATAGCTATTCGTTTTTAATATGCTGAATGAAACAACTCAAATGTAAAATTTTTACGTGTTTTTGGGAAACTGTACGTAAAACCAGGCCTTTAGGTGAGACGTCGATTGTAGCAGTAGTTTTATGCCATGAAAATTCATTAGTACAATGGCAAACCCATACGTACCTCATATGGGTTGGCCAAAATATGGGTACATATTTAAATAAATGCAAATGATACAGTTTTGGGCTTAGCTCTCTTTTTTTATTCAGCACAAATCCTTATAGCATTCCCTATACAAAAGAACGGTAAGAAGAATAAATAGATGAGAATAGTCCTTGCCATGTATATGAGAAGTCTTGTCACATTGAATTCAGCTCTGTCGGAGGTTGTAGTACAAACATGTTCAATGCATATGGGTTGCTGCTTCGATTTTTTGCAATAAACATTGAATGTTTGTTTGTATTCTTTCTTAAATATTATTACAGCGATAACAAACTTAAGCGATTAATTATTCAAATCTTAGCAAGTGGTTTTAAGATTTTTGATCGATATTCTTTTATTATTTATCATTTTCTTATGTATATTGAATCATGTTATAGTCCTTCGTTCTCTCAAATTTTAAACTTTCCCCAGGGATCTTTTAGTACCGTAAAGTTTCAAATTGAACTAAGCATCTATATTTATGATTTTATATAACATACATCAAGTTTAGATATCTTGGATCGATTCGAACCTCTTCTCCTCCTTCAAAGCACAAAGGATTTGAATCATTGGAATATTTGTTTTATCCATTGAATTAAATGTTATTTGGAAAAAAGATGGATTTTTGGAATGACCATAATATACATATGTCTGCATGATTAAAATCAGATGCTTACAGAAAATTTCTTAATTTTTATATGGAAAAGTCGATGGAGAAATTACGGAAGAATAAACAAAGGTAATCTTGGAACTCATATATGCATGCTCACACATCTCATCAGTTTTCGAAGAAATCATATCTATATGAACATATGCCCAAAATTAACGTATTATCAAAATTAGGGTTGCTAATTATAATTAATTATGTAACGTGTCATAAACTGACACACCAAGAAAATCACTTAAGATATGTTTTGTAAGTATACTTCAAGAAAATTATGCTACCTCAACTATGAGTTTTCAAAAAAATGCAACCATCATTTTCCATAGCAAACTACATGTCCAGATTTTATATTCTTGGTTGAGATGCAGCTATGATCAACTAGTTTCTTCCACTGTGGTTACATCCAAAATACCACAAAAAGTTTCTTAGATGTAAAAGAATAGGGTTATCTTCTGTATAACATAGTTTGGTCATGTTATCATTTGTAGGGTAGCACTGTAATAAAGTTTGTTGATTTTCTTATGTCATTTTACTACTTGTACTAATTAGTGATCTTGGTAAATGTAAAATCTCAAAATTACAAATGTTGGTAAGGTTGCTGTATTTTTTTTATCCGAAGAGCATTTCTAACAGTTCGAAGTGTGGAAATACGATTTTCCACACTCCGAAATGTTGGAGGCCTCATTTCTCCAACAAAAATAAGGTCAGACGCCTATTAAACAGGTGTCCGATGCCCAGCGTCTATATCAGGCGCAACCCCTCTCCTTTCATTTTCTCCTCTTTCAACCTCTTCGTTTAATTTTTTTAAATTTACTTTGCATCAAAATGCCGCTCCGTACAGTCAAAACTAGTAGACGGACCGTTCGATATGCAACAGATGCCAATATCGGACCTGCTCATGTCCCTCCCACTACAACAAAAGGACCCTATTACAACTGTAGTTTTACAACTGTCACAAAATGACAGTTGTAATAAAGGTTTTTTACAACTCTTTTTTTCAGAAAGTTGTAATAAACTTATTTTTAACAACTCTTTTATTTTGCCAGTTGTAATAGATGTTTATTACAACCTTAAATTTCACCTTTCATAAGACTTCAAATTAACAAACCATAATCTGATATGTTGAATGTTTAATCACAATTACCTGTTATTTGGAACTTGACATTGTTCAGGTTCAGCATAAGCCTTGTTGTTGTTACACTTCATAGAATTTATATATTATTGCAACTGCAGGGTAGCCCAAAGCTAAAACTTGACAGGGTTATCAAGTATAATAAGCAAGCTGGTTGTCCATGCAAAAATTATGTTACTTTCACATCTACAGACATTAACACGGGTGGCACTCATGCATACCAGGCTAAGGTAACAGGGGAGTTTTGTGATGAACAAAGATCGATCAATATATTTAGAAGGAAATATCATCAATAATTTGGCAAAGGTATTTGAATCATGTTTGAGATGAGTTTTTTAGCTTTTTTAGTTGCCAATTTCTTTTCTTCTTTATATGCGGTCTGGGTATTTCCTAAGTTAAACTATATATACGAAAACATGTTTCATTTTCATGATGATTATGATTTCAATGTGTAGTAGTAAAACAATTTTCTTTTTAATTTACATATACTTTAATCATTTTTTGACGTTTCTCTTATTATTTTAAAAGCCATATGTGGATGTCGTATGTTAAATAAATGGATATGAATTATGCTAATGAACTTAGTTGGGGATATTTTTGGTATGTTATTATATGGATTTTTAGCGAAACAAGTATTTGAAGGGGTCCAATTCATAGTTGCAACAATATTTTTTGATATTATACAGAATTTAAGATGAACAGTATGTTGATCTCAAAGTTGTCATTGCATTACGACTTCAGTATATGAATTCACATCAGTTTCAGTTTTTTTCCACCATTTCTTCATTTTCAGTTTTAAGTTCTACATTAGGCTTTGCTCGAAATTTCTTTCACTTGCTCCTTTTATTTTTATTCTCGTAGAAGAAGAAATTCGCTTTCTTACCATTTTTGCGATTAACTACCATCATAGGACTACGGTACACCTATGAAATTTACTACATTCCTCTTCCTTTATGACAGATTACGTTAAGATATTATTGCTTCTATTTGATTCACTCTTTTTTTCTTTTTCTTTTTTGTGAATTTTCAATGAACATTTGATAAAAAGCAGGGTCAAGATCTCTAGCTAGTAAAAGGAATAGTTTATGATCAACCTTATTATTTGTTTGCAGAAACTGTATGAAAGTTTTCAGGAGAATCAGTACCCTAGCAAGGAGAAAAAAGAAAGTTTGGCTCAAGAACTTGGGATTGATTATGTCCAGGTGTGATATATAGAAAACACGGGACTATTGAAGTAGCTAATTCATATAGTTTAGATAAAGTTTCAGTGAAGTATAAACCTGAAACTTTGTAGTTTAGATTAAGTTAATGTTGGGATTACTATTAAATATGTGTAATCATGATTGTTTGTTATTATTTTGTAGGCTTCCTGGGCCCTGGAAGAAAGCAGAGGAAGAAGAGCTGAAAGCAAAGCATGTTATGTGATAGTAATGAAGCAATCGACGTATGCTGCTTGTTTCATTTTTGCTATAAATGAATGAGGTATCATTGACAAACCTTTGTTTACTTTTAAGTTTACCAATATGTGCTAAAATTAAAATTATGTTTAGAAACTAGAATCTTTTGCAATCATCTTTTTAAGTCTTCCAATTTGTTATAGGTTATTTGTTGCAATAAATCTGGATAAGTAGATGCACATCGAGTGGATGTTAGTTTTTGCAATCATCTTTAACAATAAAGAATGGATGTATGTATATTACATTGATGGTGTATGATTTATAGTTTGTATTTTGAATATAAAATTTTGATGTTTTCTCTATGAATGGATTATAATGCCTTTGAATTTATATCAATATTTTCTTGTTGCTTATCTATTTCTTGCTGCACTTGCAAAATTTGTTTAAATTTTTATTTTTTTGCATTCCTTTTAGCACAACTATTGATCACAATTGTAAAAAGGTCTTTTACAACTGCTATTCTTTTACAACTGCCAATAGCAGTTGTAAAAAATCTTTTACAACTGTCAATAGTGGTTGTAAAAGACTTTTTTACAAGTCCGATAAGCAGTTGTAAAAAAAAATTATTTTACAACTGTCAATAGCATTTGCAAAAGACTTTTTTACAACTGCGATAATCCGTTGTAAAAAATTATTTTACAACCGCCAAAGACCGTTGTAAAAAAATATGCCTTTATTACAACTGTGGATATCACGACGGGAGGCGGCCTGTTGTAATAGACCTATTACAACTGTTTTTAGCAGTTGTAAAAGGGTGTTTTTGTTGTAGTGTCCTAATGCTACCGTGACTCCAAACGTTCTTCGATCCTTGCACGACTTGTCCCCACTGTTTCGCATCGACTTACTACAGCTATAGCGACGCCACACGTATACGTTTATTTCTTTATTGATTGATGAATAACCGTGTAAGTGTATATAAATGATAATTGTTTGTTTATTTTAACATTAAATAATCATATATTTAGATTCGTCATGTAACGATGCAAGGTAGTTGGTATAGGTGTATGTCTGAGTATTTTGATCAATTACCACAGCCGATTTTGGATAGGCTACATGCATCACCTTTTGGTGAATTTCTAGATTTGCACACGTAGATCGTTGCCTTGTAGATGCCCTCACTGAGAGATGGTGGCCTACCACACACACATTTCATTTCCCCAATTTTGAGCTAGGACAGACTCCTTTAGATTTTTATATGCTCACTGGAATAGAGGTTGGTCGACCGGACCGTCTCCCTATTCCATTTGATAGTTCATTTGAGGAGTTCGAGTCATATTCATCTTATTTATCGGCTTTGGCTGATGAGGAGGTTAGAGGAGGAGCTGTTACTCTAAATTGTCTGCAGCGATATATAGTAGAGTACATGGTCGTCGAATATATGCACACTCCAGTTATCCGTGCCTTCATATTATACCTTTTTGGATCTACATTTTTTAGTAACAATAAGGGTACTATTAGACTTGTCTTTTTGGCTGGATTAGTAGATGTGGATGGACTGCATATATATGATTATGGTACTGCTATTATTGGTTATTTGTACGTAGCATTGGATACATATGCGCTTCGGCAGTCTAGACAGAGGTATGGATTTTGGTACATTCTTCTGTTTTGGTACTACGAGTATATTGCCAATATGCACCCCCGACTTATTGCAGAAGTGAACGCCACACCTTATATTTACTTCCCTAGATTGCGTCATTGGGGTCCTCCTATGCATTTGTCTTGTGTTGCACGGGGGGTGCACAATGAGCTGATAGCACTACTAGAAAGGCTTCGTATAGCGACGAAGCCTAGCGACGGTTTGCGACGGCTAAAAAAAGCGGCCGTCGCAAACCGTCGCTAGCCGTCGCTATACGAAGTATACAGATCTGCCGAGGCCAGCAGCTCCTTCATTCCCTCTTCCCAAATTTTTCCCCCAAATCACTTCCTCCTTCCCCCCCCCTCCCCCCCCCCCCCGACGCCCCCCGTCACCATAGCCGTCGCTCCAGCTTTCAACGCCTCCAAATCACCCAAATTTACGTCGGTATGCTTCTAATCTTTATTTTGAATGTAAATTTGATATTTTTAGGTTTAGTTTAAACCCTAAGTCAATTATGATTTGTTGTTAAATTGGATATTAGTAGTGTTGTTAGATTAGATATTAGTACTGTTGTATGTTGATTTGATAAATTAATTAGTTTATTATCATGAACTTGAATTATTTCGTATTACATTAACTAGTTTATCATGATCAAGTTGAATAAATGGTTGATGTAGATGATTAGTGTTGGCGATTAATATGGTTAGTTGTTTTAGGCGAAAAAATAGTGTATATTAATGATTAACTTGGTTATTGATAAGTTTTCATGAAAGTATTTCATAGTTTATGAAATTGATAAATTACAAATTTAAGTTGTTAAAATCTAAATTCTGCAAATATGAGTATTACAAATTACAGTATTGTACAAAAATAAAGTTTATATAGTATTGTACAAATTTAAGTTTGATAAATTACAAATTACAGTATTGTACAAAAATAAAGTTTATATAGAAAATTAAAAAATGAATATGAGAGCCTTAAAAATTATACAAATATCTAATTTTAAAAAAAAAATTAGGAAATGACTTTAAAAACAACTGATATTGTACTGAAATCTATTTTGTAATGAAATTAAGAATTGAATATAACAACAACAAAGATTACGCTAAAATCTATGTCGTAAAATAAAGAAATGAATATTGAACTAAAATTGTTAATTGAATGTTGAACTAAAATTTAAATATACAAATTTATTAAATAAAATTTAAATAGTTGAAACATTGTCAAAATTTGAAAAGAACAACAATATTTGATAAAATTTAAAGAATTTTTTTATCTCTTAGATTGGCTTTGGCCCCGTCTGGCAAGTGTTGTATATGATCGTTATATGGATGTTCGTTTTGGTAACGGAACGGACATTTATATTCATCTGATACAATATTTGTCGGATTTGTCCCTGTATTGGACAAGTTACAAACACAATAAAGTAATTACATATTATAAATCATTTCATTTTAAATGGTTACAAAATTTCGATAGCGCTTCCTTTACGTTCTCTGTGTACACGCATTTGTGTACGATACAGGGAACAGAAGGGAAGTGCTGCCGAAATTTTGTTGAACCGTTTAATCTGAAATAATTTATAAAATGTAATTAGTTTATTGTGTTTGTAATGGGAAGTAGGATGACTGACCACCGTAGTGAAAACCAAAATACTAAAAAATTAAAAAATCCCATGAATTTTTTATTTTGAATTTTCTGCAACGGTGAACTGTTTACAATGGAGAATGGTTGAAAATTAATGATTTAAACTGTCTAACATACATTTTCAAATCAGGAAAAATGTTCAATTATTTTCTCGACCGTACTTGGATGTATGAAGTCAGAACTGGAAAGAAGGGGTCAATAAAGCAACATTTCTACAACGGTGTACACGAATTTATTAGATTTGCTAAATCTAATAACCGAAACAACACAGAAATTCGTTGCCCGTGTAGTAAGTGCCAACATTTGAAGCATTGGAAACCGGATATAGTTGAAGTACATTTGTATCAATATGGTTTCGTGCCTGATTATTATTTCTGAGATCGTCATGGAGAACTTGTTGAACCTACACCTAATACTGAACTATTAGAGGACGGTAATATGATGACGAATCCGATAGAAAATATGGTGGATGATGCAGCACGATCAATGTTTCCTACAACTGAAGCTGTCGATGAAGACGAAAATGTCGAAGAAGAACCGATTGCGGGAGCTAAAAAAATATACGATTTGTTGGATTCTGCTAAGAGGTCGTTGTGGGACGGATGTAATAGCGGAACCGAACTTTCAGTAACCGCCGAATACATAACTATGAAATCAAAATTCAACCTTACGGAAGCTGCATTTACAGCAGTTGTACAAGCTGCAAAACGACACATGCCACCCAATAATCTGATGTGCGATAGTCATTATAAAGTAAAAAAATTAATGTCCGCTTTCGGTCTACTGTACGAGAAGATAGATGCATGTGTGAAAGGTTGCATGTTGTATTGGAAAGACGACGTTGTCCTCAGAAAATGCAAAATATGTAACGAAGAAAGATACAAACCAAGAAAGAAGAAAGGGAAAGAAGTCCCGTACAAGAGAATGCATTATTTACCCATCACTCCCAGACTTCAAAGATTATATGCATCTTCTGCTACGGCCTGTCATATGCGATGGCATAGTGTGAGAACATCGGAAGAAGGAACTTTGATACATCCATCCGACGGAGAAGCATGGAAACATTTTGATAAGACTTATCCCGCATTTGCTGCGGAAAGCCGTAATGTCAAACTTGGTTTATGTACGGATGGTTTTTCACCATTTTCACAGTTTGGTAGTAAATATTCATCCTGGCCAATTATCGTTACTCCGTATAATTTACCTCCATGGATGTGTATGAAGACACCATATATGTTTCTCACCACTGTTGTTCCCGGCCCTCATGATCCAACCCAAGGAATTGATGTTTATTTACAACCATTGATCGACGAGTTGAAGAAACTGTGGTATGAAGGAGTCGAAACTTACGATGTATCAAGGAAAAAAAAATTTCGTATGTTCGCTTCTTTGTTATGGACTATTAATGATTTTCCTACATACGGGATGCTTTCTGGTTGGAGTACGGCCGGTCGTCTAGCATGCCCTTATTGTATGGAAGAAACACGAGCATTTTCGTTACGATATGGGAAGAAAGTTTCGTGGTTTGATTGTCATCGGTGTTTTCTTCATCCCAATCATACTTTTAGAAGAGATAAGAAAATTTTCATAGCTAACAGAGAAGAGAATCTGAAACTACCCAAGGTTTGGTCAGGCGAGGAAATATACGAAATTGTAAGGGACTATCCAAAGATACATGAAACTGGAGTCCAGACTGAAATCCCAGGAAAGTCAGACATTCATAATTGGTGCAAACAAAGTATATTTTGGGAGTTACCATATTGGAAAGATCTCTTACTCCGACATAATATTGACGTGATGCACAACGAAAAGAACGTGTTTGATAATCTGTTTAATACAATTTTGAATGTAAAGGGCAAAACCAAGGACGATTTGAATTCAAGGCTTGATATAGCAAACTATTGTAAGCGGCCGGAACTTCATATGAAGCCTAATGACAATAAAAAACCGAAAGCGTGCTATGAGCTAGACAATAAGCAAGTAAAACTCGTGCTAAAATGGGTGGAACATTTAAGATTTCCTGATGGGATTTCTTCCAATCTTCGTAGATGTGTTGACTTCAAAAATAGTAAACTGAGTGGGATGAAAAGCCACGATTGTCATATCATGATGGAATATTTACTACCCGTGGCTTTCAAAGAACTGTTGCCCGTAAAAGTATGGAACGTCGTAACAGAGTTATGTTTGTTTTATAAACAGCTTTGTTCGACAACATTAAAGGTGGATCGTATACGTAAACTTGAAGTAGAAATACCCATACTGCTATGCAAACTGGAGAAAATACTTCCGCCTGGTTTTTTTAACGTAATGGAGCATTTACCTATTCATCTTCCATCCGAAGCACTTCTTCGAGGTCCTGTGCAATATGGATGGATGTATCCGTTTGAGAGGTAAAACATGTGCAATGTTCATGTCAATTTCAAATTCAAATTTGTATATCTAAATATGTAATAAATATCTTAATAGGTACTTGAATCATCTGAAGAAGAAGATTCGACAAAAAGCCCGAGTAGAGGGTTCGATATGCAAATCGTATCTTGAAGAAGAAGCCTCATTTTTTTTCTCTCACTACTTCAAGGACGATGTGAACTTATCGTTTGTAACTGTTCCTCGAAATGAGGAAGTCGTTGAACAAAATTCTTCTCAAACAATGTTATCTGTTTTTAGACAACATGGTAGACCTGGTGGAAAATGTGTGGAAATATGGTTGGACGATAGAGACCACCATGTAGCGCACACGTATGTTCTTTTAAATTGTGTCGAAGTCGCACCATTTGTCAGGTAATAATTAATTCACTTGTAATTTACTTGTACGTACATAATAATAATAACACATATTACATATATGCAGTATCTACGAATCACAGTATCCATCTGGTGATCTCAGTAAAGAATTTGCCAAATGGTTTTTGAACTATGTTTATGAGCCAAGAAACTGTGTCGTTGATGAAGGCTTAAAACATCTTGCGATTGGACCGAAAAGAAATGTGAAGACTTATCCAATATTCTTCGTCAACGGGTTTAAGTTCAACACGAAAGATTACGGTGCTGAAAAATTAACATATAACAGCGGGGTATTTGTCAAAGGCAGTGATGATCCAGATGAGCATTTAAAAGATTTTTACGGCATCTTAACACAGATTGTAGAGTTGACATATTATGTTGAACCATTAGAAAAGGTTGTTTTATTTAAGTGCAATTGGTTCAGTAACGTTCCTGGTTCCGGAATCAACGTGCATAAAGAGTACAAACTTATTGAAATAAGGCATACATCACACTACTATAAGTACGATCCTTTTGTATTAGCCAAGCAAGCGTTACAAGTTTATTTTGCTCCGTATCCATCTTTGAAAAGAGATAAAGCGGATTGGTCCGCTGTTTTCATAACGAAACCAAGGTTTACGTTTGATGGAAATAATATTCCAGATGAAGCAGCATATCAAGCCGATCTTGAAACAAATACAGAAATAATAATAACTGATGATATTGATGTAGGGCCTTTGAATGATGAATCGAACGTCCTATTTGATGCATTCGAAAGTACCGAAGAAAATGAGATAGAATACGAGACTGAGTCTGAATCAGAAAACGATGAAGACTGATCGTTATTGATATAATTGTTATGTGATAGTGATTGAAACATGCGATGTAATAGTAAATTTCTGTAATTGTTCTGTGATGATCATTTAGTTAATTTTTATCCATGTTTTGTACTAGTAAATGTTTATAACTGTTCTGTGAAATTGATCGAAACATGCTATGTAGTAGTGAATTTCTATAATTGTTCTGTGATGATATTGTTTTTCTATATTAGATATGTCTGGCAGGA
This sequence comes from Allium fistulosum, assembly GCA_030737815.1. Lineage (NCBI taxonomy): Eukaryota > Viridiplantae > Streptophyta > Magnoliopsida > Asparagales > Amaryllidaceae > Allium > Allium fistulosum. The sequence continues at coordinate 135,080,716 of CM060904.1, forward strand.
GACGAAGTATGACAGGCACGCCATCCCCATCTCCCGGTGCAGGTGGCAGTGGCACTGCACCGGACTTACGTCCGACTGCAGAAGTCGTTCCTAGAAGTGCTGGGTAAGTATCAATTTTATTTAAAGTATAATTTTTAAAATGCACTAAACATGTATATCATAACTTTTGCAGTGGCTTTGAGGTGGAACCATCGGATTATATTTTACAGGTTTCGAGAAAGGCATTTCAGAGCCGCATGGATGGTTGTTGGCCTCGCTGGGACGACATCCCCCCACACGTCAAAAACGCAATACAGGCGGATTTACTTGTAAGTAGTAGTTTCAATTTCAGTTGTAAATTAATATACTGTATATAACTTAAAATAATTTTAATTTACAGGCTGCAGTCCGTGTTGACCCTGACGACTTAGACATTTTTTTAAATCACTGGAACAAGCGAATGAGAAAAAATTACAGGGATACATTGTCTAAGGCTAAGAATGCAGGGAAAAAGCCGAACTGGATGGGTGAAAATGTATGGAATGAATTTCTTCGGCTTTGGAAAAGTCCGGCAGTAAAAGTAAGTAAAATATGTTTTTTTATTATTTAAATCTAATATAAATATCGCAAGATATATACGTGATAATTTATTTTAATTTGTAGGAGTTATCTGCGCGGAACCGGGCAAACAGGAATAAAAATCCTACATTGCACCGTGGTGGCTCCAAATCCTTTCAGGAGCACAAGAGAGAGCTGGTAATTAAATTTATAAACTGTGTTTACATTTTATTACAATTTTTTATAATCAGATTAGCAATAATATTTATATATTTTCAGGCCGCGAGATACAACCGCGAGCCCACTATGGCGGAGCTGTTCAAGGCCACGCATGCCGTGGAGAGGACTGACGAAGAGGGCAATGTTTCGTACGAGTGGACGGATGACAAATCACAATCCGTAATGGTAAATTAATTTGTTGTTAATAATAATATTTTGTCTTATTTTATTTTCAAAAATTTGAAGTTTGGGGTTTATCGTGTAAAACAATTGTTTGTAATCGCAGGAGAGGTACGAAGCAGAGCGGGCTCGTGTAGCACAGTCCACTGGTCGGGAAGAGCTTACGTTAGAGGAGGAGAATCATATTTGGGATGCTATTATTGACCCGCCTTCTCGGACCAGTCGACGGTATAGCTATGGAAATGTGGAGGTAAATTTTGACATGTACTAATATATAAATTTACTTATGCATATGAATAGTTAAATAGTTTTAATAATATTACTCATGCATATGAACTATTTTACAGGCGATGAGAATGCAGAGTGCATACAGGAGGTCGCAGCAAGATGCGGAGATTGCTCAGTTGAGGGCGACGGTAGAAGAAATAAATGACTGGAGGAAGAGTTTCTTTGAGCAACAGCTGGATGAGCGGATTGCGGCTTATTTACAACAGCATGGGACGATGCCTGGAGAGGATGGCAGCGATGGCGAGGAGTAGGTACGTTTGTTTGCTCGTGTTATAGTTTGGTATATACACATTTTGGTTAGTTTGGTGTATATATATTTCAGGATATTATGTACATATTTTGATAACTTCTAGTTGATGGATTTGGTTGGTTATTATGTATATATATGTCGGGATAACTATGTACATATTCTTGGATTTGGTTGGATGTTATATTGTTTGATTTGGTTGGATTTGAAAATGATATTTGGTTGGATTTTATATTGTTTGAATGTATGGTGATGTTATATGATGGATATATGATGGCTATAGTTGATGAATATGGTGTATATTGGCCGTGATGATGTTATATGATGGTTGTTGTTTGAAGTGGGGAAGTGCTCTGAAAATAAAAAAATTTGCTTCAGATTTGCGACGGTTTGCGACGGCTAGTGACGGCCTGTAGGTTGCCAGATTACGACGGTTTGCGACGGCTAGTGACGCCTATTTTGCCAAAAAATTGTGTCGCTTAGCGACGCATAGTGACGCCAGGTAAACGTTGAAAAATTTCCACGTGTCACATTTGCAGTCGCGAGCCGTCGCTATTTTGGTGACGGAACCGTCGCTAAAACCGTCGCCATACTATTGGGCGACGAGGCAAATAGCGACGATAGTTAGCGACGGCTTGCGACGGCTTGCGACGGCCGGCGACAGCTAAAAGCCGTCGCTATCTGCTGCCGTCCTTGTAGTGTAGAGGCTAGACAGTAGATGGATATGAGGCGGCACGGTAACATTATCGTTCGTCCATGGGATCAGTACTTACAGTTCCTAGAGTCTGGTCCTGATCATCCACTCACTTTTCAGTTTTCCATGGCGCGACGTAGGGTTTGCTTTCAGGTTCCTACACGTCCATTCATATGGTATTTAGGGGAGCGGTGTTGGCTACATTTGTATGGTATAGTTCGCATTCCATCAGATCCGCTACCATGGGATGATATGTATGGTGATATTAGGGTTGGACCAGCTTATATTCTTGCGATGAGGGGTGCGGGATGGGTGGATGGTGAGCCTTTTACAGTTCCGGGAGACTTTGATTCATATTGGGCTCGAGTAGCCCTACGCGCTTACGCGTTACCTGATTATATTCGGGGTTTGAACTCTGATCATATTGGTCCGCATACCACTTTTGGTAGAGTTCCACTACCGCTTGCCATCTTTGAGCCTACATCGTCTCGGTACATGCAGCCTCCTACGTTTGACCCTCCATCCTCATTCATTTAGAGCGTATGATGTACATGGTCAGGTGGTAGAGTATCCCTTGTAGTATCCTTCAGATGACGCTATTATGGATGTACCGTCCGCCGGATTGTATCAGCCTCATCAGTTTTGTACGAATTTTAAATTTTATTTAAATTACTTGTTCTTATATTCTTCACCTATGTATAATTTTTCTTGTGCACATATCAGTTTTCTCAGTACATGGATTATGATAGACGGATGATTGCTGCATTTGAGCGTATGACGCTCGATTATACACAGATGATGTATCAGAGTTACCAGACTGCGATCCAACAGCAGCAGACTCAGTGTGATGCACAGATACAGGGATTACAGACCCAGATTCAACAGCTTCAAGAGCAGTTCCATACCGGACCTGAGCCTCAGGACCTTGATGACGTCAACGATGATAGTGACGATGACAGTGGAGATGATGAGGAGATTGATAGCGGTTCCGATCACATAGACTGATGTGCTACATATAGATGTTTCAGTTTATGTTATTATTTTTCACGCATTACGATAGTTGGTTGCATATTATGTTGGTGATGATGTTATTGTTATATGTGCTTGTCTATATGTTATGGCATTGTGTCGATTATATTTTATGTTGAGTATGACATTGTGTTGATTATATTTTATGTTGAGTATGACATTGTGTTGAGTATGGCATTGTGTACTTTATTTGCGGTGAGTATGACATTGTGTTGATTATAATTTATGCTTATTTATTATTAAACTTATATGACGAAAAAATGTTGGAGTAACAAACATAGTTGTGTTTGTTTGTTGAAAAGTTTATGGATGTTTGACACATGGACGTTGTAACAACCCGCAAATTCGTAGCATTTAATTATCGCCATTAGGTGATTAAATCGTTCGTAAATTTTTATTGAAATAAAAAAAAAATCAATTTGAAGTTCTTTTATAAAATGGTTGGTAGAGTTTCTATATCGAGTAGAAATTCTTTTAATAAAATTTCGTATTATGGAAACGGGCTTTAAAGAGAACTATTGTGGCCCATACTCATTGTTGCCGTGATAATCATCTAGACCAGCCGGCCCTATCTCTTTTGTTCTCTAACTCGTTACTTTTTGCTCTGAAAAGATAATGGCGGTGATTATTTTTCTTCGATCTGAGAAGTTTTAGGGCTTGGTCTCGCTCGTTCTTTCGATGCTTGCTAAGGCTTTCGTTCCTCTGTTGCCTTCGAATCTGGAATTGAGGCTTGTACAAATTGAAGCGCCGCTCGATAGTAGACTTCAATATTCTCTGATTTGCTCACGGCTCTTCAATTTGGATCGAGTTCCTCTGTGATTTCGGCATGTACTTTTCTCCTTTTGCTTTGCTGATTTTGGCTTACTTGAACCCGATGGATCTATGCCGTATGTGATGTTGGTGCTTGCGACTCCTTCTCTCGAGTTCGTCTCCGCTTCAAACAAGGTGAGTTTACTCACATCTAATTCCTGCTCCATGTATTTGTGATTGTGTGATTATGTTGATTTCGTGAAAATGTTTAGTTGATTTGAACTGTCATTCTTTTGTGGGCATCACAGTTTCGACTTTGTTTTGTTATTGATAATTTCTTTGACAATTTCAATCCACACAGTTTTGATTCCCGATTGTATTCGACTCTTTGATGCTTACGGCTTTGAATTCTTGGGTTTTCATTTATATCCAAATGGTTGAGTTCGTCTTGATTTACCTTGGCTATCCGACTTTGTCTTTGCTATGACTACGTGATTTGTTTCATGATTGATGTTTACTGGGTTGGTTTGTTGTTTTCTGGAACATCTTGGCATGGCTTAGCTTCGTGACCACCACGGCTTAGTTCATGTTCGATTTTAGCCACTTGATTCGCGTACATGTCTCTGTAGTATCACCATTGTATTGAGTTCTGTCCATTTAATTTGAGCTGCTGCTTTGAAATCTAGTCGTTTCACCTGAATTATTTGAAGTGTAGCCTTGTTTGAATAATTACCCTACTCTGAATGGTTCATTTCATTATTTTGGTTGAACTAGCGTTTATCCTCTGTACTACTGAGCATGCTGTTTCGTTCTTCTGTCTTCTTAATTTTCTGCTATTGATCCTTGAATTGGGAACGTGCATAATTGGTTCGATTGTCGTTCTATGACTTTTGAACTCGTGTGCACTTTATGCTATTTAATTCTGGGTGTCTCCATATATGTGCATACATACCATTGTGTGTGTGCATGCGTATGTTGTTGAGTCTACACTGGTGGCTGCATTTGAGTTTGATCTTCGTTGATCTTTGTAAGAGCACATGACTTGTACATGTGTCTTCGTCTGTGTCCCTAGATAGCACTGTGGTTGGCAATTTGATTGTTGCTTCGAGTTGTTGCAGTTATCACTCTTGTCATGCAGTTTTATATGATGTTTATTCTAGTCATTCATACTTTATGTTGTATACATGTGCATGTTATCACTTGATGTGCACTTGCTTAACCCGGTTGGTAGTTGTATACTGCTGTTGTCTTGTTCCCTTGCTGTCGAGGCAGTTGCTTATACATTTGGGTATTGTTGAGGCCTGGACCCTCTGGTTTTTGTCTGCATGAACTTGTTTGGGTATAACTACCCTTGAACACTGTTTCATTGATCCACCACTTATAGTTGCCATTTGCTTGAATCAGTTGTATCCATTGCCTACATCGGTTGTACACTTCACTTGAACTAGCACTGTGAAGTCTTCTCTTTTCGATACTGATATACATTGATTTGAGTCACCATGTATATTTCTTTCTTGTGATCCTGGGTCTGGTTTCTTGACTAGGCTTGTTCGGATTGCTTTGGGTATTGACTGCGGTCATGGCTCATTCGATATCACAGTTTTGATCTGAAGCGTGAACTTGTTCACCGCTTCCTTTTCGCTTGAATTGGTTGAGTTTGGTTTGTTGGTTTTTGATCGTTTCAAGTTGATTTGTGAAATTTTACAGCGAGTTGAATCCGGTCTCAAAGACCCGGGTTTGACCCTGTCAGTTTATTTATGTTGACTTCTACAGTTTTGATTGATGTTAGTTTTCACCGTCCTGATGATTTCCCGTACTGTGTGGCGAGGCAGTGCACGCGTGCGTGTACTGCAGCCACATAGAAATTTGATTTGATTGATCTTTTTGAGATTGCTGATTTGCTGATTAACACTATTTAGTGTTATATTTATCGTTATCCAATTCTCGTATCGAGAGTTGGATATACGAGATTTCTGTGATTATCGTCTATTGACTATCTGATTATTATTGCTGCTATGCACTAATAACTGAGTTTGAATTAGACTGACCCGTGTATTATTTTCTTTTGAATTTAATACTCGGGTCAGACCGAGTATTTACAGGTTGTAGATTTTTAGCTTTGGGTTGCTGCTAGAGCTATGAAGACTTTTTATATCATTTGAAGTGGTCTTCGTCTTGTTGTAGTAGTCTGTGTGTCTGTTTTAAGATGATAATGTATTCATGTATATTAGTCGATAATGTACTTGTATATATAACTTCTTGAGTCGACAATTGTAGTTGTATCATTTGTATTGTGTCAAATGTATTGTAACTGATATCAGTTATTGTATATATGAGACTTTTCGTTCCATCTTTATTCCGCATTTATGTTATCTGTGTTATTTTTATATCTATTGTCCTAAACTATTATAGCCACTGTGTAGTAGCTTTGAGTTTGTATCGGTATGTCGGTATTCCTCTAAAAATGAAATGCAATGTTTTATTATCTGACATATCGGTGCTCGCACAAGGCAATTACATAGATGGTCGCTCCTCAACAGCCTTATTCTCCGTGCTAGTTGACAGCACTACACCGTAGTGTTCTTGTCTAGCGTGGGTATAGAGGTGGGGCGTCACAGCTTGGTATCAGAGCCTGGGGTTTAGGACAATTATAAAACATAACTTAGATGGAGCATGTGTTACAACTATTTGTCGATGTTTTATCTCTCATCTTTGCATATGATTATTTTTGACTGTTAGGTATGAATTCCTAACGCTTATTCATGTGTTTTCGGCTTTGAATTGATTTAGCCGATGTTGATTTTGTTTTAATTTGGCAAATTAAAGCCATTTTGACTTTTGGACTTTGTTCCACTTTTGTTCTATGCTATGAGTGTCATTGTGTACCTGTTACACTGTGATGAAAAATAGCTGGACCAGTTGCAAAATTGAGTAATTTTGATTTCTCATTCACATCTAGTTTGAATCCCAGCGATTTTGAACTTGATATTTTGTGTTTTCCTCATCTTGAATTCCATTCGACTTCGGTCACTTTGTTTTTGAGAAATTGCTAATTTCTTGATTTTCAAGACTCTGATTTTGCTTGCTGTCGGTTTCCTAATTTGATCGATTCTTGATCATTTCCCCGATTTGTTGCTATCATTTATTAGCAACTTTGATGACATTTTCTTCGGAATTTTTGTGAACATACTTTCTGATGGATTCAGTATCGATTTCTCTAGATTCCATTCACATCTTCGTATGTGAATTCTTGTGATTGATTGTTTCTACAATCATTTTTGTGATTTGTCACTTTAAAAATATAAAGGTTTTCTATACTAGTAGTAAATATTAAAATCCCTTTTTCCAAACGATTTCAAAACTATTTTACTACAAAGTTCTTTTTCTTGAACCGTTTTCCAATCTATTAGTATATACAAGCCTTTATTTCACTCGTATGAGAAATTGAATTAAACGGCCTAGTAAAACAAGTGGTATGAAACGCTTGCGTTTACTTCGTCGGTTAGCTCTTGGACTTGTTCGATTGAACCCTTTTTGTGACAATTTCCTAGTGAAGATTTACAGCTTGTTCGTAAATATTTAAGTTAAGCAAGTGGTTATGGGACATGAAGCTAAACTCATATATTTACTAGCTTGGTGTGATTGACACTTCCTTATGATCATGACGATCATTCTTGTGATTTAGACTAGCGATTGAGCGATGTCTCTTCGTCCGTGTGTTCGGACTTGCCTTCGGGCCATCCGTGTGTTCGGAAAATTAAATGGATAGCTTTCCATCCGTGTGTTCGGAAAATTAAATGGATAGCTTTTCATCCGTGTGTTCGGAAAATTAAATGGATAGCTTTCCATCCGTGTGTTCGGAAAATTAAATGGATAGCTTTCCATCCGTGTGTTCGAAAAAAAAAATTAAATGAATAGCTTTCCATCCGTGTGTTCGGAAAATTAAATGGATAGCTTTCCATCCGTGTGTTCGGAAAAAAAAAATAAATGAATAGCTTCCCATCCGTGTGTTCGGAAAAATTAAATGGATAGTTTCTCGTCCGTGTGCTCGGACTTCCCCTTCTTTGTGTTTTCTGGATTTCGTGTGTAGATTTCTAGAATTTGTGATTTCTGGATTTCGTGTGTAGATTTCTAGAATTTGTGTTTTCTGGATTTCGTGTGTAGATTTCTAGAATTTGTGTTTTCTGGATTTCGTGTGTAGATTTCTAGAACTTGTGATTTCTGAATTTCTTGTGATGATTTCTGAAATTTTGTGCTTCACCAATTTTCGTGATTTCTATTGATATGTTTATCAATTTTTGTGCATTGGTGAATTCATGTGTTATTGACTTGTTATGAATACAAGTTTAGGGTGTGATATCCCTTTCTATCTTTGAGAAGATTCTTGTGACATTTTCTTATGAATGAAAATTCATTGGTATTATACTTTGATGCCAGTTATTTTGATGAAATTTTGACGTGTTAACTTCAGTAACCGTCAATTTTGAAATGGATTTACAAGCGGTTCTCCCGCAATACTGATATTGCTAATTTAATCACGTGTTTTCAAAATTCTTTATTTTTAAAAGTTGTTTCAAAAATATAAATTAAAATTGTTTTCAAAATTTTTTTACAGTTTACATTTTCAAAAGAACGAGGAAGCGATTTAAACGTTTCAGAAAAATCGAGGACTATGACCCCTTTCTTTTACTGATTCGCTTAATTCCGGACTTGTCCGTTTGAGAATGTGAAATGTTATTTTTTTTTAAAAACACACAATTCTGCACTTTCAAGGAAACGATAAAGAGATTTAAACGATTTAGCAAAAGTAAGGAGTATGGAACCATACTTTTACTACTTCGGTTAATTCCGGACTCGTTAATTGAATATTTGTGTTTCTGATTATCGTTTTTGATAATCAGATATTTGTGAAATTTGATTATCCTTTGTGATAATTAAATATTTTCCAATTTAATTATCGTCTGAGATAATTAAATATTTTTCGATTTGATTAATCGAATATTTGTGTTTCTGATTATCGTTTTTGATAATCAGATATTTGTGAAATTTGATTATCCTTTGTGATAATTAAATATTTTCCAATTTAATTATCGTCTGAGATAATTAAATATTTTTTCGATTTGATTAATCGAATATTTGTGTTTCTGATTATCGTTTTTGATAATCAGATATTTGTGAAATTTGATTATCCTTTGTGATAATTAAATATTTTCCAATTTAATTATCGTCTGAGATAATTAAATATTTTTCGATTTGATTAATCGAATATTTGTGTTTCTGATTATCGTTTTTGATAATCAGATATTTGTGAAATTTGATTATCCTTTGTGATAATTAAATATTTTCCAATTTAATTATCGTCTGAGATAATTAAATATTTTTTGATTTGATTAATCGAATATTTGTGTTTCTGATTATCGTTTTTGATAATCAGATAATTGTGAAATTTGATTATCCTTTGTGATAATTAAATATTTTCCAATTTAATTATCGTCTGAGATAATTAAATATTTTTCGATTTGATTAATCGAATATTTGTGTTTCTGATTATCGTTTTTGATAATCAGATATTTGTGAAATTTGATTATCCTTTGTGATAATTAAATATTTTCCAATTTAATTATAGTCTGAGATAATTAAATATTTTTCGATTTGATTAATCGAATATTTGTGGTTCTGATTATCGTTTTTGATAATCAGATATTTGTAAAATTTGATTATCGTTTGAGATAATCAAATATTTTTCGATTTGATAATCGAATATTTGTGATTTCTGATTATCGTTTTTGATAATCAGATATTTGTGAAATTTAATTATCATCTGAGATAATTAAATATTTTTCGATTTGATTAATCGAATGTTTATGTTTCTGATTATCGTTTTTGATAATTAGATATTCGTGAAATTCGATTATCATTTTTGATGATTGAATATTTGCGATTTTGAGATTTGAGCTTCGTCTTTTTCTCTGTCGATTCAGGTGAGTAATTTGATTTACTCACATTCAATTCGTGCAGTACGTGATTTCTGCTCTGATTCCTTTTCTTTCAATTGCTAGAACTCGATTGATTCTTGCTTTTGATAGTCGTCTGATTTTGATTCCTTGATCCCCTCGATGTTGATTCTTTTGATTTTAAGCAATCGAACCTTTTGATTTTTTATCCGATACTTCCCTATTGACCTTTGCTTTGCTTATGCATTCGACATTGCCTTGTTCTTATGGTTGTTACCTTTTGTCCATTTATTCTTTATGATTGCGAGGACGCAATTTCTTTAAGGAGGGGAGTCTGTAACAACCCGCAAATTCGTAGCATTTAATTATCGCCATTAGGTGATTAAATCGTTCGTAAATTTTTATTGAAATCAAAAAAAAATCAATTTGAAGTTCTTTTATAAAATGGTTGGTAGAGTTTCTATATCGAGTAGAAATTCTTTTAATAAAATTTCGTATTATGGAAACGGGCTTTAAAGAGAACTATTGTGGCCCATACTCATTGTTGCCGTGATAATCATCTAGACCAGCCGGCCCTATCTCTTTTGTTCTCTAACTCGTTCCTTTTTGCTCTGAAAAGATAATGGCGGTGATTATTTTTCTTCGATCTGAGAAGTTTTAGGGCTTGGTCTCGCTCGTTCTTTCGATGCTTGCTAAGGCTTTCGTTCCTCTGTTGCCTTCGAATCTGGAATTGAGGCTTGTACAAATTGAAGCGCCGCTCGATAGTAGACTTCAATATTCTCTGATTTGCTCACGGCTCTTCAATTTGGATCGAGTTCCTCTATGATTTCGGCATGTACTTTGCTCCTTTTGCTTTGCTGATTTTGGCTTACTTGAACCCGATGGATCTATGCCGTATGTGATGTTGGTGCTTGCGACTCCTTCTCTCGAGTTCGTCTCCGCTTCAAACAAGGTGAGTTTACTCACATCTAATTCCTGCTCCATGTATTTGTGATTGTGTGATTATGTTGATTTCGTGAAAATGTTTAGTTGATTTGAACTGTCATTCTTTTGTGGGCATCACAGTTTCGACTTTGTTTTGTTATTGATAATTTCTTTGACAATTTCAATCCACACAGTTTTGATTCCCGATTGTATTCGACTCTTTGATGCTTACGGCTTTGAATTCTTGGGTTTTCATTTATATCCAAATGGTTGAGTTCGTCTTGATTTACCTTGGCTATCCGACTTTGTCTTTGCTATGACTACGTGATTTGTTTCATGATTGATGTTTACTGGGTTGGTTTGTTGTTTTCTGGAACATCTTGGCACGGCTTAGCTTCGTGACCACCACGGCTTAGTTCATGTTCGATTTTAGCCACTTGATTCGCGTACATGTCTCTGTAGTATCACCATTGTATTGAGTTCTGTCCATTTAATTTGAGCTGCTGCTTTGAAATCTAGTCGTTTCACCTGAATTATTTGAAGTGTAGCCTTGTTTGAATAATTACCCTACTCTGAATGGTTCATTTCATTATTTTGGTTGAACTAGCATTTATCCTCTGTACTACTGAGCATGCTGTTTCGTTCTTCTGTCTTCTTAATTTTCTGCTATTGATCCTTGAATTGGGAACGTGCATAATTGGTTTGTTGGTTTTTGATCGTTTCAAGTTGATTTGTGAAATTTTACAGCGAGTTGAATCCGGTCTCAAAGACCCGGGTTTGACCCTGTCAGTTTATTTATGTTGACTTCTACAGTTTTGATTGATGTTAGTTTTCACCGTCCTGATGATTTCCCGTACTGTGTGGCGAGGCAGTGCACGCGTGCGTGTACTGCAGCCACATAGAAATTTGATTTGATTGATCTTTTTGAGATTGCTGATTTGCTGATTAACACTATTTAGTGTTATATTTATCGTTATCCAATTCTCGTATCGAGAGTTGGATATACGAGATTTCTGTGATTATCGTCTATTGACTATCTGATTATTATTGCTGCTATGTACTAATAACTGAGTTTGAATTAGACTGACCCGTGTATTATTTTCTTTTGAATTTAATACTCGGGTCAGACCGAGTATTTACAGGTTGTAGATTTTTAGCTTTGGGTTGCTGCTAGAGCTATGAAGACTTTTTATATCATTTGAAGTGGTCTTCGTCTTGTTGTAGTAGTCTGTGTGTCTGTTTTAAGATGATAATGTATTCATGTATATTAGTCGATAATGTACTTGTATATATAACTTCTTGAGTCGACAATTGTAGTTGTATCATTTGTATTGTGTCAAATGTATTGTAACCGATATCAGTTATTGTATATATGAGACTTTTCGTTCCATCTTTATTCCGCATTTATGTTATCTGTGTTATTTTTATATCTATTGTCCTAAACTATTATAGCCACTGTGTAGTAGCTTTGAGTTTGTATCGGTATGTCGGTATTCCTCTAAAAATGAAATGCAATGTTTTATTATCTGACATATCGGTGCTCGCACAAGGCAATTACATAGATGGTCGCTCCTCAACAGCCTTATTCTCCGTGCTAGTTGACAGCACTACACCGTAGTGTTCTTGGCTAGCGTGGGTATAGAGGTGGGGCGTCACAGACGTTAATCTCATGCTTCATTTTTTTGATGTGGATTATGACCTCTCTATTTAAAATAAAGTGTTATATTCAAATGTCACAACATTTAAAAGTTCGGTAAATTCAATCAATGTCTAGCGTAATATTTTCGGCTACAGAATTGAAACTGCTAGTAAATTCTTTTATACAAACTGATCAGATGTGCGACGATGAGGAGGTAATGATAACTCGGTTTTGGGACACTATTGCTCAACTTTACAATAGCAATGTTGAGTGTAATAGTAGACGTACGAAGGTAGAGTTGAAGACTGCTTATGGAAACTTCTGCAATGTTTGTAAGCGGTACAGTACAGTTATCAATGAGGTTATACTTGAAAATTTGTTCGAACCAACCCATTCCACATTTGAAGGTCGTTACTTTCTCAAATATCACACCACATTCACAGGACATGAGGCTTATATCATACGTCAAAATTGGCTAGAACGATTTGGATATCCATAATTTGAGTTTCGTAATGCCACATTTAGTTATAACCTTTATGTAACGAGGCTTATTTTGAGTGTATTATTGTTGAGTGTATTATTGTTTTTGTGTATGCATATTAATTATTGTCTTGTTTGTTCGTGTGTAATAAAAAAATTTCATTGTAATGTAAAATCAAAATCAATGCTTAGATTTCACAAACATATCCAAAACAGTACTCACTTTCTAGTGTACTGTCATATCAAAATACAATGCTCACATTTAAACATAAAAAATTATAAGCATTCACATGCTTCTATATATACATAAGAGCTTTTCTTCTCAAACATACAATTCAGTTCTCCGCTCCTTCGTTCTTCTATTCCTCATACCAATGCCTTCCTGGTCATCATCTATTGACTCTGATTTCGCCTACATTCCAATGGAAAGCGAACACACCGATGAAGATTGGAATATCAATTACCAAGACCAGCATTACGCAGACGTTGCTCATGAATTTCCAAATCTTGACCAACTCACACTTTAGGAAGATATTCAACCGTTGTATGAATGTGCGGTTGTCCAACCTCTACATGAACAGTTAGTTCATCAACAACCACAAGAATAGGAGGTTAATCAAGTGCCAAATTTGCAACTTTCGGTTGAACAAGAGGTTGACTCTTACACAGTATGTTGCCACTGTGGTTATAAGGTTGAAGTTGTGGTTAGAGCTGATGGCGAAGATATTGGTCGTCGAATCCGGTTGTGTCCCTTTTTGCCCGAAGGGTGCAATTATGCAAATTGGGTTGATGAACGGCTGTGCCCAAGGGCCATAAAATACGCCAACGAGCTGGAACAAGAAATAAGACGTCTCCGAAATGTCCTGCAAAACTTGTAATTTGACTATAACCAGTAGTTTCTTCGTGTCAGTTCTAAGTTCTAGTCAGGGTATTTTTGTTGGTTGTATTATTGTGGAGTGTATTATTGTTGACTATATTATTGTTTGTTTATGTATTATCGTTGACTATATTAATGTTTGTGTGTTTCAGTAATATCATCTTATTTCTTTCTGTATTATTGCTGTAGAAAGTTTTAAGTGTACTATTGTTTGGTAGTGTCATAAAGTCGTTAAGGACATGGCTACGGTTGTATGATGGGACGAGACACTGCACCAACAGTTAATAGTGTATAGAGGGGACATGACACTGGACCAACAGAAAACAATATGTAGATGGGATGAGATACTACACCAGTAAAATCTCCTTGTTGGCTTGTGAGGACGTGGCTACAGTGTTTAGATGGGACGAGACACTGCACCAACAGTCAACGGTGTGTAGATGAGACAGGACACTACAGACGTGACATAAATGGAATCTACTTTATAAATAGCGGTTGAATTGAATTAATGCTACCTGCCAACTAGTCATGATTGTTTGTTTTGTTATGAAGGCCAGCATATGATTTAAGCTATAAAAAGCTTGTTAAATGCTAGAAGTTTTATTGCTCATTCGTATTTCATACAATTTCAAAGATAACAAATGGCTGTCGAAGATTATATATTTTTCGATGCTAGCGACGACGAATTTGATGAAATGATGGAGAAACATTTTCGTCATGAAAAGGAGCTAATAAGTATGGCTACACTACAAGTTGATCTAGCGGGTAACATGGGGGATCAGTTGTTGGTCGTCGGTATAAAAATCATAGACACTCATGGCACAATGACAGACTGATGGAAGACTATTTTGTTCCAAATTCTACTTACACATATGCTGATTTTAGGAGAAGATTCCGCATGCGGCGACCTCTGTTTCTTAGAATCCTACAATGTATCAAGCAGCATTACAAATATTTTGTCTTCAAACCCAATGCATCTCGTACAATGGGATTGACTGGAATTCAGAAAATGACGGCAGCACTAAGAATGCTTGCATATGCAGGACCGACAGACGCGCTTGATGAAAATTTGAAAGTGGCGGAAAGCATGGTATTAGAGTGTTTGGAGCATTTCTGTCAAGCTATCGTGGACATTTACGGTGATCAATACTTACGCAGACCAAACGAGGCGGATATAGCAATGTTATTGAATATGCATGGTAGTAGAGGTTGGCCTGGAATGTTAGGCAGTATAGACTGCATGCATTGGGAGTGGAAGAATTTTCCAAAGGCGTATGCCGAAGCTTATCAGGGTAGTCTCGTAAGTCCACTATTATTCTTGAAGCCGTAGCGTCGTATGACTTATGGATATGGCATGCATTTTTTGGAATGCCAGGTTCGAACAATGATCTTAACGTAGTCAAACGATCTACATTGTTCAATGATTTAGCAAACGGTAGATCAATTCCTTGTACCTTTACTTTAAGAGGTAACACGTACAATCATGGATATTATCTTGGCGATGGTATATATCCTAAATGGAGTACCATTGTCAAGACAATTCCTAACCCACAAAATAATCAAAGCTTGTAGCGATGCAAGAAAGCCGGAGGAAGGACGTTGAAAGAGCATTTGGGGTTCTTCAATCTAGATTTGTCATAATCGGTAATCCATCTAGACTTTGTCACTAGTTAAAATGACCAAAATAATGTACACGTGTTATTTTACATAATATGATTATAGAGCATGAAAGAGACATGGAAGAAGATTACTTTTACGAGGGTGCTCCATTATCACAGCCTGTTTGGTGCAACGATATGATTGGAAGAGCACTAGAACTCGAGTTTCATGTAGAAAGCCAAATGTCCTACCATGGTGTTCAACTGCATCGAAGACTGCAAAATGATCTCATAAATCATCTTAGGAACTTTTTTGGAAATCAGTGAAACTATATTTCTGTTGTTACTATTGCTACTGTTGTTTATGTTGTTATTACTTATTATTGTTATTGTAATATGTTTATGTTTAATTAATGTAATTTTGTTATAACCTTTTCTTAATGTAATGCAATTTCAATGAAAGTACTTATAAAAATAATTGCTTATGTTCATAATACAATACAACTAATGGTAATTCAAAGATACAAAGGTTTTAGAAAAACAAAAACGGTTAATGACCCTCTTCAAGTCTACGTCTCGTAATTTCTCTCCTTCTATGCTTCGTATACTCCAGTTGTTCTGCAGACATGTGCGACGTATCCATGAATATTATTGCATCTTCATCTCTTTTTCGATTTCCAGCAATATGTTGATCCATTCTTGACAACTTTTCTTGGTGTTGAATTGCTCGAGTGTCCATTGCATGGTTATATCTATCTCAGATTCAAGTGGGAGTTTTTTAATTTCTGCCTGATCCGCTCCAACAGCCTGCTTATTTTTTTCTGCTTTTGCTCCCTATGGCCGAACAAAATGATCTTCGGTAGGGGTTAGGTCTTCATCTGATCCTAAACCGTAGCATCTTAGCGATTCCCTAGGACTAGAGCTTTCTCCAACTCTAGGGATTTTACCACAACCACTGTTTGACTGGACTTCTTGAACGGTTCTCTAAAGTGATGATTTCCATTTAAAATGCTCAACCAACATGTCATAAACATGCATGAACTGATAAAAATGTGGTGCTTGTTTACTATCTAGTTTATAGATTTGTTTGAACAACTTATTTGCGGCCATTCTCTGTAATAAAAAAAATACTGGTATAATTAGAGAACTATGATAAAAATTAGAACAATGAAATTATATTAAATCTTACAAAATGTGTTTCATTTTCAAATCCTCTAGGATTCGTTTGCTTTAACTTGAAAATTTGAGAATTGAATGTTTGTGTTTGAGGATTGATTTTTTCATTACGACCTTTGATTGAAGATATAGTTCTTTTCCGATCGATGTTCTTCCGATTGTAGCAATTAGTAATTTTGCCCCAAAAAGTCTCACCACTCTGATCGGCACCTCGAACAGGATCGAATGAGAGTGCACAGTAAATGTAGCAAAGATCATGGTCTTCCGCAGCACTCCAACTTGCATTAGTTACCGCTCCGCCGATCAGAACCATAACGTCTTGTAAATTATAGTCTTCAAAACTGCACCTTGCAGCATCAACGTCGAAATCAGAATACATGTTCAGTTGCGATAAGTGAGAGTAAAAAATTAGGATTGTTGAAGGAAATTGGTTGTGAAGGAAAGGAGATGAAGGGAGTTTTATTTGAAGGTGGAATAGAGGGGTTGGGTGGAATATGACCGTTGTATTTAGCCGTTGGGTAGCCGTTAGGCATGCAGAGGGGAGGGGGGTAAGGCGCATGTTCAACAGGCGCATGGTACCCAGGCGTTTGTTACATAGACGCCTCAACAAATCCGGAATCCATACACTACGAACCCCCAAATCTACACTCTTCAAATTTCTGCATCCCGTTGGAGCCAGCTTCTAGTGCACATCTCCACATTTCTAATATCCAACCAATAGTTGGAGTTGCTCTAATAGAAGTGGAATTTTTTTGATGCGATCTATCTCTTCATTGGGCACTTCCTGTTAGAACTGAGGAAAAAAACTGATCTAAAAGGAGCCATTCTTACCATGCTACTTCATTCATTTGTTATAGTTACAAGATTATATTATCTATTATTACCACTATCCACTGGCCATAATGTTAAGTTGTTTGATAGAGTAATCAAAGGTCATGTATTCTATTTTATGGTCGATTACAAAAAAAATGTTGCTAGTAGGGCGATACTGTGATACAGTTGGTTGAGAGTAATAAAAGTACTTTAAATTCAGTAAATAGTACTTCTCTTTTTATGCCCGTGTCTGTTTTCTTTTTTTGTTCTAACATGATAGATATTAGCACTTTATAGTTTTGCGTATTTGGATACCAGAATGCTTGTTTGATTTCTTTTCTTTGGGTTTATCGACAGACAAAATGGTGCATATTTCTCAGCTATTTTATCTCTTCTCTTTCTTTGTGTTTTGTAAGAAGGATAATCACATGATATACTCATGTGATACTACATGCATTGATCAAGAGTCTATAACATGTAGGATTATAATTCTAATGAGGCTACTTGTACATTAAATTTATAGGGATGAGTTCAGAAGGCAGTTCAAGGAGAAAAATCCTTACAACAAACTCATCTCTCCTGTAAGCAAATTATGATTTGATGATGTTTAAAATACCATAACAAGAAGTGCCATACTTTACGTTTATAATCTAATAGTTGACTAGAACTCCTATTCTGAGCTTAACAGTGCAATGGAGACAACTAAATCTTCTAGGAACATTTAATGTCAGAGAGTATTAAGTGCGTCACATGTATCGGATCCATCCACTGGCAACTAATCCCCTTACTAATTGCGCTTCTGTAATTCATTTCTTTTTATCAATTTAATTATTTGAAACTTACTTGTATTAGCACATCTAACTTGTTGTACAATATAGATTATATCTAATCTTTCTTAATACTCCAATGTGTGCATAGTGCCTATAGCACTTCTTTAGTAGGATGGTTAATGGACTGAGATCTAACATATTTCAATTTCCTTTTCTTGTAAAAAAATATCCCAATCTTTTAAAAATCAACATTTGGCAACCTGGAAGATTATAATTAGTCTCATCTTCTTTAAAATAGTATTTAACTATTAGCATGTTAAAATTATTTCCAAACAATTTGTCTTGTTAGTGTATAATATTGTTAATTTGCTTACGTTATGTTATTGGTTAGCTTATGGTTTGACTACAGATCTATATCCATCTTTTGACTATCTAAAATGTATAACGCTTCTCAAGTTGAAGTTTGCAACTTTAAATCTTCCAAACCGCAAACGACTTTCTTCTTTGTCGATGCTTTTAGCCCTTGGTCTAAGAAGACATTTATACATTAGTCATTAGTGGCAAGCAAATTTCTTGTTAATTTGAGTATCGCCCGAAGATAATGATGTGTCTGACTATTTGAGACCATGAAGGTATTTTTTTTACCAACTTGAATATCTCATTGGTCAAAAAATACATCAATAACCATTCTAATATGTTCAATTTCCTCTTGAATAAATATATAAATGTACTCTTCAGAAACCTTAAAATGCTCGAGTTTGTATAACCAAGTGAGGTAACTTATAGGCCGAACTATGTTGAAAATTAATAGGATTGTTCAATGAGTTTTTTTATAAAAGTTACAATTTTCAAAAATTAATAAGACGGTTGATGATTCATGAAGTGAGAATGGTATTTGAAGGGTTATAAAAAATAACTAGCATAAGCAAAAAAGATGGATTGTCGATAAGATTTTGCACCATTAGCATAATTATATACACTTTACTTAATAAATAACTATTATTGCTACAAGACACAATTGTTAACCCGCTTTTTGGCAAGGCAACATACAAGCGGATTTAACCCAATCGACTACATGGTTATCAAGGTTGGAATACTATGGATTTGACTCGACTGGATGGATAGATGATCAGTCACGGATGATAAACATGATTATGAAGCTGAGATTCGGTATAATCGAATGACAAAAGGCGTGGGATACTTAAAATATGAGTTTCGACAAAAATCGAGACATTTCCGGTTGTTTGGATTTTACTTCTAATCACCACATGGTTTACTTCGAGTCAGGTAAGAGTTTACTTCAGGTCATGATAGAATGTACATCGGTCAGGTTGGCATAGGTATTGTTTCGGGTTCAGCTTGGGGTCGGCATGGTGTTTACTTCAAGTTCTACTTCGGGTCGACACATGCTTGACTTTGGATCAACATTGAAGCTTCTTTGGGTCGGTATTGCTCTTGCTTCGGGTCAGGAGAGCATTTACTTCTGGTCGCTAGTCGGTCCACTTAAGGTCGGCATTGAGGAGAGATTGGGGTCGTCATGTTTGTTTGGGATCGACATAATCAAGAGAGACCGGTGCTACTTGGGGTCGGCAGGCTACTTAATTGGGGTCTGCAGGTACAAATCTTCAGGTCGGCATATTGTCATGGGATCAGCATAATCAAGAGGGGTCGGTGCTACTTGGGGTCGGTAGGCTACTTACTTGGGGTCGGTAAATACAAATATTCGGGTCGGCATATTATCATGGGATCGGCATGTTTTCTACTTCGAGTTCTAGTGCGAGTTACTCCGAGTCACTGGTCAACCTGCTTTGGGTCATGACTCGGGTCACCTGGGGTCGAAATGTTCTGATTCTAGGTCGGTATGTTTTCTACTTGGAGTCACATTGCAATCTGCTTCGGGTCAAAATGGAGGCTGCTTCGGGTTACTGCCCGGGTCTCTTGGGGTCGGTATATTTTATTTCCAGGAAATCAGTGGTCGATAGTATGGACTCAGCTATGGTTTTGGTGGGCCCGTATCGCCTAGGAAGCCCAGTAACCCAAATTTTGCCTATAAATACAGTAGGCGGAGCTTCAGAAAAGGAGATTCTCATTCCGTTCTTCCATAACTTCTACAAAGGCTGTAAAAGTTACTTTGCCATTTTTTGTTTTAAAAGCTTGGGATTGTAACTCTAATCTATTCTCTATCAATAAAAAGGAAATTTCTAGAGTGAACGTAAGCCGAAGTTAGCCGAACCACTATAAATCCTGTGTTATAACTGCTTTCTTTTTAATTTTTTATTGTTCTTCATATTTATACTCTCTACATACACTCTATCTATTACCTGTGACTGTTAGTTGGTGCTTTCATCCGCGTTTGGGTGTTAGTGACCATTTTTGGTGCTTCCACTGAGAAAGCTAGCACTCACGGATTTTGAAGTTTGAATTTTGGATTCAAAGGCTTAGGAACCCAGAATCCGGAAACTATGGCAAAGCAATCAACCAGGACACAGAGAACGGAGAGGAGTCAGCCGGAAGGAAGTCAGGAGGCTTCCTTAGGAGCTAATCAAGCCTTAATCTTTATTATTAGAGACAAGATGGAAACAATGCTGAAAAAACAGGAGGACATGATACAGAACCTACTCTGATAGGTTGGACAAGCTAGAGTGAAAAGTCAAGGGAATGGAATTGCACGGAATGCTGGAAATGTGGATCACGAAGCTGGATTAGCAGAAACGGAGGCTATCCAGAACCAGAATCAGGTAATTAGAGGAACCAGGATTCAGAATAGAGTGGGACCATTGGGAACATCCCCAGAACTGGGGGGCACGCATCCGGATCATGTTGGCTCAATCCCAGGCAGAATGCCAGGCGGTTTTGTGCAATTTGGTATCGATAGAGGAATGAATGCTCGTGCAGGAGAACAAATTTCAGGATTCCCTTGAGAACTCGATGGGCGGGTAGGAGGCAACAAACAAAGACTATCGCTTGGTGACAATGACTGACTGGTAGAAATGGTCAGACGGGCCATGAGAGGAGGATTGGTGAATAAAGATTTGGAGGATGTGAACAGGAGCCCCTTTGATCCCACAATTAGGCAGGCTAGGAATCCAACTAAATTCAAGCTACCAACACTGGAGATGTATGATGGAAGAACGGATCCTGATGTTCATCTAGCAAGGTATATGAGGCACATGGAAGTACTGGGGGCATCGGAGGAGGTCATGGCCCGGTATTTTCCTTTGTATTTGATGGATATAGCAGCATTGTCGTTCAGGCAATTGGAAAGCGACTCCATTAGAACGTGGACTGAGTTGATAGAGAGGTTTATGAGACAGTTTAGAGTTCATATCTCAAGACCTAAGAACGTGATGAGTTTGACAACACTGAAACAAAAGACTGGAGTGTCCCTAAGGAATTTTTTTGACGTGATTTAGTGCAGCGGAAACATCAGTGGATCATCCAGATCCATCCATGGTTCTGAAGGCAGCTGTATCTAGCATAGTTGATGGCATGGAATTCAAGAATTCATTGACAAGGGATCCACCTATGGATCTAGGAGATTTTTACCATGAGGCAGAAAGGTTCCTGTGACAGGAGGACGTGAAAGTTGAAAGAGAGGAAGGAGATGAAATTGAAGTTTATGCAGTCAAAGGTGGAGATTCGTCCGGGAAAGATTCAAACAAAGATAAAGGGAAGCGAAAAGCAGTGAGTGACCTCGATGAACCGAGGCGACCACTAAAGGAACCAAGATTCACTTCTTATTCGAATTTGAGCGAGACTTTAGAGCGAATATACCAAGACACTAGGGGTAGGTTTCCTATCGGAGGCCAATCGGGAGGGAGCCAACCAATAATGAAAGGAAGTCGGAAAAATACTACCAATTCCACGAGCTAGGCGGCCATAGTACAAACGATTGCAGGCACTTGAGGGATGAGATCAAAGGACACATCTGGAACGACATGCTGTTAAAGTACGTGAAAAGGCGAGCGGCAACGGTGGAGTAGGAGCGGCAACCATTTGCATTAAATGAAGATGGCCCCGGATCGAGGCATCATCTTGTCATCAACTGATTAGAACAATGAAGAATAAATAATAAACTCCATAATGAAACGGTTAAGTCACTTACAAATGCACGGGATCACGAGCGGTCCTCAAGCATGCTCAAAGATGACTATAAACCGCCAATGTGGATATGCTTGCATTTTGATGTTTTAGTTTTGCTTTTGTTTACTTTTCTTTGTATCTGGACTTGATTTTTTTAGTTGGATATTTCAATTATAGGACTCCTTTGAATGTAAAGTCTGATATTTATGATTCGCCTTGAACAGCACTGACCTCGAACGATCACAATTAGCCTCGAACGGCACCCGACCTCGAACGGTCATGATTCGCCTCAAACGGCACCCGACCTCGAACGGTCACGATCCACCTTAAACGACACTCGACCTCGAACGGTCAAAATTCGCCTCGAACGACACCCAACCACGAATGGTCACGTATCGCCCCGAACGGCACCCGATCTCAAACGACCGCCATTCACAATCAGGTAAGATCATTAATCTCTTCACGGGTCTTCAACAGATTCTGAATGTCAGGCTTATGGCACTACAAAACATGCCTTTCTATCGTAAGGCATGTTTTGGGTGGCAAAGTGTTAACCCGCCTTTTGGCAAGGCAGCATACAGGCGGATTTAACTCAATCAACTGCATGGTTATCAAGGTTGGAATACTATGGATTTGACTCAACTGGATGGATAGACGATCAATCACGGATGATAAACATGGTTATGAAGCTGAGATTTGGCATAATCGATTGAAAAAAGATGCGGGATATTTGAAATATGAGTTTCGACAAAAATCAAGTCATTTTGGGTTGTTTGGATTTTACTTCTAGTCACCACATGGTTTACTTCGAGTCAGGTAAGAGTTTACTTTGGGTCACGTTAGAATGTACATCGGTCAGGTCGGCATAGGTATTGCTATGGGTTCAGCTTGGGGTCGACATGGTGTTTACTTTGAGTTCTACTTCGGGTCGACACAGGCTTGACTTCGGGCTTCACTTTGGATCGACATTGAAGCTTCTTTGGGTCGGTATTTCTCTTGCTTTGGGTCAGGACAACATTTACTTCGGATCGGTAGTTGGTCCACTTGGGGTCTGCATTGAGGAGAGATTGGGGTTGGCATGTTTGTTTGGGGTCGACATGTTCAAGAGAGGTTGGTGCTACATGGGGTCGGCAGGCTACTTACTTGGCGTCGGTAGGTACAAATTTTTGAGTAAATGTATTGTCATGGGATCGACATAATTAAGAGGGGTCGGTGCTACTTAGGGTCGGCAGGCTACTTACTTGAGGTCGATAGGTACAAATCTTCAGGTCAGCATATTATCATGGGATCGGCATGTTTTCTACTTCAAGTTCGGCACGAGATACTCCAAGTCACTGGTCAACCTGCTTCGGGTCATGAGTCGGGTCATTTGGGATCGGCATGTTTGGATTCTCAAGTCGGTATGTTTTCTACTTGGAGTCACATTGAAATCTGCTTTGGATCAAAATGGAGGCTACTTCGGGTCACTACCCGAGTCTCTTGGGGTCTGTATATTTTATACTCTAGGAAATCAGTGGTCGACGGTATGGACTCGACTACGGTTTTTGTAACAACACTGGTATTGGTGGTTACTTGAAATATTAAATTATAACGATAGTTATAATTTAATATTGAGAATAAAATAAATTGGAGAAGATATATTTGGTTAAAATTGTTTATTTTCAATAAACAATAGGTCTTGGGAATAAATATTACATTTAAAATTTGATTGGATAAGTATTGGGTTAAATAAATTGAAATATTGGGTATTTATTAGTTTGGAACTAATAAATTAAATAAGTGATCCAACATTTAATTGTTGAAATAAATCTAAACTGATGAAAATAAAGTTTTAAAAACTTTATTTTGAGAATTTGAGTAGAAAATAATCAAATTACAATTTCATTTGGGTAAATGTAACAATATTGGAAAATATTGTCAATATTAACCTTTTATTGAATATAAAAGGGGGAAATTGAGTGTAATTATGTAATTTATTAATATAAAAGGTGAAATATTGTTTAAAAATAATATTTTGATGATTAAAAAAGTTAAAATGATTTATTGTAATTTATTTGACAAGAAAAGGATTTTTGTACAAATTGTTGTGTTAAAAATAGTGTTTTTGTAATATAAAGGTGTAAATTGTGTAATATAGTCAAAAATAAGGTTTTATTGTTAAAAAATAACTTTTTATTGTTAAAATAAATTTTATTTTGTTGAAATAATAATTTTATTTTCATAACAATTGGTTGTATACATTTTGTTTGATTTTAAATGAAGAAATATGTGAATTTGGTTTTAAAATAAGGTAAATATGTTCATTACTTAACATTTTTCTCTAAGTATTTTTGTCCTTGGGCTTATTTGGGTAAGGTTTGAATCCATTAGCCCATTATCTAGAGATTTCTGGTAAGGAGAATAGCTGTACGTAATTTTCACAACTCCTTCTCAAACTAAAGTTTATAGTAAAAGGAAACAAGAGAAAATCAATGGCTCCCTTCAACTAAATTCAATTTTCACTCTATTTGCTGCAAATTCAAGAAGTAAATTCACTAAAACAAGATAATAGAAGGTAATCTCCACCAATACTAAAGTTATTTCATCAAAAATCTTAGATCTTGGTATAAATTTGTCTGTAACTTTCTGTTTTTATTCTGCATGTCTTTGTTTCAGCTGTTACAGGTTACTAGAGCTCCATTTCTTCTCAAAAGCTTACAACTTGCTATCAAATCTTTTCCAAATAGCTGAGGTGAGTACAATACTCACATTAGCTAACTAAATCTTGTGCTGCTGTAAGAAAATCGCTCAGAAAAAGCTTCTGTATACGTATATATTCTCTGTTGTTGTTTTTGCTTGTATCTTGTTTCTGGTTGCCACTTTGAGTGGCTATAACTTCTTGTTTTTACCTTGAATTGTTGCCAGATCTTTTCCGGAGTGTATTTTAGTTGTTAATCTTGTTGCATGTCAAATTTCAGTCGAAAACTCAATTGTTTGCTATGCTAAATTGTATCTGGAAAATCAATACGGGCTGAAAATTCGAGCTGGAACAAAATCCGTAGCCTGGGTCGACAGGGAGGTCTACCCAGCACCCCACCAGGTCGACCTGGCGGTCGATCGGGCGGTTGACTAGCCCAAGGTCTGGGTCGGCCCCCTGTTGGCCCAAGTACGTGAGTTTATGGACTTATTTCCTGAGCTTTTTGTAGCTTTTGTCCACCTTTTGCTATGGTTTTTGGTGCTTATTCTATTGCATTTTGAGATGAATTCTTGGTGCTCTAATAGATGAACTTCTAGTGCTCTAATCTACATATAGATGAGCAAAAGGTTAGGTCAATTTGAATCTTGGATTGTTGGGTTTTCGAGATGTTTTCGCGTATTGAAATTTCAGTGATTTTCTGCGATTTCTATCGTTTCAAGCAAAAGTTTTTCTAGAATAATTTTTGGAATAATATTATAATTCAAATGACTTTGAAGTAAACTTTTTCCAATATTTATAAATTATTTATAAATTATTTTAAATTATTTTAAATATATATTTATTTCTTATAATAAAGGGAATTTTAAATAAATTGTTTTCAAAATGATTTTGGAAAATTGTTTTAAAATCCCATTTTCTCAAGTAAATTATTTTATAAATAATATATACTATTTTCACACTTTTTGGATGTATAAGGAAATGAATTAAACAATTTAGTAAAACACGTGGTATGGGATACGTAAGTTTACTTTTTCGGTTAATTCCGAACATGTACGATTGAAACTATTCGGGGCTATTGATTTCTGAGTTGTTTGGCCATTTGATGGCGAGTTTTGGGATTACAATTCCTATCTTTAGGGATTATCAGGGAAGGCCAATATTTGGCGAGTTGTGGTTCGAGATCTCCTATTTTAGGAGTTATAATCTACGAGAACCCGATATATTGCTTTACTTGCCGATGTGATGAGGCGAGTCATGAGTTTTCTAAGTTTTGAGATTTTAGATGATTTTGTTTTCTAATATGGCATTAACTAGTGGTTAGGAAACCGTTAAGTGAGAACGTGTGGTATGGGACACACTGTTACCACTCTTCGGGTTCATTTCTGGGAGTTTGTGACACATTCTGGGTTACCAGTACTATAGACCTTCGAGTCATCTCGGATTTACGACTTCGGTCGTTTAGGATTTACGACTTTGGTCATTAGAGTTTTACGACTTCGGTCGTCCGGGATTTGCGACTTCGGTCGTCTGGAATAGGTACCTAAAATTATATATATATATAGTACTGGTTTGATTTTGGCACGTGCAGTATTGCTTCGGCATGCATTTGGGATTTGGCCAATCCGGGGATTTTTTTTTGAGTTTATTTCGATTTCACCATTTGGGATGGTGATTTTATTTATAGCCTTGAGTTAGAGAAAGGCTTATATATATATATATTTTGTTGGTGATAACGATATGAGATTTTGAACTCTTGTTAGAGTTCCATGAGAGGTGATTTTGGAGATTTTTGATGTTTTCACTTATGGCTTATGTGATTGCTTATGTTCACTTATATTGTATAACCCTTGGATGAGGAACATCTATGCCATGTGAAACCTAATCATGTGATTAACTTTGGGACCTTATGGAACTTTCCACCTTGGGAAGTATGAATGAAACTTTACTTATATCCTTCATTTATATGTAAAGGAATGTTTTCCTTATGCACTTATATCCCTTTATCGCTTGCTAATATCAAGTTCCAATTAGCCTAACCCGTGTATTTATTACTCGGGTCAGACCGAGTTGCAGGTTAGGAATCTTTGGGACTTTTGCTAGCTTTACCATTTTGGACTTCTCTATCGATCTCGGATTGGAGTCATAGTTTTGTTGTAGTCTTCTGGTTATGAACTTTGTGATGTATATTCTTTTGTGGGGATGTATGTATATATATCGTGGTCATAATACCACTTGTGACATGTTGTATTACATTTGATGTAGATGTGTATGTATATCATCTGTGTTTACTGTTCTGTGATTCGTGATTGATATTGTTATTATGTTTTGTTTCTGAATCGACCCTGTAGCCGCCATAGTAGTGTATTAGATAGGAATTGAGTATGTCGAACACTTGAGACAAAATGAAAAAAAATGAGAACCAAATCGAAATACTTAGCTCTTATCTCATGCAAGACTATGATGGTCTCCCTTAACTAGCCCTATTCTCCGCATTAGCAAACAGAATTACTTAGTAATTCTCTTTGTTAATATGGGTCTCGAGGTGGGGTGTCACAGTTTTGGTGGGCCTGTATCACCTAGGAAGCCCAGTAACTCGGATTTTTCCAATAAATACAGCAGGTGGGGTGTCATAAAAGGGGATTCTCAGTTTGTTCTTCCATAACTTCTTCTACAAAGGCTGTAAAATTTACTCTGCCATTTTTTGTTTTAAAAGCTTGGGATTGTAACTGTAATCAATTCTCTATCAATAAAAAGAAAATTTCTAGAGTGGACGTAGGCCAGAGTTAGCCGAACCACTATAAATTCTGTGTTATTACTCCTTTCTTTTTAATTTTTTATTGTTCTTCATATTTATACTCTCTACATGCAGTCTATCTGTTATCTGTGACTGTTAGTTGGTGCTTTCATCTGCATTTGGGTGTTAGTGGCCATTTTTGGTGCTAATAACAATACAAATCAAGAACACGTTATTTATTTTTTATCAAATTATGTTGCTCATCATTAATCTTTTAATTGTGAAATATTATAACTCTCAATCTGCCTAAACTATAATCAGTGTTAACATAAATAAGAATAAGTACTTTATTTAAAGCTTGAATTATTTCTAAATTAGGGGCTTCGCTTCATTTTGAATTTCATATTGTCCTTTTACAGTAGGATGCATAGCATTTAAGCTTATGTAATCGTTATTACACATAAGATCTTCAATGTAACATCCACAATGGTTCCAGGGACATTCAAGTCTTACAGAAGTAATATTTTAAATATAAAAGGAAAACTTTAATTCAATGCCAACCATGCATTTTCTTTTTAGGACCACCATAAAAAACTTAAGGGTTCTTTTGCATCCTCCATTATCTTAGATTGAACAATTACATGTGTAGCCAATGGGCTCCATGTTCTATTGATTTGTCTCGGTAATTATTATCCTGAAATATACTACAACATAAATGAAACAAGCTTCATGAATAATAGATTAACACATTAAGTCTTGAACCTTGTAAGGTTTGTTAGATTCGCTATATTGATTATTTCATTGGGTTACTTTGTATTTACTTTTTAATACATCTAATTTTGATAGTGTATTTTTGGTATTGGATGCTCGAGCAGTGCAAGATGATATCTACTTGAATCTTGTAGATTGGTTTTCAAATTATGGTTTCGCCTAAAAAGGTATAAATTCTTTTGAAATTATGGTTTTAAAATTCCATAATTTTTATATATGGGTCGGTGCTAATTATATAGTGCAGGAGCTCTTCTCTATTCTAGACAGACTAGACTTACTTCCTCGGTTTGTACTTTAATACTTTTTGCACTTTTACTACTGAATATTACTGACTTTGCCCTTAAAGGCACTTAGCTTTCGCATAGGCTGAAGAAGTAAGCAAAGAATATCGACAAAGCTATCAAGGTAATTTTGCACTTGTCTGATTTGGTGTGTACTATATATTCTACATAAGTATGGTTGTAATTATCTACTTATTTTATGCAATACTGGATTAAGGTTGTAATTATGGTTCATACATTTAGTTTGCAAACTTAGCACAAAATTCAATTTTGCAATATACTCAGTCACTTAGTTCGCAGTGCGAATCAGTTGCAAATTCTCTTGTCTCACTCCATTCAATATGCATATTACCAATGCAGTTTAAATAAGTTCTCATTGTTGGTTATTACTTGTCTACTGGTACATATATTATGATCATAAAGTATTGGTATTGAGGAACTAGGATGGTATCCTAAATTTCCTTATCAAGAAGGATAATACTTAAGAGAAGTGCTTACCATCCGAACACATCTCTTTCCCATTTTTAGTTATTTTTAGGTCACTCGAACTAGTAACATAAAATCTTCTTCTATTTCAAAATTCTCCTTTTGAAACATTACTATATATTTCCAAACAAATAGCTTTAATAAAATATCCATTACTAATCGCTTTGTGTTCGTCCAAATTTGAACTCGTTTTGATCGTATAATGGCAAAGAGAATAATTTACTAAGTGCGCTACAACTTTCGTCTAGGCAAACAACTGATCGTCACTTAGAAGACTATTCCGATCATCGCTAACAAATCAAGAATCATTCCCCTAACTAAACTAAAGAAAATGCACCTTTCTTAAAATTTTCTTTCCAAACTATTTATACTTATAAAATTTCCAAGTAAAATACTACTACTTTTTTCCCAAATATCATTTGAAATATTTTTCAAAGACACGAAATTTTAAATTGTCCAAAAAAAAATCCTTTTATCACAAAAAAATATTTTTATAAATCCACATTTCACAAAATCATTCCCAAATATTTATTTCAAAATATTCAATCTCTCTTTTAATAAATACCCTTTATTAAAACCTAATTGTAACCCAATAGTATCATCTAACGTCTTATATCAAATCGTGAAACTGAACTGGCAAGATGTTTGTATCTAATCCAACAAAAAAATAGATGTTTATAAACTATCTGAGCACAAACAATCAAACAATAAATGATAATAACTAAATATTATTACATCCTAAAAAACAAACACATCATAAATAAATATATCACTTTTTGAAAATTATCCTTTATATAAAAAATATAATCTAGGTAAAATTATTTCATTTACCCATTTCCAAACAATACTATGTCGGTTTGCCTTTTTCAAGTGTTTAGAAACCCCTATCGATATAGCTATACCTTTTGTATCGACCAGAATTCATAAACCACTCTATCGATAGATCAACATACTATGAAACATTTTTATAGCACTAGCAAATATGTGCTCTCAAGTATACACACACTCAAACTCATTCTAGCGTATTACAAACCCTATCTCTAATGAGTCTACCCCACCAAAGCTGAGGTGTTCTCTTAACCTAAACTCTGATACCACATGTGATAGCCTGCCTTTTCGACCCTTAAGAGTCGACATTAATACATCCATGATATTCACATGTCGAACATCTAAATGTCGGAAAGATAAATTGTTGGGGTGAAAGAAAAGAAAAGAAAAGGAAAAAAACTCACATCGTGATGAGTAAAATATAATATCCAAATTATCTTTACAAAATAAAATTTTAACATTGAAACAACATCAGAGTCTAACTATCATCAGCATGGACAGTTATAATAGTCTATCCTTATTAATGCTGATATATACAAATAAGAAAACACACCATAAATAAAAATATGGAAATACGTCTTGGAGGCATCTAGCACGTCTCCTAAAGCATCCAAAGCATCCAAAATGAACTCTGGAAAAATACTCGGGTTGGACCCAAGCATTATAAGAAAACAACATCCGGATCAGTATGGTAAACCAGCGTGAGAATCTCAAATCAAATGGGTTGTTATATCTTATTAAACCTTTTAAAATTAAAGGTATCTCGAAAGACCACGCCACACATAAATGCAAATAGGTTTTTACTTGACGAAAATCAAACCAATTTATAGAAAATAAGTGATATTATATTAATTCCTAGGGTTTAAAATAAATATGGAATTATAGCCGAAATTGTTATGTTAATTAAATTCTAGCATAATAGGTATACAATTAAGCCTATAAAGGCATGTATTGGAGAATAGATTCCATACAATGACAAGGCACTGGGGTACCACCTATAATGGTACACGTCTAGATTAAATGTACATAAGGCCTCACATGGATCCCTGCATGACAAGACCAGCATATCACTTACTAGATAGTACTGAATATTTCATCATTCTGGTTGTTTTGTAACCTTTTATCATGAGCTCACATTCACATACCAAGTCCATAAATATAAATCTAGAAGGGAATGACAATACCTTATTGGGTGCGACCCGCATAGCCTTGTGACATATCCCTTATTTTATTCGTTTACAGTTTTAAGGCTTGAGGCTACATTTTAGCTTTTTAGCGAATTCCACTTGGAATGCTACATCGCCCTCCAAGCAACAATGCAATATGCAGCATTCATCCATACAATTTTTTCAGGATATGAACAAACTGAAGGGACTAATTTTAGTACATCCTTTCTAGAATCACTCTCAGGATTAGTAGCAAATAGCCTTACACTTCAAAATGCTCCGACTTCGATTCCATCATCTTCAAAATGCTTCCAATTTGTGCGCTTGAGTTTTTCTCGAAGTGTTTTTTTGGATAATCCATACTTATATGATCCCTGTCTTCTTCAAACTAATATTTGATAGTTTCTGGTAAACTCAACTTCGGTTATTTTGGAAATATACCAACAATACATAAGAGCAGAGATCACCTCCTAACCATTTAAGTGAATGAATTTCCTCATCATTTATCCTTGAAGAAAACCCGAATTTATACATATAGTATAGCATCACCGAGGATAATTGGACCATATAATTCTCATGTTTCTTTTATATATTTCTAGAGTTAAAAATTTGCCCAAACTTGATAGTCGGGTATTTAACTATCAAATGAACAAACAATTAAGCATAGATTTCATCCTATATGGAACCCACTAAGCCTCTTTAATTATTCTTCATTAATTAAATCACTTCCGCTATTTAAAAAAATATTTATATACTTATCTCACTGGTATAAGTATATTCCCAAACCATTTTACTTTCTATACTTAAAAGACTTTGCCATATACTTATATGGTATAAAAATATTCACCAGGCATTTAATAAAGATATCTCATTTATATTAAATAGATCAAAAATCGATGTCATTAAAAACATTGTTTACTATAAACATAACCCACTTATCCTTCGGTGTTATACATGAAAAGGGCTTTTATACCACCATAATTAAGAAGGATTATTTATTTATATTCATAATTTCATTTTTAAAATCGATCCCAATTCTTATATGAAAAATAATATTTTATACATTGAACATCTATCTTCGATTTCAAACTTAGATATCTTTCGGATAATAACAAAATCATTGAAGTTGGGATGTTATTACAACCCACCTTGACTTAGCAACAATCTTGCTTTTTATGATAGGTAGAAGCTCCCATACCTCAAAATTTAACGCCAAGTATACGGTTTCACATATTTCCGTATATTATTCACATAAAATTAAAATTTTATAAACCAAACCTCTTTTCAAACTTCAAAGGTCTCCTTCCAATATATCAAATCTTTACTACATCCTTCATTTAAAAATAGTTCCTTATAAACCATTTATCAATTTTAAACACTTTTTATTTAATTAGTTAACTATGCAAACAAACAATTAATTAAATTTGAAACATCATTAAATAAAGTAATTAATTAACATTAACCTTATTAATAAAATAATTAATTAATTGAAAACATCATTAATAAAATAATTAACTTTAAACATTATCAGTAAATAATTAGTTAACTTTAAAATATTATTATTCAAATAAAATAAATTAACCATTTAAATAATAAAACGCTTTGCTTCAAAATATTACAAAGTTAAAGTAAATTTAAATCCATTTCTCTGGAAAGAGGCTTAGCGACTATAATGGCACTTTACAAGCTACCACTTATTTGCAGTTCAACATTCCAAGTTATCACTAATATATATATAAGATACATATATGTAAATAAAATTCATAATTATCAATCAACATATAATACATCGCTTGATTCAATTCAACTGGCACACAATCTAAAGCCCAAACTAATAAAATAGCAGAGCGGTTTCTGCTAAATAGATATCCAATATAATCTATTCAATTTAATTATAGAAAAATGGTGTTTTAATTTGCTAATGGAATGTTAATGATAAAATATAATTTTTTTATTGCATAATCATAATTAAATCCAACACTAAATTTTATCATTTTTTTACACGAACAATTATCCTGAAGTTTTCTGCTAGCCACTATGAATCAAGCATCGAAATCCATGGGTTAAACAGGCCTAAAAAGAGGGAGTTATTCATTTCAAAGTTTAAACTAATTTAAAATAAAAAAAATTAATCAAACACTACACCCTACTACCCAGGCCCAATACTCGGCCCTCCACCCAAACCTACAAAGCTTCTTCATTCCAAAAAATTAAACCCAAATCAAACTTCTTATTCAAAAATGCCTAGAGCAAAAAATGTGCACACCCCATTCACGCGTGCACTATGCACACCACCTCCGTCCCTCGACCGCCACACCGATTATCCCCACAAATCCCTATGGCTTCACGTACCCTCGCTTATGCCTCCAACTGCATCCACCAAATTTCAACCCAATTTCCCAAATCCAATGCATGCATAGGTAAAAATGCACCTTGTTCGCCTCCCTTACACTACCGCTCCGGCTATCGACGGCCCATGCCACCTACACCCATCATCTCGTCGTCTACCCAAACACCACCACTTCCTCTGCTCCCAGCTCGGCCACCCCCACCTTCGCTAGTGGCCCAAAAATTCAAACCTAAGAAATCAATGATCTAAACCCCAGAGCAAGTTTGAACTTCCACCTCATGCCACCATCATCCATGCGATCACCACCACAACTCCACCGTCACCGAAGGCTTCTCCAGCTCTAATCGCTCCAACCCAAAATCCGTATATCGTCGGAAGCATCCAAATGATCGAAAACCGATCAACTCACCTCTATGACATAACCCCAAATCCTAAAATCATACGACTTGCTCTAAAAATCAAGATTTCCAAAGACGAACGCGACCATATACTCCATTCATAAAATCGCACTCGACAATAAACTGACACCACTCAATCATTTACTTTTATGGACCATCTCCCAGCCCTTTCTTGACAAAACATCACCAGAATGATTTGTTAAAAAAATTAGATACTATGACGAATAACTTTCTAGTTGGTTGCTTAAGCTAATTTTTAACGGTTTGAGTCGTATGCATTTTTGAATTCAGAAATGGAGATGATTTTTTCACTAAACAAAGAGCAGAAAGTAGAAAGAAGAAGAAAAGTGTGTGTTTTATATATCGCTGTATATGTTTGTCATTTATAGTAAGTTCACTTTTTTCTTTTTAAAAAACCAATATAAAAAATATGATTTTTGAAACAGATGCTTAAATATTATTTTCATATCAAAATCCAATTACTAACCAAATACATAACATTTCTCATTTTATCAAAATATACTTAAACATAGATTAAATTTCTCATCTTGCAAAGTCAAAGCTTAAATTTTTAAATTCTCTCGAGTGAAGTAGAAATGAAGTTGAGATATGAAGATGAAAATGATAAGAGTGAATATATAGGGTAAAAAGAAGTAGAGATGACTAAGTACCAAAATACCCTTAATCTCATTTTTCAACTCTTTCTTCCTTTCCTAAACCATCAAAGTACCTAGCATTAGAAAACATGTAGGATTTTAGAGTAATCCTTGTACCTTTGTTAATTTACACACTTAGGGAATCTTTGCATTTCAAATCCATCTTTCATTTGAAATTTAAATATATTTTATATTTATAAATCCTTATTATTATTATTTTATTTATTAATTCTATTACTTGAAAAAGATGTTTTCCTAACTTAAAATCAATTAAATGTTATTTTTAGAGTGTATGCAAGGTTATTATAACTTTCAACAACTTGTTGTTTGATAAAAAGCCGAAATCCAAAAAGCGGGATTCGGTCATGTTTCCAATTTCCCATCGAACTACCTATTTTGTAAACAAATTAAAAATGAATTTTCTATCACTGGACTATAAATTAGAAGAGAGTAACTTAATTATTAAACTATTAATCAAATATTTAAAATAGATTAAATATTCATAAATCAAAACAATAAAATTCTAGGTCGTTACACGTATCTCATTTACGTAAACATGTACACGACCCTTCAACAATAGTGGAACTGGCACACAACAAGCTGATTTGGAGGTTCAACCTAACCTAACCATCCTTAGACAGGCTATTCGTATCATCGCTCGAGATATAAAGTGATTGGGGACGAAGGTTGTGAACATTGTTAAGGTACAATGGAGTGAAGACAGTAGAGATAGTACTTGAGAAACCAAGGACTATATTAGGGATTCTTATCCCGAGTTGTTGTTAAAGTTGTTTGTATTTTGTTGTATTTTTTTAGTGTACTAACCGATCATGATGGAGTAACTTTCTTTGTACTTGTTTGTTGAATGATATCATTTGGTTCTTTTGATACTTGTGTTGTGTGATTAATTTTGAGGATGAAATTTCTTGTAAGGAGGGAAGGATATAACGACCCGTAATTTAATCACTTTGTATTTGAATATTTAATTTATTTTAAAACATTTAAACAGTTGATTTTATAACTCAAATAGACATAGTTTTAGTAATAACTAATGATGATAAAGTTGTTTTAAAATTTGGTTTGCAAAAATAAGTAGTTTGGAGAAAAATTGAAAATGTGATCAAGAATTGTTCTTCGTACTTTCGACTTCCTATCGACCGAAAGTTGTCGGAACGTGTTATGTACACTATTTTACATTTTTGCATACTCATATAGATAACACATGCCTTTGCTAATGAAGTAATTTGATTACAATTTAGTTTTAAATTATACTTAAGGAATAAAGTAAACTTAGACTTTTTGTTTGGATTAAAAAAATTAACAAAAATTTAAAAACCAAGACAAAGTAAATTTCAAAAGTAGGTGTGGTGATGGTGGAGTGTGGTATAGGGCATGCATGTGAAAGTAGGTAAGGGGAGGGGTAATGTATCATCATGATGCGGACGTTATTGTATACTTTGATTACTAAGGGAATTTTAGTAATTTTCCCCTATTCATTTTATATAAAAACAACGTTATTTTTTCACATTTTATTTTATTTCACTTTTTTCATTTTCAAACTTTTATCTTCTTCTTCACCAAGCTTCCCTCTTATTTTTATGGCTTCCCTAAAGTTTTTGAATTAAAAATATTTTCTTTTTCCACTTTGGAACCTTAAAATTTAGTTAAGAACACTTCGATTCTTCTCTACATCACTCCTTCACCAAAACAAGACCCAAATCTCGCATTTTTACCCAAGGCCGAGCCCCTTAGCACCATGGCCAAACCATAGTGACCTTCTTTAGGCCTTAAAGTCAAGTTTTTCCAAGCAAAAACTAGGATCATGTGTGGTTTGCGAAGTTTTGGTAGTTTGGTTAAAGTTCGTGTTGATTTAGGTGAGTAAAGCTCACTTTGAAAACCAAATTTTACATTTTATTATTTGTTGTAATAATCTTATTTAGTTACTTGTGGTGTTGAGTGTTTGTAACAATTATTGTTTGGTTTAGTTTCGCGCTTGGAAGCAGATGAAACATAGCTTCTTTGCAATGGACATGAAATGAAGTCAAAGTGTTGTAGCGAATAGATCGATACGACACATTTCGAAGAGCATATGAAAGATTTAACGAACGGAATTTTGTAGGGAGACCCTAAGGGGTTTCTCACCTATAATTGTTCACTTTCATGTTATGTAGTATGTAAAGATGAATATATATGACACGTAGGTTGTTTCCATGAAAGTGTCGTTATGGCGGCCATCGCTATACCGACACTTTGGAAGATCATTCCTTTTGGAATCTTGTATGTGTGATTTTGTGCTTGAGTTACAAAAAAAATATTTGGTTTTGTTTTGGCACTTTTAAAATGTTGTTTGAACCAAAGTTTGAAGCAATTCTGATTTACAAAACAAGTTTCGAAGTTATGGTCCATTTAGCGATAGTCGCTATGGATGAAATTCTGAGATATTTTATTTTTTGTAAAGTACAAAAGGTTAATTTGTAAGTTCTTTTCATATGGGTTAATAAAGATTTTATAAGTATTTGGAAGGAATTTGGATCTTTAAATATATTTTAAGTTATTATTTTAACTTAAAGTAAAGGTTATTTTAAGATTAATAATAAATTGTTTTTATTAATCATTTTAATAATGATGTTTAAAGTCAATTAATCATTTTAATAATGATGTTTAAAGTCAATATATCATTTAATAATAATGTTTAAAGTTAATTAATCATTTTAATAATGATGTTCAGAGTTAGTTAATCATTTTAATAATGATGTTTAAAGGTAATTAACTATATTAACAATGATGTTCAGAGTTAATTAATTATTTTAATAATAATGTTTAAGGTTAATTAATCATTTTAATAAGGCTATTAAAGGTTAATTAATCACTTTAATAACGACGTTTAAAGTTAATTAATAATTTTAGTAAAGCTGTTTGAAGTTAATATTTGTAATGTGAAAACCAAGCACAAGTTTTCTTTTAAAAGTTTAAAAGTTTGATTCGGTTATGAAAAGTATAAGAAACTAAATTTTCGTAAATGATATCGCTTATATGAAAAGGATTTGGTCATATTCTTAGCACTAAACGTCGAGGTATAGAAACTAGTTTCTATCTCGAAGGTTAAAAATGTCGTCAAGAAAAGACTTAGAGGTAACAATACCATAACTTGCCTGGCTTCATTTTCAACCGAGAGATGATACAAGTTTGAAATTGATAAGTAGCGGTAGAGACATGAGATTTAATTTCCATATACGGTCATTTTGATTATTCCCAATAGTTGATTTATTGACTATCGATTCCTCTATCTTCTTTGTGCGTCGTCAATTTAAGACAATTTGTTGCTCATTTGGGCATTGATATCCTTTTTCGAAAATAACTAAAACCAAAGTGCGAGTAGACGTCAAGTTATGTGGGGTTGCTCCCATTAGGATATATTCACATCTACTTTAGATTGGATTCGGGTGTATGCGCGTGGAGATGTGAAATACTCGGATACTCGGTAAGGTTGGCGAGGTCCGGCTTGTACCAAGAGAGTCACAAAGTAATTGACCCTTTAACGTATATTTTCTAGAGGTATACTTTCGTAAGGAGGTGCACCCTTCTAGTCATTGTTGGAATTTTCCCTTTCCTTATTTTTGATTCAAACCTCTAAATTAATTCTTTCTTAATCGCATAGGGAAGTGTCTTGTGTACTTCACATGTTTAATTATTTATGTCTATTTTTTATGTTTGGATGTTGTTCTTGTGAGAGGAAATCCGTTCCATGTTTTGCGATGTGGTCTCACATGTGGTTTATGTGTTCCATTAATATTTGGGGTTTATTCATATCAGACTTATTGTCTGACCCAAGTTGTTTGTTTTCCTTAAACTCTTGGATACTTATTTGCATTTGACTGGTCCAGGAGTGATAGGTTTCTTTAGGGCTCTTTTGAAGATGATGGATGAGCAGGAGGATCCTTATCTATCTGGTTATCTATTTCCATTTTTTGTTACTGTATGTATGTCATATCAGCAACGGTAAAGGCAGGTTGTTATAACTACCTAGACTAATGGTAGTACTTTTATTGTATCTCTTATATACATATATGTGTGTGTGTTAAGAAGTAATCTTATGTACTATTTTACTATTATATTATACTTAACCGTTCCATTGTGAGGTTTCTATTCTGTTCTTTTATTTTGTCCATGATGTGTCGCCTTCCAAATGCTTGGGCAATGTCATACGAATACCGTGGATGTATTAAGCATCGTTCCCAAGGGTAGGAAAGGTGGGTCATCACGCAATTGGTTTTTATTTATATTTGCTTCCTACACTTTCTTAAGAGGTCCCCATTTATTGTTGCACTTTTGGCGCAATACCCACTAAATTCCCAATTTAGTTCATTCCTTTAAACTCAATATAATACTTTACTGTTGCGCACCCTATGCATTCCCCACTTAAGTTCTTCTCTTAGATTATTATTTAATATACAATAATACTACGCCCCACACATCTTCTTGCTTCTCTTATTCTTCTTTTTAGCTTTCTAATACTACCCCGCTCAGGTCCTACTTATTTTTCTTTAACCGTTGATTACTACATCTCATGCAGGTCTTCTTACTTTTCTTTAATGAGTTAATATAGTGCCCCACACAGGTCTTATTCATTTCTCTTTAAGGTTTAATACCGCATCTCACATGGTTCCTATTCATTTTCATTAATAATTTAATACTACACTTCATGTAGTTGAATGCCTCACCTTCCCCAGGTGTGCATTCGTAAATGCCTTCCCTCACCTTCCTAAGGTGTGATGACGCGTAAATTAATCGCTTTGTATTTGAATATTTAAATCATTTTTAAATATTTAAATAATGGATTTTAATAACCAAATAAACATATATTAAACATTAATCAATGATATTAAAATCATTTTCAAATTTTGTTTACCAAAATAATTAGTTCAAATAAAAATATAAAATATAATCGACAATAGTTTCCCGAAAATTCGACTTTTTGGCATCGAAAAAGTCATCGAAAATGTTGTGCACATTTTATATCACTCATATACACATGCACATATGTCATGTGAAAAGATAATCAATGTGTTAAAGTTAGTAATCAAGCTTAGTTTAAATATAAAACTTGATTTGACATTAAATGCACAAAAATATATTATATAACTTTTGGGAAATTAATTGAATACCCTAACCATAACTTAAAAAAAGTACCTAAAGCATGGTGTAAGTGGACCGGGGGGTAACATGAGTACAAGGAGTGGTGGAGACGCATGGCTTTAATGTCGTGTGATAACATTTACATTATTTAAATGTTTAAGTTAAATTAAATTAATGCTCTACATTTTTGCCTACAAATACCACCACACGTACTCTTTTATCACTTTGCATCTTCACTTCCAATGTTCATTACCATAACTTCATGTTCATGAAATGATTCATGGCTTCTATACACTCAAAATCCTAAAAAAAAGCTTGAAAAGCTAGCCCTCCTTCATTTCTAAGCTCACTACATCCACTCCTCTTCAAACAGACGCCCCTCCACCTTAAAAACTCCAAGGCTGAGCCCATAGCCAGCCTAGGCTAAGCCACCTTACACCCCTCAAGCCCAACGACTTCATAAATCCAAGTCAAGTGCATATGAAAGCTTAGTTCTAGTGTTGTTCGAAGAGTTAGTGCAATTTTAATTCAAGTAGTAAGCGTTTTGGTGAGTGAAGCTTCCACCTTTGAACCACAAAGTTTAAACTATATTCATGCTTATATTTGTAGCTATTGAACGCTTATTGTATAGTTGCAATGATGGTTTGGTTGCTAATTAATTTGTTCCTTTGAAAATTAGTCGCTTCGGAAAGTTGGTAAGCGAATCTTAAGTTATATGAATATCTAGTAGTTAAACTAATTATATTGTAAATAAATGCTTGATATATGTTGTATTATTGTAAACCATCATGTATGTATGCTCATTCCCTTGCTATGTGATGTCTGGTTATATTGCAAATGACATAAACTTGGATTCTGAAGTGCCCGTATAGCAACAGTCCTCATATCGGCACTTTCGGAAAAATGACCTTTTATAAAAACTGTTTGGTTTCATTATCATGCTCGAAATTATT
Organism: Allium fistulosum; assembly: GCA_030737815.1. NCBI lineage: Eukaryota > Viridiplantae > Streptophyta > Magnoliopsida > Asparagales > Amaryllidaceae > Allium > Allium fistulosum. The sequence continues at coordinate 135,121,410 of CM060904.1, forward strand.
TTACAAATTAAGCAAGCTTTTAATTAATGATGTTTTCAAAAATAATTAATTATCTTAATAATTATTATTTTATTTAATTAATAAGGATTAAAGTTAACTAACTAACTTATTAACGATTGTTTTAAATTTAACTAATTTCTTAGTTAATGACGTTTTAAATCTAACTAATCATTTTATTTAATGATGTTTAAGGTTAATTAAACTTTTGATAATGATGGATTAAGATTTATTAATTTATTAATTAATGATGTTTTTAAAATTAATTAATCATTTTTAATTAATGACTTCTAAAGCTTTATAAATCTGTTTAACCTTAATTAATTTCCCTCAAACAAAGTTTTAAATAAATTAATCACTTTTAAATATGATATTTAATTATTATTTAATTTAATTAATTATATTATTAATTAATTGAATTAATGATGTTTTAAAGGAGATTTACCCTTTTAATTAAGGGTTATTGAAGTAAATTAATTGACTAATTAACAGAGTTTTAAAGTTAATTATCCAATGTAATAAGGATCTTTTAAGTGCTTAAATCCTTTTTAAACGATGTTTCAAAGTAAGTAAATGCTTATAATAAAGTGTTTTAAAGAAAATACTTGTAATGTGATGCCAAGTATAAATTCAGTTTTTAAAAGAAAAGTTTGAATTGTTCATGGAAATGAATTAATTTCTGTAAAGCGATTCACATGTATGGAAATGGTTTATTTTTATAATTAGCACTAAACATCGAAGAAGTATACTTATCGCTTTTACAAAAGAATAATAATCGTGAGACATGACTTTGACTTTACGCTACCTTGACCTATCTGGTATTATTGTTAACCAAGAAATAGTACAAGTTTGAATTCAATGAGTGATGATAAGTATACAAGATTTAATTTCCATATACGATCGTTTTATATTCTCAATAGTTGATTTCTTAACTATCGGTTACTTCTGCTTATTTATTATCATCATTCTAAGATAATTTGTTACTCCGTTGAGCTTTGTTATCCTTTGTTGGTAAATGACTGAACCCAAAGCGTGAAAGGACGTCCAATTATGTGAGGTTTCTCCCATCAGGGTATTTTCACATCTCATCTTAGATCAGATTCATTTACGGATTTGGATGTGAAGTTTTAGATACTCAGTAAAGTTTGGCAGGGTCCAGCTGGTACATATTCCAGAAGTGTCACGGAGTATATAGGCTTCTCAGAAGTATATTACTAGAGGTATACTTCAAGGGTGGTGCACCTTAATAGTCATTTGTTGGAGATTTTCCTTTTCTTATTTGATTCGAACCTTTAAATTTATTCCCTTAATTACATTTGGAATATTCAACCACTCTTTGTGATGTTTAATTATTTATCCATTCTTTATTTGGATGTTGATTTATGTGGGCGTAATACCGCTCCGTGTTCGGCAGCATGGTCTCACATGTTTGTGTTTAATTTCACACTTATTATTTAAAAGGTTTTACTCACACTAGACATATCGTCTGAGCTAAGTTGTTTATTTTCCCTAAATTCTCAAGTACTCATTTTATTTGAGTAGTCCGTAAGTAGCAGGTCTTTTGTGGGCTTTATGGGATCTTTTGAAGACAACATCCAAGCAAAAGGCTTTCTGTGACAACCCACCTCCTCTACCGTTAGGAGTTGACATTAATACATCCTCGGAGTTCATATGCCGCAAATCCAAGCATCGAAGAGGAAAATTATCATGGGTTAAAAGAAAATAAAGATAGAGGACAGAACAATAATAGAATCTCACATCGTATTTAACAAGTTGTTATCATTTTGGCAGTAGATATAATCACTCTCAAACTGAGACATCAGAGTCATGATAAGTACTAACATAGGTGGGATAGTTATAATGGCCTATCCTTATAAGTGTTGGTGGATACATATAAATTATACAAACATAGCGGAAAATGGTGGAAATAACAAAAAAGATCCAAATTTCTTCATGCTTCATGCTCCAAATTTCTCCTAATCAGCTGACTACTAGGCTGTTCGGAGGAAATTATGGCATGTAGAGTTTAAGGGGAAAGAAAAATAAACTCTGGGTTAGTCATGGGACTGGTGTGTGAAACTCAAAATACGCATTTTTGAAAACAAAAGGTATTTCATAAGACCACGCCCACACATAAATACAGATGAGGTTTTATCTTATGATAACCAAAAAATTTTTGAAGCAAAAATCATTTAATATTATTTTTAATGATATTATCTTGAAAGCATTTGCAAGTAAACTTATTAATCTTAACCGAAATTGTTACCATTATTAAATTCCGAATAAGTTAGGCTATATAAACAAAACTCTTACAAGGCTTGTTTAGAGAATGGATTTCCTTACAATGGTAGATAAGGGACTACCTTTCGTATAGTACATCTCTAGAGGAATGTACTGAGGACACACAAACAATCCTCTGCATCTGGAAAGATCGGTCTATCCTTATTTGGCACTCAAATATGGCCTGCATAGAAACCGAATATGACATCACCCCGGTCTTAACCGACCTATCTAGGATCCCATATCATATACCACATACTCGACATATAGAGAGTAATCTAGAAAGGTGATGATCATACCATAATGGTTGCAAACCACATAGCCTTGTAGCATACCTTATTTAAGCCATTACCTGGTGATTAGGCCAGAGGTAGCGGTTACCTTTCACAAAGCACATTCCACTTTGAATGCCACATTGCCATCCCATAGTCACACAACTTATTTCTTCAAACGTATAACTCCTGAGCTCCAACATCTCAAGAAAGGGTGTTAAGCTAAGAGAAGTCCGCATTCTCCGCCACCAAACAGTTAATACGTTTATAGAGATCAATTTATGTAACTAGAAATGCATTGTCAGACATTCATCCGTATAAGTTGTCCAGGAACAGGACAAATCAAAGGCACTCTCCTACCACATTCTATCGGGAATTACCCCTAGGATAAGTAGCGAGAAGTCCTTGCATCGAAGATCTTAAATGAAGAACTACTGCCACATAATATGATATGGGAAATTTCCCCTGAGGTTCAGTGACAAGTAGTCCTACATTCCACCTTTCGAAACATACCCAAGTCTTTACTTCGAATACATAAATTGGTTCGAAGTGGTCTTCGGATAGGAATTATCCAAATCCGATCATGGTTCCTTCAAACCAATCATCGATAAGAGAGGTCAAGTGAATAGGTGAATAATATTTAATTCATTCATTCCTTTTATCAAAAATATCTTTTAGAGATATATAACTTTAAAACATTTCTTTCTGGTATATACAAAATCATTACACCTATCTTATCAAATCCTTTGTTTACTTTAAACCCTTTTAAACTAGGAGTAATTCGAAATCATTTCATTTTTTCACTTAGGAAAATATTGATCCGCATAAACCAAATTCACTATCCCATCCATTAGGCCATCCGGATAGCCAGGGAGAGCATGAAACTGGTTTTCCAAACTCAAGCCTAGACAATGTCTCTCTAACACTCATAAGACGGTTGAGTTATTTGATCAACTCCAAATCATTTAACATTTAACCATTCCATAAATCCTTCAAATCATCTCTAAAATACTTTATTAATTATTTGAAAACATTTGTAAAATATTTGGAAAGAATGGTTGCGTTTAAAACTATATTTCAAAAGTTATAGAAAAGTGCTGTGGAAAAGTGCTACGGAAAGTGATTTTTAAGCTACATTGATCAAAACGACTTTTTATCATTTGAAAATTCATTTTTATAACTCAAATCACTTTTAAAAACATTTTCAAAGATTTTTAATTTTTATTTCATATTTTTAAATAATTTTAAAATATCATTTTCAAAGAAATCCTTTTATGGATTTTGAACTTCAAAACCGTAATTTTTCCAAAAACTTGTTTTACTCATATTTGAAAATCTACTTAACAAAATATTGATTTTCTTTCTTTGTTTGAAAACTATGGATATAATAGTTTATAAATATATCTCGAAGAATTCTGAGCTATATTCCATTCTTTATACATGTCTGGCTTTATTGCACGAACCACCGTTACGCGACGCGCCTATTTTTGACTCAATTTCGATTACCTTTCAAACTTCAACAAAACACTTTCATATGTTTATAAAAAAATTCAAACTCATTTTTAAACCTTATTAAAGAGGTTTAATATTCCATATACATCAATTCATTCAATATAGAAAAGTGAATTCCTTTATGCTTATCGACATGTATTACTGTGACTTGCATATATATTCAACATGCATACTAAACAACAATCATCAACACTCATATCCAAACATATATATATGATCCAAGAACATATATATATATATATATATATATTACTATTGTTTAGGAGTTTCTAACCTTGGGTTTAAACAATTAACTAAAAATCGACTATAGCCCCACTATTTGGGTTTTAAAGCTCACGCTAGGTGGGTCGGCCTAAGCTTGGGATGGCTTGAAGAGCTTACGCCCTATGGTAGAGGAATAGAAAGACTGGGCCTTCAATGGAGGAGGAGAAGGTCGTGAAAGATAGATATGAAATGTGGTGTTTTGGAATCGTTTTGAAGTGCTTAAGTGTATATAAGTATATATTATAATTTTATATTCTTTTTAAGAAATATTTTTGCATTATTTCCTTTAGATTGGAAGCCATGAAAGTGTGGAGAGTGAGCTTAGGAAATGAAGAGGACGATGAATGAAAATGAAGAAGATAGTGTAGGGTATTTATAGGGATGGAAGTGGAAGAAAATACCATGGATATTTTATGAAATACATCATCACTTGCATCACCACCCACTCCCCCTACCTCCCGTAGGTTCGGTCTCAAGTATCCCTCCATGTGCTTGCAATGATGCTTGTACTATGGTAGGCTGTTGGTTAGCTTAGGAAGTAAGGAAAAGAGAAATATCTTGGACATTTTATACATAGATGTTTTTTATATGATTATATGTGTGCATATATGAATGATCATGTACATGAGAATATATCTTCATGTATGCACATGTATATGTGCATATGTATCTCCACAATGTTGTACAACTTCTATGCGTTGTATCTTTATGAATCCCAATTTCGATTCCCGGTCATTTTTGAGTTAATATACTTGTATTTGTAAAAAATTTGAAAATAAATTTCTTATCGCTTTTAACTAATTAAAATGATCAAATTCATTTATAAAACCGTATAAATTAATATTAATAATTATTTGCAAAATTGTTATTATACCGATAAAGCGAAACGAATCTCTGTCTTATGATTTCAAATCAAATATATATTTATAAAATTAATGATAAATTATTACTCTATATGAGTTATCGAAATCATTATAATAATTATTAAATCATTTTAATATCAAATTAATTTAAATAAATAAATTTATTAAAGTGGTACATTTGTGGGTCGTTACACTTTCATCTTCTTAGTTATCCATTAGGCCGTATTATCTTGTTTGTGTAAGTTTATTTTATTTCAACATATCTAAAGGCATGATGTTATAACTGCCTAAGGTGTTTTTGTAGTACTTTGTATTACTCTGCTAACTCCCTGTTAAGGAGTAACCTGATGTACTATTGACTGTTATGGTTTATTTTACAGTCTAATTGTTAGGTTTCCTATTCTGTTCTTTACTTTTACGCCACGATGATTCACCTTTCCGATGCTTGAGCAACGACACATGAACATCGAGGATATGTTAAGTATCGTTCCTAGGTGTTAGAAAGTGGTTCATCATGGTTGGTATCGAAGCTCCGGTTAAGTGAACACCTTAGCCTGATTGGGTTACAACTCATTACAGATAGGGTGAGTCGAGCCCTAGAATGAGTTAATCTTGAGAGAGCATTTCCTTTTCTCCCATAAAAGTCTGGTTTGAATCTTTTATTGCAAATTCCCTTTTATCATCTTTGACCCTATCTTTGTATTCTAATAATACCTATCACTTATCCAAGCTATTGAAAATGAGTACAAGAAGAAGAAGAGGGAGGGGATCTGGAACCAGTATGGCTACAGATTGCAGAGCTCCTAGAAATGAGCCAGTTGTAGAGTCGGTAGTAGAAGCAGTGATGCAAGTTCAGCCGCCTTAGAATTCTACGACCTTATGTAAGAATTACACTACTTTAGGTGGTAAGCCTTTCTATAGAACTGAAGATATTTTAGGAGTTCAGAAATGGCTCCATTTTTGTGAAAGGATATTTAGGGATCTTCAGTTGGGAGATGCTAGAAACAGATTGTTGGCATCGCGTCAGCTTTAGAAAGCATCAATGGATTAGTGGGATTCAATCACAATGAATACACTAGAAGAAGATTTCTCTTAGGTGTGGTTTAAAGAGGTTTTTAAAGCTTAGTTTATCCCAGAGGTGGGAAGAACTAAGTTGTTCATAAGTTTTATGGATTTGAAACAGGGTGAGATAACAGTGGCGCGGTATGAGCATATGTTCAATGCATTATCCCGCTTTGGACCAGGATTGATTTATATGCAACTCAAAAAGAAAGAAAAGTTCGTGAAAGGAAGGCAACCAGAATTTCATCGGGAAATAACTAATCTTCTTAATGGTACCTTTACCAATCTAATCAGTATGGCTTTGAGGTTTGAAGCTCTTGATACTGAGCAAGGAATTCAGAAGGGGATGGTGCCAACAGTTAATTCCCAACCTTTATCGGTGATACCAATTGCTAGTAAGCCATTTTTCAAGCGTAAAGGGGAGAAGTGGTTGGGAAATAAGCTTGGACGTGGAACTCCAGCTTAGAATCAGCAATTAGACTTGACCAAGATCCTTTGTTATAAGTGCAATTAAATGGGCCACTTTACAAATCAGTGCCCAAACCTGACCACTCTGCTACAATTGCAACAAACATGGACATGTAAAGAACCGGTGCCCTTTTCCAAAGAGGAATCACAGGGACAAGCTTTTACTATTAAGAAAATACCATCTACTTTCACTACAAGAAAACTAGCTTTTAGTTGCATTTATTGGTAGCGTTTCAAGGCTTATGCAACCGTTGATCAAGTTAACACATAAAAATGAACAAATAAACGCGACCAATTGGTTCCCGCCAACAATTCATGAAAATTTTCCTAAAATTTTACGAGGCCGCTTCTTATCTCTTTTAAACACCTAAAAAATTTCCTCGTCGCTGAAACTCTTTGGCCGCTCCATATCTCCTACTCGTTTTAGTTTTCTAAATCACCCGCCTTAGTCATCACAAAATTCCCCATCTTCATCTTCAAAATCTTCCCCTTTGCCTTCAAATAAGAAGTAGGAAAAGGCCGTTGCGAATGATGCTTTCACTGATTGGGAGAAGGACTTCCTCGGTACTGATTTTGACGACCTATGTGCAAATCTTACGGTAAGCTTTGTTTTTGAATTCCTTTTGTTGATGTTATCAAATTTTGCTTTGGAAATGTTTGATTGTTTTTGCTGATAATCGAGATCTATCATACGTATTTCTTTAGCATCTTAAAAAAAAGGAAAAGAATCATGTTTTCTTTGAACAAATTGTCGAAATTCCATGCCAGTTTCATGTTTGTCCAAATTACGACAATAGATAAAGATCGAGCGTTGCTTCTCCTACAATGATAATTTCTCGCCTTCAGTTATTCTTATTTCAATTTCACTTGTTTGCTCCTCAAAAATAATTTTCACCTCAAAATCAATGCATTCAGTCATATGACAGCTAACTTGCAACTGCTTTCCTTCATAAAAAATTAGCCAGTCTCGTTCACGGATATGTGGAAAAGCTCGCTAAAGGAGATTTGAAGCAGATAGATGAAAGAATACTATGCAAATAACAAGAATATGGGAGATGTTGAGGAGAACCTCCTAAGTCCCAGCATATTTGGCCGATCTATTTACTCAGGTAAAATTTAGTTGGTTTAATTCTCTATTATTTCTATAGTTTCATTCAGTGTGATGGGTAAAAGGTTTTCCATTAAGATAAGTTCTCAAAAAAGAAAACTGGTGTTATTGCTCCCAAAAGATTTGTTCAGAGAGTTAAGAAAGAGGTCAATCGTATTATTTTCATTTTATTTATTTGTGTTTCCCTTAGTTTCAGAATTGCTAAGTGATCCTGCTCTAATTTTATCTCAATATTATCCATAGAAAATAGGATATTCCATCATCCTAGATTTGGCAGATGAATGTGAAGACAGTATATGTGTGATCAGTCTATACTTGTAAGTACCTTGGTCTACCTACCTACAAATTTCCAATTTGCCATTTTAACAGGGTATTATATATTTGCAAATGGATTCTTATCTACAGCATCATGGGCAGTATCAGTTTATAATGCATATCAAAGATCATGGGAGCCTTTCAATCCAATTCTTGGGGAGACCTATGAAAACTCGAAATTGAGGTATTTTTCTTGCTGAATAGGTAACTTTACTTTAGATTATCCAAATGCCTTATTTTTCCCTTTTTCTGATGAAAGAGTGATCCTGTAAAGGAGATCACTCGTTTTTATTAAAATGCGTTCCAGGAAAAATAGTCCATAAGTGTTTACAATGGTACATAAAAGAATAAAAACATCGGAGATCATCACATAGATGATCATGTGACATTTAAAACAATCATATTTTGTATAGATGCATTGATAATAAGAAGCAAAAGTAAAATGATGATTTGCTTTTGGCAGCATGCGAGTGACAGCCTAGAAAATGCAGATCAGTTGTTGCAAGGCAGTGAAAAAATGCATAGGGTATTATGCCAAGACAGTCAGGACAAAAGCGAATAGGTTTCAGTTTACGGTGATACATGTTGAGCACATCAGTTGGCAGTTTAAAATTTGATGAGGCTCAGGCCCATCCTTGGTTTGAAGGCATCGATTGGGATAGATTGTATCACATGGAGGCTGCATATATACCTGAAGTCGATCATGATTTAGATACATGGAATTTTGATAAATTTGATGAGGTATAGCCAAATATCTTTGTAGACATAACTCATATGATGCTAAATTGTTTTATGCAAGTTACGTAACAAAATTAGACTACTTTTCATTCAGAAAAATGTGCCGGTGAAGCATAGTCCACTGTATAAGGTATGTTATTTTAAACTTATTAAAATGTAAAATATCCATCACTTCTTTACGAAAGTTAGTTAAGTTTTTTCTTTCTTTCTTGTTTTCCTTTTTTATCATTTATTTTTTTTAACCCAAAAATTTAAGATTTGAAATATTTATGGTACCTGATTAGATCAGGAATGAAAATGGTTAGGAAAACCGAGTATGAACCTTTCATATCTGAAATAACTTTTATATTGAAATTTAAGGAGAAAACACATGTTAAGCGAATGGGTTCATGTCATTATTTACATGCAAGTAGACTAAACTTTCTTAGGTATATGGTACTCGAATTCTTTTATGAATAACCTTTATTTATAAAGTTTTAGATATTTGTTGCATTCAAAATGTTGGGACATGTCCATGTAAAAAAGTTCTTTGAAATTATTCTTATATTCGTGAATAGGAAATTGTGGAAAGTAGGAATGTGTGATTTTGTAAGTAGTGTATCGATAGGTGTTTTTATTTTAAAATTTATAATCTGTTTCCACTTTGATTTCTGGTATTCAAAGTTGTAAGAATAAGTATATTGTCATGATACATTTAGTTCACCCATAATATATTAAATATGCTTATTTGAACTCAGTGCTCAACGTTGAGTTTAACTCAGTGACAGCCCTGAGTTTAACTCAATGACAGCCCTGAGTTTAACTTAGTTCCAATATACGCCAGTTTTAAAGTATGTGCAAGGGTTGAAAAATAGATCGGTCTGGTAATATCAGATACATAAAGGTAGTGGATATGTCAGGCTTTGGAAAATATGAGTTTTAAATATATAAGTTATATATATATAAAGTCCTAAAGTATACGTGGTTTTGAATATATGCCACCTTCGTATATATCAGGTTTTGAATCACATAAAAGGGCTTCCAGTACACATGTACCATGCCTTGTAGTACAAAACCACATGGTCATTGTAACATATTACTATTAAAATAGAGGAATAGGCTCCCAGCCATTTGTTAAACGTCATTCTACCTTCTTTCCAATTCATAGTTTTACCTTCATGATATGCTCTCCAGCCATTAGACTTTGGAACTTGGAAATTAGAGACTCTAATGGACATATTGGCACTAATCAGCAGTATAAATTTAAACTGGAAGACCATGAACAATGATTCTTAAGCATATCATAACTTGTATCTATATTCTATTTTTATTATTTGGAACTTGATTGATCCAAACATGAAGTTAATCAAATTATTCACTTATGACGCTGATACTCTTGCAAAAAACAGTTATCAATTAGGTAACTGAGTATCCAAAACAAATGCATTGATCTTGTGGTCATTATTTCACATCTTATTGACACTACTATATCTTTTGCAGAGTTCATTTCTCTATGATGCTGAACTAAGTAGTGTATGTACTCTGTAGTCTATTGCTGCATAACGTACACAATATACTAGGACAATGAGGGATGGTCTTCAAGCTGAACGAGGTAGGTAGTCATATCCACTATTTTTGTTCTTTCTATATGTTCATCTTTGGCCAAAAAAACATTTGTGCTGCAACAGTTGGCTGCTTTTTCCTGTATGTTTGTCAGGTTTTTAAAAAATAGAAACATGGGAACTAAATTGGAAGGTTCGAGTAGAATCTGGTTCTTTTAGGAAAGGTAAGTTTTGTCCAAATTTCTTATAAGTAAAACTATTATTCTGAGTTGTAGAAAAAAAGTGTATAACTTTGATAATTTATATGACATCATTTATAGTAGGATATACTTGTATAATGTTGTAGATGTTTGATCCCATATTTGAAGTTCTACGAGTTAACGTAATTGTTTGACTATCTATTGTGCTTTCACTTGTGTAGGCATCGGACTTTTGAAGAGAGCAAATTTGGACTTGATGATGCTAGCTTTCACTTGTGTATGCAACAAAGAATTATGGGTAATCAATCGTTTTGTTAGCACTAGTTAGATATAACATTTATTAGTATCCGATGTTGTGAGTTTGTATACAAATGGTTATTGTATGTGAGTTATGTCATTTTGTCGAAAAACTATTGTATTGGAATGGTTATGGATATTTTATTTGATTATATGGTTAATGTGTTTTTTAACTTATTTGAATATGATGATTATGTGAGTGATTGTTGATTGATATAATAGAACCAAAATAGACCATTAACAGGAAATAATAGCATGAAAAATTGGTGTAAAATAATAAACAACTTTTAGTAGCGTTTCAAAAACGCTACCGAAATATATATAGTGGCGTTGAGTAAATGCAACCGTAAAACAGGGGCAAAGTTGGAAATTCTATTAGTAGCGCCAAAAATCTTTTGGTGGCATTTTTTAAACGCTACAAAAAGATTTATGGTGGCGTTTGAAAAACGCTGCCAAAAATTTATTTATAGTGGCGTTAAAATAAATGCAACAAAAAATCATGGATTTTTAGTGGCATGTTTTCTCGTAACGATTATCGGAACGCCACCAAAAGTTTTTGTAGCGTTTTTTGAGCGCCATAAAAAATAAAATTTCTTGTAGTGTTTTACGGAATCGAAAGGAAAGCGAGTGTTGCAAGGTACACTATCCATTTCTGATATTCTAGTTAGAGTTGTTATTTGATACCAGTGCATCCTACAGTTTTATCTCATATGACCTAATAAACCGGTTGAATCTTAAATAGGTTACTCTTCGTAATTATCTTTGTGTGTCGAACCTTATTGGTGGTCCGACAAATCTTGATACTATGTGTTTGAAAGTACCTATTTTTTATCGAGATTGGCACTTTCATTCGACTTATTCATTTTTGGATTCATGGGTCTTGGGTTACTTTTGGGAATGGATTGGTTATCTAAGTTCAATGTCATCCTAGATTGTAATAGAAGAATCATTATGATAAAAGATGCGGCAGGTAGAAACAATAATATCTATTGCGGAGAGCCTAATAAGTTGATAAGCAGTTTCCTTTATTCCCTCAAAGTAAAAATAGGAGATAGGAATATAACAATTATTTGGGACTCAAGGATATTTGTAAAGAAGTGCCAGGTTTGGCTCCTCATCGGAAAGTAGAGTTTCACATCGATTTGATCCCAAACTAGACCGATTGTTCAACCTTCTTGAAGCTTGGTTCCAAAGGAAAGAAGAGAGTTAGAAAAGCAGATGTTTGATTTGTTGTAGAAGGGTTTGATTAGACGCAACATATCGAGTCGGGGATCGCCAATAGTTTTCGTTACCAAGGCGGATGGTTCTTTTAAATTGTGCATAGATAACCGAAGTTAAATAAGAGCATTATCAAGAATAAGCTTTATTTACCTAGGATTGATGGCATGTTTGACCAGCTCCACGGAGCTCAGATATTTTATCAATTGGATCTTGCAACAGGTTTTTACCAATTAAGAGTAGCAGAAGAGAGTGTACACTTAATAGCCTTCTGTACCCCTGATAGTTTTTATGAGTAGTTAGTCGTGTCGTTGGGATTGACTAACACACTTGTTTATTTTGTAGATTTGATGAATAGAGTGTTTCGAGATTTTTTTTAAAAGTTTGCCCTAGTCTTCATTGATGACATCCTTTTTTATTCTAAAATGGAGGAAGAGCATAAGTACCATCTTCAAGTTGTTCTAAGTACTTTAAGAAGTCATGTTTTAAAAGCAAAGTTTTCTAAGTGCCATTTTTGGAAATCCGAAATTAGATTTCTAGGGCATATATTTTTAGGAGAAGGCATATGTGGACCTAGCTAAGGTAGTTGCAGTTCAAGATTGGAAGAAACCAAAAATTACGACTAATGTTAGAAGTTTGTTGAAGATGGAACTATCTCTAGTTTTCAGATAGACTTTCGAGGCATTTTAAGAATGAATGGATAGATTTGCGTACCATATGTTAATGGAATTAGACAAGATGTGATGAGAGAGTGCCATCTATTAAGGTTATCTATCCACCCAGGGGTGATTAAAATGTTTCAGAATATGAAGAAGACCTTTCGGTGGAAAGGGATGGAGAGAGACATTTTGATCTTCGTGAGCTGTTGTGCAAACTGCCAAAAGGTCAATAGTGGCCAGCAGAAGATTGTTGGGTTGCTCCAACCATTGGAGATACCGAATTGGAAGTGGGAGCAAGTATCCATGGATTTATCGATGGGTTGCCCAGAACAAGAAGAGGCAAATAAGGCATTTGGGTAATTGTAGAACGATAACGAAGAGTGCCCACTTTATTCCGGTGAAGTCAACAAGAACTACAGCTTCTTTAGCATGGATTTATTTGAGGGAGATCATTCGACTGCATGGAATTCTAGTAAGTATAGTCAATGATCCGGATCCCATCTACACCAGTCAATTTTAAGGCATATTCCAAGTCGCTTTAGGGACAGAGTTGAATTTGAGCATAGCCTATCACTCATAGGCAGATGGGCAAACCTAAAGGGTGAACCAGATTTTGGACGATCTCCTGAGAGCATGTATTTTAGATTTTGGAGGTTCTTGGGAAGATCGTCTACATTTGGTAGAGTTCTCTTATAACAACAGTTACCAAGCTAGCATTGGCATGGCACCCTATGAGGCATTGTATGGACGACCATGTAAATCACTTTATGTTGGGTAGAGACAGTACACCGTTTAGTTGTTGGACCAAAGATGATTCGAGAAGCATCAGAGGAAGTGGCTATGATCAAGGAAAGGATGAAAGAAGCCAAGGATCGATAGAAAAGTTATGTAGATCAATGAAGAAGGGAGTTAGTGTTTGTGGTTGGGGATTTGGTATTTCTGAAAGTTTCTCCGATCAAAGGAGTTGTACGATTCAAAAGGGAAGGAAGCTAGCACCTAGATACATTGGACCATTTAGAATCCTTAAGAGAATTGGGTCGTCGGCTTATAGAATAGAATTGGCTAAAAAAATTGTATGAAGTTCATAATGTCTTTCATTTATCTCATCTGATAAAGCATGTTCAAGATTCGTCACTGACTGTAGAGACGTCTGTTCGGGAAGATATGGAAATAGAACCAAGTTTGACAATAATCCGACATATAGTTCATATTGTAGATTGGGATGAAAGGAGATTGAAGAACAAGGTAGTGAAGCTTGTGAAGGTTCGGTGGAGTGATGATCCCCGCGATTGTACTTGGGAGACTGAGGATCATATTAGGGAAACTTACCCTGATGTAATGTCAAGTAAGTTGTTTGTTGTTTGAATGCATTATGTATGTTCTTGTATGATATAGTTGCTTTGCATTGTTATATGAATTTATAGGTATAATACATGCCTTTTGGATTGTATTTTGTGTATTAATTTCGAGAACGAAATTCTCCTAAGGAGGGAGAGTGTAATGACTCGTAAATTAATTGCTTTGTATTTGAATATTTAAATCATTTTTAAATATTAAAATAATGGATTTTAATAACCAAATAAACATATTTTAAACATTAATTAATGAAATTAAAATCATTTTAAAAAAAAATTTACCAAAATAATTTGTCCAAATAATAATAGAAAATGTGACCCAAAAATATTTTTCCGAAAATTTGATTTTTCGGCATCGAAAAGGCTGTCGAAGACATTGTACACATTTTGTATCACTCATATACACATGCACACACATGCACATATGTCATGTGATTAAGATAATCAATCTGTTAAGGTTAATAATCAAGCTTTGTTTAAATATAAAAATTGATTTGACATTAAATGCACAAAAATACATTAGATAACCTTAGGAAATTAATTAAATATCCTAATCATAGCCTAAATAAGTACAAGCATGGTGTAGGTAGACCTAGGGGGTTAACATGTGTACCAGAAGTGGTGAGAGACTGCCTTCCATGTTGCATGATAACATTTATAATATTTAAATGTTTAAGTTAAATTAAATTAATACTGCACTTCTTTGCCAATAAATACCACCACACATACTCTTTTCTTCATTTTAAAGTTCATTACCATAACCACATGTTCATGAAATGATCCATGGCTTCCATATACTCAAAATAAGCTTGAAAAGCTGACCTCCTTCGCATCTAAGCTCACTACATCCACTCCTCTTCAAACAAGCACCCTCCCACCTTAAAAACTCCAAAGCCGAGCCCATACCTAGCCTAGGCCAAGCCACCTTTCACCCTTCAAGCCCACATGAGTTCATAAATCCAAGTCAAGTGCATAGGATAGCTTAGTTCTAGTGTTGTTCGAAGAGTTGGTGCAATTTCAATTCAAGTAGTAAGCATTTTGGTGAGTGAAGCTTCCACCTTTGAACCGTAAATTTAAACTATATTCATGCTCATATTTGTAGCTATTGAATGCTTATTGTATAGCTGTAATGATGATTTGGTTCTTGGATTGGTTTTTTATATTTGAAAATTAGTCCTTCGGAAAATTAGTAAGTGAATCTTAAGTTATACGAAAGTCTAGTAGTTAAACTAATTCCGTTGTAAATAAATGCTTGATATATGTTGTGTTATTGTAAATCATCATGTATGCATGCTCATTCCCATGCTATAGGACGTTTAGTTGTATTGCAATTGACGTGAACTTCGATTCTGAACTGCCCGTATAGTGATAATCACTATATCGGCACTTTCGAAAACTCACCTTCTATCAAAACAATTTAGTTTCATTATCGTGCTTGAAATTATTTTACAAGTTAAGGAAGTTTATAACTAATGATGTTTTCAAAAATAATTAATTATTTTAATAATTATTATTTAATTTAACTAATTATTAAATTAATAAGGATTAAAGTTAACTAATTTACCTATTAACGATGTGTTTTAAATTTTACCAATTTCTTAGTTAATGATGTTATAAATCTAACTAATCATTTTATTTACTGATCCTTAAGGTTAATTAATATTTTGATAACGATGGATTAAGATTTATTAATTTATTAATTAATGGTAATTTTAAATTAATTAATCCTTCCTAATTAATGATTTTAAAGGTTAACAAATCCGTTTAACCTTAATTAATCTTTCCTTAAATAAAGTTTTAAATAAATTAATCACTTTTAAATAATGATATTTAATTATTATTTTATTGATTATATTATTAATTAATTGAATTAATGATGTTTTAAAGGAGATTACCCTTTTAATTAAGGGTTATTGAAGTACATTAATTGACTATTTAACAAAGCTTTAAGTTAATTAATCAATGTAAAGGATAATTTAAGTTGTTAAATCCTTTTTTAATGGTGTTTCAAAGTTAGTAAACTCTTGTAACAAAGTGTTTTACAGCTAATACTCGTAATGTGAAGCTAAGTACGAATTCAAATATTTAAAAGTTTGAATTGTTCATGGAAATGAATTAATTTCCGCAAAGCGATTCACATGTATGGAAATGATTTATTTGTATAGTTAGCACTAAACATCGAAGAAGTAGACTTGTCACTATTTCGAAAGTTAGGAATAATTGTGAGACATGACTTTGAGGTAACACTACCTTGACTATTCCAGTATTCTTATTAACTAAGAAATAGTGCAGGTTTGAATTCAATGAGTGGTGATAAGTATACAAGACTTAATTTCCATGTACAATCATTTTATATCCATGGTAGTTAGTTTCCCAGCTATCGGTTACTTTGGCTTCTTTATTATCGTCATTCTAAGATGATGTGTTGCTACGTTGAGCTTGTTATCCTTTATCGGTAAATGACTGAATCCAAAGTGCGAAAGGACGTCCAGCTATGTGTGGTTGCTCCCATTATGGTATTTTCACATCTCATCTAGATCAGATTCATCTGCGCATTCAGATGTGAAGTATTCGGATACTCGATAAGGTTTGGCGGGGTCTGGCTGGTACATTTTCGAGAAGTGTCACAGATTATATGAGCATCTCAGAAGTATATTATTAGAGGTATACTTCAGGGGTGGTGCACCTTCCTAGTCATTTGTTGGAGATTTTCCTTTTCTTATCAAATTCGAACCTTCAAATTTATTCCCTTATTTGCATTGGAAAGAATCAACCACTCTTTGTGATGTTTAATTATTCATTCATTCTTTACATTTGGATATTGATTTATGTGGGAATAAACTTGTTCCGTGTTCAGCGGCATGGTCTCACATGTTTGTGTTTAATTTCACACTTATTGTTTAATAAATTTATTCATACCAAACTTATCATTTGACCCGAGTTGTTTGTTTTCCTAAACTCTCGGGTACTCATTTTATTTGAGAAGTCCGAGAGTAGCGGGTCTTTTGTAGGCTCTTTTAAAGACGGTATCCGAGCATGAGGCTTTCATCTTCTTAGTTATGCATTCTTTTGTATTATCTTATTTGTGTAAGTGTACTTTGTTTCAGCATATGTGAAGGCAGGATGTTATAAATGCCTAAGGTGTTTTTGTAGTACTTTGTGCAACTCTAATAACTCCCTATTAAGAAGTAACATGATGTACTACTGACTGTTATAGTTTATTTTACAATCTCGTTGTGAGGTTTTCTATTCTGTTCTTTATTTTTACCCCACGACGATTTCATCTTTCCGATGCTTGGGCAACGGCGCGTGAACACCGAGGATGTGTTAAGTGAAATTCCTAGGGGTTATAAAGGTGGGTCATCACACAAGGTGTGCATTCACTTTATATATTTGTTTAAATCATGGGATTTCCCTTCAGTCTTTGGAAGTTGAATGACTAACCTCACCCTACAAAGGTATGCATTCGAGTGAGTTTCCCTGGCCGACTTCAATAGCCCTTCCAACCTTATTTCTAGCACAGAATCCCTTCCCCGTACTGACTTGGCCTCTCTCTAAGTCCCACCAATTTAGCTTTTATTAGCTTACTTTTACTAATTTTCTTGGCGCGGTATATTTTACTAATTTTCTTGGCACAGTACCACCCAGCCCCAATGCTGAGTGTTTCCCATTTTCTTGCTAAGTGTTTCCTTCCAAATTTTTACACAGCATGACCCCTTAATACCGTGTACAATACTTACTTATAACTATAGAACCATCGCCCCAACACCGTTTTTAGACAAACCCTGACGTCTTTGACAATTTTTTTGCACATGTCGTTATTTTATTTGTCCTTATTTTACTTACTGTTATTTTATTGTCGTTTTTCTTTCTTTTCAGCACAGTTTGATCTGGATTCTCTTTTCCCTAAACAATTAACATATTTTTCCATATAAATTTATTTTTGTGCGCCCCCGTAGTTCCCCACTTGCCCCAGCGCAGTTCTTAGCCTTTTTTGCTTATTATCCTTGTAGAAAATTCTAATAAAATCCCAGAAATTTTTTGAACACTTGTTCTAACATATTTAATCTTTATTCTAACTTTTAAGGGTATTATCCTTACTTATTTTATAGTTGTGCACCTTCTATAAGTCATGTAAAATCATGTAAGCTTAAGAAACTTTATAATCTAAAAATCCATCTCTAAAACCAAGATTGGAACATGATCTAAAATTTTCATTAACTTTCGAAATCATTAAAGTAGGGGAAACGCATCTAAATATTCCATGTTTATCTATTCTTCACCAAAACATTCATTAAGCCTTTATATTTTTTTAATAAAAATCCGTATGAACCCCTTCATACTTGAAAACATAAAAATCTGGACCGAAACCAAAAATTAGAGATTGGAATAGATAGGTTAAGTATTACTCACCTAGGTCTTTTAAGATGTCTAGATTCAGTATCCTTAGTCCCTCATCTGCTTGCATATTCTTTATCTTCTTCCTATTTGTCTTTGCTAAATCACCACCACTAAAGTTCTTACTTAGCGTTTTATTTTAGGTAGGATGAAAATGAATGAATAGAAAATAGTAATGTTTATTATCCCACAGTAATTTGGGCTTGGACCGCCCTAGCCTTTTAATTTGTTTATTGGATTTATTTAAATTTAGGTTCATTACACAACCTGCACCTTAGTGGGTCGAATTTCGGCTAAATCAAAATCCAAGTCCATTATGGTATAGATCATTGTTTTTGATAACATGTAATAAACACAAACATATCAGAGAGTGATTAATATAAACTCATAGCAGAATTGAAAAATATAATAGAACATATGCATCGACTAAGGCTATTACCTTGGAATATCATTACTTGGATATTTAATTGTCTTGTTTGTGTCGAGCATGAAAGAGAAAACTTCACTATCTGCAGTTCCCGTATTGCTCTAATTTACAGTCCTTCTAAACCTAACATGTGAATTATTATGAGAAGAGGGGTCAGAACAACGTTCTGGTGATTGAAGATTTCATAATTTACCCATCCTATTAATTATGCTGATTGATTGGCATTTAAATGTAATGTCTTTTATTTACGGCTAGTTCGTTAAATCCTATGTATGTATATGATAAGCCTAAGTTAAAATTCTCTAACGTATCTCTCTATATATATATCTGTATTCATATTTATTTAAACATTTCACTACCTATAAAGCTCAGCCACTTAATACTCCAAATCCTCGAAGCGGGCCCTCACAACATAACTGCTAGTCAATTCGTCCAAGCTATATAAACCATTGAGGCCTAAATAAAAAGTTATAATATAATTGTCATATTACTAACACATCTTAACTCTACAACTTGTCATCAATTGTAGGACAAAAGTAATTCCCAGTCCTAGCCAACAACTGTCAATCATATCTTAATAATGTAAGAGATAGTACCCAAGCCACTTAATTATTTTTCAATAGTAACCCGGCAGACTCTGACCATTTAATACCAACATTTTATGCAAGTCCCAATTATTTACTATCTATCCTAAGCAAACTCCTCTCCAATACTATTTAGCTGACATCGCATGAAATCTCATCAGACCACTTAATATTTCTTTATAAGGAAGGCAGACCCTATAATAACTACTTAATACCTCAAACTCGAAGCGGTCCTCTGGAGATATAACTACCCGTAAGTATATCACTTTAAACAAATGTTCATTTAGCTTTGTCGATGTAACAACATTTTTAAAATAATTATTGTTATTAACTTATATGGTTTTATAAATAAAACATGATCATTTTAATTAGTTAAGAATGATAAGAAAATTTATTTCCAAAATTTGTTTACAAAAATATGCATATTAACTAAAAAGAGAAAATATGATCGAAGATCGGGATTGGGGTTTGTAACGATACAACATGTGAAAGTTGTGCAAGTTGTAGAGATATGTAACATACACATGCACATGTGCATATACGAGAATATGCACATAAACATATAAATACAAATATAATTAGGTATAAATGTATAATATAAAATATATTTTTTATGTTTTCATACTCCTTAAGTATACCAAAGTCAACATATTCATACCTTGAAATGATGGAAGTTATGGGCACAGGAGGGGAAGCTTTTCCTGTGCATGGGGGGAGGTGGTGATGATGAAGGTGCATGTAATGGTGATGCAAAAGATGATCTGTGCATATATATTTTTACTTTCTTCTTTTCCTATAAATACCCTACACTCTTCTCTTCATTTTCATTATTTCCTTCTTTGTATTTCTAAGCTTTGTCCTCCGATTTAATGGCTTCTACCCTAAGAGAAATTATGGCAAATTTTATTTCAAAAAGAATTAGATTTATAATATATAGTTATATACTTAAATACCTCAAAACAATCCCAAAACTCAACCTTTTCTCCTTGTTCTTCAAGGCCTCCATCCCATTTTATTAAAGGCAAAGCCACTTCCTTTCTCCACCCTAGGCCGTGAGCTCTCTAAGCCACCCTAAGATTTGGTCAAGGAACCTAGGAGCTAAAGTCCGAAGAATAGTGAGCTTTGGAAATCAAATAGCGAAGCTATAGCGAAATTTTAGTTAATCGATTAAAACTCAAGGTGAGAACTCCTAAAAATATAGTATTATATGCTATTGGATGTTATATATTTTTGTTTATGATTGATGATGATGGTTGTTTAATATGAATGTTGAATATATATGCAAGTCACGGATATACACGTCGATAAGCACAAAGGAAATCATTTTCCTCTATATTAATGAATTGGCATATATGGAACGTTAAGCCTCTTTAAAAATATATTAAAATGATTTTGAAATGTTTTATAAACATCGAAAAGTGTTTTGGTGAAGTTTGAATGAGAATTGAAAAATTAGTCAAAAATAGGTGCGTCGCATAATGGCAGTTCGCGATTTCGTGCCATAAAAGTCAAAACGAGTGTATGGAATGAAATATATCTCAAAAAATTTCCAAACTATTATATCCAAATCTTTTCAACAAAGAAAGAAAATAGAGAGTTCGATAAGTAGATTTTGAAATATGAGTAAAACAAGTTTTTGGAAAAATCACGGGATCGCAGTTCGAAATCCAAAACTGGATTTCTTTGTAAATAATATTTTAAAATTGTTTAAAAATGTGGAATAAATCTTATAAATCATTTAAAATGCTTAAAAATGAATTGAGTTATAAAAATTAATTTCTAAATAATAAAAGTCATTTCGATCAATATAGTTTAAAAAGCACTTTTCCGCCGCACTTTTCTATAACTGTTGAAATTGTGAGAAATGCGGATTACGGATCTTAAGGCTAGAATTAACACTATAGGGGGGGTTAATAGTGTTTTAAGGAATTACTAATTCTTTTTGAGTTTATATTAATTTGAACACAAATGTATGCAATATTCAGACACAGATATGATCACAGAATCAAACACAGATGCAGATATAAAGTAAAAGCAATAAAGGAAAGAACACACCGGATTTTATACTGGTTCGGAGTTACCCTACATCCAGTCCCGCAACACAAGTATGGATTTCCTTTCAAAATCAATTTTTACAATTACACCCTCGATTTCAAGGCCACGAGGTACACCGCTCCAGATTCACAATCCTCTGGGTAGAGATACTTGATTTTACGGACAACAAGTTCACCCGATTGATTTTCCCAGCTACAATCACACCTTTTTCTCGCTCGATTGATTACAAAGAAACCTATAACTCTGAATAGCACTGGGATCTTGTTGAGATAGTGATAGAGAATCAAACCAGAGATGATCTAGTTAGATTCAATGGTGATTTCGGCAGAGTAATGGTAAAAATGTATATAAAGAAATGTGGAAGAAGAAGAGGAGTGAAATCAGAGAAAATATGAATGTAAATTCATTTAAAACATCCCCTATTTATAGTAGAACAACAGCCATGTCCATTCGTGAAAGGATATGACGAATAGAAACTTCCTTTGAAATTCAAACTTTTGAAATAAACTCTCACCTTGTCAACAAGGGGTCCTTGGGGTTGTCGACAAGCCTAAGTTATTTTTGGTAATTTGTTTTTCTTTGAAAATAACTTTTATCTTGTATTAAAACTATTTTAAACTTTATAAATATACTTAACTATAGTTAAAATACATAAATAAGTATAGAGAATAATAGTTTGGTATATATAAAAATTTACTGTAATTTTATATTTAAATCTAAGTATAAATATTAAAAGTTAAATATATTATAATTAAAAGATAGTTTAAAACCAAGGATAATTTGATATTGAAAATAAGATTATTTTGAGGCTAAAATTATTTTAAAACCAGGATAGATGTTTTTGATTTAAAAAGGAAGATTTTGAAATCATTTTGAAAACAAGATATAATTTTGTAAAACATTTGAATAAAAGTTGGTGGATACAAAACAATGTTCCACTAGATTTTTCGTAGGTTCCATCCTACTTAGGGTTCCATCCCTTTAACGGGCTCGAAGTGGATTCCATTCCATGAATAAAATGGATTTTAAGATGTCAGTGCTTTTCTAGGAGTTTTAACAAAATTCCTAACTAAAATATCTTGTACTATTAAAATCTTGAACTCTTGATAACTTGATTTCTTGATACTCATGAGTCTTCAATCTTGATATCTTTTGTCTTTAAATTCATCAGTCTTGTATCTCTATACTGTACAGTCTTCATTCTTTGGTACCTACATATATATCTTGTATATACATATATATCTAAACAATAATGTTAGTGATGCAGCCCAGAATAGTGGAGAGATAGGTCGCAAGCGACCTAACCAATTATTGAGTCGTTCACGACCTAACGAAATTTTAGGTCGCTCATGACCTAGTGAAGGTCGCTCACGACCTAGTAAAGGTGAGGCAGTGAAACCGGATGCAGAAGCAAGCCATAGGTCGCTAACGAGTCTACGACCTAACTCAAGCAGTCTACGACCTAACGAATTAAAGAAAAAGTCACTGGAACGACCTAACATGCTGATAAGCCGTATGCGAGCTATCGAGCTGAAGGGAAAAGTGCTACGACCTAAAAGAAAACGACCTATGATAGGTCGCAGGAAAATGGAACGACCTAAGTTAGGTCGCGAGAAGATGAGGAGAGATAGGTCGCTCGCTATAAGTCGCGAGGCCTTAAGTCGCAAGGACTTAGGCCGTGAAGACTTAGGTCGCGAGTCCTTAGGTCGCAAAGACTTAGGTCGCGCAGTTTTTCAGAAGCCACTTCTGTAGGTCGCTGATACGAATGCCGTCCATTCTTAAGTCGCTTGCTCCAGATGCCGTTCATTTTAGGTCGTAAGTCGTGTATCATGATGGCTTGTAATATGTTGTGTTGTAAATATTGTAAGTCGCGTGTTGTTGTAACTTGTATTTGCTTATGTTGTAATGTTTTTAGGTCGTAGGTCGCCTGGGTTTTAGGTCGCACTATTTTAGGTCGTAGACCGTTCACGACCTAAGAGTTGTGTTGAAATTTTGATTCTGTTTTGGCGTGTGAGTTGTAGCCTATAAATAGGCATGTGTGGTCATTTGTAATGGTTGTTGATTTTTGAATAAAATTCTTGTTTGTTAGCTTTGTGCTTTCAATTAAAATCGGTAGTTGATTGTATCTCCTATCTCCACCTTCGACATTCGAGTGCGCTCGAATCTTCGATCGTTGAAGCCAATTCGCGGAATCAAGTGCGCTTGATCAATGCTCGAAGAATTGTAGATCTCTTCACGGTATCGTGCGCGATCAACGTGTCAGAGATAGCTAGAATTCGGCATCTTCGGATCAACGAATTTGGGCATTTCAGTATTTCTCAATCCACCGATTGCTACGTTCATCGATCTATCTTGTTTTGTTTAATCCGCTGCATCAGTTTGGTATCAGAGCTAGTTTTAGCCAATCATAGCTAAATCGAGTCTTGGAGCCAATTCTTTGAAGAAGTTTGAAGAGATCAAGTCGAACCGAGCTATATCATTCACGGCCGAGAGCTTGTTGTTCATCGTGTTCATCACAAATTGCAACGAGGTTGGAGTTGTCGATCCATATCATTTTGGATCTAAGTTCGAAAGGTGTTTGAATTTGGGTGGAGGTTTTGCGCGCCAAGTTTGAAGTAGAGCCGAGCTAACGAAATTAGGCCATACATCATTTGGTATATTTTCGAGCATTGAAGTATTTGTGCAATTTCAAATCATGCCACCAAGGAGAGCTAATCGACATCAAAACATTGAAGCATTATATCGAAGAGAAGAAGCTGATGAGATGGAGCAAAGAATTAATGAGAAATTTAGTGAAAAGCTTAATGAAGGAATTAGTCATTTGGAGAAGATGATGTTGGAAATGAATCAGAATCAGAGAAGGGTTTCACCAGAATCTAACCATGGGAGAAGTAGAGTTTCACCACAATCCAACCGAGAGAGAAGTATTGATAATGATCATAGAAGGGCGAGTCGAGACAGTTATAGAAATACTAATGATCGAGAACGTGATCGGAGGAATGCTAGTAGAAGGGATGATGGTGGTAGACGTGATGGTAGTAGAGATGTTGGTGGTCAGGATTGACGTCGATATACATCTGATTTTGAAGAGGAGTTTGATGGAGGTAGTGTTCATGGGTGAGGCCAAGGAAGAAATCAATCGGAGTATGATCATAAGTGGGAGTCTGGGATGAAGACTGAAATACCGGAGTTCAAGGGTGGTATGCAAGCTGAGGAGTTTTTGGACTGGTTGTCTAATGTTGAAGAGATTTTTGACTTCAAAGAAGTTCCAGAACATCGTAGGGTGAAGTTGGTTGCTACAAGGTTGAGGGGTAGAGCTTTGGCATGGTGGCAGCAAACCAAACTTACACGTGAACGGATGGGGAAGTCAAAGGTTGAATCATGGGAAAAGATGAGGAAAATGATGAAAGCCACATTCTTACCTTATAATTATCAATCGCTTATGTATCAAAGGCTGCAAAACTTGAGGCAAGGAACAAAGTCTGTTAGTGACTATGCTGATGAATTCTATCAACTGATTGCAAGGAATGATATCATGGACACAGAGGAACAATTAACAGCTAGATTTGTTGGAGGGTTGCGAATGCAGATTCAAGATATGGTTAACATGTTTGATCCTAGATCTGTAGCGGAAGCACACCAGAAAGCGTTGGCTTGGGAGAAACAGGGAAGGCGAGGCAGTGGTGTGTTTACAAATTCCAACAATCCAGTGAAAGGTGTTAGTGGAAGTTCTAATGTTTCAAAAGATGTTGCAAAGCCATTTGTGAATGAGGTTGGGAAGATGAAAGTCAATAATGGTTTCAAGTGTTATAATTGCCAAGAAATGGGCCACAAAAGTAATGAATGTCCAAAGACGAAGAAACAAACTATGATAGCGGAGGTTGAGGACGAGGAAGCTGAATGTTCCAATTCACCACCAGATGATGGGGAAGAAGAAGTGTCGGGAGACGAAGGATGTAATCTGATGATGAGGAGGTCTTGTTTGACACCAAAGCTAGAGGAGGATTGTAGTTGGTTGAGGAGCAATATTTTTCAGTCGACATGTACTATTCTGGGGAAAGTTTGCAAATTCGTTATTGATGCTGGAAGCTGTGATAATATAGTTTCTTCAGAAGCTGTGAGGAAGTTGGCATTGAAGACTGAGAAACATCTGAAACCGTACAAGTTGGCTTGGTTGAGAAAAGGCGGGGAGGTGAAGGTTGGACGAAGGGCTTGTGTGAATTTTTCAATTGGAAAGAAATACAAGGATGAAATTTGGTGCGATGTGGTAGATATGGATGTTTGTCATTTGTTGCTGGGGAGACCGTGGCAGTATGATCGGGCGGTGCAACATGATGGATGTACCAACAGTTATAGCTTTATGTTTGAAGGCACAAAGATTACTCTAGTTCCAAAGAAACGTCAACAAGAAGAAAACAAACTGGAGGAAATTGAAGAGCTGAAAACTTTATTAACCTTGAAGGAGTTTGTTAAAGAAGTTGAAGAGGATCCAGAAGTGTTTTTGTTGATTGGGCGAGAGAGCAGTGAAGTGGTTGAGATACCAGAAGAAGTTAAACCAGTACTTGAAGAATTTAATGATGTATTTCCTGAAGAGCTGCCAACGGAATTGCCACCGTTGAGGGATATACAACACCAGATAGATCTTGTTCCAGGTGTTGTGTTACCACATAGACCACACTATAGAATGAGTCCGAAAGAACATGAAGAGTTGCGTAGGCAGGTAGAGGAATTGCTTGAACAAGGACGAATACAGGAGAGTTTGAGTCCGTGTGCTGTACCAGCATTACTCGTACCGAAGAAGGATGGCTTATGGAGAATGTGTACGGATAGCAGGGCACTGAATAAGATAACTGTCAGATACATATATCCGATGCCAAGGATTGATGATCTGTTAGATCAAATCAGTGGGTCTGTGATCTTTTCGAAGATTGATCTTAAAAGTGGTTATCATCAAATTCGAATTAGACCAGGAGACGAGTGGAAGACGGCATTCAAGACGAGGAAAGGATTGTATGAATGGTTGGTCATGCCGTTTGGTCTATCGAATGCACCGAGTACATTCATGAGGGTGATGAATCAAATTTTCAGACCGTACATTGGGAAGTTCATGGTGGTATACTTTGATGATATTTTGATTTACAGTGCTAGTACCGAGGAGCATGTTCAACATTTGAAGAAAGTGTTAATTATTCTTCGTGAAGAACAATTCTATGCTGCTACAAAGAAATGTGTTTTTATGGCAAGGAGTGTTCTATTTCTGGGGTATGTTGTATCGGAAGGAGGAATACAGGTTGACCAGAATAAAGTCGAAGCAATTAGAGATTGGCCACAACCCAAGACGATAATGGAAGTTCGTAGTTTTCACGGGTTGGCTTCATTTTATCGAAGATTTATTCCACACTTTAGTAGTGTGATGGCACCTGTTACGGATTGTATGAAGGGTAAACAATTTGCATGGACGAAGGAAGCAGGGGTTGCTTTTGAACGAATCAAGGAACTGTTGACGACGACACCAATTCTAGCATTACCTGATTTTCAGTTGTTGTTTGAATTACATACTGACGCGTCGAAGGTTGGAATTGGAGGGGTGTTGAGTCAGAGGGGATGTCCTATTGCATATTTCAGTGAGAAGTTATCAGGAGCGAAGATGAGATATAGTACATATGATGTGGAATTTTATGTTGTTGTGCAAGCTATTAAACACTGGAGACACTATCTATTTCAGAAAGAGTTTGTTCTTTACACTGATCATGAGGCGTTAAAGCATTTACAAGGGCAAGACAAGATTTCAGCGAGACATGCATCATGGATTGCATATCTGCAACAATTTACGTTTGTTGTGAAACACAAATCGGGAGTGACGAATCGTGTTGCGGATGCATTGAGCAGAAGGAATCATTTGTTGACTACAATGAGGGTTGAAGTAACGGGGTTTGATGTGTTACCAGAACTATTTGTTGAAGATCCTTACTTTATGAAGTTTGTTGATAAAGTCAAGAATGGGGAGACGGATGAGTTTATGATGGTGGATGGTTTCCTGTTCAAGGGAAATCGATTATGTATACCGGATTGCAGTTTACGGTTGAAGATTGTGAAAGAATTGCATGAGGAAGGTCACGTGGGTAGAGACCGTACATTACATCTAATTTCTCAATCATATTTTTGGCCATCGATGAGAAAAGAGGTTGAAAGGTTTGTGGAACGATGTCAAATCTGTCAGGTTTCGAAAGGAACTACGACCAATGCTGGATTATATATGCCGTTACCGGTACCTACTAAGCCTTGGGTTGATTTGAGTATGGATTTTGTTTTGGGTTTGCCTCGAACTCAAAGGGGAAACGATTCCATTTATGTAGTGGTTAACCGATTTTCGAAAATGGCACATTTTATTGCTTGTAAGAATACGAGTGTTTCCTGGAGATTTGACCAGGTAACTAGTACTCGGCATCCAGTGGAACTCGGCATCAGAGAGTGACCGGCATCCAGTAGTGTTCGGCGAGGCACTTAACATCCAGGAGTGTTCGACGAAGCACTTGACATCCAGGAGTACTCGGCGTAGCACTCGGCATCCAGTGGAACTCGGCGTCAGAGAGTGCTCGGCATACAAGGGCGCTCGGCATCGAGACTGCTCAGCATACAAGAGTACTCGGCATCAAGGCCACTCGGCATAAAGAGCACTTGGCATCGAGACTACTCGGTAACAGGAGTACTTGGCATCACATGGTGTTCGGCGTAATACTCGACATCCAGGAGACATTTAGCATGCACAACTGCTCAGGATACCAGTATCGTTCGGCATGCATACACCGTTCGTTCAAGAGCTTGAGATGGAGGCACGTTCGGCCTCAACAGACAACCATCCTACACTTCCCACGACACCAACATACCGTTCGGCATAGAAGGAATGGTTCGGCGCAGAGCGTTCGGCACGCCTGGTTCGGCATACAGCGACCACTGCACTGGGGCTTGAGCGTTCGGCTATCCAGCCCACTTGGGAAGTCCAGCCCATATTTGCCTATAAGTAGAGGGGCAGGGTCACAGTGAAATGGATCCTTTTTTGGAGAGAAAACACCGGGGAGACTCTGCCATTTTCAAGACTCATCTTCTCTACTTAACAACTTCATTCAAGCATTTGATTCACGAATTGTATTTGTAATCAACTATAAAGAAGATCAATAAAGTTTAACCTCAAAGTGGACGTAGGCAATTACGCTGAACCACTATAAATTTGGTGTTCTTACTTTCTGTATTTAGATTAGCACTGTCTTCTCTGTTTAATTTGATTTCATCACTTATATCTCTTCACAATCTTCTTCTACGAGGTTAGTGACCAATTTTGGTGCTAACACTTTGGTGCTTTCACTGAGAATCGAATTCTCAGGACCTCAAGGATCTGCTTTGAAGCTACTGGATTGAACAAATCCCCCAAAGAAGATCCGACTCACTGATAGGACATCCGTTGATTCTACTCAGAGTTCATACCAATAACTCTACAATGGCAAGACCACGGACCAGGTCAGCTTCTCATAATGCGGATGCCCGCGAGACTGCTAGCGTGCAACAAGCAGGACCTAGCAATCAACCAGCGATCCCGAGTGCAGGGATTGCCGCTCAAGAACAGACTCCAGTTGTCACCAGAGTAGAGTTCAATGACTTGATGATAGAACTTAGGGAAAGCAGGAGACAACGGGGAGAACAGATGCAAGCTAATGCCAACCTAATGGCACAACTCACTCAACAGCAGCAACAGAATGCTGGGGGCAATCCCGCTGCTTACTCCTCATCTGACAGCTCAACTTCCTCTGATGAACCTCCCAGGCGCAGATGCCGTAAGACTGATGCTGCGCGAGCAGATGCTGCTGTTCGAACAGCTGGAGACCGCGACCAAGCAAGAGCTGGAAGCTTCAGGACCGGGATACAGATGGAAGATAGAGGCCCAGATCATCAGAATGCTAACGATGTCGAACCTCAAGATGCACGATTGGCAGATCGCCAAGAGAGAAGGCATCAGCCTGGACAGGCGCGTAGGACAGACTCCAACCTTCCGCCTTCCATACAGACACCCGATCTGACAGCCATGATCAGGCAATTGATGAAAGAGAATCAGGGCTTATCAAATGATGACTGGGGAGTGTCAAGAAGTCATACTCCGTTCACGGATGTGGTGTTGCAAGCGGCGTACCCCAGGAAGTTTAGTATGCCTACTATTCCTGCATATGAAGGAAAGACTGACCCTAGACAACATGTCATGAGGTACGAATGGATGATGGATTCAGCCAGAGCGAATGATGCCACAAAGTGTAGGTGCTTTCCGATTACTCTATCTGGGATCGCTACTATGTGGTTCACCCGACTTCCTCCGCGATCCGTATCAAATTTCGAGGAGTTGGCAAAGAAGTTTGTTGAGCAGTTCAGGATACACACTACGCGCCCAAAGGACGTGATGTCTCTGTCAAGTGTAATCCAAAATCCTGGGGAGTCGTTGAAGGAATATTTGCAAAGATTCCACGTAGCAGCAACTGAAGTCAGTAACCCCAATGACCATGCAATTCTGATGGCTGTAATGAGAGGTGTGGATCCAGACTCTAAGTTTGGAGACTGGCTGGCAGGAAAACCTCCAGCTACGCTAGAGCGTTTCTACTCTAAGGCACACCAGTTCATAAGAAGAGAGGAAGCTAGGTGGGTACGACGAGATAAGGCGCCAGGACCTGTCCAAGAGTCAATAAAGAGCAACATTGCTGTGAAGCAATCCGGAGACAGCTCGGGAAAGGTCCAAGTCAATGTCCAGAACAAGCCTGGGCAACCCAAGGAGTCCGGAGGAAGAAGCCAAGGGAAAAGGAAAGAAGCAGGAAAGTGGAAGTCGAGAATTCCAAGCTACAGCGAGTACACTCCGTTAAACGCCCCACTTGAAAACATTTACCTATCCACATGCAATACTTTTCAGTACAGAAAACCACGTCCAAAAGAATCAACTGAAGAACAGAAGCGGACCGGGAAATATTGTCGCTTCCATGAGACTTATGGACACAATACGGAAGAATGTAGACACTTGCACGACGCTATCGAGAAGTTGATCAGGCAGAATAAATTGCAAGAATTTGTGAAGGATCCACAAGAAGGAGGACAGGGAACGTCGAACCCAGGTCGTGCACCAGCTCCACGTCATCCCGAGGAGCCTGCCCGGACCGTTGGTAGGCTGGTCATAAATACAATTATCGGCGGGCCTCACCCCGCGGATAAGAATTGGCAGGAGATGGAGCGATATGCAAGTTCCTTGAAGCATGCAGATTTTGAGTGTTGTTCGAACATGGAGGACGGAGCCCCTGCTAAGCAACAGCGCGTAATGACAGACGATATTGTGTTCAGAAGCAGAGACGCTGATCAGGTAGAGGCTCCGACCATCGACCCCATGGTCATATCTGCAACGATCGGACCAGCATACGTAAAAAGAATTCTGATTGATTCTGGAAGTTCAGTCAACATCATTTTCAAGAAGGCCTACGATCAAATGAAGCTAGAAACAAAAGACTTGAAACCATCCAAAGCTCGTATCCACGGCTTTAACGGCGCTGCAACTGATGCAGTGGGATATGTCGAGTTACCAGTTGAACTGGGACAAGGCGAGCGTCGGAGAGTGCGAATTCTACCCTTTGTAGTTTTGGATGTGGGATCTCCATATAACGTTTTCTTGGGCCGGCCGGCCCTGGCGGAGTTTAGGGCAGCGTTAGCCCCGTGGTGTTTAACTTTGAAGTTCCCGACTGACAAGGGAGTAGGCATTGTTCACGGCGACCAAGCAGCTGGTCGTTCCTGTTATGTGGCCGAGCTACGAGAGGCCCACTGGAGGGAGAAGGGAAAGGTTGCGGACAATCCCGTCCGCATCCTCAATGCGGATAATTGACAAAGTAATGCCCGAGCCCTGGCTCGGGTATAGTTCTCGGATCTACGGAAGTATAGATCCGAGAGACGACGATGAGAAACCCAGGGAAGAGAAGGCGGCACCGGCTGAATTAACAATTGACATTTCAGTTAGCCGTGACGACCCTTCGCGAATACTGAAGATCGGATCACAGCTAGGCCCCGCAATGACTGAAGACCTTAGCGACTTCCTCCGGGCGAACCTTGATGTTTTCGCCTGGACGCATTCTGATATGTGTGGGATTTCTCCCACCATCACGAGTCATATGTCGAACATAGACCCGAAATACGTTCCAGTCAAGCAAAAAAGGAGAGGAATGGATCCGGAGAGGTCCGCCGCTCTTGGAGAGGAGGTGGACAAACTCAAAGCAAATGGATTCGTCCGCGACGCCCTCTACCCGGAATGGGTCTCCAACCCCGTGCTAGTAAAGAAGGCGAATGGGAAATGGAGGACTTGCGTAGATTATTCCGACTTAAACAAAGCATGCCCTAAGGACAGTTTCCCGTTGCCTAGGATCGATTAGTTGGTCGATTCCACCGCAGGACACGAGTTACTGTCATTCATGGATGCGTACTCAGGATACAACCAAATCCCAATGCATATTCCGGACCAAGAACACACCAGCTTCGTTACAAATGTCGGGCTGTATTGCTATGTAGTGATGCCCTTTGGATTGAAGAATGCTGGAGCAACTTACCAACGTCTGGTGAATCGAATGTTCAAGGACCAGCTGGGTAAGACCATGGAAGTCTATGTGGATGACATGCTCGTGAAGTCACGACGGTCAAACGACCACATTCAAGACTTGGCTGAAATGTTCGACATACTCAGGTTTTATGGCATGAAGATCAACCCGTTGAAGTGTTCTTTCGGCGTTGCATCAGGGAAGTTTTTGGGATTCATCGTCAACGCTAGGGGAATCGAAGCCAACCCAGAAAAGATCCAAGCTATTCGAGATGTACAAGCGCCCAGGACTATAAAGCAGGTACAGAGCTTGAACGGAAAAGTAGCTGCGCTGAGTCAATTTATATCCAAGGCAACCGACAAGTGCATCCCGTTCTTTGACATAATAAAGAAAGGAAAGAGAAATTTTGAATGGACGTCTAGCTGTGAGGAAGCATTCCGGAATCTGGTAAGGCATCTGGAGAGCCCACCAATGCTATCTAAACCAGTTGACCATGAGATGTTGTACGTTTACTTGGCTATATCCCCTCATGCGATAAGCGCAGCTTTGGTTCGTGAGGAGGATCGAGCCCAGAAGCCGGTGTATTATGTTAGCAAGCGTTTAACGGGGGCAGAGAGGAATTACCCTAAAATCGAGAAATTGGCTTATTGCTTGGTGATTGCATCATGCAAGTTGCGCCCATACTTTCAAGCGCATTCAATCGGTGTTTATACCGATCAACCCCTGAGGCAGGTACTCCAACGACCGGAAACTTCTGGAAGATTGCTAAAATGGAACATCGAGTTGAGCCAATTCGATATCGCGTACTTACCACGGAGAGCCATCCGAGGGCAAGCGTTAGCAGACTTCATCGCTGAATTTACCATACCCATCAAACCGGACGATCACGACATCATTCCCCCCCTTCGATGGAAATTATACACTGACGGCGCATCAAACGACCGTTGCTCCGGCGCGGGCGTAGTTCCTGTAACTCCGGAAAACCGATCAATCTGTTATGCCCTAAAGCTCGATTTCCCGGCTACAAATAACGAAGCCGAATATGAAGCACTGATCGCTGGCTTAAAGCTCATCAGGGAACTCGGGATCGAATCAGTCGAAATCTTTTGTGACTCGCAGTTGGTGGTTTACCAAGTACGGGGAGACTACCAAGCAAAGGGACGAAAGCTTGCTCCGTACCTCATTCAGGTCCAAGAACTACTATCAAATCTTGAGCGTTATGACATCTCACATATCCCGCGCGAACAGAACAAAGAAGCCGACTTATTGGCTAAGTTCGCGAGTACCGACGATACGCAACAGATGGGATTGTATCCCGTCGAAGTCTTGCATGCCCCGAGCATAGACGAAATGAAAGTCGATCGCGTGTTGGGGACAGAAATCGAGAAGGAATCGTGGATAACCCCATTCAAACTGTACCTGACGACCGGGGCTTTACCAGGAAAAAGAAGCGAAAGACGGCAGGTCCTTCGAAAGGCCGCGCGATACGTAATGCAGGATGGGTCCATGTATCGAAAAGGATTCTCGGTCCCATTATTGCGGTGCATCGCTCATGATGAAACAAAGCGAGTCTTGAGAGAAGTTCACGAAGGGGAATGCGGCGACCATACTGGGGGGCAAACACTAGCAAAGAAGATCCTCCGCTATGGATATTACTGGCCCACCGTAAACCGGGATGCTGCGGACTACGCAAGAAAATGCGACAAATGTCAAAGATATGCAAAATTCCTGAGGGCTCCATCAACGGAACTCACACAAATGATCAGTCCCTGGCCATTTTCGATCTGGGGAATCGAAATAATTGGCTCTTTGCCTTTATCTAAAGGTGGTGCGAAATATGCAATAGTTGCAGTCGACTATTTCACGAAATGGGCTGAGGCAGAACCTTTGGCCACTATCACCTCTAAGAAGGTCATTAACTTCGTTGTACGAAACATTATATGCCGCTTTGGCCTTCCACGCACCATCATTACAGACAACGGAACGCAATTCGAAAGTAGAGAGTTCAAAGAGTTCTGTTTAAAGTACGGCATCGAGAAAAAGTTCGCCGCCGTTGCACACCCAAAAGCTAACGGACAAGTCGAGGCCGTTAACAAGATAATCGAGTCCATACTAAAGAAGCGTCTGGAGAAGGTTGGAGGCAAGTGGGTAGATGAACTCCCGACAGCATTATGGGCGTATAGAACTACCCACAAGTCCGCGACCGGCCACACTCCGTTCGCCTTGGCATACGGCTCTGAAGCCGTTATACCTGTGGAACTTGAAGTTCCATCGCACCGAGTGACATACTATGATCCCAAGACGAACCAAAACCTCTTGCTGGAATCACTGGACTGCATCGACGAAAAGCGTGAAGAAGCTGAATTAAGGGCGGCGGCGCACAGACATCGAGTCAAGCGTTACTACGACGGCAGAGTCCGCCCAAGAATCTTTGATGTGGGTGATCTCGTTCTGAAACGAGTCTTCCCGGTACCATCACGCATGAATCCCAGCTGGGAAGGTCCATACGCCATTGAACGGAAACTTGGAGAAGGAACATTCAAGCTAGCGACCATTGATGGCGCGACACTCCCCCGAGCATGGAACAGTGAACATTTGCGGCACTATTACATTTAGCATGTTTTCCTTTCTTGTTGTAGGCACTGCTATTTCCTGCGTGTTTCCATTCAATAATGACTTAGTTTCCTTGTGAAAGTTGTAATCAAGCAATTTAGTTGATTTTCGTTAATAAAGGCTTGAAGCCATATTTTCTATGAAGTTTCTATATCTCTTAATTGGATGATAAATTACATTATCATTTACGACATGCAGACTCGTACGAACGATTTCAAATCTCCGAATCCCCAAAGTGCGGAGCGGAGTACTCTAAGTCCCCAGAGCGCGGACTAGAGTATAAACGATTTCCAATCTCCGAATCCCCAGAGTGCGGAGCGGAGTACTCTAAGTCCCCAGAGCGCGGACTAGAGTATAAACGATTTCAAATCTCCGAATCCCCAGAGTGCGGAGCGGAGTACTCTAAGTCCCCAGAGCGCGGACTAGAGTATAAACGATTTCAAATCTCCGAATCCCCAGAGTGCGGAGCGGAGTACTCTAAGTCCCCAGAGCGCGGACTAGAGTATAAACGATTTCAAATCTCCGAATCCCCAGAGTGCGGAGCGGAGTACTCTAAGTCCCCAGAGCGCGGACTAGAGTATAAACGATTTCAAATCTCCGAATCCCCAAAGTGCGGAGCGGAGTACTCTAAGTCCCCAGAGCGTGGACTAGAGTATAAACGATTTCAAATCTCTGAATCCCCAGAGTGCGGAGCGGAGTACTCTAAGTCCCCAGAGCGCGGACTAGAGTATAAACGATTTCAAATCTCCAAATCCCCAGAGTGCGGAGCGGAGTACTCTAAGTCCCCAGAGCGCGGACTAGAGTATAAACGATTTCAAATCTCCAAATCCCCAGAGTGCGGAGCGGAGTACTCTAAGTCCCCAGAGCGCGGACTAGAGTATAAACGATTTCCAATCTCCGAATCCCCAGAGTGCGGAGCGGAGTACTCTAAGTCCCCAGAGCGCGGACTAGAGTATAAACGATTTCAAATCTCTGAATCCCCAGAGTGCGGAGCGGAGTACTCTAAGTCCCCAGAGCGCGGACTAGAGTATAAACGATTTCAAATCTCCGAATCCCCAGAGTGCGGAGCGGAGTACTCTAAGTCCCCAGAGCGCGGACTAGAGTATAAACGATTTCCAATCTCCGAATCCCCAGAGTGCGGAGCGGAGTACTCTAAGTCCCCAGAGCGCGGACTAGAGTATAAACGATTTCAAATCTCCGAATCCCCAGAGTGCGGAGCGGAGTACTCTAAGTCCCTAGAGCGCGGACTAGAGTATAAACGATTTCCAATCTCCGAATCCCCAGAGTGCGGAGCGGAGTACTCTAAGTCCCCAGAGCGCGGACTAGAGTATAAACGATTTCCAATCTCTGAATCCCCAGAGTGCGGAGCGGAGTACTCTAAGTCCCCAGAGCGCGGACTAGAGTATAAACGATTTCAAATCTCCGAATCCCCAGAGTGCGGAGCGGAGTACTCTAAGGCCCCAGAGCACGGACTAGGGTATAAACGATTTCCAATCTCCGAATCCCCAGAGTGCGGAACGGAGAACTCTAAGTCCCCAGAGCGTGGACTAGAGTATGAACAGTCTCAAGTCTCCAAGTCCTCGGAGCACAGTGTCAGCAAACCAAATAAAGACAAGAGAATCATTCAAACAAAAAGAAACTAAAATTTTATTCGATAAGTCCAAAATGGGGATACACGATCACTCCTACAAAATTCAGGCCTATACAAACTACGAGTTGCGGAAGATAAAAACAATTACAAAACCTAAGCAGGTTTCTTCGACTTCTTCTTCTTGTCTTCCTTTGGTGTTTCCGACGACTCCTCTCCCTCACGCTTTCTCTTGGAATTTTTGCTTGCTAGAGAAACGGAGTCAGGAGTAGGGGACGGAACATCTAGTGGTCTGGACCTGCCCGGGAGAATGATTTTCAAAGGTCTGTTACGCGGGTCAGTGAGTTCCAGTATTTCAGATTCAACTTTGACTTTGACCTTTTTCTTCTCCTCGTCGGCGAGACGGTCCTTCATGCTCATCTCTGAAGTATGCTCAGAGGCGCCAGTGATTTTAATTTCATCGCTTCCTTCGGCAGGAGACGAAGTATCAAGTTTGTCATCATCAAGCGCCCCGATCACTTGAGCGTCTGGACCGGGAGTTACTCCTGCGTGAGCAACGTCGCTTGTTTTCTCTGCTTCCTCCTTGGCGTCCTCGCTCCTCGGAGTTGGCTCGGCGTCAGAACGACCTACATGAAAATATAAGAAATGGGCATTAGAACGAATAACCATTGCTGAAAAATGACGGGATCTCTTCGACTTCTAGAGAAAGAAGGATTTCCTACCAGGATCCGGTTGGCTATTGGTGGCGCGCGGGGTTTCACCCTCCAGGATAGGTGACAGCACATGAACGCCAAGCCCGGGATCTTCGGGATCATAACTGGCATGCTGCTCGAATGGATCAAGCGTCGACCGACCGGCCGATTGAGCAGCATAAGGAGCGGCGATGTGAGGAGTAGTAGTGTCGGCCTCTGACGGGCCGGCTTCGTCATTCTTCTCTTTCGAAGGGGAAGAGCCTTTGCCATAAAGAGCCAATGCTGCGGATAAATCCGATGGCTCATTCCCCCTCAGGAACTCCTTCACCAATGCATCCTCGTCGACCTCTTCGGAGCCTGACTCGACTTTCCTGATCTTTATCAGAGTTTCCCATGCCTCAGCCAGGGATTCGAGGTAGCCGTCGCCCAAGAATGTTAAGTCACGGTGCATAAGGACGCGGGCTCCGTACTCGGCGATCAACGGGTCAAACGTACTTTTGACCTCTTCCCTGCCGGCCTCTGCGGCCGCCTCAAGGCGAGAATCAAGCTCCTCCACAGCCATTCTTTTGCCCTCCTCACGGGCCTCATCCTTCATTTTCTCGACCCCGGCAAGTTCATCGTCGAGCTTTGTCTTCAGGAGTCGGGTAGCAACAATCTCATCACAATATCGCTGTGATTCTTCCTGAGCAGCTATTTTGTCTTCTTTCTCCTTGGAGAGTAGTTCTTTCAGCTCTTTGACTTGAGTAGCGAGCGCGTCCCTTTCTTTTTGGACAGAGTCTTTTTCTAGGGCAAGGGCGCCGCTGCGCTGGACTGCTTCGTCAAGCTCCTTTTTGTGAGCCACCTCTAAGCGAGTAACTGCCTCAGCAGTATCTTTTGCACCTTGTTCAGCGGCTTCTAGC
Organism: Allium fistulosum; assembly: GCA_030737815.1. Lineage (NCBI taxonomy): Eukaryota > Viridiplantae > Streptophyta > Magnoliopsida > Asparagales > Amaryllidaceae > Allium > Allium fistulosum. Next base: position 135,159,416 of record CM060904.1, read on the forward strand.
TTTGACTTATACGAAGCGAGCTCTTCGTCTTGGAGTTTTATGATTTTCTTATCGCTGTCAGCCTCCAGATTCAGACGGTCAATCTCGTGTTGACGCTCGACAGATACTTCCGAGATCTTCTCCACCAAGTGCACAAATGCGTCATGTTGAACATAGACGTCATTGTTGCAGGCAATGGCACTTTGCTTCACGTGCCCAGGAATGTGATGGATGGCTGGGAGGAATTTCAAGCCGTCAAAACAGATTTTCGGAAACTTGGCCTTAAGGTCGACCATCTTTTCCGCAACAGTTGGGTCCACGGCAGGAGTAGGAGGAGGAGGCCTTGAGAATTCCGTTCTTTTACGTTGCTCTCGAACTTGCCTCGTACTCGATGAACTGGAATGTTGTTCTCGAGCAGCATCGGACTGATAACCCTTCTGCAAAGACTTCTCTTTATCCGGCTCAGTTGGAGGAGGAAGATCACGGGACTGGGAAGATTGAGAGTGTGCTTTCTTGCGGTGAGACGACTCGCGAGGACGATTGTCCCTATCTTCATAATCACCTCGGTCCCTGCGTCTGCCTGAACCGGAATCCCGTCCGGAGTGATGGAATATAGAAGACCCCTGAAGGCGATCAAGTCCGTGAGAGAGGCCCATATCACCTGCAAAGAATGGAGATAACAACGAGTTAAGGAGAATTCACGAATTAAAAAGACTTGAAGTATATTATGGAATGCGCATGTGCGTGTGTGTCCTAGTGTTCCCCCCGACGGACCCGTTCGTTTATCTTTGCTAATCGGAGTATTGTCTCCTTGAGCCGGGAGTTGAACTCCTGCGTTGCCCCTCGCGGGCGAAGAGAATTTGAGGGTTTCAGGATCATCGAACCCGTAATTAAGCAAATCATCGGGAATTGACAGGTTTGACAGACCCTTCAAGGAACTTTCAAGATGCTGTGAAGAAGCCTCTTTCTCAGGCGGTATAAGCGTGACTTTTGAAGTACCACCAACTTTCTCCTTCTGAACTTTATACTTTAACTTCTTCTTTCCCTTCGAAGGGGAGGACGACGTCTCGATGTCGTGGACTTCAATTGCTGGATTCTGAGAAGGACCCGCATTCTCACCCTGAGTTTCAGGAGCATCATCCTCTTTGCGCTCGCTTTCTTCGTGCGTATCGGGAGCGCGGCGCGACGACGATCCGGCAAGTTTTTTCCCTTTACCGGACGGAGGTTTGGGAATGGTAACACCTTCCGGAAGGCTGATCCGACGACCAGGAGCCAGCAAGCCGAACCTCGACAACGATTCATTTGAAATGATAACTCGGATGTCTCGATCCTCGGCAGGAAGGGCCCTAATGGCTTCAACAGCCTCAGAATATTCTCGGCCTTCCGGACGCGGGTTGATACCTGAAAAGATGAAATGAAGAGTTAGGAAAGGCATGACTCCGGTTAAATACAAATAATAACTCGGCAGAGAGACTTACTGCCCTCAACCCATCTCCTAGCAAAACCAGACGGGCAGCGCACATAGAACCATTCCTGTTTGTACAGGGCGAATTTGCTGCATGCCCCTGTCAGGATCTGGCATTTGTGGTATGGCTCGAGGAACATAAAAGAAGGACTGTCTTTCCGTCTCTTGAACATATAAATGTATCTGATATCACCAGGGGTTGGAGGTCTGGAGAAGACAGCCATGAAAAGTAAATAAGTCCCATAAAGGAATGCATGGCCATTCGGGTGGAGCTGCGACGGAGCTATGTCTATATACTGCAGCACATCCCGGAGAAATAAATTGAATGGAGGCACGCTGCCCATCCAACACATGAACTTGTTGCAGGCGGTGTACCCGACTGGGGGCAAATGAGGGCGGTCGTGTCTCGAAGGAACTAACACTTCGGCAAAAGGAATCCTGTGAATGGAGCATATCCGTCGCAGAGCAGCTTCGTTGATCTTCGAGGCTTGAGAATCGATCGGATTGTCTAGTAAGATGGTTGACTCCAGAGCATCAGGCGCCAAGTTATGAGCGGGAGAGGTTGACGGGTTAGAAGTATCTGCGGCTCCCTGCCTCGATGACGGCCCAGGCCTGTCGGATATGGTAGCGGAGCTAGATTTTCTCGACATCCCAAATAAATAACTAAGTGCTTGAGAGAACTATACTTAAAAAACGTTGAACGTTAGAATTAGCAACACGAGTTTTCCCCCCACGTGGTGTGTAAACTAGTGCAGGCAATTGTGTACAAGCGATAAGAATCTAAAGGTTTTTTAAAGATATAATAATCAGCTTCAAATCATCGCCCTCGAAGACCGTCATCGCTGACCGTCTCAAAAAGCTTGCCTTGAGGCGATTACAGTTCCAGATTCAGAAAGCATATGTTCTATAAAGTGACCGGCCTAAGTGTAGTCTGACATTTATACTGTTCGACATTTAAGTAATGATCGGCAATTGTATTGTTCGTCCTAAGTATAGGTCAGCATGTATGTTTGCTCGGCATGCCGAGCGTTCGGCTAAAGGTCTCGTTCGATTAGGACATTGTCCTGTTAAGAGTTATGTTCGGCATTCAAGATTATTCGTCCTAAGTATAGTGTTCGGCTGTGTTTTGCTCGGTCTAAAGAGTGTTCGGCAATTGTATTGTTCGGCATGTCAATTGTTCGGCTGAATTCAATGTTCGGCATGTCAATTGTTCGGCTTGGGTTATCGTTCGGCTAAGTTATTGCTCTACATTTTAGTAATTGTCCAGCATTGATACCGTTCGACATTCAAGACTGTTCGGTTTGGGTTATCGTTCGGCTAAAAGTGGCGCTCCAACACGATTTCAACTCCACCCTACACCTTCTCCATCTGCGCCGAACGTCAGGGACAGATCGCCCGGCGAAGACTACGCCGTTCAGCATCCCATCTTTCTCTTCCTTCCATTCTTGTTCGGCACGAAGGAGCTAGCCCTAACTAGACAACTCCAAGCATGCGAGCCATTTCTGCTCGACACATATTATACGATCATAGAAAGGTCACGTTTCCCATGAAAACAACCTAAGTCTTGTGTTGAAGTAATCTAATCACAGAAGGATTGATACCTAGTTTGAAAGTCGAAGTTGAGGAAGGATCGATTAGGTCTCAAATCTGATAAGATGGCAAGAATTGCAAGTCTCTAGGAATGACAGAAAAGAAGGCGTAAAAGGAAAAGAGACGGGAAGGACCTGGTTATATAGAGGGAGGTAGAAGTTGAAGAGGCTATACCCGGTAGAACCGGTCAACACCAAAGCATTCGGCATCATAGCAGAGTATCGTTCGGCACACGAGGTACGTTCGGCTTCGAGCGTATCGTTCGGCATCCAAATCTCGTTCGTCTTGCACCTCCTTCACTAACATTCTCGAGAAGGTACCTCCGAGGTAAATTGTACCAGATTCAAAGCGCATCACGTTCGGCCACGCGATACACTTTGGGGGGCAAGTGTTTCCTGGAGATTTGACCAGGTAACTAGTACTCGGCATCCAGTGGAACTCGGCATCAGAGAGTGACCGGCATCCATTAGTGTTCGGCGAGGCACTTAACATCCAGGAGTGTTCGACGAAGCACTTGACATCCAGGAGTACTCGGCGTAGCACTCGGCATCCAGTGGAACTCGGCGTCAGAGAGTGCTCGGCATACAAGGGCGCTCGGCATCGAGACTGCTTGGCATACAAGAGTACTCGGCATCAAGGCCACTCGGCATAAAGAGCACTCGGCATCGACACTACTCGGCAACAGGAGTACTCGGCATCCCATGGTGTTCGGCGTAATACTCGACATCCAGGAGACATTCAGCATGCACAACTGCTCAGGATACCGGCATCGTTCAGCATGCATACACCGTTCGTTCAAGAGCTTGAGATGGAGGCACGTTCGGCCTCAACAGACAACCATCCTACACTTCCCACGACACCAACATACCGTTCGGCATAGAAGGAATGGTTCGGCGCAGAGCGTTCGGCACGCCTGGTTCGGCATACAGCGACCACTGCACTGGGGCTTGAGCGTTCGGCTATCCAGCCCACTTGGGAAGTCCAGTCCATATTTGCCTATAAATAGAGGGGCAGGGTCACAGTGAAATGGATCCTTTTTTGGAGAGAAAACACCGGGGAGACTCTGCCATTTTCAAGACTCATCTTCTCTACTTAACAACTTCATTCAAGCATTTGATTCACGAATTGTATTTGTAATCAACTATAAAGAAGATCAATAAAGTTTAACCTCAAAGTGGACGTAAGCAATTACGTTGAACCACTATAAATTTGGTGTTCTTACTTTCTGTATTTAGATTAGCACTGTCTTCTCTGTTTAATTTGATTTCATCACTTATATCTCTTCACAATCTTCTTCTACGAGGTTAGTGACCAATTTTGGTGCTAACAACGACGGATGTTGTGCATGTTGCTCAGTTATTTTTCAAAGAAATCTATCGACTTCATGGATTGCCCGAATCTATTGTGTCGGATAGGGATACTCGTTTTCTGAGTCATTTTTAGCTAAGTTTGTGGAAGATGGTGGGAACGAAGTTGAACTTTAGCAGCGCCTATCATCCGCAAACGGATGGACAGACCGAAGTTGTGAATAGATCATTGGGAAATTTATTGAGATGTCTTGTGCAAGACAATCTGAAGAGTTGGGATATGAAACTATGTCAAGTAGAATTTGCTCATAATCATGCTGTAAACCGTAGTACGGGTTTCAGTCCATTTCAGATAGTGTATTCAAGCTTACCGAAGGGACCGTTGGATTTGACAGTAATACCACACTCGAAGGGAACAGTTAAGAAAGCTGCTGATTTTGTTGAAGGGTTGACGGAATGTCATAAAATCATTCGGGAACGACTGGAGAAAGCAAATGAAAAGTATAAACGATATGCGGATTTGAAGCGAAGAAGCGTTGAATTTAATGAAGGAGATTTAGTATATGTTGTACTAACAAAAGATCGTTTTCCAGTGGGAGCATACAATAAACTTAAGGCTCGAAAGATTGGTCCTGTAACAATTGTGAAACGGATCAATGAGAACGCTTATAGGTTGAAGCTGCCGGAGGATATGTACACGTCTGATGTGTTTAATGTTAAACATCTGATATCGTATCATAGAAAGGAGTTTGTTGAGGAAGAGGGCGCAAATTCGAGGACGAATTTTTCTCAACCTAGGGAGGATGATGCAGCCCAGAATAGTGGAGAGATAGGTCGCAAGCGACCTAACCAATTATTGAGTTGTTCACGACCTAACAAAATTTTAGGTCGCTCACGACCTAGTAAAGGTGAGGCAGTGAAACCGGATGCAGAAGCAAGCCATAGGTCGCTAACGAGTCTACGACCTAACTCAAGCAGTCTACGACCTAACGAATTAAAGAAAAAGTCACTGGAACGACCTAACATACTGATAAGCCGTATGCGAGCTATCGAGCTGAAGGGAAAAGTGCTGCGACCTAAAAGAAAACGACCTATGATAGGTCGTAGGAAAATGGAACGACCTAAGTTAGGTCGCGAGAAGATGAGGAGAGATAGGTCGCTCGCTATAAGTCGCGAGGCCTTAAGTCGCGAGGACTTAGGTCGTGAAGACTTAGGTCGCGAGTCCTTAGGTCGCAAAGACTTAGGTCGCGCAGTTTTTCAGAAGCCACTTCTGTAGGTCGCTGATACGAATGCCGTCCATTCTTAAGTCGCTTGCTCCAGATGCCGTTCATTTTAGGTCGTAAGTCGTGTATCATGATGGCTTGTAATATGTTGTGTTGTAAATATTGTAAGTCGCGTGTTGTTGTAACTTGTATTTGCTTATGTTGTAATGTTTTTAGGTCGTAGGTCGCCTGGGTTTTAGGTCGCACTATTTTAGGTCGTAGGTCGTTCATGACCTAAGAGTTGTGTTGAAATTTTGATTCTGTTTTGGCATGTGAGTTGTAGCCTATAAATAGGCATGTGTGGTCATTTGTAATGGTTGTTGATTTTTGAATAAAATTCTTGTTTGTTAGCTTTGTGCTTTCAATTAAAATCGGTAGTTGAGTGTATCTCCTATCTCCACCTTCGACATTCGAGTGCGCTCGAATCTTCGATCGTTGAAGCCAATTCGCGGAATCAAGTGCGCTTGATCAACGCTCGAAGAATTGTAGATCTCTTCACGGTATCGTGCGCGATCAACGTGTCAGAGATAGCTAGAATTCGGCATCTTCGGATCAACGAATTTGGGCATTTCAGTATTTCTCAATCCACCGATTGCTACGTTCATCGATCTATCTTGTTTTGTTTAATCCGCTGCGTCAGTTAGTATTTATATTTTATAATCTTATTCTAAGGTTGTTGTCATCAAAACCAACTTCTCAGGGACTAACAATCTCCCCCTTTTTGATGATGACAACCTTTGTTTATAAAATATCACTTCTATCCTAATAACTCCCCCTAAAACTAATAACTCCCCCTTAATCTATGCCTAACTATCCTATTTTATACTTCCCCCCCCCCCTTTGTCATCAACAAAAAACAAAGTTTTAAATCTATACAACTCCCCCTTAATCTAATACTACATTACATGTGATTATAATGATAGTGTTATCCTAAATAATCAACACTTAATTCTGAAACTAAAACTTAGCCCTTAATAACTAACTCTCCTAACTAAGAATCCATATATGATAATATTTATAATAATGATAATGTGAGAATTCAAATATAAGAACACAAATCATTTATTAATTATATAATGTTATATTTACATTTGCGTAGAAAACGTAAGTAAGATCATATACAAATAACGATAAGAAAGAGAGAAAAGAAACTAATGTGTGTCCTTTGACAATGGGAGATCTATCAACCGAGCAGTTTGGGTAGTGGAAATAGAAATTTCCACGTTGTTCGACTAGATTTCCATCCTTGTCAAAGCACACTCCGCCAACGCAAACAACTTTGTCGTCATCTCCAGCGTGCTCTTCTTCCATGGGGGCTTCTTCTTCTTCCTCGCTATCCTCTTGCACTTGAACACCTGAAGATTCTTCATCGATCAAGATGGGATTGGCGTGATTGTCCATTAGAAACTTTTGCAAGTTTCTAAGGATTTTGCCTTGTCGTTCTTGTTCTTTGGCCATTCTGATTTGCACCAGTTGAATTTCAATCATAAGTTCCAGTGCATCCTTCAAGGAAACCTCCATTTTCATCACTCGTGCAAGCGTAGTTCGTTGAAATGGTCCGATAGAAGGAGAAGGGAACGAAAAGGTTGAATTTTTGTTTGATTTGGAGGAGGAGGCCATTGTTTTATTGTTTTCAGAAGTTAGAACAGAGAAAGAATAGAAAGAATGAACAAAATTTCGAAATAAGAAGAATATATAACCACCCATTTTAATTTTGGTGGGAAAATTTCAAAAGAAAAAAAATTCATTATATGTCGACAGGGGTAAAGGAGGGTTGTCGACAAGGTACTTATATTTTTGCTATTAGATTTATTTTAATTTAATTTTAATTATACTTGTTATATATTCTATATTTCAGTTATTGAACAAAAACCTAATTCTCTTCTTAATTTAGTAAATATAGATTCATTTAAGGGTTTTGTTAAGATATCAGCAATTCAATTCTCGGAATTGATATAATCGAGAGTAATTACTTCCTTACTTATATTATCTCTGAGAAAATGATGTCTGATATCAATATGTTTAGTTCGAGCATGATGAGTAGGATTTTTGGATAAATTTATTACACTAGTATTATCACAATAAATTGGTGATTTTGAGATATTTAAACCAAAATCTTTTAAAGTTTGTTGCAATATGTTACTTGAGAACAAGACAAAGCAGCAGAAATATACTCTGCTTCGGTTGTTGATAAAGAAACTGTGTTTTGCTTTTTACTAAACCAAGAAACCAGAGAATGCCCCAAAAAGTGACAAGTTCCACTTGTACTTTTTCGGTCTGATTTACAACCAGCATAGTCAGCATCACAGTACGATATTAATTCAAAAGAATCATTTTTAGGATAAAATAAGCCATAATCAAAGGTGTGTTTAACATATCTTATGACACGTTTTACAGCTTTTAAGTGGGTCTCTTTAGGTTGGGATTGATATCTTGCACAAAGACAAACACTATGCATGATATCAGGTCTACTAGCAGTGATATAGAGTAGTGATCCAATCATTCCTCTATATAATTTTTGATCTACATCTTTAGAGAGATCTTCTTTACTTAGGTACTCATTGGTTGCCATGGGAGTGGGTTTTCCACTTGCAGTAGTCAAACCAAATTTACTAACCAGGTCTTTAGCATATTTTTCTTGATTGATAAAGATATCATTATCTAATTGTTTTATTTGCAATCCTAGAAAGAAGTTTAATTCACCCATATGGCTCATCTCAAACTCTTTTGTCATTATTTCAGAAAATTCTTTATTCATTTTAAAATTAGTTGATCCGAAAATGATATCATCTACGTAAACTTGTACTAGTTGAATATCATTTTTATTTCTTTTAGTAAAAAGAGTATTATCTACTTTACCAATTTCAAAGTTTGATTGTAATAAGTAAGATCTTAGTCTATCATACTAGGCTCTAGGAGTTTGTTTTAGACCATATAGAGCTTTCTTAATTTTGTAAACATGATTTGGTAATTTTTCATCTTCAAAAAGTGGTGGTTGTTCAACATATACTTCCTCTTTTACAAATCCATTTAAAAAGGCACTTTTAACATCCATTTGAAATCATTTGAAATTATTATGATTTGCGAAAGCAAGTAGAATCCTAATGGCTTCTAATCTTGCTACGAGAGCAAAGGTTTCATCACAATCTATTCCTTCTTCTTGACAATAACCTTGAGCGACTAACCGGGCTTTATTTCTAACGACCTCACATTGTTCATTCATTTTATTTTTATAAACCCATTTAGTTCCAATTATAGTTTTATTTTTAGGTCTAGGAACAAGTTCCCACATCATTTCTAGTGAATTGATTTAGTTCTTCTTGCATAGCCAAAATCCATGAATCATCAGTTGATGCTTCTTTTGGATTTTTGGGTTCAATAGTTGATATAAAGGCTACATTGCTCATTTTACTTAGTTGATTTCTAGTTGTAACAACAGATTGCATATCTCCTAGTATATTTTCTATAGGATGATCTTTTAAAACTTTAATCTTTTTATTAGGACGATTAATTTCATTATTAGTTTCAGTTGACTCCTGATTTTGAGTAATTAAATCCTCTTCATCATTTGTATCTTCAAAATTTTTGAGATTCTCATCGAATGAAACATGCATTGTTTCTTCGATGGTGTTAGTTCTTAAATTAAACACTCTGTATGCTTTACTTCTATTAGAATATCCGATAAAGATACCTTTGTCGGATTTAGGATCAAATTTATCTAAGTTATCTTTTGTATTTAAAATAAAACATTTACTTCCAAAAATTCTAAAATAAGATACCTTAGGTTTCTTTCCGTGAAGAAGTTCATAAGATGTCTTATCAGTTAAAGGTCTAATTAAAATTCTATTTAAAATATAACAGGCGGTAGCAACTGCTTCTGCCCAAAAATGTTTTGGTAATTTACTATTTGAAAGCATAGTTCTCGCACACTCTTTAATCGTCCTATTTTTACGTTCTACTACTCCGTTTTGTTGTGGAGTTCTTAGAAATGAAAAATTGTGAGTTATTCCCTTTTTATTGCAGAATTCCTCAAACTTTTTATTTTCAAATTCACCACCATGATCACTACGGATGGTTATAATTTTTACAGAAAGTTGATTTTGAATCCTTTTTGTAAAGTTCTTAAAACTTTCAAAAGTGTCACTTTTATGTTTCAAAAATATTGTCCATGTAAATCTAGAATAATCATCTACAATTACAAAAACATATTTACTGTGATTTATTGACTGAATTTGAGATGGACCAAATAAATCAAGATGAAATAATTCAAGAGGTTTTGAAGTTGAAATCATAACTTTTAATTTAAAGGAACTTTTTCTAAGTTTTCCTAATTGACATGCATCACATAAACTATCTACTTTAAAATTCATTTTAGGGAGATTTCTTACTAGATCATGTTTTTACAGTCTAGATAAGAGTTTGAAATTCAAATGCCCAAATCTCTTATGCCAAATCCAAGGGTCACTTGTATTTGCCAAAAGACATAGGTTATCATTTGAAACTTTCATACTAAGAATATAAATATTCTTTTTCCTAATTCCCTCAAATATTATGGTTGAATTATTATCTTCAATGTGACACTTATCTTTTTCAAATTTAATTTTATATCCTTTATCGCAAAGTTGACTAATACTTAGCAGATTATGTTTTAGATTCTTAACTAGCAAAACATTAGTAATAATAGGAGTTTCAGAGTTACCGATATTGCCGATGCCAATCACATATCCTTTTGAGTTGTCTCCAAAGTTAACCAGTCCTCTGTCTTTGTATATTATATCATTCGACATATTCGGATTACCAGTCATGTGTCTAGAGCATCCACTATCGAGATCAATTTATTCATTTTGATCTGCACAATTTGTCCATTGTGGATTGATTCCTCAACACCCATAAAACATGTTTCCTGCACATCATACAATTTTGGTAGACAACTTGAATTTGAATATCGATTATATGCAGACTCATGAGACAGTGATGATTTGAATATTTCTAAACTAGTATTAACAAGTTTTTCAAACATAGCCATTTTAAAAGCTTTTTCAAAATTCATATTATGAAACTTTGAAAACCTTGCTCCGATACCAAATGTGAGAAATGCGGATTACGGATCTTAAGGCTAGAATTAACACTAAAGGGGGGGTGAATTGTGTTTTAAGGAATTACTAATTCTTTTTGAGTTTATATTAATTTGAACACAAATGTATGCAATATTCAGACACATATATGATCACAAAATCAAACATAGATGCAGATATAAAGTAAAAGCAATAAAGAAAAGAACAAACCGGATATTATACTGGTTCGGAGTTACCCTACATCCAGTCCCGCAACACAAGTACAGATTTCCTTTCAAAATCAATTCTTACAATTACACCCTCGATTTCAAGGCCACGAGGTACACTGCTCCAGATTCATAATCCTCTAGGTAGAGATACTTGATTTTACGGGCAACAAGTTCACGCGATTGATTTTTCAGGCTACAATCACACCTTTTCTCGCTCGATTGATTACAAAGAAGCCTATAACTCTGAATAGTACTGGGATCTTGTTGAGATAGTGATAGAGAATCAAACCAGAGATGATCTAGTTAGATTCAATGGTGATTTCGGCAGAGTAATGGTAAAAATGTATATAAAGAAATGTGGAAGAAGAAAAGGAGTGAAATCAGAGAAAATATGAATGTAAATTCGTTTAAAACAGCCCCTATTTATAGTAGAACAACAGCCATGTCCATTCGTGAAAGGATATGACGAATAGACACTTCTTTTGAAATTCAGACTTTTGAAATAAACTGTCACCTTGTCAACAAGGGGTCCTTGGGGTTGTCGACAAGCCTAAGTTATTTTTGGTAATTTGTTTTTCTTTGAAAATAACTTTTATCTTGTATTAAAACTATTTTAAACTTTATAAATAACTATAGTTAAAATACATAAATAAGTATAGAGAATAATATTTTGGTATATATAAAATTTTACTATAATTTTATATTTAAATCTAAGTATAAATATCAAAAGTTAAATATATTATAATTAAAAGATAGTTTAAAACCAAGGATAATTTGATATTGAAAATAAAGATTATTTTGAGGCTAAAAGTATTTTAAAACCAGGATAGATGTTTTTGATTTAAAAAGGAAGATTTTGAAATCATTTTGAAAACAAGATATAATTTTGTGAAACGTTTGAATAAAAGTTAGTGGATACAAAACAATGTTCCATTAGATTTTTAGTAGGTTCCATCCTACTTAGGGTTCCATCCCTTTAACGGGCTCGAAGTGGATTCCATTCCACGAATAAAATGGATTTTAAGATGTCAGTGCTTTTCTAGGAGTTTTAACAAAATTCCTAACTAAAATATCTTGTACTATTAAAATCTTGAACTCTTGATAACTTGATTTCTTGATACTCATGCGTCTTCAATCTTGATATCTTTGGTCTTTAAATTCATCAGTCTTATATCTCTATACTGTATAGTCTTCATTCTTTGGTACCTGCATATATATCCTACATATACATATATATCTAAACAATAATGTTAGTATTTATATTTTATTATCTTATTCTAAGGTTGTTGTCATCAAAACCAACTTCTCAGGGACTAACATAAATATAATTTTAAACTTAACGATTCTTTTCCAAATATTTTATAAATATTTTTTAAATGATTAGTATAATGTTTTAAAGATGATTTGAAGGATTTATGGAATGGTTAATGATTTAGAGTCGATCAAATAATTTGACCGTCTTATGGGTGTCAAAGAGATAGTGTCTAGACTTGAGTTTGGAAAACCAGTTTCTTGCTCCCCTTGGCTGTTCGAATTGACCCAACGGAGGGGATAGTGAATTTGGTTTACTCGGATCAATATCTTGCTGAGAAAAAAAATGAAATGATTTCAGTTTATTCCTAATTTAAAAAAAAGTTTAAAAGTTATCAAAGGATTTTATGAGAGAGGTTATAATTCCGTATATACCGGAAAGGGGTGTTTTAAAAGTTATGAAAGATATTTTTGACAAAAATAATGAATTAATCAAATATTATTCAACTATTCACTTGACCTCTTTTATCTATGATTGATCCGGAGGAACTAGGGTCGAATTTGGATGATTCCTGACCGAAGACCACTTCGAACCAATTTACATGTTCGAAGTGAAGACATGAAGATAACTGTGGAAAATGGAATGTAGGGCTACTTGTCATTGACCCTTGGTGGAAATTTCTCATAACATATTATGTGGTAGTAGTTCTTCATTTGAGACCTTCGATGCAAGGACTTCTCGTTACTAATCTTAGGGTTAATTCCTAACAGGATGTGGTAGGAGAGTGCCTTCGGTTTTGTTTAGTCCTAGAACGAACTTGTATGGAAGAATGTCTAAAGTTGCATTTCTAGTTACACAAGTGATCTCTATGAGCGTATTATCTGCATAGTGGCGGATAAGGCAACTTCCCTTAGCTTAACACCCTTTTTTGAGACATATGAGCTCAGGAATTATACGTTTGTAGAAATCAGTTGTGTGACCATGGAATGTAAGTATAGCATTCAAAGGAAGATGATCTGAAATGTGAACGGTAACCGTTAGCTCAAGCTCACACTCGGAAATGGCCAAAATAAGGTAGGTTGCGGCAATGCTATGTGGTTCGCAACCATTAGGGTATGATCATCCCCTTCTAGATATATTTCTACCCACTATAACGTTTGAGTTTAAATTACTATAGTGTATGCTAAGAGACGTCCCTGTTAGGTCGGTAACAAACAAGGTGATGACACATTTGGCATTATCTAGGAAGTGGTAGGCCATTCTAGGCCGTTCTTGTATTGGTATAGGACCATTAGTAGGGCCTCGGTACATTTCTCTAGAGATGTACTACCGAAAGGTGACCCCTTCATCTGGTCATTTGTATGGAAATCCATTCTCCAATAAGTGTTTGCCATTTTGTTTGTAGAGCTTAGTATGCTGGAATTTAATAATGATAATAATTTCGGCTAAGATTAATAAGTGTATTGCAAATGTTTTCAAGAATGTCATTAAAAATAATATCCATTATTTTTATGTAAAATTGGTTTTAGTTATCATAAGGTAAAAACTCGTCCGTGTTTATGTGCGACATGGTCTTATGAGATACCTTTTTGTTTTCAAAAATCATATTTTGAGTTCTCACACCAGTCCTATAACTAACCCGGGGTTTATTTGTTTTACCTTTAAACTCTAGGTGCCATATTTTTTCGGGCAGCCAAGTAGTCAAGATTCTATTTGGAGTATTTTGGGAAAAGCACATTGGAAGAGCTTTTGGAGCATGGAGCAGGAGCACCCGATGTGGATATTTATCTATCTATTTATCTTCTTTTTTTCCGCTGTATCTAACTATAGTTCGTACCACCAAATGTGGGAGCAGGCAATTATAACTGTTACTGGGTGGGTTAGTTCATACCAAACTCTGATGTACCCTAGTGAGAGTGGATGTATGTACTATCTATCTATAAATTTCTACGTACTATGAGAGTTTGCATTTCTATCTCTTATCTTTACTTTACCTCTGAAAGTATGCCTCCCCGGCACTTGAATTTATGTCACATGAATACCGTGGATGTATTAGTGTCGATTTTCAAGAGTCAAGGAGATGGGTCTTTACATTTGGTATCAAAGCTGAAGGTTAAGCGAGAACCGTGGCTTTGGTAGAGTATAACTCATTAGAGATAAGATTAGTAATACCTTAGAATGAGTTTAATCTTTAAGAGTGCGCATTTAGAATCCATATCTGAATAAACACAAGTTGTGTTATGCTTAATACACATTTCCCAAGATAATTTCGTCTTCGTATTCTAAAATTATCTTACTAAATTCAGGTAGTAAGACATGAGTACTCGTAAAGGATGAAGACGGGGAAATAGCAGCACCACAACAACCAACGATCGAGCTCCAATCGCTGTTGTAGAAGAAATTGCTCCCGTTCAACCTACCGTTAATTTTTGCACCCTATGCAAAAAAATTACCAACTTAGGGGGAAAACATTCAAGGGCATAGAAGCTATCGTAGAAGTACAGGCTTGGATTAAATCGTGCGCAAGAATCTCTAAAGCGTTGAATATCAGTAATGAGCAAAAGAGGTTTTTAGCCTCGTGGCAACTGCAGGAAGGGGCTCTGGTTTGGTGGGAGTCCATTACCCAAAGTGAATTGGAGGACAATTTATCTTGGGAAAGGTTTAGGGAGGTCTTGGAGGAGCAGTACATGCCAGCGTCAAGGAAATCTCATCTTTAAAGCTTTATGTATCTGAAGCAGGATGAAATGACTATTGAGAAGTATGAAAATAAGTTCAATGAATTATCTTATTTTAGGCCAGGTCTAATTGATTGCCTTTAAAGAAATATGAGAAGTTTATTTCCGATATGAATAAGAAGTAGTAGAGCAGATGACTACCAATGCTAAAGGATCATTTATAGACTTGTTGGATATGGGATTCCATTACAAAAAATTGGACAAGCAGAATCCAGTGGTAGCTCAGACCACCAACAACAACAATTGGAAGAAGATAAAGTTTAATCAAAATGGGAAAAAGCCAGGTCAAGTCAAATATGGAGGAGGAGCCCGGGGTAACTATTTGAAGGATGTTGCATGTTATAATTGCCAACAAAAGGGCAACATAGTAACTAATTGCAAGAACCGCAAGGTTCGTAGGCCACTGCCAAATTGTTATAATTGTCATCAACTGAGACACATGATGAAGGATTGTCCGATTATGAGGAAGGGAGAGAAAGCCAAAGTCTACACAATAAAGAATGAACCTTCAACCTCTTAGGATGTGAAGGGCAAGGTGTTTTGGAAGGTAGTATTTTTATCAAATATGTTTTAGTTAGATATTGCTTGATGCAGAAGCTTCTCATAGTTTTGTTGCTAAAAAACCATAAAAGAATTAAATCTTGACCGTAAGTTAGTTGGTACCCCTATTTGCGTGACAAATTCTATAGATGGTACTACTAACCTTTGTATGAATTGTGAGGAAGTCCAATTTTCCCACTCTTCCCATAAATTTCCAATTGACCTATTTCTCTTAGATGTTATTGGATTTGAAATTTTACTTGGTATGGATTGACTTACTAAGTATAAAGCTGTTCTCAATTGCGATAGTAGAACGATAACCTATGGACCAGTTTCGGGAAGTTTATAGAAATATCTTGTAAAGATCCTATCCAAGCAGGGGAAGTTTCATATATGTAACAACCCTGGTTTTGGTGATTACCTGTGAAATTAAATTATAACGGTGGTTATAATTTAATAATTTATAATTTAATAATGGAGGAATAAAATAAATTGGAGATGTAAAATTTGTTAAAATTGTTTATTTTTAATAAACAATGGATTTTTGGTAAAATAAAATGGTATTGGGTTGGTTGGTAATAAATTGAGATTAATGGAAATATGATGTTTTGGTGGTAAATTAATTAAATAAGTGAAGTAAAAGAATTTAATTCAATATTATGTGTTGTAAATAAATAAATAATGTTGGAAATAAAGTTTTAGAAACTTTTTTATGAGAATTTGTGATAAAAATAAGCATTGGATGATTTTATTTTGATAAAATATAATTGTGGAAATAGTGATAAAATGTTATTTTTGTTAATTTTAGTGAAGTATTAAAATTTAATATGGTAAATATTATAAATAAAAAGGTGGATTTTTGTTCAAAAACAACATTTGGATATAAAAATAATGTTAAAATGGTTTGTTATGTTTGATTGGATAAGAAAATGATTTTTGTGGAAATTTTGGTGTTAAAAATATTGTTTTATGTAAATAATGGTGAAAATTGAAGTATTTAAATAAAAATAAGAATTTGGAAAATAGTTTTAATGGCTAAAATAATTTTTGTATGTTGTAAAACATTTTTTTAAACATAGAAATATGTTGTATGAATTTATTTAATTAAGGTATGTGTAAATATAGTGAAATAAAATGTTGACATGAATTAACTTGGTTAAATTTATCCAAGTATTCACATAGGCTTATTGGGTAATGGATTCAAGCCCAAACCCATTCTTTAGAATGATCAGAAGAGGAGGGAGGAAATCTGACGTACATCTTCCTTTTTTCTTTTCTGGCTTCCTTTGTAAAACTTGAAAGTAGCAAAATGGCCTCCTCTCCAAGTCCTTAAATTAAAATCTTCTCAAAATTAAAGTAAATAAAAGTGTGGAATTGAATAAATCCTAATTAGGTAATCTCGCCAAAACAATCTTTGTTTCATCCTCTGTTTTTCTATTTTGAGATTGGCAGTGTCTGTAACTTCAATTCCTAGTTTGCATGTTTGTCTACAGGTAATTGAAGCTCTCCCAGGCCAAAAAGACCACTGCTTGCAAATTTAAATCGCTAAATTCTTATCAAGGTGAGTAGTAACTCGCACTTCTAGCCAAAACAAGCTGCATGTAAAGAATTTGTTTCAGTTTGTGTTGATTTTTGATTTACTGTAAACATGAAATTTCTAGTTTACAGTAAAAATCTTGTCTGGGTCCAACTTTGTGACCCTATATCTCTTTGGTTTCATACCATAATTGAGTGAAACCTTCTCCGGATCATAGACCGCGTTTAGTTGTTTGTGGATGTCAAATTTCATAGCTTAATTCAATTTGGAAGTGCTTGAAATCAGTGCTCGAAGTTAGAAACGAAACAGGCAAAAATGCCTATAGCATTCACGACCATTAGGTCGACCCAGGCTCTCTGGGGGTCGACCTGAGCCACATGTGGGTCGACCCATGCCTTCCTAGGGTCGATCTAAGCCTTATAAGGGTTGACCCTTGTTTCTTTTATTTGCCCAGGTCGTTTCTTTTGTGTTCTGTGCACTGTTTTGGTTTTTTCTGCTTATTCCAGTGACTTGTGTGATCAATTCTTGTAATATTTTGAAGCGTTTTGAAGGGATCAACCTATCAATAGGTAAGCCAACATTATTGTTGGTCCATATTCCGAATTGATGTGTTTTTAAGTAGATTTCATATGCTGATTTTATGGTGTTTTCAGTGATTTTTATTGTTTTCGAGCACGTGTTTTCTAAAGCGATTTTAGAATGATTTTTAAAATAAAATAGCTTGCATGTTGAACTTCATTTCTGCAAATTTTGGTTGAAAAATATTGTCATTTGGATGTTCAAAAGAGTGGTAGAAAATCAACTCAGACACGGATTTTTGCCTGTAGAAATTTTGTTTTCTGAGTTGCTGCAAACATGGCCTGAGTCCATGTTTGAGACAGTGTAACTTTTACATTTCCAATCGAAATTCATCGATTCTTTTTTTGTTTGAAAGCCGAAGTTTTCTACTTTGTGCACACCAATTTTTAGTTCAATCAAAGGTACTTTGGCCACCTATTTCATGTCCGAAAGTTGAACCCAAGCTATGACGCCCCACCCCGAGACCCACATTAACAAAGAGTATTACCGGGTAATATTGTCTGTTAATGCAGAGAATAGGGCTAGATAGAAGTGGCCATCTATAGCCTTGTCTTAAATATCTATTGAATACGTCGACAATGCCATATTTTTTTCTCAAGTGGATCGACATATCCAATAAATACATAATACAAAGTCATAGGTGGCTATAGGATCTATCAGAACAAAATACAACAACTTGAATGCAAAACACATCACAGAATAGTAGATCATCACACACACACACACACATATATATATATATACATATACAGATACATCACAGAGTATACAAAATGATACATGTCAAGTGGTATAGCAACCACAATATACAAACGAGTAAAAAGAATATACATATCAGAGTAGCAAACCAAAAAGGACTACACAAAAAGCTATAACAAAAAGAGCTAGCAGAATAGAGTCCATGCGGAAGCAGAATAGGCTAAGTCCAAATGTACCTAACCTGAAACACCTCGGACTGACCCGAGTCGAAATAAATATTTTTCAATATTTATGATTATTTTTGAAGCTATTTAAAATGTATATTCTCTATAATAATGAGAATTTCAAAGCCATGATTTCCAAACGATTTCAAAAATTGTTTTAAAAACTAGTTTACTCGAAGCAAAGTATTTTCTATATAAAAATACACATTTTGCACTCTTCGAGTGAACAAGGAAGAGATTTAAAAGATTTAGTAAAACATGTGGTATGGGACACATGCGTTTACTTTTTCGGTTAATTCCAGACTTGTTCGATTGAAGCTATACACATTTCATTGACCTTCGGGTTGTTTTCCAATACTGGACCTTCAGGTCATTTGGACTTTTTAGCTGTTGGACCTTCAGGTTGTTTGACCTTCGGGTTGTTTGACCTTCGGGTCGTTTGGCCTTCGGGTCATTTTAGGCGCCATATTTGTGATACAGTACTCGGCGGGATTCGGCTATTTTGTTGAGCACGTGCAGATGTAGCTTAGACTCGCCATTTTTGATATGGATCCATCTTTTGTGATATTTCTTGATTTATTTGTGATTTTCGAATGTTTTCGCCATTTCGAGATTATTGGGCCTTTGAGCTGTTTGAGGATTTATTATATGATGATTACATTTTGGAGTTTTGAACTTTTAACCGAGTTCTACATGTTGTGATTTGTGGTTGCCATCCTTTGGTGGGTTATTGAGAATTATGATTTCCTATTTAAGAGTTATGGTGTTGATGGACGCCATTATATTGGTTGTTGTAGATGTCGATAATATGAGGCAATTATGTGTGATTAATTGAAGTTGTAGTTGATCTTGCCTCTTTCGAGAAACCCTCATGTGATATTTTGGTAGTTGATATATATTTGGTGTTGCTTCTTCTCTTTTGAGAAGAAATGTTATCATTTGTACTTATACTTCATCTATCTTATGCTAATCAGTTTATTTAAGCTAGACTAACCCGTGTATTTTATATACTTGGGTCAGACCGAGTTATTTCAAGTTAGTCACCTGCTATAGATTACCGTTATGCTGCTTCCGCTATGAATTTTCTTGCTTTCTTTTGGAAGCTAGTCATCTTTTGTGTAGCCTTGTAGTTATTTTGTGTACTCTAATATGTACATATTATTTTTGACTCGATGTATATATTGTGGTATATGAACCACCACTGGTGTATCACTATGTAGTGTACTATGATGTATCTGACTGTTGTTCTGTGATCTGTTGTATTTGGTGTTGTTATATTTTGCTCTGATAGATCCATTATCAACCGTAGTTGTTTGTTAAAGATTTATTGAGTATTTCGATCCACTTGAGGAAGGTAAAAGAGAGAAAAAAATTAGAGCACCCAATCGAAGTATTCAATACTTGTTTAAGAAAAAGCTTGTGGATGGTCGCTCCTAACCAGTCCTATTCTCTGCATTAATGGATAGTATTACTATGTAATGCTCTTTGTTAATGTGGGTCTCGGGGTGGGGCATCACACTATATATATTAGACTAATTCCAGGAAGGGTTAGAGACCATACTTGTTGTTAAAGAATTCCCAAACGTCTTTGAAGAAGTAAAAAGTTTACCCTCCCCCCTCCCCCATCGGAAAATTGAATTTCATATTGACTTAATTTCTGGTGTAAGGCCAATTAAACAACATGACCAAAGGATGGTGTAACATCCCCCTACTTGGAAGCCCAAAACTGATGGCTACGGATGCTGCAGTCATTCGTAGTTATTAATCCTTGGCAACTAAATACGGCGATGTTAGATACATTGATACACATAAACATAAGAGTATGGAAAAAAATTTAAACAGCAAACCAAATTCCACATTCCATTTCAAAGTATTCCAAAATTGATTACATAATCCTAGTTCACAGACCACGTTCAGATAACATAAAATTAATACAAAATATGCTAAGGGCGACATATGAAGATGCCCCTTGGTTGACTAGATTTTATAATAAGGCACTAAAAAAATTTTGCTTTACAATCAAAACACACAGCGGAAATAAAATAACTCTAATAACAAGCTTGCCTCCTGCATATCTTCGAAAGCTTTATTCGTCTAAAAGAACACTAGAAAACCTTAACACTCAAACTACCCAAAATTAATTGAGTACCCGAGAGCTGTCTAGTTAAAGTGTCATGCCGCTCCATAGCGTTTGAGGTGCAAAAAGTTGTAGCGGGGATATATCGGGGATATAGCAGGATATAGCGGAAGACTTTAAAAGGAGGAATGATGAACATTCTACATTAAAAAAAGGAACCAGTATTACTTATTATTTCCCACCAAGCAAAACAAGTTATATTAAAGTAAAGATAAATAAAGTTGACACTTAAAAAGTTAGAACTGGTTATAATAACCAATAGCGTATATCATTGTTATATCAACTTTGAAGTTACCATAAAACTTAAAAGCAAGACATCAAGCAAAATGCTTATTTATAGGAAAGAGGGATATAGCGGGACAACTAAACTGGGGATATAGTGGATTATTGCCGCAATATTGGGGATAATAGCGGATCCGCTATATTGGGCCGCTTTATAGGAATATCATTGCCCCAAAAGTCCGCTACGATATATATCGAGGATATATCGAGGCAATATCGGGGAATTGACAGCACAGCCTGAGAGTTTAAGGGGAAAACAAAATTTTCAAGTCGGACATAAAGCATGGTACGAATAATAATTTACCATCTCAAACAATTTAGATATCTAGTGAGACCACGCCGCTTAGCGGAACAGATTTTCCCCTCACTAGTGCTATAAAACATTTATAAAGCCATATATTGTACTCATGTATCCACAATGGTTAAAAACATAGTATTTCAAAATATTAAGATGGTATGCAAAATAAGTAAATCAATTCTGGATTACCCAACACATTCATTCTTACTATCTATCTCAATTATAGTTTCTTGGGTCACTATTAACCTGTTAAATGTATATGGACTATCTATCCGATTTCATAATTTTCATGGGGTCACTAAGAACCTATTGGTAACTCCAATATCTTTTCTCTTATCCTAGTTATCCTGGGCTAACTAGGAATCTATTGACTAACTATAAATACCTTAATCGGGATATAGTTTTCATGGGCAAACTATAAACCTATTGGCCCTTGCCAATATAAATCATAGTTTTCATGGGCTGACTATGAACCTATTGGCCCTTGCCAATATCATTAGCTATATACAGTTTTCATGTGCTTGTTGTAAACCTATTGCCCCTGCCAATGTCATTAGTTTTAATGTGTTAACCTTTTTAACTTATATTCACTACTGGGTCAACCTAATTGCTTATTCTGTGCTTCCCCAAAAATACAGTTATGGGTAAATAATAATAATGTGAATAAATATACGAAGAAGTATACATAACAACAATTAATACCGACACCTGTGGTTTATCATCCTTGAAATCGTCTTTATATATATCTTGGTTAAACCATTTAACCTTTTTAATCAAGGAAAATGTAACGACCCGCTATTTTGAACCATTCGCATCCATTATAAGTGTATAGGTAGACACTCATGCCGGAGTTGAATTGCTCAAAATACCGCGTTGTTAATTTAAATTTGGCAAAACTGAACATATACAGTAAATAAATAATCACAGATCACAGACACAGAGTAATAAGTGCAGCGGAAATAAAAGATATAGTAGTTCATGAAGCTACTATATGAATATACAAAATACATCAGAGTTTACAACAGAAGAGTAATACGATACATCAGAGTTAAACCAGATACAACGGAAGAGTAACACGATACATCAGATACAAATCAGAATACATCACTGGAATCATCGAATATCTGAAAGCTGGATAGATAGCTGAATCTCCAAGCGAAGCTCCAACTCCAAAGGTGAGTCTCGAAAGCTGAACTACTCAGTCTGACCCGAGCGTAAAGCAAAACACAAAACACTCGAGTCAGGATTAACATTCTTATATTAATAAATCCAACTCAAGTGAAATAGCAATTGAAATACGAGTAACTCAAAGAATGTTTGGAATAACCATCCTTTAAGGATCCGTTAAACTATCTACTAGGTAGTAATGTACAGTAAGTAGATAATGTCTATCAGTAATATGTAAAGATATCAAAATAGTGTTAAGTCATGGCCCATTCCACCCTTAACACATTTTTATTCCCAAAAGCATATACAAGACCGTAGTTTCCCCAAAACCGGAAGTCACCAGAGGGCAATCCATATACTAAAGGTACAAATCAAAATCGTAGTGGTCGCGTATAAATGGAATACAAGTATGACAAGGCACATGAGGCAATACCCAAGGTAGTGATACTACCGTTTGCCTGATCCGGACTGGTGAGAACGCAACGCCGCAGCGCCCGCAACACCGTGAAACAACACTCCCAAAATCAAGGGTGCACCAATCGACAACAAGTAATGAGTAGTTCGAAGAAGTGTGTCCACTTGAGGTAGCTAATCCTCCATTGACCCGGCACGGCTCCTGTTTTAGTCATTTCCAATTTGACACAAGTGTCAAGGCTATCCATCATCGTTCTCTTTCTTCAGTCAACACGTACACCATTTCAACCACTTCATTCTGGATCATCACTCCGCGTATAGTTATTAAAGTGGTTTTCGGTTTAGATAGAGAGTATATCCATAACCGACTCCGGTCTCTTTAATAACTTTCGTAATTATTACACCGATTGGTCATTTATTTATTTCAAAACCAAATCAAAATCAATTTCAATTTCAATTCGTAAATCAACATTTCATTCGCCTTTCTAAAACAATTTCCAAAATCTTACGTTTCAAATCTTCCAAGTTACCCTTTCCAAAATCTTATAATTCAATTTCAATCTTTATTTATACCAATTCAAATATTGATTCAAATTCGAATATAAGTTTCATTCCGAAATCATTTAAATTAATTAAATTTAACATTCAAATCAGTTTAACTTCATTTATCGATTTTATTCAATATTCGTTAAGTAAATTTATCATTCAAAACAATTCTATTAAATTTCCAATTCATTAAATCCATTATTTAAATTCAACTTCATTATATCAAACTTACAATTTGAATTAAATTAAATTCATCAAATCAAATTCTTAAAAGTTCAAGTCTTACATTAATTTTAATAAATCACATTTTATTTCTTGTTAAAGAAATTCAATTTCACTTCTTTACTTACTTAAATAATTTTCCAAAACTTAATTAATAAAGAAAACTCAATTTCAATTATTTATAAAGTAAATTCACTTATTTAAAAGTTCAATTTCTCTTATTAAAGAATTCAATTCAATTAAATCATTAAATAATTCATTATTAAATAATTCAAAACTTAATTATTAAATAATTTCAAAGTTTAATAATTTCAAACTTAATTATAATTTCAAACTTAATTATTAAATCATTTCAAAGTTTAATAATTTCAAACCTAATTATAATTTCAAACTTAATTATTAAATCATTTCAAAGTTAAACAACATTCTTTCATCAATTCCATTGTTAATATTTTGTTTCAGATTATTAAATATTAACATTTTCCTTTCATTAAAAATTCAAATTTCAACTTCATTTCAAAACCATATTATTTATTCAAATAAAATCTTCGTTTACTTTTAAATCAATTTATTGACCAATCGGGTTTTTATTTAATTCTCTATCCTAGGTCAAGGTTTAATTTGGGTATTTATCATTTCAACCCGATTCCAATTCAATTCAAAATCAAAGCATAACAAAGGGAACTTGCAGTGTGATAACTGGGATGGTGTCAAAGTAAATAAACAAGCAATAACAACAAACAATAACAATCCAATAATCAATTCAAATAATCCCGAAATAACCGTATTAATTCGCATTGTTATTTGTACGAATTAATATAATTATTTCTAGAATCTACACTATCATTTCATGTAGATTAAAGATTATTACACTAATATTTATACGGTTTTTCAATTGTCATTCGATTTCAATTTTTACACCACAACAATTAATCCAATATACGTCGATGGTTCAAAGTGTAATTATCGCTATTCTATATGTCAATTAATTTAACAAATTAAAAGGGGTCATATTCACTAATCAAATTTAACATATAAATCAGTTTTAAAATTTGTTAACTATCCTATATCCATTTCTATTTTGCATACTATTTCATTTACACTAACAATTTAACGTCCAATATAAACATCAACAATCAATCAATTATCAGCCAAACTGTATTATCATCACATAAATAATTAACAGATAATGGTGTCAAATGTCACAGGTGAACTGATACAGGTAATAGCATATATAACAGTGTAATTAACTAACAGCAGTATATTTCAATTGTCGTTTCAATTGAAATCAGATTTAATAAATAAAAGAACGTTAATCGTGAGTGATTGCTCACCTTTCGAGGCTAGAGATGAGTATACAATAGAATGAGTTACGGGTCCAAGCACGAATTCCAACTCAAAGCAAGATTGAATGCGAATTTTGACGACCAAGCTGATAAAAGGAATTAATGAAACGGATCAGATCAATTTGATATGAATGGAAGATATATAGTTATTTCAAAACAATACTCTTGACAATATATATATATATAAGTATACTTTTACATAAACAAGGCTCAAAATAAAATCAATATATCAACATATAGTATACGAATGAAATCAGCAAAGACTCCAACATAAACAACAACTTATGAAACATATGCACTGACCCACATATGTAGATTTTTATAATTATATGCTTTTATAAACATAAGATATATGTACAGACTAGTACAAGATTTTCGCAGCTTAAACAAATTATAAAATATATATACGACATAAATAATCAACTTAGAATTGATTAATAACTCACAACTCATACATGTTTTAAAAGAATCAACACTTTATATAAACTTTGAACATATGTACGACAACACTCATATATATATATATATATATAAACATGTATATATACCTTTACTTCACTTATATAATATAATAACTTAATCACTCAACCATAATAATTCAGATTTAAACTATATATAGTCTTTCAACACGTTAAAAAAAAATACATATAAACGACCTTATATATTAAATGTTATACGAAAGCAAAGAAAATACATATATAAGATTACACTTTGTAACATACCCTATAGTTGCGATATCCAGCAAAACAATTCAAATATATCTACGATTGACAATACTAATATTAATATAGCATAACATATCTTATAAAATAAGGTTGCTACATTAGATAAATAACGATCAGGTGGACAAGATAATGAATAGAATATATATGCGAAACTTACTGCAAATCCATATTAAAGTATCACCATACATTAAATACTGTAAGCCATATACATATATATATATTAATCACATGTTAAAATCAAACAATTCTATCTCAAAACCAAAACAAATATTAACATTAATACCCCTATATATATATAGTATACTTTGAATACAATACCTAGCATACGACCTTCGCCAACAAAGGAGGCTGCCCAGGTGGAGGCTCTGGTTGCCGGCCGTGGCGGAGAACGTGGCGGAATGAAAAGAATGGTGGCTGGAACAGAGGGTGGTCGCAAGGATCAGTGGATTGGGTGGAGCTCGCATGATAGGAGTTCAAGGCCGAAGGGAAGGAGAGAGGTGGTAGCGCGGTTGGTTGGCAGCATGGCCGAGGGGAGGAAGGCCTAGAGTGCTGCTGCGGTAGGTGAGGGATCGGAGGAGGTTAGTTGGGTGGTTTGCTGCGTTGTGCACTCGGCTGCTGCATTGTGAAGTGGTCGAGCCAGGGTGCAAGGCTGGAGATGCTATGCTAGAGAGGTGAGGTGGCTGTTGTGGCTGTAGCTATGGGGAAGAGGCACACGGGACTGGGTGTATGTGCTCGGGGTTGGGTTGGAGGCGGAGTGATAGAAGAAGGCCAGTGGGTATGGGCGACGTGCAGTGGAGTGTAGATGGACATGGAGATGAGCGGCAGAGGGGTATGGTGATGCAAGGGAGAGGAGGAGATGGGA
Organism: Allium fistulosum; assembly: GCA_030737815.1. NCBI lineage: Eukaryota > Viridiplantae > Streptophyta > Magnoliopsida > Asparagales > Amaryllidaceae > Allium > Allium fistulosum. The sequence continues at coordinate 135,185,868 of CM060904.1, forward strand.
TGTGGCGTGATGGGTGGGTCCGTGCCACGTGGAGGAGGTGAAGGCAAGATCGTGTGGTGGAGGAGAAGTAGGTGGAAGATGGCGGAGGCTGGTGGGGCGTTGGTTTGGTCAGGCAGTAGGTGATGGTGGATATGGAGATTGGGTGATGGAGTGGGGCTCGATCGGCTTTGAGGGTGATGCAGCCTTAGGCAGGTGGTGGAGAACTGCGATGGGTAGGCTGCCGGATCTTGGCAGGGCGGTGATAGGTGCTGGTTTTGGTGGCTGCAAGGGAGGAAGAGGTACGGTTGTTCGACAGCATGGTGGATGTGGGTGTTGCAGGCTTTGGTTGTCGAAGGCTAGAGGAAGGTGGAGCTTAGGCTATGGGAAAGGAAGGCGTGTGTTTTGGTTCACAGTCGAAGGAAGAAGACAGCTCTAAGCAAAATATATATGAACTTATATTTTATAACATATGATTTAAGTGGAGAACAGAATGAACAAGAGAAAGAACGAACAGTGGTGACAGCAAAATATACGTGTTTTGAACGAAAGCGAATTGGAATGGTCACGTATTGGAAAGTGGAAATAAAAGTAGGCATGCACTAATTCAGGGAATCATTTAATTAAAGCAAATGACTGTTCCTTTTCAACGGTTGGGAGATTTGAATGTACACAGATATCAAAAGGTTGAAATTTCGTAACCGATACGGCCATTCGTTTTGCGGTTATCGCTGCGAACCGGGCTTCAAAACACAGAAGCGAATATACCGTAGAGATCAGCATGACGAGGCGATCAAAACGGTATATAGATATCAGTGGTATGATTGAATTATAAAAATTCGAATTTTCTACCAGCGGAAAATGCGAGAAAAACGTAAGAAAATAAGATCGACGGAGCTGAAGATGTCCGAATTTTGAAAAACAAAAAATAGCGTTTGCTCAGAAGATGGTTTAGAATTTATCTATGTAAAAATATTTAGGTTTCGGAAACATTTTATTTTCATCGCTTTTTAACTGATTAAATTGAAGTAAATTTACGCGCGAAATAAACTTTCATATTTTCGGACGAAAATTTACCAGTTGCTATGTTTAACTAGACGTATTCCAAATATTAAATTTTTATTTCAAAATTTTATCGTTTAAAATTTCAAAATTTCAACTGATTGCGTTATTAAAACAGTTAAAATTTACGGGTCGTTACACTCTCCCCCACTCAAAACTTTTCGTCCCCGAAAAGAAACGAGGTAGGAGAATAGAAACAACCAGAAAGAAACAGATTTTGAAATACAAAATAGCAATTAATTTAAACCATATAAATTCAAATTTAAATTAATTGATATTCAATAATTGATTTAATCCATTTGATTTCACTAAAATCAATCTCACTATTTCTAAATTCATTATCTTATTATCCCATTTCTTCAATTTACAATTTCTAAAACCATAAATTTGAATAGTCTTTTATTATAATCATATATATTTTTTTCAGCAATTTAAATTTATTCTACTTAATATATCTACTCACATATATTTAACCCATATAAATTAATTTAAACCATAAAAGTTTCGATCTAGATTAATTTATATTTACTAATTGCTTTTAAATTCAAGGTATTTTCATAAGTTGATCTAATTTCAATTTGTTAAATTTTTTCAGAACAAAATTTATTACATTCATCTCATTCAATTAACTTATTATTCTATCATCTTTATTAGCATTTTTTTAATTTAAAATCTAAGTGTATAATCATTTGTTATAAACACTCAAATTTTATTTATAAAATTATTTTATATTGTATATTATCCAATTACATTTTAACTTATGAATAATTTAGGTAAGTTATATTGAAATGCAATTTTAGTACTATACAAATAAAACTTTCAAATTCAATTATTTCAAATTTAAATGTTTATCCAAGAATTTTGACTTCAGTTTATAATTGAAATCATTTTTAACCTAAAATTTACGGGTCATTACAGAAAACTTCTTCATTTCAAAACCCTTTATTTGTTTATACCATGGTTATTCCTTTAAATTGAGATTGGGTTTATGTTTTGAAATATTAAAAACTTCTCCTTTGAAACTTCTATATGACTTCCATCAAAAGCAAAATCTCCTTTTCAACACATAAAAACATTCATTTTGAAGCCGTTGATAAACCTCCTCTTTCGAAACCAAATACACCTTTCGATGGTATCAAAACATAGCTTCGAAACAATTGAAAGATCCCTTTCGAAAGCATTGGGTTTACTCCTTAAAAATATCCTTTAGGTCAAAAAGGTATGTATGAAAGTATCTCCTTCTAAACCAACTATAAAATTGGCTTTAATTATAGTCGAAAGGTAGAATAACGGTTGGGTTTCGATTAGGTCGAAACCAATCCGGTCGCTGATATTAAGCTTAGTACCCATCACTTCCTGTAGACTCTTCCATAATTCGCTAGTGAACAAAGCATCTCTGTCACTGACTATACTACTAGGAACTCCATGCAGTCTAACTATATCTTTCATGAACAACTTAGCTAAAATAGGTATCGTCCTGGTTGACTTAACTAGAATGAAATAGGCACTCTTGGTCAACCTGTCCATTATAACCCATATACTTTCATTACCCTTTTTGCCCTTGACAACCCATCTATAATATCCATAGATATTGAATCCCATTTCCAAACTTGAATATCCAAAGGTTGAAATAACCCACTCATCTTTTGATGTTTAGCTTTCACTTGTTGACAGTTTGCACATTGCCTAGCCCACAAGCCAACGTCCCTCTTCATGCCTTCCCAATATAAGTTTCTCTTCATATCTTGATACATCTTGCTTCCTCTATGATGAATCGTGAACTTGGACCGATGACATTCTCTAAGAAATTCCATCCTCAAGTCTTCAATATTCGGAACACACAACCGTCCCTTATTTCTTAGCCATCCTCTCTGGTCAAGGCTAAAATCCTTTAAATCATCGGTTTCTATTCCAACCTTAAGTCTTCTGATCCTTTTAGCTAATACTGGATCTTCCTTTTGCTTAGAAGCAATTCTCTCGATCAATATTGGTCGAACATTTAAACAAGATAATCTGGTGGAACTCTTACTAGAACCAGCAGTCGATCTTAACTGCACATCATAGCTGACTAAAGCTTCTAAATCTTTCCATTCCTCCAACATAGCTAACACCACATTCTGATGTTTTCTACTAAGAGCATCTGCTACCTTATTACCTTTCCCTGGTGTATACTCTATACCAAAATCATACATAGCCAAAAGCTCCAGCCATATCTCCCGTCTCATGTTCAACTCCTTCTGAGAGAATAAATACCATAAAGACTTATGATCGGTATAAAGCTCAAACCTCTCCCTAGGAGATAATGTCTCCATATCTTTGATGCGAAGATCACTGCTGCCAACTCCAAATCATGAGTAGGATATTTTACTTCGTGCGGTCTAAGCTGCCTGGATGCATAGGCAATTACTTTACCATTGCGCATCAATACTTCTCCCAATCCAGTTCTGCATGCATCAGTATATACCACCAACCCTTGGTTTCCGTCTGGAACTACTAACACGAGTGCAATGGTCAACAAATGCTTTAACTTAAGGAATGCTTCCTCACATTAGTCGGACCAAACAAACTTGACCTCCTTTCTGGTTAGCTTAGTTAAAGGTGCTGCTATCCACGAGAAATCCTTAATAAAGCTCCGGTAGTAGTCAGCAAGTCCAAGAAAACTCCTGATCTCAGTCACCATCTCTAGTCTTTTCCAATTATTCACAGCTTCGATCTTATCTGAATCGACTGACAATCCTTTCTCTGAAATCACATGGCCAAGAAATTTTACCTCTTTCTTCTAAAAATGACACTTAGTAAACTTCGCCTTTAGCTGATTCTGTCTCAACGTCTCAAGCACCGCTCTAAGATAAATTTCATTCTCTATTTCATCCTTAGAGTATACTAAAATGTCATCTATAAACACTAGCACAAACCTATCTAAGTATTCTAGGAAAACTCGGTTCATTAAATCCATGAAGAAAGCAGGTGTATTTGTCAATCCAAATGGCATCACCAACCACTCATACGAACCATATCTAGTCTGAAATGCTGTCAAAGGAATACTGTCCTCTGCCACTCTTAACTGATGGAAACCGATCGTGAAGTCCAAATGGGAAAACATTCTAGCTCCATTCAACTGATAAGATAGATCATCTATTCTTGGCAAAGGATGTTTATTCTTGATCGTTCTTTTGTTCAGCTTACGATAGTCAATACACATCCTTAACAACCCATCCAATTTGCTCACGAACACCGCGGCCGCTCCCCAAGGCGAACTACTTGGTCTGATAAAATTCCTTCCTTCAAGATCCACTAGCTGCACCTTCAATTCCTTCATCTCAGTTGGTGTCATCCTTCTAGGGGATCTACTAACAATTTCAACTCCTGGTATAAGATCTAGTCTAAATTCAACAGATCATTTTAGTGATAGTCCAATGACTGGCTCAAAGACATCTGCAAACTCTCTTGCTACACGAACCTGACTTAATTCATCTCCTATCTCCATAGCATTAAGCAAAACACTAACACTTTGGTCAGTATTCTTTATTAAGAATATCACTCGGTTATGACTATCAGGATGTCTCAGTGATATCTCCCTATCTTGGCAAAATATTCTAGCCTTGTACCTACCCAACCAATCCATTTCGAAAATGATCCCAAAATCATCAATAACATACAAACTGCATGAAAATTTATGACCTAACAAATCAAGTTCTAACTGGTCACATTTTAATCCTAGAGTTGCATACCCTCCTATTGGATTCGCAACCCTAAAGGAAGTAACAAGGTAGGTGGGTTCTAAACATAATCTATCAACCAAACACTGAGATATAAATGAGTGTGATGCACGGGTATTAAAAGTACTCTAACTAGAATACTCTGAATCAAAAGTGAATACCTTCCATCATAGTCTTTCCCTTATTTGCTGCAGTAGGTCTAGCTGATCCAATCGCAAAAACCTTTCCTTTGTCCTCCCGGACTGGCTCTAGACACTAATTCTTGTAATGTCCAAATTGATCATAGTTGAACAGCTTTCTTCCCATTTCCCGATCGGCACTCATTTGTGAAGTGACCCTTCATGTCACACTTATAGCTAACCACCTCAGCCTTCGGCTTCTTAGCAGTATCTTCCTTCTGGGCTCCCTTCTTTTTAAAGAACTTCATTTTCTTCCCTTGAGGACTCTGAGCTTCCACTGACTTCACCTTAGCCTGATCAGCAAGTACTCCTCATGGCGAATGGCCATCTCTACCACCACATTACATGAATCATGGATATGCGTCATGGTCATTCTAGCTAGCTCGGGCCTCAATCCCCGAAAGAACCTATCATTTCTTCTAATGTCAGTCTCTATCACAACATATCCATATCGAGAAAGTTCTTCACACTTAGTAGCCACTCAACTACTGACATCTCTCCCTGAACTAAATCCATAAAATTCATCATCAGCTCAGACTTAGCAAAATCAGATACGAACTTCTGCTCAAATCTCGTTTTAATATCAGCCCAAGTTAACTGCTCTACCGGAACTCTAGCAGTGACACCATTCGGCCAATGTAGTGCTGACCCATACAACTATCTAGAGGCCAACCTTCTCCTTTTCCCATTGTTTAGACCCAAATCAGTTAATGTACGCTCATAATGCAACAACAAATTATGAACCTTTGTGGCACTTTCCGTTCCCAAGAATGGCTTCCCACCCAAACTGATGTGATCGTTATTCAGCAAAGCACAATTATTCCAAGCCAAAGCAACAAGATTAGCTTCTTCTACCTTTCCAACAACACCAGTAGCAGTTCCTGCTTGCATCAAACTAATAAAGAACCGATCATCGCCCCTATATCTACTGGTGGATTTCCATCACTCACATTGGCATCAACATGTTGATTATTGGCATTAGCCTGTCGATCCAGGTTTCTCCTGGTAGTGGGTCAAGCATTTCCATTAGTTATGGTGCTTCCTCCACCGAGATTTCCTCTTCTGTTTCCTACTTCCATATCTCTTTTCTCATAGATCTGCATATGAGCCTTAGTAAGATACAGAAGAACGGTCTAAGAGAGCGGGGAATACGTACTTATATATATATATAACTATATATATCAAATACAAGTACATTATTATAACATTAATCCCAGACCCCAATCTTATTATCTGATTCATTGTATTATGTTTCAAAAATCCTTTAGGTTTAAGTTTCTTTTAAAGTTTCACAAACCTATGCTCTAATACCAACTTGTAACATCCCCCTACTTGGAGGTCAAAAAATAATGGCTACGGATGCTGCAGTCATCCATTGTTGTTAATCCTCGGTGACCAAATACGGCGATGTTATATACATTAATACACAGAAACATAAAAATATGGGAAATTTTTTAAACAACAAACCAAATTCCACAATCCATTTCAAAATATTCCAAAATTGATTACATAATCCCAATTCGTAGACCACATTCAGATAACATAAAATTAATACAAAATACGCCAAGAGCGACATATGAAGATGCCCCTTTGGTTGACCAGAGTATCTAATAAGGCACTAAAACAATTTTCCTATACAATCAAAACATACAACGAAAATAAAAGAACTCTATTAACAAGCTTGCCTTCTGCACATCTTTGGAAGGTTTATTCGTCTAAAACAACACCTGGAAACCTTAACTCTCAACCTACTCAAAATCAATTGAGTATCCGAGAGTTTAGGAGAAAGCAAAAACTTCGAGTCAAACTTAAAACCTGGTATGAGTAATAATTTGTCATCTCATTCTATTTAGATATCTGGTGAGATCGCGCCGCTTAGCCGAATGGGTTTTCACCTCAATAGTACCCTAAAACATTTATAAAACCATATATTATGCTCCTGCATCTACAATGGTTAAAAACATAGTATTTCAAAATATTAAGATAATATGCAAAATAAGTAAATCTATTCTAGATTACCCATCCCATTCATTCTGACTATCTGTCTCAATTATAGTTTCTAGTGTCACTATTAATATATTAAATATTTGTGGACTATCTGTCTGATTTCATAGTTTCATAGGATCACTAAGAATATATTGGTAACTCCAATTTATTTTCTCTTATTCTATTTTTTCTAGGCTAACAAGGAACCTATTGACTAACTGTCAATATCTTAATCCGGATATAGTTTTCATGGGCTAACTATAAACCTATTGGCCCCTGCCAACATCAATCATAGTTTTCATGGGCTGACTATGAAGCTATTGGCCCCTTCCAATATCATTAGCTACATACAGTTTTCATGGGCTTACTATAAACCTCGTTAGTTTTAATGTTTTAACACTTCTTAACTTATATTTACTACTGGGTCAACCAAACTGGTTATTCCGTCCTTTCCAAAAAATACAGTTATGGATTAATAATAATAATGTGGATAAATATATGAAGAAGTATAAAACAATAATTAATACCGACACATGTGGTTTATCATCCTTTAAATCGTCTTTATATATATATATATATACTGATTAAACCCTTAACCTTTTTAATCAAGGAAAACTTCTTCATTTTAAAACCCTTTGTTTGTTTATGCCATGGTTATTGCTTTAAATTCAGATTAGGTTTATGTTTTGAAATCTTAAAAACATCTCTTTCAAAACTTCTGGACAACTTCCATTAAAAGCAAAATCTCATTTTCAAAACATAATAAACATTCATTTCGAAGACCTTGATAAACCTTCTCTTTCGAAACAAAATATACCTTTTGATGTATCAAAACATCCTTCAAAACATAGCTTCGAAACAATTGAAAGCGTCTCTTTTGAAAGCATTGGGTTTACTCCTTAAAGACATCCTTTGGGTCAAAAAGGTATGTACAAAAGTATCTCCTATGAAACCAAATATAAAATTGTTTTGGGAAAAAAGTTGGTGGTGTTGGAACCATCTAGTCAAAAGCAACAATCTTTAAATTAAAACTTCAAAGGATAGATTTGATACCCCCTTCAACTCCATTGCCTTCGAAATGCTCAACCCCTTTCGAAAGAATTTAGGAAGTCGCTTAAGTAAAAACAAGAATAACCTTTCGAAAGCATTACTAGCTTCGATTATAGTCGAAAGGTAGAATAACGACTGGGTTTTGACTAGGTCGAAACCAATCCTGTCGAAAGCTCTAATTTTTAAGAAAAAGTTACCCCTTCGAAAGCTAACTTCTTTACATAGTATAGCAACCTTCTTCGAAAGCTATTTATAAAAACCCTTTCGAAAGCATATGTTTCGACTATGTTGAAGGCTTTAAGTAAAACAAGGCAAGATCTTATCTTTTGAAAACAAAGCAAGATTTCGACCCCATTGGAAGCATCACTTTCGACACCAAAGCTTCTGTCTCCTTCCAATCCACTGCGTACCATCTAAGTGATACCTTGTGTATTGGTTTCGACTATATGGGTTTCGACTGAGATGGGGCGGGGGTCATTGAAGTCAAAAGGTATTATTATTTGAGGCGGAAACTACTTTTATGGGTAAAGGCTAAAATTTAGCTTCTTTTAGTAATTGCATTATAAAAGCTCGCCTATTTGTAAACCATTGATTAGTTGCAATAAAAAGTTTTCAAATGCTTTACATTTAAAACTGCCACACTTTCATCAGATCTAAATCATAAAAATATAACATTTAAGCCCTTCCATATACCAAAGCCAATTATTTCGGAAAAGTCCCTCTTTTAAAATAATTTGTTTTCCCTAGTAAATCAATTGGGAAAAATTCCCAAAAATTACAGAAAATCACTTTCATTGTGTAATTGAATAAATTAAAATTCCAGATTAGATTTCTTCCTGAAATTCTCGAATTAAATTTTAAATCAATTATATCATATCTTCCTTCATAAATTCATAATAAATTTTCTTTAGCATGGAAAATTCTAGAAATTAAAACTCATCTCCAAAATCGTGTTTTACTTATTGTAAAAAATTTCCATGGCATTCTAAAAACTCTCGATTTTTCCTTAAAACCGTGCAAAATTCATAGGTATATGGATTAAAATAAATCAAACATAATATAATTCAAGCCTATCATCATCCATATCATTATAAAAACAAATTTAATTATAAATCTGAAAATACATAATCATAGAATAAAATAGAGATGGTATGAAATTATTATTCACCTTAGATTTGATAAGGAATTTGAGATTCGTTGTTGATTAATCCTTCCTAGTTTTGATCCTTAGCTTTAGATTGAAATTTCCTCTTTTTCTCCTTGTTAGTGGCCGACTTTAATTTAGTTTTAGATTTGCATTTGTGAAAAATGAAAATGGAACGTGACTAGACAAAGGTGAGATGTATATAGCCGCGTATGATTAAGAGGTTATTTTACTAATGTGCCCATGTGTATTTAACTAGTTAATAACCCAATTAAAGCTCATTTGCTTTATTAATAAGCACGACCCTATATATTGTTTATTCAAATCTCAATCCACTTATTGTCATTATTCTATTTAAATTATTATCTGATTAAATTTCCTGAATAATGTTATCAAAACTAGGGATGTTACAGATGGCTCCGAAGGAGAGGGAGGAGGTAGACATGCAACAGTCGATTTATTCATTTGTCAATGAGGAGGTAAATCATGCAGGATGACTACAAGCATGTTTGAACAACTTGAGAAAATATTGAATTGAATGGGCATATGAGGCAATGTTGTAGTTGTAATGGAGATGGTGAGGATGGTGGTAAGAAGTGACAACATCGTCAAATATGTTGACACTATTATTTCTCATTTTCTTACATCGCTATAATGAATTAGTTATCTTTGAATAAAATATGCAAGTTACCTTTTAATTAATTACCTTTGAAAAATAGCACACTTATCATTTAGTTCAAATGAACATACAACATACAGTGTAAGGAAGCACAAAAGAATACAATTGCATAATTTATTAGCCCGATCTCTATGTCAAATTGTTTCAACTTGAAGTGTTGTAAGTCAATTCCTAAGTGTTTTTATCTCAGTTGGTAATTCAAAAGCATAAATAGAAATTTTTTGATTCGAATGTTTATTTATTCACACTAAAGGTTCTTAGCCATTGGGAAAATTAGTACATCCCGAAAAAGCATTCCAACATCAGTTTTCATTGTTGTGACTACAAGGGAAGCAACATATCCCAACATCACACGAATTGCACTTTATTTTTTTTATTGTTACCGTTGACATTCCTATTTTTTCTTCATCGTTCATTATTTTCATGTTGTCACTGCTCTTCGTAGTGTTTTTGGTGATGATGGACCTGATTTCCTAAAAATAGTAAACGCGCTCAATCTATTGTAAAAATCAGATACGAAATTAACAATTTTTAAATATTGTAAATATAAATTAAGGGAAGAAGTGTGTATGGTTGAATAAAATATAAATTACTGGAAGGAAGTATATGTAATTTTAAATATAAAAGTGAAAGACTAGCGTTGAGTAGGTTCTCTTTCCAACCGCCGTCTTCTCTTTCCTTTTTGTCCTTCATGCTTCACTATTTTCTCTCCTCTATACTTCGCTCTTTCCATTACCCAACCTCAATTTTCTTCATATTGTAAGCTCTACTTAATCGCCTCACTCATGCTTTATTTTCCCAACAAGTACATTTTCCACTTAGATCTACTTCATGTTGTTGTCTATCTTCTAGATCTGACGATGCCAATATCTCATATGCACGTGTTCTTTTCCAAATATCCTAAAATATTTCGGTGGGTGTTGGGCTTTGCCTTTGAAGTAGCAAATTTTGTTTAATCGTCATGTTTGTTTTGCTCTGAAGTGGTGGTATGTTTCTCTGCTTGGAATTCACTTTATTGCTTAGTGTTTTGGCTCTGACTATGGCCATATTGCCTATTAAGGATTTGTGCTTTGGCATTTGGTCGTTGGTCAGTTACCTTGTCGTCTTCTCATCGCTTATGGTATCTTAGGTGATTGCTTTGAAACGAGGGACTCTCATTTGCTGATGGTTGTCATGCTTTATTTGGACATTATGGTGGGTTGCCTTTAGTTTTCCTCTACTTTAGCGTTGCCTCAACTCTGCCAATGGTTTTCTTTGTAACTACAAATTAGGTTTCAATGTCATACTCTTATTGTCAAAGTTCTATGTGACCAATGCTCCGCATACACTTGATATTTTTTGGCTAGTATGTCTTGGACATGGTGATGTAATGTTCTGCCTGTGATACTATTTATGAAGCATTTGCTTCTGCTTGGATTGAAATTTTGGAATGTTATTTGGATATGAATTCATCTTATTGGTGTAATATGGTCTCATGGGAAGTTGTGGGATTTCCCCGTTCTTGACATTTACTTATCTTCAAGTCATATATTTGGTTTTGTAAAAGCGTTTGTCATTGTTTTTGCAATGCATTTGTGAAGTGTCATAGTACTGTGTTCATGCTGCTTGTCTTCAAGCTTTTAAGCGTGTGTTGTAGCTCGTAGTTTTTTAGATGTCTTTGCCTCACACTTGTAATAATTGATATAAAAGCGACACGGACATTGTAATTTGACTTGCCTATGCAAAATAATAATATTTTATTTTATCTATAAGAAAAGAATTGTATAGTTGAACCATTGCTGCGTACTTTAGAAGCAGCTAAAGTTAACTTACATGATGCTTTAGACAATTAGCTTTGGAACAAAATTTAAAATATCACCAAACAATTAAAAGTAGTACACTAAAATCATGCAAAATAGGGATAAGATGTTGGACTACTCCCTAATTCCTCTATTATTTCTTCATGTATCAATTTGTGTTCATCTTCCTCGGTTGTTCTAGCAATGTCCCACTACTCCATATGCTACTTACTCATTTGACATACTCAAATCCAATTATATTCATAGTTCACAATAACTTTTTTCATATCATGTAAATTCGAATAGAGTTAACAACTTCACGAATGTCCTTCCACGCCTCCATAGAATTTTAAAAATACCCTTATCTAATATCACAAATAAAAAAATTTCATTTGCAGTTTCAAACTTAGGCACCCACATTAGGGTTAAACAACATACCCATTGATTTCATCTCAAACACATCCTAAAATTTTCTACTATTTTCAACAGTCTTGTACTATTAATTACTATCATCTACGTCCAACCTTTTGAGGAATTGATATTCCCTTAACACAACCACACGAGGGTTTCCCATCATGCTAATACTTAATTGGATTTTGGTAAACCTACGACAGACTCGTACAATAAATTTCTCACATTCACTATGCGTCAGACACTCTTAAACATAGTAGAGAATGAGATAACTGAAGGGGAGAAAAAGAAAAAACGTGAAGTGAAATGTTAAGTATGGAATAAGATAACCAGCGGCGACGTATGAAATTGTGATAAGTAGCCAGGAATAGATATGCTTCCAGTTTCTTATAAATGATAACCAGCGAGATTCCAAAAGGGCTAAAAATTTGTGTGGTTAAGATGATTTCGCCAGTATAGTTTATTCGGGGTAGAATGACATTTCAATTAAACGAGAAAAGGATTTTAAGGGACTTACACTTGAGATTTCTTTTGTATTTTTTCCTAGTTCAATTTCCAGGTAATTAGGTGATGCAGCGCATACCTTAAACCTAGGTCGCGAAGCCATAAGTCGCGGAGGCGAAACCCTAGGTCGCGAAACCATAAGTTGCGGAGCACTAGGTCGGGGACGAGCAGGCTCTTTATGTCGCTCCAGAAATCCTATGTTGCTCAATCGGAATCGCTTTTGCTTCTTCCTTAAATCGCGTACGACATTCCTTAAGCCGCGAAGACTTAAGTCGCTTCCAGTAGGTCGCGAACAACACTCCAGCAATGTCGCGAGGCAGATACAGTTAGGTCGCGAACGACCTATGCCGCTCGAGCTTCCAGTTAGGTCGCGAAGCCTAAGTCGTTGAAGTCTGATGTTAGGTCGCGAACAACATCCAGTAGGTCACTGCCTTATGTCGTGAAGCTTAGGTCGCGAGAAGCTATTATGCCGTTTTTGTTAAGTCGCTCTACCTATGTTGTTAAGTCGTTTGTTAAGTCATTGTTTGTTTCTTAAGTCGCTTTGTTTTAAAAGTCGTTTGTTTGTATTTTTTTCTTAAGTTGTGTGAAGTGTTGTAACATGTGTTGAGTTGTAAGCTCCTATAAATAGGGGTGTATGGTCATTTGTAAAGTAGTTGAATTTTGAATAAAATTTTGGTTTGTGCTTTATGCAACAATTAAAATTGGTAGTTGAGTGTTATCTCCTATCTCCACCTTCGGTATTCGGGTGCGCTCGAATCAACGATTGTTGAAGCCAATTCACGGAATCAAGTGCGCTTGATCAACGTTCGAAGAATTGTAGATCTTCTCTCACGGCATCGTGCGCGATCAACGTGTATAAGATTGCTAGAATCCGGTATCGTCGTGATCAACGGATTTGGGCATTCTTAAATTCATCGATTTATCATCGATTCACCGATTATTTCCGCTAATCGTGTGAGATCCTGGACGGATTCGATTTACATCGTCGAATTCACTTCCATTGGCTGCATTAGTTTGGTATCAGAGCCAGATCGCAAGAAGTTTGCATCATTTCAAGAATTTGAAGTTTGGAGATCGGATTTGCATTGTTGAGAAGTTTGGTGTTCATCGTGAAGTTGCAACAAGTTGGGAGTTTCGATCCATATCATTTTGGATCAAAGTTCGGAAAGTGTTTGAATTTTGCTCGTTGGGATTTTTGCACGCCGAAGTGAAGTTTGAATTTTTGAGGATTTGTTGAAGATTTGACAATGCCTCCAAGAAGAGTTAATCGTCATCAGAATGTTGCAGATGTGTATCGAAGAGAAGATGCTGAACAAATGGAGCAACGAATTAGTGATAAATTCAATGAGAAGTTTGATGAGGGGATTGGTCGATTAGAGAGAATGATGCTTGAAATGAATCAAAGTAGAAGAAGGGTTTCGCTTGAATCGAGCCATGGGGGAAATAGAGTTTCACCACATTCAGATCGGGAGAGAAGAGAAGATCATGATCGTAGAAATGTTGACGATCATGATAGGAATGTTGATGATCGAAATCGGAGAGATGTGGATGACCTTGATCGGAGGAATGTAGATCGAAGGGATGTTGGTGGTAGAAATGGTGGTGGTAGAGATGTTGGTGGTCATGATCGACATTGATATGCATCAGATTTTGATGAGGAGTTTGATGGTGGTAGTGTTCATGGTCGAAATCGAAGCCAAGGAAGAAATCATTCAGAGTATGATCACAAATGGGAGTCCGAAATGAAAATTGAAATTCCAGAGTTTAAGGGTGGTATGCAGGCTGAAGAATTTCTAGATTGGTTATCTAATGTTGAAGAGATCTTTGATTTCAAGGAGGTTCCGGAAGATCGTCGAGTGAAGTTGGTTGCTACTAGGTTGAGAGGAAGAGCTATGGCGTGGTGGAAGCAAACCAAACTTACACGAGAACGGATGAGGAAGTCGAAGATTGTTGCTTGGGAGAAAATGAAGAAGATGATGAAGGCTACATTCTTGCCTTATAATTATCAATCACTTATGTATCAGAGGTTGCAGAATCTTAGGCAAGGGACGAAGACTGTTAATGATTATGCTGATGAGTTTTATCAACTAATTGCCCGAAATGACATTATGGAGACGGAGGAACAATTGACTGCTAGGTTTGTTGGGGGGTTGAGGATCCAGATCCAGGATATGGTAAATATGTTTGACCCTAGATCTGTGGCTGAAGCGCACCAGAAGGCGTTGGCTTGGGAGAAGCAGGGAAGACGAGGAGGTGGTGTGTTTCCAAGTTCCAATACTCAGAGCAAGGGTGCTAGTGGGAGTTCCAATGTTTCTAAAGCTGTCAGTAAACCATTTGGGAATGAAGTTGCGAAGGCGAAGGTCAACAACAGTTTCAAGTGTTATAATTGCCAGGAAGTGGGTCACAAGAGTAATGAATGCCCGAAACCGAAGAGGCGAGCTATGATTGCTGAAGTGGAAGGTGAGGATGTTGATGAAGATTATTCTAGTCTAGTTGAGGAGGATTAACAGGATATCGCGTCGGGAGATGAAGGATGTAATCTAATGTTGAGGAGATCATGTTTGACACCGAAGCAGGAAGAGGAGGCTAGTTGGTTGAGGAGTAATATCTTTCAGTCGACATGTACTATACTGGGGAAGGTGTGTAAATTTTTGATTGACGCGGGAAGTTGTGACAATATCATTTCTACCGAAGCTGTGAGAAAGTTGAAGTTGAAGACGGAGAAGCATCCAAATCCTTACAAGTTAGCGTGGTTGAGGAAAGGAGGAGAGGTGAAGGTGGACAGGCGAGTTCATGTTCCATTTTCTATTGGGAAGAAGTATAAAGATGAGATCTGGTGTGATGTGGTGGAGATGGATGTTTGTCACTTGCTTTTGGGAAGACCATGGCAGTATGACCGAGTAGTGCAGCATGATGGTCGAACCAATAGCTACAGCTTTATGTTTGAGGGTACTAAGATCATTTTAGTTCCGAAGAAGAGACAGCAAGGAGAGAGCAAGTCAGAAGAGATTGAGGAGCTGAAGACTTTGTTGACTTTGAAGGAGTTTGTTGAAGAAGTAGAGGAGAGTCCAGAGGTGTTCTTGTTGATTAGACATGAATCTACTGAATCTGTTGAAGTTCCAGAGGAAGTAAAGCCTGTGTTGGAGGAATTCAGAGATGTGTTTCCTAAAGAGTTGCCAAAGGAATTACCACCGTTGAGAGATATTCAGCATTAGATTGATCTTGTGCCAGGGGCGGCATTACCTCACAGGCCACATTACAGGATGAGTCCTAAGGAGCATGAGGAACTGAGAAGGCAGGTGGAGGAGTTGTTAGTACAAGGGCGTGTTCAGGAGAGCTTGAGTCCTTGTGCAGTGCCAGCCTTATTGGTACCAAGAAGGATGAGACTTGGCGGATGTGTACGGACAGTCGGGCTCTAAACAAGATCACTATGAGATACAGGTTTCCTATGCCGAGGTTCGATGATTTGATTGATCAGTTAAGTGGGGCTGTTGTGTTCTCAAAAATTGACTTGAAGAGTGGATACCATCAGATTCATATTAGACCGGGTGATGAGTGGAAGACTGCTTTTAAAACTAGGAAAGGACTATACGAATGGCTGGTTATGTCATTTGGCTTGTCAAATACTCCTAGTACTTTTATGAGAGTGATGAACCAGATTTTCAGACCATTTATTGGGGAGTTCGTAGTAGTTTACTTTGACGATATTTTGATCTATAGTGGGAGTATAGAAGAGCATATCCAGCATTTGCGAGAAGTGCTGTTGATTCTACGACAGGAGCAATTCTATGCAGCAACAAAGAAGTGCGTGTTCATGACGCACAGTGTTTTGTTTCTGGGATATGTTCTGACGAAGGAGGGTATTCAAGTGGATGAAAGCAAAGTGGAAGCTGTCAGGAGTTGGCCACAACCCAAGACAATTACTGAAGTGAGGAGTTTTCATGGGTTGGTATCTTTTTATCGAAGATTCATTCCACATTTTAGCAGTGTGATGGCACCTGTAACCGATTGCATGAAAGGAAAGAAGTTCGTGTGGACAGAGGAAGCAGAGTTAGCTTTTGAGAAGATCAAGACACTTTTGACGACAACACCCGTTCTGGTACTGCCAGATTTTCAGATATTGTTCGAGTTACACACTGATGCTTCGAAGGTTGGGATTGGTGGAGTATTGAGTCAAAATGGAAGACCAGTTGCTTATTTCAGTGAGAAGTTGTCTGGAGCCAAGTTGAGATATAACACTTATGACGTGGAGTTTTATGCAATTGTTAAAGCTGTGAAGCACTGGAGACATTATCTGTTTCAGAAGGAGTTTGTTCTTTATACGGATCATGAAGCCTTGAAACATTTGCAAGGGCAGGACAAAATTTCAGCTAGACATGCTTCATGGGTTGCGTATCTGCAGTGGTTTATGTTTGTTGTAAAGCACAAATCAGGGGTGACGAATTATGTAGCTGATGCCTTGAGTAGGAGGAATCATTTATTAATGACGATGAAGGTTGAAGTGACAGGATTTGAACTATTGCCAGAATTGTTTGAGGAAGATCCTTACTTTGCGAAGATTGTTGAGAAAGTCAAGGATGGGAGTACTGATGAGTTTGTGTTGGTAGATGAATTCTTATTCAAGGGGAATCGAGTGTGCGTACCAGATTGCAGCTTGAGAATGAAAATTGTAAAAGAGTTGCATGAAGAAGGACATGTTGGTCAGGATCGCACATTGCAGTTGATTTCTCAGTCTTATTATTGGCCCTCGATGAAGCGAGAAGTTGAAAAGTTTGTTCGAAGATGTCATGTTTGTCAAATTTCGAAAGGGACAACTACAAATGCGGGTTTGTATATGCCTTTACCTGTTCCTACAAAACCGTGGGTTGATGTGAGCATGGATTTTGTGTTGGGCTTACCGAGGACCCAACGGGGAAATGACTCTATATATGTTGTGGTGGACCGTTTTTCAAAGATAGCACATTTTATTGCCTGCAAGAAGACAGCAGATGCAGTTAATGTAGCACAGTTATATTTCAGAGAAATATATCGTCTTCATGGGTTGCCTGAATCTATTTTTTCGGATAGAGATACTCGCTTTCTAAGTCATTTTTGGATGAGCCTATGGAGAATGGTTGAGACAAAGCTGAAATTCAGTAGCGCTTATCATCCACAAACAGATGGACAGACTGAAGTTGTGAACAGATCCCTGGATAATCTATTGCGATGCCTTGTGAATGACAATTTGAAGAGTTGGGATTCGAAGTTATGTCAAGCTGAATTTGCACACAACCATGCAATTAATCGCAGCACTGGGTTCAGTCCATTCCAGGTTGTGTATTCAACAATTCCTAAAGGACCGTTGGATTTATTTGTCGTTCCACAGCAGAAAGGAGTGATCAAACGGGCTAGTGATTTTGTGAATGAATTGCAAGAGCATCACAAGATTGTGCAGGAATGATTGCTTAAGGCGAATAAGAAATATAAGCAATCCGCAGATATTAAACGACAACATGTAGACTTCAAAGAAGGAGATTTTGTATATGCAGTATTGACCAAGGATCGATTTCCTGTTGGTACTTACAACAAACTAGCTGCTAGGAAGATTGGTCCTTTAGAAATCATAAAGAAGATTAATGAGAATGCTTATCAGTTGAGATTGCCGGATCATATCCATACTGCTGATGTTTTCAATGTCAAACACTTAATTCCGTATTATGGGGAGAAGCTCGTCGAAGAAGAGGAGAGCATGAATTCGAGGTCGAATTCTTTTCAACCAGGGGAGGATGATGCAGCACATACCTTAAACCTAGGTCGCGAAGCCATAAGTCACGGAGGCGAAACCCTAGGTCGCGAAACCATAAGTCGTGGAGCACTAGGTCGGGGACGAGCAGGCTCTTTATGTCGCTCCAGAAATCCTACGTCGCTCAACCGGAATCGCTTTCGCTTCTTCCTTAAATCGCGTACGACATTCCTTATGTCGCGAAGACTTAAGTCGCTTCCAGTAGGTCGCGAACAACACTCCAGCAATGTCGCGAGGCAGATACAGTTAGGTCGCGAACGACCTATGCCGCTCGAGCTTCCAGTTAGGTCGCGGAGCCTAAGTCGCTGAAGTCTGATGTTAGGTCGCGAACAACATCCAGTAGGTCGCTGCCTTATGTCGTGAAGCTTAGGTCGCGAGAAGCTGTTATGCCGTTTTTGTTAAGTCGCTCTACCTATGTTGTTAAGTCGTTTGTTAAGTCATTGTTTGTTTCTTAAGTCGCTTTGTTTTAAAAGTCGTTTGTTTGTATTTTTTTCTTAAGTTGTGTGAAGTGTTGTAACATGTGTTGAGTTGTAAGCTCCTATAAATAGGGGTGTATGGTCATTTGTAAAGTAGTTGAATTTTGAATAAAATTTTGGTTTGTGCTTTGTGCCACCATTAAAATTGGTAGTTGAATGTTATCTCCTATCTCCACCTTCGGTATTCGGGTGCGCTCGAATCAACGATTGTTGAAGCCAATTCACGGAATCAAGTGCGCTTGATCAACGTTCGAAGAATTGTAGATCTTCTCTCATGGCATCGTGTGCGATCAACGTGTAGAAGATTGCTAGAATCCGGTATCTTCGTGATCAACGGATTTGGGCATTTGGGTATTTTTAAATTCATCGATTATTTCTGCTAATCGTGTGAGATTCTGGACGGATTCGATTTACATCGTCGAATTCGCTTCCATTGGCTGCATCATTAGGGCTTTTTAATTTTAATTCGAGAATTTGTAATAAAAATAGTATGGCATTAAGGGTACCGCGTTTGGTGCAAGGGGCTATCGCGGTTGACGGTTAATTGCCAACCAAACATTGTTTGGTCGGTCAATGTTTGACGGTTGTTTGCCGATGCGGTTTAAAAAGAAATTCTAATCGGCCTTTAATTATCGAACGTGGTAGCTCCTAACACAAATCCAAAGAGTCCTTGAATACACTAAAAATAACTCAGTGGGCTGTGTGAAATTAACAAATGGAGCCCACTAAAAATTTTCGTTAGAGATTCTGGAAGCATGCATGCTTAGCAACTCTGTCATTTCTATGGGACAAAAGTCGGGACCATACGAGACGGAGAAATCTACGGCAGTTGGTTGCCCATTTTTAGATCCAATAAAATTACAACTTTTAAGTACAAAAATAAACATATCACTTTTTTTGGCAGTCTCTCTTTTATCCCTGAGATCCTCATTGTTTCCTTGTCCAAGGCGGTTTTCTGTTCATTTTTTATATCATTGGCTACTCGAATATAATTTGGGATTGTTCAAGATAAACCATTCGTAAAGATCGTTCTTTTTAAGAATAAAGATAAAGAAATTGACTTCTTTTGTATTTCGTTCCAAGTAATAAAGGAGTGGAGCTATGTGTGATTTGGTTGCGCGGACAGGTCGGCAGCAGCAACGTTACGAGGACGGTTATCGCCTTGTTGCTGGGTAAATTTTGATTATCTTACTTCTTATTCGGAATTGATTAATTGATTTATTAACTATTCGGGATGTCAATTTCACATTATCGAAATTTAGGTTTTGCAATGCATGCTCTTTTGAATAGATATGTAGCGAAGAATCTTCTTATTTTGGTTGGATCCCTTAATAATTATGTGAATTAGGTCGACAATTTGAATTAGTTCGGTAATATTTCATTTTGGTGGTACATTAGATTTAGTGATGTAGTTTATTGTTAAAATGTCTTTCCTCAGGGGCCAATCCCCTGGTTATCCTTTTTTTTTTAAAAGTGTCCTTCCTGTTGTGCGCCTTAATAATGGGCGTGGTGGCAAGAAGAAGAAGATTTGTGTTTAGAAATTTAGTTTATGATTTGCTCAAGCACAACGATTATGCATGTTTGTACCAAGTATTCAGAAAATTATTGTTTTGCTAAAGAGTATGCAAAATAAGTTGATTAAAAATTGCGGGTTTAAGGGGTCCGAGAAAGTAAAAACATTATAATTATGTTCTGTAATTGCCAACTTAATATGTGATGGAAATTAGTATAATTTTGATAGTCTCTCTTCTTCCTTGACAGATAAACCAATTAACAGTACGTTTAATCATTAATACGTATTATTGGTTGATTGAATAACTATTTATGGCAAGTGTTGAAAGTATGATTTCCAGTTACTGTGTATCTCATACCAAGAGTTAGCTACCTTCATCTGGTGCATAAGCTTGCAAAAGGTTACTGCTGGCTGTTTAAGTCTTTATGCACCACCTTCCGGTTAAAAATTGTAGTTTACTTATTTTATAAACCATAGCATTGTTGGACCATCACAGTAAATTATTATACCCTGTAAAAATCATGATTCTTTTTTCAGATGTATACCGTTCAAATATGATGAAGAGGAGCATGATGCCGCAGGGAATAAAATCTTGAAAGTTCTAATGATCAACTCTCAGAGTGGACCGAAACTTTTATTTCCAAAAGTATGTCTCATTGCTCTAGTAAAAAAAATGTTAAATTGCTTGGTCACTCCATTCTAATATGCATGAAGTTTCGCCTTACAAAATAGCTTTGAGAACTAATCATGGAATTTACGTTTGTAACGTGCATGTTTTATGTACTATATTGTGTCGCCCATTGACATCTCTTCATTGGGTTGAAAATGGTCGGTATCTCTCACTCAATTTTTTATTTTTTATTTATTTTTTATTTTATTTTTTGTTACGTGGTTTATGATCACTGCAAAATGATGTAGCTTTTTTTGGTCTTTAAAACAATTTATTTTACTCTTATAGGTGGGAACGTTTTGGATAAATAAAAATGGATCATAAGGTATAAGCAGATACGCTAGTAAAAAAATATTTGATCATTATTCAACTCTCAGTCTTACATGTTATAATATTAATCTCCACGCAGCTCCCTTTGACATATCAAAAGATGCATATATTTCAGTTTCACTTTTTCCTCAGTGCTGAGCTTATTTGTATCTGTTACGGTCTCTCTAACAATGGCTGTTTTTCCATTTTTATAATACTTGATAAATATAAAGTTGGGAGGTATTGCTGTCTAAAATTATACGTACACAAATGTATCAAATGAAATGTGTATTTATAATGTAGTAAGAGAGTTGTACCACAAATATAATTATAAGATATCTTTTACATAAGATAAATTTGTTATAACCACGTATTTTCTTAGGGTATCACAAGTGCTGGAGTGTAAGTGTACTATTGTCTATGTCACACTAGTTCATATTCAACTAATTCTCAACTTACTCCCAACGCAGAACACCAGTTCTCATTAAAAAAAATGCGTGAAAATTATTGATAGAGTTTGCATTCACCATAGACCATACCGTCTTTATTAACTTGATAGCTAATTTTTAATACAACAACAACTAAGTCATTTTTTTCAAACAAGTTGCGGTCGGCTAGAGATGGAACCGAAAAGTAAATGACGGGTAAATTTAAAAGTAATAACGACAATAATAATAATAATAATAAGCCATGATAATAATGAGAAAATAAAGTAAAATAATTAAACAGTTAATAATAATAATAATAACTGAAATAAAAATAAAGATAAAATGAAATAAAAAATAAAATATACAAAGATTTAAAAAAAAACCATGATAATAATAATACTACTACTAGCAATAATGGTAACAATAGTAATAGGGACCGAAGATCATAAACTACGTTTTAGACTTTCATTCACTGGTCCTATAATCTAAAATTTATAACACCACCCTAAACCAACCATAAGAGCTCATGGTTCTGGTACGTGGATTGTTAACTTTCATGCGTTTCTGTCATACATTGGTTTTTCGAATATATTTCAATTCTTCAAATCTCTTTTTACTACTTTCTCCCAAATGTTAACCCTGGTCGGCCTCTATCTCTCTTTGAGCATTCAATGCAGCCTATAATTCCAACGTGCATAGATGCCCCGGGTGGTCTCTATTGGAGATGTCCAAACCATCTTAAGCGGTGTTGGACTAGCTTCTCTTCAATGGTGCTACTCCAAGTTTGTTACGTATATCATCATTTCTAATCCGGTCTTGTCTTGTATGATCACAACTCCATCGCAGTGTACGTATCTCTGCTACACTTATTTTCTAGATGTGTTGTCTTTTAGTAAGCCAACCTTCTGTACCATACAACATCGTATGGCTGACTGCCATTTTGTAGAACTTTCCTTTAAGCTTTTGTGAGACTTTTCTGTCATAGAGAATGCCAAACGCTAGTCGTCATTTCACTCATCTCGTTCAAATTTCAAAACTAACATCTTCGTCAATCTCACCATCATACTACAACATTGACTATCGAAAAGATTCCTTTTTGGGCACTACTTATCCGCTAGAGTGACATTTCCATCCTCGGACCTGACACCGCTGAACTCGCACTTCATATACTCTGTTTTAGTTCTGCTAAGCCTAAAACTCTTGGATTCTAATGTCTGCCTCCACGGCTCTAATTTTCTATCAACTTCTATTATACTTTCATCAATTAGCACAACATCATCAGCAAATAGCATACACCAAGGAATCTCATCTTGTATACCCTTCGTAACCTTATCCATCACTAGGGCAAAATTATAGGGACTCAAAGTTGAACCTTGATGTAATCCTATGTTAATGGAATGTCACTGGTTTATCATCGCATGCTGACACTAGTCACAACATCATCGTACATATCCTTAATAATGGTAATGTATTTTTTTGGGACTCTTCTTTTTCAGAGCCTACCGCATAACATTTCTCGATATTTTATCATAAGCTTTCTCCAAATCGATAAATACCATGTGTAGATCATTTTTTTGCTCTATAAATCTCTCCATAAGTTGTCTTATCAAAAAATCGCCTCTGTGATCGACCTCACAGTCATCATTCTTAATCGATGTTCAATGACTCTCTTCCAACGTTTCATTGTATGATTGATAAGCTTAATTTTTCTGTAGTTTGTATAATTTTGAATATCTCCTTTATTCTTGAAGATTGGACTAATATGCTTCTCCTCCACTCATTTGGCATTATGTTTGATTTGAAAATATTATTGAACAACTTAGCTAGTCAGGTTATCCCCGCATCTCTAAGGTATCTCCACACCTCAATGGGGATGTCATTAGGCCCCAATGTCTTGCCTGCTTTCATTCGTTTTAGCGCATCATTTACACCATACTCTTGAATTTTCCGAACAAAATGTCTACTATTGTCATCAAAAGAGTCGTCCAGCTCGATCGCAGTGCTATCGCTTTCTTCATTGAATAGCTTGTCGAAGTATTTTCTCCATATATTTTTTATCTCATTGTCGTTCACCAATCTATTATTCTCATTATTGATGCATTTAAATTTGTTGAAGTCTCTCGTCTTTCTCTCACGGAGCTTAGCTATTCTATATAAAAAATTCACCCTTCTTCGTACTTAGTTTTTTATATAGATCTTCATACGTCCATCCCCTTGCTCTATTCACATCTCTTTGCGTTCTTCTTTGCCGCTTTGTACTTTTGTGTGTCGTCCTCGCTCTTATGATGATGCAAGCATTTATAACATTCCTTCTTCTCTTTGATAGCCTTTTGCATATCAATGTTCCACCATCATGAATCTTTAGATTCACGTCTATTTCTTCTTGTTATCCCAAACACCTTACTAGTTACCTTCGAATGCACGTTGTCATCTCATTCGACATGTCATTTGCTTCTCCTTCCATATTCTATGTCCCTTTTTCCATCGCTCTATCCTTAAACACCCTTGAGGCGTCCCAACTAACTAACTAATTCTACTTTCATCAAATAGCTTTGTTGCCCCTTGCACCCGCCGAGTAAAGTGCAAAGACCATGGCTCATTTATCACTACATTGGAGCATCGATGTAGCGTGCCACTAAGAGAGCGATGACTCAGCCCTTGCATATTTATCACCATACCCGAGCCTCGATATGACGCGCCACTAAGGGAGTGGCGGTTCAGCCCTTGCTTATTTATCAGCATACCCGAGTCTTGATATGACGCGTCGTTAAGAGGGTTACGCCCCAACGAAATATAATAGGATTTCATTTACATAAGAGAGATCGTGGTTTTTATTTTGGCTCGCCAAGCCTATGACTACCCTCCTTTTTTATCCTAGCTTGGAACAAACTGCATAGAAAACTACACATGTGGAGTTTAATTTTTAATAACTATGAAAAAATCAAATGCTTCCAAATATTTTCCATCGACGTGGCATTAACATTATTGCTTCTATTAACTCGCATATAGTGTTGCTTGACTATTTCCTGAAACAAGTTTAGTCGTTTTTCAATCCTTGCCCTTTTGTGGGATATGAATAGAGTGAATGTAGAAGTAGGGGCATTCTTTTGTTAAATGAAAGGGGCGTTTGAAAGGCATGAAATGAGATTGTTTAACGAAAGAAGAATGTATTCTTGTGTTGCGAAAGGGGCATTTGAAAGAGGAATTAATTGTTTTGTTATTATATTTTAAAGTGTTAATTATTTGTGTTAGAAAGCGGACTATGATATTAATATGTGATTGGAACATAGTTTTGAAGACTAAATCGATGATAGAACCGTTAAAACCTTACGTCATGATTGGATTTCAATTACAACCCGTTATTTTATAAACTTTATATCATGCAATTACATCCACGTGGACTGTTATGTTATATGAGGAAGCATGTAATAATAAAATAGTACACTTTCATTAGAAAAGTAGATTCATGTAACTATACTGGTAATGAACGTTTTCGCGGCGATTTGGAAGAAACACTCAGATATAGCATGGCTTTGACTAAAACAAATAATTATGTCCAACAATAGGGATATATATCTCACATGGGATATCTATCTCAGGTCAGCTACTTAAAGGACAATGAATTTGGCTTCTCCCTTATTTAAACAAGCTCCCCTCTCTTGCTACATATCAGCTGGATTTGCTGCTACATGGGCTTTGTTTGAGGCATGCAGCATTTAGGAATTGAAATGTTTGATTAAATTGATTCAGAAGAGGATCGAATATTAATTATCATTAATAAATGTCATTAATTACCGTTGGCGTCCGATGCGTCGAATGGCAACACATCAATTTGTCATTTCACCCCAACTGAACAAAATGGTGGGACCCACCTGTGGCGCGTCCGACGTGTCGCCAACTCAACTTGAACAAATAATTACTGCAAACGCTACCATATTGGGTTGCATCCTATGGGGAATGCCCTTGCCGTTATTACTCTTAAATATTTTTTATTTCCATCACATCGATGCATCCTATGGGGAATGCCCTTGTCGTCTGTTACACGACCCAAATATCACATGCACTTTATTAAAGTCCATATGGGATCAAGAATTTCAATACTCGTGTGACTTACAGTGATCGAAATTTACGCCATACCACAAACTACTATATTAGTATTGCCCTACTTGAAAGGCTCCAAGGAAAACGTTAAATGAGCAAAGCAACGAATTATACAAGATTACTAGCTTCTCATGAAACTTTAGATGGTGAACAACAGAAACGAAGGCCTTGTTTGGTTTGACGATTTCAGTTTTGGGTTCTTATAACAACCAAAATGCATTAGACGAAACAGTCAATTTTGAAAAATGATTTTTACATATAGAACTGAAAATGGCTCTTTTGTTTTCCGCCTTTTGGAAAAGATCAAAAACATGGAAAGACATCACATAAGAAAACATTGGAAAGGAAGGGATACCAGCTAATTGACTATCATAAACCCTGTTAATTTACCTTTTGGCAGGGTGGATGGGAGAACGATGAAACAGATGAAGAGGCTGCTGTTCGAGAAGCCATGGAAGAAGCAGGTGTCAAAGGTGAACTAAAGGTACTCTTACATCTAAGTAACACTGAATGCATTATTTATACTTATGTAATCATATGATTTGGGTAATAGTTTTGCCTTTTGCTGAAAAGCTTATCGATCACTTGGTCTGAGTAGCCTCAAATGTTTAAAGTCGAGGTAGAGGGTACCATGTTATTCTGAATTAGAGCATCATTTTGCACAGGATGCTGTTTTAATAAGTTGTGATACTGAAGCCATAGGGTGTCATAGTCATGCAAATTTACCAACTTTACTGAACTGTTATTAAAGTTGAATGCTGCCTCTCTTTTTTTGGGTTGATATGATTAATTGAAGCCAACGAGATTTTGAAGCCGCCGCCACCACCTACCTATAAGCTGACAATCTAGGGACATACCACTGACCCATAGGGACATTTAAAATGTTGATCTTTTATAGCTTAAACGTTGCAAACTAGTAAAAAAAAGCATTAAGTAACATGAGATGACTTCAGCTTTTCGACTTTTCTGCGATCATATAAGTTCGGTGAAACAAATTTAATTCAGGAATTTTTGGGGAAATATGAATTCAGAAGTAAAAGCCAGCAAGATGAGTTCAGCCCTGAAGGTTGCTGCAAAGCTCACATGTTTGCGTTGCATGTGAATGAAGTACTTGAATCCTGGCCTGAACAAAGCACTCGAAGTAGGAGATGGCTCACAATTCCCGATGCAGCCCTCAAATGCACCGATAATTGGTTTAAGGACGCTCTCGACAAGTTCTCAGAATATTATGAACATTCCAATACTGACAGCAAAGCCAGTGGCAGAAATTGCGAAGATCGTTCTGATTCTAGGGTCGACGATGAAAGGAGGTGATTACTTGCCATTTTTTAATATATATAACTGATTCATCGGCAGTTATTTAGGTTTATTATGTTTTGCATCAGTCAGGATGTTTTATACTATATTACATTTCTTCGGTGAAATGTTACCTTGAAATACACTAATTAGAAATAAATTCAGTTTTATTTTGACTTTGATTTAGTAGGTTAGGCTAATGTTGATTCTATTTTCAATGTATCAGTGTTTTATCAAGTTCTTTCTGAGGGAAAGAAAAACATTGTAATTAAAGCAAAAGAAATTTTATTGTTGTTTGCCATAATGGCTAATTAAAGCAAATGCATCCCTTACCAGGTTCTATTGTACTTGATGTTAAATTATTCATGTTTGTGAATCTCTTGCGATATGTATTTGCATGATGATTGTACATATAGAAGTGTATTCTCTATTGAGAACCAGAGCAGTCTTATATGCTTTCAATTTTTCATGTACCATATTCATATTATATTTGAGCCATTGATTTATAAGAATCTTAATTTTGATTAGTTTAGTGGATAGTTTATTGATGATTAAGACATGGTTGGATATAGATCATCTCCTCCATCACGCGTAGAAAATAGTTGTGTTTATAATTATTCATTTCTTGATTTATGCCAAGTCAAATCTGTTTTCATTGATAATGTCTAGTTCTCTCTGTTTTCATTTCCTCATTTACATTATTGTTTCCACTGAATCAGTGATAATGTCTTGACAACACAAGTGGAGACCCCTAGACTCCAAATGTTTATGAGACAAAAAGCCTGTAAAGCTACCATAATATTGCCTCACCCAATGGGGGCTTGGCAACTTGCTGGCTAACTCGGCTAACCCTAGCTCAGTTAAGGGTGGCTTGGCTACCCTTGTCTCCGTCAGGGTTGGCTTGTTTAGAGTTAGGCTCGGTTAGCCCTAGTCTGATGAGCCAGACCTCTTTCAGCAGCTTCTCTAGCTTTGTTTTCATTTCTGGATACTCGTTATCTCAGGTGATCTAGAGCGCTCTTGCGTAATCCAAAGATCTATGATTTTTGTTTGTCGAAGTTTGAACAAGCCACGGCTGGTTCTCTGTTCGTATGAGCAGTTTGACCTTGAGCATTTGGAGCTTGTTTTCGCTGTTTAAATAGTTGCAACATCTGTTACATCATTGCTAGTTGCTGGATAACAAAGGTCGCTAGCAGATTGGTGAGCATAGCGTTGTGTTCCTAACTGGTTATTGTATTGTATCATAATGCTGAATCGGGTTAGATGTAGCCCCTTGGCTGCCTCGATTTCTCGTACTTAACAGTTGTAGGATTCTGCTTTGTTTTTTTACATTTTCGACGGTTTCAAGATTTCTTCTTCTTCTTTGGACTAGGTTGGAGACTATGTGGTTAATATCGGATAATATCCTTGATATATCGTTGATGTATCTCATATCGCTTTTAAATCGATATTTAAAAAATTATCATTATCGATATATCATTCGATATTTTCTGCTATATCGCTTCGATATTTGGTGTGAAATACCCGATATTTTTAAGAATATCGGCCATTATTGTATGCGTTGAAGAAAATGTATCTACAATTAAATATCTTCATGTTCTCAATATTTGTTTTTTTTTTGTATATGGTGAATGACAATATCTGAACCATATTAGAAGTCCCAGTGCATTAATTTTTCGGTTTTAACCATACGGTTTTAATCTTCTTCATTAGTTTTTCAATAAAAAAAAGTCTACTTATTCCATTATTATTTTATATGTTTTATTTTCAGTGAAAATTTTTCCACTAAAAACAAGATCATGAAAGAGCTACTTTTATTCTTATTTGTTTTTTTGTTTACCATTTCTAATAGGTAAGCTCATGAAAATTCATTTTACTGGTTATTATCATGCATCAAGAACTAAAAGTTATAGAGCAGTAAAGTTATATATTTCAACATATCGAAGAAATGAGCTAAAGTAGGAATTGATATTAAATCAGCATTGCTTATTCGATAAATTAAGTGAAAATAAAAACGATGAAACTATAAATATGAAAATTTAGGGAAGTAATATAGATGATTAGATGGCTAAAAAACAATGAATACACAAAAGTCGAAAATAACTAAACTCAGCTGTTGGTTAGCGGGTGTAGGTCAAGCAGTGACAAAGATATATAGTATATGAATTTTTCGGTCTTATGAGTCTATATTATGATTTGTATTTAATAGGGTATCTCAGTAACCATGTAATATGTAGGCTATATGCAGTAAGTCTTTGATAGTAATTTGACATTATTTGTCCAGATATTTGAAAACTTAACATCAATATAACACTAGAACATAGTACAATATCGTTTACAACATGTTCTACACATGTTCGATATTTTACTGATGTAAACATGATATTTTAAAATATTTCATATCAGTACTTGACTGATACGGACCAGATATCGATATTAACTACTTAAGTTGGAAGTACTCAAAAAAACAGGAGATTGGACATAACCTAAGTTCTTTTGATGAAAGCACCAAAATTTTGCACTATGAGCAAATACTAGAAGGACGATTGCTCAATGCCCGAGATCCAGTTGGCAACCCCGAACTTTAATTCAGGACGTTGCAAGAATTGTCGGATCGTTGAATGATTGTTGTTTAGAACTCTTTATTGGTTATATCATATATAACTCCTAACTATGTTATTCTTTTGCTTCTAATGGTCTTTGTGATCTTGAAGATGATTAAAAAAATTGGCGTGCATTAGACATTTATGATCCATTATTTCAAGGCTGTGTACATACAAGTATATGTTCTTTGAGGATGATTGAAAAAGATACATACCAATCCATAAACATAGAAAGCATCACTACACGTAGTATGTGGCTAGATGAAGTTCAACAATCACATATATGCTTAGTGTTAAATTTGGACGATTTATATATATTCCAAATTTATTAGGAGAAAATATTAATTGGTTCTCATAATATGTCAAACATGGAAAACAAATTGGAAAGAGAATCGATTAATATCATAATCGATATTAATTGATCCAAGAAATCAATCAGATAAAGATATATGTGGAAACAAACACTATTATGCTAGATTTGTGTTGAAATCAAATCAAGCGAATCTGGAAACAATTCATCCTTATCGCCAAGGCAATATTCATTCTTGCTCCTATAAATATGGAGTGTTTGCTCACATTTGATCATCACAAGATAAAAAGAGAGTTCTCCACAAATATCTTCAATAAGATCCATATTTCTGCATCTACTGCAGGGTGAGAAATTTATATCGAGTGATTTGTTTTCTTCTCCTATTGTACTCCCCCTTGAAGTGAAGAAGTAATAAAGGTTGTTGGGTCCGAGGACGTAGGCATAGCCGAACCTCGTTAGGTCGATGTGTTCTTTTCTTTTCTGTCATTATCTATAATTTTTGCTCTTTGATTTGTCTTTTTATTCACTTTTTTGGATTGGAATTGTTGAGATTATCGACAGACTAGATCATTGGGTGCTCTGCTTCCGCTGTCCAAAGCTCTAATTTTTCACTACAATTTGGTATCAAAGCTTGTTGTTCTATTTAAAGACTTTTTCAACTATGTCTAATTCTACAAAGAATAGCACTGGTAGACGCCCTACCAATTATGGAGTCTTTAGATTTGATGGAAAGGGAGATTTTGGCACATGGAAGATGGAAGCGGTATTGAAGAAAGAGAGGACTTTTAAGGTTATCTCAGATCCAGAAAAATTAAAGAAATTAGCACCTGAAGAGATTGAGGAATTGGAAGAGGATGCTCTTACTACCATCCAACTTAGCCTCCAATGAAATACTTATAGAGTTTTCTTATGTGAAAACCACTAAGGAATTATGAGATGCTCTTTAGAAAAAGTTCTACGACAAGTCTCTCACCAACCGCATCATCCTACAACAACAACTTTACTCGTTCAAGATGAAGCCTGGAACCGATATATTAGCTCGCGTGGTTGCCTTAAACACACTTGTTATGAATCTTCGAGTAAAAACTGAGGATGAAGCGCAAGCTGTCATTCTTTTATGTTCTTTGCCTGCGGAGTATAACACTTTTGTTAACTCTATGATCGGACGCTCTTCTATTTTCTTGAAGGATGTGAAGACAAATTTGCATAACGAGATGTTGAGGGGGAAGTTAGCAAACATGAGCATGGAGAATGATTTCGAAGGCTTTATTGCGCAAAGGGGAAGAAGTAAGAGTAGACCCAAATATGGTGGATATAGAGCCAAGTCAAGATCTCAATCAAGGGGAGCTCTGAAGGGAGTTTGTCATTATTGTAGAAGACCTGGACATTATATTGCAAGTTGCCCCAAGTTGGAGAATAAAAACAAAGCCAATACCCAAATGGCTTCAGCTACTACAACAGAAACATCAGATTCAGAGAGTGATCTTGGCATTTTTACAACTTCTGCCTCTTCTATGAAGACTATGTGGATTATTGACTCTAGAGCATCATATCATATGACACCTGATAGAGACTCCTTTTCCACTTATCGTCAGTCTGATGGAGGAGAGGTTCTCATGGAAAATAATGCTATTTGTCGCATGATTGGTATTGGAACGATGAAGATTGGGATGTTTGATGATGTTGTTCGTACTTTGTGTGATGTCAGGCATGTGCCTAATTTGAGGCGTAGTTTGATCTTCGTTGGAGCATTGTGCAATCTTGGCTTGAAATGTGTATTAGAAAAAGATTCATTGAAATTACAAATGGCTCATTGTTAGTGATGAAAGGGGTAAAAGCTGGAAATTTATATTTGCTGAAGAGTACCACTGTTGTTACAGAGTCTTCTTCGATTGTTCATTATGTTGATTCCGATTCTATCAGATTGTGGCATTTTCGTATGGGACACATTGGAGAGCGTAGTTTGGAAGTATTGAGAAAGCAAGGTTTGATTGACGGTATTCATCATTCAAAACTTGGCTTGTGAATGATGTGTACTTGGAAAGGAGACGAAGGTTTCTTTTGGCATTGTAGAGCATAATTCTAGAGAAATTTTAGAGTATGTTCACACTAATGTTTAAGGCCCCGAACCATGCCTATCATTTGGAGGAGTCAGTTATTTTGTTTCATTTATTGATGATTTTTTTAGAAAGGTATGAGTTTACTTTATGAAGTCTAAGGATGAAACCTTTAATAGGTTTCAAAGTTGGAAATCACTTATTGAGAAGCAGTCTGAAAAGAAAGTAAAGATTCTTCGTTCAGATAATGATGGTGAATTCACTTCTCAACAACTCACCAAATTTTGTGAGTCCGAGAGAATCAAAAGGCACCACACCACACCAGGGGATCCCCGGTCAAATGGAGTTGCAAAGAGGATGAATCGGACTTTGTTAGAAAGAACTCGTTGCTTATATATGACTGCTAAATTAAAGAAGAGATTTTGGGTAGAAGCATTATCTATAGCGGTTTTCCTCATCAACCGTACACCTTCTACCGCCATAAATATGAAGATTCCCGAAGAAGTATAGGAGAGAGAGCATGTTTCATATTCTTTTCTCAGAGTGTTTGGTTATCTAGCTTATGTGCATGAGAGTAAAAAAAAGTTGGATCCAAGATCGCACAAGTGTATTTTTCTTGGCTATAGGAGAGGAGTTAAGGGTTATAGGTTGTGGTGTCCTGCTACCCAGAAGATTGTTACTAGCAGGCATGTTACATTTGATGAAAAGGCTATGTTGGAGGTGGAGCCTTCTTGTTCACTTAATGATGACGTTGAGAGGAAAAATTCAAAGTACCAAACACAAAGTAGATCATTAGACTTCCATACAAGTAAAAATGGTACGGTGTTTCCGATGACACCGTGTTTGATGAGGAGAGGACAGATGATCAATCTCAAGGTGGAGGTCAAATTCAAACTCGACGGATCATAGTGAGGAAAAGACCTAAATGGTTTGATGATTTTGTGAGATTAAGCATCAAAGACATAGACTTCAATGACATAGTAGCTTATGCATTAAGCATATTTCATGATGAGCCCCATGACTATCGAAATGCTATTAGTATAGTTGATAGTTCCAGTTGGTTAGTAGCTATGGAGGAGGAAATTGAGTCTTTACATAAAAATCAGACTTGGGATTTAGTGCCACTTCCTTCCGGCAAGAGAGCAATTGGATGTAAGTGGATCTATAAGATGAAAGATGGCGGCAATGGTGACTTGAGGTACAAGGCAAGATTAGTGGCGAAGGGTTATGTTCAGAGGAAAGGTGTGAAGTTCTATGATATTTTTTCTCCAGTTGTCAGACACACTTCCATTCGCAATTTTTTGGCATTGGTTGCCCACTTCGACATGGAGTTAGAACAATTAAACATCAAGACAACATTCTTGCATGGTGACCTCGAGGAGGACATTTACCTACAGCAGTCAGAGGGGTTCATTGATAGAAGCAGACTCAATCATGTTTGTAAGCTTAGCAAATCTCTTTATGGTTTAAAATAGTCTTCTAGACAGTGGTATAAGAAATTTGATAAGTTATAATTTCACATGGTTACTCTAGAAGCTTTAAGGACCAATGTGTCTGTTTTAAGAAGTGTAATGAAGACATCATCTATTTGTTGCTTTATGCTGATGATATGGTGATAATTTCTAAAAGCGTCACTAGGATTTCAGAGTTGAAGATGGAGCTCGGCAAGAAGTTTGATATAAAAGATTGAGAAAAGCATAGAGAATTTTAAGGATGGAAATTCAAAGGGATAGAAAGTAAAGAGTTTTGAGGCTAGCTCAAACTCAGTATATCGAGAAAGTCCCATCTTGATTTGGCATAGAGAAAGCTAAATCGGTGGTTGCTCCATTAGGCTCTCAATTTCAACTATCCAGAGATTCATGTCCCACATCGGATGAAGACAAAAGGGATATGGTTAATATTCCTTACTCTAGTGCATTTAGAAGCCTTATGTATGCTATGGTATGCACAAGACCTGATTTAGCTCATGCAGTTGGTGCCCTTAGCAGATACATGTCTAATCCAGGCAAGACTCAATAGCAAGTTGTAAAGTTGATTCTACGATATTTGAGAGGCACTTCTGATATTGGCTTGTTGTTTGGAGGTAGTGACATAACTTTAAGAGGTTATTGTGATTCAGATTATACTGGAGATAGAGATGGTAGGAAATCAATGTTGGGCTATGTTTATACACTTGGTATAGGCTCTATTTTCTGGAGATCTAAGCTACAGTCTGTTGTAGCTTTATCAACCACTGAGGCAGAGCTTATTTCTATTGTGGAAGCGGTCAAGGAAGGATTGTATTTGTTGCAGCTTTTGGAGGATTTATCAAATATGCAGAAGACGGTGGAGTTGTTTTCAGATAGTCAGAGTGTCATTCATCTTGTTGAGAATCAAGCCTTTTAGCTCACGGACAAAGCACATTGATGTGAGGAGTTTCTTTCTCATGCTTAAAGAAGAAAGAAATAAGATAAAGCTATCAAAGATACACGCAAAAGACAATCCAGCTGATATATTGACAAAGTCGGTTCCAAAGACAAGTTTGAGAATTGCTCAAACTTAATTAGTGTGGTACAAGATACTTAGCGCCATGGGACGCTGACCCAACAACCCATTTTGTTTATTGATGAATATATTTAAATCGAGGTGGAGTGTTAAATTTTGACGATTTAAATCTATTCCTAGTTTATTAAGGAGAAGATATTAATTGATTCTCATAATCAGTCAAATATGGGAAACGAATTAGAAAAAGAATCAATTAATATTATAATAGATATTAACTAATTTAAGGAATCAATCAGATAAAGATATATGTGGAAACAAACACAATTATGCTAGATATGTGTTGAAATCAAATCAAACGAATCTAGAAACAATTCACCCTTATCTCCAAGGCAATCTTCATTCTTGCTCCTATAAATATGAAGATGTTTGCTCACATTTGATCATCACAAGATAAAAAAAGAGTTCTCCACAAATATCTTCAATAAGATCCATATTTCTGTATCTATTGTAGAGTGAGAAATTTATATCGAATGATTTGTTTTCTTCTCATATTGTACTCCCCTTTGAAGTGAAGAAGTAATAAAGGTTGTTGTGTCCGAGGATGTAGGCATAGCCGAATCTTGTTATATCGATGTGTTTTTTCCTTTTCTGTCACTATCTATAATTTGTGCTCTTTGATTTTTCTTTTTATTCTCTTTGTTGGATTGGAATTTTTGAAATTATCGACATACTAGATCATTGGGTGTTTTGTTTTCGCTGCTTGAAACTCTGATTTTTTACTACAAAACACTTCACTTTTTAATGTAAATAATATAGAGTGGTGTGAAGTAGACATTTATGACTCATCACTTCATGATTGCATAAATACAAGTATATATCCTTTGAGGATGATTGAAAAAGATACGCACCAATCCATAGACATTGAAAGCATCACTACACATAGTACGTGGCTAGATGATGCTCAACAATCATGGGTATGCTTAGCACTCAACTTTTTAATGTAAGTAATATAGAGCACCTTATATTTATAAATCCTTAACTAAAATATTGAATGAATGATGTCAATTGGTTTACAATTATTCTTAATGCTCAATGACATGAAATCTTACCACATGCATAATATTTTTACATGAATAATCCCTATTATAATTAGGTTTTCTTCGAGAAAAATGAGTGATAATCCCTAGAAGGAAAGCATTGATATAATTTTATTCCACGCTGAAATAAGGAGCTGCCAACAAGCCTAGCAGGTAGAAAAAATACACCTCGTACAATGAAAGAAGATGAAAAATACATCCTAACCCTATAGGCAAGAATTTAAAGTGGTATAATAAATCCAAAAAACTAAAGAAACTAGCAAAATATATCATCCATTAAACTACAAAATAGGAGTAGTCCATGTGTGTGTGTGAAGTCAACCATCCATTATTAACCATTCACTTTCAACTATCAACTATCCAGCTGCATAAATGCCTTAGCATGAACATAATTCACAACTGACACTAAAACTAAAAAACTTAATGAAAACATGATAAGAACACACACACATTCAAATAACCATGCATATAGATATGTCAGTAAAGTAAAACATGAATGAATAATAGAACATATTTAATCTTCTATTAAAAAAAGAATTCACGAAGAGTTATAATTATTGAAAGTATTTAAAAGGTCATTGCTTAAGGTCGTTGTCTCCTATTGCTAAAAGCGATTCTTAAGATGTCAATGCACATCTTCCTTTTCTAAGAAACTCATGTAAGTCAACGCTTTTGGCCAGGTTGAAGCTAGAATTTGCAACCCAATTATAACTAAAAAGTGCAATGACATAGGTCATAGTTTCAGAAGGAATATTAATATTATTGAACATTCTTTGGTTCCTTTCAAACCATAAATAATAGCAAATATTAGTAAAGATAGTATCAAGTAAATATCTAGTCTTTGGTGTATTGAAATCTAAATTCTTTCTAGTAGTTGTCATGGTTAAAATCAAAATTGGTCATGTTATACTCGACAAAATCACAGTGTGTTTACAAGAATATCGTTAGTTAATGGACACTTGAAGTATAAATGTGTAACTTTTTCTAGGTCTAAGTTGCAAAAACACATTTTATCTATGAGTAAATACTATTTCTTTAGAAATTCTATTGTATTTAATTTCTTGTATAAGATTAGCCACGTGCACAGTTCTGTTTTGGAAGGAGCATTAACTTTCCAAATAAATTTAATAATTTAAGATTAGTCTCCGAGAAACTTAAAAACTTATACATCGATTTTGCGGAAAATATATTGCTATTTTCTAACCCCAAATTTTAATGCCGCAATCATTTCTATATTATAATGTCCTAGTTTAGTGCAAAATGATACAAATTAGGTTAACGTAATACCTTTAAGAGCATAGTTGAAATTAAAGTTCCAAGGCTAGAAACCTTAGAAACTAAAGCATTTTGAAATTACAAATATCAAAATATCTTTGTAGTCAACTCTAAAAGAAATAGATGAAATCCAGCTATCATCCTAAAATAAATTATTATTGCCCGAGTGAACTGTGTTATTAATATATAGGTTCAAAATGTTTAGATTTGTTAAAATGAGTTTTAAAAAATAAGACATGTTGTAATAATCAGAAACAATATGGTGAACGTTAACTGACTTTTTAACTCATTAAAATTCAATAAGAATTTAGAACATTCAGACTACGCCAGAATAACCCAAGAATCAACTAAAAGGATCATAAAAAGAAGAAGTGAAATACCCAAGAGTAAAGACACCAAAATAAGCTAAGGTGATGGATCGTTAGCGATCCATAAGGATTACTCATGGACCTTCCAAACCTCTTGCATCATGATTCATTAGCATTTTTTAACCACATTTGCCAAGTTTCATAACATGCCAAACAATCTAGCTCGAGAAATGAAGACTCACCAATTCAAGCTGTTTAGCCAAAATTAGCTAAATTAAAATGCACCTACAAAACTCATACGAAGTCGAATTGACTTGAAATTTTGGGAGAACATTTAAAAAACATAGAATAAGGCTAAAAAATGATGCCATTTGGAGTTGATTTGATGGAGCGACCCATCTAGATTGAGCACCACCACCTCAAATTTTCTTGGTGAGTCCCTAACACCCTCTAGAGTGTTCTTGTCAAGTTTAGTACGATTTCCTTAAGATTTGAGTGAGTTATGGATGATTCTTCTGGACCATATGACCCATGAAGATAGATGATCAAACTAACTCCAAATGACTTGATATTTGGACTAGACATTTAAATAGAAGATAGAAAGACAATCAAACAAAGATCACTCAAAAATATGCTAAATGGATGGATAGCTAGCGACCCATCCCCTATGGATAGCTAATGATCCATCAAGATAGGTTGGACTGCCCTCAAACTTTCTGAGCTCCTTCATAGCACTAAGTAAAGGATTCTGGTGAAAAAATATGCTAAGTTGATGAAAAGCTAGCAATCCATCCCCTATATATAGTTGGCGATCTATCAAGATAGATCAAATCACCTTCGAACTTTCCGAGCTTCTTCGTAGCACTAAATAAAGGCTTCTAGTGGAAAAATATGCTAAGTTGATGAATAGCTAGCGATCCATCCCCTATGGACAGCTAGCGATCCATAAAATTGATTTAGATTGAGTTGAGATTTTTGGTGATGATCTGGCATAACAACTAGACTGTTCTGCACTTAGACTTCTGGCCCAACACTCATTAAATTCCCTTATAAATACTCATCTTCCTGCAACTAGAGATGAACCTTCTTTTCCGGAGAGAAAGTTGTCACTACTCTACTGGAATTCCTTCACTTCTTCAATTTTCTTCTCCCTTACAACAATCATAAAGGAGGTTACTGTGATTCTTCAGTCAACCCTTGAACTTGTGACTTATTCTAACTCACTGTAACCTAGATCTAAGGACTAACTAGTTGATATCCATAGAGATTCAACTCGTATAATCATAATAAAGATTGATTAAAGTGGACGTAGGCCAGACTCAGTCGAACCACTATAAAAATTCCGTATCTTTTCTTACTTCTGCTGTTTATTTGTTGTTTATCTGAAATTTGTGCTATAGATCATCTACAATGGTGCTTTCACACTTGATCTAGGGTGTTGATCCATTTT
The DNA here is from genome assembly GCA_030737815.1 of Allium fistulosum. Classification (NCBI taxonomy): domain Eukaryota; kingdom Viridiplantae; phylum Streptophyta; class Magnoliopsida; order Asparagales; family Amaryllidaceae; genus Allium; species Allium fistulosum. The sequence continues at coordinate 135,224,512 of CM060904.1, forward strand.
TTGGGTTACCAGTGAAGGTTATAAGTTTCATGATAGAATTGATTTGAAATCGTTTCTTTCCAAATTATATTTTCGTTATCATTGCTAAATTTCCAAAACCATTTTTCAAGTATGGATATATTTAAGATTATATAGATTAGTTATTCCTAAGCCCTCATCCTCCTTGGATTTGCAACCATTTTCCAACTAACAAGGTAGTTTATAATACTACATAAACTATTCCCACTTCAAAGGAAATTACTTCTGATTTGTCAATTTTATCAACAATCCATTTTGGAAAAAGATAAAAAGACATCCAATAAACAGGCAGAACTAATAAATAAAGTTAATAAGAATGATTCTACTTGCTCTTAATAATAGTCCATAGTTCAAATTAGATATTTTTCTATTATTTTGTCGATTATTGTTTGCCAATCTTCCTATAAAGCTTCGCTGGTCTGATCAGGAATCCTAAGTAATGTATTGGAAACTTCATGAATGTTTTAGAGTTCGAAACTCATAAAAGATAATACATGGTCTCGAGCAATAAACACATAAGCGATCAAGTTACAGATGTATTCAGTAGTTGTATAATTTGGCGCCTACATGAGTTTTTAATTGACAATATGTAAAATCTATTAGTAGGTATAATTTATATTTCTATTTGTTAATTTCAATTCAGTTCACTTGTATATTTTAATTGACAAACATTTTATCAATTATATTAATCGCATAGATTTATTAAAGTAGATTAATTTAATTTATAAATAGCAGATGTTCTTATATTATTAGCAAGGTTAAATATTATATATCAATTTGTAACGACTCGTAAAATTTAGTGGTTTTATTTATTTAATTTATTGAAATTTTGTGAAATTTTAAATAATAATATTTTGAAATAAAAATTTGATATTTGGAATACGTATATTTAAACATAGCAAATGGTAAATTTTCATCTGATAATATGGAAGTAAATTTTATTGTGTAATTTTATTTAAATTCAAATCAGTTAAAATGATGATGATAAAATCTTTTCCAAACCTGAATATTTTTATATAATAAATTTGTAAATCATCTTCTGAGTGAGACGTCATATTCTGTTTCATCAAATTTGGACTGCTATTGCTCTATCTACCTTAATTCTGACGTTTTAGCAGCATTTTCGATACTGAATATCGACTTTTGATCGGATGGTCCTATCACTGATATTTGTATACCGTTTTGATCGTCTCGTCTTACTAATCTCTGCGGTATATTCAATTCTGTGTTTGGAAGTCCGATACGTAGCGGAATCCGCGAAAACGGTAACCGTATCGGTACCAGTTTTGTGACTGTTGGTTTTTTGTGACTTTTAATTTACGCAACGTATAATACAAACAGCTGTGAACATTTATATTTCCTAGATTTTCGTGCTTCACCATTTCTATTCCCACTTTTCAAATTCATTTCGGTTTAACTTCATTTGCTTTCATTTTTTTCATTTTTGCTTTACTTCCTATTTTTCTAATCTGCCTGTTCTTTTTGCTCTTCATTTTCTTTTCTTTTCTTGCTTGTTCTCCTTCTTTCAATGTATTTGAGATCATAGTGGCCTTCCCCTTCCTCAAGCCTCCCATTCCACACTAGCCGACCTTACCATTTTTCCTTTCTGCACACTCTCTCTCCTCCTTCCCCTCTCTCCTCCATGCGAGCAACCAACCTCAGTCCCTGTGTAACGACCCGTATTTTTACGGATCGAAAAGTTCGTTAAAATCTGGAATTTTCAGCATTTTTAAGTCGTTTCAGATTTTGGCAGATTTTGTTAAGTCCTAAGTCGGTTTGGACGAGTTAAGTAATAAGTCTGGGTCGAGTGGCCGACTTAAGGAGTTAACCGAGTTAAGGAAGTGTAGCTGACGACTTTGTAGACTGGTTAAGTGTTAGATCGGTTGGGATGACTTTTAGAAGCTGGCGAGTTAGCAATCTAAGGGGGGTAGGTCGGGTAGACGACTTAAGGAATGGCCGACCTAGTGGAGTTAACAACCTAGGGGATAAGCGATGAGCAGCTTTGGTTAGTTAAGTCGTTCAGACGACTTAAGTGTTAGGTCGTGACCCTGATAGGTCGCGTGAGTGTTAAGTCGTAGGTCGTACCCTGTTGAGTTGTAGGTTGTATGCTATCTATTAAGTCGTATCCCCTATTAGGCCCCAAAGCTGTTAAGTCGTAGAAGGTGCTGATCTGCTAAGTGTTAGGTCGTAGATCGCGCGCATTCTTAAGTCGTAGGTCGGAGACCCAGTTAGGTCGTAGCCTAGTTGAGTCGTGGCCGTGTTAAGGAGATAGCGTTAAGTCGTAGTTGTTATATCGTTAAGGCGTAACTCGGTTGAGCTATAAGTCGGAGGTAGTTAAGTCGGCAACGACTTATAGGGGGCGGACGACTTAGGGATATTTCAGCTATAAATAGAAAGGGTTTTGCTCACTTTTTGGGATCCGGATTTCGAAGCGACGAAGTGCTGCCATTTTGAGAGCTCGACTTCTACACTTCTTCACTTCTTTTATCCACTCTAATCTAGTGCTTCCTTTCATCCAAATCGAAGATCAAGATTGAAGATTCAAGAGCTTGGATTGAAGATCTTCATCCTTTAAAGTGAGATTTCTTCGTTTGAAGCGGATTCGTGCTAGATCCTTCGCTGTCCAGATCTGAAGCGTGTTGTTTTGGGGTTGTTTAGGTGATTTGGTGAGTGGTGATTATCTCTCACATGGATCCAAAGGAGTATATCGGGTTGTTGGCTCGATTTGGTGTTTAAAATAGTGATTTCCATGCATTTTCTTCATCCTAAGTGTAGATTCATGTAGATCCATTGTTCATGATGATTTGACAACCATTTTACTAAGTGTTAACCTATGCAAGTTCATTCATCAAGATTGTAGAGATATTTCTCATGATTTCATGCTTGTTAGACTTTCAACTCTTTAATTACGAAATTGCCATTATTGTGATAATTGCCTACTTAGATCATATTTGAATGCTTGATTGTTTGGATTAATGTTTGACTTGGTTGATTGCTATGAATTAGATGATTGATGATTTGATTTAGACCGAAGATGATTCAAAAGCTAAGGGAAAGGCTCTTGAATTGGGAAAGCTGCTCGTGGCATATGTAGCGGGATGATGAAGCTCTTATGCATAGATTTGATGATGTGATGTTGAGATGAGGCTTGGCGAGGATGTAATGAAGCGAGGCATCATGTGATGAAGACTTGGTCTAATCCAGACGGGATCATTCCAAGCATGTTGATAACTCGGTGAATGGTTCGAGTTGAGGATAATGGATGGATATGAGAATAGTCGTCGAGGAGGATGACTAGGAGGCTTGGGTCTCATCGTTGTTGAAGGTTCTAGCATGCTCCAAGCAAGAGTACGTTTGGGCAGATTCGATAGTCCCAACGACTAACTGTTGATGGTCGAGTACTCTGGGCAGATTCGATAGTCCTAGGCACGGGTCACGATGACGTGCGGGAGTTATGTCTAGAACCGGGGTTACCATTAGCCCTTGACGGACGGATGAAAGAATGTGTCGGTCATTCAATTAATGTTGAAACCGAAGCAGTGATAACAGTGATAGCCAGAGTCATGGATGTTTGGTTGTATCATCATTCGGTCTCAAGAGCGGTATTTTCTGGGTGCTTATCTGATCTTGGTTTAGGCCTTGGGGGTTTGTACTTGGGAAACATCGCCCTTGACTCGAGTGATAATTTCTTTACTTTATATTGTATGCTCTGCTATGTTTGCTTCTACTTAGTGTGTGTCTGGGGGCTATCACTGTAGAAAGAGGTTGGAGTGGGAGGGTTGTATTCCTATTCCTTTTCCTTTATGCTCTTTTGGTATGTTGTTAGTTAATTTACTACTCACTAAGACTGTTGTCTGACTCAAGGCTTTATGTTTTAACTCTTATTGCCTTGGGCTGTTCGTCCATTTTGGGACGGGCAGACTAGGTAGCAGGTGACAGGTGCTGTTCTCTTCTCACGATGCTGATATCGAAGACGAGCTGGAGGGTTGCATATTTTCTTCTTACTATATGTACTGGATGTTCCGCTGCTTTGTATTCTCTGAGTGATATGTAGTGAGGCTTGTTGTATTGACTATTCAGATGTTTGTATTCAACTATTATGAAGTTTTATTGATGAGATTCTATTCTGTGAAGCTTCACTATATATATGTTCTATTGTATTTTTGTCCATGCGCTGTGAGTAATACGATAGATTCTGTTGTTTTAATTTACCTTGACAATCGTCCATGGCTGCCTGGCACACTTTACAGCGCACTATCTCTAGATTCGGTGCAGGGGTCATGGGCGGTCGTCACATTTGGTATCAGAGCATTGGTTAATCGATTTTACCCAACGCTCGTTGACGTAACTACGTATGAGAGACGTAATTGTAATTTTGATGGATGACTACTATATATAATATAGTAGCTTAGTTGAGTTTGAGTCCTTTATGCAGTTGTTCCTCTAAGATGTTCTGATCATTCCTGTTTATAGATATTGAGAATGAGTCGAAGAGGGAGACCAGCTGCTAGGGAAGGCCGTGCTGCTGAAGGAACTGCTGATTATGCAGCTATGTTCGAAGCTATGATGACTTCGATCATGAGAAGGATACCAGTTCTGGGGACAGCAGTTGATGTTGGAGTTCAAGTCCAAACTCCGAAACCAGTGGATTTTGCTAAGTTGTGCAAGGATTATACTGCTCTTGGAGGGAAGGTTTTCTTGGGAACAGAATCAACTATCGAAGTCCAGAGGTGGATAGATGCTTGTAGAAGGATTTTTGGTGATTTGGGAATTGAGGATGCAACTAAGAGGAAGTTAGCTGTAACGACCCGTATTTTTACGGATCGACAAGTTTGTCAAAATCTGGGATTTTCAGCATTTTCTAGTTGTTTCAGATTTTGGTTGAAATTTGCCTAAGTCCTAGGTCGTACGCGACCTAAAGGTTAGTTAAATGTTGTTGGCGACTTAGGAGATAAGTCGTGAGCGACCTAGAGAAGGTCTGCGACCTAAGGGGATAGGCGAGTTAAGAGTTAGGTCGTAGCCAGATTAAGTGGTAGGTCGCTGTCTTGAGTCGCACCTAAGTGTTAAGTCGTTCAGGTGATAAGTCGCGAGGTGGTTTAGGTCGTGGACAGTTTGGAGCGACCTATGGGAGTAGCAAGTTAAACCCAGTAGTTAACGACCTAGGGATGAGCGACCTAGTGGTTCCGAGTTAGCATTGTTAGGTCGGCAACGACCTAAGAAGTTTGGAGATAGCTGTGTTGCGACCTAGTAACTTGGTGTGACCTATAGGTTAGCGACTTAAGGAGTATACGACTTAGGGAAGTTAAGTGGTAAGTCGTAAGTGGTAAGTCGTAGACGACTTATAGGGGCAGCGACCTAAGGAAGCTAGGGGATAAGCAGGGAGCGACCTATAGTAGTACGCGACCTAAGGGTTAGCGAGTTAACAACCCAGTATGTTGCGACCTAGTGGATAGCTTGTTAGCATAGTTAGGTCGTTAGGCGACCTAAGGAGTTAGGTCGCATAAGTTGTTAGGTCGTATGGGTTGGTAGGTCGTGTGAGTTGTTAGGTCGCTAGGATAGTCTAAGTGTTAGGTCGTAACACTGGTAAGTCGCTAGGTTTTGTTAAGTGTTAGGTCGTAACCTCGTTAGGTTGTAGGATGGAGAGCTCTGTTAGGTCGCTAAGCGCGTAAGTTGTTAGGTCGCGCGTGCGATAAGTCGCTGGGTGTTAGGTTGAAAGCGACCTAGAAGTTGAGTCGTATGTGCGCTAAGCTTCAGTTGTCTGTTAGGTCGTGCGCATTATTAGGTCGCTGGGTTTGGCCATGTGTTAAGTCGTAAGGTTTGGGCAAGTCTTTAGGTCGGTTGGTTTTAGGTCGCAGGTCGTGGACGACCTAACTCCGAGCGACCTAGGGAAGATTTCTGCTATAAATAGAGGGGGTTGTTCTCACTTTTTGGGATCCGGATTTTGAAGCGACGAAGTGCTGCCATTTTGAGAGCTCGACTTCTACACTTCTTCACTTCTTTTCTCCACTCTAATCTAGTGCTTCCATCCATCCAAATTGAAGATTCAAGAGCATAGATTGAAGATCTTCATCTTTTCAAGAGAGATTTCTTCGTTTGAAGCGGATTCGTGATAGATCAAGCTTGATACTTCGCTGTCCAGATCTGAAGCGTGTTGATTTGAGGTTGTTTTGGTGATTTGGTGAGTGGTGATTATCTCTCACACGGATCCAAAGGAGTATATCAGATTGTTGGCTTGATTTGGTGTTAAAATAGTGATTTCTATGCATTTTTGTAAACCTAAGTGTAGATCCATGTAGATCCATTGTTCATGATGATTCGACAACCATTTTTGTATATGATTAACCTATGCAAGTTCATCCATCAAGTTGTAGAGATAATTCTCATGTTTTCATGCTTGTTAGACTTTCAACTCCTTAATTACGAAATTGCCATTATTGTTATAATTGTCCATTTTGATTATATTTGAATGCTTGGTTACTTGGATTGATGTTTGACATGATTGATTGCTGTGAATTAGATGATTGTTGATTGGTTTTAGACAAGGTGGTCGAAGATGATTCAAAAGCTAAGGGAAAGGCTCTTGAATTGGGAAAGCTGCTCGTGGCATATGTAGCGGGATGATGAAGCTCTTATGCGTAGATTTGATGATGTGATGTTGAGATGAGGCTTTGCGAGGATGGGATGAAGCGAAGCATCATGTGATGAAGACTTGGTCTAATCCAGACGGGATCATTCCAAGCACGTTGGTAACTCGGTGATATGATTCGAGTTAAGGATAATGGTTGCTTGAGAGGCGCTTGAGCTAGTATGAAAATAGTCATCGAGGAGGATGACTAGGAGGCTTGGATAGCATCGTTGTTGAAGGTTCTAGCAGACTCAAAGCAAGGGTACGTTTGGGCAGTTGCGAAAATCCCAACGACAACGAATTGATGGTCGAGTACCCTGGGTAGTTGCGAAAATCCTTGGCACGGGCTGCGACGACGTGCGGAGTTTTGTCTAGAACCGGGGTTTCCATTAGCCCTTGACGGACGGCTGAAAGAATGTGCCGGTCATTCAATTAACGGTGATATCGAAGCAATGATAACAGTGATAGCCAGAGTCATGGATGTTTGGTTGTATCGTCATTCGGACTCAAGAGCGGTATTTTCTGGGTGCTTATCTGATTTAGGCCTTGGTACTTGGAAAACATCGCCCTTGACTCGAATGATTATTACTTTACTTTAAATTGTATGCTCTGCTGTGTTGCTTCTGCTTAGTGTGTGTCTGGGGGCTATCACTGTAGAAAGAGGTGGAGTGGGAGGGTTGTATTCCTATTCCTTTTCCTTTATGCTCTTTTGGTATGTTGTTAGTTAATTTACTGCCCACTAAGACTGTTGTCTGACTCAAGGCTTTATGTTTTAATTCTTATTGCCTTGGGCTGTTCGTCCATTTTTGGGACGGGCAGACTAGGTAGCAGGTGACAGGTGCTGTTCTCTTCTCACGATGCTGATATCGAAGACGAGCTGGAGGGTTGCATATTATCTTCTTATTATATGTACTGGATGTTCTGCTGTTTTGTATTCTCTGAGTGTTATGTAGTGAGGCTTGATGTATCGGCTATTTGGAAGCTTGTATTCAACTATTATGGAGTTTTATATGATGTCATTTTGTTCTGTAAAGCTTTACTATACATATGTTCTATTGTATTTTGTCCATGCGCTGTGAGTAATACGATAGATTCTGTTGTTTTAATCTACCCTGACAATCGTCCATGGTCGCCTGGCACACTTTACAGCGCACTATCTCTAGATTCGGTGCAGGGGTCATGGGCGGTCGTCACATTTGGTATCAGAGCATTGGTTAATCGATTTTACCCAACGCTCGCTGACGTAACTACGTATGAGAGACGTAATTGTATTTTGATGGATGATTACTATATATAATATAGTAGTTTAGCAGTAAGTTAGTCCTTTATGCAGTTGTTTCTCTAGATGTTCTAATCATTTCTTTTTATAGATATTGAGAATGAGTCGAAGAGGGAGACCAGCTGCTAGGGAAGGCCGTGCTACTGAAGAGACTGCTGATTATGCAGCCATGTTCGAAGCTATGATGACTTCGATCATGAGAAGGATACCAGTTCCGGGGGCGGCAGTTGACGTTGGAGTTCAGGTTCAGACTCCGAAACCAGTGGATTTTGCTAAGCTGTGCAAGGACTATACTGCTCTTGGAGGAAAGGTTTTCTTGGGGACAGAATCAACTATTGAGGTCCAGAGGTGGATGGATGCTTGTAGAAGGATCTTTGGTGATTTGGGAATTGAGGATGCAACTAAGAGGAAGTTGGCATCAAGGCAGCTTCAAGGGAGAGCCTCTGATTGGTGGAATTCTATTACCATCACTACTCCGGAGGAAGAGATTACTTGGGAGCAATTCCAAGTTAGGTTTGAAGCTAAGTTCATTTCTACAGCTCAGAAGTCTGTTCTGTTCAAGAAGTTTGTGGAGCTTAAACAAGGAGGGAGATCAGTTCTTGAGTATGTTTCAGAGTTTGAAGCGTTGTCCAAGTATGCTCGGTCATATATTGAATCTGATTACCAGAAGAATGAGAAGTTTGTGACAGGCTTGGACAGTTATCTTGGGAGACAGTTGGTGGATCATTTGGACGATTCATTTGAGAAGCTTGTGGAGAAAGCTCTCAGGCACGAGAGTCTGTTTCCTAAGGAAGGATCTGTTGTCGCTATGACCAAGGGAGAGTCTAAACCACAGCAGGGTGGAAACAAGAAGAGGAAGCAGCAGCAGCAGAAGGGTAAGGATGGCCAGAAGAAGCCGAAAGGCGAGGTGACTTGCTACAACTGTCAGCAGAAAGGCCATCTCTCCAGGGATTGCAAGAATCCGAAAGCGCCGGCGAAGTGCCACAACTGTGACAAGCCGGGGCACTTCAGAAAGAATTGTCCAGAACCGAGAAGGGACAAGCAGATTGTGTAGGCTTATGCTTTGGGAGCTGTTCCGCCGTCTTCGAAAGCTCCTACTGCTGAAGAGAAAGGAAAGAGTGTAGTTGTTCAAGGTACTCTTTTCCTATGTGGTGTTCCAGTTAGAGTTTTGTTTGATACTGGAGCGTCGCATTCGTTTGTTTGTAATGAACTCGTAGGCCGGTTAGATTTGAAGCCGGATATTGTCGATAGGCCATTGGTTGTGACTAATCCAGTTGGGGGTTCGTCTTGTTTGTGTATGTTATGCCGTGGTCTAGTTGTATCGAGTCATGGTTGCTCTTTTGTTTGTGATTTCTTTGTTCTGAACTTTGCGGGGTTCGGAATTATTTTGGGTATGGACTGGCTTAGGAAGTATGCGGCAAAGGTTGATTGCGAGAGGTTGGAAGTGACAGTCGAGAATGTGGAGGGGCGAAAGGTTGTAATACGATGTAAGCATGAGGAAGGCGTCTTCATGAGCTTCATGTATTCGCTGGTTGTTCCACGGGATGGACTGTCATCGGTGCCAATCGCTAATGGATTCGAGGATGTCTTTAACGAAGTCAAAGGGTTGCCGCCGCATAGAGAGATCGAGTTTCGTATAGATCTAGTTGAAGGAGCCAGACCTGTTGTGATGCCTCTTAGGCGGATGGCGTCTAGGGAATAGCAAGAGTTGAGGGTGCAAGTTGATGACCTTTTACGGAAAGGATTCATTCGGCGTAGTGTGTCCGAGTGGGGTGCACCAGTTGTGTTCGCAACCAAGGTAGATGGGTCGTTGAGATTGTGCGTCGATTATCGTGAGCTGAATAAGATGACTAAGAAGAACAAGTATCCATTGCCAAGAATAGATGACTTGTTTGATCAGCTTCACGAGGCTAAGGTGTTTTCTCAGATGGATTTGGCAACGGGATTTCACCAGTTGAGAGTAGCTAAGGATAGTGTGCCGAAGACTGCTTTTCGAACACCATCCGGTTTCTTTGAGTGGCTGGTAATGCCGTTTGGATTGACTAACGCGCCAGCATACTTTGTGGATCTTATGAATAGAGTGTTCAGAGATCAGTTGAACAAGTTTGTGCTAGTGTTCGTGGATGATATTCTGATTTATTCCAGAACGGAAGAAGAGCACAAGACGCACTTGCGTATTATTTTGGAAATCTTGCGGAAACATCAGCTGAAGGCTAAGTTTTCGAAGTGTCACTTCTGGAAGAGTGAAGTGAGGTTCTTAGGCCATGTGATTTCTGGAAGTGGAATAGCGGTTGATCCCGCTAAGGTGGCAGCAATCCAGGATTGGGTCAGACCTAAGAATGCATCAGATGTGAGGAGTTTTCTTGGATTAGCAGGATATTATCGACGGTTTATCAAAGACTTCTCCAAGATAGCTGCACCGTTAACAGGATTGACGAAGAAGAACCAAGTGTTCAGTTGGGATGCTAAGTGTGAGCAAGCTTTCGGAATCCTGAAAGAGAGATTGACGAGTGCTCCTGTTTTGACTATTCCAAGTGGGAATGATGAGATGGTGGTTTACACCGATGCATGTGGTACTGGACTTGGAGCAGTGCTAATGCAGAGGGATAAAGTTGTTGCGTATGCCAGTCGACAACTGAAGCCGCATGAAAGGAATTACCCAACTCATGATTTGGAGTTAGCGGCGATTGTATTTGCTCTAAAGATGTGGAGACATTATCTATTGGGAGTTCGATTCGAGTTGTTTACGGATCACAAGTCATTGAAGTATCTTTTCTCCCAAAAGGATTTGAATCTTCGGCAGCAGCGATGGCTAGAGTTTTTGGCATCATATGATTTTGGTATAGCTTATACTCCGGGAAAAGGTAACGCAGTGGCAGATGCGTTAAGTCGAAGACATGCAGGATTGGGAGCCATGTTTTCAGAATGGAAGAATCTCGAGTATTTAGCTGGATTTGACTTCAGGCCTAGGTGTGAATTGGAACCTGAGATGTTGGCAAACTTATCGATAAGACCTTCTCTTGTGGAAAGGATTGGCGAGAGCAAAAAACGAGACGATAAGCTTGTCAGGATTATCTGTGATTTGAAATCTGGATTGGATCCAGAAAAGGATAAAGGATTCGAGGTCGATCGAGAGGGTTGGCTTCGAAAGCAAGGACGACTAGTCGTTCCCGATATAGATGAATTGAGGAGTGAAGTTCTGAAGGAAAGTCATCACTCGAAGTTGATAATTCATCCAGGTGGAAATAAGATGTATCGGGATATGAAGAGAACCTACTACTGGGAAGGTATGAAGAAGGATGTTGGAAATTTTATTTCCAAGTGTATGAACTGCCAGTTGGTAAAAGACGAACAGAAGAAGCCAAGTGGATTGCTTCAGCCATTAGAAGTTCCTACATGGAAGTGGGAGCAGATATCGATGGATTTTATTGATGGAATACCTAGAACAAGAACGGGAAATGAAGGGATTTGGGTCATTGTAGATCGTCTGACTAAGAGTGCAAGATTCATTCCTGTTCGATCGACTAGGACTGCATCAAAGTTGGCTGAGTTGTATGTTAAGTGGATAGTTCGATTCCATGGGATTTCGAAGAGTATAGTGAGTGATCGAGACCCATTGTTCACTAGTGGATTTTGGAAAAGCTTCCAGGAAGTTTTGGGAACCGAGTTGTGTTTGAGTACAGCTTATCACCCTCAAACAGATGGTCAGACCGAGAGAGTCAACCGAGTTTTGGAAGATCTCCTCAGAGCTTGTGTTTTGGATTTCGGAGGATCATGGGAAGATCACCTTCATTTGGTGGAGTTTGCGTACAACAACAGTTACCAGTCAAGTATTGGTATGGCACCGTATGAGGCATTGTATGGAAGACCGTGTAACTCTCCGACATGTTGGTTGGAAACTGGAGAAAAGCTGATACTTGGGCCAGAGATGATTCGAAAGACTTCGGATTGCATAGAGATCATTCGGCAACGAATGAAGGCAGCCCAAGTCCGTCAGAAGAGTTATGCCGATAAGCGTCGAAAGGATTTGGAGTTCGACGTAGGTGATATGGTTTTTGTGAAGATTTCTCCACTGAAGAATGTTATTCGATTCGGGAAGAAAGGAAAATTGACTCCGAGATTTGTTGGACCATTCCCGATCATCGAGCGAATTGGAAAGCTCGCCTATAGATTGGAGTTACCAGAGAAGATGTCGAGTGTGCACAATGTTTTTCATGTATCATATCTACGGAAGTATGTGCACGACTCGAATACAGTGGTTTCTGCTGATAGCTGTGAAGACTTCGAAGTTGATCCAATCGATAGAAGACCTCGTAAGCCGCTTCGTGTTGTTGAAACTGACACGAAACAGCTCAGGAGGAAGGTAGTTAAGTTGCTCAAGATACAATGGAGTGATGATGATAACGACTGTACATGGGAGGTGGAAGAGAGGATGAAGGCAGCTCATCCTGAACTCTTCAAGGTATGGCCCTAAGGTGTCGTGTCATCTCGCGATATTGTAACTTGTTCTAGTTTTAGAATTCTGTATGCTAAGCTAGAATTGGATGCATGGTTTGTTGATTGCTATGGATGGTAGGCGTACAGAATAGTTTTTGATTGCTATGATTGCTTGGAATTTCGGGGGCGAAATTCCTAAGGGGGAGAGAATGTAACGACCCGTATTTTTACGGATCGACAAGTTTGTCAAAATCTGGGATTTTCAGCATTTTCTAGTTGTTTCAGATTTTGGTTGAAATTTGCCTAAGTCCTAGGTCGTACGCGACCTAAAGGTTAGTTAAATGTTGTTGACGACTTAGGAGATAAGTCGTGAGCGACCTAGAGAAGGTCTGCGACCTAAGGGGATAGGCGAGTTAAGAGTTAGGTCGTAGCCAAATTAAGTGGTAGGTCGCTGTCTTGAGTCGCACCTAAGTGTTAAGTCGTTCAGGTGATAAGTCGCGAGGTGGTTTAGGTCGTGGACAGTTTGGAGCGACCTATGGGAGTAGCAAGTTAAACCCAGTAGTTAACGACCTAGGGATGAGCGACCTAGTGGTTCCGAGTTAGCATTGTTAGGTCGGCAACGACCTAAGAAGTTTGGAGATAGCTGTGTTGCGACCTAGTAACTTGGTGTGACCTATAGGTTAGCGACTTAAGGAGTATACGACTTAGGGAAGTTAAGTGGTAAGTCGTAAGTGGTAAGTCGTAGACGACTTATAGGGGTAGCGACCTAAGGAAGCTAGGGGATAAGCAGGGAGCGACCTATAGTAGTACGCGACCTAAGGGTTAGCGAGTTAACAACCTAGTATGTTGCGACCTAGTGGATAGCTTGTTAGCATAGTTAGGTCGTTAGGCGACCTAAGGAGTTAGGTCGCATAAGTTGTTAGGTCGTATGGGTTGGTAGGTCGCGTGAGTTGTTAGGTCGCTAGGATAGTCTAAGTGTTAGGTCGTAACACTGGTAAGTCGCTAGGTTTTGTTAAGTGTTAGGTCGTAACCTCGTTAGGTCGTAGGATGGAGAGCTCTGTTAGGTCGCTAAGCGCGTAAGTTGTTAGGTCGCGCGTGCGATAAGTCGCTGGGTGTTAGGTTGAAAGCGACCTAGAAGTTGAGTCGTATGTGCGCTAAGCTTCAGTTGTCTGTTAGGTCGTGCGCATTGTTAGGTCGCTGGGTTTGGCCATGTGTTAAGTCGTAAGGTTTGGGCAAGTCTTTAGGTCGGTTGGTTTTAGGTCGTAGGTCGTGGACGACCTAACTCCGAGCGACCTAGGGAAGATTTCTGCTATAAATAGAGGGGGTTGTTCTCACTTTTTGGGATCCGGATTTTGAAGCGACGAAGTGCTGCCATTTTGAGAGCTCGACTTCTACACTTCTTCACTTCTTTTCTCCACTCTAATCTAGTGCTTCCATCCATCCAAATTGAAGATTCAAGAGCATAGATTGAAGATCTTCATCTTTTCAAGAGAGATTTCTTCGTTTGAAGCGGATTCGTGATAGATCAAGCTTGATCCTTCGCTGTCCAGATCTGAAGCGTGTTGACTTGAGGTTGTTTTGGTGATTTGGTGAGTGGTGATTATCTCTCACACGGATCCAAAGGAGTATATCAGATTGTTGGCTTGATTTGGTGTTAAAATAGTGATTTCTATGCATTTTTGTAAACCTAAGTGTAGATCCATGTAGATCCATTGTTCATGATGATTCGACAACCATTTTTGTATATGATTAACCTATGCAAGTTCATCCATCAAGTTGTAGAGATAATTCTCATGTTTTCATGCTTGTTAGACTTTCAACTCCTTAATTACGAAATTGCCATTATTGTTATAATTGTCCATTTTGATTATATTTGAATGCTTGGTTACTTGGATTGATGTTTGACATGATTGATTGCTGTGAATTAGATGATTGTTGATTGGTTTTAGACAAGGTGGTCGAAGATGATTCAAAAGCTAAGGGAAAGGCTCTTGAATTGGGAAAGCTGCTCGTGGCATATGTAGCGGGATGATGAAGCTCTTATGCGTAGATTTGATGATGTGATGTTGAGATGAGGCTTTGCGAGGATGGGATGAAGCGAAGCATCATGTGATGAAGACTTGGTCTAATCCAGACGGGATCATTCCAAGCACGTTGGTAACTCGGTGATATGATTCGAGTTAAGGATAATGGTTGCTTGAGAGGCGCTTGAGCTAGTATGAAAATAGTCATCGAGGAGGATGACTAGGAGGCTTGGATAGCATCGTTGTTGAAGGTTCTAGCAGACTCAAAGCAAGGGTACGTTTGGGCAGTTGCGAAAATCCCAATGACAACGAATTGATGGTCGAGTACCCTGGGTAGTTGCGAAAATCCTTGGCACGGGCTGCGACGACGTGCGGAGTTTTGTCTAGAACCGGGGTTTCCATTAGCCCTTGACGGACGGCTGAAAGAATGTGCCGGTCATTCAATTAACGGTGATATCGAAGCAATGATAACAGTGATAGCCAGAGTCATGGATGTTTGGTTGTATCATCATTCGGACTCAAGAGCGGTATTTTCTGGGTGCTTATCTGATTTAGGCCTTGGTACTTGGAAAACATCGCCCTTGACTCGAATGATTATTACTTTACTTTAAATTGTATGCTCTGCTGTGTTGCTTCTGCTTAGTGTGTGTCTGGGGGCTATCACTGTAGAAAGAGGTGGAGTGGGAGGGTTGTATTCCTATTCCTTTTCCTTTATGCTCTTTTGGTATGTTGTTAGTTAATTTACTGCTCACTAAGACTATTGTCTGACTCAAGGCTTTATGTTTTAATTCTTATTGCCTTGGGCTATTCGTCCATTTTTGGGACGGGCAGACTAGGTAGCAGGTGACAGGTGCTGTTCTCTTCTCACGATGCTGATATCGAAGACGAGCTGGAGGGTTGCATATTATCTTCTTATTATATGTACTGGATGTTCCGCTGTTTTGTATTCTCTGAGTGTTATGTAGTGAGGCTTGATGTATCGGCTATTTGGAAGCTTGTATTCAACTATTATGGAGTTTTATATGATGTCATTTTGTTCTGTAAAGCTTCACTATACATATGTTCTATTGTATTTTGTCCATGCGCTGTGAGTAATACGATAGATTCTGTTGTTTTAATCTACCCTGACAATCGTCCATGGTCGCCTGGCACACTTTACAGCGCACTATCTCTAGATTCGGTGCAGGGGTCATGGGCGGTCGTCACATTAGCATCAAGACAGCTTCAAGGGAGAGCTTCTGATTGGTGGAACTCTATTACCATCAATACTCCAGAGGAAGAGATTATTTGGGAGCAATTCCAAGTCAGGTTTGAAGCTAAGTTCATTTCTACAGCTCAGAAGTCTGTTCTGTTCAAGAAGTTTGTGGAGCTCAAGCAAGGTGGAAGACCAGTTCTTGAGTATGTTTCTGAGTTTGAAGCTTTGTCCAAGTATGCCCGGTCGTATATCGAATCTGCATATCAGAAGAATGAGAAGTTTGTGACAGGCTTGGACAGTTATCTGGGGAGACAGTTGGTGGATCATTTGGACGATTCATTTGAGAAGCTTGTGGAGAAAGCTCTTAGGCACGAGAGTCTGTTTCCTAAGGAAGGATCTGTTGTTGCTGTGACCAGGGAAGAGTCTAAACCTCAGCAAGGTGGAAATAAGAAGAGGAAGCAGCAACAGCAGAAGGGTAAGGATGGCCAGAAGAAGCCGAAGGGCGAAGTGACTTGCTACAATTGTCAGCAGAAGGGCCATTTCTCTAAGGATTGTAAGAATCCGAAGGCACCGATGAAGTGTCACAACTATGACAAGCCAGGGCATTTCAGGAAGAATTGTCCAGAGCCGAGGAGGGACAAGCAGATTGTGCAAGCTTATGCTTTGGGAGTTGTTCCGTCGTCTTCGAAAGCTCCTACCGCTGAAGAGAAGGGAAAGAGTGTGGTAGTTCAAGGTACTCTTTTCCTATGTGGTGTTCCAGTTAGAGTTCTGTTTGATACTGGGGCGTCGCATTCGTTTGTTTGCAGCGAACTTGTAGACCGGTTGGGTTTGGAACCAGATATTGTTGATAGGCCATTGGTTGTGACTAATCCAGTTGGGGGTTCGTCTTGTTTGTGTATGTTATGCCGTGGTCTAGTTGTATCGAGTCATGATTTCTCTTTTGTTTGTGATTGCTTTGTTCTGAACTTTGCGGGATTCGGAATTATTTTGGGAATGGACTGGCTTAGGAGGTATGCGGCAAAGGTTGATTGTGAGAGGCTGGAAGTGACAGTCGAGAATGTGGAAGGGCGAAGGATTGTGATACGATGTAAGCATGAAGAAGGCGCCTTCATGAGCTTCATGTATTCGCTGGTTGTTCCATGGGATGGACTGTCATTAGTGCCAATCGCGAATGGATTCGAGGATGTCTTTGACGAAGTCAAAGGGTTGCCGCCGCATAGAGAGATCGAGTTTTGTATAGATCTAGTTGAAGGGGCCAGACCTGTTGTGATGCCTCTTAGGCGGATGGCGCCTAGAGAACAGCAGGAGTTGAGGGTGCAGGTTGATGATCTTTTGCAGAAAGGATTCATTCGGCGTAGTGTGTCCGAATGGGGTGCACCAGTTGTGTTTGTAACCAAAGCGGATGGATCGCTGAGGTTGTGTGTGGATTATCGTGAGCTAAATAAGGTGACTAAGAAGAACAAGTATCCATTGCTGAGAATAGATGACTTGTTTGATCAGCTTCACGAGGCTAAGGTGTTTTCTCAGATGGATTTGGCAACGGGATTTCACCAGTTGAGAGTGGCTAAGGATAGTGTGCCGAAGACTGCTTTCAGGACACCATCCGGTTTCTTTGAGTGGCTGGTAATGCCGTTTGGATTGACTAACGCGCCTGCTTATTTTGTGGATCTTATGAATAGAGTGTTCAGAGGTCAGTTGAACAAGTTCGTACTTGTGTTCGTGGATGATATTCTGATTTATTCCAGAACGGAAGAAGAACACAAGACGCACTTGCGTATTGTTTTGGAGATCTTACGGAAACATCAGCTGAAGGCTAAGTTTTCGAAGTGTCACTTCTGGAAGAGTGAAGTGAGGTTCTTAGGCCATGTTATTTCTGGAAATTGAATAGCGGTTGATCCCGCTAAGGTGGCAGCAATCCAGAATTGGGTTAGACCTAAGAATGCATCTGATGTGAGAAGCTTTCTTGGATTAGCAGGATATTATCGTCGGTTTATCAAAGACTTCTCCAAGGTAGCTGCACCGTTAACAGGATTGACAAAGAAGAACCTAGTGTTCAGATGGGATGATAAGTGTGAGCAAGCTTTTGGAATCCTGAAAGAGCGATTGACGAGTGCTCCTGTTTTGACTATTCCTAGTGGGAATGATGAGATGGTGGTTTACACCGACGCATGTAGTACTGGACTTGGAGCAGTACTGATGCAGAGGGAAAAAGTTGTTGCGTATGCAAGTTGACAATTGATGCCGCATGAAAGGAATTATCCGACTCATGATTTGGAGTTGGCGGCGATTGTTTTTGCTCTGAAGATGTGGAGACATTATCTACTGGGGGTTCGATTCGAGTTGTTTACAGATCATAAGTCGTTGAAGTATCTTTTCTCCCAAAAGGATTTGAATCTTCGGCAGCAACGTTGGCTAGAGTTTTTGGCATCATATGATTTTGGTATAGCTTATACTCCGGGAAAAGGTAACGTAGTGGCAGATGCGTTAAGTCGAAGACATGCAGGATTGGGAGCCATGTTTTCAGAATGGAAGAGTCTCGAGTATTTAGCTGGATTTGACTTCAGGCCTAGATGTGAATTGGAACCTGAGATGTTGGCAAACTTATCGATAAGACCCACTCTTGTGGAAAGGATTGGCGAGAGCCAAAAGCGAGATGATAAGCTTGTCAAGATTATCCGTGATTTGGAATCTGGATTGGATCCAGAAAAGGATAAAGGATTCGAGGTCGATCGAGAGGGTTGGCTTCGAAAGCAAGGACGACTAGTTGTTCCCGATATAGATGAATTGAGGAGTGAAGTTCTGAAGGAAAGTCATCACTCGAAGCTGACAATTCATCCAGGTGGAAATAAGATGTATTGGGATATGAAGAGAACCTACTACTGGGAAGGTATGAAGAAGGATGTTGGAAATTTTATTTCCAAGTGTATGAACTGCCAGTTGGTAAAAGCCGAACAGAAGAAGCCAAGTGGATTGCTTCAACCCTTAGAAGTTCCTACATGGAAGTGGGAGCAGATATCGATGGATTTTATTGATGGATTACCTAGAACAAAAACGGGAAATGAAGGAATTTGGGTCATCGTAGATCGTTTGACTAAGAGTGCACGATTCATTCCTGTTCGATCGACTAGGACTGCATCAAAGTTGGCTGAGTTGTATGCTAAGTGGATAGTTCGATTCCATGGTATTCCGAAGAGTATAGTGAGCGATCGAGATCCATTGTTCACTAGTGGATTTTGGAAGAGCTTCCAGGAAGTTTTGGGAACCGAGTTGTGTTTGAGTACAGCTTATCACCCTCAAACAGATGGTCAGACCGAAAGAGTCAACCGAGTTTTGGAAGATCTCCTCAGAGCTTGTGTTTTGGATTTCGGAGGATCATGGGAAGATCACCTTCATTTGGTGGAATTTTCATACAACAACAGTTACCAGTCAAGCATTGGTATGGCACCGTATGAGGCATTGTATGGAAGACCGTGTAACTCACCGACGTGTTGGATAGAAACTGGAGAAAAGCTGATGCTTGGGCCAGAGATGATTCGACATACTTCAGATTGTATAGAGATCATTCGGCAACGAATGAAGGCAGCCCAAGATCGTCAGAAAATTTATGCTGATAAGCGTCGTAAGGACTTGGAATTCGACGTAGGAGATATGGTTGTTGTGAAGATTTCTCCACTGAGGAATGTTATTCGATTCGGAAAGAAAGGGAAATTGGCTCCGAGATTTGTTGGACCATTCCCGATCATCGAGCGAATTGGAAAGCTCGCCTATAGATTGGAGTTACCTGAGAAGATGTCGAGTGTGCACAATGTTTTTCATGTATCATATCTACGGAAGTATGTGCACGACTCGAATACTGTGGTTTCTGCTGATAGCTGTGAAGACTTCGAAGTTGATCCAGTCGATAGAAGACCTCGTAAGCCGCTTCGTGTTGTTGAAACCGACACGAAACAGCTTAGGAGGAAGGTAGTTAAGTTGCTCAAGATACAATGGAGTGATGATGATAATGACTGTACGTGGGAGGTGGAAGAGAGGATGAAGGCAGCTCATCCTGAACTCTTCAAGGTATGGCCCTAAGGTGTCGTGTCATCTCACGATATAGTGACTTGTTCTAGTGTTAGAATTCTGTACGCTAAGCTAGAATTGGATGCATGGTTTGTTGATTGTTATGGATGATAGGCGTACAGAATAGTCTTTGATTGCTTTGTTTGCTTGGAATTTCGGGGACGAAATTCCTAAGGGGGAGAGAATGTAACGACCCGTATTTTTATGGATCGAAAAGTTCGTTAAAATCTAGAATTTTCAGCATTTTTAAGTCGTTTCAGATTTTGGCAGATTTTGTTAAGTCCTAAGTCGGTTTGGACGAGTTGAGTAATAAGTCTGGGTCGAGTGGCCGACTTAAGGAGTTAACCGAGTTAAGGAAGTGTAGCTGACGACTTTGTAGACTGGTTAAGTGTTAGATCGGTTGGGACGACTTTTAGAAGCTGGCGAGTTAGCAATCTAAGGGGGGTAGGTCGGGTAGATGACTTAAGGAATGGCAGACCTAGTGGAGTTAACGACCTAGGGGATAAGCGGTGAGCAGCTTTGGTTAGTTAAGTCGTTCAGACGACTTAAGTGTTAGGTCGTGACCCTGATAGGTCGTGTGAGTGTTAAGTCGTAGGTCGTACCCTGTTGAGTTGTAGGTTGTATGCTATCTATTAAGTCGTATCCCCTATTAGGCCCCAAAGCTGTTAAGTCGTAGAAGGTGCTGATCTGCTAAGTGTTAGGTCGTAGATCGCGCGCATTCTTAAGTCGTAGGTCGGAGACCCAGTTAGGTCGTAGCCTAGTTGAGTCGTGGCCGTGTTAAGGAGATAGCGTTAAGTCGTAGTTGTTATATCGTTAAGGCGTAACTCGGTTGAGCTATAAGTCGGAGGTAGTTAAGTCGGCAACGACTTATAGGGGGTGGACGACTTAGGGATATTTCAGCTATAAATAGAAAGGGTTTTGCTCACTTTTTGGGATCCGGATTTCGAAGCGACGAAGTGCTGCCATTTTGAGAGCTCGACTTCTACACTTCTTCACTTCTTTTCTCCACTCTAATCTAGTGCTTCCTTTCATCCAAATCGAAGATCAAGATTGAAGATTCAAGAGCTTGGATTAAAGATCTTCATCCTTTAAAGTGAGATTTCTTCGTTTGAAGCGGATTCGTGCTAGATCCTTCGCTGTCCAGATCTGAAGCGTGTTGTTTTGGGGTTGTTTAGGTGATTTGGTGAGTGGTGATTATCTCTCACACGGATCCAAAGGAGTATATCGGATTGTTGGCTCAATTTGGTGTTTAAAATAGTGATTTCCATGCATTTTCTTCATCCTAAGTGTAGATTCATGTAGATCCATTGTTCATGATGATTTGACAACCATTTTACTAAGTGTTAACCTATGCAAGTTCATTCATCAAGATTGTAGAGATATTTCTCATGATTTCATGCTTGTTAGACTTTCAACTCTTTAATTACGAAATTGCCATTATTGTGATAATTGCCTACTTCGATCATATTTGAATGCTTGATTGTTTGGATTAATGTTTGACTTGGTTGATTGCTATGAATTAGATGATTGATGATTTGATTTAGACCGAAGACGATTCAAAAGCTAAGGGAAAGGCTCTAGAATTGGGAAAGCTGCTCGTGGCATATGTAGCGGGATGATGAAGCTCTTATGCATAGATTTGATGATGTGATGTTGAGATGAGGCTTGGCGAGGATGTAATGAAGCGAGGCATCATGTGATGAAGACTTGGTCTAATCCAGACGGGATCATTCCAAGCATGTTGATAACTCGGTGAATGGTTCGAGTTGAGGATAATGGATGGATATGAGAATAGTCGTCGAGGAGGATGACTAGGAGGCTTGGGTCTCATCGTTGTTGAAGGTTCTAGCATGCTCCAAGCAAGAGTACGTTTGGGCAGATTCGATAGTCCCAACGACTAACTGTTGATGGTCGAGTACTCTGGGCAGATTCGATAGTCCTAGGCACGGGTCACGATGACGTGCAGGAGTTATGTCTAGAACCGGGGTTACCATTAGCCCTTGACGGACGGCTGAAAGAATGTGCCGGCCATTCAATTAATGGTGAAACCGAAGCAGTGATAACAGTGATAGCCAGAGTCATGGATGTTTGGTTGTATCATCATTCGGTCTCAAGAGCGGTATTTTCTGGGTGCTTATCTGATCTTGGTTTAGGCCTTGGGGGTTTGTACTTGGGAAACATCGCCCTTGACTCGAGTGATAATTGCTTTACTTTATATTGTATGCTCTGCTATGTTTGCTTCTACTTAGTGTGTGTCTGGGGGCTATCACTGTAGAAAGAGGTTGGAGTGGGAGGGTTGTATTCCTATTCCTTTTCCTTTATGCTCTTTTGGTATGTTGTTAGTTAATTTACTGCTCACTAAGACTGTTGTCTGACTCAAGGCTTTATGTTTTAACTCTTATTGCCTTGGGCTATTCGTCCATTTTGGGACGGGCAGACTAGGTAGCAGGTGACAGGTGTTGTTCTCTTCTCACGATGCTGATATCGAAGACGAGCTGGAGGGTTGCATATTTTCTTATTACTATATTTACTGGATGTTCCGCTACTTTGTATTCTCTGAGTGATATGTAGTGAGGCTTGTTGTATTGACTATTCAGATGTTTGTATTCAACAATTATGAAGTTTTATTGATGAGATTCTATTCTGTGAAGCTTCACTATATATATGTTCTATTGTATTTTTGTCCATGCGCTGTGAGTAATACGATAGATTCTGTTGTTTTAATTTACCTTGACAATCGTCCATGGCTGCCTGGCACACTTTACAGCGCACTATCTCTAGATTCGGTGCAGGGGTCATGGGCGGTCGTCACACCCTGTCATGCTCCGCCCCGCTTTCTTCCATTCTCTGGCCTCTGACTTCATCAACAACAGCCACTGCCGAACCTTCAGCCCGAGACCATCCATTCTCCCAATTTTCTTCTCTACGCAAAGCCTACAACCACCCTTCATCAGTCAAGCTGCCTCAAGCACCACCTCGGCCTTCCTCCTTCTCTTTTGGGTTAGTGTATATATATATTATATAAGTCTACCTACTTTTCTGTAGGAGTGTATATATATATCTTATAAAAATTATATGTATGTTTCTATATATATAAGGCTCTATATATATTGTATAAGTTTCGTATAAAATATTGTTTATATGTATATTAGTTTATGTTCTCTTTGTTTTGTATACTCTTGTATTTTACAGTTTATATGTATGAAAATCTGGGTCATGTGAAGGTAAATATATTTCTGTTATACAAGTTTTGTCATATATTAAGGTATATATATGAATTCTAAGGTAATATTATTTGGTTAGTTATAATTATTTTAATTTAAACATATATGTTTTGTTTTATTTTCTATAAGTATATATATATGGCATGTTTGTCTTTAAGTATAAATATGTTCACAGTAAGTATACATATGTTCACGGTAAGTTCTATGAATATGAATTTATACAAGTTATTTTAATATTATGGTTTGTTTGTCTTTATGTTCTGATTTTGTTAAGTTCACAGTAAGTATATATTTATACAGTTAGTAGTTATATACATTAGTTATATACGATATATTTATATATGTTATATAAATCAGTTGGTTTACTAGGTGATTTACTGTTCGTATCTAAATAATAAAGTATAGCTTATACCAGTTGTTTATTTTATCTTGTATATATATATATATGCTGCTTTGCTTTGTCTTGAAAATGCAGTAAATTATTGTTTTATATTAGTTTGTAAAGGAATATATATATATATAATTGGATTTCTAGATTTTCGTGTAGGAAGATAATATGTTCTAAATGTCTATTTTACAATAAGTACGCTCATATTAATTTCATAGCAGATATTGATTTTAGTATATTATGTATGTAAGTCTATATAGGAGTTTTGTAATATATTTTATATACAGATTTTAAGTTATACAAGTTGTAGATAAGTTTTTTTCATTTTTCTTAATTGATTTGAAACTATACTTTGTATGTTAATACTTGGTTATATGTGTTTTAAATGTAAACAATAGTTTTATAATATATATATATATATATACATACATTTTTATATTCGTCTTAATTCAAATGTTGATTTTTATAAAATAATGATAATAATATTATATATATATATATTTTTCGTTTATATCAAGCTGATTCGGTTTGTTCTCATCGATTCGTATTTATCAGCTTTGTCGTCAAAATTCGTACCAATCTTGCTTGGCTTTGGAATTTTTGCTTGGATTCGTAACTCACTTCATTGTCGCTTTGGAATTTTTGCTTGGATTCGTAACTCACTTCATTGTCTATCTCTCTAACCTTGAAAGGTGAGCCATCACTCATGATTAACGTTCTTATATTTATTAAATTTGATTTCAATTGAAACGACAATTGAAATATGTTGCTGTTAGTTATTTACATTTCTATATATATGCTATTATCTATATCCGTTCACCTGTGACATCTGACACCATTATCTGTTATTTGTATTGATGATATATGTCTGTTATATTATTATCATATCTGTTATCACTCTGTAAGTTCACTGTTAGTATAGAATTCACTATGGGTTGAAAATGATACATACCCGAACGATCTGTCAAATAGGAGAAAATCATTAAGGGTTGAAATGATAAACCCAAGCGATTTTCATTGAATTGAATTTGGGATTGCGGGTTAAAATGATATATACCCGTATATATTTCAATTGTGGATTGAAATGATAAATATCTGTATCACTTGATCATAGGATAGAAAATTATATACAGACACCGTCGGTGTGTGTGTGTGTATATATATATATATTGAAATGATTTCCAAAAGTTTTATAGAGATATATATATATGGTTTTATATAAATCTTGATTTTAAATATTTATATATAAATGTTACCCCATAGTTAAATTCTTGATTTTTAAAATTATATGTTTTGAAAATTTTAAAATTTTAAGTTAGTTTTGAAATTATAAATTTTAAGAATTTACTTATAATTTTACTATTTTAAAATATATAAATTAAGTTTTAGTATAAAATAAGTTTGATAATAAGATTTAATTTAATAAAGTTTGATTTAATTAATATGTGATATGTTTAAGTATTTATTTAAAATTATATTTTAATATATATATATATATATATATTATAATGGTTATATAAGTTAAGGTCGGGAAGATAAATTTGAATTTATTCGAAATTTGTAAATTTATTTAATTAAATCGATTTGGAACTTATTGAATTTGGAATTTAATATATATATGAAATTATCAAATTTAGTTTTGAAATTATGGAATATTTAAAGCTTTGAAAAATATTGAAATTAAAAGGGTTTATTTTGGGGTTCAAATCTGTTTTTTTGAAGCGATATAATTTGACATGGTTTATTGAGAAACTGAATTGAATGGAAATTGATGATTTGAGATTGGATAAAATTTGAATTTTGAAACTCGAGTTGATTTGGAATCGATTTGTGAAATTTGAGGAAGCTGTTTTATTATATAAGTATTTTTAAATTATATTTAAAACTATTTATATGTTTTACTTTATAATTATTTTCCTATAAACTATTTTAATATAAATCATTTTAATATAATCTATTTTTATTATAAACTATTTTAATATACTAACTATTTTAATATAAACTATTTTAACTTATAACTATTTTATATAAACTATTTTATTTTATAAACTATTTTATTATATATACTATTATTTATATCTAAACTGTTTAAAGTAAATGTTATGATTTCAAAATGTTACGATTTCCAAAATGCTATGATTTCAAAATGTTGTGATTTCCAAAGTGTTATAATTTTAAGTGTTTTGGTTTCGAAAGTGTTATAACTTTGAAAGTGCTATGATTTTGGAAATGGATATATTTGAAGTGATAAATGATATTGTATTGATATGGGTTTGAAATGGAAATGATATTTTGGTTTTGAAGTATAAACTATTTTGAAATGACCGCAGTGTTATAATAACGATTGGTTGTTAAAGAGATCAGGATCAGGTATTGTCATATTCTCTGCCAATACCGAAAACCACTTTGACAACCGTGCACACAGTGGAGATTCTAGAATGAAGTAAGATGGTGGCGACGTCCTATTGAGGTATATACGTGGACCCGACTCCCGTGAGTTGGCATAAGGTGGCTAAAACAAGAGCGATCGACGGGCTAAGTGAGGTAGCTCCTCCGATCGGACACACTTCTTCGTATGCCATTCTATTACTTTGTGATTGATTTGGTGCGCACCTTCGGATTTTTGGGAGTGTGGATCGAGGTGGGCGGTAGCTGCGGCTATGCGTTACCACTAGCCCGGGAACGTAATTGGTATATCTACCCTGGCATTGCCTAATTGTGCCGTGTCACCTACCCTATCGAGACCACTACGAGTTTGTTTTGTGTCGTACCTATGGAGTATCCTCTGGTAGCCTCCCGATCAGGAGGTATTACGGTACTGTATAGACTATTGGCACTATAAAATGTGCTAAGGTGGAAAATGTAAAGCCTTAACGCTATTTTAATAGTTTAATTACTTTAGACATTATTATAATAATGTATATTACTACATAGTAGATAGTTTAACAGATCCTTAGAGGATGGGTATCCCAAACATCCTTTAAGTTACTTGTATTTCAGTTGATATTTCACTTGAGTTGGATTTATTGATATAAGAATGTTAATCCTGACTCGAGTGTTTTGTGTTTTGCTTTACGCTCGGGTTAGACTGAGTGTCACAGCATTTGAGACTCACCTTTGGAGTTGGAGCTACGCTTGGAGATCCATCTATCTATTCAGCTTGTAGTTATTCAGTTGACTTCTGTGATATATTCTTATCTTGTGTTTGACTATTGTATTGAGACTTCTATGTATTCGAGACTTCTGTTGTATCTTGTTTTAACTCTGTTATATATATAGTAGCTTCGTGAACTACTATTCATTTGTTTCCGCTGCTTATTATTGTCATACTCTGTGTCTGTGATTTATTTATTTACTGTATATGATGAGTTTTGCCAAATATAAATTAACAACCTGATATTTTGAGCAATTCAAGTCCGACATGTGCGAATGCGAATGGTTGAAAATAAAGAGACGTTACAGTTGGTATCAGAGTTTTGGTTTTGGCAAAACTTAGCATATAGGGTAGATTTCAATTACAGAATCACCTTCGTTCGAATTTGAATTCCTTCCACATCGATTCGGATTTCCTTTGACTTTTGGAACACCCCTTCGGTTCCAAAATCCATCCTTTTATCTCCCTATTTGTATTCTTCTTGATTCTGGAGTATCCCATAACTCCACTGAATGATTTGTAAAGGGGTGAAACTCCTTTACAACAAGCATCGATTCACCAGATATTTCTATATCCTCGGTGTGCCCGAATTCTATCTTTTGTGATCAGATGCCGATTTGCCTCAGAATTCTGCATCGATCTTATTTCTGAAGTCACGGTTGACCCGGTTAAAGTTGCCCGTGATCTATATAAGTCCATCCATTCTTTTCTCTCTTTGAAATCTATTTATTCCCCTATCGAGCCTATCTTCTTATTTGAATTCTCTTTGATTAGGATTTCTCCAATTTGAAACTCTATCCTTGTTCTTGAATCTAATTTGAACAATCGTGTGAGGGAGGGTATTTGTATTAATATATATGTTTTATATATTGTGTTGTTTGAGTTGTTAATGTTGATTTGGGATTTCGATCGATTCAACTGATCAACGTTATCGATAGGAATTCCAAAACACTTGAACAGAGCAAACTGACACAATATGGTTTTCAAATTTGGTAAATGAAATAAATTTTGTATGATTATATTATATATAAGTATAATTTTTCTAAAATTAAATAGTTAAACAAATTAGATGTGTAAATGATAATATTTTATTTTCATATTGTTTTGTAAACCAATGATTATTGCCACATGATATAAATGAATAAAATTATTAAACATGGTTTATAAATTGATTTAGAATTTGAAATGAATTTAAATTTAGAATTTGAGAGTTTAAATTTCCGGTAATTCCAACTTTGGTTTTCAAGTTTTAAAATGTATATCATTTAAAATATTTTCAAATAGAATCATTTCCAAAGAATTTTTTTAAATGTTTAAATCAGTGCTCTCCTCTTTTATCGCTGGAAAATAATTTTGGTGATGGCGGTCGCATCATCGACATTCATTTTCGAGTTTCAGAGTGGAGAGATCATTCTGTAGCTTTGCTACACTTTTGCTTTGAAAATTAAGTTGATTTTAATTTCTGAAGTATGACTTGATTTATAATATATTATATATATATAGGTATATGATTATAGATTTGATTTGATATATATGGTAAATATATATATTTATCTCTAAATAGTTTGAAGTAAATCAGAAATTTAATTCTCAAATTTATGTTAAAGGATGATTTCAATTATAAAATGAAGCCCAAAATTTTGAATAAATATTTAAACTTGAAATAATTGAATTGGAAAATTTTACTTATATAATACTTAATTACTTTCCAATATATAACTTACCTAAATCATTCAGAAGTTAAATATGTAATTGAATAATTTACAATGTACATTGATGTTAAAAGAATTTAAAAATAAATTTGAGTGGTTATAATAAATGTTTTATCCTAAATTTTATGATTATAAAAATGTTAATAGAGATAAATAGAATAAAAAATTAATTGAATAATAAATGAGATAAATAAAATAAATTTTGTTTGGAAGGTATTAATAAATTGAAATTAAATCAACTTAATGAAATACCTTGAATTTAAAATCAATTATTGAATATTAGTTAATTTAAATTGAAATTTATATGGTTTAAATTAATTATTTATTTTGTTTTTCAATCTATTTTTCTTTCTGGTTGTTTCTATTCTCCTACCTTATTCTTTTTCGAGGATGAAAAGTTTTGAGTGGGGGAGAGTGTAACGACCCATAAAATTTAGTGGTTTTATTTATTTAATTTATTGAAATTTTATGAAATTTTAAATAATAATATTTTAAATAAAAATTTGATATTTGGAATACGTATATTTAAACATAGCAAATGATAAATCTTCATCTGATAATATGGAAGTAAATTTTATTGTGTAATTTTATTTAAATTCAAATTAGTTAAAATGATGCTAATAAAATCTTTTCCAAACCTGAATATTTTTATACAATAAATTTGTAAATCATCTTTTGAGTGAGACGTCATATTCCATTTCATCAAATTTGAACTGCTATTGCTCCGTCTACCTTAATTCTGACGTTTTAGCAGCATTTTCGGTACCGAATATCGACTTTTGATCGGATGGTCCTATCACTGATATCTGTATACCATTTTGATCGTCTCGTCGTGCTGATCTCTGCAGTAGATTCAATTTTGTGTTTGGAAGTCTGATACGCAGCAGAATCCGCGAAAACGGTAACCGTATCGGTACCAGTTTTGTGACTATTGGTTTTTTGTGACTTTTAATTAACGCAACGTACAATACAAACAGCTGTGAACATTTATATTTCCTAGATTTCCGTGCTTCACTGTTTCTATTCCTACTTTTCAAATTCATTTCAGTTTACCTTCATTTGCTTTTATTTTTTTCATTTTTGCTTTACTTCCTATTTTTCTAATCTATCTGTTCTTTTTGCTCTTCATTTTTTTTCTTTCCTTGCTTGTTCTCCTTCTTTCAATGTATTTGAGATCACAGTGGCCTTCCCCTTCCTCCAGCCTCCCATTCCACACGAGCCGATCTCACCATTTTTCCTTTCCGCACACTCTCTCTCCTCCTTCCCCTCTCTCTTCCATGCAAGCAACCAACCTCAATCCCCTATCGTGCTTCGCCCCGCTTTCTTCCCTCCTCTGGCCTCTGACTTCATCAACAACAGTCGCTGCCGACCCTTCAGCCCGAGACCATCCATTCTCCTATTTTTTTCTCCATGCAAAGCCTACAACCACCCTTCATCAGTTAAGCCGCCTCGAGCACCACATCGGCCTTCCTCCTTCTCTTTTGGGTTAGTATATATATATATATTATATAAGTCTATCTACTTTTCTGTAGGAGTGTGTGTCTATATATATATCTTATAAATTATATGTATGTTTCTATATATATGGCTCTATATATATTGTATAAGTTTCGTATACAATATTATTTATATATATTAGTTTATGTTCTCCTTGTTTTGTATACTCTTGTATTTTACAGTTTATATGTATGAAAATCTGGGTCATGTGAAGGTAAATATATTTCTGTTATACAAGTTTTGTCATATATTAAGGTATATATATATATATATATGAATTTCTAAGGTAAGATTATTTCGTTAGTTATAATTATTTTAATTTAAACATATATGTTTTATTTTATTTTCTATAAGTATATATATGGCATGTTTGTTTTTAAGTGTAAATATGTTCACAGAAGTATACATATGTTTATGGTAAGTTCTATAAATATGAATTTATACAAGTTATATGAATATTATGGTCTGTTTGTCTTTATGTTATGATTTTGTTAGGTTCACAGTAAGTATATATTTATACAGTTAGTAGTTATATGCATTAGTTATATACGATATATTTATATATGTTATATAAATCAGTTGGTTTACTAGGTGATTTACCGTTCATATGTAAATAATAAAGTATAGGTTATACCAGTTGTTTATTTTATCTTGTATATATATATATATGCTGCTTTGCTTTGTCTTGAAAATGTAGTAAATTATTGTTTTATATTAGTTTGTAAAGGAATATATATATATATAATTGGATTTCTAGATTTTCATGTAGGAAGATAATATGTTCTAAATGTCTATTTTACAATAAGTACGCTCATATTAATTTCATAGTAGATATTGATTTTAGTATATTATATATGTAAGTCTATATAGGAGTTTTGTAATATATTTTTGTAATATATTTTATATACAGATTTTAAGTTATACAAGTTGTAGATAAGTTGTTTTCATTTTTCTTAATTGATTTGAAACTATACTTTGTATGTTAATACTTGGTTATATGTGTTTTAAATGTAAACAATAGTTTTATAATATAAATATATATATATACACATTTTTATATTCGTCTTAATTCAAATGTTGATTTTTATAAAATAATGATAATAATATATATATATATATATATATATATTCCGTTTATATCAAGCTGATTCGATTTGTTCTCATCGATTCATATTTATCAGCTTTGTCGTCAAATTTCATACCAATCTTGCTTTGCTTTGGAATTTGTGCTTGGATTCGTAACTCACTTCATTGTCTATCTCTCTAGCCTCGAAAGGTGAGCCATCACTCATGATTAATGTTCTTATATTTATTAAATTTGATTTCAATTGAAACGACAATTGAAATATGCTGCTGTTAGTTATTTACATTTCTATATATATGCTATTATCTGTATCTATTCACCCGTGACATCTGACACCATTATCTGTTATTTCTATTGGTGATATATGTCTGTTATATTATTATCATATCTGTTATCACTCTGCAAGTTCACTATTAGTATAGAATTCACAATGGATTGAAATGATACATACCCAAACGATCTGTTGAATAGGAGAAAATCGTTAAGGGTTAAAATGATAAACCCAAGCGATTTTTGTAACGACCCGGAAATTTCGATCCCGAAAATTCCAGATAGTTAGGAAAAGAAGAAAGAGATAGAAGAAGAAACAGAAAATAAAACACAGAACCTCACATTCGCAGCGGATCAAAATATAATATCAAATAATAGCAGTTTACAAAAGAATACTATATCTGTCCATTTGCATTTATAATACATCAGAGTTACTCTCATACACAACACTGAGTATATACAAATCAAATATATCTTAGATAAACATAAATAATAGTCACAGCGGAAACACTCCATACGTCCAGCCATCCAGCTCATCTCCTAAGCTCCAGAACGTCCTTACCTGGAAATCTGTAATACTCGGTCTGACCCGAGCATTACATTAAAGTAACACCCGGGTCAGGCTGGAAACCAGCGTGAGTAAATCCATATAATATGAAATACTAAGTCCAAATTTAAAAGGAAACCCGGGTAACTCGTACTTCACTACGAGTTCTTTACTTGTTATGCTCAACTCTTATTTCACGACTCAAATACTGGGTATTCTAACTTAGTTCAAGGGTGCATATTATTTCATTTTATCCAATTGACATCACATATCAATCTATTCGAGGCATTTAATCATCATTCAATTATTCATAAGCAAGTTGGATCATTCCCAAACATCAATTTACTAATTAAGTTAATTACTAAACCTTTAATCACTTAGATTACCTGTACTTAATCATTTATCAATTATAAATCAATTAATTAATGATCTTTTAATTATCCATCTTAATTAATCATCCTTGATTGATTATACTTTAATTACATTAAGTAATTAACCTTTAATTTATTACACAAATTAATTATTCTTAACCATTTACAGTAATTATTCTTAAATAATTACTCAAAGTTATTATCTTATAATTTCTTACACTGGTTAATTATCCTTTAATAAATTACACTCATTAATTGATTAATCCTTAATTAATCCCCTTAATTAATCAATCCTTTAATTACTTACTTTAAGTAATTATCATTTTAGGTAATTAACCTCTAACTACTAAAAGTACTTATCCTTAATTACGAATTGATTAATCTCAAATTAATCAACTATAATCCCTCAATTATTAATTAATTAGACCTTAATCATTAATTAATTAAACTAATGAATTGCTCTTAACTTTTTTTAATTAATTCTTAATTACCAAACCTTAATTTAATTTAAAGACGAATCTTTATTTTTCTATTAAACACTTAAATACAAAAGCCCTTCGGCTCATAACTCCACAACTCCAAAACTAGACGCACAGACCCTAAATAATTCACAGCTCAAAGTAACGGGCCGAAGCCCAATTCAAAGAATACAGACCCGCCTCTTCTTTTCCAAACACACGATTCCGGCATCCGTTCTCCCATCAGGAATACAATTCACAAATTTGAACTGCCAAGCAACAACAAGAACTCGATTCAACTCGAAAGAAACTCGATATCAAAGCTAACTCAACCGCACGCAAACGCTATCCATCACCACGTCAAATTCGATCACCTGGAACCCAGTTGTGCACGATACCACACGTGCACGTGCACAGTCGTTTCTATCACCTCCGACTGGCGCTGCAACCCCTATCATGTCGGCGATGACATCGACAAGTCGTCCGATCACCCCAAAAACACTAAACCCTAACAACTCGAAATCGAGCACCCTCAGTGAACGCCTGAACTTGATCGACCATCGAAAACTCTTCGCAGCGCCACCACAGACCACGTGAACTGCTAATACCACGTTCATTGCCTCGCTGAAATCTAAACTTCATCTTCCCCTACATCCCATCGGGTCCGATGCCCTGACAACGTCACCAAAGCTTCGTGAACAGTCACTTCCTGAACCCAATACAAAACCCTAGTTTGTCTCGAAATGGCCCCTACGACCATCAGTAAATTCCTTAACTATTTTCCTACCATCGTGGATCATCCACCTATCACCTGCCTCAAATCCGGCCTTTCCGAACTACGAGATCGTCGGAGATCGAATTTTAATCAAATTCTGATCATCACTAACTTCCTCACTAACCACTAACTCGAAAATTATGGTATAGTCATCATAATCCATGAATTTCCAACCCAATTCAGATTACATATTCAATATAAGGAATCTAGACATTTAAATTTTCTGTTTAAAAAAAAGTACTTTACTGTTTTTCTTATTTCCACATCTTTTATTTAATATTCTCCCCTGAAAACTCTTTAAAAATGGGATTGCATTATCCTGATACATTTTCCCTTTTATACTTCTTGCTTAATACTGTCTGTATATAGAGAAATTAGGATTTAAAACTAAATTTATAAGCCTATATCAAGTATCAGAGGTTTATAAACATATACAAATATACTTGTATCGATGACTGCATATATATCTATATACAGACATTTCTTCAACATTCAAACTAATTTCCACAAATTATATCAAAGATAAATCACAAGCATCCTTGTTAACCGTTTTTAAGCATAATAGTAGTAACAATTTTGCTCACACCCATCATACTTAACTTCAACAATTTACTGCATGTATTGAGATTTAAATCAGATTTTAAACCTTAAAATAAAACTGTTTACTTACAGTTGTAGAGATGAACAGAGGATATATAAATACTGTTATGCAGTCATTCACACAAGTATTTATATACATATTTACATTTATTCATCTCAAAATCATCAGATTTTACCTTAGCATTTGCTACCCGAACCAAATTTATATTGTTACATTTTAAATTTATTCACTGCTCCAGTTTTTAACAGAGCTTTACTTTCTATGTTCAGTCATGTTCATAATTATTAACACATATATACTTATAAACATTTTTAAAACATCATGCATAACATGGTTCACATTATATTTCAAAAAAATCATCAGCAACTTCGAAATATACCAGAACTCTCAGAGTCACTCACCTGGCTTGAGCTGTTGAAATAGTTTTGGATTAAGGAAACTCGAAGGGCCTTGAACTGGAATGCGTGCAAACAATTTTAACTTGAAATCTTTGATGGTCTTTGACTGCCCTGATTTGAAGACTGGAAAGCTTGACATTTCCAGGTTTTGGACTAGAAAAATGTTCACAGGCTTATTGCCTAAAAAGTTACAGGCTTGAGTTCGAATTTCTCTGGTTTGAATTTGTTTTGAGGAGATTTGTTTAAGGCTTGAGGAGTAACTAATTCACATGGTTTGGTTACAAGGCTTTAGTCTTAGATTTTCAAAATGTTTACATTTGTTTTGTTTTAAACTTCAAGCCCAACAATAGTTGGATGAAGATGTATTTAATTTTTCTAGTTTATTTTCACTCTGTAACTTGAACACAGAAGAACAGGTCATAACAAAAATATACAGTATAGTCATATGGATATATATATCGAGTTAAAACTTAAAATAAAATACATAAGCAGAGCACAATATTATGCATGAATCATACACACAGATATAATCATACTTAGGCTTTAAAAAAAATTTGTTTACTCACTGTAAAAAGTTTGAGCAGAGAGTTGATCTTGTTTTTCTTGGAACTGCTAGCCTGAATCTCTCTGTGATTCTCTTGGTTGTTTAAATGAAGTTGTTATTTTAAATTTGCAAGGTAGAAATGTTAAGTATTTCTCTGAACGAACAAGGACTAGGTGATATACATATATAGAGAAAAGGTGTTTACTGGTGTAAAACATATCTTGTTTGGGTCAGAGATTTTCCTTTGTAGCCTCCTTCTTTGACTAGCAGACATTCTACAGGAATTGAACTGATTCATATACACTTCGAATTGACCTGGTTTGAGCTTGAATTAATTGCATTTAATGTTGATGCTTCCTTACAAGTATACAGCCATGTCCTATTACTTTATATCTAGATATTTTGCCAATCTATTTTAGTTTCAGGTTGTTATATATATTTTTTTTAGATTAATGAACGAAGGAAACATATGAGATGATATATAGGAGAAAGTATACAGGCTGTGATACTGGTACAGGATATTGATGCAAGATTTTTCTTGTACTGGAAACGATTTTAAAAATGTTATCCAGAGATTTTTTTTTGTTAGTTTGGAGGCTGATATGATTTTTTTGGTGGCTTGCATTTATTTACATTGGCTTGTTTGACAAGCTTATACTTATCTATATTTGACTTGGCCATAATTTATTTTAGATATAAACTTAACTACCAAATTCTTATGTTCATATCATAATACATATATTCATATTAAATTTTGAAAATTATTCTAAGTGTTCATTTTATATTTACATAACTATAAAGTTGTTTAAAACATTTATTTTATTTCTTTTTAAAGTTTAACCATCCAACACTTAATTTCCTATTTATTAAATTGATTTATACTTATGTTTATATCTATTTTCTAGTGCTGATATATTATTTATACATTTTCATAACCATATTTTGTTTTTATACTTCAAGTTTAAATTTATAAGGTTCATTTTATTCCAACCATATAAACGACCCGGAATTTCCGAACCCGAAAATTCCAGATAGTTATGAAAAATAAGAAAGAGGTAGAAGAAGAAGAACAGAAACATCAACATCTCACATTCGCAGCGGATAAAATATAATAGTAAATAATAACAGTTTACAAAAGATTACTATATTTGTCGATTACATTTTAATACATTAGAGTTTTACATACCCACAGTCACTGAAATATATATAGTAATCATGTCTCAAAAATACAATAATATACTGCAGTGGAAATACTCTATACGTACTTGCCATTCAGCTCGTCTCCTGAGCTCCAGAACGTCCTACCTGAAAATCTGTAATACTCGGTCTGACCCGAGCATATATATATATATATAGTTAACATAATAAATTATATTTTATATTTAATTAAATTAAATATTTATTAAAATAATACTGCCAAAAACCCGGGATGTCACAATTTTCATTGAATTGAATTTGGGATTGCGGGTTGAAATGATATATACCCGTATATATTTCAATTGCGGATTGAAATGATAAATATTCGTATCACTTGACCATAGGATAGAAAATTATATACAGACACCGTCAGTCTATATATATATATATATATATATATTTTAAAATGATTTCCAAAAGTTTTAAAGAAATATATATATATATATGTTTTTATATAAATCTTGATTTTAAGTATTTATATATAAATGTTATCCCATAGTTAAATTCTTGATTTTTAAAATTATATGGTTTGAAAATTTTAAAATTTTAAGTTAGTTTTGAAATTATAAATTTTAAGAATTTACTTATAATTTTACTATTTTAAAATATATAAATTAAGTTTTAGTATAAAATAAGTTTGATAATAAGATTTAATTTAATAAAGTTTGATTTAATTAATATGTGATATGTTTAAGTATTTATTTAAAATTATATTTTAATATTGTTTTATAAGTTAAGGTTGGGAAGATAAATTTGAATTTATTTGAAATTTGTAAATTTATTCAATTAAATCGATTTGGAACTTATTGAATTTCAAATTTGATATATATATATATATATATATATATATATATATATATATATGAAATTATCAAATTTAGTTTTGAAATTATGGAATATTTAAAGCTTTGAAAAATATTGAAATTAAAAGGGTTTATTTGTGGTTCAAATTTGTTTTTTTGAAAGCGATATAATTTGACATAGTTTATTGAGAAACTGAATTAAATTGAAATTGATGATTTGAGATTGGATAAAATTTGAATTTTGGAACTCGAGTTGATTTGGAATCGATTTGTGAAATTTGAGGAAGCTGTTTTATTATATAAGTATTTTTAAATTATATTTAAAACTATTTATATATTTTACTTTATAAATTATTTTCCTATAAACTATTTTAATATAAATCATTTTAATATAAACTATTTTTATTATAAACTATTTTAATATACTAACTATTTTAATATAAACTATTTTAACTTATAACTATTTTATTTTATAAACTATTTTATTATATATACTATTATTTATATCTAAACTGTTTAAAGGAAATGTTATGATTTCAAAGTGTTACGATTTTCAAAATACTATGATTTCAAAATGTTGTGATTTCCAAAGTGTTATAATTTTAATTGTTTTGGTTTCGAAAGTGTTATAACTTTGAAAGTGCTATGATTTTGGAAATGGATATATTTGAAGTGATAAATGATATTGTATTGATATGGTTTTGAAAGGGAAATGATATTTTGGTTCTGAAGTATAAACTATTTTGAAATGACCGCGGTGTTATAATAACGATTGGTTGTTAAAGAGACCGGGATCGGATATTGTCATACTCTCTGCCAATACCAAAAACCACTTTGACAACCGTGTACGCGGTGGAGATTGCAGAATGAAGTAGGATGGTGGCGACGTCCTATTGAGGTATATACGTGGACCCGACTCCCGTGAGTTGGCATAAGGTGGCTAAAACAAGAGCGATCGACGGCCAAGTGAGGTAGCTCCTCCGATCGGACACACTTCTTCATATGCCATTTTATTACTTTGTGATTGATTTGGTGCGCACCTTCGGATTTTTGGGAGTGTGGATCGAGGTGGGCGGTAGCTGCAGCTATGCGTTACCACCAACCCGGGATCGTAATTGGTATATCTACCCTAGCATTGCCTAGTTGTGCCGTGTCACCTACCCTATCGAGACCACTACGAGTTTTTTTTGTGTCATACCTATGGAGTATCCTCTTAGCCTCTCGATCAGGAGGTATTACGGTACTGTATAGACTATTGGCACTATAAAATGTGCTAAGTTGGAAAATGTAAAGCCTTAACGCTATTTTAATAGTTTACTTTACTTTAGACATTATTATAATAACGTATATTACTACATAGTAGATAGTTTAACCGATCCTTAGAGGATGGGTATCCCAAACATCCTTTAAGTTACTTGTATTTCAGTTGATATTTCACTTGAGTTGGATTTATTGATATAAGAATGTTAATCCTGACTCGAGTATTTTGTGTTTTGCTTTATGCTCGGGTCAAACCGAGTGTCACAGCATTTGAGACTCACCTTTAGAGTTGGAGCTTCGCTTGGAGATCCATCTATCTATTCTGCTTGTAGTTATTCAGTTGACTTCTGTGATATATTCTTATCTTGTGTTTGACTATTGTATTGAGACTTCTATGTATTCGAGACTTCTGTTGTATCTTGTTTTAACTCTGTTATATATATAGTAGCTTCATGAACTACTATTCATTTGTTTCCGCTGCTTATTATTGTCATACTCTGTGTCTGTGATTTATTTATTTACTGTATATACTGAGTTTTTCCAAATATAAATTAACAACCTGATATTTTGAGCAATTCAAGTCCGACATGTGCGGATGCAAATGGTTGAAAATAAAGGGATGTCATACAATTTATTAATAAGCTCCCACTAGACTTTTATGTTTCTCAATATCATAGGAGAAAACATAGAAATCTTTAGATTTCTTTTGTCAGCGTTAGGACTCGTGTGCCTTGTAATTTTGACCTTGAGAAATACCAACAAAACATAAGCCTGCATATGATGGCTAATGCCTTATTGGTTGTATCATACAACTCTTAACCCATGGTCTTTGTCCTAATCTCGTTTTAACCTTGAGGAATTTCAGAAAATCAAAAAATACTATTCACTTATACCTACCATTTTGCAAAGACCTAAGTATAAATACACGTACCTTCAGAAATATCAACAAATACGTGCACGTATCTTAATTACCTCATCTATTCAATACATTCATAACACGTAACATTTCTAGCTTGAGGAATATCAACAACTAAAAATTACTTAAATCGATTAATAATCTTGGTATAAATACATGTAGTGTATTTGATATATTCATAAATGGTATAGGACAACATTTATATTAGAGATTAATAATCTTTATTATTTTTATTTGAGTGATATTAACTTATGCAATAAAGTATTTCTAATGAAATACCCTCGTGATTCAAGTTTCAAACGCATCTGAAATCATGATAAACGTACTATATGCATGTACTTTTTACTTAAATCTAAATTAGGTTTCTTACTGTTCCACTCTATTTAATTAAATCATATTTAAATTCATTTTAATTTTATGAATTAAATAATATTTAATTAATTATTTGATTGACACTTTAATTAACTTAATGTAACTTAAATTTAAACTGTTGGATTTCAATTTAGTCATCATTAACAATTTAAAGATGAAAATAAACGACAACATTTATAGTATTTATACATAATAATATCATTGTACATATATATTTTTATCAGTTAACATTTAATTAATTTTAATTAATTAAAATAATTTAATTAAAACAATATTAGTTTCAGATTTTAATTATCATTCGCCTTAAATATTTTAAGATAAATGTAAATATACCATTATATATGTTTTTAATTTAGTTAATAAGTTTTTAATTATTTATTTAATTAATCAAATTAATTAAAAGAAAATTTTGAAAATAATTGTCATAATTTTCAAAAACAATTTTTGAAACTATTAACTTTTATAAAAATTTATTTATATATAAATTTAACTTTTAATTTAAAATATTATTTATTCAAAACAGGTTTTGGAAGTTAGCCCAAGGCCTAAAATCAGTTCGGACTTTTATATCAAAGATAAAAATTGGGCTTACTTCATCTTTTGGGTTACGTTAGTAGCTAGGTAGAGCAGAATAACTTAATAACCCAAACCCAACCTTAGACACTACATGTAACAACCCTCTTTCCGAACCCGTAATATTATATAAATTTAAAAATAAAAGTATTTGAAAATGAATATGAAGTTGAAAACTCCTTTTATGGATTGAATTTGAATACTATGCTATATCATAATTTAGTGAAGGTCAATTTTGAAAATTTTATACATTTATACATACATGAATTTACAAGTAGAGTTTTAATTATTTAATTAAGAAATTTTTTTGGTTTATAACACAGATTTTATTCTAAAATTCATTTTAGAAATAAACTTTTAAATTATTATTTCCAAAGGTAAAACAAATCTATTTTCAAACTCTTTTTTTTTCTTAAATTTTGAAATTGTATTTTAATGAGATTTCTATCTGAATTTCGTACATTTCTATAAAAGAAGGAACTTTAATAAACTATTGAATTGTCGGATCGGTATGAGACTTTTCTTTACAATTTTTTCGCTTATTATTATACCTTGTTAAATAGAGTTCGAGTGGATTTTACTAGTTTATAGTAAATAGCTGAATTTTACTATTTGGTATGTGATAGTTATTTAAATTCGAGCGACTAATAAAGTGAAAGTGATCTACGTTTGTGGTATTATCTTTGGTTGTTCGGAGTTTAGGCCGATAGATCACCGAGGAAAGATGACTACTTTTATTATCGATACGAGAGTCGATACATTTTATGATTTGATAGGCGTGTCTCTTTCGGTAGATTTGTTACGATGTAAACGCGACTGCCTCTTTTGGTATGTAGATGTTTATATGCATCGTAGTCTATATACCGGATGGCTACAACCCATCAGTTTATTTTAGTACATAATAGAGGATGTTTACCTCTTTCAGTAGATAAATTTGCATACGACGAATTATGAACACGACTGATCTCTTCTTTGGACAGTTGTTCCTAATTTGCATTCTCTTTTGGTAGACTTATTTTCCATGTAGCGGACCTCTTTCAGTAGATTTCATGTCGATGTATTAAACTGATATGGACTACCATTATTATTTCATTAGTGATGATTATTTCTTTAGAGA
Source organism: Allium fistulosum (assembly GCA_030737815.1). NCBI lineage: Eukaryota > Viridiplantae > Streptophyta > Magnoliopsida > Asparagales > Amaryllidaceae > Allium > Allium fistulosum. Next base: position 135,265,413 of record CM060904.1, read on the forward strand.
TTTTACGACTACTTCAACGACCTTGTCATTTAACGATACTGCGAGTGAGGTGTTAGTGACTTGGTCAAACTGCAAGAGAGGTGCTAGCGACCTAATCAAACTGCAAAAGATTATCACAATCTTTTCAAGTCTGAGATTATGATTACTTACTAATGATGATTGTTTATTCATATATTTTTGAATGGATATTTAAAACTTTTGGCTCTGGAGGATTTTTAATGGTTTGTATCACTAATAGTTTTAAAGTAGGGAACATTTGGCATACATCCTTAATACGTTTGAAAATATACAAAACAACCCTCCGTTTTAATTATAAGTTTCTCATCCTTACTTTTAAACGTGACAAAAAGATTTTTCTAAATACCCTTATGTCTTCTCCAAACAAAACACAGAACTCTTCAAATTCTTTTCATCGATTAACATCTTAAAAAAAGAAAACCCTAATCACTTAAATTATAAATCGGAATTAGTTGCTACTTCAAAAATCGATGTCCGAATCGAGTCTAGAACCGAAGAAAGTTGAGATTCAGAAGATGAAAACAACACAAATTAGAAAATCGAAGATTATCTATTAAGAAATTTCGTCATTTCGATTTTTATTCTATTTTAATAACTAAATTTGATAAAATTTGTAAATATTTTCTCATCTATATGCAGATATGTTGATTATTTCTAGTTATATGCAACTTTATTGAAAAATTGCGGACATATATGCAATTATTATGAATAGTTGCATACATCTTTGCAATGACTATTAACAATTTCATTTTTAAGTTCATTTTTTTGAAATGGTACTTTATATACAACATGTCACTGGGGCAACATATCAAATGTCAATAAACGTTCGAATCACGCTACGCAAATTTCGAGTTTGTGACCTCACGCTGCTGTTATCACATGGTACTTTATATACAACATGAAGTTATGAATTGCATCATTTTAAATGCATGACTGATTTGCATCTTAAAATTACAGCTGTTATATGCAAATTTTAGCTGCATATGAAATATGCAGTTAAAACATATGATTAAATGATGCAAATTTAAGTGCATTTCACTTACGCAGTTTAAAAGTCGTAAGATTTTTATTATACTTGCAGCCATATATGCAGTTATTATGAATAGTTGCATACATGTTTGCAATTATTTACGAACAACTGTATTTTTAACTGCATTTCACTTATACAGTTATAAATTGCACCATTTTTAACTACATATCTGTAATGTAGTAAAAAATAGCACATGTTAAATGCAATTTTTAACTGCATATAATTAGGCTTGTCAATGGATACCCGAAAAATCCGAAATCCGTCTGGATCCGTATCCCAAAAAACAGATATTATCCAATATCCGAAAAGAGGATGCAGATATCCGATATCCGAAAAGAAAATCAGATGCGGATGCGGATATGGGCCTATCGGTATCCGAAAAACATCCGTTTGATCCGAAAAACATATGAGAACTGAAAACAAATATTAACTACTGTTTTAGTTTGTTTTTGTTTATTTGAATTGTTATAATATCGTACGAACTTGTTTACTTCGGATGCGGATATTCAATTTCGAATGCGGATAATTCAGATATTTTTGAATATCCGGAAATATCCGCCTTTAATTTTTGGATGCAGATATTTTCGGATATCCGAAAAATATTCACGGATGCGGATGCTAATTCTCTAATATCAGCGGATATCGGATGTAGATTTAAATTTTCGGATGCAGATGCGGATACAACCATATCCGCATTCGTTGACAGCCCCACATATAATATATGCAGTTAAAACATAAACTTGAATCATGCAAATTTTGAAGTGCATTTCACTTATGCAGTTAAAAATTTATAAGGTTCTTATTATACTTGCATTTATATCTAATATAAAATTATGAATTATATTATTTTTAACTGCATATATCGTATGCAATTAAAAATTACAACTTTTAAATGTGTTTTTTAACTGCATACTCGATATGCAATTAATAAATACAGTTGTTAAATGCAAATTTTAACTGCATTTTATTATACAGTTAAAAACCAAAGATCATACTAAATTCTTATTATAAACACACATAAAATTCTACAATAATTCTTGATAACTGCTGAAAAATACACATTTATTTAGATAACTAAAGATTTTGATAAATACAGACATGAACATAATTACCTACAATAATTGCAGCATAGTTTGCAGTTATTTTACTTAACTGCATACAACTCTGCATTTACATACAAGATTAAAAATAAAATTTCTTTGAACAAAAAACATCATATTATTCGAATTACTTAATATAACTTACACTTGCTATGCATAATTATACAAAAGACATTGCTAAATTATCAAAAAATTGCAAAAAACAATAATACAAAGTCGATTGAAAATTACATCAAGCGTTTACCTGTAAGATGATGAATCCATAATGAATCTAAAAAAAAAAAAAATCAAACAGTAGATCAAAAGAAACTAAAGAAGAAGAGGAACCACGGCTTAGGGAAAAAATAAACGTAAAGCAAAAACAAGGACGTAGAAAGCATGTTTTTTTACGATGACAGGCTTTGAATTAAGTTCAGTTTTAGGGATGGGTGCCTATCTATTAACTAGTTTTGAAGGGGAGGACGTTCAGCATCGGCTTTAGATGGCCTTAGGACATCTCCAGTGGGTCACTTACACCCTGAATTCAAGAAAATAAACCCTCCCGTCGTTTAATTAAAGCTTAATATTAAACTGAAAGTTCAGGATCCAATTCAGGATCCTGAACTGGGCTTGGGCGTCCATTTAATGAACGTCCAAGTCCTGGCGCCCATTAAATGGGCGCCCAAGCCCCCCCAATTGTGGGGGTGCCAGGACTCAGGCATCCATTTAATGGGCGCCTGGAAATCAGGTGCCCATTAAATGATTTCCAGGCGCCCATTAAATGGGCGCCTGATGCCAGGCGCCCATTAAATGAGCGCCTGGCCACTGGGTGCCCACCTCAGATTTAGGGCTGAATAATCAGCCCTGAATTCATTGCAGTTGCCCTTATTACAACCTTCAACCAATCCGTCACCATGTTATCACGTGAATTTTCTCCTCCGCTAACGGCTTAGCATCTCATTCTCACCGTCCTTCTCCACTCGATTCACGCTTTCTTTCGTTGCATCCACAGCTCGATTCGTTTCAATAAATATATAAATTTCTCCTAAACCTCATCGTTCTTCTCTTCTTTTCCTTCTCATGTCTCTCCAGTTCCTACTAAAATTTCCATTCCCCAAACTCTCTTTTCAAAAACCCTAATTTCCTCTTCTATTAGTTGAAAATGATTCCGTGGGGTGGAGTTGGCTGCAGCTTGAGCGCGGTTGCTCTTTATCTACTCGGTAGAAATAGCGGCAGGTAATTTCGTTTAAACATCCTTGTAATTTTGTTGAGTTTTCTTGATTGTTACCTATTGGGTTCCGTTTTGGTTCTTTGTTGTATTGAAGAGATGCAGAGGCTCTCAAATCAGTAACCAGAGTTGATCATTTGAAAGATTTAGGTAATTTGCTTATGTATTTATATTTAAATCGCTGCCTTTACATGAATATAACGAGTTGTAATCAATACTTCTCCTATTTAGGTTACAGGAAATTGTTTTACGTGTGGATGAGAATGACATTTATTTGTACAATTCAGTAGTTTTTCGAGCAGATGATACTGATAGGGGTAATTGTTGTTAGTCTTATGTAGTTAAGACTTAAAGCGTGGAATCTGCAATTAAATGAATATCTAATAAATTTCTTCAGAAAAAGATGGAGACGTTTTTAAATAGCCAGTTACATGTGCATAAGATATATGACGCTAAACAAAAACAGCTCCTGAGTCCTGGATACCTATGAGATGCATGAATTGATTATGGCTCAATTTTCATGTCAAAATATCCCCGTCCTTTACGGTAACTGTACTTCATTCTATTTTTGCACCCATTGAACAAGAATCTTTTCCACTTCATGGAGCTCTCAACACATAATTTTTTTTTTTCATTAATAATTTTGTTGTAAGACTGATGTCCTGATTTTAACATCTTCAAATTAGCTTAATTAATGTATCCCGAAGATCTTTTTATCGTGGAGATGCATATTCCTCTCCTACAATAGTTGTCGAACTGATGCATAAAAAGCAACCCAAGCAAAAAAAATTGGTAGTTGTTTTGTAATAATATGTATCGTTGTTTTGTAATAATATGTATGACTTCAGTTAGTTTGCTTATATGGAATAGTATCTTACTGCTACTTAAAAGTTATGTTTTCAAGCCTCCCATGTGAATGCAACAAAGTTATATTTGAATTATAAGTTGTTAATTGTCCATGGATCAACTTTGCATATTAAACACAGACTGTCTATATGAATGCTACATTTATTGTTTGGCCCAAAAGCTTATTATTCTCTAGTTATCTACATGCACAAAAATGGCACTATGGGTGTTTTTTTGCTATCCGAGACCTTTACTGCCACACAATATCGGAAATGTTGGTCTGACAGTCCCATATTTTATTCTTGCTCCACCTATCTTCTTCACTTAAACATGTACGCCGATAATCTTTTGTGTTATTGCTGTGCATCTGCCAAAACCTTATACATAGTGTTAAGCACAGTTGCAGCTCCAAGCTTGTTCACTTGCCAAATATCATTATTCAATGCATAAGATGTTATTATTATATATATATATATATATATATAATTAATTAATTAATACAAACTATCCCCAACAAATCCAACCTAGCACTGAGTGATACAGCTGATTTGTATATACAATGAATGTTGTCTATGTAATCAAGCCATTTTTCCTCTTAAAACCATGGTTCAAACTTTTGTCAGATTTTCGGACATTCCGGTAAATCTATTCCAGTTCCTATCATAACTAGGATGGGATCCGATCCGAATTCAGGTTCCGATTCAAATTCCGGATTTGATTATCTAAGTGCTGAAAAATTAGGAAAAACTAACAAAAAAAGGGGAAAAATGCAATGGACATGTAAAAGAATTAAAAGGACAACTGAATAATTTTTTTTTTGACAAAAATGATAAAATAGCTTTACAAAAATCATGATATTCTTGTTGGTTTCGACCCAAATTGGAAGAAATAACATGAAAAAACAGTAAAAACCAATTAACCTTTTCATGTATAATTTATATTTAATTTTTGTAAATACAAACATGTGCTATCTAGTAACGTATGTCTAAAAAAACACTAAAATCCGAAAAACAAGTGTAAGTGAAATTTATGAATTTCAACAAAATTTTGAATGAACTGAACGGAAATGGAAACCAGAATTTTGAACCTTGCTTAAAACTACGATATAAAAGTCAAACGACTAGAGTATATTAGTTGAGTAACTTTTTTTTCCATCGTACACAGCAATTATGTTAGATACTGCACGTAAAGTATTGCCGTTGGTTGTTACTATATCCGGAAAAGTTGGTTCAGAGACACCAATCAAGTGCGAACATAGTGGCTTAAGGGGTGTGATAGTTGAAGAAACAGTAAGTGTTGTACATTATACTCATATGTATTTTACATTATACTTATACATATTTTCATCAAGTTCCATTTCCTATTTACTTATTTTTCATAGCGATGTTAATCAGGCGGAGCAACATTTTTTGAAGCACAATGATGCAGGATCATGGATACAGGATTCTGCAATGATGCTTTCTATGAGTAAAGAGGTTCCTTGGTACTTGGTAAACAATTCATATTCTCATAGTATTTTTTTAAATATGTCAATTTTAAGTGGCATAATTCATCTTTGATTAACATCAAATGCTTTTGTTCGGCTACACACAACAAAATTACATCTACCTGATATCTTTGATGTAATATTATAGCCACTTATTAAAAATTCAGACCACGTAGCACTTAGGCTACCATTGTTGCGAACCATATTTATTATCCAGACTCAATTACTATGAAAACCTCAATAGAGGCGTTATTCGACAAAATTTTGTCACATCCAGCTTTAGGCATCCCTATGCAAATTTGGGAACTGAAGGATCAAACTTTGCGAATTTAGATTCTAAAATGTTTTTGCTATCTGAGTGAGCAGTCTCTTGAGCTCCATTATTCATATGAATGTTGCCCTTTTTTACAAAGTGGTTAAAGAATTTATATGAGGTGGAGCCTTGGTGCAACGGTTAGTTCACCCGCATGGTGATCCATGCGTCTAGGTTCAAGTCCGGAAACAGCCTCTCCGCAATGCGATGGAAATGCTGCATACATTATCGACCTCCCCAGAGCCTGCTATCGTGCGGGAGCCTCGTGCACTTGGTTTCACCGGGATTAACGAATTTATATGATTTGATTATGACTGATTTTTGGAAAGATAAATGCACTCAGTTTTCTCTCTTCTTCTAGACTCCTACCACTCACATTCTTGCACTAAATATTTAGTGGTGAAGAGACAGGATAAGGAAAGGGAGAAGTAAATGATAATGCATTTATCAGTCCCTCTATTTTTGCTACCATCTAAGTTCAATTTTTCACATATACTTGATTCTGCATCTTTTTCATGACCTTGTTTACGCAGGATGATGGAACTGGACGTGTGTATGTTTTGGGAGCACGAGGTGCTTCAGGAATGGTACTAACTGTTGCAAGCGAAGTATTTGAGGAGTCAGGCAGATCTCTTGTCCGTGGAACATTGGATTACCTTCAAGGTTTAAAGGTAAGTCTTGTAAACTAGAATATTGATATTTCAATGTCAGTGCTTTAAAGCTGAATATACAAGTCATATTGAAACATGTCACAGATGCTTGGAGTGAAGAGAACTGAAAAAGTACTTCCTACTGGTACTTCTTTGACTGTGGTTGGCGAGGTAATTGTTTCAACATCTTGCTTTTGCTATAACCTGAGTTTGGATTGTTTTTCCACTTCAAATCGGTGGATATTTCCTTTAGCATGAACTTCATAAATGAAGTTGCTAGACAAATCCAATCCAACCGCAGGCTACTTCCTTTTACAGTTCTTTTCTATACAAAAAACTTGTCCGTGGTGCCTTTAATGTAAAAGACTACTACTTTGATTTCTTCAAATGTTTTCCTTAATTCTTCAACACAATCAGGTGTAAATTTATTTATTTATTTTTGCAAACTTTATGAATCAAGATACCAACCTTGTTAAAAACACGTAATAGCTTCCGACAGAGCTATTTTCCATTGATTCTGGATGAAATTTCATTGTATCGCTGGTGGCAAGGAATAAATAAAACTGATGTAAAACAGTAGTATGCTACTGCAGTCTAATAATGTAACTTTAATGTAGCTCTCGTGCAATTCATAAACAGGCTGTAAAAGATGATATTGGAACACTTCGGATTCAGAAACCCCATAAAGGGCTATTTTATGTAACTCCGAAGAATATAGATGATTTAATTGCGAACCTTGGAAAATGGGCCAGGTTATTTTCTCTATATTATATATTTTCAACTTGCACAAACTTTTCTTTTGAAAGCTACAAGCATACATATATGTAACAGATGGTACAAATATGCTTCCATGGGATTCACTGCTTATGGGGTCTATCTTCTAGTAAAGCATACAATCCAGTATATCATGGAAAGAAACCGTCGAATAGATTTGCAGAAAAGGTGAAATCACATTTGATATCCATGTTATATGTTACCTTCAATTCTTTATCGTGTTTCAGTATGAACATGTAAAAAACCAAACAATAAAGTCAACTTGACTATCTATCAGATGACTGTTAGTGCATGGAAAGTGTTTCGAGTCTGGAGTTTGTCGAAATATTGTTCATTAAAGCCATAATTTCTTGTGTCCAAATATAACTCTACCTGCCATACTAGATATACATGGAATTTTTTTGTTACCAATTTGTCACATTTATGATCAAATTTGGAGTCTCTCTCTCTGAAACCATTGTTAGCTAATTTTTATTGGCAGCATTATTCTTAGATTTCTTTTTCAGCATTTTGCCTTGCCTTCTGTATCCCGTATTTAAGTAATACTATTTTTTTCCTGGCATGCAGAGTTCTAGATGCTGCTGCTGCAAAGAGACGAGGAAAAAATAATGGAGGTACTTCCCCCCTTAGGAGCCCCTTTGGCAACAACTTTTGTTTTAAAATCTTTTCAAAGCAGTTTTGACTTTTTAAGTTTAATTAAGCCTTTACCCTAAGTTTAAGCAACTTTCCGTGAATAGCAAAAATTATAAGTGCTCGTGTATACAAGTTCATTTTTTAGATTCGGGGTCATAGGCTAACTTTTCTTACTTTTACGATTTAACTTATTTGTCACTTTAATATACAAGTTCATTTTTTAGATTCGGGGTCATAGGCTGATTTTTCTTACTTTTATGATTTAACTTATTTGTCACTTTAATATACAAGTTCATTTTTTAGATTTGGGGTCATAGGCGAATTTTTCTTACTTTTATGATTTAATAACTTATTTGTTACTTTAATAGAAAAAAAATTTAAGTTGTTGCCAAACTTATAAGCTATTTTACTTGCAAGCTATTTTTGCGAAATATGCTGTTGTCGGTATGAATTCAGATTTTCATGGTCTACCTAAGAATCCACTTCTTGAATCTATGTGTGAACCTTTATCGATAGGTGAGTCTAATGGGAACACAGATGAAGGATCAGACAATTTGAAAATGGAGCAACGGATGCCTGATCTATGTGTTATCTGTCTTGAGGAAGACTACAATGCAGTGTTTGTCCCGTAAGCATACTCTTTTCGTTTATTTTTATTTTTTTTGAAAAATTTTCTCCATTCATTCAAGTATCATGATCTTGATAACTTCCTAAGACTTATCTCCAACAGCGCGTACACAGGTTACAATTCTATAATTAAAACCCCAAAATTGCTATCAACGATCAATTATGGGGTGTGTGATAATTACAAAAATCAACCACGTTTTTGTTACATATCTGTAGCAAATCCCTAAATTGCTTTCAACACACGCCTAGATGCTAGGAATTTCAAGCAATTAGTCGTACGTTCAATAGGTGTTCATAATTTGGGAGTCTATTGAACAAACATCCAGCTAATTTTTTTTATAACCTTTGTTGGGGAAAAAAAAATCCAATTATGGATGTGTTACAATTATGTTATTGTAATCGTAATCAACCGTTGGAGATTCTCTAAGCTTGCTAGTAGAGCACTTAAGTATATAATATAAACAGAAAATTATTTTCAAGCACAAAATTTCTTAGCGTTTTAGCTTTAAGGACAGACCTTTAGTATTTTAGCCTGAAGGACAACTTTCTTTAGGTATCAGTTTTTAGTTATTGATAGTAGTTTTTAGGTATCAGTTTGTAGTTATCGATATCAGTTTTTAGGTATCAGTTTTTAGTTCGCAGTTTTGGAAGAATGTTTATTATGAATAATTTTGGAAGAATGTTTGCCGTTATGAATAATTTTTAGAAGAATGTTTGTCTTTGTGGTTAAAATATTGAGGTCGTGTCCTTGAGGCTAAAAATTTACAAATTTTTGTCCTTTAAATTAATTCTCCCTAATATAAATTTCAGGTGCGGGCATATGTGCTGTTGCACGTCATGTACACCTCAGTTGACGAGTTGTCCACTCTGCCGCAGAAGAATCGACCAAGTTGTAAGAACATTCCGTCATTAACAAACAATTCGGACCCCTTTGCTTATTATAGTATATACTGAGGATGGGTATATATTGTAACAATGAAGATGTCATTCATATTTTGGTTGAAAGGCTTTGTGCAGCTTTTATTTTATTTTCTTGGCGATGATGCCAATTTGATTTGTGGATATCTGTAAATGCTGTTTGAGCAGATGAGATTGATGATATATTTATCCTTAAAACTATAGGTCGCATTTGGGGTTGACATCGGGGTGTGCTCCACTAGAATTAGCCATGTATATGTGTGCACACACACAGAGAACCAACCTTTGTTTGTGAATTCTAAATTCTGGGAAAGTATGCGACTGTTGTTTTATCCCAAATTTGATAGTTTATATATCATACACTTGTTGCCACACACATGTGTGCGTGCACACATCAAATTCAACCTTTGTAAAACTTTGTATATTCTGGGAAAGTATGCGACTTTTCTATTTTATTCCAAATTTGATTGTTTATATATTGTACGTTTGTAGCCATATACATACACATATATGCACATATGGAAAAGTAGGTGACTTTGTTGTATTATTCCAAGTTTGATAGTGTATATACTGTGCACTTGGACTATTGCAATTTTAAACCACAATTGCCTAGTTCCACCGCCTATGTAACTATCATAGATTTTGTCGTTGAGGGTGTGATAATCAAAACTTATTGTTCGATCATTGCAAGTATTGTTTGATAGTGAAGAGTCTTTCCTTCCCCGTCGGGACTACCCAGGGGCGGAGCCACCTTATAGCTGGGTTAGGCAAATGACCTTCCTATAAATTTTATACTTCATGCTTAGAAAAATGAATGAAAACGTACGGCTAGAAGTAGCAAGAGGAAAAAGGGAGAGAAGAAAAGAGAAACGGCTTGTGTAACTATTTTTCTTTATTAAGTTTAACCACAAGATTTGATTTCATCTCATTTTACGTTAAGGTACATTTCTTTATTGTATATAAAACAAGCAAGCTTCCTTTTTTTATTTTGTACATGTATGCAAGCTTTTAACGGCATAAAATCAGTTACTATCCAGTTCTTCATGATGATTTCATTTCTTGAGTAGAAATTTTAAAGTATAATTTTGATAACTATCAAATAATGGCCTAAAGTTTTTAAATAAACTTCCAAAAGATGACCCTCAGCAAAGTTTTTCGGTTTTGCCACTGGGAATACCTATGAAGTTGATTTTGAAATTCTTATGGTTAACATTATTACTCATTGGAGAGTAAGCGTTGAGATTTGTTTAATTGTTTGTTAATGGATACTTTCGAATGTGTGACCTATGTTTAAAATCATTATTGAATATCAAATATTTACATCCGTGAATATGGACATATATTAGATATTATTTTATCGGTTGCTTTATAAAACTTTTTAAGTCGTGACAATTGTAAATTATGAAAGAATAAAAATATATAATAAAAAGTGATTTTATGCTACGTACATACTGATAACATTAAACCACTATGTTAATAACATAAGAAATACATATCACTTGGTATGTTTAGACTACACTTGATATAAACTAGAGACGTTGAATGTAAAATTTTCGAATGTTGATACATTTGTATTGGATTCGTATTCGTTTTTTCGAATAATAGATATTTATATGTTTTTCGAATGTAGGTGCCAGTAGAGTTTGGATTTTTCGAATATCTATTAACATGTTTATTTGTTCTTTTTAATTTTCTCTAAAAGTAAAAATTCCTTTTAAAGTATTATAATTTAATATTTCTACCCAACAATTGTCATTCCTAAATATGTAGAACATTAAAATTAAGTACTTGTTTAAAATGATTACAATAAGATTCCCCAGCGATGGTTTATGTGTACCATCGGAATTGTGGTACTTGAATTCAGATAATATTTTGTCACATAATAGAAAAATTCATTTCTTAATCTTTTGACATACTATGGCGCAAGAAATTGAAATAATATTCTTAAAGATCATGGGATTCACATGGCTGATATTTTATTTAAATAAAATAGCCCTCTTTAAAAAAAAAAATCCTGAAATACCCTTTCATGCAATGGCTCTACGTGATGCTTTAAAGACACCACGCAGAGCCAATACGTAGTATCCTAAAAGCACCACACAGAACCACTGCGATGTCTTTAGAGTACCACGCGATTGTCCTGCGTGGTGTCCTGAAGACACTATTTTAATCCAATGAATGCGTGGTGTCTTGAAAACACTATTTTAATCCAATGAATGCGTGGTGTAGATCCAATGCGTAGTGGACAGAAAAAAGAAAAAAAAAACATAAATTTAAGCAAAAATGATTAAATGACATTTTCGTCATTCAATTTTTCGTAAAAATAGATGAGCAACTCACCACGTCTAAGTTTCAAATAGAATTTGCCTATTTCAAACCATTGGACAATGTTAATTTTAGATTTATACTTTTAATTGAGCAATGCACGCACGCTCATTGAATTCAATTGAGCATTAGACAAAACACGAACAAACACTATGGAAAAGCCATTATTTCTGGTCTCTTCTATATTATTCATATACGTTTTCTTAGAACACGTTTCCTTTACATAGAGATAGAGATTAATGACTTACATGACACCTCCATCGCAAATCATGGAGACTTTCAGCTTTGTGTAAACTTTCAATATGCATGTGAACTCCCGTTATCAAAAAACCAACATTTTGCTAAAATCAGTTTACCCCATTATACAATCAAATATGCATGTGAACTCCTGCTAAAAATGATACTATAGTTTACATACCAGACTCTGATTGCGTTTTAACCTTAATGTATTTCAGTGATACACTAAGATGTCCTTATTACCGACTGTCACTCTGTTTCCCAAAGTTCAGACACCATAAGAAGGCCTGTGCTCTCTATGCAACATGATTCTCAAATATTTGTTCACACACATACATAAACAGACCGTATTCATGAAAAAATAGTACAATGAAAATGTAAACATGCCACAAAAAATTTGCACTTGTGTTCTATAAGTTCTATCTTTATATAACAATGTAACATAACCTTATGTAGCTTAGTGTAATACCTTTTTGTATGGTACCTTGAATATTTGGTTCCACTGAACGCTTGAACAAAGTCTGAGGCATTGTTCTCTCCAACGGTTATATTACAATGAGAAATGCTTAGGAAACAATGACCAAATTTTAAGTAGCTGCCGTGAAATACAAGTAAAAAGGGGAAATAAATTATGGAGAGAGTGGGAAATAATCAACGAGCACAGTTTACAACAGATGATAACCACCCTTCGTGAAAACAGAGATCTAAATCACCAATAAACGCCAGGTTCTAAAGCTGCAATTGCTATAATACATTTTGACTTCACACACTAGTAACTTCCCTTATTATTTATTTACTGCACAGTTAATGTCCAAAAAAGAAAAGAAGAAAAGGATCAAAACTGTTGCCGCATCTACATATCTTCCACTAAAACTTCAACAAACCAACCATGGCCAACACAGCAAACCTAAACATCACATCATAAACGCTCTTCTTAATCTTCTCCACAATCATCCTCTCTTCGTCCGGCTTCTTCTTCACCCTGCTGCTCGACATCCTACTCAAACCATACACGCTGTACGTCAGTTTATTCATCGCAGACGACAGCCAAAAGAAGCCCATTCCAAAACATGCGGTGAACGCATTTGCAGGGGAGAAGAGCACGGCTCCGTTGTAGACCGTTTTCAATGCTATGTTGAAGATGACCACGAATCCGATCGCAACCGTTACGGCAGACGTTCGGCTCACCACTTGTATTATATCGGAGCTCGTCTCCTTCACGTCGTTTATGGCTGCCTTGTTTGCTGTTTTGTCGACGTATAGGTTTAGAAGACAGTCGCACCAGTATAGGTGCGTTTTCTCCCTTCTTTCTTTGCTTGTGCTTTTGACCTGTTTGTTCCTCTGCTGTGGCTTTGTTTTGGTCTTTTCAGCACTGAAAAGGGTAAGAGCAGAGAAGATGATTTAGATAACATATATGCATGTACATGCATGCATACATACATAAACAGAGATAACAAGAGATACACATACATAACATATATGTATGTATACACATATATCTATATGTACATACATATGTGCGCATGCGCGCGCACACACATATTACACATAAACATAAATAGCGAGAGAGCGTGTCTGCACGTGCCTCACCATTCACAAATTAACTATGTGCTAAGAGCTAGCAAAAACAAATACCATCACTTCTCTAAAGGTGCAATATTTCTCTATGAGCTAATCATGAATATTCTAAACATAGCATATTTGTAAAATCATTAACATCTTTATCAATAGAGTTATAATATTCTGATTCTCACACTTGTCAAAATGTTTGTATATGTAACCGAGGTCACGAGTTCGAATTCCAAGTAACGTTATAAATTAACATTTATTTTCAATTAGAAACTATATATATACATATACATATAATGTCATACGTACGAGTATTAGCTCAAACAACGATATTCATATTCTTTTTTCTTTATATATTCCAATCTACGTTTATCGAAACCGTATACAAAATCAAAATTTTGTAATTTGACAACATATCATATCTCCTAAGATATTTTTACACGCATATGCACTGCACATGACAAAGAGCTCGTTTCAATAACTGTTTTAAAAATTGTGCATTTTATATGTCACCCAATAAATATAAAATAGGAATGTTGTAACATGTTACAGAAGATTGCTTATTAATAATTTCGAAACAGAAAGTGACTCTATAATCATACCAAGTTTAAATTTGTATAAGAAAACCATGTAGACAGGAACAATGGTATTGTATTTAATATTTAATAAGATAGCTACAAATCCAATGTAAATAGATAATATAAAGCAGATGCATACCTTTTTGAAGGGTTCATAGTCGATGTTTGGTTGTTAACCTTAGCATGACCTCCACGTTTCCTATTCAAAATACATTCACAGATTGGGTAAAAAGAAGATTTTGAGCCAATACTTGTTTACATAACAGAGTAATCTAGTTAAGCAAAGATTTAGATTAGCATACCGAGTAAAGTATGGAACCACCATTGCTTTTCTACTTCCATTTGACGTGTTACTAGATAAACCAAACTCTTGAAAAATGGAAAACAAGTTTCTCATCTCTAATTCACTTCCACTGTCTGTAAACAAAACTCGACCATCCAGCTGTACCGTAATCAATGAATTATTGGATAAATTCTCTACAAAATCCAAAAGAGGTTGAGGCAAATATATCTTATTTTGTGGATATATGACTTTTTGCATGTCCTCTAATTCGGTTTCATGGAGAGTCGATAATTCATTGTCACTTGGAACATCGACAGCCTTAAATCCCATAAGGTCGGATATTAATGATTTGTTTAGGCCATCACCTTCCATGACATTTGAGCCATTCTTGAGAAATTTTGTGATCTTTTCATGTCTTGCACATTGTTCTGCAACATCAAGGCTGAAAAGCATTGAATCAGCACCAATATCTGTTTAAAAACAAGGGGAACACCACAGATTAATTGATAAACCAAAGGTTGAAATGTCAAAGTTAACAAACTAATCAAGTATTTTTATCTTCATCGGCTATCATAACCATTGCTGTAAAAAATAAATAAACAAATAAAAAAAATATAATCTTACAATTTAAACCACGTTTCAAGTTTCAACTCAAACCTCTCCCATTACGATTTGATTCTCAATTTCCAATTAAACTAAATTAAAACCATAACGGAGAAAAATCACTCAATTCATGTTAAAATCGAAAATATCAAGAAATTTAGTTGAATTTACAATTCAAAGTTTATTATTGTCTATAAAAAAAAGTTGACTAGTTTTAGGTGTAAACGTAGAAAATAAAGCATCAAAATCAATTCTTATATCATCATTACTATAGAAGAAGAATTTTGATGCTGTTACCTATTCAAATGTCATTTAATAATCTTTATAGAGCAAAAAATTACACATACAAGTACACATACATGATAAAATATAAATTCCTTGAATTCATGATTTACAATTTGGATTCAGTTATTTGAACTTTATGATTTGTGATTTAAACCCTGTTCTGAAAATCTCACAATCATAACTTTCCATGTATTAAAGTAGGATATTAAATGGAGGAAAAACAAACCTTGAAGCACAGGCTTATTTGCAACTGGCATTGTACCATGAATCTGATTATCAGGTAAAAGGTTTGGAATTTTCCACGGGTGTTCAAATTGAGGACTCTCTTTCTGCTTATAGGAAGAGATATCCACATTTTGCCGTTTCCCATTATTAGGGTTGAAAGCATGAAAATCCTGCAACAAGAAATTCAAAACTTAAATTATCAAACTGCATAACAATTAGATATATAATGCCAATCCAATTTGACAATAAAAAAACACCTAGCTCATCTAATATGTTATTACGAGCATATAACCCCAAGACAATAAAAAAACACCTAGCTCATCTAATATGTTATTACTGATATACCACCAGTCTATGTTTCAGTATTTTCTCATGGTTGTTAATGTGCTAACAAAGTCTCCCTACTGCACAGACATAGTTTGATGGGTGGAAAAATATAATTTGGGCTTTCGGTTACTTAAGAATATTTCAACTGTGCCACACTATCCTGTTTTTATCTTTTCAGCCTGCTGCTGATATTAAAAAAATAACAACAAATTTGCAATTGAAATAATTGAACATTCTTGGGATGTTAAAAATCATGGGACTAAGCTATTGCTATTTCAGTTATCAAATGAATGGTGTTTTAGTCTCAGATATACATCTATAATTCCTAAACTTTTATAAAGATCTGTACAAGTCTTGCTTCAACAGAGGATTGAAGCCAGAAGGAAAAACTTAAAAAGATTGTATTACTTTAATCAAAAAGCTAGCAAAGAGATTTGTCCTTGGATTGATCATAGTCTGTCTCACCATGTTTTGAAAGAATCAATGTTTTTGAATTTTGAAGTAGTGACAACGTACGAGCGAGATACTGTTCAGAATAAAGCTCCTACGTTTGATGAATTTGAAGTATGAAAATGGTCAAAAGGTTCCAGAATATTTAAACGGTTTTCAGAAAATACTTAATTAAATTTCTACCACGAATTGGTGGTTGAAGATGAGTTATTAGCGCTATTACTACTTAGCTCCTTGTCGAATTCTCAAAACACACTTGTAATTTAATTAACCAATTCAGCTCCTCGAGATATTATGTCATTGACATTAGTGAAATATAGTATTAAATGAAATAACAAGAAGGAAACAAAAAGAAATATTAAAATAATCAAAGATGTCTATCACATAAAATCATGGCAGAAGCTTTCAAAATCACATGGTCGTGCCAACACAAGAGGCAAATCGAAAGTTGATTTCAAAAGATTTTCTTAATTAAAGATGGAGGTAATATGTTATCATTATAGTCTAAGGGGAATATGAAAAGAAACCATAGAGAACTCAAAATATAACAAAGAAACAAGTCAAATGATAGGCATGCAACAAAAGATAGTACTGTCATGACTATCCAAGGTGATGAGGTAACAATCACTTGTGATGATATAGTAATCTAACCCCTCAAGGTTTGTGTTGGATTATAGATAGATTATGCAAGCATAGTTTCATGTTACGTTACAAAAAAAGTTGGACGCATCCTTCACAAATGGAGATTTTAAAAAGGGAGCATGAAAAAGGGTAAAGTATCAAAAATCATGGAATGAGGCAAAATCATTATTGAAACCATTTGTAACTGTCCATTGATAAGGAAAATGCAAGACATGTTCTCAATATGCATATTTAGCTAAGCTTTATTGGCTTGAATGATGATTGTTACACAAATTTGTATGCTGGTGGAAAGTAGAAGCACAACAAAATCCATTCATGCTAGCAAGAGGAAAATAACACATACTATATAACGCGACAAACATGCTGATGCTACTGTCGACCAATTAAAATCAAACATAATACCATGGCACAAACGATCAGGTCATATGAGTAAGAGGAGATTGATCAACTTTAACCAAAAGAGAGGTATTAACTGGTTTAAAACATAAAGATACAATTTTTAACCATGTATTGATTGCTTGATTTGAATGCAACATAAAGCCTTCTTTCATTATAAAACAACACCTAGAAAATCAAATGTTTCACATATTGTTTATTCCGAGGTTTGAGGTTTTGACCGAAACACCGAGATTCCGATCGTTCAGTTTTGATGTCAGTAGAGACCAAAATGAAATCAAACCGAAATTCTAGTTCAATAATTAAAAAAACAATTGAAATTCAAGTTTTATAGAAGAAACTCTAAAAAAGAATTAGTTTGAGTTTCAAATATATAATATTCAAAATCTAAAATTTTAACTTCGGATACATGCAAAATCACAAAATATATGAATAGTATCATTAAAAAGTTAAGTATGAAATAATGAATAAATATTTGTTAGCATTATAAATATCTATAATTAATCAATATTGTTCATTTATATCCTATTTTTCCAATTAAAGATAAATTACACATCTTATTTCAATTAATTAAACAAATATAAGTGCAATTAATTGAAATAAGATGTGTAATTTATCTTTAATTGGAAAAATAGGATATAAATACCTCTCTTAAGGAAGAAGTAGGCCTAGGTCGAAGCAGTGCAAGCTACGAATTCACAAGGCCTAGGTCGTCCACGGTCTAAGAAAGGGATAGCGTTAGGTCGTTCACGACTTAACTCAAGCGGGTCACGACTTAAGGAAGAAGTAGGCCTAGGTCGTCCACAACCTAAGGAAGGAGATTTAGGTCGTCCACGACTTAAGGGGAAGAGGCTACGACTTAACTTAAGTCGCTCGGAATCGATAGGCCGCGTACGATCTAAAAGGGCTGTGCGCGGAGTTGTTCAAAAGAAAGAAGAAAACCAACGACTTAAGATAAGTCGTCTACGACCTACGACTTAGTTAAGTCGTCTGAAATCCTTAAGTCTTGAACTGGGTTAAGTCGTTGAAGTCGTATTCCATAAGTCGCATGCAGAGAAACCTGAAGATATCTTTTAACTCGTTACCGACCCAATATAAGTCGTTTGTTGTTGAGTCGTGGTACTGTTGAGTCGTGAGTCGCGGCACCTGTTGACTCGTGAGCATTGATAAGTCGTTAGGATTTAAGTCGTATGTCGTGGGTATTTTGCTGGACTTTGTTGTATATATGTGTTGAGTCGTTTGTACTTAAGTCGTAGGTCGTGAGTCGTGTCTGTTAGGTCGTATACGACCTAAGTGTTGTAAATTTGTGATGTTGTGTGAGTTGTAACACAAGTGCTTGAGTCGTGGATTGTTGAGTCGTTGCCGACCTAAGTTGGGTCGTAAGTCGTGAACGACTTAAGGGTCTGGATTGTAAAATGCTATAAATAGGCGTGAGTTGTACATTTGAAAAAAGGTTGATTTTTGAATAAAATTCTTGTTTGTTAGCTTTGTGCTTTCAATTAAATTGGTAGTTGAGTGTAATGTCCTATCTCCACTCTCGGTTAATCGAGTGCGCTCGATTCAACGACTGCTGAAGCCGATTCACGGAATCTAGTGCGCTAGATCAACGTGTGAAGAATCGTAGATCTTTAAACACGGTATAGTGCGCTATCAACGTGTTTGAGATAACTAGAATTCAGAATCTTCGGATTAACGAATTTGGGCAATTCGGTATCTTTTAATCCATCGATCGCTACTTTCATCGACCTACCTTGTTTTGTTTAATCCGCTGCGTCAGTTTGATATCAGAGCTTGTTTTAGCCAATCATAGCTAAATCGAGTCTTGGAGCCAAGGAGTTTTGAATCGAAGTGTAGATTTGTGTAATTTGATCAAGGCCGAGAGTTTGAAGTATGGGTTGTGCATACTTTTGAAGTTTGAAGATCGGATCTTATTTTTTGGATGAAGTCGTGTTCATCGTGTTCATCGCGAAGTTGCAACGAGTTTGAAGTTTTTGATCCATCTTATTTTGGATCTAAGGAGGAAACTTGTTTAAATTTGCGCGGGAAAGAGTTGCGCGCCAAGGAGTTGAACCGTTGAAGTGGTTGCACGAGCTAAGGAAATAAGTCGTGGTGCATTGTGGCCGAGCTAAGTTTGACGCCGAGCCGAGCTATTGAGTTTGAGCCGTGCATTTTTTGTTTGAAATTTTCGAAGTTGTGTTTGACTTGTGAAGTATTTGAGAAGTTTGAACCATGTCGCCGAGGAGAGCTAACCGCCATCAAAATATTGAAGCATTGTATCGAAGAGAAGAAGCCGATCAAATGGAGCAACGTATGCATGAAAAATTTGATGAAGGTATTGGTAGACTGGAAAGAATGATGCTTGAATTGAATCAAAGTAGAAGAAGAAATTCACCTGAATCAATCCATGGAGGAAGTAGAGTTTCACCACATTCAGATCGGGAAAGGAGAGAAAGTCATGATCGTAGAAGTGTTGACAACCGTGATAGGAATATTGATGATCGTGATAGGAGGAATGTAGATCGAGGGAATGTTGGTGGTACAAGTGGAAGTGGTAGAGATGTTGGAGGACGTGATCATCAACGATATGCATCAGATTTTGACGAAGAGTTTGATGGTGAAAGAGGAAGTGTTCATTACCGAGACCGAGATCAGGGACGACGTCAGTATCGGGAGATTGAAGATGATCGACGTTGGGAATCGGGAATGAAGATGGAAATTCCGGAGTTTAAGGGTGGAATGGTAGCGGAAGAATTTCTTGATTGGTTATCAAATGTTGAGGAGGTTTTTGACTTCAAGGAGATTCCTGAGCACCGAAGAGTGAAATTAGTTGCTACAAGGTTGAGGAGTAGAGCTTTGGCATGGTGACAGCAAACGAAACTTACACGGGAGAGGATGGGGAAGTCAAAGATTGAATCATGGGAGAAGATGAAGAAATTGATGAAAGCTACATTTTTACCTTATAACTATCAATCACTTATGTACCAGAGGTTGCAAAATCTAAGGCAGAAAACGAAAACCGTTAATGATTATGCAGATGAATTCTACCAACTCATTGCTAGAAATGATATTATGGAAACGGAAGAACAGCTAACTGCTAGATTCATTGGGGGATTGAGAATGCAGATTCAGGATATGGTGAATATGTTCAATCCAAGATCTGTGGCGGAAACACATCAAAAAGCGTTGGCTTGGAAGAAACAGGGACGACGAGGAGGTGGTGTGTTTACTAATTCCAACAATCAAGTGAAGGGTGTTAGTGGAAGTTCTAATGTTACCTATCAGTAAACCGGTGGTGAAGGAGGCTAAGAAGGCAAGGGTTAACAACGGTTTTAAATGTTACAATTGTCAGGAGTTGGGTCATAAAAGCAATGAATGTCCAAAGCCGAAGAAGCGAGCTATGATAGCGGAGGTTGAGGATGAGGATGAAGAAGCTGAATGTTCCAATTCACTACCTGATGAGGAGGAAGAAGAAGTGTCAGGAGATGAAGGTTGCAATCTGATGATGAGGAGGTCCTGATTGACACCAAAGCAAGAGGAGGATTGTAGTTGGTTGAGGAGCAATATTTTTCAGTCGACATGTACTATTCTGGAGAAAGTCTGCAAATTTGTTATTGATGCTGGAAGCTGTGATAATATAATTTCTTCAGAGGCTGTGAGGAAGTTGGCATTGAAGACTGAGAAACATCCGAAACCATACAAGTTGGCTTGGTTGAGGAAAGGCGGAGAGGTGAAAGTTGGACGAAGAGCTCGAGTTATTTTTCAATTGGGAAGAAGTACAAAGACGAAATTTGATATGATGTGGTAGATATGGATGTCTGTCATTTGTTGCTGGGAAGACCGTGGCAGTATGATAGGGCGGTGCAACATGATGGACGTACAAACAGTTACAGTTTCATGTTTGAAGGCACGAAGATTACTCTAGTTCCAAAGAAGCGACAACCAAAAGAAAACAAGCTGGAGGAGATTGAAGAGTTGAAAACTTTGCTATCTTTGAAGGAGTTTGTTAAGGAGGTCGAGGAGGAGCCGGAAGTGTTCTTGTTGATTGGGCGTGAGAGCAGTGAAGAGGTTGAGATTCCAGAAGAAGTGAAACCAGTGTTGAAAGAGTTTGAAGATGTATTCCCAGATGAGTTACCAAAGGAGTTACCGCCACCAAGAGACATTCAACATCAAATTGATCTTGTTCCGGGAGCAATGTTGCCGCACAGACCACATTATCGAATGAGTTCGAAGGAACATGAAGAATTAAGGAGGCAGGTGGAAGAATTGCTTGAACATGGACGAATACATGAGAGTTTGAGTCCATGTGCTGTACCAGCATTACTCGTACCAAAGAAGGATGGTTCATGAAGGATGTGCACCGATAGTCGGGCGTTAAATAAGATTACAGTGAGATATAAATTTCTGATGTCGAGGCTTGATGATTTGTTGGATCAATTAAGCGGAGCTACTATATTTTCGAAGATTGATTTGAAGAGCGGTTATCATCAAATTCGAATCAGACCAGGAGATGAATGGAAGACGACATTCAAGACGAGGGAAGGATTGTATGAATGGTTGGTCATGCCGTTTGGTCTTTCGAATGCACCGAGTACATTTATGCGGGTGATGAATCAGATTTTTAGACCATTCATTGGGAAGTTTGTAGTGGTGTATTTTGATGATATTCTGATATACAGTGGAAGCGCAGAGGAACACTTGCAACATCTGAGAGAAGTGTTGATGGTACTGCGACAGGAACAGTTTTATGCTGCGACGAAGAAATGCGTGTTCATGACGCATAGTGTTTTATTTCTGGGGTATGTTGTATCGGGAGAAGGAATACATGTGGGCCAAAGTAAAATTGAAGCTATCAGAGATTGGCCGCAACCCAAGACGATAACGGAGATTCGGAGTTTTCACGGGTTGGCTTCATTCTATCGGATGTTTATTCCACACTTTAGTAGTGTGATGGCACCTGTTACAGATTGTATGAAGGGTAAACAGTTTTCATGGTCAGAGGAAGCAGGGAATGCTTTTGGGAAGATCAAGAAGTTGCTGACGTCTGCACCAATTCTAGTATTACCAGATTTTCAATTAGTATTTGAACTACATACTGATGCATCCAAGGTAGGGATTGGAGGAGTGTTGAGTCAGAGGGGACGTCCTATTGCATATATTAGTGAGAAGCTATCGGGAGCGAAGATGAGATATAGTACATATGATGTGGAATTTTATGCTGTTGTGCAAACTATTAAACACTGGAGACACTATCTATTTCAGAAAGAGTTTGTTCTTTACACTGATCATGAGGCGTTGAAGCATTTACAAGGGCAAGAAAAGATTTCTGCAAGACATGCATCATGGATCGCCTATTTGCAACAGTTTACTTTTGTTGTCAAACACAAGTCAGGAGTGACGAATCGTGTGGCTGATGCTTTGAGTAGGAGGAGTCATTTATTGACGACAATGAAAGTTGAGGTGACAAGTTTTGAATTATTGCCAGAGATGATTGAAGAAGATCCTTACTTTATGAAATTTGTTGAAAAAGTTAAGGAGGGGAGTGCTGATGAATTTGTGTTGGTGGATGGTTTCCTGTTTAAGAGAAATCGATTATGTATACCAAATAGCAACTTGAGAATGAAGATTATCAAGGAGTTGCACGAGGAAGGACATGTAGGACGGGATCGTACGTTACATTTGATTTCTCAATCTTACTTTTGGCCATCAATGAGGAAAGATTTGGAAAGGTTTGTGGAGCGATGTCATATCTATCAGGTTTCGAAAGGAACTGCGACCAATGCTGGATTATATATGCCGTTACCTGTACCAACTAAGCCTTGGGTTGATGTGAGTATGGATTTTGTTTTGGGGTTACCGCGAACTCAAAGGGGGAACGATTCCATTTATGTGGTGGTTGACCGATTTTCAAAAATGGCACATTTTATTGCTTGTAAGAAGACGGCGGATGCTGTTCATGTTGCTCAGTTATTTTTCAAAGAAATATATCGACTTCATGGATTGCCAGAATCTATTGTGTCGGATAGGGATACTCGTTTTCTTAGTCATTTTTGGCTGAGTTTGTGGAAGATGGTCGGAACGAAGCTGAATTTTAGTAGCGCTTACCATCCGCAAACTGATGGACAAACGGAGGTGGTTAACAGATCGCTGGGAAATTTATTGCGATGTCTGGTGAAAGATAATCTGAAAAGCTGGGATGTGAAGTTATGCCAAGCGGAGTTCGCTCATAATCATGCGGTAAATCGCAGCACAGGTTTCAGTCCATCCCAGGTCGTGTATTCAAACTTGCCAAAAGGACCGTTGGACTTAACGGTAGTACCACAACCGAAGGGGACGGTAAAACGAGCTGTAGATTTTGTTGATGGATTGACTGAATGTCATAAAATCGTTCAGGAACGATTGAAGAAGGCAAATGAGAAGTATAAACGATCAGCAGATCTGAAGCGAAGAAATGTTGAGTTTAATGAAGGAGATATGGTATATGCTGTGTTAACAAAGGATCGTTTTCCAGTGGGCGCTTATAACAAGTTGAAAGCCAGAAAAATTGGTCCTGTAGAAGTTGTGAAGCGAATTAATGAAAATGCTTATAAATTGAAGCTACTGGAGGATGTGTACACTTCTGACGTGTTCAATGTTAAGCATCTCATACCATATTATGGGAATGAACAATCTGATGTGGAAGAATTTACAAATTCGATGACGAATTTTTCTCAACCTAGGGAGGATGATGCAGCTCAGGCCAGAGTCGAAGCAGTGCAAGCTACGAATTCACAAGGCCTAGGTCGTCCACGGTCTAAGGAAGGGATAGCGTTAGGTCGTTCACGACTTAACTCAAGCGGGTCACGACTTAAGGAAGAAGTAGGCCTAGGTCGTCCACAACCTAAGGAAGGAGATTTAGGTCGTCCACGACTTAAGGGGAAGAGGCTACGACTTAGCTTAAGTCGCTCGGAATCGATAGGTCGCGTACGATCTAAAAGGGCTGTGCGCGGAGTTGTTCAAAAGAAAGAAGAAAACCAACGACTTAAGATAAGTCGTCTACGACCTACGACTTAGTTAAGTCGTCTGAAATCCTTAAGTCGTGAACTGGGTTAAGTCGTTGAAGTCGTATTCCCTAAGTCGCATGCAGAGAAACCTGAAGATATCTCTTAACTCGTTACCGACCCAATATAAGTCGTTTGTTGTTGAGTCGTGGTACTGTTGAGTCGTGAGTCGCGGCACCTGTTAACTCGTGAGCATTGATAAGTCGTTAGAATTTAAGTCGTATGTCGTGGGTATTTTGCTGGACTTTGTTGTATATATGTGTTGAGTCGTTTGTACTTAAGTCGTAGGTCGTGAGTCGTGTGTCTGTTAGGTCGTATACGACCTAAGTGTTGTAAATTTGTGATGTTGTGTGAGTTGTAACACAAGTGCTTGAGTCGTAGATTGTTGAGTCGTTGCCGACCTAAGTTGGGTCGTAAGTCGTGAACGACTTAAGGGTCTGGATTGTAAAATGCTATAAATAGGCGTGAGTTGTACATTTGAAAAAAGATTGATTTTTGAATAAAATTCTTGTTTGTTAGCTTTGTGCTTTCAATTAAATTGGTAGTTGAGTGTAATCTCCTATCTCCACTCTCGGTTAATCGAGTGCGCTCGATTCAACGACTGCTGAAGCCGATTCACGGAATCTAGTGCGCTAGATCAACGTGTGAAGAATCGTAGATCTTTAAACACGGTATAGTGCGCTATCAACGTGTTTGAGATAGCTAGAATTCAGAATCTTCGGATCAACGAATTTGGGCAATTCGGTATCTTTTAATCCATCGATCGCTACTTTCATCGACCTACCTTGTTTTGTTTAATCCGCTGCGTCAAATTATATGAAAATAAATATGAAATCCAAAATAGAAACTTGAACCAAAATTCCTGAAATCTGTGAATTTGATTGAAATTCCTAAAATTACAAAAGATCGAAACCGAGATCTCGAACCTTGGTTTATTCATATGCTTGCCCGCCTTACTCTTGGTGGTGCAAAATCCAAGCCCAAAGACCATATTTTTGATGTATTCAATAGTTTAAGAGAAAGGCTGAACGTGATGAAAAGACCAATGTTCAAAATTCCAGCCGGCACGCCGAAATTCCAACCATTTCGGTCCGGATCCGGCGTCAACCGAAACGCAATTGATCCAAAATTCCAATTTCGGCTACAAAACCAAAATATAGATCTATTTACATGTACCTACAAAGTTTAACATCAATTATGTAGCAGAGAGCAAAGAAAATGGATATGAAGAAAGAAAGAACAACATCATCGACGACAATTGAGGCAGCAAGATAGATAACTGAGGCAGAAAGGTCGACGACCGAGGCAGCAACGTCGACGACTCGGCAAGATAAGGTGGCAAGCAACGTTGACGACTCAACAAGGCGTCGGATCTGATTTATGAAAAAGGAGATGAGCTAGGGTTTTCTACGAAGGAGAATGAATCTTTTTTGTTTCTATCTTTGGCCTTTCTTTATTAATTAGCACGGGAGAGTATTTTGTAGTACAGGATTTTCACTTAACCTGGTTTGTTGGGCTTTCTTTAAATTGGGCTGAAATATATCATTCTTTGGTTTTATTTCCTTTTGAATTGGGTTCGTCAACTTACATTGTACTCAATATTTCAAAATATAATTATTAGATTATAACTACAAATACAAATGATATTACCTATTACTGTATTTACATTTTAAAAATGCTTCAATAAGTAGAAATTTCGAAATGGAATTGAAAGGGAACTTCCAAAATTTCAGAAACGGAGCCAAATTTTCTAAAATTTCAAATGAGCGGAACGAAACAGAAAACCGGAAGTTTAAACCTTGAAAAAGACATTAAAGTGCATCCAAATACACAATGGTGGATAGTACATGGATGACTTTAAAAACTATTGCAGATCAGGCATCAAAGATTATTTCCAAAGACTACACCAGTACAACGGATCAGCAGAAAGAATGAGAGAATGAACATAACAGTTGTTGAAAGGATCAGAACTAAGATGTCACTACAAACTTTCGGTAGAAAGCACTGATGCCTTCAGTACACTTGATCAACTTGTCGTTGATGATACATTGAAAAGATTATGGACTGAAAAGCATGTACTACGTATCCTATCATTACTTGAATGTGATTAGTTATAGAGCACTTGTTCACATCCCAAACGGTGAGTGATCCAAGCTTGATGTCAAATTAAAGAAATTCATTTTTTAGGTTACAGAGGTAAACGGGTTTAGTGGCAGATTATGAGATCCCATTAACAAAAAATTGTCAAAAGCAAATATGTACTCTCCAAAGATCAAACCTATATACATTAGATATAGGTATACACGAGAAATGTTGAATGGCATCCCTTTGTGACACTCCTTGAGCACATCTACATACTTTGTGCTACACAATCTCAAATGAATTAAAATTTTGTGGATAGATTTATATCATACCTAAGATCATCTTCACAAAAATTATGTTCATTTCAACATGTATTAACGATTCATTGACTTGTAATTTTGAAAATGATAGAAATTGTAAAACGGTTTCAATTTTCGTAGATGTGATATTCGTAATATAGATTAATCATCTCTTAGTTTTGTAGCATTTTGAATAGAGAAATTTTGGTATATATCCTTATAATTATAAAAAAGTAAGTTTTAAGTTCCTCCCAATTTTCTTCTATAAAATACGTACGTATTTCAAAAAATTGGTGAAATTCAAGAGGGTATTTGGTTAATTTTACCAACTTTAACATGTGCTCTTAGGGTATATGTCCATAACTCATAACCGTTTGCAATACACGTCTTGGGGGTCGCTTTAAAATTTGGAACGGAAGAAGTAAAAATGTAAGAAATTCAAAAGGATAAATACGATGGATGTAAACCGACAAAGTTTAAGAAAAAGGGATAAGCATGCTAAAGACTAAAGTGATACTACCAATGTTGGATGTCACTGAACCAACACACACATATATCATTGCACCCTTATTTTGGGGCAGCGCTTTCTTGTGCAGCCCTAAAATTTAGAGGCTCAAAATTATCTTTTTCAAAGATCACTAAAAGTGGAACCAAAACATAAAAGGATAAAATTAGCGCGATTATTAAAAGAAAAACCTAGGCATTGTACAAACAAACCAAGAGACATTACCATTTGATTACATAAATAAAAATTTACAATATAGGTTCCTAACAAAATGAGACCTCTTGAATTTAGAAGCCCAAGGGCACCACCTTAGCGGCTTATGTGCCGAGTTGGAACTGATTCCTTTAACACCCTTATTATATTTTGTCCTGCATTGTTCCAATTGCTAAAAAGTATGCATTTGTTTACATCATACATTATTTTCATAGAAATTGGGCTCATTTGAATAAAGTTTTTAACACGACGAGCTTAATATGTCAATTCAACCGTTAAAACAGATGTTTTAACATTTGACGATAACTTATAGTTTTAACAAGGGAGCTTTAATATATATGTTTGCGTGTATGTATGCACGTGTTTGTGCACGTGCGTAGAGGTGAGCATCGATCGGTTTGAACCAAATAAACCGACCGAACAAAATAAAATTGGCTGATTTGTTTAAATTTTGTTAGTCATTTGGTTTAGTTTAGCTTCTATTTTTGTATTTATTCGGTGTACCAGTCGATTTTGATTTTAAGTATTTGAATATCGAAACGACCAATCAAGCCAAGTATAAAACTTAAATCATTGTAAAAGATCATAATTACCGATGCCAATATTATTGTTTATTTTATCATCTTAACAAAATAATTTTTCATGTTAATATTTTTAGAAGTGAAGTAATTTTGAGAAAAATGTGTGATCCTCTAATAAAAGAGGAGAGCACACATTTTTAGAAGTGAAGTAATTAGTTTCTATATTAAAGCATCATCACATATTTCAATATAAGACTCAACTAATTGTTTTGTTTGGTTGGTTTCAGTTTTGAAAAATATTTGTTTGGTTTAGTTTTTGGTTGTTGAACGGGTAATATGGTTTTATTTTGTCAGTTTCAAACCAAAACCAAACGAACCATTTGATCATCCCTACACGTGCGTAATGGTAATGATCCACTACACTAAACTTTCCCTATAATCCCAGCAATTTTAGAGCTATACAATTTGAAATTAAAAGAAACTTTGAGGGTGTTTAATCTACACTATGAACATCATATCCAAAAAAGAGATAACTTCAAAAGTTTCAGCATTTTCTGAAATGTCGAGTCAATATTAACCTTTAAAACATTTATTTTAATCATCGAATCGAAATATTATTTCGAATATCTAAAGATTATCAAAATCATCTAAACATTTTTTAATATGTCTAGACTCATGTAAGAACAAACCTACAAATTTTAGTTCAAATTCAAATTGTGTTAATCTAAGAATTATATGATTGTAGAATGTATGTACAAAAGTGGAGTGTAGTTGAACTACACACACATATTATAAATGTGCGTGTGTATAACGATCTACTGCACTTATCTTTTGCCACACCCCATTCTAAACCATAAAGTTTCTAGAGCTACACTATTCAAAAGCAAATGAAACATTAAGGAGACATCATGTTAACAAAAAATAGATCAATTTGGAACTTATAACACGTTTGAAACGTTATGTCAATATCAACCGCTACAACATTTGTTTCAACCATCAATTTGAAATTTTGTTTTGAATATGTTAAGATTATCCATCTAACCAAAATTTGTGAACATGATAACGAGTGACGTAAAAACGCTTAGAGAAGTTTTTGTTTGATTTCAAGCTGTAAAGTTCAAAAGATTGAAGAGGCAATTGTTGTAACTGTGTTTGTATGCGCGTATATTTATGTATGTGTGTGGAAAATGATCTATATAATCAATCTTAAATTAAATTCGAAGGTTAAGATTAATGTTGCGTTTGTTTAAAATACCGAATACCTAATATTGGTCATTGAATGCGGAACATTGTTTCCTGAATGCTGAATGCTGAATACTTGAAATGTTGTTTGTTTGCATTCCTATTATAAATTTGTTTTATTAGTATATATATATATATATTATTTTGACAATATTAAACTCAATATTAAGCTGAGTATCCTTTTATTCGATTTTCATACAAATTACACTTAACCATTTCATTTTATATAATTACCTATAGGGATGGCAATGGGACGGGTTTATGATCCAAACCAGATAGACCTGTCCCTATTTTGACCCATCAAGACTCGCTTCATTGGGCCATCGGAGCGGATAGACCCATGACCCGCTCACAAAAGCTCCGGGTCTCGGATCGGGTTGGGCTTCGCAAACCCACTCCAACCCGACCCGTATTATTGAAGCTCATAATATCAACTAATTATAATTTATTGATTTATTAACAAAAATTTCTATAATGAATATATCATAATGTTTTATACAATAAGTTCTATTATTTTGGAATACTAAGTTGCATTATTGCTAATTGTATAAACAAAAATGCATATTGTTTGAATTCTAATTGAACACTTTAATTTTTTTCTTTTAATTTTATAGTCATTGTCATCTACAATCAACATATTTTTTAATATATTTCTTAAACATAAAAGTATTAGTGAATGCAAATTAGAATCAACTTTTGAAAAGAACAAACAAAGACGCACCGAGTTTCGGAACGGGTCGAGTTTGACCCTGATCCGTACGGATCTCGGGTTGGGGCAAAAATCTAGATCTACATCGAGTCTACGGGACGGGTCTGGAGCAGGATTTAAAAAACTCGGGTCGGGTATGTGGCACGAAAAACCCGCCCCAACCCGCCACATCGCCATCCCTAACCTATAATGTCAAAACTCTGACTTATATGTTTATTTTTTATACCACTTAATTCACAAAACAAAGAAAAAATAAACATTATAATCATTTAAATTTATATCATAAAAGCTTTGTTCGAGAAAAAAATTATGTATTTATAACTAGTTGAAACTTTCGATGGTTTTGATTAAAATTATTTAATAAATTAACGTAGAGCTTGTCCAAATGAGCAAATATTGAGATTATCACATAGTTTTGTTCAGCTTGTCTAAATTGTTTGTTATAATTTTTTTTCATAATTTGCATTACGCATTTTACTTTATTTTCCATTGAACTCAGAGAAAGACATCACATGATTTTTTTTCTCAGCTTGCTGAAATTATTTATTGGTATTTATTTTAGTGGAAATTATAATCCGCTTAAACTTACTATTTGAAAAACCTTTCTAAAAAATAAGCTTCATGAAACACCCCTGTTAGTATTTTTAGGGGGTATTTGAAGTTCTAACTGCTCATATTTGTAGTGTAGACAGCAAATATTTACAGTTCTAACTACACATTTTTGTAAAATAAATATTTGCACCGTAGAGTGTACATATTTGCACTTAAAACTAAAAATAGTTGCGGTAGACTACAAATATTTAAGTTTAAAATGCATATTTTTGACAAAAATAGTAACATGGGTTTTTCGTGAAACATGTTTTTGACAAGAGGCAGGTGTGTATTTTGAAACTTATGAAAGGTGTAAAAAACATCCTTTTATTTTATTGTGCATTTGATACCCACTATATTTTCGCTTGACTCAAAAGTTACGTAATAAAACCTATACTTGTCTAATTTTCATTTTTATGAATAAGATTGATATGTTAGCATATTTTAACTTCAAAGTATGTTCAATAGTTTTTTGTATACATCATGAAGTATTTTAGTTCGTATGCCTATCGTTTTCAGTAACGGAAAACAACAAAAATTGTACTAAACTTCAAATGGTAAAAGGTTTGCCATAAATGTAAAAAAGATTGGAACAGACCAACAATTGAAGCTAAGTTTGAATCATTCAAATTGTTGGATAATATCAAACAATATTGCATGCAATAGACAAGAACATAAATAACAAATGGAAAAATTGTGAATTTTGGGTATTAATGGAAAAATAATACAATAAGCAATAAGCATTTCAAAAAAGCATAAAACTATGGCTAAACCGTTTTGTATAATGGAAGTGATTAATCAAAATCACTTTTCCAAAACGAACTGTTTATACCTTGCTGATCTAATCAGCATTCAGCCCTTTTTTCACCTAAACAAACAGAGCCTAAATATTAAATTTGACCACTTGACTTCCTTCCATATTTTTCTCATTGTAACAATTTTGACTGTGTGATTGCTTTGATGCGAGAGCTATTAATTCGAGCAAGAAATTTGAATGTAAAGATCTCCCCTAAACACACTCTGTAACTCTGTGTGTGTGTGTGTGACTCAGTGTGTGTGTGAGAGAGAAATTGTAGCATTGGTTTTGGTGCTACCAGGAAACCATCAAAATCATCCATTGAATAATTCCATGACATTGTATATCACAAACCCCAAAGTCAAAATCCACTAAGCTACCTAATGAATATACCTTTCTAATACAAAAGGTTTCAATGATTTGCACAACATAAACAAGTTAATATTAGTCGTCAAACAAATCTCCAATATTAACCCATCAAAACAAGCACAATCCAAGAATTTATCTTCTAATCTCATAACAATTTGCGCTAACAAAATTAACTGCGCCTAAACCAAACGATAAAACAATCACATAACAATTTCTTTAAAATCTAAAATAAAAACGATGAAAACATCAAAGGAAAAAAATAATCCCACCTTGATGTGTGGCTTAATTATATTTTGATCATGATGGAAATCTCCAGAAGGAAAAACGGCAGAGGCCAATTTGATGAGCTCTGCCATAAGTAAATTGAAGTTTCTTATGGGAAAATAATAACAAGGCACTTTGAAGAAGAAATAGGAGAGGGTGAGATTTTGGGTGGCAGACGAAAATAATATTTGTTCGATATTTTATTGTGGTTTTGGCAACTCTAGAATATTCCTGCGGCTGTCAAGTGATGTAGGTACCTGATTTGTAAGGTGACATTTTGTTTCGGGAGTTGGCCGATAAAATGAAGCACCTTAATTTTGGACCAGATTTTTTTTATATTATTTAATAAAGAAAATTATCTTTTCTTTTTACATATATTTGATAAAATAAGTCTTAACATTGGATAGTAGTAAAATAACAAGGTGAAAATAATAATAATAGGAAAATAGACACAGGGAAGAAGTTGCAAAAAAACTTATTTTCAAGAACAACAAGTTTGTTTTTTGGTTTGAAGGACATTTTTTAGTGTAAATAGAAAATGATGGTTACAACTATCATGCTATGATTTACACTAAGTGTCCTTTAGTCTAAAAAACAAACTTCTTGTTCTTGAAACAAAACTTTTCTTCAACTTTTTTCCAAAGGCTAAAAACCCCAAAATAAATAAAAAGAACCATGATTTGCTTCAACCGAAAAGTCAAAATTCTTTAAAAACTTCTTCAAAAATTCTCGAAACATTAGCACTAGAAAGACAATCTGGTCCATTTCAAATTCCTCACATCATAAAGCCATTTGGGAATATACTCATTCGACGAAGAAGGGTTTCAACTGGTTCAAAACAAAGCCGGCAAAAGAAGAGAATCCAAGAAAAAATGTTTAGACATGGCCATGGACTTCTATTAGCAAGAGTAATGTTGAGAAGGAAGGGGATCAAACAACCCCTCATCCTCCCAATAATGCGGCAGGAACATATATGGACGTCAATGGGAGACCAGCTACCGTCTCACTGAACAGGGAATAAGGGCCAAAATCTTGGATGGAAATAGTTGTTGATGAACCAGTTGGAGAAGAGTGTAATCTTGAATACATACCACCAATAAATATTAACAACAAGAAGTATGGTGCAATAAAGGAGGTTGTTTGTAAAAGACCGAAAGAATGCTGAAACAATTCTGTGCTGGTGTATGTGATAGGTGCCAAAGCATACTTCTTGTACTTCAAACCTTACACTTAGATAGTGTGGAAACCGACATAGGAATTATATATATATATATATATATATATATATTCAAGAGAAAATATTTTCTTCTTTGTAAAGTTTAAAGACTTTAAATATTGCGACAATATCATTAGAAATGACCCATATTTTAATGATGGTAAGCTCATCACCATGATGAGGTGGTCTAACTGTTTCAAATTGGACAGAGATTTGCTCACCTCAATGCCAAAATAAACTCGTTTACACAGTGTAAATCTAAAGCTATGGGACCATTAAGTGTTTAGCGCCATGGTCAGTATTGTTGGAAAACCCATGACAATGGATGTAACCGCAGCAACGAAGACGAAATTGAATTTGCTCGCCTTTTGGTTGAAGTGTCTATAGAAGACGAATTACTAAAAGAAACATGCTTAATACTTTATAATGATGAAAATCTTGTGTAGAAAGTTGAATATGAGTGGTTCCCCAAAAATGTGTTGTTTGTAAATGCTTTAGGCATACAACAGAGCAGTGTAATCCAAAGAAAGTATAGGTACCAAAGGCAAGTAACCAAGAAAATTAAGATACTTCCCATAGTAACAAAAATAATATTGGAGAGAAGCCAAATAAAAATCTTCGACCAAATCAAGATAATGGAAAGATAGATGAAGCCCTGATTCAATATTATAGTTCAACTAAGAAGGCATAATTACCGATCAAGAACTTAGCAAACCATAGCAACTCACTGATCAAGAAGATCAAATCATAGTTGAGATTTGCAAGATACATAAACCAATCAAGAAAATAATACTTTAGTAAGCATGTAGAGCATAGCGGGAGAGGGGGTGTTAAAAGAATAAGCAAGTATTAGAGATTGGAATCCCCTCAGTTCCAGTCCCCTATTTAATTACCTCAGGTAAAAATACAAAAATGAGCAAAGATATGTAAAAATAATAATAATAATGTAAATGAAGCAATGGAGTTAACTCCTCAACCAGATTATGCCATAGAAACTGAGGATAGGGGTGGCATCAACTCAGCATTGCCCTGCACATCTGAGCAAAATGATATATCTCAACTACATAGCACAAACAAAGGGGTTAAAGCTAGACAAAAAAAGAAAGCAAGTTTTAGGAAGACGTATGTTTTAGAAAACCTAGAATGAGGTGAAATGACCACAAAGCTTAAAGCAAAGGGTACAACATGTAAGAAGAGGAGCATGAGAGCATCCATGTCAGGTATGAAGACCAGAAATTCTTTTTAAATTTCTATCATATATATATATGTCTATTGTTGCAAAGAATGTGAGGGGAATGAATTCTCTATGTAGACAAACTGACATATTACATATGTTAAGAGGAGATAAACCAACAATTATTGCATTGATTGAACAAGAAAAGTGTCACAGGTCCCTGTTTTTGATGTTGTTATAAGAAAAGTCCCTGTAGATAAGAATATGTAAATTTAGTCTCTGTTTTTTGAAAAATAGAAAAGTCATGGTTTGCATTTTTCTAACAGAAAATGCAAGCTAACTTGCAACTTTTTTACTATGAATTTTTTTTTTGAAAATTTTGAAAATTTTAAAACTTTTGAAAAATTTAAAAAGCGCAAGTTAATTTGTGCTTTCTATCGCCTTCTATCAGGAAAGCGCAAGCTAGTTTGCGCTTTATTTTGAAATTTTTGAAAAATGCAAGTTAACTTGATGGAAAACGCAAGCTAGTTTGCGCTTTCTGATTTTGAAAATTTTAAAATTTTCGAAAATTTTAAAATGTTTGAAAAGCGCAAGTTAACTTGCACTTTTTATCAGGAAAGCGCAAGCTAGTTTGCGTTTTTTGATTTTGAAATTTTCAAAAAAAGTTAAATTTTTGAAAAGCGCAAGTTAACTTGCACTTTCTATAAAAGCGCAAGATAGTTTGCATTTTTTTATTTAGAAAAAAAACAGGGACTTAATTTACATACTCATTATCATATGGACTTTTCTTACAACAACATTAAAAATAGGGACCTTCGGTGCAAAGCCCCTTATTGAAAATAAAATGAACGATGCAAATACAGTGAAGTTTTGTACAAAAACTACCAAGTAATTGAAAATTTGTAAACAATAATGATTGTGGGGGTAAGGGTAGAATTTTAGTAATATGAGATTTTAATATTTGGGTTGATAACAATATAAATAAATATTTGCAATATATAGACTAGACTTTTAGCGAAATAGGAGGATTACCAATATATATGGAAGTAACTTTGAAAATAAAAGGAATGAACTACGGTGGAGACTTAAAAATATGAATAATATTTATAAAGTATCTTGGTTAATAATGTGATATTTTAATACTGTAATAAAGTCATTTAAGAAGTTTGGGGATAATACTATTCCATAAAATAAGCTAGATAGAATAAATAGATTCTTACTAAAGACCGGTTTAATAGAACCAATAATAAATGGTAATAAATATACTTTGAGATCAGGAATTAAGAAAAATATTCACTGTAAATTGGATAGAATATTAATAAATAGAGAATTTCTAGAATGTTTCCAAATTTTATGTGTTGTACTTTAGAACAAAATACTAGTGATTATACCCCCTTATTAATTAAATCATTAAATTATATGAGGAAAATAAAAAGATAAAATTAGTATACCATTTAGATATAAAAATGGATGGGTATTTGACAATTAATATAAGAAGCAATAGATAATTGTTTAAAATTTTCATGTTATATGATACAAGTCAATTTAAATTTAGTATGTTTTTTCAAAAAAATATACTAAATTTAATCTTAAAAAATGAAATAGAGATAAAAGCCAAATTAAAGTAAGTATAAAAAACTTAAGAAAAGAGGTAAAACCTTTACAAGACTTAATATGAAAAAAGGCAAACGATAAAGGAAAAATTGTGGAATTTTTTTCTAATCATAATAATAACTATATATTAATACAACTAATTTAAAACAAAAGGCTAAGATAGACTGGTTAACACAAGGAGATGGTTGCACAAAAATTTTCAATGCAAAGATGAATTGGAGGAAGCACATAAACAATATTCATAATGTTTTTATTCTCTCAAAAAAAATATTTATAATGTTTTTGTCTGTGTAGGTAAATCAACTAATGAATATAGTAGTATAGCTGAGGAAGCATTGAAGTATTTTACAAATCTATATAATTCAGACTAGTCAGAGATAAATTTACCTAATATAATGTGTAATACTAAATTAAATCCAATAATATAAAAAAAATTGTTGGCTCCATTAGAGAAGGAGGAAATAGAGCACGTTATTTCTATTGCTAGTGATAATAAATGCCAATAATTGGATGACTTTAATGCTAAGTTCTATAAAATTCATTGGGAAAAGATTAACAATCAAGTACTTAATATAGTAAGAGTTTTTTTAATGGTGGTAAGATGTTAAAGAGTATAAACCATACTTTTATCGCATTAATTCAAAAATAATAAAAATCCTTCAAGTACTGGAGATTATAGGCCAATATCATGTTGCAACTTTATTTATAAAATTATAGCAATAGTATTAAGTAACAAAATTAAGGATTTTTTGGCTTTAAAATATCTGAAAATCAAAGTGCTTTTGTGCTAGGCAGACTAATGTATGAAAATTCTTTATTAGCACATGATATGGTTAGACTTTTTAATAATGAATTGGGGGATAATGTGTGTTTAAAAATTGATTTACAAAAGGCACATGATAAAGTGAATACAAATTTCATATATCATATTATGTAGTTTTCCTAATAAATTTTATGATCTAATTTATGAACGTATAAATATCCCAACATTTTCTATTTTAATACAAGGTAAATCAGAGAGTTACATAAAAAGTAATAGGGGTATTAGGCAAGGAGACCCTTTATCACCATATCTATTCACTATAGCCATGGAATATTTTTAATTCTGATTGAAATAGAAGTAATTAAGAATAATATGAATCCTATAAATAAGGTGCAGCCAATTATTACACATCTTATTTATGATGATGACCTGATGTTATTTGTTAAGGCAAACAGAACTATGCACTTGCTACTAAAGTTATTTTTGGGTGTTTAAATAAGTATGCACGGTTGTAGATTAATGAGTATAAGACTCGAAGCATAGTTTAGTAAAAATAGTAACTATAGAAAGGAGGTACTAGATACATTGAAAATAGCAAAAGGAAGCTTACCAATCAAATATCTTGGCCTGCCACTATCAATGCATCAAATCAAAGACGATGATTGTGCAATACTGGTAAAAAAAGTACAATAAGAATGGAAATATGTTTAAGCAAATTGCTATCTGTAATAGGCAGAGTGGAACTAGTCAAAACAGTGATTTATGCAATTATACTCTACCAGTTACAAACATATCGCATCCCTGTAGCATTACTAAAGAAATTAGAGAAGGTGTGCTGAATTTATTTGGAGAGGGGCTACCCTAAAACGTGTTGGGAAAAAATATGCAGACCAAAAAAGAGGATGATATTGGCATCAGAAATATGAATGACCTTAGTTATACATGCCATTTAGAATTCTTCTGGAGATTTTTAAATGAAGAATCAATGTGGGCAAAATGGATGAAAAACAAGTATTTTAAAAGAGGCAACTTTTGGAGCATCATGCCAAAGAACAACCAATCAAAAACATGGAAACAAAATTTAAAATGCAGAGAAAAAGAAAAAATATTAATGATGAGGAAATTCAAGCATAGTGAAACAAGTTTATGGTTTGATTATTGGTTTAAACATGAATTATTTATAAATAAGGTGGGATGGAACAACTTATTAATTTTGGAGGGACTGATGCTACAGTATCTGAGATTATCAAAAAGAATCAATGGCAACCACAGTTATATCTAACCACTAATCCACATAAAGAAAGCAAAAGTAAAATCCCAATTGAAAACAACGTCGATATAGATTATTGTAAATGGGTTGCAAGTAGCAAAGGAAAGTAATCTTTTAAAAAACTTTGGAACATATTATAACCAAGAAACCTATAGTGGAATGCCATGAATTCATATGGAATAAAGTATAGCCCCAGATGGCATTCTGCATATACTTTGCAATTAACGACAAACTATCAACAAGAGAAAAAAACTAGCAAATAAGGCAGAACAGAAAGTCTACAATGCCCACTGGTGATAATAGGGCATGAATCCATTGACCAATGCAACTATTCATATTATACTTGGAATTTAGCATAGGAAAATCTTAGGATTAAACAGAGCAGCAGCATGCAAGTAGTTCAACAATATTGAAACTGGGTCAACTCGCAGTGGAAGTTATGAGTGAATTTTGAGTTTTTTTTATCCTATTGGATCTTTATTGGGCCTGTGATGTCTAGTTTATTTAGAACATTTCTAAATATTATTTAAATAAAATATTTTATTTTATTTAAATTATAAGTTGATGTAGTATTTTCTAATTTATGTTATGATATGTGTGTGTGTATACATGTATCATATACCCATATATATATGTGTGTGCATGTGTAACATATTAATCCGTGCAAGGTATAACATTTCCGTGTATAGATGCTGGGATTTACATCGCAAAAGACATGTTAGCTCATCCAATATGCAAATATATCGTCTGAATGTATGTATATATGCTTTTGTTTACATATATAAAATACTTTATATATACAAGTATGGAGGCACGTCCGATGGACGTGTGCGTAGATAACCGTGACCAAAGCTGGATTTGAGTTGTAAGTTGGATTGTTGCTACCATTATCTATCATTTGTTTCTTAACCCGTTTGCAGTTCTAGTGATGATAAATATAATTTGTATTATCTATAGGATAAGTGTGATGGGGAGGGAAAATATTATGCTGGGAATTTATTTTGTTGTGAAGTATGCATATTTTGTTAGTTGTTGGGTAGAAAATATGTTGGGGGAATGTGGAAAGGAAAGTACCGCAGTTCAGTTAGGTCGTATCTTTGTCAAGCGTGATAACATATGTTATTTTAGACGAATACAGGTGTGGAAAACAGTGTTGAATGAATAAAGGTTTGGGAATGTCCGTTTGAAATATGTAAAATACCTGCTTAAATTATGGAGTGGGTAGTAATGGTGTGACGGAAGTTAGTGGACGTATTAAAGCTAATTCGATGGGACGCAGAGCATGTTTGTGGGAAAATGTTGGTTGTGTTGTGTAGTGCAAAGTTGAGGAAAGTGGAACAGAGGGAAGGAATTAAAATGATAGTTAAGAGAATGGAATCAAAAAATTACATTGCTGAAGTAAAAAAAACATAACGCTGCAGTAGCGAACAAAGGTACACAGGGAAATACAAAAAGATGGCAAAAAATGTTAAAAAGTCGGACGTCGTAACAGCTCTAGGACGAACGATCAGCTAGAAAACGATCCATAATCTTATCGCACTCTTCAATCTGCAAGAGGGATGAAAATTATGAGTAGGTGTTAGACGATTAAGATTAGTGGGGTAGAGTAGGGGATGTAAATTGTTAAAAACATGTAGGAATATATTAGTAAACAAACATGTATATATGCGTGTGTTTGGTTGAACATATGCTGGTGGCAATGAAGGAAAAAGTAGTTGCGTTGAAGCATACCACTTCAGGGGTAAAAAAAGTATCACAGTCATAGTTGTCAGAACTTTGTGGAAGAAGTTGCGGTTCAACAGTTAGTGGTACGTGTACATCATCGTCAGAAATGTCAGAGCAGTTGTCATTTAATTTCGCGTTTTTTCGAGCAATCGGTTGTAGCGGAGGAGAAACGTTGTTGTTGCAGTCGATATCATTTTCCGATGGATTAGGTGTACTGTGGTTTA